>OY720627.1:26101759-28798104 GCA_963170105.1 Cantharis lateralis
CCTACACTATACTTTCCCATTTTATCCCGATTAAGGTCTCTAACATAGCTATTTTCGCAAAGTTTGTCGTCTGCGCTTAGAACTGGATTTTCTTGCGATTCCAGTTTCCAAAATTTTGTCATAATTTCGCTTAAATTGTTGTATTCTTCCTTGTGCCCATGTAGACTTATTTTGACTAGCGCATTACTGGAGCGCGAAGATTCCGTTGTGTTAATTTTAATAACTTCACCCGAAACGACATAACCGAAAACGGTTTTATACAGCGAAGGTTTATTTTCCCCAAGTTTTATAAATCCGGGACGCACACAACTGAAAAATAAACCCGCACCTATTAAAATGTCTATGTCATTAGTGATATTGAAATAATCGTCCGCAAGATTAATATTTTTTGGAATATTCCAATCGGTAATATTAACACTTTGTGAAGGGATAGGCACAGTAATTTTGTTCATGACAACACAGGAAAGGTCAGCTTCAAAGTTTGTAAACCTTGACCGTATTGTCACATTTACCCCGCTACTTAAATTTAAACCCTTTGCCGCTATGCCCTGCACTTCAATGTTACTTACAAATATTTTAAGATTTAACTTTTTTACCAGATTGTAGCTGATGCAGCTCACCTCACTTGCAGAATCCAGTAAAATTCTTACAGTGTACCACCTTTTGTCTGCACCAAGTACGTTGACGATGGCTGTAGACAGCAATACTTCGTTTTCGATGTTACTTCTTATTCCAACGCTGCACGATGCCGATGAAACACCATTTTCTTCCTTTTCCCTTGAAGTAGCACTGCTTTCACCTATTTCGCTTTTAACTTTAGAGTTATAGTCTATATGAATTAATGTATTGTGGTACTTGGACCCACAAGTTTGGCACTTAAAATTCCGCTTACAGTTAATCGCTAGATGTTTTCCGAAACAAATAAAACACAATTTATTTTCCGCAATAACACCTCTTCTGTCGTGAATTGAATCACTTAAAAATTTAGGGCACTTATTTATGTAGTGATCTTTACCGTCTATAGGACACATCGCGAAATTAGTTGGTTTAACATTGCTTACCGAACAAGTAGTTTTATTCTTAAAAGGACGCGTATTTTCCAAGTTTGTATTTTGAACAGGTACTACTTCGTACGCGTTTACCCGTTTGTCCAAAAAACTTAAAAGTTCATCCAATTTTGGTATTTCACCATTATTGCAAGATTTTTGCACTTCGTAATCGCGCCTAAGCTTTTCATTTAGTTTTTGAATCACTACATAAACAAACTGATAGTTGTTTACATCCATATTAAAATTTTGCAAAGCACTACGTATTTGTTTTATTTTAATAACAAAATCTTTAAGCATAGAGTCATGTTTAATCAAAGGTAAGTTATGCAAGTTACCCATATGCGCATTAATAATTAATTGTGATCGGTCATATCTATCGCACAACGACTTCCAGGCAATCTCATAATTTTCACTTGATACCGCTATATTGTCCACTACCGATAATGCTTCACCTTTTAAATACATTTTTAAATACATAAATTTATGCACCGCTTGCAAAAATTTGTCGTTGTGTATCATTGACACGAAAAGGTCTTTAAAACTAGGCCAGTCTGTATATACACCGCTAAACACATTAATTTTTAAATCTGGGAGCTTTGCTCGTGGAGTATCGAAAGTATATTGTTTATTCACCTGCGTATTTACCGCCGATGCGACACTTGTATTTTGATCATGATTGCGCAATTTTTGTTGAATATCAGCTTTTAGTTTGTGATATCGCTCTTCAAATTCCACACGCTCTGGAATCTCGTCTTCTTCAGCTACCCCAGTTAACAGTTCGATTTCCAACTGTACCTTATCAAACTTTTCGCATAGTTCGGAAAGCTGTTCTGACTTTACGCGCATAATTTCTGTAACTTCGGAGTCCGAATATTCTTGCACAAAAGTAATCATCCTTGTTACGCTTCCTTTTATAACACCTCGCATTCTTTTCAGTACTTTTAAGTGTGTATCTACTGTTGCTGAAGATTCCATTGTTGCACAAAATTATAAACCGCGCGCACTTTTGTATTTAATTCGAAAATTGTTCTTTCCGCAATTTTTATAATCCGTAAATTTTTTCACAATAAGTTATTTTCACCATCCGGTTCGAAGGACCATTTAATGTTGCCACGTCAACATTAGAGTTAAAAAATTAATAATAACGAATTGTGAAAATTTTTAATTAGAAGTTTATTTCGATTAAAATAAAAGTTTGTAGTTAACACTTAATACTAAATTATAAACAAATACTAAAACTAATGAAAGGTAATAATCGCATAAAAAATTATATAATATTAAGAATGATGTAAAAAAAAAAACTAATCCCGCATAAATTAACAACCGCATAAAGGTTCCCCGCTGGAACTTGACTTGATGTCGATGAGCGCACGCAAGCAAGTCTCTGGTCGCAGTTTCTTACGCACACTGTTCCTTAAAACTTGCCCTCGTTACGCATAATCCCTTTCCACCAACGCACACATAAAAAACCCACTGAAAAAGGGTGGAAAGAGATTCGCGTTTACAAATTAAAGAGAATATTGAAAATACAAAAAAAGTTAAAAAATACAAAAATATTGAATTCTCAACACAGAACTTAAAATTGATAGCTTATAATTATTATTGTAAATGATAACTTGAAGATCTGAACTTGTAATAGTGAATTACAGAACTTAGATTTGTTAAATTCAAATTATTATTTCAAATTATAACTTGAAGATCTGAACTAGTAATTGTCAAATACAGAACTTAAAATTGATAGCTTCTAATTATTATTGCAAATTATAACTTGAAGATCTGAACTTGTAATTGTCAAATACAGAAATTAAAATTGATAACTTCTAATTATTATTGCAAATTATAACTTGAAGATCTGAACTTGTAATAGTGAATTACAGAACTTAGTTTTGTTCAATTCAAATTATTATTTCAAATTATAACTTGAAGATCTGAACTAGTAATTGTCAAATACAGAACTTAAAATTGATAGCTTCTAATTATTATTGCAAATTATAACTTGAAGATCTGAACTTGTAATTGTCAAATACAGAACTTAAAATTAATAGCTTCTAATTATTATTGCAAATAATAACTTGAAGATCTGAACTTGTAATTGTCAAATGCAGAACTAAAAATTGATAGCTTCTAATTATTATTGCAAATAATAATTTGAAGATCTGTACTTGTAATTGTCAAATACAGAACTTATAATTGATAGCTTATAATTATAATTCAGATTATAACTTGAAGATCTGAACTTGTAATAGTCAAATACAGAACTTCGAATTGTTTAATACAAATTATTAGTGCAAATTATTACTTGAAGATCTGAACTTGTAATAGGTAAATACAGAACTTCGAATTGTTAAATTCAAACTAAGATTGCAAATAATAATTTGAAGATCTGAACTTGTAATAGTCAAATACAGAACTTCTAATTGTTAAATACAAATTATTAGTGCAAATTATAACTTGAAGATCTGAACTTGAAATTGTCAAATACACAACTTCTAATTATTAAATACAAATTATTAGTGCAAATTATAACTTGAAGATCTGAACTTGTAATTGTCAAATACAGAACTTAAAATTGATAGCTTCTAATTATTATTGCAAATTATAACTTGAAGATCTGAACTTGTAATAGTGAATTACAGAACTTAGATTTGTTAAATTCAAATTATTATTTCAAATTATAACTTGAAGATCTGAACTAGTAATTGTCAAATACAGAACTTAAAATTGATAGCTTCTAATTATTATTGCAAATTATAACTTGAAGATCTGAACTTGTAATTGTCAAATACAGAACTTAAAATTGATAGCTTCTAATTATTATTTCAAATTATAACTTGAAGATCTGAACTTGTAATTGTCAAATACAGAACTTCTAATTGTTAAATACCAATTATTAGTGCAAATTATAACTTGAAGATCTGAACTTGTAATTGTCAAATACAAAACTTAAAATTGATAGCTTCTAATTATTATTGTAAATTATAACTTGAAGATCTGAACTAGTAATTGTCAAATACAGAACTTAAAATTGATAGCTTCTAATTATTATTGCAAATTATAACTTGAAGATCTGAACTTGTAATTGTCAAATACAGAACTTAAAATTGATAGCTTCTAATTATTATTTCAAATTATAACTTGAAGATCTGAACTTGTAATAGTCAAATACAGAACTTCGAATTGTTAAATACAAATTATTAGTGCAAATTATAACTTGAAGATCTGAACTTGTAATAGGTAAATACAGAACTTCGAATTGTTCAATTCAAACTAAGATTGCAAATAATAATTTGAAGATCTGAACTTGTAATAGTCAAATACAGAACTTCTAATTGTTAAAACCAAATTATTAGTGCAAATTATAACTTGAAGATCTGAACTTGAAATTGGCAAATACACAACTTCTAATTATTAAATACAAATTATTAGTGCAAATTATAACTTGTAGATCTGAACTTGTAATTGTCAAATACAGAACTTAAAATTGATAGCTTCTAATTATTATTGCAAATTATAACTTGAAGATCTGAACTTGTAATAGTGAATTACAGAACTTAGATTTGTTAAATTCAAATTAATATTTCAAATTATAACTTGAAGATTTGAACTAGTAATTGTCAAATACAGAACTTAAAAGTGATAGCTTATAATTATTATTGTAAATTATAACTTGAAAATCTGAACTTGTAATAGTGAATTACAGAACTTAGATTTGTTAAATTCAAATTATTATTTCAAATTATAACTTGAAGATCTGAACTTGTAATAGTGAATTACAGAACTTCAATTTGTTAAATTCAAATTATTATTTCAAATTATAACTTGAAGATCTGAACTAGTAATTGTCAAATTCAGAACTTAAAATTGATAGCTTCTAATTATTATTGCAAATTATAACTTTAAGATCTGAACTTGAAATTGTCAACAACAGAACTTAAAATGGATAGCTTCTAATTATTATTTCAAATTATAACTTGAAGATCTGAACTTGTAATTGTCAAATACAGAACTTCTAATTGTTAAATACAAATTATTAGTGCAAATTATAACTTGAAGATCTGAACTTGTAATTGTAAGATACAGAACTTAAAATAGATAGCTTCTAATTATTATTGCAAATTATAACTTGAAGATCTGAACTTGTAATAGTGAATCACAGAACTTAGATTTCTTAAATTCATATTATTATTTCAAATTATAACTTGAAGATCTGAACTAGTACTTGCCAAATACAGAACTTATAATTGATTGCTTATAATTATTATTGTAAATTATAACTTGAAGATCTGAACTTGTAATAGTGAATTACAGAACTTAGATTTGTTAAATTCAAATTATTATTTCAAATTATAACTTGAAGATCTGAACTTGTAATAGTGAATTACAGAACTTCAATTTGTTAAATTCAAATTATTATTTCAAATTATAACTTGAAGATCTGAACTAGAAATTGTCAAATTCAGAACTTAAAATTGATAGCTTCTAATTATTATTGCAAATTATAACTTTAAGATCTGAACTTGAAATTGTCAACAACAGAACTTAAAATGGATAGCTTCTAATTATTATTTCAAATTATAACTTGTAGATCTGAACTTATAATTGTCAAATACAGAACTTCTAATTGTTAAATACAAATTATTAGTGCAAATTATAACTTGAAGATCTGAACTTGTAATTGTAAAATACAGAACTTAAAATAGATAGCTTCTAATTATTATTGCAAATTATAACTTGAAGATGTGAACTTGTAATAGTGAATCACAGAACTTAGATTTGTTAAATTCATATTATTATTTCAAATTATAACTTGAAGATCTGAACTAGTACTTGCCAAATACAGAACTTATAATTGATTGCTTATAATTATTATTGTAAATTATAACTTGAAGATCTGAACTTGTAATAGTGAATTATAGAACTTAGATTTGTTAAATTCAAATTATTATTTCAAATCATAACTTGAAGATCTGAACTAGTAATTGTCAAATACAGCACTGAAAATTGATAGCTTCTAATTATTATTGCAAATTATAACTTGAAGATCTGAACTTGGAATTGTCAAATACAGAACTTAAAATTGATAGCTTCTAATTATTATTTCAAATTATAACTTGAAGATGTGAACTTGTAATTGTCAAATACAGAACTTCTAATTGTTAAATACAAATTATTAGTACAAATTATAACTTGAAGATCTGAACTTGTAATTGTCAAATACAGAACTTCGAATTGTTAAATTCAAACTAAGATTGCAAATAATAATTTGAAGATCTGAACTTGTAATAGTCAAATACAGAACTTCGAATTGTTAAATACAAATAATTATTGCAAATTATAACTTGAAGATCTGAACTTGTAATTGTCATATACAGAACTTCTAATTATTAAATACAAATTATTAGCGCAAATTATAACTTGAAGATCTGAACTTGTAATAGTCAAATACAGAACTTCGAATTGTTAAATTCAAATTATTATTGCAATTTATAACTTGAAGATCTGAACTTGTAATAGTCAAATACAGAACTTCGAATTGTTAAATACAAATTATTAGTGCAAATTATAACTTGCAGATCTGAACTTGTAATAGATAAATACAGAACTTCGAATTGTTAAATTCAAACTAAGATTGCAAATAATAATTTGAAGATCTGAACTTGTAATAGTCAAATACAGAACTTCGAATTGTTAAATACTAATTATTATTGCAAATTATAATTTGAAGATCTGAACTTGTAATTGTCATATACAGAACTTCTAATTATTAAATACAAATTATTAGTGCAAATTATAACTTGAAGATCTGAACTTGTAATTGTCAAATACTGAACTTAAAATTGATAGCTTCTAATTATTTATTATTGCAAATTATAACTTGAAGATCTGAACTTGTAATTGTCAAATACAGAACTTAAATTTGATAGCTTCTAATTATTATTTCAAATTATTACTTGAAGATCTGAACTTGTACTTGTCAAATACAGAACTTCTAATTGTTAAATACAAATTATTAGTGCAATTTATAACTTGTAGATCTGAACTTGTAATTGTCAAATACAAAACTTAAAATTGATAGCTTCTAATTATTATTGTAAATTATAACTTGAAGATCTGAATTTGTAATAGTGAATTACAGAACTTAGATTTGTTAAATTCAAATTATTATTTCAAACTATAACTTGAAGATCTGAACTAGTAATTGTCAAATACAGAACTTAAAATTGATAGCTTCTAATTATTATTGCAAATTATAACTTAAAGATCTGAACTTGTAATTGTCAAATACAGAACTTAAAATTGATAGCTTCTAATTATTATTTCAAATTATAACTTGAAGATCTGAACTAGTAATTGTCAAAGACAGAACTTAAAATTGATAGCTTCTAATTATTATGGCAAATTATAACTTGAAGATCTGAACTTGTAATTGTCAAATAAAGAACTTAAAATTGATAGCTTAAAATTATAATTCAATTTATAACTTGAAGATCTGAACTTGTAATAGTCAAATACAGAACTTCGAATTGTTAAATACAAATTATTATTGCAAATTATAACTTGAAGATCTGAACTTGTAATTGTCATATACAGAACTTCTAATTATTAAGTACAAATTATTAGTGCAAATTATAGCTTGAAGATCTGAACTTGTAATTGTCAAATACAGAACTTAAAATTGATAGCTTCTAATTATTATTGCAAATTATAACTTGAAGATCTGAACTTGTAATAGTGAATTACAGAACTTAGATTTGTTAAATTCAAATAATTATTTGAAATTATAACTAGAAGATCTGAACTAGTAATTGTCAAATACAGAACTTAAAATTGATAGCTTCTAATTATTATTCTAAAGTATAACTTGAAGATCTGAACTTGTAATAGTGAATTACAGAACTTAGATTTGTTAAATTCAAATTATTATTTCAAATTATAACTTGAAGATCTGAACTTGTAATTGTCAAATACAGAACTTAAAATTGATAGCTTCTAATTATTATTGCTAATTATAATTTGAAAATCTGAACTTGTAATAGTCAAATACAGAACTTCGAATTGTTAAATACAAATTATTAGTGCAAATTATAACTTGAAGATCTGAACTTGTAATAGGTAAATAGAGAACTTCGAATTGTTAAATTCAAACTAAGATTGCAAATAATAATTTGAAGATCTGAACTTGTAATAGTCAAATACAGAACTTCTAATTGTTAAATACAAATTATTAGTGCAAATTATAACTTGAAGATCTGAACTTGAAATTGTCAAATACACAATTTCTAATTATTAAATACAAATTATTAGTGCAAATTATAACTTGAAGATCTGAACTTGTAATTGTCAAATACAAAACTTAAAATTGATAGCTTCTAATTATTATTGTAAATTATAACTTGAAGATCTGAATTTGTAATAGTGAATTACAGAACTTAGATTTGTTAAATTCAAATTAATATTACAAATTATAACTTCAAGATCTGAACTAGTACTTGTCAAATACAGAACTTAAAATTGATAGCTTATAATTATTATTGTAAATTATAACTTGAAGATCTGACCTTGTAATAGTGAATTACAGAACTTAGATTTGTTAAATTCAAATTATTATTTCAAATTATAACTTGAAGATTTGAACTTGTAATAGTGAATTACAGAACTTATATTTGTTAAATACAAATTGTTATTTCAAATTATAACTTGAAGATCTGAACTAGTAATTGTCAAATACAGAACTTAAAATTGATAGCTTCTAATTATTATTGCAAATTATAACTTGAAGATCTGAACTTGTAATGGTGAATCACAGAACTTAGATTTGTTAAATTCAAATTATTATTTCAAATTATAACTTGAAGATCTGAACTAGTAATTGTCAAATACAGAACTTAAAATTGATAGCTTCTAATTATTATTGCAAATTATAACTTGAAGATTTGAACTTGTAATAGTGAATCACAGAACTTAGATTTGTTAAATTCAAATTATTATTTCAAATTATAACTTGAAGATCTGAACTAGTAATTGTCAAATACAGAACTTAAAATTGATAGCTTCTAATTATTATTGCAAATTATAACTTGAAGATCTGAACTTGTAATTGTCAAAAACAGAACTTAAAATGGATAGATTCTAATTATTATTTCAAATTATAACTTGAAGATTTGAACTTGTAATAGTGAATTACAGAACTTAGATTTGTTAAATTCAAATTATTATTTCAAATTATAACTTGAAGATCTGAACTTGTAGTAGTGAATTACAGAACTTAGATTAGTTAAATTCAAATTATTATTTCAAATTATAACTTGAAGATCTGAACTAGTAATTGTCAAATACAGAACTTAAAATTGATAGCTTCTAATTATTATTGCAAATTGTAACTTGAAGATCTGAACTTGTAATTGTCAACAACAGAACTTAAAATGGATAGCTTCTAATTATTATTTCAAATTATAACTTGAAGATCTGAACTTGTAATTGTCAAATACAGAACTTCTAATTGTTAAATACAAATTATTAGTGCAAATTATAACTTGAAGATCTGAACTTGTAATTGTAAAATACAGAACTTAAAATTGATAGCTTCTAATTATTATTGCAAATTATAACTTGAAGATCTGAACTTGTAATAGTGAATCACAGAACTTAGATTTGTTAAATTCATATTATTATTTCAAATTATAACTTGAAGATCTGAACTAGTACTTGTCAAATACAGAACTTAAAATTGATTGCTTATAATTATTATTGTAAATTATAACTTGAAGATCTGAACTTGTAATAGTGAATTATAGAACTTAGATTTGTTAAATTCAAATTATTATTTCAAATTATAACTTGAAGATCTGAACTAGTAATTGTCAAATACAGAACTTAAAATTGATAGCTTCTAATTATTATTGCAAATTATAACTTGAAGATCTGAACTTGTAATAGTGAATTACAGAACTAAGATTTGTTAAATTCAAATTATTACTTCAAATTATAACTTGAAGATCTGAACTTGTAATAGGTAAATACAGAACTTCAAATTGTTAAATTCAAACTAAGATTGCAAATAATAATTTGTAGATCTGAACTTGTAATAGTCAAATACAGAACTTCTAATTGTAAATACAAATTATTAGTGCAAATTATAACTTGTAGATTTGAACTTGTAATTGTCAAATACAGAACTTAAAATTGATAGCTTCTAATTATTATTGCAAATTATAATTTGAAGATGTGAACTTGTAATAGACAAATACGCAACTTAGCATTGTTAATTACAAATTATGATTGCAAATTATAACTTGAAGATCTGAACTTGTAATAGATAAATACAGAACTTCGAATTGTTAAATTCAAACTAAGATTGCAAATAATAATTTGAAGATCTGAACTTGTAATTGTCAAATACAGAACTTCTAATTTTTAAATACAAATTATTATTGCAAATTATAACTTGAAGATCTGAACTTGTAATTGTCAAATACAGAACTTCTAATTATTAAATACAAGTTATTAGTGCAAATTATAACTAGAAGATCTGAACTTGTAATTGTCAAATACAGAACTTAAAATTGATAGCTTCTAATTATTATTGCAAATTATAACTTGAAGATCTGAACTTGTAATAGTGAATTACAGAACTTAGATTTGTTAAATTCAAATTATTATTTCAAATTATAACTTGAAGATCTGAACTAGTAATTGTCAAATACAGAACTTAAAATTGATAGCTTATAATTATTATTGTAAATTATAACTTGAAGATCTGAACTTGTAATAGTGAATTACATAACTTATATTTGTTAAATTCAAATTATTATTTCAAATTATAACTTGAAGATCTGAACTTGTAATTGTCAAATACAGAACTTAAAATTGATAGCTTCTAAGTATTATTGCAAATTATATCTTGAAGATCTGATCTTGTAATAGTGAATTACAGAACTTAGATTTGTTAAATTCAAATTATTATTTCAAATTATAACTTGAAGATCTGAACTAGTAATTGTCAAATACAGAACTTAAAATTTTTAAATTACTAATTATTAGTGCAAATTATAACTTGAAGATCTGAACTTGTAATTGACAAATACAGAACTAAAAATTGATAGCTTCTAATTATTATTGCAAATTATAACTTGAAGATCTGAACTTGTAATAGTGAATTACAGAACTTAGATTTGTTAAATTCAAATTATTACTTCAAATTATAACTTGAAGATCTGAACTTGTAATTGTCAAATACAGAACTTAAAATTGATAGCTTATAATTATAATTCAAATTATAACTTGAAGATCTGAGCTTGTAATAGTCAAATACAGAACTTCGAATTGTTAAATACAAATTATTAGTGCAAATTATAACTTGAAGATCTGAACTTGTAATAGGTAAATACAGAACTTCAAATTGTTAAATTCAAATTAAGATTGCAAATAATAATTTGAAGATCTGAACTTGTAATAGTCAAATAGAGAACTTCTAATTGTAAATACAAATTATTAGTGCAAATTATAACTTGAAGATCTGAACTTGTGATTGTCAAATACACAACTTAAAATTGATAGCTTCTAATTATTTTTGCAAATTATAACTAGAAGATCTGAACTTGTAATAGTGAATTACAGAACTTAGATTTGTTAAATTCAAATTATTATTTCAAATTATAACTTGAAGTTCTGAACTAGTAATTGTCAAATACAGAACTTAAAATTGATAGCTTCTAATTATTATTGCAAATTATAACTTGAAGATCTGAACTTGTAATAGTGAATTACAGAACTTACATTTGTTAAATTCAAATTAATATTACAAATTATAACTTGAAGATCTGAACTAGTACTTGTCAAATACAGAACTTAAAATTGATAGCTTATAATTATTATTGTAAATTATAACTTGAAGATCTGAACTTGTAATAGTGAATTACAGAACTTACATTTGTTAAATTCAAATTAATATTACAAATTATAACTTGAAGATCTGAACTTGTAATTGACAAATACAGAACTTAAAATTGATAGCTTCTAATTATTATTGCAAATTATAACTTGAAGATCTCAACTTGTAATAGTGAATTACAGAACTTAGATTTGTTAAATTCAAATTATTACTTCAAATTATAACTTGAAGATCTGAACTTGTAATTGTCAAATACAGAACTTAAAATTGATAGCTTATAATTATAATTCAAATTATAACTTGAAGATCTGAGCTTGTAATAGTCAAATACAGAACTTCGAATTGTTAAATACAAATTATTAGTGCAAATTATAACTTGAAGATCTGAACTTGTAATAGGTAAATACAGAACTTCAAATTATTAAATTCAAACTAAGATTGCAAATAATAATTTGAAGATCTGAACTTGTAATAGTCAAATAGAGAACTTCTAATTGTAAATACAAATTATTAGTGCAAATTATAACTTGAAGATCTGAACTTGTAATTGTCAAATAAACAACTTAAAATTTATAGCTTCTAATTATTATTGCAAATTATAACTAGAAGATCTGAACTTGTAATAGTGAATTACAGAACTTAGATATGTTAAATTCAAATTATTATTTCAAATTATAACTTGAAGTTCTGAACTAGTAATTGTCAAATACAGAACTTAAAATTGATAGCTTCTAATTATTATTGCAAATTATAACTTAAAGATCTGAACTTGTAATAGTGAATTACAGAACTTAGATTTGTTAAATTCAAATTAATATTACAAATTATAACTTCAAGATCTGAACTAGTACTTGTCAAATACAGAACTTAAAATTGATAGCTTATAATTATTATTGTAAATTATAACTTGAAGATCTGACCTTGTAATAGTGAATTACAGAACTTAGATTTGTTAAATTCAAATTATTATTTCAAATTATAACTTGAAGATTTGAACTTGTAATAGTGAATTACAGAACTTATATTTGTTAAATACAAATTGTTATTTCAAATTATAACTTGAAGATCTGAACTAGTAATTGTCAAATACAGAACTTAAAATTGATAGCTTCTAATTATTATTGCAAATTATAACTTGAAGATCTGAACTTGTAATGGTGAATCACAGAACTTAGATTTGTTAAATTCAAATTATTATTTCAAATTATAACTTGAAGATCTGAACTAGTAATTGTCAAATACAGAACTTAAAATTGATAGCTTCTAATTATTATTGCAAATTATAACTTGAAGATTTGAACTTGTAATAGTGAATCACAGAACTTAGATTTGTTAAATTCAAATTATTATTTCAAATTATAACTTGAAGATCTGAACTAGTAATTGTCAAATACAGAACTTAAAATTGATAGCTTCTAATTATTATTGCAAATTATAACTTGAAGATCTGAACTTGTAATTGTCAAAAACAGAACTTAAAATGGATAGATTCTAATTATTATTTCAAATTATAACTTGAAGATCTGAACTTGTAATAGTGAATTACAGAACTTAGATTTGTTAAATTCAAATTATTATTTCAAATTATAACTTGAAGATCTGAACTTGTAATAGTGAATCACAGAACTTAGATTTGTTAAATTCATATTATTATTTCAAATTATAACTTGAAGATCTGAACTAGTACTTGTCAAATACAGAACTTAAAATTGATTGCTTATAATTATTATTGTAAATTATAACTTGAAGATCTGAACTTGTAATAGTGAATTATAGAACTTAGATTTATTAAATTCAAATTATTATTTCAAATTATAACTTGAAGATCTGAACTAGTAATTGTCAAATACAGAACTTAAAATTGATAGCTTCTAATTATTATTGCAAATTATAACTTGAAGATCTGAACTTGTAATAGTGAATTACAGAACTTAGATTTGTTAAATTCAAATTATTATTTCAAATTATAACTTGAAGATCTGAACTTGTAATAGTGAATCACAGAACTTAGATTTGTTAAATTCATATTATTATTTCAAATTATAACTTGAAGATCTGAACTAGTACTTGTCAAATACAGAACTTAAAATTGATTGCTTATAATTATTATTGTAAATTATAACTTGAAGATCTGAACTTGTAATAGTGAATTATAGAACTTAGATTTATTAAATTCAAATTATTATTTCAAATTATAACTTGAAGATCTGAACTAGTAATTGTCAAATACAGAACTTAAAATTGATAGCTTCTAATTATTATTGCAAATAATAACTTGAAGATCTGTACTTGTAATTGTCAAATACAGAACTTAAAATTGATAGCTTATAATTATAGTTCAAATTATAACTTGAAGATCTGAACTTGTAATAGACAAATACAGAACTTCGAATTGTTAAATACAAATTATTAGTGCAAATTATAACTTGAAGATCTGAACTTGTAATAGGTAAATACAGAACTTCTAATTGTTAAATTCAAACTAAGTTTGCAAATAATAATTTGAAGATCTGAACTAGTAATTGTCAAATACAGAACTTAAAATTGATAGCTTCTAATTCTTATTGCAAATTATAACTTGAAGATCTGAACTTGTAATTGTCAAATACAGAACTTAACATTGATAGCTTCTAATTATTATTGTAAATTATAACTTGAAGATCTGAACTTGTAATTGTCAAATACAGAACTTAAAATTGATAGCTTCTAATTATTATTTGAAATTATAACTTGAAGATCTGAACTTGTAATTGTCAAATACAGAACTTAAAATTGATAGCTTCTAATTATTATTGCAAATTATAATTTGAAGATCTGAACTTGTAATAGACAAATACGCAACTTAGCATTGTTAAATACAAATTGTGATTACAAATTATAACTTGAAGATCTGAACTTGTAATTGTCAAATACAGAACTTAAAATTGATAGCTTCTAATTATTATTGTAAATTATAACTTGTAGTTCTGAACTTGTAATTGTCAAATACAGAACTTAAAATTGATAGCTTCTAATTATTATTGTAAATTATAACTTGAAGATCTGAACTTGTAATAGTGAATTACAGAACTTAGATTTGTTAAATTCAAATTATTATTTCAAATTATAACTTGAAGATCTGAACTAGTAATTGTCAAATACAGAACTTAAAATTGATAGCTTCTAATTATTATTGCAAATAATAACTTGAAGATCTGTACTTGTAATTGTCAAATACAGAACTTAAAATTGATAGCTTATAATTATAGTTCAAATTATAACTTGAAGATCTGAACTTGTAATAGACAAATACAGAACTTCGAATTGTTAAATACAAATTATTAGTGCAAATTATAACTTGAAGATCTGAACTTGTAATAGGTAAATACAGAACTTCTAATTGTTAAATTCAAACTAAGATTGCAAATAAAAATTTGAAGAGCTGAACTAGTAATTGTCAAATACAGAACTTAAAATTGATAGCTTCTAATTATTATTGCAAATTATAACTTGAAGATCTGAACTTGTAATTGTCAAATACACAACTTAACATTGATAGCTTCTAATTATTATTGTAAATTATAACTTGAAGATCTGAACTTGTAATTGTCAAATACAGAACTTAAAATTGATAGCTTCTAATTATTATTTGAAATTATAACTTGAAGATCTGAACTTGTAATTGTCAAATACAGAACTTCGAATTGTTAAATACAAATTATTAGTGCAAATTATAACTTGAAGATCTGAACTTGTAATAGGTAAATACAGAACTTCTAATTGTTAAATTCAAACTAAGATTGCAAATAATAATTTGAAGATCTGAACTTGTAATTGTCAAATACAGAACTTAAAATTGATAGCTTCTAATTATTATTGTAAATTATAACTTGAAGATCTGAACTTGTAATTGTCAAATACAGAACTTAACATTGATAGCTTCTAATTATTATTGTAAATTATAACTTGAAGATCTGAACTAGTAATTGTCAAATACAGAACTTAAAATTGATAGCTTCTAATTATTATTGTAAATTATAACTTGAAGATCTGAACTTGTAATTGTCAAATACAGAACTTAAAATTGATGGCTTCTAATTATTATTGCAACTAATAACTTGAAGATCTGAACTTGTAATTGTCATATACAGAACTAATAATTGATAGCTTCTAATTATTATTGCAAATAATAACTTGAAGATCTTAACTTGTAATTGTCAAATATAGAACTTAAAATTGATAGCTTCTAATTATTATTGCAAATTATAACTTGAAGTTCTGAACTTGTAATTGTCAAATACAGAACTTACAATTGATAGCTTCTAATTATTATTGCAAATTATAATTTGAAGATGTGAACTTGTAATAGACAATTACGCAACTTAGCATTGTTAAATACAAATTATGATTGCAAATTAAAACTTGAAGATCTGAACTAGTAATTGTCAAATACAGAACTAAAATTGATAGCTTATAATTATAATTCAAATTATAACTTGAAGATCTGAACTTGTAATAGTGAATTACAGAACTTAGATTTGTTAAATTCAAATTATTATTTCAAATTATAACTTGAAGATCTGAACTTGTAATTGTCAAATACAGAACTCCTAATTGTTAAATACAAATTATTAGTGCAAATTATAACTTGAAGATCTGAACTAGTAATTGTCAAATACAGAACTTAAAATTGATAGCTTCTAATTATTATTGCAAATTATAACTTGAAAATCTGAACTTGTAATTGTCAAATACAGAACTTAAAATTGATAGCTTCTAATTATTATTTCAAATTATAACGTGAAGATCTGAACTTGCAATTGTCAAATACAGAACTTAAAATTGATAGCTTCTAATTATTATTGCAAATTATAACTTGAAGATCTGAACTTGTAATTGTCAAATACAGAACTTCTAATTGTTAAATACAAATTATTAGTGCAAATTATAACTTGAAGATCTGAACTTGTAATTGTCAAATACAGAACTTAAAATTGATA
The DNA here is from genome assembly GCA_963170105.1 of Cantharis lateralis. Lineage (NCBI taxonomy): Eukaryota > Metazoa > Arthropoda > Insecta > Coleoptera > Cantharidae > Cantharis > Cantharis lateralis. The sequence continues at coordinate 26,118,679 of OY720627.1, forward strand.
GCTTCTAATTATTATTGTAAATTATAACTAGAAGATCTGAACTTGTAATAGTGAATTACAGAACTTAGATTTGTTAAATTCAAATTATTATTTCAAATTATAACTTGAAGATCTGAACTAGTAATTGTCAAATACAGAACTTAAAATTGATAGCTTCCAATTATTATTGCAAATTATAACTTGAAGATCTGAACTTGTAATTGTCAAATACAGAACTTAAAATTGATAGCTTCTAATTATTATTGTAAATTATAACTTGAAGTTCTGAACTTGTAATTGTCAAATACAGAACTTAAAATTGATAGCTTCTAATTATTATTGCAAATAATAACTTGAAGATCTGAACTTGTAATTGTCAAATGCAGAACTTAAAATTGATAGCTTCTAATTATTATTGCAAATAATAATTTGAAGATCTGTACTTGTAATTGTCAAATACAGAACTTAAAATTGATAGCTTATAATAATAATTCAAATTATAACTTGAAGATCTGAACTTGTAATAGTCAAATACAGAACTTCGAATTGTTAAATACAAATTATTAGTGCAAATTATAACTTGAAGATCTGAACTTGTAATAGGTAAATACAGAACTTCGAATTGTTAAATTCAACCTAAGATTGCAAATAATAATTTGAAGATCTGAACTTGTAATAGTCAAATACAGAACTTAAAATTGATAGCTTCTAATTATTATTGCAAATTATAACTTGAAGATCTGAACTTGTAATTGTCAAATACAAAACCTCAAATTGATAGCTTCTAATTATTATTGTAAATTATAACTTGAAGATCTGAACTAGTAATTGTCAAATACAGAACTTAAAATTGATAGCTTCTAATTATTATTGCAAATTATAACTTGAACATCTGAACCTGTAATTGTCAAATACAGAACTTAAAATTGATAGCTTCTAATTATTATTTCAAATTATAACTTGAAGATCCGAACTTGTAATTGTCAAATACAGAACTTAAAATTGATAGCTTCTAATTATTATTGCAAATAATAACTTGAAGATCTGTACTTGTAATTTTCAAATACAGAACTTAAAATTGATAGCTTATAATTATAGTTCAAATTATAGCTTGAAGATCTGAACTTGTAATAGACAAATACAGAACTTCGAATTGTTAAATACAAATTATTAGTGCAAATTATAACTTGAAGATCTGAACTTGTAATTGTCAAATACAGAACTTAAAATTGATAGCTTCTAATTATTATTGTAAATTATAACTTGAAGATCTGAACTAGTAATTGTCAAATACAGAACTTATAATTGATAGCTTCTAATTATTATTGCAAATAATAACTTGAAGATCTGTACTTGTAATTGTCAAATACAGAACTTAAAATTGATAGCTTATAATTATAGTTCAAATTATAACTTGAAGATCTGAACTTGTAATAGGTAAATACAGAACTTCTAATTATTAAATTCAAACTAAGATTGCAAATAATAATTTGAAGATCTGAACTAGTAATTGTCAAATACAGAACTTAAAATTGATAGCTTCTAATTATTATTGCAAATTATAACTTGAAGATCTGAACTTGTAATTGTCAAATACAGAACTTAACATTGATAGCTTCTAATTATTATTGTAAATTATAACTTGAAGATCTGAACTTGTAATTGTCAAATACAGAACTTAAAATTGATAGCTTCTAATTATTATTGTAAATTATAACTTGAAGATCTGAACTTGTAATTGTCAAATACAGAACTTAAAATTGATAGCTTCTAATTATTATTGCAACTAATAACTTGAAGATCTGAACTTGTAATTGTCAAATACAGAACTAATAATTGATAGCTTCTAATTATTATTGCAAATAATAACTTGAAGATCTGAACTTGTAATTGTCAAATATAGAACTTAAAATTGATAGCTTCTAATTATTATTGCAAATTATAACTTGAAGTTCTGAACTTGTAATTGTCAAATACAGAACTTACAATTGATAGCTTCTAATTATTATTGCAAATTATAATTTGAAGATGTGAACTTGTAATAGACAAATACGCAACTTAGCATTGTTAAATACAAATTATGATTGCAAATTAAAACTTGAAGATCTGAACTAGTAATTGTCAAATACAGAACTAAAATTGATAGCTTATAATTATAATTCAAATTATAACTTGAAGATCTGAACTTGTAATAGTGAATTACAGAACTTAGATTTGTTAAATTCAAATTATTATTTCAAATTATAACTTGAAGATCTGAACTTGTAATTGTCAAATACAGAACTCCTAATTGTTAAATACAAATTATTAGTGCAAATTATAACTTGAAGATCTGAACTAGTAATTGTCAAATACAGAACTTAAAATTGATAGCTTCTAATTATTATTGCAAATTATAACTTGAAGATCTGAACTTGTAATTGTCAAATACAGAACTTAAAATTGATAGCTTCTAATTATTATTTCAAATTATAACGTGAAGATCTGAACTTGTAATTGTCAAATACAGAACTTCTAATTGTTAAATACAACTTATTAGTGCAAATTATAACTTGAAGATCTGAACTTGTAATTGTCAAATACAGAACTTAAAATTGATAGCTTCTAATAATTATTGTAAATTATAACTTGAAGATCTGAACTTGTAATAGTGAATTACAGAACTTAGATTTGTTAAATTCAAATTATTATTTCAAATTATAACTTGAAGATCTGAACTAGTAATTGTCAAATACAGAACTTAAAATTGATAGCTTCTAATTATTATTGCAAATTATAACTTGAAGATCTGAACTTGTAATTGTCAAATACAGAACTTAAAATTGATAGCTTCTAATTATTATTGTAAATTATAACTTGAAGTTCTGAACTTGTAATTGTCAAATACAGAACTTAAAATTGATAGCTTCTAATTATTATTGCAAATAATAACTTGAAGATCTGAACTTGTAATTGTCAAATGCAGAACTTAAAATTGATAGCTTCTAATTATTATTGCAAATAATAATTTGAAGATCTGTACTTGTAATTGTCAAATACAGAACTTAAAATTGATAGCTTATAATAATAATTCAAATTATAACTTGAAGATCTGAACTTGTAATAGTCAAATACAGAACTTCGAATTGTTAAATACAAATTATTAGTGCAAATTATAACTTGAAGATCTGAACTTGTAATAGGTAAATACAGAACTTCGAATTGTTAAATTCAACCTAAGATTGCAAATAATAATTTGAAGATCTGAACTTGTAATAGTCAAATACAGAACTTAAAATTGATAGCTTCTAATTATTATTGCAAATTATAACTTGAAGATCTGAACTTGTAATTGTCAAATACAGAACCTAAAATTGATAGCTTCTAATTATTATTGTAAATTATAACTTGAAGATCTGAACTAGTAATTGTCAAATACAGAACTTAAAATTGATAGCTTCTAATTATTATTGCAAATAATAACTTGAAGATCTGTACTTGTAATTGTCAAATACAGAACTTAAAATTGATAGCTTCTAATTATTATTGCAAATTATAATTTGAAGATCTGAACTTGTAATAGACAAAAACGCAACTTAGCATTGATAAATACAAATTGTGATTGCAAATTATAACTTGAAGATCTGAACTTGTAATTGTCAAATACAGAACTTAAAATTGATAGCTTCTAATTATTATTGTAAATTATAACTTGAAGATCTGAACTTGTAATAGTGAATTACAGAACTTAGATTTGTTAAATTCAAATTATTATTTCAAATTATAACTTGAAGATCTGAACTAGGAATTGTCAAATACAGAACTTAAAATTGATAGCTTCTAATTATTATTGCAAATTATAACTTGAAGATCTGAACTTGTAATTGTCAAATACAGAACTTAAAATTGATAGCTTCTAATTATTATTGTAAATTATAACTTGAAGATCTGAACCTGTAATTGTCAAATACAGAACTTAAAATTGATAGCTTCTAATTATTATTTCAAATTATAACTTGAAGATCTGAACTTGTAATAGTGAATTACAGAACTTAGATTTGTTAAATTCAAATTATTATTTCAAATTATAACTTGAAGATCTGTACTAGTAATTGTCAAATACAGACCTTAAAATTGATAACTTCTAATTATTATTGCAAATTATAACTTGAAGATCTGAACTAGTAATTGTCAAATACAGAACTTAAAATTGATAGCTTCTAATTATTATTGCAAATTATAACTTGAACATCTGAACCTGTAATTGTCAAATACAGAACTTAAAATTGATAGCTTCTAATTATTATTTCAAATTATAACTTGAAGATCCGAACTTGTAATTGTCAAATACAGAACTTAAAATTGATAGCTTCTAATTATTATTGCAAATAATAACTTGAAGATCTGTACTTGTAATTGTCAAATACAGAACTTAAAATTGATAGCTTCTAATTATTATTGCAAATTATAATTTGAAGATCTGAACTTGTAATAGACAAATACGCAACTTAGCATTGATAAATGCAAATTGTGATTGCAAATTATAACTTGAAGATCTGAACTTGTAATTGTCAAATACAGAACTTAAAATTGATAGCTTCTAATTATTATTGTAAATTATAACTTGAAGATCTGAACTTGTAATAGTGAATTACAGAACTTAGATTTGTTAAATTCAAATTATTATTTCAAATTATAACTTGAAGATCTGAACTAGTAATTGTCAAATACAGAACTTAAAATTGATAGCTTCTAATTATTATTGCAAATTATAACTTGAAGATCTGAACTTGTAATTGTCAAATACAGAACTTAAAATTGATAGCTTCTAATTATTATTGTAAATTATAACTTGAAGATCTGAACTTGTAATAGTGAATTACAGAACTTAGATTTGTTAAATTCAAATTATTATTTCAAATTATAACTTGAAGATCTGTACTAGTAATTGTCAAATACAGACCTTAAAATTGATAACTTCTAATTATTATTGCAAATTATAACTTGAAGATCTGAACTTGTAATTGTCAAATACAGAACTTAAAATTGATAGCTTCTAATTATTATTGTAAATTATAACTTGAAGATCTGAACCTGTAATTGTCAAATACAGAACTTAAAATTGATAGCTTCTAATTATTATTTCAAATTATAACTTGAAGATCCGAACTTGTAATTGTCAAATACAGAACTTAAAATTGATAGCTTCTAATTATTATTGCAAATAATAACTTGAAGATCTGTACTTGTAATTGTCAAATACAGAACTTAAAATTGATAGCTTATAATTATAGTTCAAAATATAACTTGAAGATCTGAACTTGTAATAGTCAAATACAGAACTTCGAATTGTTAAATACAAATTATTAGTGCAAATTATAACTTGAAGATCTCAACTTGCAATTAGGTAAATACAGAACTTCGAATTGTTAAATTCAAACTAAGATTGCAAATAATAATTTGAAGATCTGAACTTGTAATAGTCAAATACAGAACTTAAAATCGATAGCTTCTAATTATTATTGTAAATTATAACTTGAAGATCTGAACTTGTAATAGTGAATTACAGAACTTAGATTTGTTAAATTCAAATTATTATTTCAAATTATAACTTGAAGATCTGTACTAGTAATTGTCAAATACAGACCTTAAAATTGATAACTTCTAATTATTATTGCAAATTATAACTTGAAGATCTGAACTTGTAATTGTCAAATACAGAACTTAAAATTGATAGCTTCTAATTATTATTGTAAATTATAACTTGAAGATCTGAACTTGTAATTGTCAAATACAGAACTTAAAATTGATAGCTTCTAATTATTATTGCAACTAATAACTTGAAGATCTGAACTTGTAATTGTCATATACAGAACTAATAATTGATAGCTTCTAATTATTATTGCAAATAATAACTTGAAGATCTGAACTTGTAATTGTCAAATATAGAACTTAAAATTGATAGCTTCTAATTATTATTGCAAATTATAACTTGAAGTTCTGAACTTGTAATTGTCAAATACAGAACTTACAATTGATAGCTTCTAATTATTATTGCAAATTATAATTTGAAGATGTGAACTTGTAATAGTGAATTACAGAACTTAGATTTGTTAAATTCAAATTATTATTTCAAATTATAACTTGAAGATCTGAACTAGTAATTGTCAAATACAGAACTTAAAATTGATAGCTTCTAATTATTATTGCAAATTATAACTTGAAGGTCTGAACTTGTAATTGTCAAATACAGAACTTACAATTGATAGCTTCTAATAATTATTGTAAATTATAACTTGAAGATCTGAACTTGTAATAGTGAATTACAGAACTTAGATTTGTTAAATTCAAATTATTATTTCAAATTATAACTTGAAGATCTGAACTAGTAATTGTCAAATACAGAACTTAAAATTGATAGCTTCTAATTATTATTGCAAATTATAACTTGAAGATCTGAACTTGTAATTGTCAAATACAGAACTTAAAATTGATAGCTTCTAATTATTATTGTAAATTATAACTTGAAGTTCTGAACTTGTAATTGTCAAATACAGAACTTAAAATTGATAGCTTCTAATTATTATTGCAAATAATAACTTGAAGATCTGAACTTGTAATTGTCAAATGCAGAACTTAAAATTGATAGCTTCTAATTATTATTGCAAATAATAATTTGAAGATCTGTACTTGTAATTGTCAAATACAGAACTTAAAATTGATAGCTTATAATAATAATTCAAATTATAACTTGAAGATCTGAACTTGTAATAGTCAAATACAGAACTTCGAATTGTTAAATACAAATTATTAGTGCAAATTATAACTTGAAGATCTGAACTTGTAATAGGTAAATACAGAACTTCGAATTGTTAAATTCAACCTAAGATTGCAAATAATAATTTGAAGATCTGAACTTGTAATAGTCAAATACAGAACTTAAAATTGATAGCTTCTAATTATTATTGCAAATTATAACTTGAAGATCTGAACTTGTAATTGTCAAATACAGAACCTAAAATTGATAGCTTCTAATTATTATTGTAAATTATAACTTGAAGATCTGAACTAGTAATTGTCAAATACAGAACTTAAAATTGATAGCTTCTAATTATTATTGCAAATTATAACTTGAACATCTGAACCTGTAATTGTCAAATACAGAACTTAAAATTGATAGCTTCTAATTATTATTTCAAATTATAACTTGAAGATCCGAACTTTTTTTTTTTTTTTTTTTTTTTGTGTTCGTTGGGAGTGGGGAAACCTTGCATAGGCCCCCCCCAAAAAAAAATCGGGGGGGAGTGTCAGATTCTTACTGACTAAAACCCCACTCCATAAAAAACGCCGGGATTCGCTTATAGCATGACATCCGTACGCTTCACCTAATCTTACGCCCTTTCGGGTCTTTTCTCTTCTACCTGTCAGTGTCTAGCGTGTGTTCTAATCCTTGAAGTTCCTTATCGTCTAGAATTTTTGTAGAGATTATGTTCTTAGCACATGTCTCCACGGCCAACCATTTCTCCTGGCTATCAAGCATTATATTAATCAGATTCTCTGGAGTTAGCCTTACTTCCACCAGTAATTCCAGCCTGCTTCTTTGTTCTTGCCACCTAGGACACACAAAAAATGTGTGGTGTGCAGTATCAATTTCATTGCAGTAAGGGCAACAGCTATTCTCTGATCTCTTGAAGCGATGGAGATAATCCTTGAAACAGCCATGGCCAATCAAAATTTGAGTCAGCTCATAAGTCAAGCTGCCGTGGGTTCTGTTACACCACTGGTCTACACTACAAAGATCCGAACTTGTAATTGTCAAATACAGAACTTAAAATTGATAGCTTCTAATTATTATTGCAAATAATAACTTGAAGATCTGTACTTGTAATTGTCAAATACAGAACTTAAAATTGATAGCTTCTAATTATTATTGCAAATTATAATTTCAAGATCTGAACTTGTAATAGACAAAAACGCAACTTAGCATTGATAAATACAAATTGTGATTGCAAATTATAACTTGAAGATCTGAACTTGTAATTGTCAAATACAGAACTTAAAATTGATAGCTTCTAATTATTATTGTAAATTATAACTTGAAGATCTGAACTTGTAATAGTGAATTACAGAACTTAGATTTGTTAAATTCAAATTATTATTTCAAATTATAACTTGAAGATCTGAACTAGGAATTGTCAAATACAGAACTTAAAATTGATAGCTTCTAATTATTATTGCAAATTATAACTTGAAGATCTGAACTTGTAATTGTCAAATACAGAACTTAAAATTGATAGCTTCTAATTATTATTGTAAATTATAACTTGAAGATCTGAACCTGTAATTGTCAAATACAGAACTTAAAATTGATAGCTTCTAATTATTATTTCAAATTATAACTTGAAGATCTGAACTTGTAATAGTGAATTACAGAACTTAGATTTGTTAAATTCAAATTATTATTTCAAATTATAACTTGAAGATCTGTACTAGTAATTGTCAAATACAGACCTTAAAATTGATAACTTCTAATTATTATTGCAAATTATAACTTGAAGATCTGAACTAGTAATTGTCAAATACAGAACTTAAAATTGATAGCTTCTAATTATTATTGCAAATTATAACTTGAAGTTCTGAACTTGTAATTGTCAAATACAGAACTTACAATTGATAGCTTCTAATTATTATTGCAAATTATAATTTGAAGATGTGAACTTGTAATAGACAAATACGCAACTTAGCATTGTTAAATACAAATTATGATTGCAAATTAAAACTTGAAGATCTGAACTAGTAATTGTCAAATACAGAACTAAAATTGATAGCTTATAATTATAATTCAAATTATAACTTGAAGATCTGAACTTGTAATAGTGAATTACAGAACTTAGATTTGTTAAATTCAAATTATTATTTCAAATTATAACTTGAAGATCTGAACTTGTAATTGTCAAATACAGAACTCCTAATTGTTAAATACAAATTATTAGTGCAAATTATAACTTGAAGATCTGAACTAGTAATTGTCAAATACAGAACTTAAAATTGATAGCTTCTAATTATTATTGCAAATTATAACTTGAAAATCTGAACTTGTAATTGTCAAATACAGAACTTAAAATTGATAGCTTCTAATTATTATTTCAAATTATAACGTGAAGATCTGAACTTGTAATTGTCAAATACAGAACTTAAAATTGATAGCTTCTAATTATTATTGCAAATTATAACTTGAAGATCTGAACTTGTAATTGTCAAATACAGAACTTCTAATTGTTAAATACAAATTATTAGTGCAAATTATAACTTGAAGATCTGAACTTGTAATTGTCAAATACAGAACTTAAAATTGATAGCTTCTAATTATTATTGTAAATTATAACTAGAAGATCTGAACTTGTAATAGTGAATTACAGAACTTAGATTTGTTAAATTCAAATTATTATTTCAAATTATAACTTGAAGATCTGAACTAGTAATTGTCAAATACAGAACTTAAAATTGATAGCTTCCAATTATTATTGCAAATTATAACTTGAAGATCTGAACTTGTAATTGTCAAATACAGAACTTAAAATTGATAGCTTCTAATTATTATTGTAAATTATAACTTGAAGTTCTGAACTTGTAATTGTCAAATACAGAACTTAAAATTGATAGCTTCTAATTATTATTGCAAATAATAACTTGAAGATCTGAACTTGTAATTGTCAAATGCAGAACTTAAAATTGATAGCTTCTAATTATTATTGCAAATAATAATTTGAAGATCTGTACTTGTAATTGTCAAATACAGAACTTAAAATTGATAGCTTATAATAATAATTCAAATTATAACTTGAAGATCTGAACTTGTAATAGTCAAATACAGAACTTCGAATTGTTAAATACAAATTATTAGTGCAAATTATAACTTGAAGATCTGAACTTGTAATAGGTAAATACAGAACTTCGAATTGTTAAATTCAACCTAAGATTGCAAATAATAATTTGAAGATCTGAACTTGTAATAGTCAAATACAGAACTTAAAATTGATAGCTTCTAATTATTATTGCAAATTATAACTTGAAGATCTGAACTTGTAATTGTCAAATACAGAACCTCAAATTGAAAGCTTCTAATTATTATTGTAAATTATAACTTGAAGATCTGAACTAGTAATTGTCAAATACAGAACTTAAAATTGATAGCTTCTAATTATTATTGCAAATTATAACTTGAACATCTGAACCTGTAATTGTCAAATACAGAACTTAAAATTGATAGCTTCTAATTATTATTTCAAATTATAACTTGAAGATCCGAACTTGTAATTGTCAAATACAGAACTTAAAATTGATAGCTTCTAATTATTATTGCAAATAATAACTTGAAGATCTGTACTTGTAATTGTCAAATACAGAACTTAAAATTGATAGCTTATAATTATAGTTCAAATTATAGCTTGAAGATCTGAACTTGTAATAGACAAATACAGAACTTCGAATTGTTAAATACAAATTATTAGTGCAAATTATAACTTGAAGATCTGAACTTGTAATTGTCAAATACAGAACTTAAAATTGATAGCTTCTAATTATTATTGTAAATTATAACTTGAAGATCTGAACTAGTAATTGTCAAATACAGAACTTATAATTGATAGCTTCTAATTATTATTGCAAATAATAACTTGAAGATCTGTACTTGTAATTGTCAAATACAGAACTTAAAATTGATAGCTTATAATTATAGTTCAAATTATAACTTGAAGATCTGAACTTGTAATAGGTAAATACAGAACTTCTAATTATTAAATTCAAACTAAGATTGCAAATAATAATTTGAAGATCTGAACTAGTAATTGTCAAATACAGAACTTAAAATTGATAGCTTCTAATTATTATTGCAAATTATAACTTGAAGATCTGAACTTGTAATAGTCAAATACAGAACTTAAAATCGATAGCTTCTAATTATTATTGTAAATTATAACTTGAAGATCTGAACTTGTAATAGTGAATTACAGAACTTAGATTTGTTAAATTCAAATTATTATTTCAAATTATAACTTGAAGATCTGTACTAGTAATTGTCAAATACAGACCTTAAAATTGATAACTTCTAATTATTATTGCAAATTATAACTTGAAGATCTGAACTTGTAATTGTCAAATACAGAACTTAAAATTGATAGCTTCTAATTATTATTGTAAATTATAACTTGAAGGTCTGAACTTGTAATTGTCAAATACAGAACTTAAAATTGATAGCTTCTAATTATTATTGCAACTAATAACTTGAAGATCTGAACTTGTAATTGTCATATACAGAACTAATAATTGATAGCTTCTAATTATTATTGCAAATAATAACTTGAAGATCTGAACTTGTAATTGTCAAATATAGAACTTAAAATTGATAGCTTCTAATTATTATTGCAAATTATAACTTGAAGTTCTGAACTTGTAATTGTCAAATACAGAACTTACAATTGATAGCTTCTAATTATTATTGCAAATTATAATTTGAAGATGTGAACTTGTAATAGACAAATACGCAACTTAGCATTGTTAAATACAAATTATGATTGCAAATTAAAACTTGAAGATCTGAACTAGTAATTGTCAAATACAGAACTAAAATTGATAGCTTATAATTATAATTCAAATTATAACTTGAAGATCTGAACTTGTAATAGTGAATTACAGAACTTAGATTTGTTAAATTCAAATTATTATTTCAAATTATAACTTGAAGATCTGAACTTGTAATTGTCAAATACAGAACTCCTAATTGTTAAATACAAATTATTAGTGCAAATTATAACTTGAAGATCTGAACTAGTAATTGTCAAATACAGAACTTAAAATTGATAGCTTCTAATTATTATTGCAAATTATAACTTGAAAATCTGAACTTGTAATTGTCAAATACAGAACTTAAAATTGATAGCTTCTAATTATTATTTCAAATTATAACGTGAAGATCTGAACTTGTAATTGTCAAATACAGAACTTAAAATTGATAGCTTCTAATTATTATTGCAAATTATAACTTGAAGATCTGAACTTGTAATTGTCAAATACAGAACTTCTAATTGTTAAATACAAATTATTAGTGCAAATTATAACTTGAAGATCTGAACTTGTAATTGTCAAATACAGAACTTAAAATTGATAGCTTCTAATTATTATTGTAAATTATAACTAGAAGATCTGAACTTGTAATAGTGAATTACAGAACTTAAAATTGATAGCTTCCAATTATTATTGCAAATTATAACTTGAAGATCTGAACTTGTAATTGTCAAATACAGAACTTAAAATTGATAGCTTCTAATTATTATTGTAAATTATAACTTGAAGTTCTGAACTTGTAATTGTCAAATACAGAACTTAAAATTGATAGCTTCTAATTATTATTGCAAATAATAACTTGAAGATCTGAACTTGTAATTGTCAAATGCAGAACTTAAAATTGATAGCTTCTAATTATTATTGCAAATAATAATTTGAAGATCTGTACTTGTAATTGTCAAATACAGAACTTAAAATTGATAGCTTATAATAATAATTCAAATTATAACTTGAAGATCTGAACTTGTAATAGTCAAATACAGAACTTCGAATTGTTAAATACAAATTATTAGTGCAAATTATAACTTGAAGATCTGAACTTGTAATAGGTAAATACAGAACTTCGAATTGTTAAATTCAACCTAAGATTGCAAATAATAATTTGATGATCTGAACTTGTAATAGTCAAATACAGAACTTAAAATTGATAGCTTCTAATTATTATTGCAAATTATAACTTGAAGATCTGAACTTGTAATTGTCAAATACAGAACCTCAAATTGATAGCTTCTAATTATTATTGTAAATTATAACTTGAAGATCTGAACTAGTAATTGTCAAATACAGAACTTAAAATTGATAGCTTCTAATTATTATTGCAAATTATAACTTGAACATCTGAACCTGTAATTGTCAAATACAGAACTTAAAATTGATAGCTTCTAATTATTATTTCAAATTATAACTTGAAGATCCGAACTTGTAATTGTCAAATACAGAACTTAAAATTGATAGCTTCTAATTATTATTGCAAATAATAACTTGAAGATCTGTACTTGTAATTGTCAAATACAGAACTTAAAATTGATAGCTTATAATTATAGTTCAAATTATAGCTTGAAGATCTGAACTTGTAATAGACAAATACAGAACTTCGAATTGTTAAATACAAATTATTAGTGCAAATTATAACTTGAAGATCTGAACTTGTAATTGTCAAATACAGAACTTAAAATTGATAGCTTCTAATTATTATTGTAAATTATAACTTGAAGATCTGAACTAGTAATTGTCAAATACAGAACTTATAATTGATAGCTTCTAATTATTATTGCAAATAATAACTTGAAGATCTGTACTTGTAATTGTCAAATACAGAACTTAAAATTGATAGCTTATAATTATAGTTCAAATTATAACTTGAAGATCTGAACTTGTAATAGGTAAATACAGAACTTCTAATTATTAAATTCAAACTAAGATTGCAAATAATAATTTGAAGATCTGAACTAGTAATTGTCAAATACAGAACTTAAAATTGATAGCTTCTAATTATTATTGCAAATTATAACTTGAAGATCTGAACTTGTAATTGTCAAATACAGAACTTAACATTGATAGCTTCTAATTATTATTGTAAATTATAACTTGAAGATCTGAACTTGTAATTGTCAAATACAGAACTTAAAATTGATAGCTTCTAATTATTATTGTAAATTATAACTTGAAGATCTGAACTTGTAATTGTCAAATACAGAACTTAAAATTGATAGCTTCTAATTATTATTGCAACTAATAACTTGAAGATCTGAACTTGTAATTGTCAAATACAGAACTAATAATTGATAGCTTCTAATTATTATTGCAAATAATAACTTGAAGATCTGAACTTGTAATTGTCAAATATAGAACTTAAAATTGATAGCTTCTAATTATTATTGCAAATTATAACTTGAAGTTCTGAACTTGTAATTGTCAAATACAGAACTTACAATTGATAGCTTCTAATTATTATTGCAAATTATAATTTGAAGATGTGAACTTGTAATAGACAAATACGCAACTTAGCATTGTTAAATACAAATTATGATTGCAAATTAAAACTTGAAGATCTGAACTAGTAATTGTCAAATACCGAACTAAAATTGATAGCTTATAATTATAATTCAAATTATAACTTGAAGATCTGAACTTGTAATAGTGAATTACAGAACTTAGATTTGTTAAATTCAAATTATTATTTCAAATTATAACTTGAAGATCTGAACTTGTAATTGTCAAATACAGAACTCCTAATTGTTAAATACAAATTATTAGTGCAAATTATAACTTGAAGATCTGAACTAGTAATTGTCAAATACACAACTTAAAATTGATAGCTTCTAATTATTATTGCAAATTATAACTTGAAGATCTGAACTTGTAATTGTCAAATACAGAACTTAAAATTGATAGCTTCTAATTATTATTTCAAATTATAACGTGAAGATCTGAACTTGTAATTGTCAAATACAGAACTTCTAATTGTTAAATACAACTTATTAGTGCAAATTATAACTTGAAGATCTGAACTTGTAATTGTCAAATACAGAACTTAAAATTGATAGCTTCTAATAATTATTGTAAATTATAACTTGAAGATCTGAACTTGTAATAGTGAATTACAGAACTTAGATTTGTTAAATTCAAATTATTATTTCAAATTATAACTTGAAGATCTGAACTAGTAATTGTCAAATACAGAACTTAAAATTGATAGCTTCTAATTATTATTGCAAATTATAACTTGAAGATCTGAACTTGTAATTGTCAAATACAGAACTTAAAATTGATAGCTTCTAATTATTATTGTAAATTATAACTTGAAGTTCTGAACTTGTAATTGTCAAATACAGAACTTAAAACTGATAGCTTCTAATTATTATTGCAAATAATAACTTGAAGATCTGAACTTGTAATTGTCAAATGCAGAACTTAAAATTGATAGCTTCTAATTATTATTGCAAATAATAATTTGAAGATCTGTACTTGTAATTGTCACATACAGAACTTAAAATTGATAGCTTATAATAATAATTCAAATTATAACTTGAAGATCTGAACTTGTAATAGTCAAATACAGAACTTCGAATTGTTAAATACAAATTATTAGTGCAAATTATAACTTGAAGATCTGAACTTGTAATAGGTAAATACAGAACTTCGAATTGTTAAATTCAACCTAAGATTGCAAATAGTAATTTGAAGATCTGAACTTGTAATAGTCAAATACAGAACTTAAAATTGATAGCTTCTAATTATTATTGCAAATTATAACTTGAAGATCTGAACTTGTAATTGTCAAATACAGAACCTAAAATTGATAGCTTCTAATTATTATTGTAAATTATAACTTGAAGATCTGAACTAGTAATTGTCAAATACAGAACTTAAAATTGATAGCTTCTAATTATTATTGCAAATTATAACTTGAACATCTGAACCTGTAATTGTCAAATACAGAACTTAAAATTGATAGCTTCTAATTATTATTTCAAATTATAACTTGAAGATCCGAACTTTTTTTTTTTTTTTTTTTTTTTTTTTTTGTGTTCGTTGGGAGTGGGGAAACCTTGCATAGGCCCCCCCCAAAAAAAAATCGGGGGGGAGTGTCAGATTCTTACTGACTAAAACCCCACTCCATAAAAAACGCCGGGATTCGCTTATAGCTTGACATCCGTACGCTTCACCTAATCTTACGCCCTTTCGGGTCTTTTCTCTTCTACCTGTCAGTGTCTAGCGTGTGTTCTAATCCTTGAAGTTCCTTATCGTCTAGAATTTTTGTAGAGATTATGTTCTTAGCACATGTCTCCACGGCCAACCATTTCTCCTGGCTATCAAGCATTATATTAATCAGATTCTCTGGAGTTAGCCTTACTTCCACCAGTAATTCCAGCCTGCTTCTTTGTTCTTGCCACCTAGGACACACAAAAAATGTGTGGTGTGCAGTATCAATTTCATTGCAGTAAGGGCAACAGCTATTCTCTGATCTCTTGAAGCGATGGAGATAATCCTTGAAACAGCCATGGCCAATCAAAATTTGAGTCAGCTCATAAGTCAAGCTGCCGTGGGTTCTGTTACACCACTGGTCTACACTACAAAGATCCGAACTTGTAATTGTCAAATACAGAACTTAAAATTGATAGCTTCTAATTATTATTGCAAATAATAACTTGAAGATCTGTACTTGTAATTGTCAAATACAGAACTTAAAATTGATAGCTTCTAATTATTATTGCAAATTATAATTTGAAGATCTGAACTTGTAATAGACAAAAACGCAACTTAGCATTGATAAATACAAATTGTGATTGCAAATTATAACTTGAAGATCTGAACTTGTAATTGTCAAATACAGAACTTAAAATTGATAGCTTCTAATTATTATTGTAAATTATAACTTGAAGATCTGAACTTGTAATAGTGAATTACAGAACTTAGATTTGTTAAATTCAAATTATTATTTCAAATTATAACTTGAAGATCTGAACTAGGAATTGTCAAATACAGAACTTAAAATTGATAGCTTCTAATTATTATTGCAAATTATAACTTGAAGATCTGAACTTGTAATTGTCAAATACAGAACTTAAAATTGATAGCTTCTAATTATTATTGTAAATTATAACTTGAAGATCTGAACCTGTAATTGTCAAATACAGAACTTAAAATTGATAGCTTCTAATTATTATTTCAAATTATAACTTGAAGATCTGAACTTGTAATAGTGAATTACAGAACTTAGATTTGTTAAATTCAAATTATTATTTCAAATTATAACTTGAAGATCTGTACTAGTAATTGTCAAATACAGACCTTAAAATTGATAACTTCTAATTATTATTGCAAATTATAACTTGAAGATCTGAACTAGTAATTGTCAAATACAGAACTTAAAATTGATAGCTTCTAATTATTATTGCAAATTATAACTTGAACATCTGAACTTGTAATTGTCAAATACAGAACTTAAAATTGATAGCTTCTAATTATTATTGTAAATTATAACTTGAAGTTCTGAACTTGTAATTGTCAAATACAGAACTTAAAACTGATAGCTTCTAATTATTATTGCAAATAATAACTTGAAGATCTGAACTTGTAATTGTCAAATGCAGAACTTAAAATTGATAGCTTCTAATTATTATTGCAAATAATAATTTGAAGATCTGTACTTGTAATTGTCAAATACAGAACTTAAAATTGATAGCTTATAATAATAATTCAAATTATAACTTGAAGATCTGAACTTGTAATAGTCAAATACAGAACTTCGAATTGTTAAATACAAATTATTAGTGCAAATTATAACTTGAAGATCTGAACTTGTAATAGGTAAATACAGAACTTCGAATTGTTAAATTCAACCTAAGATTGCAAATAGTAATTTGAAGATCTGAACTTGTAATAGTCAAATACAGAACTTAAAATTGATAGCTTCTAATTATTATTGCAAATTATAACTTGAAGATCTGAACTTGTAATTGTCAAATACAGAACCTAAAATTGATAGCTTCTAATTATTATTGTAAATTATAACTTGAAGATCTGAACTAGTAATTGTCAAATACAGAACTTAAAATTGATAGCTTCTAATTATTATTGCAAATTATAACTTGAACATCTGAACCTGTAATTGTCAAATACAGAACTTAAAATTGATAGCTTCTAATTATTATTTCAAATTATAACTTGAAGATCCGAACTTTTTTTTTTTTTTTTTTTTTTTTTTTTTTGTGTTCGTTGGGAGTGGGGAAACCTTGCATAGGCCCCCCCCCAAAAAAAATCGGGGGGAGTGTCAGATTCTTACTGACTAAAACCCCACTCCATAAAAAACGCCGGGATTCGCTTATAGCTTAACATCCGTACGCTTCACCTAATCTTACGCCCTTTCGGGGCTTTTCTCTTCTACCTGTCAGTGTCTAGCGTGTGTTCTAATCCTTGAAGTTCCTTATCGTCTAGAATTTTTGTAGAGATTATGTTCTTAGCACATGTCTCCACGGCCAACCATTTCTCCTGGCTATCAAGCATTATATTAATCAGATTCTCTGGAGTTAGCCTTACTTCCACCAGTAATTCCAGCCTGCTTCTTTGTTCTTGCCACCTAGGACACACAAAAAATGTGTGGTGTGCAGTATCAATTTCATTGCAGTAAGGGCAACAGCTATTCTCTGATCTCTTGAAGCGATGGAGATAATCCTTGAAACAGCCATGGCCAATCAAAATTTGAGTCAGCTCATAAGTCAAGCTGCCGTGGGTTCTGTTACACCACTGGTCTACACTACAAAGATCCGAACTTGTAATTGTCAAATACAGAACTTAAAATTGATAGCTTCTAATTATTATTGCAAATAATAACTTGAAGATCTGTACTTGTAATTGTCAAATACAGAACTTAAAATTGATAGCTTCTAATTATTATTGCAAATTATAATTTGAAGATCTGAACTTGTAATAGACAAAAACGCAACTTAGCATTGATAAATACAAATTGTGATTGCAAATTATAACTTGAAGATCTGAACTTGTAATTGTCAAATACAGAACTTAAAATTGATAGCTTCTAATTATTATTGTAAATTATAACTTGAAGATCTGAACTTGTAATAGTGAATTACAGAACTTAGATTTGTTAAATTCAAATTATTATTTCAAATTATAACTTGAAGATCTGAACTAGGAATTGTCAAATACAGAACTTAAAATTGATAGCTTCTAATTATTATTGCAAATTATAACTTGAAGATCTGAACTTGTAATTGTCAAATACAGAACTTAAAATTGATAGCTTCTAATTATTATTGTAAATTATAACTTGAAGATCTGAACCTGTAATTGTCAAATACAGAACTTAAAATTGATAGCTTCTAATTATTATTTCAAATTATAACTTGAAGATCTGAACTTGTAATAGTGAATTACAGAACTTAGATTTGTTAAATTCAAATTATTATTTCAAATTATAACTTGAAGATCTGTACTAGTAATTGGCAAATACAGACCTTAAAATTGATAACTTCTAATTATTATTGCAAATTATAACTTGAAGATCTGAACTAGTAATTGTCAAATACAGAACTTAAAATTGATAGCTTCTAATTATTATTGCAAATTATAACTTGAACATCTGAACCTGTAATTGTCAAATACAGAACTTAAAATTGATAGCTTCTAATTATTATTTCAAATTATAACTTGAAGATCCGAACTTGTAATTGTCAAATACAGAACTTAAAATTGATAGCTTCTAATTATTATTGCAAATAATAACTTGAAGATCTGTACTTGTAATTGTCAAATACAGAACTTAAAATTGATAGCTTCTAATTATTATTGCAAATTATAATTTGAAGATCTGAACTTGTAATAGACAAATACGCAACTTAGCATTGATAAATACAAATTGTGATTGCAAATTATAACTTGAAGATCTGAACTTGTAATTGTCAAATACAGAACTTAAAATTGATAGCTTCTAATTATTATTGTAAATTATAACTTGAAGATCTGAACTTTTATAGTGAATTACAGAACTTAGATTTGTTAAATTCAAATTATTATTTCAAATTATAACTTGAAGATCTGAACTAGTAATTGTCAAATACAGAACTTAAAATTGATAGCTTCTAATTATTATTGCAAATTATAACTTGAAGATCTGAACTTGTAATTGTCAAATACAGAACTTAAAATTGATAGCTTCTAATTATTATTGTAAATTATAACTTGAAGATCTGAACTTGTAATAGTGAATTACAGAACTTAGATTTGTTAAATTCAAATTATTATTTCAAATTATAACTTGAAGATCTGTACTAGTAATTGTCAAATACAGACCTTAAAATTGATAACTTCTAATTATTATTGCAAATTATAACTTGAAGATCTGAACTTGTAATTGTCAAATACAGAACTTAAAATTGATAGCTTCTAATTATTATTGTAAATTATAACTTGAAGATCTGAACCTGTAATTGTCAAATACAGAACTTAAAATTGATAGCTTCTAATTATTATTTCAAATTGTAACTTGAAGATCCGAACTTGTAATTGTCAAATACAGAACTTAAAATTGATAGCTTCTAATTATTATTGCAAATAATAACTTGAAGATCTGTACTTGTAATTGTCAAATACAGAACTTAAAATTGATAGCTTATAATTATAGTTCAAAATATAACTTGAAGATCTGAACTTGTAATAGTCAAATACAGAACTTCGAATTGTTAAATACAAATTATTAGTGCAAATTATAACTTGAAGATCTGAACTTGCAAATAGGTAAATACAGAACTTCGAATTGTTAAATTCAAACTAAGATTGCAAATAATAATTTGAAGATCTGAACTTGTAATAGTCAAATACAGAACTTAAAATCGATAGCTTCTAATTATTATTGTAAATTATAACTTGAAGATCTGAACTTGTAATAGTGAATTACAGAACTTAGATTTGTTAAATTCAAATTATTATTTCAAATTATAACTTGAAGATCTGTACTAGTAATTGTCAAATACAGACCTTAAAATTGATAACTTCTAATTATTATTGCAAATTATAACTTGAAGATCTGAACTTGTAATTGTCAAATACAGAACTTAAAATTGATAGCTTCTAATTATTATTGTAAATTATAACTTGAAGATCTGAACTTGTAATTGTCAAATACATAACTTAAAATTGATAGCTTCTAATTATTATTGCAAGTAATAACTTGAAGATCTGAACTTGTAATTGTCAAATACAGAACTTAAAATTGATAGCATCTAATTATTATTGCAAATTATAATTTGAAGATCTGAAATTGTAATAGACAAATACGCAACTTAGCATTGTTAAATACAAATTGTGATTGCAAATTATAACTTGAAGATCTGAACTTGTAATTGTCAAATACAGAACTTAAAATTGATAGCTTCTAATTATTATTGTAAATTATAACTTGAAGATCTGAACTTGTAATAGTGAATTACAGAACTTAGATTTGTTAAATTCAAATTATTATTTCAAATTATAACTTGAAGATCTGAACTAGTAATTGTCAAATACAGAACTTAAAATTGATAGCTTCTAATTATTATTGCAAATTATAACTTGAAGATCTGAACTTGTAATTGTCAAATACAGAACTTAAAATTGATAGCTTCTAATTATTATTGTAAATTATAACTTGAAGTTCTGAACTTGTAATTGTCAAATACAGTACTTAAAATTGATAGCTTCTAATTATTATTGCAAATAATAACTTGAAGATCTGTACTTGTAATTGTCAAATACAGAACTTAAAATTGATAGCTTATAATTATAGTTCAAATTATAACTTGAAGATCTGAACTTGTAATAGACAAATACAGAACTTCGAATTGTTAAATACAAATTATTAGTGCAAATTATAACTTGAAGATCTGAACTTGTAATAGGTAAATACAGAACTTCTAATTGTTAAATTCAAACTAAGATTGCAAATAATAATTTGAAGATCTGAACTAGTAATTGTCAAACACAGAACTTAAAATTGATAGCTTCTAATTATTATTGCAAATTATAACTTGAAGATCTGAACTTGTAATTGTCAAATACAGAACTTAACATTGATAGCTTCTAATTATTATTGTAAATTATAACTTGAAGATCTGAACTTGTAATTGTCAAATACAGAACTTAAAATTGATAGCTTCTAATTATTATTGTAAATTATAACTTGAAGATCTGAACTTGTAATTGTCAAATACAGAACTAAAAATTGATAGCTTCTAATTATTATTGCAACTAATAACTTGAAGATCTGAACTTGTAATTGTCAAATACAGAACTAATAATTGATAGCTTCTAATTATTATTGCAAATAATAACTTGAAGATCTGAACTTGTAATTGTCAAATATAGAACTTAAAATTGATAGCTTCTAATTATTATTGCAAATTATAACTTGAAGTTCTGAACTTGTAATTGTCAAATACAGAACTTACAATTGATAGCTTCTAATTATTATTGCAAATTATAATTTGAAGATGTGAACTTGTAATAGACAAATACGCAACTTAGCATTGTTAAATACAAATTATAATTCAAATTATAACTTGAAGATCTGAACTTGTAATAGTGAATTACAGAACTTAGATTTGTTAAATTCAAATTATTATTTC
Source organism: Cantharis lateralis (assembly GCA_963170105.1). NCBI lineage: Eukaryota > Metazoa > Arthropoda > Insecta > Coleoptera > Cantharidae > Cantharis > Cantharis lateralis. Next base: position 26,140,884 of record OY720627.1, read on the forward strand.
AAATTATAACTTGAAGATCTGAACTTGTAATTGTCAAATACAGAACTCCTAATTGTTAAATACAAATTATTAGTGCAAATTATAACTTGAAGATCTGAACTAGTAATTGTCAAATACAGAACTTAAAATTGATAGCTTCTAATTATTATTGCAAATTATAACTTGAACATCTGAACCTGTAATTGTCAAATACAGAACTTAAAATTGATAGCTTCTAATTATTATTTCAAATTATAACTTGAAGATCCGAACTTGTAATTGTCAAATACAGAACTTAAAATTGATAGCTTCTAATTATTATTGCAAATAATAACTTGAAGATCTGTACTTGTAATTGTCAAATACAGAACTTAAAATTGATAGCTTATAATTATAGTTCAAATTATAACTTGAAGATCTGAACTTGTAATAGTCAAATACAGAACTTCGAATTGTTAAATACAAATTATTAGAGCAAATTATAACTTGAAGATCTGAACTTGCAAATAGGTAAATGCAGAACTTCGAATTGTTAAATTCAAACTAAGATTGCAAATAATAATTTGAAGATCTGAACTTGTAATAGTCAAATACAGAACTTAAAATCGTTAGCTTCTAATTATTATTGTAAATTATAACTTGAAGATCTGAACTTGTAATAGTGAATTACAGAACTTAGATTTGTTAAATTCAAATTATTATTTCAAATTATAACTTGAAGATCTGTACTAGTAATTGTCAAATACAGACCTTAAAATTGATAACTTCTAATTATTATTGCAAATTATAACTTGAAGATCTGAACTTGTAATTGTCAAATACAGAACTTAAAATTGATAGCTTCTAATTATTATTGTAAATTATAACTTGAAGATCTGAACTTGTAATTGTCAAATACAGAACTTAAAATTGATAGCTTCTAATTATTATTGCAACTAATAACTTGAAGATCTGAACTTGTAATTGTCAAATACAGAACTTAAAATTGATAGCTTCTAATTATTATTGTAAATTATAATTTGAAGATCTGAACTTGTAATAGACAAATACGCAACTTAGCATTGTTAAATACAAATTGTGATTGCAAATTATAACTTGAAGATCTGAACTTGTAATTGTCAAATACAGAACTTAAAATTGATAGCTTCTAATTATTATTGTAAATTATAACTTGAAGATCTGAACTTGTAATAGTGAATTACAGAACTTAGATTTGTTAAATTCAAATTATTATTTCAAATTATAACTTGAAGATCTGAACTAGTAAATGTCAAATACAGAACTTAAAATTGATAGCTTCTAATTATTATTGCAAATTATAACTTGAAGATCTGAACTTGTAATTGTCAAATACAGAACTTAAAATTGATAGCTTCTAATTATTATTGCAAATAATAACTTGAAGATCTGTACTTGTAATTGTCAAATACAGAACTTAAAATTGATAGCTTATAATTATAGTTCAAATTATAACTTGAAGATCTGAACTTGTAATAGTCAAATACAGAACTTCGAATTGTTAAATACAAATTATTAGAGCAAATTATAACTTGAAGATCTGAACTTGCAAATAGGTAAATGCAGAACTTCGAATTGTTAAATTCAAACTAAGATTGCAAATAATAATTTGAAGATCTGAACTTGTAATAGTCAAATACAGAACTTAAAATCGTTAGCTTCTAATTATTATTGTAAATTATAACTTGAAGATCTGAACTTGTAATAGTGAATTACAGAACTTAGATTTGTTAAATTCAAATTATTATTTCAAATTATAACTTGAAGATCTGTACTAGTAATTGTCAAATACAGACCTTAAAATTGATAACTTCTAATTATTATTGCAAATTATAACTTGAAGATCTGAACTTGTAATTGTCAAATACAGAACTTAAAATTGATAGCTTCTAATTATTATTGTAAATTATAACTTGAAGATCTGAACTTGTAATTGTCAAATACAGAACTTAAAATTGATAGCTTCTAATTATTATTGCAACTAATAACTTGAAGATCTGAACTTGTAATTGTCAAATACAGAACTTAAAATTGATAGCTTCTAATTATTATTGTAAATTATAATTTGAAGATCTGAACTTGTAATAGACAAATACGCAACTTAGCATTGTTAAATACAAATTGTGATTGCAAATTATAACTTGAAGATCTGAACTTGTAATTGTCAAATACAGAACTTAAAATTGATAGCTTCTAATTATTATTGTAAATTATAACTTGAAGATCTGAACTTGTAATAGTGAATTACAGAACTTAGATTTGTTAAATTCAAATTATTATTTCAAATTATAACTTGAAGATCTGAACTAGTAAATGTCAAATACAGAACTTAAAATTGATAGCTTCTAATTATTATTGCAAATTATAACTTGAAGATCTGAACTTGTAATTGTCAAATACAGAACTTAAAATTGATAGCTACTAATTATTATTGTAAATTATAACTTGAAGTTCTGAACTTGTAATTGTCAAATACAGAACTTAAAATTGATAGCTTCTAATTATTATTGCAAATAATAACTTGAAGATCTGAACTTGTAATTGTCAAATGCAGAACTTAAAATTGATAGCTTCTAATTATTATTCCAAATAATAATTTGAAGATCTGTACTTGTAATTGTCAAATACAGAACTTAAAATTGATAGCTTATAATAATAATTCAAATTATAACTTGAAGATCTGAACTTGTAATAGTCAAATACAGAACTTCGAATTGTTAAATACAAATTATTAGTGCAAATTATAACTTGAAGATCTGAACTTGCAAATAGGTAAATACAGAACTTCGAATTGTTAAATTCAAACTAAAATTGCAAATAATAATTTGAAGATCTGAACTTGTAATAGTCAAATACAGAACTTAAAATTGATAGCTTCTAATTATTATTGTAAATTATAACTTGAAGATCTGAACTTGTAATAGTGAATTACAGAACTTAGATTTGTTAAATTCAAATTATTATTTCAAATTATAACTTGAAGATCTGTATTAGTAATTGTCAAATACAGACCTTAAAATTGATAACTTCTAATTATTATTGCAAATTATAACTTAAAGATCTGAACTTGTAATTGTCAAATACAGAACTTAAAATTGATAGCTTATAATAATAATTCAAATTATAACTTGAAGATCTGAACTTGTAATAGTCAAATACAGAACTTGGAATTGTTAAAAACAAATTATTAGTGCAAATTATAACTTGAAGATCTGAACTTGTAATAGGTAAATACAGAACTTCGAATTGTTAAATTCAACCTAAGATTGCAAATAATAATTTGAAGATCTGAACTTGTAATAGTCAAATACAGAACTTAAAATTGATAGCTTCTAATTATTATTGCAAATTATAACTTGAAGATCTGAACTTGTAATTGTCAAATACAGAACCTAAAATTGATAGCTTCTAATTATTATTGTAAATTATAACTTGAAGATCTGAACTAGTAATTGTCAAATACAGAACTTAAAATTGATAGCTTCTAATTATTATTGCAAATTATAACTTGAACATCTGAACTTGTAATTGTCAAATACAGAACTTAAAATTGATAGCTTCTAATTATTATTTCAAATTATAACTTGAAGATCTGAACTTGTAATTGTCAAATACAGAACTTAAAATTGATAGCTTATAATTATAGTTCAAATTATAACTTGAAGATCTGAACTTGTAATAGTCAAATACAGAACTTCGAATTGATAAATACAAATTATTAGTGCAAATTATAACTTGAAGATCTGAACTTGCAAATAGGTAAATACAGAACTTCGAATTGTTAAATTCAAACTAAGATTGCAAATAATAATTTGAAGATCTGAACTTGTAATAGTCAAATACAGAACTTAAAATTGATAGCTTCTAATTATTATTGCAAATTATAACTTGAAGATCTGAACTTGTAATTGTCTATTACAGAACTTAAAATTGATAGCTTCTAATTATTATTTCAAATTATAACTTGAAGATCTGAACTAGTAATTGTCAAATACAGAACTTAAAATTGATAGCTTATAATTATAATTCAAATCATAACTTGAAGATCTGAACTTGTAATAGTGAATTACAGAACTTAGATTTGTTAAATTCAAATTATTATTTCAAATTATAACTTGAAGATCTGAACTAGTAATTGTCAAATACAGAACTTAAAATTGATAGCTTCTAATTATTATTGCAAATTATAACTTGAAGATCTGAACTTGTAATTGTCTATTACAGAACTTAAAATTGATAGCTTCTAATTATTATTTCAAATTATAACTTGAAGATCTGAACTAGTAATTGTCAAATACAGAACTTAAAATTGATAGCTTATAATTATAATTCAAATCATAACTTGAAGATCTGAACTTGTAATAGTGAATTACAGAACTTAGATTTGTTAAATTCAAATTATTATTTCAAATTATAACTTGAAGATCTGTACTAGTAATTGTCAAATACAGACCTTAAAATTGATAACTTCTAATTATTATTGCAAATTATAACTTGAAGATCTGAACTTGTAATTGTCAAATACAGAACTTAAAATTGATAGCTTCTAATTATTATTTTAATTATAACTTGAAGATCTGAACTTGTAATTGTCAAATACAGAACTTAAAATTGATAGCTTCTAATTATTATTGCAACTAATAACTTGAAGATCTGAACTTGTAATAGTGAATTACAGAACTTGGATTTGTTAAATTCAAATTATTATTTCAAATTATAACTTGAAGATCTGTACTAGTAATTGTCAAATACAGACCTTAAAATTGATAACTTCTAATTATTATTGCAAATTATAACTTGAAGATCTGAACTTGTAATTGTCAAATACAGAACTTAAAATTGATAGCTTCTAATTATTATTGTAAATTATAACTTGAAGATCTGAACTTGTAATTGTCAAATACAGAACTTAAAATTGATAGCTTCTAATTATTATTGCAACTAATAACTTGAAGATCTGAACTTGTAATTGTCAAATACAGAACTTAAAATTGATAGCTTCTAATTATTATTGTAAATTATAATTTGAAGATCTGAACTTGTAATAGACAAATACGCAACTTAGCATTGTTAAATACAAATTGTGATTGCAAATTATAACTTGAAGATCTGAACTTGTAATTGTCAAATACAGAACTTAAAATTGATAGCTTCTAATTATTATTGTAAATTATAACTTGAAGATCTGAACTTGTAATAGTGAATTACAGAACTTAGATTTGTTAAATTCAAATTATTATTTCAAATTATAACTTGAAGATCTGAACTAGTAAATGTCATATACAGAACTTAAAATTGATAGCTTCTAATTATTATTGCAAATTATAACTTGAAGATCTGAACTTGTAATTGTCAAATACAGAACTTAAAATTGATAGCTTCTAATTATAATTGTAAATTATAACTTGAAGTTCTGAACTTGTAATTGTCAAATACAGAACTTAAAATTGATAGCTTCTAATTATTATTGCAAATAATAACTTGAAGATCTGAACTTGTAATTGTCAAATGCAGAACTTAAAATTGATAGCTTCTAATTATTATTCCAAATAATAATTTGAAGATCTGTACTTGTAATTGTCAAATACAGAACTTAAAATTGATAGCTTATAATAATAATTCAAATTATAACTTGAAGATCTGAACTTGTAATAGTCAAATACAGAACTTCGAATTGTTAAATACAAATTATTAGTGCAAATTATAACTTGAAGATCTGAACTTGCAAATAGGTAAATACAGAACTTCGAATTGTTAAATTCAAACTAAAATTGCAAATAATAATTTGAAGATCTGAACTTGTAATAGTCAAATACAGAACTTAAAATCGATAGCTTCTAATTATTATTGTAAATTATAACTTGAAGATCTGAACTTGTAATAGTGAATTACAGAACTTAGATTTGTTAAATTCAAATTATTATTTCAAATTATAACTTGAAGATCTGTATTAGTAATTGTCAAATACAGACCTTAAAATTGATAACTTCTAATTATTATTGCAAATTATAACTTAAAGATCTGAACTTGTAATTGTCAAATACAGAACTTAAAATTGATAGCTTATAATAATAATTCAAATTATAACTTGAAGATCTGAACTTGTAATAGTCAAATGCAGAACTTGGAATTGTTAAAAACTAATTATTAGTGCAAATTATAACTTGAAGATCTGAACTTGTAATAGGTAAATACAGAACTTCGAATTGTTAAATTCAACCTAAGATTGCAAATAATAATTTGAAGATCTGAACTTGTAATAGTCAAATACAGAACTTAAAATTGATAGCTTCTAATTATTATTGCAAATTATAACTTGAAGATCTGAACTTGTAATTGTCAAATACAGAACCTAAAATTGATAGCTTCTAATTATTATTGTAAATTATAACTTGAAGATCTGAACTAGTAATTGTCAAATACAGAACTTAAAATTGATAGCTTCTAATTATTATTGCAAATTATAACTTGAACATCTGAACTTGTAATTGTCAAATACAGAACTTAAAATTGATAGCTTCTAATTATTATTTCAAATTATAACTTGAAGATCTGAACTTGTAATTGTCAAATACAGAACTTAAAATTGATAGCTTCTAATTATTATTGCAAATAATAACTTGAAGATCTGTACTTGTAATTGTCAAATACAGAACTTAAAATTGATAGCTTATAATTATAGTTCAAATTATAACTTGAAGATCTGAACTTGTAATAGTCAAATACAGAACTTCGAATTGATAAATACAAATTATTAGTGCAAATTATAACTTGAAGATCTGAACTTGCAAATAGGTAAATACAGAACTTCGAATTGTTAAATTCAAACTAAGATTGCAAATAATAATTTGTAGATCTGAACTTGTAATAGTCAAATACAGAACTTAAAATTGATAGCTTCTAATTATTATTGCAAATTATAACTTGAAGATCTGAACTTGTAATTGTCTATTACAGAACTTAAAATTGATAGCTTCTAATTATTATTTCAAATTATAACTTGAAGATCTGAACTAGTAATTGTCAAATACAGAACTTAAAATTGATAGCTTATAATTATAATTCAAATCATAACTTGAAGATCTGAACTTGTAATAGTGAATTACAGAACTTAGATTTGTTAAATTCAAATTATTATTTCAAATTATAACTTGAAGATCTGAACTAGTAATTGTCAAATACAGAACTTAAAATTGATAGCTTTTAATTATTATTGCAAATTATAACTTGAAGATGTGAACTTGTAATTGTCTATTACAGAACTTAAAATTGATAGCTTCTAATTATTATTTCAAATTATAACTTGAAGATCTGAACTAGTAATTGTCAAATACAGAACTTAAAATTGATAGCTTATAATTATAATTCAAATCATAACTTGAAGATCTGAACTTGTAATAGTGAATTACAGAACTTAGATTTGTTAAATTCAAATTATTATTTCAAATTATAACTTGAAGATCTGTACTAGTAATTGTCAAATACAGACCTTAAAATTGATAACTTCTAATTATTATTGCAAATTATAACTTGAAGATCTGAACTTGTAATTGTCAAATACAGAACTTAAAATTGATAGCTTCTAATTATTATTTTAATTATAACTTGAAGATCTGAACTTGTAATTGTCAAATACAGAACTTAAAATTGATAGCTTCTAATTATTATTGCAACTAATAACTTGAAGATCTGAACTTGTAATAGTGAATTACAGAACTTGGATTTGTTAAATTCAAATTATTATTTCAAATTATAACTTGAAGATCTGTACTAGTAATTGTCAAATACAGACCTTAAAATTGATAACTTCTAATTATTATTGCAAATTATAACTTGAAGATCTGAACTTGTAATTGTCAAATACAGAACTTAAAATTGATAGCTTCTAATTATTATTGTAAATTATAACTTGAAGATCTGAACTTGTAATTGTCAAATACAGAACTTAAAATTGATAGCTTCTAATTATTATTGCATCTAATAACTTGAAGATCTGAACTTGTAATTGTCAAATACAGAACTTAAAATTGATAGCTTCTAATTATTATTGCAAATTATAATTTGAAGATCTGAACTTGTAATAGACAAATACGCAACTTAGCATTGTTAAATACAAATTGTGATTGCAAATTATAACTTGAAGATCTGAACTTGTAATTGTCAAATACAGAACTTAAAATTGATAGCTTCTAAGTATTATTGTAAATTATAACTTGAAGTTCTGAACTTGTAATTGTCAAATACAGAACTTAAAATTGATAGCTTCTAATTATTATTGCAAATAATAACTTGAAGATCTGAACTTGTAATTGTCAAATGCAGAACTTAAAATTGATAGCTTCTAATTATTATTCCAAACAATAATTTGAAGATCTGTACTTGTAATTGTCAAATACAGAACTTAAAATTGATAGCTTATAATAATAATTCAAATTATAACTTGAAGATCTGAACTTGTAATAGTCAAATACAGAACTTCGAATTGTTAAATACAAATTATTAGTGCAAATTATAACTTGAAGATCTGAACTTGCAAATAGGTAAATACAGAACTTCGAATTGTTAAATTCAAACTAAGATTGCAAATAATAATTTGAAGATCTGAACTTGTAATAGTCAAATACAGAACTTAAAATCGATAGCTTCTAATTATTATTGTAAATTATAACTTGAAGATCTGAACTTGTAATAGTGAATTACAGAACTTAGATTTGTTAAATTCAAATTATTATTTCAAATTATAACTTGAAGATCTGAACTAGTAATTGTCAAATACAGAACTTAAAATTGATAGCTTCTAATTATTATTGCAAATAATAACTTGAAGATCTGTACTTGTAATTGTCAAATACAGAACTTAAAATTGATAGCTTATAATTATAGTTCAAATTATAACTTGAAGATCTGAACTTGTAATAGACAAATACAGAACTTCGAATTGTTAAATACAAATTATTAGTGCAAATTATAACTTGAAGATCTGAACTTGTAATAGGTAAATACAGAACTTCTAATTGTTAAATTCAAACTAAGTTTGCAAATAATAATTTGAAGATCTGAACTAGTAATTGTCAAATACAGAACTTAAAATTGATAGCTTCTAATTATTATTGCAAATTATAACTTGAAGATCTGAACTTGTAATTGTCAAATACAGAACTTAACATTGATAGCTTCTAATTATTATTGTAAATTATAACTTGAAGATCTGAACTTGTAATTGTCAAATACAGAACTTAAAATTGATAGCTTCTAATTATTATTTGAAATTATAACTTGAAGATCTGAACTTGTAATTGTCAAATACAGAACTTAAAATTGATAGCTTCTAATTATTATTTCAAATTATAACTTGAAGATCTGAACTTGTAATAGTGAATTACAGAACTTAGATTTGTTAAATTCAAATTATTATTTCAAATTATAACTTGAAGATCTGTACTAGTAATTGTCAAATACAGACCTTAAAATTGATAACTTCTAATTATTATTGCAAATTATAACTTGAAGATCTGAACTAGTAATTGTCAAATACAGAACTTAAAATTGATAGCTTCTAATTATTATTGCAAATTATAACTTGAACATCTGAACCTGTAATTGTCAAATACAGAACTTAAAATTGATAGCTTCTAATTATTATTTCAAATTATAACTTGAAGATCCGAACTTGTAATTGTCAAATACAGAACTTAAAATTGATAGCTTCTAATTATTATTGCAAATAATAACTTGAAGATCTGTACTTGTAATTGTCAAATACAGAACTTAAAATTGATAGCTTCTAATTATTATTGCAAATTATAATTTGAAGCTCTGAACTTGTAATAGACAAATACGCAACTTAGCATTGATAAATACAAATTGTGATTGCAAATTATAACTTGAAGATCTGAACTTGTAATTGTCAAATACAGAACTTAAAATTGATAGCTTCTAATTATTATTGTAAATTATAACTTGAAGATCTGAACTTGTAATAGTGAATTACAGAACTTAGATTTGTTAAATTCAAATTATTATTTCAAATTATAACTTGAAGATCTGAACTAGTAATTGTCAAATACAGAACTTAAAATTGATAGCTTCTAATTATTATTGCAAATTATAACTTGAAGATCTGAACTTGTAATTGTCAAATACAGAACTTAAAATTGATAGCTTCTAATTATTATTGTAAATTATAACTTGAAGATCTGAACTTGTAATAGTGAATTACAGAACTTAGATTTGTTAAATTCAAATTATTATTTCTAATTATAACTTGAAGATCTGTACTAGTAATTGTCAAATACAGACCTTAAAATTGATAACTTCTAATTATTATTGCAAATTATAACTTGAAGATCTGAACTTGTAATTGTCAAATACAGAACTTAAAATTGATAGCTTCTAATTATTATTGTAAATTATAACTTGAAGATCTGAACCTGTAATTGTCAAATACAGAACTTAAAATTGATAGCTTCTAATTATTATTTCAAATTATAACTTGAAGATCCGAACTTGTAATTGTCAAATACAGAACTTAAAATTGATAGCTTCTAATTATTATTGCAAATAATAACTTGAAGATCTGTACTTGTAATTGTCAAATACAGATATTAAAATTGATAGCTTACAATTATAGTTCAAAATATAACTTGAAGATCTGAACTTGTAATAGTCAAATACAGAACTTCGAATTGTTAAATACAAATTATTAGTGCAAATTATAACTTGAAGATCTGAACTTGCAAATAGGTAAATACAGAACTTCGAATTGTTAAATTCAAACTAAGATTGCAAATAATAATTTGAAGATCTGAACTTGTAATAGTCAAATACAGAACTTAAAATCGATAGCTTCTAATTATTATTGTAAATTATAACTTGAAGATCTGAACTTGTAATAGTGAATTACAGAACTTAGATTTGTTAAATTCAAATTATTATTTCAAATTATAACTTGAAGATCTGTACTAGTAATTGTCAAATACAGACCTTAAAATTGATAACTTCTAATTATTATTGCAAATTATAACTTGAAGATCTGAACTTGTAATTGTCAAATACAGAACTTAAAATTGATAGCTTCTAATTATTATTGTAAATTATAACTTGAAGATCTGAACTTGTAATTGTCAAATACATAACTTAAAATTGATAGCTTCTAATTATTATTGCAAGTAATAACTTGAAGATCTGAACTTGTAATTGTCAAATACAGAACTTAAAATTGATAGCATCTAATTATTATTGCAAATTATAATTTGAAGATCTGAACTTGTAATAGACAAATACGCAACTTAGCATTGTTAAATACAAATTGTGATTGCAAATTATAACTTGAAGATCTGAACTTGTAATTGTCAAATACAGAACTTAAAATTGATAGCTTCTAATTATTATTGTAAATTATAACTTGAAGATCTGAACTTGTAATAGTGAATTACAGAACTTAGATTTGTTAAATTCAAATTATTATTTCAAATTATAACTTGAAGATCTGAACTAGTAATTGTCAAATACAGAACTTAAAATTGATAGCTTCTAATTATTATTGCAAATTATAACTTGAAGATCTGAACTTGTAATTGTCAAATACAGAACTTAAAATTGATAGCTTCTAATTATTATTGTAAATTATAACTTGAAGTTCTGAACTTGTAATTGTCAAATACAGTACTTAAAATTGATAGCTTCTAATTATTATTGCAAATAATAACTTGAAGATCTGTACTTGTAATTGTCAAATACAGAACTTAAAATTGATAGCTTATAATTATAGTTCAAATTATAACTTGAAGATCTGAACTTGTAATAGACAAATACAGAACTTCGAATTGTTAAATACAAATTATTAGTGCAAATTATAACTTGAAGATCTGAACTTTTAATAGGTAAATACAGAACTTCTAATTGTTAAATTCAAACTAAGATTGCAAATAATAATTTGAAGATCTGAACTAGTAATTGTCAAACACAGAACTTAAAATTGATAGCTTCTAATTATTATTGCAAATTATAACTTGAAGATCTGAACTTGTAATTGTCAAATACAGAACTTAACATTGATAGCTTCTAATTATTATTGTTAATTATAACTTGAAGATCTGAACTTGTAATTGTCAAATACAGAACTTAAAATTGATAGCTTCTAATTATTATTGTAAATTATAACTTGAAGATCTGAACTTGTAATTGTCAGATACAGAACTAAAAATTGATAGCTTCTAATTATTATTGCAACTTATAACTTGAAGATCTGAACTTGTAATTGTCAAATACAGAACTAATAATTGATAGCTTCTAATTATTATTGCAAATAATAACTTGAAGATCTGAACTTGTAATTGTCAAATATAGAACTTAAAATTGATAGCTTCTAATTATTATTGCAAATTATAACTTGAAGTTCTGAACTTGTAATTGTCAAATACAGAACTTACATTTGATAGCTTCTAATTATTATTGCAAATTATAATTTGAAGATGTGAACTTGTAATAGACAAATACGCAACTTAGCATTGTTAAATACAAATTATAATTCAAATTATAACTTGAAGATCTGAACTTGTAATAGTGAATTACAGAACTTAGATTTGTTAAATTCAAATTATTATTACAAATTATAACTTGAAGATCTGAACTTGTAATTGTCAAATACAGAACTCCTAATTGTTAAATACAAATTATTAGTGCAAATTATAACTTGAAGATCTGAACTAGTAATTGTCAAATACAGAACTTAAAATTGATAGCTTCTAATTATTATTGCAAATTATAACTTGAACATCTGAACCTGTAATTGTCAAATACAGAACTTAAAATTGATAGCTTCTAATTATTATTTCAAATTATAACTTGAAGATCCGAACTTGTAATTGTCAAATACAGAACTTAAAATTGATAGCTTCTAATTATTATTGCAAATAATAACTTGAAGATCTGTACTTGTAATTGTCAAATACAGAACTTAAAATTGATAGCTTATAATTATAGTTCAAATTATAACTTGAAGATCTGAACTTGTAATAGTCAAATACAGAACTTCGAATTGTTAAATACAAATTATTAGAGCAAATTATAACTTGAAGATCTGAACTTGCAAATAGGTAAATGCAGAACTTCCAATTGTTAAATTCAAACTAAGATTGCAAATAATAATTTGAAGATCTGAACTTGTAATAGTCAAATACAGAACTTAAAATCGATAGCTTCTAATTATTATTGTAAATTATAACTTGAAGATCTGAACTTGTAATAGTGAATTACAGAACTTAGATTTGTTAAATTCAAATTATTATTTCAAATTATAACTTGAAGATCTGTACTAGTAATTGTCAAATACAGACCTTAAAATTGATAACTTCTAATTATTATTGCAAATTATAACTTGAAGATCTGAACTTGTAATTGTCAAATACAGAACTTAAAATTGATAGCTTCTAATTATTATTGTAAATTATAACTTGAAGATCTGAACTTGTAATTGTCAAATACAGAGCTTAAAATTGATAGCTTCTAATTATTATTGCAACTAATAACTTGAAGATCTGAACTTGTAATTGTCAAATACAGAACTTAAAATTGATAGCTACTAATTATTATTGTAAATTATAATTTGAAGATCTGAACTTGTAATAGACAAATACGCAACTTAGCATTGTTAAATACAAATTGTGATTGCAAATTATAACTTGAAGATCTGAACTTGTAATTGTCAAATACAGAACTTGAAATTGAAAGCTTCTAATTATTATTGTAAATTATAACTTGAAGATCTGAACTTGTAATAGTGAATTACAGAACTTAGATTTGTTAAATTCAAATTATTATTTCAAATTATAACTTGAAGATCTGAACTAGTAATTGTCAAATACAGAACTTAAAATTGATAGCTTCTAATTATTATTGCAAATTATAACTTGAAGATCTGAACTTGTAATTGTCAAATACAGAACTTAAAATTGATAGCTTCTAATTATTATTGTAAATTATAACTTGAAGTTCTGAACTTGTAATTGTGAAATACAGAACTTAAAATTGATAGCTTCTAATTATTATTGCAAATAATAACTTGAAGATCTGAACTTGTAATTGTCAAATGCAGAACTTAAAATTGATAGCTTCTAATTATTATTCCAAATAATAATTTGAAGATCTGTACTTGTAATTGTCAAATACAGAACTTAAAATTGATAGCTTATAATAATAATTCAAATTATAACTTGAAGATCTGAACTTGTAATAGTCAAATACAGAACTTCGAATTGTTAAATACAAATTATTAGTGCAAATTATAACTTGAAGATCTGAACTTGCAAATAGGTAAATACAGAACTTCGAATTGTTAAATTCAAACTAAAATTGCAAATAATAATTATAAGATCTGAACTTGTAATAGTCAAATACAGAACTTAAAATCGATAGCTTCTAATTATTATTGTATATTATAACTTGAAGATCTGAACTTGTAATAGTGAATTACAGAACTTAGATTTGTTAAATTCAAATTATTATTTCAAATTATAACTTGAAGATCTGTATTAGTAATTGTCAAATACAGACCTTAAAATTGATAACTTCTAATTATTATTGCAAATTATAACTTAAAGATCTGAACTTGTAATTGTCAAATACAGAACTTAAAATTGATAGCTTATAATAATAATTCAAATTATAACTTGAAGATCTGAACTTGTAATAGTCAAATACAGAACTTGGAATTGTTAAAAACAAATTATTAGTGCAAATTATAACTTGAAGATCTGAACTTGTAATAGGTAAATACAGAACTTCGAATTGTTAAATTCAACCTAAGATTGCAAATAATAATTTGAAGATCTGAACTTGTAATAGTCAAATACAGAACTTAAAATTGATAGCTTCTAATTATTATTGCAATTTATAACTTGAAGATCTGAACTTGTAATTGTCAAATACAGAACCTAAAATTGATAGCTTCTAATTATTATTGTAAATTATAACTTGAAGATCTGAACTAGTAATTGTCAAATACAGAACTTAAAATTGATAGCTTCTAATTATTATTGCAAATTATAACTTGAACATCTGAACTTTTAAATTGTCAAATACAGAACTTAAAATTGATAGCTTCTAATTATTATTTCAAATTATAACTTGAAGATCTGAACTTGTAATTGTCAAATACAGAACTTAAAATTGATAGCTTCTAATTATTATTGCAAATAATAACTTGAAGATCTGTACTTGTAATTGTCAAATACAGAACTTAAAATTGATAGCTTATAATTATAGTTCAAATTATAACTTGAAGATCTGAACTTGTAATAGTCAAATACAGAACTTCGAATTGATAAATACAAATTATTAGTGCAAATTATAACTTGAAGATCTGAACTTGCAAATAGGTAAATACAGAACTTCGAATTGTTAAATTCAAACTAAGATTGCAAATAATAATTTGAAGATCTGAACTTGTAATAGTCAAATACAGAACTTAAAATTGATAGCTTCTAATTATTATTGTAAATTATAACTTGAAGATCTGAACTTGTAATAGTGAATTACAGAACTTAGATTTGTTAAATTCAAATTATTATTTCAAATTATAACTTGAAGATCTGAACTAGTAATTGTCAAATACAGAACTTAAAATTGATAGCTTCTAATTATTATTGCAAATTATAACTTGAAGATCTGAACTTGTAATTGTCTATTACAGAACTTAAAATTGATAGCTTCTAATTATTATTTCAAATTATAACTTGAAGATCTGAACTAGTAATTGTCAAATACAGAACTTAAAATTGATAGCTTATAATTATAATTCAAATCATAACTTGAAGATCTGAACTTGTAATAGTGAATTACATAACTTAGATTTGTTAAATTCAAATTATTATTTCAAATTATAACTTGAAGATCTGTACTAGTAATTGTCAAATACAGACCTTAAAATTGATAACTTCTAATTATTATTGCAAATTATAACTTGAAGATCTGAACTTGTAATTGTCAAATACAGAACTTAAAATTGATAGCTTCTAATTATTATTTTAATAATAACTTGAAGATCTGAACTTGTAATTGTCAAATACAGAACTTAAAATTGATAGCTTCTAATTATTATTGCAACTAATAACTTGAAGATCTGAACTTGTAATAGTGAATTACAGAACATGGATTTGTTAAATTCAAATTATTATTTCAAATTATAACTTGAAGATCTGTACTAGTAATTGTCAAATACAGACCTTAAAATTGATAACTTCTAATTGTTATTGCAAATTATAACTTGAAGATCTGAACTTGTAATTGTCAAATACAGAACTTAAAATTGATAGCTTCTAATTATTATTGTAAATTATAACTTGAAGATCTGAACTTGTAATTGTCAAATACAGAACTTAAAATTGATAGCTTCTAATTATTATTGCAACTAATAACTTGAAGATCTGAACTTGTAATTGTCAAATACAGAACTTAAAATTGATAGCTTCTAATTATTATTGCAAATTATAATTTGAAGATCTGAACTTGTAATAGACAAATACGCAACTTAGCATTGTTAAATACAAATTGTGATTGCAAATTATAACTTGAAGATCTGAACTTGTAATTGTCAAATACAGAACTTAAAATTGATAGCTTCTAAGTATTATTGTAAATTATAACTTGAAGTTCTGAACTTGTAATTGTCAAATACAGAACTTAAAATTGATAGCTTCTAATTATTATTGCAAATAATAACTTGAAGATCTGAACTTGTAATTGTCAAATGCAGAACTTAAAATTGATAGCTTCTAATTATTATTCCAAACAATAATTTGAAGATCTGTACTTGTAATTGTCAAATACAGAACTTAAAATTGATAGCTTATAATAATAATTCAAATTATAACTTGAAGATCTGAACTTGTAATAGTCAAATACAGAACTTCGAATTGTTAAATACAAATTATTAGTGCAAATTTTAACTTGAAGATCTGAACTTGCAAATAGGTAAATACAGAACTTCGAATTGTTAAATTCAAACTAAGATTGCAAATAATAATTTGAAGATCTGAACTTGTAATAGTCAAATACAGAACTTAAAATCGATAGCTTCTAATTATTATTGTAAATTATAACTTGAAGATCTGAACTTGTAATAGTGAATTACAGAACTTAGATTTGTTAAATTCAAATTATTATTTCAAATTATAACTTGAAGATCTGAACTAGTAATTGTCAAATACAGAACTTAAAATTGATAGCTTCTAATTATTATTGCAAATAATAACTTGAAGATCTGTACTTGTAATTGTCAAATACAGAACTTAAAATTGATAGCTTATAATTATAGTTCAAATTATAACTTGAAGATCTGAACTTGTAATAGACAAATACAGAACTTCGAATTGTTAAATACAAATTATTGGTGCAAATTATAACTTGAAGATCTGAACTTGTAATAGGTAAATACAGAACTTCTAATTGTTAAATTCAAACTAAGTTTGCAAATAATAATTTGAAGATCTGAACTAGTAATTGTCAAATACAGAACTTAAAATTAATAGCTTCTAATTATTATTGCAAATTATAACTTGAAGATCTGAACTTGTAATTGTCAAATACAGAACTTAACATTGATAGCTTCTAATTATTATTGTAAATTATAACTTGAAGATCTGAACTTGTAATTGTCAAATACAGAACTTAAAATTGATAGCTTCTAATTATTATTTGAAATTATAACTTGAAGATCTGAACTTGTAATTGTCAAATACAGAACTTAAAATTGATAGCTTCTAATTATTATTGCAAATAATAACTTGAAGATCTGTACTTGTAATTGTCAAATACAGAACTTAAAATTGATAGCTGATAATTATAGTTCAAATTATAACTTGAAGATCTGAACTTGTAATAGACAAATACAGAACTTCGAATTGTTAAATACAAATTATTAGTGCAAATTATAACTTGAAGATCTGAACTTGTAATAGGTAAATACAGAACTTCTAATTGTTAAATTCAAACTAAGATTGCAAATAATAATTTGAAGATCTGAACTAGTAATTGTCAAATACAGACCTTAAAATTGATAACTTCTAATTATTATTGCAAATTAGAACTTGAAGATCTGAACTTGTAATTGTCAAATACAGAACTTATAATTGATAGCTTCTAATTATTATTGTAAATTATAACTTGAAGATCTGAACTTGTAATTGTCAAATACAGAACTTAAAATTGATAGCTTCTAATTATTATTGCAACTAATAACTTGAAGATCTGAACTTGTAATTGTCAAATACAGAACTTAAAATTGATAGCTTCTAATTATTATTGCAAATTATAATTTGAAGATCTGAACTTGTAATAGACAAATACGCAACTTAGCATTGTTAAATACAAATTGTGATTACAAATTATAACTTGAAGATCTGAACTTGTAATTGTCAAATACAGAACTTAAAATTGATAGCTTCTAATTATTATTGTAAATTATAACTTGTAGTTCTGAACTTGTAATTGTCAAATACAGAACTTAAAATTGATAGCTTCTAATTATTATTGCAAATAATAACTTGAAGATCTGTACTTGTAATTGTCAAATACAGAACTTAAAATTGATAGCTTATAATTATAGTTCAAATTATAACTTGAAGATCTGAACTTGTAATAGACAAATACAGAACTTCGAATTGTTAAATACAAATTATTAGTGCAAATTATAACTTGAAGATCTGAACTTGTAATAGGTAAATACAGAACTTCTAATTGTTAAATTCAAACTAAGATTGCAAATAAAAATTTGAAGATCTGAACTAGTAATTGTCAAATACAGAACTTAAAATTGATAGCTTCTAATTATTATTGCAAATTATAACTTGAAGATCTGAACTTGTAATTGTCAAATACACAACTTAACATTGATAGCTTCTAATTATTATTGTAAATTATAACTTGAAGATCTGAACTTGTAATTGTCAAATACAGAACTTAAAATTGATAGCTTCTAATTATTATTTGAAATTATAACTTGAAGATCTGAACTTGTAATTGTCAAATACAGAACTTCGAATTGTTAAATACAAATTATTAGTGCAAATTATAACTTGAAGATCTGAACTTGTAATAGGTAAATACAGAACTTCTAATTGTTAAATTCAAACTAAGATTGCAAATAATAATTTGAAGATCTGAACTTGTAATTGTCAAATACAGAACTTAAAATTGATAGCTTCTAATTATTATTGTAAATTATAACTTGAAGATCTGAACTTGTAATTGTCAAATACAGAACTTAACATTGATAGCTTCTAATTATTATTGTAAATTATAACTTGAAGATCTGAACTAGTAATTGTCAAATACAGAACTTAAAATTGATAGCTTCTAATTATTATTGTAAATTATAACTTGAAGATCTGAACTTGTAATTGTCAAATACAGAACTTAAAATTGATAGCTTCTAATTATTATTGCAACTAATAACTTGAAGATCTGAACTTGTAATTGTCATATACAGAACTAATAATTGATAGCTTCTAATTATTATTGCAAATAATAACTTGAAGATCTGAACTTGTAATTGTCAAATATAGAACTTAAAATTGATAGCTTCTAATTATTATTGCAAATTATAACTTGAAGTTCTGAACTTGTAATTGTCAAATACAGAACTTACAATTGATAGCTTCTAATTATTATTGCAAATTATAATTTGAAGATGTGAACTTGTAATAGACAAATACGCAACTTAGCATTGTTAAATACAAATTATGATTGCAAATTAAAACTTGAAGATCTGAACTAGTAATTGTCAAATACAGAACTAAAATTGATAGCTTATAATTATAATTCAAATTATAACTTGAAGATCTGAACTTGTAATAGTGAATTACAGAACTTAGATTTGTTAAATTCAAATTATTATTTCAAATTATAACTTGAAGATCTGAACTTGTAATTGTCAAATACAGAACTCCTAATTGTTAAATACAAATTATTAGTGCAAATTATAACTTGAAGATCTGAACTAGTAATTGTCAAATACAGAACTTAAAATTGATAGCTTCTAATTATTATTGCAAATTATAACTTGAAAATCTGAACTTGTAATTGTCAAATACAGAACTTAAAATTGATAGCTTCTAATTATTATTTCAAATTATAACGTGAAGATCTGAACTTGTAATTGTCAAATACAGAACTTAAAATTGATAGCTTCTAATTATTATTGCAAATAATAACTTGAAGATCTGAACTTGTAATTGTCAAATGCAGAACTTAAAATTGATAGCTTCTAATTATTATTGCAAATAATAATTTGAAGATCTGTACTTGTAATTGTCAAATACAGAACTTAAAATTGATAGCTTATAATAATAATTCAAATTATAACTTGAAGATCTGAACTTGTAATAGTCAAATACAGAACTTCGAATTGTTAAATACAAATTATTAGTGCAAATTATAACTTGAAGATCTGAACTTGTAATAGGTAAATACAGAACTTCGAATTGTTAAATTCAACCTAAGATTGCAAATAATAATTTGAAGATCTGAACTTGTAATAGTCAAATACAGAACTTAAAATTGATAGCTTCTAATTATTATTGCAAATTATAACTTGAAGATCTGAACTTGTAATTGTCAAATACAGAACCTCAAATTGATAGCTTCCAATTATTATTGTAAATTATAACTTGAAGATCTGAACTAGTAATTGTCAAATACAGAACTTAAAATTGATAGCTTCTAATTATTATTGCAAATTATAACTTGAACATCTGAACCTGTAATTTTCAAATACAGAACTTAAAATTGATAGCTTCTAATTATTATTTCAAATTATAACTTGAAGATCCGAACTTGTAATTGTCAAATACAGAACTTAAAATTGATAGCTTATAATTATAATTCAAATTATAACTTGAAGATCTGAACTTGTAATAGTGAATTACAGAACTTAGATTTGTTAAATTCAAATTATTATTTCAAATTATAACTTGAAGATCTGAACTTGTAATTGTCAAATACAGAACTCCTAATTGTTAAATACAAATTATTAGTGCAAATTATAACTTGAAGATCTGAACTAGTAATTGTCAAATACAGAACTTAAAATTGATAGCTTCTAATTATTATTGCAAATTATAACTTGAAAATCTGAACTTGTAATTGTCAAATACAGAACTTAAAATTTATAGCTTCTAATTATTATTTCAAATTATAACGTGAAGATCTGAACTTGTAATTGTCAAATACAGAACTTAAAATTGATAGCTTCTAATTATTATTGCAAATTATAACTTGAAGATCTGAACTTGTAATTGTCAAATACAGAACTTCTAATTGTTAAATACAAATTATTAGTGCAAATTATAACTTGAAGATCTGAACTTGTAATTGTCAAATACAGAACTTAAAATTGATAGCTTCTAATTATTATTGTAAATTATAACTTGAAGTTCTGAACTTGTAATTGTCAAATACAGAACTTAAAATTGATAGCTTCTAATTATTATTGCAAATAATAACTTGAAGATCTGAACTTGTAATTGTCAAATGCAGAACTTAAAATTGATAGCTTCTAATTATTATTGCAAATAATAATTTGAAGATCTGTACTTGTAATTGTCAAATACAGAACTTAAAATTGATAGCTTATAATAATAATTCAAATTATAACTTGAAGATCTGAACTTGTAATAGTCAAATACAGAACTTCGAATTGTTAAATACAAATTATTAGTGCAAATTATAACTTGAAGATCTGAACTTGTAATAGGTAAATACAGAACTTCGAATTGTTAAATTCAACCTAAGATTGCAAATAATAATTTGAAGATCTGAACTTGTAATAGTCAAATACAGAACTTAAAATTGATAGCTTCTAATTATTATTGCAAATTATAACTTGAAGATCTGAACTTGTAATTGTCAAATACAGAACCTCAAATTGATAGCTTCCAATTATTATTGTAAATTATAACTTGAAGATCTGAACTAGTAATTGTCAAATACAGAACTTAAAATTGATAGCTTCTAATTATTATTGCAAATTATAACTTGAACATCTGAACCTGTAATTGTCAAATACAGAACTTAAAATTGATAGCTTCTAATTATTATTTCAAATTATAACTTGAAGATCCGAACTTGTAATTGTCAAATACAGAACTTAAAATTGATAGCTACTAATTATTATTGCAAATAATAACTTGAAGATCTGTACTTGTAATTGTCAAATACAGAACTTAAAATTGATAGCTTATAATTATAGTTCAAATTATAGCTTGAAGATCTGAACTTGTAATAGACAAATACAGAACTTCGAATTGTTAAATACAAATTATTAGTGCAAATTATAACTTGAAGATCTGAAATTGTAATTGTCAAATACAGAACTTAAAATTGATAGCTTCTAATTATTATTGTAAATTATAACTTGAAGATCTGAACTAGTAATTGTCAAATACAGAACTTATAATTGATAGCTTCTAATTATTATTGCAAATAATAACTTGAAGATCTGTACTTGTAATTGTCAAATACAGAACTTAAAATTGATAGCTTATAATTATAGTTCAAATTATAACTTGAAGATCTGAACTTGTAATAGGTAAATACAGAACTTCTAATTATTAAATTCAAACTAAGATTGCAAATATTAATTTGAAGATCTGAACTAGTAATTGTCAAATACAGAACTTAAAATTGATAGCTTCTAATTATTATTGCAAATTATAACTTGAAGATCTGAACTTGTAATTGTCAAATACAGAACTTAACATTGATAGCTTCTAATTATTATTGTAAATTATAACTTGAAGATCTGAACTTGTAATTGTCAAATACAGAACTTAAAATTGATAGCTTCTAATTATTATTGTAAATTATAACTTGAAGATCTGAACTTGTAATTGTCAAATACAGAACTTAAAATTGATAGCTTCTAATTATTATTGCAACTAATAACTTGAAGATCTGAACTTGTAATTGTCAAATACAGAACTAATAATTGATAGCTTCTAATTATTATTGCAAATAATAACTTGAAGATCTGAACTTGTAATTGTCAAATATAGAACTTAAAATTGATAGCTTCTAATTATTATTGCAAATTATAACTTGAAGTTCTGAACTTGTAATTGTCAAATACAGAACTTACAATTGATAGCTTCTAATTATTATTGCAAATTATAATTTGAAGATGTGAACTTGTAATAGACAAATACGCAACTTAGCATTGTTAAATACAAATTATGATTGCAAATTAAAACTTGAAGATCTGAACTAGTAATTGTCAAATACAGAACTAAAATTGATAGCTTATAATTATAATTCAAATTATAACTTGAAGATCTGAACTTGTAATAGTGAATTACAGAACTTAGATTTGTTAAATTCAAATTATTATTTCAAATTATAACTTGAAGATCTGAACTTGTAATTGTCAAATACAGAACTCCTAATTGTTAAATACAAATTATTAGTGCAAATTATAACTTGAAGATCTGAACTAGTAATTGTCAAATACAGAACTTAAAATTGATAGCTTCTAATTATTATTGCAAATTATAACTTGAAGATCTGAACTTGTAATTGTCAAATACAGAACTTAAAATTGATAGCTTCTAATTATTATTTCAAATTATAACGTGAAGATCTGAACTTGTAATTGTCAAATACAGAACTTCTAATTGTTAAATACAACTTATTAGTGCAAATTATAACTTGAAGATCTGAACTTGTAATTGTCAAATACAGAACTTAAAATTGATAGTGAATAATTATTGTAAATTATAACTTGAAGATCTGAACTTGTAATAGTGAATTACAGAACTTAGATTTGTTAAATTCAAATTATTATTTCAAATTATAACTTGAAGATCTGAACTAGTAATTGTCAAATACAGAACTTAAAATTGATAGCTTCTAATTATTATTGCAAATTATAACTTGAACATCTGAACCTGTAATTGTCAAATACAGAACTTAAAATTGATAGCTTCTAATTATTATTTCAAATTATAACTTGAAGTTCTGAACTTGTAATTGTCAAATACAGTACTTAAAATTGATAGCTTCTAATTATTATTGCAAATAATAACTTGAAGATCTGTACTTGTAATTGTCAAATACAGAACTTAAAATTGATAGCTTATAATTATAGTTCAAATTATAACTTGAAGATCTGAACTTGTAATAGACAAATACAGAACTTCGAATTGTTAAATACAAATTATTAGTGCAAATTATAACTTGAAGATCTGAACTTGTAATAGGTAAATACAGAACTTCTAATTGTTAAATTCAAACTAAGATTGCAAATAATAATTTGAAGATCTGAACTAGTAATTGTCAAACACAGAACTTAAAATTGATAGCTTCTAATTATTATTGCAAATTATAACTTGAAGATCTGAACTTGTAATTGTCAAATACAGAACTTAACATTGATAGCTTCTAATTATTATTGTAAATTATAACTTGAAGATCTGAACTTGTAATTGTCAAATACAGAACTTAAAATTGATAGCTTCTAATTATTATTGTAAATTATAACTTGAAGATCTGAACTTGTAATTGTCAAATACAGAACTAAAAATTGATAGCTTCTAATTATTATTGCAACTAATAACTTGAAGATCTGAACTTGTAATTGTCAAATACAGAACTAATAATTGATAGCTTCTAATTATTATTGCAAATAATAACTTGAAGATCTGAACTTGTAATTGTCAAATATAGAACTTAAAATTGATAGCTTCTAATTATTATTGGTAATTATAACTTGAAGTTCTGAACTTGTAATTGTCAAATACAGAACTTACAATTGATAGCTTCTAATTATTATTGCAAATTATAATTTGAAGATGTGAACTTGTAATAGACAAATACGCAACTTAGCATTGTTAAATACAAATTATAATTCAAATTATAACTTGAAGATCTGAACTTGTAATAGTGAATTACTGAACTTAGATTTGTTAAATTCAAATTATTATTTCAAATTATAACTTGAAGATCTGAACTTGTAATTGTCAAATACAGAACTCCTAATTGTTAAATACAAATTATTAGTGCAAATTATAACTTGAAGATCTGAACTAGTAATTGTCAAATACAGAACTTAAAATTGATAGCTTCTAATTATTATTGCAAATTATAACTTGAACATCTGAACCTGTAATTGTCAAATACAGAACTTAAAATTGATAGCTTCTAATTATTATTTCAAATTATAACTTGAAGATCCGAACTTGTAATTGTCAAATACAGAACTTAAAATTGATAGCTTCTAATTATTATTGCAAATAATAACTTGAAGATCTGTACTTGTAATTGTCAAATACAGAACTTAAAATTGATAGCTTATAATTATAGTTCAAATTATAACTTGAAGATCTGAACTTGTAATAGTCAAATACAGAACTTCGAATTGTTAAATACAAATTATTAGAGCAAATTATAACTTGAAGATCTGAACTTGCAAATAGGTAAATGCAGAACTTCGAATTGTTAAATTCAAACTAAGATTGCAAATAATAATTTGAAGATCTGAACTTGTAATAGTCAAATACAGAACTTAAAATCGATAGCTTCTAATTATTATTGTAAATTATAACTTGAAGATCTGAACTTGTAATAGTGAATTACAGAACTTAGATTTGTTAAATTCAAATTATTATTTCAAATTATAACTTGAAGATCTGTACTAGTAATTGTCAAATACAGACCTTAAAATTGATAACTTCTAATTATTATTGCAAATTATAACTTGAAGATCTGAACTTGTAATTGTCAAATACAGAACTTAAAATTGATAGCTTCTAATTATTATTGTAAATTATAACTTGAAGATCTGAACTTGTAATTGTCAAATACAGAACTTAAAATTGATAGCTTCTAATTATTATTGCAACTAATAACTTGAAGATCTGAACTTGTAATTGTCAAATACAGAACTTAAAATTGATAGCTTCTAATTATTATTATAAATTATAATTTGAAGATCTGAACTTGTAATAGACAAATACGCAACTTAGCATTGTTAAATACAAATTGTGATTGCAAATTATAACTTGAAGATCTGAACTTGTAATTGTCAAATACAGAACTTAAAATTGATAGCTTCTAATTATTATTGTAAATTATAACTTGAAGATCTGAACTTGTAATAGTGAATTACAGAACTTAGATTTGTTAAATTCAAATTATTATTTCAAATTATAACTTGAAGATCTGAACTAGTAATTGTCAAATACAGAACTTAAAATTGATAGCTTCTAATTATTATTGCAAATTATAACTTGAAGATCTGAACTTGTAATTGTCAAATACAGAACTTAAAATTGATAGCTTCTAATTATTATTGTAAATTATAACTTGAAGTTCTGAACTTGTAATTGTCAAATACAGAACTTAAAATTGATAGCTTCTAATTATTATTGCAAAAAATAACTTGAAGATCTGAACTTGTAATTGTCAAATGCAGAACTTAAAATTGATAGCTTCTAATTATTATTCCAAATAATAATTTGAAGATCTGTACTTGTAATTGTCAAATACAGAACTTAAAATTGATAGCTTATAATAATAATTCAAATTATAACTTGAAGATCTGAACTTGTAATAGTCAAATACAGAACTTCGAATTGTTAAATACAAATTATTAGTGCAAATTATAACTTGAAGATCTGAACTTGCAAATAGGTAAATACAGAACTTCGAATTGTTAAATTCAAACTAAAATTGCAAATAATAATTTGAAGATCTGAACTTGTAATAGTCAAATACAGAACTTAAAATCGATAGCTTCTAATTATTATTGCAAATTATAACTTAAAGATCTGAACTTGTAATTGTCAAATACAGAACTTAAAATTGATAGCTTATAATAATAATTCAAATTATAACTTGAAGATCTGAACTTGTAATAGTCAAATACAGAACTTGGAATTGTTAAAAACAAATTATTAGTGCAAATTATAACTTGAAGATCTGAACTTGTAATAGGTAAATACAGAACTTCGAATTGTTAAATTCAACCTAAGATTGCAAATAATAATTTGAAGATCTGAACTTGTAATAGTCAAATACAGAACTTAAAATTGATAGCTTCTAATTATTATTGCAAATTATAACTTGAAGATCTGAACTTGTAATTGTCAAATACAGAACCTAAAATTGATAGCTTCTAATTATTATTGTAAATTATAACTTGAAGATCTGAACTAGTAATTGTCAAATACAGAACTTAAAATTGATAGCTTCTAATTATTATTGCAAATTATAACTTGAACATCTGAACTTGTAATTGTCAAATACAGAACTTAAAATTGATAGCTTCTAATTATTATTTCAAATTATAACTTGAAGATCTGAACTTGTAATTGTCAAATACAGAACTTAAAATTGATAGCTTCTAATTATTATTGCAAATAATAACTTGAAGATCTGTACTTGTAATTGTCAAATACAGAACTTAAAATTGATAGCTTATAATTATAGTTCAAATTATAACTTGAAGATCTGAACTTGTAATAGTCAAATACAGAACTTCGAATTGATAAATACAAATTATTAGTGCAAATTATAACTTGAAGATCTGAACTTGCAAATAGGTAAATACAGAACTTCGAATTGTTAAATTCAAACTAAGATTGCAAATAATAATTTGAAGATCTGAACTTGTAATAGTCAAATACAGAACTTAAAATTGATAGCTTCTAATTATTATTGTAAATTATAACTTGAAGATCTGAACTTGTAATAGTGAATTACAGAACTTAGATTTGTTAAATTCAAATTATTATTTCAAATTATAACTTGAAGATCTGAACTAGTAATTGTCAAATACAGAACTTAAAATTGATAGCTTCTAATTATTATTGCAAATTATAACTTGAAGATCTGAACTTGTAATTGTCTATTACAGAACTTAAAATTGATAGCTTCTAATTATTATTTCAAATTATAACTTGAAGATCTGAACTAGTAATTGTCAAATACAGAACTTAAAATTGATAGCTTATAATTATAATTCAAATCATAACTTGAAGATCTGAACTTGTAATAGTGAATTACAGAACTTAGATTTGTTAAATTCAAATTATTATTTCAAATTATAACTTGAAGATCTGTACTAGTAATTGTCAAATACAGACCTTAAAATTGATAACTTCTAATTATTATTGCAAATTATAACTTGAAGATCTGAACTTGTAATTGTCAAATACAGAACTTAAAATTGATAGCTTCTAATTATTATTTTAATTATAACTTGAAGATCTGAACTTGTAATTGTCAAATACAGAACTTAAAATTGATAGCTTCTAATTATTATTGCAACTAATAACTTGAAGATCTGAACTTGTATTTGTCAAATACAGAACTTAAAATTGATAGCTTCTAATTATTATTGCAAATTATAATTTGAAGATCTGAACTTGTAATAGACAAATACGCAACTTAGCATTGTTAAATACAAATTGTGATTGCAAATTATAACTTGAACATCTGAACCTGTAATAGGTAAATACAGAACTTCGAATTGTTAAATTCTAACTAAGATTGCAAATAATAATTCGATGATCTGAACTTGTAATAGTCAAATACAGAACTTCTAATTGTTAAATACAAATTATTAGTGCAAATTATAACTTGAAGATCTGAACTAGTAATTGTCAAATACAGAACTTAAAATTGATAGCTTCTAACTATTATTGCAAATTATAACTTGAAGATCCGAACTTGTAATTGTCAAATACAGAACTTAAAATTGATAGCTTCTAATTATTATTTCAAATTATAACGTGAAGATCTGAACTTGTAATTGTCAAATACAGAACTTAAAATTGATAGCTTCTAATTATTATTGCAAATTATAACTTGAAGATCTGAACTTGTAATTGTCAAATACAGAACTTAAAATTGATAGCTTCTAATTATTATTGTAAATTATAACTTGAAGATCTGAACTTGTAATAGTGAATTACAGAACTTAGATTTGTTAAATTCAAATTATTATTTCAAATTATAACTTGATGATCTGAACTAGTAATTGTCAAATACAGAACCTAAAATTGATAGCTTGTAATTATTATTGTAAATTATAACTTGAAGATCTGAACTAGTAATTGTCAAATACAGAACTTATAATTGATAGCTTCTAATTATTATTGCAAATTATAACTTGAACATCTGAACTTGTAATTGTCAAATACAGAACTTCGAATTGTTAAATACAAATTATTAGTGCAAATTATAACTTGAAGATCTGAACTTGCAAATAGGTAAATACAGAACTTCGAATTGTTAAATTCAAACTAAAATTGCAAATAATAATTTGAAGATCTGAACTTGTAATAGTCAAATACAGAACTTAAAATCGATAGCTTCTAATTATTATTGTAAATTATAACTTGAAGATCTGAACTTGTAATAGTGAATTACAGAACTTAGATTTGTTAAATTCAAATTATTATTTCAAATTATAACTTGAAGATCTGTATTAGTAATTGTCAAATACAGAACTTAAAATTGATAGCTTCTAATTATTATTGTAAATTATAATTTGAAGATCTGAACTTGTAATAGACAAATACGCAACTTAGCATTGTTAAATACAAATTGTGATTGCAAATTATAACTTGAAGATCTGAACTTGTAATTGTCAAATACAGAACTTAAAATTGATAGCTTCTAATTATTATTGTAAATTATAACTTGAAGATCTGAACTTGTAATAGTGAATTACAGAACTTAGATTTGTTAAATTCAAATTATTATTTCAAATTATAACTTGAAGATCTGAACTAGTAATTGTCAAATACAGAACTTAAAATTGATAGCTTCTAATTATTATTGCAAATTATAACTTGAAGATCTGAACTTGTAATTGTCAAATACAGAACTTAAAATTGATAGCTTCTAATTATTATTGTAAATTATAACTTGAAGTTCTGAACTTGTAATTGTCAAATACAGAACTTAAAATTGATAGCTTCTAATTATTATTGCAAATAATAACTTGAAGATCTGAACTTGTAATTGTCAAATGCAGAACTTAAAATTGATAGCTTCTAATTATTATTCCAAATAATAATTTGAAGATCTGTACTTGTAATTGTCAAATACAGAACTTAAAATTGATAGCTTATAATAATAATTCAAATTATAACTTGAAGATCTGAACTTGTAATAGTCAAATACAGAACTTCGAATTGTTAAATACAAATTATTAGTGCAAATTATAACTTGAAGATCTGAACTTGCAAATAGGTAAATACAGAACTTCGAATTGTTAAATTCAAACTAAAATTGCAAATAATAATTTGAAGATCTGAACTTGTAATAGTCAAATACAGAACTTAAAATCGATAGCTTCTAATTATTATTGTAAATTATAACTTGAAGATCTGAACTTGTAATAGTGAATTACAGAACTTAGATTTGTTAAATTCAAATTATTATTTCAAATTATAACTTGAAGATCTGTATTAGTAATTGTCAAATACAGACCTTAAAATTGATAACTTCTAATTATTATTGCAAATTATAACTTAAAGATCTGAACTTGTAATTGTCAAATACAGAACTTAAAATTGATAGCTTATAATAATAATTCAAATTATAACTTGAAGATCTGAACTTGTAATAGTCAAATACAGAACTTGGAATTGTTAAAAACAAATTATTAGTGCAAATTATAACTTGAAGATCTGAACTTGTAATAGGTAAATACAGAACTTCGAATTGTTAAATTCAACCTAAGATTGCAAATAATAATTTGAAGATCTGAACTTGTAATAGTCAAATACAGAACTTAAAATTGATAGCTTCTAATTATTATTGCAAATTATAACTTGAAGATCTGAACTTGTAATTGTCAAATACAGAACCTAAAATTGATAGCTTCTAATTATTATTGTAAATTATAACTTGAAGATCTGAACTAGTAATTGTCAAATACAGAACTTAAAATTGATAGCTTCTAATTATTATTGCAAATTATAACTTGAACATCTGAACTTGTAATTGTCAAATACAGAACTTAAAATTGATAGCTTCTAATTATTATTTCAAATTATAACTTGAAGATCTGAACTTGTAATTGTCAAATACAGAACTTAAAATTGATAGCTTCTAATTATTATTGCAAATAATAACTTGAAGATCTGTACTTGTAATTGTCAAATACAGAACTTAAAATTGATAGCTTATAATTATAGTTCAAATTATAACTTGAAGATCTGAACTTGTAATAGTCAAATACAGAACTTCGAATTGATAAATACAAATTATTAGTGCAAATTATAACTTGAAGATCTGAACTTGCAAATAGGTAAATACAGAACTTCGAATTGTTAAATTCAAACTAAGATTGCAAATAATAATTTGAAGAAATGAACTTGTAATAGTCAAATACAGAACTTAAAATTGATAGCTTCTAATTATTATTGTAAATTATAACTTGAAGATCTGAACTTGTAATAGTGAATTACAGAACTTAGATTTGTTAAATTCAAATTATTATTTCAAATTATAACTTGAAGATCTGAACTAGTAATTGTCAAATACAGAACTTAAAATTGATAGCTTCTAATTATTATTGCAAATTATAACTTGAAGATCTGAACTTGTAATTGTCTATTACAGAACTTAAAATTGATAGCTTCTAATTATTATTTCAAATTATAACTTGAAGATCTGAACTAGTAATTGTCAAATACAGAACTTAAAATTGATAGCTTATAATTATAATTCAAATCATAACTTGAAGATCTGAACTTGTAATAGTGAATTACAGAACTTAGATTTGTTAAATTCAAATTATTATTTCAAATTATAACTTGAAGATCTGTACTAGTAATTGTCAAATACAGACCTTAAAATTGATAACTTCTAATTATTATTGCAAATTATAACTTGAAGATCTGAACTTGTAATTGTCAAATACAGAACTTAAAATTGATAGCTTCTAATTATTATTTTAATTATAACTTGAAGATCTGAACTTGTAATTGTCAAATACAGAACTTAAAATTGATAGCTTCTAATTATTATTGCAACTAATAACTTGAAGATCTGAACTTGTATTTGTCAAATACAGAACTTAAAATTGATAGCTTCTAATTATTATTGCAAATTATAATTTGAAGATCTGAACTTGTAATAGACAAATACGCAACTTAGCATTGTTAAATACAAATTGTGATTGCAAATTATAACTTGAAGATCTGAACTTGTAATTGTCAAATACAGAACTTAAAATTGATAGCTTCTAATTATTATGGTAAATTATAACTTGAAGATCTGAACTTGTAATTGTCAAATACAGAACTAAAAATTGATAGCTTCTAATTATTATTGCAACTAATAACTTGAAGATCTGAACTTGTAATTGTCAAATACAGAACTAATAATTGATAGCTTCTAATTATTATTGCAAATAATAACTTGAAGATCTGAACTTGTAATTGTCAAATATAGAACTTAAAATTGATAGCTTCTAATTATTATTGCAAATTATAACTTGAAGTTCTGAACTTGTAATTGTCAAATACAGAACTTACAATTGATAGCTTCTAATTATTATTGCAAATTATAATTTGAAGATGTGAACTTGTAATAGACAAATACGCAACTTAGCATTGTTAAATACAAATTATAATTCAAATTATAACTTGAAGATCTGAACTTGTAATAGTGAATTACTGAACTTAGATTTGTTAAATTCAAATTATTATTTCAAATTATAACTTGAAGATCTGAACTTGTAATTGTCAAATACAGAACTCCTAATTGTTAAATACAAATTATTAGTGCAAATTATAACTTGAAGATCTGAACTAGTAATTGTCAAATACAGAACTTAAAATTGATAGCTTCTAATTATTATTGCAAATTATAACTTGAACATCTGAACCTGTAATTGTCAAATACAGAACTTAAAATTGATAGCTTCTAATTATTATTTCAAATTATAACTTGAAGATCCGAACTTGTAATTGTCAAATACAGAACTTAAAATTGATAGCTTCTAATTATTATTGCAAATAATAACTTGAAGATCTGTACTTGTAATTGTCAAATACAGAACTTAAAATTGATAGCTTATAATTATAGTTCAAATTATAACTTGAAGATCTGAACTTGTAATAGTCAAATACAGAACTTCGAATTGTTAAATACAAATTATTAGAGCAAATTATAACTTGAAGATCTGAACTTGCAAATAGGTAAATGCAGAACTTCGAATTGTTAAATTCAAACTAAGATTGCAAATAATAATTTGAAGATCTGAACTTGTAATAGTCAAATACAGAACTTAAAATCGATAGCTTCTAATTATTATTGTAAATTATAACTTGAAGATCTGAACTTGTAATAGTGAATTACAGAACTTAGATTTGTTAAATTCAAATTATTATTTCAAATTATAACTTGAAGATCTGTACTAGTAATTGTCAAATACAGACCTTAAAATTGATAACTTCTAATTATTATTGCAAATTATAACTTGAAGATCTGAACTTGTAATTGTCAAATACAGAACTTAAAATTGATAGCTTCTAATTATTATTGTAAATTATAACTTGAAGATCTGAACTTGTAATTGTCAAATACAGAACTTAAAATTGATAGCTTCTAATTATTATTGCAACTAATAACTTGAAGATCTGAACTTGTAATTGTCAAATACAGAACTTAAAATTGATAGCTTCTAATTATTATTGTAAATTATAATTTGAAGATCTGAACTTGTAATAGACAAATACGCAACTTAGCATTGTTAAATACAAATTGTGATTGCAAATTATAACTTGAAGATCTGAACTTGTAATTGTCAAATACAGAACTTAAAATTGATAGCTTCTAATTATTATTGTAAATTATAACTTGAAGATCTGAACTTGTAATAGTGAATTACAGAACTTAGATTTGTTAAATTCAAATTATTATTTCAAATTATAACTTGAAGATCTGAACTAGTAATTGTCAAATACAGAACTTAAAATTGATAGCTTCTAATTATTATTGTAAATTATAACTTGAAGTTCTGAACTTGTAATTGTCAAATACAGAACTTAAAATTGATAGCTTCTAATTATTATTGCAAATAATAACTTGAAGATCTGAACTTGTAATTGTCAAATGCAGAACTTAAAATTGATAGCTTCTAATTATTATTCCAAATAATAATTTGAAGATCTGTACTTGTAATTGTCAAATACAGAACTTAAAATTGATAGCTTATAATAATAATTCAAATTATAACTTGAAGATCTGAACTTGTAATAGTCAAATACAGAACTTCGAATTGTTAAATACAAATTATTAGTGCAAATTATAACTTGAAGATCTGAACTTGCAAATAGGTAAATACAGAACTTCGAATTGTTAAATTCAAACTAAAATTGCAAATAATAATTTGAAGATCTGAACTTGTAATAGTCAAATACAGAACTTAAAATCGATAGCTTCGAATTATTATTGTAAATTATAACTTGAAGATCTGAACTTGTAATAGTGAATTACAGAACTTAGATTTGTTAAATTCAAATTATTATTTCAAATTATAACTTGAAGATCTGTATTAGTAATTGTCAAATACAGACCTTAAAATTGATAACTTCTAATTATTATTGCAAATTATAACTTAAAGATCTGAACTTGTAATTGTCAAATACAGAACTTAAAATTGATAGCTTATAATAATAATTCAAATTATAACTTGAAGATCTGAACTTGTAATAGTCAAATACAGAACTTGGAATTGTTAAAAACAAATTATTAGTGCAAATTATAACTTGAAGATCTGAACTTGTAATAGGTAAATACAGAACTTCGAATTGTTAAATTCAACCTAAGATTGCAAATAATAATTTGAAGATCTGAACTTGTAATAGTCAAATACAGAACTTAAAATTGATAGCTTCTAATTATTATTGCAAATTATAACTTGAAGATCTGAACTTGTAATTGTCAAATACAGAACCTAAAATTGATAGCTTCTAATTATTATTGTAAATTATAACTTGAAGATCTGAACTAGTAATTGTCAAATACAGAACTTAAAATTGATAGCTTCTAATTATTATTGCAAATTATAACTTGAACATCTGAACTTGTAATTGTCAAATACAGAACTTAAAATTGATAGCTTCTAATTATTATTTCAAATTATAACTTGAAGATCCGAACTTGTAATTGTCAAATACAGAACTTAAAATTGATAGCTTCTAATTATTATTGCAAATAATAACTTGAAGATCTGTACTTGTAATTGTCAAATACAGAACTTAAAATTGATAGCTTATAATTATAGTTCAAATTATAACTTGAAGATCTGAACTTGTAATAGTCAAATACAGAACTTCGAATTGTTAAATACAAATTATTAGAGCAAATTATAACTTGAAGATCTGAACTTGCAAATAGGTAAATGCAGAACTTCGAATTGTTAAATTCAAACTAAGATTGCAAATAATAATTTGAAGATCTGAACTTGTAATAGTCAAATACAGAACTTAAAATCGATAGCTTCTAATTATTATTGTAAATTATAACTTGAAGATCTGAACTTGTAATAGTGAATTACAGAACTTAGATTTGTTAAATTCAAATTATTATTTCAAATTATAACTTGAAGATCTGTACTAGTAATTGTCAAATACAGACCTTAAAATTGATAACTTCTAATTATTATTGCAAATTATAACTTGAAGATCTGAACTTGTAATTGTCAAATACAGAACTTAAAATTGATAGCTTCTAATTATTATTGTAAATTATAACTTGAAGATCTGAACTTGTAATTGTCAAATACAGAACTTAAAATTGATAGCTTCTAATTATTATTGCAACTAATAACTTGAAGATCTGAACTTGTAATTGTCAAATACAGAACTTAAAATTGATAGCTTCTAATTATTATTGTAAATTATAATTTGAAGATCTGAACTTGTAATAGACAAATACGCAACTTAGCATTGTTAAATACAAATTGTGATTGCAAATTATAACTTGAAGATCTGAACTTGTAATTGTCAAATACAGAACTTAAAATTGATAGCTTCTAATTATTATTGTAAATTATAACTTGAAGATCTGAACTTGTAATAGTGAATTACAGAACTTAGATTTGTTAAATTCAAATTATTATTTCAAATTATAACTTGAAGATCTGAACTAGTAATTGTCAAATACAGAACTTAAAATTGATAGCTTCTAATTATTATTGCAAATTATAACTTGAAGATCTGAACTTGTAATTGTCAAATACAGAACTTAAAATTGATAGCTTCTAATTATTATTGTAAATTATAACTTGAAGTTCTGAACTTGTAATTGTCAAATACAGAACTTAAAATTGATAGCTTCTAATTATTATTGCAAATAATAACTTGAAGATCTGAACTTGTAATTGTCAAATGCAGAACTTAAAATTGATAGCTTCTAATTATTATTCCAAATAATAATTTGAAGATCTGTACTTGTAATTGTCAAATACAGAACTTAAAATTGATAGCTTATAATAATAATTCAAATTATAACTTGAAGATCTGAACTTGTAATAGTCAAATACAGAACTTCGAATTGTTAAATACAAATTATTAGTGCAAATTATAACTTGAAGATCTGAACTTGCAAATAGGTAAATACAGAACTTCGAATTGTTAAATTCAATTTAAAATTGCAAATAATAATTTGAAGATCTGAACTTGTAATAGTCAAATACAGAACTTAAAATCGATAGCTTCTAATTATTATTGTAAATTATAACTTGAAGATCTGAACTTGTAATAGTGAATTACAGAACTTAGATTTGTTAAATTCAAATTATTATTTCAAATTATAACTTGAAGATCTGTATTAGTAATTGTCAAATACAGACCTTAAAATTGATAACTTCTAATAATTATTGCAAATTATAACTTAAAGATCTGAACTTGTAATTGTCAAATACAGAACTTAAAATTGATAGCTTATAATAATAATTCAAATTATAACTTGAAGATCTGAACTTGTAATAGTCAAATACAGAACTTGGAATTGTTAAAAACAAATTATTAGTGCAAATTATAACTTGAAGATCTGAACTTGTAATAGGTAAATACAGAACTTCGAATTGTTAAATTCAACCTAAGATTGCAAATAATAATTTGAAGATCTGAACTTGTAATAGTCAAATACAGAACTTAAAATTGATAGCTTCTAATTATTATTGCAAATTATAACTTGAAGATCTGAACTTGTAATTGTCAAATACAGAACCTAAAATTGATAGCTTCTAATTATTATTGTAAATTATAACTTGAAGATCTGAACTAGTAATTGTCAAATACAGAACTTAAAATTGATAGCTTCTAATTATTATTGCAAATTATAACTTGAACATCTGAACTTGTAATTGTCAAATACAGAACTTAAAATTGATAGCTTCTAATTATTATTTCAAATTATAACTTGAAGATCTGAACTTGTAATTGTCAAATACAGAACTTAAAATTGATAGCTTCTAATTATTATTGCAAATAATAACTTGAAGATCTGTACTTGTAATTGTCAAATACAGAACTTAAAATTGATAGCTTATAATTATAGTTCAAATTATAACTTGAAGATCTGAACTTGTAATAGTCAAATACAGAACTTCGAATTGATAAATACAAATTATTAGTGCAAATTATAACTTGAAGATCTGAACTTGCAAATAGGTAAATACAGAACTTCGAATTGTTAAATTCAAACTAAGATTGCAAATAATAATTTGAAGATCTGAACTTGTAATAGTCAAATACAGAACTTAAAATTGATAGCTTCTAATTATTATTGTAAATTATAACTTGAAGATCTGAACTTGTAATAGTGAATTACAGAACTTAGATTTGTTAAATTCAAATTATTATTTCAAATTATAACTTGAAGATCTGAACTAGTAATTGTCAAATACAGAACTTAAAATTGATAGCTTCTAATTATTATTGCAAATTATAACTTGAAGATCTGAACTTGTAATTGTCTATTACAGAACTTAAAATTGATAGCTTCTAATTATTATTTCAAATTATAACTTGAAGATCTGAACTAGTAATTGTCAAATACAGAACTTAAAATTGATAGCTTATAATTATAATTCAAATCATAACTTGAAGATCTGAACTTGTAATAGTGAATTACAGAACTTAGATTTGTTAAATTCAAATTATTATTTCAAATTATAACTTGAAGATCTGTACTAGTAATTGTCAAATACAGACCTTAAAATTGATAACTTCTAATTATTATTGCAAATTATAACTTGAAGATCTGAACTTGTAATTGTCAAATACAGAACTTAAAATTGATAGCTTCTAATTATTATTTTAATTATAACTTGAAGATCTGAACTTGTAATTGTCAAATACAGAACTTAAAATTGATAGCTTCTAATTATTATTGCAACTAATAACTTGAAGATCTGAACTTGTATTTGTCAAATACAGAACTTAAAATTGATAGCTTCTAATTATTATTGCAAATTATAATTTGAAGATCTGAACTTGTAATAGACAAATACGCAACTTAGCATTGTTAAATACAAATTGTGATTGCAAATTATAACTTGAACATCTGAACCTGTAATAGGTAAATACAGAACTTCGAATTGTTAAATTCTAACTAAGATTGCAAATAATAATTCGATGATCTGAACTT
Organism: Cantharis lateralis; assembly: GCA_963170105.1. Lineage (NCBI taxonomy): Eukaryota > Metazoa > Arthropoda > Insecta > Coleoptera > Cantharidae > Cantharis > Cantharis lateralis. The sequence goes on from OY720627.1 coordinate 26,179,554, forward strand.
GTAATAGTCAAATACAGAACTTCTAATTGTTAAATACAAATTATTAGTGCAAATTATAACTTGAAGATCTGAACTAGTAATTGTCAAATACAGAACTTAAAATTGATAGCTTCTAACTATTATTGCAAATTATAACTAGAAGATCCGAACTTGTAATTGTCAAATACAGAACTTAAAATTGATAGCTTCTAATTATTATTTCAAATTATAACGTGAAGATCTGAACTTGTAATTGTCAAATACAGAACTTAAAATTGATAGCTTCTAATTATTATTGCAAATTATAACTTGAAGATCTGAACTTGTAATTGTCAAATACAGAACTTCTAATTGTTAAATACAAATTATTAGTGCAAATTATAACTTGAAGAACTGAACTTGTAATTGTCAAATACAGAACTTAAAATTGATAGCTTCTAATTATTATTGTAAATTATAACTTGAAGATCTGAACTTGTAATAGTGAATTACAGAACTTAGATTTGTTAAATTCAAATTATTATTTCAAATTATAACTTGATGATCTGAACTAGTAATTGTCAAATACAGAACCTAAAATTGATAGCTTCTAATTATTATTGTAAATTATAACTTGAAGATCTGAACTAGTAATTGTCAAATACAGAACTTATAATTGATAGCTTCTAATTATTATTGCAAATTATAACTTGAACATCTGAACTTGTAATTGTCTAATACAGAACTTAAAATTGATAGCTTCTAATTAATATTTAAAATTATAACTTGAAGATCTGAACTTGTAATTGTCAAATACAGAACTTAAAATTGATAGCTTATAATTATAGTTCAAATTATAACTTAAAGATCTGAACTTGTATTAGTCAAATACAGAACTTCGAATTGTTAAACACAAATTATTAGTGCAAATTATAACTTGAAGATCTGAACTTGCAATAGGTAAATACAGAACTTCGAATTGTTAAATTCAAACTAAGATTGCAAGTAATAATTTGTAGATCTGATCATGTAATAGTCAAATACAGAACTTAAAATTGATAGCTTCTAATTATTATTGTAAATTATAACTTGAAGATCTGAACTTGTAATAGTGAATTACAGAACTTAGATTTGTTAAATTCAAATTATTATTTCAAATTATCACTTGAAGATCTGAACTAGTAATTGTCAAATACAGAACTTAAAATTGATAGCTTCTAATTATTATTGCAAATAATAACTTGAGGATCTGTACTTGTAATTGTCAAATACAGAACTTAAAATTGATAGCTTATAATTATAGTTCAAATTATAACTTGAAGATCTGAACTTGTAATAGACAAATACAGAACTTCGAATTGTTAAATACAAATTATTAGTGCAAATTATAACTTGAAGATCTGAACTTGTAATAGACAAATACAGAACTTCGAATTGTTAAATACAAACTATTAGTGCAAATTATAACTTGTAGATCTGAACTTGCAAATAGGTAAATACAGAACTTCGAATTGTTAAATTCGAACTAAGATTGCAAATAATAATTTGAAGATCTGAACTTGTAATAGTCAAATACAGAACTTAAAATTGATAGCTTCTAATTATTATTGTAAATTATAACTTGAAGATCTGAACTTGTAATAGTGAATTCCAGAACTTAGATTTGTTAAATTCAAATTATTATTTCAAATTATAACTTGAAGATCTGAACTAGTAATTGTCAAATACAGAACTTAAAATTGATAGCTTCTAATTATTATTGCAAATTATAACTTGAAGATCTGAACTTGTAATTGTCAATTACAGAACTTAAAATTGATAGCTTCTAATTATTATTTCAAATTATAACTTGAAGATCTGAACTAGTAATTGTCAAATACAGAACTTAAAATTGATAGCTTATAATTATAATTCAAATTATAACTTGAAGATCTGAACTTGTAATAGTGAATTACAGAACTTAGATTTATTAAATTCAAATTATTATTTCAAATTATAACTTGAAGATCTGTACTAGTAATTGTCAAATACAGACCTTAAAATTGATAACTTCTAATTATTATTGCAAATTATAACTTGAAGATCTGAACTTGTAATAGGTAAATACAGAACTTCGAATTGTTAAATTCAACCTAAGTTTGCAAATAATAATTTGAAGATCTGAACTTGTAATAGTCAAATACAAAACTTAAAATTGATAGCTTCAAATTATTATTGCAAATTATAACTTGAAGATCTGAACTTGTAATTGTCAAATACAGAACCTAAAATTGATAGCTTCTAAATATTATTGTAAATTATAACTTGAAGATCTGAACTAGTAATTGTCAAATACAGAACTTAAAATTGATAGCTTCTAATTATTATTGCAAATTATAACTTGAACATCTGAACCTGTAATTGTCAAATACAGAACTTAAAATTGATAGCTTCTAATTATTATTTCAAATTATAACTTGAAGATCCGAACTTGTAATTGTCAAATACAGAACTTAAAATTGATAGCTTCTAATTATTATTGCAAATAATTACTTGAAGATCTGTACTTGTAATTGTCAAATACAGAACTTACATTTAATAGCTTATAATTATAGTTCAAATTATAACTTGAAGATCTATACTTGTAATAGTCAAATACAGATCTTCGAATTGTTAAATACAAATTATTAGAGCAAATTATAACTTGAAGATCTGAACTTGCAAATAGGTAAATGCAGAACTTCGAATTGTTAAATTCAAACTAAGATTGCAAATAATAATTTGAAGATCTGAACTTGTAATAGTCAAATACAGAACTTAAAATCGATAGCTTCTAATTATTATTGTAAATTATAACTTGAAGATCTGAACTTGTAATAGTGAATTACAGAACTTAGATTTGTTAAATTCAAATTATTATTTCAAATTATAACTTGAAGATCTGTACTAGTAATTGTCAAATACAGACCTTAAAATTGATAACTTCTAATTATTATTGCAAATTATAACTTGAAGATCTGAACTTGTAATTGTCAAATACAGAACTTAAAATTGATAGCTTCTAATTATTATTGTAAATTATAACTTGAAGATCTGAACTTGTAATTGTCTAATACAGAACTTAAAATTGATAGCTTCTAATTATTATTGCAACTAATAACTTGAAGATCTGAACTTGTAATTGTCAAATACAGAACTTAAAATTGATAGCTTCTAATTATTATTGTAAATTATAATTTGAAGATCTGAACTTGTAATAGACAAATACGCAACTTAGCATTGTTAAATACAAATTGTGATTGCAAATTATAACTTGAAGATCTGAACTTGTAATTGTCAAATACAGAACTTAAAATTGATAGCTTCTAATTATTATTGTAAATTATAACTTGAAGATCTGAACTTGTAATAGTGAATTACAGAACTTAGATTTGTTAAATTCAAATTATTATTTCAAATTATAACTTGAAGATCTGAACTAGTAATTGTCAAATACAGAACTTAAAATTGATAGCTTCTAATTATTATTACAAATTATAACTTGAAGATCTGAACTTGTAATTGTCAAATACAGAACTTAAAATTGATAGCTTCTAATTATTATTGTAAATTATAACTTGAAGTTCTGAACTTGTAATTGTCAAATACAGAACTTAAAATTGATAGCTTCTAATTATTATTGCAAATAATAACTTGAAGATCTGAACTTGTAATTGTCAAATGCAGAACTTAAAATTGATAGCTTCTAATTATTATTCCAAATAATAATTTGAAGATCTGTACTTGTAATTGTCAAATACAGAACTTAAAATTGATAGCTTATAATAATAATTCAAATTATAACTTGAAGATCTGAACTTGTAATAGTCAAATACAGAACTTCGAATTGTTAAATACAAATTATTAGTGCAAATTATAACTTGAAGATCTGAACTTGCAAATAGGTAAATACAGAACTTCGAATTGTTAAATTCAAACTAAGATTGCAAATAATAATTTGAAGATCTGAACTTGTAATAGTCCAATACAGAACTTAAAATTGATAGCTTCTAATTATTATTGTAAATTATAACTTGAAGATCTGAACTTGTAATAGTGAATTACAGAACTTAGATTTGTTAAATTCAAATTATTATTTCAAATTATAACTTGAAGATCTGTACTAGTAATTGTCAAATACAGACCTTAAAATTGATAACTTCTAATTATTTTTGCAAATTATAACTTGAAGATCTGAACTTGTAATTGTCAAATACAGAACTTAAAATTGATAGCTTATAATAATAATTCAAATTATAACTTGAAGATCTGAACTTGTAATAGTCAAATACAGAACTTCGAATTGTTAAATACAAATTATTAGTGCAAATTATAACTTGAAGATCTGAACTTGTAATAGGTAAATACAGAACTTCGAATTGTTAAATTCAACCTAAGATAGCAAATAATAATTTGAAGATCTGAACTTGTAATAGTCAAATACAGAACTTAAAATTGATAGCTTCTAATTATTATTGCAAATTATAACTTGAAGATCTGAACTAGTAATTGTCAAATACAGAACCTAAAATTGATAGCTTCTAATTATTATTGTAAATTATAACTTGAAGATCTGAACTAGTAATTGTCAAATACAGAACTTAAAATTGATAGCTTCTAATTATTATTGCAAATTATAACTTGAACATCTGAACTTGTAATTGTCAAATACAGAACTTAAAATTGATAGCTTCTAATTATTATTTCAAATTATAACTTGAAGATCTGAACTTGTAATTGTCAAATACAGAACTTAAAATTGATAGCTTCTAATTATTATTGCAAATAATAACTTGAAGATCTGTACTTGTAATTGTCAAATACAGAACTTAAAATTGATAGCTTATAATTATAGTTCAAATTATAACTTGTAGATCTGAACTTGTAATAGTCAAATACAGAACTTCGAATTGATAAATACAAATTATTAGTGCAAATTATAACTTGAAGATCTGAACTTGCAAATAGGTAAATACAGAACTTCGAATTGTTAAATTCAAACTAAGATAGCAAAAAATAATTTGAAGATCTGTACTTGTAATAGTCAAATACAGAACTTAAAATTGATAGCTTCTAATTATTATTGTAAATTATAACTTGAAGATCTGAACTTGTAATAGTGAATTACAGAACTTAGATTTGTTAAATTCAAATTATTATTTCAAATTATAACTTGAAGATCTGAACTAGTAATTGTCAAATACAGAACTTAAAATTGATAGCTTATAATTATAATTCAAATTATAACTTGAAGATCTGAACTTGTAATAGTGAATTACAGAACTTAGATTTGTTAAATTCAAATTATTATTTAAAATTATAACTTGAAGATCTGTACTAGTAATTGTCAAATACAGACCTTAAAATTGATAACTTCTAATTATTATTGCAAATTATAACTTGAAGATCTGAACTTGTAATTGTCAAATACATAACTTAAAATTGATAGCTTCTAATTATTATTTTAATTATAACTTGAAGATCTGAACTTGTAATTGTCAAATACAGAACTTAAAATTGATAGCTTCTAATTACTATTGCAACTAATAACTTGAAGATCTGAACTTGTAATTGTCAAATACAGAACTTAAAATTGATAGCTTCTAATTATTATTGCAAATTATAATTTGAAGATCTGAACTTGTAATAGACAAATACGCAACTTAGCATTGTTAAATACAAATTGTGATTGCAAATTATAACTTGAACATCTGCACTTGTAATTGTCAAATACAGAACTTAAAATTGATAGCTTCTAATTATTATTTCAAATTATAACTTGAAGATCTGAACTTGTTATTGTCAAATACAGAACTTAAAATTGATAGCTTCTAATTATTATTGCAAATAATAACTTGAAGATCTGTACTTGTAATTGTCAAATACAGAACTTAAAATTGATAGCTTATAATTATAGTTCAAATTATAACTTGAAGATCTGAACTTGTAATAGTCAAATACAGAACTTCGAATTGATAAATACAAATTATTAGTGCAAATTATAACTTGAAGATCTGAACTTGCAAATAGGTAAATACAGAACTTCGAATTGTTAAATTCAAACTAAGATAGCAAATAATAATTTGAAGATCTGAACTTGTAATAGTCAAATACAGAACTTAAAATCGATAGCTTCTAATTATTATTGTAAATTATAACTTGAAGATCTGAACTTGTAATAGTGAATTACAGAACTTAGATTTGTTAAATTCAAATTATTATTTCAAATTATAACTTGAAGATCTGTACTAGTAATTGTCAAATACAGACCTTAAAATTGATAACTTCTAATTATTATTGCAAATTATAACTTGAAGATCTGAACTTGTAATTGTCAAATACAGAACTTAAAATTGATAGCTTCTAGTTATTATTGTAAATTATAACTTGAAGATCTGAACTTGTAATTGTCAAATACAGAACTTAAAATTGATAGCTTCTAATTATTATTGCAACTAATAACTTGAAGATCTGAACTTGTAATTGTCAAATACAGAACTTAAAATTGATAGCTTCTAATTATTATTGTAAATTATAATTTGAAGATCTGAACTTGTAATAGACAAATACGCAACTTAGCATTGTTAAATACAAATTGTGATTGCAAATTATAACTTGAAGATCTGAACTTGTAATTGTCAAATACAGAACTTAAAATTGATAGCTTCTAATTATTATTGTAAATTATAACTTGAAGATCTGAACTTGTAATAGTGAATTACAGAACTTAGATTTGTTAAATTCAAATTATTATTTCAAATTATAACTTGAAGATCTGAACTAGTAATTGTCAAATACAGAACTTAAAATTGATAGCTTCTAATTATTATTACAAATTATAACTTGAAGATCTGAACTTGTAATTGTCAAATACAGAACTTAAAATTGATAGCTTCTAATTATTATTGTAAATTGTAACTTGAAGTTCTGAACTTGTAATTGTCAAATACAGAACTTAAAATTGATAGCTTCTAATTATTATTGCAAATAATAACTTGAAGATCTGAACTTGTAATTGTCAAATGCAGAACTTAAAATTGATAGCTTCTAATTATTATTCCAAATAATAATTTGAAGATCTGTACTTGTAATTGTCAAATACAGAACTTAAAATTGATAGCTTATAATAATAATTCAAATTATAACTTGAAAATCTGAACTTGTAATAGTCAAATACAGAACTTCGAATTGTTAAATACAAATTATTAGTGCAAATTATAACTTGAAGATCTGAACTTGCAAATAGGTAAATACAGAACTTCGAATTGTTAAATTCAAACTAAGATTGCAAATAATAATTTGAAGATCTGAACTTGTAATAGTCAAATACAGAACTTAAAATCGATAGCTTCTAATTATTATTGTAAATTATAAGTTGAAGATCTGAACTTGTAATAGTGAATTACAGAACTTAGATTTGTTAAATTCAAATAATTATTTCAAATTATAACTTGAAGATCTGTACTAGTAATTGTCAAATACAGACCTTAAAATTGATAACTTCTAATTATTATTGCAAATTATAACTTGAAGATCTGAACTTGTAATTGTCAAATACAGAACTTAAAATTGATAAGCTTATAATAATAATTCAAATTATAACTTGAAGATCTGAACTTGTAATAGTCAAATACAGAACCTCGAATTGTTAAATACAAATTATTAGTGCAAATTATAACTTGAAGATCTGAACTTGTAATAGGTAAATACAGAACTTCGAATTGTTAAATTCAACCTAAGATTGCAAATAATAATTTGAAGATCTGAACTTGTAATAGTCAAATACAGAACTTAAAATTGATAGCTTCTAATTATTATTGCAAATTATAACTTGAAGATCTGAACTTGTAATTGTCAAATACAGAACCTAAAATTGATAGCTTCTAATTATTATTGTAAATTATAACTTGAAGATCTGAACTAGTAATTGTCAAATACAGAACTTAAAATTGATAGCTTCTAATTATTATTGCAAATTATAACTTGAACATCTGAACTTGTAATTGTCAAAAACAGAACTTAAAATTGATAGCTTCTAATTATTATTTCAAATTATAACTTGAAGATCTGAACTTGTAATTGTCAAATACAGAACTTAAAATTGATAGCTTCTAATTATTATTGCAAATAATAACTTGAAGATCTGTACTTGTAATTGTCAAATACAGAACTTAAAATTGATAGCTTATAATTATAGTTCAAATTATAACTTGAAGATCTGAACTTGTAATAGTCAAATACAGAACTTCGAATTGATAAATACAAATTATTAGTGCAAATTATAACTTGAAGATCTGAACTTGCAAATAGGTAAATACAGAACTTCGAATTGTTAAATTCAAACTAAGATAGCAAAAAATAATTTGAAGATCTGAACTTGTAATAGTCAAATACAGAACTTAAAATTGATAGCTTCTAATTATTATTGTAAATTATAACTTGAAGATCTGAACTTGTAATAGTGAATTACAGAACTTAGATTTGTTAAATTCAAATTATTATTTCAAATTATAACTTGAAGATCTGAACTAGTAATTGTCAAATACAGAACTTAAAATTGATAGCTTCTAATTATTATTGCAAATTATAACTTGAAGATCTGAACTTGTAATTGTCTATTACAGAACTTAAAGTTGATAGCTTCTAATTATTATTTCAAATTATAACTTGAAGATCTGAACTAGTAATTGTCTAATACAGAACTTAAAATTGATAGCTTATAATTATAATTCAAATTATAACTTGAAGATCTGAACTTGTAATAGTGAATTACAGAACTTAGATTTGTTAAATTCAAATTATTATTTCAAATTATAACTAGAAGATCTGTACTAGTAATTGTCAAATACAGACCTTAAAATTGATAACTTCTAATTATTATTGCAAATTATAACTTGAAGATCTGAACTAGTAATTGTCAAATACAGAACTTAAAATTGATAGCTTCTAATTATTATTTTAATTATAACTTGAAGATCTGAACTTGTAATTGTCAAATACAGAACTTAAAATTGATAGCTTCTAATTATTATTGCAACTAATAACTTGAAGTTCTGAACTTGTAATTGTCAAATACAGAACTTAAAATTGATAGCTTCTAATTATTATTGCAAATTATAATTTGAAGATCTGAACTTGTAATAGACAAATACGCAACTTAGCATTGTTAAATACAAATTGTGATTGCAAATTATAACTTGAACATCTGAACTTGTAATTGTCAAATACAGAACTTAAAATTGATAGCTTCTAATTATTATTTCAAATTATAACTTGAAGATCTGAACTTGTAATTGTCAAATACAGAACTTAAAATTGATAGCTTCTAATTATTATTGCAAATAATAACTTGAAGATCTGTACTTGTAATTGTCAAATACAGAACTTAAAATTGATAGCTTATAATTATAGTTCAAATTATAACTTGAAGATCTGAACTTGTAATAGTCAAATACAGAACTTCGAATTGATAAATACAAATTATTAGTGCAAATTATAACTTGAAGATCTGAACTTGCAAATAGGTAAATACAGAACTTCGAATTGTTAAATTCAAACTAAGATAGCAAATAATAATTTGAAGATCTGAACTTGTAATAGTCAAATACAGAACTTAAAATCGATAGCTTCTAATTATTATTGTAAATTATAACTTGAAGATCTGAACTTGTAATAGTGAATTACAGAACTTAGATTTGTTAAATTCAAATTATTGTTTCAAATTATAACTTGAAGATCTGTACTAGTAATTGTCAAATACAGACCTTAAAATTGATAACTTCTAATTATTATTGCAAATTATAACTTGAAGATCTGAACTTGTAATTGTCAAATACAGAACTTGAAATTGATAGCTTCTAATTATTATTGTAAATTATAAGTTGAAGATCTGAACTTGTAATTGTCAAATACAGAACTTAAAATTGATAGCTTCTAATTATTATTGCAACTAATAACTTGAAGATCTGAACTTGTAATTGTCAAATACAGAACTTAAAATTGATAGCTTCTAATTATTATTGTAAATTATAATTTGAAGATCTGAACTTGTAATAGACAAATACGCAACTTAGCATTGTTAAATACAAATTGTGATTGCAAATTATAACTTGAAGATCTGAACTTGTAATTGTCAAATACAGAACTTAAAATTGATAGCTTCTAATTATTATTGTAAATTATAACTTGAAGATCTGAACTTGTAATAGTGAATTACAGAACTTAGATTTGTTAAATTCAAATTATTATTTCAAATTATAACTTGAAGATCTGAACTAGTAATTGTCAAATACAGAACTTAAAATTGATAGCTTCTAATTATTATTACAAATTATAACTTGAAGATCTGAACTTGTAATTGTCAAATACAGAACTTAAAATTGATAGCTTCTAATTATTATTGTAAATTATAACTTGAAGTTCTGAACTTGTAATTGTCAAATACAGAACTTAAAATTGATAGCTTCTAATTATTATTGCAAATAATAACTTGAAGATCTGAACTTGTAATTGTCAAATGCAGAACTTAAAATTGATAGCTTCTAATTATTATTCCAAATAATAATTTGAAGATCTGTACTTGTAATTGTCAAATACAGAACTTAAAATTGATAGCTTATAATAATAATTCAAATTATAACTTGAAGATCTGAACTTGTAATAGTCAAATACAGAACTTCGAATTGTTAAATACAAATTATTAGTGCAAATTATAACTTGAAGATCTGAACTTGCAAATAGGTAAATACAGAACTTCGAATTGTTAAATTCAAACTAAGATTGCAAATAAAAATTTGAAGATCTGAACTTGTAATAGTCAAATACAGAACTTAAAATCGATAGCTTCTAATTATTATTGTAAATTATAACTTGAAGATCTGAACTTGTAATAGTGAATTACAGAACTTAGATTTGTTAAATTCAAATTATTATTTCAAATTATAACTTGAAGATCTGTACTAGTAATTGTCAAATACAGACCTTAAAATTGATAACTTCTAATTATTATTGCAAATTAAAACTTGAAGATCTGAACTTGTAATTGTCAAATACAGAACTTAAAATTGATAGCTTATAATAATAATTCAAATTATAACTTGAAGATCTGAACTTGTTATAGTCAAATACAGAACTTCGAATTGTTAAATACAAATTATTAGTGCAAATTATAACTTGAAGATCTGAACTTGTAATAGGTAAATACAGAACTTCGAATTGTTAAATTCAACCTAAGATTGCAAATAATAATTTGAAGATCTGAACTTGTAATAGTCAAATACAGAACTTAAAATTGATAGCTTCTAATTATTATTGCAAATTATAACTTGAAGATCTGAACTTGTAATTGTCAAATACAGAACCTAAAATTGATAGCTTCTAATTATTATTGTAAATTATAACTTGAAGATCTGAACTAGTAATTATCAAATACAGAACTTAAAATTGATAGCTTCTAATTATTATTGCAAATTATAACTTGAACATCTGAACTTGTAATTGTCAAATACAGAACTTAAAATTGATAGCTTCTAATTATTATTTCAAATTATAACTTGAAGATCTGAACTTGTAATTGTCAAATACAGAACTTAAAATTGATAGCTTCTAATTATTATTGCAAATAATAACTTGAAGATCTGTACTTGTAATTGTCAAATACAGAACTTAAAATTGATAGCTTATAATTATAGTTCAAATTATAACTTGAAGATCTGAACTTGTAATAGTCAAATACAGAACTTCGAATTGATAAATACAAATTATTAGTGTAAATTATAACTTGAAGATCTGAACTTGCAAATAGGTAAATACAGAACTTCGAATTGTTAAATTCAAACTAAGATAGCAAAAAATAATTTGAAGATCTGAACTTGTAATAGTCAAATACAGAACTTAAAATTGATAGCTTCTAATTATTATTGTAAATTATAACTTGAAGTTCTGAACTTGTAATTGTCAAATACAGAACTTAAAATTGATAGCTTCTAATTATTATTGCAAATAATAACTTGAAGATCTGAACTTGTAATTGTCAAATGCAGAACTTAAAATTGATAGCTTCTAATTATTATTGCAAATTATAACTGGTAGATCTGAACTTGTAATAGACAAATACAGAACTTCGAATTGTTAAATACAAATTATTAGTGCAAATTATAACTTGAAGATCTGAACTTGTAATAGGTAAATACAGAACTTCTAATTGTTAAATTCAAACTAAGATTGCAAATAATAATTTGAAGATCTGAACTTGTAATAGTCAAATACAGAACTTAAAATTGATAGCTTCTAATTATTATTGTAAATTATAACTTGAAGATCTGAACTTGTAATAGTGAATTACAGAACTTAGATTTGTTAAATTCAAATTATTATTTCAAATTATAACTTGAAGATCTGAACTAGTAATTGTCAAATACAGAACTTAAAATTGATAGCTTCTAATTATTATTGCAAATTATAACTTGAAGATCTGAACTTGTAATTGTCTATTACAGAACTTAAAATTGATAGCTTCTAATTATTATTTCAAATTATAACTTGAAGATCTGAACTAGTAATTGTCAAATACAGAACTTAAAATTGATAGCTTATAATTATAATTCAAATCATAACTTGAAGATCTGAACTTGTAATAGTGAATTACAGAACTTAGATTTGTTAAATTCAAATTATTATTTCAAATTATAACTTGAAGATCTGTACTAGTAATTGTCAAATACAGACCTTAAAATTGATAACTTCTAATTATTATTGCAAATTATAACTTGAAGATCTGAACTTGTAATTGTCAAATACAGAACTTAAAATTGATAGCTTCTAATTATTATTTTAATTATAACTTGAAGATCTGAACTTGTAATTGTCAAATACAGAACTTAAAATTGATAGCTTCTAATTATTATTGCAACTAATAACTTGAAGATCTGAACTTGTATTTGTCAAATACAGAACTTAAAATTGATAGCTTCTAATTATTATTGCAAATTATAATTTGAAGATCTGAACTTGTAATAGACAAATACGCAACTTAGCATTGTTAAATACAAATTGTGATTGCAAATTATAACTTGAAGATCTGAACTAGTAATTGTCAAATGCAGAACTTAAAATTGATAGCTTCTAACTATTATTGCAAATTATAACTTGAAGATCCGAACTTGTAATTGTCAAATACAGAACTTAAAATTGATAGCTTCTAATTATTATTTCAAATTATAACGTGAAGATCTGAACTTGTAATTGTCAAATACAGAACTTAAAATTGATAGCTTCTAATTATTATTGCAAATTATAACTTGAAGATCTGAACTTGTAATTGTCAAATACAGAACTTCTAATTGTTAAATACAAATTATTAGTGCAAATTATAACTTGAAGAACTGAACTTGTAATTGTCAAATACAGAACTTAAAATTGATAGCTTCTAATTATTATTGTAAATTATAACTTGAAGATCTGAACTTGTAATAGTGAATTACAGAACTTAGATTTGTTAAATTCAAATTATTATTTCAAATTATAACTTGATGATCTGAACTAGTAATTGTCAAATACAGAACCTAAAATTGATAGCTTCTAATTATTATTGTAAATTATAACTTGAAGATCTGAACTAGTAATTGTCAAATACAGAACTTATAATTGATAGCTTCTAATTATTATTGCAAATTATAACTTGAACATCTGAACTTGTAATTGTCAAATACAGAACTTAAAATTGATAGCTTCTAATTAATATTTAAAATTATAACTTGAAGATCTGAACTTGTAATTGTCAAATACAGAACTTAAAATTGATAGCTTATAATTATAGTTCAAATTATAACTTAAAGATCTGAACTTGTATTAGTCAAATACAGAACTTCGAATTGTTAAACACAAATTATTAGTGCAAATTATAACTTGAAGATCTGAACTTGCAATAGGTAAATACAGAACTTCGAATTGTTAAATTCAAACTAAGATTGCAAATAATAATTTGTAGATCTGAACTTGTAATAGTCAAATACAGAACTTAAAATTGATAGCTTCTAATTATTATTGTAAATTATAACTTGAAGATCTGAACTTGTAATAGTGAATTACAGAACTTAGATTTGTTAAATTCAAATTATTATTTCAAATTATCACTTGAAGATCTGAACTAGTAATTGTCAAATACAGAACTTAAAATTGATAGCTTCTAATTATTATTGCAAATAATAACTTGAGGATCTGTACTTGTAATTGTCAAATACAGAACTTAAAATTGATAGCTTATAATTATAGTTGAAATTATAACTTGAAGATCTGAACTTGTAATAGACAAATACAGAACTTCGAATTGTTAAATACAAATTATTAGTGCAAATTATAACTTGAAGATCTGAACTTGTAATAGACAAATACAGAACTTCGAATTGTTAAATACAAACTATTAGTGCAAATTATAACTTGAAGATCTGAACTTGCAAATAGGTAAATACAGAACTTCGAATTGTTAAATTCGAACTAAGATTGCAAATAATAATTTGAAGATCTGAACTTGTAATAGTCAAATACAGAACTTAAAATTGATAGCTTCTAATTATTATTGTAAATTATAACTTGAAGATCTGAACTTGTAATAGTGAATTCCAGAACTTAGATTTGTTAAATTCAAATTATTATTTCAAATTATAACTTGAAGATCTGAACTAGTAATTGTCAAATACAGAACTTAAAATTGATAGCTTCTAATTATTATTGCAAATTATAACTTGAAGATCTGAACTTGTAATTGTCAATTACAGAACTTAAAATTGATAGCTTCTAATTATTATTTCAAATTATAACTTGAAGATCTGAACTAGTAATTGTCAAATACAGAACTTAAAATTGATAGCTTATAATTATAATTCAAATTATAACTTGAAGATCTGAACTTGTAATAGTGAATTACAGAACTTAGATTTATTAAATTCAAATTATTATTTCAAATTATAACTTGAAGATCTGTACTAGTAATTGTCAAATACAGACCTTAAAATTGATAACTTCTAATTATTATTGCAAATTATAACTTGAAGATCTGAACTTGTAATAGGTAAATACAGAACTTCGAATTGTTAAATTCAACCTAAGTTTGCAAATAATAATTTGAAGATCTGAACTTGTAATAGTCAAATACAGAACTTAAAATTGATAGCTTCAAATTATTATTGCAAATTATAACTTGAAGATCTGAACTTGTAATTGTCAAATACAGAACCTAAAATTGATAGCTTCTAAATATTATTGTAAATTATAACTTGAAGATCTGAACTAGTAATTGTCAAATACAGAACTTAAAATTGATAGCTTCTAATTATTATTGCAAATTATAACTTGAACATCTGAACCTGTAATTGTCAAATACAGAACTTAAAATTGATAGCTTCTAATTATTATTTCAAATTATAACTTGAAGATCCGAACTTGTAATTGTCAAATACAGAACTTAAAATTGATAGCTTCTAATTATTATTGCAAATAATTACTTGAAGATCTGTACTTGTAATTGTCAAATACAGAACTTACATTTAATAGCTTATAATTATAGTTCAAATTATAACTTGAAGATCTATACTTGTAATAGTCAAATACAGATCTTCGAATTGTTAAATACAAATTATTAGAGCAAATTATAACTTGAAGATCTGAACTTGCAAATAGGTAAATGCAGAACTTCGAATTGTTAAATTCAAACTAAGATTGCAAATAATAATTTGAAGATCTGAACTTGTAATAGTCAAATACAGAACTTAAAATCGATAGCTTCTAATTATTATTGTAAATTATAACTTGAAGATCTGAACTTGTAATAGTGAATTACAGAACTTAGATTTGTTAAATTCAAATTATTATTTCAAATTATAACTTGAAGATCTGTACTAGTAATTGTCAAATACAGACCTTAAAATTGATAACTTCTAATTATTATTGCATATTATAACTTGAAGATCTGAACTTGTAATTGTCAAATACAGAACTTAAAATTGATAGCTTCTAATTATTATTGTAAATTATAACTTGAAGATCTGAACTTGTAATTGTCAAATACAGAACTTAAAATTGATAGCTTCTAATTATTATTGCAACTAATAACTTGAAGATCTGAACTGGTAATTGTCAAATACAGAACTTAAAATTGATAGCTTCTAATTATTATTGTAAATTATAATTTGAAGATCTGAACTTGTAATAGACAAATACGCAACTTAGCATTGTTAAATACAAATTGTGATTGCAAATTATAACTTGAAGATCTGAACTTGTAATTGTCAAATACAGAACTTAAAATTGATAGCTTCTAATTATTATTGTAAATTATAACTTGAAGATCTGAACTTGTAATAGTGAATTACAGAACTTAGATTTGTTAAATTCAAATTATTATTTCAAATTATAACTTGAAGATCTGAACTAGTAATTGTCAAATACAGAACTTAAAATTGATAGCTTCTAATTATTATTACAAATTATAACTTGAAGATCTGAACTTGTAATTGTCAAATACAGAACTTAAAATTGATAGCTTCTAATTATTATTGTAAATTATAACTTGAAGTTCTGAACTTGTAATTGTCAAATACAGAACTTAAAATTGATAGCTTCTAATTATTATTGCAAATAATAACTTGAAGATCTGAACTTGTAATTGTCAAATGCAAAACTTAAAATTGATAGCTTCTAATTATTATTCCAAATAATAATTTGAAGATCTGTACTTGTAATTGTCAAATACAGAACTTAAAATTGATAGCTTATAATAATAATTCAAATTATAACTTGAAGATCTGAACTTGTAATAGTCAAATACAGAACTTCGAATTGTTAAATACAAATTATTAGTGCAAATTATAACTTGAAGATCTGAACTTGCAAATAGGTAAATACAGAACTTCGAATTGTTAAATTCAAACTAAGATTGCAAATAATAATTTGAAGATCTGAACTTGTAATAGTCCAATACAGAACTTAAAATTGATAGCTTCTAATTATTATTGTAAATTATAACTTGAAGATCTGAACTTGTAATAGTGAATTACAGAACTTAGATTTGTTAAATTCAAATTATTATTTCAAATTATAACTTGAAGATCTGTACTAGTAATTGTCAAATACAGACCTTAAAATTGATAACTTCTAATTATTTTTGCAAATTATAACTTGAAGATCTGAACTTGTAATTGTCAAATACAGAACTTAAAATTGATAGCTTATAATAATAATTCAAATTATAACTTGAAGATCTGAACTTGTAATAGTCAAATACAGAACTTCGAATTGTTAAATACAAATTATTAGTGCAAATTATAACTTGAAGATCTGAACTTGTAATAGGTAAATACAGAACTTCGAATTGTTAAATTCAACCTAAGATAGCAAATAATAATTTGAAGATCTGAACTTGTAATAGTCAAATACAGAACTTAAAATTGATAGCTTCTAATTATTATTGCAAATTATAACTTGAAGATCTGAACTAGTAATTGTCAAATACAGAACCTAAAATTGATAGCTTCTAATTATTATTGTAAATTATAACTTGAAGATCTGAACTAGTAATTGTGAAATACAGAACTTAAAATTGATAGCTTCTAATTATTATTGCAAATTATAACTTGAACATCTGAACTTGTAATTGTCAAATACAGAACTTAAAATTGATAGCTTCTAATTATTATTTCAAATTATAACTTGAAGATCTGAACTTGTAATTGTCAAATACAGAACTTAAAATTGATAGCTTCTAATTATTATTGCAAATAATAACTTGAAGATCTGTACTTGTAATTGTCAAATACAGAACTTAAAATTGATAGCTTATAATTATAGTTCAAATTATAACTTGTAGATCTGAACTTGTAATAGTCAAATACAGAACTTCGAATTGATAAATACAAATTATTAGTGCAAATTATAACTTGAAGATCTGAACTTGCAAATAGGTAAATACAGAACTTCGAATTGTTAAATTCAAACTAAGATAGCAAAAAATAATTTGAAGATCTGTACTTGTAATAGTCAAATACAGAACTTAAAATTGATAGCTTCTAATTATTATTGTAAATTATAACTTGAAGATCTGAACTTGTAATAGTGAATTACAGAACTTAGATTTGTTAAATTCAAATTATTATTTCAAATTATAACTTGAAGATCTGAACTAGTAATTGTCAAATACAGAACTTAAAATTGATAGCTTATAATTATAATTCAAATTATAACTTGAAGATCTGAACTTGTAATAGTGAATTACAGAACTTAGATTTGTTAAATTCAAATTATTATTTCAAATTATAACTTGAAGATCTGTACTAGTAATTGTCAAATACAGACCTTAAAATTGATAACTTCTAATTATTATTGCAAATTATAACTTGAAGATCTGAACTTGTAATTGTCAAATACATAACTTAAAATTGATAGCTTCTAATTATTATTTTAATTATAACTTGAAGATCTGAACTTGTAATTGTCAAATACAGAACTTAAAATTGATAGCTTCTAATTACTATTGCAACTAATAACTTGAAGATCTGAACTTGTAATTGTCAAATACAGAACTTAAAATTGATAGCTTCTAATTATTATTGCAAATTATAATTTGAAGATCTGAACTTGTAATAGACAAATACGCAACTTAGCATTGTTAAATACAAATTGTGATTGCAAATTATAACTTGAACATCTGCACTTGTAATTGTCAAATACAGAACTTAAAATTGATAGCTTCTAATTATTATTTCAAATTATAACTTGAAGATCTGAACTTGTAATTGTCAAATACAGAACTTAAAATTGATAGCTTCTAATTATTATTGCAAATAATAACTTGAAGATCTGTACTTGTAATTGTCAAATACAGAACTTAAAATTGATAGCTTATAATTATAGTTCAAATTATAACTTGAAGATCTGAACTTGTAATAGTCAAATACAGAACTTCGAATTGATAAATACAAATTATTAGTGCAAATTATAACTTGAAGATCTGAACTTGCAAATAGGTAAATACAGAACTTCGAATTGTTAAATTCAAACTAAGATAGCAAATAATAATTTGAAGATCTGAACTTGTAATAGTCAAATACAGAACTTAAAATCGATAGCTTCTAATTATTATTGTAAATTATAACTTGAAGATCTGAACTTGTAATAGTGAATTACAGAACTTAGATTTGTTAAATTCAAATTATTATTTCAAATTATAACTTGAAGATCTGTGCTAGTAATTGTCAAATACAGACCTTAAAATTGATAACTTCTAATTATTATTGCAAATTATAACTTGAAGATCTGAACTTGTAATTGTCAAATACAGAACTTAAAATTGATAGCTTCTAATTATTATTGTAAATTATAACTTGAAGATCTGAACTTGTAATTGTCAAATACAGAACTTAAAATTGATAGCTTCTAATTATTATTGCAACTAATAACTTGAAGATCTGAACTTGTAATTGTCAAATACAGAACTTAAAATTGATAGCTTCTAATTATTATTGTAAATTATAATTTGAAGATCTGAACTTGTAATAGACAAATACGCAACTTAGCATTGTTAAATACAAATTGTGATTGCAAATTATAACTTGAAGATCTGAACTTGTAATTGTCAAATACAGAACTTAAAATTGATAGCTTCTAATTATTATTGTAAATTATAACTTGAAGATCTGAACTTGTAATAGTGAATTACAGAACTTAGATTTGTTAAATTCAAATTATTATTTCAAATTATAACTTGAAGATCTGAACTAGTAATTGTCAAATACAGAACTTAAAATTGATAGCTTCTAATTATTATTACAAATTATAACTTGAAGATCTGAACTTGTAATTGTCAAATACAGAACTTAAAATTGATAGCTTCTAATTATTATTGTAAATTGTAACTTGAAGTTCTGAACTTGTAATTGTCAAATACAGAACTTAAAATTGATAGCTTCTAATTATTATTGCAAATAATAACTTGAAGATCTGAACTTGTAATTGTCAAATGCAGAACTTAAAATTGATAGCTTCTAATTATTATTCCAAATAATAATTTGAAGATCTGTACTTGTAATTGTCAAATACAGAACTTAAAATTGATAGCTTATAATAATAATTCAAATTATAACTTGAAAATCTGAACTTGTAATAGTCAAATACAGAACTTCGAATTGTTAAATACAAATTATTAGTGCAAATTATAACTTGAAGATCTGAACTTGCAAATAGGTAAATACAGAACTTCGAATTGTTAAATTCAAACTAAGATTGCAAATAATAATTTGAAGATCTGAACTTGTAATTGTCAAATACAGAACTTAAAATCGATAGCTTCTAATTATTATTGTAAATTATAAGTTGAAGATCTGAACTTGTAATAGTGAATTACAGAACTTAGATTTGTTAAATTCAAATAATTATTTCAAATTATAACTTGAAGATCTGTACTAGTAATTGTCAAATACAGACCTTAAAATTGATAACTTCTAATTATTATTGCAAATTATAACTTGAAGATCTGAACTTGTAATTGTCAAATACAGAACTTAAAATTGTTAAGCTTATAATAATAATTCAAATTATAACTTGAAGATCTGAACTTGTAATAGTCAAATACAGAACCTCGAATTGTTAAATACAAATTATTAGTGCAAATTATAACTTGAAGATCTGAACTTGTAATAGGTAAATACAGAACTTCGAATTGTTAAATTCAACCTAAGATTGCAAATAATAATTTGAAGATCTGAACTTGTAATAGTCAAATACAGAACTTAAAATTGATAGCTTCTAATTATTATTGCAAATTATAACTTGAAGATCTGAACATGTAATTGTCAAATACAGAACCTAAAATTGATAGCTTCTAATTATTATTGTAAATTATAACTTGAAGATCTGAACTAGTAATTGTCAAATACAGAACTTAAAATTGATAGCTTCTAATTATTATTGCAAATTATAACTTGAACATCTGAACTTGTAATTGTCAAAAACAGAACTTAAAATTGATAGCTTCTAATTATTATTTCAAATTATAACTTGAAGATCTGAACTTGTAATTGTCAAATACAGAACTTAAAATTGATAGCTTCTAATTATTATTGCAAATAATAACTTGAAGATCTGTACTTGTAATTGTCAAATACAGAACTTAAAATTGATAGCTTATAATTATAGTTCAAATTATAACTTGAAGATCTGAACTTGTAATAGTCAAATACAGAACTTCGAATTGATAAATACAAATTATTAGTGCAAATTATAACTTGAAGATCTGAACTTGCAAATAGGTAAATACAGAACTTCGAATTGTTAAATTCAAACTAAGATAGCAAAAAATAATTTGAAGATCTGAACTTGTAATAGTCAAATACAGAACTTAAAATTGATAGCTTCTAATTATTATTGTAAATTATAACTTGAAGATCTGAACTTGTAATAGTGAATTACAGAACTTAGATTTGTTAAATTCAAATTATTATTTCAAATTATAACTTGAAGATCTGAACTAGTAATTGTCAAATACAGAACTTAAAATTGATAGCTTCTAATTATTATTGCAAATTATAACTTGAAGATCTGAACTTGTAATTGTCTATTACAGAACTTAAAATTGATAGCTTCTAATTATTATTTCAAATTATAACTTGAAGATCTGAACTAGTAATTGTCTAATACAGAACTTAAAATTGATAGCTTATAATTATAATTCAAATTATAACTTGAAGATCTGAACTTGTAATAGTGAATTACAGAACTTAGATTTGTTAAATTCAAATTATTATTTCAAATTATAACTAGAAGATCTGTACTAGTAATTGTCAAATACAGACCTTAAAATTGATAACTTCTAATTATTATTGCAAATTATAACTTGAAGATCTGAACTAGTAATTGTCAAATACAGAACTTAAAATTGATAGCTTCTAATTATTATTTTAATTATAACTTGAAGATCTGAACTTGTAATTGTCAAATACAGAACTTAAAATTGATAGCTTCTAATTATTATTGCAACTAATAACTTGAAGTTCTGAACTTGTAATTGTCAAATACAGAACTTAAAATTGATAGCTTCTAATTATTATTGTAAATTATAATTTGAAGATCTGAACTTGTAATAGACAAATACGCAACTTAGCATTGTTAAATACAAATTGTGATTGCAAATTATAACTTGAAGATCTGAACTTGTAATTGTCAAATACAGAACTTAAAATTGATAGCTTCTAATTATTATTGTAAATTATAACTTGAAGATCTGAACTTGTAATAGTGAATTACAGAACTTAGATTTGTTAAATTCAAATTATTATTTCAAATTATAACTTGAAGATCTGAACTAGTAATTGTCAAATACAGAACTTAAAATTGATAGCTTCTAATTATTATTACAAATTATAACTTGAAGATCTGAACTTGTAATTGTCAAATACAGAACTTAAAATTGATAGCTTCTAATTATTATTGTAAATTATAACTTGAAGTTCTGAACTTGTAATTGTCAAATACAGAACTTAAAATTGATAGCTTCTAATTATTATTGCAAATAATAACTTGAAGATCTGAACTTGTAATTGTCAAATGCAGAACTTAAAATTGATAGCTTCTAATTATTATTCCAAATAATAATTTGAAGATCTGTACTTGTAATTGTCAAATACAGAACTTAAAATTGATAGCTTATAATAATAATTCAAATTATAACTTGAAGATCTGAACTTGTAATAGTCAAATACAGAACTTCTAATTGTTAAATACAAATTATTAGTGCAAATTATAACTTGAAGATCTGAACTTGCAAATAGGTAAATACAGAACTTCGAATTGTTAAATTCAAACTAAGATTGCAAATAAAAATTTGAAGATCTGAACTTGTAATAGTCAAATACAGAACTTAAAATCGATAGCTTCTAATTATTATTGTAAATTATAACTTGAAGATCTGAACTTGTAATAGTGAATTACAGAACTTAGATTTGTTAAATTCAAATTATTATTTCAAATTATAACTTGAAGATCTGTACTAGTAATTGTCAAATACAGACCTTAAAATTGATAACTTCTAATTATTATTGCAAATTAAAACTTGAAGATCTGAACTTGTAATTGTCAAATACAGAACTTAAAATTGATAGCTTATAATAATAATTCAAATTATAACTTGAAGATCTGAACTTGTTATAGTCAAATACAGAACTTCGAATTGTTAAATACAAATTATTAGTGCAAATTATAACTTGAAGATCTGAACTTGTAATAGGTAAATACAGAACTTCGAATTGTTAAATTCAACCTAAGATTGCAAATAATAATTTGAAGATCTGAACTTGTAATAGTCAAATACAGAACTTAAAATTGATAGCTTCTAATTATTATTGCAAATTATAACTTGAAGATCTGAACTTGTAATTGTCAAATACAGAACCTAAAATTGATAGCTTCTAATTATTATTGTAAATTATAACTTGAAGATCTGAACTAGTAATTGTCAAATACAGAACTTAAAATTGATAGCTTCTAATTATTATTGCAAATTATAACTTGAACATCTGAACTTGTAATTGTCAAATACAGAACTTAAAATTGATAGCTTCTAATTATTATTTCAAATTATAACTTGAAGATCTGAACTTGTAATTGTCAAATACAGAACTTAAAATTGATAGCTTCTAATTATTATTGCAAATAATAACTTGAAGATCTGTACTTGTAATTGTCAAATACAGAACTTAAAATTGATAGCTTATAATTATAGTTCAAATTATAACTTGAAGATCTGAACTTGTAATAGTCAAATACAGAACTTCGAATTGATAAATACAAATTATTAGTGTAAATTATAACTTGAAGATCTGAACTTGCAAATAGGTAAATACAGAACTTCGAATTGTTAAATTCAAACTAAGATAGCAAAAAATAATTTGAAGATCTGAACTTGTAATAGTCAAATACAGAACTTAAAATTGATAGCTTCTAATTATTATTGTAAATTATAACTTGAAGTTCTGAACTTGTAATTGTCAAATACAGAACTTAAAATTGATAGCTTCTAATTATTATTGCAAATAATAACTTGAAGATCTGAACTTGTAATTGTCAAATGCAGAACTTAAAATTGATAGCTTCTAATTATTATTGCAAATTATAACTGGTAGATCTGAACTTGTAATAGACAAATACAGAACTTCGAATTGTTAAATACAAATTATTAGTGCAAATTATAACTTGAAGATCTGAACTTGTAATAGGTAAATACAGAACTTCTAATTGTTAAATTCAAACTAAGATTGCAAATAATAATTTGAAGATCTGAACTAGTAATTGTCAAATACAGAACTTAAAATTGATAGCTTCTAATTATTATTGCAAATTATAACTTGAAGATCTGAACTTGTAATTGTCAAATACAGAACTTAACATTGATAGCTTCTAATTATTATTGTAAATTATAACTTGAAGATCTGAACTTGTAATTGTCAAATACACAACTTAAAATTGATAGCTTCTAATTATTATTGTAAATTATAACTTGAAGATCTGAACTTGTAATTGTCAAATACAGAACTTAAAATTGATAGCTTCTAATTATTATTGCAACTAATAACTTGAAGATCTGAACTTGTAATTGTCAAATACAGAACTAATAATTGATAGCTTCTAATTATTATTGCAAATAATAACTTGAAGTTCTGAACTTGTAATTGTCAAATACAGAACTTAAAATTGATAGCTTCTTATTATTATTGCAAATTATAACTTGAAGTTCTGAACTTGTAATTGTCAAATACAGAACTTACAATTGATAGCTTCTAATTATTATTGCAAATTATAATTTGAAGATGGGAACTTGTAATAGACAAATACGCAACTTAGCATTGTTAAATACAAATTATGATTGCAAATTAAAACTTGAAGATCTGAACTAGTAATTGTCAAATACAGAACTAAAATTGATAGCTTATAATTATAATTCAAATTATAACTTGAAGATCTGAACTTGTAATAGTGAATTACAGAACTTAGATTTGTTAAATTCAAATTATTATTTCAAATTATAACTTGAAGATCTGAACTTGTAATTGTCAAATACAGAACTCCTAATTGTTAAATACAAATTATTAGTGCAAATTATAACTTGAAGATCTGAACTAGTAATTGTCAAATACAGAACTTAAAATTGATAGCTTCTAATTATTATTGCAAATTATAACTTGAAGATCTGAACTTGTAATTGTCAAATACAGAACTTAAAATTGATAGCTTCTAATTATTATTTCAAATTATAACGTGAAGATCTGAACTTGTAATTGTCAAATACAGAACTTAAAATTGATAGCTTCTAATTATTATTGCAAATTGTAACTTGAAGATCTGAACTTGTAATTGTCAAATACAGAACTTCTAATTGTTAAATACAAATTATTAGTGCAAATTATGACTTGAAGATCTGAACTTGTAATAGTGAATTACAGAACTTAGATTTGTTAAATTCAAATTATTATTTCAAATTATAACTTGAAGATCTGAACTAGTAATTGTCAAATACAGAACTTAAAATTGATAGCTTATAATAATAATTCAAATTATAACTTGAAGATCTGAACTTGTAATAGTGAAATACAGAACTTCGAATTGTTAAATACAAATTATTAGTGCAAATTATAACTTGAAGATCTGAACTTGTAATAGGTAAATACAGAACTTCGAATTGTTAAATTCAACCTAAGATTGCAAATAATAATTTGAAGATCTGAACTTGTAATAGTCAAATACAGAACTTAAAATTGATAGCTTCTAATTATTATTGCAAATTATAACTTGAACTTGAAGAACTTGTAATTGTCAAATACAGAACCTAAAATTGATAGCTTCTAATTATTATTGTAAATTATAACTTGAAGATCTGAACTAGTAATTGTCAAATACAGAACTTAAAATTGATAGCTTCTAATTATTATTGCAAATTATAACTTGAACATCTGAACCTGTAATTGTCAAATAGAGAACTTAAAATTGATAGCTTCTAATTATTATTTCAAATTATAACTTGAAGATCCGAACTTGTAATTGTCAAATACAGAACTTAAAATTGATAGCTTCTAATTATTATTGCAAATAATAACTTGAAGATCTGTACTTGTAATTGTCAAATACAGAACTTAAAATTGATAGCTTATAATTATAGTTCAAATTATAACTTGAAGATCTGAACTTGTAATAGTCAAATACAGAACTTCGAATTGTTAAATACAAATTATTAGTGCAAATTATAACTTGAAGATCTGAACTTGCAAATAGGTAAATACAGAACTTCGAATTGTTAAATTCAAACTAAGATTGCAAATAATAATTTGAAGATCTGAACTTGAAATAGTCAAATACAGAACTTAAAATTAAAAGCTACTAATTATTATTGTAAATTATAACTTGAAGATCTGAACTTGTAATAGTGAATTACAGAACTTAGATTTGTTAAATTCAAATTATTATTTCAAATTATAACTTGAAGATCTGTGCTAGTAATTGTCAAATACAGACCTTAAAATTGATAACTTCTAATTATTATTGCAAATAATAACTTGAAGATCTGAACTTGTAATTGTCAAATACAGAACTTAAAATTGATAGCTTCTAATTATTATTGTAAATTATAACTTGAAGATCTGAACTTGTAATTGTCAAATACAGAACTTAAAATTGATAGCTTCTAATTATTATTGCAACTAATAACTTGAAGATCTGAACTTGTAATTGTCAAATACAGAACTTAAAATTGATAGCTTCTAATTATTATTGCAAATTATAATTTGAAGATCTGAACTTGTAATTGTCAAATACAGAACTAATAATTGATAGCTTCTAATTATTATTGCAAATAATAACTTGAAGATCTGAACTTGTAATAGTGAATTACAGAACTTAGATTTGTTAAATTCAAATTATTATTTCAAATTATAACTTGAAGATCTGAACTTGTAATTGTCAAATACAGAACTCCTAATTGTTAAATACAAATTATTAGTGCAAATTATAACTTGAAGATCTGAACTAGTAATTGTCAAATACAGAACTTAAAATTGATAGCTTCTAATTATTATTGGAAATTATAACTTGAAGATCTGAACTTGTAATTGTCAAATACAGAACTTAAAATTGATAGCTTCTAATTATTATTTCAAATTATAACGTGAAGATCTGAACTTGTAATTGTCAAATACAGAACTTAAAATTGATAGCTTCTAATTATTATTGCAAATTGTAACTTGAAGATCTGAACTTGTAATTGTCAAATACAGAACTTCTAATTGTTAAATACAAATTATTAGTGCAAATTATGACTTGAAGATCTGAACTTGTAATAGTGAATTACAGAACTTAGATTTGTTAAATTCAAATTATTATTTCAAATTATAACTTGAAGATCTGAACTAGTAATTGTCAAATACAGAACTTAAAATTGATAGCTTCTAATTATTATTGCAAATAATAACTTGAAGATCTGAACTTGTAATTGTCAAATACAGAACTTAAAATTGATAGCTTCTAA
Organism: Cantharis lateralis; assembly: GCA_963170105.1. NCBI lineage: Eukaryota > Metazoa > Arthropoda > Insecta > Coleoptera > Cantharidae > Cantharis > Cantharis lateralis. Next base: position 26,207,086 of record OY720627.1, read on the forward strand.
TTATTATTGTAAATTATAACTTGAAGTTCTGAACTTGTAATTGTCAAATACAGAACTTAAAATTGATAGCTTCTAATTATTATTGCAAATAATAACTTGAAGATCTGAACTTGTAATTGTCAAATGCAGAACTTAAAATTGATAGCTTCTAATTATTATTGCAAATAATAATTTGAAGATCTGTACTTGTAATTGTCAAATACAGAACTTAAAATTGATAGCTTCTAATTATTATTGTAAATTATAACTTGAAGATCTGAACTTGTAATAGTGAATTACAGAACTTAGATTTGTTAAATTCAAATTATTATTTCAAATTATAACTTGAAGATCTGAACTAGTAATTGTCAAATACAGAACTTAAAATTGATAGCTTCTAATTATTATTACAAATTATAACTTGAAGATCTGAACTTGTAATTGTCAAATACAGAACTTAAAATTGATAGCTTCTAATTATTATTGTAAATTATAACTTGAAGTTCTGAACTTGTAATTGTCAAATACAGAACTTAAAATTGATAGCTTCTAATTATTATTGCAAATAATAACTTGAAGATCTGAACTTGTAATTGTCAAATGCAGAACTTAAAATTGATAGCTTCTAATTATTATTCCAAATAATAATTTGAAGATCTGTACTTGTAATTGTCAAATACAGAACTTAAAATTGATAGCTTATAATAATAATTCAAATTATAACTTGAAGATCTGAACTTGTAATAGTCAAATACAGAACTTCGAATTGTTAAATACAAATTATTAGTGCAAATTATAACTTGAAGATCTGAACTTGCAAATAGGTAAATACAGAACTTCGAATTGTTAAATTCAAACTAAGATTGCAAATAAAAATTTGAAGATCTGAACTTGTAATAGTCAAATACAGAACTTAAAATCGATAGCTTCTAATTATTATTGTAAATTATAACTTGAAGATCTGAACTTGTAATAGTGAATTACAGAACTTAGATTTGTTAAATTCAAATTATTATTTCAAATTATAACTTGAAGATCTGTACTAGTAATTGTCAAATACAGACCTTAAAATTGATAACTTCTAATTATTATTGCAAATTAAAACTTGAAGATCTGAACTTGTAATTGTCAAATACAGAACTTAAAATTGATAGCTTATAATAATAATTCAAATTATAACTTGAAGATCTGAACTTGTTATAGTCAAATACAGAACTTCGAATTGTTAAATACAAATTATTAGTGCAAATTATAACTTGAAGATCTGAACTTGTAATAGGTAAATACAGAACTTCGAATTGTTAAATTCAACCTAAGATTGCAAATAATAATTTGAAGATCTGAACTTGTAATAGTCAAATACAGAACTTAAAATTGATAGCTTCTAATTATTATTGCAAATTATAACTTGAAGATCTGAACTTGTAATTGTCAAATACAGAACCTAAAATTGATAGCTTCTAATTATTATTGTAAATTATAACTTGAAGATCTGAACTAGTAATTGTCAAATACAGAACTTAAAATTGATAGCTTCTAATTATTATTGCAAATTATAACTTGAACATCTGAACTTGTAATTGTCAAATACAGAACTTAAAATTGATAGCTTCTAATTATTATTTCAAATTATAACTTGAAGATCTGAACTTGTAATTGTCAAATACAGAACTTAAAATTGATAGCTTCTAATTATTATTGCAAATAATAACTTGAAGATCTGTACTTGTAATTGTCAAATACAGAACTTAAAATTGATAGCTTATAATTATAGTTCAAATTATAACTTGAAGATCTGAACTTGTAATAGTCAAATACAGAACTTCGAATTGATAAATACAAATTATTAGTGTAAATTATAACTTGAAGATCTGAACTTGCAAATAGGTAAATACAGAACTTCGAATTGTTAAATTCAAACTAAGATAGCAAAAAATAATTTGAAGATCTGAACTTGTAATAGTCAAATACAGAACTTAAAATTGATAGCTTCTAATTATTATTGTAAATTATAACTTGAAGTTCTGAACTTGTAATTGTCAAATACAGAACTTAAAATTGATAGCTTCTAATTATTATTGCAAATAATAACTTGAAGATCTGAACTTGTAATTGTCAAATGCAGAACTTAAAATTGATAGCTTCTAATTATTATTGCAAATTATAACTGGTAGATCTGAACTTGTAATAGACAAATACAGAACTTCGAATTGTTAAATACAAATTATTAGTGCAAATTATAACTTGAAGATCTGAACTTGTAATAGGTAAATACAGAACTTCTAATTGTTAAATTCAAACTAAGATTGCAAATAATAATTTGAAGATCTGAACTAGTAATTGTCAAATACAGAACTTAAAATTGATAGCTTCTAATTATTATTGCAAATTATAACTTGAAGATCTGAACTTGTAATTGTCAAATACACAACTTAACATTGATAGCTTCTAATTATTATTGTAAATTATAACTTGAAGATCTGAACTTGTAATTGTCAAATACAGAACTTAAAATTGATAGCTTCTAATTATTATTGTAAATTATAACTTGAAGATCTGAACTTGTAATTGTCAAATACAGAACTTAAAATTGATAGCTTCTAATTATTATTGCAACTAATAACTTGAAGATCTGAACTTGTAATTGTCAAATACAGAACTAATAATTGATAGCTTCTAATTATTATTGCAAATAATAACTTGAAGTTCTGAACTTGTAATTGTCAAATACAGAACTTAAAATTGATAGCTTCTTATTATTATTGCAAATTATAACTTGAAGTTCTGAACTTGTAATTGTCAAATACAGAACTTACAATTGATAGCTTCTAATTATTATTGCAAATTATAATTTGAAGATGGGAACTTGTAATAGACAAATACGCAACTTAGCATTGTTAAATACAAATTATGATTGCAAATTAAAACTTGAAGATCTGAACTAGTAATTGTCAAATACAGAACTAAAATTGATAGCTTATAATTATAATTCAAATTATAACTTGAAGATCTGAACTTGTAATAGTGAATTACAGAACTTAGATTTGTTAAATTCAAATTATTATTTCAAATTATAACTTGAAGATCTGAACTTGTAATTGTCAAATACAGAACTCCTAATTGTTAAATACAAATTATTAGTGCAAATTATAACTTGAAGATCTGAACTAGTAATTGTCAAATACAGAACTTAAAATTGATAGCTTCTAATTATTATTGCAAATTATAACTTGAAGATCTGAACTTGTAATTGTCAAATACAGAACTTAAAATTGATAGCTTCTAATTATTATTTCAAATTATAACGTGAAGATCTGAACTTGTAATTGTCAAATACAGAACTTAAAATTGATAGCTTCTAATTATTATTGCAAATTGTAACTTGAAGATCTGAACTTGTAATTGTCAAATACAGAACTTCTAATTGTTAAATACAAATTATTAGTGCAAATTATGACTTGAAGATCTGAACTTGTAATAGTGAATTACAGAACTTAGATTTGTTAAATTCAAATTATTATTTCAAATTATAACTTGAAGATCTGAACTAGTAATTGTCAAATACAGAACTTAAAATTGATAGCTTCTAATTATTATTGCAAATAATAACTTGAAGATCTGAACTTGTTATTGTCAAATACAGAACTTAAAATTGATAGCTTCTAATTATTATTGTAAATTATAACTTGAAGTTCTGAACTTGTAATTGTCAAATACAGAACTTAAAATTGATAGCTTCTAATTATTATTGCAAATAATAACTTGAAGATCTGAACTTGTAATTGTCAAATGCAGAACTTAAAATTGATAGCTTCTAATTATTATTGCAAATAATAATTTGAAGATCTGTAATTGTAGTTGTCAAATACAGAACTTAAAATTGATAGCTTATAATAATAATTCAAATTATAACTTGAAGATCTGAACTTGTAATAGTGAAATACAGAACTTCGAATTGTTAAATACAAATTATTAGTGCAAATTATAACTTGAAGATCTGAACTTGTAATAGGTAAATACAGAACTTCGAATTGTTAAATTCAATCTAAGATTGCAAATAATAATTTGAAGATCTGAACTTGTAATAGTCAAATACAGAACTTAAAATTGATAGCTTCTAATTATTATTGCAAATTATAACTTGAACTTGAAGAACTTGTAATTGTCAAATACAGAACCAAAAATTGATAGCTTCTAATTATTATTGTAAATTATAACTTGAAGATCTGAACTAGTAATTGTCAAATACAGAACTTAAAATTGATAGCTTCTAATTATTATTGCAAATTATAACTTGAACATCTGAACCTGTAATTGTCAAATAGAGAACTTAAAATTGATAGCTTCTAATTATTATTTCAAATTATAACTTGAAGATCCGAACTTGTAATTGTCAAATACAGAACTTAAAATTGATAGCTTCTAATTATTATTGCAAATAATAACTTGAAGATCTGTACTTGTAATTGTCAAATACAGAACTTAAAATTGATAGCTTATAATTATAGTTCAAATTATAACTTGAAGATCTGAACTTGTAATAGTCAAATACAGAACTTCGAATTGTTAAATACAAATTATTAGTGCAAATTATAACTTGAAGATCTGAACTTGCAAATAGGTAAATACAGAACTTCGAATTGTTAAATTCAAACTAAGATTGCAAATAATAATTTGAAGATCTGAACTTGAAATAGTCAAATACAGAACTTAAAATTGATAGCTTCTAATTATTATTGTAAATTATAACTTGAAGATCTGAACTTGTAATTGTCAAATACAGAACTTAAAATTGATAGCTTCTAATTATTATTGCAACTAATAACTTGAAGATCTGAACTTGTAATTGTCAAATACAGAACTTAAAATTGATAGCTTCTAATTATTATTGCAAATTATAATTTGAAGATCTGAACTTGTAATTGTCAAATACAGAACTAATAATTGATAGCTTCTAATTATTATTGCAAATAATAACTTGAAGATCTGAACTTGTAATAGTGAATTACAGAACTTAGATTTGTTAAATTCAAATTATTATTTCAAATTATAACTTGAAGATCTGAACTTGTAATTGTCAAATACAGAACTCCTAATTGTTAAATACAAATTATTAGTGCAAATTATAACTTGAAGATCTGAACTAGTAATTGTCAAATACAGAACTTAAAATTGATAGCTTCTAATTATTATTGGAAATTATAACTTGAAGATCTGAACTTGTAATTGTCAAATACAGAACTTAAAATTGATAGCTTCTAATTATTATTTCAAATTATAACGTGAAGATCTGAACTTGTAATTGTCAAATACAGAACTTAAAATTGATAGCTTCTAATTATTATTGCAAATTGTAACTTGAAGATCTGAACTTGTAATTGTCAAATACAGAACTTCTAATTGTTAAATACAAATTATTAGTGCAAATTATGACTTGAAGATCTGAACTTGTAATAGTGAATTACAGAACTTAGATTTGTTAAATTCAAATTATTATTTCAAATTATAACTTGAAGATCTGAACTAGTAATTGTCAAATACAGAACTTAAAATTGATAGCTTCTAATTATTATTGCAAATAATAACTTGAAGATCTGAACTTGTAATTGTCAAATACAGAACTTAAAATTGATAGCTTCTAATTATTATTGTAAATTATAACTTGAAGTTCTGAACTTGTAATTGTCAAATACAGAACTTAAAATTGATAGCTTCTAATTATTATTGCAAATAATAACTTGAAGATCTGAACTTGTAATTGTCAAATGCAGAACTTAAAATTGATAGCTTCTAATTATTATTGCAAATAATAATTTGAAGATCTGTACTTGTAATTGTCAAATACAGAACTTAAAATTGATAGCTTATAATAATAATTCAAATTATAACTTGAAGATCTGAACTTGTAATAGTGAAATACAGAACTTCGAATTGTTAAATACAAATTATTAGTGCAAATTATAACTTGAAGATCTGAACTTGTAATAGGTAAATACAGAACTTCGAATTGTTAAATTCAACCTAAGATTGCAAATAATAATTTGAAGATCTGAACTTGTAATAGTCAAATACAGAACTTAAAATTGATAGCTTCTAATTATTATTGCAAATTATAACTTGAACTTGAAGAACTTGTAATTGTCAAATACAGAACCTAAAATTGATAGCTTCTAATTATTATTGTAAATTATAACTTGAAGATCTGAACTAGTAATTGTCAAATACAGAACTTAAAATTGATAGCTTCTAATTATTATTGTAAATTATAACTTGAAGATCTGAACTTGTAATTGTCAAATACAGAACTTAAAATTGATAGCTTCTAATTATTATTGCAAATAATAACTTGAAGATCTGTACTTGTAATTGTCAAATACAGAACTTAAAATTGATAGCTTATAATTATAGTTCAAATTATAACTTGAAGATCTGAACTTGTAATAGTCAAATACAGCACTTCGAATTGTTAAATACAAATTATTAGTGCAAATTATAACTTGAAGATCTGAACTTGCAAATAGGTAAATACAGAACTTCGAATTGTTAAATTCAAACTAAGATTGCAAATAATAATTTGAAGATCTGAACTTGAAATAGTCAAATACAGACCTTAAAATTGATAACTTCTAATTATTATTGCAAATAATAACTTGAAGATCTGAACTTGTAATAGTCAAATACAGAACTTAAAATTGATAGCTTCTAATTATTATTGTAAATTATAACTTGAAGATCTGAACTTGTAATTGTCAAATACAGAACTTAAAATTGATAGCTTCTAATTATTATTGCAACTAATAACTTGAAGATCTGAACTTGTAATTGTCAAATACAGAACTTAAAATTGATAGCTTCTAATTATTATTGCAAATTATAATTTGAAGATCTGAACTTGTAATTGTCAAATACAGAACTAATAATTGATAGCTTCTAATTATTATTGCAAATAATAACTTGAAGATCTGAACTTGTAATTGTCAAATACAGAACTTAAAATTGATAGCTTCTAATTATTATTGCAAATTATAACTTGAAGTTCTGAACTTGTAATTGTCAAATACAGAACTTACAATTGATAGCTTCTAATTATTATTGCAAATTATAATTTGAAGATGTGAACTTGTAATAGACAAATACGCAACTTAGCATTGTTAAATACAAATTATGATTGCAAATTAAAACTTGAAGATCTGAACTAGTAATTGTCAAATACAGAACTAAAATTGATAGCTTCCAATTATTATTGCAAATAATAACTTGAAGTTCTGAACTTGTAATTGTCAAATACAGAACTTAAAATTGATAGCTTCTAATTATTATTGCAAATTATAACTTGAAGTTCTGAACTTGTAATTGTCAAATACAGAACTTACAATTGATAGCTTCTAATTATTATTGTAAATTATAACTTGAAGATCTGAACTTGTAATTGTCAAATACAGAACTTAAAATTGATAGCTTCTAATTATTATTGCAAATTATAACTTGAAGTTCTGAACTTGTAATTGTCAATTACAGAACTTACAATTGATAGCTTCTAATTATTATTGCAAATAATAACTTGAAGATCTGTACTTGTAATTGTCAAATACAGAACTTAAAATTGATAGCTTATAATTATAGTTCAAATTATAACTTGAAGATCTGAACTTGTAATAGTCAAATACAGAACTTCGAATTGTTAAATACAAATTATTAGTGCAAATTATAACTTGAAGATCTGAACTTGCAAATAGGTAAATACAGAACTTCGAATTGTTAAATTCAAACTAAGATTGCAAATAATAATTTGAAGATCTGAACTAGTAATTGTCAAATACAGAACTTAAAATTGATAGCTTCTAATTATTATTGCAAATTATAACTTGAACATCTGAACCTGTAATTGTCAAATAGAGAACTTAAAATTGATAGCTTCTAATTATTATTTCAAATTATAACTTGAAGATCCGAACTTGTAATTGTCAAATACAGAACTTAAAATTGATAGCTTCTAATTATTATAGCAAATAATAACTTGAAGATCTGTACTTGTAATTGTCAAATACAGAACTTCGAATTTTAAATACAAATTATTAGTGCAAATTATAACTTGAAGATCTGAACTTGCAAATAGGTAAATACAGAACTTCGAATTGTTAAATTCAAACTAAGATTGCAAATAATAATTTGAAGATCTGAACTTGTAATAGTCAAATACAGAACTTAAAATCGAAATCTTCTAATTATTATTGTAAATTATAACTTGAAGATCTGAACTTGTAATAGTGAATTACAGAACTTAGATTTGTTAAATTCAAATTATTATTTCAAATTATAACTTGAAGATCTGTACTAGTAATTGTCAAATACAGACCTTAAAATTGATAACTTCTAATTATTATTGCAAATAATAACTTGAAGATCTGAACTTGTAATTGTCAAATACAGAACTTAAAATTGATAGCTTCTAATTATTATTGTAAATTATAACTTGAAGATCTGAACTTGTAATTGTCAAATACAGAACTTAAAATTGATAGCTTCTAATTATTATTGCAACTAATAACTTGAAGATCTGAACTTGTAATTGTCAAATACAGAACTTAAAATTGATAGCTTCTAATTATTATTGCAAATTATAATTTGAAGATCTGAACTTGTAATTGTCAAATACAGAACTAATAATTGATAGCTTCTAATTATTATTGCAAATAATAACTTGAAGATCTGAACTTGTAATTGTCAAATACAGAACTTAAAATTGATAGCTTCTAATTATTATTGCAAATTATAACTTGAAGTTCTGAACTTGTAATTGTCAAATACAGAACTTACAATTGATAGCTTCTAATTATTATTGCAAATTATAATTTGAAGATGTGAACTTGTAATAGACAAATACGCAACTTAGCATTGTTAAATACAAATTATGATTGCAAATTAAAACTTGAAGATCTGAACTAGTAATTGTCAAATACAGAACTAAAATTGATAGCTAATAATTATAATTCAAATTATAACTTGAAGATCTGAACTTGTAATTGTCAAATACACAACTTAAAATTGATAGCTTCTAATTATTATTGTAAATTATAACTTGAAGATCTGAACTTGTAATTGTCAAATACAGAACTTAAAATTGATAGCTTCTAATTATTATTGCAACTAATAACTTGAAGATCTGAACTTGTAATTGTCAAATACAGAACTAATAATTGATAGCTTCTAATTATTATTGCAAATAATAACTTGAAGTTCTGAACTTGTAATTGTCAAATACAGAACTTAAAATTGATAGCTTCTAATTATTATTGCAAATTATAACTTGAAGTTCTGAACTTGTAATTGTCAAATACAGAACTTACAATTGATAGCTTCTAATTATTATTGCAAATTATAATTTGAAGATGTGAACTTGTAATAGACAAATACGCAACTTAGCATTGTTAAATACAAATTATGATTGCAAATTAAAACTTGAAGATCTGAACTAGTAATTGTCAAATACAGAACTAAAATTGATAGCTTATAATTATAATTCAAATTATAACTTGAAGATCTGAACTTGTAATAGTGAATTACAGAACTTAGATTTGTTAAATTCAAATTATTATTTCAAATTATAACTTGAAGATCTGAACTTGTAATTGTCAAATACAGAACTCCTAATTGTTAAATACAAATTATTAGTGCAAATTATAACTTGAAGATCTGAACTAGTAATTGTCAAATACAGAACTTAAAATTGATAGCTTCTAATTATTATTGCAAATTATAACTTAAAGATCTGAACTTGTAATTGTCAAATACAGAACTTAAAATTGATAGCTTCTAATTATTATTTCAAATTATAACGTGAAGATCTGAACTTGTAATTGTCAAATACAGAACTTAAAATTGATAGCTTCTAATTATTATTGTAAATTATAACTTGAAGATCTGAACTTGTAATTGTCAAATACAGAACTTAAAATTGATAGCTTCTAATTATTATTGTAAATTATAACTTGAAGATCTGAACTTGTAATTGTCAAATACAGAACTTAAAATTGATAGCTTCTAATTATTATTGCAAATAATAACTTGAAGATCTGTACTTGTAATTGTCAAATACAGAACTTAAAATTGATAGCTTATAATTATAGTTCAAATTATAACTTGAAGATCTGAACTTGTAATAGTCAAATACAGAACTTCGAATTGTTAAATACAAATTATTAGTGCAAATTATAACTTGAAGATCTGAACTTGCAAATAGGTAAATACAGAACTTCGAATTGTTAAATTCAAACTAAGATTGCAAATAATAATTTGAAGATCTGAACTTGAAATAGTCAAATACAGACCTTAAAATTGATAACTTCTAATTATTATTGCAAATAATAACTTGAAGATCTGAACTTGTAATAGTCAAATACAGAACTTAAAATTGAAAGCTTCTAATTATTATTGTAAATTATAACTTGAAGATCTGAACTTGTAATTGTCAAATACAGAACTTAAAATTGATAGCTTCTAATTATTATTGCAACTAATAACTTGAAGATCTGAACTTGTAATTGTCAAATACAGAACTTAAAATTGATAGCTTCTAATTATTATTGCAAATTATAATTTGAAGATCTGAACTTGTAATTGTCAAATACAGAACTAATAATTGATAGCTTCTAATTATTATTGCAAATAATAACTTGAAGATCTGAACTTGAAATTGTCAAATACAGAACTTAAAATTGATAGCTTCTAATTATTATTGCAAATTATAACTTGAAGTTCTGAACTTGTAATTGTCAAATACAGAACTTACAATTGATAGCTTCTAATTATTATTGCAAATTATAATTTGAAGATGTGAACTTGTAATAGACAAATACGCAACTTAGCATTTTTAAATACAAATTATGATTGCAAATTAAAACTTGAAGATCTGAACTAGTAATTGTCAAATACAGAACTAAAATTGATAGCTTCCAATTATTATTGCAAATAATAACTTGAAGTTCTGAACTTGTAATTGTCAAATACAGAACTTAAAATTGATAGCTTCTAATTATTATTGCAAATTATAACTTGAAGTTCTGAACTTGTAATTGTCAAATACAGAACTTACAATTGATAGCTTCTAATTATTATTGTAAATTATAACTTGAAGATCTGAACTTGTAATTGTCAAATACAGAACTTAAAATTGATAGCTTCTAATTATTATTGCAAATTATAACTTGAAGTTCTGAACTTGTAATTGTCAATTACAGAACTTACAATTGATAGCTTCTAATTATTATTGCAAATAATAACTTGAAGATCTGTACTTGTAATTGTCAAATACAGAACTTAAAATTGATAGCTTATAATTATAGTTCAAATTATAACTTGAAGATCTGAACTTGTAATAGTCAAATACAGAACTTCGAATTGTTAAATACAAATTATTAGTGCAAATTATAACTTGAAGATCTGAACTTGCAAATAGGTAAATACAGAACTTCGAATTGTTAAATTCAAACTAAGATTGCAAATAATAATTTGAAGATCTGAACTAGTAATTGTCAAATACAGAACTTAAAATTGATAGCTTCTAATTATTATTGCAAATTATAACTTGAACATCTGAACCTGTAATTGTCAAATAGAGAACTTAAAATTGATAGCTTCTAATTATTATTTCAAATTATAACTTGAAGATCCGAACTTGTAATTGTCAAATACAGAACTTAAAATTGATAGCTTCTAATTATTATTGCAAATAATAACTTGAAGATCTGTACTTGTAATTGTCAAATACAGAACTTCGAATTTTAAATACAAATTATTAGTGCAAATTATAACTTGAAGATCTGAACTTGCAAATAGGTAAATACAGAACTTCGAATTGTTAAATTCAAACTAAGATTGCAAATAATAATTTGAAGATCTGAACTTGTAATAGTCAAATACAGAACTTAAAATCGAAATCTTCTAATTATTATTGTAAATTATAACTTGAAGATCTGAACTTGTAATAGTGAATTACAGAACTTAGATTTGTTAAATTCAAATTATTATTTCAAATTATAACTTGAAGATCTGTACTAGTAATTGTCAAATACAGACCTTAAAATTGATAACTTCTAATTATTATTGCAAATAATAACTTGAAGATCTGAACTTGTAATTGTCAAATACAGAACTTAAAATTGATAGCTTCTAATTATTATTGTAAATTATAACTTGAAGATCTGAACTTGTAATTGTCAAATACAGAACTTAAAATTGATAGCTTCTAATTATTATTGCAACTAATAACTTGAAGATCTGAACTTGTAATTGTCAAATACAGAACTTAAAATTGATAGCTTCTAATTATTATTGCAAATTATAATTTGAAGATCTGAACTTGTAATTGTCAAATACAGAACTAATAATTGATAGCTTCTAATTATTATTGCAAATAATAACTTGAAGATCTGAACTTGTAATTGTCAAATACAGAACTTAAAATTGATAGCTTCTAATTATTATTGCAAATTATAACTTGAAGTTCTGAACTTGTAATTGTCAAATACAGAACTTACAATTGATAGCTTCTAATTATTATTGCAAATTATAATTTGAAGATGTGAACTTGTAATAGACAAATACGCAACTTAGCATTGTTAAATACAAATTATGATTGCAAATTAAAACTTGAAGATCTGAACTAGTAATTGTCAAATACAGAACTAAAATTGATAGCTAATAATTATAATTCAAATTATAACTTGAAGATCTGAACTTGTAATTGTCAAATACACAACTTAAAATTGATAGCTTCTAATTATTATTGTAAATTATAACTTGAAGATCTGAACTTGTAATTGTCAAATACAGAACTTAAAATTGATAGCTTCTAATTATTATTGCAACTAATAACTTGAAGATCTGAACTTGTAATTGTCAAATACAGAACTAATAATTGATAGCTTCTAATTATTATTGCAAATAATAACTTGAAGTTCTGAACTTGTAATTGTCAAATACAGAACTTAAAATTGATAGCTTCTAATTATTATTGCAAATTATAACTTGAAGTTCTGAACTTGTAATTGTCAAATACAGAACTTACAATTGATAGCTTCTAATTATTATTGCAAATTATAATTTGAAGATGTGAACTTGTAATAGACAAATACGCAACTTAGCATTGTTAAATACAAATTATGATTGCAAATTAAAACTTGAAGATCTGAACTAGTAATTGTCAAATACAGAACTAAAATTGATAGCTTATAATTATAATTCAAATTATAACTTGAAGATCTGAACTTGTAATAGTGAATTACAGAACTTAGATTTGTTAAATTCAAATTATTATTTCAAATTATAACTTGAAGATCTGAACTTGTAATTGTCAAATACAGAACTCCTAATTGTTAAATACAAATTATTAGTGCAAATTATAACTTGAAGATCTGAACTAGTAATTGTCAAATACAGAACTTAAAATTGATAGCTTCTAATTATTATTGCAAATTATAACTTAAAGATCTGAACTTGTAATTGTCAAATACAGAACTTAAAATTGATAGCTTCTAATTATTATTTCAAATTATAACGTGAAGATCTGAACTTGTAATTGTCAAATACAGAACTTAAAATTGATAGCTTCTAATTATTATTGCAAATTGTAACTTGAAGATCTGAACTTGTAATTGTCAAATACAGAACTTCTAATTGTTAAATACAAATTATTAGTGCAAATTAAAACTTGAAGATCTGAACTTGTAATTGTCAAATAGAGAACTTAAAATTGATAGCTTCTAATTATTATTGTAAATTATAACTTGAAGATCTGAACTTGTAATAGTGAATTACAGAACTTAGATTTGTTAAATTCAAATTATTATTTCTAATTATAACTTGAAGATCTGAACTAGTAATTGTCAAATACAGAACTTAAAATTGATAGCTTCTAATTATTATTGCAAATTATAACTTGAAGATCTGAACTTGTAATTGTCAAATACAGAACTAAAATTGATAGCTTCTAATTATTATTGTAAATTATAACTTGAAGTTCTGAACTTGTAATTGTCAAATACAGAACTTAAAATTGATAGCTTCTAATTATTATTGCAAATAATAACTTGAAGATCTGAACTTGTAATTGTCAAATGCAGAACTTAAAATTGATAGCTTCTAATTATTATTGCAAATAATAATTTGAAGATCTGTACTTGTAATTGTCAAATACAGAACTTAAAATTGATAGCTTATAATAATAATTCAAATTATAACTTGAAGATCTGAACTTGTAATAGTGAAATACAGAACTTCGAATTGTTAAATACAAATTATTAGTGCAAATTATAACTTGAAGATCTGAACTTGTAATAGGTAAATACAGAACTTCGAATTGTTAAATTCAACCTAAGATTGCAAATAATAATTTGAAGATCTGAACTTGTAATAGTCAAATACAGAACTTAAAATTGATAGCTTCTAATTATTATTTCAAATTATAACGTGAAGATCTGAACTTGTAATTGTCAAATACAGAACTTAAAATTGATAGCTTCTAATTATTATTGCAAATTGTAACTTGAAGATCTGAACTTGTAATTGTCAAATACAGAACTTCTAATTGTTAAATACAAATTATTAGTGCAAATTAAAACTTGAAGATCTGAACTTGTAATTGTCAAAAAGAGAACTTAAAATTGATAGCTTCTAATTATTATTGTAAATTATAACTTGAAGATCTGAACTTGTAATAGTGAATTACAGAACTTAGATTTGTTAAATTCAAATTATTATTTCTAATTATAACTTGAAGATCTGAACTAGTAATTGTCAAATACAGAACTTAAAATTGATAGCTTCTAATTATTATTGCAAATAATAATTTGAAGATCTGAACTTGTAATTGTCAAATACAGAACTTAAAATTGATAGCTTCTAATTATTATTGTAAATTATAACTTGAAGTTCTGAACTTGTAATTGTCAAATACAGAACTTAAAATTGATAGCTTCTAATTATTATTGCAAATAATAACTTGAAGATCTGAACTTGTAATTGTCAAATGCAGAACTTAAAATTGATAGCTTCTAATTATTATTGCAAATAATAATTTGAAGATCTGTACTTGTAATTGTCAAATACAGAACTTAAAATTGATAGCTTATAATAATAATTCAAATTATAACTTGAAGATCTGAACTTGTAATAGTGAAATACAGAACTTCGAATTGTTAAATACAAATTATTAGTGCAAATTATAACTTGAAGATCTGAACTTGTAATAGGTAAATACAGAACTTCGAATTGTTAAATTCAACCTAAGATTGCAAATAATAATTTGAAGATCTGAACTTGTAATAGTCAAATACAGAACTTAAAATTGATAGCTTCTAATTATTATTGCAAATTATAACTTGAACTTGAAGAACTTGTAATTGTCAAATACAGAACCTAAAATTGATAGCTTCTAATTATTATTGTAAATTATAACTTGAAGATCTGAACTAGTAATTGTCAAATACAGAACTTAAAATTGATAGCTTCTAATTATTATTGCAAATTATAACTTGAACAGCTGAACCTGTAATTGTCAAATAGAGAACTTAAAATTGATAGCTTCTAATTGTTATTTCAAATTATAACTTGAAGATCCGAACTTGTAATTGTCAAATACAGAACTTAAAATTGATAGCTTCTAATTATTATTGCAAATAATAACTTGAAGATCTGTACTTGTAATTGTCAAATACAGAACTTAAAATTGATAGCTTATAATTATAGTTCAAATTATAACTTGAAGATCTGAACTTGTAATAGTCAAATACAGAACTTCGAATTGTTAAATACAAATTATTAGTTCAAATTATAACTTGAAGATCTGAACTTGCAAATAGGTAAATACAGAACTTCGAATTGTTAAATTCAAACTAAGATTGCAAATAATAATTTGAAGATCTGAACTTGAAATAGTCAAATACAGAACTTAAAATTAAAAGCTTCTAATTATTATTGTAAATTATAACTTGAAGATCTGAACTTGTAATAGTGAATTACAGAACTTAGATTTGTTAAATTCAAATTATTATTTCAAATTATAACTTGAAGATCTGTACTAGTAATTGTCAAATACAGACCTTAAAATTGATAACTTCTAATTATTATTGCAAATAATAACTTGAAGATCTGAACTTGTAATTGTCAAATACAGAACTTAAAATTGATAGCTTCTAATTATTATTGTAAATTATAACTTGAAGATCTGAACTTGTAATTGTCAAATACAGGACTTAAAATTGATAGCTTCTAATTATTATTGCAACTAATAACTTGAAGATCTGAACTTGTAATTGTCAAATACAGAACTTAAAATTGATAGCTTCTAATTATTATTGCAAATTATAATTTGAAGATCTGAACTTGTAATTGTCAAATACAGAACTAATAATTGATAGCTTCTAATTATTATTGCAAATAATAACTTGAAGATCTGAACTTGTAATTGTCAAATACAGAACTTAAAATTGATAGCTTCTAATTATTATTGCAAATTATAACTTGAAGTTCTGAACTTGTAATTGTCAAATACAGAACTTACAATTGATAGCTTCTAATTATTATTGCAAATTATAATTTGAAGATGTGAACTTGTAATAGACAAATACGCAACTTAGCATTGTTAAATACAAATTATGATTGCAAATTAAAACTTGAAGATCTGAACTAGTAATTATCAAATACAGAACTAAAATTGATAGCTTCCAATTATTATTGCAAATAATAACTTGAAGTTCTGAACTTGTAATTGTCAAATACAGAACTAATAATTGATAGCTTCTAATTATTATTGCAAATAATAACTTGAAGATCTGAACTTGTAATTGTCAAATACAGAACTTAAAATTGATAGCTTCTAATTATTATTGCAAATTATAACTTGAAGTTCTGAACTTGTAATTGTCAAATACAGAACTTACAATTGATAGCTTCTAATTATTATTGCAAATTATAATTTGAAGATGTGAACTTGTAATAGACAAATACGCAACTTAGCATTGTTAAATACAAATTATGATTGCAAATTAAAACTTGAAGATCTGAACTAGTAATTGTCAAATACAGAACTAAAATTGATAGCTAATAATTATAATTCAAATTATAACTTGAAGATCTGAACTCGTAATTGTCAAATACACAACTTAAAATTGATAGCTTCTAATTATTATTGTAAATTATAACTTGAAGATCTGAACTTGTAATTGTCAAATACAGAACTTAAAATTGATAGCTTCTAATTATTATTGCAACTAATAACTTGAAGATCTGAACTTGTAATTGTCAAATACAGAACTAATAATTGATAGCTTCTAATTATTATTGCAAATAATAACTTGAAGTTCTGAACTTGTAATTGTCAAATACAGAACTTAAAATTGATAGCTTCTAATTATTATTGCAAATTATAACTTGAAGTTCTGAACTTGTAATTGTCAAATACAGAACTTACAATTGATAGCTTCTAATTATTATTGCAAATTATAATTTGAAGATGTGAACTTGTAATAGACAAATACGCAACTTAGCATTGTTAAATACAAATTATGATTGCAAATTAAAACTTGAAGATCTGAACTAGTAATTGTCAAATACAGAACTAAAATTGATAGCTTATAATTATAATTCAAATTATAACTTGAAGATCTGAACTTGTAATAGTGAATTACAGAACTTAGATTTGTTAAATTCAAATTATTATTTCAAATTATAACTTGAAGATCTGAACTTGTAATTGTCAAATACAGAACTCCTAATTGTTAAATACAAATTATTAGTGCAAATTATAACTTGAAGATCTGAACTAGTAATTGTCAAATACAGAACTTAAAATTGATAGCTTCTAATTATTATTGCAAATTATAACTTAAAGATCTGAACTTGTAATTGTCAAATACAGAACTTAAAATTGATAGCTTCTAATTATTATTTCAAATTATAACGTGAAGATCTGAACTTGTAATTGTCAAATACAGAACTTAAAATTGATAGCTTCTAATTATTATTGCAAATTGTAACTTGAAGATCTGAACTTGTAATTGTCAAATACAGAACTTCTAATTGTTAAATACAAATTATTAGTGCAAATTAAAACTTGAAGATCTGAACTTGTAATTGTCAAATAGAGAACTTAAAATTGATAGCTTCTAATTATTATTGTAAATTATAACTTGAAGATCTGAACTTGTAATAGTGAATTACAGAACTTAGATTTGTTAAATTCAAATTATTATTTCAAATTATAACTTGAAGATCTGAACTAGTAATTGTCAAATACAGAACTTAAAATTGATAGCTTCTAATTATTATTGCAAATTATAACTTGAAGATCTGAACTTATAATTGTCAAATACAGAACTTAAAATTGATAGCTTCTAATTATTATTGTAAATTATAACTTGAAGTTCTGAACTTGTAATTGTCAAATACAGAACTTAAAATTGATAGCTTCTAATTATTATTGCAAATAATAACTTGAAGATCTGAACTTGTAATTGTCAAATGCAGAACTTAAAATTGATAGCTTCTAATTATTATTGCAAATAATAATTTGAAGATCTGTACTTGTAATTGTCAAATACAGAACTTAAAATTGATAGCTTATAATAATAATTCAAATTATAACTTGAAGATCTGAACTTGTAATAGTGAAATACAGAACTTCGAATTGTTAAATACAAATTATTAGTGCAAATTATAACTTGAAGATCTGAACTTGTAATAGGTAAATACAGAACTTCGAATTGTTAAATTCAACCTAAGATTGCAAATAATAATTTGAAGATCTGAACTTGTAATAGTCAAATACAGAACTTAAAATTGATAGCTTCTAATTATTATTGCAAATTATAACTTGAACTTGAAGAACTTGTAATTGTCAAATACAGAACCTAAAATTGATAGCTTCTAATTATTATTGTAAATTATAACTTGAAGATCTGAACTAGTAATTGTCAAATACAGAACTTAAAATTGATAGCTTCTAATTATTATTGCAAATTATAACTTGAACATCTGAACCTGTAATTGTCAAATAGAGAACTTAAAATTGATAGCTTCTAATTGTTATTTCAAATTATAACTTGAAGATCCGAACTTGTAATTGTCAAATACAGAACTTAAAATTGATAGCTTATAATTATAGTTCAAATTATAACTTGAAGATCTGAACTTGTAATAGTCAAATACAGAACTTCGAATTGTTAAATACAAATTATTAGTTCAAATTATAACTTGAAGATCTGAACTTGCAAATAGGTAAATACAGAACTTCGAATTGTTAAATTCAAACTAAGATTGCAAATAATAATTTGAAGATCTGAACTTGAAATAGTCAAATACAGAACTTAAAATTAAAAGCTTCTAATTATTATTGTAAATTATAACTTGAAGATCTGAACTTGTAATAGTGAATTACAGAACTTAGATTTGTTAAATTCAAATTATTATTTCAAATTATAACTTGAAGATCTGTACTAGTAATTGTCAAATACAGACCTTAAAATTGATAACTTCTAATTATTATTGCAAATAATAACTTGAAGATCTGAACTTGTAATTGTCAAATACAGAACTTAAAATTGATAGCTTCTAATTATTATTGTAAATTATAACTTGAAGATCTGAACTTGTAATTGTCAAATACAGGACTTAAAATTGATAGCTTCTAATTATTATTGCAACTAATAACTTGAAGATCTGAACTTGTAATTGTCAAATACAGAACTTAAAATTGATAGCTTCTAATTATTATTGCAAATTATAATTTGAAGATCTGAACTTGTAATTGTCAAATACAGAACTAATAATTGATAGCTTCTAATTATTATTGCAAATAATAACTTGAAGATCTGAACTTGTAATTGTCAAATACAGAACTTAAAATTGATAGCTTCTAATTATTATTGCAAATTATAACTTGAAGTTCTGAACTTGTAATTGTCAAATACAGAACTTACAATTGATAGCTTCTAATTATTATTGCAAATTATAATTTGAAGATGTGAACTTGTAATAGACAAATACGCAACTTAGCATTGTTAAATACAAATTATGATTGCAAATTAAAACTTGAAGATCTGAACTAGTAATTGTCAAATACAGAACTAAAATTGATAGCTTCCAATTATTATTGCAAATAATAACTTGAAGTTCTGAACTTGTAATTGTCAAATACAGAACTTAAAATTGATAGCTTCTAATTATTATTGCAAATTATAACTTGAAGTTCTGAACTTGTAATTGTCAAATACAGAACTTACAATTGATAGCTTCTAATTATTATTGTAAATTATAACTTGAAGATCTGAACTTGTAATTGTCAAATACAGAACTTAAAATTGATAGCTTCTAATTATTATTGCAACTAATAACTTGAAGATCTGAACTTGTAATTGTCAAATACAGAACTAATAATTGATAGCTTCTAATTATTATTGCAAATAATAACTTGAAGTTCTGAACTTGTAATTGTCAAATACAGAACTTAAAATTGATAGCTTCTAATTATTATTGCAAATTATAACTTGAAGTTCTGAACTTGTAATTGTCAAATACAGAACTTACAATTGATAGCTTCTAATTATTATTGCAAATTATAATTTGAAGATGTGAACTTGTAATAGACAAATACGCAACTTAGCATTGTTAAATACACATTATGATTGCAAATTAAAACTTGAAGATCTGAACTAGTAATTGTCAAATACAGAACTAAAATTGATAGCTTATAATTATAATTCAAATTATAACTTGAAGATCTGAACTTGTAATAGTGAATTACAGAACTTAGATTTGTTAAATTCAAATTATTATTTCAAATTATAACTTGAAGATCTGAACTTTTAATTGTCAAATACAGAACTCCTAATTGTTAAATACAAATTATTAGTGCAAATTATAACTTGAAGATCTGAACTAGTAATTGTCAAATACAGAACTTAAAATTGATAGCTACTAATTATTATTGCAAATTATAACTTGAAGATCTGAACTTGTAATTGTCAAATACAGAACTTAAAATTGATAGCTTCTAATTATTATTTCAAATTATAACGTGAAGATCTGAACTTGTAATTGTCAAATACAGAACTTAAAATTGATAGCTTCTAATTATTATTGCAAATTGTAACTTGAAGATCTGAACTTGTAATTGTCAAATACAGAACTTCTAATTGTTAAATACAAATTATTAGTGCAAATTATAACTTGAAGATCTGAACTTGTAATTGTCAAATACAGAACTTAAAATTGATAGCTTCTAATTATTATTGTAAATTATAACTTGAAGATCTGAACTTGTAATAGTGAATTACAGAACTTAGATTTGTTAAATTCAAATTATTATTTCAAATTATAACTTGAAGATCTGAACTAGTAATTGTCTAATACAGAACTTAAAATTGATAGCTTCTAATTATTATTGCAAATTATAACTTGAAGATCTGAACTTGTAATTGTCAAATACAGAACTTAAAATTGATAGCTTCTAATTATTATTGTAAATTATAACTTGAAGTTCTGAACTTGTAATTGTCAAATACAGAACTTAAAATTGATAGCTTCTAATTATTATTGCAAATAATAACTTGAAGATCTGAACTTGTAACTGTCAAATGCAGAACTTAAAATTGATAGCTTCTAATTATTATTGCAAATAATAATTTGAAGATCTGTACTTGTAATTGTCAAATACAGAACTTAAAATTGATAGCTTATAATAATAATTCAAATTATAACTTGAAGATCTGAACTTGTAATAGTGAAATACAGAACTTCGAATTGTTAAATACAAATTATTAGTGCAAATTATAACTTGAAGATCTGAACTTGTAATAGGTAAATACAGAACTTCGAATTGTTAAATTCAACCTAAGATTGCAAATAATAATTTGAAGATCTGAACTTGTAATAGTCAAATACAGAACTTAAAATTGATAGCTTCTAATTATTATTGCAAATTATAACTTGAA
Source organism: Cantharis lateralis (assembly GCA_963170105.1). Lineage (NCBI taxonomy): Eukaryota > Metazoa > Arthropoda > Insecta > Coleoptera > Cantharidae > Cantharis > Cantharis lateralis. The sequence continues at coordinate 26,229,051 of OY720627.1, forward strand.
GATCTGAACTTGTAATTGTCAAATACAGAACCTAAAATTGATAGCTTCTAATTATTATTGTAAATTATAACTTGAAGATCTGAACTAGTAATTGTCAAATACAGAACTTAAAATTGATAGCTTCTAATTATTATTGCAAATTATAACTTGAACATCTGAACCTGTAATTGTCAAATAGAGAACTTAAAATTGATAGCGTCTAATTATTATTTCAAATTATAACTTGAAGATCCGAACTTGTAATTGTCAAATACAGAACTTAAAATTGATAGCTTCTAATTATTATTGCAAATAATAACTTGAAGATCTGTACTTGTAATTGTCAAATACAGAACTTCGAATTTTAAATACAAATTATTAGTGCAAATTATAACTTGAAGATCTGAACTTGCAAATAGGTAAATACAGAACTTCGAATTGTTCAATTCAAACTAAGATTGCAAATAATAATTTGAAGATCTGAACTTGTAATAGTCAAATTCAGAACTTAAAATCGAAATATTCTAATTATTATTGTAAATTATAACTTGAAGATCTGAACTTGTAATAGTGAATTACAGAACTTAGATTTGTTAAATTCAAATTATTATTTCAAATTATAACTTGAAGATCTGTACTAGTAATTGTCAAATACAGACCTTAAAATTGATAACTTCTAATTATTATTGCAAATAATAACTTGAAGATCTGAACTTGTAATTGTCAAATACAGAACTTAAAATTGATAGCTTCTAATTATTATTGTAAATTATAACTTGAAGATCTGAACTTGTAATTGTCAAATACAGAACTTAAAATTGATAGCTTCTAATTATTATTGCAACTAATAACTTGAAGATCTGAACTTGTAATTGTCAAATACAGAACTTAAAATTGATAGCTTTTAATTATTATTGCAAATTATAATTTGAAGATCTGAACTTGTAATTGTCAAATACAGAACTAATAATTGATAGCTTCTAATTATTATTGCAAATAATAACTTGAAGATCTGAACTTGTAATTGTCAAATACAGAACTTAAAATTGATAGCTTCTAATTATTATTGCAAATTATAACTTGAAGTTCTGAACTTGTAATTGTCAAATACAGAACTTACAATTGATAGCTTCTAATTATTATTGCAAATTATAATTTGAAGATGTGAACTTGTAATAGACAAATACGCAACTTAGCATTGTTAAATACAAATTATGATTGCAAATTAAAACTTGAAGATCTGAACTAGTAATTGTCAAATACAGAACTAAAATTGATAGCTAATAATTATAATTCAAATTATAACTTGAAGATCTGAACTTGTAATAGTGAATTACAGAACTTAGATTTGTTAAATTCAAATTATTAGTGCAAATTATAACTTGAAGATCTGAACTTGTAATAGGTAAATACAGAACTTCGAATTGTTAAATTCAAACTAAGATTTCAAATAATAATTTGAAGATCTGAACATGTAATAGTCAAATACAGAACTTAAAATTGATAGCTTCTAATTATTATTGCAAATTATAACTTGAAGATCTGAACTTGTAATTGTCAAATACAGAACCTAAAATTGATAGCTTCTAATTATTATTGTAAATTATAACTTGAAGATCTGAACTTGTAATAGTGAATTACAGAACTTAGATTTGTTAAATTCAAATTATTATTTCAAATTATAACTTGAAGATCTGAACTTGTAATTGTCAAATACAGAACTCCTAATTGTTTAATACAAATTATTAGTGCAAATTATAACTTGAAGATCTGAACTAGTAATTGTCAAATACAGAACTTAAAATTGATAGCTTCTAATTATTATTGCAAATTATAACTTGAAGATCTGAACTTGTAATTGTCAAATACAGAACTTAAAATTGATAGCTTCTAATTATTATTTCAAATTATAACGTGAAGATCTGAACTTGTAATTGTCAAATACAGAACTTAAAATTAATAGCTTCTAATTATTATTGCAAATTGTAACTTGAAGATCTGAACTTGTAATTGTCAAATACAGAACTTCTAATTGTTAAATACAAATTATTAGTGCAAATTATAACTTGAAGATCTGAACTTGTAATTGTCAAATACAGAACTTAAAATTGATAGCTTCTAATTATTATTGTAAATTATAACTTGAAGATCTTATCTTGTAATAGTGAATTACAGAACTTAGATTTGTTAAATTCAAATTATTATTTCAAATTATAACTTGAAGATCTGAACTAGTAATTGTCAAATACAGAACTTAAAATTGATAGCTTCTAATTATTATTGCAAATTATAACTTGAAGATCTGAACTTGTAATTGTCAAATACAGAACTTAAAATTGATAGCTTCTAATTATTATTGTAAATTATAACTTGAAGTTCTGAACTTGTAATTGTCAAATACAGAACTTAAAATTGATAGCTTCTAATTATTATTGCAAATAATAACTTGAAGATCTGAACTTGTAATTGTCAAATGCAGAACTTAAAATTGATAGCTTCTAATTATTATTGCAAATAATAATTTGAAGATCTGTACTTGTAATTGTCAAATACAGAACTTAAAATTGATAGCTTATAATAATAATTCAAATTATAACTTGAAGATCTGAACTTGTATTAGTGAAATACAGAACTTCGAATTGTTAAATACAAATTATTAGTGCAAATTATAACTTGAAGATCTGAACTTGTAATAGGTAAATACAGAACTTCGAATTGTTAAATTCAAACTAAGATTTCAAATAATAATTTGAAGATCTGAACTTGTAATAGTCAAATACAGAACTTAAAATTGATAGCTTCTAATTATTATTGCAAATTATAACTTGAAGATCTGAACTTGTAATTGTCAAATACAGAACCTAAAATTGATAGCTTCTAATTATTATTGTAAATTATAACTTGAAGATCTGAACTTGTAATAGTGAATTACAGAACTTAGATTTGTTAAATTCAAATTATTATTTCAAATTATAACTTGAAGATCTGAACTTGTAATTGTCAAATACAGAACTCCTAATTGTTAAATACAAATTATTAGTGCAAATTATAACTTGAAGATCTGAACTAGTAATTGTCAAATACAGAACTTAAAATTGATAGCTTCTAATTATTATTGCAAATTATAACTTGAAGATCTGAACTTGTAATTGTCAAATACAGAACTTAAAATTGATAGCTTCTAATTATTATTTCAAATTATAACGTGAAGATATGAACTTGTAATTGTCAAATACAGAACTTAAAATTAATAGCTTCTAATTATTATTGCAAATTGTAACTTGAAGATCTGAACTTGTAATTGTCAAATACAGAACTTCTAATTGTTAAATACAAATTATTAGTGCAAATTATAACTTGAAGATCTGAACTTGTAATTGTCAAATACAGAACTTAAAATTGATAGCTTCTAATTATTATTGTAAATTATAACTTGAAGATCTGATCTTGTAATAGTGAATTACAGAACTTAGATTTGTTAAATTCAAATTATTATTTCAAATTATAACTTGAAGATCTGAACTAGTAATTGTCAAATACAGAACTTAAAATTGATAGCTTCTAATTATTATTGCAAATTATAACTTGAAGATCTGAACTTGTAATTGTCAAATACAGAACTTAAAATTGATAGCTTCTAATTATTATTGTAAATTATAACTTGAAGTTCTGAACTTGTAATTGTCAAATACAGAACTTAAAATTGATAGCTTCTAATTATTATTGCAAATAATAACTTGAAGATCTGAACTTGTAATTGTCAAATGCAGAACTTAAAATTGATAGCTTCTAATTATTATTGCAAATAATAATTTGAAGATCTGTACTTGTAATTGTCAAATACAGAACTTAAAATTGATAGCTTATAATAATAATTCAAATTATAACTTGAAGATCTGAACTTGTATTAGTGAAATACAGAACTTCGAATTGTTAAATACAAATTATTAGTGCAAATTATAACTTGAAGATCTGAACTTGTAATAGGTAAATACAGAACTTCGAATTGTTAAATTCAACCTTAGATTGCAAATAATAATTTGAAGATCTGAACTTGTAATAGTCAAATACAGAACTTAAAATTGATAGCTTCTAATTATTATTGCAAATTATAACTTGAAGATCTGAACTTGTAATTGTCAAATACAGAACCTAAAATTGATAGCTTCTAATTATTATTGTAAATTATAACTTGAAGATCTGAACTAGTAATTGTCAAATACAGAACTTAAAATTGATAGCTTCTAATTATTATTGCAAATTATAACTTGAACATCTGAACCTGTAATTGTCAAATAGAGAACTTAAAATTGATAGCTTCTAATTATTATTTCAAATTATAACTTGAAGATCCGAACTTGTAATTGTCAAATACAGAACTTAAAATTGATAGCTTCTAATTATTATTGCAAATAATAACTTGAAGATCTGTACTTGTAATTGTCAAATACAGAACTTAAAATTGATAACTTATAATTATAGTTCAAATTATAACTTGAAGATCTGAACTTGTAATAGTCAAATACAGAACTTCGAATTGTTAAATACAAATTATTAGTGCAAATTATAACTTGAAGATCTGAACTTGCAAATAGGTAAATACAGAACTTCGAATTGTTAAATTCAAACTAAGATTGCAAATAATAATTTGAAGATCTGAACTTGTAATAGTCAAATACAGAACTTAAAATTAAAAGCTTCTAATTATTATTGTAAATTATAACTTGAAGATCTGAACTTGTAATAGTGAATTACAGAACTTAGATTTGTTAAATTCAAATTATTATTTCAAATTATAACTTGAAGATCTGTACTAGTAATTGTCAAATACAGACCTTAAAATTGATAGCTTCTAATTATTATTGCAACTAATAACTTGAAGATCTGAACTTGTAATTGTCAAATACAGAACTAATAATTGATAGCTTCTAATTATTATTGCAAATAATAACTTGAAGTTCTGAACTTGTAATTGTCAAATACAGAACTTAAAATTGATAGCTTCTAATTATTATTGCAAATTATAACTTGAAGTTCTGAACTTGTAATTGTCAAATACAGAACTTACAATTGATAGCTTCTAATTATTATTGCAAATTATAATTTGAAGATGTGAACTTGTAATAGACAAATACGCAACTTAGCATTGTTAAATACACATTATGATTGCAAATTAAAACTTGAAGATCTGAACTAGTAATTGTCAAATACAGAACTAAAATTGATAGCTTATAATTATAATTCAAATTATAACTTGAAGATCTGAACTTGTAATAGTGAATTACAGAACTTAGATTTGTTAAATTCAAATTATTATTTCAAATTATAACTTGAAGATCTGAACTTGTAATTGTCAAATACAGAACTCCAAATTGTTAAATACAAATTATTAGTGCAAATTATAACTTGAAGATCTGAACTAGTAATTGTCAAATACAGAACTTAAAATTGATAGCTTCTAATTATTATTGCAAATTATAACTTGAAGATCTGAACTTGTAATTGTCAAATACAGAACTTAAAATTGATAGCTTCTAATTATTATTTCAAATTATAATGTGAAGATCTGAACTTGTAATTGTCAAATACAGAACTTAAAATTGATAGCTTCTAATTATTATTGCAAATTGTAACTTGAAGATCTGAACTTGTAATTGTCAAATACAGAACTTCTAATTGTTAAATACAAATTATTAGTGCAAATTATAACTTGAAGATCTGAACTTGTAATTGTCAAATACAGAACTTAAAATTGATAGCTTCTAATTATTATTGCAAATAATAACTTGAAGATCTGAACTTGTAATTGTCAAATGCAGAACTTAAAATTGATAGCTTCAAATTATTATTGCAAATAATAATTTGAAGATCTGTACTTGTAATTGTCTAATACAGAACTTAAAATTGATAGCTTATAATAATAATTCAAATTATAACTTGAAGATCTGAACTTGTAATAGTGAAATACAGAACTTCGAATTGTTAAATACAAATTATTAGTGCAAATTATAACTTGAAGATCTGAACTTGTAATAGGTAAATACAGAACTTCGAATTGTTAAATTCAACCTAAGATTGCAAATAATAATTTGAAGATCTGAACTTGTAATACTCAAATACAGAACTTAAAATTGATAGCTTCTAATTATTATTGCAAATTATAACTTGAAGATCTGAACTTGTAATTGTCAAATACAGAACTTCTAATTGTTAAATACAAATTATTAGTGCAAATTATAACTTGAAGATCTGAACTTGTAATTGTCAAATACAGAACTTAAAATTGATAGCTTCTAATTATTATTGTAAATTATAACTTGAAGATCTTATCTTGTAATAGTGAATTACAGAACTTAGATTTGTTAAATTCAAATTATTATTTCAAATTATAACTTGAAGATCTGAACTAGTAATTGTCAAATACAGAACTTAAAATTGATAGCTTCTAATTATTATTGCAAATTATAACTTGAAGATCTGAACTTGTAATTGTCAAATACAGAACTTAAAATTGATAGCTTCTAATTATTATTGTAAATTATAACTTGAAGTTCTGAACTTGTAATTGTCAAATACAGAACTTAAAATTGATAGCTTCTAATTATTATTGCAAATAATAACTTGAAGATCTGAACTTGTAATTGTCAAATGCAGAACTTAAAATTGATAGCTTCTAATTATTATTGCAAATAATAATTTGAAGATCTGTACTTGTAATTGTCAAATACAGAACTTAAAATTGATAGCTTATAATAATAATTCAAATTATAACTTGAAGATCTGAACTTGTATTAGTGAAATACAGAACTTCGAATTGTTAAATACAAATTATTAGTGCAAATTATAACTTGAAGATCTGAACTTGTAATAGGTAAATACAGAACTTCGAATTGTTAAATTCAAACTAAGATTTCAAATAATAATTTGAAGATCTGAACTTGTAATAGTCAAATACAGAACTTAAAATTGATAGCTTCTAATTATTATTGCAAATTATAACTTGAAGATCTGAACTTGTAATTGTCAAATACAGAACTTAAAATTGATAGCTTCTAATTATTATTGTAAATTATAACTTGAAGATCTGAACTTGTAATAGTGAATTACAGAACTTAGATTTGTTAAATTCAAATTATTATTTCAAATTATAACTTGAAGATCTGAACTTGTAATTGTCAAATACAGAACTCCTAATTGTTAAATACAAATTATTAGTGCAAATTATAACTTGAAGATCTGAACTAGTAATTGTCAAATACAGAACTTAAAATTGATAGCTTCTAATTATTATTGCAAATTATAACTTGAAGATCTGAACTTGTAATTGTCAAATACAGAACTTAAAATTGATAGCTTCTAATTATTATTTCAAATTATAACGTGAAGATATGAACTTGTAATTGTCAAATACAGAACTTAAAATTAATAGCTTCTAATTATTATTGCAAATTGTAACTTGAAGATCTGAACTTGTAATTGTCAAATACAGAACTTCTAATTGTTAAATACAAATTATTAGTGCAAATTATAACTTGAAGATCTGAACTTGTAATTGTCAAATACAGAACTTAAAATTGATAGCTTCTAATTATTATTGTAAATTATAACTTGAAGATCTGATCTTGTAATAGTGAATTACAGAACTTAGATTTGTTAAATTCAAATTATTATTTCAAATTATAACTTGAAGATCTGAACTAGTAATTGTCAAATACAGAACTTAAAATTGATAGCTTCTAATTATTATTGCAAATTATAACTTGAAGATCTGAACTTGTAATTGTCAAATACAGAACTTAAAATTGATAGCTTCTAATTATTATTGTAAATTATAACTTGAAGTTCTGAACTTGTAATTGTCAAATACAGAACTTAAAATTGATAGCTTCTAATTATTATTGCAAATAATAACTTGAAGATCTGAACTTGTAATTGTCAAATGCAGAACTTAAAATTGATAGCTTCTAATTATTATTGCAAATAATAATTTGAAGATCTGTACTTGTAATTGTCAAATACAGAACTTAAAATTGATAGCTTATAATAATAATTCAAATTATAACTTGAAGATCTGAACTTGTATTAGTGAAATACAGAACTTCGAATTGTTAAATACAAATTATTAGTGCAAATTATAACTTGAAGATCTGAACTTGTAATAGGTAAATACAGAACTTCGAATTGTTAAATTCAACCTTAGATTGCAAATAATAATTTGAAGATCTGAACTTGTAATAGTCAAATACAGAACTTAAAATTGATAGCTTCTAATTATTATTGCAAATTATAACTTGAAGATCTGAACTTGTAATTGTCAAATACAGAACCTAAAATTGATAGCTTCTAATTATTATTGTAAATTATAACTTGAAGATCTGAACTAGTAATTGTCAAATACAGAACTTAAAATTGATAGCTTCTAATTATTATTGCAAATTATAACTTGAACATCTGAACCTGTAATTGTCAAATAGAGAACTTAAAATTGATAGCTTCTAATTATTATTTCAAATTATAACTCGAAGATCCGAACTTGTAATTGTCAAATACAGAACTTAAAATTGATAGCTTCTAATTATTATTGCAAATAATAACTTGAAGATCTGTACTTGTAATTGGCAAATACAGAACTTAAAATTGATAACTTATAATTATAGTTCAAATTATAACTTGAAGATCTGAACTTGTAATAGTCAAATACAGAACTTCGAATTGTTAAATACAAATTATTAGTGCAAATTATAACTTGAAGATCTGAACTTGCAAATAGGTAAATACAGAACTTCGAATTGTTAAATTCAAACTAAGATTGCAAATAATAATTTGAAGATCTGAACTTGTAATAGTCAAATACAGAACTTAAAATTAAAAGCTTCTAATTATTATTGTAAATTATAACTTGAAGATCTGAACTTGTAATAGTGAATTACAGAACTTAGATTTGTTAAATTCAAATTATTATTTCAAATTATAACTTGAAGATCTGTACTAGTAATTGTCAAATACAGACCTTAAAATTGATAGCTTCTAATTATTATTGCAACTAATAACTTGAAGATCTGAACTTGTAATTGTCAAATACAGAACTAATAATTGATAGCTTCTAATTATTATTGCAAATAATAACTTGAAGTTCTGAACTTGTAATTGTCAAATACAGAACTTAAAATTGATAGCTTCTAATTATTATTGCAAATTATAACTTGAAGTTCTGAACTTGTAATTGTCAAATACAGAACTTACAATTGATAGCTTCTAATTATTATTGCAAATTATAATTTGAAGATGTGAACTTGTAATAGACAAATACGCAACTTAGCATTGTTAAATACACATTATGATTGCAAATTAAAACTTGAAGATCTGAACTAGTAATTGTCAAATACAGAACTAAAATTGATAGCTTATAATTATAATTCAAATTATAACTTGAAGATCTGAACTTGTAATAGTGAATTACAGAACTTAGATTTGTTAAATTCAAATTATTATTTCAAATTATAACTTGAAGATCTGAACTTGTAATTGTCAAATACAGAACTCCAAATTGTTAAATACAAATTATTAGTGCAAATTATAACTTGAAGATCTGAACTAGTAATTGTCAAATACAGAACTTAAAATTGATAGCTTCTAATTATTATTGCAAATTATAACTTGAAGATCTGAACTTGTAATTGTCAAATACAGAACTTAAAATTGATAGCTTCTAATTATTATTTCAAATTATAATGTGAAGATCTGAACTTGTAATTGTCAAATACAGAACTTAAAATTGATAGCTTCTAATTATTATTGCAAATTGTAACTTGAAGATCTGAACTTGTAATTGTCAAATACAGAACTTCTAATTGTTAAATACAAATTATTAGTGCAAATTATAACTTGAAGATCTGAACTTGTAATTGTCAAATACAGAACTTAAAATTGATAGCTTCTAATTATTATTGCAAATAATAACTTGAAGATCTGAACTTGTAATTGTCAAATGCAGAACTTAAAATTGATAGCTTCTAATTATTATTGCAAATAATAATTTGAAGATCTGTACTTGTAATTGTCTAATACAGAACTTAAAATTGATAGCTTATAATAATAATTCAAATTATAACTTGAAGATCTGAACTTGTAATAGTGAAATACAGAACTTCGAATTGTTAAATACAAATTATTAGTGCAAATTATAACTTGAAGATCTGAACTTGTAATAGGTAAATACAGAACTTCGAATTGTTAAATTCAACCTAAGATTGCAAATAATAATTTGAAGATCTGAACTTGTAATAGTCAAATACAGAACTTAAAATTGATAGCTTCTAATTATTATTGCAAATTATAACTTGAAGATCTGAACTTGTAATTGTCAAATACAGAACCTAAAATTGATAGCTTCTAATTATTATTGTAAATTATAACTTGAAGATCTGAACTAGTAATTGTCAAATACAGAACTTAAAATTGATAGCTTCTAATTATTATTGCAAATTATAACTTGAACATCTGAACCTGTAATTGTCAAATAGAGAACTTAAAATTGATAGCTTCTAATTATTATTTCAAATTATAACTTGAAGATCCGAACTTGTAATTGTCAAATACAGAACTTAAAATTGATAGCTTCTAATTATTATTGCAAATAATAACTTGAAGATCTGTACTTGTAATTGTCAAATACAGAACTTAAAATTGATAGCTTATAATTATAGTTCAAATTATAACTTGAAGATCTGAACTTGTAATAGTCAAATACAGAACTTCGAATTTTAAATACAAATTATTAGTGCAAATTATAACTTGAAGATCTGAACTTGCAAATAGGTAAATACAGAACTTCGAATTGTTAAATTCAAACTAAGATTGCAAATAATAATTTGAAGATCTGAACTTGTAATAGTCAAATACAGAACTTAAAATCGAAATCTTCTAATTATTATTGAAAATTATAACTTGAAGATCTGAACTTGTAATAGTGAATTACAGAACTTAGATTTGTTAAATTCAAATTATTATTTCAAATTATAACTTGAAGATCTGTACTAGTAATTGTCAAATACAGACCTTAAAATTGATAACTTCTAATTATTATTGCAAATAATAACTTGAAGATCTGAACTTGTAATTGTCAAATACTGAACTTAAAATTGATAGCTTCTAATTATTATTGTAAATTATAACTTGAAGATCTGAACTTGTAATTGTCAAATACAGAACTTAAAATTGATAGCTTCTAATTATTATTGCAACTAATAACTTGAAGATCTGAACTTGTAATTGTCAAATACAGAACTTAAAATTGATAGCTTCTAATTATTATTGCAAATTATAATTTGAAGATCAGAACTTCCAATTGTCAAATACAGAACTAATAATTGATAGCTTCTAATTATTATTGCAAATAATAACTTGAAGATCTGAACTTGTAATTGTCAAATACAGAACTTAAAATTGATAGCTTATAATTATAGTTCAAATTATAACTTGAAGATCTGAACTTGTAATAGTCAAATACAGAACTTCGAATTGTTAAATACAAATTATTAGTGCAAATTATAACTTGAAGATCTGAACTTGCAATAGGTAAATACAGAACTTCGAATTGTTAAATTCAAACTAAGATTGCAAATAATAATTTGAAGATCTGAACTTGTAATAGTCAAATACAGAACTTAAAATTGATAGCTTCTAATTATTATTGCAAATTATAACTTGAAGATCTGAACTTGTAATTGTCAAATACAGAACTTCTAATTGTTAAATACAAATTATTAGTGCAAATTATAACTTGAAGATATGAACTTGTAATTGTCAAATACAGAACTTAAAATTGATAGCTTCTAATTATTATTGTAAATTATAACTTGAAGATCTGAACTTGTAATAGTGAATTACAGAACTTAGATTTGTTAAATTCAAATTATTATTTCAAATTATAACTTGAAGATCTGAACTAGTAATTGTCAAATACAGAACTTAAAATTGATAGCTTCTAATTATTATTGCAAATTATAACTTGAAGATCTGAACTTGTAATTGTCAAATACAGAACTTAAAATTGATAGCTTCTAATTATTATTGTAAATTATAACTTGAAGATCTGAACTTGTAATTGTCAAATACAGAACTTAAAATTGATAGCTTCCAATTATTATTGCAAATAATACCTTGAAGATCTGAACTTGTAATTGTCAAATGCAGAACTTAAAATTGATAGCTTCTAATTATTATTGCAAATAATAATTTGAAGATCTGTACTTGTAATTGTCAAATACAGAACTTAAAATTGATAGCTTATAATAATAATTCAAATTATAACTTGAAGATCTGAACTTGTAATAGTCAAATACAGAACTTCGAATTGTTAAATACAAATTATTAGTGCAAATTATAACTTGAAGATCTGAACTTGTAATAGGTAAATACAGAACTTCGAATTGTTAAATTCAACCTAAGATTGCAAATAATAATTTGAAGATCTGAACTTGTAATAGTCAAATACAGAACTTAAAATTGATAGCTTCTAATTATTATTGCAAATTATAACTTGAAGATCTGAACTTGTAATTGTCAAATACAGAACCTAAAATTGATAGCTTCTAATTAATATTGTGAATTATAACTTGAAGATCTGAACTAGTAATTGTCAAATACAGAACTTAAAATTGATAGCTTCTGATTATTATTGCAAATTATAACTAGAACATCTGAACTTGTAATTGTCAAATACAGAACTTAAAATTGATAGCTTCTAATTATTATTGTAAATTATAACTTGAAGATCTGAACTTGTAATTGTCAAATACAGAACTTAAAATTGATAGCTTCTAATTATTATTGCAACTAATAACTTGAAGATCTGAACTTGTAATTGTCAAATACAGAACTAATAATTGATACCTACTAATTATTATTGCAAATAATAACTTGAAGATCTGAACTTGTAATTGTCAAATATAGAACTTAAAATTGATAGCTTCTAATTATTATTGCAAATTATAACTTGAAGTTCTGAACTTGTAATTGTCAAATACAGAACTTACAATTGATAGCTTCTAATTATTATTGCAAATTATAATTTGAAGATGTGAACTTGTAATAGACAAATACGCAACTTAGCATTGTTAAATACAAATTATGATTGCAAATTAAAACTTGAAGATCTGAACTAGTAATTGTCAAATACAGAACTAAAATTGATTGCTTATAATTATAATTCAAATTATAACTTGAAGATCTGAACTTGTAATAGTGAATTACAGAACTTAGATTTGTTAAATTCAAATTATTATTTCAAATTATAACTTGAAGATCTGAACTTGTAATTGTCAAATACAGAACTCCTAATTGTTAAATACCAATTATTAGTGCAAATTATAACTTGAAGATCTGAACTAGTAATTGTCAAATACAGAACTTAAAATTGATAGCTTCTAATTATTATTGCAAATTATAACTTGAAGATCTGAACTTGTAATTGTCAAATACAGAACTTAAAATTGATAGCTTCTAATTATTATTTCAAATTATAACGTGAAGATCTGAACTTGTAATTGTCAAATACAGAACTTAAAATTGATAGCTTATAATTATAGTTCAAATTATAACTTGAAGATCTGAACTTGTAATAGTCAAATACAGAACTTCGAATTGTTAAATACAAATTATTAGTGCAAATTATAACTTGAAGATCTGAACTTGCAAATAGGTAAATACAGAACTTCGAATTGTTAAATTCAAACTAAGATTGCCAATAATAATTTGAAGATCTGAACTTGTAATAGTCAAATACAGAACTTAAAATTGATAGCTTCTAATTATTATTGTAAATTATAACTTGTAGATCTGAACTTGTAATAGTAAATTACAGAACTTAGATTTGTTAAATTCAAATTATTATTTCAAATTATAACTTGAAGATCTGAACTAGTAATTGTCAAATACAGATCATAAAATTGATAGCTTCTAATTATTATTGCAAATTATAACTAGAAGATCTGAACTTGTAATTGTCAATTACAGAACTTAAAATTGATAGCTTCTAATTATTATTTCAAATTATAACTTGAAGATCTGAACTAGTAATTGTCAAATACAGAACTTAAAATTGATAGCTTATAATTATAATTCAAATTATAACTTGAAGATCTGAACTTGTAATAGTGAATTACAGAACTTAGATTTGTTAAATTCAAATTATTATTTCAAATTATAACTTGAAGATCTGTACTAGTAATTGTCAAATACAGACCTTAAAATTGATAACTTCTAATTATTATTGCAAATTATAACTTGAAGATCTGAACTTGTAATTGTCAAATACAGAACTTAAAATTGATAGCTTCTAATTATTATTTTAATTATAACTTGAAGATCTGAACTTGTAATTGTCAAATACAGAACTTAAAATTGATAGCTTCTAATTATTATTGCAACTAATAACTTGAAGATCTGAACTTGTAATTGTCAAATACAGAACTTAAAATTGATAGCTTCTAATTATTATTGCAAATTATAATTTGAAGATCTGAACTTGTAATAGACAAATACGCAACTTAGCATTGTTAAATACAAATTGTGATTGCAAATTATAACTTGAACATCTGAACCTGTAATAGGTAAATACAGAACTTCGAATTGTTAAATTCAAACTAAGATTGCAAATAATAATTTGAAGGTCTGCACTTGTAATAGTCAAATACAGAACTTCGAATTGTTAAATACAAATTATTAGTTCAAATTATAACTTGAAGATCTGAACTTGCAAATAGGTAAATACAGAACTTCGAATTGTTAAATTCAAACTAAGATTGCAAATAATAATTTGAAGATCTGAACTTGTAATAGTCAAATACAGAACTTAAAATTGATAGCTTCTAATTATTATTGTAAATTATAACTTGAAGATCTGAACTTGTAATAGTGAATTACAGAACTTAGATTTGTTAAATTCAAATTATTATTTCAAATTATAACTTGAAGATCTGAACTAGTAATTGTCAAATACAGAACTTAAAATTGATAGCTTCCAATTATTATTGCAAATTATAACTTGAAGATCTGAACTTGTAATTGTCAAATACAGAACTTAAAATTGATAGCTTCTAATTATTATTTGGAATTATAACTTGAAGATCTGAACTTGTAATTGTCAAATACAGAACTTAAAATTGATAGCTTCTAATTATTATTGCAAATAATAACTTGAAGATCTGTACATGTAATTGTCAAATACAGAACTTAAAATTGATAGCTTATAATTATAGTTCAAATTATAACTTGAAGATCTGAACTTGTAATAGACAAATACAGAACTTCGAATTGTTAAATACAAATTATTAGTGCAAATTATAACTTGAAGATCTGAACTTGTAATAGGTAAATACAGAACTTCTAATTGTTAAATTCAAACTAAGATTGCAAATAATAATTTGAAGATCTGAACTAGTAATTGTCAAATACAGAACTTAAAATTGATAGCTTCTAATTATTATTGCAAATTATAACTTGAAGATCTGAACTTGTAATTGTCAAAAACAGAACTTAACATTGATAGCTTCTAATTATTATTGTAAATTATAACTTGAAGATCTGAACTTGTAATTGTCAAATACAGAACTTAAAATTGATAGCTTCTAATTATTATTGTAAATTATAACTTGAAGATCTGAACTTGTAATTGTCAAATACAGAACTTAAAATTGATAGCTTCTAATTATTATTGCAACTAATAACTTGAAGATCTGAACTTGTAATTGTCAAATACAGAACTAATAATTGATAGCTACTAATTATTATTGCAAATAATAACTTGAAGATCTGAACTTGTAATTGTCAAATATAGAACTTAAAATTGATAGCTTCTAATTATTATTGCAAATTATAACTTGAAGTTCTGAACTTGTAATTGTCAAATACAGAACTTACAATTGATAGCTTCTAATTATTATTGCAAATTATAATTTGAAGATGTGAACTTGTAATAGACAAATACGCAACTTAGCATTGTTAAATACAAATTATGATTGCAAATTAAAACTTGAAGATCTGAACTAGTAATTGTCAAATACAGAACTAAAATTGATTGCTTATAATTATAATTCAAATTATAACTTGAAGATCTGAACTTGTAATAGTGAATTACAGAACTTAGATTTGTTAAATTCAAATTATTATTTCAAATTATAACTTGAAGATCTGAACTTGTAATTGTCAAATACAGAACTCCTAATTGTTAAATACCAATTATTAGTGCAAATTATAACTTGAAGATCTGAACTAGTAATTGTCAAATACAGAACTTAAAATTGATAGCTTCTAATTATTATTGCAAATTATAACTTGAAGATCTGAACTTGTAATTGTCAAATACAGAACTTAAAATTGATAGCTTCTAATTATTATTTCAAATTATAACGTGAAGATCTGAACTTGTAATTGTCAAATACAGAACTTAAAATTGATAGCTTATAATTATAGTTCAAATTATAACTTGAAGATCTGAACTTGTAATAGTCAAATACAGAACTTCGAATTGTTAAATACAAATTATTAGTGCAAATTATAACTTGAAGATCTGAACTTGCAAATAGGTAAATACAGAACTTCGAATTGTTAAATTCAAACTAAGATTGCAAATAATAATTTGAAGATCTGAACTTGTAATAGTCAAATACAGAACTTAAAATTGATAGCTTCTAATTATTATTGTAAATTATAACTTGTAGATCTGAACTTGTAATAGTGAATTACAGAACTTAGATTTGTTAAATTCAAATTATTATTTCAAATTATAACTTGAAGATCTGAACTAGTAATTGTCAAATACAGATCATAAAATTGATAGCTTCTAATTATTATTGCAAATTATAACTAGAAGATCTGAACTTGTAATTGTCAATTACAGAACTTAAAATTGATAGCTTCTAATTATTATTTCAAATTATAACTTGAAGATCTGAACTAGTAATTGTCAAATACAGAACTTAAAATTGATAGCTTATAATTATAATTCAAATTATAACTTGAAGATCTGAACTTGTAATAGTGAATTACAGAACTTAGATTTGTTAAATTCAAATTATTATTTCAAATTATAACTTGAAGATCTGTACTAGTAATTGTCAAATACAGACCTTAAAATTGATAACTTCTAATTATTATTGCAAATTATAACTTGAAGATCTGAACTTGTAATTGTCAAATACAGAACTTAAAATTGATAGCTTCTAATTATTATTTTAATTATAACTTGAAGATCTGAACTTGTAATTGTCAAATACAGAACTTAAAATTGATAGCTTCTAATTATTATTGCAACTAATAACTTGAAGATCTGAACTTGTAATTGTCAAATACAGAACTTAAAATTGATAGCTTCTAATTATTATTGCAAATTATAATTTGAAGATCTGAACTTGTAATAGACAAATACGCAACTTAGCATTGTTAAATACAAATTGTGATTGCAAATTATAACTTGAACATCTGAACCTGTAATAGGTAAATACAGAACTTCGAATTGTTAAATTCAAACTAAGATTGCAAATAATAATTTGAAGGTCTGCACTTGTAATAGTCAAATACAGAACTTCGAATTGTTAAATACAAATTATTAGTGCAAATTATAACTTGAAGATCTGAACTTGCAAATAGGTAAATACGGAACTTCGAATTGTTAAATTCAAACTAAGATTGCAAATAATAATTTGAAGATCTGAACTTGTAATAGTCAAATACAGAACTTAAAATTGATAGCTTCTAATTATTATTGTAAATTATAACTTGAAGATCTGAACTTGTAATAGTGAATTACAGAACTTAGATTTGTTAAATTTAAATTATTATTTCAAATTATAACTTGAAGATCTGAACTAGTAATTGTCAAATACAGAACTTAAAATTGATAGCTTCTAATTATTATTGCAAATTATAACTTGAAGATCTGAACTTGTAATTGTCAAATACAGAACTTAAAATTGATAGCTTCTAATTATTATTTGGAATTATAACTTGAAGATCTGAACTTGTAATTGTCAAATACAGAACTTAAAATTGATAGCTTCTAATTATTATTGCAAATAATAACTTGAAGATCTGTACATGTAATTGTCAAATACAGAACTTAAAATTGATAGCTTATAATTATAGTTCAAATTATAACTTGAAGATCTGAACTTGTAATAGACAAATACAGAACTTCGAATTGTTAAATACAAATTATTAGTGCAAATTATAACTTGAAGATCTGAACTTGTAATAGGTAAATACAGAACTACTAATTGTTAAATTCAAACTAAGATTGTAAATAATAATTTGAAGATCTGAACTAGTAATTGTCAAATACAGAACTTAAAATTGATAGCTTCTAATTATTATTGCAAATTATAACTTGAAGATCTGAACTTGTAATTGTCAAAAACAGAACTTAACATTGATAGCTTCTAATTATTATTGTAAATTATAACTTGAAGATCTGAACTTGTAATTGTCAAATACAGAACTTAAAATTGATAGCTTCTAATTATTATTGCAACTAATAACTTGAAGATCTGAACTTGTAATTGTCAAATACAGAACTAATAATTGATAGCTTCTAATTATTATTGCAAATTATAACTTGAAGATCTGAACTTGTAATAGTCAAATACAGAACTTAAAATCGATAGCTTCTAATTATTATTGTAAATTATAACTTGAAGATCTGAACTTGTAATAGTGAATTACAGAACTTAGATTTGTTAAATTCAAATTATTATTTCAAATTATAACTTGAAGATCTGAACTAGTAATTGTCAAATACAGAACTTAAAATTGATAGCTTTTAATTATTATTGCAAATAATAACTTGAAGATCTGTACTTGTAATTGTCAAATACAGAACTTAAAATTGATAGCTTATAATTATAGTTCAAATTATAACTTGAAGAACTGAACTTGTAATAGACAAATACAGAACTTCGAATTGTTAAATACAAATTATTAGTGCAAATTATAACTTGAAGATCTGAACTTGTAATAGGTAAATACAGAACTTCTAATTGTTAAATTCAAACTAAGATTGCAAATAATAATTTGAAGATCTGAACTAGTAATTGTCAAATACAGAACTTAAAATTGATAGCTTCTAATTATTATTGCAAATTATAACTTGAAGATCTGAACTTGTAATTGTCAAATACAGAACTTAACATTGATAGCTTCTAATTATTATTGTAAATTATAACTTGAAGATCTGAACTTGTAATTGTCAAATACAGAACTTAAAATTGATAGCTTCTAATTATTATTTGAAATTATAACTTGAAGATCTGTACTTGTAATTGTCAAATACAGAACTTAAAATTGATAGCTTCTAATTATTATTGCAAATAATAACTTGAAGATCTGTACTTGTAATTGTCAAATACAGAACTTAAAATTGATAGCTTATAATTATAGTTCAAATTATAACTTGAAGATCTGAACTTGTAATAGACAAATACAGAACTTCGAATTGTTAAATACAAATTATTAGTGCAAATTATAACTTGAAGATCTGAACTTGTAATAGGTAAATACAGAACTTCTAATTGTTAAATTCAAACTAAGATTGCAAATAATAATTTGAAGATCTGAACTAGTAATTGTCAAATACAGAACTTAAAATTGATAGCTTCTAATTATTATTGCAAATTATAACTTGAAGATCTGAACTTGTAATTGTCAAATACAGATCTTAACATTGATAGCTTCTAATTATTATTGTAAATTATAACTTGAAGATGTGAACTTGTAATTGTCAAATACAGAACTTAAAATTGATAGCTACTAATTATTATTGTAAATTATAACTTGAAGATCTGAACTTGTAATTATCAAATACAGAACTTAAAATTGATAGCTTCTAATTATTATTGCAACTAATAACTTGAAGATCTGAACTTGTAATTGTCAAATATAGAACTTAAAATTGATAGCTTCTAATTATTATTGCAAATTATAACTTGAAGTTCTGAACTTGTAATTGTCAAATACAGAACTTACAATTGATAGCTTCTAATTATTATTGCAAATTATAATTTGAAGATGTGAACTTGTAATAGACAAATACGCAACTTAGCATTGTTAAATACAAATTATGATTGCAAATTAAAACTTGAAGATCTGAACTAGTAATTGTCAAATACAGAACTAAAATTGATAGCTTATAATTATAATTCAAATTATAACTTGAAGATCTGAACTTGTAATAGTGAATTACAGAACTTAGATTTGTTAAATTCAAATTATTATTTCAAATTATAACTTGAAGATCTGAACTTGTAATTGTCAAATACAGAACTCCTAATTGTTAAATACAAATTATTAGTGCAAATTATAACTTGAAGATCTGAACTAGTAATTGTCAAATACAGAACTTAAAATTGATAGCTTCTAATTATTATTGCAAATTATAACTTGAAGATCTGAACTTGTAATTGTCAAATACAGAACTTAAAATTGATAGCTTCTAATTATTATATCAAATTATAACGTGAAGATCTGAACTTGTAATTGTCAAATACAGAACTTAAATTGATAGCTTCTAATTATTATTGCAAATTATAACTTGAAGATCTGAACTTGTAATTGTCAAATACAGAACTTCTAATAGTTAAATACAAATTATTAGTGCAAATTATAACTTGAAGATCTGAACTTGCAAATAGGTAAATACAGAACTTCGAATTGTTAAATTCAAACTAAGATTGCAAATAATAATTTGAAGATCTGAACTTGTAATAGTCAAATACAGAACTTAAAATTGATAGCTTCTAATTATTATTGTAAATTATAACTTGAAGATCTGAACTTGTAATAGTGAATTACAGAACTTAGATTTGTTAAATTCAAATTATTATTTCAAATTATAACTTGAAGATCTGAACTTGTAATAGTGAATTACAGAACTTAGATTTGTTAAATTCAAATTATTATTTCAAATTATAACTTGAAGATCTGTACTAGTAATTGTCAAATACAGACCTTAAAATTGATAACTTCTAATTATTATTGCAAATTATAACTTGAAGATCTGAACTTGTAATTGTCAAATACAGAACTTAAAATTGATAGCTTCTAATTATTATTTTAATTATAACTTGAAGATCTGAACTTGTAATTGTAAAATACAGAACTTAAAATTGATAGCTTCTAATTATTATTGCAACTAATAACTTGAAGATCTGAACTAGTAATTGTCAAATACAGAACTTAAAATTGATAGCTTCTAATTATTATTGCAAATTATAATTTGAAGATCTGAACTTGTAATAGACAAATACGCAACTTAGCATTGTTAAATACAAATTGTGATTGCAAATTATAACTTGAACATCTGAACCTGTAATAGGTAAATACAGAACTTCGAATTGTTAAATTCAAACTAAGATTGCAAATAATAATTTGAAGGTCTGCACTTGTAATAGTCAAATACAGAACTTCGAATTGTTAAATACAAATTATTAGTGCAAATTATAACTTGAAGATCTGAACTTGCAAATAGGTAAATACGGAACTAAGAATTGTTAAATTCAAACTAAGATTGCAAATAATAATTTGAAGATCTGAACTTGTAATAGTCAAATACAGAACTTAAAATTGATAGCTTCTAATTATTATTGTAAATTATAACTTGAAGATCTGAACTTGTAATAGTGAATTACAGAACTTAGATTTGTTAAATTTAAATTATTATTTCAAATTATAACTTGAAGATCTGAACTAGTAATTGTCAAATACAGAACTTAAAATTGATAGCTTCTAATTATTATTGCAAATTATAACTTGAAGATCTGAACTTGTAATTGTCAAATACAGAACTTAAAATTGATAGCTTCTAATTATTATTTGGAATTATAACTTGAAGATCTGAACTTGTAATTGTCAAATACAGAACTTAAAATTGATAGCTTCTAATTATTATTGCAAATAATAACTTGTAGATCTGTACATGTAATTGTCAAATACAGAACTTAAAATTGATAGCTTATAATTATAGTTCAAATTATAACTTGAAGATCTGAACTTGTAATAGACAAATACAGAACTTCGAATTGTTAAATACAAATTATTAGTGCAAATTATAACTTGAAGATCTGAACTTGTAATAGGTAAATACAGAACTACTAATTGTTAAATTCAAACTAAGATTGTAAATAATAATTTGAAGATCTGAACTAGTAATTGTCAAATACAGAACTTAAAATTGATAGCTTCTAATTATTATTGCAAATTATAACTTGAAGATCTGAACTTGTAATTGTCAAAAACAGAACTTAACATTGATAGCTTCTAATTATTATTGTAAATTATAACTTGAAGATCTGAACTTGTAATTGTCAAATACAGAACTTAAAATTGATAGCTTCTAATTATTATTGCAACTAATAACTTGAAGATCTGAACTTGTAATTGTCAAATACAGAACTAATAATTGATAGCTTCTAATTATTATTGCAAATTATAACTTGAAGATCTGAACTTGTAATAGTCAAATACAGAACTTAAAATCGATAGCTTCTAATTATTATTGTAAATTATAACTTGAAGATCTGAACTTGTAATAGTGAATTACAGAACTTAGATTTGTTAAATTCAAATTATTATTTCAAATTATAACTTGAAGATCTGAACTAGTAATTGTCAAATACAGAACTTAAAATTGATAGCTTCTAATTATTATTGCAAATAATAACTTGAAGATCTGTACTTGTAATTGTCAAATACAGAACTTAAAATTGATAGCTTATAATTATAGTTCAAATTATAACTTGAAGAACTGAACTTGTAATAGACAAATACAGAACTTCGAATTGTTAAATACAAATTATTAGTGCAAATTATAACTTGAAGATCTGAACTTGTAATAGGTAAATACAGAACTTCTAATTGTTAAATTCAAACTAAGATTGCAAATAATAATTTGAAGATCTGAACTAGTAATTGTCAAATACAGAACTTAAAATTGATAGCTTCTAATTATTATTGCAAATTATAACTTGAAGATCTGAACTTGTAATTGTCAAATACAGAACTTAACATTGATAGCTTCTAATTATTATTGTAAATTATAACTTGAAGATCTGAACTTGTAATTGTCAAATACAGAACTTAAAATTGATAGCTTCTAATTATTATTTGAAATTATAACTTGAAGATCTGAACTTGTAATTGTCAAATACAGAACTTAAAATTGATAGCTTCTAATTATTATTGCAAATAATAACTTGAAGATCTGTACTTGTAATTGTCAAATACAGAACTTAAAATTGATAGCTTATAATTATAGTTCAAATTATAACTTGAAGATCTGAACTTGTAATAGACAAATACAGAACTTCGAATTGTTAAATACAAATTATTAGTGCAAATTATAACTTGAAGATCTGAACTTGTAATAGGTAAATACAGAACTTCTAATTGTTAAATTCAAACTAAGATTGCAAATAATAATTTGAAGATCTGAACTAGTAATTGTCAAATACAGAACTTAAAATTGATAGCTTCTAATTATTATTGCAAATTATAACTTGAAGATCTGAACTTGTAATTGTCAAATACAGAACTTAACATTGATAGCTTCTAATTATTATTGTAAATTATAACTTGAAGATGTGAACTTGTAATTGTCAAATACAGAACTTAAAATTGATAGCTTCTAATTATTATTGTAAATTATAACTTGAAGATCTGAACTTGTAATTATCAAATACAGAACTTAAAATTGATAGCTTCTAATTATTATTGCAACTAATAACTTGAAGATCTGAACTTGTAATTGTCAAATATAGAACTTAAAATTGATAGCTTCTAATTATTATTGCAAATTATAACTTGAAGTTCTGAACTTGTAATTGTCAAATACAGAACTTACAATTGATAGCTTCTAATTATTATTGCAAATTATAATTTGAAGATGTGAACTTGTAATAGACAAATACGCAACTTAGCATTGTTAAATACAAATTATGATTGCAAATTAAAACTTGAAGATCTGAACTAGTAATTGTCAAATACAGAACTAAAATTGATAGCTTATAATTATAATTCAAATTATAACTTGAAGATCTGAACTTGTAATAGTGAATTACAGAACTTAGATTTGTTAAATTCAAATTATTATTTCAAATTATAACTTGAAGATCTGAACTTGTAATTGTCAAATACAGAACTCCTAATTGTTAAATACAAATTATTAGTGCAAATTATAACTTGAAGATCTGAACTAGTAATTGTCAAATACAGAACTTAAAATTGATAGCTTCTAATTATTATTGCAAATTATAACTTGAAGATCTGAACTTGTAATTGTCAAATACAGAACTTAAAATTGATAGCTTCTAATTATTATTTCAAATTATAACGTGAAGATCTGAACTTGTAATT
This sequence comes from Cantharis lateralis, assembly GCA_963170105.1. Taxonomy (NCBI): domain Eukaryota; kingdom Metazoa; phylum Arthropoda; class Insecta; order Coleoptera; family Cantharidae; genus Cantharis; species Cantharis lateralis. The sequence continues at coordinate 26,253,432 of OY720627.1, forward strand.
GTCAAATACAGAACTTAAAATTGATAGCTTCTAATTATTATTGCAAATTATAACTTGAAGATCTGAACTTGTAATTGTCAAATACAGAACTTCTAATTGTTAAATACAAATTATTAGTGCAAATTATAACTTGAAGATCTGAACTTGCAAATAGGTAAATACAGAACTTCGAATTGTTAAATTCAAACTAAGATTGCAAATAATAATTTGAAGATCTGAACTTGTAATAGTCAAATACAGAACTTAAAATTGATAGCTTCAAATTATTATTGTAAATTATAACTTGAAGATCTGAACTTGTAATAGTGAATTACAGAACTTAGATTTGTTAAATTCAAATTATTATTTCAAATTATAACTTGAAGATCTGAACTAGTAATTGTCAAATACAGAACTTAAAATTGATAGCTTCTAATTATTATTGCAAATTATAACTTGAAGATCTGAACTTGTAATTGTCAAATACAGAACTTAAAATTGATAGCTTCTAATTATTATTTGGAATTATAACTTGAAGATCTGAACTTGTAATTGTCAAATACAGAACTTAAAATTGATAGCTTCTAATTATTATTGCAAATAATAACTTGAAGATCTGTACATGTAATTGTCAAATACAGAACTTAAAATTGATAGCTTATAATTATAGTTCAAATTATAACTTGAAGATCTGAACTTGTAATAGACAAATACAGAACTTCGAATTGTTAAATACAAATTATTAGTGCAAATTATAACTTGAAGATCTGAACTTGTAATAGGTAAATACAGAACTACTAATTGTTAAATTCAAACTAAGATTGTAAATAATAATTTGAAGATCTGAACTAGTAATTGTCAAATACAGAACTTAAAATTGATAGCTTCTAATTATTATTGCAAATTATAACTTGAAGATCTGAACTTGTAATTGTCAAAAACAGAACTTAACATTGATAGCTTCTAATTATTATTGTAAATTATAACTTGAAGATCTGAACTTGTAATTGTCAAATACAGAACTTAAAATTGATAGCTTCTAATTATTATTGCAACTAATAACTTGAAGATCTGAACTTGTAATTGTCAAATACAGAACTAATAATTGATAGCTTCTAATTATTATTGCAAATTATAACTTGAAGATCTGAACTTGTAATAGTCAAATACAGAACTTAAAATCGATAGCTTCTAATTATTATTGTAAATTATAACTAGAAGATCTGAACTTGTAATAGTGAATTACAGAACTTAGATTTGTTAAATTCAAATTATTATTTCAAATTATAACTTGAAGATCTGAACTAGTAATTGTCAAATACAGAACTTAAAATTGATAGCTTCTAATTATTATTGCAAATAATAACTTGAAGATCTGTACTTGTAATTGTCAAATACAGAACTTAAAATTGATAGCTTATAATTATAGTTCAAATTATAACTTGAAGAACTGAACTTGTAATAGACAAATACAGAACTTCGAATTGTTAAATACAAATTATTAGTGCAAATTATAACTTGAAGATCTGAACTTGTAATAGGTAAATACAGAACTTCTAATTGTTAAATTCAAACTAAGATTGCAAATAATAATTTGAAGATCTGAACTAGTAATTGTCAAATACAGAACTTAAAATTGATAGCTTCTAATTATTATTGCAAATTATAACTTGAAGATCTGAACTTGTAATTGTCAAATACAGAACTTAACATTGATAGCTTCTAATTATTATTGTAAATTATAACTTGAAGATGTGAACTTGTAATTGTCAAATACAGAACTTAAAATTGATAGCTTCTAATTATTATTGTAAATTATAACTTGAAGATCTGAACTTGTAATTATCAAATACAGAACTTAAAATTGATAGCTTCTAATTATTATTGCAACTAATAACTTGAAGATCTGAACTTGTAATTGTCAAATATAGAACTTAAAATTGATAGCTTCTAATTATTATTGCAAATTATAACTTGAAGTTCTGAACTTGTAATTGTCAAATACAGAACTTACAATTGATAGCTTCTAATTATTATTGCAAATTATAATTTGAAGATGTGAACTTGTAATAGACAAATACGCAACTTAGCATTGTTAAATACAAATTATGATTGCAAATTAAAACTTGAAGATCTGAACTAGTAATTGTCAAATACAGAACTAAAATTGATAGCTTATAATTATAATTCAAATTATAACTTGAAGATCTGAACTTGTAATAGTGAATTACAGAACTTAGATTTGTTAAATTCAAATTATTATTTCAAATTATAACTTGAAGATCTGAACTTGTAATTGTCAAATACAGAACTCCTAATTGTTAAATACAAATTATTAGTGCAAATTATAACTTGAAGATCTGAACTAGTAATTGTCAAATACAGAACTTAAAATTGATAGCTTCTAATTATTATTGCAAATTATAACTTGAAGATCTGAACTTGTAATTGTCAAATACAGAACTTAAAATTGATAGCTTCTAATTATTATTTCAAATTATAACGTGAAGATCTGAACTTGTAATTGTCAAATACAGAACTTAAAATTGATAGCTTCTAATTATTATTGCAAATTATAACTTGAAGATCTGAACTTGTAATTGTCAAATACAGAACTTCTAATTGTTAAATACAAATTATTAGTGCAAATTATAACTTGAAGATCTGAACTTGCAAATAGGTAAATACAGAACTTCGAATTGTTAAATTCAAACTAAGATTGCAAATAATAATTTGAAGATCTGAACTTGTAATAGTCAAATACAGAACTTAAAATTGATAGCTTCTAATTATTATTGTAAATTATAACTTGAAGATCTGAACTTGTAATAGTGAATTACAGAACTTAGATTTGTTAAATTCAAATTATTATTTCAAATTATAACTTGAAGATCTGAACTAGTAATTGTCAAATACAGAACTTAAAATTGATAGCTTCTAATTATTATTGCAAATTATAACTTGAAGATCTGAACTTGTAATTGTCAAATACAGAACTTAAAATTGATAGCTTCTAATTATTATTTGGAATTATAACTTGAAGATCTGAACTTGTAATTGTCAAATACAGAACTTAAAATTGATAGCTTCTAATTATTATTGCAAATAATAACTTGAAGATCTGTACATGTAATTGTCAAATACAGAACTTAAAATTGATAGCTTATAATTATAGTTCAAATTATAACTTGAAGATCTGAACTTGTAATAGACAAATACAGAACTTCGAATTGTTAAATACAAATTATTAGTGCAAATTATAACTTGAAGATCTGAACTTGTAATAGGTAAATACAGAACTTCTAATTGTTAAATTCAAACTAAGATTGCAAATAATAATTTGAAGATCTGAACTAGTAATTGTCAAATACAGAACTTAAAATTGATAGCTTCTAACTATTATTGCAAATTATAACTTGAAGATCTGAACTTGTAATTGTCAAAAACAGAACTTAACATTGATAGCTTCTAATTATTATTGTAAATTATAACTTGAAGATCTGAACTTGTAATTGTCAAATACAGAACTTAAAATTGATAGCTTCTAATTATTATTGCAACTAATAACTTGAAGATCTGAACTTGTAATTGTCAAATACAGAACTAATAATTGATAGCTTCTAATTATTATTGCAAATTATAACTTGAAGATCTGAACTTGTAATAGTCAAATACAGAACTTAAAATCGATAGCTTCTAATTATTATTGTAAATTATAACTTGAAGATCTGAACTTGTAATAGTGAATTACAGAACTTAGATTTGTTAAATTCAAATTATTATTTCAAATTATAACTTGAAGATCTGAACTAGTAATTGTCAAATACAGAACTTAAAATTGATAGCTTTTAATTATTATTGCAAATAATAACTTGAAGATCTGTACTTGTAATTGTCAAATACAGAACTTAAAATTGATAGCTTATAATTATAGTTCAAATTATAACTTGAAGAACTGAACTTGTAATAGACAAATACAGAACTTCGAATTGTTAAATACAAATTATTAGTGCAAATTATAACTTGAAGATCTGAACTTGTAATAGGTAAATACAGAACTTCTAATTGTTAAATTCAAACTAAGATTGCAAATAATAATTTGAAGATCTGAACTAGTAATTGTCAAATACAGAACTTAAAATTGATAGCTTCTAATTATTATTGCAAATTATAACTTGAAGATCTGAACTTGTAATTGTCAAATACAGAACTTAACATTGATAGCTTCTAATTATTATTGTAAATTATAACTTGAAGATCTGAACTTGTAATTGTCAAATACAGAACTTAAAATTGATAGCTTCTAATTATTATTTGAAATTATAACTTGAAGATCTGAACTTGTAATTGTCAAATACAGAACTTAAAATTGATAGCTTCTAATTATTATTGCAAATAATAACTTGAAGATCTGTACTTGTAATTGTCAAATACAGAACTTAAAATTGATAGCTTATAATTATAGTTCAAATTATAACTTGAAGATCTGAACTTGTAATAGACAAATACAGAACTTCGAATTGTTAAATACAAATTATTAGTGCAAATTATAACTTGAAGATCTGAACTTGTAATAGGTAAATACAGAACTTCTAATTGTTAAATTCAAACTAAGATTGCAAATAATAATTTGAAGATCTGAACTAGTAATTGTCAAATACAGAACTTAAAATTGATAGCTTCTAATTATTATTGCAAATTATAACTTGAAGATCTGAACTTGTAATTGTCAAATACAGAACTTAACATTGATAGCTTCTAATTATTATTGTAAATTATAACTTGAAGATGTGAACTTGTAATTGTCAAATACAGAACTTAAAATTGATAGCTTCTAATTATTATTGCAAATAATAACTTGAAGATCTGTACTTGTAATTGTCAAATACAGAACTTAAAATTGATAGCTTATAATTATAGTTCAAATTATAACTTGAAGATCTGAACTTGTAATAGTCAAATACAGAACTTCGAATTGTTAAATACAAATTATTAGTGCAAATTATAACTTGAAGATCTGAACTTGCAAATAGGTAAATACAGAACTTCGAATTGTTAAATTCAAACTAAGATTGCAAATAATAATTTGAAGATCTGAACTTGTAATAGTCAAACTTAAAATCGATAGCTTCTAATTATTATTGTAAATTATAACTTGAAGATCTGAACTTGTAATAGTGAATTACAGAACTTAGATTTGTTAAATTCAAATTATTATTTCAAATTATAACTTGAAGATCTGAACTAGTAATTGTCAAATACAGAACTTAAAATTGATAGCTTCTAATTATTATTGCAAATTATAACTTGAAGATCTGAACTTGTAATTGTCAAATACAGAACTTAAAATTGATAGCTTCTAATTATTATTGTAAATTATAACTTGAAGTTCTGAACTTGTAATTGTCAAATACAGAACTTAAAATTGATAGCTTCTAATTATTATTGCAAATAATAACTTGAAGATCTGAACTTGTAATTGTCAAATGCAGAACTTAAAATTGATAGCTTCTAATTATTATTCCAAACAATAATTTGAAGATCTGTACTTGTAATTGTCAAATACAGAACTTAAAATTGATAGCTTATAATAATAATTCAAATTATAACTTGAAGATCTGAACTTGTAATAGTCAAATACAGAACTTCGAATTGTTAAATACAAATTATTAGTGCAAATTATAACTTGAAGATCTGAACTTGCAAATAGGTAAATACAGAACTTCGAATTGTTAAATTCAAACTAAGATTGCAAATAATAATTTGAAGATCTGAACTTGTAATAGTCAAATACAGAACTTAAAATCGATAGCTTCTAATTATTATTGTAAATTATAACTTGAAGATCTGAACTTGTAATAGTGAATTACAGAACTTAGATTTGTTAAATTCAAATTATTATTTCAAATTATAACTTGAAGATCTGAACTAGTAATTGTCAAATACAGAACTTAAAATTGATAGCTTCTAATTATTATTGCAAATAATAACTTGAAGATCTGTACTTGTAATTGTCAAATACAGAACTTAAAATTGATAGCTTATAATTATAGTTCAAATTATAACTTGAAGATCTGAACTTGTAATAGACAAATACAGAACTTCGAATTGTTAAATACAAATTATTAGTGCAAATTATAACTTGAAGATCTGAACTTGTAATAGGTAAATACAGAACTTCTAATTGTTAAATTCAAACTAAGATTGCAAATAATAATTTGAAGATCTGAACTTGTAATAGTCAAATACAGAACTTAAAATTGATAGCTTCTAATTATTATTGCAAATTATAACTTGAAGATCTGAACTTGTAATTGTCAAATACAGAACCTCAAATTGATAGCTTCTAATTATTATTGTAAATTATAACTTGAAGATCTGAACTAGTAATTGTCAAATACAGAACTTAAAATTGATAGCTTCTAATTATTATTGCAAATTATAACTTGAACATCTGAACCTGTAATTGTCAAATACAGAACTTAAAATTGATAGCTTCTAATTATTATTTCAAATTATAACTTGAAGATCCGAACTTGTAATTGTCAAATACAGAACTTAAAATTGATAGCTTCTAATTATTATTGCAAATAATAACTTGAAGATCTGTACTTGTAATTGTCAAATACAGAACTTAAAATTGATAGCTTATAATTATAGTTCAAATTATAACTTGAAGATCTGAACTTGTAATAGTCAAATACAGAACATCGAATTGTTAAATACAAATTATTAGTGCAAATTATAACTTGAAGATCTGAACTTGCAAATAGGTAAATACAGAACTTCGAATTGTTAAATTCAAACTAAGATTGCAAATAATAATTTGAAGATCTGAACTTGTAATAGTCAAACTTAAAATCGATAGCTTCTAATTATTATTGTAAATTATAACTTGAAGATCTGAACTTGTAATTGTCAAATACAGAACTTAAAATTGATAGCTTCTAATTATTATTTGTAATTATAACTTGAAGATCTGAACTTGTAATTGTCAAATACAGAACTTAAAATTGATAGCTTCTAATTATTATTGCAAATAATAACTTGAAGATCTGTACTTGTAATTGTCAAATACAGAACTTAAAATTGATAGCTTATAATTATAGTTCAAATTATAGCTTGAAGATCTGAACTTGTAATAGACAAATACAGAACTTCGAATTGTTAAATACAAATTATTAGTGCAAATTGTAACTTGAAGATCTGAACTTGTAATAGGTAAATACAGAACTTCTAATTGTTAAATTCAAACTAAGATTGCAAATAATAATTTGAAGATCTGAACTAGTAATTGTCAAATACAGAACTTAAAATTGATAGCTTCTAATTATTATTGCAAATTATAACTTGAAGATCTGAACTTGTAATTGTCAAATACAGAACTTAACATTGATAGCTTCTAATTATTATTGCAAATTATAACTTGAAGATCTGAACTTGTAATTGTCAAATACAGAACTTAAAATTGATAGCTTCTAATTATTATTGTAAATTATAACTTGAAGATCTGAACTTGTAATTGTCAAATACAGAACTTAAAATTGATAGCTTCTAATTATTATTTGCAACTAATAACTTGAAGATCTGAACTTGTAATTGTCAAATACAGAACTAATAATTGATAGCTTCTAATTATTATTGCAAATAATAACTTGAAGATTTGAACTTGTAATTGTCAAATATAGAACTTAAAATTGATAGCTTCTAATTATTATTGCAAATTATAACTTGAAGTTCTGAACTTGTAATTGTCAAATACAGAACTTACAATTGATAGCTTCTAATTATTATTGCAAATTATAATTTGAAGATGTGAACTTGTAATAGACAAATACGCAACTTAGCATTGTTAAATACAAATTATGATTGCAAATTAAAACTTGAAGATCTGAACTAGTAATTGTCAAATACAGAACTAAAATTGATAGCTTATAATTATAATTCAAATTATAACTTGAAGATCTGAACTTGTAATAGTGAATTACAGAACTTAGATTTGTTAAATTCAAATTATTATTTCAAATTATAACTTGAAGATCTGAACTTGTAATTGTCAAATACAGAACTCCTAATTGTTAAATACAAATTATTAGTGCAAATTATAACTTGAAGATCTGAACTAGTAATTGTCAAATACAGAACTTAAAATTGATAGCTTCTAATTATTATTGCAAATTATAACTTGAAGATCTGAACTTGTAATTGTCAAATACAGAACTTAAAATTGATAGCTTCTAATTATTATTTCAAATTATAACGTGAAGATCTGAACTTGTAATTGTCAAATACAGAACTTAAAATTGATAGCTTCTAATTATTATTGCAAATTATAACTTGAAGATCTGAACTTGTAATTGTCAAATACAGAACTTCTAATTGTTAAATACAAATTATTAGTGCAAATTATAACTTGAAGATCTGAACTTGCAAATAGGTAAATACAGAACTTCGAATTGTTAAATTCAAACTAAGATTGCAAATAATAATTTGAAGATCTGAACTTGTAATAGTCAAATACAGAACTTAAAATTGATAGCTTCTAATTATTATTGTAAATTATAACTTGAAGATCTGAACTTGTAATAGTGAATTACAGAACTTAGATTTGTTAAATTCAAATTATTATTTCAAATTATAACTTGAAGATCTGAACTAGTAATTGTCAAATACAGAACTTAAAATTGATAGCTTCTAATTATTATTGCAAATTATAACTTGAAGATCTGAACTTGTAATTGTCAAATACAGAACTTAAAATTGATAGCTTCTAATTATTATTTGGAATTATAACTTGAAGATCTGAACTTGTAATTGTCAAATACAGAACTTAAAATTGATAGCTTCTAATTATTATTGCAAATAATAACTTGAAGATCTGTACATGTAATTGTCAAATACAGAACTTAAAATTGATAGCTTATAATTATAGTTCAAATTATAACTTGAAGATCTGAACTTGTAATAGACAAATACAGAACTTCGAATTGTTAAATACAAATTATTAGTGCAAATTATAACTTGAAGATCTGAACTTGTAATAGGTAAATACAGAACTTCTAATTGTTAAATTCAAACTAAGATTGCAAATAATAATTTGAAGATCTGAACTAGTAATTGTCAAATACAGAACTTAAAATTGATAGCTTCTAACTATTATTGCAAATTATAACTTGAAGATCTGAACTTGTAATTGTCAAAAACAGAACTTAACATTGATAGCTTCTAATTATTATTGTAAATTATAACTTGAAGATCTGAACTTGTAATTGTCAAATACAGAACTTAAAATTGATAGCTTCTAATTATTATTGCAACTAATAACTTGAAGATCTGAACTTGTAATTGTCAAATACAGAACTAATAATTGATAGCTTCTAATTATTATTGCAAATTATAACTTGAAGATCTGAACTTGTAATAGTCAAATACAGAACTTAAAATCGATAGCTTCTAATTATTATTGTAAATTATAACTTGGAGATCTGAACTTGTAATAGTGAATTACAGAACTTAGATTTGTTAAATTCAAATTATTATTTCAAATTATAACTTGAAGATCTGAACTAGTAATTGTCAAATACAGAACTTAAAATTGATAGCTTTTAATTATTATTGCAAATAATAACTTGAAGATCTGTACTTGTAATTGTCAAATACAGAACTTAAAATTGATAGCTTATAATTATAGTTCAAATTATAACTTGAAGAACTGAACTTGTAATAGACAAATACAGAACTTCGAATTGTTAAATACAAATTATTAGTGCAAATTATAACTTGAAGATCTGAACTTGTAATAGGTAAATACAGAACTTCTAATTGTTAAATTCAAACTAAGATTGCAAATAATAATTTGAAGATCTGAACTAGTAATTGTCAAATACAGAACTTAAAATTGATAGCTTCTAATTATTATTGCAAATTATAACTTGAAGATGTGAACTTGTAATTGTCAAATACAGAACTTAACATTGATAGCTTCTAATTATTATTGTAAATTATAACTTGAAGATCTGAACTTGTAATTGTCAAATACAGAACTTAAAATTGATAGCTTCTAATTATTATTTGAAATTATAACTTGAAGATCTGAACTTGTAATTGTCAAATACAGAACTTAAAATTGATAGCTTCTAATTATTATTGCAAATAATAACTTGACGATCTGTACTTGTAATTGTCAAATACAGAACTTAAAATTGATAGCTTATAATTATAGTTCAAATTATAACTTGAAGATCTGAACTTGTAATAGACAAATACAGAACTTCGAATTGTTAAATACAAATTATTAGTGCAAATTATAACTTGAAGATCTGAACTTGTAATAGGTAAATACAGAACTTCTAATTGTTAAATTCAAACTAAGATTGCAAATAATAATTTGAAGATCTGAACTAGTAATTGTCAAATACAGAACTTAAAATTGATAGCTTCTAATTATTATTGCAAATTATAACTTGAAGATCTGAACTTGTAATTGTCAAATACAGAACTTAACATTGATAGCTTCTAATTATTATTGTAAATTATAACTTGAAGATGTGAACTTGTAATTGTCAAATACAGAACTTAAAATTGATAGCTTCTAATTATTATTGCAAATAATAACTTGAAGATCTGTACTTGTAATTGTCAAATACAGAACTTAAAATTGATAGCTTATAATTATAGTTCAAATTATAACTTGAAGATCTGAACTTGTAATAGTCAAATACAGAACTTCGAATTGTTAAATACAAATTATTAGTGCAAATTATAACTTGAAGATCTGAACTTGCAAATAGGTAAATACAGAACTTCGAATTGTTAAATTCAAACTAAGATTGCAAATAATAATTTGAAGATCTGAACTTGTAATAGTCAAACTTAAAATCGATAGCTTCTAATTATTATTGTAAATTATAACTTGAAGATCTGAACTTGTAATAGTGAATTACAGAACTTAGATTTGTTAAATTCAAATTATTATTTCAAATTATAACTTGAAGATCTGAACTAGTAATTGTCAAATACAGAACTTAAAATTGATAGCTTCTAATTATTATTGCAAATTATAACTTGAAGATCTGAACTTGTAATTGTCAAATACAGAACTTAAAATTGATAGCTTCTAATTATTATTGTAAATTATAACTTGAAGTTCTGAACTTGTAATTGTCAAATACAGAACTTAAAATTGATAGCTTCTAATTATTATTGCAAATAATAACTTGAAGATCTGAACTTGTAATTGTCAAATGCAGAACTTAAAATTGATAGCTTCTAATTATTATTCCAAACAATAATTTGAAGATCTGTACTTGTAATTGTCAAATACAGAACTTAAAATTGATAGCTTATAATAATAATTCAAATTATAACTTGAAGATCTGAACTTGTAATAGTCAAATACAGAACTTCGAATTGTTAAATACAAATTATTAGTGCAAATTATAACTTGAAGATCTGAACTTGCAAATAGGTAAATACAGAACTTCGAATTGTTAAATTCAAACTAAGATTGCAAATAATAATTTGAAGATCTGAACTTGTAATAGTCAAATACAGAACTTAAAATCGATAGCTTCTAATTATTATTGTAAATTATAACTTGAAGATCTGAACTTGTAATAGTGAATTACAGAACTTAGATTTGTTAAATTCAAATTATTATTTCAAATTATAACTTGAAGATCTGAACTAGTAATTGTCAAATACAGAACTTAAAATTGATAGCTTCTAATTATTATTGCAAATAATAACTTGAAGATCTGTACTTGTAATTGTCAAATACAGAACTTAAAATTGATAGCTTATAATTATAGTTCAAATTATAACTTGAAGATCTGAACTTGTAATAGACAAATACAGAACTTCGAATTGTTAAATACAAATTATTAGTGCAAATTATAACTTGAAGATCTGAACTTGTAATAGGTAAATACAGAACTTCTAATTGTTAAATTCAAACTAAGATTGCAAATAATAATTTGAAGATCTGAACTTGTAATAGTCAAATACAGAACTTAAAATTGATAGCTTCTAATTATTATTGCAAATTATAACTTGAAGATCTGAACTTGTAATTGTCAAATACAGAACCTCAAATTGATAGCTTCTAATTATTATTGTAAATTATAACTTGAAGATCTGAACTAGTAATTGTCAAATACAGAACTTAAAATTGATAGCTTCTAATTATTATTGCAAATTATAGCTTGAACATCTGAACCTGTAATTGTCAAATACAGAACTTAAAATTGATAGCTTCTAATTATTATTTCAAATTATAACTTGAAGATCCGAACTTGTAATTGTCAAATACAGAACTTAAAATTGATAGCTTCTAATTATTATTGCAAATAATAACTTGAAGATCTGTACTTGTAATTGTCAAATACAGAACTTAAAATTGATAGCTTATAATTATAGTTCAAATTATAACTTGAAGATCTGAACTTGTAATAGTCAAATACAGAACATCGAATTGTTAAATACAAATTATTAGTGCAAATTATAACTTGAAGATCTGAACTTGCAAATAGGTAAATACAGAACTTCGAATTGTTAAATTCAAACTAAGATTGCAAATAATAATTTGAAGATCTGAACTTGTAATAGTCAAACTTAAAATCGATAGCTTCTAATTATTATTGTAAATTATATCTTGAAGATCTGAACTTGTAATAGTGAATTACAGAACTTAGATTTGTTAAATTCAAATTATTATTTCAAATTATAACTTGAAGATCTGAACTAGTAATTGTCAAATACAGAACTTAAAATTGATAGCTTCTAATTATTATTGCAAATTATAACTTGAAGATCTGAACTTGTAATTGTCAAATACAGAACTTAAAATTGATAGCTTCTAATTATTATTGTAAATTATAACTTGAAGTTCTGAACTTGTAATTGTCAAATACAGAACTTAAAATTGATAGCTTCTAATTATTATTGCAAATAATAACTTGAAGATCTGAACTTGTAATTGTCAAATGCAGAACTTAAAATTGATAGCTTCTAATTATTATTCCAAACAATAATTTGAAGATCTGTACTTGTAATTGTCAAATACAGAACTTAAAATTGATAGCTTATAATAATAATTCAAATTATAACTTGAAGATCTGAACTTGTAATAGTCAAATACAGAACTTCGAATTGTTAAATACAAATTATTAGTGCAAATTATAACTTGAAGATCTGAACTTGCAAATAGGTAAATACAGAACTTCGAATTGTTAAATTCAAACTAAGATTGCAAATAATAATTTGAAGATCTGAACTTGTAATAGTCAAATACAGAACTTAAAATCGATAGCTTCTAATTATTATTGTAAATTATAACTTGAAGATCTGAACTTGTAATAGTGAATTACAGAACTTAGATTTGTTAAATTCAAATTATTATTTCAAATTATAACTTGAAGATCTGAACTAGTAATTGTCAAATACAGAACTTAAAATTGATAGCTTCTAATTATTATTGCAAATAATAACTTGAAGATCTGTACTTGTAATTGTCAAATACAGAACTTAAAATTGATAGCTTATAATTATAGTTCAAATTATAACTTGAAGATCTGAACTTGTAATAGTCAAATACAGAACTTCGAATTTTAAATACAAATTATTAGTGCAAATTATAACTTGAAGATCTGAACTTGCAAATAGGTAAATACAGAACTTCGAATTGTTAAATTCAAACTAAGATAGCAAATAATAATTTGAAGATCTGAACTTGTAATAGTCAAATACAGAACTTAAAATCGAAATCTTCTAATTATTATTGTAAATTATAACTTGAAGATCTGAACTTGTAATAGTGAATTACAGAACTTAGATTTGCTAAATTCAAATTATTATTTCAAATTATAACTTGAAGATCTGTACTAGTAATTGTCAAATACAGACCTTAAAATTGATAACTTCTAATTATTATTGCAAATAATAACTTGAAGATCTGAACTTGTAATTGTCAAATACAGAACTTAAAATTGATAGCTTCTAATTATTATTGTAAATTATAACTTGAAGATCTGAACTTGTAATTGTCAAATACAGAACTTAAAATTGATAGCTTCTAATTTTTATTGCAAATTATAATTTGAAGATCTGAACTTGTAATTGTCAAATACAGAACTAATAATTGATAGCTTCTAATTATTATTGCAAATAATAACTTGAAGATCTGAACTTGTAATTGTCAAATACAGAACTTAAAATTGATAGCTTCCAATTATTATTGCAAATTATAACTTGAAGTTCTGAACTTGTAATTGTCAAATACAGAACTTACAATTGATAGCTTCTAATTATTATTGCAAATTATAATTTGAAGATGTGAACTTGTAATAGACAAATACGCAACTTAGCATTGTTAAATACAAATTATGATTGCAAATTAAAACTTGAAGATCTGAACTAGTAATTGTCAAATACAGAACTAAAATTGATAGCTAATAATTATAATTCAAATTATAACTTGAAGATCTGAACTTGTAATAGTGAATTACAGAACTTAGATTTGTTAAATTCAAATTATTAGTGCAAATTATAACTTGAAGATCTGAACTTGTAATAGGTAAATACAGAACTTCGAATTGTTAAATTCAAACTAAGATTTCAAATAATAATTTGAAGATCTGAACTTGTAATAGTCAAATACTGAACTTAAAATTGATAGCTTCTAATTATTATTGCAAATTATAACTTGAAGATCTGAACTTGTAATTGTCAAATACAGAACCTAAAATTGATAGCTTCTAATTATTATTGCAAATTATAATTTGAAGATGTGAACTTGTAATAGACAAATACGCAACTTAGCATTGTTAAATACAAATTATGATTGCAAATTAAAACTTGAAGATCTGAACTAGTAATTGTCAAATACAGAACTAAAATTGATAGCTTCCAATTATTATTGCAAATAATAACTTGAAGTTCTGAACTTGTAATTGTCAAATACAGAACTTAAAATTGATAGCTTCTAATTATTATTGCAAATTATAACTTGAAGTTCTGAACTTGTAATTGTCAAATACAGAACTTACAATTGATAGCTTCTAATTATTATTGTAAATTATAACTTGAAGATCTGAACTTGTAATTGTCAAATACAGAACTTAAAATTGATAGCTTCTAATTATTATTGCAACTAATAACTTGAAGATCTGAACTTGTAATTGTCAAATACAGAACTAATAATTGATAGCTTCTAATTATTATTGCAAATAATAACTTGAAGTTCTGAACTTGTAATTGTCAAATACAGAACTTAAAATTGATAGCTTCTAATTATTATTGCAAATTATAACTTGAAGTTCTGAACTTGTAATTGTCAAATACAGAACTTACAATTGATAGCTTCTAATTATTATTGCAAATTATAATTTGAAGATGTGAACTTGTAATAGACAAATACGCAACTTAGCATTGTTAAATACAAATTATGATTGCAAATTAAAACTTGAAGATCTGAACTAGTAATTGTCAAATTCAGAACTAAAATTGATAGCTTATAATTATAATTCAAATTATAACTTGAAGATCTGAACTTGTAATAGTGAATTACAGAACTTAGATTTGTTAAATTCAAATTATTATTTCAAATTATAACTTGTAGATCTGAACTTGTAATTGTCAAATACAGAACTCCTAATTGTTAAATACAAATTATTAGTGCAAATTATAACTTGAAGATCTGAACTTGTAATTGTCAAATACAGAACTTAAAATTGATAGCTTCTAATTATTATTGCAAATTATAACTTGAAGATCTGAACTTGTAATTGTCAAATACAGAACTTAAAATTGATAGCTTCTAATTATTATTTCAAATTATAACGTGAAGATCTGAACTTGTAATTGTCAAATACAGAACTTAAAATTGATAGCTTCTAATTATTATTGCAAATTGTAACTTGAAGATCTGAACTTGTAATTGTCAAATACAGAACTTCTAATTGTTAAATACAAATTATTAGTGCAAATTATAACTTGAAGATCTGAACTTGTAATTGTCAAATACAGAACTTAAAATTGATAGCTTCTAATTATTATTGTAAATTATAACTTGAAGATCTGAACTTGTAATAGTGAATTACAGAACTTAGATTTGTTAAATTCAAATAATTATTTCAAATTATAACTTGAAGATCTGAACTAGTAATTGTCAAATACAGAACTTAAAATTGATAGCTTCTAATTATTATTGCAAATTATAACTTGAAGATCTGAACTTGTAATTGTCAAATACAGAACTTAAAATTGATAGCTTCTAATTATTATTGTAAATTATAACTTGAAGTTCTGAACTTGTAATTGTCAAATACAGAACTTAAAATTGATAGCTTCTAATTATTATTGCAAATAATAACTTGAAGATCTGAACTTGTAATTGTCAAATGCAGAACTTAAAATTGATAGCTTCTAATTATTATTGCAAATAATAATTTGAAGATCTGTACTTGTAATTGTCAAATACAGAACTTAAAATTGATAGCTTATAATAATAATTCAAATTATAACTTGAAGATCTGAACTTGTAATAGGTAAATACAGAACTTCGAATTGTTAAATTCAACCTAAGATTGCAAATAATAATTTGAAGATCTGAACTTGTAATAGTCAAATACAGAACTTAAAATTGATAGCTTCTAATTATTATTGCAAATTATAACTTGAAGATCTGAACTTGTAATTGTCAAATACAGAACCTAAAATTGATAGCTTCTAATTATTATTGTAAATTATAACTTGAAGATCTGAACTAGTAATTGTCAAATACAGAACTTAAAATTGATAGCTTCTAATTATTATTGCAAATTATAACTTGAACATCTGAACCTGTAATTGTCAAATAGAGAAATTAAAATTGATAGCTTCTAATTATTATTTCAAATTATAACTTGAAGATCCGAACTTGTAATTGTCAAATACAGAACTTATAATTGATAGCTTCTAATTATTATTGCAAATAATAACTTGAAGATCTGTACTTGTAATTGTCAAATACAGAACTTAAAATTGATAGCTTATAATTATAGTTCAAATTTTTTTTTTTTTTTTTTTTTTTTTTTTGTGTAGGAGATGCAGGGCAAAAAAATCTTACATAAGACACCCTAGATGTGATGGGTAGTGTCGGATTCTTACCGACTAAAAAAACCTGCATCTCCTAGGGCATCACCCTTCACACCGGAAACCGCTTTAGCATTACTTCAGTGTGAGAGCATTGGCTAGGAATTGAAATAAATTTCTCTTGCTTCTTTGTGTTTTTCTTCTATAATGTGTCTAACCACATTATAGGAGAGGTCCCACTCTTCGGAATTTGCGATTAGACTGTGCATCATATTTTCGGCATTGAAAATCCTGCCAGTGCACTGCTTATAATTTTCTCTACTATCATCCCATTTTTTGCAGTGAAATAAGGTATGCTCGGCATCATCTACTTCGCTGCAATACGGGCATCGGTCAGTATCAGCTCTTCTTCGTGAAAAAAGATATTTTCGGAAACAGCCATGTCCTGATAAAGCCTGCGTAAGGTAGTAGTCGACCTCTCCATATTCCCGTTTTGTCCATGTTTCTAAATTTGGGATAAGTCTATAGGTCCACCTTCCGTATGTACCCACCTCCCATTCTTCTTGCCATTTGGCCATTAGGTTTTCTCTTGCCTCTAACTTCTTCATCCCTCCGTAGGTCTTGAGCCTTTCTTCTGCAAGCAGATATATCGGTGGTATCCCAGCTATTACCCTCGCACCTTCTGCCGAAATAGTGCGATATGCACTGCAAACTCTTATCGCCACCAGCCTTTGTGCCTTTACAAGTTTGTTGCGAAGCTTTTTTACCCGCATTGCGGGGAACCAGACAGGAGCGGCATAAAGCAGCTGGGAGTGCACCACGCTTACTAGGATTTTTCTTTTAGAAGATCTAGGTCCACCTATATTAGGCATAAGGCTTGCCAAGGCCGTCATTGTTTTTTCGGCTTTCTGAACCGTCCTATTAAGGTGTTCGGAAAATGTGGTTTTTGTATCTAGCCACACTCCCAGCTGCCTCAAGGCGATGGAAGGACTAATTGTAGTTCCCAGTATATCAAATTTAATCAGTTTAAATTTTTGTTTCGTCGATAGGAGAACTGCTTCGGTCTTGTGAGGTGCCAGTTCCAGACCTCTCTCGCTAATCCAATTTGCAATCTTTATGATTGCAGTGTTTGCAGTGTTCATCAGCGATTCTTCTGTCTGGGCCACTACTACCACAGCAACGTCATCAGCAAAGCCAACCAGCTCCACTCCCTTCGGCATCTCTAGCAGCAGTAAGTCGTTGTATTGTATATTCCATAGCGTAGGACCCAGCACCGACCCTTGTGGGACTCCGCTTGTTACTTTTATAGTTTTAGAGATTCCTTCTGCTGTTATTATTATTTCTCTTTCGGAGAGATAGGAGGCGATTATGCTGATAAGGCTCTCATCTATACCGCGATTCCTCAGGGCATCTAAGATAACCTGCCATGAAGCGCTGTTAAAGGCGTTTTTAACGTCTATTGTTATAACAACGCACAGACGCCGACATTGATAAGAATACGCGGCTGCTTTTTTTGCAATAGCTAGAACGTGCTTGATTGCATCAACTGTTTGCCTGCCCTCTCTGAATCCGTACTGGTTATCTGCAAGGCCGCCAGTGCGCTCTAGTTCTTCTTTTAGCCTTATCAGAATTAGCTGTTCAAATAGCTTTCCCTCGATGTCTAGAAGACATATAGGTCTGTATGAATTGGGGCAACCCACAGGCTTATCACCCTTTTTTAAAAGAACAAGATTTGCCCTCTTCCAGAACCTTGGAAAGTCACCGTTGGCTGCCAAGTTGTTAAACATCTTCAACACAAGAAGTGATTTTGTCATGGATATATATTTAATCACTTCAGCAGGTATATTTCCCGGTCCCGGAGCCTTGTTGTTTTTTAATTTTGTGCATGCTATCTTCAAATCTTCTTCTGAAAAATTTACGAAAGGGACTTCTCTAGAGCGAACAAATGTCACCTCTCTGTGCGTAGGGAAAAGACATTTTGTTACGGCCTCTATAGTTTGCAATGACAGTTGCGGTCTGGGTGGATATCCGGATAGCCGTTTTTGTGCTATACCGTATCCCTTGCCCCAAACATCTTTATCAATCTCATCACAAACTTCCTTCCAGCATTTCTTTTTTGAATTTTTGATGCAACTTTTAAGTTTATTCCTTGAAAGTTTAAGGTCTTGCCAAAGAGATTGTTGTAGTAGCGGCAAATTCTTTTTTGAATTTCTTACGAGTTTTCTTCTTATTTTAAGGCATGTTGTCCTAATTTCAGCAATCTCTTCAGTCCACCAATACTTGGGTGCTCTCCTGCTGTTAGTTATAAGTTTGGGCATGCATTTGTTACACACTTTTGTTAATACTTCCGAGAAACCCCTTGCAGACAATGTGACATGTTCTATTGCTAGTTCCTCCGTAGCTTGTTCTAGCTTCTGCTGATCCAACCTTTTCGTATTCCATCTGTTAAGACTTTGTTTTCCGACGGGCTTTACCATATCTTCCTCGACGTCAAATATGATATAGTTGTGGTCACTCAGGGTTTCCTTATCACTGACTTCCCAGTTGACAATTCTTTTTCCAATATTTTCTGTTGCGAGGGTCAAGTCTAATATGGATCCGTAATTAGCACGTTGAAATGTCGGTTTATCACCCACATTTTTAACTAGAAGGTCATGTTCAGCTAACCATTCAGTGATAGTTGCACCCCTGCGGTCAGTTCTTTGCATACCCCATTGAGGTGATTTGGCGTTGAAGTCTCCGACAACAATCACTTCTTCTTTTCTGGCTCTGATCTTTTCACCAATCTCTTGAAGAAAATTGTCTAGTTCAAATTATAACTTGAAGATCTGAACTTGTAATAGTCAAATACAGAACTTCGAATTTTAAATACAAATTATTAGTGCAAATTATAACTTGAAGATCTGAACTTGCAAATAGGTAAATACAGAACTTCGAATTGTTAAATTCAAACTAAGATTGCAAATAATAATTTGAAGATCTAAACTTGTAATAGTCAAATACAGAACTTAAAATCGAAATCTTCTAATTATTATTGTAAATTATAACTTGAAGATCTGAACTTGTAATAGTGAATTACAGAACTTAGATTTGTTAAATTCAAATTATTATTTCAAATTATAACTTGAAGATCTGTACTAGTAATTGTCAAATACAGACTTTAAATTGATAACTTCTAATTATTATTGCAAATAATAACTTGAAGATCTGAACTTGTAATTGTCAAATACAGAACTTAAAATTGATAGCTTCTAATTATTATTGTAAATTATAACTTGAAGATCTGAACTTGTAATTGTCAAATACAGAACTTAAAATTGATAGCTTCTAGTTATTATTGCAAATTATAATTTGAAGATCTGAACTTGTAATTGTCAAATACAGAACTAATAATTGATAGCTTCTAATTATTATTGCAAATAATAACTTGAAGATCTGAACTTGTAATTGTCAAATACAGAACTTAAAATTGATAGCTTCTAATTATTATTGCAAATTATAACTTGAAGTTCTGAACTTGTAATTGTCAAATACAGAACTTACAATTGATAGCTTCTAATTATTATTGCAAATTATAATTTGAAGATATGAACTTGTAATAGACAAATACGCAACTTAGCATTGTTAAATACAAATTATGATTGCAAATTAAAACTTGAAGATCTGAACTAGTAATTGTCAAATACAGAACTAAAATTGATAGCTAATAATTATAATTCAAATTATAACTTGAAGATCTGAACTTGTAATAGTGAATTACAGAACTTAGATTTGTTAAATTCAAATTATTAGTGCAAATTATAACTTGAAGATCTGAACTTGTAATAGGTAAATACAGAACTTCGAATTGTTAAATTCAAACTAAGATTTCAAATAATAATTTGAAGATCTGAACTTGTAATAGTCAAATACAGAACTTAAAATTGATAGCTTCTAATTATTATTGCAAATTATAACTTGAAGATCTGAACTTGTAATTGTCAAATACAGAACCTAAAATTGATAGCTTCTAATTATTATTGTAAATTATAACTTGAAGATCTGAACTAGTAATTGTCAAATACAGAACTTATAATTGATAGCTTCTAATTATTATTGCAAATTATAACTTGAACATCTGAACTTGTAATTGTCAAATACAGAACTTAAAATTGATAGCTTATAATTATAGTTCAAATTATAACTTGAAGATCTGAACTTGTAATAGTCAAATACAGAACTTCGAATTGTTAAATACAAATTATTAGTGCAAATTATAACTTGAAGATCTGAACTTGCAATAGGTAAATACAGAACTTCGAATTGTTAAATTCAAACTAAGATTGCAAATAATAATTTGAAGATCTGAACTTGTAATAGTCAAATACAGAACTTAAAATTGATAGCTTCTAATTATTATTGAAAATTATAACTTGAAGATCTGAACTTGTAATTGTCAAATACAGAACCTAAAATTGATAGCTTCTAATTATTATTGTAAATTATAACTTGAAGATCTGAACTAGTAATTGTCAAATACAGAACTTAAAATTGATAGCTTCTAATTATTATTGCAAATTATAACTTGAACATCTGAACCTGTAATTGTCAAATAGAGAACTTAAAATTGATAGCTTCTAATTATTATTTCAAATTATAACTGGAAGATCCGAACTTGTAATTGTCAAATACAGAACTTATAATTGATAGCTTCTAATTATTATTGCAAATAATAACTTGAAGATCTGTACTTGTAATTGTCAAATACAGAACTTAAAATTGATAGCTTATAATTATAGTTCAAATTATAACTTGAAGATCTGAACTTGTAATAGTCAAATACAGAACTTCGAATTTTAAATACAAATTATTAGTGCAAATTATAACTTGAAGATCTGAACTTGCAAATAGGTAAATACAGAACTTCGAATTGTTAAATTCAAACTAAGATTGCAAATAATAATTTGAAGATCTGAACTTGTAATAGTCAAATACAGAACTTAAAATCGAAATCTTCTAATTATTATTGTAAATTATAACTTGAAGATCTGAACTTGTAATAGTGAATTACAGAACTTAGATTTGTTAAATTCAAATTATTATTCCAAATTATAACTTGAAGATCTGTACTAGTAATTGTCAAATACAGACCTTAAAATTGATAACTTCTAATTATTATTGCAAATAATAACTTGAAGATCTGAACTTGTAATTGTCAAATACAGAACTTAAAATTGATAGCTTCTAATTATTATTGTAAATTATAACTTGAAGATCTGAACTTGTAATTGTCAAATACAGAACTTAAAATTGATAGCTTCTAGTTATTATTGCAAATTATAATTTGAAGATCTGAACTTGTAATTGTCAAATACAGAACTAATAATTGATAGCTTCTAATTATTATTGCAAATAATAACTTGAAGATCTGAACTTGTAATTGTCAAATACAGAACTTAAAATTGATAGCTTCTAATTATTATTGCAAATTATAACTTGAAGTTCTGAACTTGTAATTGTCAAATACAGAACTTACAATTGATAGCTACTAATTATTATTGCAAATTATAATTTGAAGATATGAACTTGTAATAGACAAATACGCAACTTAGCATTGTTAAATACAAATTATGATTGCAAATTAAAACTTGAAGATCTGAACTAGTAATTGTCAAATACAGAACTAAAATTGATAGCTAATAATTATAATTCAAATTATAACTTGAAGATCTGAACTTGTAATAGTGAATTACAGAACTTAGATTTGTTAAATTCAAATTATTAGTGCAAATTATAACTTGAAGATCTGAACTTGTAATAGGTAAATACAGAACTTCGAATTGTTAAATTCAAACTAAGATTTCAAATAATAATTTGAAGATCTGAACTTGTAATAGTCAAATACAGAACTTAAAATTGATAGCTTCTAATTATTATTGCAAATTATAACTTGAAGATCTGAACTTGTAATTGTCAAATACAGAACCTAAAATTGATAGCTTCTAATTATTATTGTAAATTATAACTTGAAGATCTGAACTAGTAATTGTCAAATACAGAACTTATAATTGATAGCTTCTAATTATTATTGCAAATTATAACTTGAACATCTGAACTTGTAATTGTCAAATACAGAACTTAAAATTGATAGCTTATAATTATAGTTCAAATTATAACTTGAAGATCTGAACTTGTAATAGTCAAATACAGAACTTCGAATTGTTAAATACAAATTATTAGTGCAAATTATAACTTGAAGATCTGAACTTGCAATAGGTAAATACAGAACTTCGAATTGTTAAATTCAAACTAAGATTGCAAATAATAATTTGAAGATCTGAACTTGTAATAGTCAAATACAGAACTTAAAATTGATAGCTTCTAATTATTATTGCAAATTATAACTTGAAGATCTGAACTTGTAATTGTCAAATACAGAACCTAAAATTGATAGCTTCTAATTATTATTGTAAATTATAACTTGAAGATCTGAACTAGTAATTGTCAAATACAGAACTTAAAATTGATAGCTTCTAATTATTATTGCAAATTATAACTTGAACATCTGAACCTGTAATTGTCAAATAGAGAACTTAAAATTGATAGCTTCTAATTATTATTTCAAATTATAACTTGAAGATCCGAACTTGTAATTGTCAAATACAGAACTTGTAATTGATAGCTTCTAATTATTATTGCAAATAATAACTTGAAGATCTGTACTTGTAATTGTCAAATACAGAACTTAAAATTGATAGCTTATAATTATAGTTCAAATTATAACTTGAAGATCTGAACTTGTAATAGTCAAATACAGAACTTCGAATTTTAAATACAAATTATTAGTGCAAATTATAACTTGAAGATCTGAACTTGCAAATAGGTAAATACAGAACTTCGAATTGTTAAATTCAAACTAAGAGAGCAAATAATAATTTGAAGATCTGAACTTGTAATAGTCAAATACAGAACTTAAAATCGAAATCTTCTAATTATTATTGTAAATTATAACTTGAAGATCTGAACTTGTAATAGTGAATTACAGAACTTAGATTTGTTAAATTCAAATTATTATTTCAAATTATAACTTGAAGATCTGTACTAGTAATTGTCAAATACAGACCTTAAAATTGATAACTTCTAATTATTATTGCAAATAATAACTTGAAGATCTGAACTTGTAATTGTCAAATACAGAACTTAAAATTGATAGCTTCTAATTATTATTGTAAATTATAACTTGAAGATCTGAACTTGTAATTGTCAAATACAGAACTTAAAATAGATAGCTTCTAATTATTATTGCAACTAATAATTTGAAGATCTGAACTAGTAATTGTCAAATACAGAACTTAAAATTGATAGCTTCTAATTATTATTGCAAATTATAATTTGAAGATCTGAACTTGTAATTGTCAAATACAGAACTAATAATTGATAGCTTCTAATTATTATTGCAAATAATAACTTGAAGATCTGAACTTGTAATTGTCATATACAGAACTTAAAATTGATAGCTTCTAATTATTATTGCAACTAATAATTTGAAGATCTGAACTTGTAATTGTCAAATACAGAACTTAAAATTGATAGCTTCTAATTATTATTGCAAATTATAATTTGAAGATCTGAACTTGTAATTGTCAAATACAGAACTAATAATTGATAGCTTCTAATTATTATTGCAAATAATAACTTGAAGATCTGAACTTGAAATTGTCAAATACAGAACTTAAAATTGATAGCTTCTAATTATTATTGCAAATTATAACTTGAAGTTCTGAACTTGTAATTGTCAAATACAGAACTTACAATTGATAGCTTCCAATTATTATTGCAAATTATAATTTGAAGATGTGAACTTGTAATAGACAAATACGCAACTTAGCATTGTTAAATACAAATTATGATTGCAAATTAAAACTTGAAGATCTGAACTAGTAATTGTCAAATACAGAACTAAAGTTGATAGCTAATAATTATAATTCAAATTATAACTTGAAGATCTGAACTTGTAATAGTGAATTACAGAACTTAGATTTGTTAAATTCAAATTATTAGTGCAAATTATAACTTGAAGATCTGAACTTGTAATAGGTAAATACAGAACTTCGAATTGTTAAATTCAAACTAAGATTTCAAATAATAATTTGAAGATCTGAACTTGTAATAGTCAAATACAGAACTTAAAATTGATAGCTTCTAATTATTATTGCAAATTATAACTTGAAGATCTGAACTTGTTATTGTCAAATACAGAACCTAAAATTGATAGCTTCTAATTATTATTGTAAATTATAACTTGAAGATCTGAACTAGTAATTGTCAAATACAGAACTTATAATTGATAGCTTCTAATTATTATTGCAAATTATAACTTGAACATCTGAACTTGTAATTGTCAAATACAGAACTTAAAATTGATAGCTTCTAATTATTATTTCAAATTATAACTTGAAGATCTGAACTTGTAATTGTCAAATACAGAACTTAAAATTGATAGCTTCTAATTATTATTGCAAATAATAACTTGAAGATCTGTACATGTAATTGTCAAATACAGAACTTCGAATTGTTAAATACAAATTATTAGTGCAAATTATAACTTGAAGATCTGAACTTGCAATAGGTAAATACAGAACTTCGAATTGTTAAATTCAAACTAAGATTGCAAATAATAATTTGAAGATCTGAACTTGTAATAGTCAAATACAGAACTTAAAATTGATAGCTTCTAATTATTATTGTAAATTATAACTTGAAGATCTGAACTTGTAATAGTGAATTACAGAACTTAGATTTGTTAAATTCAAATTATTATTTCAAATTATAACTTGAAGATCTGAACTAGTAATTGTCAAATACAGAACTTAAAATTGATAGCTTCTAATTATTATTGCAAATTATAACTTGAAGATCTGAACTTGTAATTGTCAAATACAGAACTTAAAATTGATAGCTTCTAATTATTATTTGAAATTATAACTTGCAGATCTGAACTTGTAATTGTCAAATACAGAACTTAAAATTGATAGCTTTTAATTATTAGTGCAAATAATAACTTGAAGATCTGTACTTGTAATTGTCAAATACAGAACTTAAAATTGATAGCTTATAATTATAGTTCAAATTATAACTTGCAGATCTGAACTTGTAATAGACAAATACAGAACTTCGAATTGTTAAATACAAATTATTAGTGCAAATTATAACTTGAAGATCTGAACTTGTAATAGGTAAATACAGAACTTCTAATTGTTAAATTCAAACTAAGATTGCAAATAATAATTCGAAGATCTGAACTTGTAATAGTCAAATACAGAACTTCTAATTGTTAAATACAAATTATTAGTGCAAATTATAACTTGAAGATCTGAACTAGTAATTGTCAAATACAGAACTTAAAATTGATAGCTTCTAATTATTATTGCAAATTATAACTTGAAGATCTGAACTTGTAATTGTCAAATACAGAACCTAAAATTGATAGCTTCTAATTATTATTGTAAATTATAACTTGAAGATCTGAACTAGTAATTGTCAAATACAGAACTTATAATTGATAGCTTCTAATTATTATTGCAAATTATAACTTGAACATCTGAACTTGTAATTGTCAAATACAGAACTTAAAATTGATAGCTTCTAATTATTATTTCAAATTATAACTTGAAGATCTGAACTTGTAATTGTCAAATACAGAACTTAAAATTGATAGCTTCTAATTATTATTGCAAATAATAACTTGAAGATCTGTACTTGTAATTGTCAAATACAGAACTTAAAATTGATAGCTTATAATTATAGTTCAAATTATAACTTGAAGATCTGAACTTGTAATAGTCAAATACAGAACTTCGAATTGTTAAATACAAATTATTAGTGCAAATTATAACTTGAAGATCTGAACTTGCAATAGGTAAATACAGAACTTCGAATTGTTAAATTCAAACTAAGATTGCAAATAATAATTTGAAGATCTGAACTTGTAATAGTGAAATACAGAACTTAAAATTGATAGCATTTAATTATTATTGTAAATTATAACTTGAAGATCTGAACTTGTAATAGTGAATTACAGAACTTAGATTTGTTAAATTCAAATTATTATTTCAAATTATAACTTGAAGATCTGAACTAGTAATTGTCCAATACAGAACTTAAAATTGATAGCTTCTAATTATTATTGCAAATTATAACTTGAAGATCTGAACTTGTAATTGTCAAATACAGAACTTAAAATTGATAGCTTCTAATTATTATTTGAAATTATAACTTGAAGATCTGAACTTGTAATTGTCAAATACAGAACTTAAAATTGATAGCTTCTAATTATTATTGCAAATAATAACTTGAAGATCTGTACTTGTAATTGTCAAATACAGAACTTAAAATTGATAGCTTATAATTATAGTTCAAATTATAACTTGAAGATCTGAACTTGTAATAGACAAATACAGAACTTCGAATTGTTAAATACAAATTATTAGTGCAAATTATAACTTGAAGATCTGAACTTGTAATAGGTAAATACAGAACTTCTAATTGTTAAATTCAAACTAACGCCTGTTTGACACGATGCTAAATTTTACATAAAATTTACATGTAAATTTTTATGTAAATTTGCTGATATTTTTGCCACAATTTTATGCAGCTAAAAATAATTTTCTGTTTGCAACGATGCAATTTTTGATGACAAATTTAGCACGCGCGCTTGCGTAAACAAACAGTTTAGGGACATTTGTCAGATATTTTAAGGTCTATTACCTTGGGTTCAATCAGCTGATTTTACGTTTACCTAAACCTAACCTAAAATTATTTTCGAGTTGTGGTGCGTGGTTAATATTTTGTCTTTGTTCTTTTTTTGTGAACAATGTCGGACAGCAGTGATGATGGACTATATGCAGTAGCTGCATCCACATTGTTAGCAACGATGTTAATTTTAAAACAAAGAAAACGAAGAAAGCAAAGAAAACAAAGGTTGTGGGCGAGGGAATGGTTAAGGAGACGAGAGCAAGGCAGGGGAGTGTTACAAATGCTAAATAACGAATTGCTTGTGGAAGATTCATTAGCATATACGAATTTCTTACGCATGACAAGTGGCGTATTTGAAAAATTACTTGGTGCTGTAGAGAAAGATTTCTCACGAGAAAATACACATATGCGTTATAGTGTTTCAGCTCGAAACAGGTAAGATGTTACAAAGTAATATAATATGTACTGTATAATTCTATGTTCTTCTGTATTTTTAGATTACAAGTCACTCTACGATTCCTGGCAACAGGTGAATCCTTTCGCTCCTTGATGTACTCAACGTGCATCCATGAAAGTACAATTTCAAGAATAATTCCCGACGTTTGCCAAGCGATATACAAACATTTGAAGAATGTATATCTGAAGGTACCAAACTCTGTTGAAGAATGGGAAGAGATAGCTGATCGATATTACGAAATGTGGGATTTTCCAAATTGTTTAGAAGCTCTTGATGGACGCCACATTAAATTCAGAGCTCCAAGATCAGCTGGCTCTTATTATTACAATTATAAAGGTGATCACAGCATTGTGTTGTTAGGACTGGCAGATTCGAATTACAAATTCACATACGTAAATGTAGGAGTAAATGGGAGAGTTAGCGATGGTGGTGTCCTACGTGAAAGTTCATTGTCGCAGGCAATTGATAACAACTGTTTAAACTTTCCAAACGCTAAGCCCTTGCCTGGACGTACTGACGCAGTACCATATGTAATAGTTGCCGATGATGCATTCCCATTATCACCAAGAATCATGAAACCATATCCAGAAAGAGGTCTATCTCATGAATGTCGTATATTTAATTATAGACTTTCAAGAGCAAGACGAATTATTGAGAATGCTTTCGGAATCTTGGCTAATCGGTTTCGCATACTACTGAACCCCATTGTATTATCTCCCGAGAAAGTAGAACTGATCACTTTATGTTGCGTAGTTCTACATAACTTTTTGCTAACCGAAAGCAATGCATCAAATTGTGACAGGAGTGTCGATGATGCCATTAATAGTTTACAACAAATTCCACGATCTAGTGGTAACAGAAATAGTTCCGATGCTAGAAAAATTAGGGAGGAATTTAAATTATTTTTCAACAGCACTGGAGCAAGGGACTGGCAAGAAGATCGGGTTGCTAATAATAACATGTAAATGAATAGGAAAACGGATATTGATAATCTCAGCAACATTTATAACAATTTACTTTTTTAGTCTTACCTTTAACTGCTGGGATCAAGTTTTCCTATTGTATTTGGAAACACACCATAGGTTTTCCTTGATTCACAAAATAAGCTTTTAGAAAAATATTTTCTAAATTCTTAATTCGATCAAATGACAGTAGCTTTTTCGAGTTTCCACGTTCGGTTTTTATTAACATCATTCTGATGACAATTGTATTTACTATTGAAAGCTCAAATATATATTTCAATAATTTATAGTTTATTTAACTTTGTTTAATTTGAATTTATTACATTATGATATATCAAAAGTTACTAATCTTACAATTATATAATTAATTTTTTAATTAAAACTGGTTATTATTTCCCAAACAACACAAACCGGTTTTCTGGATATCCACTGGATGTTTTGATAAGGTAAACCTCTATCCAGAGGATAGCATATGTTGGGCTGGTAAATACACTGGATAACTAGTGGACATCCAGGTGTCACAAACTTGTCTATCCATTGTATGTATTGTGTGGATATCTAATGGATGTACTTATTTACGTTCAATAGATATCCCAGACAACGCAAAGCCATCTCCTAGATATCCACTAGCTAGAGGATCTATTCTATGGACATCTAATGGATGTGCTAACATAATGTCCAGAAGATGTGCAATTAAATATATCTAGTGGACGTCCAGGTGTCACAAACTTGGCTATCCAGTGGATGTACTTACATATGTCTAGAAGACATGCAATTAAAGGTATCTAGTGGACGTCCAGGTGTCACAAACTTGGCTATCCAGAGGATGTATTGGTTGGATATCCTATGGATCTACTTACATATGTCCAGAAGACATGTAATTAAAGGTATCTAGTGGACGTTAGTGATGTTAACATCAGTAAAAGTACTTTTTAACCGCCTTCAAAAAAAGAGGATTTTACGATTTATATAATATTTTAATTGTAAATTAAATCAAATTCTTTATTAAAAAAAAATATATAAATAATAAAAATAAATTATTAATTATTAAAACAATTATTTTCCTTTAGTTTCTTTTGCATCGTCCTCTCGGTCGCATTTTTAATGTAGATTTTTATCAACGTTTCACCAGCTTTTAGGTCTTGTATATTTTGAGATATGTTCAGTGCCCCTAAAAAATAATAAACAGTTATAGATATTTTCTAATTTGTTTACAAATTCGAAGATATAAAACATTAACAATTTAAAATATTATTCAAGAAAATAAATTATACATATTATTATTAAATATGCTTTTGTGATAAAATGAATTCAACGCTGTTATCTTCCCAAAAGGAAACAATTATTGTTCAGCTTGCCATTTTATTAATTTTCTTCTTAATCGATTTTTTTTCAATACAAAATCACTGGCTTTCCCTTTTTGGGTTTAATGGTAAAATAACATTTCAACATTGTACCAACATTAAAATATACAAATGATATGATTGGTTGCAGTCGTAATTATTCCGTTGTATACAGAGTTGTCGAAAAGTTGATCGTGAATTCGTATCACTAAACCTTTAAAATAAAAAAATATTTATCTAGATTAAACCATTAAATTACGGAAAATACTTACCAACCATAATAAATAATATATTGATATATATTTTTAGAGATTCGAAAAACACAAATTTTAAAAACATAAATTAATAAAAAACGTGTGATCACTAACCTATTCCTTCTGTAACTGCTACTTGCTGTACGGTGTACAACCGTACTTATACCGTACTTATACCTGATATCGTAAATTGGTGATTGGTTTTAAAGACACCCTCTATATTAATTTTTTTACATAACGCCGAAAAAGTACTTTGTGAACACAAATTAGTTTAATCGACTAGTTCATCGTAAAATTTAAGATAAACCCTGCATTTATATGCATTTTGTAGTAATTTTTTTTCGTTGAATATCTAGTAACAACAGCAATTACCAAACAATCAAATAAAACTTTTTTTTATGACACTCTCACTCGATGGTTGGATCACATACTAAATTTGTAACTATTCACTCCGGTTCTTAAGAAAAACTTGCTACCAATATAAAAAAAATTTGACTAATTTTAATTCGACCAATTGGAATCGCAATTTTGAAAAATTTGAGTGTCCCACATCTGGAGCCGTCCCATATCTGGTACATCTCCCTTATATAAAGACATACTCAAGTATGTCTCGCGGATATCCAGACAAAGCCCGGTGGTGCCTTACAAAAAATAGATGTCTACTAAATGTCCTCTACATACATTCACTAGATATTGTTTAATGTATATCTAATAGATATGCAGATATGGTTTAGGATATACGTACAAGCTTTAGCCATCTATTGGATGCCCACTATCTACGTCTATTGGATGTTGTGCAAAGTTTATCTTGTGGATATACTGTCCGATTTCCACAATATATTTTTCTATTACATCTATTAGATATTGTTCCAAGTATTTCTTGTGGATATCCAGACAAAGCCCGGTGGTGACATTCAAAAAATAGATGTCTACTAAATGTTTTCTCCATACATTCCCTAGATGTTGTCCAACGTATATCTAGTAGATATCCAGAGAAAGTCCTGGATATACATACATTATCTGGACTGGAACTGGATATCCAGTAGATATTGAGTGTTATCTGGGTTACAGTCAATGTATTTATTAAATTAAAAAGTAAATAACAGACTTAATAATAATAAATTTAAAATATAAACATTGATGAGGATAATGATTTCAATTTTCTTAAACCGTCGAACAATAATTTTAGTATATTTTCCTCCACTTCGTTTGCAACGTCTGGATTCATTTGCTGTAGTTTATATGCCACATATTCTCCAAATGCATCATGCCTATTTCGTGGAGCTGCCTGCGGTTTTTTATTTCTTGCTAGCATAATGTCCGACATTAATTTAATAGCATCTGCTGCATCTTCAACAGCTTTATCCGAGTTCTGCTGTTTTCTTTTTTTTCCTGGAATTGGAGATGGACTTGATGTACTTGATTTTTGCGAGGTCTGTGTTGGAAGACCTGCAGGAGATGGACTTTGAACACAGGAAACTGCAGTTAACTCCGACTCAAATTCCAACTGAGTATCATCCGTATAATTGTCTTCCTATAGTATAAAACAGATAATAAGCAAACATCATTAATTGTTTTATTTCATTTATTATATTTACCATATTAATTAGTAGCGAATTATTTAAATCTTCGTTGTTGAAGATAATTTCGGAACCAGAAGTTCCAGCAAGACTGCAGTGTGGAATGGCATCTACGGATGCTCTTGGGACACAATGGTCTAATACAAAACTCATTTGCTCATAATACCAAATAGTTGGTACATATTGTCATGTTTCAATTAACAGACCCCGTAATTAAGATTCTACATTTAAAAAAACAAATAAAGTTTAAACTTTTCTTAATTAAATTTTGCTTTGGAAACTCAGGATTACTTTTGATTGTTTTATGATAATAATTTGTTTAGTTTCACATATTGTTTGAGTTTTATTAATAACGGAAGGCACGGTTAATAGTTTGTTTTGCAACTTTTCTTCAGAATTTTAAAATTTAAAGGATGTTTTTGGTCCACGATCTTTAAATGAAAAGATAAACGCCAAATTTATCAAAGCGCCATGGTTTTATATTTTTTTTGTTAAATATTTTTAATCAAAATTAAAACATAATTAGTGGATTAACAATAAGTGGATACGTGTAATAATTTAAATAAGTGCGCCGCGCCGACTCAATCATCGTTTTCCACCACTTCAGAATTCTAAACGAAATTTTTGCTTAACAACAATTAATGGAGGGAGAATGGTTTTTAAAAATAACTCATTCTGGGTAAAACCGTCAACCAGTCAAGTTCGGAAATTTTAAAGCCCAGGGTCAAAAATTTAAGTTTTAATTTAATTGCAACTGACAAATGCAATTGAGTCATTTTACTTACCTGAAGACTGAAAATTCAGAGTAAGGGTGTTTGTACTATTTCGTTAAATCAAGAATTGAATCCACACTTGACCAGCTTTATGACCATCAAATAACCTAGCAGGTGTGCCAACACATTATTGGAAAAGCAGTAGCAAATCACAACAGATGAGCAGAATAAACAACAGCAAATTTTATGAAGACATCAAAAACGAATAGGGTGAGAACAATTTTAAAAGCGCAAAACAATTAATTTTACGACCAGTGACCACGATAAAATTGATTATTTGATTTTGTATTATTTTGCCATCCAATTTGAAAATTAAGCTAGAAAGTTGGAATATTTACTTATAAATGCGTTTAATTTGCAAATTTGGTGATCTTTGTTTTATTTGGCAAACCGATGTTATGCGGTTTTAGATCAAAAACATCACAATTTTTACATCAATTTATAAACAACAACTTAATCAAACTGTGCCTTCTTTTGTAACATTTAAAATTTAGTATTCTGTGTGATTAAAATTACATTCGACATTTATAACTTGCTTAATTTTTTCATCATAAAATTTATCTTAAGGATCGCAAGCTTTATTTACAGAGATGGGTGTTCCAAAAGTAACAATTTAAGTTTTCTTTGTATAAGTTAACTTTTACACTTTTGAGCATCGCAATATATCTGTAAATCAATTTTAAATAATACTGCAAAAACTACAAAGTAATAAGTAGTATTTATAACTTACATCGTCATCTGCAGCACCGCTATGAATCGATTTTTGCTGCTTGCGGTGCTCAGTTAGGAAGTTGGTTTTTAAACCGTGGAACTTGGTTTTCACGTCATTGATCGTTACATTTGGTTTCACCAAAATTAACGATTGTTGAATAGCCTTTGATGCCTTTGTACGGCTGTGTTTATTTTTGTATTCTTTCGTTTTTACCGCATACAAACATGGATGTTTTTTAAATTCTTCAATTAAATACGTTACCTGTTCGCGAGACCAAGACATGTTTATTTGTTATTATTAATGAGAAATTGTAAACTTGTTCAACTTTTAAACTATGTCATGTCTATGTATAATGCTAACATAATTGTTAAACAATTTCAAACATGTGTAAAACATAGCAGGGCAGCCTGCAGCATTAAAACCGTATAAGCCGCCACTGATCTGTTACTCGAATAATTTTCAACCCCCCCACCCCTCAAACCCAGCATAGTTTACACTCCTACAAAGGACTCCCCTCTGAATGCCATACACATCAATACCCCTCCCGAGAAACCCTGTATACCAAAAAGTTTCATAATCTTTCGGAAACTCGCCTCCTCTGAGGAGGATCCAGTATAAGACCTTCAAAACAGTTAGAAAATTCACGACAAATTAATGACCTATGGTGTGTGGTGTTCAAAAGTGTCCGTCTATGGGCACCTATTGTGCGTAAACTTCAACTGGGAGGACTCCAGACGGGAAAATGTCTACCGCGCAGATTTACGCGCACTTTTAGTTCCAATTTAGAACATGTTTTAAATTTTTTACATGAAAATTTAGCACAAAATTTGCTGACAAATTTGCTGTATGCAATGGCGCTAAAAATTTTCTTGAAAATTTACATGTAAATTTTATGTAAAATTTAGCATCGTGTCAAACAGGCTTAAGATTGCAAATTATAACTTGAAAATCTGAACTTGTAATTGCCAAATACAGAACTTAAAATTGATAGCTTCTAATTATTATTGCAAATTATAACTTGTAGATCTGAACTTGTAATTGTCAAATACAGAACTTCTAATTGTTAAATACAAATTATTAGTGCAAATTATAACTTGAAGATCTGAACTTGTAATAGGTAAATACAGAACTTCGAATTGTTAAATTCAAACTAAGATTGCAAATAATAATTTGAAGATCTGAACTTGTAATAGTCAAATACAGAACTTAAAATTGATAGCTTCTAATTATTATTGTAAATTATAACTTGAAGATCTGAACTTGTAATAGTGAATTACAGAACTTAGATATGTTAAATTCAAATTATTATTTCAAATTATAACTTGAAGATCTGAACTAGTAATTGTCAAATACAGAACTTAAAATTGATAGCTTCTAATTATTATTGCAAATTATAACTTGAAGATCTGAACTTGTAATTGTCAAATACAGAACTTAAAATTGATAGCTTCTAATTATTATTGCAAATTATAACTAGAAGATCTGCACTTGTAATTGTCAAATACAGAACTTAAAATTGATAGCTTCAAATTATTATTGTAAATTATAACTTGAAGATCTGAACTTGTAATTGTCAAATACAGAACTTAAAATTGATAGCTTATAATTATAGTTCAAATTATAACTTGAAGATCTGAACTAGTAATAGTCAAATACAGAACTTCGAATTGTTAAATACAAATTATTAGTGCAAATTATAACTTGAAGATCTGAACTTGTAATAGGTAAATACAGAACTTCTAATTGTTAAATTCAAACTAAGATTGCAAATAATAATTTGAAGATCTGAACTTGTAATAGTCAAATACAGAACTTCTAATTGTTAAATACAAATTATTAGTGCAAATTATAACTTGAAGATCTGAACTAGTAATTGTCAAATACAAAACTTAAAATTGATAGCTTCTAATTATTATTGTAAATTATAACTTGAAGATCTGAACTTGTAATTGTCAAATACAGAACTTAAAATTGATAGCTTCCAATTATTATTTTAATTATAACTTGAAGATCAGAACTTGTAATTGTCAAATACAGAACTTAAAATTGATAGCTTCTAATTATTATTGCAAATTATAACTTGAAGTTCTGAACTTGTAATTTTCAAATACAGAACTTACAATTGATAGCTTCTAATTATTATTGCAAATTATAATTTGAAGA
Organism: Cantharis lateralis; assembly: GCA_963170105.1. Lineage (NCBI taxonomy): Eukaryota > Metazoa > Arthropoda > Insecta > Coleoptera > Cantharidae > Cantharis > Cantharis lateralis. The sequence goes on from OY720627.1 coordinate 26,289,459, forward strand.
TGTGAACTTGTAATAGACAAATACGCAACTTAGCATTGTTAAATACAAATTATGATTGCAAATTAAAACTTGAAGATCTGAACTAGTAATTGTCAAATACAGAACTTAAAATTGATAGCTTATAATTATAATTCAAATTATAACTTGAAGATCTGAACTTGTAATAGTGAATTACAGAACTTAGATTTGTTAAATTCAAATTAATATTTCAAATTATAACTTGAAGATCTGAACTAGTAATTGTCAAATACAGACCTTAAAATTGATAACTTCTAATTATTATTGCAAATTATAACTTGAAGATCTGAACTTGTAATTGTCAAATACAGAACTTAAAATTGATAGCTTCTAATTATTATTGTAAATTATAACTTGAAGATCTGAACTTGTAATTGTCAAATACAGAACTTAAAATTGACAGCTTCTAATTATTATTGCAACTAATAACTTGAAGATCTGAACTTGTAATTGTCAAATACAGAACTTAAAATTGATAGCTTCAAATTATTATTGCAAATTATAATTTGAAGATCTGAACTTGTAATAGACAAATACGCAACTTAGCATTGTTAAATACAAATTGTGATTGCAAATTATAACTTGAACATCTGAACCTGTAATAGGTAAATACAGAACTTCGAATTGTTAAATTCAAACTAAGATTGCAAATAATAATTCGAAGATCTGAACTTGTAATAGTCAAATACAGAACTTCTAATTGTTAAATACAAATTATTAGTGCAAATTATAACTTGAAGATCTGAACTAGTAATTGTCAAATACAGAACTTAAAATTGATAGCTTCTAATTATTATTGCAAATTATAACTTGAAGATCTGAACTTGTAATTGTCAAATACAGAACTTAAAATTGATAGCTTCTAATTATTATTTCAAATTATAACTTGAAGATCTGAACTTGTAATTGTCAAATACAGAACTACTAATTGTTAAATACAAATTATTAGTGCAAATTATAACTTGAAGATCTTAACTTGTAATTGTCAAATACAGAACTTAAAATTGATAGCTTCTAATTATTATTGTAAATTATAACTTGAAGATCTGAACTTGTAATAGTGAATTACAGAACTTAGATTTGTTAAATTCAAATTATTATTTCAAATTATAACTTGAAGATCTGAACTAGTAATTGTCAAATACAGAACTTAAAATTGATAGCTTCTAACTTAGAATATAAAATAGGAAGGAAGTAGCAAATGGACTATAACACATGCATCGAGTACGAGTCAAAAGTCGTGGGTAGAAACTCCGCCCATTGCACCACGTTTGTAATCGGTGACCTATATTTTTAAATTTTAAAGTTGAATTATGGTGAGTTGCAGTGTTTGTGGGACCTCTAGGATTAAAAAAACTATTAATTGTGGTATAACTTGGCACAAGTAAGTACTTAGAGTTATTTAACTAATTTTATAACAAAAACATTAATTTGTGAGGTTACTGACCATAATCTGCTTGAATCATTGGCGTACATATTACGAAGTAATCCTATATAATTATTTACATTAAACGCCGCTTTTATAATTTATATTACCAAAAATTTAGATGAGAAAGGCTATTTAGTTGAAAAATATCAAAATTCCGGAATATTGGTCTCCAACTCGATCGTCAAGCATGTGTTCAAAACACTTTAGTGACTATGCTACGCCCCTGGCAATTATATTAACCGGCCTCCATAGGATACCACGTTGACTCGGCCTTGATATGCATACCTTCCTTCCTTCCTATTTTATATTCTAAGGCTTCTAATTATTATTGCAAATTATAACTTGAAGATCTGAACTTGTAATTGTCAAATACAGAACTTAAAATTGATAGCTTCTAATTATTATTGTAAATTATAACTTGAAGATCTGAACTTGTAATTGTCAAATACAGAACTTAAAATTGATAGCTTCTAATTATTATTGCAAATAATAACTTGAAGATCTGAACTTGTAATTGTCAAATGCAGAACTTAAAATTGATAGCTTCTAATTATTATTGCAAATAATAATTTGAAGATCTGTACTTGTAATTGTCAAATACAGAACTTAAAATTGATAGCTTATAATAATAATTCAAATTATAACTTGAAGATCTGAACTTGTAATAGTCAAATACAGAACTTCGAATTGTTAAATACAAATTATTAGTGCAAATTATAACTTGAAGATCTGAACTGGTAATAGGTAAATACAGAACTTCGAATTGTTAAATTCAACCTAAGATTAAAAAAAATATGTCAATTTGACATAGACGTGTTTCTCTGCAGCTCGCTAATATTTTGATATTTAGGCCTGAATAATACTTATATCAAAAAAAAAAGTTTTACATAATATTGTTATTAAAAGTTTCTCTTTGGGTACTTATTTTGTATGTAATAATTTTCGCTACAAATATCGCAAAATTTAAGAAAATGTTGAGTGATCACAATTGAAGATGACGAGTCAACCTAATACATGCAAATTATTCAACTGCTGTTCAATGTCCACATTGTCCTTTTTTAAAATTCTTAAAAGGCAATCACGGTTTAAATATTCACATATCTAAGTGTCATCGCGATGTACTTCGGCCATCTTCGCAGAAAAATCAGTCTTGTGTGCAACAACCATATGATCAAACACTTCCTCAAATCAAAAATTTTCAAGAGAAGTTACAAGAATTTAAAAGAAATATTGCAGTTTTGAGGAGAATTCCCCGTAGTGCACGAGTTCCGGTAGCCCGTAAGCTAACAGAGGTTGTTAAAAGATGCACATCAGAAAACAATCAGGAAGTATGGGAAGATCTTTTTACATTTTCTTACAGTTATTTACATGTAAACGAAATTACCAAGGGGAAAAAGAAAAAATCACTAGCAGAACAAATTAAAGAAAATATTCAAAATTCAAAAGACCCAAATCATTCAACTTATTCGAAAAGAACTATGTCCAGTTTAACAAAAAGCGTGGAAAACAAAATATCAGATGGTGACGTTAGAGGAGCTATCCGCTTACTTTCCTCAGATGATACCTTGGCTCCTGATAATACAGAAACACTCGCAGAGTTACAAGCCAAGCATCCAATTCCTTCACGTGATCTACAATTTCCTGATCCACCTTTACTTTCAGATTCTTGTCTTATAGTAACAGAAAGTCAAGTTTACCATGCAATAAACTCCTTTCCAAATGGGAGTGCTGGAGGTATGGACGGCCTGGACGACCACAACATTTAAAAGATATGATATCTAAACCTACAGGAGAGACTGGTCAATCCCTGCTTTGTGAGATCACAAGATTGTCCAATTTAATGTTGACTGGTGGTGTTTTTCAACTTTTCTTAAAATTTTATATGGCGCTTCTGTCACAGCACTAAAAAAAAAGATGGAGGAATTCGACCCATCGCAGTGGGATCAACTTTTAGAAGACTTGTGTCAAAATTATGTTGTAGTAATATATCAGAAACTCTTGGCACTTCTTTCCGTCCAACTCAATTAGGTTTTGGTACAAAAGGTGGCTGTGAAGCCGCGGTTCATTTTTTAAGAACCTACTTGGAAAACCGTCACGAATTTCAGGTTCTTTTAAAGGTTGACGTAAAAAATGCTTTTAACAGCCTAGAAAGGGACTTTATGCTATCTGCAGTGAAAACAGAGATTCCTAATATATATCCTTATTTATGGCAAGCCTATTTTGAACCTTCTACACTTTTCTACAACGATAATACTTTTTCTTCGTGCGTAGGGGTTCAACAAGGCGATCCTTTAGGACCTCCAATTTTTAGTTTGACAATAGATAAACTTATAAAATCTTTGACATCAGAGTTTAATACTTGGTATTTAGATGACGGGGCTTTGGCCGGTAAGGCGGTTACTGTATTAGACGATTTACAAAAATTGATCATTGGTTTTAATAAGTTAGGATTAGTTTTAAATTTTGATAAATGTGAAATTTTTATAAATGAAAATTTTTCTCCGGAAAGAAAACAAAATATTATAAATGATTTCGAAAAAATAAGCCCAAATTTAAAAATTTTAAGTAGTGAAAATTTAATTCTTCTCGGAGCCCCAATTAAAGATGAAGCTGTTATTCCACTGTTAGATTTGAAAAAACAAAATATTTCAAAATTTTCGGATCGTTTAAAAGAGATTAACCCCCACATGTCTTTATTTATTTTAAAGAACTGTGGTTTTATTCCAAAATTAATGTATATTTTACGCACAAGTCCAATTTGGAAACATACACTTTTAATATCCTCTATAGATCTTTTAATGAAAACCCATTTAGAAAAGTTATTAAACATTAAATTTGAAGACCCTTCTTTCCGACAAGCTACTCTACAAGTACGTTTGGGTGGTTTGGGTGTGAGACAAACCGCAGACGTGGCTCTCCCAGCATTTATTTCCTCTATATATAGTACTGAGACCTTAATTTCTTCTATACTTCGTCTTTCCTTACCGGTTTTTGAGGTCTCACATTTAAAAGAAGCAGTTTTGACCTGGCAGATGATATGTCCCTCTGAAATTTTACCTTCTTTAAGTTTTTCTCAATCCAAATGGGATCTTCCAATTTCAAAACAAATTTTTTCAAATTTATTAATTAATGCGACAGACATTGACCGGGCACGCATTTTAGCTGTTTCGGAAAAGGAATCCGGTGCTTGGCTAGAAGCATATCCATCATCGCATTTAGGTACACTTCTAGACAAAGATTCCCTTAGAATTTGTGTAAGCCTTAGAGTTGGAGCTAAGATGTGTCAAGACCACACTTGTGTATGTGGTAAATTAGTCGATAGTTTTGGCTACCACGGTCTCTCGTGTTCGCAAAGCGCTGGCAGGCTATCAAGACCCGCCACTCTAAACGATATAATTAGACGTTCTCTTGCCACCTCGAATTTTCCCAGTATTTTAGAACCTCTTGGGATTTCACGTGATGACGGAAAAAGACCTGACGGAATGACACTCGTACCGTGGCAACAAGGGCGAGCTTTGGTATGGGACGCTACATGCATAGACACCATGGCTCCAAGTCATGTGTATATTTCAAGTCAGATGGCAGGTTCGGCAGCGGCAAAAGCTGAAAATTTGAAACGTGCAAAATATGGCACGTTTCAAGAAAATTACCATTTTTCAGCATTTGCTGTTGAGACTTTTGGACCATGGAGTACTGATGCAAAGGATTTGGTCACTAAAATCGGTCGACTTTTAATTGATGCATCGGGTGACAGCCGTGCAAAAAGTTTCTTGGGGCAAAGAATTAGTTTGTGCATCCAACGAGGTAATGCTGCCTCGGTGCTCGGTACGATGCCTAACAATAATTTTTTAAATGATATTGAATATTTTACAATGTAAATATTACTTAGGTACTCATATAATATAATACAATTAAATTATAAAACCTAAGATTGCAAATAATAATTTGAAGATCTGAACTTGTAATAGTCAAATACAGAACTTAAAATTGATAGCTTCTAATTATTATTGCAAATTATAACTTGAAGATCTGAACTTGTAATTGTCAAATACAGAACCTAAAATTGATAGCTTCTAATTATTATTGTAAATTATAACTTGAAGATCTGAACTAGTAATTGTCAAATACAGAACTTAAAATTGATAGCTTCTGATTATTATTGCAAATTATAACTTGAACATCTGAACTTGTAATTGTCAAATACAGAACTTAAAATTGATAGCTTCTAATTATTATTTCAAATTATAACTTGAAGATCTGAACTTGTAATTGTCAAATACAGAACTTAAAATTGATAGCTTCTAATTATTATTGCAAATAATAACTTGAAGATCTGTACTTGTAATTGTCAAATACAGAACTTAAAATTGATAGCTTATAATTATAGTTCAAATTATAACTTGAAGATCTGAACTTGTAATAGTCAAATACAGAACTTCGAATTGTTAATTACAAATTATTAGTGCAAATTATAACTTGAAGATCTGAACTTGCAAATAGGTAAATACAGAACTTCGAATTGTTAAATTCAAACTAAGATTGCAAATAATAATTTGAAGATCTGAACTTGTAATAGTCAAATACAGAACTTAAAATTGATAGCTTCTAATTATTATTGTAAATTATAACTTGAAGATCTGAACTTGTAATAGTGAATTACAGAACTTAGATTTGTTAAATTCAAATTATTATTTCAAATTATAACTTGAAGATCTGAACTAGTAATTGTCAAATACAGAACTTAAAATTGATAGCTTCTAATTATTATTGCAAATTATAACTTGAAGATCTGAACTTGTAATTGTCAATTACAGAACTTAAAATTGATAGCTTCTAATTATTATTTCAAATTATAACTTGAAGATCAGAACTAGTAATTGTCAAATACAGAACTTAAAATTGATAGCTTATAATTATAATTCAAATTATAACTTGAAGATCTGAACTTGTAATAGTGAATTACAGAACTTAGATTTGTTAAATTCAAATTATTATTTCAAATTATAACTTGAAGATCTGCACTAGTAATTGTCAAATACAGACCTTAAAATTGATAACTTCTAATTATTATTGCAAATTATAACTTGAAGATCTGAACTTGTAATTGTCAAATACAGAACTTAAAATTGATAGCTTCTAATTATTATTTTAATTATAACTTGAAGATCTGAACTTGTAATTGTCAAATACAGAACTTAAAATTGATAGCTTCTAATTATTATTGCAACTAATAACTTGAAGATCTGAACTTGTAATTGTCAAATACAGAACTTAAAATTGATAGCTTCTAATTATTATTGCAAATTATAATTTGAAGATCTGAACTTGTAATAGACAAATACGCAACTTAGCATTGTTAAATACAAATTGTGATTGCAAATTATAACTTGAACATCTGAACCTGTAATTGTCAAATTCAGAACTTAAAATTGATAGCTTCTAATTATTATTGTAAATTATAACTTGAAGATCTGAACTTGTAATTGTCAAATACAGAACTTAAAATTGATAGCTTCTAATTATTATTGCAACTAATAACTTGAAGATCTGAACTTGTAATTGTCAAATACAGAACTTAAAATTGATAGCTTCTAATTATTATTGCAAATTATAACTTGAAGATCTGAACTAGTAATTGTCAAATACAGAACTTCTAATTGTTAAATACAAATTATTAGTGCAAATTATAACTTGAAGATCTGCACTAGTAATTGTCAAATACAGAACTTAAAATTGATAGCTTCTAATTATTATTGTAAATTATAACTTGAAGATCTGAACTTGTAATTGTCAAATACAGAACTTAAAATTGATAGCTTCCAATTATTATTGCAAATAATAACTTGAAGATCTGAACTTGTAATTGTCAAATACAGAACTTAAAATTGATAGCTTCTAATTATTATTGCAAATTATAACTTGAAGTTCTGAACTTGTAATTTTCAAATACAGAACTTACAATTGATAGCTTCTAATTATTATTGCAAATTATAATTTGAAGATGTGAACTTGTAATAGACAAATTCGCAACTTAGCATTGTTAAATACAAATTATGATTGCAAATTAAAACTTGAAGATCTGAACTAGTAATTGTCAAATACAGAACTTAAAATTGATAGCTTATAATTATAATTCAAATTATAACTTGAAGATCTGAACTTGTAATAGTGAATTACAGAACTTAGATTTGTTAAATTCAAATTATTATTTCAAATTATAACTTGAAGATCTGAACTAGTAATTGTCAAATACAGACCTTAAAATTGATAACTTCTAATTATTATTGCAAATTATAACTTGAAGATCTGAACTTGTAATTGTCAAATACAGAACTTAAAATAGATAGCTTCTAATTATTATTGTAAATTATAACTTGAAGATCTGAACTTGTAATTGTCAAATACAGAACTTAAAATTGATAGCTTCTAATTATTATTGCAACTAATAACTTGAAGATCTGAACTTGTAATTGTCAAATACAGAACTTAAAATTGATAGCTTCAAATTATTATTGCAAATTATAATTTGAAGATCTGAACTTGTAATAGACAAATACGCAACTTAGCATTGTTAAATACAAATGGTGATTGCAAATTATAACTTGAACATCTGAACCTGTAATAGGTAAATACAGAACTTCGAATTGTTAAATTCAAACTAAGATTGCAAATAATAATTCGAAGATCTGAACTTGTAATAGTCAAATACAGAACTTCTAATTGTTAAATACAAATTATTAGTGCAAATTATAACTTGAAGATCTGAACTAGTAATTGTCAAATACAGAACTTAAAATTGATAGCTTCTAATTATTATTGCAAATTATAACTTGAAGATCTGAACTTGTAATTGTCAAATACAGAACTTAAAATTGATAGCTTCTAATTATTATTTCAAATTATAACGTGAAGAACTGAACTTGTAATTGTCAAATACAGAACTTAAAATTGATAGCTTCTAATTATTATTGCAAATTATAACTTGAAGATCTGAACTTGTAATTGTCAAATACAGAACTTCTAATTGTTAAATACAAATTATTAGTGCAAATTATAACTTGAAGATCTGATCTTGTAATTGTCAAATACAGAACTTAAAATTGATAGCTTCTAATTATTATTGTAAATTATAACTTGAAGATCTGAACTTGTAATAGTGAATTTGTTAAATTCAAATTATTATTTCAAATTATAACTTGAAGATCTGAACTAGTAATTGTCAAATACAGAACTAAAATTGATAGCTTCTAATTATTATTGCAAATTATAACTTGAAGATCTGAACTTGTAATTGTCAAATACAGAACTTAAAATTGATAGCTTCTAATTATTATTGTAAATTAAAACTTGAAGATCTGAACTTGTAATTGTCAAATACAGAACTTAAAATTGATAGCTTCTAATTATTATTGCAAATAATAACTTGAAGATCTGAACTTGTAATTGTCAAATGCTGAACTTAAAATTGATAGCTTCTAATTATTATTGCAAATAATAATTTGAAGATCTGTACTTGTAATTGTCAAATACAGAACTTAAAATTGATAGCTTATAATAATAATTCAAATTATAACTTGAAGATCTGAACTTGTAATAGTCAAATACAGAACTTCGAATTGTTAAATACTAATTATTAGTGCAAATTATAACTTGAAGATCTGAACTTGTAATAGGTAAATACAGAACTTCGAATTGTTAAATTCAACCTAAGATTGCAAATAATAATTTGAAGATCTGAACTTGTAATAGTCAAATACAGAACTTAAAATTGATAGCTTCTAATTATTATTGCAAATTATAACTTGAAGATCTGAACTTGTAATTGTCAAATACAGAACCTAAAATTGATAGCTTCTAATTATTATTGTAAATTATAACTTGAAGATCTGAACTAGTAATTGTCAAATACAGAACTTAAAATTGATAGCTTCTGATTATTATTGCAAATTATAACTTGAACATCTGAACTTGTAATTGTCAAATACAGAACTTAAAATTGATAGCTTCTAATTATTATTTCAAATTATAACTTGAAGATCTGAACTTGTAATTGTCAAATACAGAACTTAAAATTGATAGCTTCTAATTATTATTGCAAATAATAACTTGAAGATCTGTACTTGTAATTGTCAAATACAGAACTTAAAATTGATAGCTTATAATTATAGTTCAAATTATAACTTGAAGATCTGAACTTGTAATAGTCAAATACAGAACTTCGAATTGTTAAATACAAATTATTAGTGCAAATTATAACTTGAAGATCTGAACTAGTAATTGTCAAATACAGAACTTAAAATTGATAGCTTCTAATTATTATTGCAAATTATAACTTGAAGATCTGAACTTGTAATTGTCAAATACAGAACTTAAAATTGATAGCTTCTAATTATTATTTCAAATTATAACGTGAAGAACTGAACTTGTAATTGTCAAATACAGAACTTAAAATTGATAGCTTCTAATTATTATTGTAAATTATAACTTGAAGATCTGAACTTGTAATTGTCAAATACAGAACTTCTAATTGTTAAATACAAATTATTAGTGCAAATTATAACTTGAAGATCTGAACTTGTAATTGTCAAATACAGAACTTAAAATTGATAGCTTCTAATTATTATTGTAAATTATAACTTGAAGATCTGAACTTGTAATAGTGAATTTGTTAAATTCAAATTATTATTTCAAATTATAACTTGAAGATCTGAACTAGTAATTGTCAAATACAGAACTAAAATTGATAGCTTCTAATTATTATTGCAAATTATAACTTGAAGATCTGAACTTGTAATTGTCAAATACAGAACTTAAAATTGATAGCTTCTAATTATTATTGTAAATTAAAACTTGAAGATCTGAACTTGTAATTGTCAAATACAGAACTTAAAATTGATAGCTTCTAATTATTATTGCAAATAATAACTTGAAGATCTGAACTTGTAATTGTCAAATGCTGAACTTAAAATTGATAGCTTCTAATTATTATTGCAAATAATAATTTGAAGATCTGTACTTGTAATTGTCAAATACAGAACTTAAAATTGATAGCTTATAATAATAATTCAAATTATAACTTGAAGATCTGAACTTGTAATTGTCAAATACAGAACTTAAAATTGATAGCTTCTAATTATTATTGTAAATTATAACTTGAAGATCTGAACTTGTAATAGTGAATTTGTTAAATTCAAATTATTATTTCAAATTATAACTTGAAGATCTGAACTAGTAATTGTCAAATACAGAACTAAAATTGATAGCTTCTAATTATTATTGCAAATTATAACTTGAAGATCTGAACTTGTAATTGTCAAATACAGAACTTAAAATTGATAGCTTCTAATTATTATTGTAAATTAAAACTTGAAGATCTGAACTTGTAATTGTCAAATACAGAACTTAAAATTGATAGCTTCTAATTATTATTGCAAATAATAACTTGAAGATCTGAACTTGTAATTGTCAAATGCTGAACTTAAAATTGATAGCTTCTAATTATTATTGCAAATAATAATTTGAAGATCTGTACTTGTAATTGTCAAATACAGAACTTAAAATTGATAGCTTATAATAATAATTCAAATTATAACTTGAAGATCTGAACTTGTAATAGTCAAATACAGAACTTCGAATTGTTAAATACTAATTATTAGTGCAAATTATAACTTGAAGATCTGAACTTGTAATAGGTAAATACAGAACTTCGAATTGTTAAATTCAACCTAAGATTGCAAATAATAATTTGAAGATCTGAACTTGTAATAGTCAAATACAGAACTTAAAATTGATAGCTTCTAATTATTATTGCAAATTATAACTTGAAGATCTGAACTTGTAATTGTCAAATACAGAACCTAAAATTGATAGCTTCTAATTATTATTGTAAATTATAACTTGAAGATCTGAACTAGTAATTGTCAAATACAGAACTTAAAATTGATACTTGAACATCTGAACTTGTAATTGTCAAATACAGAACTTAAAATTGATAGCTTCTAATTATTATTTCAAATTATAACTTGAAGATCTGAACTTGTAATTGTCAAATACAGAACTTAAAATTGATAGCTTCTGATTATTATTGCAAATAATAACTTGAAGATCTGTACTTGTAATTGTCAAATACAGAACTTAAAATTGATAGCTTATAATTATAGTTCAAATTATAACTTGAAGATCTGAACTTGTAATAGTCAAATACAGAACTTCGAATTGTTAAATACAAATTATTAGTGCAAATTATAACTTGAAGATCTGAACTTGCAAATAGGTAAATACAGAACTTCGAATTGTTAAATTCAAACTAAGATTGCAAATAATAATTTGAAGATCTGAACTTGTAATAGTCAAATACAGAACTTAAAATTGATAGCTTCTAATTATTATTGTAAATTATAACTTGAAGATCTGAACTTGTAATAGTGAATTACAGAACTTAGATTTGTTAAATTCAAATTATTATTTCAAATTATAACTTGAAGATCTGAACTAGTAATTGTCAAATACAGAACTTAAAATTGATAGCTTCTAATTATTATTGCAAATTATAACTAGAAGATCTGAACTTGTAATTGTCAATTACAGAACTTAAAATTGATAGCTTCTAATTATTATTTCAAATTATAACTTGAAGATCTGAACTAGTAATTGTCAAATACAGAACTTAAAATTGATAGCTTATAATTATAATTCAAATTATAACTTGAAGATCTGAACTTGTAATAGTGAATTACAGAACTTAGATTTGTTAAATTCAAATTATTATTTCAAATTATAACTTGAAGATCTGTTCTAGTAATTGTCAAATACAGACCTTAAAATTGATAACTTCTAATTATTATTGCAAATTATAACTTGAAGATCTGAACTTGTAATTGTCAAATACAGAACTTAAAATTGATAGCTTCTATTTATTATTTTAATTATAACTTGAAGATCTGAACTTGTAACTGTCAAATACAGAACTTAAAATTGATAGCTTCTAATTATTATTGCAACTAATAACTTGAAGATCAGAACTTGTAATTGTCAAATACAGAACTTAAAATTGATAGCTTCTAATTATTATTGCAAATTATAATTTGAAGATCTGAACTTGTAATAGACAAATACGCAACTTAGCATTGTTAAATACAAATTGTGATTGCAAATTATAACTTGAACATCTGAACCTGTAATTGTCAAATACAGAACTTAAAATTGATAGCTTCTAATTATTATTGTAAATTATAACTTGAAGATCTGAACTTGTAATTGTCAAATACAGAACTTAAAATTGATAGCATCTAATTATTATTGCAACTAATAACTATCAGATCTGAACTTGTAATTGTCAAATACAGAACTTAAAATTGATAGCTTCTAATTATTATTGCAAATTATAACTTGAAGATCTGAACTAGTAATTGTCAAATACAGAACTTCTAATTGTTAAATACAAATTATTAGTGCAAATTATAACTTGAAGATCTGAACTAGTAATTGTCAAATACAGAACTTAAAATTGATAGCTTCTAATTATTATTGTACATTATAACTTGAAGATCTGAACTTGTAATTGTCAAATACAGAACTTAAAATTGATAGCTTCCAATTATTATTGCAAATAATAACTTGAAGATCTGAACTAGTAATTGTCAAATACAGAACTTAAAATTGATAGCTTCTACTTATTATTGCAAATTATAACTTGAAGTTCTGAACTTGTAATTTTCAAATACAGAACTTACAATTGATAGCTTCTAATTATTATTGCAAATTATAATTTGAAGATGTGAACTTGTAATAGACAAATACGCAAATTAGCATTGTTAAATACAAATTATGATTGCAAATTAAAACTTGAAGATCTGAACTTGTAATTGTCAAATACAGAACTTAAAATTGATAGCTTCTAATTATTATTGTAAATTATAACTTGAAGATCTGAATTTGTAATAGTGAATTACAGAACTTAGATTTGTTAAATTCAAATTATTATTTCAAATTATAACTTGAAGATCTGAACTAGTAATTGTCAAATACAGAACTTAAAATTGATAGCTTCTAAGTATTATTGCAAATTATAACTTGAAGATCTGAACTTGTAATTATCAAATACAGAACTTAAAATTGATAGCTTCTAATTATTATTGTAAATTATAACTTGAAGATCTGAACTTGTAATTGTCAAATACAGAACTTAAAATTGATAGCTTCTAATTATTATTGCAAATAATAACTTGAAGATCTGAACTTGTAATTGTCAAATGCAGAACTTAAAATTGATAGCTTCTAATTATTATTGCAAATAATAATTTGAAGATCTGTACTTGTAATTGTCAAATACAGAACTTAAAATTGATAGCTTATAATAATAATTCAAATTATAACTTGAAGATCTGAACTTGTAATAGTCAAATACAGAACTTCGAATTGTTAAATACAAATTATTAGTGCAAATTATAACTTGAAGATCTGAACTTGTAATAGGTAAATACAGAACTTCGAATTGTTAAATTCAACCTAAGATTGCAAATAATAATTTGAAGATCTGAACTTGTAATAGTCAAATACAGAACTTAAAATTGATAGCTTCTAATTATTATTGCAAATTATAACTTGAAGATCTGAACTTGCAAATAGGTAAATACAGAACTTCTAATTGTTAAATACAAATTATTAGTGCAAATTATAACTTGAAGATCTGAACTAGTAATTGTCAAATACAGAACTTAAAATTGATAGCTTCTAATTATTATTGCAAATTATAACTTGAAGATCTGAACTTGTAATTGTCAAATACAGAACTTAAAATTGATAGCTTCTAATTATTATTTCAAATTATAACGTGAAGAACTGAACTTGTAATTGTCAAATACAGAACTTAAAATTGATAGCTTCTAATTATTATTGCAAATTATAACTTGAAGATCTGAACTTGTAATTGTCAAATACAGAACTTCTAATTGTTAAATACAAATTATTAGTGCAAATTATAACTTGAAGATCTGAACTTGTAATTGTCAAATACAGAACTTAAAATTGATAGCTTCTAATTATTATTGTAAATTATAACTTGAAGATCTGAACTTGTAATAGTGAATTTGTTAAATTCAAATTATTATTTCAAATTATAACTTGAAGATCTGAACTAGTAATTGTCAAATACAGAACTAAAATTGATAGCTTCTAATTATTATTGCAAATTATAACTTGAAGATCTGAACTTGTAATTGTCAAATACAGAACTTAAAATTGATAGCTTCTAATTATTATTGTAAATTAAAACTTGAAGATCTGAACTTGTAATTGTCAAATACAGAACTTAAAATTGATAGCTTCTAATTATTATTGCAAATAATAACTTGAAGATCTGAACTTGTAATTGTCAAATGCTGAACTTAAAATTGATAGCTTCTAATTATTATTGCAAATAATAATTTGAAGATCTGTACTTGTAATTGTCAAATACAGAACTTAAAATTGATAGCTTATAATAATAATTCAAATTATAACTTGAAGATCTGAACTTGTAATAGTCAAATACAGAACTTCGAATTGTTAAATACTAATTATTAGTGCAAATTATAACTTGAAGATCTGAACTTGTAATAGGTAAATACAGAACTTCGAATTGTTAAATTCAACCTAAGATTGCAAATAATAATTTGAAGATCTGAACTTGTAATAGTCAAATACAGAACTTAAAATTGATAGCTTCTAATTATTATTGCAAATTATAACTTGAAGATCTGAACTTGTAATTGTCAAATACAGAACCTAAAATTGATAGCTTCTAATTATTATTGTAAATTATAACTTGAAGATCTGAACTAGTAATTGTCAAATACAGAACTTAAAATTGATAGCTTCTGATTATTATTGCAAATTATAACTTGAACATCTGAACTTGTAATTGTCAAATACAGAACTTAAAATTGATAGCTTCTAATTATTATTTCAAATTATAACTTGAAGATCTGAACTTGTAATTGTCAAATACAGAACTTAAAATTGATAGCTTCTAATTATTATTGCAAATAATAACTTGAAGATCTGTACTTGTAATTGTCAAGTACAGAACTTAAAATTGATAGCTTATAATTATAGTTCAAATTATAACTTGAAGATCTGAACTTGTAATAGTCAAATACAGAACTTCGAATTGTTAAATACAAATTATTAGTGCAAATTATAACTTGAAGATCTGAACTAGTAATTGTCAAATACAGAACTTAAAATTGATAGCTTCTAATTATTATTGCAAATTATAACTTGAAGATCTGAACTTGTAATTGTCAAATACAGAACTTAAAATTGATAGCTTCTAATTATTATTTCAAATTATAACTTGAAGATCTGAACTAGTAATTGTCAAATACAGAACTAAAATTGATAGCTTCTAATTATTATTGCAAATTATAACTTGAAGATCTGAACTTGTAATTGTCAAATACAGAACTTAAAATTGATAGCTTCTAATTATTATTGTAAATTAAAACTTGAAGATCTGAACTTGTAATTGTCAAATACAGAACTTAAAATTGATAGCTTCTAATTATTATTGCAAATAATAACTTGAAGATCTGAACTTGTAATTGTCAAATGCTGAACTTAAAATTGATAGCTTCTAATTATTATTGCAAATAATAATTTGAAGATCTGTACTTGTAATTGTCAAATACAGAACTTAAAATTGATAGCTTATAATAATAATTCAAATTATAACTTGAAGATCTGAACTTGTAATTGTCAAATACAGAACTTAAAATTGATAGCCTCTAATTATTATTGTAAATTATAACTTGAAGATCTGAACTTGTAATAGTGAATTTGTTAAATTCAAATTATTATTTCAAATTATAACTTGAAGATCTGAACTAGTAATTGTCAAATACAGAACTAAAATTGATAGCTTCTAATTATTATTGCAAATTATAACTTGAAGATCTGAACTTGTAATTGTCAAATACAGAACTTAAAATTGATAGCTTCTAATTATTATTGTAAATTATAACTTGAAGATCTGAACTTGTAATTGTCAAATACAGAACTTCTAATTGTTAAATACAAATTATTAGTGCAAATTATAACTTGAAGATCTGAACTTGTAATTGTCAAATACAGAACTTAAAATTGATAGCTTCTAATTATTATTGTAAATTATAACTTGAAGATCTGAACTTGTAATAGTGAATTTGTTAAATTCAAATTATTATTTCAAATTATAACTTGAAGATCTGAACTAGTAATTGTCAAATACAGAACTAAAATTGATAGCTTCTAATTATTATTGCAAATTATAACTTGAAGATCTGAACTTGTAATTGTCAAATACAGAACTTAAAATTGATAGCTTCTAATTATTATTGTAAATTAAAACTTGAAGATCTGAACTTGTAATTGTCAAATACAGAACTTAAAATTGATAGCTTCTAATTATTATTGCAAATAATAACTTGAAGATCTGAACTTGTAATTGTCAAATGCTGAACTTAAAATTGATAGCTTCTAATTATTATTGCAAATAATAATTTGAAGATCTGTACTTGTAATTGTCAAATACAGAACTTAAAATTGATAGCTTATAATAATAATTCAAATTATAACTTGAAGATCTGAACTTGTAATTGTCAAATACAGAACTTAAAATTGATAGCTTCTAATTATTATTGTAAATTATAACTTGAAGATCTGAACTTGTAATAGTGAATTTGTTAAATTCAAATTATTATTTCAAATTATAACTTGAAGATCTGAACTAGTAATTGTCAAATACAGAACTAAAATTGATAGCTTCTAATTATTATTGCAAATTATAACTTGAAGATCTGAACTTGTAATTGTCAAATACAGAACTTAAAATTGATAGCTTCTAATTATTATTGTAAATTAAAACTTGAAGATCTGAACTTGTAATTGTCAAATACAGAACTTAAAATTGATAGCTTCTAATTATTATTGCAAATAATAACTTGAAGATCTGAACTGGTAATTGTCAAATGCTGAACTTAAAATTGATAGCTTCTAATTATTATTGCAAATAATAATTTGAAGATCTGTACTTGTAATTGTCAAATACAGAACTTAAAATTGATAGCTTATAATAATAATTCAAATTATAACTTGAAGATCTGAACTTGTAATAGTCAAATACAGAACTTCGAATTGTTAAATACTAATTATTAGTGCAAATTATAACTTGAAGATCTGAACTTGTAATAGGTAAATACAGAACTTCGAATTGTTCAATTCAACCTAAGATTGCAAATAATAATTTGAAGATCTGAACTTGTAATAGTCAAATACAGAACTTAAAATTGATAGCTTCTAATTATTATTGCAAATTATAACTTGAAGATCTGAACTTGTAATTGTCAAATACAGAACCTAAAATTGATAGCTTCTAATTATTATTGTAAATTATAACTTGAAGATCTGAACTAGTAATTGTCAAATACAGAACTTAAAATTGATAGCTTCTGATTATTATTGCAAATTATAACTTGAACATCTGAACTTGTAATTGTCAAATACAGAACTTAAAATTGATAGCTTCTAATTATTATTTCAAATTATAACTTGAAGATCTGAACTTGTAATTGTCAAATACAGAACTTAAAATTGATAGCTTCTAATTATTATTGCAAATAATAACTTGAAGATCTGTACTTGTAATTGTCAAATACAGAACTTAAAATTGATAGCTTATAATTATAGTTCAAATTATAACTTGAAGATCTGAACTTGTAATAGTCAAATACAGAACTTCGAATTGTTAAATACAAATTATTAGTGCAAATTAAAACTTGAAGATCTGAACTTGCAAATAGGTAAATACAGAACTTCGAATTGTTAAATTCAAACTAAGATTGCAAATAATAATTTGAAGATCTGAACTTGTAATAGTCAAATACAGAACTTAAAATTGATAGCTTCTAATTATTATTGTAAATTATAACTTGAAGATCTGAACTTGTAATAGTGAATTACAGAACTTAGATTTGTTAAATTCAAATTATTATTTCAAATTATAACTTGAAGATCTGAACTAGTAATTGTCAAATACAGAACTTAAAATTGATAGCTTCTAATTATTATTGCAAATTATAACTAGAAGATCTGAACTTGTAATTGTCAATTACAGAACTTAAAATTGATAGCTTCTAATTATTATTTCAAATTATAACTTGAAGATCTGAACTAGTAATTGTCAAATACAGAACTTAAAATTGATAGCTTATAATTATAATTCAAATTATAACTTGAAGATCTGAACTTGTAATAGTGAATTACAGAACTTAGATTTGTTAAATTCAAATTATTATTTCAAATTATAACTTGAAGATCTGTTCTAGTAATTGTCAAATACAGACCTTAAAATTGATAACTTCTAATTATTATTGCAAATAATAACTTGAAGATCTGAACTTGTAATTGTCAAATGCTGAACTTAAAATTGATAGCTTCTAATTATTATTGCAAATAATAATTTGAAGATCTGTACTTGTAATTGTCAAATACAGAACTTAAAATTGATAGCTTATAATAATAATTCAAATTATAACTTGAAGATCTGAACTTGTAATAGTCAAATACAGATTTCGAATTGTTAAATACTAATTATTAGTGCAAATTATAACTTGAAGATCTGAACTTGTAATAGGTAAATACAGAACTTCGAATTGTTAAATTCAACCTAAGATTGCAAATAATAATTTGAAGATCTGAACTTGTAATAGTCAAATACAGAACTTAAAATTGATAGCTTCTAATTATTATTGCAAATTATAACTTGAAGATCTGAACTTGTACTTGTCAAATACAGAACCTAAAATTGATAGCTTCTAATTATTATTGTAAATTATAACTTGAAGATCTGAACTAGTAATTGTCAAATACAGAACTTAAAATTGATAGCTTCTGATTATTATTGCAAATTATAACTTGAACATCTGAACTTGTAATTGTCAAATACAGAACTTAAAATTGATAGCTTCTAATTATTATTTCAAATTATAACTTGAAGATCTGAACTTGTAATTGTCAAATACAGAACTTAAAATTGATAGCTTCTAATTATTATTGCAAATAATAACTTGAAGATCTGTACTTGTAATTGTCAAATACAGAACTTAAAATTGATAGCTTATAATTATAGTTCAAATTATAACTTGAAGATCTGAACTTGTAATAGTCAAATACAGAACTTCGAATTGTTAAATACAAATTATTAGTGCAAATTATAACTTGAAGATCTGAACTAGTAATTGTCAAATACAGAACTTAAAATTGATAGCTTCTAATTATTATTGCAAATTATAACTTGAAGATCTGAACTTGTAATTGTCAAATACAGAACTTAAAATTGATAGCTTCTAATTATTATTTCAAATTATAACGTGAAGAACTGAACTTGTAATTGTCAAATACAGAACTTAAAATTGATAGCTTCTAATTATTATTGTAAATTATAACTTGAAGATCTGAACTTGTAATTGTCAAATACAGAACTTCTAATTGTTAAATACAAATTATTAGTGCAAATTATAACTTGAAGATCTGAACTTGTAATTGTCAAATACAGAACTTAAAATTGATAGCTTCTAATTATTATTGTAAATTATAACTTGAAGATCTGAACTTGTAATAGTGAATTTGTTAAATTCAAATTATTATTTCAAATTATAACTTGAAGATCTGAACTAGTAATTGTCAAATACAGAACTAAAATTGATAGCTTCTAATTATTATTGCAAATTATAACTTGAAGATCTGAACTTGTAATTGTCAAATACAGAACTTAAAATTGATAGCTTCTAATTATTATTGTAAATTAAAACTTGAAGATCTGAACTTGTAATTGTCAAATACAGAACTTAAAATTGATAGCTTCTAATTATTATTGCAAATAATAACTTGAAGATCTGAACTTGTAATTGTCAAATGCTGAACTTAAAATTGATAGCTTCTAATTATTATTGCAAATAATAATTTGAAGATCTGTACTTGTAATTGTCAAATACAGAACTTAAAATTGATAGCTTATAATAATAATTCAAATTATAACTTGAAGATCTGAACTTGTAATTGTCAAATACAGAACTTAAAATTGATAGCTTCTAATTATTATTGTAAATTATAACTTGAAGATCTGAACTTGTAATAGTGAATTTGTTAAATTCAAATTATTATTTCAAATTATAACTTGAAGATCTGAACTAGTAATTGTCAAATACAGAACTAAAATTGATAGCTTCTAATTATTATTGCAAATTATAACTTGAAGATCTGAACTTGTAATTGTCAAATACAGAACTTAAAATTGATAGCTTCTAATTATTATTGTAAATTAAAACTTGAAGATCTGAACTTGTAATTGTCAAATACAGAACTTAAAATTGATAGCTTCTAATTATTATTGCAAATAATAACTTGAAGATCTGAACTTGTAATTGTCAAATGCTGAACTTAAAATTGATAGCTTCTAATTATTATTGCAAATAATAATTTGAAGATCTGTACTTGTAATTGTCAAATACAGAACTTAAAATTGATAGCTTATAATAATAATTCAAATTATAACTTGAAGATCTGAACTTGTAATAGTCAAATACAGAACTTCGAATTGTTAAATACTAATTATTAGTGCAAATTATAACTTGAAGATCTGAACTTGTAATAGGTAAATACAGAACTTCGAATTGTTAAATTCAACCTAAGATTGCAAATAATAATTTGAAGATCTGAACTTGTAATAGTCAAATACAGAACTTAAAATTGATAGCTTCTAATTATTATTGCAAATTATAACTTGAAGATCTGAACTTGTAATTGTCAAATACAGAACCTAAAATTGATAGCTTCTAATTATTATTGTAAATTATAACTTGAAGATCTGAACTAGTAATTGTCAAATACAGAACTTAAAATTGATAGCTTCTGATTATTATTGCAAATTATAACTTGAACATCTGAACTTGTAATTGTCAAATACAGAACTTAAAATTGATAGCTTCTAATTATTATTTCAAATTATAACTTGAAGATCTGAACTTGTAATTGTCAAATACAGAACTTAAAATTGATAGCTTCTAATTATTATTGCAAATAATAACTTGAAGATCTGTACTTGTAATTGTCAAATACAGAACTTAAAATTGATAGCTTATAATTATAGTTCAAATTATAACTAGAAGATCTGAACTTGTAATAGTCAAATACAGAACTTCGAATTGTTAAATACAAATTATTAGTGCAAATTATAACTTGAAGATCTGAACTTGCAAATAGGTAAATACAGAACTTCGAATTGTTAAATTCAAACTAAGATTGCAAATAATAATTTGAAGATCTGAACTTGTAATAGTCAAATACAGAACTTAAAATTGATAGCTTCTAATTATTATTGTAAATTATAACTTGAAGATCTGAACTTGTAATAGTGAATTACAGAACTTAGATTTGTTAAATTCAAATTATTATTTCAAATTATAACTTGAAGATCTGAACTAGTAATTGTCAAATACAGAACTTAAAATTGATAGCTTCTAATTATTATTGCAAATTATAACTAGAAGATCTGAACTTGTAATTGTCAATTACAGAACTTAAAATTGATAGCTTCTAATTATTATTTCAAATTATAACTTGAAGATCTGAACTAGTAATTGTCAAATACAGAACTTAAAATTGATAGCTTATAATTATAATTCAAATTATAACTTGAAGATCTGAACTTGTAATAGTGAATTACAGAACTTAGATTTGTTAAATTCAAATTATTATTTCAAATTATAACTTGAAGATCTGTTCTAGTAATTGTCAAATACAGACCTTAAAATTGATAACTTCTAATTATTATTGCAAATTATAACTTGAAGATCTGAACTTGTAATTGTCAAATACAGAACTTAAAATTGATAGCTTCTATTTATTATTTTAATTATAACTTGAAGATCTGAACTTGTAACTGTCAAATACAGAACTTAAAATTGATAGCTTCTAATTATTATTGCAACTAATAACTTGAAGATCAGAACTTGTAATTGTCAAATACAGAACTTAAAATTGATAGCTTCTAATTATTATTGCAAATTATAATTTGAAGATCTGAACTTGTAATAGACAAATACGCAACTTAGCATTGTTAAATACAAATTGTGATTGCAAATTATAACTTGAACATCTGAACCTGTAATTGTCAAATACAGAACTTAAAATTGATAGCTTCTAATTATTATTGTAAATTATAACTTGAAGATCTGAACTTGTAATTGTCAAATACAGAACTTAAAATTGATAGCATCTAATTATTATTGCAACTAATAACTTGCAGATCTGAACTTGTAATTGTCAAATACAGAACTTAAAATTGATAGCTTCTAATTATTATTGCAAATTATAACTTGAAGATCTGAACTAGTAATTGTCAAATACAGAACTTCTAATTGTTAAATACAAATTATTAGTGCAAATTATAACTTGAAGATCTGAACTAGTAATTGTCAAATACAGAACTTAAAATTGATAGCTTCTAATTATTATTGTACATTATAACTTGAAGATCTGAACTTGTAATTGTCAAATACAGAACTTAAAATTGATAGCTTCCAATTATTATTGCAAATAATAACTTGAAGATCTGAACTAGTAATTGTCAAATACAGAACTTAAAATTGATAGCTTCTACTTATTATTGCAAATTATAACTTGAAGTTCTGAACTTGTAATTTTCAAATACAGAACTTACAATTGATAGCTTCTAATTATTATTGCAAATAATAACTTGAAGATCTGTACTTGTAATTGTCAAATACAGAACTTAAAATTGATAGCTTATAATTATAGTTCAAATTATAACTTGAAGATCTGAACTTGTAATAGTCAAATACAGAACTTCGAATTGGTAAATACAAATTATTAGTGCAAATTATAACTTGAAGATCTGAACTTGCAAATAGGTAAATACAGAACTTCGAATTGTTAAATTCAAACTAAGATTGCAAATAATAATTTGAAGATCTGAACTTGTAATAGTCAAATACAGAACTTAAAATTGATAGCTTCTAATTATTATTGTAAATTATAACTTGAAGATCTGAACTTGTAATAGTGAATTACAGAACTTAGATTTGTTAAATTCAAATTATTATTTCAAATTATAACTTGAAGATCTGAACTAGTAATTGTCAAATACAGAACTTAAAATTGATAGCTTCTAATTATTATTGCAAATTATAACTAGAAGATCTGAACTTGTAATTGTCAATTACAGAACTTAAAATTGATAGCTTCTAATTATTATTTCAAATTATAACTTGAAGATCTGAACTAGTAATTGTCAAATACAGAACTTAAAATTGATAGCTTATAATTATAATTCAAATTATAACTTGAAGATCTGAACTTGTAATAGTGAATTACAGAACTTAGATTTGTTAAATTCAAATTATTATTTCAAATTATAACTTGAAGATCTGTTCTAGTAATTGTCAAATACAGACCTTAAAATTGATAACTTCTAATTATTATTGCAAATTATAACTTGAAGATCTGAACTTGTAATTGTCAAATACAGAACTTAAAATTGATAGCTTCTATTTATTATTTTAATTATAACTTGAAGATCTGAACTTGTAACTGTCAAATACAGAACTTAAAATTGATAGCTTCTAATTATTATTGCAACTAATAACTTGAAGATCAGAACTTGTAATTGTCAAATACAGAACTTAAAATTGATAGCTTCTAATTATTATTGCAAATTATAATTTGAAGATCTGAACCTGTAATAGACAAATACGCAACTTAGCATTGTTAAATACAAATTGTGATTGCAAATTATAACTTGAACATCTGAACCTGTAATTGTCAAATACAGAACTTAAAATTGATAGCTTCTAATTATTATTGTAAATTATAACTTGAAGATCTGAACTTGTAATTGTCAAATACAGAACTTAAAATTGATAGCATCTAATTATTATTGCAACTAATAACTTGCAGATCTGAACTTGTAATTGTCAAATACAGAACTTAAAATTGATAGCTTCTAATTATTATTGCAAATTATAACTTGAAGATCTGAACTAGTAATTGTCAAATACAGAACTTCTAATTGTTAAATACAAATTATTAGTGCAAATTATAACTTGAAGATCTGAACTAGTAATTGTCAAATACAGAACTTAAAATTGATAGCTTCTAATTATTATTGTACATTATAACTTGAAGATCTGAACTTGTAATTGTCAAATACAGAACTTAAAATTGATAGCTTCCAATTATTATTGCAAATAATAACTTGAAGATCTGAACTAGTAATTGTCAAATACAGAACTTAAAATTGATAGCTTCTACTTATTATTGCAAATTATAACTTGAAGTTCTGAACTTGTAATTTTCAAATACAGAACTTACAATTGATAGCTTCTAATTATTATTGCAAATTATAATTTGAAGATGTGAACTTGTAATAGACAAATACGCAAATTAGCATTGTTAAATACAAATTATGATTGCAAATTAAAACTTGAAGATCTGAACTTGTAATTGTCAAATACAGAACTTAAAATTGATAGCTTCTAATTATTATTGTAAATTATAACTTGAAGATCTGAATTTGTAATAGTGAATTACAGAACTTAGATTTGTTAAATTCAAATTATTATTTCAAATTATAACTTGAAGATCTGAACTAGTAATTGTCAAATACAGAACTTAAAATTGATAGCTTCTAAGTATTATTGCAAATTATAACTTGAAGATCTGAACTTGTAATTATCAAATACAGAACTTAAAATTGATAGCTTCTAATTATTATTGTAAATTATAACTTGAAGATCTGAACTTGTAATTGTCAAATACAGAACTTAAAATTGATAGCTTCTAATTATTATTGCAAATAATAACTTGAAGATCTGAACTTGTAATTGTCAAATGCAGAACTTAAAATTGATAGCTTCTAATTATTATTGCAAATAATAATTTGAAGATCTGTACTTGTAATTGTCAAATACAGAACTTAAAATTGATAGCTTATAATAATAATTCAAATTATAACTTGAAGATCTGAACTTGTAATAGTCAAATACAGAACTTCGAATTGTTAAATACAAATT
Organism: Cantharis lateralis; assembly: GCA_963170105.1. Classification (NCBI taxonomy): domain Eukaryota; kingdom Metazoa; phylum Arthropoda; class Insecta; order Coleoptera; family Cantharidae; genus Cantharis; species Cantharis lateralis. The sequence goes on from OY720627.1 coordinate 26,315,013, forward strand.
ATTAGTGCAAATTATAACTTGAAGATCTGAACTTGTAATAGGTAAATACAGAACTTCGAATTGTTAAATTCAACCTAAGATTGCAAATAATAATTTGAAGATCTGAACTTGTAATAGTCAAATACAGAACTTAAAATTGATAGCTTCTAATTATTATTGCAAATTATAACTTGAAGATCTGAACTTGTAATTGTCAAATACAGAACCTAAAATTGATAGCTTCTAATTATTATTGTAAATTATAACTTGAAGATCTGAACTAGTAATTGTCAAATACAGAACTTAAAATTGATAGCTTCTGATTATTATTGCAAATTATAACTTGAACATCTGAACTTGTAATTGTCAAATACAGAACTTAAAATTGATAGCTTCTAATTATTATTTCAAATTATAACTTGAAGATCTGAACTTGTAATTGTCAAATACAGAACTTAAAATTGATAGCTTCTAATTATTATTGCAAATAATAACTTGAAGATCTGTACTTGTAATTTTCAAATACAGAACTTAAAATTGATAGCTTATAATTATGGTTCAAATTATAACTTGAAGATCTGAACTTGTAATAGTCAAATACAGAACTTCGAATTGTTAAATACAAATTATTAGTGCAAATTATAACTTGAAGATCTGAACTTGTAATAGTCAAATACAGAACTTCGAATTGTTAATTACAAATTATTAGTGCAAATTATAACTTGAAGATCTGAACTTGCAAATAGGCTAATACAGAACTTCGAATTGTTAAATTCAAACTAAGATTGCAAATAATAATTTGAAGATCTGAACTTGTAATAGTCAAATACAGAACTTAAAATTGATAGCTTCTAATTATTATTTTAATTATAACTTGAAGATCTGAACTTGTAATTGTCAAATACAGAACTTAAAATTGATAGCTTCGAATTATTATTGCAACTAATAACTTGAAGATCTGAACTTGTAATTGTCAAATACAGAACTTAAAATTGATAGCTTCTAATTATTATTGCAAATTATAATTTGAAGATCTGAACTTGTAATAGACAAATACGCAACTTAGCATTGTTAAATACAAATTGTGATTGCAAATTATAACTTGAACATCTGAACCTGTAATTGTCAAATACAGAACTTAAAATTGATAGCTTCTAATTATTATTGTAAATTATAACTTGAAGATCTGAACTTGTAATTGTCAAATACAGAACTTAAAATTGATAGCTTCTAATTATTATTGCAACTAATAACTTGAAGATCTGAACTTGTAATTGTCAAATACAGAACTTAAAATTGATAGCTTCTAATTATTATTGCAAATTATAACTTGAAGATCTGAACTAGTAATTGTCAAATACAGAACTTCTAATTGTTAAATACAAATTATTAGTGCAAATTATAACTTGAAGATCTGAACTAGTAATTGTCAAATACAGAACTTAAAATTGATAGCTTCTAATTATTATTGTAAATTATAACTTGAAGATCTGAACTTGTAATTGTCAAATACAGAACTTAAAATTGATAGCTTCCAATTATTATTGCAAATAATAACTCGAAGATCTGAACTTGTAATTGTCAAATACAGAACTTAAAATTGATAGCTTCTAATTATTATTGCAAATTATAACTTGAAGTTCTGAACTTGTAATTTTCAAATACAGAACTTACAATTGATAGCTTCTAATTATTATTGCAATTTATAATTTGAAGATGTGAACTTGTAATAGACAAATACGCAACTTAGCATTGTTAAATACAAATTATGATTGCAAATTAAAACTTGAAGATCTGAACTAGTAATTGTCAAATACAGAACTTAAAATTGATAGCTTATAATTATAATTCAAATTATAACTTGAAGATCTGAACTTGTAATAGTGAATTACAGAACTTAGATTTGTTAAATTCAAATTATTATTTCAAATTATAACTTGAAGATCTGAACTAGTAATTGTCAAATACAGACCTTAAAATTGATAACTTCTAATTATTATTGCAAATTATAACTTGAAGATCTGAACTTGTAATTGTCAAATACAGAACTTAAAATTGATAGCTTCTAATTATTATTGTAAATTATAACTTGAAGATCTGAACTTGTAATTGTCAAATACAGAACTTAAAATTGATAGCTTCAAATTTTTATTGCAAATTATAATTTGAAGATCTGAACTTGTAATAGACAAATACGCAACTTAGCATTGTTAAATACAAATGGTGATTGCAAATTATAACTTGAACATCTGAACCTGTAATAGGTAAATACAGAACTTCGAATTGTTAAATTCAAACTAAGATTGCAAATAATAATTCGAAGATCTGAACTTGTAATAGTCAAATACAGAACTTCTAATTGTTAAATACAAATTATTAGTGCAAATTATAACTTGAAGATCTGAACTAGTAATTGTCAAATACAGAACTTAAAATTGATAGCTTCTAATTATTATTGCAAATTATAACTTGAAGATCTGAACTTGTAATTGTCAAATACAGAACTTAAAATGGATTGCTTCTAATTATTATTTCAAATTATAACGTGAAGAACTGAACTTGTAATTGTCAAATACAGAACTTAAAATTGATAGCTTCTAATTATTATTGCAAATTATAACTTGAAGATCTGAACTTGTAATTGTCAAATACAGAACTTCTAATTGTTAAATACAAATTATTAGTGCAAATTATAACTTGAAGATCTGAACTTGTGATTGTCAAATACAGAACTTAAAATTGATAGCTTCTAATTATTATTGTAAATTAGAACTTGAAGATCTGAACTTGTAATTGTCAAATACAGAACTTAAAATTGATAGCTTCCAATTATTATTGCAAATAATTTTTTTTTTTTTTTTTTTTTTTTTTTTTTTTTTTTTTTTTTTATTTTAAAATTGTATTTATTAGACACGATATTTTGAAAGCGGTTGCTTTCATTTTCGAGTTTATATGCAATTTTTTATTTTTTTTTATTTATTTACAATACATCTCATTCAGCAGAGCTGGTATAAAGATAAAATAATACATTAAAATATAAGTTATTAGTTGGTAAATGTGTACAAAAAACTTTATTTTTACAACTATTTATGGTTTTGTATTTATATGTTTATAGTTTTTTTTAGCTTATTGACATAATTTTTTATTTCTTTATTAAAAATATTCAAAGAATTAGCTTCTTTAATGTAATTCGGTAAACGGTTGTACTCTTGTAAGGCATTTATTGTTGTAGCTCTTTTCCCCATATTTGTTCTTGCTGTATTTATTACATAATCATTCTTTTTCCTGGTATTGTATTTATGAATTTGGTTTCGTCTTCTTAGATGTATACAGTTTTTTAATAGTTTATTTTCAATTTTATAGATTATCTTCATTTTTTCCATAAATATAAGTTCTTCTATATTAAATACGTTGTCTTTATATATCTCTGTTGTTGCAGTGAACCAATCCAAATTGAAAACAACTTTTAGTGCTTTATTTTGTTGGCGTTGTATCTTCGCGATATTGCCACTTTGGTGCGCCCAAGTTGATATACAGTACAAGTAATGTGGTTTAATAAATGCGTGATACATCATTATTCTATATTCTAAAGGGATTAACTTACTACATCTACTCATAGCTCCTATTAAAGGAGAATTTTTCTGTAAAGTCCAATTTGTATGTTGTTGCCATGTTAGTTGATCATCTACAATAATACCCAAGTATTTTATGTTTGTCACTCTCTGTAAAACAATGTTTTGTATCTTTAGAGAAATCGAAGGAGATTTCTTATTCTTTTGAGAAAATATCATATACTTAGTTTTGGTGCTGTTAATAGTAAGACGATTATGAGCCGTCCAGTGATAGTATTTTTGTAAGTCCCTATTTATTGCGTCCTGTAAATCTTCTAAGTTCTTTCCGTGATATAATAGTACCGTATCATCTGCAAAAGTAATGTACTTAGCTTGAAGTCCTGCTAAACGTATGCTGTCTACGTACAGAAGGTACAATAATGGTCCTAAAACCGTCCCTTGTGGGATTCCCATTGAGGTAGGTTTGTTTGTGCTCTTTTCACCATTTACATAAACGTATTGTGTTCTATCACGAAAGAAAGATGTAATAAAGTTTATGTTATTTTCATCAAATCCCAAACTTTTTAATTTATGCCAGAGCAGATCATGATTAACTGTATCAAATGCTTTTTTAAGATCCACAAATACCGCTAGTACATATTCCCTTTGGTCTAATTTTTCATGAACGAAATCCAATAGCTTTAATATTGCAGCTTGCGTGCCACTATTTTGTTGAAATCCAAACTGATAAAGGTCAAGACCACCGTTAATTGCAATGTGTTTAATAATTTTTTCTTTAATTAGTTTCTCAATAATTTTTGAGAACACACTGGTAATTGAGATAGGTCTGTAGTTACCACATTCATTTCTATCACCTGCTTTAAAAATTGGAATCACTTTAGCAGTTTTTAGTATTATCGGAAATTTACCATCTTTGTATGAAATGTTTATTAATTCAGGTAACTTTGGAAGAATTATTTCTTTTATTGACTGTAAATCCCTAACTGAAATTTGATCCGGTCCTGGTGAACTGTTCTGTTTAAGTGAATTAATTGCCAGCAATACTTGAGCCTCTTCGAAATTTTCTTTATCCATGGATGACCATTTAGATTCTTGAAAATCTTCTAATATGTTCACAACGTTTACATCTTTTGCTAGAATTGGTCCAATTTCCGTATAAAAACTGTTTATAGCACTTGCTATTTCCCCACTTATACTTGTTACTTTGTTGTTCCAGTTGATTTCTTTTATAAAGTCTCTTTTTTTGTTTCTGTTTTGGCCAGAGAAATCGTTTTTTAATATTTTATTGATTAGGTCCCACATTCTTCTTGGGTTACCATTGGATGATTCAATAGTTTTATTAATATAGTTTTGTTTTAGTTTTCTTGCTAATAATGTGCATTCGTTTTTTAATCTTTTATACCTTTGCAAAATGATTATATCCAGTTTATTTTTTAAGTATTTCTTGTACATTTTATTCCTTTTCTTTATTAGCAATAATAGCGAATTACTTACCCATATATTATTTGTTTTAATGTTAAAAGTTGTAGTGCATTTAATTTTTATATCATCAATATAATTAATCAATTCCTCAAAGTTGGTGATATTGGCATTTGGAAAAAATGTAGATTTGAATCAAATAATTCAAAATCAACTTTGGATTTATTAAAGATAGATTTTGTTTGCATATTACAGACTTTTTGGTTGTTGAATTGAGCCGTTAGGTTTATTATCTTATGGTCCGATATCTGATTGGTTACAATGTTAACTGAATTTTTTTTAATCTGGTTAATATCAGTAATAACATGATCAATTATAGATCTTTTATTGCTATGAATGTCAATTCTAGTTGGAGCTTTAATACTTAATCTGTTTAAGAATCTAAACCCGTTATTGTTAATTATTTGTTTATATTCAGATACGTCTTTATTGTTACTTAATAGATTAAGGTTAGCATCGCCAATGATAATCATATTTTTATACCTAGAACTCAATTCATCCATTTTCGAAAGGAAAAAATCTACTCTGCATTTTTGACTTCGATAAAAACCAAGAACTTTAAGATTTAAAGAAGCTACATTTATGATTATGTAATTAATGAAATTACCTGAAAATTCTTCCAACAGTTCCATTTCGACCCCAACTTTACCGTAAATTGCGACCCCCCCCCCCCCTGTCATTACGACATGAATGGAGAGCTGTATAATTGGTTAATCCCATGTAGTTGATTTCGTTCGAGTACAACCAAGTTTCCGTTACAATTATTATATCACTATTGTATTGCTGAGCCAATAATTCAAAATCTCTTACTTTATTTCTAATACTACGGATATTTACATATAAAAATTTAAGTTTAACAATTAGTTTTTTAAATTCTGAATATCGCTTTCATCATTGATAGTAACAATTTTAGATGTTTCGTTTTCTCTTATAAAAAATTTATTTTCCGCAAACCAAGCGTATTTGTAATTTAACTGCTTTTTAAGTATTCTGATTTTACGGAATAATTCTTGGTTATTTCTTGATAGTTCATCATTAATATAAATACTTTTGGACTTACCGAAGTTTTTATCATTCTTTTTTGCGTCCATGATGAGTTTTTTTGTTTTGCCGTCAAACAATTCCACTTTAATTACCCTAGAAGCTTTGTCACTTGTTTTTCCAATTCTGAAACAACGCTTGACATTTGTAGGATCGATGTCTAGTTTCAAACTTTTTAATAATAACTTGAAGATCTGAACTAGTAATTGTCAAATACAGAACTTAAAATTGATAGCTTCTAATTATTATTGCAAATTATAACTTGAAGTTCTGAACTTGTAATTTTCAAATACAGAACTTACAATTGATAGCTTCTAATTATTATTGCAAATTATAATTTGAAGATGTGAACTTGTAATAGACAAATACGCAAATTAGCATTGTTAAATACAAATTATGATTGCAAATTAAAACTTGAAGATCTGAACTTGTAATTGTCAAATACAGAACTTCAAATTGATAGCTTCTAATTATTATTGTAAATTATAACTTGAAGATCTGAATTAGTAATAGTGAATTACAGAACTTAGATTTGTTAAATTCAAATTATTATTTCAAATTATAACTTGAAGATCTGAACTAGTAATTGTCAAATACAGAACTTAAAATTGATAGCTTCTAATTATTATTGCAAATTATAACTTGAAGATCTGAACTTGTAATTGTCAATTACAGAACTTAAAATTGATAGCTTCTAATTATTATTTCAAATTATAACTTGAAGATCAGAACTAGTAATTGTCAAATACAGAACTTAAAATTGATAGCTTATAATTATAATTCAAATTATAACTTGAAGATCTGAACTTGTAATAGTGAATTACAGAACTTAGATTTGTTAAATTCAAATTATTATTTCAAATTATAACTTGAAGATCTGCACTAGTAATTGTCAAATACAGACCTTAAAATTGATAACTTCTAATTATTATTGCAAATTATAACTTGAAGATCTGAACTTGTAATTGTCAAATACAGAACTTAAAATTGATAGCTTCTAATTATTATTTTAATTATAACTTGAAGATCTGAACTTGTAATTGTCAATTACAGAACTTAAAATTGATAGCTTCTAATTATTATTGCAACTAATAACTTGAAGATCTGAACTTGTAATTGTCAAATACAGAACTTAAAATTGATAGCTTCTAATTATTATTGCAAATTATAATTTGAAGATCTGAACTTGTAATAGACAAATACGCAACTTAGCATTGTTAAATACAAATTGTGATTGCAAATTATAACTTGAACATCTGAACCTGTAATTGTCAAATACAGAACTTAAAATTGATAGCTTCTAATTATTATTGTAAATTATAACTTGAAGATCTGAACTTGTAATTGTCAAATACAGAACTTAAAATTGATAGCTTCTAATTATTATTGCAACTAATAACTTGAAGATCTGAACTTGTAATTGTCAAATACAGAACTTAAAATTGATAGCTTCTAATTATTATTGCAAATTATAACTTGAAGATCTGAACTAGTAATTGTCAAATACAGAACTTCTAATTGTTAAATACAAATTATTAGTGCAAATTATAACTTGAAGATCTGAACTAGTAATTGTCAAATACAGAACTTAAAATTGATAGCTTCTAATTATTATTGTAAATTATAACTTGAAGATCTGAACTTGTAATTGTCAAATACAGAACTTAAAATTGATAGCTTCCAATTATTATTGCAAATAATAACTTGAAGATCTGAACTTGTAATTGTCAAATACAGAACTTAAAATTGATAGCTTCTAATTATTATTGCAAATTATAACTTGAAGTTCTGAACTTGTAATTTTCAAATACAGAACTTACAATTGATAGCTTCTAATTATTATTGCAATTTATAATTTGAAGATGTGAACTTGTAATAGACAAATCCGCAACTTAGCATTGTTAAATACAAATTATGATTGCAAATTAAAACTTGAAGATCTGAACTAGTAATTGTCAAATACAGAACTTAAAATTGATAGCTTATAATTATAATTCAAATTATAACTTGAAGATCTGAACTTGTAATAGTGAATTACAGAACTTAGATTTGTTAAATTCAAATTATTATTTCAAATTATAACTTGAAGATCTGAACTAGTAATTGTCAAATACAGACCTTAAAATTGATAACTTCTAATTATTATTGCAAATTATAACTTGAAGATCTGAACTTGTAATTGTCAAATACAGAACTTAAAATTGATAGCTTCTAATTATTATTGTAAATTATAACTTGAAGATCTGAACTTGTAATTGTCAAATACAGAACTTAAAATTGATAGCTTCAAATTTTTATTGCAAATTATAATTTGAAGATCTGAACTTGTAATAGACAAATACGCAACTTAGCATTGTTAAATACAAATGGTGATTGCAAATTATAACTTGAACATCTGAACCTGTAATAGGTAAATACAGAACTTCGAATTGTTAAATTCAAACTAAGATTGCAAATAATAATTCGAAGATCTGAACTTGTAATAGTCAAATACAGAACTTCTAATTGTTAAATACAAATTATTAGTGCAAATTATAACTTGAAGATCTGAACTAGTAATTGTCAAATACAGAACTTAAAATTGATAGCTTCTAATTATTTTTGCAAATTATAACTTGAAGATCTGAACTTGTAATTGTCAAATACAGAACTTAAAATGGATTGCTTCTAATTATTATTTCAAATTATAACGTGAAGAACTGAACTTGTAATTGTCAAATACAGAACTTAAAATTGATAGCTTCTAATTATTATTGCAAATTATAACTTGAAGATCTGAACTTGTAATTGTCAAATACAGAACTTCTAATTGTTAAATACAAATTATTAGTGCAAATTATAACTTGAAGATCTGAACTTGTAATTGTCAAATACAGAACTTAAAATTGATAGCTTCTAATTATTATTGTAAATTATAACTTGAAGATCTGAACTTGTAATTGTCAAATACAGAACTTAAAATTGATAGCTTCCAATTATTATTGCAAATAATAACTATAAGATCTGAACTAGTAATTGTCAAATACAGAACTTAAAATTGATAGCTTCTAATTATTATTGCAAATTATAACTTGAAGTTCTGAACTTGTAATTTTCAAATACAGAACTTACAATTGATAGCTTCTAATTATTATTGCAAATTATAATTTGAAGATGTGAACTTGTAATAGACAAATACGCAAATTAGCATTGTTAAATACAAATTATGATTGCAAATTAAAACTTGAAGATCTGAACTTGTAATTGTCAAATACAGAACTTAAAATTGATAGCTTCTAATTATTATTGTAAATTATAACTTGAAGATCTGAATTAGTAATAGTGAATTACAGAACTTAGATTTGTTAAATTCAAATTATTATTTCAAATTATAACTTGAAGATCTGAACTAGTAATTGTCAAATACAGAACTTAAAATTGATAGCTTCTAAGTATTATTGCAAATTATAACTTGAAGATCTGAACTTGTAATTATCAAATACAGAACTTAAAATTAATAGCTTCTAATTATTATTGCAAATAATAACTTGAAGATCTGAACTTGTAATTGTCAAATGCAGAACTTAAAATTGATAGCTTCTAATTATTATTGCAAATAATAATTTGAAGATCTGTACTTGTAATTGTCAAATACAGAACTTAAAATTTATAGCTTATAATAATAATTCAAATTATAACTTGAAGATCTGAACTTGTAATAGTCAAATACAGAACTTCGAATTGTTAAATACAAATTATTAGTGCAAATTATAACTTGAAGATCTGAACTTGTAATAGGTAAATACAGAACTTCGAATTGTTAAATTCAACCTAAGATTGCAAATAATAATTTGAAGATCTGAACTTGTAATAGTCAAATACAGAACTTAAAATTGATAGCTTCTAATTATTATTGCAAATTATAACTTGAAGATCTGAACTTGTAATTGTCAAATACAGAACCTAAAATTTATAGCTTATAATAATAATTCAAATTATAACTTGAAGATCTGAACTTGTAATAGTCAAATACAGAACTTCGAATTGTTAAATACAAATTATTAGTGCAAATTATAACTTGAAGATCTGAACTTGTAATAGGTAAATACAGAACTTCGAATTGTTAAATTCAACCTAAGATTGCAAATAATAATTTGAAGATCTGAACTTGTAATAGTCAAATACAGAACTTAAAATTGATAGCTTCTAATTATTATTGCAAATTATAACTTGAAGATCTGAACTTGTAATTGTCAAATACAGAACCTAAAATTGATAGCTTCTAATTATTATTGTAAATTATAACTTGAAGATCTGAACTAGTAATTGTCAAATACAGAACTTAAAATTGATAGCTTCTGATTATTATTGCAAATTATAACTTGAACATCTGAACTTGTAATTGTCAAATACAGAACTCAAAATTGATAGCTTCTAATTATTATTTCAAATTATAACTTGAAGATCTGAACTTGTAATTGTCAAATACAGAACTTAAAATTGATAGCTTCTAATTATTATTGCAAATAATAACTTGAAGATCTGTACTTGTAATTTTCAAATACAGAACTTAAAATTGATAGCTTATAATTATAGTTCAAATTATAACTTGAAGATCTGAACTTGTAATAGTCAAATACAGAACTTCGAATTGTTAAATACAAATTATTAGTGCAAATTATAACTTGAAGATCTGAACTTGTAATAGTCAAATACAGAACTTCGAATTGTTAATTACTAATTATTAGTGCAAATTATAACTTGAAGATCTGAACTTGCAAATAGGCTAATACAGAACTTCGAATTGTTAAATTCAAACTAAGATTGCAAATAATAATTTGAAGATCTGAACTTGTAATAGTCAAATACAGAACTTAAAATTGATAGCTTCTAATTATTATTGTAAATTATAACTTGTAGATCTGAACTTGTAATAGTGAATTACAGAACTTAGATTTGTTAAATTCAAATTATTATTTCAAATTATAACTTGAAGATCTGAACTAGTAATTGTCAAATACAGAACTTAAAATTGATAGCTTCTAATTATTATTGCAAATTATAACTTGTAGATCTGAACTTGTAATTGTCAATTACAGAACTTAAAATTGATAGCTTCTAATTATTATTTCAAATTATAACTTGAAGATCAGAACTAGTAATTGTCAAATACAGACCTTAAAATTGATAACTTCTAATTATTATTGCAAATTATAACTTGAAGATCTGAACTTGTAATTGTCAAATACAGAACTTAAAATTGATAGCTTCTAATTATTATTGTAAATTATAACTTGAAGATCTGAACTTGTAATTGTCAAATACAGAACTTAAAATTGATAGCTTCAAATTTTTATTGCAAATTATAATTTGAAGATCTTAACTTGTAATAGACAAATACGCAACTTAGCATTGTTAAATACAAATGGTGATTGCAAATTATAACTTGAACATCTGAACCTGTAATAGGTAAATACAGAACTTCGAATTGTTAAATTCAAACTAAGATTGCAAATAATAATTCGAAGATCTGAACTTGTAATAGTCAAATACAGAACTTCTAATTGTTAAATACAAATTATTAGTGCAAATTATAACTTGAAGATCTGAACTAGTAATTGTCAAATACAGAACTTAAAATTGATAGCTTCTAATTATTATTGCAAATTATAACTTGAAGATCTGAACTTGTAATTGTCAAATACAGAACTTAAAATGGATTGCTTCTAATTATTATTTCAAATTATAACGTGAAGAACTGAACTTGTAATTGTCAAATACAGAACTTAAAATTGATAGCTTCTAATTATTATTGCAAATTATAACTTGAAGATCTGAACTTGTAATTGTCAAATACAGAACTTCTAATTGTTAAATACAAATTATTAGTGCAAATTATAACTTGAAGATCTGAACTTGTAATTGTCAAATACAGAACTTAAAATTGATAGCTTCTAATTATTATTGTAAATTATAACTTGAAGATCTGAACTTGTAATTGTCAAATACAGAACTTAAAATTGATAGCTTCCAATTATTATTGCAAATAATAACTTGAAGATCTGAACTAGTAATTGTCAAATACAGAACTTAAAATTGATAGCTTCTAATTATTATTGCAAATTATAACTTGAAGTTCTGAACTTGTAATTTTCAAATACAGAACTTACAATTGATAGCTTCTAATTATTATTGCAAATTATAATTTGAAGATGTGAACTTGTAATAGACAAATACGCAAATTAGCATTGTTAAATACAAATTATGATTGCAAATTAAAACTTGAAGATCTGAACTATTAATTGTCAAATACAGAACTTAAAATTGATAGCTTCTAATTATTATTGTAAATTATAACTTGAAGATCTGAATTAGTAATAGTGAATTTCAGAACTTAGATTTGTTAAATTCAAATTATTATTTCAAATTATAACTTGAAGATCTGAACTAGTAATTGTCAAATACAGAACTTAAAATTGATAGCTTCTAAGTATTATTGCAAATTATAACTTGAAGATCTGAACTTGTAATTATCAAATACAGAACTTAAAATTGATAGCTTCTAATTATTATTGCAAATAATAACTTGAAGATCTGAACTTGTAATTGTCAAATGCAGAACTTAAAATTGATAGCTTCTAATTATTATTGCAAATAATAATTTGAAGATCTGTACTTGTAATTGTCAAATACAGAACTTAAAATTTATAGCTTATAATAATAATTCAAATTATAACTTGAAGATCTGAACTTGTAATAGTCAAATACAGAACTTCGAATTGTTAAATACAAATTATTAGTGCAAATTATAACTTGAAGATCTGAACTTGTAATAGGTAAATACAGAACTTCGAATTGTTAAATTCAACCTAAGATTGCAAATAATAATTTGAAGATCTGAACTTGTAATAGTCAAATACAGAACTTAAAATTGATAGCTTCTAATTATTATTGCAAATTATAACTTGAAGATCTGAACTTGTAATTGTCAAATACAGAACCTAAAATTGATAGCTTCTAATTATTATTGTAAATTATAACTTGAAGATCTGAACTTGTAATTGTCAAATACAGAACTTAAAATTGATAGCTTCTAATTATTATTGTAAATTATAACTTGAAGATCTGAACTTGTAATTGTCAAATACAGAACTTAAAATTGATAGCTTCCAATTATTATTGCAAATAATAACTTGAAGATCTGAACTAGTAATTGTCAAATACAGAACTTAAAATTGATAGCTTCTAATTATTATTGCAAATTATAACTTGAAGTTCTGAACTTGTAATTTTCAATACAGAACTTACAATTGATAGCTTCTAATTATTATTGCAAATTATAATTTGAAGATGTGAACTTGTAATAGACAAATACGCAAATTAGCATTGTTAAATACAAATTATGATTGCAAATTAAAACTTGAAGATCTGAACTATTAATTGTCAAATACAGAACTTAAAATTGATAGCTTCTAATTATTATTGTAAATTATAACTTGAAGATCTGAATTAGTAATAGTGAATTTCAGAACTTAGATTTGTTAAATTCAAATTATTATTTCAAATTATAACTTGAAGATCTGAACTAGTAATTGTCAAATACAGAACTTAAAATTGATAGCTTCTAAGTATTATTGCAAATTATAACTTGAAGATCTGAACTTGTAATTATCAAATACAGAACTTAAAATTGATAGCTTCTAATTATTATTGCAAATAATAACTTGAAGATCTGAACTTGTAATTGTCAAATGCAGAACTTAAAATTGATAGCTTCTAATTATTATTGCAAATAATAATTTGAAGATCTGTACTTGTAATTGTCAAATACAGAACTTAAAATTTATAGCTTATAATAATAATTCAAATTATAACTTGAAGATCTGAACTTGTAATAGTCAAATACAGAACTTCGAATTGTTAAATACAAATTATTAGTGCAAATTATAACTTGAAGATCTGAACTTGTAATAGGTAAATACAGAACTTCGAATTGTTAAATTCAACCTAAGATTGCAAATAATAATTTGAAGATCTGAACTTGTAATAGTCAAATACAGAACTTAAAATTGATAGCTTCTAATTATTATTGCAAATTATAACTTGAAGATCTGAACTTGTAATTGTCAAATACAGAACCTAAAATTGATAGCTTCTAATTATTATTGTAAATTATAACTTGAAGATCTGAACTAGTAATTGTCAAATACAGAACTTAAAATTGATAGCTTCTGATTATTATTGCAAATTATAACTTGAACATCTGAACTTGTAATTGTCAAATACAGAACTCAAAATTGATAGCTTCTAATTATTATTTCAAATTATAACTTGAAGATCTGAACTTGTAATTGTCAAATACAGAACTTAAAATTGATAGCTTCTAATTATTATTGCAAATAATAACTTGAAGATCTGTACTTGTAATTTTCAAATACAGAACTTAAAATTGATAGCTTATAATTATAGTTCAAATTATAACTTGAAGATCTGAACTTGTAATAGTCAAATACAGAACTTCGAATTGTTAAATACAAATTATTAGTGCAAATTATAACTTGAAGATCTGAACTTGTAATAGTCAAATACAGAACTTCGAATTGTTAATTACTAATTATTAGTGCAAATTATAACTTGAAGATCTGAACTTGCAAATAGGCTAATACAGAACTTCGAATTGTTAAATTCAAACTAAGATTGCAAATAATAATTTGAAGATCTGAACTTGTAATAGTCAAATACAGAACTTAAAATTGATAGCTTCTAATTATTATTGTAAATTATAACTTGAAGATCTGAACTTGTAATAGTGAATTACAGAACTTAGATTTGTTAAATTCAAATTATTATTTCAAATTATAACTTGAAGATCTGAACTAGTAATTGTCAAATACAGAACTTAAAATTGATAGCTTCTAATTATTATTGCAAATTATAACTTGTAGATCTGAACTTGTAATTGTCAATTACAGAACTTAAAATTGATAGCTTCTAATTATTATTTCAAATTATAACTTGAAGATCAGAACTAGTAATTGTCAAATACAGAACTTAAAATTGATAGCTTATAATTATAATTCAAATTATAACTTGAAGATCTGAACTTGTAATAGTGAATTACAGAACTTAGATTTGTTAAATTCAAATTATTATTTCAAATTATAACTTGAAGATCTGCACTAGGAATTGTCAAATACAGACCTTAAAATTGATAACTTCTAATTATTATTGCAAATTA
Organism: Cantharis lateralis; assembly: GCA_963170105.1. Classification (NCBI taxonomy): domain Eukaryota; kingdom Metazoa; phylum Arthropoda; class Insecta; order Coleoptera; family Cantharidae; genus Cantharis; species Cantharis lateralis. Next base: position 26,330,301 of record OY720627.1, read on the forward strand.
TAACTTGAAGATCTGAACTTGTAATTGTCAAATACAGAACTTAAAATTGATAGCTTCTAATTATTATTTTAATTATAACTTGAAGATCTGAACTTGTAATTGTCAAATACAGAACTTAAAATTGATAGCTTCTAATTATTATTGCAACTAATAACTTGAAGATCTGAACTTGTAATTGTCAAATACAGAACTTAAAATTGATAGCTTCTAATTATTATTGCAAATTATAATTTGAAGATCTGAACTTGTAATAGACAAATACGCAACTTAGCATTGTTAAATACAAATTGTGATTGCAAATTATAACTTGAACATCTGAACCTGTAATTGTCAAATACAGAACTTAAAATTGATAGCTTCTAATTATTATTGTAAATTATAACTTGAAGATCTGAACTTGTAATTGTCAAATACAGAACTTAAAATTGATAGCTTCTAATTATTATTGCAACTAATAACTTGAAGATCTGAACTTGTAATTGTCAAATACAGAACTTAAAATTGATAGCTTCTAATTATTATTGCAAATTATAACTTGAAGATCTGAACTAGTAATTGTCAAATACAGAACTTCTAATTGTTAAATACAAATTATTAGTGCAAATTATAACTTGAAGATCTGAACTAGTAATTGTCAAATACAGAACTTAAAATTGATAGCTTCTAATTATTATTGCAAATTATAACTTGAAGATCTGAACTTGTAATTGTCAAATACAGAACTTAAAATTGATAGCTTCCAATTATTATTGCAAATAATAACTTGAAGATCTGAACTTGTAATTGTCAAATACAGAACTTAAAATTGATAGCTTCTAATTATTATTGCAAATTATAACTAGAGGTTCTGAACTTGTAATTTTCAAATACAGAACTTACAATTGATAGCTTCTAATTATTATTGCAAATTATAATTTGAAGATGTGAACTTGTAATAGACAAATACGCAACTTAGCATTGTTAAATACAAATTATGATTGGAAATTAAAACTTGAAGATCTGAACTAGTAATTGTCAAATACAGAACTTAAAATTGATAGCTTATAATTATAATTCAAATTATAACTTGAAGATCTGAACTTGTAATAGTGAATTACAGAACTTAGATTTGTTAAATTCAAATCATTATTTCAAATTATAACTTGAAGATCTGAACTAGTAATTGTCAAATACAGACCCTAAAATTGAAAACTTCTAATTATTATTGCAAATTATAACTTGAAGATCTGAACTTGTAATTGTCAAATACAGAACTTAAAATTGATAGCTTCTAATTATTATTGTAAATTATAACTTGAAGATCTGAACTTGTAATTGTCAAATACAGAACTTAAAATTGATAGCTTCTAATTATTATTGCAAATTATAACTTGAAGATCTGAACTTGTAATTGTCAAATACAGAACTTAAAATGGATTGCTACTAATTATTATTTCAAATTATAACGTGAAGAACTGAACTTGTAATTGTCAAATACAGAACTTAAAATTGATAGCTTCTAATTATTATTGCAAATTATAACTTGAAGATCTGAACTTGTAATTGTCAAATACAGAACTTCTAATTGTTAAATACAAATTATTAGTGCAAATTATAACTTGAAGATCTGAACTTGTAATTGTCAAATACAGAACTTAAAATTGATAGCTTCTAATTATTATTGTAAATTATAACTTGAAGATCTGAACTTGTAATTGTCAAATACAGAACTTAAAATTGATAGCTTCCAATTATTATTGCAAATAATAACTTGAAGATCTGAACTAGTAATTGTCAAATACAGAACTTAAAATTGATAGCTTCTAATTATTATTGCAAATTATAACTTGAAGTTCTGAACTTGTAATTTTCAAATACAGAACTTACAATTGATAGCTTCTAATTATTATTGCAAATTATAATTTGAAGATGTGAACTTGTAATAGACAAATACGCAAATTAGCATTGTTAAATACAAATTATGATTGCAAATTAAAACTTGAAGATCTGAACTTGTAATTGTCAAATACAGAACATAAAATTGATAGCTTCTAATTATTATTGTAAATTATAACTTGAAGATCTGAATTAGTAATAGTGAATTACAGAACTTAGATTTGTTAAATTCAAATTATTATTTCAAATTATAACTTGAAGATCTGAACTAGTAATTGTCAAATACAGAACTTAAAATTGATAGCTTCTAAGTATTATTGCAAATTATAACTTGAAGATCTGAACTTGTAATTATCAAATACAGAACTTAAAATTGATAGCTTCTAATTATTATTGTAAATTATAACTTGAAGATCTGAACTTGTAATTGTCAAATACAGAACTTAAAATTGATAGCTTCTAATTATTATTGCAAATAATAACTTGAAGATCTGAACTTGTAATTGTCAAATGCAGAACTTAAAATTGATAGCTTCTAATTATTATTGCAAATAATAATTTGAAGATCTGTACTTGTAATTGTCAAATACAGAACTTAAAATTGATAGCTTATAATAATAATTCAAATTATAACTTGAAGATCTGAACTTGTAATAGTCAAATACAGAACTTCGAATTGTTAAATACAAATTATTAGTGCAAATTATAACTTGAAGATCTGAACTTGTAATAGGTAAATACAGAACTTCGAATTGTTAAATTCAACCTAAGATTGCAAATAATAATTTGAAGATCTGAACTTGTAATAGTCAAATACAGAACTTAAAATTGATAGCTTCTAATTATTATTGCAAATTATAACTTGAAGATCTGAACTTGTAATTGTCAAATACAGAACCTAAAATTGATAGCTTCTAATTATTATTGTAAATTATAACTTGAAGATCTGAACTAGTAATTGTCAAATACAGAACTTAAAATTGATAGCTTCTGATTATTATTGCAAATTATAACTTGAACATCTGAACTTGTAATTGTCAAATACAGAACTTAAAATTGATAGCTTCTAATTATTATTTCAAATTATAACTTGAAGATCTGAACTTGTAATTGTCAAATACAGAACTTAAAATTGATAGCTTCTAATTATTATTGCAAATAATAACTTGAAGATCTGTACTTGTAATTTTCAAATACAGAACTTAAAATTGATAGCTTATAATTATAGTTCAAATTATAACTTGAAGATCTGAACTTGTAATAGTCAAATACAGAACTTCGAATTGTTAAATACAAATTATTAGTGCAAATTATAACTTGAAGATCTGAACTTGTAATAGTCAAATACAGAACTTCGAATTGTTAATTACAAATTATTAGTGCAAATTATAACTTGAAGATCTGAACTTGCAAATAGGCAGAACTTCGAATTGTTAAATTCAAACTAAGATTGCAAATAATAATTTGAAGATCTGAACTTGTAATAGTCAAATACAGAACTTAAAATTGATAGCTTCTAATTATTATTGTAAATTATAACTTGAAGATCTGAACTTGTAATAGTGAATTACAGAACTTAGATTTGTTAAATTCAAATTATTATTTCAAATTATAACTTGAAGATCTGAACTAGTAATTGTCAAATACAGAACTTAAAATTGATAGCTTCTAATTATTATTGTAAATTATAACTTGAAGATCTGAACTTGTAATTGTCAAATACAGAACTTAAAATTGATAGCTTCTAATTATTATTGCAACTAATAACTTGAAGATCTGAACTTGTAATTGTCAAATACAGAACTTAAAATTGATAGCTTCTAATTATTATTGCAAATTATAACTTGAAGATCTGAACTAGTAATTGTCAAATACAGAACTTCTAATTGTTAAATACAAATTATTAGTGCAAATTATAACTTGAAGATCTGCACTAGTAATTGTCAAATACAGAACTTAAAATTGATAGCTTCTAATTATTATTGCAAATTATAACTTGAAGATCTGAACTTGTAATTGTCAAATACAGAACTTAAAATTGATAGCTTCCAATTATTATTGCAAAAAATAACTTGAAGATCTGAACTTGTAATTGTCAAATACAGAACTTAAAATTGATAGCTTCTAATTATTATTGCAAATTATAACTTGAAGATCTGAACTTGTAATTGTAAAATACAGAACTTAAAATTGATAGCTTCTAATTAATATTGCAAATTATAACTTGAAGATCTGAACTTGTAATTGTCAAATACAGAACTTCTAATTTTTAATACAAATTATTAGTGCAAATTATAACTTGAAGATCTGCACTAGTAATTGTCAAATACAGAACTTAAAATTGATAGCTTCTAATTATTATTGCAAATTATAACTTGAAGATCTGAACTTGTAATTGTCAAATACAGAACTTAAAATTGATAGCTTCCAATTATTATTGCAAATAATAACTTGAAGATCTGAACTTGTAATTGTCAAATACAGAACTTAAAATTGATAGCTTCTAATTATTATTGCAAATTATAACTTGAAGATCTGAACTTGTAATTGTAAAATACAGAACTTAAAATTGATAGCTTCTAATTAATATTGCAAATTATAACTTGAAGTTCTGAACTTGTAATTTTCAAATACAGAACTTACAATTGATAGCTTCTAATTATTATTGCAAATTATAATTTGAAGATGTGAACTTGTAATAGACAAATACGCAAATTAGCATTGTTAAATACAAATTATGATTGCAAATTAAAACTTGAAGATCTGAACTTGTAATTGTCAAATACAGAACATAAAATTGATAGCTTCTAATTATTATTGTAAATTATAACTTGAAGATCTGAATTAGTAATAGTGAATTACAGAACTTAGATTTGTTAATTTCAAATTATTATTTCAAATTATAACTTGAAGATCTGAACTAGTAATTGTCAAATACAGAACTTAAAATTGATAGCTTCTAAGTATTATTGCAAATTATAACTTGAAGATCTGAACTTGTAATTATCAAATACAGAACTTAAAATTGATAGCTTCTAATTATTATTGTAAATTATAACTTGAAGATCTGAACTTGTAATTGTCAAATACAGAACTTAAAATTGATAGCTTCTAATTATTATTGCAAATAATAACTTGAAGATCTGAACTTGTAATTGTCAAATGCAGAACTTAAAATTGATAGCTTCTAATTATTATTGCAAATAATAATTTGAAGATCTGTACTTGTAATTGTCAAATACAGAACTTAAAATTGATAGCTTATAATAATAATTCAAATTATAACTTGAAGATCTGAACTTGTAATAGTCAAATACAGAACTTCGAATTGTTAAATACAAATTATTAGTGCAAATTATAACTTGAAGATCTGAACTTGTAATAGGTAAATACAGAACTTCGAATTGTTAAATTCAACCTAAGATTGCAAATAATAATTTGAAGATCTGAACTTGTAATAGTCAAATACAGAACTTAAAATTGATAGCTTCTAATTATTATTGCAAATTATAACTTGAAGATCTGAACTTGTAATTGTCAAATACAGAACCTAAAATTGATAGCTTCTAATTATTATTGTAAATTATAACTTGAAGATCTGAACTAGTAATTGTCAAATACAGAACTTAAAATTGATAGCTTCTGATTATTATTGCAAATTATAACTTGAACATCTGAACTTGTAATTGTCAAATACAGAACTTAAAATTGATAGCTTCTAATTATTATTTCAAATTATAACTTGAAGATCTGAACTTGTAATTGTCAAATACAGAACTTAAAATTGATAGCTTCTAATTATTATTGCAAATAATAACTTGAAGATCTGTACTTGTAATTTTCAAATACAGAACTTAAAATTGATAGCTTATAATTATAGTTCAAATTATAACTTGAAGATCTGAACTTGTAATAGTCAAATACAGAACTTCGAATTGTTAAATACAAATTATTAGTGCAAATTATAACTTGAAGATCTGAACTTGTAATAGTCAAATACAGAACTTCGAATTGTTAATTACAAATTATTAGTGCAAATTATAACTTGAAGATCTGAACTTGCAAATAGGCAGAACTTCGAATTGTTAAATTCAAACTAAGATTGCAAATAATAATTTGAAGATCTGAACTTGTAATAGTCAAATACAGAACTTAAAATTGATAGCTTCTAATTATTATTGTAAATTATAACTTGAAGATCTGAACTTGTAATAGTGAATTACAGAACTTAGATTTGTTAAATTCAAATTATTATTTCAAATTATAACTTGAAGATCTGAACTAGTAATTGTCAAATACAGAACTTAAAATTGATAGCTTCTAATTATTATTGTAAATTATAACTTGAAGATCTGAACTTGTAATTGTCAAATACAGAACTTAAAATTGATAGCTTCTAATTATTATTGCAACTAATAACTTGAAGATCTGAACTTGTAATTGTCAAATACAGAACTTAAAATTGATAGCTTCTAATTATTATTGCAAATTATAACTTGAAGATCTGAACTAGTAATTGTCAAATACAGAACTTCTAATTGTTAAATACAAATTATTAGTGCAAATTATAACTTGAAGATCTGCACTAGTAATTGTCAAATACAGAACTTAAAATTGATAGCTTCTAATTATTATTGCAAATTATAACTTGAAGATCTGAACTTGTAATTGTCAAATACAGAACTTAAAATTGATAGCTTCCAATTATTATTGCAAATAATAACTTGAAGATCTGAACTTGTAATTGTCAAATACAGAACTTAAAATTGATAGCTTCTAATTATTATTGCAAATTATAACTTGAAGATCTGAACTTGTAATTGTAAAATACAGAACTTAAAATTGATAGCTTCTAATTAATATTGCAAATTATAACTTGAAGATCTGAACTTGTAATTGTCAAATACAGAACTTCTAATTTTTAATACAAATTATTAGTGCAAATTATAACTTGAAGATCTGAACTTGTAATTGTCAAATACAGAACTTCGAATTGTTAAATTCAACCTAAGATTGCAAATAATAATAAGAAGATCTGAACTTGTAATAGTCAAATACATAACTTAAAATTGAGAGGTTCTAATTATTATTGCAAATTATAACTTGAAGATCTGAACTTGTAATTGTCAAATACAGAACCTAAAATTGATAGCTTCTAATTATTATTGTAAATTATAACTTGAAGATCTGAACTAGTAATTGTCAAATACAGAACTAAAAATTGATAGCTTATAATAATAATTCAAATTATAACTTGAAGATCTGAACTTGTAATAGTCAAATACAGAACTTCGAATTGTTAAATACAAATTATTAGTGCAAATTATAACTTGAAGATCTGAACTTGTAATAGGTAAATACAGAACTTCGAATTGTTAAATTCAACCTAAGATTGCAAATAATAATTTGAAGATCTGAACTTGTAATAGTCAAATACAGAACTTAAAATTGAGAGCTTCTAATTATTATTGCAAATTATAACTTGAAGATCTGAACTTGTAATTGTCAAATACAGAACCTAAAATTGATAGCTTCTAATTATTATTGTAATTTATAACTTGAAGATCTGAACTAGTAATTGTCAAATACTGAACTTAAAATTGATAGCTTCTAATTATTATTGCAAATTATAACTTGAATATCTGAACTTGTAATTGTCAAATACAGAACTTAAAATTGATAGGTTCTAATTATTATTTCAAATTATAACTTGAAGATCTGAACTTGTAATTGTCAAATACAGAACTTAAAATTGATAGCTTCTAATTATTATTGCAAATTATAACTTGAAGATCTGAACTTGTAATTGTCAAATACAGAACTTAAAATTGATAGCTTCTAATTATTATTTCAAATTATAACTTGAAGATCTGAACTTGTAATTGCCAAATACAGAACCTAAAATTGATAGCTTCTAATTATTATTGTAAATTATAACTTGAAGATCTGAACTAGTAATTGTCAAATACAGAACTTAAAATTGATAGCTTATAATAATAATTCAATTATAACTTGAAGATCTGAACTTGTAATAGTCAAATACAGAACTTAAAATTGAGAGCTTCTAATTATTATTGCAAATTATAACTTGAAGATCTGAACTTGTAATAGGTAAATACAGAACTTCGAATTGTTAAATTCAACCTAAGATTGCAAATAATAATTTGAAGATCTGAACTTGTAATAGTCAAATACAGAACTTAAAATTGAGAGCTTCTAATTATTATTGCAAATTATAACTTGAAGATCTGAACTTGTAATTGTCAAATACAGAACCTAAAATTGATAGCTTCTAATTATTATTGTAAATTATAACTTGAAGATCTGAACTAGTAATTGTCAAATACAGAACTTAAAATTGATAGCTTCTAATTATTATTGCAAATTATAACTTGAACATCTGAACTTGTAATTGTCAAATACAGAACTTAAAATTGATAGCTTCTAATTATTATTTCAAATTATAACTTGAAGATCTGAACTTGTAATTGCCAAATACAGAACTTAAAATTGATAGCTTCTAATTATTATTGCAAATTATAACTTGAAGATCTGAACTTGTAATTGTCAAATACAGAACTTCTAATTGTTAAATACAAATTATTAGTGCAAATTATAACTTGAAGATCTGAACTTGTAATTGTCAAATACAGAACTTCTAATTGTTAAATACAAATTATTAGTGCAAATTATAACTTGAAGATCTGAACTTGTAATTGTCAAATACAGAACTTCTAATTATTAAATACAAATTTTTAGTGCAAATTATAACTTGAAGATCTGAACTAGTAATTGTCAAATACAGAACTTAAAATTGATAGCTTCTAATTATTATTGCAAATTATAACTTGAAGATCTGAACTTGTAATTGTCAAATACAGAACCTAAAATTGATAGCTTCTAATTAATATTGTAAATTATAACTTGAAGATCTGAACTAGTAATTGTCTAATACAGAACTTAAAATTGATAGCTTCTAATTATTATTGCAAGTTATAACTTGAACATCTGAACTTGTAATTGTCAAATACAGAACTTAAAATTGATAGCTTCTAATTATTATTTCAAATTATAACTTGAAGATCTGAACTTGTAATTGTCAAATACAGAACTTAAAATTGATAGCTTCGAATTATTATTGCAAATAATAACTTGAAGATATGTACTTGTAATTGTCAAATACAGAACTTAAAATTGATAGCTTATAATTATAGTTCAAATTATAACTTGAAGATCTGAACTTGTAATAGTCAAATACAGAACTTCGAATTGTTAAATACAAATTATTAGTGCAAATTATAACTTGAAGATCTGAACTTGTAATAGGTAAATACAGAACTTCTAATTGTTAAATTCCAACTAAGATTGCAAATAATAATTTGAACAACTGCACTTGTAATAGTCAAATACAGAACTTCTAATTGTTAAATACAAATTATTAGTGCAAATTATAACTTGAAGATCTGAACTTGTAATTGTCAAATACAGAACTTAAAATTGATAGCTTCTAATTATTATTTCAAATTATAACTTGAAGATCTGAACTTGTAATAGTGAATTACAAAACTTAGATTTGTTAAATTCAAATTATTATTTCAAATTATAACTTGAAGATCTGAACTAGTAATTGTCAAATACAGAACTTATATTGATAGCTTATAATTATAATTGAAAATAATAATTTGAAGATCTGAACATGTAATAGTCAAATACAGAACTTCTAATTGTTAAATACAAATTATTAGTGCAAATTATAACTTGAAGATCTGAACTAGTAATTGTCAAATACAGAACTTAAAATTGATAGCTTCTAATTATTATTGCAAATTATAACTTGAAGATCTGAACTTGTAATAGTGAATAACAGAACTAAGATTTGTTAAATTCAAATTATTATTTCAAATTATAACTTGAAGATCTGAACTAGTAATTGTCAAATACAGAACTTCTAATTATTAAATACAAATTATTAGTGCAAATTATAACTTGAAGATCTGAACTTGTAATTGAACTTGTAAAAGAACTTAAAATTGATAGCTTCTAATTATTATTGCAAATAATAACTAGAAGATCTGAACATGTAATTGTCAAATGCAGAACTTAAAATTGATAGCTTCTAATTATTATTGCAAATAATAATTTGAAGATCTGTACTTGTAATTGTCAAATACAGAACTTAAAATTGATAGCTTATAATTATAATTCAAATTATAACTTGAAGATCTGAACTTGTAATAATCAAATACAGAACTTCAAATTGTTAAATACAAATTATTAGTACAAATTATAACTTGAAGATCTGAACTTGTAGTTGTCAAATACAGAACTTAAATTTGATAGCTTCTAATTATTATTGCAAATTATAACTTGAAGATCTGCACTTGTAATTGTCAAATACAGAACTTAAAATTGATAGCTTCTAATTATTATTTCAAATTATAACTTAAAGATCTGAACGTGTAATTGTAAAATACAGAACTTAAAATTGATAGCTTCTAATTATTATTGTAAATAATAACTTGAAGATCTGAACTTGTAATTGTCAAATACAGAACTTAAAATTGATAGCTTCTAATTATTATTGCAAATTAAAACTTGAAGATCTGAACCTGTAATAGTGAATTACAAAACTTAGATTTGTTAAATTCAAATTATTATTTCAAATTATAACTTGAAGATCTGAACTAGTAATTGTCAAATACAGAACTTAAATTGATAGCTTATAATTATAATTGAAAATAATAATTTGAAGATCTGAACATGTAATAGTCAAATACAGAACTTCTAATTGTTAAATACAAATTATTAGTGCAAATTAAAACTTGAAGATCTGAACTAGTAATTGTCAAATACAGAACTTAAAATTGATAGCTTCTAATTATTATTGCAAATTATAACTTGAAGATCTGAACTTGTAATAGTGAATTACAGAACTAAGATTTGTTAAATTCAAATTATTATTTCAAATTATAACTTGAAGATCTGAACTAGTAATTGTCAAATACAGAACTTCTAATTATCAAATACAAATTATTAGTGCAAATTATAACTTGAAGATCTGAACTTGTAATTGGCAAATACAGAACTTAAAATTGATAGCTTCTAATTATTATTGCAAATAATAACTTGAAGATCTGAACTTGTAATTGTCAAATGCAGAACTTAAAATTGATAGCTTCTAATTATTATTGCAAATAATAATTTGAAGATCTGTACTAGTAATTGTCAAATAAAGAACTTAAAATTGATAGCTTATAATTATAATTCAAATTATAACTTGAAGATCTGAACTTGTAATAATCAAATACAGAACTTCAAATTGTTAAATACAAATTATTAGTGCAAATTATAACTTGAAGATCTGAACTTGTAATTGTCAAATACAGAACTTAAAATTGATAGCTTCTAATTATTATTGCAAATTATAACTTGAAGATCTGAACTTGTAATTGTCAAATACAGAACTTAAAATTGATAGCTTCTAATTATTATTTCAAATTATAACTTGAAGATCTGAACTTGTAATTGTAAAATACAGAACTTAAAATTGATAGCTTCTAATTAATATTGCAAATTATAACTTGAAGATCTGAACTTGTAATTGTCAAATACAGAACTTCTAATTGTTAAATACAAATTATTAGTGCAAATTATAACTTGAAGATCTGAACTTGTAATTGTCAAATACAGAACTTCTAATTGTTAAATACAAATTATTAGTGCAAATTATAACTTGAAGATCTGAACTTGTAATAGGTAAATACAGAACTTCGAATTGTTAAATTCAACCTAAGATTGCAAATAATAATTTGAAGATCTGAACTTGTAATAGTCAAATACAGAACTTAAAATTGATAGGTTCTAATTATTATTGCAAATTATAACTTGAAGATCTGAACTTGTAGTTGTCAAATACAGAACTTAAAGTTGATAGCTTCTAATTATTATTTCTAATTATAACTTGAAGATCTGAACTTGTAATTGTCAAATACAGAACTTCTAATTGTTAAATACAAATTATTAGTGCAAATTATAACTTGAAGATCTGAACTTGTAATTGTCAAATACAGAACTTCGAATTGTTAAATTCAACCTAAGATTGCAAATAATAATTTGAAGATCTGAACTTGTAATAGTCAAATACAGAACTTAAAATTGAGAGGTTCTAATTATTATTGCAAATTATAACTTGAAGATCTGAACTTGTAATTGTCAAATACAGAACCTAAAATTGATAGCTTCTAATTATTATTGTAAATTATAACTTGAAGATCTGAACTAGTAATTGTCAAATACAGAACTAAAAATTGATAGCTTATAATAATAATTCAAATTATAACTTGAAGATCTGAACTTGTAATAGTCAAATACAGAACTTCGAATTGTTAAATACAAATTATTAGTGCAAATTATAACTTGAAGATCTGAACTTGTAATAGGTAAATACAGAACTTCGAATTGTTAAATTCAACCTAAGATTGCAAATAATAATTTGAAGATCTGAACTTGTAATAGTCAAATACAGAACTTAAAATTGAGAGCTTCTAATTATTATTGCAAATTATAACTTGAAGATCTGAACTTGTAATTGTCAAATACAGAACCTAAAATTGATAGCTTCTAATTATTATTGTAAATTATAACTTGAAGATCTGAACTAGTAATTGTCAAATACTGAACTTAAAATTGATAGCTTCTAATTATTATTGCAAATTATAACTTGAATATCTGAACTTGTAATTGTCAAATACAGAACTTAAAATTGATAGGTTCTAATTATTATTTCAAATTATAACTTGAAGATCTGAACTTGTAATTGTCAAATACAGAACTTAAAATTGATAGCTTCTAATTATTATTGCAAATTATAACTTGAAGATCTGAACTTGTAATTGTCAAATACAGAACTTAAAATTGATAGCTTCTAATTATTATTTCAAATTATAACTTGAAGATCTGAACTTGTAATTGCCAAATACAGAACCTAAAATTGATAGCTTCTAATTATTATTGTAAATTATAACTTGAAGATCTGAACTAGTAATTGTCAAATACAGAACTTAAAATTGATAGCTTATAATAATAATTCAAATTATAACTTGAAGATCTGAACTTGTAATAGTCAAATACAGAACTTAAAATTGAGAGCTTCTAATTATTATTGCAAATTATAACTTGAAGATCTGAACTTGTAATAGGTAAATACAGAACTTCGAATTGTTAAATTCAACCTAAGATTGCAAATAATAATTTGAAGATCTGAACTTGTAATAGTCAAATACAGAACTTAAAATTGAGAGCTTCTAATTATTATTGCAAATTATAACTTGAAGATCTGAACTTGTAATTGTCAAATACAGAACCTAAAATTGATAGCTTCTAATTATTATTGTAAATTATAACTTGAAGATCTGAACTAGTAATTGTCAAATACAGAACTTAAAATTGATAGCTTCTAATTATTATTGCAAATTATAACTTGAACATCTGAACTTGTAATTGTCAAATACAGAACTTAAAATTGATAGGTTCTAATTATTATTTCAAATTATAACTTGAAGATCTGAACTTGTAATTGTCAAATACAGAACTTAAAATTGATAGCTTCTAATTATTATTGCAAATTATAACTTGAAGATCTGAACTTGTAATTGTCAAATACAGAACTTAAAATTGATAGCTTCTAATTATTATTTCAAATTATAACTTGAAGATCTGAACTTGTAATTGCCAAATACAGAACTTAAAATTGATAGCTTCTAATTATTATTGCAAATTATAACTTGAAGATCTGAACTTCTAATTGTCAAATACAGAACTTCTAATTGTTAAATACAAATTATTAGTGCAAATTATAACTTGAAGATCTGAACTTGTAATTGTCAAATACAGAACTTCTAATTGTTAAATACAAATTATTAGTGCAAATTATAACTTGAAGATCTGAACTTGTAATTGTCAAATACAGAACTTCTAATTATTAAATACAAATTTTTAGTGCAAATTATAACTTGAAGATCTGAACTAGTAATTGTCAAATACAGAACTTAAAATTGATAGCTTCTAATTATTATTGCAAATTATAACTTGAAGATCTGAACTTGTAATTGTCAAATACAGAACCTAAAATTGATAGCTTCTAATTATTATTGTAAATTATAACTTGAAGATCTGAACTAGTAATTGTCTAATACAGAACTTAAAATTGATAGCTTCTAATTATTATTGCAAGTTATAACTTGAACATCTGAACTTGTAATTGTCAAATACAGAACTTAAAATTGATAGCTTCTAATTATTATTTCAAATTATAACTTGAAGATCTGAACTTGTAATTGTCAAATACAAAACTTAAAATTGATAGCTTCGAATTATTATTGCAAATAATAACTTGAAGATATGTACTTGTAATTGTCAAATACAGAACTTAAAATTGATAGCTTATAATTATAGTTCAAATTATAACTTGAAGATCTGAACTTGTAATAGTCAAATACAGAACTTCGAATTGTTAAATACAAATTATTAGTGCAAATTATAACTTGAAGATCTGAACTTGTAATAGGTAAATACAGAACTTCTAATTGTTAAATTCCAACTAAGATTGCAAATAATAATTTGAACAACTGCACTTGTAATAGTCAAATACAGAACTTCTAATTGTTAAATACAAATTATTAGTGCAAATTATAACTTGAAGATCTGAACTTGTAATTGTCAAATACAGAACTTAAAATTGATAGCTTCTAATTATTATTTCAAATTATAACTTGAAGATCTGAACTTGTAATAGTGAATTACAAAACTTAGATTTGTTAAATTCAAATTATTATTTCAAATTATAACTTGAAGATCTGAACTAGTAATTGTCAAATACAGAACTTAAATTGATAGCTTATAATTATAATTGAAAATAATAATTTGAAGATCTGAACATGTAATAGTCAAATACAGAACTTCTAATTGTTAAATACAAATTATTAGTGCAAATTATAACTTGAAGATCTGAACTAGTAATTGTCAAATACAGAACTTAAAATTGATAGCTTCTAATTATTATTGCAAATTATAACTTGAAGATCTGAACTTGTAATAGTGAATAACAGAACTAAGATTTGTTAAATTCAAATTATTATTTCAAATTATAACTTGAAGATCTGAACTAGTAATTGTCAAATACAGAACTTCTAATTATTAAATACAAATTATTAGTGCAAATTATAACTTGAAGATCTGAACTTGTAATTGAACTTGTAAAAGAACTTAAAATTGATAGCTTCTAATTATTATTGCAAATAATAACTAGAAGAACTGAACTTGTAATTGTCAAATGCAGAACTTAAAATTGATAGCTTCTAATTATTATTGCAAATAATAATTTGAAGATATGTACTTGTAATTGTCAAATACAGAACTTAAAATTGATAGCTTATAATTATAATTCAAATTATAACTTGAAGATCTGAACTTGTAATAATCAAATACAGAACTTCAAATTGTTAAATACAAATTATTAGTGCAAATTATAACTTGAAGATCTTAACTTGTAGTTGTCAAATACAGAACTTAAATTTGATAGCTTCTAATTATTATTGCAAATTATAACTTGAAGATCTGAACTTGTAATTGTCAAATACAGAACTTAAAATTGATAGCTTCTAATTATTATTTCAAATTATAACTTAAAGATCTGAACGTGTAATTGTAAAATACAGAACTTAAAATTGATAGCTTCTAATTAATATTGCAAATTATAACTTGAAGATCTGAACTTGTAATTGTAAAATACAGAACTTCTAATTGTTAAATACAAATTATTAGTGCAAATTATAACTTGAAGATCTGAACTTGTAATTGCCAAATACAGAACTTAAAATTGATAGCTTCTAATTATTATTGCAAATTATAACTTGAAGATCTGAACTTGTAATTGTCAAATACAGAACTTCTAATTGTTAAATACAAATTATTAGTGCAAATTATAACTTGAAGATCTGAACTTGAAATTGTCACATACAGAACTTCTAATTGTTAAATACAAATTATTAGTGCAAATTATAACTTGAAGATCTGAACTTGTAATTGTCAAATACAGAACTTCTAATTATTAAATACAAATTTTTAGTGCAAATTATTACTTGAAGATCTGAACTAGTAATTGTCAAATACAGAACTTAAAATTGATAGCTTCTAATTATTATTGCAAATTATAACTTGAAGATCTGAACTTGTAATTGTCAAATACAGAACCTAAAATTGATAGCTTCTAATTATTATTGTAAATTATAACTTGAAGATCTGAACTAGTAATTGTCTAATACAGAACTTAAAATTGATAGCTTCTAATTATTATTGCAAGTTATAACTTGAACATCTGAACTTGTAATTGTCAAATACAGAACTTAAAATTGATAGCTTCTAATTATTATTTCAAATTATAACTTGAAGATCAGAACTTGTAATTGTCAAATACAGAACTTAAAATTGATAGCTTCTAATTATTATTGCAAATAATAACTTGAAGATCTGTACTTGTAATTGTCAAATACAGAACTTAAAATTGATAGCTTATAATTATAATTCAAATTATAACTTGAAGATCTGAACTTGTAATAGTCAAATACAGAACTTCGAATTGTTAAATACAAATTATTAGTGCAAATTATAACTTGAAGATCTGAACTTGTAATAGGTAAATACAGAACTTCTAATTGTTAAATTCCAACTAAGATTGCAAATTATAATTTGAACAACTGCACTTGTAATAGTCAAATACAGAACTTCTAATTGTTAAATACAAATTATTAGTGCAAATTATAACTTGAAGATCTGAACTTGTAATTGTCAAATACAGAACTTAAAATTGATAGCTTCTAATTATTATTGCAAATTATAACTTGAAAATCTGAACTTGTAATAGTGAATTACAAAACTTAGATTTGTTAAATTCAAATTATTATTTCAAATTATAACTTGAAGATCTGAACTATTAATTGTCAAATACAGAACTTAAATTGATAGCTTATAATTATAATTGAAAATAATAATTTGAAGATCTGAACATGTAATAGTCAAATACAGAACTTCTAATTGTTAAATACAAATTATTATTGCAAATTATAACTTGAAGATCTGAACTAGTAATTGTCAAATACAGAACTTAAAATTGATAGCTTCTAATTATTATTGCAAATTATAACTGGAAGATCTGAACTTGTAATAGTGAATAACAGAACTAAGATTTGTTAAATTCAAATTATTATTTCAAATTATAACTTGAAGATCTGAACTAGTAATTGTCAAATACAGAACTTCTAATTATTAAATACAAATTATTAGTGCAAATTATAACTTGAAGATCTGAACTTGTAATTGTCAAATACAGAACTTAAAATTGATAGCTTCAAATTATTATTGCAAATAATAACTTGAAGATCTGAACTTGTAATTGTCAAATGCAGAACTTAAAATTGATAGCTTCTAATTATTATTGCAAATAATAATTTGAAGATCTGTACTTGTAATTGTCAAATACAGAACTTAAAATTGATAGCTTATAATTATAATTCAAATTATAACTTGAAGATCTGAACTTGTAATAATCAAATACAGAACTTCAAATTGTTAAATACAAATTATTAGTGCAAATTATAACTTGAAGATCTGAACTTGTAATTGTCAAATACAGAACTTAAAATTGATAGCTTCTAATTATTATTGCAAATTATAACTTGAAGATCTGAACTTGTAATTGTCAAATACAGAACTTAAAATTGATAGCTTCTAATTATTATTGCAAATTATAACTTGAAGATCTGAACTTGTAATTGTAAAATACAGAACTTAAAATTGATAGCTTCTAATTAATATTGCAAATTATAACTTGTAGATCTGAACTTGTAATTGTCAAATACAGAACTTCTAATTGTTAAATACAAATTATTAGTGCAAATTATAACTTGAAGATCTGAACTTGTAATTGTCAAATACAGAACTTCTAATTGTTAAATACAAATTATTAGTGCAAATTATAACTTGAAGATCTGAACTTGTAATAGGTAAATACAGAACTTCGAATTGTTAAATTCAACCTAAGATTGCAAATAATAATTTGAAGATCTGAACTTGTAATAGTCAAATACAGAACTTAAAATTGATAGGTTCTAATTATTATTGCAAATTATAACTTGAAGATCTGAACTTGTAATTGTCAAATACAGAACCTAAAATTGATAGCTTCTAATTATTATTGTAAATTATAACTTGAAGATCTGAACTTGTGATTGTCAAATACAGAACTTAAAATTGATAGCTTATAATAATAATTCAAATTATAACTTGAAGATCTGAACTTGTAATAGTCAAATACAGAACTTCGAATTGTTAAATAGAAATTATTAGTGCAAATTATAACTTGAAGATCTGAACTTGTAATAGGTAAATACAGAACTTCGAATTGTTAAATTCATCCTAAGATTGCAAATAATAATTTGAAGATCTGAACTTGTAATAGTCAAATACAGAACTTAAAATTGAGAGCTTCTAATTATTATTGCAAATTATAACTTGAAGATCTGAACTTGTAATTGTCAAATACAGAACCTAAAATTGATAGCTTCTAATTATTATTGTAAATTATAACTTGAAGATCTGAACTAGTAATTGTCAAATACAGAACTTAAAATTGATAGCTTCTAATTATTATTGCAAATTATAACTTGAACATCTGAACTTGTAATTGTCAAATACAGAACTTAAAATTGATAGCTTCTAATTATTATTTCAAATTATAACTTGAAGATCTGAACTTGTAATTGTCAAATACAGAACTTAAAATTGATAGCTTCTAATTATTATTGCAAATTATAACTTGAAGATCTGAACTTGTATTGGTCAAATACAGAACTTAAAATTGATAGCTTCTAATTATTATTTCAAATTATAACTTGAAGATCTGAACTTGTAATTGCCAAATACAGAACTTAAAATTGATAGCTTCTAATTATTATTGCAAATTATAACTTGAAGATCTGAACTTGTAATTGTCAAATACAGAACTTCTAATTGTTAAATACAAATTATTAGTGCAAATTATAACTTGAAGATCTGAACTTGTAATTGTCAAATACAGAACTTCTAATTGTTAAATACAAATTATTAGTGCAATTTATAACTTGAAGATCTGAACTTGTAATTGTCAAATACAGAACTTCTAATTATTAAATACAAATTTTTAGTGCAAATTATAACTTGAAGAGCTGAACTAGTAATTGTCAAATACAGAACTTAAAATTGATAGCTTCTAATTATTATTGCAAATTATAACTTGAAGATCAGAACTTGTAATTGTCAAATACAGAACTTAAAATTGATAGCTACTAATTATTATTTCAAATTATAACTTGAAGATCTGAACTTGTAATTGCCAAATACAGAACTTAAAATTGATAGCTTCTAATTATTATTGCAAATTATAACTTGAAGATCTGAACTTGAAATTGTCAAATACAGAACTTCTAATTGTTAAATACAAATTATTAGTGCAAATTATAACTTGAAGATCTGAACTTGTAATAGGTAAATACAGAACTTTGAATTGTTAAATTCAAACTAAGATTGCAAATAATAATTTGAAGATCTGAACTTGTAATAGTCAAATACAGAACTTAAAATTGATAGCTTCTAATTATTATTGTAAATTATAACTTGAAGATCTGAACTTGTGATAGTGAATTACAGAACTTAGATATGTTAAATTCAAATTATTATTTCAAATTATAACTTGAAGATCTGAACTAGTAATTGTCAAATACAGAACTTAAAATTGATAGCTTCTAATTATTATTGCAAATTATAACTTGAAGATCTGAACTTGTAATTGTCAAATACAGAACTTAAAATTGATAGCATCTAATTATTATTTCAAATTATAACTAGAAGTTCTGAACTTGTAATTGTCAAATACAGAACTTAAAATTGATAGCTTCTAATTAATATTGCATATAATAACTTGAAGATCTGTACTTGTAATTGTCAAATACAGAACTTAAAATTGATAGCTTATAATTATAGTTCAAATTATAACTTGAAGATCTGAACTTGTAATAGTCAAATACAGAACTTCGAATTGTTAAATACAAATTATTAGTGCAAATTATAACTTGAAGATCTGCACTTGTAATAGGTAAATACAGAACTTCTAATTGTTAAATTCAAACTAAGATTGCAAATAATAATTTGAAAATCTGAACTTGTAATAGTCAAATACAGAACTTCTAATTGTTAAATACAAATTATTAGTGCAAATTATAACTTGAAGATCTGAACTAGTAATTGTCAAATACAGAACTTAAATATGACAGCTTCTAATTATTATTGTAAATTATAACTTGAAGATCTGAACTTGTAATTGTCAAATACAGAACTTAAAATTGATAGCTTCCAATTATTATTGCAAATAATAACTTGAAGATCTGAACTTGTAATTGTCAAATACAGAACTTAAAATTGATAGCTTCTAATTATTATTGCAAATTATAACTTGAAGTTCTGAACTTGTAATTGTCAAATACAGAACTTACAATTGATAGCTTCTAATAATTATTGCAAATTATAATTTGAAGATGTGAACTTGTAATAGACAAATACGCAACTTAGCATTGTTAAATACAAATTATGATTGCAAATTAAAACTTGAAGATCTGAACTAGTAATTGTCAAATACAGAACTTAAATATGACAGCTTCTAATTATTATTGTAAATTATAACTTGAAGATCTGAACTTGTAATTGTCAAATACAGAACTTAAAATTGATAGCTTCCAATTATTATTGCAAATAATAACTTGAAGATCTGAACTTGTAATTGTCAAATACAGAACTTAAAATTGATAGCTTCTAATTATTATTGCAAATTATAACTTGAAGTTCTGAACTTGTAATTGTCAAATACAGAACTTACAATTGATAGCTTCTAATTATTATTGCAAATTATAATTTGAAGATGTGAACTTGTAATAGACAAATACGCAACTTAGCATTGTTAAATACAAATTATGATTGCAAATTAAAACTTGAGGATCTGAACTAGTAATTGTCAAATACAGAACTTAAAATTGATAGCTTATAATTATAATTCAAATTATAACTTGAAGATCTGTACTTGTAATAGTGAATTACAGAACTTAGATTTGT
Source organism: Cantharis lateralis (assembly GCA_963170105.1). NCBI lineage: Eukaryota > Metazoa > Arthropoda > Insecta > Coleoptera > Cantharidae > Cantharis > Cantharis lateralis. Next base: position 26,351,370 of record OY720627.1, read on the forward strand.
TAAATTCAAATTATTATTTCAAATTATAACTTGAAGATCCGAACTAGTAATTGTCAAATACAGACCTTAAAATTGATAACTTCTAATTATTATTGCAAATTATAACTTGAAGATCTGAACTTGTAATTGTCAAATACAGAACTTAAAATTGATAGCTTCTAATTATTATTGTAAATAATAACTTGAAGATCTGAACTTGTAATTGTCAAATACAGAACTTAAAATTGATAGCTTCTAATTATTATTGCAAATTATAACTTGAAGTTCTGAACTTGTAATTGTCAAACACAGAACTTACAATTGATAGCTTCTAATTATTATTGCAAATTATAATTTGAAGATGTGAACTTGTAATAGACAAATACGCAACTTAGCATTGTTAAATACAAATTATGATTGCAAATTAAAACTTGAAGATCTGAACTAGTAATTGTCAAATACAGAACTTATAATTGATAGCTTATAATTATAATTCAAATTATAACTTGAAGATCTGTACTTGTAATAGTGAATTACAGAACTTAGATTTGTTAAATTCAAATTATTATTTCAAATTATAACTTGAAGATCTGAACTAGTAATTGTCAAATACAGACCTTAAAATTGATAACTTCTAATTATTATTGCAAATTATAACTTGAAGATCTGAACTTGTAATTGTCAAATACAGAACTTAAAATTGATAGCTTCTAATTATTATTGTAAATTATAACTTGAAGATCTGAACTTGTAATTGTCAAATACAGAACTTAAAATTGATAGCTTCTAATTATTATTGCAACTAATAACTTGAAGATCTGAACTTGTAATTGTCAAATACAGAACTTAAAATTGATAGCTTCAAATTATTATTGCAAATTATAATTTGAAGATCTGAACTTGTAATAGACAAATACGCAACTTAGCATTGTTAATTACAAATTGTGATTGCAAATTATAACTTGAACATCTGAACCTGTAATAGTCAAATACAGAACTTCTAATTGTTAAATACAAATTATTAGTGCAAATTATAACTTGAAGATCTGAACTAGTAATTGTCAAATACAGAACTTAAAATTGATAGCTTCTAATTATTATTGCAAATTATAACTTGAAGATCTGAAATTGTAATTGTCAAATACAGAACTTAAAATTGATAGCTTCTAATTATTATTTCAAATTATAACGTGAAGATCTGAACTTGTAATTGTCAAATACAGAACTTAAAATTGATAGCTTCTAATTAATATTGCAAATAATAACTTGAAGATCTGTACTTGTAATTGTCAAATACAGAACTTAAAATTGATAGCTTATAATTATAGTTCAAATTATAACTTGAAGATCTGAACTTGTAATAGTCAAATACAGAACTTCGAATTGTTAAATACAAATTATTAGTGCAAATTATAACTTGAAGATCTGCACTTGTAATAGGTAAATACAGAACTTCTAATTGTTAAATTCAAACTAAGATTGCAAATAATAATTTGAAAATCTGAACTTGTAATAGTCAAATACAGAACTTCTAATTGTTAAATACAAATTATTAGTGCAAATTATAACTAGAAGATCTGAACTAGTAATTGTCAAATACAGAACTTAAATATGACAGCTTCTAATTATTATTGTAAATTATAACTTGAAGATCTGAACTTGTAATTGTCAAATACAGAACTTAAAATTGATAGCTTCCAATTATTAATGCAAATAATAACTTGAAGATCTGAACTTGTAATTGTCAAATACAGAACTTAAAATTGATAGCTTCTAATTATTATTGCAAATTATAACTTGAAGTTCTGAACTTGTAATTGTCAAATACAGAACTTACAATTGATAGCTTCTAATTATTATTGCAAATTATAATTTGAAGATGTGAACTTGTAATAGACAAATACGCAACTTAGCATTGTTAAATACAAATTATGATTGCAAATTAAAACTTGAAGATCTGAACTAGTAATTGTCAAATACAGAACTTAAAATTGATAGCTTATAATTATAATTCAAATTATAACTTGAAGATCTGTACTTGTAATAGTGAATTACAGAACTTAGATTTGTTAAATTCAAATTATTATTTCAAATTATAACTTGAAGATCCGAACTAGTAATTGTCAAATACAGACCTTAAAATTGATAACTTCTAATTATTATTGCAAATTATAACTTGAAGATCTGAACTTGTAATTGTCAAATACAGAACTTAAAATTGATAGCTTCTAATTATTATTGTAAATAATAACTTGAAGATCTGAACTTGTAATTGTCAAATACAGAACTTAAAATTGATAGCTTCTAATTATTATTGCAAATTATAACTTGAAGTTCTGAACTTGTAATTGTCAAACACAGAACTTACAATTGATAGCTTCTAATTATTATTGCAAATTATAATTTGAAGATGTGAACTTGTAATAGACAAATACGCAACTTAGCATTGTTAAATACAAATTATGATTGCAAATTAAAACTTGAAGATCTGAACTAGTAATTGTCAAATACAGAACTTATAATTGATAGCTTATAATTATAATTCAAATTATAACTTGAAGATCTGTACTTGTAATAGTGAATTACAGAACTTAGATTTGTTAAATTCAAATTATTATTTCAAATTATAACTTGAAGATCTGAACTAGTAATTGTCAAATACAGACCTTAAAATTGATAACTTCTAATTATTATTGCAAATTATAACTTGAAGATCTGAACTTGTAATTGTCAAATACAGAACTTAAAATTGATAGCTTCTAATTATTATTGTAAATTATAACTTGAAGATCTGAACTTGTAATTGTCAAATACAGAACTTAAAATTGATAGCTTCTAATTATTATTGCAACTAATAACTTGAAGATCTGAACTTGTAATTGTCAAATACAGAACTTAAAATTGATAGCTTCAAATTATTATTGCAAATTATAATTTGAAGATCTGAACTTGTAATAGACAAATACGCAACTTAGCATTGTTAATTACAAATTGTGATTGCAAATTATAACTTGAACATCTGAACCTGTAATAGTCAAATACAGAACTTCTAATTGTTAAATACAAATTATTAGTGCAAATTATAACTTGAAGATCTGAACTAGTAATTGTCAAATACAGAACTTAAAATTGATAGCTTCTAATTATTATTGCAAATTATAACTTGAAGATCTGAAATTGTAATTGTCAAATACAGAACTTAAAATTGATAGCTTCTAATTATTATTTCAAATTATAACGTGAAGATCTGAACTTGTAATTGTCAAATACAGAACTTAAAATTGATAGCGTCTAATTATTATTGCAAATTATAACTTGAAGATCTGAACTTGTAATTGTCAAATACAGAACTTCTAATTGTTAAATACAAATTATTAGTGCAAATTATAACTTGCATATCTGAACTTGTAATTGTCAAATAAAGAACTTAAAATTGATAGCTTCTAATTATTATTGTAAATTATAACTTGAAGATCTGAACTTGTAATAGTGAATTACAGAACTTAGATTTGTTAAATTCAAATTATTATTTCAAATTATAACTTGAAGATCTGAACTAGTAATTGTCAAATACAGAACTTAAAATTGATAGCTTCTAATTATTATTGCAAATTATAACTTGAAGATCTGAACTTGTAATTGTCAAATACAGAACTTAAAATTGATAGCTTCTAATTATTATTGTAAATTATAACTTGAAGATCTGTACTTGTAATTGTCAAATACAGAACTTAAAATTGATAGCTTCTAATTATTATTGCAAATAATAACTTGAAGATCTGAACTTGTAATTGTCAAATGCAGAACTTAAAATTGATAGCTTCTAATTATTATTGCAAATAATAATTTGAAGATCGGTACTTGTAATTGTCAAATACAGAACTTAAAATTGATAGCTTCTAATTATTATTGCAAATTATAACTTGAAGATCTGAACTTGTAATTGTCAAATACAGAACTTAAAATTGATAGCTTCTAATTATTATTGCAAATTATAACTTGAAGATCTGAACTTGTAATTGTCAAATACAGAACTTAAAATTGATAGTTTCTAATTATTATTTCAAATTATAACTTGAAGATCTGAACTTGTAATTGTAAAATACAGAACTTAAAATTGATAGCTTCTAATTAATATTGCAAATTATAACTTGTAGATCTGAACTAGTAATTGTCAAATACAGAACTTCTAATTGTTAAATACAAATTATTAGTGCAAATTATAACTTGAAGATCTGAACTTGTAATTGTCAAATACAGAACTTCTAATTGTTAAATACAAATTATTAGTGCAAATTATAACTTGAAGATCTGAACTTGTAATAGGTAAATACAGAACTTCGAATTGTTAAATTCAACCTAAGATTGCAAATAATAATTTGAAGATCTGAACTTGTAATAGTCAAATACAGAACTTAAAATTGATAGCTTCTAATTATTATTGCAAATTGTAACTTGAAGATCTGAACTTGTAATTGTCAAATACAGAACCTAAAATTGATAGCTTCTAATTATTATTGTAAATTATAACTTGAAGATCTGAACTAGTAATTGTCAAATACAGAACTTAAAATTGATAGCTTATAATAATAATTCAAATTATAACTTGAAGATCTGAACTTGTAATAGTCAAATACAGAACTTCGAATTGTTAAATACAAATTATTAGTGCAAATTATAACTTGAAGATCTGAACTTGTAATAGGTAAATACAGAACTTCGAATTGTTAAATTCAACCTAAGATTGCAAATAATAATTTGAAGATCTGAACTTGTAATAGTCAAATACAGAACTTAAAATTGAGAGCTTCTAATTATTATTGCAAATTATAACTTGAAGATCTGAACTTGTATTTGTCAAATACAGAACCTAAAATTGATAGCTTCTAATTATTATTGCAAATTATAACTTGAAGATCTGAACTAGTAATTGTCAAATACAGAACTTAAAATTGATAGCTTCTAATTATTATTGCAAATTATAACTTGAAGTTCTGAACTTGTAATTGTCAAACACAGAACTTACAATTGATAGCTTCTAATTATTATTGCAAATTATAATTTGAAGATGTGAACTTGTAATAGACAAATACGCAACTTAGCATTGTTAAATACAAATTATGATTGCAAATTAAAACTTGAAGATCTGAACTAGTAATTGTCAAATACAGAACTTATAATTGATAGCTTATAATTATAATTCAAATTATAACTTGAAGATCTGTACTTGTAATAGTGAATTACAGAACTTAGATTTGTTAAATTCAAATTATTATTTCAAATTATAACTTGAAGATCTGAACTAGTAATTGTCAAATACAGACCTTAAAATTGATAACTTCTAATTATTATTGCAAATTATAACTTGAAGATCTGAACTTGTAATTGTCAAATACAGAACTTAAAATTGATAGCTTCTAATTATTATCGTAAATTATAACTTGAAGATCTGAACTTGTAATTGTCAAATACAGAACTGAAAATTGATAGCTTCTAATTATTATTGCAACTAATAACTTGAAGATCTGAACTTGTAATTGTCAAATACAGAACTTAAAATTGATAGCTTCAAATTATTATTGCAAATTATAATTTGAAGATCTGAACTTGTAATAGACAAATACGCAACTTAGCATTGTTAATTACAAATTGTGATTGCAAATTATAACTTGAACATCTGAACCTGTAATAGTCAAATACAGAACTTCTAATTGTTAAATACAAATTATTAGTGCAAATTATAACTTGAAGATCTGAACTAGTAATTGTCAAATACAGAACTTAAAATTGATAGCTTCTAATTATTATTGCAAATTATAACTTGAAGATCTGAAATTGTAATTGTCAAATACAGAACTTAAAATTGATAGCTTCTAATTATTATTTCAAATTATAACGTGAAGATCTGAACTTGTAATTGTCAAATACAGAACTTAAAATTGATAGCGTCTAATTATTATTGCAAATTATAACTTGAAGATCTGAACTTGTAATTGTCAAATACAGAACTTCTAATTGTTAAATACAAATTATTAGTGCAAATTATAACTTGCATATCTGAACTTGTAATTGTCAAATAAAGAACTTAAAATTGATAGCTTCTAATTATTATTGTAAATTATAACTTGAAGATCTGAACTTGTAATAGTGAATTACAGAACTTAGATTTGTTAAATTCAAATTATTATTTCAAATTATAACTTGAAGATCTGAACTAGTAATTGTCAAATACAGAACTTAAAATTGATAGCTTCTAATTATTATTGCAAATTATAACTTGAAGATCTGAACTTGTAATTGTCAAATACAGAACTTAAAATTGATAGCTTCTAATTATTATTGTAAATTATAACTTGAAGATCTGTACTTGTAATTGTCAAATACAGAACTTAAAATTGATAGCTTCTAATTATTATTGCAAATAATAACTTGAAGATCTGAACTTGTAATTGTCAAATGCAGAACTTAAAATTGATAGCTTCTAATTATTATTGCAAATAATAATTTGAAGATCGGTACTTGTAATTGTCAAATACAGAACTTAAAATTGATAGCTTCTAATTATTATTGCAAATTATAACTTGAAGATCTGAACTTGTAATTGTCAAATACAGAACTTAAAATTGATAGCTTCTAATTATTATTGCAAATTATAACTTGAAGATCTGAACTTGTAATTGTCAAATACAGAACTTAAAATTGATAGTTTCTAATTATTATTTCAAATTATAACTTGAAGATCTGAACTTGTAATTGTAAAATACAGAACTTAAAATTGATAGCTTCTAATTAATATTGCAAATTATAACTTGTAGATCTGAACTAGTAATTGTCAAATACAGAACTTCTAATTGTTAAATACAAATTATTAGTGCAAATTATAACTTGAAGATCTGAACTTGTAATTGTCAAATACAGAACTTCTAATTGTTAAATACAAATTATTAGTGCAAATTATAACTTGAAGATCTGAACTTGTAATAGGTAAATACAGAACTTCGAATTGTTAAATTCAACCTAAGATTGCAAATAATAATTTGAAGATCTGAACTTGTAATAGTCAAATACAGAACTTAAAATTGATAGCTTCTAATTATTATTGCAAATTGTAACTTGAAGATCTGAACTTGTAATTGTCAAATACAGAACCTAAAATTGATAGCTTCTAATTATTATTGTAAATTATAACTTGAAGATCTGAACTAGTAATTGTCAAATACAGAACTTAAAATTGATAGCTTATAATAATAATTCAAATTATAACTTGAAGATCTGAACTTGTAATAGTCAAATACAGAACTTCGAATTGTTAAATACAAATTATTAGTGCAAATTATAACTTGAAGATCTGAACTTGTAATAGGTAAATACAGAACTTCGAATTGTTAAATTCAACCTAAGATTGCAAATAATAATTTGAAGATCTGAACTTGTAATAGTCAAATACAGAACTTAAAATTGAGAGCTTCTAATTATTATTGCAAATTATAACTTGAAGATCTGAACTTGTATTTGTCAAATACAGAACCTAAAATTGATAGCTTCTAATTATTATTGCAAATTATAACTTGAAGATCTGAACTAGTAATTGTCAAATACAGAACTTAAAATTGATAGCTTCTAATTATTATTGCAAATTATAACTTGAAGTTCTGAACTTGTAATTGTCAAACACAGAACTTACAATTGATAGCTTCTAATTATTATTGCAAATTATAATTTGAAGATGTGAACTTGTAATAGACAAATACGCAACTTAGCATTGTTAAATACAAATTATGATTGCAAATTAAAACTTGAAGATCTGAACTAGTAATTGTCAAATACAGAACTTATAATTGATAGCTTATAATTATAATTCAAATTATAACTTGAAGATCTGTACTTGTAATAGTGAATTACAGAACTTAGATTTGTTAAATTCAAATTATTATTTCAAATTATAACTTGAAGATCTGAACTAGTAATTGTCAAATACAGACCTTAAAATTGATAACTTCTAATTATTATTGCAAATTATAACTTGAAGATCTGAACTTGTAATTGTCAAATACAGAACTTAAAATTGATAGCTTCTAATTATTATTGTAAATTATAACTTGAAGATCTGAACTTGTAATTGTCAAATACAGAACTTAAAATTGATAGCTTCTAATTATTATTGCAACTAATAACTTGAAGATCTGAACTTGTAATTGTCAAATACAGAACTTAAAATTGATAGCTTCAAATTATTATTGCAAATTATAATTTGAAGATCTGAACTTGTAATAGACAAATACGCAACTTGGCATTGTTAATTACAAATTGTGATTGCAAATTATAACTTGAACATCTGAACCTGTAATAGGTAAATACAGAACTTCGAATTGTTAAATTCTAACTAAGATTGCAAATAATAATTCGAAGATCTGAACTTGTAATAGTCAAATACAGAACTTCTAATTGTTAAATACAAATTATTAGTGCAAATTATAACTTGAAGATCTGAACTAGTAATTGTCAAATACAGAACTTAAAATTGATAGCTTCTAATTATTATTGCAAATTATGACTTGAAGATCTGAACTTGTAATTGTCAAATACAGAACTTAAAATTGATAGCTTCTAATTATTATTGTAAATTATAACTTGAAGATCTGTACTTGTAATTGTCAAATACAGAAGTTAAAATTGATAGCTTCTAATTATTATTGCAAATAATAACTTGAAGATCTGAACTTGTAATTGTCAAATGCAGAACTTAAAATTGATAGCTTCTAATTATTATTGCAAATAATAATTTGAAGATCGGTACTTGTAATTGTCAAATACAGAACTTAAAATTGATAGCTTCTAATTATTATTGCAAATTATAACTTGAAGATCTGAACTTGTAATTGTCAAATACAGAACTTAAAATTGATAGCTTCTAATTATTATTGCAAATTATAACTTGAAGATCTGAACTTGTAATTGTCAAATACAGAACTTAAAATTGATAGTTTCTAATTATTATTTCAAATTATAACTTGAAGATCTGAACTTGTAATTGTAAAATACAGAACTTAAAATTGATAGCTTCTAATTAATATTGCAAATTATAACTTGTAGATCTGAACTAGTAATTGTCAAATACAGAACTTCTAATTGTTAAATACAAATTATTAGTGCAAATTATAACTTGAAGATCTGAACTTGTAATTGTCAAATACAGAACTTCTAATTGTTAAATACAAATTATTAGTGCAAATTATAACTTGAAGATCTGAACTTGTAATAGGTAAATACAGAACTTCGAATTGTTAAATTCAACCTAAGATTGCAAATAATAATTTGAAGATCTGAACTTGTAATAGTCAAATACAGAACTTAAAATTGATAGCTTCTAATTATTATTGCAAATTGTAACTTGAAGATCTGAACTTGTAATTGTCAAATACAGAACCTAAAATTGATAGCTTCTAATTATTATTGTACATTATAACTTGAAGATCTGAACTAGTAATTGTCAAATACAGAACTTAAAATTGATAGCTTATAATAATAATTCAAATTATAACTTGAAGATCTGAACTTGTAATAGTCAAATACAGAACTTCGAATTGTTAAATACAAATTATTAGTGCAAATTATAACTTGAAGATCTGAACTTGTAATAGGTAAATACAGAACTTCGAATTGTTAAATTCAACCTAAGATTGCAAATAATAATTTGAAGATCTGAACTTGTAATAGTCAAATACAGAACTTAAAATTGAGAGCTTCTAATTATTATTGCAAATTATAACTTGAAGATCTGAACTTGTAATTGTCAAATACAGAACCTAAAATTGATAGCTTCTAATTATTATTGCAAATTATAACTTGAAGATCTGAACTAGTAATTGTCAAATACAGAACTTAAAATTGATAGCTTCTAATTATTATTGCAAATTATAACTTGAAGATCTGAACTAGTAATTGTCAAATACAGAACTTATAATTGATAGCTTATAATTATAATTCAAATTATAACTTGAAGATCTGTACTTGTAATAGTGAATTACAGAACTTAGATTTGTTAAATTCAAATTATTATTTCAAATTATAACTTGAAGATCTGAACTAGTAATTGTCAAATACAGACCTTAAAATTGATAACTTCTAATTATTATTGCAAATTATAACTTGAAGATCTGAACTTGTAATTGTCAAATTCAGAACTTAAAATTGATAGCTTCTAATTATTATTGTAAATTATAACTTGAAGATCTGATCTTGTAATTGACAAATACAGAACTTAAAATTGATAGCTTCTAATTATTATTGCAACTAATAACTTGAAGATCTGAACTTGTAATTGTCAAATACAGAACTTAAAATTGATAGCTTCAAATTATTATTGCAAATTATAATTTGAAGATCTGAACTTGTAATAGACAAATACGCAACTTAGCATTGTTAATTACAAATTGTGATTGCAAATTCTAACTTGAACATCTGAACCTGTAATAGGTAAATACAGAACTTCGAATTGTTAAATTCAAACTAAGATTGCAAATAATAATTCGAAGATCTGAACTTGTAATAGTCAAATACAGAACTTCTAATTGTTAAATACAAATTATTAGTGCAAATTATAACTTGAAGATCTGAACTAGTAATTGTCAAATACAGAACTTAAAATTGATAGCTTCTAATTATTATTGCAAATTATAACTTGAAGATCTGAAATTGTAATTGTCAAATACAGAACTTAAAATTGATAGCTTCTAATTATTATTTCAAATTATAACGTGAAGATCTGAACTTGTAATTGTCAAATACAGAACTTAAAATTGATAGCGTCTAATTATTATTGCAAATTATAACTTGAAGATCTGAACTTGTAATTGTCAAATACAGAACTTCTAATTGTTAAATACAAATTATTAGTGCAAATTATAACTTGAATATCTGAACTTGTAATTGTCAAATACAGAACTTAAAATTGATAGCTTCTAATTATTATTGTAAATTTTAACTTGAAGATCTGAACTTGTAATAGTGAATTACAGAACTTAGATTTGTTAAATTCAAATTATTATTTCAAATTATAACTTGAAGATCTGAACTAGTAATTGTCAAATACAGAACTTAAAATTGATAGCTTCTAATTATTATTGCAAATTATAACTTGAAGATCTGAACTTGTAATTGTCAAATACAGAACTTAAAATTGACAGCTTCTAATTATTATTGTAAATTATAACTTGAAGATCTGTACTTGTAATTGTCAAATACAGAACTTAAAATTGATAGCTTCTAATTATTATTGCAAATAATAACTTGAAGATCTGAACTTGTAATTGTCAAATACAGAACCTAAAATTGATAGCTTCTAATTATTATTGTAAATTATAACTTGAAGATCTGAACTAGTAATTGTCAAATACAGAACTTAAAATTGATAGCTTATAATAATAATTCAAATTATAACTTGAAGATCTGAACTTGTAATAGTCAAATACAGAACTTCGAATTGTTAAATACAAATTATTAGTGCAAATTATAACTTGAAGATCTGAACTTGTAATAGGTAAATACAGAACTTCGAATTGTTAAATTCAACCTAAGATTGCAAATAATAATTTGAAGTTCTGAACTTGTAATAGTCAAATACAGAACTTAAAATTGAGAGCTTCTAATTATTATTGCAAATTATAACTTGAAGATCTGAACTTGTAATTGTCAAATACAGAACCTAAAATTGATAGCTTCTAATTATTATTGCAAATTATAACTTGAAGATCTGAACTAGTAATTGTCAAATACAGAACTTAAAATTGATAGCTTCTAATTATTATTGCAAATTATAACTTGCAGTTCTGAACTTGTAATTGTCAAACACAGAACTTACAATTGATAGCTTCTAATTATTATTGCAAATTATAATTAGAAGATGTGAACTTGTAACAGACAAATACGCAACTTAGCATTGTTAAATACAAATTATGATTGCAAATTAAAACTTGAAGATCTGAACTAGTAATTGTCAAATACAGACCTTAAAATTGATAACTTCTAATTATTATTGCAAATTATAACTTGAAGATCTGAACTTGTAATTGTCAAATACAGAACTTAAAATTGATAGCTTCTAATTATTATTGTAAATTATAACTTGAAGATCTGAACTTGTAATTGTCAAATACAGAACTTAAAATTGATAGCTTCTAATTATTATTGCAACTAATAACTTGAAGATCTGAACTTGTAATTGTCAAATACAGAACTTAAAATTGATAGCTTCAAATTATTATTGCAAATTATAATTTGAAGATCTGAACTTGTAATAGACAAATACGCAACTTGGCATTGTTAATTACAAATTGTGATTGCAAATTATAACTTGAACATCTGAACCTGTAATAGGTAAATACAGAACTTCGAATTGTTAAATTCAAACTAAGATTGCAAATAATAATTCGAAGATCTGAACTTGTAATAGTCAAATACAGAACTTCTAATTGTTAAATACAAATTATTAGTGCAAATTATAACTTGAAGATCTGAACTAGTAATTGTCAAATACAGAACTTAAAATTGATAGCTTCTAATTATTATTGCAAATTATGACTTGAAGATCTGAACTTGTAATTGTCAAATACAGAACTTAAAATTGATAGCTTCTAATTATTATTGTAAATTATAACTTGAAGATCTGTACTTGTAATTGTCAAATACAGAACTTAAAATTGATAGCTTCTAATTATTATTGCAAATAATAACTTGAAGATCTGAACTTGTAATTGTCAAATGCAGAACTTAAAATTGATAGCTTCTAATTATTATTGCAAATAATAATTTGAAGATCGGTACTTGTAATTGTCAAATACAGAACTTAAAATTGATAGCTTCTAATTATTATTGCAAATTATAACTTGAAGATCTGAACTTGTAATTGTCAAATACAGAACTTAAAATTGATAGCTTCTAATTATTATTGCAAATTATAACTTGAAGATCTGAACTTGTAATTGTCAAATACAGAACTTAAAATTGATAGTTTCTAATTATTATTTCAAATTATAACTTGAAGATCTGAACTTGTAATTGTAAAATACAGAACTTAAAATTGATAGCTTCTAATTAATATTGCAAATTATAACTTGTAGATCTGAACTAGTAATTGTCAAATACAGAACTTCTAATTGTTAAATACAAATTATTAGTGCAAATTATAACTTGAAGATCTGAACTTGTAATTGTCAAATACAGAACTTCTAATTGTTAAATACAAATTATTAGTGCAAATTATAACTTGAAGATCTGAACTTGTAATAGGTAAATACAGAACTTCGAATTGTTAAATTCAACCTAAGATTGCAAATAATAATTTGAAGATCTGAACTTGTAATAGTCAAATACAGAACTTAAAATTGATAGCTTCTAATTATTATTGCAAATTGTAACTTGAAGATCTGAACTTGTAATTGTCAAATACAGAACCTAAAATTGATAGCTTCTAATTATTATTGTAAATTATAACTTGAAGATCTGAACTAGTAATTGTCAAATACAGAACTTAAAATTGATAGCTTATAATAATAATTCAAATTATAACTTGAAGATCTGAACTTGTAATAGTCAAATACAGAACTTCGAATTGTTAAATACAAATTATTAGTGCAAATTATAACTTGAAGATCTGAACTTGTAATAGGTAAATACAGAACTTCGAATTGTTAAATTCAACCTAAGATTGCAAATAATAATTTGAAGATCTGAACTTGTAATAGTCAAATACAGAACTTAAAATTGAGAGCTTCTAATTATTATTGCAAATTATAACTTGAAGATCTGAACTTGTAATTGTCAAATACAGAACCTAAAATTGATAGCTTCTAATTATTATTGCAAATTATAACTTGAAGATCTGAACTAGTAATTGTCAAATACAGAACTTAAAATTGATAGCTTCTAATTATTATTGCAAATTATAACTTGAAGATCTGAACTAGTAATTGTCAAATACAGAACTTATAATTGATAGCTTATAATTATAATTCAAATTATAACTTGAAGATCTGTACTTGTAATAGTGAATTACAGAACTTAGATTTGTTAAATTCAAATTATTATTTCAAATTATAACTTGAAGATCTGAACTAGTAATTGTCAAATACAGACCTTAAAATTGATAACTTCTAATTATTATTGCAAATTATAACTTGAAGATCTGAACTTGTAATTGTCAAATACAGAACTTAAAATTGATAGCTTCTAATTATTATTGTAAATTATAACTTGAAGATCTGAACTTGTAATTGTCAAATACAGAACTTAAAATTGATAGCTTCTAATTATTATTGCAACTAATAACTTGAAGATCTGAACTTGTAATTGTCAAATACAGAACTTAAAATTGATAGCTTCAAATTATTATTGCAAATTATAATTTGAAGATCTGAACTTGTAATAGACAAATACGCAACTTAGCATTGTTAATTACAAATTGTGATTGCAAATTCTAACTTGAACATCTGAACCTGTAATAGGTAAATACAGAACTTCGAATTGTTAAATTCAAACTAAGATTGCAAATAATAATTCGAAGATCTGAACTTGTAATAGTCAAATACAGAACTTCTAATTGTTAAATACAAATTATTAGTGCAAATTATAACTTGAAGATCTGAACTAGTAATTGTCAAATACAGAACTTAAAATTGATAGCTTCTAATTATTATTGCAAATTATAACTTGAAGATCTGAAATTGTAATTGTCAAATACAGAACTTAAAATTGATAGCTTCTAATTATTATTTCAAATTATAACGTGAAGATCTGAACTTGTAATTGTCAAATACAGAACTTAAAATTGATAGCGTCTAATTATTATTGCAAATTATAACTTGAAGATCTGAACTTGTAATTGTCAAATACAGAACTTCTAATTGTTAAATACAAATTATTAGTGCAAATTATAACTTGAATATCTGAACTTGTAATTGTCAAATACAGAACTTAAAATTGATAGCTTCTAATTATTATTGTAAATTATAACTTGAAGATCTGAACTTGTAATAGTGAATTACAGAACTTAGATTTGTTAAATTCAAATTATTATTTCAAATTATAACTTGAAGATCTGAACTAGTAATTGTCAAATACAGAACTTAAAATTGATAGCTTCTAATTATTATTGCAAATTATAACTTGAAGATCTGAACTTGTAATTGTCAAATACAGAACTTAAAATTGACAGCTTCTAATTATTATTGTAAATTATAACTTGAAGATCTGTACTTGTAATTGTCAAATACAGAACTTAAAATTGATAGCTTCTAATTATTATTGCAAATAATAACTTGAAGATCTGAACTTGTAATTGTCAAATACAGAACCTAAAATTGATAGCTTCTAATTATTATTGTAAATTATAACTTGAAGATCTGAACTAGTAATTGTCAAATACAGAACTTAAAATTGATAGCTTATAATAATAATTCAAATTATAACTTGAAGATCTGAACTTGTAATAGTCAAATACAGAACTTCGAATTGTTAAATACAAATTATTAGTGCAAATTATAACTTGAAGATCTGAACTTGTAATAGGTAAATACAGAACTTCTAATTGTTAAATTCAACCTAAGATTGCAAATAATAATTTGAAGTTCTGAACTTGTAATAGTCAAATACAGAACTTAAAATTGAGAGCTTCTAATTATTATTGCAAATTATAACTTGAAGATCTGAACTTGTAATTGTCAAATACAGAACCTAAAATTGATAGCTTCTAATTATTATTGCAAATTATAACTTGAAGATCTGAACTAGTAATTGTCAAATACAGAACTTAAAATTGATAGCTTCTAATTATTATTGCAAATTATAACTTGCAGTTCTGAACTTGTAATTGTCAAACACAGAACTTACAATTGATAGCTTCTAATTATTATTGCAAATTATAATTAGAAGATGTGAACTTGTAACAGACAAATACGCAACTTAGCATTGTTAAATACAAATTATGATTGCAAATTAAAACTTGAAGATCTGAGCTAGTAATTATCAAATACAGAACTTAAAATTGATAGCTTATAATTATAATTCAAATTATAACTTGAAGATCTGTACTTGTAATAGTGAATTACAGAACTTAGATTTGTTAAATTCAAATTATTATTTCAAATTATAACTTGAAGATCTGAACTAGTAATTGTCAAATACAGACCTTAAAATTGATAACTTCTAATTATTATTGCAAATTATAACTTGAAGATCTGAACTTGTAATTGTCAAATACAGAACTTAAAATTGATAGCTTCTAATTATTATTGTAAATTATAACTTGAAGATCTGAACTTGTAATTGTCAAATACAGAACTTAAAATTGATAGCTTCTAATTATTATTGCAACTAATAACTTGAAGATCTGAACTTGTAATTGTCAAATACAGAACTTAAAATTGATAGCTTCAAATTATTATTGCAAATTATAATTTGAAGATCTGAACTTGTAATAGACAAATACGCAACTTGGCATTGTTAATTACAAATTGTGATTGCAAATTATAACTTGAACATCTGAACCTGTAATAGGTAAATACAGAACTTCGAATTGTTAAATTCAAACTAAGATTGCAAATAATAATTCGAAGATCTGAACTTGTAATAGTCAAATACAGAACTTCTAATTGTTAAATACAAATTATTAGTGCAAATTATAACTTGAAGATCTGAACTAGTAATTGTCAAATACAGAACTTAAAATTGATAGCTTCTAATTATTATTGCAAATTATGACTTGAAGATCTGAACTTGTAATTGTCAAATACAGAACTTAAAATTGATAGCTTCTAATTATTATTGTAAATTATAACTTGAAGATCTGTACTTGTAATTGTCAAATACAGAACTTAAAATTGATAGCTTCTAATTATTATTGCAAATAATAACTAGAAGATCTGAACTTGTAATTGTCAAATGCAGAACTTAAAATTGATAGCTTCTAATTATTATTGCAAATAATAATTTGAAGATCGGTACTTGTAATTGTCAAATACAGAACTTAAAATTGATAGCTTCTAATTATTATTGCAAATTATAACTTGAAGATCTGAACTTGTAATTGTCAAATACAGAACTTAAAATTGATAGCTTCTAATTATTATTGCAAATTATAACTTGAAGATCTGAACTTGTAATTGTCAAATACAGAACTTAAAATTGATAGTTTCTAATTATTATTTCAAATTATAACTTGAAGATCTGAACTTGTAATTGTAAAATACAGAACTTAAAATTGATAGCTTCTAATTAATATTGCAAATTATAACTTGTAGATCTGAACTAGTAATTGTCAAATACAGAACTTCTAATTGTTAAATACAAATTATTAGTGCAAATTATAACTTGAAGATCTGAACTTGTAATTGTCAAATACAGAACTTCTAATTGTTAAATACAAATTATTAGTGCAAATTATAACTTGAAGATCTGAACTTGTAATAGGTAAATACAGAACTTCGAATTGTTAAATTCAACCTAAGATTGCAAATAATAATTTGAAGATCTGAACTTGTAATAGTCAAATACAGAACTTAAAATTGATAGCTTCTAATTATTATTGCAAATTGTAACTTGAAGATCTGAACTTGTAATTGTCAAATACAGAACTTAAAATTGATAGCTTATAATTATAGTTCAAATTATAACTTGAAGATCTGAACTTGTAATAGTCAAATACAGAACTTCGAATTGTTAAATACAAATTATTAGTGCAAATTATAACTTGAAGATCTGCACTTGTAATAGGTAAATACAGAACTTCTAATTGTTAAATTCAAACTAAGATTGCAAATAATAATTTGAAAATCTGAACTTGTAATAGTCAAATACAGAACTTCTAATTGTTAAATACAAATTATTAGTGCAAATTATAACTTGAAGATCTGAACTAGTAATTGTCAAATACAGAACTTAAATATGACAGCTTCTAATTATTATTGTAAATTATAACTTGAAGATCTGAACTAGTAATTGTCAAATACAGAACTTAAAATTGATAGCTTCCAATTATTATTGCAAATAATAACTTGAAGATCTGAACTTGTAATTGTCAAATACAGAACTTAAAATTGATAGCTTCTAATTATTATTGCAAATTATAACTTGAAGTTCTGAACTTGTAATTGTCAAATACAGAACTTACAATTGATAGCTTCTAATTATTATTGCAAATTATAATTTGAAGATGTGAACTTGTAATAGACAAATACGCAACTTAGCATTGTTAAATACAAATTATGATTGCAAATTAAAACTTGAAGATCTGAACTAGTAATTGTCAAATACAGAACTTAAAATTGATAGCTTATAATTATAATTCAAATTATAACTTGAAGATCTGTACTTGTAATAGTGAATTACAGAACTTAGATTTGTTAAATTCAAATTATTATTTCAAATTATAACTTGAAGATCCGAACTAGTAATTGTCAAATACAGACCTTAAAATTGATAACTTCTAATTATTATTGCAAATTATAACTTGAAGATCTGAACTTGTAATTGTCAAATACAGAACTTAAAATTGATAGCTTCTAATTATTATTGTAAATAATAACTTGAAGATCTGAACTTGTAATTGTCAAATACAGAACTTAAAATTGATAGCTTCTAATTATTATTGCAAATTATAACTTGAAGTTCTGAACTTGTAATTGTCAAACACAGAACTTACAATTGATAGCTTCTAATTATTATTGCAAATTATAATTTGAAGATGTGAACTTGTAATAGACAAATACGCAACTTAGCATTGTAAAATACAAATTATGATTGCAAATTAAAACTTGAAGATCTGAACTAGTAATTGTCAAATACAGAACTTATAATTGATAGCTTATAATTATAATTCAAATTATAACTTGAAGATCTGTACTTGTAATAGTGAATTACAGAACTTAGATTTGTTAAATTCAAATTATTATTTCAAATTATAACTTGAAGATCTGAACTAGTAATTGTCAAATACAGACCTTAAAATTGATAACTTCTAATTATTATTGCAAATTATAACTTGAAGATCTGAACTTGTAATTGTCAAATACAGAACTTAAAATTGATAGCTTCTAATTATTATTGTAAATTATAACTTGAAGATCTGAACTTGTAATTGTCAAATACAGAACTTAAAATTGATAGCTTCTAATTATTATTGCAACTAATAACTTGAAGATCTGAACTTGTAATTGTCAAATACAGAACTTAAAATTGATAGCTTCAAATTATTATTGCAAATTATAATTTGAAGATCTGAACTTGTAATAGACAAATACGCAACTTAGCATTGTTAATTACAAATTGTGATTGCAAATTATAACTTGAACATCTGAACCTGTAATAGGTAAATACAGAACTTCGAATTGTTAAATTCAAACTAAGATTGCAAATAATAATTCGAAGATCTGAACTTGTAATAGTCAAATACAGAACTTCTAATTGTTAAATACAAATTATTAGTGCAAATTATAACTTGAAGATCTGAACTAGTAATTGTCAAATACAGAACTTAAAATTGATAGCTTCTAATTATTATTGCAAATTATAACTTGAAGATCTGAAATTGTAATTGTCAAATACAGAACTTAAAATTGATAGCTTCTAATTATTATTTCAAATTATAACGTGAAGATCTGAACTTGTAATTGTCAAATACAGAACTTAAAATTGATAGCGTCTAATTATTATTGCAAATTATAACTTGAAGATCTGAACTTGTAATTGTCAAATACAGAACTTCTAATTGTTAAATACAAATTATTAGTGCAAATTATAACTTGCATATCTGAACTTGTAATTGTCAAATAAAGAACTTAAAATTGATAGCTTCTAATTATTATTGTAAATTATAACTTGAAGATCTGAACTTGTAATAGTGAATTACAGAACTTAGATTTGTTAAATTCAAATTATTATTTCAAATTATAACTTGAAGATCTGAACTAGTAATTGTCAAATACAGAACTTAAAATTGATAGCTTCTAATTATTATTGCAAATTATAACTTGAAGATCTGAACTTGTAATTGTCAAATACAGAACTTAAAATTGATAGCTTCTAATTATTATTGTAAATTATAACTTGAAGATCTGTACTTGTAATTGTCAAATACAGAACTTAAAATTGATAGCTTCTAATTATTATTGCAAATAATAACTTGAAGATCTGAACTTGTAATTGTCAAATGCAGAACTTAAAATTGATAGCTTCTAATTATTATTGCAAATAATAATTTGAAGATCGGTACTTGTAATTGTCAAATACAGAACTTAAAATTGATAGCTTCTAATTATTATTGCAAATTATAACTTGAAGATCTGAACTTGTAATTGTCAAATACAGAACTTAAAATTGATAGCTTCTAATTATTATTGCAAATTATAACTTGAAGATCTGAACTTGTAATTGTCAAATACAGAACTTAAAATTGATAGTTTCTAATTATTATTTCAAATTATAACTTGAAGATCTGAACTTGTAATTGTAAAATACAGAACTTAAAATTGATAGCTTCTAATTAATATTGCAAATTATAACTTGTAGATCTGAACTAGTAATTGTCAAATACAGAACTTCTAATTGTTAAATACAAATTATTAGTGCAAATTATAACTTGAAGATCTGAACTTGTAATTGTCAAATACAGAACTTCTAATTGTTAAATACAAATTATTAGTGCAAATTATAACTTGAAGATCTGAACTTGTAATAGGTAAATACAGAACTTCGAATTGTTAAATTCAACCTAAGATTGCAAATAATAATTTGAAGATCTGAACTTGTAATAGTCAAATACAGAACTTAAAATTGATAGCTTCTAATTATTATTGCAAATTGTAACTTGAAGATCTGAACTTGTAATTGTCAAATACAGAACCTAAAATTGATAGCTTCTAATTATTATTGTAAATTATAACTTGAAGATCTGAACTAGTAATTGTCAAATACAGAACTTAAAATTGATAGCTTATAATAATAATTCAAATTATAACTTGAAGATCTGAACTTGTAATAGTCAAATACAGAACTTCGAATTGTTAAATACAAATTATTAGTGCAAATTATAACTTGAAGATCTGAACTTGTAATAGGTAAATACAGAACTTCGAATTGTTAAATTCAACCTAAGATTGCAAATAATAATTTGAAGATCTGAACTTGTAATAGTCAAATACAGAACTTAAAATTGAGAGCTTCTAATTATTATTGCAAATTATAACTTGAAGATCTGAACTTGTAATTGTCAAATACAGAACCTAAAATTGATAGCTTCTAATTATTATTGCAAATTATAACTTGAAGATCTGAACTAGTAATTGTCAAATACAGAACTTAAAATTGATAGCTTCTAATTATTATTGCAAATTATAACTTGAAGATCTGAACTAGTAAATGTCAAATACAGAACTTATAATTGATAGCTTATAATTATAATTCAAATTATAACTTGAAGATCTGTACTTGTAATAGTGAATTACAGAACTTAGATTTGTTAAATTCAAATTATTATTTCAAATTATAACTTGAAGATCTGAACTAGTAATTGTCAAATACAGACCTTAAAATTGATAACTTCTAATTATTATTGCAAATTATAACTTGAAGATCTGAACTTGTAATTGTCAAATACAGAACTTAAAATTGATAGCTTCTAATTATTATTGTAAATTATAACTTGAAGATCTGAACTTGTAATTGTCAAATACAGAACTTAAAATTGATAGCTTCTAATTATTATTGCAACTAATAACTTGAAGATCTGAACTTGTAATTGTCAAATACAGAACTTAAAATTGATAGCTTCAAATTATTATTGCAAATTATAATTTGAAGATCTGAACTTGTAATAGACAAATACGCAACTTAGCATTGTTAATTACAAATTGTGATTGCAAATTCTAACTTGAACATCTGAACCTGTAATAGGTAAATACAGAACTTCGAATTGTTAAATTCAAACTAAGATTGCAAATAATAATTCGAAGATCTGAACTTGTAATAGTCAAATACAGAACTTCTAATTGTTAAATACAAATTATTAGTGCAAATTATAACTTGAAGATCTGAACTAGTAATTGTCAAATACAGAACTTAAAATTGATAGCTTCTAATTATTATTGCAAATTATAACTTGAAGATCTGAAATTGTAATTGTCAAATACAGAACTTAAAATTGATAGCTTCTAATTATTATTTCAAATTATAACGTGAAGATCTGAACTTGTAATTGTCAAATACAGAACTTAAAATTGATAGCGTCTAATTATTATTGCAAATTATAACTTGAAGATCTGAACTTGTAATTGTCAAATACAGAACTTCTAATTGTTAAATACAAATTATTAGTGCAAATTATAACTTGAATATCTGAACTTGTAATTGTCAAATACAGAACTTAAAATTGATAGCTTCTAATTATTATTGTAAATTATAACTTGAAGATCTGAACTTGTAATAGTGAATTACAGAACTTAGATTTGTTAAATTCAAATTATTATTTCAAATTATAACTTGAAGATCTGAACTAGTAATTGTCAAATACAGAACTTAAAATTGATAGCTTCTAATTATTATTGCAAATTATAACTTGAAGATCTGAACTTGTAATTGTCAAATACAGAACTTAAAATTGACAGCTTCTAATTATTATTGTAAATTATAACTTGAAGATCTGTACTTGTAATTGTCAAATACAGAACTTAAAATTGATAGCTTCTAATTATTATTGCAAATAATTACTTGAAGATCTGAACTTGTAATTGTCAAATACAGAACCTAAAATTGATAGCTTCTAATTATTATTGTAAATTATAACTTGAAGATCTGAACTAGTAATTGTCAAATACAGAACTTAAAATTGATAGCTTATAATAATAATTCAAATTATAACTTGAAGATCTGAACTTGTAATAGTCAAATACAGAACTTCGAATTGTTAAATACAAATTATTAGTGCAAATTATAACTTGAAGATCTGAACTTGTAATAGGTAAATACAGAACTTCGAATTGTTAAATTCAACCTAAGATTGCAAATAATAATTTGAAGTTCTGAACTTGTAATAGTCAAATACAGAACTTAAAATTGAGAGCTTCTAATTATTATTGCAAATTATAACTTGAAGATCTGAACTTGTAATTGTCAAATACAGAACCTAAAATTGATAGCTTCTAATTATTATTGCAAATTATAACTTGAAGATCTGAACTAGTAATTGTCAAATACAGAACTTAAAATTGATAGCTTCTAATTATTATTGCAAATTATAACTTGCAGTTCTGAACTTGTAATTGTCAAACACAGAACTTACAATTGATAGCTTCTAATTATTATTGCAAATTATAATTAGAAGATGTGAACTTGTAACAGACAAATACGCAACTTAGCATTGTTAAATACAAATTATGATTGCAAATTAAAACTTGAAGATCTGAGCTAGTAATTATCAAATACAGAACTTAAAATTGATAGCTTATAATTATAATTCAAATTATAACTTGAAGATCTGTACTTGTAATAGTGAATTACAGAACTTAGATTTGTTAAATTCAAATTATTATTTCAAATTATAACTTGAAGATCTGAACTAGTAATTGTCAAATACAGACCTTAAAATTGATAACTTCTAATTATTATTGCAAATTATAACTTGAAGATCTGAACTTGTAATTGTCAAATACAGAACTTAAAATTGATAGCTTCTAATTATTATTGTAAATTATAACTTGAAGATCTGAACTTGTAATTGTCAAATACAGAACTTAAAATTGATAGCTTCTAATTATTATTGCAACTAATAACTTGAAGATCTGAACTTGTAATTGTCAAATACAGAACTTAAAATTGATAGCTTCAAATTATTATTGCAAATTATAATTTGAAGATCTGAACTTGTAATAGACAAATACGCAACTTGGCATTGTTAATTACAAATTGTGATTGCAAATTATAACTTGAACATCTGAACCTGTAATAGGTAAATACAGAACTTCGAATTGTTAAATTCAAACTAAGATTGCAAATAATAATTCGAAGATCTGAACTTGTAATAGTCAAATACAGAACTTCTAATTGTTAAATACAAATTATTAGTGCAAATTATAACTTGAAGATCTGAACTAGTAATTGTCAAATACAGAACTTAAAATTGATAGCTTCTAATTATTATTGCAAATTATGACTTGAAGATCTGAACTTGTAATTGTCAAATACAGAACTTAAAATTGATAGCTTCTAATTATTATTGTAAATTATAACTTGAAGATCTGTACTTGTAATTGTCAAATACAGAACTTAAAATTGATAGCTTCTAATTATTATTGCAAATAATAACTAGAAGATCTGAACTTGTAATTGTCAAATGCAGAACTTAAAATTGATAGCTTCTAATTATTATTGCAAATAATAATTTGAAGATCGGTACTTGTAATTGTCAAATACAGAACTTAAAATTGATAGCTTCTAATTATTATTGCAAATTATAACTTGAAGATCTGAACTTGTAATTGTCAAATACAGAACTTAAAATTGATAGCTTCTAATTATTATTGCAAATTATAACTTGAAGATCTGAACTTGTAATTGTCAAATACAGAACTTAAAATTGATAGTTTCTAATTATTATTTCAAATTATAACTTGAAGATCTGAACTTGTAATTGTAAAATACAGAACTTAAAATTGATAGCTTCTAATTAATATTGCAAATTATAACTTGTAGATCTGAACTAGTAATTGTCAAATACAGAACTTCTAATTGTTAAATACAAATTATTAGTGCAAATTATAACTTGAAGATCTGAACTTGTAATTGTCAAATACAGAACTTCTAATTGTTAAATACAAATTATTAGTGCAAATTATAACTTGAAGATCTGAACTTGTAATAGGTAAATACAGAACTTCGAATTGTTAAATTCAACCTAAGATTGCAAATAATAATTTGAAGATCTGAACTTGTAATAGTCAAATACAGAACTTAAAATTGATAGCTTCTAATTATTATTGCAAATTGTAACTTGAAGATCTGAACTTGTAATTGTCAAATACAGAACTTAAAATTGATAGCTTATAATTATAGTTCAAATTATAACTTGAAGATCTGAACTTGTAATAGTCAAATACAGAACTTCGAATTGTTAAATACAAATTATTAGTGCAAATTATAACTTGAAGATCTGCACTTGTAATAGGTAAATACAGAACTTCTAATTGTTAAATTCAAACTAAGATTGCAAATAATAATTTGAAAATCTGAACTTGTAATAGTCAAATACAGAACTTCTAATTGTTAAATACAAATTATTAGTGCAAATTATAACTTGAAGATCTGAACTAGTAATTGTCAAATACAGAACTTAAATATGACAGCTTCTAATTATTATTGTAAATTATAACTTGAAGATCTGAACTTGTAATTGTCAAATACAGAACTTAAAATTGATAGCTTCCAATTATTATTGCAAATAATAACTTGAAGATCTGAACTTGTAATTGTCAAATACAGAACTTAAAATTGATAGCTTCTAATTATTATTGCAAATTATAACTTGAAGTTCTGAACTTGTAATTGTCAAATACAGAACTTACAATTGATAGCTTCTAATTATTATTGCAAATTATAATTTGAAGATGTGAACTTGTAATAGACAAATACGCAACTTAGCATTGTTAAATACAAATTATGATTGCAAATTAAAACTTGAAGATCTGAACTAGTAATTGTCAAATACAGAACTTAAAATTGATAGCTTATAATTATAATTCAAATTATAACTTGAAGATCTGTACTTGTAATAGTGAATTACAGAACTTAGATTTGTTAAATTCAAATTATTATTTCAAATTATAACTTGAAGATCCGAACTAGTAATTGTCAAATACAGACCTTAAAATTGATAACTTCTAATTATTATTGCAAATTATAACTTGAAGATCTGAACTTGTAATTGTCAAATACAGAACTTAAAATTGATAGCTTCTAATTATTATTGTAAATAATAACTTGAAGATCTGAACTTGTAATTGTCAAATACAGAACTTAAAATTGATAGCTTCTAATTATTATTGCAAATTATAACTTGAAGTTCTGAACTTGTAATTGTCAAACACAGAACTTACAATTGATAGCTTCTAATTATTATTGCAAATTATAATTTGAAGATGTGAACTTGTAATAGACAAATACGCAACTTAGCATTGTTAAATACAAATTATGATTGCAAATTAAAACTTGAAGATCTGAACTAGTAATTGTCAAATACAGAACTTATAATTGATAGCTTATAATTATAATTCAAATTATAACTTGAAAATCTGTACTTGTAATAGTGAATTACAGAACTTAGATTTGTTAAATTCAAATTATTATTTCAAATTATAACTTGAAGATCTGAACTAGTAATTGTCAAATACAGACCTTAAAATTGATAACTTCTAATTATTATTGCAAATTATAACTTGAAGATCTGAACTTGTAATTGTCAAATACAGAACTTAAAATTGATAGCTTCTAATTATTATTGTAAATTATAACTTGAAGATCTGAACTTGTAATTGTCAAATACAGAACTTAAAATTGATAGCTTCCAATTATTATTGCAAATAATAACTTGAAGATCTGAGCTAGTAATTATCAAATACAGAACTTAAAATTGATAGCTTATAATTATAATTCAAATTATAACTTGAAGATCTGTACTTGTAATAGTGAATTACAGAACTTAGATTTGTTAAATTCAAATTATTATTTCAAATTATAACTTGAAGATCTGAACTAGTAATTGTCAAATACAGACCTTAAAATTGATAACTTCTAATTATTATTGCAAATTATAACTTGAAGATCTGAACTTGTAATTGTCAAATACAGAACTTAAAATTGATAGCTTCTAATTATTATTGTAAATTATAACTTGAAGATCTGAACTTGTAATTGTCAAATACAGAACTTAAAATTGATAGCTTCTAATTATTATTGCAACTAATAACTTGAAGATCTGAACTTGTAATTGTCAAATACAGAACTTAAAATTGATAGCTTCAAATTATTATTGCAAATTATAATTTGAAGATCTGAACTTGTAATAGACAAATACGCAACTTGGCATTGTTAATTACAAATTGTGATTGCAAATTATAACTTGAACATCTGAACCTGTAATAGGTAAATACAGAACTTCGAATTGTTAAATTCAAACTAAGATTGCAAATAATAATTCGAAGATCTGAACTTGTAATAGTCAAATACAGAACTTCTAATTGTTAAATACAAATTATTAGTGCAAATTATAACTTGAAGATCTGAACTAGTAATTGTCAAATACAGAACTTAAAATTGATAGCTTCTAATTATTATTGCAAATTATGACTTGAAGATCTGAACTTGTAATTGTCAAATACAGAACTTAAAATTGATAGCTTCTAATTATTATTGTAAATTATAACTTGAAGATCTGTACTTGTAATTGTCAAATACAGAACTTAAAATTGATAGCTTCTAATTATTATTGCAAATAATAACTAGAAGATCTGAACTTGTAATTGTCAAATGCAGAACTTAAAATTGATAGCTTCTAATTATTATTGCAAATAATAATTTGAAGATCGGTACTTGTAATTGTCAAATACAGAACTTAAAATTGATAGCTTCTAATTATTATTGCAAATTATAACTTGAAGATCTGAACTTGTAATTGTCAAATACAGAACTTAAAATTGATAGCTTCTAATTATTATTGCAAATTATAACTTGAAGATCTGAACTTGTAATTGTCAAATACAGAACTTAAAATTGATAGTTTCTAATTATTATTTCAAATTATAACTTGAAGATCTGAACTTGTAATTGTAAAATACAGAACTTAAAATTGATAGCTTCTAATTAATATTGCAAATTATAACTTGTAGATCTGAACTAGTAATTGTCAAATACAGAACTTCTAATTGTTAAATACAAATTATTAGTGCAAATTATAACTTGAAGATCTGAACTTGTAATTGTCAAATACAGAACTTCTAATTGTTAAATACAAATTATTAGTGCAAATTATAACTTGAAGATCTGAACTTGTAATAGGTAAATACAGAACTTCGAATTGTTAAATTCAACCTAAGATTGCAAATAATAATTTGAAGATCTGAACTTGTAATAGTCAAATACAGAACTTAAAATTGATAGCTTCTAATTATTATTGCAAATTGTAACTTGAAGATCTGAACTTGTAATTGTCAAATACAGAACTTAAAATTGATAGCTTATAATTATAGTTCAAATTATAACTTGAAGATCTGAACTTGTAATAGTCAAATACAGAACTTCGAATTGTTAAATACAAATTATTAGTGCAAATTATAACTTGAAGATCTGCACTTGTAATAGGTAAATACAGAACTTCTAATTGTTAAATTCAAACTAAGATTGCAAATAATAATTTGAAAATCTGAACTTGTAATAGTCAAATACAGAACTTCTAATTGTTAAATACAAATTATTAGTGCAAATTATAACTTGAAGATCTGAACTAGTAATTGTCAAATACAGAACTTAAATATGACAGCTTCTAATTATTATTGTAAATTATAACTTGAAGATCTGAACTTGTAATTGTCAAATACAGAACTTAAAATTGATAGCTTCCAATTATTATTGCAAATAATAACTTGAAGATCTGAACTTGTAATTGTCAAATACAGAACTTAAAATTGATAGCTTCTAATTATTATTGCAAATTATAACTTGAAGTTCTGAACTTGTAATTGTCAAATACAGAACTTACAATTGATAGCTTCTAATTATTATTGCAAATTATAATTTGAAGATGTGAACTTGTAATAGACAAATACGCAACTTAGCATTGTTAAATACAAATTATGATTGCAAATTAAAACTTGAAGATCTGAACTAGTAATTGTCAAATACAGAACTTAAAATTGATAGCTTATAATTATAATTCAAATTATAACTTGAAGATCTGTACTTGTAATAGTGAATTACAGAACTTAGATTTGTTAAATTCAAATTATTATTTCAAATTATAACTTGAAGATCCGAACTAGTAATTGTCAAATACAGACCTTAAAATTGATAACTTCTAATTATTATTGCAAATTATAACTTGAAGATCTGAACTTGTAATTGTCAAATACAGAACTTAAAATTGATAGCTTCTAATTATTATTGTAAATAATAACTTGAAGATCTGAACTTGTAATTGTCAAATACAGAACTTAAAATTGATAGCTTCTAATTATTATTGCAAATTATAACTTGAAGTTCTGAACTTGTAATTGTCAAACACAGAACTTACAATTGATAGCTTCTAATTATTATTGCAAATTATAATTTGAAGATGTGAACTTGTAATAGACAAATACGCAACTTAGCATTGTTAAATACAAATTATGATTGCAAATTAAAACTTGAAGATCTGAACTAGTAATTGTCAAATACAGAACTTATAATTGATAGCTTATAATTATAATTCAAATTATAACTTGAAAATCTGTACTTGTAATAGTGAATTACAGAACTTAGATTTGTTAAATTCAAATTATTATTTCAAATTATAACTTGAAGATCTGAACTAGTAATTGTCAAATACAGACCTTAAAATTGATAACTTCTAATTATTATTGCAAATTATAACTTGAAGATCTGAACTTGTAATTGTCAAATACAGAACTTAAAATTGATAGCTTCTAATTATTATTGTAAATTATAACTTGAAGATCTGAACTTGTAATTGTCAAATACAGAACTTAAAATTGATAGCTTCTAATTATTATTGCAACTAATAACTTGAAGATCTGAACTTGTAATTGTCAAATACAGAACTTAAAATTGATAGCTTCAAATTATTATTGCAAATTATAATTTGAAGATCTGAACTTGTAATAGACAAATACGCAACTTAGCATTGTTAATTACAAATTGTGATTGCAAATTATAACTTGAACATCTGAACCTGTAATAGGTAAATACAGAACTTCGAATTGTTAAATTCAAACTAAGATTGCAAATAATAATTCGAAGATCTGAACTTGTAATAGTCAAATACAGAACTTCTAATTGTTAAATACAAATTATTAGTGCAAATTATAACTTGAAGATCTGAACTAGTAATTGTCAAATACAGAACTTAAAATTGATAGCTTCTAATTATTATTGCAAATTATAACTTGAAGATCTGAAATTGTAATTGTCAAATACAGAACTTAAAATTGATAGCTTCTAATTATTATTTCAAATTATAACGTGAAGATCTGAACTTGTAATTGTCAAATACAGAACTTAAAATTGATAGCGTCTAATTATTATTGCAAATTATAACTTGAAGATCTGAACTTGTAATTGTCAAATACAGAACTTCTAATTGTTAAATACAAATTATTAGTGCAAATTATAACTTGCATATCTGAACTTGTAATTGTCAAATAAAGAACTTAAAATTGATAGCTTCTAATTATTATTGTAAATTATAACTTGAAGATCTGAACTTGTAATAGTGAATTACAGAACTTAGATTTGTTAAATTCAAATTATTATTTCAAATTATAACTTGAAGATCTGAACTAGTAATTGTCAAATACAGAACTTAAAATTGATAGCTTCTAATTATTATTGCAAATTATAACTTGAAGATCTGAACTTGTAATTGTCAAATACAGAACTTAAAATTGATAGCTTCTAATTATTATTGTAAATTATAACTTGAAGATCTGTACTTGTAATTGTCAAATACAGAACTTAAAATTGATAGCTTCTAATTATTATTGCAAATAATAACTTGAAGATCTGAACTTGTAATTGTCAAATGCAGAACTTAAAATTGATAGCTTCTAATTATTATTGCAAATAATAATTTGAAGATCGGTACTTGTAATTGTCAAATACAGAACTTAAAATTGATAGCTTCTAATTATTATTGCAAATTATAACTTGAAGATCTGAACTTGTAATTGTCAAATACAGAACTTAAAATTGATAGCTTCTAATTATTATTGCAAATTATAACTTGAAGATCTGAACTTGTAATTGTCAAATACAGAACTTAAAATTGATAGTTTCTAATTATTATTTCAAATTATAACTTGAAGATCTGAACTTGTAATTGTAAAATACAGAACTTAAAATTGATAGCTTCTAATTAATATTGCAAATTATAACTTGTAGATCTGAACTAGTAATTGTCAAATACAGAACTTCTAATTGTTAAATACAAATTATTAGTGCAAATTATAACTTGAAGATCTGAACTTGTAATTGTCAAATACAGAACTTCTAATTGTTAAATACAAATTATTAGTGCAAATTATAACTTGAAGATCTGAACTTGTAATAGGTAAATACAGAACTTCGAATTGTTAAATTCAACCTAAGATTGCAAATAATAATTTGAAGATCTGAACTTGTAATAGTCAAATACAGAACTTAAAATTGATAGCTTCTAATTATTATTGCAAATTGTAACTTGAAGATCTGAACTTGTAATTGTCAAATACAGAACCTAAAATTGATAGCTTCTAATTATTATTGTAAATTATAACTTGAAGATCTGAACTAGTAATTGTCAAATACAGAACTTAAAATTGATAGCTTATAATAATAATTCAAATTATAACTTGAAGATCTGAACTTGTAATAGTCAAATACAGAACTTCGAATTGTTAAATACAAATTATTAGTGCAAATTATAACTTGAAGATCTGAACTTGTAATAGGTAAATACAGAACTTCGAATTGTTAAATTCAACCTAAGATTGCAAATAATAATTTGAAGATCTGAACTTGTAATAGTCAAATACAGAACTTAAAATTGAGAGCTTCTAATTATTATTGCAAATTATAACTTGAAGATCTGAACTTGTAATTGTCAAATACAGAACCTAAAATTGATAGCTTCTAATTATTATTGCAAATTATAACTTGAAGATCTGAACTAGTAATTGTCAAATACAGAACTTAAAATTGATAGCTTCTAATTATTATTGCAAATTATAACTTGAAGATCTGAACTAGTAATTGTCAAATACAGAACTTATAATTGATAGCTTATAATTATAATTCAAATTATAACTTGAAGATCTGTACTTGTAATAGTGAATTACAGAACTTAGATTTGTTAAATTCAAATTATTATTTCAAATTATAACTTGAAGATCTGAACTAGTAATTGTCAAATACAGACCTTAAAATTGATAACTTCTAATTATTATTGCAAATTATAACTTGAAGATCTGAACTTGTAATTGTCAAATACAGAACTTAAAATTGATAGCTTCTAATTATTATTGTAAATTATAACTTGAAGATCTGAACTTGTAATTGTCAAATACAGAACTTAAAATTGATAGCTTCTAATTATTATTGCAACTAATAACTTGAAGATCTGAACTTGTAATTGTCAAATACAGAACTTAAAATTGATAGCTTCAAATTATTATTGCAAATTATAATTTGAAGATCTGAACTTGTAATAGACAAATACGCAACTTGGCATTGTTAATTACAAATTGTGATTGCAAATTATAACTTGAACATCTGAACCTGTAATAGGTAAATACAGAACTTCGAATTGTTAAATTCAAACTAAGATTGCAAATAATAATTCGAAGATCTGAACTTGTAATAGTCAAATACAGAACTTCTAATTGTTAAATACAAATTATTAGTGCAAATTATAACTTGAAGATCTGAACTAGTAATTGTCAAATACAGAACTTAAAATTGATAGCTTCTAATTATTATTGCAAATTATGACTTGAAGATCTGAACTTGTAATTGTCAAATACAGAACTTAAAATTGATAGCTTCTAATTATTATTGTAAATTATAACTTGAAGATCTGTACTTGTAATTGTCAAATACAGAACTTAAAATTGATAGCTTCTAATTATTATTGCAAATAATAACTAGAAGATCTGAACTTGTAATTGTCAAATGCAGAACTTAAAATTGATAGCTTCTAATTATTATTGCAAATAATAATTTGAAGATCGGTACTTGTAATTGTCAAATACAGAACTTAAAATTGATAGCTTCTAATTATTATTGCAAATTATAACTTGAAGATCTGAACTTGTAATTGTCAAATACAGAACTTAAAATTGATAGCTTCTAATTATTATTGCAAATTATAACTTGAAGATCTGAACTTGTAATTGTCAAATACAGAACTTAAAATTGATAGTTTCTAATTATTATTTCAAATTATAACTTGAAGATCTGAACTTGTAATTGTAAAATACAGAACTTAAAATTGATAGCTTCTAATTAATATTGCAAATTATAACTTGTAGATCTGAACTAGTAATTGTCAAATACAGAACTTCTAATTGTTAAATACAAATTATTAGTGCAAATTATAACTTGAAGATCTGAACTTGTAATTGTCAAATACAGAACTTCTAATTGTTAAATACAAATTATTAGTGCAAATTATAACTTGAAGATCTGAACTTGTAATAGGTAAATACAGAACTTCGAATTGTTAAATTCAACCTAAGATTGCAAATAATAATTTGAAGATCTGAACTTGTAATAGTCAAATACAGAACTTAAAATTGATAGCTTCTAATTATTATTGCAAATTGTAACTTGAAGATCTGAACTTGTAATTGTCAAATACAGAACTTAAAATTGATAGCTTATAATTATAGTTCAAATTATAACTTGAAGATCTGAACTTGTAATAGTCAAATACAGAACTTCGAATTGTTAAATACAAATTATTAGTGCAAATTATAACTTGAAGATCTGCACTTGTAATAGGTAAATACAGAACTTCTAATTGTTAAATTCAAACTAAGATTGCAAATAATAATTTGAAAATCTGAACTTGTAATAGTCAAATACAGAACTTCTAATTGTTAAATACAAATTATTAGTGCAAATTATAACTTGAAGATCTGAACTAGTAATTGTCAAATACAGAACTTAAATATGACAGCTTCTAATTATTATTGTAAATTATAACTTGAAGATCTGAACTTGTAATTGTCAAATACAGAACTTAAAATTGATAGCTTCCAATTATTATTGCAAATAATAACTTGAAGATCTGAACTTGTAATTGTCAAATACAGAACTTAAAATTGATAGCTTCTAATTATTATTGCAAATTATAACTTGAAGTTCTGAACTTGTAATTGTCAAATACAGAACTTACAATTGATAGCTTCTAATTATTATTGCAAATTATAATTTGAAGATGTGAACTTGTAATAGACAAATACGCAACTTAGCATTGTTAAATACAAATTATGATTGCAAATTAAAACTTGAAGATCTGAACTAGTAATTGTCAAATACAGAACTTAAAATTGATAGCTTATAATTATAATTCAAATTATAACTTGAAGATCTGTACTTGTAATAGTGAATTACAGAACTTAGATTTGTTAAATTCAAATTATTATTTCAAATTATAACTTGAAGATCCGAACTAGTAATTGTCAAATACAGACCTTAAAATTGATAACTTCTAATTATTATTGCAAATTATAACTTGAAGATCTGAACTTGTAATTGTCAAATACAGAACTTAAAATTGATAGCTTCTAATTATTATTGTAAATAATAACTTGAAGATCTGAACTTGTAATTGTCAAATACAGAACTTAAAATTGATAGCTTCTAATTATTATTGCAAATTATAACTTGAAGTTCTGAACTTGTAATTGTCAAACACAGAACTTACAATTGATAGCTTCTAATTATTATTGCAAATTATAATTTGAAGATGTGAACTTGTAATAGACAAATACGCAACTTAGCATTGTTAAATACAAATTATGATTGCAAATTAAAACTTGAAGATCTGAACTAGTAATTGTCAAATACAGAACTTATAATTGATAGCTTATAATTATAATTCAAATTATAACTTGAAAATCTGTACTTGTAATAGTGAATTACAGAACTTAGATTTGTTAAATTCAAATTATTATTTCAAATTATAACTTGAAGATCTGAACTAGTAATTGTCAAATACAGACCTTAAAATTGATAACTTCTAATTATTATTGCAAATTATAACTTGAAGATCTGAACTTGTAATTGTCAAATACAGAACTTAAAATTGATAGCTTCTAATTATTATTGTAAATTATAACTTGAAGATCTGAACTTGTAATTGTCAAATACAGAACTTAAAATTGATAGCTTCTAATTATTATTGCAACTAATAACTTGAAGATCTGAACTTGTAATTGTCAAATACAGAACTTAAAATTGATAGCTTCAAATTATTATTGCAAATTATAATTTGAAGATCTGAACTTGTAATAGACAAATACGCAACTTAGCATTGTTAATTACAAATTGTGATTGCAAATTATAACTTGAACATCTGAACCTGTAATAGGTAAATACAGAACTTCGAATTGTTAAATTCAAACTAAGATTGCAAATAATAATTCGAAGATCTGAACTTGTAATAGTCAAATACAGAACTTCTAATTGTTAAATACAAATTATTAGTGCAAATTATAACTTGAAGATCTGAACTAGTAATTGTCAAATACAGAACTTAAAATTGATAGCTTCTAATTATTATTGCAAATTATAACTTGAAGATCTGAAATTGTAATTGTCAAATACAGAACTTAAAATTGATAGCTTCTAATTATTATTTCAAATTATAACGTGAAGATCTGAACTTGTAATTGTCAAATACAGAACTTAAAATTGATAGCGTCTAATTATTATTGCAAATTATAACTTGAAGATCTGAACTTGTAATTGTCAAATACAGAACTTCTAATTGTTAAATACAAATTATTAGTGCAAATTATAACTTGCATATCTGAACTTGTAATTGTCAAATAAAGAACTTAAAATTGATAGCTTCTAATTATTATTGTAAATTATAACTTGAAGATCTGAACTTGTAATAGTGAATTACAGAACTTAGATTTGTTAAATTCAAATTATTATTTCAAATTATAACTTGAAGATCTGAACTAGTAATTGTCAAATACAGAACTTAAAATTGATAGCTTCTAATTATTATTGCAAATTATAACTTGAAGATCTGAACTTGTAATTGTCAAATACAGAACTTAAAATTGATAGCTTCTAATTATTATTGTAAATTATAACTTGAAGATCTGTACTTGTAATTGTCAAATACAGAACTTAAAATTGATAGCTTCTAATTATTATTGCAAATAATAACTTGAAGATCTGAACTTGTAATTGTCAAATGCAGAACTTAAAATTGATAGCTTCTAATTATTATTGCAAATAATAATTTGAAGATCGGTACTTGTAATTGTCAAATACAGAACTTAAAATTGATAGCTTCTAATTATTATTGCAAATTATAACTTGAAGATCTGAACTTGTAATTGTCAAATACAGAACTTAAAATTGATAGCTTCTAATTATTATTGCAAATTATAACTTGAAGATCTGAACTTGTAATTGTCAAATACAGAACTTAAAATTGATAGTTTCTAATTATTATTTCAAATTATAACTTGAAGATCTGAACTTGTAATTGTAAAATACAGAACTTAAAATTGATAGCTTCTAATTAATATTGCAAATTATAACTTGTAGATCTGAACTAGTAATTGTCAAATACAGAACTTCTAATTGTTAAATACAAATTATTAGTGCAAATTATAACTTGAAGATCTGAACTTGTAATTGTCAAATACAGAACTTCTAATTGTTAAATACAAATTATTAGTGCAAATTATAACTTGAAGATCTGAACTTGTAATAGGTAAATACAGAACTTCGAATTGTTAAATTCAACCTAAGATTGCAAATAATAATTTGAAGATCTGAACTTGTAATAGTCAAATACAGAACTTAAAATTGATAGCTTCTAATTATTATTGCAAATTGTAACTTGAAGATCTGAACTTGTAATTGTCAAATACAGAACCTAAAATTGATAGCTTCTAATTATTATTGTAAATTATAACTTGAAGATCTGAACTAGTAATTGTCAAATACAGAACTTAAAATTGATAGCTTATAATAATAATTCAAATTATAACTTGAAGATCTGAACTTGTAATAGTCAAATACAGAACTTCGAATTGTTAAATACAAATTATTAGTGCAAATTATAACTTGAAGATCTGAACTTGTAATAGGTAAATACAGAACTTCGAATTGTTAAATTCAACCTAAGATTGCAAATAATAATTTGAAGATCTGAACTTGTAATAGTCAAATACAGAACTTAAAATTGAGAGCTTCTAATTATTATTGCAAATTATAACTTGAAGATCTGAACTTGTAATTGTCAAATACAGAACCTAAAATTGATAGCTTCTAATTATTATTGCAAATTATAACTTGAAGATCTGAACTAGTAATTGTCAAATACAGAACTTAAAATTGATAGCTTCTAATTATTATTGCAAATTATAACTTGAAGATCTGAACTAGTAATTGTCAAATACAGAACTTATAATTGATAGCTTATAATTATAATTCAAATTATAACTTGAAGATCTGTACTTGTAATAGTGAATTACAGAACTTAGATTTGTTAAATTCAAATTATTATTTCAAATTATAACTTGAAGATCTGAACTAGTAATTGTCAAATACAGACCTTAAAATTGATAACTTCTAATTATTATTGCAAATTATAACTTGAAGATCTGAACTTGTAATTGTCAAATACAGAACTTAAAATTGATAGCTTCTAATTATTATTGTAAATTATAACTTGAAGATCTGAACTTGTAATTGTCAAATACAGAACTTAAAATTGATAGCTTCTAATTATTATTGCAACTAATAACTTGAAGATCTGAACTTGTAATTGTCAAATACAGAACTTAAAATTGATAGCTTCAAATTATTATTGCAAATTATAATTTGAAGATCTGAACTTGTAATAGACAAATACGCAACTTGGCATTGTTAATTACAAATTGTGATTGCAAATTATAACTTGAACATCTGAACCTGTAATAGGTAAATACAGAACTTCGAATTGTTAAATTCAAACTAAGATTGCAAATAATAATTCGAAGATCTGAACTTGTAATAGTCAAATACAGAACTTCTAATTGTTAAATACAAATTATTAGTGCAAATTATAACTTGAAGATCTGAACTAGTAATTGTCAAATTCAGAACTTAAAATTGATAGCTTCTAATTATTATTGCAAATTATGACTTGAAGATCTGAACTTGTAATTGTCAAATACAGAACTTAAAATTGATAGCTTCTAATTATTATTGTAAATTATAACTTGAAGATCTGTACTTGTAATTGTCAAATACAGAACTTAAAATTGATAGCTTCTAATTATTATTGCAAATAATAACTAGAAGATCTGAACTTGTAATTGTCAAATGCAGAACTTAAAATTGATAGCTTCTAATTATTATTGCAAATAATAATTTGAAGATCGGTACTTGTAATTGTCAAATACAGAACTTAAAATTGATAGCTTCTAATTATTATTGCAAATTATAACTTGAAGATCTGAACTTGTAATTGTCAAATACAGAACTTAAAATTGATAGCTTCTAATTATTATTGCAAATTATAACTTGAAGATCTGAACTTGTAATTGTCAAATACAGAACTTAAAATTGATAGTTTCTAATTAATATTTCAAATTATAACTTGAAGATCTGAACTTGTAATTGTAAAATACAGAACTTAAAATTGATAGCTTCTAATTAATATTGCAAATTATAACTTGTAGATCTGAACTAGTAATTGTCAAATACAGAACTTCTAATTGTTAAATACAAATTATTAGTGCAAATTATAACTTGAAGATCTGAACTTGTAATTGTCAAATACAGAACTTCTAATTGTTAAATACAAATTATTAGTGCAAATTATAACTTGAAGATCTGAACTTGTAATAGGTAAATACAGAACTTCGAATTGTTAAATTCAACCTAAGATTGCAAATAATAATTTGAAGAT
The DNA here is from genome assembly GCA_963170105.1 of Cantharis lateralis. Lineage (NCBI taxonomy): Eukaryota > Metazoa > Arthropoda > Insecta > Coleoptera > Cantharidae > Cantharis > Cantharis lateralis. Next base: position 26,390,284 of record OY720627.1, read on the forward strand.
CTGAACTTGTAATAGTCAAATACAGAACTTAAAATTGATAGCTTCTAATTATTATTGCAAATTGTAACTTGAAGATCTGAACTTGTAATTGTCAAATACAGAACTTAAAATTGATAGCTTATAATTATAGTTCAAATTATAACTTGAAGATCTGAACTTGTAATAGTCAAATACAGAACTTCGAATTGTTAAATACAAATTATTAGTGCAAATTATAACTTGAAGATCTGCACTTGTAATAGGTAAATACAGAACTTCTAATTGTTAAATTCAAACTAAGATTGCAAATAATAATTTGAAAATCTGAACTTGTAATAGTCAAATACAGAACTTCTAATTGTTAAATACAAATTATTAGTGCAAATTATAACTTGAAGATCTGAACTAGTAATTGTCAAATACAGAACTTAAATATGACAGCTTCTAATTATTATTGTAAATTATAACTTGAAGATCTGAACTTGTAATTGTCAAATACAGAACTTAAAATTGATAGCTTCCAATTATTATTGCAAATAATAACTTGAAGATCTGAACTTGTAATTGTCAAATACAGAACTTAAAATTGATAGCTTCTAATTATTATTGCAAATTATAACTTGAAGTTCTGAACTTGTAATTGTCAAATACAGAACTTACAATTGATAGCTTCTAATTATTATTGCAAATTATAATTTGAAGATGTGAACTTGTAATAGACAAATACGCAACTTAGCATTGTTAAATACAAATTATGATTGCAAATTAAAACTTGAAGATCTGAACTAGTAATTGTCAAATACAGAACTTAAAATTGATAGCTTATAATTATAATTCAAATTATAACTTGAAGATCTGTACTTGTAATAGTGAATTACAGAACTTAGATTTGTTAAATTCAAATTATTATTTCAAATTATAACTTGAAGATCCGAACTAGTAATTGTCAAATACAGACCTTAAAATTGATAACTTCTAATTATTATTGCAAATTATAACTTGAAGATCTGAACTTGTAATTGTCAAATACAGAACTTAAAATTGATAGCTTCTAATTATTATTGTAAATAATAACTTGAAGATCTGAACTTGTAATTGTCAAATACAGAACTTAAAATTGATAGCTTCTAATTATTATTGCAAATTATAACTTGAAGTTCTGAACTTGTAATTGTCAAACACAGAACTTACAATTGATAGCTTCTAATTATTATTGCAAATTATAATTTGAAGATGTGAACTTGTAATAGACAAATACGCAACTTAGCATTGTTAAATACAAATTATGATTGCAAATTAAAACTTGAAGATCTGAACTAGTAATTGTCAAATACAGAACTTATAATTGATAGCTTATAATTATAATTCAAATTATAACTTGAAGATCTGTACTTGTAATAGTGAATTACAGAACTTAGATTTGTTAAATTCAAATTATTATTTCAAATTATAACTTGAAGATCTGAACTAGTAATTGTCAAATACAGACCTTAAAATTGATAACTTCTAATTATTATTGCAAATTATAACTTGAAGATCTGAACTTGTAATTGTCAAATACAGAACTTAAAATTGATAGCTTCTAATTATTATTGTAAATTATAACTTGAAGATCTGAACTTGTAATTGTCAAATACAGAACTTAAAATTGATAGCTTCTAATTATTATTGCAACTAATAACTTGAAGATCTGAACTTGTAATTGTCAAATACAGAACTTAAAATTGATAGCTTCAAATTATTATTGCAAATTATAATTTGAAGATCTGAACTTGTAATAGACAAATACGCAACTTAGCATTGTTAATTACAAATTGTGATTGCAAATTATAACTTGAACATCTGAACCTGTAATAGGTAAATACAGAACTTCGAATTGTTAAATTCAAACTAAGATTGCAAATAATAATTCGAAGATCTGAACTTGTAATAGTCAAATACAGAACTTCTAATTGTTAAATACAAATTATTAGTGCAAATTATAACTTGAAGATCTGAACTAGTAATTGTCAAATACAGAACTTAAAATTGATAGCTTCTAATTATTATTGCAAATTATAACTTGAAGATCTGAAATTGTAATTGTCAAATACAGAACTTAAAATTGATAGCTTCTAATTATTATTTCAAATTATAACGTGAAGATCTGAACTTGTAATTGTCAAATACAGAACTTAAAATTGATAGCGTCTAATTATTATTGCAAATTATAACTTGAAGATCTGAACTTGTAATTGTCAAATACAGAACTTCTAATTGTTAAATACAAATTATTAGTGCAAATTATAACTTGCATATCTGAACTTGTAATTGTCAAATAAAGAACTTAAAATTGATAGCTTCTAATTATTATTGTAAATTATAACTTGAAGATCTGAACTTGTAATAGTGAATTACAGAACTTAGATTTGTTAAATTCAAATTATTATTTCAAATTATAACTTGAAGATCTGAACTAGTAATTGTCAAATACAGAACTTAAAATTGATAGCTTCTAATTATTATTGCAAATTATAACTTGAAGATCTGAACTTGTAATTGTCAAATACAGAACTTAAAATTGATAGCTTCTAATTATTATTGTAAATTATAACTTGAAGATCTGTACTTGTAATTGTCAAATACAGAACTTAAAATTGATAGCTTCTAATTATTATTGCAAATAATAACTTGAAGATCTGAACTTGTAATTGTCAAATGCAGAACTTAAAATTGATAGCTTCTAATTATTATTGCAAATAATAATTTGAAGATCGGTACTTGTAATTGTCAAATACAGAACTTAAAATTGATAGCTTCTAATTATTATTGCAAATTATAACTTGAAGATCTGAACTTGTAATTGTCAAATACAGAACTTAAAATTGATAGCTTCTAATTATTATTGCAAATTATAACTTGAAGATCTGAACTTGTAATTGTCAAATACAGAACTTAAAATTGATAGTTTCTAATTATTATTTCAAATTATAACTTGAAGATCTGAACTTGTAATTGTAAAATACAGAACTTAAAATTGATAGCTTCTAATTAATATTGCAAATTATAACTTGTAGATCTGAACTAGTAATTGTCAAATACAGAACTTCTAATTGTTAAATACAAATTATTAGTGCAAATTATAACTTGAAGATCTGAACTTGTAATTGTCAAATACAGAACTTCTAATTGTTAAATACAAATTATTAGTGCAAATTATAACTTGAAGATCTGAACTTGTAATAGGTAAATACAGAACTTCGAATTGTTAAATTCAACCTAAGATTGCAAATAATAATTTGAAGATCTGAACTTGTAATAGTCAAATACAGAACTTAAAATTGATAGCTTCTAATTATTATTGCAAATTGTAACTTGAAGATCTGAACTTGTAATTGTCAAATACAGAACCTAAAATTGATAGCTCTAATTATTATTGTAAATTATAACTTGAAGATCTGAACTAGTAATTGTCAAATACAGAACTTAAAATTGATAGCTTATAATAATAATTCAAATTATAACTTGAAGATCTGAACTTGTAATAGTCAAATACAGAACTTCGAATTGTTAAATACAAATTATTAGTGCAAATTATAACTTGAAGATCTGAACTTGTAATAGGTAAATACAGAACTTCGAATTGTTAAATTCAACCTAAGATTGCAAATAATAATTTGAAGATCTGAACTTGTAATAGTCAAATACAGAACTTAAAATTGAGAGCTTCTAATTATTATTGCAAATTATAACTTGAAGATCTGAACTTGTATTTGTCAAATACAGAACCTAAAATTGATAGCTTCTAATTATTATTGCAAATTATAACTTGAAGATCTGAACTAGTAATTGTCAAATACAGAACTTAAAATTGATAGCTTCTAATTATTATTGCAAATTATAACTTGAAGTTCTGAACTTGTAATTGTCAAACACAGAACTTACAATTGATAGCTTCTAATTATTATTGCAAATTATAATTTGAAGATGTGAACTTGTAATAGACAAATACGCAACTTAGCATTGTTAAATACAAATTATGATTGCAAATTAAAACTTGAAGATCTGAACTAGTAATTGTCAAATACAGAACTTATAATTGATAGCTTATAATTATAATTCAAATTATAACTTGAAGATCTGTACTTGTAATAGTGAATTACAGAACTTAGATTTGTTAAATTCAAATTATTATTTCAAATTATAACTTGAAGATCTGAACTAGTAATTGTCAAATACAGACCTTAAAATTGATAACTTCTAATTATTATTGCAAATTATAACTTGAAGATCTTAACTTGTAATTGTCAAATACAGAACCTCGAATTGTTAAATTCAACCTAAGATTGCAAATAATAATTTGAAGATCTGAACTTGTAATTGTCAAATACAGAACTTCTAATTGTTAAATACAAATTATTAGTGCAAATTATAACTTGCATATCTGAACTTGTAATTGTCAAATACAGAACTTAAAATTGATAGCTTCAAATTATTATTGCAAATTATAATTTGAAGATCTGAACTTGTAATAGACAAATACGCAACTTGGCATTGTTAATTACAAATTGTGATTGCAAATTATAACTTGAACATCTGAACCTGTAATAGGTAAATACAGAACTTAAAATTGATAGCTTCTAATTATTATTGCAAATTATAACTTGAAGTTCTGAACTTGTAATTGTCAAATACAGAACTTACAATTGATAGCTTCTAATTATTATTGCAAATTATAATTTGAAGATGTGAACTTGTAATAGACAAATACGCAACTTAGCATTGTTAAATACAAATTATGATTGCAAATTAAAACTTGAAGATCTGAACTAGTAATTGTCAAATACAGAACTTAAATATGACAGCTTCTAATTATTATTGTAAATTATAACTTGAAGATCTGAACTTGTAATAGTCAAATACAGAACTTCGAATTGTTAAATACAAATTATTAGTGCAAATTATAACTTGAAGATCTGAACTTGTAATAGGTAAATACAGAACTTCGAATTGTTAAATTCAACCTAAGATTGCAAATAATAATTTGAAGTTCTGAACTTGTAATAGTCAAATACAGAACTTAAAATTGAGAGCTTCTAATTATTATTGCAAATTATAACTTGAAGATCTGAACTTGTAATTGTCAAATACAGAACCTAAAATTGATAGCTTCTAATTATTATTGCAAATTATAACTTGAAGATCTGAACTAGTAATTGTCAAATACAGAACTTAAAATTGATAGCTTCTAATTATTATTGCAAATTATAACTTGCAGTTCTGAACTTGTAATTGTCAAACACAGAACTTACAATTGATAGCTTCTAATTATTATTGCAAATTATAATTAGAAGATGTGAACTTGTAACAGACAAATACGCAACTTAGCATTGTTAAATACAAATTATGATTGCAAATTAAAACTTGAAGATCTGAGCTAGTAATTATCAAATACAGAACTTAAAATTGATAGCTTATAATTATAATTCAAATTATAACTTGAAGATCTGTACTTGTAATAGTGAATTACAGAACTTAGATTTGTTAAATTCAAATTATTATTTCAAATTATAACTTGAAGATCTGAACTAGTAATTGTCAAATACAGACCTTAAAATTGATAACTTCTAATTATTATTGCAAATTATAACTTGAAGATCTGAACTTGTAATTGTCAAATACAGAACTTAAAATTGATAGCTTCTAATTATTATTGTAAATTATAACTTGAAGATCTGAACTTGTAATTGTCAAATACAGAACTTAAAATTGATAGCTTCTAATTATTATTGCAACTAATAACTTGAAGATCTGAACTTGTAATTGTCAAATACAGAACTTAAAATTGATAGCTTCAAATTATTATTGCAAATTATAATTTGAAGATCTGAACTTGTAATAGACAAATACGCAACTTGGCATTGTTAATTACAAATTGTGATTGCAAATTATAACTTGAACATCTGAACCTGTAATAGGTAAATACAGAACTTCGAATTGTTAAATTCAAACTAAGATTGCAAATAATAATTCGAAGATCTGAACTTGTAATAGTCAAATACAGAACTTCTAATTGTTAAATACAAATTATTAGTGCAAATTATAACTTGAAGATCTGAACTAGTAATTGTCAAATACAGAACTTAAAATTGATAGCTTCTAATTATTATTGCAAATTATGACTTGAAGATCTGAACTTGTAATTGTCAAATACAGAACTTAAAATTGATAGCTTCTAATTATTATTGTAAATTATAACTTGAAGATCTGTACTTGTAATTGTCAAATACAGAACTTAAAATTGATAGCTTCTAATTATTATTGCAAATAATAACTAGAAGATCTGAACTTGTAATTGTCAAATGCAGAACTTAAAATTGATAGCTTCTAATTATTATTGCAAATAATAATTTGAAGATCGGTACTTGTAATTGTCAAATACAGAACTTAAAATTGATAGCTTCTAATTATTATTGCAAATTATAACTTGAAGATCTGAACTTGTAATTGTCAAATACAGAACTTAAAATTGATAGCTTCTAATTATTATTGCAAATTATAACTTGAAGATCTGAACTTGTAATTGTCAAATACAGAACTTAAAATTGATAGTTTCTAATTATTATTTCAAATTATAACTTGAAGATCTGAACTTGTAATTGTAAAATACAGATCTTAAAATTGATAGCTTCTAATTAATATTGCAAATTATAACTTGTAGATCTGAACTAGTAATTGTCAAATACAGAACTTCTAATTGTTAAATACAAATTATTAGTGCAAATTATAACTTGAAGATCTGAACTTGTAATTGTCAAATACAGAACTTCTAATTGTTAAATACAAATTATTAGTGCAAATTATAACTTGAAGATCTGAACTTGTAATAGGTAAATACAGAACTTCGAATTGTTAAATTCAACCTAAGATTGCAAATAATAATTTGAAGATCTGAACTTGTAATAGTCAAATACAGAACTTAAAATTGATAGCTTCTAATTATTATTGCAAATTGTAACTTGAAGATCTGAACTTGTAATTGTCAAATACAGAACTTAAAATTGATAGCTTATAATTATAGTTCAAATTATAACTTGAAGATCTGAACTTGTAATAGTCAAATACAGAACTTCGAATTGTTAAATACAAATTATTAGTGCAAATTATAACTTGAAGATCTGCACTTGTAATAGGTAAATACAGAACTTCTAATTGTTAAATTCAAACTAAGATTGCAAATAATAATTTGAAAATCTGAACTTGTAATAGTCAAATACAGAACTTCTAATTGTTAAATACAAATTATTAGTGCAAATTATAACTTGAAGATCTGAACTAGTAATTGTCAAATACAGAACTTAAATATGACAGCTTCTAATTATTATTGTAAATTATAACTTGAAGATCTGAACTTGTAATTGTCAAATACAGAACTTAAAATTGATAGCTTCCAATTATTATTGCAAATAATAACTTGAAGATCTGAACTTGTAATTGTCAAATACAGAACTTAAAATTGATAGCTTCTAATTATTATTGCAAATTATAACTTGAAGTTCTGAACTTGTAATTGTCAAATACAGAACTTACAATTGATAGCTTCTAATTATTATTGCAAATTATAATTTGAAGATGTGAACTTGTAATAGACAAATACGCAACTTAGCATTGTTAAATACAAATTATGATTGCAAATTAAAACTTGAAGATCTGAACTAGTAATTGTCAAATACAGAACTTAAAATTGATAGCTTATAATTATAATTCAAATTATAACTTGAAGATCTGTACTTGTAATAGTGAATTACAGAACTTAGATTTGTTAAATTCAAATTATTATTTCAAATTATAACTTGAAGATCCGAACTAGTAATTGTCAAATACAGACCTTAAAATTGATAACTTCTAATTATTATTGCAAATTATAACTTGAAGATCTGAACTTGTAATTGTCAAATACAGAACTTAAAATTGATAGCTTCTAATTATTATTGTAAATAATAACTTGAAGATCTGAACTTGTAATTGTCAAATACAGAACTTAAAATTGATAGCTTCTAATTATTATTGCAAATTATAACTTGAAGTTCTGAACTTGTAATTGTCAAACACAGAACTTACAATTGATAGCTTCTAATTATTATTGCAAATTATAATTTGAAGATGTGAACTTGTAATAGACAAATACGCAACTTAGCATTGTTAAATACAAATTATGATTGCAAATTAAAACTTGAAAATCTGAACTAGTAATTGTCAAATACAGAACTTATAATTGATAGCTTATAATTATAATTCAAATTATAACTTAAAGATCTGTACTTGTAATAGTGAATTACAGAACTTAGATTTGTTAAATTCAAATTATTATTTCAAATTATAACTTGAAGATCTGAACTAGTAATTGTCAAATACAGACCTTAAAATTGATAACTTCTAATTATTATTGCAAATTATAACTTGAAGATCTGAACTTGTAATTGTCAAATACAGAACTTAAAATTGATAGCTTCTAATTATTATTGTAAATTATAACTTGAAGATCTGAACTTGTAATTGTCAAATACAGAACTTAAAATTGATAGCTTCTAATTATTATTGCAACTAATAACTTGAAGATCTGAACTTGTAATTGTCAAATACAGAACTTAAAATTGATAGCTTCAAATTATTATTGCAAATTATAATTTGAAGATCTGAACTTGTAATAGACAAATACGCAACTTAGCATTGTTAATTACAAATTGTGATTGCAAATTATAACTTGAACATCTGAACCTGTAATAGGTAAATACAGAACTTCGAATTGTTAAATTCAAACTAAGATTGCAAATAATAATTCGAAGATCTGAACTTGTAATAGTCAAATACAGAACTTCTAATTGTTAAATACAAATTATTAGTGCAAATTATAACTTGAAGATCTGAACTAGTAATTGTCAAATACAGAACTTAAAATTGATAGCTTCTAATTATTATTGCAAATTATAACTTGAAGATCTGAAATTGTAATTGTCAAATACAGAACTTAAAATTGATAGCTTCTAATTATTATTTCAAATTATAACGTGAAGATCTGAACTTGTAATTGTCAAATACAGAACTTAAAATTGATAGCGTCTAATTATTATTGCAAATTATAACTTGAAGATCTGAACTTGTAATTGTCAAATACAGAACTTCTAATTGTTAAATACAAATTATTAGTGCAAATTATAACTTGCATATCTGAACTTGTCATTGTCAAATAAAGAACTTAAAATTGATAGCTTCTAATTATTATTGTAAATTATAACTTGAAGATCTGAACTTGTAATAGTGAATTACAGAACTTAGATTTGTTAAATTCAAATTATTATTTCAAATTATAACTTGAAGATCTGAACTAGTAATTGTCAAATACAGAACTTAAAATTGATAGCTTCTAATTATTATTGCAAATTATAACTTGAAGATCTGAACTTGTAATTGTCAAATACAGAACTTAAAATTGATAGCTTCTAATTATTATTGTAAATTATAACTTGAAGATCTGTACTTGTAATTGTCAAATACAGAACTTAAAATTGATAGCTTCTAATTATTATTGCAAATAATAACTTGAAGATCTGAACTTGTAATTGTCAAATGCAGAACTTAAAATTGATAGCTTCTAATTATTATTGCAAATAATAATTTGAAGATCGGTACTTGTAATTGTCAAATACAGAACTTAAAATTGATAGCTTCTAATTATTATTGCAAATTATAACTTGAAGATCTGAACTTGTAATTGTCAAATACAGAACTTAAAATTGATAGCTTCTAATTATTATTGCAAATTATAACTTGAAGATCTGAACTTGTAATTGTCAAATACAGAACTTAAAATTGATAGTTTCTAATTATTATTTCAAATTATAACTTGAAGATCTGAACTTGTAATTGTAAAATACAGAACTTAAAATTGATAGCTTCTAATTAATATTGCAAATTATAACTTGTAGATCTGAACTAGTAATTGTCAAATACAGAACTTCTAATTGTTAAATACAAATTATTAGTGCAAATTATAACTTGAAGATCTGAACTTGTAATTGTCAAATACAGAACTTCTAATTGTTAAATACAAATTATTAGTGCAAATTATAACTTGAAGATCTGAACTTGTAATAGGTAAATACAGAACTTCGAATTGTTAAATTCAACCTAAGATTGCAAATAATAATTTGAAGATCTGAACTTGTAATAGTCAAATACAGAACTTAAAATTGATAGCTTCTAATTATTATTGCAAATTGTAACTTGAAGATCTGAACTTGTAATTGTCAAATACAGAACCTAAAATTGATAGCTTCTAATTATTATTGTAAATTATAACTTGAAGATCTGAACTAGTAATTGTCAAATACAGAACTTAAAATTGATAGCTTATAATAATAATTCAAATTATAACTTGAAGATCTGAACTTGTAATAGTCAAATACAGAACTTCGAATTGTTAAATACAAATTATTAGTGCAAATTATAACTTGAAGATCTGAACTTGTAATAGGTAAATACAGAACTTCGAATTGTTAAATTCAACCTAAGATTGCAAATAATAATTTGAAGATCTGAACTTGTAATAGTCAAATACAGAACTTAAAATTGAGAGCTTCTAATTATTATTGCAAATTATAACTTGAAGATCTGAACTTGTAATTGTCAAATACAGAACCTAAAATTGATAGCTTCTAATTATTATTGCAAATTATAACTTGAAGATCTGAACTAGTAATTGTCAAATACAGAACTTAAAATTGATAGCTTCTAATTATTATTGCAAATTATAACTTGAAGATCTGAACTAGTAATTGTCAAATACAGAACTTATAATTGATAGCTTATAATTATAATTCAAATTATAACTTGAAGATCTGTACTTGTAATAGTGAATTACAGAACTTAGATTTGTTAAATTCAAATTATTATTTCAAATTATAACTTGAAGATCTGAACTAGTAATTGTCAAATACAGACCTTAAAATTGATAACTTCTAATTATTATTGCAAATTATAACTTGAAGATCTGAACTTGTAATTGTCAAATACAGAACTTAAAATTGATAGCTTCTAATTATTATTGTAAATTATAACTTGAAGATCTGAACTTGTAATTGTCAAATACAGAACTTAAAATTGATAGCTTCTAATTATTATTGCAACTAATAACTTGAAGATCTGAACTTGTAATTGTCAAATACAGAACTTAAAATTGATAGCTTCAAATTATTATTGCAAATTATAATTTGAAGATCTGAACTTGTAATAGACAAATACGCAACTTGGCATTGTTAATTACAAATTGTGATTGCAAATTATAACTTGAACATCTGAACCTGTAATAGGTAAATACAGAACTTCGAATTGTTAAATTCAAACTAAGATTGCAAATAATAATTCGAAGATCTGAACTTGTAATAGTCAAATACAGAACTTCTAATTGTTAAATACAAATTATTAGTGCAAATTATAACTTGAAGATCTGAACTAGTAATTGTCAAATACAGAACTTAAAATTGATAGCTTCTAATTATTATTGCAAATTATGACTTGAAGATCTGAACTTGTAATTGTCAAATACAGAACTTAAAATTGATAGCTTCTAATTATTATTGTAAATTATAACTTGAAGATCTGTACTTGTAATTGTCAAATACAGAACTTAAAATTGATAGCTTCTAATTATTATTGCAAATAATAACTAGAAGATCTGAACTTGTAATTGTCAAATGCAGAACTTAAAATTGATAGCTTCTAATTATTATTGCAAATAATAATTTGAAGATCGGTACTTGTAATTGTCAAATACAGAACTTAAAATTGATAGCTTCTAATTATTGTTGCAAATTATAACTTGAAGATCTGAACTTGTAATTGTCAAATACAGAACTTAAAATTGATAGCTTCTAATTATTATTGCAAATTATAACTTGAAGATCTGAACTTGTAATTGTCAAATACAGAACTTAAAATTGATAGTTTCTAATTATTATTTCAAATTATAACTTGAAGATCTGAACTTGTAATTGTAAAATACAGAACTTAAAATTGATAGCTTCTAATTAATATTGCAAATTATAACTTGTAGATCTGAACTAGTAATTGTCAAATACAGAACTTCTAATTGTTAAATACAAATTATTAGTGCAAATTATAACTTGAAGATCTGAACTTGTAATTGTCAAATACAGAACTTCTAATTGTTAAATACAAATTATTAGTGCAAATTATAACTTGAAGATCTGAACTTGTAATAGGTAAATACAGAACTTCGAATTGTTAAATTCAACCTAAGATTGCAAATAATAATTTGAAGATCTGAACTTGTAATAGTCAAATACAGAACTTAAAATTGATAGCTTCTAATTATTATTGCAAATTGTAACTTGAAGATCTGAACTTGTAATTGTCAAATACAGAACTTAAAATTGATAGCTTATAATTATAGTTCAAATTATAACTTGAAGATCTGAACTTGTAATAGTCAAATACAGAACTTCGAATTGTTAAATACAAATTATTAGTGCAAATTATAACTTGAAGATCTGCACTTGTAATAGGTAAATACAGAACTTCTAATTGTTAAATTCAAACTAAGATTGCAAATAATAATTTGAAAATCTGAACTTGTAATAGTCAAATACAGAACTTCTAATTGTTAAATACAAATTATTAGTGCAAATTATAACTTGAAGATCTGAACTAGTAATTGTCAAATACAGAACTTAAATATGACAGCTTCTAATTATTATTGTAAATTATAACTTGAAGATCTGAACTTGTAATTGTCAAATACAGAACTTAAAATTGATAGCTTCCAATTATTATTGCAAATAATAACTTGAAGATCTGAACTTGTAATTGTCAAATACAGAACTTAAAATTGATAGCTTCTAATTATTATTGCAAATTATAACTTGAAGTTCTGAACTTGTAATTGTCAAATACAGAACTTACAATTGATAGCTTCTAATTATTATTGCAAATTATAATTTGAAGATGTGAACTTGTAATAGACAAATACGCAACTTAGCATTGTTAAATACAAATTATGATTGCAAATTAAAACTTGAAGATCTGAACTAGTAATTGTCAAATACAGAACTTAAAATTGATAGCTTATAATTATAATTCAAATTATAACTTGAAGATCTGTACTTGTAATAGTGAATTACAGAACTTAGATTTGTTAAATTCAAATTATTATTTCAAATTATAACTTGAAGATCCGAACTAGTAATTGTCAAATACAGACCTTAAAATTGATAACTTCTAATTATTATTGCAAATTATAACTTGAAGATCTGAACTTGTAATTGTCAAATACAGAACTTAAAATTGATAGCTTCTAATTATTATTGTAAATAATAACTTGAAGATCTGAACTTGTAATTGTCAAATACAGAACTTAAAATTGATAGCTTCTAATTATTATTGCAAATTATAACTTGAAGTTCTGAACTTGTAATTGTCAAACACAGAACTTACAATTGATAGCTTCTAATTATTATTGCAAATTATAATTTGAAGATGTGAACTTGTAATAGACAAATACGCAACTTAGCATTGTTAAATACAAATTATGATTGCAAATTAAAACTTGAAGATCTGAACTAGTAATTGTCAAATACAGAACTTATAATTGATAGCTTATAATTATAATTCAAATTATAACTTGAAGATCTGTACTTGTAATAGTGAATTACAGAACTTAGATTTGTTAAATTCAAATTATTATTTCAAATTATAACTTGAAGATCTGAACTAGTAATTGTCAAATACAGACCTTAAAATTGATAACTTCTAATTATTATTGCAAATTATAACTTGAAGATCTGAACTTGTAATTGTCAAATACAGAACTTAAAATTGATAGCTTCTAATTATTATTGTAAATTATAACTTGAAGATCTGAACTTGTAATTGTCAAATACAGAACTTAAAATTGATAGCTTCTAATTATTATTGCAACTAATAACTTGAAGATCTGAACTTGTAATTGTCAAATACAGAACTTAAAATTGATAGCTTCAAATTATTATTGCAAATTATAATTTGAAGATCTGAACTTGTAATAGACAAATACGCAACTTAGCATTGTTAATTACAAATTGTGATTGCAAATTATAACTTGAACATCTGAACCTGTAATAGGTAAATACAGAACTTCGAATTGTTAAATTCAAACTAAGATTGCAAATAATAATTCGAAGATCTGAACTTGTAATAGTCAAATACAGAACTTCTAATTGTTAAATACAAATTATTAGTGCAAATTATAACTTGAAGATCTGAACTAGTAATTGTCAAATACAGAACTTAAAATTGATAGCTTCTAATTATTATTGCAAATTATAACTTGAAGATCTGAAATTGTAATTGTCAAATACAGAACTTAAAATTGATAGCTTCTAATTATTATTTCAAATTATAACGTGAAGATCTGAACTTGTAATTGTCAAATACAGAACTTAAAATTGATAGCGTCTAATTATTATTGCAAATTATAACTTGAAGATCTGAACTTGTAATTGTCAAATACAGAACTTCTAATTGTTAAATACAAATTATTAGTGCAAATTATAACTTGCATATCTGAACTTGTAATTGTCAAATAAAGAACTTAAAATTGATAGCTTCTAATTATTATTGTAAATTATAACTTGAAGATCTGAACTTGTAATAGTGAATTACAGAACTTAGATTTGTTAAATTCAAATTATTATTTCAAATTATAACTTGAAGATCTGAACTAGTAATTGTCAAATACAGAACTTAAAATTGATAGCTTCTAATTATTATTGCAAATTATAACTTGAAGATCTGAACTTGTAATTGTCAAATACAGAACTTAAAATTGATAGCTTCTAATTATTATTGTAAATTATAACTTGAAGATCTGTACTTGTAATTGTCAAATACAGAACTTAAAATTGATAGCTTCTAATTATTATTGCAAATAATAACTTGAAGATCTGAACTTGTAATTGTCAAATGCAGAACTTAAAATTGATAGCTTCTAATTATTATTGCAAATAATAATTTGAAGATCGGTACTTGTAATTGTCAAATACAGAACTTAAAATTGATAGCTTCTAATTATTATTGCAAATTATAACTTGAAGATCTGAACTTGTAATTGTCAAATACAGAACTTAAAATTGATAGCTTCTAATTATTATTGCAAATTATAACTTGAAGATCTGAACTTGTAATTGTCAAATACAGAACTTAAAATTGATAGTTTCTAATTATTATTTCAAATTATAACTTGAAGATCTGAACTTGTAATTGTAAAATACAGAACTTAAAATTGATAGCTTCTAATTAATATTGCAAATTATAACTTGTAGATCTGAACTAGTAATTGTCAAATACAGAACTTCTAATTGTTAAATACAAATTATTAGTGCAAATTATAACTTGAAGATCTGAACTTGTAATTGTCAAATACAGAACTTCTAATTGTTAAATACAAATTATTAGTGCAAATTATAACTTGAAGATCTGAACTTGTAATAGGTAAATACAGAACTTCGAATTGTTAAATTCAACCTAAGATTGCAAATAATAATTTGAAGATCTGAACTTGTAATAGTCAAATACAGAACTTAAAATTGATAGCTTCTAATTATTATTGCAAATTGTAACTTGAAGATCTGAACTTGTAATTGTCAAATACAGAACCTAAAATTGATAGCTCTAATTATTATTGTAAATTATAACTTGAAGATCTGAACTAGTAATTGTCAAATACAGAACTTAAAATTGATAGCTTATAATAATAATTCAAATTATAACTTGAAGATCTGAACTTGTAATAGTCAAATACAGAACTTCGAATTGTTAAATACAAATTATTAGTGCAAATTATAACTTGAAGATCTGAACTTGTAATAGGTAAATACAGAACTTCGAATTGTTAAATTCAACCTAAGATTGCAAATAATAATTTGAAGATCTGAACTTGTAATAGTCAAATACAGAACTTAAAATTGAGAGCTTCTAATTATTATTGCAAATTATAACTTGAAGATCTGAACTTGTATTTGTCAAATACAGAACCTAAAATTGATAGCTTCTAATTATTATTGCAAATTATAACTTGAAGATCTGAACTAGTAATTGTCAAATACAGAACTTAAAATTGATAGCTTCTAATTATTATTGCAAATTATAACTTGAAGTTCTGAACTTGTAATTGTCAAACACAGAACTTACAATTGATAGCTTCTAATTATTATTGCAAATTATAATTTGAAGATGTGAACTTGTAATAGACAAATACGCAACTTAGCATTGTTAAATACAAATTATGATTGCAAATTAAAACTTGAAGATCTGAACTAGTAATTGTCAAATACAGAACTTATAATTGATAGCTTATAATTATAATTCAAATTATAACTTGAAGATCTGTACTTGTAATAGTGAATTACAGAACTTAGATTTGTTAAATTCAAATTATTATTTCAAATTATAACTTGAAGATCTGAACTAGTAATTGTCAAATACAGACCTTAAAATTGATAACTTCTAATTATTATTGCAAATTATAACTTGAAGATCTTAACTTGTAATTGTCAAATACAGAACCTCGAATTGTTAAATTCAACCTAAGATTGCAAATAATAATTTGAAGATCTGAACTTGTAATTGTCAAATACAGAACTTCTAATTGTTAAATACAAATTATTAGTGCAAATTATAACTTGCATATCTGAACTTGTAATTGTCAAATACAGAACTTAAAATTGATAGCTTCAAATTATTATTGCAAATTATAATTTGAAGATCTGAACTTGTAATAGACAAATACGCAACTTGGCATTGTTAATTACAAATTGTGATTGCAAATTATAACTTGAACATCTGAACCTGTAATAGGTAAATACAGAACTTAAAATTGATAGCTTCTAATTATTATTGCAAATTATAACTTGAAGTTCTGAACTTGTAATTGTCAAATACAGAACTTACAATTGATAGCTTCTAATTATTATTGCAAATTATAATTTGAAGATGTGAACTTGTAATAGACAAATACGCAACTTAGCATTGTTAAATACAAATTATGATTGCAAATTAAAACTTGAAGATCTGAACTAGTAATTGTCAAATACAGAACTTAAATATGACAGCTTCTAATTATTATTGTAAATTATAACTTGAAGATCTGAACTTGTAATTGTCAAATACAGAACTTAAAATTGATAGCTTCCAATTATTATTGCAAATAATAACTTGAAGATCAGAACTTGTAATTGTCAAATACAGAACTTAAAATTGATAGCTTCTAATTATTATTGCAAATTATAACTTGAAGTTCTGAACTTGTAATTGTCAAATACAGAACTTACAATTGATAGCTTCTAATTATTATTGCAAATTATAATTTGAAGATGTGAACTTGTAATAGACAAATACGCAACTTAGCATTGTTAAATACAAATTATGATTGCAAATTAAAACTTGAAGATCTGAACTAGTAATTGTCAAATACAGAACTTAAAATTGATAGCTTATAATTATAATTCAAATTATAACTTGAAGATCTGTACTTGTAATAGTGAATTACAGAACTTAGATTTGTTAAATTCAAATTATTATTTCAAATTATAACTTGAAGATCCGAACTAGTAATTGTCAAATACAGACCTTAAAATTGATAACTTCTAATTATTATTGCAAATTATAACTTGAAGATCTGAACTTGTAATTGTCAAATACAGAACTTAAAATTGATAGCTTCTAATTATTATTGTAAATAATAACTTGAAGATCTGAACTTGTAATTGTCAAATACAGAACTTAAAATTGATAGCTTCTAATTATTATTGCAAATTATAACTTGAAGTTCTGAACTTGTAATTGTCAAACACAGAACTTACAATTGATAGCTTCTAATTATTATTGCAAATTATAATTTGAAGATGTGAACTTGTAATAGACAAATACGCAACTTAGCATTGTTAAATACAAATTATGATTGCAAATTAAAACTTGAAGATCTGAACTAGTAATTGTCAAATACAGAACTTATAATTGATAGCTTATAATTATAATTCAAATTATAACTTGAAGATCTGTACTTGTAATAGTGAATTACAGAACTTAGATTTGTTAAATTCAAATTATTATTTCAAATTATAACTTGAAGATCTGAACTAGTAATTGTCAAATACAGACCTTAAAATTGATAACTTCTAATTATTATTGCAAATTATAACTTGAAGATCTGAACTTGTAATTGTCAAATACAGAACTTAAAATTGATAGCTTCTAATTATTATTGTAAATTATAACTTGAAGATCTGAACTTGTAATTGTCAAATACAGAACTTAAAATTGATAGCTTCTAATTATTATTGCAACTAATAACTTGAAGATCTGAACTTGTAATTGTCAAATACAGAACTTAAAATTGATAGTTTCTAATTATTATTTCAAATTATAACTTGAAGATCTGAACTTGTAATTGTAAAATACAGAACTTAAAATTGATAGCTTCTAATTAATATTGCAAATTATAACTTGTAGATCTGAACTAGTAATTGTCAAATACAGAACTTCTAATTGTTAAATACAAATTATTAGTGCAAATTATAACTTGAAGATCTGAACTTGTAATTGTCAAATACAGAACTTCTAATTGTTAAATACAAATTATTAGTGCAAATTATAACTTGAAGATCTGAACTTGTAATAGGTAAATACAGAACTTCGAATTGTTAAATTCAACCTAAGATTGCAAATAATAATTTGAAGATCTGAACTTGTAATAGTCAAATACAGAACTTAAAATTGATAGCTTCTAATTATTATTGCAAATTGTAACTTGAAGATCTGAACTTGTAATTGTCAAATACAGAACCTAAAATTGATAGCTCTAATTATTATTGTAAATTATAACTTGAAGATCTGAACTAGTAATTGTCAAATACAGAACTTAAAATTGATAGCTTATAATAATAATTCAAATTATAACTTGAAGATCTGAACTTGTAATAGTCAAATACAGAACTTCGAATTGTTAAATACAAATTATTAGTGCAAATTATAACTTGAAGATCTGAACTTGTAATAGGTAAATACAGAACTTCGAATTGTTAAATTCAACCTAAGATTGCAAATAATAATTTGAAGATCTGAACTTGTAATAGTCAAATACAGAACTTAAAATTGAGAGCTTCTAATTATTATTGCAAATTATAACTTGAAGATCTGAACTTGTATTTGTCAAATACAGAACCTAAAATTGATAGCTTCTAATTATTATTGCAAATTATAACTTGAAGATCTGAACTAGTAATTGTCAAATACAGAACTTAAAATTGATAGCTTCTAATTATTATTGCAAATTATAACTTGAAGTTCTGAACTTGTAATTGTCAAACACAGAACTTACAATTGATAGCTTCTAATTATTATTGCAAATTATAATTTGAAGATGTGAACTTGTAATAGACAAATACGCAACTTAGCATTGTTAAATACAAATTATGATTGCAAATTAAAACTTGAAGATCTGAACTAGTAATTGTCAAATACAGAACTTATAATTGATAGCTTATAATTATAATTCAAATTATAACTTGAAGATCTGTACTTGTAATAGTGAATTACAGAACTTAGATTTGTTAAATTCAAATTATTATTTCAAATTATAACTTGAAGATCTGAACTAGTAATTGTCAAATACAGACCTTAAAATTGATAACTTCTAATTATTATTGCAAATTATAACTTGAAGATCTTAACTTGTAATTGTCAAATACAGAACCTCGAATTGTTAAATTCAACCTAAGATTGCAAATAATAATTTGAAGATCTGAACTTGTAATTGTCAAATACAGAACTTCTAATTGTTAAATACAAATTATTAGTGCAAATTATAACTTGCATATCTGAACTTGTAATTGTCAAATACAGAACTTAAAATTGATAGCTTCAAATTATTATTGCAAATTATAATTTGAAGATCTGAACTTGTAATAGACAAATACGCAACTTGGCATTGTTAATTACAAATTGTGATTGCAAATTATAACTTGAACATCTGAACCTGTAATAGGTAAATACAGAACTTAAAATTGATAGCTTCTAATTATTATTGCAAATTATAACTTGAAGTTCTGAACTTGTAATTGTCAAATACAGAACTTACAATTGATAGCTTCTAATTATTATTGCAAATTATAATTTGAAGATGTGAACTTGTAATAGACAAATACGCAACTTAGCATTGTTAAATACAAATTATGATTGCAAATTAAAACTTGAAGATCTGAACTAGTAATTGTCAAATACAGAACTTAAATATGACAGCTTCTAATTATTATTGTAAATTATAACTTGAAGATCTGAACTTGTAATTGTCAAATACAGAACTTAAAATTGATAGCTTCCAATTATTATTGCAAATAATAACTTGAAGATCTGAACTTGTAATTGTCAAATACAGAACTTAAAATTGATAGCTTCTAATTATTATTGCAAATTATAACTTGAAGTTCTGAACTTGTAATTGTCAAATACAGAACTTACAATTGATAGCTTCTAATTATTATTGCAAATTATAATTTGAAGATGTGAACTTGTAATAGACAAATACGCAACTTAGCATTGTTAAATACAAATTATGATTGCAAATTAAAACTTGAAGATCTGAACTAGTAATTGTCAAATACAGAACTTAAAATTGATAGCTTATAATTATAATTCAAATTATAACTTGAAGATCTGTACTTGTAATAGTGAATTACAGAACTTAGATTTGTTAAATTCAAATTATTATTTCAAATTATAACTTGAAGATCCGAACTAGTAATTGTCAAATACAGACCTTAAAATTGATAACTTCTAATTATTATTGCAAATTATAACTTGAAGATCTGAACTTGTAATTGTCAAATACAGAACTTAAAATTGATAGCTTCTAATTATTATTGTAAATAATAACTTGAAGATCTGAACTTGTAATTGTCAAATACAGAACTTAAAATTGATAGCTTCTAATTATTATTGCAAATTATAACTTGAAGTTCTGAACTTGTAATTGTCAAACACAGAACTTACAATTGATAGCTTCTAATTATTATTGCAAATTATAATTTGAAGATGTGAACTTGTAATAGACAAATACGCAACTTAGCATTGTTAAATACAAATTATGATTGCAAATTAAAACTTGAAGATCTGAACTAGTAATTGTCAAATACAGAACTTATAATTGATAGCTTATAATTATAATTCAAATTATAACTTGAAGATCTGTACTTGTAATAGTGAATTACAGAACTTAGATTTGTTAAATTCAAATTATTATTTCAAATTATAACTTGAAGATCTGAACTAGTAATTGTCAAATACAGACCTTAAAATTGATAACTTCTAATTATTATTGCAAATTATAACTTGAAGATCTGAACTTGTAATTGTCAAATACAGAACTTAAAATTGATAGCTTCTAATTATTATTGTAAATTATAACTTGAAGATCTGAACTTGTAATTGTCAAATACAGAACTTAAAATTGATAGCTTCTAATTATTATTGCAACTAATAACTTGAAGATCTGAACTTGTAATTGTCAAATACAGAACTTAAAATTGATAGCTTCAAATTATTATTGCAAATTATAATTTGAAGATCTGAACTTGTAATAGACAAATACGCAACTTAGCATTGTTAATTACAAATTGTGATTGCAAATTATAACTTGAACATCTGAACCTGTAATAGGTAAATACAGAACTTCGAATTGTTAAATTCAAACTAAGATTGCAAATAATAATTCGAAGATCTGAACTTGTAATAGTCAAATACAGAACTTCTAATTGTTAAATACAAATTATTAGTGCAAATTATAACTTGAAGATCTGAACTAGTAATTGTCAAATACAGAACTTAAAATTGATAGCTTCTAATTATTATTGCAAATTATAACTTGAAGATCTGAAATTGTAATTGTCAAATACAGAACTTAAAATTGATAGCTTCTAATTATTATTTCAAATTATAACGTGAAGATCTGAACTTGTAATTGTCAAATACAGAACTTAAAATTGATAGCGTCTAATTATTATTGCAAATTATAACTTGAAGATCTGAACTTGTAATTGTCAAATACAGAACTTCTAATTGTTAAATACAAATTATTAGTGCAAATTATAACTTGCATATCTGAACTTGTAATTGTCAAATAAAGAACTTAAAATTGATAGCTTCTAATTATTATTGTAAATTATAACTTGAAGATCTGAACTTGTAATAGTGAATTACAGAACTTAGATTTGTTAAATTCAAATTATTATTTCAAATTATAACTTGAAGATCTGAACTAGTAATTGTCAAATACAGAACTTAAAATTGATAGCTTCTAATTATTATTGCAAATTATAACTTGAAGATCTGAACTTGTAATTGTCAAATACAGAACTTAAAATTGATAGCTTCTAATTATTATTGTAAATTATAACTTGAAGATCTGTACTTGTAATTGTCAAATACAGAACTTAAAATTGATAGCTTCTAATTATTATTGCAAATTATAACTTGAAGATCTGAACTTGTAATTGTCAAATACAGAACTTAAAATTGATAGTTTCTAATTATTATTTCAAATTATAACTTGAAGATCTGAACTTGTAATTGTAAAATACAGAACTTAAAATTGATAGCTTCTAATTAATATTGCAAATTATAACTTGTAGATCTGAACTAGTAATTGTCAAATACAGAACTTCTAATTGTTAAATACAAATTATTAGTGCAAATTATAACTTGAAGATCTGAACTTGTAATTGTCAAATACAGAACTTCTAATTGTTAAATACAAATTATTAGTGCAAATTATAACTTGAAGATCTGAACTTGTAATAGGTAAATACAGAACTTCGAATTGTTAAATTCAACCTAAGATTGCAAATAATAATTTGAAGATCTGAACTTGTAATAGTCAAATACAGAACTTAAAATTGATAGCTTCTAATTATTATTGCAAATTGTAACTTGAAGATCTGAACTTGTAATTGTCAAATACAGAACCTAAAATTGATAGCTCTAATTATTATTGTAAATTATAACTTGAAGATCTGAACTAGTAATTGTCAAATACAGAACTTAAAATTGATAGCTTATAATAATAATTCAAATTATAACTTGAAGATCTGAACTTGTAATAGTCAAATACAGAACTTCGAATTGTTAAATACAAATTATTAGTGCAAATTATAACTTGAAGATCTGAACTTGTAATAGGTAAATACAGAACTTCGAATTGTTAAATTCAACCTAAGATTGCAAATAATAATTTGAAGATCTGAACTTGTAATAGTCAAATACAGAACTTAAAATTGAGAGCTTCTAATTATTATTGCAAATTATAACTTGAAGATCTGAACTTGTATTTGTCAAATACAGAACCTAAAATTGATAGCTTCTAATTATTATTGCAAATTATAACTTGAAGATCTGAACTAGTAATTGTCAAATACAGAACTTAAAATTGATAGCTTCTAATTATTATTGCAAATTATAACTTGAAGTTCTGAACTTGTAATTGTCAAACACAGAACTTACAATTGATAGCTTCTAATTATTATTGCAAATTATAATTTGAAGATGTGAACTTGTAATAGACAAATACGCAACTTAGCATTGTTAAATACAAATTATGATTGCAAATTAAAACTTGAAGATCTGAACTAGTAATTGTCAAATACAGAACTTATAATTGATAGCTTATAATTATAATTCAAATTATAACTTGAAGATCTGTACTTGTAATAGTGAATTACAGAACTTAGATTTGTTAAATTCAAATTATTATTTCAAATTATAACTTGAAGATCTGAACTAGTAATTGTCAAATACAGACCTTAAAATTGATAACTTCTAATTATTATTGCAAATTATAACTTGAAGATCTGAACTTGTAATTGTCAAATACAGAACCTCGAATTGTTAAATTCAACCTAAGATTGCAAATAATAATTTGAAGATCTGAACTTGTAATTGTCAAATACAGAACTTCTAATTGTTAAATACAAATTATTAGTGCAAATTATAACTTGCATATCTGAACTTGTAATTGTCAAATACAGAACTTAAAATTGATAGCTTCAAATTATTATTGCAAATTATAATTTGAAGATCTGAACTTGTAATAGACAAATACGCAACTTGGCATTGTTAATTACAAATTGTGATTGCAAATTATAACTTGAACATCTGAACCTGTAATAGGTAAATACAGAACTTCGAATTGTTAAATTCAAACTAAGATTGCAAATAATAATTCGAAGATCTGAACTTGTAATAGTCAAATACAGAACTTCTAATTGTTAAATACAAATTATTAGTGCAAATTATAACTTGAAGATCTGAACTAGTAATTGTCAAATACAGAACTTAAAATTGATAGCTTCTAATTATTATTGCAAATTATGACTTGAAGATCTGAACTTGTAATTGTCAAATACAGAACTTAAAATTGATAGCTTCTAATTATTATTGTAAATTATAACTTGAAGATCTGTACTTGTAATTGTCAAATACAGAACTTAAAATTGATAGCTTCTAATTATTATTGCAAATAATAACTTGAAGATCTGAACTTGTAATTGTCAAATGCAGAACTTAAAATTGATAGCTTCTAATTATTATTGCAAATAATAATTTGAAGATCGGTACTTGTAATTGTCAAATACAGAACTTAAAATTGATAGCTTCTAATTATTATTGCAAATTATAACTTGAAGATCTGAACTTGTAATTGTCAAATACAGAACTTAAAATTGATAGCTTCTAATTATTATTGCAAATTATAACTTGAAGATCTGAACTTGTAATTGTCAAATACAGAACTTAAAATTGATAGTTTCTAATTATTATTTCAAATTATAACTTGAAGATCTGAACTTGTAATTGTAAAATACAGAACTTAAAATTGATAGCTTCTAATTAATATTGCAAATTATAACTTGTAGATCTGAACTAGTAATTGTCAAATACAGAACTTCTAATTGTTAAATACAAATTATTAGTGCAAATTATAACTTGAAGATCTGAACTTGTAATTGTCAAATACAGAACTTCTAATTGTTAAATACAAATTATTAGTGCAAATTATAACTTGAAGATCTGAACTTGTAATAGGTAAATACAGAACTTCGAATTGTTAAATTCAACCTAAGATTGCAAATAATAATTTGAAGATCTGAACTTGTAATAGTCAAATACAGAACTTAAAATTGATAGCTTCTAATTATTATTGCAAATTGTAACTTGAAGATCTGAACTTGTAATTGTCAAATACAGAACCTAAAATTGATAGCTTCTAATTATTATTGTAAATTATAACTTGAAGATCTGAACTAGTAATTGTCAAATACAGAACTTAAAATTGATAGCTTATAATAATAATTCAAATTATAACTTGAAGATCTGAACTTGTAATAGTCAAATACAGAACTTCGAATTGTTAAATACAAATTATTAGTGCAAATTATAACTTGAAGATCTGAACTTGTAATAGGTAAATACAGAACTTCGAATTGTTAAATTCAACCTAAGATTGCAAATAATAATTTGAAGATCTGAACTTGTAATAGTCAAATACAGAACTTAAAATTGAGAGCTTCTAATTATTATTGCAAATTATAACTTGAAGATCTGAACTTGTAATTGTCAAATACAGAACCTAAAATTGATAGCTTCTAATTATTATTGCAAATTATAACTTGAAGATCTGAACTAGTAATTGTCAAATACAGAACTTAAAATTGATAGCTTCTAATTATTATTGCAAATTATAACTTGAAGATCTGAACTAGTAATTGTCAAATACAGAACTTATAATTGATAGCTTATAATTATAATTCAAATTATAACTTGAAGATCTGTACTTGTAATAGTGAATTACAGAACTTAGATTTGTTAAATTCAAATTATTATTTCAAATTATAACTTGAAGATCTGAACTAGTAATTGTCAAATACAGACCTTAAAATTGATAACTTCTAATTATTATTGCAAATTATAACTTGAAGATCTGAACTTGTAATTGTCAAATACAGAACTTAAAATTGATAGCTTCTAATTATTATTGTAAATTATAACTTGAAGATCTGAACTTGTAATTGTCAAATACAGAACTTAAAATTGATAGCTTCTAATTATTATTGCAACTAATAACTTGAAGATCTGAACTTGTAATTGTCAAATACAGAACTTAAAATTGATAGCTTCAAATTATTATTGCAAATTATAATTTGAAGATCTGAACTTGTAATAGACAAATACGCAACTTAGCATTGTTAATTACAAATTGTGATTGCAAATTCTAACTTGAACATCTGAACCTGTAATAGGTAAATACAGAACTTCGAATTGTTAAATTCAAACTAAGATTGCAAATAATAATTCGAAGATCTGAACTTGTAATAGTCAAATACAGAACTTCTAATTGTTAAATACAAATTATTAGTGCAAATTATAACTTGAAGATCTGAACTAGTAATTGTCAAATACAGAACTTAAAATTGAAAACTTCTAATTATTATTGCAAATTATAACTTGAAGATCTGAAATTGTAATTGTCAAATACAGAACTTAAAATTGATAGCTTCTAATTATTATTTCAAATTATAACGTGAAGATCTGAACTTGTAATTGTCAAATACAGAACTTAAAATTGATAGCGTCTAATTATTATTGCAAATTATAACTTGAAGATCTGAACTTGTAATTGTCAAATACAGAACTTCTAATTGTTAAATACAAATTATTAGTGCAAATTATAACTTGCATATCTGAACTTGTAATTGTCAAATAAAGAACTTAAAATTGATAGCTTCTAATTATTATTGTAAATTATAACTTGAAGATCTGAACTTGTAATAGTGAATTACAGAACTTAGATTTGTTAAATTCAAATTATTATTTCAAATTATAACTTGAAGATCTGAACTAGTAATTGTCAAATACAGAACTTAAAATTGATAGCTTCTAATTATTATTGCAAATTATAACTTGAAGATCTGAACTTGTAATTGTCAAATACAGAACTTAAAATTGATAGCTTCTAATTATTATTGTAAATTATAACTTGAAGATCTGTACTTGTAATTGTCAAATACAGAACTTAAAATTGATAGCTTCTAATTATTATTGCAAATAATAACTTGAAGATCTGAACTTGTAATTGTCAAATGCAGAACTTAAAATTGATAGCTTCTAATTATTATTGCAAATAATAATTTGAAGATCGGTACTTGTAATTGTCAAATACAGAACTTAAAATTGATAGCTTCTAATTATTATTGCAAATTATAACTTGAAGATCTGAACTTGTAATTGTCAAATACAGAACTTAAAATTGATAGCTTCTAATTATTATTGCAAATTATAACTTGAAGATCTGAACTTGTAATTGTCAAATACAGAACTTAAAATTGATAGTTTCTAATTATTATTTCAAATTATAACTTGAAGATCTGAACTTGTAATTGTAAAATACAGAACTTAAAATTGATAGCTTCTAATTAATATTGCAAATTATAACTTGTAGATCTGAACTAGTAATTGTCAAATACAGAACTTCTAATTGTTAAATACAAATTATTAGTGCAAATTATAACTTGAAGATCTGAACCCTGTAATTGTCAAATACAGAACTTCTAATTGTTAAATACAAATTATTAGTGCAAATTATAACTTGAAGATCTGAACTTGTAATAGGTAAATACAGAACTTCGAATTGTTAAATTCAACCTAAGATTGCAAATAATAATTTGAAGATCTGAACTTGTAATAGTCAAATACAGAACTTAAAATTGATAGCTTCTAATTATTATTGCAAATTGTAACTTGAAGATCTGAACTTGTAATTGTCAAATACAGAACCTAAAATTGATAGCTTCTAATTATTATTGTAAATTATAACTTGAAGATCTGAACTAGTAATTGTCAAATACAGAACTTAAAATTGATAGCTTATAATAATAATTCAAATTATAACTTGAAGATCTGAACTTGTAATAGTCAAATACAGAACTTCGAATTGTTAAATACAAATTATTAGTGCAAATTATAACTTGAAGATCTGAACTTGTAATAGGTAAATACAGAACTTCGAATTGTTAAATTCAACCTAAGATTGCAAATAATAATTTGAAGATCTGAACTTGTAATAGTCAAATACAGAACTTAAAATTGAGAGCTTCTAATTATTATTGCAAATTATAACTTGAAGATCTGAACTTGTATTTGTCAAATACAGAACCTAAAATTGATAGCTTCTAATTATTATTGCAAATTATAACTTGAAGATCTGAACTAGTAATTGTCAAATACAGAACTTAAAATTGATAGCTTCTAATTATTATTGCAAATTATAACTTGAAGTTCTGAACTTGTAATTGTCAAACACAGAACTTACAATTGATAGCTTCTAATTATTATTGCAAATTATAATTTGAAGATGTGAACTTGTAATAGACAAATACGCAACTTAGCATTGTTAAATACAAATTATGATTGCAAATTAAAACTTGAAGATCTGAACTAGTAATTGTCAAATACAGAACTTATAATTGATAGCTTATAATTATAATTCAAATTATAACTTGAAGATCTGTACTTGTAATAGTGAATTACAGAACTTAGATTTGTTAAATTCAAATTATTATTTCAAATTATAACTTGAAGATCTGAACTAGTAATTGTCAAATACAGACCTTAAAATTGATAACTTCTAATTATTATTGCAAATTATAACTTGAAGATCTGAACTTGTAATTGTCAAATACAGAACTTCGAATTGTTAAATTCAACCTAAGATTGCAAATAATAATTTGAAGATCTGAACTTGTAATTGTCAAATACAGAACTTCTAATTGTTAAATACAAATTATTAGTGCAACTTATAACTTGCATATCTGAACTTGTAATTGTCAAATACAGAACTTAAAATTGATAGCTTCAAATTATTATTGCAAATTATAATTTGAAGATCTGAACTTGTAATAGACAAATACGCAACTTGGCATTGTTAATTACAAATTGTGATTGCAAATTATAACTTGAACATCTGAACCTGTAATAGGTAAATACAGAACTTCGAATTGTTAAATTCAAACTAAGATTGCAAATAATAATTCGAAGATCTGAACTTGTAATAGTCAAATACAGAACTTCTAATTGTTAAATACAAATTATTAGTGCAAATTATAACTTGAAGATCTGAACTAGTAATTGTCAAATACAGAACTTAAAATTGATAGCTTCTAATTATTATTGCAAATTATGACTTGAAGATCTGAACTTGTAATTGTCAAATACAGAACTTAAAATTGATAGCTTCTAATTATTATTGTAAATTATAACTTGAAGATCTGTACTTGTAATTGTCAAATACAGAACTTAAAATTGATAGCTTCTAATTATTATTGCAAATAATAACTTGAAGATCTGAACTTGTAATTGTCAAATGCAGAACTTAAAATTGATAGCTTCTAATTATTATTGCAAATAATAATTTGAAGATCGGTACTTGTAATTGTCAAATACAGAACTTAAAATTGATAGCTTCTAATTATTATTGCAAATTATAACTTGAAGATCTGAACTTGTAATTGTCAAATACAGAACTTAAAATTGATAGCTTCTAATTATTATTGCAAATTATAACTTGAAGATCTGAACTTGTAATTGTCAAATACAGAACTTAAAATTGATAGTTTCTAATTATTATTTCAAATTATAACTTGAAGATCTGAACTTGTAATTGTAAAATACAGAACTTAAAATTGATAGCTTCTAATTAATATTGCAAATTATAACTTGTAGATCTGAACTAGTAATTGTCAAATACAGAACTTCTAATTGTTAAATACAAATTATTAGTGCAAATTATAACTTGAAGATCTGAACTTGTAATTGTCAAATACAGAACTTCTAATTGTTAAATACAAATTATTAGTGCAAATTATAACTTGAAGATCTGAACTTGTAATAGGTAAATACAGAACTTCGAATTGTTAAATTCAACCTAAGATTGCAAATAATAATTTGAAGATCTGAACTTGTAATAGTCAAATACAGAACTTAAAATTGATAGCTTCTAATTATTATTGCAAATTGTAACTTGAAGATCTGAACTTGTAATTGTCAAATACAGAACCTAAAATTGATAGCTTCTAATTATTATTGTAAATTATAACTTGAAGATCTGAACTAGTAATTGTCAAATACAGAACTTCGAATTGTTAAATACAAATTATTAGTGCAAATTATAACTTGAAGATCTGAACTTGTAATAGGTAAATACAGTACTTCGAATTGTTAAATTCAACCTAAGATTGCAAATAATAATTTGAAGATCTGAACTTGTAATAGTCAAATACAGAACTTAAAATTGAGAGCTTCTAATTATTATTGCAAATTATAACTTGAAGATCTGAACTTGTAATTGTCAAATACAGAACCTAAAATTGATAGCTTCTAATTATTATTGCAAATTATAACTTGAAGATCTGAACTAGTAATTGTCAAATACAGAACTTAAAATTGATAGCTTCTAATTATTATTGCAAATTATAACTTGAAGATCTGAACTAGTAATTGTCAAATACAGAACTTATAATTGATAGCTTATAATTATAATTCAAATTATAACTTGAAGATCTGTACTTGTAATAGTGAATTACAGAACTTAGATTTGTTAAATTCAAATTATTATTTCAAATTATAACTTGAAGATCTGAACTAGTAATTGTCAAATACAGACCTTAAAATTGATAACTTCTAATTATTATTGCAAATTATAACTTGAAGATCTGAACTTGTAATTGTCAAATACAGAACTTAAAATTGATAGCTTCTAATTATTATTGTAAATTATAACTTGAAGATCTGAACTTGTAATTGTCAAATACAGAACTTAAAATTGATAGCTTCTAATTATTATTGCAACTAATAACTTGAAGATCTGAACTTGTAATTGTCAAATACAGAACTTAAAATTGATAGCTTCAAATTATTATTGCAAATTATAATTTGAAGATCTGAACTAGTAATAGACAAATACGCAACTTAGCATTGTTAATTACAAATTGTGATTGCAAATTCTAACTTGAACATCTGAACCTGTAATAGGTAAATACAGAACTTCGAATTGTTAAATTCAAACTAAGATTGCAAATAATAATTCGAAGATCTGAACTTGTAATAGTCAAATACAGAACTTCTAATTGTTAAATACAAATTATTAGTGCAAATTATAACTTGAAGATCTGAACTAGTAATTGTCAAATACAGAACTTAAAATTGATAGCTTCTAATTATTATTGCAAATTATAACTTGAAGATCTGAAATTGTAATTGTCAAATACAGAACTTAAAATTGATAGCTTCTAATTATTATTTCAAATTATAACGTGAAGATCTGAACTTGTAATTGTCAAATACAGAACTTAAAATTGATAGCGTCTAATTATTATTGCAAATTATAACTTGAAGATCTGAACTTGTAATTGTCAAATACAGAACTTCTAATTGTTAAATACAAATTATTAGTGCAAATTATAACTTGAATATCTGAACTTGTAATTGTCAAATACAGAACTTAAAATTGATAGCTTCTAATTATTATTGTAAATTATAACTTGAAGATCTGAACTTGTAATAGTGAATTACAGAACTTAGATTTGTTAAATTCAAATTATTATTTCAAATTATAACTTGAAGATCTGAACTAGTAATTGTCAAATACAGAACTTAAAATTGATAGCTTCTAATTATTATTGCAAATTATAACTTGAAGATCTGAACTTGTAATTGTCAAATACAGAACTTAAAATTGACAGCTTCTAATTATTATTGTAAATTATAACTTGAAGATCTGTACTTGTAATTGTCAAATACAGAACTTAAAATTGATAGCTTCTAATTATTATTGCAAATAATAACTTGAAGATCTGAACTTGTAATTGTCAAATACAGAACCTAAAATTGATAGCTTCTAATTATTATTGTAAATTATAACTTGAAGATCTGAACTAGTAATTGTCAAATACAGAACTTAAAATTGATAGCTTATAATAATAATTCAAATTAAAACTTGAAGATCTGAACTTGTAATAGTCAAATACAGAACTTCGAATTGTTAAATACAAATTATTAGTGCAAATTATAACTTGAAGATCTGAACTTGTAATAGGTAAATACAGAACTTCGAATTGTTAAATTCAACCTAAGATTGCAAATAATAATTTGAAGTTCTGAACTTGTAATAGTCAAATACAGAACTTAAAATTGAGAGCTTCTAATTATTATTGCAAATTATAACTTGAAGATCTGAACTTGTAATTGTCAAATACAGAACCTAAAATTGATAGCTTCTAATTATTATTGCAAATTATAACTTGAAGATCTGAACTAGTAATTGTCAAATACAGAACTTAAAATTGATAGCTTCTAATTATTATTGCAAATTATAACTTGCAGTTCTGAACTTGTAATTGTCAAACACAGAACTTACAATTGATAGCTTCTAATTATTATTGCAAATTATAATTAGAAGATGTGAACTTGTAACAGACAAATACGCAACTTAGCATTGTTAAATACAAATTATGATTGCAAATTAAAACTTGAAGATCTGAGCTAGTAATTGTCAAATACAGAACTTAAAATTGATAGCTTATAATTATAATTCAAATTATAACTTGAAGATCTGTACTTGTAATAGTGAATTACAGAACTTAGATTTGTTAAATTCAAATTATTATTTCAAATTATAACTTGAAGATCTGAACTAGTAATTGTCAAATACAGACCTTAAAATTGATAACTTCTAATTATTATTGCAAATTATAACTTGAAGATCTGAACTTGTAATTGTCAAATACAGAACTTAAAATTGATAGCTTCTAATTATTATTGTAAATTATAACTTGAAGATCTGAACTTGTAATTGTCAAATACAGAACTTAAAATTGATAGCTTCTAATTATTATTGCAACTAATAACTTGAAGATCTGAACTTGTAATTGTCAAATACAGAACTTAAAATTGATAGCTTCAAATTATTATTGCAAATTATAATTTGTAGATCTGAACTTGTAATAGACAAATACGCAACTTGGCATTGTTAATTACAAATTGTGATTGCAAATTATAACTTGAACATCTGAACCTGTAATAGGTAAATACAGAACTTCGAATTGTTAAATTCAAACTAAGATTGCAAATAATAATTCGAAGATCTGAACTTGTAATAGTCAAATACAGAACTTCTAATTGTTAAATACAAATTATTAGTGCAAATTATAACTTGAAGATCTGAACTAGTAATTGTCAAATACAGAACTTAAAATTGATAGCTTCTAATTATTATTGCAAATTATGACTTGAAGATCTGAACTTGTAATTGTCAAATACAGAACTTAAAATTGATAGCTTCTAATTATTATTGTAAATTATAACTTGAAGATCTGTACTTGTAATTGTCAAATACAGAACTTAAAATTGATAGCTTCTAATTATTATTGCAAATAATAACTAGAAGATCTGAACTTGTAATTGTCAAATGCAGAACTTAAAATTGATAGCTTCTAATTATTATTGCAAATAATAATTTGAAGATCGGTACTTGTAATTGTCAAATACAGAACTTAAAATTGATAGCTTCTAATTATTATTGCAAATTATAACTTGAAGATCTGAACTTGTAATTGTCAAATACAGAACTTAAAATTGATAGCTTCTAATTATTATTGCAAATTATAACTTGAAGATCTGAACTTGTAATTGTCAAATACAGAACTTAAAATTGATAGTTTCTAATTATTATTTCAAATTATAACTTGAAGATCTGAACTTGTAATTGTAAAATACAGAACTTAAAATTGATAGCTTCTAATTAATATTGCAAATTATAACTTGTAGATCTGAACTAGTAATTGTCAAATACAGAACTTCTAATTGTTAAATACAAATTATTAGTGCAAATTATAACTTGAAGATCTGAACTTGTAATTGTCAAATACAGAACTTCTAATTGTTAAATACAAATTATTAGTGCAAATTATAACTTGAAGATCTGAACTTGCAATAGGTAAATACAGAACTTCGAATTGTTAAATTCAACCTAAGATTGCAAATAATAATTTGAAGATCTGAACTTGTAATAGTCAAATACAGAACTTAAAATTGATAGCTTCTAATTATTATTGCAAATTGTAACTTGAAGATCTGAACTTGTAATTGTCAAATACAGAACCTAAAATTGATAGCTTCTAATTATTATTGTAAATTATAACTTGAAGATCTGAACTAGTAATTGTCAAATACAGAACTTAAAATTGATAGCTTATAATAATAATTCAAATTATAACTTGAAGATCTGAACTTGTAATAGTCAAATACAGAACTTCGAATTGTTAAATACAAATTATTAGTGCAAATTATAACTTGAAGATCTGAACTTGTAATAGGTAAATACAGAACTTCGAATTGTTAAATTCAACCTAAGATTGCAAATAATAATTTGAAGATCTGAACTTGTAATAGTCAAATACAGAACTTAAAATTGAGAGCTTCTAATTATTATTGCAAATTATAACTTGAAGATCTGAACTTGTAATTGTCAAATACAGAACCTAAAATTGATAGCTTCTAATTATTATTGCAAATTATAACTTGAAGATCTGAACTAGTAATTGTCAAATACAGAACTTAAAATTGATAGCTTCTAATTATTATTGCAAATTATAACTTGAAGATCTGAACTAGTAATTGTCAAATACAGAACTTATAATTGATAGCTTATAATTATAATTCAAATTATAACTTGAAGATCTGTACTTGTAATAGTGAATTACAGAACTTAGATTTGTTAAATTCAAATTATTATTTCAAATTATAACTTGAAGATCTGAACTAGTAATTGTCAAATACAGACCTTAAAATTGATAACTTCTAATTATTATTGCAAATTATAACTTGAAGATCTGAACTTGTAATTGTCAAATACAGAACTTAAAATTGATAGCTTCTAATTATTATTGTAAATTATAACTTGAAGATCTGAACTTGTAATTGTCAAATACAGAACTTAAAATTGATAGCTTCTAATTATTATTGCAACTAATAACTTGAAGATCTGAACTTGTAATTGTCAAATACAGAACTTAAAATTGATAGCTTCAAATTATTATTGCAAATTATAATTTGAAGATCTGAACTTGTAATAGACAAATACGCAACTTAGCATTGTTAATTACAAATTGTGATTGCAAATTCTAACTTGAACATCTGAACCTGTAATAGGTAAATACAGAACTTCGAATTGTTAAATTCAAACTAAGATTGCAAATAATAATTCGAAGATCTGAACTTGTAATAGTCAAATACAGAACTTCTAATTGTTAAATACAAATTATTAGTGCAAATTATAACTTGAAGATCTGAACTAGTAATTGTCAAATACAGAACTTAAAATTGATAGCTTCTAATTATTATTGCAAATTATAACTTGAAGATCTGAAATTGTAATTGTCAAATACAGAGCTTAAAATTGATAGCTTCTAATTATTATTTCAAATTATAACGTGAAGATCTGAACTTGTAATTGTCAAATACAGAACTTAAAATTGATAGCGTCTAATTATTATTGCAAATTATAACTTGAAGATCTGAACTTGTAATTGTCAAATACAGAACTTCTAATTGTTAAATACAAATTATTAGTGCAAATTATAACTTGAATATCTGAACTTGTAATTGTCAAATACAGAACTTAAAATTGATAGCTTCTAATTATTATTGTAAATTATAACTTGAAGATCTGAACTTGTAATAGTGAATTACAGAACTTAGATTTGTTAAATTCAAATTATTATTTCAAATTATAACTTGAAGATCTGAACTAGTAATTGTCAAATACAGAACTTAAAATTGATAGCTTCTAATTATTATTGCAAATTATAACTTGAAGATCTGAACTTGTAATTGTCAAATACAGAACTTAAAATTGATAGCTTCTAATTATTATTGTAAATTATAACTTGAAGATCTGTACTTGTAATTGTCAAATACAGAACTTAAAATTGATAGCTTCTAATTATTATTGCAAATAATAACTTGAAGATCTGAACTTGTAATTGTCAAATACAGAACCTAAAATTGATAGCTTCTAATTATTATTGTAAATTATAACTTGAAGATCTGAACTAGTAATTGTCAAATACAGAACTTAAAATTGATAGCTTATAATAATAATTCAAATTATAACTTGAAGATCTGAACTTGTAATAGTCAAATACAGAACTTCGAATTGTTAAATACAAATTATTAGTGCAAATTATAACTTGAATATCTGAACTTGTAATTGTCAAATACAGAACTTAAAATTGATAGCTTCTAATTATTATTGCAAATTATAACTTGCAGTTCTGAACTTGTAATTGTCAAACACAGAACTTACAATTGATAGCTTCTAATTATTATTGCAAATTATAATTAGAAGATGTGAACTTGTAACAGACAAATACGCAACTTAGCATTGTTAAATACAAATTATGATTGCAAATTAAAACTTGAAGATCTGAGCTAGTAATTGTCAAATACAGAACTTAAAATTGATAGCTTATAATTATAATTCAAATTATAACTTGAAGATCTGTACTTGTAATAGTGAATTACAGAACTTAGATTTGTTAAATTCAAATTATTATTTCAAATTATAACTTGAAGATCTGAACTAGTAATTGTCAAATACAGTCCTTAAAATTGATAACTTCTAATTATTATTGCAAATTATAACTTGAAGATCTGAACTTGTAATTGTCAAATACAGAACTTAAAATTGATAGCTTCTAATTATTATTGTAAATTATAACTTGAAGATCTGAACTTGTAATTATCAAATACAGAACTTAAAATTGATAGCTTCTAATTATTATTGCAACTAATAACTTGAAGATCTGAACTTGTAATTGTCAAATACAGAACTTAAAATTGATAGCTTCAAATTATTATTGCAAATTATAATTTGAAGATCTGAACTTGTAATAGACAAATAATACGCAACTTAGCATTGTTAATTACAAATTGTGATTGCAAATTATAACTTGAACATCTGAACCTGTAATAGGTAAATACAGAACTTCGAATTGTTAAATTCAAACTAAGATTGCAAATAATAATTCGAAGATCTGAACTTGTAATAGTCAAATACAGAACTTCTAATTGTTAAATACAAATTATTAGTGCAAATTATAACTTGAAGATCTGAACTAGTAATTGTCAAATACAGAACTTAAAATTGATAGCTTCTAATTATTATTGCAAATTATAACTTGAAGATCTGAACTTGTAATTGTCAAATACAGAACTTAAAATTGATAGCTTCTAATTATTACTTAAAATTATAACGTGAAGATCTGAACTTGTAATTGTCAAATACAGAACTTAAAATTGATAGCGTCTAATTATTATTGCAAATTATAGCTTGAAGATCTGAACTTGTAATTGTCAAATACAGAACTTCTAATTGTTAAATACAAATTATTAGTGCAAATTATAACTTGAATATCTGAACTTGTAATTGTCAAATACAGAACTTAAAATTGATAGCTTCTAATTATTATTGTAAATTATAACTTGAAGATCTGAACTTGTAATAGTGAATTACAGAACTTAGATTTGTTAAATTCAAATTATTATTTCAAATTATAACTTGAAGATCTGAACTAGTAATTGTCAAATACAGAACTTAAAATTGATAGCTTCTAATTATTATTGCAAATTATAACTTGAAGATCTGAACTAGTAATTGTCAAATACAGAACTTAAAATTGATAGCTTCTAATTATTATTGCAAATTATAACTTGAAGATCTGAACTTGTAATTGTCAAATACAGAACTTAAAATTGATAGCTTCTAATTATTATTGCAAATTATAACTTGAAGATCTGAACTTGTAATTGTCAAATACAGAACTTCTAATTGTTAAATACAAATTATTAGTGCAAATTATAACTTGAAGATCTGAACTTGTAATAGGTAAATACAGAACTTCGAATTGTTAAATTCAACCTAAGATTGCAAATAATAATTTGAAGATCTGAACTTGTAATAGTCAAATACAGAACTTAAAATTGATAGCTTCTAATTATTATTGCAAATTATAACTTGAAGATCTGAACTTGTAATTGTCAAATACAGAACCTAAAATTGATAGCTTCTAATTATTATTGTAAATTATAACTTGAAGATCTGAACTAGTAATTGTCAAATACAGAACTTAAAATTGATAGCTTATAATAATAATTCAAATTATAACTTGAAGATCTGAACTTGTAATAGTCAAATACAGAACTTCGAATTGTTAAATACAAATTATTAGTGCAAATTATAACTTGAAGATCTGAACTTGTAATTGTCAAATACAGAACTTAAAATTGATAGCTTCTAATTATTATTTCAAATTATAACTTGAAGAACTGAACTTGTAATTGCCAAATACAGAACTTAAAATTGATAGCTTCTAATTATTATTGCAAATTATAACTTGAAGATCTGAACTTGTAATTGTCAAATACAGAACTTCTAATTGTTAAATACAAATTATTAGTGCAAATTATAACTTGAAGATCTGAACTTGTAATTGTCAAATACAGAACTTCTAATTATTAAATACAAATTTTTAGTGCAAATTATAACTTGAAGATCTGAACTAGTAATTGTCAAATACAGAACTTAAAATTGATAGCTTCTAATTATTATTGCAAATTATAACTTGAAGATCAGAACTTGTAATTGTCAAATACAGAACTTAAAATTGATAGCTTCAAATTATAATTTCAAATTATAACTTGAAGATCTGAACTTGTAATTGCCAAATACAGAACTTAAAATTGATAGCTTCTAATTATTATTGCAAATTATAACTTGAAGATCTGAACTTGAAATTGTCAAATACAGAACTTCTAATTGTTAAATACAAATTATTAGTGCAAATTATAACTTGAAGATCTGAACTTGTAATAGGTAAATACAGAACTTTGAATTGTTAAATTCAAACTAAGATTGCAAATAATAATTTGAAGATCTGAACTTGTAATAGTCAAATACAGAACTTAAAATTGATAGCTTCTAATTATTATTGTAAATTATAACTTGAAGATCTGAACTTGTGATAGTGAATTACAGAACTTAGATATGTTAAATTCAAATTATTATTTCAAATTATAACTTGAAGATCTGAACTTGTAATTGTCAAATACAGAACTTAAAATTGATAGCTTCTAATTATTATTGTAAATTATAACTTGAAGATCTGAACTTGTAATAGTGAATTACAGAACTTAGATTTGTTAAATTCAAATTATTATTTCAAATTATAACTTGAAGATCTGAACTAGTAATTGTCAAATACAGAACTTAAAATTGATAGCTTCTAATTATTATTGCAAATTATAACCTGAAGATCTGAACTAGTAATTGTCAAATACAGAACTTAAAATTGATAGCTTCTAATTATTATTGCAAATTATAACTTGAAGATCTGAACTTGTAATTGTGAAATACAGAACTTAAAATTGATAGCTTCTAATTATTATTGCAAATTATAACTTGAAGATCTGAACTTGTAATTGTCAAATACAGAACTTCTAATTGTTAAATACAAATTATTAGTGCAAATTATAACTTGAAGATCTGAACTTGTAATAGGTAAATACAGAACTTCGAATTGTTAAATTCAACCTAAGATTGCAAATAATAATTTGAAGATCTGAACTTGTAATAGTCAAATACAGAACTTAAAATTGATAGCTTCTAATTATTATTGCAAATTATAACTTGAAGATCTGAACTTGTAATTGTCAAATACAGAACCTAAAATTGATAGCTTCTAATTATTATTGTAAATTATAACTTGAAGATCTGAACTAGTAATTGTCAAATACAGAACTTAAAATTGATAGCTTATAATAATAATTCAAATTATAACTTGAAGATCTGAACTTGTAATAGTCAAATACAGAACTTCGAATTGTTAAATACAAATTATTAGTGCAAATTATAACTTGAAGATCTGAACTTGTAATTGTCAAATACAGAACTTAAAATTGATAGCTTCTAATTATTATTTCAAATTATAACTTGAAGAACTGAACTTGTAATTGCCAAATACAGAACTTAAAATTGATAGCTTCTAATTATTATTGCAAATTATAACTTGAAGATCTGAACTTGTAATTGTCAAATACAGAACTTAAAATTGATAGCTTCTAATTATTATTGCAAATTATAACTTGAAGATCAGAACTTGTAATTGTCAAATACAGAACTTAAAATTGATAGCTTCAAATTATAATTTCAAATTATAACTTGAAGATCTGAACTTGTAATTGCCAAATACAGAACTTAAAATTGATAGCTTCTAATTATTATTGCAAATTATAACTTGAAGATCTGAACTTGAAATTGTCAAATACAGAACTTCTAATTGTTAAATACAAATTATTAGTGCAAATTATAACTTGAAGATCTGAACTTGTAATAGGTAA
Organism: Cantharis lateralis; assembly: GCA_963170105.1. Classification (NCBI taxonomy): domain Eukaryota; kingdom Metazoa; phylum Arthropoda; class Insecta; order Coleoptera; family Cantharidae; genus Cantharis; species Cantharis lateralis. Next base: position 26,430,850 of record OY720627.1, read on the forward strand.
ATACAGAACTTTGAATTGTTAAATTCAAACTAAGATTGCAAATAATAATTTGAAGATCTGAACTTGTAATAGTCAAATACAGAACTTAAAATTGATAGCTTCTAATTATTATTGTAAATTATAACTTGAAGATCTGAACTTGTGATAGTGAATTACAGAACTTAGATATGTTAAATTCAAATTATTATTTCAAATTATAACTTGAAGATCTGAACTAGTAATTGTCAAATACAGAACTTAAAATTGATAGCTTCTAATTATTATTGCAAATTATAACTTGAAGATCTGAACTTGTAATTGTCAAATACAGAACTTAAAATTGATAGCATCTAATTATTATTTCAAATTATAACTAGAAGTTCTGAACTTGTAATTGTCAAATACAGAACTTAAAATTGATAGCTTCTAATTAATATTGCAAATAATAACTTGAAGATCTGTACTTGTAATTGTCAAATACAGAACTTAAAATTGATAGCTTATAATTATAGTTCAAATTATAACTTGAAGATCTGAACTTGTAATAGTCAAATACAGAACTTCGAATTGTTAAATACAAATTATTAGTGCAAATTATAACTTGAAGATCTGCACTTGTAATAGGTAAATACAGAACTTCTAATTGTTAAATTCAAACTAAGATTGCAAATAATAATTTGAAGATCTGAACTTGTAATAGTCAAATACAGAACATCTAATTGTTAAATACAAATTATTAGTGCAAATTATAACTTGAAGATCTGAACTAGTAATTGTCAAATACAGAACTTAAATATGATAGCTTCTAATTATTATTGTAAATTATAACTTGAAGATCTGAACTTGTAATTGCCAAATACAGAACTTAAAATTGATAGCTTCCAATTATTATTGCAAATAATAACTTGAAGATCTGAACTTGTAATTGTCAAATACAGAACTTAAAATTGATAGCTACTAATTATTATTGCAAATTATAACTTGAAGTTCTGAACTTGTAATTGTCAAATACAGAACTTACAATTGATAGCTTCTAATTATTATTGCAAATTATAATTTGAAGATGTGAACTTGTAATAGACAAATACGCAACTTAGCATTGTTAAATACAAATTATGATTGCAAATTAAAACTTGAAGATCTGAACTAGTAATTGTCAAATACAGAACTTAAAATTGATAGCTTATAATTATAATTCAAATTATAACTTGAAGATCTGTACTTGTAATAGTGAATTACAGAACTTAGATTTGTTAAATTCAAATTATTATTTCAAATTATAACTTGAAGATCTGAACTAGTAATTGTCAAATACAGACCTTAAAATTGATAACTTCTAATTATTATTGCAAATTATAACTTGAAGATCTGAACTTGTAATTGTCAAATACAGAACTTAAAATTGATAGCTTCTAATTATTATTGTAAATTATAACTTGGAGATCTGAACTTGTAATTGTCAAATACAGAACTTAAAATTGATAGCTTCTAATTATTATTGCAAATTATAACTTGAAGTTCTGAACTTGTAATTGTCAAACACAGAACTTACAATTGATAGCTTCTAATTATTATTGCAAATTATAATTTGAAGATGTGAACTTGTAATAGACAAATACGCAACTTACCATTGTTAAATACAAATTATGATTGCAAATTAAAACTTGAAGATCTGAACTAGTAATTGTCAAATACAGAACTTAAAATTGATAGCTTATAATTATAATTCAAATTATAACTTGAAGATCTGTACTTGTAATAGTGAATTACAGAAAATAGATTTGTTAAATTCAAATTATTATTTCAAATTATAACTTGAAGATCTGAACTAGTAATTGTCAAATACAGAACTTAAAATTGATAGCTTCTAATTAATATTGCAAATAATAACTTGAAGATCTGTACTTGTAATTGTCAAATACAGAACTTAAAATTGATAGCTTATAATTATAGTTCAAATTATAACTTGAAGATCTGAACTTGTAATAGTCAAATACAGAACTTCGAATTGTTAAATACAAATTATAAGTGCAATTTATAACTTGAAGATCTGCACTTGTAATAGGTAAATACAGAACTTCTAATTGTTAAATTCAAACTAAGATTGCAAATAATAATTTGAAGATCTGAACTTGTTATAGTCAAATACAGAACTTCTAATTGTTAAATACAAATTATTAGTGCAAATTATAACTTGAAGATCTGAACTAGTAATTGTCAAATACAGAACTTAAATATGATAGCTTCTAATTATTATTGTAAATTATAACTTGAAGATCTGAACTTGTAATTGTCAAATACAGAACTTAAAATTGATAGCTTCCAATTATTATTGCAAATAATAACTTGAAGATCTGAACTTGTAATTGTCAAATACAGAACTTAAAATTGATAGCTTCTAATTATTATTGCAAATTATAACTTGAAGTTCTGAACTTGTAATTGTCAAATACAGAACTTACAATTGATAGCTTCTAATTATTATTGCAAATTATAATTTGAAGATGTGAACTTGTAATAGACAAATACGCAACTTAGCATTGTTAAATACAAATTATGATTGCAAATTAAAACTTGAAGATCTGAACTAGTAATTGTCAAATACAGAACTTAAAATTGATAGCTTATAATTATAATTCAAATTATAACTTGAAGATCTGTACTTGTAATAGTGAATTACAGAACTTAGATTTGTTAAATTCAAATTATTATTTCAAATTATAACTTGAAGATCTGAACTAGTAATTGTCAAATACAGACCTTAAAATTGATAACTTCTAATTATTATTGCAAATTATAACTTGAAGATCTGAACTTGTAATTGTCAAATACAGAACTTAAAATTGATAGCTTCTAATTATTATTGTAAATTATAACTTGAAGATCTGAACTTGTAATTGTCAAATACAGAACTTAAAATTGATAGCTTCTAATTATTATTGCAACTAATAACTTGAAGATCTGAACTTGTAATTGTCAAATACAGAACTTAAAATTGATAGCTTCAAATTATTATTGCAAATTATAATTTGAAGATCTGAACTTGTAATAGACAAATACGCAACTTAGCATTGTTAATTACAAATTGTGATTGCAAATTATAACTTGAACATCTGAACCTGTAATAGGTAAATACAGAACTTCGAATTGTTAAATTCAAACTAAGATTGCAAATAATAATTCGAAGATCTGAACTTGTAATAGTCAAATACAGAACTTCTAATTGTTAAATACAAATTATTAGTGCAAATTATAACTTGAAGATCTGAACTAGTAATTGTCAAATACAGAACTTAAAATTGATAGCTTCTAATTATTATTGCAAATTATAACTTGAAGATCTGAACTTGTAATTGTCAAATACAGAACTTAAAATTGATAGCTTCTAATTATTATTTCAAATTATAACGTGAAGATCTGAACTTGTAATTGTCAAATACAGAACTTAAAATTGATAGCGTCTAATTATTATTGCAAATTATAACTTGAAGATCTGAACTTGTAATTGTCAAATACAGAACTTCTAATTGTTAAATACAAATTATTAGTGCAAATTATAACTTGAATATCTGAACTTGTAATTGTCAAATACAGAACTTAAAATTGATAGCTTCTAATTATTATTGTAAATTATAACTTGAAGATCTGAACATGTAATAGTGAATTACAGAACTTAGATTTGTTAAATTCAAATTATTATTTCAAATTATAACTTGAAGATCTGAACTAGTAATTGTCAAATACAGAACTTAAAATTGATAGCTTCTAATTATTATTGCAAATTATAACTTGAAGATCTGAACTTGTAATTGTCAAATACAGAACTTAAAATTGATAGCTTCTAATTATTATTGTAAATTATAACTTGAAGATCTGTACTTGTAATTGTCAAATACAGAACTTAAAATTGATAGCTTCTAATTATTATTGCAAATAATAACTTGAAGATCTGAACTTGTAATTGTCAAATGCAGAACTTAAAATTGATAGCTTCTAATTATTATTGCAAATAATAATTTGAAGATCGGTACTTGTAATTGTCAAATACAGAACTTAAAATTGATAGCTTCTAATTATTATTGCAAATTATAACTTGAAGATCTGAACTTGTAATTGTCAAATACAGAACTTAAAATTGATAGCTTCTAATTATTATTGCAAATTATAACTTGAAGATCTGAACTTGTAATTGTCAAATACAGAACTTAAAATTGATAGCTTCTAATTATTATTTCAAATTATAACTTGAAGATCTGAACTTGTAATTGTATAATACAGAACTTAAAATTGATAGCTTCTAATTAATATTGCAAATTATAACTTGTAGATCTGAACTTGTAATTGTCAAATACAGAACTTCTAATTGTTAAATACAAATTATTAGTGCAAATTATAACTTGAAGATCTGAACTTGTAATTGTCAAATACAGAACTTCTAATTGTTAAATACAAATTATTAGTGCAAATTATAACTTGAAGATCTGAACTTGTAATAGGTAAATACAGAACTTCGAATTGTTAAATTCAACCTAAGATTGCAAATAATAATTTGAAGATCTGAACTTGTAATAGTCAAATACAGAACTTAAAATTGATAGCTTCTAATTATTATTGCAAATTGTAACTTGAAGATCTGAACTTGTAATTGTCAAATACAGAACCTAAAATTGATAGCTTCTAATTATTATTGTAAATTATAACTTGAAGATCTGAACTAGTAATTGTCAAATACAGAACTTAAAATTGATAGCTTATAATAATAATTCAAATTATAACTTGATGATCTGAACTTGTAATAGTCAAATACAGAACTTCGAATTGTTAAATACAAATTATTAGTGCAAATTATAACTTGAAGATCTGAACTTGTAATTGGTAAATACAGAACTTCGAATTGTTAAATTCAACCTAAGATTGCAAATAATAATTTGAAGATCTGAACTTGTAATAGTCAAATACAGAACTTAAAATTGAGAGCTTCTAATTATTATTGCAAATTATAACTTGAAGATCTGAACTTGTAATTGTCAAATACAGAACCTATAATTGATAGCTTCCAATTATTATTGCAAATAATAACTTGAAGATCTGAACTTGTAATTGTCAAATACAGAACTTAAAATTGATAGCTTCTAATTATTATTGCAAATTATAACTTGAAGTTCTGAACTTGTAATTGTCAAATACAGAACTTACAATTGATAGCTTCTAATTATTTTTGCAAATTATAATTTGAAGATGTGAACTTGTAATAGACAAATACGCAACATAGCATTGTTAAATACAAATTATGATTGCAAATTAAAACTTGAAGATCTGAACTAGTAATTGTCAAATACAGAACTTAAAATTGATAGCTTATAATTATAATTCAAATTATAACTTGAAGATCTGTACTTGTAATAGTGAATTACAGAACTTAGATTTGTTAAATTCAAATTATTATTTCAAATTATAACTTGAAGATCTGAACTAGTAATTGTCAAATACAGACCTTAAAATTGATAACTTCTAATTATTATTGCAAATTATAACTTGAAGATCTGAACTTGTAATTGTCAAATACAGAACTTAAAATTGATAGCTTCTAATTATTATTGTAAATTATAACTTGAAGATCTGAACTTGTAATTGTCAAATACAGAACTTAAAATTGATAGCTTCTAATTATTATTGCAACTAATAACTTGAAGATCTGAACTTGTAATTGTCAAATACAGAACTTAAAATTGATAGCTTCAAATTATTATTGCAAATTATAATTTGAAGATCTGAACTTGTAATAGACAAATACGCAACTTAGCATTGTTAATTACAAATTGTGATTGCAAATTATAACTTGAACATCTGAACCTGTAATAGGTAAATACAGAACTTCGAATTGTTAAATTCAAACTAAGATTGCAAATAATAATTCGAAGATCTGAACTTGTAATAGTCAAATACAGAACTTCTAATTGTTAAATACAAATTATTACTGCAAATTATAACTTGAAGATCTGAACTAGTAATTGTCAAATACAGAACTTAAAATTGATAGCTTCTAATTATTATTGCAAATTATAACTTGAAGATCTGAACTTGTAATTGTCAAATACAGAACTTAAAATTGATAGCTTCTAATTATTATTTCAAATTATAACGTGAAGATCTGAACTTGTAATTGTCAAATACAGAACTTTAAATTGATAGCGTCTAATTATTATTGCAAATTATAACTTGAAGATCTGAACTTGTAATTGTCAAATACAGAACTTCTAATTGTTAAATACAAATTGTTAGTGCAAATTATAACTTGAATATCTGAACTTGTAATTGTCAAATACAGAACTTAAAATTGATAGCTTCTAATTATTATTGTAAATTATAACTTGAAGATCTGAACATGTAATAGTGAATTACAGAACTTAAAATTGATAGCTTCTAATTATTATTGTAAATTATAACTTGAAGATCTGTACTTGTAATTGTCAAATACAGAACTTAAAATTGATAGCTTCTAATTATTATTGCAAATAATAACTTGAAGATCTGAACTTGTAATTGTCAAATGCAGAACTTAAAATTGATAGCTTCTAATTATTATTGCAAATAATAATTTGAAGATCGGTACTTGTAATTGTCAAATACAGAACTTAAAATTGATAGCTTCTAATTATTATTGCAAATTATAACTTGAAGATCTGAACTTGTAATTGTCAAATACAGAACTTAAAATTGATAGCTTCTAATTATTATTGCAAATTATAACTTGAAGATCTGAACTTGTAATTGTCAAATACAGAACTTAAAATTGATAGCTTCTAATTATTATTTCAAATTATAACTTGAAGATCTGAACTTGTAATTGTAAAATACAGAACTTAAAATTGATAGCATCTAATTAATATTGCAAATTATAACTTGTAGATCTGAACTTGTAATTGTCAAATACAGAACTTCTAATTGTTAAATACAAATTATTAGTGCAAATTATAACTTGAAGATCTGAACTTGTAATTGTCAAATACAGAACTTCTAATTGTTAAATACAAATTATTAGTGCAAATTATAACTTGAAGATCTGAACTTGTAATTGTCAAATACAGAACTTAAAATTGATAGCTTCTAATTATTATTTCAAATTATAACGTGAAGATCTGAACTTGTAATTGTCAAATACAGAACTTAAAATTAATAGCGTCTAATTATTATTGCAAATTATAACTTGAAGATCTGAACTTGTAATTGTCAAATACAGAACTTCTAATTGTTAAATACAAATTATTAGTGCAAATTATAACTTGAATATCTGAACTTGTAATTGTCAAATACAGAACTTAAAATTGATAGCTTCTAATTATTATTGTAAATTATAACTTGAAGATCTGAACATGTAATAGTGAATTACAGAACTTAGATTTGTTAAATTCAAATTATTATTTCAAATTATAACTTGAAGATCTGAACTAGTAATTGTCAAATACAGAACTTAAAATTGATAGCTTCTAATTATTATTGCAAATTATAACTTGAAGATCTGAACTTGTAATTGTCAAATACAGAACTTAAAATTGATTGCTTCTAATTATTATTGTAAATTATAACTTGAAGATCTGTACTTGTAATTGTCAAATACAGAACTTAAAATTGATGGCTTCTAATTATTATTGCAAATAATAACTTGAAGATCTGAACTTGTAATTGTCAAATGCAGAACTTAAAATTGATAGCTTCTAATTATTATTGCAAATAATAATTTGAAGATCGGTACTTGTAATTGTCAAATACAGAACTTAAAATTGATAGCTTCTAATTATTATTGCAAATTATAACTTGAAGATCTGAACTTGTAATTGTCAAATACAGAACTTAAAATTGATAGCTTCTAATTATTATTGCAAATTATAACTTGAAGATCTGAACTTGTAATTGTCAAATACAGAACTTAAAATTGATAGCTTCTAATTATTATTTCAAATTATAACTTGAAGATCTGAACTTGTAATTGTAAAATACAGAACTTAAAATTGATAGCTTCTAATTAATATTGCAAATTATAACTTGTAGATCTGAACTTGTAATTGTCAAATACAGAACTTCTAATTGTTAAATACAAATTATTAGTGCAAATTATAACTTGAAGATCTGAACTTGTAATTGTCAAATACAGAACTTCTAATTGTTAAATACAAATTATTAGTGCAAATTATAACTTGAAGATCTGAACTTGTAATAGGTAAATACAGAACTTCGAATTGTTAAATTCAACCAAAGATTGCAAATAATAATTTGAAGATCTGAACTTCTAATAGTCAAATACAGAACTTAAAATTGATAGCTTCTAATTATTATTGCAAATTGTAACTTGAAGATCTGAACTTGTAATTGTCAAATACAGAACCTAAAATTGATAGCTTCTAATTATTATTGTAAATTATAACTTGAAGATCTGAACTAGTAATTGTCAAATACAGAACTTAAAATTGATAGCTTATAATAATAATTCAAATTATAACTTGAAGATCTGAACTTGTAATAGTCAAATACAGAACTTCGAATTGTTAAATACAAATTATTAGTGCAAATTATAACTTGAAGATCTGAACTTGTAATTGGTAAATACAGAACTTCGAATTGTTAAATTCAACCTAAGATTGCAAATAATAATTTGAAGATCTGAACTTGTAATAGTCAAATACAGAACTTAAAATTGAGAGCTTCTAATTATTATTGCAAATTATAACTTGAAGATCTGAACTTGTAATTGTCAAATACAGAACCTATAATTGATAGCTTCCAATTATTATTGCAAATAATAACTTGAAGATCTGAACTTGTAATTGTCAAATACAGAACTTAAAATTGATAGCTTCTAATTATTATTGCAAATTATAACTTGAAGTTCTGAACTTGTAATTGTCAAATACAGAACTTACAATTGATAGCTTCTAATTATTTTTGCAAATTATAATTTGAAGATGTGAACTTGTAATAGACAAATACGCAACTTAGCATTGTTAAATACAAATTATGATTGCAAATTAAAACTTGAAGATCTGAACTAGTAATTGTCAAATACAGAACTTAAAATTGATAGCTTATAATTATAATTCAAATTATAACTTGAAGATCTGTACTTGAAATAGTGAATTACAGAACTTAGATTTGTTAAATTCAAATTATTATTTCAAATTATAACTTGAAGATCTGAACTAGTAATTGTCAAATACAGACCTTAAAATTGATAACTTCTAATTATTATTGCAAATTATAACTTGAAGATCTGAACTTGTAATTGTCAAATACAGAACTTAAAATTGATAGCTTCTAATTATTATTGCAAATTATAACTTGAAGATCTGAACTTGTAATTGTCAAATACAGAACTTCTAATTGTTAAATACAAATTGTTAGTGCAAATTATAACTTGAATATCTGAACTTGTAATTGTCAAATACAGAACTTAAAATTGATAGCTTCTAATTATTATTGTAAATTATAACTTGAAGATCTGAACATGTAATAGTGAATTACAGAACTTAAAATTGATAGCTTCTAATTATTATTGTAAATTATAACTTGAAGATCTGTACTTGTAATTGTCAAATACAGAACTTAAAATTGATAGCTTCTAATTATTATTGCAAATAATAACTTGAAGATCTGAACTTGTAATTGTCAAATGCAGAACTTAAAATTGATAGCTTCTAATTATTATTGCAAATAATAATTTGAAGATCGGTACTTGTAATTGTCAAATACAGAACTTAAAATTGATAGCTTCTAATTATTATTGCAAATTATAACTTGAAGATCTGAACTTGTAATTGTCAAATACAGAACTTAAAATTGATAGCTTCTAATTATTATTGCAAATTATAACTTGAAGATCTGAACTTGTAATTGTCAAATACAGAACTTAAAATTGATAGCTTCTAATTATTATTTCAAATTATAACTTGAAGATCTGAACTTGTAATTGTAAAATACAGAACTTAAAATTGATAGCATCTAATTAATATTGCAAATTATAACTTGTAGATCTGAACTTGTAATTGTCAAATACAGAACTTCTAATTGTTAAATACAAATTATTAGTGCAAATTATAACTTGAAGATCTGAACTTGTAATTGTCAAATACAGAACTTCTAATTGTTAAATACAAATTATTAGTGCAAATTATAACTTGAAGATCTGAACTTGTAATTGTCAAATACAGAACTTAAAATTGATAGCTTCTAATTATTATTTCAAATTATAACGTGAAGATCTGAACTTGTAATTGTCAAATACAGAACTTAAAATTAATAGCGTCTAATTATTATTGCAAATTATAACTTGAAGATCTGAACTTGTAATTGTCAAATACAGAACTTCTAATTGTTAAATACAAATTATTAGTGCAAATTATAACTTGAATATCTGAACTTGTAATTGTCAAATACAGAACTTAAAATTGATAGCTTCTAATTATTATTGTAAATTATAACTTGAAGATCTGAACATGTAATAGTGAATTACAGAACTTAGATTTGTTAAATTCAAATTATTATTTCAAATTATAACTTGAAGATCTGAACTAGTAATTGTCAAATACAGAACTTAAAATTGATAGCTTCTAATTATTATTGCAAATTATAACTTGAAGATCTGAACTTGTAATTGTCAAATACAGAACTTAAAATTGATTGCTTCTAATTATTATTGTAAATTATAACTTGAAGATCTGTACTTGTAATTGTCAAATACAGAACTTAAAATTGATGGCTTCTAATTATTATTGCAAATAATAACTTGAAGATCTGAACTTGTAATTGTCAAATGCAGAACTTAAAATTGATAGCTTCTAATTATTATTGCAAATAATAATTTGAAGATCGGTACTTGTAATTGTCAAATACAGAACTTAAAATTGATAGCTTCTAATTATTATTGCAAATTATAACTTGAAGATCTGAACTTGTAATTGTCAAATACAGAACTTAAAATTGATAGCTTCTAATTATTATTGCAAATTATAACTTGAAGATCTGAACTTGTAATTGTCAAATACAGAACTTAAAATTGATAGCTTCTAATTATTATTTCAAATTATAACTTGAAGATCTGAACTTGTAATTGTAAAATACAGAACTTAAAATTGATAGCTTCTAATTAATATTGCAAATTATAACTTGTAGATCTGAACTTGTAATTGTCAAATACAGAACTTCTAATTGTTAAATACAAATTATTAGTGCAAATTATAACTTGAAGATCTGAACTTGTAATTGTCAAATACAGAACTTCTAATTGTTAAATACAAATTATTAGTGCAAATTATAACTTGAAGATCTGAACTTGTAATAGGTAAATACAGAACTTCGAATTGTTAAATTCAACCAAAGATTGCAAATAATAATTTGAAGATCTGAACTTCTAATAGTCAAATACAGAACTTAAAATTGATAGCTTCTAATTATTATTGCAAATTGTAACTTGAAGATCTGAACTTGTAATTGTCAAATACAGAACCTAAAATTGATAGCTTCTAATTATTATTGTAAATTATAACTTGAAGATCTGAACTAGTAATTGTCAAATACAGAACTTAAAATTGATAGCTTATAATAATAATTCAAATTATAACTTGAAGATCTGAACTTGTAATAGTCAAATACAGAACTTCGAATTGTTAAATACAAATTATTAGTGCAAATTATAACTTGAAGATCTGAACTTGTAATTGGTAAATACAGAACTTCGAATTGTTAAATTCAACCTAAGATTGCAAATAATAATTTGAAGATCTGAACTTGTAATAGTCAAATACAGAACTTAAAATTGAGAGCTTCTAATTATTATTGCAAATTATAACTTGAAGATCTGAACTTGTAATTGTCAAATACAGAACCTATAATTGATAGCTTCCAATTATTATTGCAAATAATAACTTGAAGATCTGAACTTGTAATTGTCAAATACAGAACTTAAAATTGATAGCTTCTAATTATTATTGCAAATTATAACTTGAAGTTCTGAACTTGTAATTGTCAAATACAGAACTTACAATTGATAGCTTCTAATTATTTTTGCAAATTATAATTTGAAGATGTGAACTTGTAATAGACAAATACGCAACTTAGCATTGTTAAATACAAATTATGATTGCAAATTAAAACTTGAAGATCTGAACTAGTAATTGTCAAATACAGAACTTAAAATTGATAGCTTATAATTATAATTCAAATTATAACTTGAAGATCTGTACTTGAAATAGTGAATTACAGAACTTAGATTTGTTAAATTCAAATTATTATTTCAAATTATAACTTGAAGATCTGAACTAGTAATTGTCAAATACAGACCTTAAAATTGATAACTTCTAATTATTATTGCAAATTATAACTTGAAGATCTGAACTTGTAATTGTCAAATACAGAACTTAAAATTTAAAGCTTCTAATTATTATTGTAAATTATAACTTGAAGATCTGAACTTGTAATTGTCAAATACAGAACTTAAAATTGATAGCTTCTAATTATTATTGCAACTAATAACTTGAAGATCTGAACTTGTAATTGTCAAATACAGAACTTAAAATTGATAGCTTCAAATTATTATTGCAAATTATAATTTGAAGATCTGAACTTGTAATAGACAAATACGCAACTTAGCATTGTTAATTACAAATTGTGATTGCAAATTATAACTTGAACATCTGAACCTGTAATAGGTAAATACAGAACTTCGAATTGTTAAATTCAAACTAAGATTGCAAATAATAATTCGAAGATCTGAACTTGTAATAGTCAAATACAGAACTTCTAATTGTTAAATACAAATTATTAGTGCAAATTATAACTTGAAGATCTGAACTAGTAATTGTCAAATACAGAACTTAAAATTGATAGCTTCTAATTATTATTGCAAATTATAACTTGAAGATCTGAACTTGTAATTGTCAAATACAGAACTTAAAATTGATAGCTTCTAATTATTATTTCAAATTATAACGTGAAGATCTGAACTTGTAATTGTCAAATACAGAACTTAAAATTGATAGCGTCTAATTATTATTGCAAATTATAACTTGAAGATCTGAACTTGTAATTGTCAAATACGGAACTTCTAATTGTTAAATACAAATTGTTAGTGCAAATTATAACTTGAATATCTGAACTTGTAATTGTCAAATACAGAACTTAAAATTGATAGCTTCTAATTATTATTGTAAATTATAACTTGAAGATCTGAACATGTAATAGTGAATTACAGAACTTAGATTTGTTAAATTCAAATTATTATTTCAAATTATAACTTGAAGATCTGAACTAGTAATTGTCAAATACAGAACTTAAAATTGATAGCTTCTAATTATTATTGCAAATTATAACTTGAAGATCTGAACTTGTAATTGTCAAATACAGAACTTAAAATTGATAGCTTCTAATTATTATTGTAAATTATAACTTGAAGATCTGTACTTGTAATTGTCAAATACAGAACTTAAAATTGATAGCTTCTAATTATTATTGCAAATAATAACTTGAAGATCTGAACTTGTAATTGTCAAATGCAGAACTTAAAATTGATAGCTTCTAATTATTATTGCAAATAATAATTTGAAGATCGGTACTTGTAATTGTCAAATACAGAACTTAAAATTGATAGCTTCTAATTATTATTGCAAATTATAACTTGAAGATCTGAACTTGTAATTGTCAAATACAGAACTTAAAATTGATAGCTTCTAATTATTATTGCAAATTATAACTTGAAGATCTGAACTTGTAATTGTCAAATACAGAACTTAAAATTGATAGCTTCTAATTATTATTTCAAATTATAACTTGAAGATCTGAACTTGTAATTGTAAAATACAGAACTTAAAATTGATAGCTTCTAATTAATATTGCAAATTATAACTTGTAGATCTGAACTTGTAATTGTCAAATACAGAACTTCTAATTGTTAAATACAAATTATTAGTGCAAATTATAACTTGAAGATCTGAACTTGTAATTGTCAAATACAGAACTTCTAATTGTTAAATACAAATTATTAGTGCAAATTATAACTTGAAGATCTGAACTTGCAATTGTCAAATACAGAACTTAAAATTGATAGCTTCTAATTATTATTTCAAATTATAACGTGAAGATCTGAACTTGTAATTGTCAAATACAGAACTTAAAATTAATAGCGTCTAATTATTATTGCAAATTATAACTTGAAGATCTGAACTTGTAATTGTCAAATACAGAACTTCTAATTGTTAAATACAAATTATTAGTGCAAATTATAACTTGAATATCTGAACTTGTAATTGTCAAATACAGAACTTAAAATTGATAGCTTCTAATTATTATTGTAAATTATAACTTGAAGATCTGAACATGTAATAGTGAATTACAGAACTTAGATTTGTTAAATTCAAATTATTATTTCAAATTATAACTTGAAGATCTGAACTAGTAATTGTCAAATACAGAACTTAAAATTGATAGCTTCTAATTATTATTGCAAATTATAACTTGAAGATCTGAACTTGTAATTGTCAAATACAGAACTTAAAATTGATAGCTTCTAATTATTATTGTAAATTATAACTTGAAGATCTGTACTTGTAATTGTCAAATACAGAACTTAAAATTGATAGCTTCTAATTATTATTGCAAATAATAACTTGAAGATCTGAACTTGTAATTGTCAAATGCAGAACTTAAAATTGATAGCTTCTAATTATTATTGCAAATAATAATTTGAAGATCGGTACTTGTAATTGTCAAATACAGAACTTAAAATTGATAGCTTCTAATTATTATTGCAAATTATAACTTGAAGATCTGAACTTGTAATTGTCAATTACAGAACTTCTAATTGTTAAATACAAATTATTAGTGCAAATTATAACTTGAAGATCTGAACTTGTAATTGTCAAATACAGAACTTCTAATTGTTAAATACAAATTATTAGTGCAAATTATAACTTGAAGATCTGAACTTGTAATAGGTAAATACAGAACTTCGAATTGTTAAATTCAACCTAAGATTGCAAATAATAATTTGAAGATCTGAACTTCTAATAGTCAAATACAGAACTTAAAATTGATAGCTTCTAATTATTATTGCAAATTGTAACTTGAAGATCTGAACTTGTAATTGTCAAATACAGAACCTAAAATTGATAGCTTCTAATTATTATTGTAAATTATAACTTGAAGATCTGAACTAGTAATTGTCAAATACAGAACTTAAAATTGATAGCTTATAATAATAATTCAAATTATAACTTGAAGATCTGAACTTGTAATAGTCAAATACAGAACTTCGAATTGTTAAATACAAATTATTAGTGCAAATTATAACTTGAAGATCTGAACTTGTAATTGGTAAATACAGAACTTCGAATTGTTAAATTCAACCTAAGATTGCAAATAATAATTTGAAGATCTGAACTTGTAATAGTCAAATACAGAACTTAAAATTGAGAGCTTCTAATTATTATTGCAAATTATAACTTGAAGATCTGAACTTGTAATTGTCAAATACAGAACCTATAATTGATAGCTTCCAATTATTATTGCAAATAATAACTTGAAGATCTGAACTTGTAATTGTCAAATACAGAACTTAAAATTGATAGCTTCTAATTATTATTGCAAATTATAACTTGAAGTTCTGAACTTGTAATTGTCAATTACAGAACTTACAACTGATAGCTTCTAATTATTTTTGCAAATTATAATTTGAAGATGTGAACTTGTAATAGACAAATACGCAACTTAGCATTGTTAAATACAAATTATGATTGCAAATTAAAACTTGAAGATCTGAACTAGTAATTGTCAAATACAGAACTTAAAATTGATAGCTTATAATTATAATTCAAATTATAACTTGAAGATCTGTACTTGTAATAGTGAATTACAGAACTTAGATTTGTTAAATTCAAATTATTATTTCAAATTATAACTTGAAGATCTGAACTAGTAATTGTCAAATACAGACCTTAAAATTGATAACTTCTAATTATTATTGCAAATTATAACTTGAAGATCTGAACTTGTAATTGTCAAATACAGAACTTAAAATTGATAGCTTCTAATTATTATTGTAAATTATAACTTGAAGATCTGAACTTGTAATTGTCAAATACAGAACTTAAAATTGATAGCTTCTAATTATTATTGCAACTAATAACTTGAAGATCTGAACTTGTAATTGTCAAATACAGAACTTAAAATTGATAGCTTCAAATTATTATTGCAAATTATAATTTGAAGATCTGAACTTGTAATAGACAAATACGCAACTTAGCATTGTTAATTACAAATTGTGATTGCAAATTATAACTTGAACATCTGAACCTGTAATAGGTAAATACAGAACTTCGAATTGTTAAATTCAAACTAAGATTGCAAATAATAATTCGAAGATCTGAACTTGTAATAGTCAAATACAGAACTTCTAATTGTTAAATACAAATTATTAGTGCAAATTATAACTTGAAGATCTGAACTAGTAATTGTCAAATACAGAACTTAAAATTGATAGCTTCTAATTATTATTGCAAATTATAACTTGAAGATCTGAACTTGTAATTGTCAAATACAGAACTTAAAATTGATAGCTTCTAATTATTATTTCAAATTATAACGTGAAGATCTGAACTTGTAATTGTCAAATACAGAACTTAAAATTGATAGCGTCTAATTATTATTGCAAATTATAACTTGAAGATCTGAACTTGTAATTGTCAAATACAGAACTTAAAATTGATAGCTTCTAATTATTATTTCAAATTATAACGTGAAGATCTGAACTTGTAATTGTCAAATACAGAACTTAAAATTGATAGCGTCTAATTATTATTGCAAATTATAACTTGAAGATCTGAACTTGTAATTGTCAAATACAGAACTTAAAATTGATAGCTTCTAATTATTATTTCAAATTATAACGTGAAGATCTGAACTTGTAATTGTCAAATACAGAACTTAAAATTGATAGCGTCTAATTATTATTGCAAATTATAACTTGAAGATCTGAACTTGTAATTGTCAAATACAGAACTTCTAATTGTTAAATACAAATTGTTAGTGCAAATTATAACTTGTATATCTGAACTTGTAATTGTCAAATACAGAACTTAAAATTGATAGCTTCTAATTATTATTGTAAATTATAACTTGAAGATCTGAACATGTAATAGTGAATTACAGAACTTAGATTTGTTAAATTCAAATTATTATTTCAAATTATAACTTGAAGATCTGAACTAGTAATTGTCAAATACAGAACTTAAAATTGATAGCTTCTAATTATTATTGCAAATTATAACTTGAAGATCTGAACTTGTAATTGTCAAATACAGAACTTAAAATTGATAGCTTCTAATTATTATTGTAAATTATAACTTGAAGATCTGTACTTGTAATTGTCAAATACAGAACTTAAAATTGATAGCTTCTAATTATTATTGCAAATAATAACTTGAAGATCTGAACTTGTAATTGTCAAATGCAGAACTTAAAATTGATAGCTTCTAATTATTATTGCAAATAATAATTTGAAGATCGGTACTTGTAATTGTCAAATACAGAACTTAAAATTGATAGCTTCTAATTATTATTGCAAATTATAACTTGAAGATCTGAACTTGTAATTGTCAAATACAGAACTTAAAATTGATAGCTTCTAATTATTATTGCAAATTATAACTTGAAGATCTGAACTTGTAATTGTCAAATACAGAACTTAAAATTGATAGCTTCTAATTATTATTTCAAATTATAACTTGAAGATCTGAACTTGTAATTGTAAAATACAGAACTTAAAATTGATAGCTTCTAATTAATATTGCAAATTATAACTTGTAGATCTGAACTTGTAATTGTCAAATACAGAACTTCTAATTGTTAAATACAAATTATTAGTGCAAATTATAACTTGAAGATCTGAACTTGTAATTGTCAAATACAGAACATCTAATTGTTAAATACAAATTATTAGTGCAAATTATAACTTGAAGATCTGAACTTGTAATTGTCAAATACAGAACTTAAAATTGATAGCTTCTAATTATTATTTCAAATTATAACGTGAAGATCTGAACTTGTAATTGTCAAATACAGAACTTAAAATTAATAGCGTCTAATTATTATTGCAAATTATAACTGGAAGATCTGAACTTGTAATTGTCAAATACAGAACTCCTAATTGTTAAATACAAATTATTAGTGCAAATTATAACTTGAATATCTGAACTTGTAATTGTCAAATACAGAACTTAAAATTGATAGCTTCTAATTATTATTGTAAATTATAACTTGAAGATCTGAACATGTAATAGTGAATTACAGAACTTAGATTTGTTAAATTCAAATTATTATTTCAAATTATAACTTGAAGATCTGAACTAGTAATTGTCAAATACAGAACTTAAAATTGATAGCTTCTAATTATTATTGCAAATTATAACTTGAAGATCTGAACTTGTAATTGTCAAATACAGAACTTAAAATTGATAGCTTCTAATTATTATTGTAAATTATAACTTGAAGATCTGTACTTGTAATTGTCAAATACAGAACTTAAAATTGATAGCTTCTAATTATTATTGCAAATAATAACTTGAAGATCTGAACTTGTAATTGTCAAATGCAGAACTTAAAATTGATAGCTTCTAATTATTATTGCAAATAATAATTTGAAGATCGGTACTTGTAATTGTCAAATACAGAACTTAAAATTGATAGCTTCTAATTATTATTGCAAATTATAACTTGAAGATCTGAACTTGTAATTGTCAAATACAGAACTTAAAATTGATAGCTTCTAATTATTATTGCAAATTATAACTTGAAGATCTGAACTTGTAATTGTCAAATACAGAACTTAAAATTGATAGCTTCTAATTATTATTTCAAATTATAACTTGAAGATCTGAACTTGTAATTGTAAAATACAGAACTTAAAATTGATAGCTTCTAATTAATATTGCAAATTATAACTTGTAGATCTGAACTTGTAATTGTCAAATACAGAACTTCTAATTGTTAAATACAAATTATTAGTGCAAATTATAACTTGAAGATCTGAACTTGTAATTGTCAAATACAGAACTTCTAATTGTTAAATACAAATTATTAGTGCAAATTATAACTTGAAGATCTGAACTTGTAATAGGTAAATACAGAACTTCGAATTGTTAAATTCAACCTAAGATTGCAAATAATAATTTGAAGATCTGAACTTCTAATAGTCAAATACAGAACTTAAAATTGATAGCTTCTAATTATTATTGCAAATTGTAACTTGAAGATCTGAACTTGTAATTGTCAAATACAGAACCTAAAATTGATAGCTTCTAATTATTATTGTAAATTATAACTTGAAGATCTGAACTAGTAATTGTCAAATACAGAACTTAAAATTGATAGCTTATAATAATAATTCAAATTATAACTTGAAGATCTGAACTTGTAATAGTCAAATACAGAACTTCGAATTGTTAAATACAAATTATTAGTGCAAATTATAACTTGAAGATCTGAACTTGTAATTGGTAAATACAGAACTTCGAATTGTTAAATTCAACCTAAGATTGCAAATAATAATTTGAAGATCTGAACTTGTAATAGTCAAATACAGAACTTAAAATTGAGAGCTTCTAATTATTATTGCAAATTATAACTTGAAGATCTGAACTTGTAATTGTCAAATACAGAACCTATAATTGATAGCTTCCAATTATTATTGCAAATAATAACTTGAAGATCTGAACTTGTAATTGTCAAATACAGAACTTAAAATTGATAGCTTCTAATTATTATTGCAAATTATAACTTGAAGTTCTGAACTTGTAATTGTCAAATACAGAACTTACAATTGATAGCTTCTAATTATTTTTGCAAATTATAATTTGAAGATGTGAACTTGTAATAGACAAATACGCAACTTAGCATTGTTAAATACAAATTATGATTGCAAATTAAAACTTGAAGATCTGAACTAGTAATTGTCAAATACAGAACTTAAAATTGATAGCTTATAATTATAATTCAAATTATAACTTGAAGATCTGTACTTGTAATAGTGAATTACAGAACTTAGATTTGTTAAATTCAAATTATTATTTCAAATTATAACTTGAAGATCTGAACTAGTAATTGTCAAATACAGACCTTAAAATTGATAACTTCTAATTATTATTGCAAATTATAACTTGAAGATCTGAACTTGTAATTGTCAAATACAGAACTTAAAATTGATAGCTTCTAATTATTATTGTAAATTATAACTTGAAGATCTGAACTTGTAATTGTCAAATACAGAACTTAAAATTGATAGCTTCTAATTATTATTGCAACTAATAACTTGAAGATCTGAACTTGTAATTGTCAAATACAGAACTTAAAATTGATAGCTTCAAATTATTATTGCAAATTATAATTTGAAGATCTGAACTTGTAATAGACAAATACGCAACTTAGCATTGTTAATTACAAATTGTGATTGCAAATTATAACTTGAACATCTGAACCTGTAATAGGTAAATACAGAACTTCGAATTGTTAAATTCAAACTAAGATTGCAAATAATAATTCGAAGATCTGAACTTGTAATAGTCAAATACAGAACTTCTAATTGTTAAATACAAATTATTAGTGCAAATTATAACTTGAAGATCTGAACTAGTAATTGTCAAATACAGAACTTAAAATTGATAGCTTCTAATTATTATTGCAAATTATAACTTGAAGATCTGAACTTGTAATTGTCAAATACAGAACTTAAAATTGATAGCTTCTAATTATTATTTCAAATTATAATGTGAAGATCTGAACTTGTAATTGTCAAATACAGAACTTAAAATTGATAGCGTCTAATTATTATTGCAAATTATAACTTGAAGATCTGAACTTGTAATTGTCAAATACAGAACTTCTAATTGTTAAATACAAATTATTAGTGCAAATTATAACTTGAATATCTGAACTTGTAATTGTCAAATACAGAACTTAAAATTGATAGCTTCTAATTATTATTGTAAATTATAACTTGAAGATCTGAACATGTAATAGTGAATTACAGAACTTAGATTTGTTAAATTCAAATTATTATTTCAAATTATAACTTGAAGATCTGAACTAGTAATTGTCAAATACAGAACTTCAAATTGATAGCTTCTAATTATTATTGCAAATTATAACTTGAAGATCTGAACTTGTAATTGTCAAATACAGAACTTAAAATTGATAGCTTCTAATTATTATTGTAAATTATAACTTGAAGATCTGTACTTGTAATTGTCAAATACAGAACTTAAAATTGATAGCTTCTAATTATTATTGCAAATAATAACTTGAAGATCTGAACTTGTAATTGTCAAATGCAGAACTTAAAATTGATAGCTTCTAATTATTATTGCAAATAATAATTAGAAGATCGGTACTTGTAATTGTCAAATACAGAACTTAAAATTGATAGCTTCTAATTATTATTGCAAATTATAACTTGAAGATCTGAACTTGTAATTGTCAAATACAGAACTTAAAATTGATAGCTTCTAATTATTATTGCAAATTATAACTTGAAGATCTGAACTTGTAATTGTCAAATACAGAACTTAAAATTGATAGCTTCTAATTATTATTTCAAATTATAACTTGAAGATCTGAACTTGTAATTGTAAAATACAGAACTTAAAATTGATAGCTTCTAATTAATATTGCAAATTATAACTTGTAGATCTGAACTTGTAATTGTCAAATACAGAACTTCTAATTGTTAAATACAAATTATTAGTGCAAATTATAACTTGAAGATCTGAACTTGTAATTGTCAAATACAGAACTTCTAATTGTTAAATACAAATTATTAGTGCAAATTATAACTTGAAGATCTGAACTTGTAATTGTCAAATACAGAACTTAAAATTGATAGCTTCTAATTATTATTTCAAATTATAACGTGAAGATCTGAACTTGTAATTGTCAAATACAGAACTTAAAATTGATAGCGTCTAATTATTATTGCAAATTATAACTTGAAGATCTGAACTTGTAATTGTCAAATACAGAACTTCTAATTGTTAAATACAAATTATTAGTGCAAATTATAACTTGAATATCTGAACTTGTAATTGTCAAATACAGAACTTAAAATTGATAGCTTCTAATTATTATTGTAAATTATAACTTGAAGATCTGAACATGTAATAGTGAATTACAGAACTTAGATTTGTTAAATTCAAATTATTATTTCAAATTATAACTTGAAGATCTGAACTAGTAATTGTCAAATACAGAACTTAAAATTGATAGCTTCTAATTATTATTGCAAATTATAACTTGAAGATCTGAACTTGTAATTGTCAAATACAGAACTTAAAATTGATAGCTTCTAATTATTATTGTAAATTATAACTTGAAGATCTGTACTTGTAATTGTCAAATACAGAACTTAAAATTGATAGCTTCTAATTATTATTGCAAATAATAACTTGAAGATCTGAACTTGTAATTGTCAAATGCAGAACTTAAAATTGATAGCTTCTAATTATTATTGCAAATAATAATTTGAAGATCGGTACTTGTAATTGTCAAATACAGAACTTAAAATTGATAGCTTCTAATTATTATTGCAAATTATAACTTGAAGATCTGAACTTGTAATTGTCAAATACAGAACTTAAAATTGATAGCTTCTAATTATTATTGCAAATTATAACTTGAAGATCTGAACTTGTAATTGTCAAATACAGAACTTAAAATTGATAGCTTCTAATTATTATTTCAAATTATAACTTGAAGATCTGAACTTGTAATTGTAAAATACAGAACTTAAAATTGATAGCTTCTAATTAATATTGCAAATTATAACTTGTAGATCTGAACTTGTAATTGTCAAATACAGAACTTCTAATTGTTAAATACAAATTATTAGTGCAAATTATAACTTGAAGATCTGAACTTGTAATTGTCAAATACAGAACTTCTAATTGTTAAATACAAATTATTAGTGCAAATTATAACTTGAAGATCTGAACTTGTAATAGGTAAATACAGAACTTCGAATTGTTAAATTCAACCTAAGATTGCAAATAATAATTTGAAGATCTGAACTTGTAATAGTCAAATACAGAACTTAAAATTGATAGCTTCTAATTATTATTGCAAATTGTAACTTGAAGATCTGAACTTGTAATTGTCAAATACAGAACCTAAAATTGATAGCTTCTAATTATTATTGTAAATTATAACTTGAAGATCTGAACTAGTAATTGTCAAATACAGAACTTAAAATTGATAGCTTATAATAATAATTCAAATTATAACTTGAAGATCTGAACTTGTAATAGTCAAATACAGAACTTCGAATTGTTAAATACAAATTATTAGTGCAAATTATAACTTGAAGATCTGAACTTGTAATTGGTAAATACAGAACTTCGAATTGTTAAATTCAACCTAAGATTGCAAATAATAATTTGAAGATCTGAACTTGTAATAGTCAAATACAGAACTTAAAATTGAGAGCTTCTAATTATTATTGCAAATTATAACTTGAAGATCTGAACTTGTAATTGTCAAATACAGAACCTATAATTGATAGCTTCCAATTATTATTGCAAATAATAACTTGAAGATCTGAACTTGTAATTGTCAAATACAGAACTTAAAATTGATAGCTTCTAATTATTATTGCAAATTATAACTTGAAGTTCTGAACTTGTAATTGTCAAATACAGAACTTACAATTGATAGCTTCTAATTATTTTTGCAAATTATAATTTGAAGATGTGAACTTGTAATAGACAAATACGCAACTTAGCATTGTTAAATACAAATTATGATTGCAAATTAAAACTTGAAGATCTGAACTAGTAATTGTCAAATACAGAACTTAAAATTGATAGCTTATAATTATAATTCAAATTATAACTTGAAGATCTGTACTTGTAATAGTGAATTACAGAACTTAGATTTGTTAAATTCAAATTATTATTTCAAATTATAACTTGAAGATCTGAACTAGTAATTGTCAAATACAGACCTTAAAATTGATAACTTCTAATTATTATTGCAAATTATAACTTGAAGATCTGAACTTGTAATTGTCAAATACAGAACTTCTAATTGTTAAATACAAATTATTAGTGCAAATTATAACTTGAATATCTGAACTTGTAATTGTCAAATACAGAACTTAAAATTGATAGCTTCTAATTATTATTGTAAATTATAACTTGAAGATCTGAACATGTAATAGTGAATTACAGAACTTAGATTTGTTAAATTCAAATTATTATTTCAAATTATAACTTGAAGATCTGAACTAGTAATTGTCAAATACAGAACTTAAAATTGATAGCTTCTAATTATTATTGCAAATTATAACTTGAAGATCTGAACTTGTAATTGTCAAATACAGAACTTAAAATTGATAGCTTCTAATTATTATTGTAAATTATAACTTGAAGATCTGTACTTGTAATTGTCAAATACAGAACTTAAAATTGATAGCTTCTAATTATTATTGCAAATAATAACTTGAAGATCTGAACTTGTAATTGTCAAATGCAGAACTTAAAATTGATAGCTTCTAATTATTATTGCAAATAATAATTTGAAGATCGGTACTTGTAATTGTCAAATACAGAACTTAAAATTGATAGCTTCTAATTATTATTGCAAATTATAACTTGAAGATCTGAACTTGTAATTGTCAAATACAGAACTTAAAATTGATAGCTTCTAATTATTATTGCAAATTATAACTTGAAGATCTGAACTTGTAATTGTCAAATACAGAACTTAAAATTGATAGCTTCTAATTATTATTTCAAATTATAACTTGAAGATCTGAACTTGTAATTGTAAAATACAGAACTTGAAATTGATAGCTTCTAATTAATATTGCAAATTATAACTTGTAGATCTGAACTTGTAATTGTCAAATACAGAACTTCTAATTGTTAAATACAAATTATTAGTGCAAATTATAACTTGAAGATCTGAACTTGTAATTGTCAAATACAGAACTTCTAATTGTTAAATACAAATTATTAGTGCAAATTATAACTTGAAGATCTGAACTTGTAATAGGTAAATACAGAACTTCTAATTGTTAAATTCAACCTAAGATTGCAAATAATAATTTGAAGATCTGAACTTGTAATAGTCAAATACAGAACTTAAAATTGATAGCTTCTAATTATTATTGCAAATTGTAACTTGAAGATCTGAACTTGTAATTGTCAAATACAGAACCTAAAATTGATAGCTTCTAATTATTACTGTAAATTATAACTTGAAGATCTGAACTAGTAATTGTCAAATACAGAACTTAAAATTGATAGCTTATAATAATAATTCAAATTATAACTTGAAGATCTGAACTTGTAATAGTCAAATACAGAACTTCGAATTGTTAAATACAAATTATTAGTGCAAATTATAACTTGAAGATCTGAACTTGTAATTGGTAAATACAGAACTTCGAATTGTTAAATTCAACCTAAGATTGCAAATAATAATTTGAAGATCTGAACTTGTAATAGTCAAATACAGAACTTAAAATTGAGAGCTTCTAATTATTATTGCAAATTATAACTTGAAGATCTGAACTTGTAATTGTCAAATACAGAACCTATAATTGATAGCTTCCAATTATTATTGCAAATAATAACTTGAAGATCTGAACTTGTAATTGTCAAATACAGAACTTAAAATTGATAGCTTCTAATTATTATTGCAAATTATAACTTGAAGTTCTGAACTTGTAATTGTCAAATACTGAACTTACAATTGATAGCTTCTAATTATTTTTGCAAATTATAATTTGAAGATGTGAACTTGTAATAGACAAATACGCAACTTAGCATTGTTAAATACAAATTATGATTGCAAATTAAAACTTGAAGATCTGAACTAGTAATTGTCAAATACAGAACTTAAAATTGATAGCTTATAATTATAATTCAAATTATAACTTGAAGATCTGTACTTGTAATAGTGAATTACAGAACTTAGATTTGTTAAATTCAAATTATTATTTCAAATTATAACTTGAAGATCTGAACTAGTAATTGTCAAATACAGACCTTAAAATTGATAACTTCTAATTATTATTGCAAATTATAACTTGAAGATCTGAACTTGTAATTGTCAAATACAGAACTTAAAATTGATAGCTTCTAATTATTATTGTAAATTATAACTTGAAGATCTGAACTTGTAATTGTCAAATACAGAACTTAAAATTGATAGCTTCTAATTATTATTGCAACTAATAACTTGAAGATCTGAACTTGTAATTGTCAAATACAGAACTTAAAATTGATAGCTTCAAATTATTATTGCAAATTATAATTTGAAGATCTGAACTTGTAATAGACAAATACGCAACTTAGCATTGTTAATTACAAATTGTGATTGCAAATTATAACTTGAACATCTGAACCTGTAATAGGTAAATACAGAACTTCGAATTGTTAAATTCAAACTAAGATTGCAAATAATAATTCGAAGATCTGAACTTGTAATAGTCAAATACAGAACTTCTAATTGTTAAATACAAATTATTAGTGCAAATTATAACTTGAAGATCTGAACTAGTAATTGTCAAATACAGAACTTAAAATTGATAGCTTCTAATTATTATTGCAAATTATAACTTGAAGATCTGAACTTGTAATTGTCAAATACAGAACTTAAAATTGATAGCTTCTAATTATTATTTCAAATTATAACGTGAAGATCTGAACTTGTAATTGTCAAATACAGAACTTAAAATTGATAGCGTCTAATTATTATTGCAAATTATAACTTGAAGATCTGAACTTGTAATTGTCAAATTCAGAACTTCTAATTGTTAAATACAAATTATTAGTGCAAATTATAACTTGAATATCTGAACTTGTAATTGTCAAATACAGAACTTAAAATTGATAGCTTCTAATTATTATTGTAAATTATAACTTGAAGATCTGAACTTGTAATAGTGAATTACAGAACTTAGATTTGTTAAATTCAAATTATTATTTCAAATTATAACTTGAAGATCTGAACTAGTAATTGTCAAATACAGAACTTAAAATTGATAGCTTCTAATTATTATTGCAAATTATAACTTGAAGATCTGAACTTGTAATTGTCAAATACAGAACTTAAAATTGATAGCTTCTAATTATTATTGTAAATTATAACTTGAAGATCTGTACTTGTAATTGTCAAATACAGAACTTAAAATTGATAGCTTCTAATTATTATTGCAAATAATAACTTGAAGATCTGAACTTGTAATTGTCAAATGCAGAACTTAAAATTGATAGCTTCTAATTATTATTGCAAATAATAATTTGAAGATCGGTACTTGTAATTGTCAAATACAGAACTTAAAATTGATAGCTTCTAATTATTATTGCAAATTATAACTTGAAGATCTGAACTTGTAATTGTCAAATACAGAACTTAAAATTGATAGCTTCTAATTATTATTGCAAATTATAACTTGAAGATCTGAACTTGTAATTGTCAAATACAGAACTTAAAATTGATAGCTTCTAATTATTATTTCAAATTATAACTTGAAGATCTGAACTTGTAATTGTAAAATACAGAACTTAAAATTGATAGCTTCTAATTAATATTGCAAATTATAACTTGAAGATCTGAACTTGTAATTGTCAAATACAGAACTTCTAATTGTTAAATACAAATTATTAGTGCAAATTATAACTTGAAGATCTGAACTTGTAATTGGTAAATACAGAACTTCGAATTGTTAAATTCAACCTAAGATTGCAAATAATAATTTGAAGATCTGAACTTGTAATAGTCAAATACAGAACTTAAAATTGAGAGCTTCTAATTATTATTGCAAATTATAACTTGAAGATCTGAACTTGTAATTGTCAAATACAGAACCTATAATTGATAGCTTCCAATTATTATTGCAAATAATAACTTGAAGATCTGAACTTGTAATTGTCAAATACAGAACTTAAAATAGATAGCTTCTAATTATTATTGCAAATTATAACTTGAAGTTCTGAACTTGTAATTGTCAAATACTGAACTTACAATTGATAGCTTCTAATTATTTTTGCAAATTATAATTTGAAGATGTGAACTTGTAATAGACAAATACGCAACTTAGCATTGTTAAATACAAATTATGATTGCAAATTAAAACTTGAAGATCTGAACTAGTAATTGTCAAATACAGAACTTAAAATTGATAGCTTATAATTATAATTCAAATTATAACTTGAAGATCTGTACTTGTAATAGTGAATTACAGAACTTAGATTTGTTAAATTCAAATTATTATTTCAAATTATAACTTGAAGATCTGAACTAGTAATTGTCAAATACAGACCTTAAAATTGATAACTTCTAATTATTATTGCAAATTATAACTTGAAGATCTGAACTTGTAATTGTCAAATACAGAACTTAAAATTGATAGCTTCTAATTATTATTGTAAATTATAACTTGAAGATCTGAACTTGTAATTGTCAAATACAGAACTTAAAATTGATAGCTTCTAATTATTATTGCAACTAATAACTTGAAGATCTGAACTTGTAATTGTCAAATACAGAACTTAAAATTGATAGCTTCAAATTATTATTGCAAATTATAATTTGAAGATCGGTACTTGTAATTGTCAAATACAGAACTTAAAATTGATAGCTTCTAATTATTATTGCAAATTATAACTTGAAGATCTGAACTTGTAATTGTCAAATACAGAACTTAAAATTGATAGCTTCTAATTATTATTGCAAATTATAACTTGAAGATCTGAACTTGTAATTGTCAAATACAGAACTTAAAATTGATAGCTTCTAATTATTATTTCAAATTATAACTTGAAGATCTGAACTTGTAATTGTAAAATACAGAACTTAAAATTGATAGCTTCTAATTAATATTGCAAATTATAACTTGTAGATCTGAACTTGTAATTGTCAAATACAGAACTTCTAATTGTTAAATACAAATTATTAGTGCAAATTATAACTTGAAGATCTGAACTTGTAATTGTCAAATACAGAACTTCTAATTGTTAAATACAAATTATTAGTGCAAATTATAACTTGAAGATCTGAACTTGTAATAGGTAAATACAGAACTTCTAATTGTTAAATTCAACCTAAGATTGCAAATAATAATTTGAAGATCTGAACTTGTAATAGTCAAATACAGAACTTAAAATTGATAGCTTCTAATTATTATTGCAAATTGTAACTTGAAGATCTGAACTTGTAATTGTCAAATACAGAACCTAAAATTGATAGCTTCTAATTATTACTGTAAATTATAACTTGAAGATCTGAACTAGTAATTGTCAAATACAGAACTTAAAATTGATAGCTTATAATAATAATTCAAATTATAACTTGAAGATCTGAACTTGTAATAGTCAAATACAGAACTTCGAATTGTTAAATACAAATTATTAGTGCAAATTATAACTTGAAGATCTGAACTTGTAATTGGTAAATACAGAACTTCGAATTGTTAAATTCAACCTAAGATTGCAAATAATAATTTGAAGATCTGAACTTGTAATAGTCAAATACAGAACTTAAAATTGAGAGCTTCTAATTATTATTGCAAATTATAACTTGAAGATCTGAACTTGTAATTGTCAAATACAGAACCTATAATTGATAGCTTCCAATTATTATTGCAAATAATAACTTGAAGATCTGAACTTGTAATTGTCAAATACAGAACTTAAAATTGATAGCTTCTAATTATTATTGCAAATTATAACTTGAAGTTCTGAACTTGTAATTGTCAAATACTGAACTTACAATTGATAGCTTCTAATTATTTTTGCTAATTATAATTTGAAGATGTGAACTTGTAATAGACAAATACGCAACTTAGCATTGTTAAATACAAATTATGATTGCAAATTAAAACTTGAAGATCTGAACTAGCAATTGTCAAATACAGAACTTAAAATTGATAGCTTATAATTATAATTCAAATTATAACTTGAAGATCTGTACTTGTAATAGTGAATTACAGAACTTAGATTTGTTAAATTCAAATTATTATTTCAAATTATAACTTGAAGATCTGAACTAGTAATTGTCAAATACAGACCTTAAAATTGATAACTTCTAATTATTATTGCAAATTATAACTTGAAGATCTGAACTTGTAATTGTCAAATACAGAACTTCTAATTGTTAAATACAAATTATTAGTGCAAATTATAACTTGAATATCTGAACTTGTAATTGTCAAATACAGAACTTAAAATTGATAGCTTCTAATTATTATTGTAAATTATAACTTGAAGATCTGAACATGTAATAGTGAATTACAGAACTTAGATTTGTTAAATTCAAATTATTATTTCAAATTATAACTTGAAGATCTGAACTAGTAATTGTCAAATCCAGAACTTAAAATTGATAGCTTCTAATTATTATTGCAAATTATAACTTGAAGATCTGAACTTGTAATTGTCAAATACAGAACTTAAAATTGATAGCTTCTAATTATTATTGTAAATTATAACTTGAAGATCTGTACTTGTAATTGTCAAATACAGAACTTAAAATTGATAGCTTCTAATTATTATTGCAAATAATAACTTGAAGATCTGAACTTGTAATTGTCAAATGCAGAACTTAAAATTGATAGCTTCTAATTATTATTGCAAATAATAATTTGAAGATCGGTACTTGTAATTGTCAAATACAGAACTTAAAATTGATAGCTTCTAATTATTATTGCAAATTATAACTTGAAGATCTGAACTTGTAATTGTCAAATACAGAACTTAAAATTGATAGCTTCTAATTATTATTGCAAATTATAACTTGAAGATCTGAACTTGTAATTGTCAAATACAGAACTTAAAATTGATAGCTTCTAATTATTATTTCAAATTATAACTTGAAGATCTGAACTTGTAATTGTAAAATACAGAACTTAAAATTGATAGCTTCTAATTAATATTGCAAATTATAACTTGTAGAACTGAACTTGTAATTGTCAAATACAGAACTTCTAATTGTTAAATACAAATTATTAGTGCAAATTATAACTTGAAGATCTGAACTTGTAATTGTCAAATACAGAACTTCTAATTGTTAAATACAAATTATTAGTGCAAATTATAACTTGAAGATCTGAACTTGTAATAGGTAAATACAGAACTTCTAATTGTTAAATTCAACCTAAGATTGCAAATAATAATTTGAAGATCTGAACTTGTAATAGTCAAATACAGAACTTAAAATTGATAGCTTCTAATTATTATTGCAAATTGTAACTTGAAGATCTGAACTAGTAATTGTCAAATACAGAACTTAAAATTGATAGCTTATAATAATAATTCAAATTATAACTTGAAGATCTGAACTTGTAATAGTCAAATACAGAACTTCGAATTGTTAAATACAAATTATTAGTGCAAATTATAACTTGAAGATCTGAACTTGTAATTGGTAAATACAGAACTTCGAATTGTTAAATTCAACCTAAGATTGCAAATAATAATTTGAAGATCTGAACTTGTAATAGTCAAATACAGAACTTAAAATTGAGAGCTTCTAATTATTATTGCAAATTATAACTTGAAGATCTGAACTTGTAATTGTCAAATACAGAACCTATAATTGATAGCTTCCAATTATTATTGCAAATAATAACTTGAAGATCTGAACTTGTAATTGTCAAATACAGAACTTAAAATTGATAGCTTCTAATTATTATTGCAAATTATAACTGGAAGTTCTGAACTTGTAATTGTCAAATACTGAACTTACAATTGATAGCTTCTAATTATTTTTGCAAATTATAATTTGAAGATGTGAACTTGTAATAGACAAATACGCAACTTAGCATTGTTAAATACAAATTATGATTGCAAATTAAAACTTGAAGATCTGAACTAGTAATTGTCAAATACAGAACTTAAAATTGATAGCTTATAATTATAATTCAAATTATAACTTGAAGATCTGTACTTGTAATAGTGAATTACAGAACTTAGATTTGTTAAATTCAAATTATTATTTCAAATTATAACTTGAAGATCTGAACTAGTAATTGTCAAATACAGACCTTAAAATTGATAACTTCTAATTATTATTGCAAATTATAACTTGAAGATCTGAACTTGTAATTGTCAAATACAGAACTTAAAATTGATAGCTTCTAATTATTATTGTAAATTATAACTTGAAGATCTGAACTTGTAATTGTCAAATACAGAACTTAAAATTGATAGCTTCTAATTATTATTGCAACTAATAACTTGAAGATCTGAACTTGTAATTGTCAAATACAGAACTTAAAATTGATAGCTTCAAATTATTATTGCAAATTATAATTTGAAGATCTGAACTTGTAATAGACAAATACGCAACTTAGCATTGTTAATTACAAATTGTGATTGCAAATTATAACTTGAACATCTGAACCTGTAATAGGTAAATACAGAACTTCGAATTGTTAAATTCAAACTAAGATTGCAAATAATAATTCGAAGATCTGAACTTGTAATAGTCAAATACAGAACTTCTAATTGTTAAATACAAATTATTAGTGCAAATTATAACTTGAAGATCTGAACTAGTAATTGTCAAATACAGAACTTAAAATTTATAGCTTCTAATTATTATTGCAAATTATAACTTGAAGATCTGAACTTGTAATTGTCAAATACAGAACTTAAAATTGATAGCTTCTAATTATTATTTCAAATTATAACGTGAAGATCTGAACTTGTAATTGTCAAATACAGAACTTAAAATTGATAGCGTCTAATTATTATTGCAAATTATAACTTGAAGATCTGAACTTGTAATTGTCAAATTCAGAACTTCTAATTGTTAAATACAAATTATTAGTGCAAATTATAACTTGAATATCTGAACTTGTAATTGTCAAATACAGAACTTAAAATTGATAGCTTCTAATTATTATTGTAAATTATAACTTGAAGATCTGAACTTGTAATAGTGAATTACAGAACTTAGATTTGTTAAATTCAAATTATTATTTCAAATTATAACTTGAAGATCTGAACTAGTAATTGTCAAATACAGAACTTAAAATTGATAGCTTCTAATTATTATTGCAAATTATAACTTGAAGATCTGAACTTGTAATTGTCAAATACAGAACTTAAAATTGATAGCTTCTAATTATTATTGTAAATTATAACTTGAAGATCTGTACTTGTAATTGTCAAATACAGAACTTAAAATTGATAGCTTCTAATTATTATTGCAAATAATAACTTGAAGATCTGAACTTGTAATTGTCAAATGCAGAACTTAAAATTGATAGCTTCTAATTATTATTGCAAATAATAATTTGAAGATCGGTACTTGTAATTGTCAAATACAGAACTTAAAATTGATAGCTTCTAATTATTATTGCAAATTATAACTTGAAGATCTGAACTTGTAATTGTCAAATACAGAACTTAAAATTGATAGCTTCTAATTATTATTGCAAATTATAACTTGAAGATCTGAACTTGTAATTGTCAAATACAGAACTTAAAATTGATAGCTTCTAATTATTATTTCAAATTATAACTTGAAGATCTGAACTTGTAATTGTAAAATACAGAACTTAAAATTGATAGCTTCTAATTAATATTGCAAATTATAACTTGAAGATCTGAACTTGTAATTGTCAAATACAGAACTTCTAATTGTTAAATACAAATTATTAGTGCAAATTATAACTTGAAGATCTGAACTTGTAATTGGTAAATACAGAACTTCGAATTGTTAAATTCAACCTAAGATTGCAAATAATAATTTGAAGATCTGAACTTGTAATAGTCAAATACAGAACTTAAAATTGAGAGCTTCTAATTATTATTGCAAATTATAACTTGAAGATCTGAACTTGTAATTGTCAAATACAGAACCTATAATTGATAGCTTCCAATTATTATTGCAAATAATAACTTGAAGATCTGAACTTGTAATTGTCAAATACAGAACTTAAAATTGATAGCTTCTAATTATTATTGCAAATTATAACTTGAAGTTCTGAACTTGTAATTGTCAAATACTGAACTTACAATTGATAGCTTCTAATTATTTTTGCAAATTATAATTTGAAGATGTGAACTTGTAATAGACAAATACGCAACTTAGCATTGTTAAATACAAATTATGATTGCAAATTAAAACTTGAAGATCTGAACTAGTAATTGTCAAATACAGAACTTAAAATTGATAGCTTATAATTATAATTCAAATTATAACTTGAAGATCTGTACTTGTAATAGTGAATTACAGAACTTAGATTTGTTAAATTCAAATTATTATTTCAAATTATAACTTGAAGATCTGAACTAGTAATTGTCAAATACAGACCTTAAAATTGATAACTTCTAATTATTATTGCAAATTATAACTTGAAGATCTGAACTTGTAATTGTCAAATACAGAACTTAAAATTGATAGCTTCTAATTATTATTGTAAATTATAACTTGAAGATCTGAACTTGTAATTGTCAAATACAGAACTTAAAATTGATAGCTTCTAATTATTATTGCAACTAATAACTTGAAGATCTGAACTTGTAATTGTCAAATACAGAACTTAAAATTGATAGCTTCAAATTATTATTGCAAATTATAATTTGAAGATCTGAACTTGTAATAGACAAATACGCAACTTAGCATTGTTAATTACAAATTGTGATTGCAAATTATAACTTGAACATCTGAACCTGTAATAGGTAAATACAGAACTTCGAATTGTTAAATTCAAACTAAGATTGCAAATAATAATTCGAAGATCTGAACTTGTAATAGTCAAATACAGAACTTCTAATTGTTAAATACAAATTATTAGTGCAAATTATAACTTGAAGATCTGAACTAGTAATTGTCAAATACAGAACTTAAAATTGATAGCTTCTAATTATTATTGCAAATTATAACTTGAAGATCTGAACTTGTAATTGTCAAATACAGAACTTAAAATTGATAGCTTCTAATTATTATTTCAAATTATAACGTGAAGATCTGAACTTGTAATTGTCAAATACAGAACTTAAAATTGATAGCGTCTAATTATTATTGCAAATTATAACTTGAAGATCTGAACTTGTAATTGTCAAATTCAGAACTTCTAATTGTTAAATACAAATTATTAGTGCAAATTATAACTTGAATATCTGAACTTGTAATTGTCAAATACAGAACTTAAAATTGATAGCTTCTAATTATTATTGTAAATTATAACTTGAAGATCTGAACTTGTAATAGTGAATTACAGAACTTAGATTTGTTAAATTCAAATTATTATTTCAAATTATAACTTGAAGATCTGAACTAGTAATTGTCAAATACAGAACTTAAAATTGATAGCTTCTAATTATTATTGCAAATTATAACTTGAAGATCTGAACTTGTAATTGTCAAATACAGAACTTAAAATTGATAGCTTCCAATTATTATTGTAAATTATAACTTGAAGATCTGTACTTGTAATTGTCAAATACAGAACTTAAAATTGATAGCTTCTAATTATTATTGCAAATAATAACTTGAAGATCTGAACTTGTAATTGTCAAATGCAGAACTTAAAATTGATAGCTTCTAATTATTATTGCAAATAATAATTTGAAGATCGGTACTTGTAATTGTCAAATACAGAACTTAAAATTGATAGCTTCTAATTATTATTGCAAATTATAACTTGAAGATCTGAACTTGTAATTGTCAAATACAGAACTTAAAATTGATAGCTTCTAATTATTATTGCAAATTATAACTTGAAGATCTGAACTTGTAATTGTCAAATACAGAACTTAAAATTGATAGCTTCTAATTATTATTTCAAATTATAACTTGAAGATCTGAACTTGTAATTGTAAAATACAGAACTTAAAATTGATAGCTTCTAATTAATATTGCAAATTATAACTTGAAGATCTGAACTTGTAATTGTCAAATACAGAACTTCTAATTGTTAAATACAAATTATTAGTGCAAATTATAACTTGAAGATCTGAACTTGTAATTGGTAAATACAGAACTTCGAATTGTTAAATTCAACCTAAGATTGCAAATAATAATTTGAAGATCTGAACTTGTAATAGTCAAATACAGAACTTAAAATTGAGAGCTTCTAATTATTATTGCAAATTATAACTTGAAGATCTGAACTTGTAATTGTCAAATACTGAACCTATAATTGATAGCTTCCAATTATTATTGCAAATAATAACTTGAAGATCTGAACTTGTAATTGTCAAATACAGAACTTAAAATTGATAGCTTCTAATTATTATTGCAAATTATAACTTGAAGTTCTGAACTTGTAATTGTCAAATACTGAACTTACAATTGATAGCTTCTAATTATTTTTGCAAATTATAATTTGAAGATGTGAACTTGTAATAGACAAATACGCAACTTAGCATTGTTAAATACAAATTATGATTGCAAATTAAAACTTGAAGATCTGAACTAGTAATTGTCAAATACAGAACTTAAAATTGATAGCTTATAATTATAATTCAAATTATAACTTGAAGATCTGTACTTGTAATAGTGAATTACAGAACTTAGATTTGTTAAATTCAAATTATTATTTCAAATTATAACTTGAAGATCTGAACTAGTAATTGTCAAATACAGACCTTAAAATTGATAACTTCTAATTATTATTGCAAATTATAACTTGAAGATCTGAACTTGTAATTGTCAAATACAGAACTTAAAATTGATAGCTTCTAATTATTATTGTAAATTATAACTTGAAGATCTGAACTTGTAATTGTCAAATACAGAACTTAAAATTGATAGCTTCTAATTATTATTGCAACTAATAACTTGAAGATCTGAACTTGTAATTGTCAAATACAGAACTTAAAATTGATAGCTTCAAATTATTAGTGCAAATTATAACTTGAATATCTGAACTTGTAATTGTCAAATACAGAACTTAAAATTGATAGCTTCTAATTATTATTGTAAATTATAACTTGAAGATCTGAACTTGTAATAGTGAATTACAGAACTTAGATTTGTTAAATTCAAATTATTATTTCAAATTATAACTTGAAGATCTGAACTAGTAATTGTCAAATACAGAACTTAAAATTGATAGCTTCTAATTATTATTGCAAATTATAACTTGAAGATCTGAACTTGTAATTGTCAAATACAGAACTTAAAATTGATAGCTTCTAATTATTATTGTAAATTATAACTTGAAGATCTGTACTTGTAATTGTCAAATACAGAACTTAAAATTGATAGCTTCTAATTATTATTGCAAATAATAACTTGAAGATCTGAACTTGTAATTGTCAAATGCAGAACTTAAAATTGATAGCTTCTAATTATTATTGCAAATAATAATTTGAAGATCGGTACTTGTAATTGTCAAATACAGAACTTAAAATTGATAGCTTCTAATTATTATTGCAAATTATAACTTGAAGATCTGAACTTGTAATTGTCAAATACAGAACTTAAAATTGATAGCTTCTAATTATTATTGCAAATTATAACTTGAAGATCTGAACTTGTAATTGTCAAATACAGAACTTAAAATTGATAGCTTCTAATTATTATTTCAAATTATAACTTGAAGATCTGAACTTGTAATTGTAAAATACAGAACTTAAAATTGATAGCTTCTAATTAATATTGCAAATTATAACTTGAAGATCTGAACTTGTAATTGTCAAATACAGAACTTCTAATTGTTAAATACAAATTATTAGTGCAAATTATAACTTGAAGATCTGAACTTGTAATTGGTAAATACAGAACTTCGAATTGTTAAATTCAACCTAAGATTGCAAATAATAATTTGAAGATCTGAACTTGTAATAGTCAAATACAGAACTTAAAATTGAGAGCTTCTAATTATTATTGCAAATTATAACTTGAAGATCTGAACTTGTAATTGTCAAATACTGAACCTATAATTGATAGCTTCCAATTATTATTGCAAATAATAACTTGAAGATCTGAACTTGTAATTGTCAAATACAGAACTTAAAATTGATAGCTTCTAATTATTATTGCAAATTATAACTTGAAGTTCTGAACTTGTAATTGTCAAATACTGAACTTACAATTGATAGCTTCTAATTATTTTTGCAAATTATAATTTGAAGATGTGAACTTGTAATAGACAAATACGCAACTTAGCATTGTTAAATACAAATTATGATTGCAAATTAAAACTTGAAGATCTGAACTAGTAATTGTCAAATACAGAACTTAAAATTGATAGCTTATAATTATAATTCAAATTATAACTTGAAGATCTGTACTTGTAATAGTGAATTACAGAACTTAGATTTGTTAAATTCAAATTATTATTTCAAATTTTAACTTGAAGATCTGAACTAGTAATTGTCAAATACAGACCTTAAAATTGATAACTTCTAATTATTATTGCAAATTATAACTTGAAGATCTGAACTTGTAATTGTCAAATACAGAACTTAAAATTGATAGCTTCTAATTATTATTGTAAATTATAACTTGAAGATCTGAACTTGTAATTGTCAAATACAGAACTTAAAATTGATAGCTTCTAATTATTATTGCAACTAATAACTTGAAGATCTGAACTTGTAATTGTCAAATACAGAACTTAAAATTGATAGCTTCAAATTATTATTGCAAATTATAATTTGAAGATCTGAACTTGTAATAGACAAATACGCAACTTAGCATTGTTAATTACAAATTGTGATTGCAAATTATAACTTGAACATCTGAACCTGTAATAGGTAAATACAGAACTTCGAATTGTTAAATTCAAACTAAGATTGCAAATAATAATTCGAAGATCTGAACTTGTAATAGTCAAATACAGAACTTCTAATTGTTAAATACAAATTATTAGTGCAAATTATAACTTGAAGATCTGAACTAGTAATTGTCAAATACAGAACTTAAAATTGATAGCTTCTAATTATTATTGCAAATTATAACTTGAAGATCTGAACTTGTAATTGTCAAATACAGAACTTAAAATTGATAGCTTCTAATTATTATTTCAAATTATAACGTGAAGATCTGAACTTGTAATTGTCAAATACAGAACTTAAAATTGATAGCGTCTATATATTATTGCAAATTATAACTTGAAGATCTGAACTTGTAATTGTCAAATTCAGAACTTCTAATTGTTAAATACAAATTATTAGTGCAAATTATAACTTGAATATCTGAACTTGTAATTGTCAAATACAGAACTTAAAATTGATAGCTTCTAATTATTATTGTAAATTATAACTTGAAGATCTGAACTTGTAATAGTGAATTACAGAACTTAGATTTGTTAAATTCAAATTATTATTTCAAATTATAACTTGAAGATCTGAACTAGTAATTGTCAAATACAGAACTTAAAATTGATAGCTTCTAATTATTATTGCAAATTATAACTTGAAGATCTGAACTTGTAATTGTCAAATACAGAACTTAAAATTGATAGCTTCTAATTATTATTGTAAATTATAACTTGAAGATCTGTACTTGTAATTGTCAAATACAGAACTTAAAATTGATAGCTTCTAATTATTATTGCAAATAATAACTTGAAGATCTGAACTTGTAATTGTCAAATGCAGAACTTAAAATTGATAGCTTCTAATTATTATTGCAAATAATAATTTGAAGATCGGTACTTGTAATTGTCAAATACAGAACTTAAAATTGATAGCTTCTAATTATTATTGCAAATTATAACTTGAAGATCTGAACTTGTAATTGTCAAATACAGAACTTAAAATTGATAGCTTCTAATTATTATTGCAAATTATAACTTGAAGATCTGAACTTGTAATTGTCAAATACAGAACTTAAAATTGATAGCTTCAAATTATTATTTCAAATTATAACTTGAAGATCTGAACTTGTAATGGTAAAATACAGAACTTAAAATTGATAGCTTCTAATTAATATTGCAAATTATAACTTGAAGATCTGAACTTGTAATTGTCAAATACAGAACTTCTAATTGTTAAATACAAATTATTAGTGCAAATTATAACTTGAAGATCTGAACTTGTAATAGTCAAATACAGAACTTTGAATTGTTAAATTCAAACTAAGATTGCAAATAATAATTTGAAGATCTGAACTTGTAATAGTCAAATACAGAACTTAAAATTGATAGCTTCTAATTATTATTGTAAATTATAACTTGAAGATCTGAACTTGTGATAGTGAATTACAGAACTTAGATATGTTAAATTCAAATTATTATTTCAAATTATAACTTGAAGATCTGAACTAGTAATTGTCAAATACTGAACTTAAAATTGATAGCATCTAATTATTATTTCAAATTATAACTAGAAGTTCTGAACTTGTAATTGTCAAAAACAGAACTTAAAATTGATAGCTTCTAATTAATATTGCAAATAATAACTTGAAGATCTGTACTTGTAATTGTCAAATACAGAACTTAAAATTGATAGCTTATAATTATAGTTCAAATTATAACTTGAAGATCTGAACTTGTATTAGTCAAATACAGAACTTCGAATTGTTAAATACAAATTATTAGTGCAAATTATAACTTGAAGATCTGCACTTGTAATAGGTAAATACAGAACTTCTAATTGTTAAATTCAAACTAAGATTGCAAATAATAATTTGAAGATCTGAACTTGTAATAGTCAAATACAGAACTTCTAATTGTTAAATACAAATTATTAGTGCAAATTATAACTTGAAGATCTGAACTAGTAATTGTCAAATACAGAACTTAAATATGATAGCTTCTAATTATTATTGTAAATTATAACTTGAAGATCTGAACTTGTAATTGTCAAATACAGAACTTAAAATTGATAGCTTCCAATTATTATTGCAAATAATAACTTGAAGATCTGAACTTGTAATTGTCAAATACAGAACTTAAAATTGATAGCTTCTAATTATTATTGCAAATTATAACTTGAAGTTCTGAACTTGTAAATGTCAAATACAGAACTTACAATTGATAGCTTCTAATTATTATTGCAAATTATAATTTGAAGATGTGAACTTGTAATAGTCAAATACAGAACTTCGAATTGTTAAATTCAAATTATTATTTCAAATTATAACTTGAAGATCTGAACTAGTAATTGTCAAATACAGACCTTAAAATTGATAACTTCTAATTATTATTGCAAATTATAACTTGAAGATCTGAACTTGTAATTGTCAAATACAGAACTTAAAATTGATAGCTTCTAATTATTATTTCAAATTATAACGTGAAGATCTGAACTTGTAATTGTCAAATACAGAACTTAAAATTGATAGCGTCTAATTATTATTGCAAATTATAACTTGAAGATCTGAACTTGTAATTGTCAAATACAGAACTTCTAATTGTTAAATACAAATTATTAGTGCAAATTATAACTTGAATATCTGAACTTGTAATTGTCAAATACAGAACTTAAAATTGATAGCTTCTAATTATTATTGTAAATTATAACTTGAAGATCTGAACATGTAATAGTGAATTACAGAACTTAGATTTGTTAAATTCAAATTATTATTTCAAATTATAACTTGAAGATCTGAACTAGTAATTGTCAAATACAGAACTTAAAATTGATAGCTTCTAATTATTATTGCAAATTATAATTTGAAGATCTGAACTTGTAATAGACAAATACGCAACTTAGCATTGTTAATTACAAATTGTGATTGCAAATTATAACTTGAACATCTGAACCTGTAATAGGTAAATACAGAACTTCGAATTGTTAAATTCAAACTAAGATTGCAAATAATAATTCGAAGATCTGAACTTGTAATAGTCAAATACAGAACTTCTAATTGTTAAATACAAATTATTAGTGCAAATTATAACTTGAAGATCTGAACTAGTAATTGTCAAATACAGAACTTATAATTGATAGCTTCTAATTATTATTGCAAATTATAACTTGAAGATCTGAACTTGTAATTGTCAAATACAGAACTTAAAATTGATAGCTTCTAATTATTATTTCAAATTATAACGTGAAGATCTGAACTTGTAATTGTCAAATACAGAACTTAAAATTGATAGCGTCTAATTATTATTGCAAATTATAACTTGAAGATCTGAACTTGTAATTGTCAAATTCAGAACTTCTAATTGTTAAATACAAATTATTAGTGCAAATTATAACTTGAATATCTGAACTTGTAATTGTCAAATACAGAACTTAAAATTGATAGCTTCTAATTATTATTGTAAATTATAACTTGAAGATCTGAACTTGTAATAGTGAATTACAGAACTTAGATTTGTTAAATTCAAATTATTATTTCAAATTATAACTTGAAGATCTGAACTAGTAATTGTCAAATACAGAACTTAAAATTGATAGCTTCTAATTATTATTGCAAATTATAACTTGAAGATCTGAACTTGTAATTGTCAAATACAGAACTTAAAATTGATAGCTTCTAATTATTATTGTAAATTATAACTTGAAGATCTGTACTTGTAATTGTCAAATACAGAACTTAAAATTGATAGCTTCTAATTATTATTGCAAATAATAACTTGAAGATCTGAACTTGTAATTGTCAAATGCAGAACTTAAAATTGATAGCTTCTAATTATTATTGCAAATAATAATTTGAAGATCGGTACTTGTAATTGTCAAATACAGAACTTAAAATTGATAGCTTCTAATTATTATTGCAAATTATAACTTGAAGATCTGAACTTGTAATTGTCAAATACAGAACTTAAAATTGATAGCTTCTAATTATTATTGCAAATTATAACTTGAAGATCTGAACTTGTAATTGTCAAATACAGAACTTAAAATTGATAGCTTCAAATTATTATTTCAAATTATAACTTGAAGATCTGAACTTGTAATGGTAAAATACAGAACTTAAAATTGATAGCTTCTAATTAATATTGCAAATTATAACTTGAAGATCTGAACTTGTAATTGTCAAATACAGAACTTCTAATTGTTAAATACAAATTATTAGTGCAAATTATAACTTGAAGATCTGAACTTGTAATAGTCAAATACAGAACTTTGAATTGTTAAATTCAAACTAAGATTGCAAATAATAATTTGAAGATCTGAACTTGTAATAGTCAAATACAGAACTTAAAATTGATAGCTTCTAATTATTATTGTAAATTATAACTTGAAGATCTGAACTTGTGATAGTGAATTACAGAACTTAGATATGTTAAATTCAAATTATTATTTCAAATTATAACTTGAAGATCTGAACTAGTAATTGTCAAATACTGAACTTAAAATTGATAGCTTCTAATTATTATTGCAAATTATAACTTGAAGATCTGAACTTGTAATTGTCAAATACAGAACTTAAAATTGATAGCATCTAATTATTATTTCAAATTATAACTAGAAGTTCTGAACTTGTAATTGTCAAAAACAGAACTTAAAATTGATAGCTTCTAATTAATATTGCAAATAATAACTTGAAGATCTGTACTTGTAATTGTCAAATACAGAACTTAAAATTGATAGCTTATAATTATAGTTCAAATTATAACTTGAAGATCTGAACTTGTATTAGTCAAATACAGAACTTCGAATTGTTAAATACAAATTATTAGTGCAAATTATAACTTGAAGATCTGCACTTGTAATAGGTAAATACAGAACTTCTAATTGTTAAATTCAAACTAAGATTGCAAATAATAATTTGAAGATCTGAACTTGTAATAGTCAAATACAGAACTTCTAATTGTTAAATACAAATTATTAGTGCAAATTATAACTTGAAGATCTGAACTAGTAATTGTCAAATACAGAACTTAAATATGATAGCTTCTAATTATTATTGTAAATTATAACTTGAAGATCTGAACTTGTAATTGTCAAATACAGAACTTAAAATTGATAGCTTCCAATTATTATTGCAAATAATAACTTGAAGATCTGAACTTGTAATTGTCAAATACAGAACTTAAAATTGATAGCTTCTAATTATTATTGCAAATTATAACTTGAAGTTCTGAACTTGTAAATGTCAAATACAGAACTTACAATTGATAGCTTCTAATTATTATTGCAAATTATAATTTGAAGATGTGAACTTGTAATAGTCAAATACAGAACTTCGAATTGTTAAATTCAAATTATTATTTCAAATTATAACTTGAAGATCTGAACTAGTAATTGTCAAATACAGACCTTAAAATTGATAACTTCTAATTATTATTGCAAATTATAACTTGAAGATCTGAACTTGTAATTGTCAAATAC
Source organism: Cantharis lateralis (assembly GCA_963170105.1). Taxonomy (NCBI): domain Eukaryota; kingdom Metazoa; phylum Arthropoda; class Insecta; order Coleoptera; family Cantharidae; genus Cantharis; species Cantharis lateralis. Next base: position 26,475,057 of record OY720627.1, read on the forward strand.
AGAACTTAAAATTGATAGCTTCTAATTATTATTTCAAATTATAACGTGAAGATCTGAACTTGTAATTGTCAAATACAGAACTTAAAATTGATAGCGTCTAATTATTATTGCAAATTATAACTTGAAGATCTGAACTTGTAATTGTCAAATACAGAACTTCTAATTGTTAAATACAAATTATTAGTGCAAATTATAACTTGAATATCTGAACTTGTAATTGTCAAATACAGAACTTAAAATTGATAGCTTCTAATTATTATTGTAAATTATAACTTGAAGATCTGAACATGTAATAGTGAATTACAGAACTTAGATTTGTTAAATTCAAATTATTATTTCAAATTATAACTTGAAGATCTGAACTAGTAATTGTCAAATACAGAACTTAAAATTGATAGCTTATAATTATAATTCAAATTATAACTTGAAGATCTGTACTTGTAATAGTGAATTACAGAACTTAGATTTGTTAAATTCAAATTATTATTTCAAATTATAACTTGAAGATCTGAACTAGTAATTGTCAAATACAGACCTTAAAATTGATAACTTCTAATTATTATTGCAAATTATAACTTGAAGATCTGAACTTGTAATTGTCAAATACAGAACTTAAAATTGATAGCTTCTAATTATTATTGTAAATTATAACTTGAAGATCTGAACTTGTAATTGTCAAATACAGAACTTAAAATTGATAGCTTCTAATTATTATTGCAACTAATAACTTGAAGATCTGAACTTGTAATTGTCAAATACAGAACTTAAAATTGATAGCTTCAAATTATTAGTGCAAATTATAACTTGAATATCTGAACTTGTAATTGTCAAATACAGAACTTAAAATTGATAGCTTCTAATTATTATTGTAAATTATAACTTGAAGATCTGAACTTGTAATAGTGAATTACAGAACTTAGATTTGTTAAATTCAAATTATTATTTCAAATTATAACTTGAAGATCTGAACTAGTAATTGTCAAATACAGAACTTAAAATTGATAGCTTCTAATTATTATTGCAAATTATAACTTGAAGATCTGAACTTGTAATTGTCAAATACAGAACTTAAAATTGATAGCTTCTAATTATTATTGTAAATTATAACTTGAAGATCTGTACTTGTAATTGTCAAATACAGAACTTAAAATTGATAGCTTCTAATTATTATTGCAAATAATAACTTGAAGATCTGAACTTGTAATTGTCAAATGCAGAACTTAAAATTGATAGCTTCTAATTATTATTGCAAATAATAATTTGAAGATCGGTACTTGTAATTGTCAAATACAGAACTTAAAATTGATAGCTTCTAATTATTATTGCAAATTATAACTTGAAGATCTGAACTTGTAATTGTCAAATACAGAACTTAAAATTGATAGCTTCTAATTATTATTGCAAATTATAACTTGAAGATCTGAACTTGTAATTGTCAAATACAGAACTTAAAATTGATAGCTTCTAATTATTATTTCAAATTATAACTTGAAGATCTGAACTTGTAATTGTAAAATACAGAACTTAAAATTGATAGCTTCTAATTAATATTGCAAATTATAACTTGAAGATCTGAACTTGTAATTGTCAAATACAGAACTTCTAATTGTTAAATACAAATTATTAGTGCAAATTATAACTTGAAGATCTGAACTTGTAATTGGTAAATACAGAACTTCGAATTGTTAAATTCAACCTAAGATTGCAAATAATAATTTGAAGATCTGAACTTGTAATAGTCAAATACAGAACTTAAAATTGAGAGCTTCTAATTATTATTGCAAATTATAACTTGAAGATCTGAACTTGTAATTGTCAAATACTGAACCTATAATTGATAGCTTCCAATTATTATTGCAAATAATAACTTGAAGATCTGAACTTGTAATTGTCAAATACAGAACTTAAAATTGATAGCTTCTAATTATTATTGCAAATTATAACTTGAAGTTCTGAACTTGTAATTGTCAAATACTGAACTTACAATTGATAGCTTCTAATTATTTTTGCAAATTATAATTTGAAGATGTGAACTTGTAATAGACAAATACGCAACTTAGCATTGTTAAATACAAATTATGATTGCAAATTAAAACTTGAAGATCTGAACTAGTAATTGTCAAATACAGAACTTAAAATTGATAGCTTATAATTATAATTCAAATTATAACTTGAAGATCTGTACTTGTAATAGTGAATTACAGAACTTAGATTTGTTAAATTCAAATTATTATTTCAAATTATAACTTGAAGATCTGAACTAGTAATTGTCAAATACAGACCTTAAAATTGATAACTTCTAATTATTATTGCAAATTATAACTTGAAGATCTGAACTTGTAATTGTCAAATACAGAACTTAAAATTGATAGCTTCTAATTATTATTGTAAATTATAACTTGAAGATCTGAACTTGTAATTGTCAAATACAGAACTTAAAATTGATAGCTTCTAATTATTATTGCAACTAATAACTTGAAGATCTGAACTTGTAATTGTCAAATACAGAACTTAAAATTGATAGCTTCAAATTATTATTGCAAATTATAATTTGAAGATCTGAACTTGTAATAGACAAATACGCAACTTAGCATTGTTAATTACAAATTGTGATTGCAAATTATAACTTGAACATCTGAACCTGTAATAGGTAAATACAGAACTTCGAATTGTTAAATTCAAACTAAGATTGCAAATAATAATTCGAAGATCTGAACTTGTAATAGTCAAATACAGAACTTCTAATTGTTAAATACAAATTATTAGTGCAAATTATAACTTGAAGATCTGAACTAGTAATTGTCAAATACAGAACTTAAAATTGATAGCTTCTAATTATTATTGCAAATTATAACTTGAAGATCTGAACTTGTAATTGTCAAATACAGAACTTAAAATTGATAGCTTCTAATTATTATTTCAAATTATAACGTGAAGATCTGAACTTGTAATTGTCAAATACAGAACTTAAAATTGATAGCGTCTAATTATTATTGCAAATTATAACTTGAAGATCTGAACTTGTAATTGTCAAATTCAGAACTTCTAATTGTTAAATACAAATTATTAGTGCAAATTATAACTTGAATATCTGAACTTGTAATTGTCAAATACAGAACTTAAAATTGATAGCTTCTAATTATTATTGTAAATTATAACTTGAAGATCTGAACTTGTAATAGTGAATTACAGAACTTAGATTTGTTAAATTCAAATTATTATTTCAAATTATAACTTGAAGATCTGAACTAGTAATTGTCAAATACAGAACTTAAAATTGATAGCTTCTAATTATTATTGCAAATTATAACTTGAAGATCTGAACTTGTAATTGTCAAATACAGAACTTAAAATTGATAGCTTCTAATTATTATTGTAAATTATAACTTGAAGATCTGTACTTGTAATTGTCAAATACAGAACTTAAAATTGATAGCTTCTAATTATTATTGCAAATAATAACTTGAAGATCTGAACTTGTAATTGTCAAATGCAGAACTTAAAATTGATAGCTTCTAATTATTATTGCAAATAATAATTTGAAGATCGGTACTTGTAATTGTCAAATACAGAACTTAAAATTGATAGCTTCTAATTATTATTGCAAATTATAACTTGAAGATCTGAACTTGTAATTGTCAAATACAGAACTTAAAATTGATAGCTTCTAATTATTATTGCAAATTATAACTTGAAGATCTGAACTTGTAATTGTCAAATACAGAACTTAAAATTGATAGCTTCAAATTATTATTTCAAATTATAACTTGAAGATCTGAACTTGTAATGGTAAAATACAGAACTTAAAATTGATAGCTTCTAATTAATATTGCAAATTATAACTTGAAGATCTGAACTTGTAATTGTCAAATACAGAACTTCTAATTGTTAAATACAAATTATTAGTGCAAATTATAACTTGAAGATCTGAACTTGTAATAGTCAAATACAGAACTTTGAATTGTTAAATTCAAACTAAGATTGCAAATAATAATTTGAAGATCTGAACTTGTAATAGTCAAATACAGAACTTAAAATTGATAGCTTCTAATTATTATTGTAAATTATAACTTGAAGATCTGAACTTGTGATAGTGAATTACGGAACTTAGATATGTTAAATTCAAATTATTATTTCAAATTATAACTTGAAGATCTGAACTAGTAATTGTCAAATACTGAACTTAAAATTGATAGCATCTAATTATTATTTCAAATTATAACTAGAAGTTCTGAACTTGTAATTGTCAAAAACAGAACTTAAAATTGATAGCTTCTAATTAATATTGCAAATAATAACTTGAAGATCTGTACTTGTAATTGTCAAATACAGAACTTAAAATTGATAGCTTATAATTATAGTTCAAATTATAACTTGAAGATCTGAACTTGTATTAGTCAAATACAGAACTTCGAATTGTTAAATACAAATTATTAGTGCAAATTATAACTTGAAGATCTGCACTTGTAATAGGTAAATACAGAACTTCTAATTGTTAAATTCAAACTAAGATTGCAAATAATAATTTGAAGATCTGAACTTGTAATAGTCAAATACAGAACTTCTAATTGTTAAATACAAATTATTAGTGCAAATTATAACTTGAAGATCTGAACTAGTAATTGTCAAATACAGAACTTAAATATGATAGCTTCTAATTATTATTGTAAATTATAACTTGAAGATCTGAACTTGTAATTGTCAAATACAGAACTTAAAATTGATAGCTTCCAATTATTATTGCAAATAATAACTTGAAGATCTGAACTTGTAATTGTCAAATACAGAACTTAAAATTGATAGCTTCTAATTATTATTGCAAATTATAACTTGAAGTTCTGAACTTGTAAATGTCAAATACAGAACTTACAATTGATAGCTTCTAATTATTATTGCAAATTATAATTTGAAGATGTGAACTTGTAATAGTCAAATACAGAACTTCGAATTGTTAAATTCAAATTATTATTTCAAATTATAACTTGAAGATCTGAACTAGTAATTGTCAAATACAGACCTTAAAATTGATAACTTCTAATTATTATTGCAAATTATAACTTGAAGATCTGAACTTGTAATTGTCAAATACAGAACTTAAAATTGATAGCTTCTAATTATTATTTCAAATTATAACGTGAAGATCTGAACTTGTAATTGTCAAATACAGAACTTAAAATTGATAGCGTCTAATTATTATTGCAAATTATAACTTGAAGATCTGAACTTGTAATTGTCAAATACAGAACTTCTAATTGTTAAATACAAATTATTAGTGCAAATTATAACTTGAATATCTGAACTTGTAATTGTCAAATACAGAACTTAAAATTGATAGCTTCTAATTATTATTGTAAATTATAACTTGAAGATCTGAACATGTAATAGTGAATTACAGAACTTAGATTTGTTAAATTCAAATTATTATTTCAAATTATAACTTGAAGATCTGAACTAGTAATTGTCAAATACAGAACTTAAAATTGATAGCTTCTAATTATTATTGCAAATTATAATTTGAAGATCTGAACTTGTAATAGACAAATACGCAACTTAGCATTGTTAATTACAAATTGTGATTGCAAATTATAACTTGAACATCTGAACCTGTAATAGGTAAATACAGAACTTCGAATTGTTAAATTCAAACTAAGATTGCAAATAATAATTCGAAGATCTGAACTTGTAATAGTCAAATACAGAACTTCTAATTGTTAAATACAAATTATTAGTGCAAATTATAACTTGAAGATCTGAACTAGTAATTGTCAAATACAGAACTTAAAATTGATAGCTTCTAATTATTATTGCAAATTATAACTTGAAGATCTGAACTTGTAATTGTCAAATACAGAACTTAAAATTGATAGCTTCTAATTATTATTTCAAATTATAACGTGAAGATCTGAACTTGTAATTGTCAAATACAGAACTTAAAATTGATAGCGTCTAATTATTATTGCAAATTATAACTTGAAGATCTGAACTTGTAATTGTCAAATTCAGAACTTCTAATTGTTAAATACAAATTATTAGTGCAAATTATAACTTGAATATCTGAACTTGTAATTGTCAAATACAGAACTTAAAATTGATAGCTTCTAATTATTATTGTAAATTATAACTTGAAGATCTGAACTTGTAATAGTGAATTACAGAACTTAGATTTGTTAAATTCAAATTATTATTTCAAATTATAACTTGAAGATCTGAACTAGTAATTGTCAAATACAGAACTTAAAATTGATAGCTTCTAATTATTATTGCAAATTATAACTTGAAGATCTGAACTTGTAATTGTCAAATACAGAACTTAAAATTGATAGCTTCTAATTATTATTGTAAATTATAACTTGAAGATCTGTACTTGTAATTGTCAAATACAGAACTTAAAATTGATAGCTTCTAATTATTATTGCAAATAATAACTTGAAGATCTGAACTTGTAATTGTCAAGTGCAGAACTTAAAATTGATAGCTTCTAATTATTATTGCAAATAATAATTTGAAGATCGGTACTTGTAATTGTCAAATACAGAACTTAAAATTGATAGCTTCTAATTATTATTGCAAATTATAACTTGAAGATCTGAACTTGTAATTGTCAAATACAGAACTTAAAATTGATAGCTTCTAATTATTATTGCAAATTATAACTTGAAGATCTGAACTTGTAATTGTCAAATACAGAACTTAAAATTGATAGCTTCAAATTATTATTTCAAATTATAACTTGAAGATCTGAACTTGTAATGGTAAAATACAGAACTTAAAATTGATAGCTTCTAATTAATATTGCAAATTATAACTTGAAGATCTGAACTTGTAATTGTCAAATACAGAACTTCTAATTGTTAAATACAAATTATTAGTGCAAATTATAACTTGAAGATCTGAACTTGTAATAGTCAAATACAGAACTTTGAATTGTTAAATTCAAACTAAGATTGCAAATAATAATTTGAAGATCTGAACTTGTAATAGTCAAATACAGAACTTAAAATTGATAGCTTCTAATTATTATTGTAAATTATAACTTGAAGATCTGAACTTGTGATAGTGAATTACAGAACTTAGATATGTTAAATTCAAATTATTATTTCAAATTATAACTTGAAGATCTGAACTAGTAATTGTCAAATACTGAACTTAAAATTGATAGCTTCTAATTATTATTGCAAATTATAACTTGAAGATCTGAACTTGTAATTGTCAAATACAGAACTTAAAATTGATAGCATCTAATTATTATTTCAAATTATAACTAGAAGTTCTGAACTTGTAATTGTCAAAAACAGAACTTAAAATTGATAGCTTGTAATTAATATTGCAAATAATAACTTGAAGATCTGTACTTGTAATTGTCAAATACAGAACTTAAAATTGATAGCTTATAATTATAGTTCAAATTATAACTTGAAGATCTGAACTTGTATTAGTCAAATACAGAACTTCGAATTGTTAAATACAAATTATTAGTGCAAATTATAACTTGAAGATCTGCACTTGTAATAGGTAAATACAGAACTTCTAATTGTTAAATTCAAACTAAGATTGCAAATAATAATTTGAAGATCTGAACTTGTAATAGTCAAATACAGAACTTCTAATTGTTAAATACAAATTATTAGTGCAAATTATAACTTGAAGATCTGAACTAGTAATTGTCAAATACAGAACTTAAATATGATAGCTTCTAATTATTATTGTAAATTATAACTTGAAGATCTGAACTTGTAATTGTCAAATACAGAACTTAAAATTGATAGCTTCCAATTATTATTGCAAATAATAACTTGAAGATCTGAACTTGTAATTGTCAAATACAGAACTTAAAATTGATAGCTTCTAATTATTATTGCAAATTATAACTTGAAGTTCTGAACTTGTAAATGTCAAATACAGAACTTACAATTGATAGCTTCTAATTATTATTGCAAATTATAATTTGAAGATGTGAACTTGTAATAGTCAAATACAGAACTTCGAATTGTTAAATTCAAATTATTATTTCAAATTATAACTTGAAGATCTGAACTAGTAATTGTCAAATACAGACCTTAAAATTGATAACTTCTAATTATTATTGCAAATTATAACTTGAAGATCTGAACTTGTAATTGTCAAATACAGAACTTAAAATTGATAGCTTCTAATTATTATTTCAAATTATAACGTGAAGATCTGAACTTGTAATTGTCAAATACAGAACTTAAAATTGATAGCGTCTAATTATTATTGCAAATTATAACTTGAAGATCTGAACTTGTAATTGTCAAATACAGAACTTCTAATTGTTAAATACAAATTATTAGTGCAAATTATAACTTGAATATCTGAACTTGTAATTGTCAAATACAGAACTTAAAATTGATAGCTTCTAATTATTATTGTAAATTATAACTTGAAGATCTGAACATGTAATAGTGAATTACAGAACTTAGATTTGTTAAATTCAAATTATTATTTCAAATTATAACTTGAAGATCTGAACTAGTAATTGTCAAATACAGAACTTAAAATTGATAGCTTCTAATTATTATTGCAAATTATAATTTGAAGATCTGAACTTGTAATAGACAAATACGCAACTTAGCATTGTTAATTACAAATTGTGATTGCAAATTATAACTTGAACATCTGAACCTGTAATAGGTAAATACAGAACTTCGAATTGTTAAATTCAAACTAAGATTGCAAATAATAATTCGAAGATCTGAACTTGTAATAGTCAAATACAGAACTTCTAATTGTTAAATACAAATTATTAGTGCAAATTATAACTTGAAGATCTGAACTAGTAATTGTCAAATACAGAACTTAAAATTGATAGCTTCTAATTATTATTGCAAATTATAACTTGAAGATCTGAACTTGTAATTGTCAAATACAGAACTTAAAATTGATAGCTTCTAATTATTATTTCAAATTATAACGTGAAGATCTGAACTTGTAATTGTCAAATACAGAACTTAAAATTGATAGCGTCTAATTATTATTGCAAATTATAACTTGAAGATCTGAACTTGTAATTGTCAAATTCAGAACTTCTAATTGTTAAATACAAATTATTAGTGCAAATTATAACTTGAATATCTGAACTTGTAATTGTCAAATACAGAACTTAAAATTGATAGCTTCTAATTATTATTGTAAATTATAACTTGAAGATCTGAACTTGTAATAGTGAATTACAGAACTTAGATTTGTTAAATTCAAATTATTATTTCAAATTATAACTTGAAGATCTGAACTAGTAATTGTCAAATACAGAACTTAAAATTGATAGCTTCTAATTATTATTGCAAATTATAACTTGAAGATCTGAACTTGTAATTGTCAAATACAGAACTTAAAATTGATAGCTTCTAATTATTATTGTAAATTATAACTTGAAGATCTGTACTTGTAATTGTCAAATACAGAACTTAAAATTGATAGCTTCTAATTATTATTGCAAATAATAACTTGAAGATCTGAACTTGTAATTGTCAAATGCAGAACTTAAAATTGATAGCTTCTAATTATTATTGCAAATAATAATTTGAAGATCGGTACTTGTAATTGTCAAATACAGAACTTAAAATTGATAGCTTCTAATTATTATTGCAAATTATAACTTGAAGATCTGAACTTGTAATTGTCAAATACAGAACTTAAAATTGATAGCTTCTAATTATTATTGCATATTATAACTTGAAGATCTGAACTTGTAATTGTCAAATACAGAACTTAAAATTGATAGCTTCTAATTATTATTTCAAATTATAACTTGAAGATCTGAACTTGTAATTGTAAAATACAGAACTTAAAATTGATAGCTTCTAATTAATATTGCAAATTATAACTTGAAGATCTGAACTTGTAATTGTCAAATACAGAACTTCTAATTGTTAAATACAAATTATTAGTGCAAATTATAACTTGAAGATCTGAACTTGTAATTGGTAAATACAGAACTTCGAATTGTTAAATTCAACCTAAGATTGCAAATAATAATTTGAAGATCTGAACTTGTAATAGTCAAATACAGAACTTAAAATTGAGAGCTTCTAATTATTATTGCAAATTATAACTTGAAGATCTGAACTTGTAATTGTCAAATACAGAACCTATAATTGATAGCTTCCAATTATTATTGCAAATAATAACTTGAAGATCTGAACTTGTAATTGTCAAATACAGAACTTAAAATTGATAGCTTCTAATTATTATTGCAAATTATAACTTGAAGTTCTGAACTTGTAATTGTCAAATACTGAACTTACAATTGATAGCTTCTAATTATTTTTGCAAATTATAATTTGAAGATGTGAACTTCTAATAGACAAATACGCAACTTAGCATTGTTAAATACAAATTATGATTGCAAATTAAAACTTGAAGATCTGAACTAGTAATTGTCAAATACAGAACTTAAAATTGATAGCTTATAATTATAATTCAAATTATAACTTGAAGATCTGTACTTGTAATAGTGAATTACAGAACTTAGATTTGTTAAATTCAAATTATTATTTCAAATTATAACTTGAAGATCTGAACTAGTAATTGTCAAATACAGACCTTAAAATTGATAACTTCTAATTATTATTGCAAATTATAACTTGAAGATCTGAACTTGTAATTGTCAAATACAGAACTTAAAATTGATAGCTTCTAATTATTATTGTAAATTATAACTTGAAGATCTGAACTTGTAATTGTCAAATACAGAACTTAAAATTGATAGCTTCTAATTATTATTGCAACTAATAACTTGAAGATCTGAACTTGTAATTGTCAAATACAGAACTTAAAATTGATAGCTTCAAATTATTATTGCAAATTATTATTGCAAATTATAATTTGAAGATCTGAACTTGTAATAGACAAATACGCAACTTAGCATTGTTAATTACAAATTGTGATTGCAAATTATAACTTGAACATCTGAACCTGTAATAGGTAAATACAGAACTTCGAATTGTTAAATTCAAACTAAGATTGCAAATAATAATTCGAAGATCTGAACTTGTAATAGTCAAATACAGAACTTCTAATTGTTAAATACAAATTATTAGTGCAAATTATAACTTGAAGATCTGAACTAGTAATTGTCAAATACAGAACTTAAAATTGATAGCTTCTAATTGTTATTGCAAATTATAACTTGAAGATCTGAACTTGTAATTGTCAAATACAGAACTTAAAATTGATAGCTTCTAATTATTATTTCAAATTATAACGTGAAGATCTGAACTTGTAATTGTCAAATACAGAACTTAAAATTGATAGCGTCTAATTATTATTGCAAATTATAACTTGAAGATCTGAACTTGTAATTGTCAAATTCAGAACTTCTAATTGTTAAATACAAATTATTAGTGCAAATTATAACTTGAATATCTGAACTTGTAATTGTCAAATACAGAACTTAAAATTGATAGCTTCTAATTATTATTGTAAATTATAACTTGAAGATCTGAACTTGAAATAGTGAATTACAGAACTTAGATTTGTTAAATTCAAATTATTATTTCAAATTATAACTTGAAGATCTGAACTAGTAATTGTCAAATACAGAACTTAAAATTGATAGCTTCTAATTATTATTGCAAATTATAACTTGAAGATCTGAACTTGTAATTGTCAAATACAGAACTTAAAATTGATAGCTTCTAATTATTATTGTAAATTATAACTTGAAGATCTGTACTTGTAATTGTCAAATACAGAACTTAAAATTGATAGCTTCTAATTATTATTGCAAATAATAACTTGAAGATCTGAACTTGTAATTGTCAAATGCAGAACTTAAAATTGATAGCTTCTAATTATTATTGCAAATAATAATTTGAAGATCGGTACTTGTAATTGTCAAATACAGAACTTAAAATTGATAGCTTCTAATTATTATTGCAAATTATAACTTGAAGATCTGAACTTGTAATTGTCAAATACAGAACTTAAAATTGATAGCTTCTAATTATTATTGCAAATTATAACTTGAAGATCTGAACTTGTAATTGTCAAATACAGAACTTAAAATTGATAGCTTCAAATTATTATTTCAAATTATAACTTGAAGATCTGAACTTGTAATTGTAAAATACAGAACTTAAAATTGATAGCTTCTAATTAATATTGCAAATTATAACTTGAAGATCTGAACTTGTAATTGTCAAATACAGAACTTCTAATTGTTAAATACAAATTATTAGTGCAAATTATAACTTGAAGATCTGAACTTGTAATAGTCAAATACAGAACTTTGAATTGTTAAATTCAAACTAAGATTGCAAATAATAATTTGAAGATCTGAACTTGTAATAGTCAAATACAGAACTTAAAATTGATAGCTTCTAATTATTATTGTAAATTATAACTTGAAGATCTGAACTTGTGATAGTGAATTACAGAACTTAGATATGTTAAATTCAAATTATTATTTCAAATTATAACTTGAAGATCTGAACTAGTAATTGTCAAATACTGAACTTAAAATTGATAGCTTCTAATTATTATTGCAAATTATAACTTGAAGATCTGAACTTGTAATTGTCAAATACAGAACTTAAAATTGATAGCATCTAATTATTATTTCAAATTATAACTAGAAGTTCTGAACTTGTAATTGTCAAAAACAGAACTTAAAATTGATAGCTTCTAATTAATATTGCAAATAATAACTTGAAGATCTGTACTTGTAATTGTCAAATACAGAACTTAAAATTGATAGCTTATAATTATAGTTCAAATTATAACTTGAAGATCTGAACTTGTATTAGTCAAATACAGAACTTCGAATTGTTAAATACAAATTATTAGTGCAAATTATAACTTGAAGATCTGCACTTGTAATAGGTAAATACAGAACTTCTAATTGTTAAATTCAAACTAAGATTGCAAATAATAATTTGAAGATCTGAACTTGTAATAGTCAAATACAGAACTTCTAATTGTTAAATACAAATTATTAGTGCAAATTATAACTTGAAGATCTGAACTAGTAATTGTCAAATACAGAACTTAAATATGATAGCTTCTAATTATTATTGTAAATTATAACTTGAAGATCTGAACTTGTAATTGTCAAATACAGAACTTAAAATTGATAGCTTCCAATTATTATTGCAAATAATAACTTGAAGATCTGAACTTGTAATTGTCAAATACAGAACTTAAAATTGATAGCTTCTAATTATTATTGCAAATTATAACTTGAAGTTCTGAACTTGTAAATGTCAAATACAGAACTTACAATTGATAGCTTCTAATTATTATTGCAAATTATAATTTGAAGATGTGAACTTGTAATAGTCAAATACAGAACTTCGAATTGTTAAATTCAAATTATTATTTCAAATTATAACTTGAAGATCTGAACTAGTAATTGTCAAATACAGACCTTAAAATTGATAACTTCTAATTATTATTGCAAATTATAACTTGAAGATCTGAACTTGTAATTGTCAAATACAGAACTTAAAATTGATAGCTTCTAATTATTATTTCAAATTATAACGTGAAGATCTGAACTTGTAATTGTCAAATACAGAACTTAAAATTGATAGCGTCTAATTATTATTGCAAATTATAACTTGAAGATCTGAACTTGTAATTGTCAAATACAGAACTTCTAATTGTTAAATACAAATTATTAGTGCAAATTATAACTTGAATATCTGAACTTGTAATTGTCAAATACAGAACTTAAAATTGATAGCTTCTAATTATTATTGTAAATTATAACTTGAAGATCTGAACATGTAATAGTGAATTACAGAACTTAGATTTGTTAAATTCAAATTATTATTACAAATTATAACTTGAAGATCTGAACTAGTAATTGTCAAATACAGAACTTAAAATTGATAGCTTCTAATTATTATTGCAAATTATAACTTGAAGATCTGAACTTGTAATTGTCAAATACAGAACTTAAAATTGATAGCTTCTAATTATTATTGTAAATTATAACTTGAAGATCTGTACTTGTAATTGTCAAATACAGAACTTACAATTGATAGCTTCTAATTATTATTGCAAATTATAATTTGAAGATGTGAACTTGTAATAGTCAAATACAGAACTTCGAATTGTTAAATTCAAATTATTATTTCAAATTATAACTTGAAGATCTGAACTAGTAATTGTCAAATACAGACCTTAAAATTGATAACTTCTAATTATTATTGCAAATTATAACTTGAAGATCTGAACTTGTAATTGTCAAATACAGAACTTAAAATTGATAGCTTCTAATTATTATTTCAAATTATAACGTGAAGATCTGAACTTGTAATTGTCAAATACAGAACTTAAAATTGATAGCGTCTAATTATTATTGCAAATTATAACTTGAAGATCTGAACTTGTAATTGTCAAATACAGAACTTCTAATTGTTAAATACAAATTATTAGTGCAAATTATAACTTGAATATCTGAACTTGTAATTGTCAAATACAGAACTTAAAATTGATAGCTTCTAATTATTATTGTAAATTATAACTTGAAGATCTGAACATGTAATAGTGAATTACAGAACTTAGATTTGTTAAATTCAAATTATTATTTCAAATTATAACTTGAAGATCTGAACTAGTAATTGTCAAATACAGAACTTAAAATTGATAGCTTCTAATTATTATTGCAAATTATAACTTGAAGATCTGAACTTGTAATTGTCAAATACAGAACTTAAAATTGATAGCTTCTAATTATTATTGTAAATTATAACTTGAAGATCTGTACTTGTAATTGTCAAATACAGAACTTAAAATTGATAGCTTCTAATTATTATTGCAAATAATAACTTGAAGATCTGAACTTGTAATTGTCAAATGCAGAACTTAAAATTGATAGCTTCTAATTATTATTGCAAATAATAATTTGAAGATCGGTACTTGTAATTGTCAAATACAGAACTTAAAATTGATAGCTTCTAATTATTATTGCAAATTATAACTTGAAGATCTGAACTTGTAATTGTCAAATACAGAACTTAAAATTGATAGCTTCTAATTATTATTGCAAATTATAACTTAAAGATCTGAACTTGTAATTGTCAAATACAGAACTTACAATAGATAGCTTCTAATTATTATTTCAAATTATAACTTGAAGATCTGAACTTGTAATTGTAAAATACAGAACTTAAAATTGATAGCTTCTAATTAATATTGCAAATTATAACTTGTAGATCTGAACTTGTAATTGTCAAATACAGAACTTCTAATTGTTAAATACAAATTATTAGTGCAAATTATAACTTGAAGATCTGAACTAGTAATTGTCAAATACAGAACTTCTAATTGTTAAATACAAGTTATTAGTGCAAATTATAACTTGAAGATCTGAACTTGTAATAGGTAAATACAGAACTTCTAATTGTTAAATTCAACCTAAGATTGCAAATAATAATTTGAAGATCTGAACTTGTAATAGTCAAATACAGAACTTAAAATTGATAGCTTCTAATTATTATTGCAAATTGTAACTTGAAGATCTGAACTTGTAATTGTCAAATACAGAACCTAAAATTGATAGCTTCTAATTATTATTGTAAATTATAACTTGAAGATCTGAACTAGTAATTGTCAAATACAGAACTTAAAATTGATAGCTTATAATAATAATTCAAATTATAACTTGAAGATCTGAACTTGTAATTGGTAAATACAGGACTTCGAATTGTTAAATTCAACCTAAGATTGCAAATAATAATTTGAAGATCTGAACTTGTAATAGTCAAATACAGAACTTAAAATTGAGAGCTTCTAATTATTATTGCAAATTATAACTTGAAGATCTGAACTTGTAATTGTCAAATACAGAACCTATAATTGATAGCTTCCAATTATTATTGCAAATAATAACTTGAAGATCTGAACTTGTAATTGTCAAATACAGAACTTAAAATTGATAGCTTCTAATTATTATTGCAAATTATAACTTGAAGTTCTGAACTTGTAATTGTCAAATACAGAACTTACAATTGATAGCTTCTAATTATTTTTGCAAATTATAATTTGAAGATGTGAACTTGTAATAGACAAATACGCAACTTAGCATTGTTAAATACAAATTATGATTGCAAATTAAAACTTGAAGATCTGAACTAGTAATTGTCAAATACAGAACTTAAAATTGATAGCTTATAATTATAATTCAAATTATAACTTGAACATCTGTACTTGTAATAGTGAATTACAGAACTTAGATTTGTTAAATTCAAATTATTATTTCAAATTATAACTTGAAGATCTGAACTAGTAATTGTCAAAT
The DNA here is from genome assembly GCA_963170105.1 of Cantharis lateralis. Lineage (NCBI taxonomy): Eukaryota > Metazoa > Arthropoda > Insecta > Coleoptera > Cantharidae > Cantharis > Cantharis lateralis. The sequence continues at coordinate 26,491,324 of OY720627.1, forward strand.
ACAGACCTTAAAATTGATAACTTCTAATTATTATTGCAAATTATAACTTGAAGATCTGTACTTGTAATTGTCAAATACAGAACTTAAAATTGATAGCTTATAATTATAGTTCAAATTATAACTTGAAGATCTGAACTTGTAATAGTCAAATACAGAACTTCGAATTGTTAAATACAAATTATTAGTGCAAATTATAACTTGAAGATCTGCACTTGTAATAGGTAAATACAGAACTTCTAATTGTTAAATTCAAACTAAGATTGCAAATAATAATTTGAAGATCTGAACTTGTAATAGTCAAATACAGAACTACTAATTGTTAAATACAAATTATTAGTGCAAATTATAACTTGAAGATCTGAACTAGTAATTGTCAAATACAGAACTTAAATATGATAGCTTCTAATTATTATTGTAAATTATAACTTGAAGATCTGAACTTGTAATTGTCAAATACAGAACTTAAAATTGATAGCTTCCAATTATTATTGCAAATAATAACTTGAAGATCTGAACTTGTAATTGTCAAATACAGAACTTAAAATTGATAGCTTCTAATTATTATTGCAAATTATAACTTGAAGTTCTGAACTTGTAAATGTCAAATACAGAACTTACAATTGATAGCTTCTAATTATTATTGCAAATTATAATTTGAAGATGTGAACTTGTAATAGTCAAATACAGAACTTCGAATTGTTAAATTCAAATTATTATTTCAAATTATAACTTGAAGATCTGAACTAGTAATTGTCAAATACAGACCTTAAAATTGATAACTTCTAATTATTATTGCAAATTATAACTTGAAGATCTGAACTTGTAATTGTCAAATACAGAACTTAAAATTGATAGCTTCTAATTATTATTTCAAATTATAACGTGAAGATCTGAACTTGTATTTGTCAAATACAGAACTTAAAATTGATAGCGTCTAATTATTATTGCAAATTATAACTTGAAGATCTGAACTTGTAATTGTCAAATACAGAACTTCTAATTGTTAAATACAAATTATTAGTGCAAATTATAACTTGAATATCTGAACTTGTAATTGTCAAATACAGAACTTAAAATTGATAGCTTCTAATTATTATTGTAAATTATAACTTGAAGATCTGAACATGTAATAGTGAATTACAGAACTTAGATTTGTTAAATTCAAATTATTATTTCAAATTATAACTTGAAGATCTGAACTAGTAATTGTCAAATACAGAACTTAAAATTGATAGCTTCTAATTATTATTGCAAATTATAACTTGAAGATCTGAACTTGTAATTGTCAAATACAGAACTTAAAATTGATAGCTTCTAATTATTATTGTAAATTATAACTTGAAGATCTGTACTTGTAATTGTCAAATACAGAACTTAAAATTGATAGCTTCTAATTATTATTGCAAATAATAACTTGAAGATCTGAACTTGTAATTGTCAAATGCAGAACTTAAAATTGATAGCTTCTAATTATTATTGCAAATAATAATTTGAAGATCGGTACTTGTAATTGTCAAATACAGAACTTAAAATTGATAGCTTCTAATTATTATTGCAAATTATAACTTGAAGATCTGAACTTGTAATTGTCAAATACAGAACTTAAAATTGATAGCTTCTAATTATTATTGCAAATTATAACTTGAAGATCTGAACTTGTAATTGTCAAATACAGAACTTAAAATTGATAGCTTCTAATTATTATTTCAAATTATAACTTGAAGATCTGAACTTGTAATTGTAAAATACAGAACTTAAAATTGATAGCTTCTAATTAATATTGCAAATTATAACTTGTAGATCTGAACTTGTAATTGTCAAATACAGAACTTCTAATTGTTAAATACAAATTATTAGTGCAAATTATAACTAGAAGATCTGAACTTGTAATTGTCAAATACAGAACTTCTAATTGTTAAATACAAATTATTAGTGCAAATTATAACTTGAAGATCTGAACTTGTAATAGGTAAATACAGAACTTCTAATTGTTAAATTCAACCTAAGATTGCAAATAATAATTTGAAGATCTGAACTTGTAATAGTCAAATACAGAACTTAAAATTGATAGCTTCTAATTATTATTGCAAATTGTAACTTGAAGATCTGAACTTGTAATTGTCAAATACAGAACCTAAAATTGATAGCTTCTAATTATTATTGTAAATTATAACTTGAAGATCTGAACTAGTAATTGTCAAATACAGAACTTAAAATTGATAGCTTATAATAATAATTCAAATTATAACTTGAAGATCTGAACTTGTAATAGTCAAATACAGAACTTCGAATTGTTAAATACAAATTATTAGTGCAAATTATAACTTGAAGATCTGAACTTGTAATTGGTAAATACAGAACTTCGAATTGTTAAATTCAACCTAAGATTGCAAATAATAATTTGAAGATCTGAACTTGTAATAGTCAAATACAGAACTTAAAATTGAGAGCTTCTAATTATTATTGCAAATTATAACTTGAAGATCTGAACTTGTAATTGTCAAATACAGAACCTATAATTGATAGCTTCCAATTATTATTGCAAATAATAACTTGAAGATCTGAACTTGTAATTGTCAAATACAGAACTTAAAATTGATAGGTTCTAATTATTATTGCAAATTATAACTTGAAGTTCTGAACTTGTAATTGTCAAATACAGAACTTACAATTGATAGCTTCTAATTATTTTTGCAAATTATAATTTGAAGATGTGAACTTGTAATAGACAAATACGCAACTTAGCATTGTTAAATACAAATTATGATTGCAAATTAAAACTTGAAGATCTGAACTAGTAATTGTCAAATACAGAACTTAAAATTGATAGCTTATAATTATAATTCAAATTATAACTTGAAGATTCACTTGTAATAGTGAATTACAGAACTTAGATTTGTTAAATTCAAATTATTATTTCAAATTATAACTTGAAGATCTGAACTAGTAATTGTCAAATACAGACCTTAAAATTGATAACTTCTAATTATTATTGCAAATTATAACTTGAAGATCTGAACTTGTAATTGTCAAATACAGAACTTAAAATTGATAGCTTCTAATTATTATTGTAAATTATAACTTGAAGATCTGAACTTGTAATTGTCAAATACAGAACTTAAAATTGATAGCTTCTAATTATTATTGCAACTAATAACTTGAAGATCTGAACTTGTAATTGTCAAATACAGAACTTAAAATTGATAGCTTCAAATTATTATTGCAAATTATAATTTGAAGATCTGAACTTGTAATAGACAAATACGCAACTTAGCATTGTTAATTACAAATTGTGATTGCAAATTATAACTTGAACATCTGAACTAGTAATTGTCAAATACAGAACTTAAAATTGATAGCTTCTAATTATTATTGCAAATTATAACTTGAAGATCTGATCTTGTAATTGTCAAATACAGAACTTAAAATTGATAGCTTCTAATTATTATTTCAAATTATAACGTGAAGATCTGAACTTGTAATTGTCAAATACAGAACTTAAAATTGATAGCGTCTAATTATTATTGCAAATTATAACTTGAAGATCTGAACTTGTAATTGTCAAATTCAGAACTTCTAATTGTTAAATACAAATTATTAGTGCAAATTATAACTTGAATATCTGAACTTGTAATTGTCAAATACAGAACTTAAAATTGATAGCTTCTAATTATTATTGTAAATTATAACTTGAAGATCTGAACTTGTAATAGTGAATTACAGAACTTAGATTTGTTAAATTCAAATTATTATTTCAAATTATAACTTGAAGATCTGAACTAGTAATTGTCAAATACAGAACTTAAAATTGATAGCTTCTAATTATTATTGCAAATTATAACTTGAAGATCTGAACTTGTAATTGTCAAATACAGAACTTAAAATTGATAGCTTCTAATTATTATTGTAAATTATAACTTGAAGATCTGTACTTGTAATTGTCAAATACAGAACTTAAAATTGATAGCTTCTAATTATTATTGCAAATAATAACTTGAAGATCTGAACTTGTAATTGTCAAATGCAGAACTTAAAATTGATAGCTTCTAATTATTATTGCAAATAATAATTTGAAGATCGGTACTTGTAATTGTCAAATACAGAACTTAAAATTGATAGCTTCTAATTATTATTGCAAATTATAACTTGAAGATCTGAACTTGTAATTGTCAAATACAGAACTTAAAATTGATAGCTTCTAATTATTATTGCAAATTATAACTTGAAGATCTGAACTTGTAATTGTCAAATACAGAACTTAAAATTGATAGCTTCTAATTATTATTTCAAATTATAACTTGAAGATCTGAACTTGTAATTGTAAAATACAGAACTTAAAATTGATAGCTTCTAATTAATATTGCAAATTATAACTTGAAGATCTGAACTTGTAATTGTCAAATACAGAACTTCTAATTGTTAAATACAAATTATTAGTGCAAATTATAACTTGAAGATCTGAACTTGTAATAGGTAAATACAGAACTTTGAATTGTTAAATTCAAACTAAGATTGCAAATAATAATTTGAAGATCTGAACTTGTAATAGTCAAATACAGAACTTAAAATTGATAGCTTCTAATTATTATTGTAAATTATAACCTGAAGATCTGAACTTGTGATAGTGAATTACATAACTTAGATATGTTAAATTCAAATTATTATTTCAAATTATAACTTGAAGATCTGAACTAGTAATTGTCAAATACTGAACTTAAAATTGATAGCTTCTAATTATTATTGCAAATTATAACTTGAAGATCTGAACTTGTAATTGTCAAATACAGAACTTAAAATTGATAGCTTATAATTATAGTTCAAATTATAACTTGAAGATCTGAACTTGTAATAGTCAAATACAGAACTTCGAATTGTTAAATACAAATTATTAGTGCAAATTATAACTTGAAGATCTGCACTTGTAATAGGTAAATACAGAACTTCTAATTGTTAAATTCAAACTAAGATTGCAAATAATAATTTGAAGATCTGAACTTGTAATAGTCAAATACAGAACTTTTAATTGTTAAATACAAATTATTAGTGCAAATTATAACTTGAAGATCTGAACTAGTAATTGTCAAATACAGAACTTAAATATGATAGCTTCTAATTATTATTGTAAATTATAACTTGAAGATCTGAACTTGTAATTGTCAAATACAGAACTTAAAATTGATAGCTTCCAATTATTATTGCAAATAATAACTAGAAGATCTGAACTTGTAATTGTCAAATACAGAACTTAAAATTGATAGCTTCTAATTATTATTGCAAATTATAACTTGAAGTTCTGAACTTGTAAATGTCAAATACAGAACTTACAATTGATAGCATCTAATTATTATTGCAAATTATAATTTGAAGATGTGAACTTGTAATAGTCAAATACAGAACTTCGAATTGTTAAATTCAAATTATTATTTCAAATTATAACTTGAAGATCTGAACTAGTAATTGTCAAATACAGACCTTAAAATTGATAACTTCTAATTATTATTGCAAATTATAACTTGAAGATCTGAACTTGTAATTGTCAAATACAGAACTTAAAATTGATAGCTTCTAATTATTATTGTAAATTATAACTTGAAGATCTGAACTTGTAATTGTCAAATACAGAACTTAAAATTGATAGCTTCTAATTATTATTGCAAATTATAACTTGAAGTTCTGAACTTGTAATTGTCAAACACAGAACTTACAATTGATAGCTTCTAATTATTATTGTAAATTATAACTTGAAGATCTGAACTTGTAATTGTCAAATACAGAACTTAAAATTGATAGCTTCTAATTATTATTGCAAATTATAACTTGAAGTTCTGAACTTGTAATTGTCAAACACAGAACTTACAATTGATAGCTTCTAATTATTATTGCAAATTATAATTTGAAGATGTGAACTTGTAATAGACAAATACGCAACTTAGCATTGTTAAATACAAATTATGATTGCAAATTAAAACTTGAAGATCTGAACTAGTAATTGTCAAATACAGAACTTAAAATTGATAGCTTATAATTATAATTCAAATTATAACTTGAAGATCTGTACTTGTAATAGTGAATTACAGAACTTAGATTTGTTAAATTCAAATTATTATTTCAAATTATAACTTGAAGATCTGAACTAGTAATTGTCAAATACAGACCTTAAAATTGATCACTTCTAATTATTATTGCAAATTATAACTTGAAGATCTGAACTTGTAATTGTCAAATACAGAACTTAAAATTGATAGCTTCTAATTATTATTGTAAATTATAACTTGAAGATCTGAACTTGTAATTGTCAAATACAGAACTTAAAATTGATAGCTTCTAATTATTATTGCAACTAATAACTTGAAGATCTGAACTTGTAATTGTCAAATACAGAACTTAAAATTGATAGCTTCTAATTATTATTGCAAATTATAACTTGAAGATCAGAACTTGTAATTGTCAAATACAGAACTTAAAATTGATAGCTTCAAATTATAATTTCAAATTATAACTTGAAGATCTGAACTTGTAATTGCCAAATACAGAACTTAAAATTGATAGCTTCTAATTATTATTGCAAATTATAACTTGAAGATCTGAACTTGAAATTGTCAAATACAGAGCTTCTAATTGTTAAATACAAATTATTAGTGCAAATTATAACTTGAAGATCTGAACTTGTAATAGGTAAATACAGAACTTTGAATTGTTAAATTCAAACTAAGATTGCAAATAATAATTTGAAGATCTGAACTAGTAATTGTCAAATACAGAACTTAAAATTGATAGCTTCTAATTATTATTGCAAATTATAACATGAAGATCTGAACTTGTAATTGTCAAATACAGAACTTAAAATTGATAGCATCTAATTATTATTTCAAATTATAACTAGAAGTTCTGAACTTGTAATTGTCAAATACAGAACTTAAAATTGATAGCTTCTAATTAATATTGCAAATAATAACTTGAAGATCTGTACTTGTAATTGTCAAATACAGTACTTAAAATTGATAGCTTATAATTATAGTTCAAATTATAACTTGAAGATCTGAACTTGTAATAGTCAAATACAGAACTTCGAATTGTTAAATACAAATTATTAGTGCAAATTATAACTTGAAGATCTGCACTTGTAATAGGTAAATACAGAACTTCTAATTGTTAAATTCAAACTAAGATTGCAAATAATAATTTGAAGATCTGAACTTGTAATAGTCAAATACAGAACTTCTAATTGTTAAATACAAATTATTAGTGCAAATTATAACTTGAAGATCTGAACTAGTAATTGTCAAATACAGAACTTAAATATGATAGCTTCTAATTATTATTGTAAATTATAACTTGAAGATCTGAACTTGTAATTGTCAAATACAGAACTTAAAATTGATAGCTTCCAATTATTATTGCAAATAATAACTTGAAGATCTGAACTTGTAATTGTCAAATACAGAACTTAAAATTGATAGCTTCTAATTATTATTGCAAATTATAACTTGAAGTTCTGAACTCGTAATTGTCAAATACAGAACTTACAATTGATAGCTTCTAATTATTATTGCAAATTATAATTTGAAGATGTGAACTTGTAATAGACAAATACGCAACTTAGCATTGTTAAATACAAATTATGATTGCAAATTAAAACTTGAAGATCTGAACTAGTAATTGTCAAATACAGAACTTAAAATTGATAGCTTATAATTATAATTCAAATTATAACTTGAAGATCTGTACTTGTAATAGTGAATTACAGAACTTAGATTTGTTAAATTCAAATTATTATTTCAAATTATAACTTGAAAATCTGAACTAGTAATTGTCAAATACAGACCTTAAAATTGATAACTTCTAATTATTATTGCAAATTATAACTTGAAGATCTGAACTTGTAATTGTCAAATACAGAACTTAAAATTGATAGCTTCTAATTATTATTGTAAATTATAACTTGAAGATCTGAACTTGTAATTGTCAAATACAGAACTTAAAATTGATAGCTTTTAATTATTATTGCAAATTATAACTTGAAGTTCTGAACTTGTAATTGTCAAACACAGAACTTACAATTGATAGCTTCTAATTATTATTGCAAATTATAATTTGAAGATGTGAACTTGTAATAGACAAATACGCAACTTAGCATTGTTAAATACAAATTATGATTGCAAATTAAAACTTGAAGATCTGAACTAGTAATTGTCAAATACAGAACTTAAAATTGATAGCTTATAATTATAATTCAAATTATAACTTGAAGATCTGTACTTGTAATAGTGAATTACAGAACTTAGATTTGTTAAATTCAAATTATTATTTCAAATTATAACTTGAAGATCTGAACTAGTAATTGTCAAATACAGACCTTAAAATTGATCACTTCTAATTATTATTGCAAATTATAACTTGAAGATCTGAACTTGTAATTGTCAAATACAGAACTTAAAATTGATAGCTTCTAATTATTATTGTAAATTATAACTTGAAGATCTGAACTTGTAATTGTCAAATACAGAACTTAAAATTGATAGCTTCTAATTATTATTGCAACTAATAACTTGAAGATCTGAACTTGTAATTGTCAAATACAGAACTTAAAATTGATAGCTTCAAATTATTATTGCAAATTATAATTTGAAGATCTGAACTTGTAATAGACAAATCCGCAACTTAGCATTGTTAATTACAAATTGTGATTGCAAATTATAACTTGAACATCTGAACCTGTAATAGGTAAATACAGAACTTCGAATTGTTAAATTCAAACTAAGATTGCTAATAATAATTCGAAGATCTGAACTTGTAATAGTCAAATACAGAACTTCTAATTGTTAAATACAAATTATTAGTGCAAATTATAACTTGAAGATCTGAACTAGTAATTGTCAAATACAGAACTTAAAATTGATAGCTTCTAATTATTATTGCAAATTATAACTTGAAGATCTGAACTTGTAATTGTCAAATACAGAACTTAAAATTGATAGCTTCTAATTATTATTTCAAATTATAACGTGAAGATCTGAACTTGTAATTGTCAAATACAGAACTTAAAATTGATAGCTTCTAATTATTATTGCAAATTATAACTTGAAGATCAGAACTTGTAATTGTCAAATACAGAACTTAAAATTGATAGCTTCAAATTATAATTTCAAATTATAACTTGAAGATCTGAACTTGTAATTGCCAAATACAGAGCTTAAAATTGATAGCTTCTAATTATTATTGCAAATTATAACTTGAAGATCTGAACTTGAAATTGTCAAATACAGAACTTCTAATTGTTAAATACAAATTATTAGTGCAAATTATAACTTGAAGACCTGAACTTGTAATAGGTAAATACAGAACTTTGAATTGTTAAATTCAAACTAAGATTGCAAATAATAATTTGAAGATCTGAACTTGTAATAGTCAAATACAGAACTTAAAATTGATAGCTTCTAATTATTATTGTAAATTATAACTTGAAGATCTGAACTTGTGATAGTGAATTACAGAACTTAGATATGTTAAATTCAAATTATTATTTCAAATTATAACTTGAAGATCTGAACTAGTAATTGTCAAATACAGAACTTAAAATTGATAGCTTCTAATTATTATTGCAAATTATAACTTGAAGATCTGAACTTGTAATTGTCAAATACAGAACTTAAAATTGATAGCATCTAATTATTATTTCAAATTATAACTAGAAGTTCTGAACTTGTAATTGTCAAATACAGAACTTAAAATTGATAGCTTCTAATTAATATTGCAAATAATAACTTGAAGATCTGTACTTGTAATTGTCAAATACAGTACTTAAAATTGATAGCTTATAATTATAGTTCAAATTATAACTTGAAGATCTGAACTTGTAATAGTCAAATACAGAACTTCGAATTGTTAAATACAAATTATTAGTGCAAATTATAACTTGAAGATCTGCACTTGTAATAGGTAAATACAGAACTTCTAATTGTTAAATTCAAACTAAGATTGAAAATAATAATTTGAAGATCTGAACTTGTAATAGTCAAATACAGAACTTCTAATTGTTAAATACAAATTATTAGTGCAAATTATAACTAGAAGATCTGAACTAGTAATTGTCAAATACAGAACTTAAATATGATAGCTTCTAATTATTATTGTAAATTATAACTTGAAGATCTGAACTTGTAATTGTCAAATACAGAACTTAAAATTGATAGCTTCCAATTATTATTGCAAATAATAACTTGAAGATCTGAACTTGTAATTGTCAAATACAGAACTTAAAATTGATAGCTTCTAATTATTATTGCAAATTATAACTTGAAGTTCTGAACTCGTAATTGTCAAATACAGAACTTACAATTGATAGCTTCTAATTATTATTGCAAATTATAATTTGAAGATGTGAACTTGTAATAGACAAATACGCAACTTAGCATTGTTAAATACAAATTATGATTGCAAATTAAAACTTGAAGATCTGAACTAGTAATTGTCAAATACAGAACTTAAAATTGATAGCTTATAATTATAATTCAAATTATAACTTGAAGATCTGTACTTGTAATAGTGAATTACAGAACTTAGATTTGTTAAATTCAAATTATTATTTCAAATTATAACTTGAAGATCTGAACTAGTAATTGTCAAATACAGACCTTAAAATTGATAACTTCTAATTATTATTGCAAATTATAACTTGAAGATCTGAACTTGTAATTGTCAAATACAGAACTTAAAATTGATAGCTTCTAATTATTATTGTAAATTATAACTTGAAGATCTGAACTTGTAATTGTCAAATACAGAACTTAAAATTGATAGCTTCTAATTATTATTGCAAATTATAACTTGAAGTTCTGAACTTGTAATTGTCAAACACAGAACTTACAATTGATAGCTTCTAATTATTATTGCAAATTATAATTTGAAGATGTGAACTTGTAATAGACAAATACGCAACTTAGCATTGTTAAATACAAATTATGATTGCAAATTAAAACTTGAAGATCTGAACTAGTAATTGTCAAATACAGAACTTAAAATTGATAGCTTATAATTATAATTCAAATTATAACTTGAAGATCTGTACTTGTAATAGTGAATTACAGAACTTAGATTTGTTAAATTCAAATTATTATTTCAAATTATAACTTGAAGATCTGAACTAGTAATTGTCAAATACAGACCTTAAAATTGATCACTTCTAATTATTATTGCAAATTATAACTTGAAGATCTGAACTTGTAATTGTCAAATACAGAACTTAAAATTGATAGCTTCTAATTATTATTGTAAATTATAACTTGAAGATCTGAACTTGTAATTGTCAAATACAGAACTTAAAATTGATAGCTTCTAATTATTATTGCAACTAATAACTTGAAGATCTGAACTTGTAATTGTCAAATACAGAACTTAAAATTGATAGCTTCAAATTATTATTAAAAATTATAATTTGAAGATCTGAACTTGTAATAGACAAATACGCAACTTAGCATTGTGAATTACAAATTGTGATTGCAAATTATAACTTGAACATCTGAACCTGTAATAGGTAAATACAGAACTTAAAATTGATAGCTTCTAATTATTATTGCAACTAATAACTTGAAGATCTGAACTTGTAATTGTCAAATACAGAACTTAAAATTGATAGCTTCTAATTATTATTGCAAATTATAATTTGAAGATCTGAACTTGTAATAGACAAATACGCAACTTAGCATTGTTAAATACAAATTGTGATTGCAAATTATAACTTGAACATCTGAACCTGTAATAGGTAAATACAGAACTTCGAATTGTTAAATTCAAACTAAGATTGCAAATAATAATTCGATGATCTGAACTTGTAATAGTCAAATACCGAACTTCTAATTGTTAAATACAAATTATTAGTGCAAATTATAACTTGAAGATCTGAACTAGTAATTGTCAAATACAGAACTTAAAATTGATAGCTTTTAATTATTATTGCAAATTATAACTTGAAGATCTGAACTTGTAATTGTCAAATACAGAACTTAAAATTGATAGCTTCTAATTATTATTTCAAATTATAACGTGAAGATCTGAACTTGTAATTGTCAAATACAGAACTTAAAATTGATAGCGTCTAATTATTATTGCAAATTATAACTTGAAGATCTGAACTTGTAATTGTCAAATACAGAACTTCTAATTGTTAAATACAAATTATTAGTGCAAATTATAACTTGAATATCTGAACTTGTAATTGTCAAATACAGAACTTAAAATTGATAGCTTCTAATTATTATTGTAAATTATAACTTGAAGATCTGAACTTGTAATAGTGAATTACAGAACTTAGATTTGTTAAATTCAAATTATTATTTCAAATTATAACTTGAAGATCTGAACTAGTAATTGTCAAATACAGAACTTAAAATTGATAGCTTCTAATTATTATTGCAAATTATAACTTGAAGATCTGAACTTGTAATTGTCAAATACAGAACTTAAAATTGATAGCTTCTAATTATTATTGTAAATTATAACTTGAAGATCTGAACTTGTAATTGTCAAATACAGAACTTATAATTGATAGCTTCTAATTATTATTGCAAATAATAACTTGAAGATCTGAACTTGTAATTGTCAAATGCAGAACTTAAAATTGATAGCTTCTAATTATTATTGCAAATAATAATTTGAAGATCTGTACTTGTAATTGTCAAATACAGAACTTAAAATTGATAGCTTCTAATTATTATTGCAAATTATAACTTGAAGATCTGAACTTGTAATTGTCAAATACAGAACCTAAAATTGATAGCTTCTAATTATTATTGTAAATTATAACTTGAAGATCTGAACTAGTAATTGTCAAATACAGAACTTAAAATTGATAGCTTCTAATTATTATTGCAAATTATAACTTGAAGATCTGAACTTGTAATTGTCAATTACAGAACTTAAAATTGATAGCTCCTAATTATTATTTCAAATTATAACTTGAAGATCTGAACTAGTAATTGTCAAATACAGAACTTAAAATTGATAGCTTATAATTATAATTCAAATTATAACTTGAAGATCTGAACTTGTAATAGTGAATTACAGAACTTAGATTTGTTAAATTCAAATTATTATTTCAAATTATAACTTGAAGATCTGTACTAGTAATTGTCAAATACAGACCTTAAAATTGATAACTTTTAATTATTATTGCAAATTATAACTTGAAGATCTGAACTTGTAATTGTCAAATACAGAACTTAAAATTGATAGCTTCTAATTATTATTGTAAATTATAACTTGAAGATCTGAACTTGTAATTGTAAATACAGAACTTAAAATTGATAGCTTCTAATTATTATTGCAACTAATAACTTGAAGATCTGTACTAGTAATTGTCAAATACAGACCTTAAAATTGATAACTTTTAATTATTATTGCAAATTATAACTTGAAGATCTGAACTTGTAATTGTCAAATACAGAACTTAAAATTGATAGCTTCTAATTATTATTGCAAATAATAACTTGAAGATCTGAACTTGTAATTGTCAAATGCAGAACTAAAATTGATTGCTTCTAATTATTATTGCAAATAATAATTTGAAGATCTGTACTTGTAATTGTCAAATACAGAACTTAAAATTGATAGCTTATAATAATAATTCAAATTATAACTTGAAGATCTGAACTTGTAATAGTCAAATACAGAACTTCGAATTGTTAAATACAAATTATTAGTGCAAATTATAACTTGAAGATCTGAACTTGTAATAGGTAAATACAGAACTTCGAATTGTTAAATTCAACCTAAGATTGCAAATAATAATTTGAAGATCTGAACTTGTAATAGTCAAATACAGAACTTAAAATTGATAGCTTCTAATTATTATTGCAAATTATAACTTGAAGATCTGAACTTGTAATTGTCAAATACAGAACTTAAAATTGATAGCTTCTAATTATTATTGCAAATTATAACTTGAATATCTGAACTTGTAATTGTCAAATACAGAACTTAAAATTGATAGCTTCTAATTATTATTTCAAATTATAACTTGAAGATATGAACTTGTAATTGTCAAATACAGAACTTAAAATTGATAGCTACTAATTATTATTGCAAATAATAACTTGAAGATCTGTATATGTAATTGTCAAATACAGAACTTAAAGTTGATAGCTTATAATTATAGTTCAAATTATAACTTGAAGATCTGAACTTGTAATAGTCAAATACAGAACTTCGAGTTGTTAAATACAAATTATTAGTGCAAATTATAACTTGAAGATCTGAACTTGCAAATAGGTAAATACAGAACTTCGAATTGTTAAATTCAAACTAAGATTGCAAATAATAATTTGAAGATCTGAACTTGTAATAGTCAAATACAGAACTTAAAATTGATAGCTTCTAATTATTATTGTAAATTATAACTTGAAGATCTGAACTTGTAATAGTGAATTACAGAACTTAGATTTGTTAAATTCAAATTATTATTTCAAATTATAACTTGAAGATCTGAACTAGTAATTGTCAAATACAGACCTTAAAATTGATAGCTTCTAATTATTATTGCAAATTATAACTTGAAGATCTGAACTTGTAATTGTCAATTACAGAACTTAAAATTGATAGCTTCTAATTATTATTTCAAATTATAACTTGAAGATCTGAACTAGTAATTGTCAAATACAGAACTTAAAATTGATAGCTTATAATTATAATTCAAATTATAACTTGAAGATCTGAACTTGTAATAGTGAATTACAGAACTTAGATTTGTTAAATTCAAATTATTATTTCAAATTATAACTTGAAGATCTGTACTAGTAATTGTCAAATACAGACCTTAAAATTGATAACTTCTAATTATTATTGAAAATTATAACTTGAAGATCTGAACTTGTAATTGTCAAATACAGAACTTAAAATTGATAGCTTCTAATTATTATTGTAAATTATAACTTGAAGATCTGAACTTGTAATTGTAAATACAGAACTTAAAATTGATAGCTTCTAATTATTATTGCAACTAATAACTTGAAGATCTGAACTTGTAATTGTCAAATACAGAACTTAAAATTGATAGCTTCTAATTATTATTGCAAATTATAATTTGAAGATCTGAACTTGTAATAGACAAATACGCAACTTAGCATTGTTAAATACAAATTGTGATTGCAAATTATAACTTGAACATCTGAACCTGTAATAGGTAAATACAGAACTTTGAATTGTTAAATTCAAACTAAGATTGCAAATAATAATTTGAAGATCTGAACTTGTAATAGTCAAATACAGAACTTAAAATTGATAGCTTCTAATTATTATTGTAAATTATAACTTGAAGATCTGAACTTGTGATAGTGAATTACAGAACTTAGATATGTTAAATTCAAATTATTATTTCAAATTATAACTTGAAGATCTGAACTAGTAATTGTCAAATACAGAACTTAAAATTGATAGCTTCTAATTATTATTGCAAATTATAACTTGAAGATCTGAACTTGTAATTGTCAAATACAGAACTTAAAATTGATAGCATCTAATTATTATTTCAAATTATAACTAGAAGTTCTGAACTTGTAATTGTCAAATACAGAACTTAAAATTGATAGCTTCTAATTAATATTGCAAATAATAACTTGAAGATCTGTACTTGTAATTGTCAAATACAGTACTTAAAATTGATAGCTTATAATTATAGTTCAAATTATAACTTGAAGATCTGAACTTGTAATAGTCAAATACAGAACTTCGAATTGTTAAATACAAATTATTAGTGCAAATTATAACTTGAAGATCTGCACTTGTAATAGGTAAATACAGAACTTCTAATTGTTAAATTCAAACTAAGATTGCAAATAATAATTTGAAGATCTGAACTTGTAATAGTCAAATACAGAACTTCTAATTGTTAAATACAAATTATTAGTGCAAATTATAACTTGAAGATCTGAACTAGTAATTGTCAAATACAGAACTTAAATATGATAGCTTCTAATTATTATTGTAAATTATAACTTGAAGATCTGAACTTGTAATTGTCAAATACAGAACTTGAAATTGATAGCTTCCAATTATTATTGCAAATAATAACTTGAAGATCTGAACTTGTAATTGTCAAATACAGAACTTAAAATTGATAGCTTCTAATTATTATTGCAAATTATAACTTGAAGTTCTGAACTCGTAATTGTCAAATACAGAACTTACAATTGATAGCTTCTAATTATTATTGCAAATTGTAATTTGAAGATGTGAACTTGTAATAGACAAATACGCAACTTAGCATTGTTAAATACAAATTATGATTGCAAATTAAAACTTGAAGATCTGAACTAGTAATTGTCAAATACAGAACTTAAAATTGATAGCTTATAATTATAATTCAAATTATAACTTGAAGATCTGTACTTGTAATAGTGAATTACAGAACTTAGATTTGTTAAATTCAAATTATTATTTCAAATTATAACTTGAAGATCTGAACTAGTAATTGTCAAATACAGACCTTAAAATTGATAACTTCTAATTATTATTGCAAATTATAACTTGAAGATCTGAACTTGTAATTGTCAAATACAGAACTTAAAATTGATAGCTTCTAATTATTATTGTAAATTATAACTTGAAGATCTGAACTTGTAATTGTCAAATACAGAACTTAAAATTGATAGCTTCTAATTATTATTGCAAATTATAACTTGAAGTTCTGAACTTGTAATTGTCAAACACAGAACTTACAATTGATAGCTTCTAATTATTATTGCAAATTATAATTTGAAGATGTGAACTTGTAATAGACAAATACGCAACTTAGCATTGTTAAATACAAATTATGATTGCAAATTAAAACTTGAAGATCTGAACTAGTAATTGTCAAATACAGAACTTAAAATTGATAGCTTATAATTATAATTCAAATTATAACTTGAAGATTTGTACTTGTAATAGTGAATTACAGAACTTAGATTTGTTAAATTCAAATTATTATTTCAAATTATAACTTGAAGATCTGAACTAGTAATTGTCAAATACAGACCTTAAAATTGATCACTTCTAATTATTATTGCAAATTATAACTTGAAGATCTGAACTTGTAATTGTCAAATACAGAACTTAAAATTGATAGCTTCTAATTATTATTGTAAATTATAACTTGAAGATCTGAACTTGTAATTGTCAAATACAGAACTTAAAATTGATAGCTTCTAATTATTATTGCAACTAATAACTTGAAGATCTGAACTTGTAATTGTCAAATACAGAACTTCTAATTGTTAAATACAAATTATTAGTGCAAATTATAACTTGAAGATCTGAACTAGTAATTGTCAAATACAGAACTTAAAATTGATAGCTTCTAATTATTATTGCAAATTATAACTTGTAGATCTGAACTAGTAATTGTCAAATACAGAACTTAAAATTGATAGCTTCTAATTATTATTGCAAATTATAACTTGAAGATCTGAACTTGTAATTGTCAAATACAGAACTTAAAATTGATAGCTTCTAATTATTATTGTAAATTATAACTTGAAGATCTGTACTTGTAATTGTCAAATACAGAACTTAAAATTGATAGCTTCTAATTATTATTGCAAATTATAACTTGAAGATCTGAACTTGTAATTGTCAAACGCAGAACTTA
Source organism: Cantharis lateralis (assembly GCA_963170105.1). Lineage (NCBI taxonomy): Eukaryota > Metazoa > Arthropoda > Insecta > Coleoptera > Cantharidae > Cantharis > Cantharis lateralis. The sequence continues at coordinate 26,508,944 of OY720627.1, forward strand.
AAATTGATTGCTTCTAATTATTATTGCAAATAATAATTTGAAGATCTGTACTTGTAATTGTCAAATACAGAACTTAAAATTGATAGCTTATAATAATAATTCAAATTATAACTTGAAGATCTGAACTTGTAATAGTCAAATACAGAACTTCGAATTGTTAAATACAAATTATTAGTGCAAATTATAACTTGAAGATCTGAACTTGTAATAGGTAAATACAGAACTTCGAATTGTTAAATTCAACCTAAGATTGCAAATAATAATTTGAAGATCTGAACTTGTAATAGTCAAATACAGAACTTAAAATTGATAGCTTCTAATTATTATTGCAAATTATAACTTGAAGATCTGAACTTGTAATTGTCAAATACAGAACTTAAAATTGATAGCTTCTAATTATTATTGCAAATTATAACTTGAATATCTGAACTTGTAATTGTCAAATACAGAACTTAAAATTGATAGCTTCTAATTATTATTTCAAATTATAACTTGAAGATATGAACTTGTAATTGTCAAATACAGAACTTAAAATTGATAGCTACTAATTATTATTGCAAATAATAACTTGAAGATCTGTATATGTAATTGTCAAATACAGAACTTAAAATTGATAGCTTCTAATTATTATTGCAACTAATAACTTGAAGATCTGAACTTGTAATTGTCAAATACAGAACTTAAAATTGATAGCTTCTAATTATTATTGCAAATTATAATTTGAAGATCTGAACTTGTAATAGACAAATACGCAACTTAGCATTGTTAAATACAAATTGTGATTGCAAATTATAACTTGAACATCTGAACCTGTAATAGGTAAATACAGAACTTCGAATTGTTAAATTCAAACTAAGATTGCAAATAATAATTCGATGATCTGAACTTGTAATAGTCAAATACCGAACTTCTAATTGTTAAATACAAATTATTAGTGCAAATTATAACTTGAAGATCTGAACTAGTAATTGTCAAATACAGAACTTAAAATTGATAGCTTCTAATTATTATTGCAAATTATAACTTGAAGATCTGAACTTGTAATTGTCAAATACAGAACTTAAAATTGATAGCTTCTAATTATTATTTCAAATTATAACGTGAAGATCTGAACTTGTAATTGTCAAATACAGAACTTAAAATTGATAGCGTCTAATTATTATTGCAAATTATAACTTGAAGATCTGAACTTGTAATTGTCAAATACAGAACTTCTAATTGTTAAATACAAATTATTAGTGCAAATTATAACTTGAATATCTGAACTTGTAATTGTCAAATACAGAACTTAAAATTGATAGCTTCTAATTATTATTGTAAATTATAACTTGAAGATCTGAACTTGTAATAGTGAATTACAGAACTTAGATTTGTTAAATTCAAATTATTATTTCAAATTATAACTTGAAGATCTGAACTAGTAATTGTCAAATACAGAACTTAAAATTGATAGCTTCTAATTATTATTGCAAATTATAACTTGAAGATCTGAACTTGTAATTGTCAAATACAGAACTTAAAATTGATAGCTTCTAATTATTATTGTAAATTATAACTTGAAGATCTGAACTTGTAATTGTCAAATACAGAACTTATAATTGATAGCTTCTAATTATTATTGCAAATAATAACTTGAAGATCTGAACTTGTAATTGTCAAATGCAGAACTTAAAATTGATAGCTTCTAATTATTATTGCAAATAATAATTTGAAGATCTGTACTTGTAATTGTCAAATACAGAACTTAAAATTGATAGCTTATAATAATAATTCAAATTATAACTTGAAGATCTGAACTTGTAATAATCAAATACAGAACTTCGAATTGTTAAATACAAATTATTAGTGCAAATTATAACTTGAAGATCTGAACTTGTAATAGGTAAATACAGAACTTCGAATTGTTAAATTCAACCTAAGATTGCAAATAATAATTTGAAGATCTGAACTTGTAATAGTCAAATACAGAACTTAAAATTGATAGCTTCTAATTATTATTGCAAATTATAACTTGAAGATCTGAACTTGTAATTGTCAAATACAGAACCTAAAATTGATAGCTTCTAATTATTATTGTAAATTATAACTTGAAGATCTGAACTAGTAATTGTCAAATACAGAACTTAAAATTGATAGCTTCTAATTATTATTGCAAATTATAACTTGAAGATCTGAACTTGTAATTGTCAATTACAGAACTTAAAATTGATAGCTCCTAATTATTATTTCAAATTATAACTTGAAGATCTGAACTAGTAATTGTCAAATACAGAACTTAAAATTGATAGCTTATAATTATAATTCAAATTATAACTTGAAGATCTGAACTTGTAATAGTGAATTACAGAACTTAGATTTGTTAAATTCAAATTATTATTTCAAATTATAACTTGAAGATCTGTACTAGTAATTGTCAAATACAGACCTTAAAATTGATAACTTTTAATTATTATTGCAAATTATAACTTGAAGATCTGAACTTGTAATTGTCAAATACAGAACTTAAAATTGATAGCTTCTAATTATTATTGTAAATTATAACTTGAAGATCTGAACTTGTAATTGTAAATACAGAACTTAAAATTGATAGCTTCTAATTATTATTGCAACTAATAACTTGAAGATCTGAACTTGTAATTGTCAAATACAGAACTTAAAATTGATAGCTTCTAATTATTATTGCAAATTATAACTTGAAGATCTGAACTTGTAATTGTCAAATACAGAACTTAAAATTGATAGCTTCTAATTATTATTGTAAATTATAACTTGAAGATCTGTACTTGTAATTGTCAAATACAGAACTTAAAATTGATAGCTTCTAATTATTATTGCAAATAATAACTTGAAGATCTGAACTTGTAATTGTCAAATGCAGAACTAAAATTGATTGCTTCTAATTATTATTGCAAATAATAATTTGAAGATCTGTACTTGTAATTGTCAAATACAGAACTTAAAATTGATAGCTTATAATAATAATTCAAATTATAACTTGAAGATCTGAACTTGTAATAGTCAAATACAGAACTTCGAATTGTTAAATACAAATTATTAGTGCAAATTATAACTTGAAGATCTGAACTTGTAATAGGTAAATACAGAACTTCGAATTGTTAAATTCAACCTAAGATTGCAAATAATAATTTGAAGATCTGATCTTGTAATAGTCAAATACAGAACTTAAAATTGATAGCTTCTAATTATTATTGCAAATTATAACTTGAAGATCTGAACTTGTAATTGTCAAATACAGAACTTAAAATTGATAGCTTCTAATTATTATTGCAAATTATAACTTGAATATCTGAACTTGTAATGGTCAAATACAGAACTTAAAATTGATAGCTTCTAATTATTATTTCAAATTATAACTTGAAGATATGAACTTGTAATTGTCAAATACAGAACTTAAAATTGATAGCTACTAATTATTATTGCAAATAATAACTTGAAGATCTGTATATGTAATTGTCAAATACAGAACTTAAAGTTGATAGCTTATAATTATAGTTCAAATTATAACTTGAAGATCTGAACTTGTAATAGTCAAATACAGAACTTCGAGTTGTTAAATACAAATTATTAGTGCAAATTATAACTTGAAGATCTGAACTTGCAAATAGGTAAATACAGAACTTCGAATTGTTAAATTCAAACTAAGATTGCAAATAATAATTCGAAGATCTGAACTTGTAATAGTCAAATACAGAACTTCTAATTGTTAAATACAAATTATTAGTGCAAATTATAACTTGAAGATCTGAACTAGTAATTGTCAAATACAGAACTTAAAATTGATAGCTTCTAATTATTATTGCAAATTATAACTTGAAGATCTGAACTTGTAATTGTCAAATACAGAACTTAAAATTGATAGCTTCTAATTATTATTTCAAATTATAACGTGAAGATCTGAACTTGTAATTGTCAAATACAGAACTTAAAATTGATAGCTTCTAATTATTATTGCAAATTATAACTTGAAGATCAGAACTTGTAATTGTCAAATACAGAACTTAAAATTGATAGCTTCAAATTATAATTTCAAATTATAACTTGAAGATCTGAACTTGTAATAGGTAAATACAGAACTTTGAATTGTTAAATTCAAACTAAGATTGCAAATAATAATTTGAAGATCTGAACTTGTAATAGTCAAATACAGAACTTAAAATTGATAGCTTCTAATTATTATTGTAAATTATAACTTGAAGATCTGAACTTGTGATAGTGAATTACAGAACTTAGATATGTTAAATTCAAATTATTATTTCAAATTATAACTTGAAGATCTGAACTAGTAATTGTCAAATACAGAACTTAAAATTGATAGCTTCTAATTATTATTGCAAATTATAACTTGAAGATCTGAACTTGTAATTGTCAAATACAGAACTTAAAATTGATAGCATCTAATTATTATTTCAAATTATAACTAGAAGTTCTGAACTTGTAATTGTCAAATACAGAACTTAAAATTGATAGCTTCTAATTAATATTGCAAATAATAACTTGAAGATCTGTACTTGTAATTGTCAAATACAGTACTTAAAATTGATAGCTTATAATTATAGTTCAAATTATAACTTGAAGATCTGAACTTGTAATAGTCAAATACAGAACTTCGAATTGTTAAATACAAATTATTAGTGCAAATTATAACTTGAAGATCTGCACTTGTAATAGGTAAATACAGAACTTCTAATTGTTAAATTCAAACTAAGATTGCAAATAATAATTTGAAGATCTGAACTTGTAATAGTCAAATACAGAACTTCTAATTGTTAAATACAAATTATTAGTGCAAATTATAACTTGAAGATCTGAACTAGTAATTGTCAAATACAGAACTTAAATATGATAGCTTCTAATTATTATTGTAAATTATAACTTGAAGATCTGAACTTGTAATTGTCAAATACAGAACTTGAAATTGATAGCTTCCAATTATTATTGCAAATAATAACTTGAAGATCTGAACTTGTAATTGTCAAATACAGAACTTAAAATTGATAGCTTCTAATTATTATTGCAAATTATAACTTGAAGTTCTGAACTCGTAATTGTCAAATACAGAACTTAAAATTGATAGCTTCTAATTATTATTGTAAATTATAACTTGAAGATCTGAACTTGTAATTGTAAATACAGAACTTAAAATTGATAGCTTCTAATTATTATTGCAACTAATAACTTGAAGATCTGAACTTGTAATTGCCAAATACAGAACTTAAAATTGATAGCTTCTAATTATTATTGCAAATTATAACTTGAAGATCTGAACTTGAAATTGTCAAATACAGAACTTCTAATTGTTAAATACAAATTATTAGTGCAAATTATAACTTGAAGATCTGAACTTGTAATAGGTAGATACAGAACTTTGAATTGTTAAATTCAAACTAAGATTGCAAATAATAATTTGAAGATCTGAACTTGTAATAGTCAAATACAGAACTTAAAATTGATAGCTTCTAATTATTATTGTAAATTATAACTTGAAGATCTGAACTTGTGATAGTGAATTACAGAACTTAGATATGTTAAATTCAAATTATTATTTCAAATTATAACTTGAAGATCTGAACTAGTAATTGTCAAATACAGAACTTAAAATTGATAGCTTCTAATTATTATTGCAAATTATAACTTGAAGATCTGAACTTGTAATTGTCAAATACAGAACTTAAAATTGATAGCATCTAATTATTATTTCAAATTATAACTAGAAGTTCTGAACTTGTAATTGTCAAATACAGAACTTAAAATTGATAGCTTCTAATTAATATTGCAAATAATAACTTGAAGATCTGTACTTGTAATTGTCAAATACAGTACTTAAAATTGATAGCTTATAATTATAGTTCAAATTATAACTTGAAGATCTGAACTTGTAATAGTCAAATACAGAACTTCGAATTGTTAAATACAAATTATTAGTGCAAATTATAACTTGAAGATCTGCACTTGTAATAGGTAAATACAGAACTTCTAATTGTTAAATTCAAACTAAGATTGCAAATAATAATTTGAAGATCTGAACTTGTAATGGTCAAATACAGAACTTCTAATTGTTAAATACAAATTATTAGTGCAAATTATAACTTGAAGATCTGAACTAGTAATTGTCAAATACAGAACTTAAATATGATAGCTTCTAATTATTATTGTAAATTATAACTTGAAGATCTGAACTTGTAATTGTCAAATACAGAACTTGAAATTGATAGCTTCCAATTATTATTGCAAATAATAACTTGAAGATCTGAACTTGTAATTGTCAAATACAGAACTTAAAATTGATAGCTTCTAATTATTATTGCAAATTATAACTTGAAGTTCTGAACTCGTAATTGTCAAATACAGAACTTACAATTGATAGCTTCTAATTATTATTGCAAATTATAATTTGAAGATGTGAACTTGTAATAGACAAATACGCAACTTAGCATTGTTAAATACAAATTATGATTGCAAATTAAAACTTGAAGATCTGAACTAGTAATTGTCAAATACAGAACTTAAAATTGATAGCTTATAATTATAATTCAAATTATAACTTGAAGATCTGTACTTGTAATAGTGAATTACAGAACTTAGATTTGTTAAATTCAAATTATTATTTCAAATTATAACTTGAAGATCTGAACTAGTAATTGTCAAATACAGACCTTAAAATTGATAACTTCTAATTATTATTGCAAATTATAACTTGAAGATCTGAACTTGTAATTGTCAAATACAGAACTTAAAATTGATAGCTTCTAATTATTATTGTAAATTATAACTTGAAGATCTGAACTTGTAATTGTCAAATACAGAACTTAAAATTGATAGCTTCTAATTATTATTGCAAATTATAACTTGAAGTTCTGAACTTGTAATTGTCAAACACAGAACTTACAATTGATAGCTTCTAATTATTATTGCAAATTATAATTTGAAGATGTGAACTTGTAATAGACAAATACGCAACTTAGCATTGTTAAATACAAATTATGATTGCAAATTAAAACTTGAAGATCTGAACTAGTAATTGTCAAATACAGAACTTAAAATTGATAGCTTATAATTACAATTCAAATTAGAACTTGAAGATCTGTACTTGTAATAGTGAATTACAGAACTTAGATTTGTTAAATTCAAATTATTATTTCAAATTATAACTTGAAGATCTGAACTAGTAATTGTCAAATACAGACCTTAAAATTGATCACTTCTAATTATTATTGCAAATTATAACTTGAAGATCTGAACTTGTAATTGTCAAATACAGAACTTAAAATTGATAGCTTCTAATTATTATTGTAAATTATAACTTGAAGATCTGAACTTGTAATTGTCAAATACAGAACTTAAAATTGATAGCTTCTAATTATTATTGCAACTAATAACTTGAAGATCTGAACTTGTAATTGTCAAATACAGAACTTCTAATTGTTAAATACAAATTATTAGTGCAAATTATAACTTGAAGATCTGAACTAGTAATTGTCAAATACAGAACTTAAAATTGATAGCTTCTAATTATTATTGCAAATTAAAACTTGTAGCTCTGAACTAGTAATTGTCAAATACAGAACTTAAAATTGATAGCTTCTAATTATTATTGCAAATTATAACTTGAAGATCTGAACTTGTAATTGTCAAATACAGAACTTAAAATTGATAGCTTCTAATTATTATTGTAAATTATAACTTGAAGATCTGTACTTGTAATTGTCAAATACAGAACTTAAAATTGATAGCTTCTAATTATTATTGCAAATAATAACTTGAAGATCTGAACTTGTAATTGTCAAATGCAGAACTTAAAATTGATTGCTTCTAATTATTATTGCAAATAATAATTTGAAGATCTGTACTTGTAATTGTCAAATACAGAACTTAAAATTGATAGCTTATAATAATAATTCAAATTATAACTTGAAGATCTGAACTTGTAATAGTCAAATACAGAACTTCGAATTGTTAAATACAAATTATTAGTGCAAATTATAACTTGAAGATCTGAACTTGTAATAGGTAAATACAGAACTTCGAATTGTTAAATTCAACCTAAGATTGCAAATAATAATTTGAAGATCTGAACTTGTAATAGTCAAATACAGAACTTAAAATTGATAGCTTCTAATTATTATTGCAAATTATAACTTGAAGATCTGAACTTGTAATTGTCAAATACAGAACTTAAAATTGATAGCTTCTAATTATTATTGCAAATTATAACTTGAATATCTGAACTTGTAATTGTCAAATACAGAACTTAAAATTGATAGCTTCTAATTATTATTTCAAATTATAACTTGAAGATATGAACTTGTAATTGTCAAATACAGAACTTAAAATTGATAGCTACTAATTATTATTGCAAATAATAACTTGAAGATCTGTATATGTAATTGTCAAATACAGAACTTAAAATTGATAGCTTCTAATTATTATTGCAACTAATAACTTGAAGATCTGAACTTGTAATTGTCAAATACAGAACTTAAAATTGATAGCTTCTAATTATTATTGCAAATTATAATTTGAAGATCTGAACTTGTAATAGACAAATACGCAACTTAGCATTGTTAAATACAAATTGTGATTGCAAATTATAACTTGAACATCTGAACCTGTAATAGGTAAATACAGAACTTCGAATTGTTAAATTCAAACTAAGATTGCAAATAATAATTCGATGATCTGAACTTGTAATAGTCAAATACCGAACTTCTAATTGTTAAATACAAATTATTAGTGCAAATTATAACTTGAAGATCTGAACTAGTAATTGTCAAATACAGAACTTAAAATTGATAGCTTCTAATTATTATTGCAAATTATAACTTGAAGATCTGAACTTGTAATTGTCAAATACAGAACTTAAAATTGATGGCTTCTAATTATTATTTCAAATTATAACGTGAAGATCTGAACTTGTAATTGTCAAATACAGAACTTAAAATTGATAGCGTCTAATTATTATTGCAAATTATAACTTGAAGATCTGAACTTGTAATTGTCAAATACAGAACTTCTAATTGTTAAATACAAATTATTAGTGCAAATTATAACTTGAATATCTGAACTTGTAATTGTCAAATACAGAACTTAAAATTGATAGCTTCTAATTATTATTGTAAATTATAACTTGAAGATCTGAACTTGTAATAGTGAATTACAGAACTTAGATTTGTTAAATTCAAATTATTATTTCAAATTATAACTTGAAGATCTGAACTAGTAATTGTCAAATACAGAACTTAAAATTGATAGCTTCTAATTATTATTGCAAATTATAACTTGAAGATCTGAACTTGTAATTGTCAAATACAGAACTTAAAATTGATAGCTTCTAATTATTATTGTAAATTATAACTTGAAGATCTGAACTTGTAATTGTCAAATACAGAACTTATAATTGATAGCTTCTAATTATTATTGCAAATAATAACTTGAAGATCTGAACTTGTAATTGTCAAATGCAGAACTTAAAATTGATAGCTTCTAATTATTATTGCAAATAATAATTTGAAGATCTGTACTTGTAATTGTCAAATACAGAACTTAAAATTGATAGCTTATAATAATAATTCAAATTATAACTTGAAGATCTGAACTTGTAATAATCAAATACAGAACTTCGAATTGTTAAATACAAATTATTAGTGCAAATTATAACTTGAAGATCTGAACTTGTAATAGGTAAATACAGAACTTCGAATTGTTAAATTCAACCTAAGATTGCAAATAATAATTTGAAGATCTGAACTTGTAATAGTCAAATATAGAACTTAAAATTGATAGCTTCTAATTATTATTGCAAATTATAACTTGAAGATCTGAACTTGTAATTGTCAAATACAGAACCTAAAATTGATAGCTTCTAATTATTATTGTAAATTATAACTTGAAGATCTGAACTAGTAATTGTCAAATACAGAACTTAAAATTGATAGCTTCTAATTATTATTGCAAATTATAACTTGAAGATCTGAACTTGTAATTGTCAATTACAGAACTTAAAATTGATAGCTCCTAATTATTATTTCAAATTATAACTTGAAGATCTGAACTAGTAATTGTCAAATACAGAACTTAAAATTGATAGCTTATAATTATAATTCAAATTATAACTTGAAGATCTGAACTTGTAATAGTGAATTACAGAACTTAGATTTGTTAAATTCAAATTATTATTTCAAATTATAACTTGAAGATCTGTACTAGTAATTGTCAAATACAGACCTTAAAATTGATAACTTTTAATTATTATTGCAAATTATAACTTGAAGATCTGAACTTGTAATTGTCAAATACAGAACTTAAAATTGATAGCTTCTAATTATTATTGTAAATTATAACTTGAAGATCTGAACTTGTAATTGTAAATACAGAACTTAAAATTGATAGCTTCTAATTATTATTGCAACTAATAACTTGAAGATCTGAACTTGTAATTGTCAAATACAGAACTTAAAATTGATAGCTTCTAATTATTATTGCAAATTATAACTTGAAGATCTGAACTTGTAATTGTCAAATACAGAACTTAAAATTGATAGCTTCTAATTATTATTGTAAATTATAACTTGAAGATCTGTACTTGTAATTGTCAAATACAGAACTTAAAATTGATAGCTTCTAATTATTATTGCAAATAATAACTTGAAGATCTGAACTTGTAATTGTCAAATGCAGAACTAAAATTGATTGCTTCTAATTATTATTGCAAATAATAATTTGAAGATCTGTACTTGTAATTGTCAAATACAGTACTTAAAATTGATAGCTTATAATAATAATTCAAATTATAACTTGAAGATCTGAACTTGTAATAGTCAAATACAGAACTTCGAATTGTAAAAATACAAATTATTAGTGCAAATTATAACTTGAAGATCTGAACTTGTAATAGGTAAATACAGAACTTCGAATTGTTAAATTCAACCTAAGATTGCAAATAATAATTTGAAGATCTGAACTTGTAATAGTCAAATACAGAACTTAAAATTGATAGCTTCTAATTATTATTGCAAATTATAACTTGAAGATCTGAACTTGTAATTGTCAAATACAGAACTTAAAATTGATAGCTTCTAATTATTATTGCAAATTATAACTTGAATATCTGAACTTGTAATTGTCAAATACAGAACTTAAAATTGATAGCTTCTAATTATTATTTCAAATTATAACTTGAAGATATGAACTTGTAATTGTCAAATACAGAACTTAAAATTGATAGCTACTAATTATTATTGCAAATAATAACTTGAAGATCTGTATATGTAATTGTCAAATACAGAACTTAAAGTTGATAGCTTATAATTATAGTTCAAATTATAACTTGAAGATCTGAACTTGTAATAGTCAAATACAGAACTTCGAGTTGTTAAATACAAATTATTAGTGCAAATTATAACTTGAAGATCTGAACTTGCAAATAGGTAAATACAGAACTTCGAATTGTTAAATTCAAACTAAGATTGCAAATAATAATTTGAAGATCTGAACTTGTAATAGTCAAATACAGAACTTAAAATTGATAGCTTCTAATTATTATTGTAAATTATAACTTGAAGATCTGAACTTGTAATAGTGAATTACAGAACTTAGATTTGTTAAATTCAAATTATTATTTCAAATTATAACTTGAAGATCTGAACTAGTAATTGTCAAATACAGACCTTAAAATTGATAGCTTCTAATTATTATTGCAAATTATAACTTGAAGATCTGAACTTGTAATTGTCAATTACAGAACTTAAAATTGATAGCTTCTAATTATTATTTCAAATTATAACTTGAAGATCTGAACTAGTAATTGTCAAATACAGAACTTAAAATTGATAGCTTATAATTATAATTCAAATTATAACTTGAAGATCTGAACTTGTAATAGTGAATTACAGAACTTAGATTTGTTAAATTCAAATTATTATTTCAAATTATAACTTGAAGATCTGTACTAGTAATTGTCAAATACAGACCTTAAAATTGATAACTTCTAATTATTATTGAAAATTATAACTTGAAGATCTGAACTTGTAATTGTCAAATACAGAACTTAAAATTGATAGCTTCTAATTATTATTGTAAATTATAACTTGAAGATCTGAACTTGTAATTGTAAATACAGAACTTAAAATTGATAGCTTCTAATTATTATTGCAACTAATAACTTGAAGATCTGAACTTGTAATTGTCAAATACAGAACTTAAAATTGATAGCTTCTAATTATTATTGCAAATTATAATTTGAAGATCTGAACTTGTAATAGACAAATACGCAACTTAGCATTGTTAAATACAAATTGTGATTGCAAATTATAACTTGAACATCTGAACCTGTAATAGGTAAATACAGAACTTCGAATTGTTAAATTCAAACTAAGATTGCAAATAATAATTCGATGATCTGAACTTGTAATAGTCAAATACCGAACTTCTAATTGTTAAATACAAATTATTAGTGCAAATTATAACTTGAAGATCTGAACTTGTAATTGTCAAATACAGAACTTAAAATTGATAGCTTCTAATTATTATTGCAAATTATAACGTGAAGATCTGAACTTGTAATTGTCAAATACAGAACTTAAAATTGATAGCTTCTAATTATTATTGCAAATTATAACTTGAAGATCTGAACTTGTAATTGTCAAATACAGAACTTCTAATTGTTAAATACAAATTATTAGTGCAAATTATAACTTGAATATCTGAACTTGTAATTGTCAAATACAGAACTTAAAATTGATAGCTTATAATTATAATTCAAATTATAACTTGAAGATCTGTACTTGTAATAGTGAATTACAGAACTTAGATTTGTTAAATTCAAATTATTATTTCAAATTATAACTTGAAGATCTGAACTAGTAATTGTCAAATACAGACCTTAAAATTGATCACTTCTAATTATTATTGCAAATTATAACTTGAAGATCTGAACTTGTAATTGTCAAATACAGAACTTAAAATTGATAGCTTCTAATTATTATTGTAAATTATAACTTGAAGATCTGAACTTGTAATTGTCAAATACAGAACTTAAAATTGATAGCTTCTAATTATTATTGCAACTAATAACTTGAAGATCTGAACTTGTAATTGTCAAATACAGAACTTAAAATTGATAGCTTCAAATTATTATTAAAAATTATAATTTGAAGATCTGAACTTGTAATAGACAAATACGCAACTTAGCATTGTTAATTACAAATTGTGATTGCAAATTATAACTTGAACATCTGAACCTGTAATAGGTAAATACAGAACTTCGAATTGTTAAATTCAAACTAAGATTGCAAATAATAATTCGAAGATCTGAACTTGTAATAGTCAAATACAGAACTTCTAATTGTTAAATACAAATTATTAGTGCAAATTATAACTTGAAGATCTGAACTAGTAATTGTCAAATACAGAACTTAAAATTGATAGCTTCTAATTATTATTGCAAATTATAACTTGAAGATCTGAACTTGTAATTGTCAAATACAGAACTTAAAATTGATAGCTTCTAATTATTATTTCAAATTATAACGTGAAGATCTGAACTTGTAATTGTCAAATACAGAACTTAAAATTGATAGCTTCAAATTATAATTTCAAATTATAACTTGAAGATCTGAACTTGTAATTGCCAAATACAGAACTTAAAATTGATAGCTTCTAATTATTATTGCAAATTATAACTTGAAGATCTGAACTTGAAATTGTCAAATACAGAACTTCTAATTGTTAAATACAAATTATTAGTGCAAATTATAACTTGAAGATCTGAACTTGTAATAGGTAAATACAGAACTTTGAATTGTTAAATTCAAACTAAGATTGCAAATAATAATTTGAAGATCTGAACTTGTAATAGTCAAATACAGAACTTAAAATTGATAGCTTCTAATTATTATTGTAAATTATAACTTGAAGATCTGAACTTGTGATAGTGAATTACAGAACTTAGATATGTTAAATTCAAATTATTATTTCAAATTATAACTTGAAGATCTGAACTAGTAATTGTCAAATACAGAACTTAAAATTGATAGCTTCTAATTATTATTGCAAATTATAACTTGAAGATCTGAACTTGTAATTGTCAAATACAGAACTTAAAATTGATAGCATCTAATTATTATTTCAAATTATAACTAGAAGTTCTGAACTTGTAATTGTCAAATACAGAACTTAAAATTGATAGCTTCTAATTAATATTGCAAATAATAACTTGAAGATCTGTACTTGTAATTGTCAAATACAGTACTTAAAATTGATAGCTTATAATTATAGTTCAAATTATAACTTGAAGATCTGAACTTGTAATAGTCAAATACAGAACTTCGAATTGTTAAATACAAATTATTAGTGCAAATTATAACTTGAAGATCTGCACTTGTAATAGGTAAATACAGAACTTCTAATTGTTAAATTCAAACTAAGATTGCAAATAATAATTTGAAGATCTGAACTTGTAATAGTCAAATACAGAACTTCTAATTGTTAAATACAAATTATTAGTGCAAATTATAACTTGAAGATCTGAACTAGTAATTGTCAAATACAGAACTTAAATATGATAGCTTCTAATTATTATTGTAAATTATAACTTGAAGATCTGAACTTGTAATTGTCAAATACAGAACTTGAAATTGATAGCTTCCAATTATTATTGCAAATAATAACTTGAAGATCTGAACTTGAAATTGTCAAATACAGAACTTAAAATTGATAGCTTCTAATTATTATTGCAAATTATAACTTGAAGTTCTGAACTCGTAATTGTCAAATACAGAACTTACAATTGATAGCTTCTAATTATTATTGCAAATTATAATTTGAAGATGTGAACTTGTAATAGACAAATACGCAACTTAGCATTGTTAAATACAAATTATGATTGCAAATTAAAACTTGAAGATCTGAACTAGTAATTGTCAAATACAGAACTTAAAATTGATAGCTTATAATTATAATTCAAATTATAACTTGAAGATCTGTACTTGTAATAGTGAATTACAGAACTTAGATTTGTTAAATTCAAATTATTATTTCAAATTATAACTTGAAGATCTGAACTAGTAATTGTCAAATACAGACCTTAAAATTGATAACTTCTAATTATTATTGCAAATTATAACTTGAAGATCTGAACTTGTAATTGTCAAATACAGAACTTAAAATTGATAGCTTCTAATTATTATTGTAAATTATAACTTGAAGATCTGAACTTGTAATTGTCAAATACAGAACTTAAAATTGATAGCTTCTAATTATTATTGCAAATTATAACTTGAAGTTCTGAACTTGTAATTGTCAAACACAGAACTTACAATTGATAGCTTCTAATTATTATTGCAAATTATAATTTGAAGATGTGAACTTGTAATAGACAAATACGCAACTTAGCATTGTTAAATACAAATTATGATTGCAAATTAAAACTTGAAGATCTGAACTAGTAATTGCCAAATACAGAACTTAAAATTGATAGCTTATAATTATAATTCAAATTATAACTTGAAGATCTGTACTTGTAATAGTGAATTACAGAACTTAGATTTGTTAAATTCAAATTATTATTTCAAATTATAACTTGAAGATCTGAACTAGTAATTGTCAAATACAGACCTTAAAATTGATCACTTCTAATTATTATTGCAAATTATAACTTGAAGATCTGAACTTGTAATTGTCAAATACAGAACTTAAAATTGATAGCTTCTAATTATTATTGTAAATTATAACTTGAAGATCTGAACTTGTAATTGTCAAATACAGAACTTAAAATTGATAGCTTCTAATTATTATTGCAACTAATAACTTGAAGATCTGAACTTGTAATTGTCAAATACAGAACTTAAAATTGATAGCTTCAAATTATTATTAAAAATTATAATTTGAAGATCTGAACTTGTAATAGACAAATACGCAACTTAGCATTGTTAATTACAAATTGTGATTGCAAATTATAACTTGAACATCTGAACCTGTAATAGGTAAATACAGAACTTCGAATTGTTAAATTCAAACTAAGATTGCAAATAATAATTCGAAGATCTGAACTTGTAATAGTCAAATACAGAACTTCTAATTGTTAAATACAAATTATTAGTGCAAATTATAACTTGAAGATCTGAACTAGTAATTGTCAAATACAGAACTTAAAATTGATAGCTTCTAATTATTATTGCAAACTATAACTTGAAGATCTGAACTTGTAATTGTCAAATACAGAACTTAAAATTGATAGCTTCTAATTATTATTTCAAATTATAACGTGAAGATCTGAACTTGTAATTGTCAAATACAGAACTTAAAATTGATAGCGTCTAATTATTATTGCAAATTATAACTTGAAGATCTGAACTTGTAATTGTCAAATACAGAACTTCTAATTGTTAAATACAAATTATTAGTGCAAATTATAACTTGAATATCTGAACTTGTAATTGTCAAATACAGAACTTAAAATTGATAGCTTCTAATTATTATTGTAAATTATAACTTGAAGATCTGAACTTGTAATAGTGAATTACAGATCTTAGATTTGTTAAATTCAAATTATTATTTCAAATTATAACTTGAAGATCTGAACTAGTAATTGTCAAATACAGAACTTAAAATTGATAGCTTCTAATTATTATTGCAAATTATAACTTGAAGATCTGAACTTGTAATTGTCAAATACAGAACTTAAAATTGATAGCTTCTAATTATTATTGTAAATTATAACTTGAAGATCTGTACTTGTAATTGTCAAATACAGAACTTAAAATTGATAGCTTCTAATTATTATTGCAAATAATAACTTGAAGATCTGAACTTGTAATTGTCAAATGCAGAACTTAAAATTGATAGCTTCTAATTATTATTGCAAATAATAATTTGAAGATCTGTACTTGTAATTGTCAAATACAGAACTTAAAATTGATAGCTTCTAATTATTATTGCAAATTATAACTTGAAGATCTGAACTTGTAATTGTCAAATACAGAACTTAAAATTGATAGCTTCTAATTATTATTGCAAATTATAACTTGAAGATCTGAACTTGTAATTGTCAAGTACAGAACTTAAAATTGATAGCTTCTAATTATTATTTCAAATTATAACTTGAAGATCTGAACTTGTAATTGTAAAATACAGAACTTAAAATTGATAGCTTCTAATTATTATTGCAAATTATAACTTGAAGATCTGAACTTGTAATTGTCAAATACAGAACTTCTAATTGTTAAATACAAATTATTAGTGCAAATTATAACTTGAAGATCTGAACTTGTAATTGTCAAATACAGAACTTCTAATTGTTAAATACAAATTATTAGTGCAAATTATAACTTGAAGATCTGAACTTGTAATAGGTAAATACAGAACTTCGAATTGTTAAATTCAACCTAAGATTGCAAATAATAATTTGAAGATCTGAACTTGTAATAGTCAAATACAGAACTTAAAATTGATAGCTTCTAATTATTATTGCAAATTATAACTTGAAGATCTGAACTTGTAATTGTCAAATACAGAACCTAAAATTGATAGCTTCTAATTATTATTGTAAATTATAACTTGAAGATCTGAACTAGTAATTGTCAAATACAGAACTTATAATTGATAGCTTATAATAATAATTCAAATTATAACTTGAAGATCTGAACTTGTAATAGTCAAATACAGAACTTCGAATTGTTAAATACAAATTATTAGTGCAAATTATAACTTGAAGATCTGAACTTGTAATAGGTAAATACAGAACTTCGAATTGTTAAATTCAACCTAAGATTGCAAATAATAATTTGAAGATCTGAACTTGTAATAGTCAAATACAGAACTTAAAATTGAGAGATTCTAATTATTATTGCAAATTATAACTTGAAGATCTGAACTTGTAATTGTCAAATACAGAACCTAAAATTGATAGCTTCTAATTATTATTGTAAATTATAACTTGAAGATCTGAACTAGTAATTGTCAAATACAGAACTTAAAATTTATAGCTTCCAATTATTATTGCAAATTATAACTTGAACATCTGAACTTGTAATTGTCAAATACAGAACTTAAAATTGATAGCTTCTAATTATTATTTCAAATTATAACTTGAAGATCTGAACTTGTAATTGTCAAATACAGAACTCAAAATTGATTGCTTCTAATTATTATTGCAAATTATAACTTGAAGATCTGAACTTGTAATTGTCAAATACAGAACTTAAAATTGATAGCTTCTAATTATTATTTCTAATTATAACTTGAAGATCTGAACTTGTAATTGCCTAATACAGAACTTAAAATTGATAGCTTCTAATTATTATTGCAAATTATAACTTGAAGATCTGAACTTGTAATTGTCAAATACAGAACTTCTAATTGTTAAATACAAATTATTAGTGCAAATTATAACTTGAAGATCTGAACTTGTAATTGTCAAATACAGAACTTCTAATTGCTAAATACAAATTATTAGTGCAAATTATAACTTGAAGATCTGAACTTGTAATTGTCAAATACAGAACTTCTAATTATTAAATACAAATTTTTAGTGCAAATTATAACTTGAAGATCTGAACTAGTAATTGTCAAATACAGAACTTAAAATTGATAGCTTCTAATTATTATTGCAAATTATAACTTGAAGATCAGAACTTGTAATTGTCAAATACAGAACTTAAAATTGATAGCTTCTAATTATTATTTCAAATTATAACTTGAAGATCTGAACTTGTAATTGCCAAATACAGAACTTAAAATTGATAGCTTCTAATTATTATTGCAAATTATAACTTGAAGATCTGAACTTGAAATTGTCAAATACAGAACTTCTAATTGTTAAATACAAATTATTAGTGCTAATTATAACTTGAAGATCTGAACTTGTAATACGTAAATACAGAACTTTGAATTGTTAAATTCAAACTAAGATTGCAAATAATAATTTGAAGATCTGAACTTGTAATAGTCAACTACAGAACTTCTAATTGTTAAATACAAATTATTAGTGCAAATTATAACTTGAAGATCTGAACTAGTAATTGTCAAATACAGAACTTAAATATGATAGCTTCTAATTATTATTGTAAATTATAACTTGAAGATCTGAACTTGTAATTGTCAAATACAGAACTTAAAATTGATAGCTTCCAATTATTATTGCAAATTATAACTTGAAGATCTGAACTTGTAATTGTCAAATACAGAACTTAAAATTGATAGCTTCTAATTATTATTGCAAATTATAACTTGAAGTTCTGAACTTGTAATTGTCAAATACAGAACTTACAATTGATAGCTTCTAATTATTATTGCAAATTATAATTTGAAGATGTGAACTTGTAATAGACAAATACGCAACTTAGCATTGTTAAATACAAATTATGATTGCAAATTAAAACTTGAAGATCTGAACTAGTAATTGTCAAATACAGAACTTAAAATTGATAGCTTATAATTATAATTCAAATTATAACTTGAAGATCTGTACTTGTAATAGTGAATTACAGAACTTAGATTTGTTAAATTCAATTTATTATTTCAAATTATAACTTGAAGATCTGAACTAGTAATTGTCAAATACAGACCTTAAAATTGATAACTTCTAATTATTATTGCAAATTATAACTTGAAGATCTGAACTTGTAATTGTCAAATACAGAACTTAAAATTGATAGCTTCTAATTATTATTGTAAATTAAACTTGAAGATCTGAACTTGTAATTGTCAAATACAGAACTTAAAATTGATAGCTTCTAATTATTATTGCAAATTATAACTTGAAGTTCTGAACTTGTAATTGTCAAATACAGAACTTACAATTGATAGCTTCTAATTATTATTGCAAATTATAATTTGAAGATGTGAACTTGTAATAGACAAATACGCAACTTAGCATTGTTAAATACAAATTATGATTGCAAATTAAAACTTGAACATCTGAACTAGTAATTGTCAAATACAGACCTTAAAATTGATAACTTCTAATTATTATTGAAAATTATAACTTGAAGATCTGAACTTGTAATTGTCAAATACAGAACTTAAAATTGATAGCTTCTAATTATTATTGTAAATTATAACTTGAAGATCTGAACTTGTAATTGTAAATACAGAACTTAAAATTGATAGCTTCTAATTATTATTGCAACTAATAACTTGAAGATCTGAACTTGTAATTGTCAAATACAGAACTTAAAATTGATAGCTTCTAATTATTATTGCAAATTATAATTTGAAGATCTGAACTTGTAATAGACAAATACGCAACTTAGCATTGTTAAATACAAATTGTGATTGCAAATTATAACTTGAACATCTGAACCTGTAATAGGTAAATACAGAACTTCGAATTGTTAAATTCAAACTAAGATTGCAAATAATAATTCGATGATCTGAACTTGTAATAGTCAAATACCGAACTTCTAATTGTTAAATACAAATTATTAGTGCAAATTATAACTTGAAGATCTGAACTTGTAATTGTCAAATACAGAACTTAAAATTGATAGCTTCTAATTATTATTGCAAATTATAACGTGAAGATCTGAACTTGTAATTGTCAAATACAGAACTTAAAATTGATAGCTTCTAATTATTATTGCAAATTATAACTTGAAGATCTGAACTTGTAATTGTCAAATACAGAACTTCTAATTGTTAAATACAAATTATTAGTGCAAATTATAACTTGAATATCTGAACTTGTAATTGTCAAATACAGAACTTAAAATTGATAGCTTATAATTATAATTCAAATTATAACTTGAAGATCTGTACTTGTAATAGTGAATTACAGAACTTAGATTTGTTAAATTCAAATTATTATTTCAAATTATAACTTGAAGATCTGAACTAGTAATTGTCAAATACAGACCTTAAAATTGATCACTTCTAATTATTATTGCAAATTATAACTTGAAGATCTGAACTTGTAATTGTCAAATACAGAACTTAAAATTGATAGCTTCTAATTATTATTGTAAATTATAACTTGAAGATCTGAACTTGTAATTGTCAAATACAGAACTTAAAATTGATAGCTTCTAATTATTATTGCAACTAATAACTTGAAGATCTGAACTTGTAATTGTCAAATACAGAACTTAAAATTGATAGCTTCAAATTATTATTAAAAATTATAATTTGAAGATCTGAACTTGTAATAGACAAATACGCAACTTAGCATTGTTAATTACAAATTGTGATTGCAAATTATAACTTGAACATCTGAACCTGTAATAGGTAAATACAGAACTTCGAATTGTTAAATTCAAACTAAGATTGCAAATAATAATTCGAAGATCTGAACTTGTAATAGTCAAATACAGAACTTCTAATTGTTAAATACAAATTATTAGTGCAAATTATAACTTGAAGATCTGAACTAGTAATTGTCAAATACAGAACTTAAAATTGATAGCTTCTAATTATTATTGCAAATTATAACTTGAAGATCTGAACTTGTAATTGTCAAATACAGAACTTAAAATTGATAGCTTCTAATTATTATTTCAAATTATAACGTGAAGATCTGAACTTGTAATTGTCAAATACAGAACTTAAAATTGATAGCTTCAAATTATAATTTCAAATTATAACTTGAAGATCTGAACTTGTAATTGCCAAATACAGAACTTAAAATTGATAGCTTCTAATTATTATTGCAAATTATAACTTGAAGATCTGAACTTGAAATTGTCAAATACAGAACTTCTAATTGTTAAATACAAATTATTAGTGCAAATTATAACTTGAAGATCTGAACTTGTAATAGGTAAATACAGAACTTTGAATTGTTAAATTCAAACTAAGATTGCAAATAATAATTTGAAGATCTGAACTTGTAATAGTCAAATACAGAACTTAAAATTGATAGCTTCTAATTATTATTGTTAATTATAACTTGAAGATCTGAACTTGTGATAGTGAATTACAGAACTTAGATATGTTAAATTCAAATTATTATTTCAAATTATAACTTGAAGATCTGAACTAGTAATTGTCAAATACAGAACTTAAAATTGATAGCTTCTAATTATTATTGCAAATTATAACTTGAAGATCTGAACTTGTAATTGTCAAATACAGAACTTAAAATTGATAGCATCTAATTATTATTTCAAATTATAACTAGAAGTTCTGAACTTGTAATTGTCAAATACAGAACTTAAAATTGATAGCTTCTAATTAATATTGCAAATAATAACTTGAAGATCTGTACTTGTAATTGTCAAATACAGTACTTAAAATTGATAGCTTATAATTATAGTTCAAATTATAACTTGAAGATCTGAACTTGTAATAGTCAAATACAGAACTTCGAATTGTTAAATACAAATTATTAGTGCAAATTATAACTTGAAGATCTGCACTTGTAATAGGTAAATACAGAACTTCTAATTGTTAAATTCAAACTAAGATTGCAAATAATAATTTGAAGATCTGAACTTGTAATAGTCAAATACAGAACTTCTAATTGTTAAATACAAATTATTAGTGCAAATTATAACTTGAAGATCTGAACTAGTAATTGTCAAATACAGAACTTAAATATGATAGCTTCTAATTATTATTGTAAATTATAACTTGAAGATCTGAACTTGTAATTGTCAAATACAGAACTTGAAATTGATAGCTTCCAATTATTATTGCAAATAATAACTTGAAGATCTGAACTTGTAATTGTCAAATACAGAACTTAAAATTGATAGCTTCTAATTATTATTGCAAATTATAACTTGAAGTTCTGAACTCGTAATTGTCAAATACAGAACTTACAATTGATAGCTTCTAATTATTATTGCAAATTATAATTTGAAGATGTGAACTTGTAATAGACAAATACGCAACTTAGCATTGTTAAATACAAATTATGATTGCAAATTAAAACTTGAAGATCTGAACTAGTAATTGTCAAATACAGAACTTAAAATTGATAGCTTATAATTATAATTCAAATTATAACTTGAAGATCTGTACTTGTAATAGTGAATTACAGAACTTAGATTTGTTAAATTCAAATTATTATTTCAAATTATAACTTGAAGATCTGAACTAGTAATTGTCAAATACAGACCTTAAAATTGATAACTTCTAATTATTATTGCAAATTATAACTTGAAGATCTGAACTTGTAATTGTCAAATACAGAACTTAAAATTGATAGCTTCTAATTATTATTGTAAATTATAACTTGAAGATCTGAACTTGTAATTGTCAAATACAGAACTTAAAATTGATAGCTTCTAATTATTATTGCAAATTATAACTTGAAGTTCTGAACTTGTAATTGTCAAACACAGAACTTACAATTGATAGCTTCTAATTATTATTGCAAATTATAATTTGAAGATGTGAACTTGTAATAGACAAATACGCAACTTAGCATTGTTAAATACAAATTATGATTGCAAATTAAAACTTGAAGATCTGAACTAGTAATTGTCAAATACAGAACTTAAAATTGATAGCTAATAATTATAATTCAAATTATAACTTGAAGATCTGTACTTGTAATAGTGAATTACAGAACTTAGATTTGTTAAATTCAAATTATTATTTCAAATTATAACTTGAAGATCTGAACTAGTAATTGTCAAATACAGACCTTAAAATTGATCACTTCTAATTATTATTGCAAATTATAACTTGAAGATCTGAACTTGTAATTGTCAAATACAGAACTTAAAATTGATAGCTTCTAATTATTATTGTAAATTATAACTTGAAGATCTGAACTTGTAATTGTCAAATACAGAACTTAAAATTGATAGCTTCTAATTATTATTGCAACTAATAACTTGAAGATCTGAACTTGTAATTGTCAAATACAGAACTTAAAATTGATAGCTTCAAATTATTATTAAAAATTATAATTTGAAGATCTGAACTTGTAATAGACAAATACGCAACTTAGCATTGTTAATTACAAATTGTGATTGCAAATTATAACTTGAACATCTGAACCTGTAATAGGTAAATACAGAACTTCGAATTGTTAAATTCAAACTAAGATTGCAAATAATAATTCGAAGATCTGAACTTGTAATAGTCAAATACAGAACTTCTAATTGTTAAATACAAATTATTAGTGCAAATTATAACTTGAAGATCTGAACTAGTAATTGTCAAATACAGAACTTAAAATTGATAGCTTCTAATTATTATTGCAAATTATAACTTGAAGATCTGAACTTGTAATTGTCAAATACAGAACTTAAAATTGATAGCTTCTAATTATTATTTCAAATTATAACGTGAAGATCTGAACTTGTAATTGTCAAATACAGAACTTAAAATTGATAGCGTCTAATTATTATTGCAAATTATAACTTGAAGATCTGAACTTGTAATTGTCAAATACAGAACTTCTAATTGTTAAATACAAATTATTAGTGCAAATTATAACTTGAATATCTGAACTTGTAATTGTCAAATACAGAACTTAAAATTGATAGCTTCTAATTATTATTGTAAATTATAACTTGAAGATCTGAACTTGTAATAGTGAATTACAGATCTTAGATTTGTTAAATTCAAATTATTATTTCAAATTATAACTTGAAGATCTGAACTAGTAATTGTCAAATACAGAACTTAAAATTGATAGCTTCTAATTATTATTGCAAATTATAACTTGAAGATCTGAACTTGTAATTGTCAAATACAGAACTTAAAATTGATAGCTTCTAATTATTATTGTAAATTATAACTTGAAGATCTGTACTTGTAATTGTCAAATACAGAACTTAAAATTGATAGCTTCTAATTATTATTGCAAATAATAACTTGAAGATCTGAACTTGTAATTGTCAAATGCAGAACTTAAAATTGATAGCTTCTAATTATTATTGCAAATAATAATTTGAAGATCTGTACTTGTAATTGTCAAATACAGAACTTAAAATTGATAGCTTCTAATTATTATTGCAAATTATAACTTGAAGATCTGAACTTGTAATTGTCAAATACAGAACTTAAAATTGATAGCTTCTAATTATTATTGCAAATTATAACTTGAAGATCTGAACTTGTAATTGTCAAGTACAGAACTTAAAATTGATAGCTTCTAATTATTATTTCAAATTATAACTTGAAGATCTGAACTTGTAATTGTAAAATACAGAACTTAAAATTGATAGCTTCTAATTATTATTGCAAATTATAACTTGAAGATCTGAACTTGTAATTGTCAAATACAGAACTTCTAATTGTTAAATACAAATTATTAGTGCAAATTATAACTTGAAGATCTGAACTTGTAATTGTCAAATACAGAACTTCTAATTGTTAAATACAAATTATTAGTGCAAATTATAACTTGAAGATCTGAACTTGTAATAGGTAAATACAGAACTTCGAATTGTTAAATTCAACCTAAGATTGCAAATAATAATTTGAAGATCTGAACTTGTAATAGTCAAATACAGAACTTAAAATTGATAGCTTCTAATTATTATTGCAAATTATAACTTGAAGATCTGAACTTGTAATTGTCAAATACAGAACCTAAAATTGATAGCTTCTAATTATTATTGTAAATTATAACTTGAAGATCTGAACTAGTAATTGTCAAATACAGAACTTATAATTGATAGCTTATAATAATAATTCAAATTATAACTTGAAGATCTGAACTTGTAATAGTCAAATACAGAACTTCGAATTGTTAAATACAAATTATTAGTGCAAATTATAACTTGAAGATCTGAACTTGTAATAGGTAAATACAGAACTTCGAATTGCTAAATTCAACCTAAGATTGCAAATAATAATTTGAAGATCTGAACTTGTAATAGTCAAATGCAGAACTTAAAATTGAGAGATTCTAATTATTATTGCAAATTATAACTTGAAGATCTGAACTTGTAATTGTCAAATACAGAACCTAAAATTGATAGCTTCTAATTATTATTGTAAATTATAACTTGAAGATCTGAACTAGTAATTGTCAAATACAGAACTTAAAATTTATAGCTTCCAATTATTATTGCAAATTATAACTTGAACATCTGAACTTGTAATTGTCAAATACAGAACTTAAAATTGATAGCTTCTAATTATTATTTCAAATTATAACTTGAAGATCTGAACTTGTAATTGTCAAATACAGAACTTAAAATTGATTGCTTCTAATTATTATTGCAAATTATAACTTGAAGATCTGAACTTGTAATTGTCAAATACAGAACTTAAAATTGATAGCTTCTAATTATTATTTCAAATTATAACTTGAAGATCTGAACTTGTAATTGCCTAATACAGAACTTAAAATTGATAGCTTCTAATTATTATTGCAAATTATAACTTGAAGATCTGAACTTGTAATTGTCAAATACAGAACTTCTAATTGTTAAATACAAATTATTAGTGCAAATTATAACTTGAAGATCTGAACTTGTAATTGTCAAATACAGAACTTCTAATTGCTAAATACAAATTATTAGTGCAAATTATAACTTGAAGATCTGAACTTGTAATTGTCAAATACAGAACTTCTAATTATTAAATACAAATTTTTAGTGCAAATTATAACTTGAAGATCTGAACTAGTAATTGTCAAATACAGAACTTAAAATTGATAGCTTCTAATTATTATTGCAAATTATAACTTGAAGATCAGAACTTGTAATTGTCAAATACAGAACTTAAAATTGATAGCTTCTAATTATTATTTCAAATTATAACTTGAAGATCTGAACTTGTAATTGCCAAATACAGAACTTAAAATTGATAGCTTCTAATTATTATTGCAAATTATAACTTGAAGATCTGAACTTGAAATTGTCAAATACAGAACTTCTAATTGTTAAATACAAATTATTAGTGCTAATTATAACTTGAAGATCTGAACTTGTAATACGTAAATACAGAACTTTGAGTTGTTAAATTCAAACTAAGATTGCAAATAATAATTTGAAGATCTGAACTTGTAATAGTCAACTACAGAACTTCTAATTGTTAAATACAAATTATTAGTGCAAATTATAACTTGAAGATCTGAACTAGTAATTGTCAAATACAGAACTTAAATATGATAGCTTCTAATTATTATTGTAAATTATAACTTGAAGATCTGAACTTGTAATTGTCAAATACAGAACTTAAAATTGATAGCTTCCAATTATTATTACAAATTATAACTTGAAGATCTGAACTTGTAATTGTCAAATACAGAACTTAAAATTGATAACTTCTAATTATTATTGCAAATTATAACTTGAAGATCTGAACTTGTAATTGTCAAATACAGAACTTAAAATTGATAGCTTCTAATTATTATTGTAAATTAAACTTGAAGATCTGAACTTGTAATTGTCAAATACAGAACTTAAAATTGATAGCTTATAATTATAATTCAAATTATAACTTGAAGATCTGTACTTGTAATAGTGAATTACAGAACTTAGATTTGTTAAATTCAATTTATTATTTCAAATTATAACTTGAAGATCTGAACTAGTAATTGTCAAATACAGACCTTAAAATTGATAACTTCTAATTATTATTGCAAATTATAACTTGAAGATCTGAACTTGTAATTGTCAAATACAGAACTTAAAATTGATAGCTTCTAATTATTATTGTAAATTAAACTTGAAGATCTGAACTTGTAATTGTCAAATACAGAACTTAAAATTGATAGCTTCTAATTATTATTGCAAATTATAACTTGAAGTTCTGAACTTGTAATTGTCAAATACAGAACTTACAATTGATAGCTTCTAATTATTATTGCAAATTATAATTTGAAGATGTGAACTTGTAATAGACAAATACGCAACTTAGCATTGTTAAATACAAATTATGATTGCAAATTAAAACTTGAACATCTGAACTAGTAATTGTCAAATACAGAACTTAAAATTGATAGCTTATAATTATAATTCAAATTATAACTTGAAGATCTGTACTTGTAATAGTGAATTACAGAACTTAGATTTGTTAAATTCAAATTATTATTTCAAATTATAACTTGAAGATCTGAACTAGTAATTGTCAAATACAGACCTTAAAATTGATAACTTCTAATTATTATTGCAAATTATAACTTGATGATCTGAACTTGTAATTGTCAAATACAGAACTTAAAATTGATAGCTTCTAATTATTATTGTAAATTATAAGTTGAAGATCTGAACTTGTAATTGTCAAATACAGAACTTAAAATTGATAGCTTTCAAATTATTATTGCAACTAATAACTTGAAGATCTGAACTTGTAATTGTCAAATCCAGAACTTAAAATTGATAGCTTCATATTATTATTGCAAATTATAATTTGAAGATCTGAACTTGTAATAGACAAATACGCAACTTAGCATTGTTAATTACATATTGTGATTGCAAATTATAACTTGAACATCTGAACCTGTAATAGGTAAATACAGAACTTCGAATTGTTAAATTCAAACTAAGATTGCAAATAATAATTCGAAGATCTGAACTTGTAATAGTCAAATACAGAACTTCTAATTGTTAAATACAAATTATTAGTGCAAATTATAACTTGAAGATCTGAACTAGTAATTGTCAAATACAGAACTTAAAATTGATAGCTTCTAATTATTATTGCAAATTATAACTTGAAGATCTGAACTTGTAATTGTCAAATACAGAACTTAAAATTGATAGCTTCTAATTATTATTGTAAATTATAACTTGAAGATCTGAACTTGTAATTGTCAAATACAGAACTTATAATTGATAGCTTCTAATTATTACTGCAAATAATAACTTGAAGATCTGAACTTGTAATTGTCAAATGCAGAACTTAAAATTGATAGCTTCTAATTATTATTGCAAATAATAATTTGAAGATCTGTACTTGTAATTGTCAAATACAGAACTTAAAATTGATAGCTTATAATAATAATTCAAATTATAACTTGAAGATCTGAACTTGTAATAATCAAATACAGAACTTCGAATTGTTAAATACAAATTATTAGTGCAAATTATAACTTGAAGATCTGAACTTGTAATAGGTAAATACAGAACTTCGAATTGTTAAATTCAACCTAAGATTGCAAATAATAATTTGAAGATATGAACTTGTAATAGTCAAATACAGAACTTAAAATTGATAGCTTCTAATTATTATTGCAAATTATAACTTGAAGATCTGAACTTGTAATTGTCAAATACAGAACCTAAAATTGATAGCTTCTAATTATTATTGTAAATTATAACTTGAAGATCTGAACTAGTAATTGTCAAATACAGAACTTAAAATTGATAGCTTCTAATTATTATTGCAAATTATAACTTGAAGATCTGAACTTGTAATTGTCAATTACAGAACTTAAAATTGATAGCTCCTAATTATTATTTCAAATTATAACTTGAAGATCTGAACTAGTAATTGTCAAATACAGAACT
Source organism: Cantharis lateralis (assembly GCA_963170105.1). Classification (NCBI taxonomy): domain Eukaryota; kingdom Metazoa; phylum Arthropoda; class Insecta; order Coleoptera; family Cantharidae; genus Cantharis; species Cantharis lateralis. The sequence goes on from OY720627.1 coordinate 26,538,319, forward strand.
TAAAATTGATAGCTTATAATTATAATTCAAATTATAACTTGAAGATCTGAACTTGTAATAGTGAATTACAGAACTTAGATTTGTTAAATTCAAATTATTATTTCAAATTATAACTTGAAGATCTGTACTAGTAATTGTCAAATACAGACCTTAAAATTGATAACTTTTAATTATTATTGCAAATTATAACTTGAAGATCTGAACTTGTAATTGTCAAATACAGAACTTAAAATTGATAGATTCTAATTATTATTGTAAATTATAACTTGAAGATCTGAACTTGTAATTGTAAATACAGAACATAAAATTGATAGCTTCTAATTATTATTGCAACTAATAACTTGAAGATCTGAACTTGTAATTGTCAAATACAGAACTTAAAATTGATAGCTTCTAATTATTATTGCAAATTATAACTTGAAGATCTGAACTTGTAATTGTCAAATACAGAACTTAAAATTGATAGCTTCTAATTATTATTGTAAATTATAACTTGAAGATCTGTACTTGTAATTGTCAAATACAGAACTTAAAATTGATAGCTTCTAATTATTATTGCAAATAATAACTTGAAGATCTGAACTTGTAATTGTCAAATGCAGAACTAAAATTGATTGCTTCTAATTATTATTGCAAATAATAATTTGAAGTTCTGTACTTGTAATTGTCAAATACAGAACTTAAAATTGATAGCTTATAATAATAATTCAAATTATAACTTGAAGATCTGAACTTGTAATAGTCAAATACAGAACTTCGAATTGTTAAATACAAATTATTAGTGCAAATTATAACTTGAAGATCTGAACTTGTAATAGGTAAATACAGAACTTCGAATTGTTAAATTCAACCTAAGATTGCAAATAATAATTTGAAGATCTGAACTTGTAATAGTCAAATACAGAACTTAAAATTGATAGCTTCTAATTATTATTGCAAATTATAACTTGAAGATCTGAACTTGTAATTGTCAAATACAGAACTTAAAATTGATAGCTTCTAATTATTATTGCAAATTATAACTTGAATATCTGAACTTGTAATTGTCAAATACAGAACTTAAAATTGATAGCTTCTAATTATTATTTCAAATTATAACTTGAAGATATGAACTTGTAATTGTCAAATACAGAACTTAAAATTGATAGCTACTAATTATTATTGCAAATAATAACTTGAAGATCTGTATATGTAATTGTCAAATACAGAACTTAAAGTTGATAGCTTATAATTATAGTTCAAATTATAACTTGAAGATCTGAACTTGTAATAGTCAAATACAGAACTTCGAGTTGTTAAATACAAATTATTAGTGCAAATTATAACTTGAAGATCTGAACTTGCAAATAGGTAAATACAGAACTTCGAATTGTTAAATTCAAACTAAGATTGCAAATAATAATTTGAAGATCTGAACTTGTAATAGTCAAATACAGAACTTAAAATTGATAGCTTCTAATTATTATTGTAAATTATAACTTGAAGATCTGAACTTGTAATAGTGAATTACAGAACTTAGATTTGTTAAATTCAAATTATTATTTCAAATTATAACTTGAAGATCTGAACTAGTAATTGTCAAATACAGACCTTAAAATTGATAGCTTCTAATTATTATTGCAAATTATAACTTGAAGATCTGAACTTGTAATTGTCAATTACAGAACTTATAATTGATAGCTTCTAATTATTATTTCAAATTATAACTTGAAGATCTGAACTAGTAATTGTCAAATACAGAACTTAAAATTGATAGCTTATAATTATAATTCAAATTATAACTTGAAGATCTGAACTTGTAATAGTGAATTACAGAACTTAGATTTGTTAAATTCAAATTATTATTTCAAATTATAACTTGAAGATCTGTACTAGTAATTGTCAAATACAGACCTTAAAATTGATAACTTCTAATTATTATTGAAAATTATAACTTGAAGATCTGAACTTGTAATTGTCAAATACAGAACTTAAAATTGATAGCTTCTAATTATTATTGTAAATTATAACTTGAAGATCTGAACTTGTAATTGTAAATACAGAACTTAAAATTGATAGCTTCTAATTATTATTGCAACTAATAACTTGAAGATCTGAACTTGTAATTGTCAAATACAGAACTTAAAATTGATAGCTTCTAATTATTATTGCAAATTATAATTTGAAGATCTGAACTTGTAATAGACAAATACGCAACTTAGCATTGTTAAATACAAATTGTGATTGCAAATTATAACTTGAACATCTGAACCTGTAATAGGTAAATACAGAACTTCGAATTGTTAAATTCAAACTAAGATTGCAAATAATAATTCGAAGATCTGAACTTGTAATAGTCAAATACCGAACTTCTAATTGTTAAATACAAATTATTAGTGCAAATTATAACTTGAAGATCTGAACTAGTAATTGTCAAATACAGAACTTAAAATTGATAGCTTCTAATTATTATTGCAAATTATAACGTGAAGATCTGAACTTGTAATTGACAAATACAGAACTTAAAATTGATAGCGTCTAATTATTATTGCAAATTATAACTTGAAGATCTGAACTTGTAATTGTCAAATACAGAACTTCTAATTGTTAAATACAAATTATTAGTGCAAATTATAACTTGAATATCTGAACTTGTAATTGTCAAATACAGAACTTAAAATTGATAGCTTCTAATTATTATTGTAAATTATAACTTGAAGATCTGAACTTGTAATAGTGAATTACAGAACTTAGATTTGTTAAATTCAAATTATTATTTCAAATTATAACTTGAAGATCTGAACTAGTAATTGTCAAATACAGAACTTAAAATTGATAGCTTCTAATTATTATTGCAAATTATAACTTATAATTGATAGCTTCTAATTATTATTGCAAATAATAACTTGAAGATCTGAACTTGTAATTGTCAAATGCAGAACTTAAAATTGATTGCTTCTAATTATTATTGCAAATAATAATTTGAAGATCTGTACTTGTAATTGTCAAATACAGAACTTAAAATTGATAGCTTATAATAATAATTCAAATTATAACTTGAAGATCTGAACTTGTAATAGTCAAATACAGAACTTCGAATTGTTAAATACAAATTATTAGTGCAAATTATAACTTGAGGATCTGAACTTGTAATAGGTAAATACAGAACTTCGAAATGTTAAATTCAACCTAAGATTGCAAATAATAATTTGAAGATCTGAACTTGTAATAGTCAAATACAGAACTTAAAATTGATAGCTTCTAATTATTATTGCAAATTATAACTTGAAGATCTGAACTTGTAATTGTCAAATACAGAACTTAAAATTGATAGCTTCTAATTATTATTGCAAATTATAACTTGAATATCTGAACTTGTAATTGTCAAATACAGAACTTAAAATTGATAGCTTCTAATTATTATTTCAAATTATAACTTGAAGATATGAACTTGTAATTGTCAAATACAGAACTCAAAATTGATAGCTACTAATTATTATTGCAAATAATAACTTGAAGATCTGTATATGTAATTGTCAAATACAGAACTTAAAATTGATAGCTTATAATTATAGTTCAAATTATAACTTGAAGATCTGAACTTGTAATAGTCAAATACAGAACTTCGAGTTGTTAAATACAAATTATTAGTGCAAATTATAACTTGTAGATCTGAACTTGCAAATAGGTAAATACAGAACTTCGAATTGTTAAATTCAAACTAAGATTGCAAATAATAATTTGAAGATCTGAACTTGTAATAGTCAAATACAGAACTTAAAATTGATAGCTTCTAATTATTATTGTAAATTATAACTTGAAGATCTGAACTTGTAATAGTGAATTACAGAACTTAGATTTGTTAAATTCAAATTATTATTTCAAATTATAACTTGAAGATCTGAACTAGTAATTGTCAAATACAGACCTTAAAATTGATAGCTTCTAATTATTATTGCAAATTATAACCTGAAGATCTGAACTTGTAATTGTCAATTACAGAACTTAAAATTGATAGCTTCTAATTATTATTTCAAATTATAACTTGAAGATCTGAACTAGTAATTGTCAAATACAGAACTTAAAATTGATAACTTCTAATTATTATTGCAACTAATAACTTGAAGATCTGAACTTGTAATTGTCAAATACAGAACTTAAAATTGATAGCTTCTAATTATTATTGCAAATTATAACTTGAAGATCTGAACTTGTAATAGTGAATTACAGAACTTAGATTTGTTAAATTCAAATTATTATTTCAAATTATAACTTGAAGATCTGTACTAGTAATTGTCAAATACAGAACTTAAAATTGATAACTTCTAATTATTATTGCAACTAATAACTTGAAGATCTGAACTAGTAATTGTCAAATACAGACCTTAAAATTGATTGCTTCTAATTATTATTGCAAATTATAACTTGAAGATCTGAACTTGTAATAGTGAATTACAGAACTTAGATTTGTTAAATTCAAATTATTATTTCAAATTATAACTTGATGATCTGTACTAGTAATTGTCAAATACAGACCTTAAAATTGATAACTTCTAATTATTATTGCAAATTATAACTTGAAGATCTGAACTTGTAATTGTCAAATACTGAACTTAAAATTGATAGCTTCTAATTATTATTGTAAATTATAACTTGAAGATCTGAACTTGTAATTGTAAATACAGAACTTAAAATTGATAGCTTCTAATTATTATTGCAACTAATAACTTGAAGATCTGAACTTGTAATTGTCAAATACAGAACTTAAAATTGATAGCTTCTAATTATTATTGCAAATTATAATTTGAAGATCTGAACTTGTAATAGACAAATACGCAACTTAGCATTGTTAAATACAAATTGTGATTGCAAATTATAACTTGAACATCTGAACCTGTAATAGGTAAATACAGAACTTCGAATTGTTAAATTCAAACTAAGATTGCAAATAATAATTCGATGATCTGAACTTGTAATAGTCAAATACCGAACTTCTAATTGTTAAATACAAATTATTAGTGCAAATTATAACTTGAAGATCTGAACTAGTAATTGTCAAATACAGAACTTAAAATTGATAGCTTCTAATTATTATTGCAAATTATAACTTGAAGATCTGAACTTGTAATTGTCAAATACAGAACTTAAAATTGATAGCTTCTAATTATTATTTCAAATTATAACGTGAAGATCTGAACTTGTAATTGTCAAATACAGAACTTAAAATTGATAGCGTCTAATTATTATTGCAAATTATAACTTGAAGATCTGAACTTGTAATTGTCAAATACAGAACTTCTAATTGTTAAATACAAATTATTAGTGCAAATTATAACTTGAATATCTGAACTTGTAATTGTCAAATACAGAACTTAAAATTGATAGCTTCTAATTATTATTGTAAATTATAACTTGAAGATCTGAACTTGTAATAGTGAATTACAGAACTTAGATTTGTTAAATTCAAATTATTATTTCAAATTATAACTTGAAGATCTGAACTAGTAATTGTCAAATACAGAACTTAAAATTGATAGCTTCTAATTATTATTGCAAATTATAACTTGAAGATCTGAACTTGTAATTGTCAAATACAGAACTTAAAATTGATAGCTTCTAATTATTATTGTAAATTATAACTTGAAGATCTGAACTTGTAATTGTCAAATACAGAACTTATAATTGATAGCTTCTAATTATTACTGCAAATAATAACTTGAAGATCTGAACTTGTAATTGTCAAATGCAGAACTTAAAATTGATAGCTTCTAATTATTATTGCAAATAATAATTTGAAGATCTGTACTTGTAATTGTCAAATACAGAACTTAAAATTGATAGCTTATAATAATAATTCAAATTATAACTTGAAGATCTGAACTTGTAATAATCAAATACAGAACTTCGAATTGTTAAATACAAATTATTAGTGCAAATTATAACTTGAAGATCTGAACTTGTAATAGGTAAATACAGAACTTCGAATTGTTAAATTCAACCTAAGATTGCAAATAATAATTTGAAGATATGAACTTGTAATAGTCAAATACAGAACTTAAAATTGATAGCTTCTAATTATTATTGCAAATTATAACTTGAAGATCTGAACTTGTAATTGTCAAATACAGAACCTAAAATTGATAGCTTCTAATTATTATTGTAAATTATAACTTGAAGATCTGAACTAGTAATTGTCAAATACAGAACTTAAAATTGATAGCTTCTAATTATTATTGCAAATTATAACTTGAAGATCTGAACTTGTAATTGTCAATTACAGAACTTAAAATTGATAGCTCCTAATTATTATTTCAAATTATAACTTGAAGATCTGAACTAGTAATTGTCAAATACAGAACTTAAAATTGATAGCTTATAATTATAATTCAAATTATAACTTGAAGATCTGAACTTGTAATAGTGAATTACAGAACTTAGATTTGTTAAATTCAAATTATTATTTCAAATTATAACTTGAAGATCTGTACTAGTAATTGTCAAATACAGACCTTAAAATTGATAACTTTTAATTATTATTGCAAATTATAACTTGAAGATCTGAACTTGTAATTGTCAAATACAGAACTTAAAATTGATAGATTCTAATTATTATTGTAAATTATAACTTGAAGATCTGAACTTGTAATTGTAAATACAGAACATAAAATTGATAGCTTCTAATTATTATTGCAACTAATAACTTGAAGATCTGAACTTGTAATTGTCAAATACAGAACTTAAAATTGATAGCTTCTAATTATTATTGCAAATTATAACTTGAAGATCTGAACTTGTAATTGTCAAATACAGAACTTAAAATTGATAGCTTCTAATTATTATTGTAAATTATAACTTGAAGATCTGTACTTGTAATTGTCAAATACAGAACTTAAAATTGATAGCTTCTAATTATTATTGCAAATAATAACTTGAAGATCTGAACTTGTAATTGTCAAATGCAGAACTAAAATTGATTGCTTCTAATTATTATTGCAAATAATAATTTGAAGTTCTGTACTTGTAATTGTCAAATACAGAACTTAAAATTGATAGCTTATAATAATAATTCAAATTATAACTTGAAGATCTGAACTTGTAATAGTCAAATACAGAACTTCGAATTGTTAAATACAAATTATTAGTGCAAATTATAACTTGAAGATCTGAACTTGTAATAGGTAAATACAGAACTTCGAATTGTTAAATTCAACCTAAGATTGCAAATAATAATTTGAAGATCTGAACTTGTAATAGTCAAATACAGAACTTAAAATTGATAGCTTCTAATTATTATTGCAAATTATAACTTGAAGATCTGAACTTGTAATTGTCAAATACAGAACTTAAAATTGATAGCTTCTAATTATTATTGCAAATTATAACTTGAATATCTGAACTTGTAATTGTCAAATACAGAACTTAAAATTGATAGCTTCTAATTATTATTTCAAATTATAACTTGAAGATATGAACTTGTAATTGTCAAATACAGAACTTAAAATTGATAGCTACTAATTATTATTGCAAATAATAACTTGAAGATCTGTATATGTAATTGTCAAATACAGAACTTAAAGTTGATAGCTTATAATTATAGTTCAAATTATAACTTGAAGATCTGAACTTGTAATAGTCAAATACAGAACTTCGAGTTGTTAAATACAAATTATTAGTGCAAATTATAACTTGAAGATCTGAACTTGCAAATAGGTAAATACAGAACTTCGAATTGTTAAATTCAAACTAAGATTGCAAATAATAATTTGAAGATCTGAACTTGTAATAGTCAAATACAGAACTTAAAATTGATAGCTTCTAATTATTATTGTAAATTATAACTTGAAGATCTGAACTTGTAATAGTGAATTACAGAACTTAGATTTGTTAAATTCAAATTATTATTTCAAATTATAACTTGAAGATCTGAACTAGTAATTGTCAAATACAGACCTTAAAATTGATAGCTTCTAATTATTATTGCAAATTATAACTTGAAGATCTGAACTTGTAATTGTCAATTACAGAACTTATAATTGATAGCTTCTAATTATTATTTCAAATTATAACTTGAAGATCTGAACTAGTAATTGTCAAATACAGAACTTAAAATTGATAGCTTATAATTATAATTCAAATTATAACTTGAAGATCTGAACTTGTAATAGTGAATTACAGAACTTAGATTTGTTAAATTCAAATTATTATTTCAAATTATAACTTGAAGATCTGTACTAGTAATTGTCAAATACAGACCTTAAAATTGATAACTTCTAATTATTATTGAAAATTATAACTTGAAGATCTGAACTTGTAATTGTCAAATACAGAACTTAAAATTGATAGCTTCTAATTATTATTGTAAATTATAACTTGAAGATCTGAACTTGTAATTGTAAATACAGAACTTAAAATTGATAGCTTCTAATTATTATTGCAACTAATAACTTGAAGATCTGAACTTGTAATTGTCAAATACAGAACTTAAAATTGATAGCTTCTAATTATTATTGCAAATTATAATTTGAAGATCTGAACTTGTAATAGACAAATACGCAACTTAGCATTGTTAAATACAAATTGTGATTGCAAATTATAACTTGAACATCTGAACCTGTAATAGGTAAATACAGAACTTCGAATTGTTAAATTCAAACTAAGATTGCAAATAATAATTCGAAGATCTGAACTTGTAATAGTCAAATACCGAACTTCTAATTGTTAAATACAAATTATTAGTGCAAATTATAACTTGAAGATCTGAACTAGTAATTGTCAAATACAGAACTTAAAATTGATAGCTTCTAATTATTATTGCAAATTATAACGTGAAGATCTGAACTTGTAATTGTCAAATACAGAACTTAAAATTGATAGCGTCTAATTATTATTGCAAATTATAACTTGAAGATCTGAACTTGTAATTGTCAAATACAGAACTTCTAATTGTTAAATACAAATTATTAGTGCAAATTATAACTTGAATATCTGAACTTGTAATTGTCAAATACAGAACTTAAAATTGATAGCTTCTAATTATTATTGTAAATTATAACTTGAAGATCTGAACTTGTAATAGTGAATTACAGAACTTAGATTTGTTAAATTCAAATTATTATTTCAAATTATAACTTGAAGATCTGAACTAGTAATTGTCAAATACAGAACTTAAAATTGATAGCTTCTAATTATTATTGCAAATTATAACTTATAATTGATAGCTTCTAATTATTATTGCAAATAATAACTTGAAGATCTGAACTTGTAATTGTCAAATGCAGAACTTAAAATTGATTGCTTCTAATTATTATTGCAAATAATAATTTGAAGATCTGTACTTGTAATTGTCAAATACAGAACTTAAAATTGATAGCTTATAATAATAATTCAAATTATAACTTGAAGATCTGAACTTGTAATAGTCAAATACAGAACTTCGAATTGTTAAATACAAATTATTAGTGCAAATTATAACTTGAGGATCTGAACTTGTAATAGGTAAATACAGAACTTCGAAATGTTAAATTCAACCTAAGATTGCAAATAATAATTTGAAGATCTGAACTTGTAATAGTCAAATACAGAACTTAAAATTGATAGCTTCTAATTATTATTGCAAATTATAACTTGAAGATCTGAACTTGTAATTGTCAAATACAGAACTTAAAATTGATAGCTTCTAATTATTATTGCAAATTATAACTTGAATATCTGAACTTGTAATTGTCAAATACAGAACTTAAAATTGATAGCTTCTAATTATTATTTCAAATTATAACTTGAAGATATGAACTTGTAATTGTCAAATACAGAACTCAAAATTGATAGCTACTAATTATTATTGCAAATAATAACTTGAAGATCTGTATATGTAATTGTCAAATACAGAACTTAAAATTGATAGCTTATAATTATAGTTCAAATTATAACTTGAAGATCTGAACTTGTAATAGTCAAATACAGAACTTCGAGTTGTTAAATACAAATTATTAGTGCAAATTATAACTTGTAGATCTGAACTTGCAAATAGGTAAATACAGAACTTCGAATTGTTAAATTCAAACTAAGATTGCAAATAATAATTTGAAGATCTGAACTTGTAATAGTCAAATACAGAACTTAAAATTGATAGCTTCTAATTATTATTGTAAATTATAACTTGAAGATCTGAACTTGTAATAGTGAATTACAGAACTTAGATTTGTTAAATTCAAATTATTATTTCAAATTATAACTTGAAGATCTGAACTAGTAATTGTCAAATACAGACCTTAAAATTGATAGCTTCTAATTATTATTGCAAATTATAACCTGAAGATCTGAACTTGTAATTGTCAATTACAGAACTTAAAATTGATAGCTTCTAATTATTATTTCAAATTATAACTTGAAGATCTGAACTAGTAATTGTCAAATACAGAACTTAAAATTGATAACTTCTAATTATTATTGCAACTAATAACTTGAAGATCTGAACTTGTAATTGTCAAATACAGAACTTAAAATTGATAGCTTCTAATTATTATTGCAAATTATAACTTGAAGATCTGAACTTGTAATAGTGAATTACAGAACTTAGATTTGTTAAATTCAAATTATTATTTCAAATTATAACTTGAAGATCTGTACTAGTAATTGTCAAATACAGAACTTAAAATTGATAACTTCTAATTATTATTGCAACTAATAACTTGAAGATCTGAACTAGTAATTGTCAAATACAGACCTTAAAATTGATTGCTTCTAATTATTATTGCAAATTATAACTTGAAGATCTGAACTTGTAATAGTGAATTACAGAACTTAGATTTGTTAAATTCAAATTATTATTTCAAATTATAACTTGAAGATCTGTACTAGTAATTGTCAAATACAGACCTTAAAATTGATAACTTCTAATTATTATTGCAAATTATAACTTGAAGATCTGAACTTGTAATTGTCAAATACTGAACTTAAAATTGATAGCTTCTAATTATTATTGTAAATTATAACTTGAAGATCTGAACTTGTAATTGTAAATACAGAACTTAAAATTGATAGCTTCTAATTATTATTGCAACTAATAACTTGAAGATCTGAACTTGTAATTGTCAAATACAGAACTTAAAATTGATAGCTTCTAATTATTATTGCAAATTATAATTTGAAGATCTGAACTTGTAATAGACAAATACGCAACTTAGCATTGTTAAATACAAATTGTGATTGCAAATTATAACTTGAACATCTGAACCTGTAATAGGTAAATACAGAACTTCGAATTGTTAAATTCAAACTAAGATTGCAAATAATAATTCGATGATCTGAACTTGTAATAGTCAAATACCGAACTTCTAATTGTTAAATACAAATTATTAGTGCAAATTATAACTTGAAGATCTGAACTAGTAATTGTCAAATACAGAACTTAAAATTGATAGCTTCTAATTATTATTGCAAATTATAACTTGAAGATCTGAACTTGTAATTGTCAAATACAGAACTTAAAATTGATAGCTTCTAATTATTATTTCAAATTATAACGTGAAGATCTGAACTTGTAATTGTCAAATACAGAACTTAAAATTGATAGCGTCTAATTATTATTGCAAATTATAACTTGAAGATCTGAACTTGTAATTGTCAAATACAGAACTTCTAATTGTTAAATACAAATTATTAGTGCAAATTATAACTTGAATATCTGAACTTGTAATTGTCAAATACAGAACTTAAAATTGATAGCTTCTAATTATTATTGTAAATTATAACTTGAAGATCTGAACTTGTAATAGTGAATTACAGAACTTAGATTTGTTAAATTCAAATTATTATTTCAAATTATAACTTGAAGATCTGAACTAGTAATTGTCAAATACAGAACTTAAAATTGATAGCTTCTAATTATTATTGCAAATTATAACTTGAAGATCTGAACTTGTAATTGTCAAATACAGAACTTAAAATTGATAGCTTCTAATTATTATTGTAAATTATAACTTGAAGATCTGAACTTGTAATTGTCAAATACAGAACTTATAATTGATAGCTTCTAATTATTATTGCAAATAATAACTTGAAGATCTGAACTTGTAATTGTCAAATGCAGAACTTAAAATTGATAGCTTCTAATTATTATTGCAAATAATAATTTGAAGATCTGTACTTGTAATTGTCAAATACAGAACTTAAAATTGATAGCTTATAATAATAATTCAAATTATAACTTGAAGATCTGAACTTGTAATAATCAAATACAGAACTTCGAATTGTTAAATACAAATTATTAGTGCAAATTATAACTAGAAGATCTGAACTTGTAATAGGTAAATACAGAACTTCGAATTGTTAAATTCAACCTAAGATAGCAAATAATAATTTGAAGATCTGAACTTGTAATAGTCAAATACAGAACTTAAAATTGATAGCTTCTAATTATTATTGCAAATTATAACTTGAAGATCTGAACTTGTAATTGTCAAATACAGAACCTAAAATTGATAGCTTCTAATTATTATTGTAAATTATAACTTGAAGATCTGAACTAGTAATTGTCAAATACAGAACTTAAAATTGATAGCTTCTAATTATTATTGCAAATTATAACTTGAAGATCTGAACTTGTAATTGTCAATTACAGAACTTAAAATTGATAGCTCCTAATTATTATTTCAAATTATAACTTGAAGATCTGAACTAGTAATTGTCAAATACAGAACTTAAAATTGATAGCTTATAATTATAATTCAAATTATAACTTGAAGATCTGAACTTGTAATAGTGAATTACAGAACTTAGATTTGTTAAATTCAAATTATTATTTCAAATTATAACTTGAAGATCTGTACTAGTAATTGTCAAATACAGACCTTAAAATTGATAACTTTTAATTATTATTGCAAATTATAACTTGAAGATCTGAACTTGTAATTGTCAAATACAGAGCTTAAAATTGATAGCTTCTAATTATTATTGTAAATTATAACTTGAAGATCTGAACTTGTAATTGTAAATACAGAACTTAAAATTGATAGCTTCTAATTATTATTGCAACTAATAACTTGAAGATCTGAACTTGTAATTGTCAAATACAGAACTTAAAATTGATAGCTTCTAATTATTATTGCAAATTATAACTTGAAGATCTGAACTTGTAATTGTCAAATACAGAACTTAAAATTGATAGCTTCTAATTATTATTGTAAATTATAACTTGAAGATCTGTACTTGTAATTGTCAAATACAGAACTTAAAATTGATAGCTTCTAATTATTATTGCAAATAATAACTTGAAGATCTGAACTTGTAATTGTCAAATGCAGAACTAAAATTGATTGCTTCTAATTATTATTGCAAATAATAATTTGAAGATCTGTACTTGTAATTGTCAAATACAGAACTTAAAATTGATAGCTTATAATAATAATTCAAATTATAACTTGAAGATCTGAACTTGTAATAGTCAAATACAGAACTTCGAATTGTTAAATACAAATTATTAGTGCAAATTATAACTTGAAGATCTGAACTTGTAATAGGTAAATACAGAACTTCGAATTGTTAAATTCAACCTAAGATTGCAAATAATAATTTGAAGATCTGAACTTGTAATGGTCAAATACAGAACTTAAAATTGATAGCTTCTAATTATTATTGCAAATTATAACTTGAAGATCTGAACTTGTAATTGTCAAATACAGAACTTAAAATTGATAGCTTCTAATTATTATTGCAAATTATAACTTGAATATCTGAACTTGTAATTGTCAAATACAGAACTTAAAATTGATAGCTTCTAATTATTATTTCAAATTATAACTTGAAGATATGAACTTGTAATTGTCAAATACAGAACTTAAAATTGATAGCTACTAATTATTATTGCAAATAATAACTTGAAGATCTGTATATGTAATTGTCAAATACAGAACTTAAAGTTGATAGCTTATAATTATAGTTCAAATTATAACTTGAAGATCTGAACTTGTAATAGTCAAATACAGAACTTCGAGTTGTTAAATACAAATTATTAGTGCAAATTATAACTTGAAGATCTGAACTTGCAAATAGGTAAATACAGAACTTCGAATTGTTAAATTCAAACTAAGATTGCAAATAATAATTTGAAGATCTGAACTTGTAATAGTCAAATACAGAACTTAAAATTGATAGCTTCTAATTATTATTGTAAATTATAACTTGAAGATCTGAACTTGTAATAGTGAATTACAGAACTTAGATTTGTTAAATTCAAATTATTATTTCAAATTATAACTTGAAGATCTGAACTAGTAATTGTCAAATACAGACCTTAAAATTGATAGCTTCTAATTATTATTGCAAATTATAACTTGAAGATCTGAACTTGTAATTGTCAATTACAGAACTTAAAATTGATAGCTTCTAATTATTATTTCAAATTATAACTTGAAGATCTGAACTAGTAATTGTCAAATACAGAACTTAAAATTGATAGCTTATAATTATAATTCAAATTATAACTTGAAGATCTGAACTTGTAATAGTGAATTACAGAACTTAGATTTGTTAAATTCAAATTATTATTTCAAATTATAACTTGAAGATCTGTACTAGTAATTGTCAAATACAGACCTTAAAATTGATAACTTCTAATTATTATTGAAAATTATAACTTGAAGATCTGAACTTGTAATTGTCAAATACAGAACTTAAAATTGATAGCTTCTAATTATTATTGTAAATTATAACTTGAAGATCTGAACTTGTAATTGTAAATACAGAACTTAAAATTGATAGCTTCTAATTATTATTGCAACTAATAACTTGAAGATCTGAACTTGTAATTGTCAAATACAGAACTTAAAATTGATAGCTTCTAATTATTATTGCAAATTATAATTTGAAGATCTGAACTTGTAATAGACAAATACGCAACTTAGCATTGTTAAATACAAATTGTGATTGCAAATTATAACTTGAACATCTGAACCTGTAATAGGTAAATACAGAACTTCGAATTGTTAAATTCAAACTAAGATTGCAAATAATAATTCGATGATCTGAACTTGTAATAGTCAAATACCGAACTTCTAATTGTTAAATACAAATTATTAGTGCAAATTATAACTTGAAGATCTGAACTAGTAATTGTCAAATACAGAACTTAAAATTGATAGCTTCTAATTATTATTGCAAATTATAACGTGAAGATCTGAACTTGTAATTGTCAAATACAGAACTTAAAATTGATAGCGTCTAATTATTATTGCAAATTATAACTTGAAGATCTGAACTTGTAATTGTCAAATACAGAACTTCTAATTGTTAAATACAAATTATTAGTGCAAATTATAACTTGAATATCTGAACTTGTAATTGTCAAATACAGAACTTAAAATTGATAGCTTCTAATTATTATTGTAAATTATAACTTGAAGATCTGAACTTGTAATAGTGAATTACAGAACTTAGATTTGTTAAATTCAAATTATTATTTCAAATTATAACTTGAAGATCTGAACTAGTAATTGTCAAATACAGAACTTAAAATTGATAACTTCTAATTATTATTGCAAATTATAACTTATAATTGATAGCTTCTAATTATTATTGCAAATAATAACTTGAAGATCTGAACTTGTAATTGTCAAATGCAGAACTTAAAATTGATAGCTTCTAATTATTATTGCAAATAATAATTTGAAGATCTGTACTTGTAATTGTCAAATACAGAACTTAAAATTGATAGCTTATAATAATAATTCAAATTATAACTTGAAGATCTGAACTTGTAATAATCAAATACAGAACTTCGAATTGTTAAATACAAATTATTAGTGCAAATTATAACTTGAAGATCTGAACTTGTAATAGGTAAATACAGAACTTCGAATTGTTAAATTCAACCTAAGATTGCAAATAATAATTTGAAGATCTGAACTTGTAATAGTCAAATACAGAACTTAAAATTGATAGCTTCTAATTATTATTGCAAATTATAACTTGAAGATCTGAACTTGGAATTGTCAAATACAGAACCTAAAATTGATAGCTTCTAATTATTATTGTAAATTATAACTTGAAGATCTGAACTAGTAATTGTCAAATACAGAACTTAAAATTGATAGCTTCTAATTATTATTGCAAATTATAACTTGTAGATCTGAACTTGTAATTGTCAATTACAGAACTTAAAATTGATAGCTCCTAATTATTATTTCAAATTATAACTTGAAGATCTGAACTAGTAATTGTCAAATACAGAACTTAAAATTGATAGCTTATAATTATAATTCAAATTATAACTTGAAGATCTGAACTTGTAATAGTGAATTACAGAACTTAGATTTGTTAAATTCAAATTATTATTTCAAATTATAACTTGAAGATCTGTACTAGTAATTGTCAAATACAGACCTTAAAATTGATAACTTTTAATTATTATTGCAAATTATAACTTGAAGATCTGAACTTGTAATTGTCAAATACAGAACTTAAAATTGATAGCTTCTAATTATTATTGTAAATTATAACTTGAAGATCTGAACTTGTAATTGTAAATACAGAACTTAAAATTGATAGCTTCTAATTATTATTGCAACTAATAACTTGAAGATCTGAACTTGTAATTGTCAAATACAGAACTTAAAATTGATAGCTTCAAATTATTATTGCAAATTATAATTTGAAGATCTGATCTTGTAATAGACAAATACGCAACTTAGCATTGTTAAATACAAATTGTGAATGCAAATTATAACTTGAACATCTGAACCTGTAATAGGTAAATACAGAACTCCGAATTGTTAAATTCAAACTAAGATTGCAAATAATAATTCGATGATCTGAACTTGTAATAGTCAAATACAGAACTTCTAATTGTTAAATACAAATTATTAGTGCAAATTATAACTTGAAGATCTGAACTTGTAATAGGTAAATACAGAACTTCGAATTGTTAAATTCAAACTAAGATTGCAAATAATAATTCGATGATCTGAACTTGTAATAGTCAAATACAGAACTTCTAATTGTTAAATACAAATTATTAGTGCAAATTATAACTTGAAGATCTGAACTAGTAATTGTCAAATACAGAACTTAAAATTGATAGCTTCTAATTATTATTGCAAATTATAACTTGAAGATCTGAACTTGTAATTGTCAAATACAGAACTTAAAATTGATAGCTTCTAATTATTATTTCAAATTATAACGTGAAGATCTGAACTTGTAATTGTCAAATACAGAACTTAAAATTGATAGCGTCTAATTATTATTGCAAATTATAACTTGAAGATCTGAACTTGTAATTGTCAAATACAGAAGTTCTAATTGTTAAATACAAATTATTAGTGCAAATTATAACTTGAATATCTGAACTTGTAATTGTCAAATACAGAACTTAAAATTGGTAGCTTCTAATTATTATTGTAAATTATAACTTGAAGATCTGAACTTGTAATAGTGAATTACAGAACTTAGATTTGTTAAATTCAAATTATTATTTCAAATTATAACTTGAAGATCTGAACTAGTAATTGTCAAATACAGAACTTAAAATTGATAGCTTCTAATTATTATTGCAAATTATAACTTGAAGATCTGAACTTGTAAATGTCAAATACAGAACTTAAAATTGATAGCTTCTAATTATTATTGTAAATTATAACTTGAAGATCTGTACTTGAAATTGTCAAATACAGAACTTAAAATTGATAGCTTCTAATTATTATTGCAAATAATAACTTGAAGATCTGAACTTGTAATTGTCAAATGCAGAACTTAAAATTGATAGCTTCTAATTATTATTGCAAATAATAATTTGAAGATCTGTACTTGTAATTGTCAAATACAGAACTTAAAATTGATAGCTTATAATAATAATTCAAATTATAACTTGAAGATCTGAACTTGTAATAATCAAATACAGAACTTCGAATTGTTAAATACAAATTATTAGTGCAAATTATAACTTGAAGATCTGAACTTGTAATAGGTAAATACAGAACTTCGAATTGTTAAATTCAACCTAAGATTGCAAATAATAATTTGAAGATCTGAACTTGTAATAGTCAAATACAGAACTTAAAATTGATAGCTTCTAATTATTATTGCAAATTATAACTTGAAGATCTGAACTTGTAATTGTCAAATACAGAACCTAAAATTGATAGCTTCTAATTATTATTGTAAATTATAATTTGAAGATCTGAACTAGTAATTGTCAAATACAGAACTTAAAATTGATAGCTTCTAATTATTATTGCAAATTATAACTTGAAGATCTGAACTTGTAATTGTCAATACAGAACTTAAAATTGATAGCTTCTAATTATTATTGCAACTAATAACTTGAAGATCTGAACTTGTAATTGTCAAATACAGAACTTAAAATTGATAGCTTCAAATTATTATTGCAAATTATAATTTGAAGATCTGAACTTGTAATAGACAAATACGCAACTTAGCATTGTTAAATACAAATTGTGAATGCAAATTATAACTTGAACATCTGAACCTGTAATAGGTAAATACAGAACTCCGAATTGTTAAATTCAAACTAAGATTGCAAATAATAATTCGATGATCTGAACTTGTAATAGTCAAATACAGAACTTCTAATTGTTAAATACAAATTATTAGTGCAAATTATAACTTGAAGATCTGAACTTGTAATAGGTAAATACAGAACTTCGAATTGTTAAATTCAAACTAAGATTGCAAATAATAATTCGATGATCTGAACTTGTAATAGTCAAATACAGAACTTCTAATTGTTAAATACAAATTATTAGTGCAAATTATAACTTGAAGATCTGAACTAGTAATTGTCAAATACAGAACTTAAAATTGATAGCTTCTAATTATTATTGCAAATTATAACTTGAAGATCTGAACTTGTAATTGTCAAATACAGAACTTAAAATTGATAGCTTCTAATTATTATTTCAAATTATAACGTGAAGATCTGAACTTGTAATTGTCAAATACAGAACTTAAAATTGATAGCGTCTAATTATTATTGCAAATTATAACTTGAAGATCTGAACTTGTAATTGTCAAATACAGAACTTCTAATTGTTAAATACAAATTATTAGTGCAAATTATAACTTGAATATCTGAACTTGTAATTGTCAAATACAGAACTTAAAATTAGTAGCTTCTAATTATTATTGTAAATTATAACTTGAAGATCTGAACTTGTAATAGTGAATTACAGAACTTAGATTTGTTAAATTCAAATTATTATTTCAAATTATAACTTGAAGATCTGAACTAGTAATTGTCAAATACAGAACTTAAAATTGATAGCTTCTAATTATTATTGCAAATTATAACTTGAAGATCTGAACTTGTAAATGTCAAATACAGAACTTAAAATTGATAGCTTCTAATTATTATTGTAAATTATAACTTGAAGATCTGTACTTGAAATTGTCAAATACAGAACTTAAAATTGATAGCTTCTAATTATTATTGCAAATAATAACTTGAAGATCTGAACTTGTAATTGTCAAATGCAGAACTTAAAATTGATAGCTTCTAATTATTATTGCAAATAATAATTTGAAGATCTGTACTTGTAATTGTCAAATACAGAACTTAAAATTGATAGCTTCTAATTATTATTGCAAATTATAACTTGAAGATCTGAACTTGTAATTGTCAAATACAGAACTTAAAATTGATAGCTTCTAATTATTATTGCAAATTATAACTTGAAGATCTGAACTTGTAATTGTCAAATACAGAACTTAAAATTGATAGCTTCTAATTATTATTTCAAATTATAACTTGAAGATCTGAACTTGTAATTGTAAAATACAGAACTTAAAATTGATAGCTTCTAATTAATATTGCAAATTATAACTTGAAGATCTGAACTTGTAATTGTCAAATACAGAACTTCTAATTGTTAAATACAAATTATTAGTGCAAATTATAACTTGAAGATCTGAACTTGTAATTGTCAAATACAGAACTTCTAATTGTTAAATACAAATTATTAGTGCAAATTATAACTTGAAGATCTGAACTTGTAATAGGTAAATACAGAACTTCGAATTGTTAAATTCAACCTAAGATTGCAAATAATAATTTGAAGATCTGAACTTGTAATAGTCAAATACAGAACTTAAAATTGATAGCTTCTAATTATTATTGCAAATTATAACTTGAAGATCTGAACTTGTAATTGTAAAATACAGAACCTAAAATTGATAGCTTCTAATTATTATTGTAAATTATAACTTGAAGATCTGAACTAGTAATTGTCAAATACAGAACTTAAAATTGATAGCTTATAATAATAATTCAAATTATAACTTGAAGATCTGAACTTGTAATAGTCAAATACAGAACTACGAATTGTTAAATACAAATTATTAGTGCAAATTATAACTTGAAGATCTGAACTTGTAATAGGTAAATACAGAACTTCGAATTGTTAAATTCAACCTAAGTTTGCAAATAATAATTTGAAGATATGAACTTGTAATAGTCAAATACAGAACTTAAAATTGAGAGCTTCTAATTATTATTGCAAATTATAACTGAAAGATCTGAACTTGTAATTGTCAAATACAGAACCTAAAATTGATAGCTTCTAATTATTATTGTAAATTATAACTTGAAGATCTGAACTAGAAATTGTCAAATACAGAACTTAAAATTGACAGCTTCTAATTATTATTGCAAATTATAACTTGAACATCTGAACTTGTAATTGTCAAATACAGAACTTAAAATTGATAGCTTCTAATTATTATTTCAAATTATAACTTGAAGATCTGAACTTGTAATTGTCAAATACAGAACTTAAAATTGATAGCTTCTAATTATTATTGCAAATTATAACTTGAAGATCTGAACTTGTAATTGTCAAATACAGAACTTAAAATTGATAGCTTCTAATTATTATTTCAAATTATAACTTGAAGATCTGAACTTGAAATTGCCAAATACAGAACTTAAAATTGATAGCTTCTAATTATTATTGCAAATTATAACTTGAAGATCTGAACTTGAAATTGTCAAATACAGAACTTCTAATTGTTAAATACAAATTATTAGTGCAAATTATAACTTGAAGATCTGAACTTGTAATAGGTAAATACAGAACTTCGAATTGTTAAATTCAAACTAAGATTGCAAATAATAATTCGATGATCTGAACTTGTAATAGTCAAATACAGAACTTCTAATTGTTAAATACAAATTATTAGTGCAAATTATAACTTGAAGATCTGAACTTGTAATAGGTAAATACAGAACTTCGAATTGTTAAATTCAAACTAAGATTGCAAATAATAATTCGATGATCTGAACTTGTAATAGTCAAATACAGAACTTCTAATTGTTAAATACAAATTATTAGTGCAAATTATAACTTGAAGATCTGAACTAGTAATTGTCAAATACAGAACTTAAAATTGATAGCTTCTAATTATTATTGCAAATTATAACTTGAAGATCTGAACTTGTAATTGTCAAATACAGAACTTAAAATTGATAGCGTCTAATTATTATTGCAAATTATAACTTGAAGATCTGAACTTGTAATTGTCAAATACAGAACTTCTAATTGTTAAATACAAATTATTAGTGCAAATTATAACTTGAATATCTGAACTTGTAATTGTCAAATACAGAACTTAAAATTGGTAGCTTCTAATTATTATTGTAAATTATAACTTGAAGATCTGAACTTGTAATAGTGAATTACAGAACTTAGATTTGTTAAATTCAAATTATTATTTCAAATTATAACTTGAAGATCTGAACTAGTAATTGTCAAATACAGAACTTAAAATTGATAGCTTCTAATTATTATTGCAAATTATAACTTGAAGATCTGAACTTGTAAATGTCAAATACAGAACTTAAAATTGATAGCTTCTAATTATTATTGTAAATTATAACTTGAAGATCTGTACTTGAAATTGTCAAATACAGAACTTAAAATTGATAGCTTCTAATTATTATTGCAAATAATAACTTGAAGATCTGAACTTGTAATTGTCAAATGCAGAACTTAAAATTGATAGCTTCTAATTATTATTGCAAATAATAATTTGAAGATCTGTACTTGTAATTGTCAAATACAGAACTTAAAATTGATAGCTTCTAATTATTATTGCAAATTATAACTTGAAGATCTGAACTTGTAATTGTCAAATACAGAACTTAAAATTGATAGCTTCTAATTATTATTGCAAATTATAACTTGAAGATCTAAACTTGTAATTGTCAAATACAGAACTTAAAATTGATAGCTTCTAATTATTATTTCAAATTATAACTTGAAGATCTGAACTTGTAATTGTAAAATACAGAACTTAAAATTGATAGCTTCTAATTAATATTGCAAATTATAACTTGAAGATCTGAACTTGTAATTGTCAAATACAGAACTTCTAATTGTTAAATACAAATTATTAGTGCAAATTATAACTTGAAGATCTGAACATGTAATAGGTAAATACAGAACTTCGAATTGTTAAATTCAACCTAAGATTGCAAATAATAATTTGAAGATATGAACTTGTAATAGTCAAATACAGAACTTAAAATTGAGAGCTTCTAATTATTATTGCAAATTATAACTGAAAGATCTGAACTTGTAATTGTCAAATACAGAACCTAAAATTGATAGCTTCTAATTATTATTGTAAATTATAACTTGAAGATCTGAACTAGTAATTGTCAAATACAGAACTTAAAATTGATAGCTTCTAATTATTATTGCAAATTATAACTTGAACATCTGAACTTGTAATTGTCAAATACAGAACTTAAAATTGATAGCTTCTAATTATTATTTCAAATTATAACTTGAAGATCTGAACTTGTAATTGTCAAATACAGAACTTAAAATTGATAGCTTCTAATTATTATTGCAAATTATAACTTGAAGATCTGAACTTGTAATTGTCAAATACAGAACTTAAAATTGATAGCTTCTAATTATTATTTCAAATTATAACTTGAAGATCTGAACTTGTAATTGTCAAATACAGAACTTAAAATTGATAGCTTCTAATTATTATTTCAAATTATAACTTGAAGATCTGAACTTGTAATTGCCAAATACAGAACTTAAAATTGATAGCTTCTAATTATTATTGCAAATTATAACTTGAAGATCTGAACTTGAAATTGTCAAATACAGAACTTCTAATTGTTAAATACAAATTATTAGTGCAAATTATAACTTGAAGATCTGAACTTGTAATAGGTAAATACAGAACTTTGAATTGTTAAATTCAAACTAAGATTGCAAATAATTATTTGAAGATCTGAACTTGTAATAGTCAAATACAGAACTTAAAATTGATAGCTTCTAATTATTATTGTAAATTATAACTTGAAGATCTGAACTTGTGATAGTGAATTACAGAACTTAGATATGTTAAATTCAAATTATTATTTCAAATTATAACTTGAAGATCTGAACTAGTAATTGTCAAATACAGAACTTAAATATGATAGCTTCTAATTATTATTGTAAATTATAACTTGAAGATCTGAACTTGTAATTGTCAAATACAGAACTTAAAATTGATAGCTTCCAATTATTATTGCAAATTATAACTTGAAGTTCTGAACTTGTAATTGTCAAATACAGAACTTACAATTGATAGCTTCTAATTATTATTGCAAATTATAATTTGAAGATGTGAACTTGTAATAGACAAATACGCAACTTAGCATTGTTAAATACAAATTATGATTGCAAATTAAAACTTGAAGATCTGAACTAGTAATTGTCAAATACAGAACTTAAAATTGATAGCTTAGAATTATAATTCAAATTATAACTTGAAGATCTGTACTTGTAATAGTGAATTACAGAACTTAGATTTGTTAAATTCAAATTATTATTTCAAATTATAACTTGAAGATCTGAACTAGTAATTGTCAAATACAGACCTTAAAATTGATAACTTCTAATTATTATTGCAAATTATAACTTGAAGATCTGAACTTGTAATTGTCAAATACAGAACTTAAAATTGATAGCTTCAAATTATTATTGCAAATTATAACTTGAACATCTGAACCTGTAATAGGTAAATACAGAACTTCGAATTGTTAAATTCAAACTAAGATTGCAAATAATAATTCGAAGATCTGAACTTGTAATAGTCAAATACAGAACTTCTAATTGTTAAATACAAATTATTAGTGCAAATTATAACTTGAAGATCTGAACTAGTAATTGTCAAATACAGAACTTAAAATTGGTAGCTTCTAATTATTATTGTAAATTATAACTAGAAGATCTGAACTTGTAATAGTGAATTACAGAACTTAGATTTGTTAAATTCAAATTATTATTTCAAATTATAACTTGAAGATCTGAACTAGTAATTGTCAAATACAGAACTTAAAATTGATAGCTTCTAATTATTATTGCAAATTATAACTTGAAGATCTGAACTTGTAAATGTCAAATACAGAACTTAAAATTGATAGCTTCTAATTATTATTGTAAATTATAACTTGAAGATCTGTACTTGAAATTGTCAAATACAGAACTTAAAATTGATAGCTTCTAATTATTATTGCAAATTATAACTTGAAGATCTGAACTTGTAATTGTCAAATACAGAACTTCTAATTGTTAAATACAAATTATTAGTGCAAATTATAACTTGAAGATCTGAACTAGTAATTGTCAAATACAGAACTTAAAATTGGTAGCTTCTAATTATTATTGTAAATTATAACTTGAAGATCTGAACTTGTAATAGTGAATTACAGAACTTAGATTTGTTAAATTCAAATTATTATTTCAAATTATAACTTGAAGATCTGAACTAGTAATTGTCAAATACAGAACTTAAAATTGATAGCTTCTAATTATTATTGCAAATTATAACTTGAAGATCTGAACTTGTAAATGTCAAATACAGCACTTAAAATTGATAGCTTCTAATTATTATTGTAAATTATAACTTGAAGATCTGAACTTGTAATTGTCAAATACAGAACTTCTAATTGTTAAATACAAATTATTAGTGCAAATTATAACTTGAATATCTGAACTTGTAATTGTCAAATACAGAACTTAAAATTGGTAGCTTCTAATTATTATTGTAAATTATAACTTGAAGATCTGAACTTGTAATAGTGAATTACAGAACTTAGATTTGTTAAATTCAAATTATTATTTCAAATTATAACTTGAAGATCTGAACTAGTAATTGTCAAATACAGAACTTAAAATTGATAGCTTCTAATTATTATTGCAAATTATAACTTGAAGATCTGAACTTGTAAATGTCAAATACAGAACTTAAAATTGATAGCTTCTAATTATTATTGTAAATTATAACTTGAAGATCTGTACTTGAAATTGTCAAATACAGAACTTAAAATTGATAGCTTCTAATTATTATTGCAAATAATAACTTGAAGATCTGAACTTGTAATTGTCAAATGCAGAACTTAAAATTGATAGCTTCTAATTATTATTGCAAATAATAATTTGAAGATCTGTACTTGTAATTGTCAAATACAGAACTTAAAATTGATAGCTTCTAATTATTATTGCAAATTATAACTTGAAGATCTGAACTTGTAATTGTCAAATACAGAACTTAAAATTGATAGCTTCTAATTATTATTGCAAATTATAACTTGAAGATCTGAACTTGTAATTGTCAAATACAGAACTTAAAATTGATAGCTTCTAATTATTATTTCAAATTATAACTTGAAGATCTGAACTTGTAATTGTAAAATACAGAACTTAAAATTGATAGCTTCTAATTAATATTGCAAATTATAACTTGAAGATCTGAACTTGTAATTGTCAAATACAGAACTTCTAATTGTTAAATACAAATTATTAGTGCAAATTATAACTTGAAGATCTGAACTTGTAATAGGTAAATACAGAACTTCGAATTGTTAAATTCAACCTAAGATTGCAAATAATAATTTGAAGATCTGAACTTGTAATAGTCAAATACAGAACTTAAAATTGATAGCTTCTAATTATTATTGCAAATTATAACTTGAAGATCTGAACTTGTAATTGTAAAATACAGAACCTAAAATTGATAGCTACTAATTATTATTGTAAATTATAACTTGTAGATCTGAACTAGTAATTGTCAAATACAGAACTTAAAATTGATAGCTTATAATAATAATTCAAATTATAACTTGAAGATCTGAACTTGTAATAGTCAAATACAGAACTACGAATTGTTAAATACAAATTATTAGTGCAAATTATAACTTGAAGATCTGAACTTGTAATAGGTAAATACAGAACTTCGAATTGTTAAATTCAACCTAAGTTTGCAAATAATAATTTGAAGATATGAACTTGTAATAGTCAAATACAGAACTTAAAATTGAGAGCTTCTAATTATTATTGCAAATTATAACTGAAAGATCTGAACTTGTAATTGTCAAATACAGAACCTAAAATTGATAGCTTCTAATTATTATTGTAAATTATAACTTGAAGATCTGAACTAGTAATTGTCAAATACAGAACTTAAAATTGATAGCTTCTAATTATTATTGCAAATTATAACTTGAACATCTGAACTTGTAATTGTCAAATACAGAACTTAAAATTGATAGCTTCTAATTATTATTTCAAATTATAACTTGAAGATCTGAACTTGTAATTGTCAAATACAGAACTTAAAATTGATAGCTTCTAATTATTATTGCAAATTATAACTTGAAGATCTGAACTTGTAATTGTCAAATACAGAACTTAAAATTGATAGCTTCTAATTATTATTTCAAATTATAACTTGAAGATCTGAACTTGTAATTGTCAAATACAGAACTTAAAATTGATAGCTTCTAATTATTATTTCAAATTATAACTTGAAGATCTGAACTTGTAATTGCCAAATACAGAACTTAAAATTGATAGCTTCTAATTATTATTGCAAATTATAACTTGAAGATCTGAACTTGAAATTGTCAAATACAGAACTTCTAATTGTTAAATACAAATTATTAGTGCAAATTATAACTTGAAGATCTGAACTTGTAATAGGTAAATACAGAACTTTGAATTGTTAAATTCAAACTAAGATTGCAAATAATAATTTGAAGATCTGAACTTGTAATAGTCAAATACAGAACTTAAAATTGATAGCTTCTAATTATTATTGTAAATTATAACTTGAAGATATGAACTTGTGATAGTGAATTACAGAACTTAGATATGTTAAATTCAAATTATTATTTCAAATTATAACTTGAAGATCTGAACTAGTAATTGTCAAATACAGAACTTAAAATTGATAGCTTCTAATTATTATTGCAAATTATAACTTGAAGATCTGAACTTGTAAATGTCAAATACAGAACTTAAAATTGATAGCTTCTAATTATTATTGTAAATTATAACTTGAAGATCTGTACTTGAAATTGTCAAATACAGAACTTAAAATTGATAGCTTCTAGTTATTATTGCAAATAATAACTTGAAGATCTGAACTTGTAATTGTCAAATGCAGAACTTAAAATTGATAGCTTCTAATTATTATTGCAAATAATAATTTGAAGATCTGTACTTGTAATTGTCAAATACAGAACTTAAAATTGATAGCTTCTAATTATTATTCCAATTGTAACTTGAAGATCTGAACTTGTAATTGTCAAATACAGAACTTAAAATTGATAGCTTCTAATTATTATTGCAAATTATAACTTGAAGATCTGAACTTCTAATTGTCAAATACAGAACTTAAAATTGATAGCTTCTAATTATTATTTCAAATTATAACTTGAAGATCTGAACTTGTAATTGTAAAATACAGAACTTAAAATTGATAGCTTCTAATTAATATTGCAAATTATAACTTGAAGATCTGAACTTGTAATTGTCAAATACAGAACTTCTAATTGTTAAATACAAATTATTAGTGCAAATTATAACTTGAAGATCTGAACTTGTAATAGGTAAATACAGAACTTCGAATTGTTAAATTCAACCTAAGATTGCAAATAATAATTTGAAGATATGAACTTGTAATAGTCAAATACAGAACTTAAAATTGAGAGCTTCTAATTATTATTGCAAATTATAACTGAAAGATCTGAACTTGTAATTGTCAAATACAGAACCTAAAATTGATAGCTTCTAATTATTATTGTAAATTATAACTTGAAGATCTGAACTAGTAATTGTCAAATACAGAACTTAAAATTGATAGCTTCTAATTATTATTGCAAATTATAACTTGAACATCTGAACTTGTAATTGTCAAATACAGAACTTAAAATTGATAGCTTCTAATTATTATTTCAAATTATAACTTGAAGATCTGAACTTGTAATTGTCAAATACAGAACTTAAAATTGATAGCTTCTAATTATTATTGCAAATTATAACTTGAAGATCTGAACTTGTAATTGTCAAATACAGAACTTAAAATTGATAGCTTCTAATTATTATTTCAAATTATAACTTGAAGATCTGAACTTGTAATTGTCAAATACAGATCTTAAAATTGATAGCTTCTAATTATTATTTCAAATTATAACTTGAAGATCTGAACTTGTAATTGCCAAATACAGAACTTAAAATTGATAGCTTCTAATTATTATTGCAAATTATAACTTGAAGATCTGAACTTGAAATTGTCAAATACAGAACTTCTAATTGTTAAATACAAATTATTAGTGCAAATTATAACTTGAAGATCTGAACTTGTAATAGGTAAATACAGAACTTTGAATTGTTAAATTCAAACTAAGATTGCAAATAATAATTTGAAGATCTGAACTTGTAATAGTCAAATACAGAACTTAAAATTGATAGCTTCTAATTATTATTGTAAATTATAACTTGAAGATCTGAACTTGTGATAGTGAATTACAGAACTTAGATATGTTAAATTCAAATTATTATTTCAAATTATAACTTGAAGATCTGAACTAGTAATTGTCAAATATAGAACTTAAATATGATAGCTTCTAATTATTATTGTAAATTATAACTTGAAGATCTGAACTTGTAATTGTCAAATACAGAACTTAAAATTGATAGCTTCCAATTATTATTGCAAATTATAACTTGAAGTTCTGAACTTGTAATTGTCAAATACAGAACTTACAATTGATAGCTTCTAATTATTATTGCAAATTATAATTTGAAGATGTGAACTTGTAATAGACAAATACGCAACTTAGCATTGTTAAATACAAATTATGATTGCAAATTAAAACTTGAAGATCTGAACTAGTAATTGTCAAATACAGAACTTAAAATTGATAGCTTATAATTATATATAATTCAAATTATAACTTGAAGATCTGTACTTGTAATAGTGAATTACAGAACTTAGATTTGTTAAATTCAAATTATTATTTCAAATTATAACTTGAAGATCTGAACTAGTAATTGTCAAATACAGAACTTAAAATTGATAGCTTCTAATTATTATTGCAAATTATAACTTGAAGATCTGAACTTGTAAATGTCTAATACAGAACTTAAAATTGACAGCTTCTAATTATTATTGTAAATTATAACTTGAAGATCTGTACTTGAAATTGTCAAATACAGAACTTAAAATTGATAGCTTCTAATTATTATTGCAAATAATAACTTGTAGATCTGAACTTGTAATTGTCAAATGCAGAACTTAAAATTGATAGCTTCTAATTATTATTGCAAATAATAATTTGAAGATCTGTACTTGTAATTGTCAAATACAGAACTTAAAATTGATAGCTTCTAATTATTATTGCAAATTATAACTTGAAGATCTGAACTTGTAATTGTCAAATACAGAACTTAAAATTGATAGCTTC
The DNA here is from genome assembly GCA_963170105.1 of Cantharis lateralis. Lineage (NCBI taxonomy): Eukaryota > Metazoa > Arthropoda > Insecta > Coleoptera > Cantharidae > Cantharis > Cantharis lateralis. The sequence continues at coordinate 26,568,065 of OY720627.1, forward strand.
TAATTATTATTGCAAATTATAACTTGAAGATCTGAACTTGTAATTGTCAAATACAGAACTTAAAATTGATAGCTTCTAATTATTATTTCAAATTATAACTTGAAGATCTGAACTTGTAATTGTAAAATACAGAACTTAAAATTGATAGCTTCTAATTAATATTGCAAATTATAACTTGAAGATCTGAACTTGTAATTGTCAAATACAGAACTTCGAATTGTTAAATACAAATTATTAGTGCAAATAATAATTCGAAGATCTGAACTTGTAATAGTCAAATACAGAACTTCTAATTGTTAAATACAAATTATTAGTGCAAATTATAACTTGAAGATCTGAACTAGTAATTGTCAAATACAGAACTTAAAATTGGTAGCTTCTAATTATTATTGTAAATTATAACTTGAAGATCTGAACTTGTAATAGTGAATTACAGAACTTAGATTTGTTAAATTCAAATTATTATTTCAAATTATAACTTGAAGATCTGAACTAGTAATTGTCAAATACAGAACTTAAAATTGATAGCTTCTAATTATTATTGCAAATTATAACTTGAAGATCTGAACTTGTAAATGTCAAATACAGAACTTAAAATTGATAGCTTCTAATTATTATTGTAAATTATAACTTGAAGATCTGTACTTGAAATTGTCAAATACAGAACTTAAAATTGATAGCTTCTAATTATTATTGCAAATTATAACTTGAAGATCTGAACTTGTAATTGTCAAATACAGAACTTCTAATTGTTAAATACAAATTATTAGTGCAAATTATAACTTGAAGATCTGAACTAGTAATTGTCAAATACAGAACTTAAAATTGGTAGCTTCTAATTATTATTGTAAATTATAACTTGAAGATCTGAACTTGTAATAGTGAATTACAGAACTTAGATTTGTTAAATTCAAATTATTATTTCAAATTATAACTTGAAGATCTGAACTAGTAATTGTCAAATACAGAACTTAAAATTGATAGCTTCTAATTATTATTGCAAATTATAACTTGAAGATCTGAACTTGTAAATGTCAAATACAGAACTTAAAATTGATAGCTTCTAATTATTATTGTAAATTATAACTTGAAGATCTGAACTTGTAATTGTCAAATACAGAACTTCTAATTGTTAAATACAAATTATTAGTGCAAATTATAACTTGAATATCTGAACTTGTAATTGTCAAATACAGAACTTAAAATTGGTAGCTTCTAATTATTATTGTAAATTATAACTTGAAGATCTGAACTTGTAATAGTGAATTACAGAACTTAGATTTGTTAAATTCAAATTATTATTTCAAATTATAACTTGAAGATCTGAACTAGTAATTGTCAAATACAGAACTTAAAATTGATAGCTTCTAATTATTATTGCAAATTATAACTTGAAGATCTGAACTTGTAAATGTCAAATACAGAACTTAAAATTGATAGCTTCTAATTATTATTGTAAATTATAACTTGAAGATCTGTACTTGAAATTGTCAAATACAGAACTTAAAATTGATAGCTTCTAATTATTATTGCAAATAATAACTTGAAGATCTGAACTTGTAATTGTCAAATGCAGAACTTAAAATTGATAGCTTCTAATTATTATTGCAAATAATAATTTGAAGATCTGTACTTGTAATTGTCAAATACAGAACTTAAAATTGATAGCTTCTAATTATTATTGCAAATTATAACTTGAAGATCTGAACTTGTAATTGTCAAATACAGAACTTAAAATTGATAGCTTCTAATTATTATTGCAAATTATAACTTGAAGATCTGAACTTGTAATTGTCAAATACAGAACTTAAAATTGATAGCTTCTAATTATTATTTCAAATTATAACTTGAAGATCTGAACTTGTAATTGTAAAATACAGAACTTAAAATTGATAGCTTCTAATTAATATTGCAAATTATAACTTGAAGATCTGAACTTGTAATTGTCAAATACAGAACTTCGAATTGTTAAATACAAATTATTAGTGCAAATAATAATTCGAAGATCTGAACTTGTAATAGTCAAATACAGAACTTCTAATTGTTAAATACAAATTATTAGTGCAAATTATAACTTGAAGATCTGAACTAGTAATTGTCAAATACAGAACTTAAAATTGGTAGCTTCTAATTATTATTGTAAATTATAACTTGAAGATCTGAACTTGTAATAGTGAATTACAGAACTTAGATTTGTTAAATTCAAATTATTATTTCAAATTATAACTTGAAGATCTGAACTAGTAATTGTCAAATACAGAACTTAAAATTGATAGCTTCTAATTATTATTGCAAATTATAACTTGAAGATCTGAACTTGTAAATGTCAAATACAGAACTTAAAATTGATAGCTTCTAATTATTATTGTAAATTATAACTTGAAGATCTGTACTTGAAATTGTCAAATACAGAACTTAAAATTGATAGCTTCTAATTATTATTGCAAATTATAACTTGAAGATCTGAACTTGTAATTGTCAAATACAGAACTTCTAATTGTTAAATACAAATTATTAGTGCAAATTATAACTTGAAGATCTGAACTAGTAATTGTCAAATACAGAACTTAAAATTGGTAGCTTCTAATTATTATTGTAAATTATAACTTGAAGATCTGAACTTGTAATAGTGAATTACAGAACTTAGATTTGTTAAATTCAAATTATTATTTCAAATTATAACTTGAAGATCTGAACTAGTAATTGTCAAATACAGAACTTAAAATTGATAGCTTCTAATTATTATTGCAAATTATAACTTGAAGATCTGAACTTGTAAATGTCAAATACAGAACTTAAAATTGATAGCTTCTAATTATTATTGTAAATTATAACTTGAAGAACTGAACTTGTAATTGTCAAATACAGAACTTCTAATTGTTAAATACAAATTATTAGTGCAAATTATAACTTGAATATCTGAACTTGTAATTGTCAAATACAGAACTTAAAATTGGTAGCTTCTAATTATTATTGTAAATTATAACTTGAAGATCTGAACTTGTAATAGTGAATTACAGAACTTAGATTTGTTAAATTCAAATTATTATTTCAAATTATAACTTGAAGATCTGAACTAGTAATTGTCAAATACAGAACTTAAAATTGATAGCTTCTAATTATTATTGCAAATTATAACTTGAAGATCTGAACTTGTAAATGTCAAATACAGAACTTAAAATTGATAGCTTCTAATTATTATTGTAAATTATAACTTGAAGATCTGTACTTGAAATTGTCAAATACAGAACTTAAAATTGATAGCTTCTAATTATTATTGCAAATAATAACTTGAAGATCTGAACTTGTAATTGTCAAATGCAGAACTTAAAATTGATAGCTTCTAATTATTATTGCAAATAATAATTTGAAGATCTGTACTTGTAATTGTCAAATACAGAACTTAAAATTGATAGCTTCTAATTATTATTGCAAATTATAACTTGAAGATCTGAACTTGTAATTGTCAAATACAGAACTTAAAATTGATAGCTTCTAATTATTATTGCAAATTATAACTTGAAGATCTGAACTTGTAATTGTCAAATACAGAACTTAAAATTGATAGCTTCTAATTATTATTTCAAATTATAACTTGAAGATCTGAACTTGTAATTGTAAAATACAGAACTTAAAATTGATAGCTTCTAATTAATATTGCAAATTATAACTTGAAGATCTGAACTTGTAATTGTCAAATACAGAACTTCGAATTGTTAAATACAAATTATTAGTGCAAATAATAATTCGAAGATCTGAACTTGTAATAGTCAAATACAGAACTTCTAATTGTTAAATACAAATTATTAGTGCAAATTATAACTTGAAGATCTGAACTAGTAATTGTCAAATACAGAACTTAAAATTGGTAGCTTCTAATTATTATTGTAAATTATAACTTGAAGATCTGAACTTGTAATAGTGAATTACAGAACTTAGATTTGTTAAATTCAAATTATTATTTCAAATTATAACTTGAAGATCTGAACTAGTAATTGTCAAATACAGAACTTAAAATTGATAGCTTCTAATTATTATTGCAAATTATAACTTGAAGATCTGAACTTGTAAATGTCAAATACAGAACTTAAAATTGATAGCTTCTAATTATTATTGTAAATTATAACTTGAAGATCTGTACTTGAAATTGTCAAATACAGAACTTAAAATTGATAGCTTCTAATTATTATTGCAAATTATAACTTGAAGATCTGAACTTGTAATTGTCAAATACAGAACTTCTAATTGTTAAATACAAATTATTAGTGCAAATTATAACTTGAAGATCTGAACTAGTAATTGTCAAATACAGAACTTAAAATTGGTAGCTTCTAATTATTATTGTAAATTATAACTTGAAGATCTGAACTTGTAATAGTGAATTACAGAACTTAGATTTGTTAAATTCAAATTATTATTTCAAATTATAACTTGAAGATCTGAACTAGTAATTGTCAAATACAGAACTTAAAATTGATAGCTTCTAATTATTATTGCAAATTATAACTTGAAGATCTGAACTTGTAAATGTCAAATACAGAACTTAAAATTGATAGCTTCTAATTATTATTGTAAATTATAACTTGAAGATCTGAACTTGTAATTGTCAAATACAGAACTTCTAATTGTTAAATACAAATTATTAGTGCAAATTATAACTTGAATATCTGAACTTGTAATTGTCAAATACAGAACTTAAAATTGGTAGCTTCTAATTATTATTGTAAATTATAACTTGAAGATCTGAACTTGTAATAGTGAATTACAGAACTTAGATTTGTTAAATTCAAATTATTATTTCAAATTATAACTTGAAGATCTGAACTAGTAATTGTCAAATACAGAACTTAAAATTGATAGCTTCTAATTATTATTGCAAATTATAACTTGAAGATCTGAACTTGTAAATGTCAAATACAGAACTTAAAATTGATAGCTTCTAATTATTATTGTAAATTATAACTTGAAGATCTGTACTTGAAATTGTCAAATACAGAACTTCGAATTGTTAAATACAAATTATTAGTGCAAATTATAACTTGAAGATCTGCACTTGTAATAGGTAAATACAGAACTTCTAATTGTTAAATTCAAACTAAGATTGCAAATAATAATTTGAAGATCTGAACTTGTAATAGTCAAATACAGAACTTCTAATTGTTAAATACAAATTATTAGTGCAAATTATAACTTGAAGATCTGAACTAGTAATTGTCAAATACAGAACTTAAAATTGATAGCTTATAATTATAGTTCAAATTATAACTTGAAGATCTGAACTTGTAATAGTCAAATACAGAACTTCGAATTGTTAAATACAAATTATTAGTGCAAATTATAACTTGAAGATCTGCACTTGTAATAGGTAAATACAGAACTTCTAATTGTTAAATTCAAACTAAGATTGCAAATAATAATTTGAAGATCTGAACTTGTAATAGTCAAATACAGAACTTCTAATTGTTAAATACAAATTATTAGTGCAAATTATAACTTGAAGATCTGAACTAGTAATTGTCAAATACAGAACTTAAATATGATAGCTTCTAATTATTATTGTAAATTATAACTTGATGATCTGAACTTGTAATTGTCAAATACAGAACTTAAAATTGATAGCTTCCAATTATTATTGCAAATTATAACTTGAAGATCTGAACTTGTAATTGTCAAATACAGAACTTAAAATTGATAGCTTCTAATTATTATTGCAAATTATAACTTGAAGTTCTGAACTTGTAATTGTCAAATACAGAACTTACAATTGATAGCTTCTAATTATTATTGCAAATTATAATTTGAAGATGTGAACTTGTAATAGACAAATACGCAACTTAGCATTGTTAAAAACAAATTATGATTGCAAATTAAAACTTGAAGATCTGAACTAGTAATTGTCAAATACAGAACTTAAAATTGATAGCTTATAATTATAATTCAAATTATAACTTGAAGATCTGTACTTGTAATAGTGAATTACAGAACTTAGATTTGTTAAATTCAAATTATTATTTCAAATTATAACTTGAAGATCTGAACTAGTAATTGTCAAATACAGACCTTAAAATTGATAACTTCTAATTATTATTGCAAATTATAACTTGAAGATCTGAACTTGTAATTGTCAAATACAGAACTTAAAATTGATAGCTTCAAATTATTATTGCAAATTATAACTTGAACATCTGAACCTGTAATAGGTAAATACAGAACTTCGAATTGTTAAATTCAAACTAAGATTGCAAATAATAATTCGAAGATCTGAACTTGTAATAGTCAAATACAGAACTTCTAATTGTTAAATACAAATTATTAGTGCAAATTATAACTTGAAGATCTGAACTAGTAATTGTCAAATACACACTGAAAGAAAGACTTACTTATTATTAGAAGAAAATGTGTATCAATTAGTATTTGTAGTACTTAAATATGTGACAACTCATAGATATTCTATTTGTTAGTAGAACGGTGTTCTGTTTGATTTTACTATTTAATACTTTGCAATGGTGTATCAATTTAGTACTACGTATTTCTAACGTATATACCCACTAACCCATTGTAGATATCACTTATTATTGTTAGGAAATAGTATTGTATGCGTTATATACAGCAAATCTCATTATTACGGAAATTGTTGCAGTTTTTCTGCAAAAAAAACATTATTTAAATTTTGTTACTTGTATTTTGGATATGTTGTAACACCGAACATCACTTGTAAATCTGAAAATTAACTTTTCATTTTTTTTTCACTTACCGCTGTCCTTGAGGATCGAACCCACGACCGACGATTTGAATGTTCCGAAATCCACCTCTTTTACCACTGACCTAGGAAGCTTACTTATTTAAATTTGTTTACCAAATGCTATACGTGTTGTATGTACATAATAGGCCGTTCAGAAAATACATATTACATAATCTTTTTTATTTTGCACTTTTCTATTTTTTTGTCCCAGAAAACAAAACCAAATTAAAAGTTTTTTAATTAAATTTATTTAAACTTAAGGCTGTTCGGTAGGTTTAGATTTTGTGCAAAAAAATTGTAATACAGTGTATTTATTATAACATTCTTGTAGAACTACATATTTTAGATAATATTTGTTTATAAAAATAAATTCTAAAAAAATTACTTAAATCCCTAATGGCGGTGTACCGAGCGCGTCCTTGTCAAAAAACGACAAAGCATATTTTCTGAAATAATTCAGGGCGCAGAATCTTTTTTCAAAAATAACACCATTGAGTATTAAATAGTACTACGGTTACCAATGATTACTTGAGTACATGTCGCATATCCTAATAAGATGTACAACTTCTGTAGCATAATCGGTGTTGTACTAACAGATAGGAAATCTTATTAATACTTTGTACTTCTAATCGTTACGAGCCGTACAAATAATTCTTATAATTACAACCTATAACGTTTAGTTTTTGTTTTATAATTAATATAGATTCATATGTAGAACTACAAATACTAATAAAATTCAATCAAATTTCTCTCAGTGCAGAACTTAAAATTGATAGCTTCTAATTATTATTGCAAATTATAACTTGTAGATCTGAACTAGTAATTGTCAAATACAGAACTTAAAATTGATAGCTTATAATTACAGTTCAAATTATAACTTGAAGATCTGAACTTGTAATAGTCAAATACAGAACTTCGAATTGTTAAATACAAACTATTAGTGCAAATTATAACTTGAAGATCTGAACTTGTAATAGGTAAATACAGAACTTCGAATTGTTAAATTCAACCTAAGATTGCAAATAATAATTTGAAGATCTGAACTTGTAATAGTCAAATACAGAACTTAAAATTGATAGCTTCTAATTATTATTGCAAATTATAACTTGTAGATCTGAACTTGTAATTGTCAAATACAAAACTTAAAATTGATAGCTCTTAATTATTATTGTAAATTATAACTTGTAGATCTGAACTTGTAATAGTGAATTACAGAACTTAGATTTGTTAAATTCAAATTATTATTTCAAACTATAACTTGAAGATCTGAACTTGTAATTGTCAAATACAGAACTTAAAATTGATAGCTTCTAATTATTATTGCAAATTATAACTTGAAGATCTGAACTTGTAATTGTCAAATACAGAACTTAAAATTGATAGCTTCTAATTATTATTTCAAATTATAACTTGATGATCTGAACTTGTAATAGTCAAATACAGAACTTCGAATTGTTAAATACAAATTATTAGTGCAAATTATAACTTGAAGATCTGAACTTGTAATAGGTAAATACAGAACTTCGAATTGTTAAATTCAAACTAAGATTGCAAATAATAATTTGAAGATCTAAACTTGTAATTGTCAAATACAGAACTTCGAATTGTTAAATTCAAACTAAGATTGCAAATAATAATTTGAAGATCTGAACTTGCAATACTCAAATACAGAACTTCGAATTGTTAAATACAAATTATTATTGCAAATTATAACTTGAAGATCTGAACTTGTAATACTCAAATACAGAACTTCTAATTTTTAAATACAAATTATTATTGCAAATTATAACTTGAAGATCTGAACTTGTAATTGTCAAATACAGAACTTCGAATTGTTAAATTCAAACTAAGATTGTGAATAATAATTTGAAGATCTGAACTTGTAATAGTCAAATACAGAACTTCTAATTTTTAAATACAAATTATTATTGCAAATTATAACTTGAAGATCTGAACTTGTAATTGTCAAATACAGAACCTTTAATTATTAAATACAAGCTATTAGTGCAAATTATAACTAGAAGATCTGAAGTTGTAATTGTCAAATACAGAACTTAAAATTGATAGCTTCTAATTATTATTGCAAATTATAACTTGAAGATCTGCACTTGTAATAGTGAATTACAGAACTTAGATTTGTTAAATTCAAATTATTATTTCAAATTATAACTTGAAAATCTGAACTAGTAATTGTCAAATACAGAACTTAAAATTGATGCTTATAATTATTATTGTAAATTATAACTTGAAGATCTGAACTTGTAATAGTGAATTACAGAACTTAGATTTGTTAAATTCAAATTATTATTTCAAATTATAAGTTGAAGATCTGAACTTGTAATTGTCAAATACAGAACTTAAAATTAATAGCTTCTAATTATTATTGCAAATTATAACTTGAAGATCTGAACTAGTAATAGTGAATTACAGAACTTAGATTTGTTAAATTCAAATTATTATTTCAAATTATAACTTGAAGATCTGAACTAGTAATTGTCAAATACAGAACTTAAAATTGTTAAATACAAATTATTAGTGTAAATTATAACTTGAAGATCTGAACTTGTAATACTCAAATACAGAACTTCGAATTGTTAAATACAAATTATTAGTGCAAATTATAACTTGAAGATCTGAACTTGTAATACTCAAATACAGAACTTCGAATTGTTAAATACAAATTATTAGTGCAAATTATAACTTGAAGATCTGAACTTGTAATAGATAAATACAGAACTTAAAATTGATAGCTTCAAATTATTATTTCAAAATATAACTTGAAGATCTGAACTAGTAATTGTCAAATACAGAACTTAAAATTGATAGCTTCTCATTATTAGTGCAAATTATAACTTGAAGATCTGAACTAGTAATTGTCAAATACAGAACTTAAAATTGATAGCTTCTAATTATTATTTCAAATTATAACTTGTAGATCTGAACTTGTAATTGTCAAATAGAGAACTTAAAATAGATAGCTTCTAATTATTATTGCAAATAATAACTTGAAGATCTGAACTTGAAATACTCAAATACAGAACTTCGAATTGTTAAATAAAAATTATTAGTGCAAATTATAACTTGAAGATCTGAACTTGTAATAGATAAATACAGAACTTCGAATTGTTAAATTCAAACTAAGATTGCGAATAATAATTTGAAGATCTGAACTTGTAATAGTCAAATACAGAACTTCTAATTTTTAAATACAAATTATTATAGCAAATTATAACTTGAAGATCTGAACTTGTAATTGTCAAATACAGAACCTTTAATTATTAAATACAAGTTATTAGTGCAAATTATAACTAGAAGATCTGAAGTTGTAATTGTCAAATACAGAACTTAAAATTGACAGCTTCTAATTATTATTGCAAATTATAACTTGAAGATCTGCACTTGTAATAGTGAATTACAGAACTTAGATTTGTTAAATTCAAATTATTATTTCAAATTATAACTTGAAGATCTGAACTAGTAATTGTCAAATACAGAACTTAAAATTGTTAAATACAAATTATTAGTGCAAATTATAACTTGAAGATCTGAACTTGTAATTGTCAAATACAGAGCTTAAAATTGATAGCTTCTAATTATTATTGCAAATTATAACTTGAAGATCTGAACTAGTAATTGCCAAATACAGAACTTAAAATTGATAGCTTATAATTATAATTCAAATTATAACTTGAAGATCTGAGCTTGCAATAGTCAAATACAGAACTTCGAATTGTTAAATACAAATTATTAGTGCAAATTATAACTTGTAGATCTGAACTAGTAATAGGTAAATACAGAACTTCAAATTGTTAAATTCAAACTAAGATTGCAAATAATAGTTTGAAGATCTGAACTTGTAGTAGTCAAATACAGAACCTCTAATTGTAAATACAAATTATTAGTGCAAATTATAACTTGTAGATCTGAACTTGTAATTGTCAAATACAGAACTTAAAATTGATAGCTTCTAATTATTATTGCAAATTATAATTTGAAGATGTGAACTTGTAATAGACAAATACGCAACTTAGCATTGTTAAATACAAATTATGATTGCAAATTATAACTTGAAGATCTGAACTTGTAATAGATAAATACAGAACTTCGAATTGTTAAATTCAAAATAAGATTGCAAATAATAATTTGAAGATCTGAACTTGTAATTGTCAAATACAGAACTTAAAATTGTTAAATACAAATTATTAGTGCAAATTATAACTTGAAGATCTGAACTTGTAATTGTCAAATACAGAAGTTAAAATTGATAGCTTCTAATTATTATAGCAAATTATAACTTGAAGATCTGAACTTGTAATAGTGAATTACAGAACTTAGATTTGTTAAATTTAAAATTATTATTTCAAATTATAACTTGAAGATCTGAACTACTATTTGTCAAATACAGAACTTAAAATTGATAGCTTATAATTATAATTCAAATTATAACTTGAAGATCTGAGCTTGTAATAGTCAAATACAGAACTTCGAATTGTTAAATACAAATTATTAGTGCAAATTATAACTTGAAGATCTGAACTAGTAATTGTCAAATACAGAACTTAAAATTGATAGCTTCTAATTATTATTGCAAATTATAACTTGAAGATCTGAACTTGTAATAGTCAAATACAGAACTTCGAATTGTTAAATACAAATTATTAGTGCAAATTATAACTTGAAGATCTGAACTTGAAATAGATAAATACAGAACTTCGAATTGTTAAATTCAAACTAAGATTGCAAATAATAATTTGAAGATCTGAACTTGTAATAGTCAAATACAGAACTTCTAATTGTTAAATACAAATTATTATTGCAAATTATAACTTGAAGATCTGAACTAGTATTTGTCAAATACATAACTTCTAGTTATTAAATACAAATTATTATTTCCAATTATAACTTGAAGATCTGAACTTGTAGTTGTCAAATACAGAACTTAAAATTGATAGCTTCTAATTATTATTGCTAATTATAATTTGAAGATCTGAACTTGTAATAGTGAATTACAGAACTTAGATTTGTTAAATTTAAAATTATTATTTCAAATTATACCTTGAAGATCTGAACTAGTAATTGTCAAATACAGAACTTAAAATTGATAGCTTATAATTATAATTCAAATTATAACTTGAAGATCTGAACTTGTAATTGTCAAATACAGAACTTAAAATTGATAGCTTCTAATTATTATTGCAAATAATAACTTGAAGATCTGAACTTGTAATACTCAAATACAGAACTTCGAATTTTTAAATACAAATTATTATTGCAAATTATAACTTGAAGATCTGAACTTGTAATTGTCAAATACAGAACCTTTAATTATTAAATACAAGTTATTAGTGCAAATTATAACTAGAAGATCTGAACTAGTAATTGTCAAATACAGAACTTAAATTTGATAGCTTCTAATTATTATTTCAAATTATAACTTGAAGATCTGAACTTTTACTTGTCAAATACAGAACTTCTAATTGTTAAATACAAATTATTAGTGCAAATTATAACTTGAAGATCTGAACTTGTAATTGTCAAATACAGAACTTAAAATTGATAGCTTATAATAATTATTATAAATTATAACTTGAAGATCTGAACTTGTAATAGTGAATTACAGAACTTAGATTTGTTAAATTCAAATTATTATTTCAAATTATAACTTGAAGATCTGAACTAGTAATTGTCAAATACAGAACTTAAAATTGATAGCTTCTAATTATTATTGGAAATTATAATTTGAAGATCTGAACTTGTAATACACAAATACGAAACTTAGCATTGTTAAATACAAATTGTGATTGCAAATTATAACTTGAAGATCTGAACTTGTAATAGTGAATTACAGAACTTAGATTTGTTAAATTCAAATTATTATTTCAAATTATAACTTGAAGATCTGAACTAGTAATTGTCAAATACAGAACTTCGAATTGTTAAATTCAAACTAAGATTGCAAATAATAATTTGAAGATCTGAACTTGTAATAGTCAAATACAGAACTTCTAATTGTTAAATACAAATTATTAGTGCAAATTATAACTTGAAGATCTGAACTTGTAATTGTCAAATACAGAACTTAAAATTGTTAAATACAAATTATTAGTGCAAATTATAACTTGAAGATCTGAACTTGTAATTGTCAAATACAGAAGTTAAAATTGATAGCTTCTAATTATTATTGCAAATTATAACTTGAAGATCTGAACTTGTAATAGTGAATTACAGAACTTAGATTTGTTAAATTTAAAATTATTATTTCAAATTATACCTTGAAGATCTGAACTAGTAATTGTCAAATACAGAACTTAAAATTGATAGCTTATAATTATAATTCAAATTATAACTTGAAGATCTGAGCTTGTAATAGTCAAATACAGAACTTCTAATTGTTAAATACAAATTATTAGTACAAATTATAACTTGAAGATCTGAACTTGTAATTGTCAAATACAGAACTTAAAATTGATAGCTTCTAATTATTATTGTAAATTATAACTTGAAGATCTGAACTTGTAATAGTGAATTACAGAACTTAGATTTGTTAAATTCAAATTATTATTTCAAAATATAACTTGAAGATCTGAACTAGTAATTGTCAAATACAGAACTTAAAATTGATAGCTTATAATTATTATTGTAAATTATAACTTGAAGATCTGAACTTGTAATAGTGAATTACAGAACTTAGATTTGTTAAATTCAAATTATTATTTCAAATTATAAGTTGAAGATCTGAACTTGTAATTGTCAAATACAGAACTTAAAATTGATAGCTTCTAAATATTATTGCAAATTATAACTTGAAGATCTGAACTAGTAATAGTGAATTACAGAACTTAGATTTGTTAAATTCAAATTATTATTTCAAATTATAACTTGAAGATCTGAACTAGTAATTGTCAAATACAGAACTTAAAATTGTTAAATACAAATTATTAGTGCAAATTATAACTTGAAGATCTGAACTTGTAATACTCAAATACAGAACTTCGAATTGTTAAATACAAATTATTAGTGCAAATTATAACTTGAAGATCTGAACTTGTAATACTCAAATACAGAACTTCGAATTGTTAAATACAAATTATTAGTGCAAATTATAACTTGAAGATCTGAACTTGTAATAGATAAATACAGAACTTAAAATTGATAGCTTCAAATTATTATTTCAAAATATAACTTGAAGATCTGAACTAGTAATTGTCAAATACAGAACTTAAAATTGATAGCTTCTCATTATTATTGCAAATTATAACTTGAAGATCTGAACTAGTAATTGTCAAATACAGAACTTAAAATTGATAGCTTCTAATTATTATTTCAAATTATAACTTGTAGATCTGAACATGTAATTGTCAAATAGAGAACTTAAAATAGATAGCTTCTAATTATTATTGCAAATAATAACTTGAAGATCTGAACTTGAAATACTCAAATACAGAACTTCGAATTGTTAAATACAAATTATTAGTGCAAATTATAACTTGAAGATCTGAACTTGTAATAGATAAATACAGAACTTCGAATTGTTAAATTCAAACTAAGATTGCGAATAATAATTTGAAGATCTGAACTTGTCATAGTCAAATACAGAACTTCTAATTTTTAAATACAAATTATTATAGCAAAGTATAACTTGAAGATCTGAACTTGTAATTATCAAATACAGAACTTAAAATTGACAGCTTCTAATTATTATTGCAAATTATAACTTGAAGATCTGCACTTGTAATAGTGAATTACAGAACTTAGATTTGTTAAATTCAAATTATTATTTCAAATTATAACTTGAAGATCTGAACTAGTAATTGTCAAATACAGAACTTAAAATTGATAGCTTATAATTATTATTGTAAATTATAACTTGAAGATCTGAACTTGTAATAGTGAATTACAGAACTTAGATTTGTTAAATTCAAATTATTATTTCAAATTATAACTTGTAGATCTGAACTAGTAATTGTCAAATACAGAACTTAAAATTTTAAATACAAATTATTAGTGCAAATTATAACTTGAAGATCTGAACTTGTAATTGTCAAATACAGAACTTAAAATTGTTAAATACAAATTATTAGTGCAAATTATAACTTGAAGATCTGAACTTGTAATTGTCAAATACAGAAGTTAAAATTGATAGCTTCTAATTATTATTGCAAATTATAACTTGAAGATCTGAACTTGTAATAGTGAATTACAGAACTTAGATTTGTTAAATTTAAAATTATTATTTCAAATTATAACTTGAAGATCTGAACTACTATTTGTCAAATACAGAACTTAAAATTGATAGCTTATAATTATAATTCAAATTATAACTTGAAGATCTGAGCTTGTAATAGTCAAATACAGAACTTCGAATTGTTAAATACAAATTATTAGTGCAAATTATAACTTGAAGATCTGAACTAGTAATTGTCAAATACAGAACTTAAAATTGATAGCTTCTAATTATTATTGCAAATTATAACTTGAAGATCTGAACTTGTAATAGTCAAATACAGAACTTCGAATTGTTAAATACAAATTATTAGTGCAAATTATAACTTGAAGATCTGAACTTGAAATAGATAAATACAGAACTTCGAATTGTTAAATTCAAACTAAGATTGCAAATAATAATTTGAAGATCTGAACTTGTAATAGTCAAATACAGAACTTCTAATTGTTAAATACAAATTATTATTGCAAATTATAACTTGAAGATCTGAACTAGTATTTGTCAAATACATAACTTCTAGTTATTAAATACAAATTATTATTTCCAATTATAACTTGAAGATCTGAACTTGTAGTTGTCAAATACAGAACTTAAAATTGATAGCTTCTAATTATTATTGCTAATTATAATTTGAAGATCTGAACTTGTAATAGTGAATTACAGAACTTACATTTGTTAAATTTAAAATTATTATTTCAAATTATACCTTGAAGATCTGAACTAGTAATTGTCAAATACAGAACTTAAAATTGATAGCTTATAATTATAATTCAAATTATAACTTGAAGATCTGAACTTGTAATTGTCAAATACAGAACTTAAAATTGATAGCTTCTAATTATTATTGCAAATAATAACTTGTAGATCTGAACTTGTAATACTCAAATACAGAACTTCGAATTGTTAAATACAAATTATTAGTGCAAATTATAACTTGAAGATCTGAACTTGTAATAGATAAATACAGAACTTCGAATAGTTAAATTCAAACTAAGATTGCAAATAATAATTTGAAGATCTGAACTTGTAATAGTCAAATACAGAACTTCTAATTTTTAAATACAAATTATTATTGCAAATTATAACTTGAAGATCTGAACTTGTAATTGTCAAATACAGAACCTTTAATTATTAAATACAAGTTATTAGTGCAAATTATAACTAGAAGATCTGAACTAGTAATTGTCAAATACAGAACTTAAATTTGATAGCTTCTAATTATTATTTCAAATTATAACTTGAAGATCTGAACTTTTACTTGTCAAATACAGAACTTCTAATTGTTAAATACAAATTATTAGTGCAAATTATAACTTGAAGATCTGAACTTGTAATTGTCAATTACAGAACTTAAAATTGATAGCTTATAATAATTATTATAAATTATAACTTGAAGATCTGAACTTGTAATAGTGAATTACAGAACTTAGATTTGTTAAATTCAAATTATTATTTCAAATTATAACTTGAAGATCTGAACTAGTAATTGTCAAATACAGAACTTAAAATTGATAGCTTCTAATTATTATTGGAAATTATATTTTGAAGATCTGAACTTGTAATACACAAATACGAAACTTAGCATTGTTAAATACAAATTGTGATTGCAAATTATAACTTAAAGATCTGAACTTGTAATAGTGAATTACAGAACTTAGATTTGTTAAATTCAAATTATTATTTCAAATTATAACTTGAAGATCTGAACTAGTAATTGTCAAATACAGAACTTCGAATTGTTAAATTCAAACTAAGATTGCAAATAATAATTTGAAGATCTGAACTTGTAATAGTCAAATACAGAACTTCTAATTGTTAAATACAAATTATTAGTGCAAATTATAACTTGAAGATCTGAACTTGTAATTGTCAAATACAGAACTTAAAATTGTTAAATACAAATTATTAGTGCAAATTATAACTTGAAGATCTGAACTTGTAATTGTCAAATACAGAAGTTAAAATTGATAGCTTCTAATTATTATTGCAAATTATAACTTGAAGATCTGAACTTGTAATAGTGAATTACAGAACTTAGATTTGTTAAATTTAAAATTATTATTTCAAATTATACCTTGAAGATCTGAACTAGTAATTGTCAAATACAGAACTTAAAATTGATAGCTTATAATTATAATTCAAATTATAACTTGAAGATCTGAGCTTGTAATAGTCAAATACAGAACTTCGAATTGTTAAATACAAATTATTAGTACAAATTATAACTTGAAGATCTGAACTTGTAATTGTCAAATACAGAACTTAAAATTGATAGCTTCTAATTATTATTGTAAATTATAACTTGAAGATCTGAACTTGTAATAGTGAATTACAGAACTTAGATTTGTTAAATTCAAATTATTATTTCAAAATATAACTTGAAGATCTGAACTAGTAATTGTCAAATACAGAACTTAAAATTGATAGCTTATAATTATTATTGTAAATTATAACTTGAAGATCTGAACTTGTAATAGTGAATTACAGAACTTAGATTTGTTAAATTCAAATTATTATTTCAAATTATAAGTTGAAGATCTGAACTTGTAATTGTCAAATACAGAACTTAAAATTGATAGCTTCTAATTATTATTGCAAATTATAACTTGAAGATCTGAACTAGTAATAGTGAATTACAGAACTTAGATTTATTAAATTCAAATTATTATTTCAAATTATAACTTGAAGATCTGAACTAGTAATTGTCAAATACAGAACTTAAAATTGTTAAATACAAATTATTAGTGCAAATTATAACTTGAAGATCTGAACTTGTAATACTCAAATACAGAACTTCGAATTGTTAAATACAAATTATTAGTGCAAATTATAACTTGAAGATCTGAACTTGTAATACTCAAATACAGAACTTCGAATTGTTAAATACAAATTATTAGTGCAAATTATAACTTGAAGATCTGAACTTGTAATAGATAAATACAGAACTTAAAATTGATAGCTTCAAATTATTATTTCAAAATATAACTTGAAGATCTGAACTAGTAATTGTCAAATACAGAACTTAAAATTGATAGCTTCTCATTATTATTGCAAATTATAACTTGAAGATCTGAACTTAAGTAATTGTCAAATACAGAACTTAAAATTGATAGCTTCTAATTATTATTTCAAATTATAACTTGTAGATCTGAACATGTAATTGTCAAATAGAGAACTTAAAATAGATAGCTTCTAATTATTATTGCAAATAATAACTTGAAGATCTGAACTTGAAATACTCAAATACAGAACTTCGAATTGTTAAATACAAATTATTAGTGCAAATTATAACTTGAAGATCTGAACTTGTAATAGATAAATACAGAACTTCGAATTGTTAAATTCAAACTAAGATTGCGAATAATAATTTGAAGATCTGAACTTGTAATAGTCAAATACAGAACTTCTAATTTTTAAATACAAATTATTATAGCAAATTATAACTTGAAGATCTGAACTTGTAATTGTCAAATACAGAACCTTTAATTATTAAATACAAGTTATTAGTGCAAATTATAACTAGAAGATCTGAAGTTGTAATTGTCAAATACAGAACTTAAAATTGACAGCTTCTAATTATTATTGCAAATTATAACTTGAAGATCTGCACTTGTAATAGTGAATTACAGAACTTAGATTTGTTAAATTCAAATTATTATTTCAAATTATAACTTGAAGATCTGAACTAGTAATTGTCAAATACAGAACTTAAAATTGATAGCTTATAATTATTATTGTAAATTATAACTTGAAGATCTGAACTTGTAATAGTGAATTACAGAACTTAGATTTGTTAAATTCAAATTATTATTTCAAATTATAACTTGAAGATCTGAACTAGTAATTGTCAAATACAGAACTAAAAATTTTAAATACAAATTATTAGTGCAAATTATAACTTGAAGATCTGAACTTGTAATTGTCAAATACAGAACTTAAAATTGTTAAATACAAATTATTGGTGCAAATTATAACTTGAAGATCTGAACTTGTAATTGTCAAATACAGAAGTTAAAATTGATAGCTTCTAATTATTATTGCAAATTATAACTTGAAGATCTGAACTTGTAATAGTGAATTACAGAACTTAGATTTGTTAAATTTAAAATTATTATTTCAAATTATAACTTGAAGATCTGAACTACTATTTGTCAAATACAGAACTTAAAATTGATAGCTTATAATTATAATTCAAATTATAACTTGAAGATCTGAGCTTGTAATAGTCAAATACAGAACTTCGAATTGTTAAATACAAATTATTAGTGCAAATTATAACTTGAAGATCTGAACTAGTAATTGTCAAATACAGAACTTAAAATTGATAGCTTCTAATTATTATTGCAAATTATAACTTGAAGATCTGAACTTGTAATAGTCAAATACAGAACTTCGAATTGTTAAATACAAATTATTAGTGCAAATTATAACTTGAAGATCTGAACTTGAAATAGATAAATACAGAACTTCGAATTGTTAAATTCAAACTAAGATTGCAAATAATAATTTGAAGATCTGAACTTGTAATAGTCAAATACAGAACTTCTAATTGTTAAATACAAATTATTATTGCAAATTATAACTTGAAGATCTGAACTAGTATTTGTCAAATACATAACTTCTAGTTATTAAATACAAATTATTATTTCCAATTATAACTTGAAGATCTGAACTTGTAGTTGTCAAATACAGAACTTAAAATTGATAGCTTCTAATTATTATTGCTAATTATAATTTGAAGATCTGAACTTGTAATAGTGAATTACAGAACTTACATTTGTTAAATTTAAAATTATTATTTCAAATTATACCTTGAAGATCTGAACTAGTAATTGTCAAATACAGAACTTAAAATTGATAGCTTATAATTATAATTCAAATTATAACTTGAAGATCTGAACTTGTAATTGTCAAATACAGAACTTAAAATTGATAGCTTCTAATTATTATTGCAAATAATAACTTGTAGATCTGAACTTGTAATACTCAAATACAGAACTTCGAATTGTTAAATACAAATTAGTGCAAATTATAACTTGTAGATCTGAACTTGTAATAGATAAATACAGAACTTCGAATAGTTAAATTCAAACTAAGATCGCAAATAATAATTTGAAGATCTGAACTTGTAATAGTCAAATACAGAACTTCTAATTTTTAAATACAAATTATTATTGCAAATTATAACTTGAAGATCTGAACTTGTAATTGTCAAATACAGAACCTTTAATTATTAAATACAAGTTATTAGTGCAAATTATAACTAGAAGATCTGAACTAGTAATTGTCAAATACAGAACTTAAATTTGATAGCTTCTAATTATTATTTCAAATTATAACTTGAAGATCTGAACTTTTACTTGTCAAATACAGAACTTCTAATTGTTAAATACAAATTATTAGTGCAAATTATAACTTGAAGATCTGAACTTGTAATTGTCAAATACAGAACTTAAAATTGATAGCTTATAATAATTATTATAAATTATAACTTGAAGATCTGAACTTGTAATAGTGAATTACAGAACTTAGATTTGTTAAATTCAAATTATTATTTCACATTATAACTTGAAGATCTGAACTAGTAATTGTCAAATACAGAACTTAAAATTGATAGCTTCTAATTATTATTGGAAATTATATTTTGAAGATCTGAACTTGTAATACACAAATACGAAACTTAGCATTGTTAAATACAAATTGTGATTGCAAATTATAACTTAAAGATCTGAACTTGTAATAGTGAATTACAGAACTTAGATTTGTTAAATTCAAATTATTATTTCAAATTATAACTTGAAGATCTGAACTAGTAATTGTCAAATACAGAACTTCGAATTGTTAAATTCAAACTAAGATTGCAAATAATAATTTGAAGATCTGAACTTGTAATAGTCAAATACAGAACTTCTAATTGTTAAATACAAATTATTAGTGCAAATTATAACTTGAAGATCTGAACTTGTAATTGTCAAATACAGAACTTAAAATTGTTAAATACAAATTATTAGTGCAAATTATAACTTGAAGATCTGAACTTGTAATTGTCAAATACAGAAGTTAAAATTGATAGCTTCTAATTATTATTGCAAATTATAACTTGAAGATCTGAACTTGTAATAGTGAATTACAGAACTTAGATTTGTTAAATTTAAAATTATTATTTCAAATTATACCTTGAAGATCTGAACTAGTAATTGTCAAATACAGAACTTAAAATTGATAGCTTACAATTATAATTCAAATTATAACTTGAAGATCTGAGCTTGTAATAGTCAAATACAGAACTTCGAATTGTTAAATACAAATTATTAGTACAAATTATAACTTGAAGATCTGAACTTGTAATTGTCAAATACAGAACTTAAAATTGATAGCTTCTAATTATTATTGTAAATTATAACTTGAAGATCTGAACTTGTAATAGTGAATTACAGAACTTAGATTTGTTAAATTCAAATTATTATTTCAAAATATAACTTGAAGATCTGAACTAGTAATTGTCAAATACAGAACTTAAAATTGATAGCTTATAATTATTATTGTAAATTATAACTTGAAGATCTGAACTTGTAATAGTGAATTACAGAACTTAGATTTGTTAAATTCAAATTATTATTTCAAATTATAAGTTGAAGATCTGAACTTGTAATTGTCAAATACAGAACTTAAAATTGATAGCTTCTAATTATTATTGCAAATTATAACTTGAAGATCTGAACTAGTAATAGTGAATTACAGAACTTAGATTTATTAAATTCAAATTATTATTTCAAATTATAACTTGAAGATCTGAACTAGTAATTGTCAAATACAGAACTTAAAATTGTTAAATACAAATTATTAGTGCAAATTATAACTTGAAGATCTGAACTTGTAATACTCAAATACAGAACTTCGAATTGTTAAATACAAATTATTAGTGCAAATTATAACTTGAAGATCTGAACTTGTAATACTCAAATACAGAACTTCGAATTGTTAAATACAAATTATTAGTGCAAATTATAACTTGAAGATCTGAACTTGTAATAGATAAATACAGAACTTAAAATTGATAGCTTCAAATTATTATTTCAAAATATAACTTGAAGATCTGAACTAGTAATTGTCAAATACAGAACTTAAAATTGATAGCTTCTCATTATTATTGCAAATTATAACTTGAAGATCTGAACTAGTAATTGTCAAATACAGAACTTAAAATTGATAGCTTCTAATTATTATTTCAAATTATAACTTGTAGATCTGAACATGTAATTGTCAAATAGAGAACTTAAAATAGATAGCTTCTAATTATTATTGCAAATAATAACTTGAAGATCTGAACTTGAAATACTCAAATACAGAACTTCGAATTGTTAAATACAAATTATTAGTGCAAATTATAACTTGAAGATCTGAACTTGTAATAGATAAATACAGAACTTCGAATTGTTAAATTCAAACTAAGATTGCGAATAATAATTTGAAGATCTGAACTTGTGATAGTCAAATACAGAACTTCTAATTTTTAAATACAAATTATTATAGCAAATTATAACTTGAAGATCTGAACTTGTAATTGTCAAATACAGAACCTTTAATTATTAAATACAAGTTATTAGTGCAAATTATAACTAGAAGATCTGAAGTTGTAATTGTCAAATACAGAACTTAAAATTGACAGCTTCTAATTATTATTGCAAATTATAACTTGAAGATCTGCACTTGTAATAGTGAATTACAGAACTTAGATTTGTTAAATTCAAATTATTATTTCAAATTATAACTTGAAGATCTGAACTAGTAATTGTCAAATACAGAACTTAAAATTGATAGCTTATAATTATTATTGTAAATTATAACTTGAAGATCTGAACTTGTAATAGTGAATTACAGAACTTAGATTTGTTAAATTCAAATTATTATTTCAAATTATAACTTGAAGATCTGAACTAGTAATTGTCAAATACAGAACTTAAAATTTTAAATACGAATTATTAGTGCAAATTATAACTTGAAGATCTGAACTTGTAATTGTCAAATACAGAACTTAAAATTGTTAAATACAAATTATTAGTGCTAATTATAACTTGAAGATCTGAACTTGTAATTGTCAAATACAGAAGTTAAAATTGATAGCTTCTAATTATTATTGCAAATTATAACTTGAAGATCTGAACTTGTAATAGTGAATTACAGAACTTAGATTTGTTAAATTTAAAATTATTATTTCAAATTATAACTTGAAGATCTGAACTAGTAATTGTCAAATACAGAACTTAAAATTGATAGCTTATAATTATAATTCAAATTATAACTTGAAGATCTGAGCTTGTAATAGTCAAATACAGAACTTCGAATTGTTAAATACAAATTATTAGTGCAAATTATAACTTGAAGATCTGAACTTGAAATAGATAAATACAGAACTTCGAATTGTTAAATTCAAACTAAGATTGCAAATAATAATTTGAAGATCTGAACTTGTAATAGTCAAATACAGAACTTCTAATTGTTAAATACAAATTATTATTGCAAATTATAACTTGAAGATCTGAACTAGTAATTGTCAAATACATAACTTCTAGTTATTAAATACAAATTATTATTTCCAATTATAACTTGAAGATCTGAACTTGTAATTGTCAAATACAGAACTTAAAATTGATAGCTTCTAATTATTATTGCTAATTATAATTTGAAGATCTGAACTTGTAATAGTGAATTACAGAACTTAGATTTGTTAAATTTAAAATTATTATTTCAAATTATACCTTGAAGATCTGAACTAGTAATTGTCAAATACAGAACTTAAAATTGATAGCTTATAATTATAATTCAAATTATAACTTGAAGATCTGAACTTGTAATTGTCAAATACAGAACTTAAAATTGATAGCTTCTAATTATTATTGCAAATAATAACTTGAAGATCTGAACTTGTAATAGATAAATACAGAACTTCGAATAGTTAAATTCAAACTAAGATTGCAAATAATAATTTGAAGATTTGAACTTGTAATAGTCAAATACAGAACTTCTAATTTTTAAATACAAATTATTATTGCAAATTATAACTTGAAGATCTGAACTTGTAATTGTCAAATACAGAACCTTTAATTATTAAATACAAGTTATTAGTGCAAATTATAACTAGAAGATCTGAACTAGTAATTGTCAAATACAGAACTTAAATTTGATAGCTTCTAATTATTATTTCAAATTATAACTTGAAGATCTGAACTTTTACTTGTCAAATACAGAACTTCTAATTGTTAAATACAAATTATTAGTGCAAATTATTACTTGAAGATCTGAACTTGTAATTGTCAAATACAGAACTTAAAATTGATAGCTTATAATAATTATTATAAATTATAACTTGAAGATCTGAACTTGTAATAGTGAATTACAGAACTAAGATTTGTTAAATTCAAATTATTATTTCAAATTATAACTTGAAGATCTGAACTAGTAATTGTCAAATACAGAACTTAAAATTGATAGCTTCTAATTATTATTGGAAATTATAATTTGAAGATCTGAACTTGTAATACACAAATACGAAACTTAGCATTGTTAAATACAAATTGTGATTGCAAATTATAACTTGAAGATCTGAACTTGTAATAGTGAATTACAGAACATGGATTTGTTAAATTCAAATTATTATTTCAAATTATAACTTGAAGATCTGAACTAGTAATTGTCAAATACAGAACTTCGAATTGTTAAATTCAAACTAAGTTTGCAAATAATAATTTGAAGATCTGAACTTGAAATAGTCAAATACAGAACTTCTAATTGTTAAATACAAATTATTAGTGCAAATTATAACTTGAAGATCTGAACTTGTAATTGTCAAATACAGAACTTAAAATTGTTATATACAAATTATTAGTGCAAATTATAACTTGAAGATCTGAACTTGTAATTGTCAAATACAGAAGTTAAAATTGATAGCTTCTAATTATTATTGCAAATTATAACTTGAAGATCTGAACTTGTAATAGTCAATTACAGAACTTAGATTTGTTAAATTTAAAATTATTATTTCAAATTATACCTTGAAGATCTGAACTAGTAATTGTCAAATACAGAACTTAAAATTGATAGCTTATAATTATAATTCAAATTATAACTTGAAGATCTGAGCTTGTAATAGTCAAATACAGAACTTCGAATTGTTGAATACAAATTATTAGTACAAATTATAACTTGAAGATCTGAACCTGTAATTGTCAAATACAGAACTTAAAATTGATAGCTTCTAATTATTATTGTAAATTATAACTTGAAGATCTGAACTTGTAATAGTGAATTACAGAACTTAGATTTGTTAAATTCAAATTATTATTTCAAAATATAACTAGAAGATCTGAACTAGTAATTGTCAAATACAGAACTTAAAATTGATAGCTTCTAATTATTATTGCAAATTATAACTCGAAGATCTGAACTTGTAATTGTCAAATACAGAACTTAAAATTGATAGCTTCTAATTATTATTGCAAATAATAACTTGAAGATCTGAACTGTTAATACTCAAATACAGAACTTCGAATTGTTAAATACAAATTATTAGTGCAAATTATAACTTGAAGATCTGAACTTGTACAAGATAAATACAGAACTTCGAATTGTTAAATTCAAACTAAGATTGCAAATAATAATTTGAAGATCTGAACTTGTAATAGTGAAATACAGAACTTCTAATTTTTCAATACAAATTATTATTGCAAATTATAACTTGAAGATCTGAACTTGTAATTGTCAAATACAGAACTTAAAATTGATAGCAAAATTTTTATTGTAAATTATAACTTGAAGATCTGAACTTGTAATAGTGAATTACCGAACTTAGATTTGTTAAATACAAATTATTATTTCAAATTATAACTTGAAGATCTGAACTTGTAATTGTTAAATACAGAACTTAAAATTGATAGCTT
Organism: Cantharis lateralis; assembly: GCA_963170105.1. Taxonomy (NCBI): domain Eukaryota; kingdom Metazoa; phylum Arthropoda; class Insecta; order Coleoptera; family Cantharidae; genus Cantharis; species Cantharis lateralis. The sequence continues at coordinate 26,593,968 of OY720627.1, forward strand.
CTAATTATTATTGCAAATTATAATTTGAAGATCTGAACTTGTAATAGACAAATACGCAACTTAGCATTGTTAAATACAAATTGTGATTGCAAATTATAACTTGAAGATCTGAACCTGTAATAGGTAAATACAGAACTTCGAATTGTTAAATTCAAACTAAGATTGCAAATAATAATTTGAAGATCTGAACTTGTAATAGTCAAATACAGAACATCTAATTGTTAAATACAAATTATTAGTGCAAATTATAACTTGAAGGTCTGAACTTGTAATTGTCAAATACAGAACTTAAAATTGTTAAATACAAATTATTAGTGCAAATTATAACTTGAAGATCTGAACTTGTAATTGTCAAATACAGAAGTTAAAATTGATAGCTTCTAATTATTATTGCAAATTATAACTTGAAGATCTGAACTTGTAATACTGAATTACAGAACTTAGATTTGTTAAATTTAAAATTATTATTTCAAATTATAACTTGAAGATCTGAACTACTATTTGTCAAATACAGAACTTAAAATTGATAGCTTATAATTATAATTCAAATTATAACTTGAAGATCTGAGCTTGTAATAGTCAAATACAGAACTTCGAATTGTTAAATACAAATTATTAGTGCAAATTATAACTTGAAGATCTGAACTAGTAATTGTCAAATACAGAACTTAAAATTGATAGCTTCTAATTATTATTGCAAATTATAACTTGAAGATCTGAACTTGTAATAGTCAAATACAGAACTTCGAATTGTTAAATACAAATTATTAGTGCAAATTATAACTTGAAGATCTGAACTTGAAATAGATAAATACAGAACTTCGAATTGTTAAATTCAAACTAAGATTGCAAATAATAATTTGAAGATCTGAACTTGTAATAGTCAAATACAGAACTTCTAATTGTTAAATACAAATTATTATTGCAAATTATAACTTGAAGATCTGAACTAGTAATTGTCAAATACATAACTTCTAGTTATTAAATACAAATTATTATTTCCAATTATAACTTGAAGATCTGAACTTGTAATTGTCAAATACAGAACTTAAAATTGATAGCTTCTAATTATTATTGCTAATTATAATTTGAAGATCTGAACTTTTAATAGTGAATTACAGAACTTAGATTTGTTAAATTTAAAATTATTATTTCAAATTATACCTTGAAGATCTGAACTAGTAATTGTCAAATACAGAACTTAAAATTGATAGCTTATAATTATAATTCAAATTATAACTTGAAGATCTGAACTTGTAATTGTCAAATACAGAACTTAAAATTGATAGCTTCTAATTATTATTGCAAATAATAACTTGAAGATCTGAACTTGTAATAGATAAATACAGAACTTCGAATAGTTAAATTCAAACTAAGATTGCAAATAATAATTTGAAGATTTGAACTTGTAATAGTCAAATACAGAACTTCTAATTTTTAAATACAAATTATTATTGCAAATTATAACTTGAAGATCTGAACTTGTAATTGTCAAATACAGAACCTTTAATTATTAAATACAAGTTATTAGTGCAAATTATAACTAGAAGATCTGAACTAGTAATTGTCAAATACAGAACTTAAATTTGATAGCTTCTAATTATTATTTCAAATTATAACTTGAAGATCTGAACTTTTACTTGTCAAATACAGAACTTCTAATTGTTAAATACAAATTATTAGTGCAAATTATTACTTGAAGATCTGAACTTGTAATTGTCAAATACAGAACTTAAAATTGATAGCTTATAATAATTATTATAAATTATAACTTGAAGATCTGAACTTGTAATAGTGAATTACAGAACTAAGATTTGTTAAATTCAAATTATTATTTCAAATTATAACTTGAAGATCTGAACTAGTAATTGTCAAATACAGAACTTAAAATTGATAGCTTCTAATTATTATTGGAAATTATAATTTGAAGATCTGAACTTGTAATACACAAATACGAAACTTAGCATTGTTAAATACAAATTGTGATTGCAAATTATAACTTGAAGATCTGAACTTGTAATAGTGAATTACAGAACATGGATTTGTTAAATTCAAATTATTATTTCAAATTATAACTTGAAGATCTGAACTAGTAATTGTCAAATACAGAACTTCGAATTGTTAAATTCAAACTAAGATTGCAAATAATAATTTGAAGATCTGAACTTGTAATAGTCAAATACAGAACTTCTAATTGTTAAATACAAATTATTAGTTCAAATTATAACTTGAAGATCTGAACTTGTAATTGTCAAATACAGAACTTAAAATTGTTATATACAAATTATTAGTGCAAATTATAACTTGAAGATCTGAACTTGTAATTGTCAAATACAGAAGTTAAAATTGATAGCTTCTAATTATTATTGCAAATTATAACTTGAAGATCTGAACTTGTAATAGTGAATTACAGAACTTAGATTTGTTAAATTTAAAATTATTATTTCAAATTATACCTTGAAGATCTGAACTAGTAATTGTCAAATACAGAACTTAAAATTGATAGCTTATAATTATAATTCAAATTATAACTTGAAGATCTGAGCTTGTAATAGTCAAATACAGAACTTCGAATTGTTGAATACAAATTATTAGTACAAATTATAACTTGAAGATCTGAACTTGTAATTGTCAAATACAGAACTTAAAATTGATAGCTTCTAATTATTATTGTAAATTATAACTTGAAGATCTGAACTTGTAATAGTGAATTACAGAACTTAGATTTGTTAAATTCAAATTATTATTTCAAAATATAACTAGAAGATCTGAACTAGTAATTGTCAAATACAGAACTTAAAATTGATAGCTTCTAATTATTATTGCAAATTATAACTCGAAGATCTGAACTTGTAATTGTCAAATACAGAACTTAAAATTGATAGCTTCTAATTATTATTGCAAATAATAACTTGAAGATCTGAACTGTTAATACTCAAATACAGAACTTCGAATTGTTAAATACAAATTATTAGTGCAAATTATAACTTGAAGATCTGAACTTGTACAAGATAAATACAGAACTTCGAATTGTTAAATTCAAACTAAGATTGCAAATAATAATTTGAAGATCTGAACTTGTAATAGTGAAATACAGAACTTCTAATTTTTAAATACAAATTATTATTGCAAATTATAACTTGAAGATCTGAACTTGTAATTGTCAAATACAGAACTTAAAATTGATAGCAAAATTATTATTGTAAATTATAACTTGAAGATCTGAACTTGTAATAGTGAATTACAGAACTTAGATTTGTTAAATACAAATTATTATTTCAAATTATAACTTGAAGATCTGAACTTGTAATTGTTAAATACAGAACTTAAAATTGATAGCTTCTAATTATTATTGCAAATTATAATTTGAAGATCTGAACTTGTAATAGACAAATACGCAACTTAGCATTGTTAAATACAAATTGTGATTGCAAATTATAACTTGAAGATCTGAACCTGTAATAGGTAAATACAGAACTTCGAATTGTTAAATTCAAACTAAGATTGCAAATAATAATTTGAAGATCTGAACTTGTAATAGTCAAATACAGAACATCTAATTGTTAAATACAAATTATTAGTGCAAATTATAACTTGAAGGTCTGAACTTGTAATTGTCAAATACAGAACTTAAAATTGTTAAATACAAATTATTAGTGCAAATTATAACTTGAAGATCTGAACTTGTAATTGTCAAATACAGAAGTTAAAATTGATAGCTTCTAATTATTATTGCAAATTATAACTTGAAGATCTGAACTTGTAATACTGAATTACAGAACTTAGATTTGTTAAATTTAAAATTATTATTTCAAATTATAACTTGAAGATCTGAACTAGTAATTGTCAAATACAGAAATTAAAATTGATAGCTTATAATTATAATTCAAATTATAACTTGAAGATCTGAGCTTGTAATAGTCAAATACAGAACTTCGAATTGTTAAATACAAATTATTAGTGGAAATTATAACTTGTAAATATGAACTTGTAATAGGTAAATACAGAATTTCAAATTGTTAAATTCAAACTAAGATTTCAAATAATAATTTGAAGATCTGAACTTGTAATTGTCAAATTCAGAACTTAAAATTGATAGCTTCTAATTATTATTGTAAATTATAACTTGAAGATCTGAACTTGTAATTGTCAAATACAGAACTTAAAATTGATAGCTTCTAATTATTATTGCAAATAATAACTTGAAGATCTGAACTTGTAATACTCAAATACAGAACTTCGAATTGTTAAATACAAATTATTAGTGCAAATTATAACTTGAAGATCTGAACTTGTAATAGATAAATACAGAACTTCGAATTGTTAAATTCAAACTAAGATTGCAAATAATAATTTGAAGATCTGAACTTGTTATAGTCAAATACAGAACTTCTAATTTATAAATACTAATTATTTTTGCAAATTATAACTTGAAGATCTGAACTTGTAATTGTCAAATACAGAACCTTTAATTATTAAATACAAGTTATTAGTGCAAATTATAACTAGAAGATCTGAACTTGTAATTGTCAAATACAGAACTTAAAATTGATAGCTTCTAATTATTATTTCAAATTATAACTTGTAGATCTGAACTTGTAATTGTCAAATAGAGAACTTAAAATAGATAGCTTCTAATTATTATTGCAAATAATAACTTGAAGATCTGAACTTGAAATACTCAAATACAGAACTTCGAATTGTTAAATACAAATTATTAGTGCAAATTATAACTAGAAGATCTGAACTTGTAATAGATAAATACAGAACTTCGAATTGTTAAATTCAAACTGAGATTGCGAATAATAATTTGAAGATCTGAACTTGTAATAGTCAAACACAGAACTTCTAATTTTTAAATACAAATTATTATAGCAAATTATAACTTGAAGATCTGAACTTGTAATTGTCAAATACAGAACCTTTAATTATTAAATACAAGTTATTAGTGCAAATTATAACTAGAAGATCTGAAGTTGTAATTGTCAAATACAGATCTTAAAATTGACAGCTTCTAATTATTATTGCAAATTATAACTTGAAGATCTGCACTTGTAATAGTGAATTACAGAACTTAGATTTGTTAAATTCAAATTATTATTTCAAATTATAACTTGAAGATCTGAACTAGTAATTGTCAAATACAGAACTTAAAATTGATAGCTTATAATTATTATTGTAAATTATAACTTGAAGATCTGAACTTGTAATAGTGAATTACAGAACTTAGATTTGTTAAATTCAAATTATTATTTCAAATTATAACTTGAAGATCTGAACTAGTAATTGTCAAATACAGAACTTAAAATTTTAAATACAAATTATTAGTGCAAATTATAACTTGAAGATCTGAACTTGTAATTGTCAAATACAGAACTTAAAATTGTTAAATACAAATAATTAGTGCACATTATAACTTGAAGATCTGAACTTGTAATTGTCAAATACAGAAGTTAAAATTGATAGCTTCTAATTATTATTGCAAATTATAACTTGAAGATCTGAACTTGTAATAGTGAATTACAGAACTTAGATTTGTTAAATTTAAAATTATTATTTCAAATTATAACTTGAAGATCTGAACTACTATTTGTCAAATACAGAACTTAAAATTGATAGCTTATAATTATAATTCAAATTATAACTTGAAGATCTGAGCTTGTAATAGTCAAATACAGAACTTCGAATTGTTAAATACAAATTATTAGTGCAAATTATAACTTGAAGATCTGAACTAGTAATTGTCAAATACAGAACTTAAAATTGATAGCTTCTAATTATTATTGCAAATTATAACTTGAAGATCTGAACTTGTAATAGTCAAATACAAAACTTCGAATTGTTAAATACAAATTATTAGTGCAAATTATAACTTGAAGATCTGAACTTGAAATAGATAAATACAGAACTTCGAATTGTTAAATTCAAACTAAGATTGCAAATAATAATTTGAAGATCTGAACTAGTAATTGTCAAATACAGAACTTAAAATTGATAGCTTATAATTATAATTCAAATTATAACTTGAAGATCTGAGCTTGTAATAGTCAAATACAGAACTTTGAATTGTTAAATACAAATTATTAGTACAAATTATAACTTGAAGATCTGAACTTGTAGTTGTCAAATACAGAACTTAAAATTGATAGCTTCTAATTATTATTGCTAATTATAATTTGGAGATCTGAACTTGTAATAGTGAATTACAGAACTTAGATTTGTTAAATTTAAAATTATTATTTCAAATTATACCTTGAAGATCTGAACTAGTAATTGTCAAATACAGAACTTAAAATTGATAGCTTATAATTATAATTCAAATTATAACTTGAAGATCTGAACTTGTAATTGTCAAATACAGAACTTAAAATTGATAGCTTCTAATTATTATTGCAAATAATAACTTGAAGATCTGAACTTGTAATACTCAAATACAGAACTTCGAATTGTTAAATACAAATTATTAGTGCAAATTATAACTTGAAGATCTGAACTTGTAATAGATAAATACAGAACTTCGAATAGTTAAATTCAAACTAAGATTGCAAATAATAATTTGAAGATCTGAACTTGTAATAGTCAAATACAGAACTTCTAATTTTTAAATACAAATTATTATTGCAAATTATAACTTGAAGATCTGAACTTGTAATTGTCAAATACAGAACCTTTAATTATTAAATACAAGTTATTAGTGCAAATTATAACTAGAAGATCTGAACTAGTAATTGTCAAATACAGAACTTAAATTTGATAGCTTCTAATTATTATTTCAAATTATAACTTGAAGATCTGAACTTTTACTTGTCAAATACAGAACTTCTAATTGTTAAATACAAATTATTAGTGCAAATTATAACTTGAAGATCTGAACTTGTAATTGTCAAGTACAGAACTTAAAATTGATAGCTTACAATCATTATTATAAATTATAACTTGAAGATCTGAACTTGTAATAGTGAATTACAGAACTTAGATTTGTTAAATTCAAATTATTATTTCAAATTATAACTTGAAGATCTGACCTAGTAATTGTCAAATACAGAACTTCGAATTGTTAAATTCAAACTAAGATTGCAAATAATAATTAGAAGATCTGAACTTGTAATAGTCAAATACAGAAGTTAAAATTGATAGCTTCTAATTATTATTTCAAATTATAACTTGTAGATCTGAACTTGTAATTGTCAAATAGAGAACTTAAAATAGATAGCTTCTAATTATTATTGCAAATAATAACTTGAAGATCTGACCTTGAAATACTCAAATACAGAACTTCGAATTGTTAAATACAAATTATTAGTGCAAATTATAACTTGAAGATCTGAGCTTGTAATAGATAAATACAGAACTTCGAATTGTTAAATTCAAACTAAGATTGCGAATAATAATTTGAAGATCTGAACTTGTAATAGTCAAATACAGAACTTCTAATTTTTAAATACAAATTATTATTGCAAATTATAACTTGAAGATCTGCACTTGTAATAGTGAATTACAGAACTTAGATTTGTTAAATTCAAATTATTATTTCAAATTATAACTTGAAGATCTGAACTAGTAATTGTCAAATACAGAACTTAAAATTGATAGCTTATAATTATTATTGTAAATTATAACTTGAAGATCTGAACTTGTAATAGTGAATTACAGAACTTAGATTTGTTAAATTCAAATTATTATTTCAAATTATAACTTGAAGATCTGAACTAGTAATTGTCAAATACAGAACTTAAAATTTTAAATACAAATTATTAGTGCAAATTATAACTTGAAGATCTGAACTTGTAATTGTCAAATACAGAACTTAAAATTGTTAAATACAAATTATTAGTGCAAATTATAACTTGAAGATCTGCACTTGTAATAGTGAATTACAGATCTTAGATTTGTTAAATTCAAATTATTATTTCAAATTATAACTTGAAGATCTGAACTAGTAATTGTCAAATACAGAACTTAAAATTGATAGCTTATAATTATTATTGTAAATTATAACTTGAAGATCTGAACTAGTAATAGTGAATTACAGAACTTAGATTTGTTAAATTCAAATTATTATTTCAAATTATAACTTGAAGATCTGAACTAGTAATTGTCAAATACAGAGCTTAAAATTGTTAAATACAAATTATTAGTGCAAATTATAACTTGAAGATCTGAACTTGTAATTGTCAAATACAGAACTTAAAATTGTTAAATACAAATTATTAGTGCAAATTATAACTTGAAGATCTGAACTTGTAATTTTCAAATACAGAAGTTAAAATTGATAGCTTCTAATTATTATTGCAAATTATAACTTGAAGATCTGAACTTGTAATAGTGAATTACAGAACTTAGATTTGTTAAATTTAAAATTATTATTTCAAATTATAACTTGAAGATCTGAACTACTATTTGTCAAATACAGAACTTAAAATTGATAGCTTATAATTATAATTCAAATTATAACTTGAAGATCTGAGCTTGTAATAGTCAAATACAGAACTTCGAATTGTTAAATACAAATTATTAGTGCAAATTATAACTTGAAGATCTGAACTAGTAATTGTCAAATACAGAACTTAAAATTGATAGCTTCTAATTATTATTGCAAATTATAACTTGAAGATCTGAACTTGTAATAGTCAAATACAGAACTTCGAATTGTTAAATACAAATTATTAGTGCAAATTATAACTTGAAGATCTGAACTTGAAATAGATAAATACAGAACTTCGAATTGTTAAATTCAAACTAAGATTGCAAATAATAATTTGAAGATCTGAACTTGTAATAGTCAAATACAGAACTTCTAATTGTTAAATACAAATTATTATTGCAAATTATAACTTGAAGATCTGAACTAGTAATTGTCAAATACATAACTTCTAGTTATTAAATACAAATTATTATTTCCAATTATAACTTGAAGATCTGAACTTGTAGTTGTCAAATACAGAACTTAAAATTGATAGCTTCTAATTATTATTGCTAATTATAATTTGAAGATCTGAACTTGTAATAGTGAATTACAGAACTTAGATTTGTTAAATTTAAAATTATTATTTCAAATTATACCTTGAAGATCTGAACTAGTAATTGTCAAATACAGAACTTAAAATTGATAGCTTATAATTATAATTCAAATTATAACTTGAAGATCTGAACTTGTAATTGTCAAATACAGAACTTAAAATTGATAGCTTCTAATTATTATTGCAAATAATAACTTGAAGATCTGAACTTGTAATACTCAAATACAGAACTTCGAATTGTTAAATACAAATTATTAGTGCAAATTATAACTTGAAGATCTGAACTTGTAATAGATAAATACAGAACTTCGAATAGTTAAATTCAAACTAAGATTGCAAATAATAATTTGAAGATCTGAACTTGTAATAGTCAAATACAGAACTTCTAATTTTTAAATACAAATTATTATTGCAAATTATAACTTGAAGATCTGAACTTGTAATTGTCAAATACAGAACCTTTAATTATTAAATACAAGTTATTAGTGCAAATTATAACTAGAAGATCTGAACTAGTAATTGTCAAATACAGAACTTAAATTTGATAGCTTCTAATTATTATTTCAAATTATAACTTGAAGATCTGAACTTTTACTTGTCAAATACTGAACTTCTAATTGTTAAATACAAATTATTAGTGCAAATTATAACTTGAAGATCTGAACTTGTAATTGTCAAATACAGAACTTAAAATTGATAGCTTATAATAATTATTATAAATTATAACTTGAAGATCTGAACTTGTAATAGTGAATTACAGAACTTAGATTTGTTAAATTCAAATTATTATTTCAAATTATAACTTGAAGATCTGAACTAGTAATTGTCAAATACAGAACTTCGAATTGTTAAATTCAAACTAAGATTGCAAATAATAATTTGAAGATCTGAACTTGTAATAGTCAAATACAGAACTTCTAATTGTTAAATACAAATTATTAGTGCAAATTATAACTTGAAGATCTGAACTTGTAATTGTCAAATACAGAACTTAAAATTGTTAAATACAAATTATTAGTGCAAATTATAACTTGAAGATCTGAACTTGTAATTGTCAAATACAGAAGTTAAAATTGATAGCTTCTAATTATTATTGCAAATTATAACTTGAAGATCTGAACTTGTAATAGTGAATTACAGAACTTAGATTTGTTAAATTTAAAATTATTATTTCAAATTATACCTTGAAGATCTGAACTAGTAATTGTCAAATACAGAACTTAAAATTGATAGCTTATAATTATAATCCAAATTATAACTTGAAGATCTGAGCTTGTAATAGTCAAATACAGAACTTCGAATTGTTAAATACAAATTATTAGTACAAATTATAACTTGAAGATCTGAACTTGTAATTGTCAAATACAGAACTTAAAATTGATAGCTTCTAATTATTATTGTAAATTATAACTTGAAGATCTGAACTTGTAATAGTGAATTACAGAACTTAGATTTGTTAAATTCAAATTATTATTTCAAAATATAACTTGAAGATCTGAACTAGTAATTGTCAAATACAGAACTTAAAATTGATAGCTTATAATTATTATTGTAAATTATAACTTGAAGATCTGAACTTGTAATTGTCAAATACAGAACTTAAAATTGATAGCTTCTAATTATTATTTCAAATTATAACTTGAAGATCTGAACTTGAAATTGTCAAATACAGAACTTAAAATTGATAGCTTCTAATTATTATTGCAAATAATAACTTGAAGATCTGAACTGTTAATACTCAAATACAGAACTTCGAATTGTTAAATACAAATTATTAGTGCAAATTATAACTTGAAGATCTGAACTTGTACAAGATAAATACAGAACTTCGAATTGTTAAATTCAAACTAAGATTGCAAATAATAATTTGAAGATCTGAACTTGTAATAGTGAAATACAGAACTTCTAATTTTTAAATACAAATTATTATTGCAAATTATAACTTGAAGATCTGAACTTGTAATTGTCAAATACAGAACTTAAAATTGATAGCAAATTATTATTGTAAATTATAACTTAAAGATCTGAACTTGTAATAGTGAATTACAGAACTTAGATTTGTTAAATACAAATTATTATTTCAAGTTATAACTTGAAGATCTGAACTTGTAATTGTTAAATACAGAACTTAAAATTGATAGCTTCTAATTATTATTGCAAATTATAATTTGAAGTACTGAACTTGTAATAGACAAATACGCAACTTAGCATTGTTAAATACAAATTGTGATTGCAAATTATAACTTGAAGATCTGAACCTGTAATAGGTAAATACAGAACTTCGAATTGTTAAATTCAAACTAAGATTGCAAATAATACTTTGAAGATCTGAACTTGTAATAGTCAAATACAGAACATCTAATTGTTAAATACAAATTATTAGTGCAAATTATAACTTGAAGGTCTGAACTTGTAATTGTCAAATACAGAACTTAAAATTGTTAAATACAAATTATTAGTGCAAATTATAACTTGAAGATCTGAACTTGTAATTGTCAAATACAGAAGTTAAAACTGATAGCTTATAATTATTATTGCAAATTATAACTTGAAGATCTGAACTTGTAATACTGAATTACAGAACTTAGATTTGTTAAATTTAAAATTATTATTTCAAATTATAACTTGAAGATCTGAACTAGTAATTGTCAAATACAGAAATTAAAATTGATAGCTTATAATTATAATTCAAATTATAACTTGAAGATCTGAGCTTGTAATAGTCAAATACAGTACTTCGAATTGTTAAATACAAATTATTAGTGGAAATTATAACTTGAAGATCTGAACTTGTAATAGATAAATACAGAACTTCGAATTGTTAAATTCAAACTAAGATTGCAAATAATAATTTGAAGATCTGAACTTGTAATTGTCAAATTCAGAACTTAAAATTGATAGCTTCTAATTATTATTGTAAATTATAACTTGAAGATCTGAACTTGTAATTGTCAAATACAGAACTTAAAATTGATAGCTTCTAATTATTATTGCAAATAATAACTTGAAGATCTGAACTTGTAATACTCAAATACAGAACTTCGAATTGTTAAATACAAATTATTAGTGCAAATTATAACTTGAAGATCTGAACTTGTAATAGATAAATACAGAACTTCGAATTGCTAAATTCAAACTAAGATTGCAAATAATAATTTGAAGATCTGAACTTGTAATAGTCAAATACAGAACTTCTAATTTTTAAATACAAATTATTATTGCAAATTATAACTTGAAGATCTGAACTTGTAATTGTCAAATACAGAACCTTTAATTATTAAATACAAGTTATTAGTGCAAATTATAACTAGAAGATCTGAACTAGTAATTGTCAAATACAGAACTTAAATTTGATAGCTTCTAATTATTATTTCAAATTATAACTTGAAGATCTGAACTTTTACTTGTCAAATACAGAACTTCTAATTGTTAAATACAAATTATTAGTGCAAATTATAACTTGAAGATCTGAACTTGTAATTGTCAAATACAGAACTTAAAATTGATAGCTTATAATTATTATTATAAATTATAACTTGAAGATCTGAACTGGTAATAGTGAATTACAGAACTTAGATTTGTTAAATACAAATTATTATTTCAAATTATAACTTGAAGATCTGAACTTGTAATTGTTAAATACAGAACTTAAAATTGATAGCTTTTAATTATTATTGCAAATTATAATTTGAAGATCTGAACTTGTAATTGTCAAATACAGAACTTAAAATTGATAGCTTATAATTATTATTGTAAATTATAACTTGAAGATCTGAACTTGTAATAGTGAATTACAGAACTTAGATTTGTTAAATTCAAATTATTATTTCAAATTATAACTTGAAGATCTGAACTAGTAATTGTCAAATACAGAACTTAAAATTGATAGCTTATAATTATTATTGTAAATTATAACTTGAAGATCTGAACTTGTAATAGTGAATTACAGAACTTAGATTTGTTAAATTCAAATTATTATTTCAAATTATAACTTGAAGATCTGAACTAGTAATTGTCAAATACAGAACTTAAAATTTTAAATACAAATTATTAGTGCAAATTATAACTTGAAGATCTGAACTTGTAATTGTCAAATACAGAACTTAAAATTGTTAAATACAAATAATTAGTGCAAATTATAACTTGAAGATCTGAACTTGTAATTGTCAAATACAGAAGTTAAAATTGATAGCTTCTAATTATTATTGCAAATTATAACTTGAAGATCTGAACTTGTAATAGTGAATTACAGAACTTAGATTTGTTAAATTTAAAATTATTATTTCAAATTATAACTTGAAGATCTGAACTACTATTTGTCAAATACAGAACTTAAAATTGATAGCTTATAATTATAATTCAAATTATAACTTGAAGATCTGAGCTTGTAATAGTCAAATACAGAACTTCGAATTGTTAAATACAAATTATTAGTGCAAATTATAACTTGAAGATCTGAACTAGTAATTGTCAAATACAGAACTTAAAATTGATAGCTTCTAATTATTATTGCAAATTATAACTTGAAGATCTGAACTTGTAATAGTCAAATACAAAACTTCGAATTGTTAAATACAAATTATTAGTGCAAATTATAACTTGAAGATCTGAACTTGAAATAGATAAATACAGAACTTCGAATTGTTAAATTCAAACTAAGATTGCAAATAATAATTTGAAGATCTGAACTAGTAATTGTCAAATACAGAACTTAAAATTGATAGCTTATAATTATAATTCAAATTATAACTTGAAGATCTGAGCTTGTAATAGTCAAATACAGAACTTCGAATTGTTAAATACAAATTATTAGTACAAATTATAACTTGAAGATCTGAACTTGTAGTTGTCAAATACAGAACTTAAAATTGATAGCTTCTAATTATTATTGCTAATTATAATTTGAAGATCTGAACTTGTAATAGTGAATTACAGAACTTAGATTTGTTAAATTTAAAATTATTATTTCAAATTATACCTTGAAGATCTGAACTAGTAATTGTCAAATACAGAACTTAAAATTGATAGCTTATAATTATAATTCAAATTATAACTTGAAGATCTGAACTTGTAATTGTCAAATACAGAACTTAAAATTGATAGCTTCTAATTATTATTGCAAATAATAACTTGAAGATCTGAACTTGTAATACTCAAATACAGAACTTCGAATTGTTAAATACAAATTATTAGTTAAAATTATAACTTGAAGATCTGAACTTGTAATAGATAAATACAGAACTTCGAATAGTTAAATTCAAACTAAGATTGCAAATAATAATTTGAAGATCTGAACTTGTAATAGTCAAATACAGAACTTCTAATTTTTAAATACAAATTATTATTGCAAATTATAACTTGAAGATCTGAACTTGTAATTGTCAAATACAGAACCTTTAATTATTAAATACAAGTTATTAGTGCAAATTATAACTAGAAGATCTGAACTAGTAATTGTCAAATACAGAACTTAAATTTGATAGCTTCTAATTATTATTTCAAATTATAACTTGAAGATCTGAACTTTTACTTGTCAAATACAGAACTTCTAATTGTTAAATACAAATTATTAGTGCAAATTATAACTTGAAGATCTGAACTTGTAATTGTCAAATACAGAACTTAAAATTGATAGCTTACAATCATTATTATAAATTATAACTTGAAGATCTGAACTTGTAATAGTGAATTACAGAACTTAGATTTGTTAAATTCAAATTATTATTTCAAATTATAACTTGAAGATCTGACCTAGTAATTGTCAAATACAGAACTTCGAATTGTTAAATTCAAACTAAGATTGCAAATAATAATTAGAAGATCTGAACTTGTAATAGTCAAATACAGAAGTTAAAATTGATAGCTTCTAATTATTATTTCAAATTATAACTTGTAGATCTGAACTTGTAATTGTCAAATAGAGAACTTAAAATAGATAGCTTCTAATTATTATTGCAAATAATAACTTGAAGATCTGAACTTGAAATACTCAAATACAGAACTTCGAATTGTTAAATACAAATTATTAGTGCAAATTATAACTTGAAGATCTGAGCTTGTAATAGATAAATACAGAACTTCGAATTGTTAAATTCAAACTAAGATTGCGAATAATAATTTGAAGATCTGAACTTGTAATAGTCAAATACAGAACTTCTAATTTTTAAATACAAATTATTATTGCAAATTATAACTTGAAGATCTGCACTTGTAATAGTGAATTACAGAACTTAGATTTGTTAAATTCAAATTATTATTTCAAATTATAACTTGAAGATCTGAACTAGTAATTGTCAAATACAGAACTTAAAATTGATAGCTTATAATTATTATTGTAAATTATAACTTGAAGATCTGAACTTGTAATAGTGAATTACAGAACTTAGATTTGTTAAATTCAAATTATTATTTCAAATTATAACTTGAAGATCTGAACTAGTAATTGTCAAATACAGAACTTAAAATTTTAAATACAAATTATTAGTGCAAATTATAACTTGAAGATCTGAACTTGTAATTGTCAAATACAGAACTTAAAATTGTTAAATACAAATTATTAGTGCAAATTATAACTTGAAGATCTGCACTTGTAATAGTGAATTACAGATCTTAGATTTGTTAAATTCAAATTATTATTTCAAATTATAACTTGAAGATCTGAACTAGTAATTGTCAAATACAGAACTTAAAATTGATAGCTTATAATTATTATTGTAAATTATAACTTGAAGATCTGAACTAGTAATAGTGAATTACAAAACTTAGATTTGTTAAATTCAAATTATTATTTCAAATTATAACTTGAAGATCTGAACTAGTAATTGTCAAATACAGAGCTTAAAATTGTTAAATACAAATTATTAGTGCAAATTATAACTTGAAGATCTGAACTTGTAATTGTCAAATACAGAACTTAAAATTGTTAAATACAAATTATTAGTGCAAATTATAACTTGAAGATCTGAACTTGTAATTTTCAAATACAGAAGTTAAAATTGATAGCTTCTAATTATTATTGCAAATTATAACTTGAAGATCTGAACTTGTAATAGTGAATTACAGAACTTAGATTTGTTAAATTTAAAATTATTATTTCAAATTATAACTTGAAGATCTGAACTACTATTTGTCAAATACAGAACTTAAAATTGATAGCTTATAATTATAATTCAAATTATAACTTGAAGATCTGAGCTTGTAATAGTCAAATACAGAACTTCGAATTGTTAAATACAAATTATTAGTGCAAATTATAACTTGAAGATCTGAACTAGTAATTGTCAAATACAGAACTTAAAATTGATAGCTTCTAATTATTATTGCAAATTATAACTTGAAGATCTGAACTTGTAATAGTCAAATACAGAACTTCGAATTGTTAAATACAAATTATTAGTGCAAATTATTACTTGAAGATCTGAACTTGAAATAGATAAATACAGAACTTCGAATTGTTAAATTCAAACTAAGATTGCAAATAATAATTTGAAGATCTGAACTTGTAATAGTCAAATACAGAACTTCTAATTGTTAAATACAAATTATTATTGCAAATTATAACTTGAAGATCTGAACTAGTAATTGTCAAATACATAACTTCTAGTTATTAAATACAAATTATTATTTCCAATTATAACTTGAAGATCTGAACTTGTAGTTGTCAAATACAGAACTTAAAATTGATAGCTTCTAATTATTATTGCTAATTATAATTTGAAGATCTGAACTTGTAATAGTGAATTACAGAACTTAGATTTGTTAAATTTAAAATTATTATTTCAAATTATACCTTGAAGATCTGAACTAGTAATTGTCAAATACAGAACTTAAAATTGATAGCTTATAATTATAATTCAAATTATAACTTGAAGATCTGAACTTGTAATTGTCAAATACAGAACTTAAAATTGATAGCTTCTAATTATTATTGCAAATAATAACTTGAAGATCTGAACTTGTAATACTCAAATACAGAACTTCGAATTGTTAAATACAAATTATTAGTGCAAATTATAACTTGAAGATCTGAACTTGTAATAGATAAATACAGAACTTCGAATAGTTAAATTCAAACTAAGATTGCAAATAATAATTTGAAGATCTGAACTTGTAATAGTCAAATACAGAACTTCTAATTTTTAAATACAAATTATTATTGCAAATTATAACTTGAAGATCTGAACTTGTAATTGTCAAATACAGAACCTTTAATTATTAAATACAAGTTATTAGTGCAAATTATAACTAGAAGATCTGAACTAGTAATTGTCAAATACAGAACTTAAATTTGATAGCTTCTAATTATTATTTCAAATTATAACTTGAAGATCTGAACTTTTACTTGTCAAATACAGAACTTCTAATTGTTAAATACAAATTATTAGTGCAAATTATAACTTGAAGATCTGAACTTGTAATTGTCAAATACAGAACTTAAAATTGATAGCTTATAATAATTATTATAAATTATAACTTGAAGATCTGAACTTGTAATAGTGAATTACAGAACTTAGATTTGTTAAATTCAAATTATTATTTCAAATTATAACTTGAAGATCTGAACTAGTAATTGTCAAATACAGAACTTCGAATTGTTAAATTCAAACTAAGATTGCAAATAATAATTTGAAGATCTGAACTTGTAATAGTCAAATACAGAACTTCTAATTGTTAAATACAAATTATTAGTGCAAATTAT
Source organism: Cantharis lateralis (assembly GCA_963170105.1). Classification (NCBI taxonomy): domain Eukaryota; kingdom Metazoa; phylum Arthropoda; class Insecta; order Coleoptera; family Cantharidae; genus Cantharis; species Cantharis lateralis. The sequence goes on from OY720627.1 coordinate 26,611,686, forward strand.
AACTTGAAGATCTGAACTTGTAATTGTCAAATACAGAACTTAAAATTGTTAAATACAAATTATTAGTGCAAATTATAACTTGAAGATCTGAACTTGTAATTGTCAAATACAGAAGTTAAAATTGATAGCTTCTAATTATTATTGCAAATTATAACTTGAAGATCTGAACTTGTAATAGTGAATTACAGAACTTAGATTTGTTAAATTTAAAATTATTATTTCAAATTATACCTTGAAGATCTGAACTAGTAATTGTCAAATACAGAACTTAAAATTGATAGCTTATAATTATAATCCAAATTATAACTTGAAGATCTGAGCTTGTAATAGTCAAATACAGAACTTCGAATTGTTAAATACAAATTATTAGTACAAATTATAACTTGAAGATCTGAACTTGTAATTGTCAAATACAGAACTTAAAATTGATAGCTTCTAATTATTATTGTAAATTATAACTTGAAGATCTGAACTTGTAATAGTGAATTACAGAACTTAGATTTGTTAAATTCAAATTATTATTTCAAAATATAACTTGAAGATCTGAACTAGTAATTGTCAAATACAGAACTTAAAATTGATAGCTTATAATTATTATTGTAAATTATAACTTGAAGATCTGAACTTGTAATTGTCAAATACAGAACTTAAAATTGATAGCTTCTAATTATTATTTCAAATTATAACTTGAAGATCTGAACTTGAAATTGTCAAATGCAGAACTTAAAATTGATAGCTTCTAATTATTATTGCAAATAATAACTTGAAGATCTGAACTGTTAATACTCAAATACAGAACTTCGAATTGTTAAATACAAATTATTAGTGCAAATTATAACTTGAAGATCTGAACTTGTACAAGATAAATACAGAACTTCGAATTGTTAAATTCAAACTAAGATTGCAAATAATAATTTGAAGATCTGAACTTGTAATAGTGAAATACAGAACTTCTAATTTTTAAATACAAATTATTATTGCAAATTATAACTTGAAGATCTGAACTTGTAATTGTCAAATACAGAACTTAAAATTGATAGCAAATTATTATTGTAAATTATAACTTAAAGATCTGAACTTGTAATAGTGAATTACAGAACTTAGATTTGTTAAATACAAATTATTATTTCAAGTTATAACTTGAAGATCTGAACTTGTAATTGTTAAATACAGAACTTAAAATTGATAGCTTCTAATTATTATTGCAAATTATAATTTGAAGATCTGAACTTGTAATAGACAAATACGCAACTTAGCATTGTTAAATACAAATTGTGATTGCAAATTATAACTTGAAGATCTGAACCTGTAATAGGTAAATACAGAACTTCGAATTGTTAAATTCAAACTAAGATTGCAAATAATACTTTGAAGATCTGAACTTGTAATAGTCAAATACAGAACATCTAATTGTTAAATACAAATTATTAGTGCAAATTATAACTTGAAGGTCTGAACTTGTAATTGTCAAATACAGAACTTAAAATTGTTAAATACAAATTATTAGTGCAAATTATAACTTGAAGATCTGAACTTGTAATTGTCAAATACAGAAGTTAAAACTGATAGCTTATAATTATTATTGCAAATTATAACTTGAAGATCTGAACTTGTAATACTGAATTACAGAACTTAGATTTGTTAAATTTAAAATTATTATTTCAAATTATAACTTGAAGATCTGAACTAGTAATTGTCAAATACAGAAATTAAAATTGATAGCTTATAATTATAATTCAAATTATAACTTGAAGATCTGAGCTTGTAATAGTCAAATACAGTACTTCGAATTGTTAAATACAAATTATTAGTGGAAATTATAACTTGAAGATCTGAACTTGTAATAGATAAATACAGAACTTCGAATTGTTAAATTCAAACTAAGATTGCAAATAATAATTTGAAGATCTGAACTTGTAATTGTCAAATTCAGAACTTAAAATTGATAGCTTCTAATTATTATTGTAAATTATAACTTGAAGATCTGAACTTGTAATTGTCAAATACAGAACTTAAAATTGATAGCTTCTAATTATTATTGCAAATAATAACTTGAAGATCTGAACTTGTAATACTCAAATACAGAACTTCGAATTGTTAAATACAAATTATTAGTGCAAATTATAACTTGAAGATCTGAACTTGTAATAGATAAATACAGAACTTCGAATTGTTAAATTCAAACTAAGATTGCAAATAATAATTTGAAGATCTGAACTTGTAATAGTCAAATACAGAACTTCTAATTTTTAAATACAAATTATTATTGCAAATTATAACTTGAAGATCTGAACTTGTAATTGTCAAATACAGAACCTTTAATTATTAAATACAAGTTATTAGTGCAAATTATAACTAGAAGATCTGAACTAGTAATTGTCAAATACAGAACTTAAATTTGATAGCTTCTAATTATTATTTCAAATTATAACTTGAAGATCTGAACTTTTACTTGTCAAATACAGAACTTCTAATTGTTAAATACAAATTATTAGTGCAAATTATAACTTGAAGATCTGAACTTGTAATTGTCAAATACAGAACTTAAAATTGATAGCTTATAATTATTATTATAAATTATAACTTGAAGATCTGAACTTGTAATAGTGAATTACAGAACTTAGATTTGTTAAATACAAATTATTATTTCAAATTATAACTTGAAGATCTGAACTTGTAATTGTTAAATACAGAACTTAAAATTGATAGCTTTTAATTATTATTGCAAATTATAATTTGAAGATCTGAACTTGTAATAGACAAATACGCAACTTAGCATTGTTAAATACAAATTGTGATTGCAAATTATAACTTGAAGATCTGAACCTGTAATAGGTAAATACAGAATTTCCAATTGTTAAATTCAAACTTAGATTGCAAATAATAATTTGAAGATCTGAACTTGTAATTGTCAAATTCAGAACTTAAAATTGATAGCTTCTAATTATTATTGTAAATTATAACTTGAAGATCTGAACTTGTAATTGTGAATTACAGAACTTAGATTTGTTAAACTCAAATTATTATTTCAAATTATAACTTGAAGATCTGAACTAGTAATTGTCAAATACAGAACTTAAAATTGATAGCTTCTAATTATTATTGCAAATTATAACTTGAAGACCTGAACTTGTAATAGTCAAATACAGAACTTCGAATTGTTAAATACAAATTATTAGTGCAAATTATAACTTGAAGATCTGAACTTGTAATAGATAAATACAGAACTTCCAATTGTTAAATTCAAACTAAGATTGCAAATAATAATTTGAAGATCTGAACTTGTAATAGTCAAATACAGAACTTCTAATTGTTAAATACAAATTATTATTGCAAATTATAACTTGAAGATCTGAACTAGTAATTGTCAAATACATAACTTCTAGTTATTAAATACAAATTATTATTTCCAATTATAACTTGAAGATCTGAACTTGTAATAGTGAATTACAGAACTTAGATTTGTTAAATTTAAAATTATTATTTCAAATTATACCTTGAAGATCTGAACTAGTAATTGTCAAATACAGAACTTAAAATTGATAGCTTCTAATTATTATTGCTAATAATAACTTGAAGATCTGAACTTGTAATACTCAAATACAGAACTTCTAATTGTTAGATACAAATTATTAGTGCAAATAATAATTTGAAGATCTGAACTTGTAATAGTCAAATACAGAACTTCTAATTTTTAAATACAAATTATTTTTGCAAATTATAACTTGAAGATCTGAACTTGTAATTGTCAAATACAGAACCTTTAATTATTAAATACAAGTTATTAGTGCAAATTATAACTAGAAGATCTGAACTAGTAATTGTCAAATACAGAACTTAAATTTGATAGCTTCTAATTATTATTTCAAATTATAACTTGAAGATCTGAACTTTTACTTGTCAAATACAGAACTTCTAATTGTTAAATACAAATTATTAGTGCAAATTATAACTTGAAGATCTGAACTTGTAATTGTCAAATACAGAACTTAAAATTGATAGCTTATAATTATTATTGTAAATTATAACTTGAAGATCAGAACTTGTAATAGTGAATTACAGAACTTCCAATTGTTAAATTCAAACTAAGATTGCAAATAATAATTTGAAGATCTGAACTTGTAATAGTCAAATACAGAACTTCTAATTGTTAAATACAAATTATTATTGCAAATTATAACTTGAAGATCTGAACTAGTAATTGTCAAATACATAACTTCTAGTTATTAAATACAAATTATTATTTCCAATTATAACTTGAAGATCTGAACTTGTAATAGTGAATTACAGAACTTAGATTTGTTAAATTTAAAATTATTATTTCAAATTATACCTTGAAGATCTGAACTAGTAATTGTCAAATACAGAACTTAAAATTGATAGCTTATAATTATAATTCAAATTATAACTTGAAGATCTGAACTTGTAATTGTCAAATACAGAACTTAAAATTGATAGCTTCTAATTATTATTGCTAATAATAACTTGAAGATCTGAACTTGTAATACTCAAATACAGAACTTCTAATTGTTAAATACAAATTATTAGTGCAAATAATAATTTGAAGATCTGAACTTGTAATAGTCAAATACAGAACTTCTAATTTTTAAATACAAATTATTTTTGCAAATTATAACTTGAAGATCTGAACTTGTAATTGTCAAATACAGAACCTTTAATTATTAAATACAAGTTATTAGTGCAAATTATAACTAGAAGATCTGAACTAGTAATTGTCAAATACAGAACTTAAATTTGATAGCTTCTAATTATTATTTCAAATTATAACTTGAAGATCTGAACTTTTACTTGTCAAATACAGAACTTCTAATTGTTAAATACAAATTATTAGTGCAAATTATAACTTGAAGATCTGAACTTGTAATTGTCAAATACAGAACTTAAAATTGATAGCTTATAATTATTATTGTAAATTATAACTTGAAGATCAGAACTTGTAATAGTGAATTACAGAACTTAGATTTGTTAAATACAAATTATTATTTCAAATTATAACTTGAAGATCTGAACTTGTAATTGTTATATACAGAACTTAAAATTGATAGCTTCTAATTATTATTGCAAATTATAATTTGAAGATCTGAACTTGTAATAGACAAATACGCAACTTAGCATTGTTAAATACAAATTGTGATTGCAAATTATAACTTGCAGATCTGAACCTGTAATAGGTAAATACAGAACTTCGAATTGTTAAATTCAAACTAAGATTGCAAATAATAATTTGAAGATCTGAACTTGTAATAGTCAAATACAGAACTTCTAATTGTTAAATACAAATTATTAGTGCAAATTATAACTTGAAGATCTGAACTTGTAATTGTCAAATACAGAACTTAAAATTGTTAAATACAAATTATTAGTGCAAATTATAACTTGAAGATCTGAACTTGTAATTGTCAAATACAGAAGTTAAAATTGATAGCTTCTAATTATTATTGCAAATTATAACTTGAAGATCTGAACTTGTAATAGTGAATTACAGACCTTAGATTTGTTAAATTTAAAATTATTATTTCAAATTATAACTTGAAGATCTGAACTGGTAATTGTCAAATACAGAACTTAAAATTGATAGCTTATAATTATAATTCAAATTATAACTTGAAGATCTGAGCTTGTAATAGTCAAATACAGAACTTCGAATTGTTAAATACAAATTATTAGTGCAAATTATAACTTGTAGATCTGAACTTGTAATAGGTAAATACAGAATTTCAAATTGTTAAATTCAAACTAAGATTGCAAATAATAATTTGAAGATCCTAACTTGTAATTGTCAAATTCAGAACTTAAAATTGATAGCTTCTAATTATTATTGTAAATTATAACTTGAAGATCTGAACTTGTAATTGTGAATTACAGAACTTAGATTTGTTAAACTCAAAATATTATTTCAAATTATAACTTGAAGATCTGAACTAGTAATTGTCAAATACAGAACTTAAAATTGATAGCTTCTAATTATTATTGCAAATTATAACTTGAAGATCTGAACTTGTAATAGTCAAATACAGAACTTCGAATTGTTAAATACAAATTATTAGTACAAATTATAACTTGAAGATCTGAACTTGAAATAGATATATACAGAACTTCGAATTGATAAATTCAAACTAAAATTGCAAATAATAATTTGAAGATCTGAACTTGTAATAGTCAAATACAGAACTTCTAATTGTTAAATACAAATTATTAGTGCAAATTATAACTTGAAGATCTGAACTTGTAATTGTCAAATACAGAACTTAAAATTGTTAAATACAAATTATTAGTGCAAATTATAACTTGAAGATCTGAACTTGTAATTGTCAAATACAGAAGTTAAAATTGATAGCTTCTAATTATTATTGCAAATTATAACTTGAAGATCTGAACTTGTAATAGTGAATTACAGAACTTAGATTTGGTAATTTTAAAATTATTATTTCAAATTATAACTTGAAGATCTGAACTACTATTTGTCAAATACAGAACTTAAAATTGATAGCTTATAATTATAATTCAAATTATAACTTGAAGATCTGAGCTTGTAATAGTCAAATACAGAACTTCGAATTGTTAAATACAAATTATTAGTGCAAATTATAACTTGAAGATCTGAACTAGTAATGGTCAAATACAGAACTTAAAATTGATAGCTTCTAATTATTATTGCAAATTATAACTTGAAGATCTGAACTTGTAATAGTCAAATACAGAACTTCGAATTGTTAAATACAAATTATTAGTGCAAATTATAACTTGAAGATCTGAACTTGAAATAGATATATACAGAACTTCGAATTGTTAAATTCAAACTAAGATTGCAAATAATAATTTGAAGATCTGAACTTGTAATAGTCAAATACAGAACTTCTAATTGTTAAATACAAATTATTATTGCAAATTATAACTTGAAGATCTGAACTAGTAATTGTCAAATACATAACTTCTAGTTATTAAATACAAATTATTATTTCCAATTATAACTTGAAGATCTGAACTTGTAATTGTCAAATACAGAACTTAAAATTGATAGCTTCTAATTATTATTGCTAATTATAATTTGAAGATCTGAACTTGTAATAGTGAATTACAGAACTTAGATTTGTTAAATTTAAAATTATTATTTCAAATTATACCTTGAAGATCTGAACTAGTAATTGTCAAATACAGAACTTAAAATTGTTAGCTTATAATTATAATTCAAATTATAACTTGAAGATCTGAACTTGTAATTGTCAAATACAGAACTTAAAATTGATAGCTTCTAATTATTATTGCAAATAATAACTTGAAGATCTGAACTTGTAATACTCAAATACAGAACTTCGAATTGTTAAATACAAATTATTAGTGCAAATTATAACTTGAAGATCTGAACTTGTAATATATAAATACAGAACTTCGAATTGTTAAATTCAAACTAAGATTGCAAATAATAATTTGAAGATCTGAACTTGTAATAGTCAAATACAGAACTTAAATTTGATAGCTTCTAATTATTATTTCAAATTATAACTTGAAGATCTGAACTTTTACTTGTCAAATACAGAACTTCTAATTGTTAAATACAAATTATTAGTGCAAATTATAACTAGAACATCTGAACTTGTAATTGTCAAATACAGAACTTAAAATTGATAGCTTATAATTATTATTGTAAATTATAACTTGAAGATCTGAACTTGTAATAGTGAATTACAGAACTTAGATTTGTTAAATACAAATTATTATTTCAAATTATAACTTGAAGATCTGAACTTGTAATTGTTAAATACAGAACTTAAAATTGATAGCTTCTAATTATTATTGCAAATTATAATTTGAAGATCTGAACTTGTAATAGACAAATACGCAACTTAGCATTGTTAAATACAAATTGTGATTGCAAATTATAACTTGAAGATCTGAACCTGTAATAGGTAAATACAGAATTTCAAATTGTTAAATTCAAACTAAGATTGCAAATAATAATTTGAAGATCTGAACTTGTAATTGTCAAATTCAGAACTTAAAATTGATAGCTTCTAATTATTATTGTAAATTATAACTTGAAGATCTGAACTTGTAATTGTGAATTACAGAACTTAGATTTGTTAAACTCAAATTATTATTTCAAATTATAACTTGAAGATCTGAACTAGTAATTGTCAAATACAGAACTTAAAATTGATAGCTTCTAATTATTATTGCAAATTATAACTTGAAGATCTGAACTTGTAATAGTCAAATACAGAACTTCGAATTGTTAAATACAAATTATTAGTGCAAATTATAACTTGAAGATCTGAACTTGTAATAGATAAATACAGAACTTTCAATTGTTAAATTCAAACTAAGATGGCAAATAATAATTTGAAGATCTGAACTTGTAATAGTCAAATACAGAACTTCTAATTGTTAAATACAAATTATTATTGCAAATTATAACTTGAAGATCTGAACTAGTAATTGTCAAATACATAACTTCTAGTTGTTAAATACAAATTATTATTTCCAATTATAACTTGAAGATCTGAACTTGTAATTGTCAAATACAGAACTTAAAATTGATAGCTTCTAATTATTATTCCTAATTATAATTTGAAGATCTGAACTTGTAATTGTCAAATACAGAACTTCGAATTGTTAAATTCAAACTAAGATTGCAAATAATAATTTGAAGATCTGAACTTGTAATAGTCAAATACAGAACTTCTAATTGTTAAATACAAATTATTAGTGCAAATTATAACTTGAAGATCTGAACTTGTAATTGTCAAATACAGAAGTTAAAATTGATAGCTTCTAATTATTATTACAAATTATAACTTGAAGATCTGAACTTGTAATAGTGAATTACAGAACTTAGATTTGTTAAATTTAAAATTATTATTTCAAATTATAACTTGAAGATCTGAACTAGTAATTGTCAAATACAGAACTTAAAATTGATAGCTTATAATTATAATTCAAATAATAACTTGAAAATCTGAGCTTGTAATAGTCAAATACAGAACTTCGAATTGTTAAATACAAATTATTAGTGCAAATTATAACTTGTAGATCTGAACTTGTAATAGGTAAATACAGAATTTCAAATTGTTAAATTCAAACTAAGATTGCAAATAATAATTTGAAGATCTGAACTTGTAATTGTCAAATTCAGAACTTAAAATTGATAGCTTCTAATTATTATTGTAAATTATAACTTGAAGATCTGAACTTGTAATTGTGAATTACAGAACTTAGATTTGTTAAACTCAAATTATTATTTCAAATTATAACTTGAAGATCTGAACTAGTAATTGTCAAATACAGAACTTAAAATTGATAGCTTCTAATTATTATTGCAAATTATAACTTGAAGATCTGAACTTGTAATAGTCAAATACAGAACTTCGAATTGTTAAATACAAATTATTAGTGCAAATTATAACTTGAAGATCTGAACTTGTAATAGATAAATACAGAACTTTCAATTGTTAAATTCAAACTAAGATGGCAAATAATAATTTGAAGATCTGAACTTGTAATAGTCAAATACAGAACTTCTAATTGTTAAATACAAATTATTATTGCAAATTATAACTTGAAGATCTGAACTAGTAATTGTCAAATACATAACTTCTAGTTGTTAAATACAAATTATTATTTCCAATTATAACTTGAAGATCTGAACTTGTAATTGTCAAATACAGAACTTAAAATTGATAGCTTCTAATTATTATTCCTAATTATAATTTGAAGATCTGAACTTGTAATTGTCAAATACAGAACTTCGAATTGTTAAATTCAAACTAAGATTGCAAATAATAATTTGAAGATCTGAACTTGTAATAGTCAAATACAGAACTTCTAATTGTTAAATACAAATTATTAGTGCAAATTATAACTTGAAGATCTGAACTTGTAATTGTCAAATACAGAAGTTAAAATTGATAGCTTCTAATTATTATTACAAATTATAACTTGAAGATCTGAACTTGTAATAGTGAATTACAGAACTTAGATTTGTTAAATTTAAAATTATTATTTCAAATTATAACTTGAAGATCTGAACTAGTAATTGTCAAATACAGAACTTAAAATTGATAGCTTATAATTATAATTCAAATTATAACTTGAAAATCTGAGCTTGTAATAGTCAAATACAGAACTTCGAATTGTTAAATACAAATTATTAGTGCAAATTATAACTTGTAGATCTGAACTTGTAATAGGTAAATACAGAATTTCAAATTGTTAAATTCAAACTAAGATTGCAAATAATAATTTGAAGATCTGAACTTGTAATTGTCAATTTCAGAACTTAAAATTGATAGCTTCTAATTATTATTGTAAATTATAACTTGAAGATCTGAACTTGTAATTGTGAATTACAGAACTTAGATTTGTTAAACTCAAATTATTATTTCAAATTATAACTTGAAGATCTGAACTAGTAATTGTCAAATACAGAACTTAAAATTGATAGCTTCTAATTATTATTGCAAATTATAACTTGAAGATCTGAACTTGTAATAGTCAAATACAGAACTTCGAATTGTTAAATACAAATTATTAGAGCAAATTATAACTTGAAGATCTGAACTTGAAATATATAAATACAGAACTTAAAATTGTTAAATACTAATTATTAGTGCAAATTATAACTTGAAGATCTGAACTTGTAATTGTCAAATACAGAAGTTAAAATTGATAGATTCTAATTATTATTGCAAATTATAACTTGAAGATCTGAACTTGTAATAGTGAATTACAGAACTTAGATTTGTTAAATTTAAAATTATTATTTCAAATTATAACTTGAAGATCTGAACTACTATTTGTCAAATACAGAACTTAAAATTGATAGCTTATAATTATAATTCAAATTATAACTTGAAGATCTGAGCTTGTAATAGTCAAATACAGAACTTCGAATTGTTAAATACAAATTATTAGTGCAAATTATAACTTGAAGATCTGAACTAGTAATTGTCAAATACAGAACTTAAAATTGATAGCTTCTAATTATTATTGCAAATTATAACTTGAAGATCTGAACTTGTAATAGTCAAATACAGAACTTCGAATTGTTAAATACAAATTATTAGTGCAAATTATAACTTGAAGATCTGAACTTGAAATAGATAAATACAGAACTTCGAATTGTTAAATTCAAACTAAGATTGCAAATAATAATTTGAAGATCTGAACTTGTAATAGTCAAATACAGAACTTCTAATTGTTAAATACAAATTATTAGTGCAAATTATAACTTGAAGATCTGAACTTGTAATTGTCAAATACAGAACTTAAAATTGTTAAATACAAATTATTAGTGCAAATTATAACTTGAAGATCTGAACTTGTAATTGTCAAATACAGAAGTTAAAATTGATAGCTTCTAATTATTATTGCAAATTATAACTTGAAGATCTAAACTTGTAATAGTGAATTACAGAACTTAGATTTGGTAAATTTAAAATTATTATTTCAAATTATAACTTGAAGATCTGAACTACTATTTGTCAAATACAGAACTTAAAATTGATAGCTTATAATTATAATTCAAATTATAACTTGAAGATCTGAGCTTGTAATAGTCAAATACAGAACTTCGAATTGTTAAATACAAATTATTAGTGCAAATTATAACTTGAAGATCTGAACTAGTAATTCTCAAATACAGAACTTAAAATTGATAGCTTCTAATTATTATTGCAAATTATAACTTGAAGATCTGAACTTGTAATAGTCAAATACAGAACTTCGAATTGTTAAATACAAATTATTAGTGCAAATAATAACTTGAAGATCTGAACTTGAAATAGATATATACAGAACTTCGAATTGTTAAATTCAAACTAAGATTGCAAATAATAATTTGAAGATCTGAACTTGTAATAGTCAAATACAGAACTTCCAATTGTTAAATACAAATTATTATTGCAAATTATAACTTGAAGATCTGAACTAGTAATTGTCAAATACATAACTTCTAGTTATTAAATACAAATTATTATTTCCAATTATAACTTGAAGATCTGAACTTGTAATTGTCAAATACAGAACTTAAAATTGATAGCTTCTAATTATTATTGCTAATAATAATTTGAAGATCTGAACTTGTAATAGTGAATTACAGAACTTATATTTGTTAAATTTAAAATTATTATTTCAAATTATACCTTGAAGATCTGAACTAGTAATTGTCAAATACAGAACTTAAAATTGTTAGCTTATAATTATAATTCAAATTATAACTTGAAGATCTGAACTTGTAATTGTCAAATACAGAACTTAAAATTGATAGCTTCTAATTATTATTGCAAATAATAACTTGAAGATCTGAACTTGTAATACTCAAATACAGAACTTCGAATTGTTAAATACAAATTATTAGTGCAAATTATAACTTGAAGATCTGAACTTGTAATATATAAATACAGAACTTCGAATTGTTAAATTCAAACTAAGATTGCAAATAATAATTTGAAGATCTGAACTTGTAATAGTCAAATACAGAACTTAAATTTGATAGCTTCTAATTATTATTTCAAATTATAACTTGAAGATCTGAACTTTTACTTGTCAAATACAGAACTTCTAATTGTTAAATACAAATTATTAGTGCAAATTATAACTAGAACATCTGAACTTGTAATTGTCAAATACAGAACTTAAAATTGAAAGCTTATAATTATTATTGTAAATTATAACTTGAAGATCTGAACTTGTAATAGTGAATTACAGAACTTAGATTTGTTAAATACAAATTATTATTTCAAATTATAACTTGAAGATCTGAACTTGTAATTGTTAAATACAGAACTTAAAATTGATAGCTTCTAATTATTATTGCAAATTATAATTTGAAGATCTGAACTTGTAATAGACAAATACGCAACTTAGCATTGTTAAATACAAATTGTGATTGCAAATTATAACTTGAAGATCTGAACCTGTAATAGGTAAATACAGAATTTCAAATTGTTAAATTCAAACTAAGATTGCAAATAATAATTTGAAGATCTGAACTTGTAATTGTCAAATTCAGAACTTAAAATTGATAGCTTCTAATTATTATTGTAAATTATAACTTGAAGATCTGAACTTGTAATTGTGAATTACAGAACTTAGATTTGTTAAACTCAAATTATTATTTCAAATTATAACTTGAAGATCTGAACTAGTAATTGTCAAATACAGAACTAAAATTGATAGCTTCTAATTATTATTGCAAATTATAACTTGAAGATCTGAACTTGTAATAGTCAAATACAGAACTTCGAATTGTTAAATACAAATTATTAGTGCAAATTATAACTTGAAGATCTGAACTTGTAATAGATAAATACAGAACTTCCAATTGTTAAATTCAAACTAAGATTGCAAATAATAATTTGAAGATCTGAACTTGTAATAGTCAAATACAGAACTTCTAATTGTTAAATACAAATTATTATTGCAAATTATAACTTGAAGATCTGAACTAGTAATTGTCAAATACATAACTTCTAGTTGTTAAATACAAATTATTATTTCCAATTATAACTTGAAGATCTGAACTTGTAATTGTCAAATACAGAACTTAAAATTGATAGCTTCTAATTATTATTCCTAATTATAATTTGAAGATCTGAACTTGTAATTGTCAAATACAGAACTTCCAATTGTTAAATTCAAACTAAGATTGCAAATAATAATTTGAAGATCTGAACTTGTAATAGTCAAATACAGAACTTCTAATTGTTAAATACAAATTATTAGTGCAAATTATAACTTGAAGATCTGAACTTGTAATTGTCAAATACAGAAGTTAAAATTGATAGCTTCTAATTATTATTACAAATTATAACTTGAAGATCTGAACTTGTAATAGTGAATTACAGAACTTAGATTTGTTAAATTTAAAATTATTATTTCAAATTATAACTTGAAGATCTGAACTAGTAATTGTCAAATACAGAACTTAAAATTGATAGCTTATAATTATAATTCAAATTATAACTTGAAAATCTGAGCTTGTAATAGTCAAATACAGAACTTCGAATTGTTAAATACAAATTATTAGTGCAAATTATAACTTGTAGATCTGAACTTGTAATAGGTAAATACAGAATTCCAAATTGTTAAATTCAAACTAAGATTGCAAATAATAATTTGAAGATCTGAACTTGTAATTGTCAAATTCAGAACTTAAAATTGATAGCTTCTAATTATTATTGTAAATTATAACTTGTAGATCTGAACTTGTAATTGTGAATTACAGAACTTAGATTTGTTAAACTCAAATTATTATTTCAAATTATAACTTGAAGATCTGAACTAGTAATTGTCAAATACAGAACTTAAAATTGATAGCTTCTAATTATTATTGCAAATTATAACTTGAAGATCTGAACTTGTAATAGTCAAATACAGAACTTCGAATTGTTAAATACAAATTATTAGAGCAAATTATAACTTGAAGATCTGAACTTGAAATATATAAATACAGAACTTAAAATTGTTAAATACTAATTATTAGTGCAAATTATAACTTGAAGATCTGAACTTGTAATTGTCAAATACAGAAGTTAAAATTGATAGCTTCTAATTATTATTGCAAATTATAACTTGAAGATCTGAACTTGTAATAGTGAATTACAGAACTTAGATTTGTTAAATTTAAAATTATTATTTCAAATTATAACTTGAAGATCTGAACTACTATTTGTCAAATACAGAACTTAAAATTGATAGCTTATAATTATAATTCAAATTATAACTTGAAGATCTGAGCTTGTAATAGTCAAATACAGAACTTCGAATTGTTAAATACAAATTATTAGTGCAAATTATAACTTGAAGATCTGAACTAGTAATTGTCAAATACAGAACTTAAAATTGATAGCTTCTAATTATTATTGCAAATTATAACTTGAAGATCTGAACTTGTAATAGTCAAATACAGAACTTCGAATTGTTAAATACAAATTATTAGTGCAAATTATAACTTGAAGATCTGAACTTGAAATAGATAAATACAGAACTTCGAATTGTTAAATTCAAACTAAGATTGCAAATAATAATTTGAAGATCTGAACTTGTAATAGTCAAATACAGAACTTCTAATTGTTAAATACAAATTATTATTGCAAATTATAACTTGAAGATCTGAGCTTGTAATAGTCAAATACAGAACTTCGAATTGTTAAATACAAATTATTAGTACAAATTATAACTTGAAGATCTGAACTTGTAATTGTCAAATACAGAACTTAAAATTGATAGCTTCTAATTATTATTGTAAATTATAACTTGAAGATCTGAACTTGTAATAGTTAATTACAGAACTTAGATTTGTTAAATTCAAATTATTATTTCAAAATATAACTTGAAGATCTGAACTAGTAATTGTCAAATACAGAACTTAAAATTGATAGCTTCTAATTATTATTGCAAATTATAACTCGAAAATCTGAACTTGTAATTGTCAAATACAGAACTTAAATTGATAGCTTCTAATTATTATTTCAAATTATAACTTGAAGATCTGAACTTGAAATTGTCAAATACAGAACTTAAAATTGATAGCTTCTAATTATTATTGCAAATAATAACTTGAAGATCTGAACTGTTAATACTCAAATACAGAACTTCGAATTGTTAAATACAAATTATTAGTGCAAATTATAACTTGAAGATCTGAACTTGTACAAGATAAATACAGAACTTCGAATTGTTAAATTCAAACTAAGATTGCAAATAATAATTTGAAGATCTGAAATTGTAATAGTGAAATACAGAACTTCTAATTTTTAAATACAAATTATTATTGCAAATTATAACTTGAAGATCTGAACTTGTAATTGTCAAATACAGAACCTTTAATTATTAAATACATGTTATTAGTGCAAATTATAACTAGAAGATCTGAACTAGTAATTGTCAAATACAGAACTTAAATTTGATAGCTTCTAATTATTATTTCAAATTATAACTTGAAGATCTGTACTTTTACTTGTCAAATATAGAACTTCTAATTGTTAAATACAAATTATTAGTGAAAATTATAACTAGAAGATCTGAACTTGTAATTGTCAAATACAGAACTTAAAATTGATAGCAAAATTATTATTGTAAATTATAACTTGAAGAACTGAACTTGTAATAGTGAATTACAGAACTTAGATTTGTTAAATACAAATTATTATTTCAAATTATAACTTGAAGATCTGAACTTGTAATTGTTAAATACAGAACTTAAAATTGATAGCTTCTAATTATTATTGCAAATTATAATTTGAAGATCTGAACTTGTAATAGACAAATACGCAACTTAGCATTGTTAAATACAAATTGTGATTGCAAATTATAACTTGAAGATCTGAACCTGTAATAGGTAAATACAGAATTTCAAATTGTTAAATTCAAACTAAGATTGCAAATAATAATTTGAAGATCTGAACTTGTAATTGTCAAATTCAGAACTTAAAATTGATAGCTTCTAATTATTATTGTAAATTATAACTTGAAGATCTGAACTTGTAATTGTGAATTACAGAACTTAGATTTGTTAAACTCAAATTATTATTTCAAATTATAACTTGAAGATCTGAACTAGTAATTGTCAAATACAGAACTTAAAATTGATAGCTTCTAATTATTATTGCAAATTATAACTTGAAGATCTGAACTTGTAATAGTCAAATACAGAACTTCGAATTGTTAAATACAAATTATTAGTGCAAATTATAACTTGAAGATCTGAACTTGTAATAGATAAATACAGAACTTCCAATTGTTAAATTCAAACTAAGATTGCAAATAATAATTTGAAGATCTGAACTTGTAATAGTCAAATACAGAACTTCTAATTGTTAAATACAAATTATTATTGCAAATTATAACTTGAAGATCTGAACTAGAAATTGTCAAATACATAACTTCTAGTTGTTAAATACAAATTATTATTTCCAATTATAACTTGAAGATCTGAACTTGTAATTGTCAAATACAGAACTTAAAATTGATAGCTTCTAATTATTATTGCTAATAATAATTTGAAGATCTGAACTTGTAATAGTGAATTACAGAACTTATATTTGTTAAATTTAAAATTATTATTTCAAATTATACCTTGAAGATCTGAACTAGTAATTGTCAAATACAGAACTTAAAATTGTTAGCTTATAATTATAATTCAAATTATAACTTGAAGATCTGAACTTGTAATTGTCAAATACAGAACTTAAAATTGATAGCTTCTAATTATTATTGCAAATAATAACTTGAAGATCTGAACTTGTAATACTCAAATACAGAACTTCGAATTGTTAAATACAAATTATTAGTGCAAATTATAACTTGAAGATCTGAACTTGTAATATATAAATACAGAACTTCGAATTGTTAAATTCAAACTAAGATTGCAAATAATAATTTGAAGATCTGAACTTGTAATAGTCAAATACAGAACTTAAATTTGATAGCTTCTAATTATTATTTCAAATTATAACTTGAAGATCTGAACTTTTACTTGTCAAATACAGAACTTCTAATTGTTAAATACAAATTATTAGTGCAAATTATAACTAGAACATCTGAACTTGTAATTGTCAAATACAGAACTTAAAATTGAAAGCTTATAATTATTATTGTAAATTATAACTTGAAGATCTGAACTTGTAATAGTGAATTACAGAACTTAGATTTGTTAAATACAAATTATTATTTCAAATTATAACTTGAAGATCTGAACTTGTAATTGTTAAATACAGAACTTAAAATTGATAGCTTCTAATTATTATTGCAAATTATAATTTGAAGATCTGAACTTGTAATAGACAAATACGCAACTTAGCATTGTTAAATACAAATTGTGATTGCAAATTATAACTTGAAGATCTGAACCTGTAATAGGTATATACAGAATTTCAAATTGTTAAATTCAAACTAAGATTGCAAATAATAATTTGAAGATCTGAACTTGTAATTGTCAAATTCAGAACTTAAAATTGATAGCTTCTAATTATTATTGTAAATTATAACTTGAAGATCTGAACTTGTAATTGTGAATTACAGAACTTAGATTTGTTAAACTCAAATTATTATTTCAAATTATAACTTGAAGATCTGAACTAGTAATTGTCAAATACAGAACTAAAATTGATAGCTTCTAATTATTATTGCAAATTATAACTTGAAGATCTGAACTTGTAATAGTCAAATACAGAACTTCGAATTGTTAAATACAAATTATTAGTGCAAATTATAACTTGAAGATCTGAACTTGTAATAGATAAATACAGAACTTCCAATTGTTAAATTCAAACTAAGATTGCAAATAATAATTTGAAGATCTGAACTTGTAATAGTCAAATACAGAACTTCTAATTGTTAAATACAAATTATTATTGCAAATTATAACTTGAAGATCTGAACTAGTAATTGTCAAATACATAACTTCTAGTTGTTAAATACAAATTATTATTTCCAATTATAACTTGAAGATCTGAACTTGTAATTGTCAAATACAGAACTTAAAATTGATAGCTTCTAATTATTATTCCTAATTATAATTTGAAGATCTGAACTTGTAATTGTCAAATACAGAACTTCCAATTGTTAAATTCAAACTAAGATTGCAAATAATAATTTGAAGATCTGAACTTGTAATAGTCAAATACAGAACTTCTAATTGTTAAATACAAATTATTAGTGCAAATTATAACTTGAAGATCTGAACTTGTAATTGTCAAATACAGAAGTTAAAATTGATAGCTTCTAATTATTATTACAAATTATAACTTGAAGATCTGAACTTGTAATAGTGAATTACAGAACTTAGATTTGTTAAATTTAAAATTATTATTTCAAATTATAACTTGAAGATCTGAACTAGTAATTGTCAAATACAGAACTTAAAATTGATAGCTTATAATTATAATTCAAATTATAACTTGAAAATCTGAGCTTGTAATAGTCAAATACAGAACTTCGAATTGTTAAATACAAATTATTAGTGCAAATTATAACTTGTAGATCTGAACTTGTAATAGGTAAATACAGAATTCCAAATTGTTAAATTCAAACTAAGATTGCAAATAATAATTTGAAGATCTGAACTTGTAATTGTCAAATTCAGAACTTAAAATTGATAGCTTCTAATTATTATTGTAAATTATAACTTGTAGATCTGAACTTGTAATTGTGAATTACAGAACTTAGATTTGTTAAACTCAAATTATTATTTCAAAATATAACTTGAAGATCTGAACTAGTAATTGTCAAATACAGAACTTAAAATTGATAGCTTCTTATTATTATTGCAAATTATAACTTGAAGATCTGAACTTGTAATAGTCAAATACAGAACTTCGAATTGTTAAATACAAATTATTAGAGCAAATTATAACTTGAAGATCTGAACTTGAAATATATAAATACAGAACTTAAAATTGTTAAATACTAATTATTAGTGCAAATTATAACTTGAAGATCTGAACTTGTAATTGTCAAATACAGAAGTTAAAATTGATAGCTTCTAATTATTATTGCAAATTATAACTTGAAGATCTGAACTTGTAATAGTGAATTACAGAACTTAGATTTGTTAAATTTAAAATTATTATTTCAAATTATAACTTGAAGATCTGAACTACTATTTGTCAAATACAGAACTTAAAATTGATAGCTTATAATTATAATTCAAATTATAACTTGAAGATCTGAGCTTGTAATAGTCAAATACAGAACTTCGAATTGTTAAATACAAATTATTAGTGCAAATTATAACTTGAAGATCTGAACTAGTAATTGTCAAATACAGAACTTAAAATTGATAGCTTCTAATTATTATTGCAAATTATAACTTGAAGATCTGAACTTGTAATAGTCAAATACAGAACTTCGAATTGTTAAATACAAATTATTAGTGCAAATTATAACTTGAAGATCTGAACTTGAAATAGATAAATACAGAACTTCGAATTGTTAAATTCAAACTAAGATTGCAAATAATAATTTGAAGATCTGAACTTGTAATAGTCAAATACAGAACTTCTAATTGTTAAATACAAATTATTATTGCAAATTATAACTTGAAGATCTGAGCTTGTAATAGTCAAATACAGAACTTCGAATTGTTAAATACAAATTATTAGTACAAATTATAACTTGAAGATCTGAACTTGTAATTGTCAAATACAGAACTTAAAATTGATAGCTTCTAATTATTATTGTAAATTATAACTTGAAGATCTGAACTTGTAATAGTTAATTACAGAACTTAGATTTGTTAAATTCAAATTATTATTTCAAAATATAACTTGAAGATCTGAACTAGTAATTGTCAAATACAGAACTTAAAATTGATAGCTTCTAATTATTATTGCAAATTATAACTCGAAAATCTGAACTTGTAATTGTCAAATACAGAACTTAAAATTGATAGCTTCTAATTATTATTTCAAATTATAACTTGAAGATCTGAACTTGAAATTGTCAAATACAGAACTTAAAATTGATAGCTTCTAATTATTATTGCAAATAATAACTTGAAGATCTGAACTGTTAATACTCAAATACAGAACTTCGAATTGTTAAATACAAATTATTAGTGCAAATTATAACTTGAAGATCTGAACTTGTACAAGATAAATACAGAACTTCGAATTGTTAAATTCAAACTAAGATTGCAAATAATAATTTGAAGATCTGAAATTGTAATAGTGAAATACAGAACTTCTAATTTTTAAATACAAATTATTATTGCAAATTATAACTTGAAGATCTGAACTTGTAATTGTCAAATACAGAACCTTTAATTATTAAATACATGTTATTAGTGCAAATTATAACTAGAAGATCTGAACTAGTAATTGTCAAATACAGAACTTAAATTTGATAGCTTCTAATTATTATTTCAAATTATAACTTGAAGATCTGTACTTTTACTTGTCAAATATAGAACTTCTAATTGTTAAATACAAATTATTAGTGAAAATTATAACTAGAAGATCTGAACTTGTAATTGTCAAATACAGAACTTAAAATTTATAGCAAAATTATTATTGTAAATTATAACTTGAAGAACTGAACTTGTAATAGTGAATTACAGAACTTAGATTTGTTAAATACAAATTATTATTTCAAATTATAACTTGAAGATCTGAACTTGTAATTGTTAAATACAGAACTTAAAATTGATAGCTTCTAATTATTATTGCAAATTATAATTTGAAGATCTGAACTTGTAATAGACAAATACGCAACTTAGCATTGTTAAATACAAATTGTGATTGCAAATTATAACTTGAAGATCTGAACCTGTAATAGGTAAATACAGAATTTCAAATTGTTAAATTCAAACTAAGATTGCAAATAATAATTTGAAGATCTGAACTTGTAATTGTCAAATTCAGAACTTAAAATTGATAGCTTCTAATTATTATTGTAAATTATAACTTGAAGATCTGAACTTGTAATTGTGAATTACAGAACTTAGATTTGTTAAACTCAAATTATTATTTCAAATTATAACTTGAAGATCTGAACTAGTAATTGTCAAATACAGAACTTAAAATTGATAGCTTCTAATTATTATTGCAAATTATAACTTGAAGATCTGAACTTGTAATAGTCAAATACAGAACTTCGAATTGTTAAATACAAATTATTAGTGCAAATTATAACTTGAAGATCTGAACTTGTAATAGATAAATACAGAACTTCCAATTGTTAAATTCAAACTAAGATTGCAAATAATAATTTGAAGATCTGAACTTGTAATAGTCAAATACAGAACTTCTAATTGTTAAATACAAATTATTATTGCAAATTATAACTTGAAGATCTGAACTAGAAATTGTCAAATACATAACTTCTAGTTGTTAAATACAAATTATTATTTCCAATTATAACTTGAAGATCTGAACTTGTAATTGTCAAATACAGAACTTAAAATTGATAGCTTCTAATTATTATTCCTAATTATAATTTGAAGATCTGAACTTGTAATTGTCAAATACAGAACTTCCAATTGTTAAATTCAAACTAAGATTGCAAATAATAATTTGAAGATCTGAACTTGTAATAGTCAAATACAGAACTTCTAATTGTTAAATACAAATTATTAGTGCAAATTATAACTTGAAGATCTGAACTTGTAATTGTCAAATACAGAAGTTAAAATTGATAGCTTCTAATTATTATTACAAATTATAACTTGAAGATCTGAACTTGTAATAGTGAATTACAGAACTTAGATTTGTTAAATTTAAAATTATTATTTCAAATTATAACTTGAAGATCTGAACTAGTAATTGTCAAATACAGAACTTAAAATTGATAGCTTATAATTATAATTCAAATTATAACTTGAAAATCTGAGCTTGTAATAGTCAAATACAGAACTTCGAATTGTTAAATACAAATTATTAGTGCAAATTATAACTTGTAGATCTGAACTTGTAATAGGTAAATACAGAATTTCAAATTGTTAAATTCAAACTAAGATTGCAAATAATAATTTGAAGATCTGAACTTGTAATTGTCAAATTCAGAACTTAAAATTGATAGCTTCTAATTATTATTGTAAATTATAACTTGAAGATCTGAACTTGTAATTGTGAATTACAGAACTTAGATTTGTTAAACTCAAATTATTATTTCAAATTATAACTTGAAGAT
The DNA here is from genome assembly GCA_963170105.1 of Cantharis lateralis. Lineage (NCBI taxonomy): Eukaryota > Metazoa > Arthropoda > Insecta > Coleoptera > Cantharidae > Cantharis > Cantharis lateralis. The sequence goes on from OY720627.1 coordinate 26,634,336, forward strand.
CTGAACTAGTAATTGTCAAATACAGAACTTAAAATTGATAGCTTCTAATTATTATTGCAAATTATAACTTGAAGATCTGAACTTGTAATAGTCAAATACAGAACTTCGAATTGTTAAATACAAATTATTAGAGCAAATTATAACTTGAAGATCTGAACTTGAAATATATAAATACAGAACTTAAAATTGTTAAATACTAATTATTAGTGCAAATTATAACTTGAAGATCTGAACTTGTAATTGTCAAATACAGAAGTTAAAATTGATAGCTTCTAATTATTATTGCAAATTATAACTTGAAGATCTGAACTTGTAATAGTGAATTACAGAACTTAGATTTGTTAAATTTAAAATTATTATTTCAAATTATAACTTGAAGATCTGAACTACTATTTGTCAAATACAGAACTTAAAATTGATAGCTTATATTATAATTCAAATTATAACTTGAAGATCTGAGCTTGTAATAGTCAAATACAGAACTTCGAATTGTTAAATACAAATTATTAGTGCAAATGATAACTTGAAGATCTGAACTAGTAATTGTCAAATACAGAACTTAAAATTGATAGCTTCTAATTATTATTGCAAATTATAACTTGAAGATCTGAACTTGTAATAGTCAAATACAGAACTTCGAATTGTTAAATACAAATTATTAGTGCAAATTATAACTTGAAGATCTGAACTTGAAATAGATAAATACAGAACTTCGAATTGTTAAATTCAAACTAAGATTGCAAATAATAATTTGAAGATCTGAACTTGTAATAGTCAAATACAGAACTTCTAATTGTTAAATACAAATTATTATTGCAAATTATAACTTGAAGATCTGAGCTTGTAATAGTCAAATACAGAACTTCGAATTGTTAAATACAAATTATTAGTACAAATTATAACTTGAAGATCTGAACTTGTAATTGTCAAATACAGAACTTAAAATTGATAGCTTCTAATTATTATTGTAAATTATAACTTGAAGATCTGAACTTGTAATAGTTAATTACAGAACTTAGATTTGTTAAATTCAAATTATTATTTCAAAATATAACTTGAAGATCTGAACTAGTAATTGTCAAATACAGAACTTAAAATTGATAGCTTCTAATTATTATTGCAAATTATAACTCGAAGATCTGAACTTGTAATTGTCAAATACAGAACTTAAAATTGATAGCTTCTAATTATTATTTCAAATTATAACTTGAAGATCTGAACTTGAAATTGTCAAATACAGAACTTAAAATTGATAGCTTCTAATTATTATTGCAAATAATAACTTGAAGATCTGAACTGTTAATACTCAAATACAGAACTTCGAATTGTTAAATACAAATTACTAGTGCAAATTATAACTTGAAGATCTGAACTTGTACAAGATAAATACAGAACTTCGAATTGTTAAATTCAAACTAAGATTGCAAATAATAATTTGAAGATCTGAACTTGTAATAGTGAAATACAGAACTTCTAATTTTTAAATACAAATTATTATTGCAAATTATAACTTGAAGATCTGAACTTGTAATTGTCAAATACAGAACCTTTAATTATTAAATACATGTTATTAGTGCAAATTATAACTAGAAGATCTGAACTAGTAATTGTCAAATACAGAACTTAAATTTGATAGCTTCTAATTATTATATCAAATTATAACTTGAAGATCTGTACTTTTACTTGTCAAATATAGAACTTCTAATTGTTAAATACAAATTATTAGTGAAAATTATAACTAGAAGATCTGAACTTGTAATTGTCAAATACAGAACTTAAAATTGATAGCAAAATTATTATTGTAAATTATAACTTGAAGATCTGAACTTGTAATAGTGAATTACAGAACTTAGATTTGTTAAATACAAATTATTATTTCAAATTATAACTTGAAGATCTGAACTTGTAATTGTTAAATACAGAACTTAAAATTGATAGCTTCTAATTATTATTGCAAATTATAATTTGAAGATCTGAACTTGTAATAGACAAATACGCAACTTAGCATTGTTAAATACAAATTGTGATTGCAAATTATAACTTGAAGATCTGAACCTGTAATAGGTAAATACAGAACTTCGAATTGTTAAATTCAAACTAAGATTGCAAATAATAATTTGAAGATCTGAACTTGTAATAGTCAAATACAGAACTTCTAATTGTTAAATACAAATTATTAGTGCAAATTATAACTTGAAGGTCTGAACTTGTAATTGTCAAATACAGAACTTAAAATTGTTAAATACAAATTATTAGTGCAAATTATAATTTGAAGATCTGAACTTGTAATTGTCAAATACAGAACTTAAAATTGATAGCTTCTAATTATTATTGTAAATTATAACTTGAAGATCTGAACTTGTAATAGTTAATTACAGAACTTAGATTTGTTAAATTCAAATTATTATTTCAAAATATAACTTGAAGATCTGAACTAGTAATTGTCAAATACAGAACTTAAAATTGATAGCTTATAATTATAATTCAAATTATAACTTGAAGATCTGAGCTTGTAATAGTCAAATACAGAACTTCGAATTGTTAAATACAAATTATGAGTGGAAATTATAACTTGTAAATCTGAACTTGTAATAGGTAAATACAGAATTTCAAATTGTTAAATTCAAACTAAGATTTCAAATAATAATTTGAAGATCTGAACTTGTAATTGTCAAATTCAGAACTTAAAATTGATAGCTTCTAATTATTATTGTAAATTATAACTTGAAGATCTGAACTTGTAATTGTCAAATACAGAACTTAAAATTGATAGCTTCTAATTATTATTGCAAATAATAACTTGAAGATCTGAACTTGTAATACTCAAATACAGAACTTCGAATTGTTAAATACAAATTATTAGTGCAAATTATAACTTGAAGATCTGAACTTGTAATAGATAAATACAGAACTTCGAATTGTTAAATTTAAACTAAGATTGCAAATAATAATTTGAAGATCTGAACTTGTAATAGTCAAATACAGAACTTCTAATTTTTAAATACAAATTATTATTGCAAATTATAACTTGAAGATCTGAACTTGTAATTGTCAAATACAGAACCTTTAATTATTAAATACAAGTTATTAGTGCAGTTTATAACTAGAAGATCTGAACTAGTAATTGTCAAATACAGAACTTAAATTTGATAGCTTCTAATTATTATTTCAAATTATAACTTGAAGATCTGAACTTTTACTTGTCAAATACAGAACTTCTAATTGTTAAATACAAATTATTAGTGCAAATTATAACTTGAAGATCTGAACTTGTAATTGTCAAATACAGAACTTAAAATTGATAGCTTATAATTATTATTATAAATTATAACTTGAAGATCTGAACTTGTAATAGTGAATTACAGAACTTAGATTTGTTAAATACAAATTATTATTTCAAATTATAACTTGCAGATCTGAACTTGTAATTGTTAAATACAGAACTTAAAATTGATAGCTTCTAATTATTATTGCAAATTATAATTTGAAGATCTGAACTTGTAATAGACAAATACGCAACTTAGCATTGTTAAATACAAATTGTGATTGCAAATTATAACTTGAAGATCTGAACCTGTAATAGGTAAATACAGAATTTCAAATTGTTAAATTCAAACTAAGATTGCAAATAATAATTTGAAGATCTGAACTTGTAATTGTCAAATTCAGAACTTAAAATTGATAGCTTCTAATTATTATTGTAAATTATAACTTGAAGATCTGAACTTGTAATTGTGAATTACAGAACTTAGATTTGTTAAACTCAAATTATTATTTCAAATTATAACTTGAAGATCTGAACTAGTAATTGTCAAATACAGAACTTAAAATTGATAGCTTCTAATTATTATTGCAAATTATAACTTGAAGATCTGAACTTGTAATAGTCAAATACAGAACTTCCAATTGTTAAATACAAATTATTAGTGCAAATTATAACTTGAAGATCTGAACTTGTAATAGATAAATACAGAACTTCCAATTGTTAAATTCAAACTAAGATTGCAAATAATAATTTGAAGATCTGAACTTGTAATAGTCAAATACAGAACTTCTAATTGTTAAATACAAATTATTATTGCAAATTATAACTTGAAGATCTGAACTTGTAATTGTCAAATACAGAAGTTAAAATTGATAGCTTCTAATTATTATTACAAATTATAACTTGAAGATCTGAACTTGTAATTGTCAAACACAGAACTTAAAATTGATAGCTTATAATTATAATTCAAATTATAACTTGAAGATCTGAACTTGTAATTGTCAAATACAGAACTTAAAATTGATAGCTTCTAATTATTATTGCAAATAATAACTAGAAGATCTGAACTTGTAATACTCAAATACAGAACTTCGAATTGTTAAATACAAATTATTAGTGCAAATTATAACTTGAAGATCTGAACTTGTAATAGATAAATACAGAACTTCGAATTGTTAAATTCAAACTAAGATTGCAAATAATAATTTGAAGATCTGAACTTGTAATAGTCAAATACAGAACTTCTAATTTTTAAATACAAATTATTTTTGCAAATTATAACTTGAAGATCTGAACTTGTAATTGTCAAATACAGAACCTTTAATTATTAAATACAAGTTATTAGTGCAAATTATAACTAGAAGATCTGAACTAGTAATTGTCAAATACAGAACTTAAATTTGATAGCTTCTAATTATTATTTCAAATTAAAACTTGAAGATCTGAACTTTTACTTGTCAAATACAGAACTTCTAATTGTTAAATACAAATTATTAGTGCAAATTAAACTTGAAGATCTGAACTTGTAATTGTCAAATACAGAACTTAAAATTGATAGCTTATAATTATTATTGTAAATTATAACTTGAAGATCTGAACTTGTAATAGTGAATTACAGAACTTAGATTTGTTAAATACAAATTATTATTTTACATTATAACTTGAAGATCTGAACTTGTAATTGTCAAATACAGAAGTTAAAATTGATAGCTTCTAATTATTATTGCAAATTATAACTTGAAGATCTGAACTTGTAATAGTGAATTACAGAACTTAGATTTGTTAAATTTAAAATTATTATTTCAAATTATAACTTGAAGATCTGAACTACTATTTGTCAAATACAGAACCCAAAATTGATAGCTTATAATTATAATTCAAATTATAACTTGAAGATCTGAGCTTGTAATAGTCAAATACAGAACTTCGTATTGTTAAATACAAATTATTAGTGCAAATTATAACTTGAAGATCTGAACTAGTAATTGTCAAATACAGAACTTAAAATTGATAGCTTCTAATTATTATTGCAAATTATAACTTGAAGATCTGAACTTGTAATAGTCAAATACAGAACTTCGAATTGTTAAATACAAATTATTAGTGCAAATTATAACTTGAAGATCTGAACTAGTAATTGTCAAATACAGAACTTAAAATTGATAGCTTCTAATTATTATTGCAAATTATAACTTGAAGATCTGAACTTGTAATAGTCAAATACAGAACTTCGAATTGTTAAATACAAATTATTAGTGCAAATTATAACTTGAAGATCTGAACTTGTAATAGATAAATACAGAACTTCCAATTGTTAAATTCAAACTAAGATTGCAAATAATAATTTGAAGATCTGAACTTGTAATAGTCAAATACAGAACTTCTAATTGTTAAATACAAATTATTATTGCAAATTATAACTTGAAGATCTGAACTAGTAATTGTCAACTACATAACTTCTAGTTATTAAATACAAATTATTATTTCCAATTATAACTTGAAGATCTGAACTTGTAATAGTGAATTACAGAACTTAGATTTGTTAAATTTAAAATTATTATTTCAAATTATACCTTGAAGATCTGAACTAGTAATTGTCAAATACAGAACTTAATATTGATAGCTTATAATTATAATTCAAATTATAACTTGAAGATCTGAACTTGTAATTGTCAAATACAGAACTTAAAATTGATAGCTTCTAATTATTATTGCAAATAATAACTTGAAGATCTGAACTTGTAATACTCAAATACAGAACTTCTAATTGTTAAATACAAATTATTAGTGCAAATAATAATTTGAAGATCTGAACTTGTAATAGTCAAATACAGAACTTCTAATTTTTAAATACAAATTATTTTTGCAAATTATAACTTGAAGATCTGAACTTGTAATTGTCAAATACAGAACCTTTAATTATTAAATACAAGTTATTAGTGCAAATTATAACTAGAAGATCTGAACTAGTAATTGTCAAATACAGAACTTAAATTTGATAGCTTCTAATTATTATTTCAAATTATAACTTGAAGATCTGAACTTTTACTTGTCAAATACAGAACTTCTAATTGTTAAATACAAATTATTAGTGCAAATTATAACTTGAAGATCTGAACTTGTAATTGTCAAATACAGAACTTAAAATTGATAGCTTATAATTATTATTGTAAATTATAACTTGAAGATCAGAACTTGTAATAGTGAATTACAGAACTTAGATTTGTTAAATACAAATTATTATTTAAAATTATAACTTGAAGATCTGAACTTGTAATTGTTATATACAGAACTTAAAATTGATAGCTTCTAATTATTATTGCAAATTATAATTTGAAGATCTGAACTTGTAATAGACAAATACGCAACTTAGCATTGTTAAATACAAATTGCGATTGCAAATTATAACTTGCAGATCTGAACCTGTAATAGGTAAATACAGAACTTCGAATTGTTAAATTCAAACTAAGATTGCAAATAATAATTTGAAGATCTGGACTTGTAATAGTCAAATACAGAACTTCTAATTGTTAAATACAAATTATTAGTGCAAATTATAACTTCAAGATCTGAACTTGTAATTGTCAAATACAGAACTTAAAATTGTTAAATACAAATTATTAGTGCAAATTATAACTTGAAGATCTGAACTTGTAATTGTCAAATACAGAACTTAAAATTGATAGCTTATAATTATTATTGTAAATTATAACTTGAAGATCAGAACTTGTAATAGTGAATTACAGAACTTCTAATTGTTAAATACAAATTATTATTGCAAATTATAACTTGAAGATCTGAACTAGTAATTGTCAAACACAGAACTTAAAATTGATAGCTTATAATTATAATTCAAATTATAACTTGAAGATCTGAACTTGTAATTGTCAAATACAGAACTTAAAATTGATAGCTTCTAATTATTATTGCAAATAATAACTAGAAGATCTGAACTTGTAATACTCAAATACAGAACTTCGAATTGTTAAATACAAATTATTAGTGCAAATTATAACTTGAAGATCTGAACTTGTAATAGATAAATACAGAACTTCGAATTGTTAAATTCAAACTAAGATTGCAAATAATAATTTGAAGATCTGAACTTGTAATAGTCAAATACAGAACTTCTAATTTTTAAATACAAATTATTTTTGCAAATTATAACTTGAAGATCTGAACTTGTAATTGTCAAATACAGAACCTTTAATTATTAAATACAAGTTATTAGTGCAAATTATAACTAGAAGATCTGAACTAGTAATTGTCAAATACAGAACTTAAATTTGATAGCTTCTAATTATTATTTCAAATTAAAACTTGAAGATCTGAACTTTTACTTGTCAAATACAGAACTTCTAATTGTTAAATACAAATTATTAGTGCAAATTAAACTTGAAGATCTGAACTTGTAATTGTCAAATACAGAACTTAAAATTGATAGCTTATAATTATTATTGTAAATTATAACTTGAAGATCTGAACTTGTAATAGTGAATTACAGAACTTAGATTTGTTAAATACAAATTATTATTTTACATTATAACTTGAAGATCTGAACTTGTAATTGTCAAATACAGAAGTTAAAATTGATAGCTTCTAATTATTATTGCAAATTATAACTTGAAGATCTGAACTTGTAATAGTGAATTACAGAACTTAGATTTGTTAAATTTAAAATTATTATTTCAAATTATAACTTGAAGATCTGAACTACTATTTGTCAAATACAGAACCCAAAATTGATAGCTTATAATTATAATTCAAATTATAACTTGAAGATCTGAGCTTGTAATAGTCAAATACAGAACTTCGTATTGTTAAATACAAATTATTAGTGCAAATTATAACTTGAAGATCTGAACTAGTAATTGTCAAATACAGAACTTAAAATTGATAGCTTCTAATTATTATTGCAAATTATAACTTGAAGATCTGAACTTGTAATAGTCAAATACAGAACTTCGAATTGTTAAATACAAATTATTAGTGCAAATTATAACTTGAAGATCTGAACTAGTAATTGTCAAATACAGAACTTAAAATTGATAGCTTCTAATTATTATTGCAAATTATAACTTGAAGATCTGAACTTGTAATAGTCAAATACAGAACTTCGAATTGTTAAATACAAATTATTAGTGCAAATTATAACTTGAAGATCTGAACTTGTAATAGATAAATACAGAACTTCCAATTGTTAAATTCAAACTAAGATTGCAAATAATAATTTGAAGATCTGAACTTGTAATAGTCAAATACAGAACTTCTAATTGTTAAATACAAATTATTATTGCAAATTATAACTTGAAGATCTGAACTAGTAATTGTCAACTACATAACTTCTAGTTATTAAATACAAATTATTATTTCCAATTATAACTTGAAGATCTGAACTTGTAATAGTGAATTACAGAACTTAGATTTGTTAAATTTAAAATTATTATTTCAAATTATACCTTGAAGATCTGAACTAGTAATTGTCAAATACAGAACTTAATATTGATAGCTTATAATTATAATTCAAATTATAACTTGAAGATCTGAACTTGTAATTGTCAAATACAGAACTTAAAATTGATAGCTTCTAATTATTATTGCAAATAATAACTTGAAGATCTGAACTTGTAATACTCAAATACAGAACTTCTAATTGTTAAATACAAATTATTAGTGCAAATAATAATTTGAAGATCTGAACTTGTAATAGTCAAATACAGAACTTCTAATTTTTAAATACAAATTATTTTTGCAAATTATAACTTGAAGATCTGAACTTGTAATTGTCAAATACAGAACCTTTAATTATTAAATACAAGTTATTAGTGCAAATTATAACTAGAAGATCTGAACTAGTAATTGTCAAATACAGAACTTAAATTTGATAGCTTCTAATTATTATTTCAAATTATAACTTGAAGATCTGAACTTTTACTTGTCAAATACAGAACTTCTAATTGTTAAATACAAATTATTAGTGCAAATTATAACTTGAAGATCTGAACTTGTAATTGTCAAATACAGAACTTAAAATTGATAGCTTATAATTATTATTGTAAATTATAACTTGAAGATCAGAACTTGTAATAGTGAATTACAGAACTTAGATTTGTTAAATACAAATTATTATTTCAAATTATAACTTGAAGATCTGAACTTGTAATTGTTATATACAGAACTTAAAATTGATAGCTTCTAATTATTATTGCAAATTATAATTTGAAGATCTGAACTTGTAATAGACAAATACGCAACTTAGCATTGTTAAATACAAATTGCGATTGCAAATTATAACTTGCAGATCTGAACCTGTAATAGGTAAATACAGAACTTCGAATTGTTAAATTCAAACTAAGATTGCAAATAATAATTTGAAGATCTGAACTTGTAATAGTCAAATACAGAACTTCTAATTGTTAAATACAAATTATTAGTGCAAATTATAACTTCAAGATCTGAACTTGTAATTGTCAAATACAGAACTTAAAATTGTTAAATACAAATTATTAGTGCAAATTATAACTTGAAGATCTGAACTTGTAATTGTCAAATACAGAACTTAAAATTGATAGCTTATAATTATTATTGTAAATTATAACTTGAAGATCAGAACTTGTAATAGTGAATTACAGAACTTAGATTTGTTAAATTCAAATTATTATTTCAAATTATAACTTGAAGATCTGAACTTGTAATTGTTATATACAGAACTTAAAATTGATAGCTTCTAATTATTATTGCAAATTATAATTTGAAGATCTGAACTTGTAATAGACAAATACGCAACTTAGCATTGTTAAATACAAATTGCGATTGCAAATTATAACTTGCAGATCTGAACCTGTAATAGGTAAATACAGAACTTCGAATTGTTAAATTCAAACTAAGATTGCAAATAATAATTTGAAGATCTGAACTTGTAATAGTCAAATACAGAACTTCTAATTGTTAAATACAAATTATTAGTGCAAATTATAACTTGAAGATCTGAACTTGTAATTGTCAAATACAGAACTTAAAATTGTTAAATACAAATTATTAGTGCAAATTATAACTTGAAGATCTGAACTTGTAATTGTCAAATACAGAAGTTAAAATTGATAGCTTCTAATTATTATTGCAAATTATAACTTGAAGATCTGAACTTGTAATAGTGAATTACAGAACTTAGATTTGTTAAATTTAAAATTATTATTTCAAATTATAACTTGAAGATCTGAACTAGTAATTGTCAAATACAGAACTTAAAATTGATAGCTTATAATTATAATTCAAATTATAACTTGAAGATCTGAGCTTGTAATAGTCAAATACAGAACTTCGAATTGTTAAATACAAATTATTAGTACAAATTATAACTTGAAGATCTGAACTTGAAATAGATAAATACAGAACTTCGAATTGTTAAATTCAAACTAAGATTGCAAATAATAATTTGAAGATCTGAACTTGTAATAGTCAAATACAGAACTTCTAATTGTTAAATACAAATTATTAGTGCAAATTAAACTTGAAGATCTGAACTTGTAATTGTCAAATACAGAACTTAAAATTGATAGCTTATAATTATTATTGTAAATTATAACTTGAAGATCTGAACTTGTAATAGTGAATTACAGAACTTAGATTTGTTAAATACAAATTATTATTTTAAATTATAACTTGAAGATCTGAACTTGTAATTGTCAAATACAGAAGTTAAAATTGATAGCTTCTAATTATTATTGCAAATTATAACTTGAAGATCTGAACTTGTAATAGTGAATTACAGAACTTAGATTTGTTAAATTTAAAATTATTATTTCAAATTATAACTTGAAGATCTGAACTACTATTTGTCAAATACAGAACTTAAAATTGATAGCTTATAATTATAATTCAAATTATAACTTGAAGAACTGAGCTTGTAATAGTCAAATACAGAACTTCGAATTGTTAAATACAAATTATTAGTGCAAATTATAACTTGAAGATCTGAACTAGTAATTGTCAAATACAGAACTTAAAATTGATAGCTTCTAATTATTATTGCAAATTATAACTTGAAGATCTGAACTTGTAATAGTCAAATACAGAACTTCGAATTGTTAAATACAAATTATTAGTGCAAATTATAACTTGAAGATCTGAACTTGAAATAGATAAATACAGAACTTCGAATTGTAAAATTCAAACTAAGATTGCAAATAATAATTTGAAGATCTGAACTTGTAATAGTCAAATACAGAACTTCTAATTGTTAAATACAAATTATTATTGCAAATTATAACTTGAAGATCTGAACTAGTAATTGTCAAATACATAACTTCTAGTTATTAAATACAAATTATTATTTCCAATTATAACTTGAAGATCTGAACTTGTAATAGTGAATTACAGAACTTAGATTTGTTAAATTTAAAATTATTATTTCAAATTATACCTTGAAGATCTGAACTAGTAATTGTCAAATACAGAACTTAAAATTGATAGCTTATAATTATAATTCAAATTATAACTTGAAGTTCTGAACTTGTAATTGTCAAATACAGAACTTAAAATTGATAGCTTCTAATTATTATTGCAAATAATAACTTGAAGATCTGAACTTGTAATACTCAAATACAGAACTTCGAATTGTTAAATACAAATTATTAGTGCAAATTATAACTTGAAGATCTGAACTTGTAATAGATAAATACAGAACTTCGAATTGTTAAATTCAAACTAAGATTGCAAATAATAATTTGAAGATCTGAACTTGTAATAGTCAAATACAGAACTTAAATTTGATAGCTTCTAATTATTATTTCAAATTATAACTTGAAGATCTGAACTTTTACTTGTCAAATGCAGAACTTCTAATTGTTAAATACAAATTATTAGTGCAAATTATAACTTGAAGATCTGAACTTGTAATTGTCAAATACAGAACTTAAAATTGAAAGCTTATAATTATTATTGTAAATTATAACTTGAAGATCTGAACTTGTAATAGTGAATTACAGAACTTACATTTGTTAAATACAAATTATTATTTCAAATTATAACTTGAAGATCTGAACTTGTAATTGTTAAATACAGAACTTAAAATTGATAGCTTCTAATTATTATTGCAAATTATAATTTGAAGATCTGAACTTGTAATAGACAAATACGCAACTTAGCATTGTTAAATACAAATTGTGATTGCAAATTATAACTTGAAGATCTGAACCTGTAATAGGTAAATACAGAATTTCAAATTGTTAAATTCAAACTAAGATTGCAAATAATAATTTGAAGATCTGAACTTGTAATTGTCAAATTCAGAACTTAAAATTGATAGCTTCAAATTATTATTGTAAATTATAACTTGAAGATCTGAACTTGTAATTGTGAATTACAGAACTTAGATTTGTTAAACTCAAATTATTATTTCAAATTATAACTTGAAGATCTGAACTAGTAATTGTCAAATACAGAACTTAAAATTGATAGCTTCTAATTATTATTGCAAATTATAACTTGAAGATCTGAACTTGTAATAGTGAATTACAGAACTTAGATTTGTTAAATTTAAAATTATTATTTCAAATTATAACTTGAAGATCTGAACTACTATTTGTCAAATACAGAACTTAAAATTGATAGCTTATAATTATAGTTCAAATTATAACTTGAAGATCTGAACTTGTAATAGTCAAATACAGAACTTCGAATTGTTAAATACAAATTATTAGTGCAAATTATAACTTGAAGATCTGAACTTGTAATAGATAAATACAGAACTTCCAATTGTTAAATTCAAACTAAGATTGCAAATAGGAAATAATATTTATCACCCAAGTATTGGTATTCGTACTAGTAGGAATTGCGGGTTGGCTGGGATTGCAAATCAAACGCTTATTTCAGTTTGTCGACGTTTCGGACGCTTTTATAGGTCCATTCTCAAGACTACAGAAAGAGAATAACATTATGAAACTAACAAAAATCACAACTCCAAATTAAACTCACCGAAAAACTAAATGATGGTGGGCCGTTTGATGTAAGCATGTACATACTGAGATACAAAAATACAGGTCGCACAATACGGTCACTTACAACGAAGTCGAACAGGGTTAAAAAATAATATAAATAAATATGTCTATGGTTAAAAACTGTGGTTAAAAACATTCAAAATTCTAACTTCGCAAAAATAGCCTTTCTCTGTAAAAATTTCTTTCCAATAAATGGTTATCAATTAAAACAAATTGATAGTGATAAAATATAAAAATATAAAATATTGCGTTGACCTAACAAAACGCAAATTTGAAAATTTAAAAACCTTTGGTCAGAAACCCGTTGGGGTATGCAACCCGTTCCATATCTCAAGCACCTGCAAACCCTCGAATCCCTGGTGGGACGCTGTGGAACAGTTCGGTAAAGCAGATGGACGTATTTGGAGAATTCCATTCTGTGGTAATACGTACAGAAAATCGACAACAAAGTGTGCGGTCATCCTTGATAACCTGAGTCAAGGAGGCGAACCATTAGCTGGAAGAGGAGGGTAATCAACAAATCATTTCGACCTTCTGGATCGTGAGCCTTGCTGGTCGATTTTTTGTCTTTCCTTGAACTTGTTAAGGAGATCTTTATATCCCGCATTAATGTACCTGAAATCTGTCTGTTTGTTGATGTTGTCAGGTGTAGTACTAATATAAGCTGCTTCCAAGAAAGTACGTTTGTTGTAGTTGCTTTCGCTCGCCATAATCTCCACGTCGTCTTGGGTGAAACTATGTGATGAGGTAAGTGTATGTTCTGCTAGACCAGTTTTATTCGATTTGTGTTTTACATCTTGCAGGTGTTGGTAGATGCGGGTAGCAAGTCTTTGTCAGGTTTGCCCGATATAGCACATCTCACATTGACACTTTACCTTGTAGACAACGTTGGCTTTGTCCAGGGGGGGAATTTCTTGTTTGGTCCTTGAATACAGTATCCTACCCAAACTGCAATTGTTATGGAACGCTAACCTTAGCTCACCCCTATCTATAGCTTCTTTGAACGCGTGCTTTATCTGGTGTTCTAAATAAGGATGGTAAGTAATCTTACTGTATTTAGGGGGATGTTTCTGGTCTTCTGGTTCCGCCAGTGGGTTTGGGGAAACATTCAAATTTCTTCTAAACAAAGCCCAATCTAACAGTCGGGGGGGGTAGCCGTTCTTCAAAAGTTGCAGCTTTAGTTCATATAATCTTATCGGAATCTTATTTTCCGGTACGCAGGTCTGTATTCTGTGTTTCAGGGTATTTATAACACTCATCTTTTGGTTGTTAGGGTGTGACGATTCATAATTGAGCAATCTTTCTGTTGAGGATGGTTTTCTGTAGATATCTGTTGTGAGGTTGCCGTATAATAAAAATAATAATTTGAAGATCTGAACTTGTAATAGTCAAATACAGAACTTCTAATTGTTAAATACAAATTATTATTGCGAATTATAAATTGAAGATCTGAACTAGTAATTGTCAAATACATAACTTCTAGTTGTTAAATACAAATTATTATTTCCAATTATAACTTGAAGATCTGAACTTGTAATTGTCAAATACAGAACTTAAAATTGATAGCTTCTAATTATTATTCCTAATTATAATTTGAAGATCTGAACTTGTAATTGTCAAATACAGAACTTCGAATTGTTAAATTCAAACTAAGATTGCAAATAATAATTTGAAGATCTGAACTTGTAATAGTCAAATACAGAACTTCAAATTGTTAAATACAAATTATTAGTGCAAATTATAACTTGAAGATCTGAACTTGTAATTGTCAAATACAGAACTTAAAATTGTTAAATACAAATTATTAGTGCAAATTATAACTTGAAGATCTGAACTTGTAATTGTCAAATACAGAAGTTAAAATTGATAGCTTCTAATTATTATTGCAAATTATAACTTGAAGATCTGAACTTGTAATAGTGAATTACAGAACTTAGATTTGTTAAATTTAATATTATTATTTCAAATTATAACTTGAAGATCTGAACTACTATTTGTCAAATACAGAACTTAAAATTGATAGCTTATAATTTTAATTCAAATTATAACTTGAAGATCTGAGCTTGTAATAGTCAAATACAGAACTTAAAATTGTTAGCTTCTAATTATTATTGCAAATAATAACTTGAAGATCTGAACTTGTAATACTCAAATACAGAACTTCGAATTGTTAAATACAAATTATTAGTGCAAATTATAACTTGAAGATCTGAACTTGTAATAGATAAATACAGAACTTCGAATTGTTAAATTCAAACTAAGATTGCAAATAATAATTTGAAGATCTGAACTTGTAATAGGCAAATACAGAACTTAAATTTGATAGCTTCTAATTATTATTTCAAATTATAACTTGAAGATCTGAACTTTTACTTGTCAAATACAGAACTTCTAATTGTTAAATACAAATTATTAGTGCAAATTATAACTTGAAGATCTGAACTTGTAATTGTCAAATACAGAACTTAAAATTGAAAGCTTATAATTATTATTGTAAATTATAACTTGAAGATCTGAACTTGTAAAAGTGAATTACAGAACTTAGATTTGTTAAATACAAATTATTATTTCAAATTATAACTTGAAGATCTGAACTTGTAATTGTTAAATACAGAACTTAAAATTGATAGCTTCTAATTATTATTGCAAATTATAATTTGAAGATCTGAACTTGTAATAGACAAATACGCAACTTAGCATTGTTAAATACAAATTGTGATTGCAAATTATAACTTGAAGATCTGAACCTGTAATAGGTAAATACAGAATTTCAAATTGTTAAATTCAAACTAAGATTGCAAATAATAATTTGAAGATCTGAACTTGTAATTGTCAAATTCAGAACTTAAAATTGATAGCTTCTAATTATTATTGTAAATTATAACTTGAAGATCTGAACTTGTAATTGTGAATTACAGAACTTAGATTTGTTAAACTCAAATTATTATTTCAAATTATAACTTGAAGATCTGAACTAGTAATTGTCAAATACAGAACTTAAAATTGATAGCTTCTAATTATTATTGCAAATTATAACTTGTAGATCTGAACTTGTAATAGTCAAATACAGAACTTCGAATTGTTAAATACAAATTATTAGTGCAAATTATAACTTGAAGATCTGAACTTGAAATAGATAAATACAGAACTTCGAATTGTAAAATTCAAACTAAGATTGCAAATAATAATTTGAAGATCTGAACTTGTAATAGTCAAATACAGAACTTCTAATTGTTAAATACAAATTATTATTGCAAATTATAACTTGAAGATCTGAACTAGTTATTGTCAAATACATAACTTCTAGTTATTAAATACAAATTATTATTTCCAATTATAACTTGAAGATCTGAACTTGTAATAGTGAATTACAGAACTTAGATTTGTTAAATTTAAAATTATTATTTCAAATTATACCTTGAAGATCTGAACTAGTAATTGTCAAATACAGAACTTAAAATTGATAGCTTATAATTATAATTCAAATTATAACTTGAAGTTCTGAACTTGTAATTGTCAAATACAGAACTTAAAATTGATAGCTTCTAATTATTATTGCAAATAATAACTTGAAGATCTGAACTTGTAATACTTAAATACAGAACTTCGAATTGTTAAATACAAATTATTAGTGCAAATTATAACTTGAAGATCTGAACTTGTAATAGATAAATACAGAACTTCGAATTGTTAAATTCAAACTAAGATTGCAAATAATAATTTGAAGATCTGAACTTGTAATAGTCAAATACAGAACTTAAATTTGATAGCTTCTAATTATTATTTCAAATTATAACTTGAAGATCTGAACTTTTACTTGTCAAATGCAGAACTTCTAATTGTTAAATACAAATTAATAGTGCAAATTATAACTTGAAGATCTGAACTTGTAATTGTCAAATACAGAACTTAAAATTGAAAGCTTATAATTATTATTGTAAATTATAACTTGAAGATCTGAACTTGTAATAGTGAATTACAGAACTTACATTTGTTAAATACAAATTATTATTTCAAATTATAACTTGAAGATCTGAACTTGTAATTGTTAAATACAGAACTTAAAATTGATAGCTTCTAATTATTATTGCAAATTATAATTTGAAGATCTGAACTTGTAATAGACAAATACGCAACTTAGCATTGTTAAATACAAATTGTGATTGCAAATTATAACTTGAAGATCTGAACCTGTAATAGGTAAATACAGAATTTCAAATTGTTAAATTCAAACTAAGATTGCAAATAATAATTTGAAGATCTGAACTTGTAATTGTCAAATTCAGAACTTAAAATTGATAGCTTCAAATTATTATTGTAAATTATAACTTGAAGATCTGAACTTGTAATTGTGAATTACAGAACTTAGATTTGTTAAACTCAAATTATTATTTCAAATTATAACTTGAAGATCTGAACTAGTAATTGTCAAATACAGAACTTAAAATTGATAGCTTCTAATTATTATTGCAAATTATAACTTGAAGATCTGAACTTGTAATAGTCAAATACAGAACTTCGAATTGTTAAATACAAATTATTAGTGCAAATTATAACTTGAAGATCTGAACTTGTAATAGATAAATACAGAACTTCCAATTGTTAAATTCAAACTAAGATTGCAAATAGGAAATAATATTTATCACCCAAGTATTGGTATTCGTACTAGTAGGAATTGCGGGTTGGCTGGGATTGCAAATCAAACGCTTATTTCAGTTTGTCGACGTTTCGGACGCTTTTATAGGTCCATTCTCAAGACTACAGAAAGAGAATAACATTATGAAACTAACAAAAATCACAACTCCAAATTAAACTCACCGAAAAACTAAATGATGGTGGGCCGTTTGATGTAAGCATGTACATACTGAGATACAAAAATACAGGTCGCACAATACGGTCACTTACAACGAAGTCGAACAGGGTTAAAAAATAATATAAATAAATATGTCTATGGTTAAAAACTGTGGTTAAAAACATTCAAAATTCTAACTTCGCAAAAATAGCCTTTCTCTGTAAAAATTTCTTTCCAATAAATGGTTATCAATTAAAACAAATTGATAGTGATAAAATATAAAAATATAAAATATTGCGTTGACCTAACAAAACGCAAATTTGAAAATTTAAAAACCTTTGGTCAGAAACCCGTTGGGGTATGCAACCCGTTCCATATCTCAAGCACCTGCAAAGCCCTCGAATCCCTGGTGGGACGCTGTGGAACAGTTCGGTAAAGCAGATGGACGTATTTGGAGAATTCCATTCTGTGGTAATACGTACAGAAAATCGACAACAAAGTGTGCGGTCATCCTTGATAACCTGAGTCAAGGAGGCGAACCATTAGCTGGAAGAGGAGGGTAATCAACAAATCATTTCGACCTTCTGGATCGTGAGCCTTGCTGGTCGATTTTTTGTCTTTCCTTGAACTTGTTAAGGAGATCTTTATATCCCGCATTAATGTACCTGAAATCTGTCTGTTTGTTGATGTTGTCAGGTGTAGTACTAATATAAGCTGCTTCCAAGAAAGTACGTTTGTTGTAGTTGCTTTCGCTCGCCATAATCTCCACGTCGTCTTGGGTGAAACTATGTGATGAGGTAAGTGTATGTTCTGCTAGACCAGTTTTATTCGATTTGTGTTTTACATCTTGCAGGTGTTGGTAGATGCGGGTAGCAAGTCTCTGTCTGGTTTGCCCGATATAGCACATCTCACATTGACACTTTACCTTGTAGACAACGTTGGCTTTGTCCAGGGGGGGAATTTCTTGTTTGGTCCTTGAATACAGTATCCTACCCAAACTGCAATTGTTATGGAACGCTAACCTTAGCTCACCCCTATCTATAGCTTCTTTGAACGCGTGCTTTATCTGGTGTTCTAAATAAGGATGGTAAGTAATCTTACTGTATTTAGGGGGATGTTTCTGGTCTTCTGGTTCCGCCAGTGGGTTTGGGGAAACATTCAAATTTCTTCTAAACAAAGCCCAATCTAACAGTCGGGGGGGGTAGCCGTTCTTCAAAAGTTGCAGCTTTAGTTCATATAATCTTATCGGAATCTTATTTTCCGGTACGCAGGTCTGTATTCTGTGTTTCAGGGTATTTATAACACTCATCTTTTGGTTGTTAGGGTGTGACGATTCATAATTGAGCAATCTTTCTGTTGAGGATGGTTTTCTGTAGATATCTGTTGTGAGGTTGCCGTATAATAAAAATAATAATTTGAAGATCTGAACTTGTAATAGTCAAATACAGAACTTCTAATTGTAAAATACAAATTATTATTGCGAATTATAACTTGAAGATCTGAACTAGTAATTGTCAAATACATAACGTCTAGTTGTTAAATACAAATTATTATTTCCAATTATAACTTGAAGATCTGAACTTGTAATTGTCAAATACAGAACTTAAAATTGTTAGCTTCCAATTATTATTGCAAATAATAACTTGAAGATCTGAACTTGTAATACTCAAATACAGAACTTCGAATTGTTAAATACAAATTATTAGTGCAAATTATAACTTGAAGATCTGAACTTGTAATAGATAAATACAGAACTTCGAATTGTTAAATTCAAACTAAGATTGCAAATAATAATTTGAAGATCTGAACTTGTAATAGGCAAATACAGAACTTAAATTTGATAGCTTCTAATTATTATTTCAAATTATAACTTGAAGATCTGAACTTTTACTTGTCAAATACAGAACTTCTAATTGTTAAATACAAATTATTAGTGCAAATTATAACTTGAAGATCTGAACTTGTAATTGTCAAATACAGAACTTAAAATTGATAGCTTCTAATTATTATTGCAAATTATAATTTGAAGATCTGAACTTGTAATAGACAAATACGCAACTTAGCATTGTTAAATACAAATTGTGATTGCAAATTATAACTTGAAGATCTGAACCTGTAATAGGTAAATACAGAATTTCAAATTGTTAAATTCAAACTAAGATTGCAAATAATAATTTGAAGATCTGAACTTGTAATTGTCAAATTCAGAACTTAAAATTGATAGCTTCTAATTATTATTGTAAATTATAACTTGAAGATCTGAACTTGTAATTGTGAATTACAGAACTTAGATTTGTTAAACTCAAATTATTATTTCAAATTATAACTTGAAGATCTGAACTAGTAATTGTCAAATACAGAACTTAAAATTGATAGCTTCTAATTATTATTGCAAATTATAACTTGAAGATCTGAACTTGTAATAGTCAAATACAGAACTTCGAATTGTTAAATACAAATTATTAGTGCAAATTATAACTTGAAGATCTGAACTTGTAATAGATAAATACAGAACTTCCAATTGTTAAATTCAAACTAAGATTGCAAATAATAATTTGAAGATCTGAACTTGTAATAGTCAAATACAGAACTTCTAATTGTTAAATACAAATTATTATTGCAAATTATAACTTGAAGATCTGAACTAGTAATTGTCAAATACATAACTTCTAGTTGTTAAATACAAATTATTATTTCCAATTATAACTTGAAGATCTGAACTTGTAATTGTCAAATACAGAACTTAAAATTGATAGCTTCTAATTATTATTCCTAATTATAATTTGAAGATCTGAACTTGTAATTGTCAAATACAGAACTTCGAATTGTTAAATTCAAACTAAGATTGCAAATAATAATTTGAAGATCTGAACTTGTAATAGTCAAATACAGAACTTCTAATTGTTAAATACAAATTATTAGTGCAAATTATAACTTGAAGATCTGAACTTGTAATTGTCAAATACAGAACTTAAAATTGTTAAATACAAATTATTAGTGCAAATTATAACTTGAAGATCTGAACTTGTAATTGTCAAATACAGAAGTTAAAATTGATAGCTTCTAATTATTATTACAAATTATAACTTGAAGATCTGAACTTGTAATAGTGAATTACAGAACTTAGATTTGTTAAATTTAAAATTATTATTTCAAATTATAACTTGAAGATCTGAACTAGTAATTGTCAAATACAGAACTTAAAATTGATAGCTTATAATTATAATTCAAATTATAACTTGAAGATCTGAGCTTGTAATAGTCAAATACAGAACTTCGAATTGTTAAATACAAATTATTAGTGCAAATTATAACTTGTAGATCTGAACTTGTAATAGGTAAATACAGAATTTCAAATTGTTAAATTCAAACTAAGATTGCAAATAATAATTTGAAGATCTGAACTTGTAATTGTCAAATTCAGAACTTAAAATTGATGGCTTCTAATTATTATTGTAAATTATAACTTGAAGATCTGAACTTGTAATTGTGAATTACAGAACTTAGATTTGTTAAACTCAAATTATTATTTCAAATTATAACTTGAAGATCTGAACTAGTAATTGTCAAATACAGAACTTAAAATTGATAGCTTCTAATTATTATTGCAAATTATAACTTGAAGATCTGAACTTGTAATAGTCAAATACAGAACTTCGAATTGTTAAATACAAATTATTAGAGCAAATTATAACTTGAAGATCTGAACTTGAAATATATAAATACAGAACTTAAAATTGTTAAATACTAATTATTATTTCAAATTATAACTTGAAGATCTGAACTAGTAATTGTCAAATACAGAACTTAAAATTGATAGCTTCTAATTATTATTGCAAATTATAACTTGAAGATCTGAACTTGTAATAGTCAAATACAGAACTTCTAATTGTTAAATACAAATTATTAGTGCAAATTATAACTTGAAGGTCTGAACTTGTAATTGTCAAATACAGAACTTAAAATTGTTAAATACAAATTATTAGTGCAAATTATAACTTGAAGATCTGAACTTGTAATTGTCAAATACAGAAGTTAAAATTGATAGCTTCTAATTATTATTGCAAATTATAACTTGAAGATCTGAACTTGTAATAGTGAATTACAGAACTTAGATTTGTTAAATTTAAAAATTATTATTTCAAATTATAACTTGAAGATCTGAACTAGTAATTGTCAAATACAGAAATTAAAATTGATAGCTTATAATTATAATTCAAATTATAACTTGAAGATCTGAGCTTGTAATAGTCAAATACAGAACTTCGAATTGTTAAATACAAATTATTAGTGGAAATTATAACTTGTAAATCTGAACTTGTAATAGGTAAATACAGAATTTCAAATTGTTAAATTCAAACTAAGATTTCAAATAATAATTAGAAGATCTGAACTTGTAATTGTCAAATTCAGAACTTAAAATTGATAGCTTCTAATTATTATTGTAAATAATAACATGAAGATCTGAACTTGTAATTGTCAAATACAGAACTTAAAATTGATAGCTTCTAATTATTATTGCAAATAATAACTTGAAGATCTGAACTTGTAATACTCAAATACAGAACTTCGAATTGTTAAATACAAATTATTAGTGCAAATTATAACTTGAAGATCTGAACTTCTAATAGATAAATACAGAACTTCGAATTGTTAAATTCAAACTAAGATTGCAAATAATAATTTGAAGATCTGAACTTGTAATAGTCAAATACAGAACTTCTAATTTTTAAATTCAAATTATTATTGCAAATTATAACTTGAAGATCTGAACTTGTAATTGTCAAATACAGAACCTTTAATTATTAAATACAAGTTATTAGTGCAAATTATAACTAGAAGATCTGAACTAGTAATTGACAAATACAGAACTTAAATTTGATAGCTTCTAATTATTATTTCAAATTATAACTTGAAGATCTGAACTTTTACTTGTCAAATACAGAACTTCTAATTGTTAAATACAAATTATTAGTGCAAATTATAACTTGAAGATCTGAACTTGTAATTGTCAAATACAGAACTTAAAATTGATAGCTTATAATTATTATTATAAATTATAACTTGAAGATCTGAACTTGTAATAGTGAATTACAGAACTTAGATTTGTTGAATACAAATTATTATTTCAAATTATAACTTGAAGATCTGAACTTGTAATTGTTAAATACAGAACTTAAAATTGATAGCTTCTAATTATTATTGCAAATTATAATTTGAAGATCTGAACTTGTAATAGACAAATACGCAACTTAGCATTGTTAAATACAAATTGTGATTGCAAATTATAACTTGAAGATCTGAACCTGTAATAGGTAAATACAGAATTTCAAATTGTTAAATTCAAACTAAGATTGCAAATAATAATTTGAAGATCTGAACTTGTAATTGTCAAATTCAGAACTTAAAATTGATAGCTTCTAATTATTATTGTAAATTATAACTTTAAGATCTGAACTTGTAATTGTGAATTACAGAACTTAGATTTGTTAAACTCAAATTATTATTTCAAATTATAACTTGAAGATCTGAACTAGTAATTGTCAAATACAGAACTTAAAATTGATAGCTTCTAATTATTATTGCAAATTATAACTTGAAGATCTGAACTTGTAATAGTCAAATACAGAACTTCGAATTGTTAAATACAAATTATTAGTGCAAATTATAACTTGAAGATCTGAACTTGTAATAGATAAATACAGAACTTCCAATTGTTAAATTCAAACTAAGATTGCAAATAATAATTTGAAGATCTGAACTAGTAATAGTCAAATACAGAACTTCTAATTGTTAAATACAAATTATTATTGCAAATTATAACTTGAAGATCTGAACTAGTAATTGTCAAATACATAACTTCTAGTTATTAAATACAAATTATTATTTCCAATTATAACTTGAAGATCTGAACTTGTAATAGTGAATTACAGAACTTAGATTTGTTAAATTTAAAATTATTATTTCAAATTATACCTTGAAGATCTGAACTAGTAATTGTCAAATACAGAACTTAAAATTGATAGCTTATAATTATAATTCAAATTATAACTTGAAGATCTGAACTTGTAATTGTCAAATACAGAACTTAAAATTGATAGCTTCTAATTATTATTGCAAATAATAACTTGAAGATCTGAACTTGTAATACTCAAATACAGAACTTCTAATTGTTAAATACAAATTATTAGTGCAAATAATAATTTGAAGATCTGAACTTGTAATAGTCAAATACAGAACTTCTAATTTTTAAATACAAATTATTTTTGCAAATTATAACTTGAAGATCTGAACTTGTAATTGTCAAATACAGAACCTTTAATTATTAAATACAAGTTATTAGTGCAAATTATAACTAGAAGATCTGAACTAGTAATTGTCAAATACAGAACTTAAATTTGATAGCTTCTAATTATTATTTCAAATTATAACTTGAAGATCTGAACTTTTACTTGTCAAATACAGAACTTCTAATTGTTAAATACAAATTATTAGTGCAAATTATAACTTGAAGATCTGAACTTGTAATTGTCAAATACAGAACTTAAAATTGATAGCTTATAATTATTATTGTAAATTATAACTTGAAGATCAGAACTTGTAATAGTGAATTACAGAACTTAGATTTGTTAAATACAAATTATTATTTCAAATTATAACTTGAAGATCTGAACTTGTAATTGTTATATACAGAACTTAAAATTGATAGCTTCTAATTATTATTGCAAATTATAATTTGAAGATCTGAACTTGTAATAGACAAATACGCAACTTAGCATTGTTAAATACAAATTGCGATTGCAAATTATAACTTGCAGATCTGAACCTGTAATAGGTAAATACAGAACTTCGAATTGTTAAATTCAAACTAAGATTGCAAATAATAATTTGAAGATCTGAACTTGTAATAGTCAAATACAGAACTTCTAATTGTTAAATACATATTATTAGTGCAAATTATAACTTGAAGATCTGAACTTGTAATTGTCAAATACAGAACTTAAAATTGATAGCTTCTAATTATTATTGTAAATTATAACTTTAAGATCTGAACTTGTAATTGTGAATTACAGAACTTAGATTTGTTAAACTCAAATTATTATTTCAAATTATAACTTGAAGATCTGAACTAGTAATTGTCAAATACAGAACTTAAAATTGATAGCTTCTAATTATTATTGCAAATTATAACTTGAAGATCTGAACTTGTAATAGTCAAATACAGAACTTCGAATTGTTAAATACAAATTATTAGTGCAAATTATAACTTGAAGATCTGAACTTGTAATTGTCAAATACAGAACTTAAAATTGTTAAATACAAATTATTAGTGCAAATTATAACTTGTAGATCTGAACTTGTAATTGTCAAATACAGAAGTTAAAATTGATAGCTTCTAATTATTATTGCAAATTATAACTTGAAGATCTGAACTTGTAATAGTGAATTACAGAACTTAGATTTGTTAAATTTAAAATTATTATTTCAAATTATAACTTGAAGATCTGAACTACTATTTGTCAAATACAGAACTTAAAATTGATAGCTTATAATTATAATTCAAATTATAACTTGAAGATCTGAGCTTGTAATAGTCAAATACAGAACTTCGAATTGTTAAATACAAATTATTAGTGCAAATTATAACTTGAAGATCTGAACTAGTAATTGTCAAATACAGAACTTAAAATTGATAGCTTCTAATTATTATTGCAAATTATAACTTGAAGATCTGAACTTGTAATAGTCAAATACAGAACTTCGAATTGTTAAATACAAATTATTAGTGCAAATTATAACTTGAAGATCTGAACTTGAAATAGATAAATACAGAACTTCGAATTGTTAAATTCAAACTAAGATTGCAAATAATAATTTGAAGATCTGAACTTGTAATAGTCAAATACAGAACTTCTAATTGTTAAATACAAATTATTATTGCAAATTATAACTTGAAGATCTGAACTAGTAATTGTCAAATACATAACTTCTAGTTATTAAATACAAATTATTATTTCCAATTATAACTTGAAGATCTGAACTTGTAATTGTCAAATACAGAACTTAAAATTGATAGCTTCTAATTATTATTGCTAATTATAATTTGAAGATCTGAACTTGTAATAGTGAATTACAGAACTTAGATTTGTTAAATTTAAAATTATTATTTCAAATTATACCTTGAAGATCTGAACTAGTAATTGTCAAATACAGAACTTAAAATTGATAGCTTATAATAATAATTCAAATTATAACTTGAAGATCTGAACTTGTAATTGTCAAATACAGAACTTAAAATTGATAGCTTCTAATTATTATTGCAAATAATAACTTGAAGATCTGAACTTGTAATACTCAAATATAGAACTTCGAATTGTTAAATACAAATTATTAGTGCAAATTATAACTTGAAGATCTGAACTTGTAATAGATAAATACAGAACTTCGAATTGTTAAATTCAAACTAAGATTGCAAATAATAATTTGAAGATCTGAACTTGTAATAGTCAAATACAGAACTTAAATTTGATAGCTTATAATTATTATTTCAAATTATAACTTGAAGATCTGAACTTTTACTTGTCAAATACAGAACTTCTAATTGTTAAATACAAATTATTAGTGCAAATTATAACTTGAACATCTGAACTTGTAATTGTCAAATACAGAACTTAAAATTGAAAGCTTATAATTATTATGGTAAATTATAACTTGATGATCTGAACTTGTAATAGTCAAATACCGAACTTTGAATTGTTAAATACAAATTATTAGTGCAAATTATAACTTGAAGATCTGAACTAGTAATTGTCAAATACAGAACTTAAAATTGATAGCTTCTAATTATAATTGCAAATTATAACTTGAAGATCTGAACTTGTAATAGTCAAATACAGAACTTTGAATTGTTAAATACAAATTATTAGTGCAAATTATAACTTGAAGATCTGAACTTGAAATAGATAAATACAGAACTTCGAATTGTTAAA
This sequence comes from Cantharis lateralis, assembly GCA_963170105.1. Classification (NCBI taxonomy): domain Eukaryota; kingdom Metazoa; phylum Arthropoda; class Insecta; order Coleoptera; family Cantharidae; genus Cantharis; species Cantharis lateralis. The sequence continues at coordinate 26,661,381 of OY720627.1, forward strand.
TTCAAACTAAGATTGCAAATAATAATTTGAAGATCTGAACTTGTAATAGTCAAATACAGAACTTCTAATTGTTAAATACCAATTATTATTGCAAATTATAACTTGAAGATCTGAGCTTGTAATAGTCAAATACAGAACTTCGAATTGTTAAATACAAATTATTAGTACAAATTATAACTTGAAGATCTGAACTTGTAATTGTCAAATACAGAACTTAAAATTGATAGCTTCTAATTATAATTGCAAATTATAACTTGAAGATCTGAACTTGTAATAGTCAAATACAGAACTTTGAATTGTTAAATACAAATTATTAGTGCAAATTATAACTTGAAGATCTGAACTTGAAATAGATAAATACAGAACTTCGAATTGTTAAATTCAAACTAAGATTGCAAATAATAATTTGAAGATCTGAACTTGTAATAGTCAAATACAGAACTTCTAATTGTTAAATACCAATTATTATTGCAAATTATAACTTGAAGATCTGAGCTTGTAATAGTCAAATACAGAACTTCGAATTGTTAAATACAAATTATTAGTACAAATTATAACTTGAAGATCTGAACTTGTAATTGTCAAATACAGAACTTAAAATTGATAGCTTCTAATTATTATTGTAAATTATAACTTGAAGATCTGAACTTGTAATAGTGAATTACAGAACTTAGATTTGTTAAATTCAAATTATTATTTGAAAATATAACTTGAAGATCTGAACTAGTAATTGTCAAATACAGAACTTAAAATTGATAGCTTCTAATTATTATTGCAAATTATAACTCGAAGATCTGAACTTGTAATTGTCAAATACAGAACTTAAAATTGATAGCTTCTAATTATTATTTCAAATTATAACTTGAAGATCTGAACTAGAAATTGTCAAATACAGAACTTAAAATTGATAGCTTCTAATTATTATTGCAAATAATAACTTGAAGATCTGAACTGTTAATACTCAAATACAGAACTTCGAATTGTTAAATACAAATTATTAGTGCAAATTATAACTTGAAGATCTGAACTTGTACAAGATAAATACAGAACTTCGAATTGTTAAATTCAAACTAAGATTGCAAATAATAATTTGAAGATCTGAACTTGTAATAGTGAAATACAGAACTTCGAATTTTTAAATACAAATTATTATTGCAAATTATAACTTGAAGATCTGAACTTGTAATTGTCAAATACAGAACCTTTAATTATTAAATACATGTTATTAGTGCAAATTATAACTAGAAGATCTGAACTAGTAATTGTCAAATACAGAACTTAAATTTGATAGCTTCTAATTATTATTTCAAATTATAACTTGAAGATCTGTACTTTTACTTGTCAAATATAGAACTTCTAATTGTTAAATACAAATTATTAGTGAAAATTATAACTAGAAGATCTGAACTTGTAATTGTCAAATACAGAACTTAAAATTGATAGCAAAATTATTATTGTAAATTATAACTTGAAGATCTGAACTTGTAATAGTGAATTACAGAACTTAGATTTGTTAAATACAAATTATTATTTCAAATTATAACTTGAAGATCTGAACTTGTAATTGTTAAATACAGAACTTAAAATTGATAGCTTCTAATTATTATTGCAAATTATAATTTGAAGATCTGAACTTGTAATAGACAAATACGCAACTTAGCATTGTTAAATACAAATTGTGATTGCAAATTATAACTTGAAGAACTGAACCTGTAATAGGTAAATACAGAACTTCGAATTGTTAAATTCAAACTAAGATTGCAAATATTAATTTGAAGATCTGAACTTGTAATAGTCAAATACAGAACTTCTAATTGTTAAATACAAATTATTAGTGCAAATTATAACTTGAAGGTCTGAACTTGTAATTGTCAAATACAGAACTTAAAATTGTTAAATACAAATTATTAGTGCAAATTATAACTTGAAGATCTGAACTTGTAATTGTCAAATACAGAAGTTAAAATTGATAGCTTCTAATTATTATTGCAAATTATAACTTGAAGATCTGAACTTGTAATAGTGAATTACAGAACTTAGATTTGTTAAATTTAAAAATTATTATTTCAAATTATAACTTGAAGATCTGAACTAGTAATTGTCAAATACAGAAATTAAAATTGATAGCTTATAATTATAATTCAAATTATAACTTGAAGATCTGAGCTTGTAATAGTCAAATACAGAACTTCGAATTGTTAAATACAAATTATTAGTGGAAATTATAACTTGTAAATCTGAACTTGTAATAGGTAAATACAGAATTTCAAATTGTTAAATTCAAACTAAGATTTCAAATAATAATTAGAAGATCTGAACTTGTAATTGTCAAATTCAGAACTTAAAATTGATAGCTTCTAATTATTATTGTAAATAATAACTTGAAGATCTGAACTTGTAATTGTCAAATACAGAACTTAAAATTGATAGCTTCTAATTATTATTGCAAATAATAACTTGAAGATCTGAACTTGTAATACTCAAATACAGAACTTCGAATTGTTAAATACAAATTATTAGTGCAAATTATAACTTGAAGATCTGAACTTCTAATAGATAAATACAGAACTTCGAATTGTTAAATTCAAACTAAGATTGCAAATAATAATTTGAAGATCTGAACTTGTAATAGTCAAATACAGAACTTCTAATTTTTAAATTCAAATTATTATTGCAAATTATAACTTGAAGATCTGAACTTGTAATTGTCAAATACAGAACCTTTAATTATTAAATACAAGTTATTAGTGCAAATTATAACTAGAAGATCTGAACTAGTAATTGTCAAATACAGAACTTAAATTTGATAGCTTCTAATTATTATTTCAAATTATAACTTGAAGATCTGAACTTTTACTTGTCAAATACAGAACTTCTAATTGTTAAATACAAATTATTAGTGCAAATTATAACTTGAAGATCTGAACTTGTAATTGTCAAATACAGAACTTAAAATTGATAGCTTATAATTATTATTATAAATTATAACTTGAAGATCTGAACTTGTAATAGTGAATTACAGAACTTAGATTTGTTGAATACAAATTATTATTTCAAATTATAACTTGAAGATCTGAACTTGTAATTGTTAAATACAGAACTTAAAATTGATAGCTTCTAATTATTATTGCAAATTATAATTTGAAGATCTGAACTTGTAATAGACAAATACGCAACTTAGCATTGTTAAATACAAATTGTGATTGCAAATTATAACTTGAAGATCTGAACCTGTAATAGGTAAATACAGAATTTCAAATTGTTAAATTCAAACTAAGATTGCAAATAATAATTTGAAGATCTGAACTTGTAATTGTCAAATTCAGAACTTAAAATTGATAGCTTCTAATTATTATTGTAAATTATAACTTTAAGATCTGAACTTGTAATTGTGAATTACAGAACTTAGATTTGTTAAACTCAAATTATTATTTCAAATTATAACTTGAAGATCTGAACTAGTAATTGTCAAATACAGAACTTAAAATTGATAGCTTCTAATTATTATTGCAAATTATAACTTGAAGATCTGAACTTGTAATAGTCAAATACAGAACTTCGAATTGTTAAATACAAATTATTAGTGCAAATTATAACTTGAAGATCTGAACTTGTAATAGATAAATACAGAACTTCCAATTGTTAAATTCAAACTAAGATTGCAAATAATAATTTGAAGATCTGAACTAGTAATAGTCAAATACAGAACTTCTAATTGTTAAATACAAATTATTATTGCAAATTATAACTTGAAGATCTGAACTAGTAATTGTCAAATACATAACTTCTAGTTATTAAATACAAATTATTATTTCCAATTATAACTTGAAGATCTGAACTTGTAATAGTGAATTACAGAACTTAGATTTGTTAAATTTAAAATTATTATTTCAAATTATACCTTGAAGATCTGAACTAGTAATTGTCAAATACAGAACTTAAAATTGATAGCTTATAATTATAATTCAAATTATAACTTGAAGATCTGAACTTGTAATTGTCAAATACAGAACTTAAAATTGATAGCTTCTAATTATTATTGCAAATAATAACTTGAAGATCTGAACTTGTAATACTCAAATACAGAACTTCTAATTGTTAAATACAAATTATTAGTGCAAATAATAATTTGAAGATCTGAACTTGTAATAGTCAAATACAGAACTTCTAATTTTTAAATACAAATTATTTTTGCAAATTATAACTTGAAGATCTGAACTTGTAATTGTCAAATACAGAACCTTTAATTATTAAATACAAGTTATTAGTGCAAATTATAACTAGAAGATCTGAACTAGTAATTGTCAAATACAGAACTTAAATTTGATAGCTTCTAATTATTATTTCAAATTATAACTTGAAGATCTGAACTTTTACTTGTCAAATACAGAACTTCTAATTGTTAAATACAAATTATTAGTGCAAATTATAACTTGAAGATCTGAACTTGTAATTGTCAAATACAGAACTTAAAATTGATAGCTTATAATTATTATTGTAAATTATAACTTGAAGATCAGAACTTGTAATAGTGAATTACAGAACTTAGATTTGTTAAATACAAATTATTATTTCAAATTATAACTTGAAGATCTGAACTTGTAATTGTTATATACAGAACTTAAAATTGATAGCTTCTAATTATTATTGCAAATTATAATTTGAAGATCTGAACTTGTAATAGACAAATACGCAACTTAGCATTGTTAAATACAAATTGCGATTGCAAATTATAACTTGCAGATCTGAACCTGTAATAGGTAAATACAGAACTTCGAATTGTTAAATTCAAACTAAGATTGCAAATAATAATTTGAAGATCTGAACTTGTAATAGTCAAATACAGAACTTCTAATTGTTAAATACATATTATTAGTGCAAATTATAACTTGAAGATCTGAACTTGTAATTGTCAAATACAGAACTTAAAATTGATAGCTTCTAATTATTATTGTAAATTATAACTTTAAGATCTGAACTTGTAATTGTGAATTACAGAACTTAGATTTGTTAAACTCAAATTATTATTTCAAATTATAACTTGAAGATCTGAACTAGTAATTGTCAAATACAGAACTTAAAATTGATAGCTTCTAATTATTATTGCAAATTATAACTTGAAGATCTGAACTTGTAATAGTCAAATACAGAACTTCGAATTGTTAAATACAAATTATTAGTGCAAATTATAACTTGAAGATCTGAACTTGTAATTGTCAAATACAGAACTTAAAATTGTTAAATACAAATTATTAGTGCAAATTATAACTTGTAGATCTGAACTTGTAATTGTCAAATACAGAAGTTAAAATTGATAGCTTCTAATTATTATTGCAAATTATAACTTGAAGATCTGAACTTGTAATAGTGAATTACAGAACTTAGATTTGTTAAATTTAAAATTATTATTTCAAATTATAACTTGAAGATCTGAACTACTATTTGTCAAATACAGAACTTAAAATTGATAGCTTATAATTATAATTCAAATTATAACTTGAAGATCTGAGCTTGTAATAGTCAAATACAGAACTTCGAATTGTTAAATACAAATTATTAGTGCAAATTATAACTTGAAGATCTGAACTAGTAATTGTCAAATACAGAACTTAAAATTGATAGCTTCTAATTATTATTGCAAATTATAACTTGAAGATCTGAACTTGTAATAGTCAAATACAGAACTTCGAATTGTTAAATACAAATTATTAGTGCAAATTATAACTTGAAGATCTGAACTAGTAATTGTCAAATACATAACTTCTAGTTATTAAATACAAATTATTATTTCCAATTATAACTTGAAGATCTGAACTTGTAATTGTCAAATACAGAACTTAAAATTGATAGCTTCTAATTATTATTGCTAATTATAATTTGAAGATCTGAACTTGTAATAGTGAATTACAGAACTTAGATTTGTTAAATTTAAAATTATTATTTCAAATTATACCTTGAAGATCTGAACTAGTAATTGTCAAATACAGAACTTAAAATTGATAGCTTATAATTATAATTCAAATTATAACTTGAAGATCTGAACTTGTAATTGTCAAATACAGAACTTAAAATTGATAGCTTCTAATTATTATTGCAAATAATAACTTGAAGATCTGAACTTGTAATACTCAAATATAGAACTTCGAATTGTTAAATACAAATTATTAGTGCAAATTATAACTTGAAGATCTGAACTTGTAATAGATAAATACAGAACTTCGAATTGTTAAATTCAAACTAAGATTGCAAATAATAATTTGAAGATCTGAACTTGTAATAGTCAAATACAGAACTTAAATTTGATAGCTTATAATTATTATTTCAAATTATAACTTGAAGATCTGAACTTTTACTTGTCAAATACAGAACTTCTAATTGTTAAATACAAATTATTAGTGCAAATTATAACTTGAACATCTGAACTTGTAATTGTCAAATACAGAACTTAAAATTGAAAGCTTATAATTATTATTGTAAATTATAACTTGATGATCTGAACTTGTAATAGTGAATTACAGAACTTAGATTTGTTAAATACAAATTATTATTTCAAATTATAACTTGAAGATCTGAACTTGTAATTGTTAAATACAGAACTTAAAATTGATAGCTTCTAATTATTATTGCAAATTATAATTTGAAGATCTGAACTTGTAATAGACAAATACGCAACTTAGCATTGTTAAATACAAATTGTGATTGCAAATTATAACTTGAAGATCTGAACCTGTAATAGGTAAATACAGAATTTCAAATTGTTAAATTCAAACTAAGATTGCAAATAATAATTTGAAGATCTGAACTTGTAATTGTCAAATTCAGAACTTAAAATTGATAGCTTCTAATTATTATTGTAAATTATAACTTTAAGATCTGAACTTGTAATTGTGAATTACAGAACTTAGATTTGTTAAACTCAAATTATTATTTCAAATTATAACTTGAAGATCTGAACTAGTAATTGTCAAATACAGAACTTAAAATTGATAGCTTCTAATTATTATTGCAAATTATAACTTGAAGATCTGAACTTGTAATAGTCAAATACAGAACTTCGAATTGTTAAATACAAATTATTAGTGTAAATTATAACTTGAAGATCTGAACTTGTAATAGATAAATACAGAACTTCCAATTGTTAAATTCAAACTAAGATTGCAAATAATAATTTGAAGATCTGAACTTGTAATAGTCAAATCCAGAACTTCTAATTGTTAAATACAAATTATTATTGCAAATTATAACTTGAAGATCTGAACTAGTAATTGTCAAATACATAACTTCTAGTTATTAAATACAAATTATTATTTCCAATTATAACTTGAAGATCTGAACTTGTAATAGTGAATTACAGAACTTAGATTTGTTAAATTTAAAATTATTATTACAAATTATACCTTGAAGATCTGAACTAGTAATTGTCAAATACAGAACTTAAAATTGATAGCTTATAATTATAATTCAAATTATAACTTGAAGATCTGAACTTGTAATTGTCAAATACAGAACTTAAAATTGATAGCTTCTAATTATTATTGCAAATAATAACTTGAAGATCTGAACTTGTAATACTCAAATACAGAACTTCTAATTGTTAAATACAAATTATTAGTGCAAATTATAACTTGAAGATCTGAACTTGTAATTGTCAAATACAGAAGTTAAAATTGATAGCTTCTAATTATTATTGCAAATTATAACTTGAAGATCTGAACTTGTAATAGTGAATTACAGAACTTAGATTTGTTAAATTTAAAAATTATTATTTCAAATTATAACTTGAAGATCTGAACTAGGAATTGTCAAATACAGAAATTAAAATTGATAGCTTATAATTATAATTCAAATTATAACTTGAAGATCTGAGCTTGTAATAGTCAAATACAGAACTTCGAATTGTTAAATACAAATTATTATTTCCAATTATAACTTGAAGATCTGAACTTGTAATAGTGAATTACAGAACTTAGATTTGTTAAATTTAAAATTATTATTACAAATTATACCTTGAAGATCTGAACTAGTAATTGTCAAATACAGAACTTAAAATTGATAGCTTATAATTATAATTCAAATTATAACTTGAAGATCTGAACTTGTAATTGTCAAATACAGAACTTAAAATTGATAGCTTATAATTATAATTCAAATAATAATTTGAAGATCTGAACTTGTAATTGTCAAATTCAGAACTTAAAATTGATAGCTTCTAATTATTATTGTAAATTATAACTTTAAGATCTGAACTTGTAATTGTGAATTACAGAACTTAGATTTGTTAAACTCAAATTATTATTTCAAATTATAACTTGAAGATCTGAACTAGTAATTGTCAAATACAGAACTTAAAATTGATAGCTTCTAATTATTATTGCAAATTATAACTTGAAGATCTGAACTTGTAATAGTCAAATACAGAACTTCGAATTGTTAAATACAAATTATTAGTGCAAATTATAACTTGAAGATCTGAACTTGTAATAGATAAATACAGAACTTCCAATTGTTAAATTCAAACTAAGATTGCAAATAATAATTTGAAGATCTGAACTAGTAATAGTCAAATACAGAACTTCTAATTGTTAAATACAAATTATTATTGCAAATTATAACTTGAAGATCTGAACTAGTAATTGTCAAATACATAACTTCTAGTTATTAAATACAAATTATTATTTCCAATTATAACTTGAAGATCTGAACTTGTAATAGTGAATTACAGAACTTAGATTTGTTAAATTTAAAATTATTATTTCAAATTATACCTTGAAGATCTGAACTAGTAATTGTCAAATACAGAACTTAAAATTGATAGCTTATAATTATAATTCAAATTATAACTTGAAGATCTGAACTTGTAATTGTCAAATACAGAACTTAAAATTGATAGCTTCTAATTATTATTGCAAATAATAACTTGAAGATCTGAACTTGTAATACTCAAATACAGAACTTCTAATTGTTAAATACAAATTATTAGTGCAAATAATAATTTGAAGATCTGAACTTGTAATAGTCAAATACAGAACTTCTAATTTTTAAATACAAATTATTTTTGCAAATTATAACTTGAAGATCTGAACTTGTAATTGTCAAATACAGAACCTTTAATTATTAAATACAAGTTATTAGTGCAAATTATAACTAGAAGATCTGAACTAGTAATTGTCAAATACAGAACTTAAATTTGATAGCTTCTAATTATTATTTCAAATTATAACTTGAAGATCTGAACTTTTACTTGTCAAATACAGAACTTCTAATTGTTAAATACAAATTATTAGTGCAAATTATAACTTGAAGATCTGAACTTGTAATTGTCAAATACAGAACTTAAAATTGATAGCTTATAATTATTATTGTAAATTATAACTTGAAGATCAGAACTTGTAATAGTGAATTACAGAACTTAGATTTGTTAAATACAAATTATTATTTCAAATTATAACTTGAAGATCTGAACTTGTAATTGTTATATACAGAACTTAAAATTGATAGCTTCTAATTATTATTGCAAATTATAATTTGAAGATCTGAACTTGTAATAGACAAATACGCAACTTAGCATTGTTAAATACAAATTGCGATTGCAAATTATAACTTGCAGATCTGAACCTGTAATAGGTAAATACAGAACTTCGAATTGTTAAATTCAAACTAAGATTGCAAATAATAATTTGAAGATCTGAACTTGTAATAGTCAAATACAGAACTTCTAATTGTTAAATACATATTATTAGTGCAAATTATAACTTGAAGATCTGAACTTGTAATTGTCAAATACAGAACTTAAAATTGATAGCTTCTAATTATTATTGTAAATTATAACTTTAAGATCTGAACTTGTAATTGTGAATTACAGAACTTAGATTTGTTAAACTCAAATTATTATTTCAAATTATAACTTGAAGATCTGAACTAGTAATTGTCAAATACAGAACTTAAAATTGATAGCTTCTAATTATTATTGCAAATTATAACTTGAAGATCTGAACTTGTAATAGTCAAATACAGAACTTCGAATTGTTAAATACAAATTATTAGTGCAAATTATAACTTGAAGATCTGAACTTGTAATTGTCAAATACAGAACTTAAAATTGTTAAATACAAATTATTAGTGCAAATTATAACTTGTAGATCTGAACTTGTAATTGTCAAATACAGAAGTTAAAATTGATAGCTTCTAATTATTATTGCAAATTATAACTTGAAGATCTGAACTTGTAATAGTGAATTACAGAACTTAGATTTGTTAAATTTAAAATTATTATTTCAAATTATAACTTGAAGATCTGAACTACTATTTGTCAAATACAGAACTTAAAATTGATAGCTTATAATTATAATTCAAATTATAACTTGAAGATCTGAGCTTGTAATAGTCAAATACAGAACTTCGAATTGTTAAATACAAATTATTAGTGCAAATTATAACTTGAAGATCTGAACTAGTAATTGTCAAATACAGAACTTAAAATTGATAGCTTCTAATTATTATTGCAAATTATAACTTGAAGATCTGAACTTGTAATAGTCAAATACAGAACTTCGAATTGTTAAATACAAATTATTAGTGCAAATTATAACTTGAAGATCTGAACTTGAAATAGATAAATACAGAACTTCGAATTGTTAAATTCAAACTAAGATTGCAAATAATAATTTGAAGATCTGAACTTGTAATAGTCAAATACAGAACTTCTAATTGTTAAATACAAATTATTATTGCAAATTATAACTTGAAGATCTGAACTAGTAATTGTCAAATACATAACTTCTAGTTATTAAATACAAATTATTATTTCCAATTATAACTTGAAGATCTGAACTTGTAATTGTCAAATACAGAACTTAAAATTGATAGCTTCTAATTATTATTGCTAATTATAATTTGAAGATCTGAACTTGTAATAGTGAATTACAGAACTTAGATTTGTTAAATTTAAAATTATTATTTCAAATTATACCTTGAAGATCTGAACTAGTAATTGTCAAATACAGAACTTAAAATTGATAGCTTATAATAATAATTCAAATTATAACTTGAAGATCTGAACTTGTAATTGTCAAATACAGAACTTAAAATTGATAGCTTCTAATTATTATTGCAAATAATAACTTGAAGATCTGAACTTGTAATACTCAAATATAGAACTTCGAATTGTTAAATACAAATTATTAGTGCAAATTATAACTTGAAGATCTGAACTTGTAATAGATAAATACAGAACTTCGAATTGTTAAATTCAAACTAAGATTGCAAATAATAATTTGAAGATCTGAACTTGTAATAGTCAAATACAGAACTTAAATTTGATAGCTTATAATTATTATTTCAAATTATAACTTGAAGATCTGAACTTTTACTTGTCAAATACAGAACTTCTAATTGTTAAATACAAATTATTAGTGCAAATTATAACTTGAACATCTGAACTTGTAATTGTCAAATACAGAACTTAAAATTGAAAGCTTATAATTATTATGGTAAATTATAACTTGATGATCTGAACTTGTAATAGTCAAATACCGAACTTTGAATTGTTAAATACAAATTATTAGTGCAAATTATAACTTGAAGATCTGAACTAGTAATTGTCAAATACAGAACTTAAAATTGATAGCTTCTAATTATAATTGCAAATTATAACTTGAAGATCTGAACTTGTAATAGTCAAATACAGAACTTTGAATTGTTAAATACAAATTATTAGTGCAAATTATAACTTGAAGATCTGAACTTGAAATAGATAAATACAGAACTTCGAATTGTTAAATTCAAACTAAGATTGCAAATAATAATTTGAAGATCTGAACTTGTAATAGTCAAATACAGAACTTCTAATTGTTAAATACCAATTATTATTGCAAATTATAACTTGAAGATCTGAGCTTGTAATAGTCAAATACAGAACTTCGAATTGTTAAATACAAATTATTAGTACAAATTATAACTTGAAGATCTGAACTTGTAATTGTCAAATACAGAACTTAAAATTGATAGCTTCTAATTATAATTGCAAATTATAACTTGAAGATCTGAACTTGTAATAGTCAAATACAGAACTTTGAATTGTTAAATACAAATTATTAGTGCAAATTATAACTTGAAGATCTGAACTTGAAATAGATAAATACAGAACTTCGAATTGTTAAATTCAAACTAAGATTGCAAATAATAATTTGAAGATCTGAACTTGTAATAGTCAAATACAGAACTTCTAATTGTTAAATACCAATTATTATTGCAAATTATAACTTGAAGATCTGAGCTTGTAATAGTCAAATACAGAACTTCGAATTGTTAAATACAAATTATTAGTACAAATTATAACTTGAAGATCTGAACTTGTAATTGTCAAATACAGAACTTAAAATTGATAGCTTCTAATTATTATTGTAAATTATAACTTGAAGATCTGAACTTGTAATAGTGAATTACAGAACTTAGATTTGTTAAATTCAAATTATTATTTGAAAATATAACTTGAAGATCTGAACTAGTAATTGTCAAATACAGAACTTAAAATTGATAGCTTCTAATTATTATTGCAAATTATAACTCGAAGATCTGAACTTGTAATTGTCAAATACAGAACTTAAAATTGATAGCTTCTAATTATTATTTCAAATTATAACTTGAAGATCTGAACTAGAAATTGTCAAATACAGAACTTAAAATTGATAGCTTCTAATTATTATTGCAAATAATAACTTGAAGATCTGAACTGTTAATACTCAAATACAGAACTTCGAATTGTTAAATACAAATTATTAGTGCAAATTATAACTTGAAGATCTGAACTTGTACAAGATAAATACAGAACTTCGAATTGTTAAATTCAAACTAAGATTGCAAATAATAATTTGAAGATCTGAACTTGTAATAGTGAAATACAGAACTTCGAATTTTTAAATACAAATTATTATTGCAAATTATAACTTGAAGATCTGAACTTGTAATTGTCAAATACAGAACCTTTAATTATTAAATACATGTTATTAGTGCAAATTATAACTAGAAGATCTGAACTAGTAATTGTCAAATACAGAACTTAAATTTGATAGCTTCTAATTATTATTTCAAATTATAACTTGAAGATCTGTACTTTTACTTGTCAAATATAGAACTTCTAATTGTTAAATACAAATTATTAGTGAAAATTATAACTAGAAGATCTGAACTTGTAATTGTCAAATACAGAACTTAAAATTGATAGCAAAATTATTATTGTAAATTATAACTTGAAGATCTGAACTTGTAATAGTGAATTACAGAACTTAGATTTGTTAAATACAAATTATTATTTCAAATTATAACTTGAAGATCTGAACTTGTAATTGTTAAATACAGAACTTAAAATTGATAGCTTCTAATTATTATTGCAAATTATAATTTGAAGATCTGAACTTGTAATAGACAAATACGCAACTTAGCATTGTTAAATACAAATTGTGATTGCAAATTATAACTTGAAGAACTGAACCTGTAATAGGTAAATACAGAACTTCGAATTGTTAAATTCAAACTAAGATTGCAAATATTAATTTGAAGATCTGAACTTGTAATAGTCAAATACAGAACTTCTAATTGTTAAATACAAATTATTAGTGCAAATTATAACTTGAAGGTCTGAACTTGTAATTGTCAAATACAGAACTTAAAATTGTTAAATACAAATTATTAGTGCAAATTATAACTTGAAGATCTGAACTTGTAATTGTCAAATACAGAAGTTAAAATTGATAGCTTCTAATTATTATTGCAAATTATAACTTGAAGATCTGAACTTGTAATAGTGAATTACAGAACTTAGATTTGTTAAATTTAAAAATTATTATTTCAAATTATAACTTGAAGATCTGAACTAGTAATTGTCAAATACAGAAATTAAAATTGATAGCTTATAATTATAATTCAAATTATAACTTGAAGATCTGAGCTTGTAATAGTCAAATACAGAACTTCGAATTGTTAAATACAAATTATTAGTGGAAATTATAACTTGTAAATCTGAACTTGTAATAGGTAAATACAGAATTTCAAATTGTTAAATTCAAACTAAGATTTCAAATAATAATTAGAAGATCTGAACTTGTAATTGTCAAATTCAGAACTTAAAATTGATAGCTTCTAATTATTATTGTAAATAATAACTTGAAGATCTGAACTTGTAATTGTCAAATACAGAACTTAAAATTGATAGCTTCTAATTATTATTGCAAATAATAACTTGAAGATCTGAACTTGTAATACTCAAATACAGAACTTCGAATTGTTAAATACAAATTATTAGTGCAAATTATAACTTGAAGATCTGAACTTCTAATAGATAAATACAGAACTTCGAATTGTTAAATTCAAACTAAGATTGCAAATAATAATTTGAAGATCTGAACTTGTAATAGTCAAATACAGAACTTCTAATTTTTAAATTCAAATTATTATTGCAAATTATAACTTGAAGATCTGAACTTGTAATTGTCAAATACAGAACCTTTAATTATTAAATACAAGTTATTAGTGCAAATTATAACTAGAAGATCTGAACTAGTAATTGTCAAATACAGAACTTAAATTTGATAGCTTCTAATTATTATTTCAAATTATAACTTGAAGATCTGAACTTTTACTTGTCAAATACAGAACTTCTAATTGTTAAATACAAATTATTAGTGCAAATTATAACTTGAAGATCTGAACTTGTAATTGTCAAATACAGAACTTAAAATTGATAGCTTATAATTATTATTATAAATTATAACTTGAAGATCTGAACTTGTAATAGTGAATTACAGAACTTAGATTTGTTGAATACAAATTATTATTTCAAATTATAACTTGAAGATCTGAACTTGTAATTGTTAAATACAGAACTTAAAATTGATAGCTTCTAATTATTATTGCAAATTATAATTTGAAGATCTGAACTTGTAATAGACAAATACGCAACTTAGCATTGTTAAATACAAATTGTGATTGCAAATTATAACTTGAAGATCTGAACCTGTAATAGGTAAATACAGAATTTCAAATTGTTAAATTCAAACTAAGATTGCAAATAATAATTTGAAGATCTGAACTTGTAATTGTCAAATTCAGAACTTAAAATTGATAGCTTCTAATTATTATTGTAAATTATAACTTTAAGATCTGAACTTGTAATTGTGAATTACAGAACTTAGATTTGTTAAACTCAAATTATTATTTCAAATTATAACTTGAAGATCTGAACTAGTAATTGTCAAATACAGAACTTAAAATTGATAGCTTCTAATTATTATTGCAAATTATAACTTGAAGATCTGAACTTGTAATAGTCAAATACAGAACTTCGAATTGTTAAATACAAATTATTAGTGCAAATTATAACTTGAAGATCTGAACTTGTAATAGATAAATACAGAACTTCCAATTGTTAAATTCAAACTAAGATTGCAAATAATAATTTGAAGATCTGAACTAGTAATAGTCAAATACAGAACTTCTAATTGTTAAATACAAATTATTATTGCAAATTATAACTTGAAGATCTGAACTAGTAATTGTCAAATACATAACTTCTAGTTATTAAATACAAATTATTATTTCCAATTATAACTTGAAGATCTGAACTTGTAATAGTGAATTACAGAACTTAGATTTGTTAAATTTAAAATTATTATTTCAAATTATACCTTGAAGATCTGAACTAGTAATTGTCAAATACAGAACTTAAAATTGATAGCTTATAATTATAATTCAAATTATAACTTGAAGATCTGAACTTGTAATTGTCAAATACAGAACTTAAAATTGATAGCTTCTAATTATTATTGCAAATAATAACTTGAAGATCTGAACTTGTAATACTCAAATACAGAACTTCTAATTGTTAAATACAAATTATTAGTGCAAATAATAATTTGAAGATCTGAACTTGTAATAGTCAAATACAGAACTTCTAATTTTTAAATACAAATTATTTTTGCAAATTATAACTTGAAGATCTGAACTTGTAATTGTCAAATACAGAACCTTTAATTATTAAATACAAGTTATTAGTGCAAATTATAACTAGAAGATCTGAACTAGTAATTGTCAAATACAGAACTTAAATTTGATAGCTTCTAATTATTATTTCAAATTATAACTTGAAGATCTGAACTTTTACTTGTCAAATACAGAACTTCTAATTGTTAAATACAAATTATTAGTGCAAATTATAACTTGAAGATCTGAACTTGTAATTGTCAAATACAGAACTTAAAATTGATAGCTTATAATTATTATTGTAAATTATAACTTGAAGATCAGAACTTGTAATAGTGAATTACAGAACTTAGATTTGTTAAATACAAATTATTATTTCAAATTATAACTTGAAGATCTGAACTTGTAATTGTTATATACAGAACTTAAAATTGATAGCTTCTAATTATTATTGCAAATTATAATTTGAAGATCTGAACTTGTAATAGACAAATACGCAACTTAGCATTGTTAAATACAAATTGCGATTGCAAATTATAACTTGCAGATCTGAACCTGTAATAGGTAAATACAGAACTTCGAATTGTTAAATTCAAACTAAGATTGCAAATAATAATTTGAAGATCTGAACTTGTAATAGTCAAATACAGAACTTCTAATTATTAAATACATATTATTAGTGCAAATTATAACTTGAAGATCTGAACTTGTAATTGTCAAATACAGAACTTAAAATTGATAGCTTCTAATTATTATTGTAAATTATAACTTTAAGATCTGAACTTGTAATTGTGAATTACAGAACTTAGATTTGTTAAACTCAAATTATTATTTCAAATTATAACTTGAAGATCTGAACTAGTAATTGTCAAATACAGAACTTAAAATTGATAGCTTCTAATTATTATTGCAAATTATAACTTGAAGATCTGAACTTGTAATAGTCAAATACAGAACTTCGAATTGTTAAATACAAATTATTAGTGCAAATTATAACTTGAAGATCTGAACTTGTAATTGTCAAATACAGAACTTAAAATTGTTAAATACAAATTATTAGTGCAAATTATAACTTGTAGATCTGAACTTGTAATTGTCAAATACAGAAGTTAAAATTGATAGCTTCTAATTATTATTGCAAATTATAACTTGAAGATCTGAACTTGTAATAGTGAATTACAGAACTTAGATTTGTTAAATTTAAAATTATTATTTCAAATTATAACTTGAAGATCTGAACTACTATTTGTCAAATACAGAACTTAAAATTGATAGCTTATAATTATAATTCAAATTATAACTTGAAGATCTGAGCTTGTAATAGTCAAATACAGAACTTCGAATTGTTAAATACAAATTATTAGTGCAAATTATAACTTGAAGATCTGAACTAGTAATTGTCAAATACAGAACTTAAAATTGATAGCTTCTAATTATTATTGCAAATTATAACTTGAAGATCTGAACTTGTAATAGTCAAATACAGAACTTCGAATTGTTAAATACAAATTATTAGTGCAAATTATAACTTGAAGATCTGAACTAGTAATTGTCAAATACATAACTTCTAGTTATTAAATACAAATTATTATTTCCAATTATAACTTGAAGATCTGAACTTGTAATTGTCAAATACAGAACTTAAAATTGATAGCTTCTAATTATTATTGCTAATTATAATTTGAAGATCTGAACTTGTAATAGTGAATTACAGAACTTAGATTTGTTAAATTTAAAATTATTATTTCAAATTATACCTTGAAGATCTGAACTAGTAATTGTCAAATACAGAACTTAAAATTGATAGCTTATAATTATAATTCAAATTATAACTTGAAGATCTGAACTTGTAATTGTCAAATACAGAACTTAAAATTGATAGCTTCTAATTATTATTGCAAATAATAACTTGAAGATCTGAACTTGTAATACTCAAATATAGAACTTCGAATTGTTAAATACAAATTATTAGTGCAAATTATAACTTGAAGATCTGAACTTGTAATAGATAAATACAGAACTTCGAATTGTTAAATTCAAACTAAGATTGCAAATAATAATTTGAAGATCTGAACTTGTAATAGTCAAATACAGAACTTAAATTTGATAGCTTATAATTATTATTTCAAATTATAACTTGAAGATCTGAACTTTTACTTGTCAAATACAGAACTTCTAATTGTTAAATACAAATTATTAGTGCAAATTATAACTTGAACATCTGAACTTGTAATTGTCAAATACAGAACTTAAAATTGAAAGCTTATAATTATTATTGTAAATTATAACTTGATGATCTGAACTTGTAATAGTGAATTACAGAACTTAGATTTGTTAAATACAAATTATTATTTCAAATTATAACTTGAAGATCTGAACTTGTAATTGTTAAATACAGAACTTAAAATTGATAGCTTCTAATTATTATTGCAAATTATAATTTGAAGATCTGAACTTGTAATAGACAAATACGCAACTTAGCATTGTTAAATACAAATTGTGATTGCAAATTATAACTTGAAGATCTGAACCTGTAATAGGTAAATACAGAATTTCAAATTGTTAAATTCAAACTAAGATTGCAAATAATAATTTGAAGATCTGAACTTGTAATTGTCAAATTCAGAACTTAAAATTGATAGCTTCTAATTATTATTGTAAATTATAACTTTAAGATCTGAACTTGTAATTGTGAATTACAGAACTTAGATTTGTTAAACTCAAATTATTATTTCAAATTATAACTTGAAGATCTGAACTAGTAATTGTCAAATACAGAACTTAAAATTGATAGCTTCTAATTATTATTGCAAATTATAACTTGAAGATCTGAACTTGTAATAGTCAAATACAGAACTTCGAATTGTTAAATACAAATTATTAGTGTAAATTATAACTTGAAGATCTGAACTTGTAATAGATAAATACAGAACTTCCAATTGTTAAATTCAAACTAAGATTGCAAATAATAATTTGAAGATCTGAACTTGTAATAGTCAAATCCAGAACTTCTAATTGTTAAATACAAATTATTATTGCAAATTATAACTTGAAGATCTGAACTAGTAATTGTCAAATACATAACTTCTAGTTATTAAATACAAATTATTATTTCCAATTATAACTTGAAGATCTGAACTTGTAATAGTGAATTACAGAACTTAGATTTGTTAAATTTAAAATTATTATTACAAATTATACCTTGAAGATCTGAACTAGTAATTGTCAAATACAGAACTTAAAATTGATAGCTTATAATTATAATTCAAATTATAACTTGAAGATCTGAACTTGTAATTGTCAAATACAGAACTTAAAATTGATAGCTTCTAATTATTATTGCAAATAATAACTTGAAGATCTGAACTTGTAATACTCAAATACAGAACTTCTAATTGTTAAATACAAATTATTAGTGCAAATTATAACTTGAAGATCTGAACTTGTAATTGTCAAATACAGAAGTTAAAATTGATAGCTTCTAATTATTATTGCAAATTATAACTTGAAGATCTGAACTTGTAATAGTGAATTACAGAACTTAGATTTGTTAAATTTAAAAATTATTATTTCAAATTATAACTTGAAGATCTGAACTAGGAATTGTCAAATACAGAAATTAAAATTGATAGCTTATAATTATAATTCAAATTATAACTTGAAGATCTGAGCTTGTAATAGTCAAATACAGAACTTCGAATTGTTAAATACAAATTATTAGTGGAAATTATAACTTGTAAATCTGAACTTGTAATAGGTAAATACAGAATTTCAAATTGTTAAATTCAAACTAAGATTTCAAATAATAATTAGAAGATCTGAACTTGTAATTGTCAAATTCAGAACTTAAAATTGATAGCTTCTAATTATTATTGTAAATTATAACTTGAAGATCTGAACTTGTAATTGTCAAATACAGAACTTAAAATTGATAGCTTCTAATTATTATTGCAAATAATAACTTGAAGATCTGAACTTGTAATACTCAAATACAGAACTTCGAATTGTTAAATACAAATTATTAGTGCAAATTATAACTTGAAGATCTGAACTTGTAATAGATAAATACAGAACTTCGAATTGTTAAATTCAAACTAAGATTGCAAATAATAATTTGAAGATCTGAACTTGTAATAGTCAAATACAGAACTTCTAATTTTTAAATACAAATTATTATTGCAAATTATAACTTGAAGATCTGAACTTGTAATTGTCAAATACAGAACCTTTAATTATTAAATACAAGTTATTAGTGCAAATTATAACTAGAAGATCTGAACTAGTAATTGTCAAATACAGAACTTAAATTTGATAGCTTCTAATTATTATTTCAAATTATAACTTGAAGATCTGAACTTTTACTTGTCAAATACAGAACTTCTAATTGTTAAATACAAATTATTAGTGCAAATTATAACTTGAAGATCTGAACTTGTAATTGTCAAATACAGAACTTAAAATTGATAGCTTATAATTATTATTATAAATTATAACTTGAAGATCTGAACTTGTAATAGTGAATTACAGAACTTAGATTTGTTAAATACAAATTATTATTTCAAATTATAACTTGAAGATCTGAACTTGTAATTGTTAAATACAGAACTTAAAATTGATAGCTTCTAATTATTATTGCAAATTATAATTTGAAGATCTGAACTTGTAATAGACAAATACGCAACTTAGCATTGTTAAATACAAATTGTGATTGCAAATTATAACTTGAAGATCTGAACCTGTAATAGGTAAATACAGAATTTCAAATTGTTAAATTAAAACTAAGATTGCAAATAATAATTTGAAGATCTGAACTTGTAATTGTCAAATTCAGAACTTAAAATTGATAGCTTCTAATTATTATTGTAAATTATAACTTTAAGATCTGAACTTGTAATTGTGAATTACAGAACTTAGATTTGTTAAACTCAAATTATTATTTCAAATTATAACTTGAAGATCTGAACTAGTAATTGTCAAATACAGAACTTAAAATTGATAGCTTCTAATTATTATTGCAAATTATAACTTGAAGATCTGAACTTGTAATAGTCAAATACAGAACTTCGAATTGTTAAATACAAATTATTAGTGCAAATTATAACTTGAAGATCTGAACTTGTAATAGATAAATACAGAACTTCCAATTGTTAAATTCAAACTAAGATTGCAAATAATAATTTGAAGATCTGAACTTGTAATAGTCAAATACAGAACTTCTAATTGTTAAATACAAATTATTATTGCACATTATAACTTGAAGATCTGAACTAGTAATTGTCAAATACATAACTTCTAGTTATTAAATACAAATTATTATTTCCAATTATAACTTGAAGATCTGAACTTGTAATAGTGAATTACAGAACTTAGATTTGTTAAATTTAAAATTATTATTTCAAATTATACCTTGAAGATCTGAACTAGTAATTGTCAAATACAGAACTTAAAATTGATAGCTTATAATTATAATTCAAATTATAACTTGAAGATCTGAACTTGTAATTGTCAAATACAGAACTTAAAATTGATAGCTTCTAATTATTATTGCAAATAATAACTTGAAGATCTGAACTTGTAATACTCAAATACAGAACTTCTAATTGTTAAATACAAATTATTAGTGCAAATAATAATTTGAAGATCTGAACTTGTAATAGTCAAATACAGAACTTCTAATTTTTAAATACAAATTATTTTTGCAAATTATAACTTGAAGATCTGAACTTGTAATTGTCAAATACAGAACCTTTAATTATTAAATACAAGTTATTAGTGCAAATTATAACTAGAAGATCTGAACTAGTAATTGTCAAATACAGAACTTAAATTTGATAGCTTCTAATTATTATTTCAAATTATAACTTGAAGATCTGAACTTTTACTTGTCAAATACAGAACTTCTAATTGTTAAATACAAATTATTAGTGCAAATTATAACTTGAAGATCTGAACTTGTAATTGTCAAATACAGAACTTAAAATTGATAGCTTATAATTATTATTGTAAATTATAACTTGAAGATCAGAACTTGTAATAGTGAATTACAGAACTTAGATTTGTTAAATACAAATTATTATTTCAAATTATAACTTGAAGATCTGAACTTGTAATTGTTCTATACAGAACTTAAAATTGATAGCTTCTAATTATTATTGCAAATTATAATTTGAAGATCTGAACTTGTAATAGACAAATACGCAACTTAGCATTGTTAAATACAAATTGCGATTGCAAATTATAACTTGCAGATCTGAACCTGTAATAGGTAAATACAGAACTTCGAATTGTTAAATTCAAACTAAGATTGCAAATAATAATTTGAAGATCTGAACTTGTAATAGTCAAATACAGAACTTCTAATTGTTAAATACATATTATTAGTGCAAATTATAACTTGAAGATCTGAACTTGTAATTGTCAAATACAGAACTTAAAATTGTTAAATACAAATTATTAGTGCAAATTATAACTTGAAGATCTGAACTTGTAATTGTCAAATACAGAAGTTAAAATTGATAGCTTCTAATTATTATTGCAAATTATAACTTGAAGATCTGAACTTGTAATAGTGAATTACAGAACTTAGATTTGTTAAATTTAAAATTATTATTTCAAATTATAACTTGAAGATCTGAACTAGTAATTGTCAAATACAGAACTTAAAATTGATAGCTTATAATTATAATTCAAATTATAACTTGAAGATCTGAGCTTGTAATAGTCAAATACAGAACTTCGAATTGTTAAATACAAATTATTAGTACAAATTATAACTTGAAGATCTGAACTTGAAATAGATAAATACAGAACTTCGAATTGTTAAATTCAAACTAAGATTGCAAATAATAATTTGAAGATCTGAACTTGTAATAGTCAAATACAGAACTTCTAATTGTTAAATACAAATTATTATTGCAAATTATAACTTGAAGATCTGAACTAGTAATTGTCAAATACATAACTTCTAGTTATTAAATACAAATTATTATTTCCAATTATAACTTGAAGATCTGAACTTGTAATTGTCAAATACAGAACTTAAAATTGATAGCTTCTAATTATTATAGCTAATTATAATTTGAAGATCTGAACTTGTAATTGTGAATTACAGAACTTAGATTTGTTAAATTTAAAATTATTATTTCAAATTATACCTTGAAGATCTGAACTAGTAATTGTCAAACACAGAACTTAAAATTGATAGCTTATAATTATAATTCAAATTATAACTTGAAGATCTGAACTTGTAATTGTCAAATACAGAACTTAAAATTGATAGCTTCTAATTATTATTGCAAATAATAACTTGAAGATCTGAACTTGTAATACTCAAATACAGAACTTCGAATTGTTAAATACAAATTATTAGTGCAAATTATAACTTGAAGATCTGAACTTGTACTAGATAAATACAGAACTTCGAATTGTTAAATGCAAACTAAGATTGCAAATAATAATTTGAAGATCTGAACTTGTAATAGTCAAATACAGAACTTCTAATTTTTAAATACAAATTATTTTTGCAAATTATAACTTGAAGATCTGAACTTGTAATTGTCAAATACAGAACCTTTAATTATTAAATACAAGTTATTAGTGCAAATTATAACTAGAAGATCTGAACTAGTAATTGTCAAATACAGAACTTAAATTTGATAGCTTCTAATTATTATTTCAAATTAAAACTTGAAGATCTGAACTTTTACTTGTCAAATACAGAACTTCTAATTGTTAAATACAAATTATTAGTGCAAATTAAACTTGAAGATCTGAACTTGTAATTGTCAAATACAGAACTTAAAATTGATAGCTTATAATTATTATTGTAAATTATAACTTGAAGATCTGAACTTGTAATAGTGAATTACAGAACTTAGATTTGTTAAATACAAATTATTATTTTAAATTATAACTTGAAGATCTGAACTTGTAATTGTCAAATACAGAAGTTAAAATTGATAGCTTCTAATTATTATTGCAAATTATAACTTGCAGATCTGAACTTGTAATAGTGAATTACAGAACTTAGATTTGTTAAATTTAAAATTATTATTTCAAATTATAACTTGAAGATCTGAACTACTATTTGTCAAATACAGAACTTAAAATTGATAGCTTATAATTATAATTCAAATTATAACTTGAAGATCTGAGCTTGTAATAGTCAAATACAGAACTTCTAATTGTTAAATACAAATTATTAGTGCAAATTATAACTTGAAGATCTGAACTAGTAATTGTCAAATACAGAACTTAAAATTGATAGCTTCTAATTATTATTGCAAATTATAACTTGAAGATATGAACTTGTAATAGTCAAATACAGAACTTCGACTTGTTAAATACAAATTATTAGTGCAAATTATAACTTGAAGATCTGAACTTGAAATAGATAAATACAGAACTTCGAATTGTAAAATTCAAACTAAGATTGCAAATAATAATTTGAAGATCTGAACTTGTAATAGTCAAATACAGAACTTCTAATTGTTAAATACAAATTATTATTGCAAATTATAACTTGAAGATCTGAACTAGTAATTGTCAAATACATAACTTCTAGTTATTAAATACAAATTATTATTTCCAATTATAACTTGAAGATCTGAACTTGTAATTGTCAAATACAGAACTTAAAATTGATAGCTTCTAATTATTATTGCTAATTATAATTTGATGATCTGAACTTGTAATAGTGAATTACAGAACTTAGATTTGTTAAATTTAAAAATATTATTTCAAATTATACCTTGAAGATATGAACTAGTAATTGTCAAATACAGAACTTAAAATTGATAGCTTATAATTATAATTCAAATTATAACTTGAAGATCTGAACTTGTAATTGTCAAATACAGAACTTAAAATTGATAGCTTCTAATTATTATTGCAAATAATAACTTGAAGATCTGAACTTGTAATACTCAAATACAGAACTTCGAATTGTTAAATACAAATTATTAGTGCAAATTATAACTTGAAGATCTGAACTTGTAATAGATAAATACAGAACTTCGAATTGTTAAATTCAAACTAAGATTGCAAATAATAATTTGAAGATCTGAACTTGTAATAGTCAAATACAGAACTTAAATTTGATAGCTTCTAATTATTATTTCAAATTATAACTTGAAGATCTGAACTTTTACTTGTCAAATGCAGAACTTCTAATTGTTAAATACAAATTATTAGTGCAAATTATAACTTGAAGATCTGAACTTGTAATTGTCAAATACAGAACTTAAAATTGAAAGCTTATAATTATTATTGTAAATTATAACTTGAAGATCTGAACTTGTAATAGTGAATTACAGAACTTAGATTTGTTAAATACAAATTATTATTTCAAATTATAACTTGAAGATCTGAACTTGTAATTGTTAAATACAGAACTTAAAATTGATAGCTTCTAATTATTATTGCAAATTATAACTTGAAGATCTGAACTTGAAATAGATAAATACAGAACTTCGAATTGTTAAATTCAAACTAAGATTGCAAATAATAATTTGAAGATCTGAACTTGTAATAGTCAAATACAGAACTTCTAATTGTTAAATACAAATTATTATTGCAAATTATAACTTGAAGATCTGAACTAGTAATTGTCAAATACATAACTTCTAGTTATTAAATACAAATTATTATTTCCAATTAAAACTTGAAGATCTGAACTTGTAATTGTCAAATACAGAACTTAAAATTGATAGCTTCTAATTATTATAGCTAATTATAATTTGAAGATCTGAACTTGTAATTGTGAATTACAGAACTTAGATTTGTTAAATTTAAAATTATTATTTCAAATTATACCTTGAAGATCTGAACTAGTAATTGTCAAACACAGAACTTAAAATTGATAGCTTATAATTATAATTCAAATTATAACTTGAAGATCTGAACTTGTAATTGTCAAATACAGAACTTAAAATTGATAGCTTCTAATTATTATTGCAAATAATAACTTGAAGATCTGAACTTGTAATACTCAAATACAGAACTTCGAATTGTTAAATACAAATTATTAGTGCAAATTATAACTTGAAGATCTGAACTTGTACTAGATAAATACAGAACTTCGAATTGTTAAATTCAAACTAAGATTGCAAATAATAATTTGAAGATCTGAACTTGTAATAGTCAAATACAGAACTTCTAATTTTTAAATACAAATTATTTTTGCAAATTATAACTTGAAGATCTGAACTTGTAATTGTCAAATACAGAACCTTTAATTATTAAATACAAGTTATTAGTGCAAATTATAACTAGAAGATCTGAACTAGTAATTGTCAAATACAGAACTTAAATTTGATAGCTTCTAATTATTATTTCAAATTAAAACTTGAAGATCTGAACTTTTACTTGTCAAATACAGAACTTCTAATTGTTAAATACAAATTATTAGTGCAAATTAAACTTGAAGATCTGAACTTGTAATTGTCAAATACAGAACTTAAAATTGATAGCTTATAATTATTATTGTAAATTATAACTTGAAGATCTGAACTTGTAATAGTGAATTACAGAACTTAGATTTGTTAAATACAAATTATTATTTTAAATTATAACTTGAAGATCTGAACTTGTAATTGTCAAATACAGAAGTTAAAATTGATAGCTTCTAATTATTATTGCAAATTATAACTTGCAGATCTGAACTTGTAATAGTGAATTACAGAACTTAGATTTGTTAAATTTAAAATTATTATTTCAAATTATAACTTGAAGATCTGAACTACTATTTGTCAAATACAGAACTTAAAATTGATAGCTTATAATTATAATTCAAATTATAACTTGAAGATCTGAGCTTGTAATAGTCAAATACAGAACTTCCAATTGTTAAATCCAAATTATTAGTGCAAATTATAACTTGAAGATCTGAACTAGTAATTGTCAAATACAGAACTTAAAATTGATAGCTTCTAATTATTATTGCAAATTATAACTTGAAGATATGAACTTGTAATAGTCAAATACAGAACTTCGAATTGTTAAATACAAATTATTAGTGCAAATTATAACTTGAAGATCTGAACTAGAAATAGATAAATACAGAACTTCGAATTGTAAAATTCAAACTAAGATTGCAAATAATAATTTGAAGATCTGAACTTGTAATAGTCAAATACAGAACTTCTAATTGTTATATACAAATTATTATTGCAAATTATAACTTGAAGATCTGAACTAGTAATTGTCAAATACATAACTTCTAGTTATTAAATACAAATTATTATTTCCAATTATAACTTGAAGATCTGAACTTGTAATTGTCAAATACAGAACTTAAAATTGATAGCTTCTAATTATTATTGCTAATTATAATTTGATGATCTGAACTTGTAATAGTGAATTACAGAACTTAGATTTGTTAAATTTAAAAATATTATTTCAAATTATACCTTGAAGATATGAACTAGTAATTGTCAAATACAGAACTTAAAATTGATAGCTTATAATTATAATTCAAATTATAACTAGAAGATCTGAACTTGTAATTGTCAAATACAGAACTTAAAATTGATAGCTTCTAATTATTATTGCAAATAATAACTTGAAGATCTGAACTTGTAATACTCAAATACAGAACTTCGAATTGTTAAATACAAATTATTAGTGCAAATTATAACTTGAAGATCTGAACTTGTAATAGATAAATACAGAACTTCGAATTGTTAAATTCAAACTAAGATTGCAAATAATAATTTGAAGATCTGAACTTGTAATAGTCAAATAC
Source organism: Cantharis lateralis (assembly GCA_963170105.1). Lineage (NCBI taxonomy): Eukaryota > Metazoa > Arthropoda > Insecta > Coleoptera > Cantharidae > Cantharis > Cantharis lateralis. The sequence continues at coordinate 26,689,099 of OY720627.1, forward strand.
AGAACTTAAATTTGATAGCTTCTAATTATTATTTCAAATTATAACTTGAAGATCTGAACTTTTACTTGTCAAATGCAGAACTTCTAATTGTTAAATACAAATTATTAGTGCAAATTATAACTTGAAGATCTGAACTTGTAATTGTCAAATACAGAACTTAAAATTGAAAGCTTATAATTATTATTGTAAATTATAACTTGAAGATCTGAACTTGTAATAGTGAATTACAGAACTTAGATTTGTTAAATACAAATTATTATTTCAAATTATAACTTGAAGATCTGAACTTGTAATTGTTAAATACAGAACTTAAAATTGATAGCTTCTAATTATTATTGCAAATTATAATTTGAAGATCTGAACTTGTAATAGACAAATACGCAACTTAGCATTGTTAAATACAAATTGTGATTGCAAATTATAACTTGAAGATCTGAACCTGTAATAGGTAAATACAGAATTTCAAATTGTTAAATTCAAACTAAGATTGCAAATAATAATTTGAAGATCTGAACTTGTAATTGTCAAATTCAGAACTTAAAATTGATAGCTTCAAATTATTATTGTAAATTATAACTTGAAGATCTGAACTTGTAATTGTGAATTACAGAGCTTAGATTTGTTAAACTCAAATTATTATTTCAAATTATAACTTGAAGATCTGAACTAGTAATTGTCAAATACAGAACTTAAAATTGATAGCTTCTAATTATTATTGCAAATTATAACTTGAAGATCTGAACTTGTAATAGTCAAATACAGAACTTCGAATTGTTAAATACAAATTATTAGTGCAAATTATAACTTGAAGATCTGAACTTGTAATAGATAAACACAGAACTTCCAATTGTTAAATACAAATTATTAGTGCAAATTATAACTTGAAGATCTGAACTTGTAATTGTCAAATACAGAACTTAAAATTGTTAAATACAAATTATTAGTGCAAATTATAACTTGAAGATCTGAACTTGTAATTGTCAAATACAGAAGTTAAAATTGATAGCTTCTAATTATTATTGCAAATTATAACTTGAAGATCTGAACTTGTAATAGTGAATTACAGAACTTAGATTTGTTAAATTTAAAATTATTATTTCAAATTATAACTTGAAGATCTGAACTAGTAATTGTCAAATACAGAACTTAAAATTGATAGCTTATAATTATAATTCAAATTAAAACTTGAAGATCTGAGCTTGTAATAGTCAAATACAGAACTTCGAATTGTTAAATACAAATTATTAGTACAAATTATAACTTGAAGATCTGAACTTGAAATAGATAAATACAGAACTTCGAATTGTTAAATTCAAACTAAGATTGCAAATAATAATTTGAAGATCTGAACTTGTAATAGTCAAATACAGAACTTCTAATTGTTAAATACAAATTATTATTGCAAATTATAACTTGAAGATCTGAACTAGTAATTGTCAAATACATAACTTCTAGTTATTAAATACAAATTATTATTTCCAATTATAACTTGAAGATCTGAACTGGTAATTGTCAAATACAGAACTTAAAATTGATAGCTTCTAATTATTATTGCTAATTATAATTTGAAGATCTGAACTTGTAATTGTGAATTACAGAACTTAGATTTGTTAAATTTAAAATTATTATTTCAAATTATACCTTGAAGATCTGAACTAGTAATTGTCAAACACAGAACTTAAAATTGATAGCTTATAATTATAATTCAAATTATAACTTGAAGATCTGAACTTGTAATTGTCAAATACAGAACTTAAAATTGATAGCTTCTAATTATTATTGCAAATAATAACTTGAAGATCTGAACTTGTAATAGTGAATTACAGAACTTAGATTTGTTAAATACAAATTATTATTTCAAATTATAACTTGAAGATCTGAACTTGTAATTGTTAAATACAGAACTTAAAATTGATAGCTTCTAATTATTATTGCAAATAATAACTTGAAGATCTGAACTTGTAATTTTCAAATACAGAACTTCGAATTGTTAAATACAAATTATTAGTGCAAATTATAACTTGAAGATCTGAACTTGTAATTGTCAAATACAGAACTTATAATTGAAAGCTTATAATTATTATTGTAAATTATAACTTGAAGATCTGAACTTGTAATACTGAATTACAGAACTTAGATTTGTTAAATACAAATTATTATTTCAAATTATAACTTGAAGATCTGAACTTGTAATTGTTAAATACAGAACTTAAAATTGATAGCTTCTAATTATTATTGCAAATTATAATTTGAAGATCTGAACTTGTAATAGACAAATACGCAACTTAGCATTGTTAAATACAAATTGTGATTGCAAATTATAACTTGAAGATCTGAACCTGTAATAGGTAAATACAGAATTTCAAATTGTTAAATTCAAACTAAGATTGCAAATAATAATTTGAAGATCTGAACTTGTAATTGTCAAATTCAGAACTTAAAATTGATAGCTTCAAATTATTATTGTAAATTATAACTTGAAGATCTGAACTTGTAATTGTGAATTACAGAACTTAGATTTGTTAAACTCAAATTATTATTTCAAATTATAACTTGAAGATCTGAACTAGTAATTGTCAAATACAGAACTTAAAATTGATAGCTTCTAATTATTATTGCAAATTATAACTTGAAGATCTGAACTTGTAATAGTCAAATACAGAACTTCGAATTGTTAAATACAAATTATTAGTGCAAATTATAACTTGAAGATCTGAACTTGTAATAGATAAATACAGAACTTCCAATTGTTAAATTCAAACTAAGATTGCAAATAATAATTTGAAGATCTGAACTTGTAATAGTCAAATACAGAACTTCTAATTGTTAAATACAAATTATTATTGCGAATTATAACTTGAAGATCTGAACTAGTAATTGTCAAATACATAACTTCTAGTTGTTAAATACAAATTATTATTTCCAATTATAACTTGAAGATCTGAACTTGTAATTGTTAAATACAGAACTTAAAATTGATAGCTTCTAATTATTATTGCAAATAATAACTTGAAGATCTGAACTTGTAATTTTCAAATACAGAACTTCGAATTGTTAAATACAAATTATTAGTGCAAATTATAACTTGAAGATCTGAACTTGTAATTGTCAAATACAGAACTTAAAATTGAAAGCTTATAATTATTATTGTAAATTATAACTTGAAGATCTGAACTTGTAATACTGAATTACAGAACTTAGATTTGTTAAATACAAATTATTATTTCAAATTATAACTTGAAGATCTGAACTTGTAATTGTTAAATACAGAACTTAAAATTGATAGCTTCTAATTATTATTGCAAATTATAATTTGAAGATCTGAACTTGTAATAGACAAATACGCAACTTAGCATTGTTAAATACAAATTGTGATTGCAAATTATAACTTGAAGATCTGAACCTGTAATAGGTAAATACAGAATTTCAAATTGTTAAATTCAAACTAAGATTGCAAATAATAATTTGAAGATCTGAACTTGTAATTGTCAAATTCAGAACTTAAAATTGATAGCTTCAAATTATTATTGTAAATTATAACTTGAAGATCTGAACTTGTAATTGTCAAATACATAACTTCTAGTTATTAAATACAAATTATTATTTCCAATTATAACTTGAAGATCTGAACTTGTAATTGTCAAATACAGAACTTAAAATTGATAGCTTCTAATTATTATTGCTAATTATAATTTGAAGATCTGAACTTGTAATTGTGAATTACAGAACTTAGATTTGTTAAATTTAAAATTATTATTTCAAATTATACCTTGAAGATCTGAACTAGTAATTGTCAAACACAGAACTTAAAATTGATAGCTTATAATTATAATTCAAATTATAACTTGAAGATCTGAACTTGTAATTGTCAAATACAGAACTTAAAATTGATAGCTTCTAATTATTATTGCAAATAATAACTTGAAGATCTGAACTTGTAATAGTGAATTACAGAACTTAGATTTGTTAAATACAAATTACTATTTCAAATTATAACTTGAAGATCTGAACTTGTAGTTGTTAAATACAGAACTTAAAATTGATAGCTTCTAATTATTATTGCAAATAATAACTTGAAGATCTGAACTTGTAATTTTCAAATACAGAACTTCGAATTGTTAAATACAAATTATTAGTGCAAATTATAACTTGAAGATCTGAACTTGTAATTGTCAAATACAGAACTTAAAATTGAAAGCTTATAATTATTATTGTAAATTATAACTTGAAGATCTGAACTTGTAATACTGAATTACAGAACTTAGATTTGTTAAATACAAATTATTATTTCAAATTATAACTTGAAGATCTGAACTTGTAATTGTTAAATACAGAACTTAAAATTGATAGCTTCTAATTATTATTGCAAATTATAATTTGAAGATCTGAACTTGTAATAGACAAATACGCAACTTAGCATTGTTAAATACAAATTGTGATTGCAAATTATAACTTGAAGATCTGAACCTGTAATAGGTAAATACAGAATTTCAAATTGTTAAATTCAAACTAAGATTGCAAATAATAATTTGAAGATCTGAACTTGTAATTGTCAAATTCAGAACTTAAAATTGATAGCTTCAAATTATTATTGTAAATTATAACTTGAAGATCTGAACTTGTAATTGTGAATTACAGAACTTAGATTTGTTAAACTCAAATTATTATTTCAAATTATAACTTGAAGATCTGAACTAGTAATTGTCAAATACAGAACTTAAAATTGATAGCTTCTAATTATTATTGCAAATTATAACTTGAAGATCTGAACTTGTAATAGTCAAATACAGAACTTCGAATTGTTAAATACAAATTATTAGTGCAAATTATAACTTGAAGATCTGAACTTGTAATAGTGAATTACAGAACTTAGATTTGTTAAATTCAAATTATTATTTCAAATTATAACTTGAAGATCTGAACTAGTAATTGACAAATACAGAACTTAAAATTGATAGCTTATAATTATTATTGTAAATTATAACTTGAAGATCTGAACTTGTAATAGTGAATTACAGAACTTAGATTTGTTAGATTCAAATTATTATTTCAAATTATAACTTGAAGATCTGAACTTGTAATTGTCAAATACAGAACTTAAAATTTATAGCTTCTAATTATTATTGCAAATTATAACTTGAAGATCTGAACTTGTAATAGTGAATTACAGAACTTAGATTTGTTAAATACAAATTATTATTTCAAATTATAACTTGAAGATCTGAACTAGTAATTGTCAAATACAGAACTTAAAATTGATAGCTTCTAATTATTATTGCAAATTATAACTTGAAGATCTGAACTTGTAATAGTGAATTATAGAACTTAGATTTGTTAAATTCAAATTATTATTTCTAATTTTAACTTGAAGATCTGAACTTGTAATTGTCAAATACAGAACTTAAAATTGATAGCTTATAATTATAATTCAAATTATAACTTGAAGATCTGAGCTTGTAATAGTGAATACAGAACTTCGAATTGTTAAATACAAATTATTAGTGCAAATTATAACTTGAAGATCTGAACTTGTAATAGATAAACACAGAACTTCCAATTGTTAAATACAAATTATTAGTGCAAATTATAACTTGAAGATCTGAACTTGTAATTGTCAAATACAGAACTTAAAATTGTTAAATACAAATTATTAGTGCAAATTATAACTTGAAGATCTGAACTTGTAATTGTCAAATACAGAAGTTAAAATTGATAGCTTCTAATTATTATTGCAAATTATAACTTGAAGATCTGAACTTGTAATAGTGAATTACAGAACTTAGATTTGTTAAATTTAAAATTATTATTTCAAATTATAACTTGAAGATCTGAACTAGTAATTGTCAAATACAGAACTTAAAATTGATAGCTTATAATTATAATTCAAATTAAAACTTGAAGATCTGAGCTTGTAATAGTCAAATACAGAACTTCGAATTGTTAAATACAAATTATTAGTACAAATTATAACTTGAAGATCTGAACTTGAAATAGATAAATACAGAACTTCGAATTGTTAAATTCAAACTAAGATTGCAAATAATAATTTGAAGATCTGAACTTGTAATAGTCAAATACAGAACTTCTAATTGTTAAATACAAATTATTATTGCAAATTATAACTTGAAGATCTGAACTAGTAATTGTCAAATACATAACTTCTAGTTATTAAATACAAATTATTATTTCCAATTATAACTTGAAGATCTGAACTTGTAATTGTCAAATACAGAACTTAAAATTGATAGCTTCTAATTATTATTGCTAATTATAATTTGAAGATCTGAACTTGTAATTGTGAATTACAGAACTTAGATTTGTTAAATTTAAAATTATTATTTCAAATTATACCTTGAAGATCTGAACTAGTAATTGTCAAACACAGAACTTAAAATTGATAGCTTATAATTATAATTCAAATTATAACTTGAAGATCTGAACTTGTAATTGTCAAATACAGAACTTAAAATTGATAGCTTCTAATTATTATTGCAAATAATAACTTGAAGATCTGAACTTGTAATAGTGAATTACAGAACTTAGATTTGTTAAATACAAATTATTATTTCAAATTATAACTTGAAGATCTGAACTTGTAATTGTTAAATACAGAACTTAAAATTGATAGCTTCTAATTATTATTGCAAATAATAACTTGAAGATCTGAACTTGTAATTTTCAAATACAGAACTTCGAATTGTTAAATACAAATTATTTGTGCAAATTATAACTTGAAGATCTGAACTTGTAATTGTCAAATACAGAACTTAAAATTGAAAGCTTATAATTATTATTGTAAATTATAACTTGAAGATCTGAACTTGTAATACTGAATTACAGAACTTAGATTTGTTAAATACAAATTATTATTTCAAATTATAACTTGAAGATCTGAACTTGTAATTGTTAAATACAGAACTTAAAATTGATAGCTTCTAATTATTATTGCAAATTATAATTTGAAGATCTGAACTTGTAATAGACAAATACGCAACTTAGCATTGTTAAATACAAATTGTGATTGCAAATTATAACTTGAAGATCTGAACCTGTAATAGGTAAATACAGAATTTCAAATTGTTAAATTCAAACTAAGATTGCAAATAATAATTTGAAGATCTGAACTTGTAATTGTCAAATTCAGAACTTAAAATTGATAGCTTCAAATTATTATTGTAAATTATAACTTGAAGATCTGAACTTGTAATTGTGAATTACAGAACTTAGATTTGTTAAACTCAAATTATTATTTCAAATTATAACTTGAAGATCTGAACTAGTAATTGTCAAATACAGAACTTAAAATTGATAGCTTCTAATTATTATTGCAAATTATAACTTGAAGATCTGAACTTGTAATAGTCAAATACAGAACTTCGAATTGTTAAATACAAATTATTAGTGCAAATTATAACTTGAAGATCTGAACTTGTAATAGATAAATACAGAACTTCCAATTGTTAAATTCAAACTAAGATTGCAAATAATAATTTGAAGATCTGAACTTGTAATAGTCAAATACAGAACTTCTAATTGTTAAATACAAATTATTATTGCGAATTATAACTTGAAGATCTGAACTAGTAATTGTCAAATACATAACTTCTAGTTGTTAAATACAAATTATTATTTCCAATTATAACTTGAAGATCTGAACTTGTAATTGTTAAATACAGAACTTAAAATTGATAGCTTCTAATTATTATTGCAAATAATAACTTGAAGATCTGAACTTGTAATTTTCAAATACAGAACTTCGAATTGTTAAATACAAATTATTAGTGCAAATTATAACTTGAAGATCTGAACTTGTAATTGTCAAATACAGAACTTAAAATTGAAAGCTTATAATTATTATTGTAAATTATAACTTGAAGATCTGAACTTGTAATACTGAATTACAGAACTTAGATTTGTTAAATACAAATTATTATTTCAAATTATAACTTGAAGATCTGAACTTGTAATTGTTAAATACAGAACTTAAAATTGATAGCTTCTAATTATTATTGCAAATTATAATTTGAAGATCTGAACTTGTAATAGACAAATACGCAACTTAGCATTGTTAAATACAAATTGTGATTGCAAATTATAACTTGAAGATCTGAACCTGTAATAGGTAAATACAGAATTTCAAATTGTTAAATTCAAACTAAGATTGCAAATAATAATTTGAAGATCTGAACTTGTAATTGTCAAATTCAGAACTTAAAATTGATAGCTTCAAATTATTATTGTAAATTATAACTTGAAGATCTGAACTTGTAATTGTCAAATACATAACTTCTAGTTATTAAATACAAATTATTATTTCCAATTATAACTTGAAGATCTGAACTTGTAATTGTCAAATACAGAACTTAAAATTGATAGCTTCTAATTATTATTGCTAATTATAATTTGAAGATCTGAACTTGTAATTGTGAATTACAGAACTTAGATTTGTTAAATTTAAAATTATTATTTCAAATTATACCTTGAAGATCTGAACTAGTAATTGTCAAACACAGAACTTAAAATTGATAGCTTATAATTATAATTCAAATTATAACTTGAAGATCTGAACTTGTAATTGTCAAATACAGAACTTAAAATTGATAGCTTCTAATTATTATTGCAAATAATAACTTGAAGATCTGAACTTGTAATAGTGAATTACAGAACTTAGATTTGTTAAATACAAATTACTATTTCAAATTATAACTTGAAGATCTGAACTTGTAATTGTTAAATACAGAACTTAAAATTGATAGCTTCTAATTATTATTGCAAATAATAACTTGAAGATCTGAACTTGTAATTTTCAAATACAGAACTTCGAATTGTTAAATACAAATTATTAGTGCAAATTATAACTTGAAGATCTGAACTTGTAATTGTCAAATACAGAACTTAAAATTGAAAGCTTATAATTATTATTGTAAATTATAACTTGAAGATCTGAACTTGTAATACTGAATTACAGAACTTAGATTTGTTAAATACAAATTATTATTTCAAATTATAACTTGAAGATCTGAACTTGTAATTGTTAAATACAGAACTTAAAATTGATAGCTTCTAATTATTATTGCAAATTATAATTTGAAGATCTGAACTTGTAATAGACAAATACGCAACTTAGCATTGTTAAATACAAATTGTGATTGCAAATTATAACTTGAAGATCTGAACCTGTAATAGGTAAATACAGAATTTCAAATTGTTAAATTCAAACTAAGATTGCAAATAATAATTTGAAGATCTGAACTTGTAATTGTCAAATTCAGAACTTAAAATTGATAGCTTCAAATTATTATTGTAAATTATAACTTGAAGATCTGAACTTGTAATTGTGAATTACAGAACTTAGATTTGTTAAACTCAAATTATTATTTCAAATTATAACTTGAAGATCTGAACTAGTAATTGTCAAATACAGAACTTAAAATTGATAGCTTCTAATTATTATTGCAAATTATAACTTGAAGATCTGAACTTGTAATAGTCAAATACAGAACTTCGAATTGTTAAATACAAATTATTAGTGCAAATTATAACTTGAAGATCTGAACTTGTAATAGTGAATTACAGAACTTAGATTTGTTAAATTCAAATTATTATTTCAAATTATAACTTGAAGATCTGAACTAGTAATTGACAAATACAGAACTTAAAATTGATAGCTTATAATTATTATTGTAAATTATAACTTGAAGATCTGAACTTGTAATAGTGAATTACAGAACTTAGATTTGTTAGATTCAAATTATTATTTCAAATTATAACTTGAAGATCTGAACTTGTAATTGTCAAATACAGAACTTAAAATTTATAGCTTCTAATTATTATTGCAAATTATAACTTGAAGATCTGAACTTGTAATAGTGAATTACAGAACTTAGATTTGTTAAATACAAATTATTATTTCAAATTATAACTTGAAGATCTGAACTAGTAATTGTCAAATACAGAACTTAAAATTGATAGCTTCTAATTATTATTGCAAATTATAACTTGAAGATCTGAACTTGTAATAGTGAATTATAGAACTTAGATTTGTTAAATTCAAATTATTATTTCTAATTTTAACTTGAAGATCTGAACTTGTAATTGTCAAATACAGAACTTAAAATTGATAGCTTATAATTATAATTCAAATTATAACTTGAAGATCTGAGCTTGTAATAGTGAATACAGAACTTCGAATTGTTAAATACAAATTATTAGTGCAAATTATAACTTGAAGATCTGAACTTGTAATAGTGAATTACAGAACTTAGATTTGTTAAATTCAAATTATTATTTCAAATTATAACTTGAAGATCTGAACTAGTAATTGTCAAATACAGAACTAAAAATTGATAGCTCCTAATTATTATTTGTAAATTATAACTTGAAGATCTGTACTTGTAATTGTCAAATACAGAACTTAAAATTGATAGCTTCTAATTATTATTTTAAATTATAACTTGAAGATCTGAACTTGTAATTGTCAAATACAGAACTTCTAATTGTTAAATACAAATTATTAGTACAAATTATAACTTGAAGATCTGAACTTGTAATTGTCAAATACAGAACTTAAAATTGATAGCTTCTAATTATTATTGTAAATTATAACTTAAAGATCTGAACTTGTAATAGTGAATTACAGAACTTAGATTTGTTAAATTCAAATTATTATTTCAAAATATAACTTGAAGATCTGAACTAGTAATTGTCAAATACAGAACTTAAAATTGATAGCTTCTCATTATTATTGCAAATTATAACTTGAAGATCTGAACTTGTAATTGTCAAATACAGAACTTAAAATTGATAGCTTCTAATTATTATTTCAAATTATAACTTGAAGATCTGAACTTGTAATTGTCAAATACAGAACTTAAAATTGATAGCTTCTAATTATTATTGCAAATAATAACTTGAAGATCTGAACTTGTAATACTCAAATACAGAACTTCGAATTGTTAAATACAAATTATTAGTGCAAATTATAACTTGAAGATCTGCACTTGTAATAGTGAATTACAGAACTTGGATTTGTTAAATTCAAATTATTATTTCAAATTATAACTTGAAGATCTGAACTTGTAATTGTCAAATACAGAACTTAAAATTTATAGCTTCTAATTATTATTGCAAATTATAACTTGAAGATCTGAACTTGTAATAGTGAATTACAGAACTTAGATTTGTTAAATACAAATTATTATTTCAAATTATAACTTGAAGATCTGAACTAGTAATTGTCAAATACAGAACTTAAAATTGATAGCTTCTAATTATTATTGCAAATTATAACTTGAAGATCTGAACTTGTAATAGTGAATTATAGAACTTAGATTTGTTAAATTCAAATTATTATTTCTAATTTTAACTTGAAGATCTGAACTTGTAATTGTCAAATACAGAACTTAAAATTGATAGCTTATAATTATAATTCAAATTATAACTTGAAGATCTGAGCTTGTAATAGTGAATACAGAACTTCGAATTGTTAAATACAAATTATTAGTGCAAATTATAACTTGAAGATCTGAACTTGTAATAGATAAACACAGAACTTCCAATTGTTAAATACAAATTATTAGTGCAAATTATAACTTGAAGATCTGAACTTGTAATTGTCAAATACAGAACTTAAAATTGTTAAATACAAATTATTAGTGCAAATTATAACTTGAAGATCTGAACTTGTAATTGTCAAATACAGAAGTTAAAATTGATAGCTTCTAATTATTATTGCAAATTATAACTTGAAGATCTGAACTTGTAATAGTGAATTACAGAACTTAGATTTGTTAAATTTAAAATTATTATTTCAAATTATAACTTGAAGATCTGAACTAGTAATTGTCAAATACAGAACTTAAAATTGATAGCTTATAATTATAATTCAAATTAAAACTTGAAGATCTGAGCTTGTAATAGTCAAATACAGAACTTCGAATTGTTAAATACAAATTATTAGTACAAATTATAACTTGAAGATCTGAACTTGAAATAGATAAATACAGAACTTCGAATTGTTAAATTCAAACTAAGATTGCAAATAATAATTTGAAGATCTGAACTTGTAATAGTCAAATACAGAACTTCTAATTGTTAAATACAAATTATTATTGCAAATTATAACTTGAAGATCTGAACTAGTAATTGTCAAATACATAACTTCTAGTTATTAAATACAAATTATTATTTCCAATTATAACTTGAAGATCTGAACTTGTAATTGTCAAATACAGAACTTAAAATTGATAGCTTCTAATTATTATTGCTAATTATAATTTGAAGATCTGAACTTGTAATTGTGAATTACAGAACTTAGATTTGTTAAATTTAAAATTATTATTTCAAATTATACCTTGAAGATCTGAACTAGTAATTGTCAAACACAGAACTTAAAATTGATAGCTTATAATTATAATTCAAATTATAACTTGAAGATCTGAACTTGTAATTGTCAAATACAGAACTTAAAATTGATAGCTTCTAATTATTATTGCAAATAATAACTTGAAGATCTGAACTTGTAATAGTGAATTACAGAACTTAGATTTGTTAAATACAAATTATTATTTCAAATTATAACTTGAAGATCTGAACTTGTAATTGTTAAATACAGAACTTAAAATTGATAGCTTCTAATTATTATTGCAAATAATAACTTGAAGATCTGAACTTGTAATTTTCAAATACAGAACTTCGAATTGTTAAATACAAATTATTAGTGCAAATTATAACTTGAAGATCTGAACTTGTAATTGTCAAATACAGAACTTAAAATTGAAAGCTTATAATTATTATTGTAAATTATAACTTGAAGATCTGAACTTGTAATACTGAATTACAGAACTTAGATTTGTTAAATACAAATTATTATTTCAAATTATAACTTGAAGATCTGAACTTGTAATTGTTAAATACAGAACTTAAAATTGATAGCTTCTAATTATTATTGCAAATTATAATTTGAAGATCTGAACTTGTAATAGACAAATACGCAACTTAGCATTGTTAAATACAAATTGTGATTGCAAATTATAACTTGAAGATCTGAACCTGTAATAGGTAAATACAGAATTTCAAATTGTTAAATTCAAACTAAGATTGCAAATAATAATTTGAAGATCTGAACTTGTAATTGTCAAATTCAGAACTTAAAATTGATAGCTTCAAATTATTATTGTAAATTATAACTTGAAGATCTGAACTTGTAATTGTGAATTACAGAACTTAGATTTGTTAAACTCAAATTATTATTTCAAATTATAACTTGAAGATCTGAACTAGTAATTGTCAAATACAGAACTTAAAATTGATAGCTTCTAATTATTATTGCAAATTATAACTTGAAGATCTGAACTTGTAATAGTCAAATACAGAACTTCGAATTGTTAAATACAAATTATTAGTGCAAATTATAACTTGAAGATCTGAACTTGTAATAGATAAATACAGAACTTCCAATTGTTAAATTCAAACTAAGATTGCAAATAATAATTTGAAGATCTGAACTTGTAATAGTCAAATACAGAACTTCTAATTGTTAAATACAAATTATTATTGCGAATTATAACTTGAAGATCTGAACTAGTAATTGTCAAATACATAACTTCTAGTTGTTAAATACAAATTATTATTTCCAATTATAACTTGAAGATCTGAACTTGTAATTGTTAAATACAGAACTTAAAATTGATAGCTTCTAATTATTATTGCAAATAATAACTTGAAGATCTGAACTTGTAATTTTCAAATACAGAACTTCGAATTGTTAAATACAAATTATTAGTGCAAATTATAACTTGAAGATCTGAACTTGTAATTGTCAAATACAGAACTTAAAATTGAAAGCTTATAATTATTATTGTAAATTATAACTTGAAGATCTGAACTTGTAATACTGAATTACAGAACTTAGATTTGTTAAATACAAATTATTATTTCAAATTATAACTTGAAGATCTGAACTTGTAATTGTTAAATACAGAACTTAAAATTGATAGCTTCTAATTATTATTGCAAATTATAATTTGAAGATCTGAACTTGTAATAGACAAATACGCAACTTAGCATTGTTAAATACAAATTGTGATTGCAAATTATAACTTGAAGATCTGAACCTGTAATAGGTAAATACAGAATTTCAAATTGTTAAATTCAAACTAAGATTGCAAATAATAATTTGAAGATCTGAACTTGTAATTGTCAAATTCAGAACTTAAAATTGATAGCTTCAAATTATTATTGTAAATTATAACTTGAAGATCTGAACTTGTAATTGTCAAATACATAACTTCTAGTTATTAAATACAAATTATTATTTCCAATTATAACTTGAAGATCTGAACTTGTAATTGTCAAATACAGAACTTAAAATTGATAGCTTCTAATTATTATTGCTAATTATAATTTGAAGATCTGAACTTGTAATAGTGAATTACAGAACTTAGATTTGTTAAATTTAAAATTATTATTTCAAATTATACCTTGAAGATCTGAACTAGTAATTGTCAAACACAGAACTTAAAATTGATAGCTTATAATTATAATTCAAATTATAACTTGAAGATCTGAACTTGTAATTGTCAAATACAGAACTTAAAATTGATAGCTTCTAATTATTATTGCAAATAATAACTTGAAGATCTGAACTTGTAATAGTGAATTACAGAACTTAGATTTGTTAAATACAAATTACTATTTCAAATTATAACTTGAAGATCTGAACTTGTAATTGTTAAATACAGAACTTAAAATTGATAGCTTCTAATTATTATTGCAAATAATAACTTGAAGATCTGAACTTGTAATTTTCAAATACAGAACTTCGAATTGTTAAATACAAATTATTAGTGCAAATTATAACTTGAAGATCTGAACTTGTAATTGTCAAATACAGAACTTAAAATTGAAAGCTTATAATTATTATTGTAAATTATAACTTGAAGATCTGAACTTGTAATACTGAATTACAGAACTTAGATTTGTTAAATACAAATTATTATTTCAAATTATAACTTGAAGATCTGAACTTGTAATTGTTAAATACAGAACTTAAAATTGATAGCTTCTAATTATTATTGCAAATTATAATTTGAAGATCTGAACTTGTAATAGACAAATACGCAACTTAGCATTGTTAAATACAAATTGTGATTGCAAATTATAACTTGAAGATCTGAACCTGTAATAGGTAAATACAGAATTTCAAATTGTTAAATTCAAACTAAGATTGCAAATAATAATTTGAAGATCTGAACTTGTAATTGTCAAATTCAGAACTTAAAATTGATAGCTTCAAATTATTATTGTAAATTATAACTTGAAGATCTGAACTTGTAATTGTGAATTACAGAACTTAGATTTGTTAAACTCAAATTATTATTTCAAATTATAACTTGAAGATCTGAACTAGTAATTGTCAAATACAGAACTTAAAATTGATAGCTTCTAATTATTATTGCAAATTATAACTTGAAGATCTGAACTTGTAATAGTCAAATACAGAACTTCGAATTGTTAAATACAAATTATTAGTGCAAATTATAACTTGAAGATCTGAACTTGTAATAGTGAATTACAGAACTTAGATTTGTTAAATTCAAATTATTATTTCAAATTATAACTTGAAGATCTGAACTAGTAATTGACAAATACAGAACTTAAAATTGATAGCTTATAATTATTATTGTAAATTATAACTTGAAGATCTGAACTTGTAATAGTGAATTACAGAACTTAGATTTGTTAGATTCAAATTATTATTTCAAATTATAACTTGAAGATCTGAACTTGTAATTGTCAAATACAGAACTTAAAATTTATAGCTTCTAATTGTTATTGCAAATTATAACTTGAAGATCTGAACTTGTAATAGTGAATTACAGAACTTAGATTTGTTAAATACAAATTATTATTTCAAATTATAACTTGAAGATCTGAACTAGTAATTGTCAAATACAGAACTTAAAATTGATAGCTTCTAATTATTATTGCAAATTATAACTTGAAGATCTGAACTTGTAATAGTGAATTATAGAACTTAGATTTGTTAAATTCAAATTATTATTTCTAATTTTAACTTGAAGATCTGAACTTGTAATTGTCAAATACAGAACTTAAAATTGATAGCTTATAATTATAATTCAAATTATAACTTGAAGATCTGAGCTTGTAATAGTGAATACAGAACTTCGAATTGTTAAATACAAATTATTAGTGCAAATTATAACTTGAAGATCTGAACTTGTAATAGTGAATTACAGAACTTAGATTTGTTAAATTCAAATTATTATTTCAAATTATAACTTGAAGATCTGAACTAGTAATTGTCAAATACAGAACTAAAAATTGATAGCTCCTAATTATTATTGTAAATTATAACTTGAAGATCTGTACTTGTAATTGTCAAATACAGAACTTAAAATTGATAGCTTCTAATTATTATTTTAAATTATAACTTGAAGATCTGAACTTGTAATTGTCAAATACAGAACTTCTAATTGTTAAATACAAATTATTAGTACAAATTATAACTTGAAGATCTGAACTTGTAATTGTCAAATACAGAACTTAAAATTGATAGCTTCTAATTATTATTGTAAATTATAACTTAAAGATCTGAACTTGTAATAGTGAATTACAGAACTTAGATTTGTTAAATTCAAATTATTATTTCAAAATATAACTTGAAGATCTGAACTAGTAATTGTCAAATACAGAACTTAAAATTGATAGCTTCTCATTATTATTGCAAATTATAACTTGAAGATCTGAACTTGTAATTGTCAAATACAGAACTTAAAATTGATAGCTTCTAATTATTATTTCAAATTATAACTTGAAGATCTGAACTTGTAATTGTCAAATACAGAACTTAAAATTGATAGCTTCTAATTATTATTGCAAATAATAACTTGAAGATCTGAACTTGTAATACTCAAATACAGAACTTCGAATTGTTAAATACAAATTATTAGTGCAAATTATAACTTGAAGATCTGCACTTGTAATAGTGAATTACAGAACTTGGATTTGTTAAATTCAAATTATTATTTCAAATTATAACTTGAAGATGTGAACTAGTAATTGTCAAATACAGAACTTAAAATTGATAGCTTCTAATTATTATTGCAAATTATAACTTGAAGATCTGAACTTGTAATAGTGAATTACAGAACTTAGATTTGTTAAATTCAAATTATTATTTCAAATTATAACTTGAAGATCTGAACTAGTAATTGACAAATACAGAACTTAAAATTGATAGCTTATAATTATTATTGTAAATTATAACTTGAAGATCTGAACTTGTAATAGTGAATTACAGAACTTAGATTTGTTAGATTCAAATTATTATTTCAAATTATAACTTGAAGATCTGAACTTGTAATTGTCAAATACAGAACTTAAAATTTATAGCTTCTAATTATTATTGCAAATTATAACTTGAAGATCTGAACTTGTAATAGTGAATTACAGAACTTAGATTTGTTAAATACAAATTATTATTTCAAATTATAACTTGAAGATCTGAACTAGTAATTGTCAAATACAGAACTTAAAATTGATAGCTTCTAATTATTATTGCAAATTATAACTTGAAGATCTGAACTTGTAATAGTGAATTATAGAACTTAGATTTGTTAAATTCAAATTATTATTTCTAATTTTAACTTGAAGATCTGAACTTGTAATTGTCAAATACAGAACTTAAAATTGATAGCTTATAATTATAATTCAAATTATAACTTGAAGATCTGAGCTTGTAATAGTGAATACAGAACTTCGAATTGTTAAATACAAATTATTAGTGCAAATTATAACTTGAAGATCTGAACTTGTAATAGGTAAATACAGAACTTCAAATTGTTAAATTCAAACTAAGATTGCAAATAATAATTTGAAGATCTGAACCTGTAATAGTCAAATACAGAACTTCAAATTGTAAATACAAATTATTAGTGCAAATTATAAATTGTAGATGTGAACTTGTAATTGTCAAATACAGAACTTAAAATTGATAGCTTCTAATTATTATTGCAAATTATAACTTGAAGATCTGAACTTGTAATTGTCAAATACAGAACTTCTAATTGTTAAATACAAAGTATTAGTACAAATTATAACTTGAAGATCTGAACTTGTAATTGTCAAATACAAAACTTAAAATTGATAGTTTCTAATTATTATTGTAAATTATAACTTGAAGATCTGAACTTGTAATTGTCAAATACAGAACTTAAAATTGATAGCTTCTAATTATTATTGTAAATTATAACTTGAAGATCTGAACTTGTAATAGTGAATTACAGAACTTAGATTTGTTAAATTCAAATTATTATTTCAAAATATAACTTGAAGATCTGAACTAGTAATTGTCAAATACATAACTTAAAATTGATAGCTTCTCATTATTATTGCTAATTATAACTTGAAGATCTGAACTTGTAATTGTCAAATACAGAACTTAAAATTGATAGCTTCTAATTATTATTGCAAATAATAACTTGAAGATCTGAACTAGTAATACTCAAATACAGAACTTCGAATTGTTAAATACAAATTATTAGTGCAAATTATAACTTGAAGATCTGCACTTGTAATAGTGAATTACAGAACTTAGATTTGTTAAATTCAAATTATTATTTCAAATTATAACTTGAAGATCTGAACTAGTAATTGTCAAATACAGAACTTAAAATTGATAGCTTATAATTATTATTGTAAATTATAACTTGAAGATCTGAACTTGTAATAGTGAATTACAGAACTTAGATTTGTTAAATTCAAATTATTATTTCAAATTATAACTTGAAGATCTGAACATGTAATTGTCAAATACAGAACTTAAAATTGATAGCTTCTAATTATTATTGCAAATTATAACTTGAAGATCTGAACTTGTAATTGTCAAATACAGAACTTCAAATTGTTAAATTCAAACTAAGATTGCAAATAATAATTTGAAGATCTGAACTTGTAATTGTCAAATACAGAACTTAAAATTGATAGCTTCTAATTATTATTGCAAATTATAACTTGAAGATCTGAACTTGTAATAGTGAATTACAGAACTTAGATTTGTTAAATTCAAATTATTATTTCAAATTATAACTTGAAGATCTGAACTAGTAATAGATAAATACAGAACTTCGAATTGTTAAATTCAAACTAAGATTGCAAATAATAATTTGAAGATCTAAACTTGTAATAGTCAAATACAGAACTTCTAATTGTTAAATACAAATTATTAGTGCAAATTATAACTTGTAGATCTGAACTTGTAATAGGTAAATACAGAACTTCAAATTGTTAAATTAAAACTAAGAATGCAAATAATAATTTGAAGATCTGAACTTGTAATAGTCAAATACAGAACTTCTAATTGTTAAATACAAATTATTAGTGCAAATTGTAACTTGTAGATCTGAACTTGTAATTGTCAAATACAGAACTTAAAATTGATAGCTTCTAATTATTATTGCAAATTATAACTTGAAGATCTGAACTTGTAATAGTGAATTACAGAACTTAGATTTGTTAAATTCAAATTAATATTTCAAATTATAACTTGAAGATCTGAACTAGTAATTGTCAAATACAGAACTTAAAATTGATAGCTTCTAATTATTATTGCAAATTATAACTTGAAGATCTGAACTTGTAATTGTCAAATACAGAACTTAAAATTGATAGCTTCTAATTATTATTTCAAATTATAACTTGAAGATCTGAACTTGTAATTGTCAAATACAGAACTTCTAATTGTTAAATACCAATTATTAGTGCAAATTATAACTTGAAGATCTGAACTTGTAATTGTCAAATACAAAACTTAAAATTGATAGCTTCGAATTATTATTGTAAATTATAACTTGAAGATCTGAACTAGTAATTGTCAAATACAGAACTTAAAATTGATAGCTTCTAATTATTATTGCAAATTATAACTTGAAGATCTGAACTTGTAATTGTCAAATACAGAACTTAAAATTGATAGCTTCTAATTATTATTTCAAATTATAACTTGAAGATCTGAACTTGTAATAGTCAAATACAGAACTTCGAATTGTTAAATACAAATTATTAGTGCAAATTATAACTTGAAGATCTGAACTTGTAATAGGTAAATACAGAACTTCGAATTGTTCAATTCAAACTAAGATTGCAAATAATAATTTGAAGATATGAACTTGTAATAGTCAAATACAGAACTTCTAATTGTTAAAACCAAATTATTAGTGCAAATTATAACTTGTAGATCTGAACTTGTAATTGTCAAATACAGAACTTAAAGTTGATAGCTTCTAATTATTATTCAAATTATAACTAGAAGATCTGAACTTGTAATAGTGAATTACAGAACTTAGATTTGTTAAATTCAAATTATTATTTAAAATTATAACTTGAAGATCTGAACTAGTAACTGTCAAATACAGAACTTAAAATTGATAGCTTATAATTATTATTGTAAATTATAACTTGAAGATCTGAACTTGTAATAGTGAATTACAGAACTTAGATTTGTTAAATTCAAATTATTATTTCAAATTATAACTTGATGATCTGAACTAGTAATTGTCAAATACAGAACTTAAAATTGATAGCTTCTAATTATTATTGCAAATAATAACTTGAAGATCTGAACTAGTAATTGTCAAATGCAGTACTTAAAATTGATAGCTTCTAATTATTATTGCAAATAATAATTTGAAGATCTGTACTTGTAATTGTCAAATACAGAACTTAAAATTGATAGCTTATAATTATAATTCAAATTATAACTTGAAGATCTGAACTTGTAATAGTGAATTACAGAACTTAGATTTGTTAAATTCAAATTAATATTTCAAATTATAACTTGAAGATCTGAACTAGTAATTGTCAAATACAGAACTTAAAAGTGATAGCTTATAATTATTATTGTAAATTATAACTTGAAGATCTGAACTTGTAATAGTGAATTACAGAACTTAGATTTGTTAAATTCAAATTATTATTTCAAATTATAACTTGAAGATCTGAACTTGTAATAGAGAAATACAGAACTTCAATTTGTTAAATTCAAATTATTATTTCAAATTATAACTTGAAGATCTGAACTAGTAATTGTCAAATTCAGAACTTAAAATTGATAGCTTCTAATTATTATTGCAAATTATAACTTGAAGATCTGAACTTGTAATTGTCAACAACAGAACTTAAAATGAATAGCTTCTAATTATTATTTCAAATTATAACTTGAAGATCTGAACTTGTAATTGTCAAATACAGAACTTCAAATTGTTAAATACAAATTATTAGTGCAAATTATAACTTGAAGATCTGAACTTGTAATTGTAAAATACAGAACTTAAAATTGATAGCTTCTAATTATTATTGCAAATTATAACTTGAAGATCTGAACTTGTAATAGTGAATCACAGAACTTAGATTTGTTAAATTCATATTATTATTTCAAATTATAACTTGAAGATCTGAACTAGTCCTTGCCAAATACAGAATTTATAATTGATTGCTTATAATTATTATTGTAAATTATAACTTGAAGATCTGAACTTGTAATTGTCAAATACAGAACTTAAAATTAATAGCTTCTAATTATTATTGCAAATAATAACTTGAAGATCTGAACTTGTAATACTC
The DNA here is from genome assembly GCA_963170105.1 of Cantharis lateralis. Lineage (NCBI taxonomy): Eukaryota > Metazoa > Arthropoda > Insecta > Coleoptera > Cantharidae > Cantharis > Cantharis lateralis. Next base: position 26,710,741 of record OY720627.1, read on the forward strand.
AAATACAGAACTTCGAATTGTTAAATAGAAATTATTATTGCAAATTATAACTTGAAGATTTGAACTTGTAATAGTGAATCACAGAACTTAGATTTGTTAAATTCTTATTATTATTTCAAATTATAACTTGAAGATCTGAACTAGTACTTGTCAAATACAGAACTTAAAATTGATTGCTTATAATTATTATTGTAAATTATAACTTGAAAATCTGAACTTGTAATAGTGAATTATAGAACTTAGATTTGTTAAATTCAAATTATTATTTCAAATTATAACTTGAAGATCTGAACTAGTAATTGTCAAATACAGAACTTAAAATTGATAGCTTCTAATTATTATTGCAAATTATAACTTGAAGATCTGAACTTGTAATTGTCAAATACAGAACTTAAAATTGATAGCTTCTAATTATTATTTCAAATTATAACTTGAAGATCTGAACTTGTAATTGTCAAATACAGAACTTCTAATTGTTAAATACAAATTATTATTTCAAATTATAACTTGAAGATCTGAACTAGTAATTGTCAAATACAGAACTTAAAATTGTTAGCTTATAATTATTATTGTAAATTATAACTTGAAGATCTGAACTTGTAATAGTGAATTACAGAACTTAGATTTGTTAAATTCAAATTATTATTTCAAATTATAACTTGAAGATCTGAACTTGTAATTGTCAAATACAGAACTTCTAATTATTAAATACAAATTATTAGTGCAAATTTATAACTTGAAGATCTGAACTTGTAATTGTCAAATACAGAACTTAAAATTGATAGCTTCTAATTATTATTGCAAATTATAACTTGAAGATCTGAACTTGTAATAGTGAATTACAGAACTTAGATTTGTTAAATTCAAATTATTATTTCAAATTATAACTTGAAGATCTGAACTAGTAATTGTCAAATACAGAACTAAAAATTGATAGCTCCTAATTATTATTGTAAATTATAACTTGAAGATCTGTACTTGTAATTGTCAAATACAGAACTTAAAATTGATAGCTTCTAATTATTATTTTAAATTATAACTTGAAGATCTGAACTTGTAATTGTCAAATACAGAACTTCTAATTGTTAAATACAAACTATTAGTACAAATTATAACTTGAAGATCTGAACTTGTAATTGTCAAATACAGAACTTAAAATTGATAGCTTCTAATTATTATTGTAAATTATAACTTGAAGATCTGAACTTGTAATAGTGAATTACAGAACTTAGATTTGTTAAATTCAAATTATTATTTCAAAATATAACTTGAAGATCTGAACTAGTAATTGTCAAATACAGAACTTAAAATTGATAGCTTCTCATTATTATTGCAAATTATAACTTGAAGATCTGAACTTGTAATTGTCAAATACAGAACTTAAAATTGATAGCTTCTAATTATTATTTCAAATTATAACTTGAAGATCTGAACTTGTAATTGTCAAATACAGAACTTAAAATTGATAGCTTCTAATTATTATTGCAAATAATAACTTGAAGATCTGAACTTGTAATACTCAAATACAGAACTTCGAATTGTTAAATACAAATTATTAGTGCAAATTATAACTTGAAGATCTGCACTTGTAATAGTGAATTACAGAACTTAGATTTGTTAAACTCAAATTATTATTTCAAATTATAACTTGAAGATGTGAACTAGTAATTGTCAAATACAGAACTTAAAATTGATAGCTTCTAATTATTATTGCAAATTATAACTTGAAGATCTGAACTTGTAATAGTGAATTACAGAACTTAGATTTGTTAAATTCAAATTATTATTTCAAATTATAACTTGAAGATCTGAACTAGTAATTGTCAAATACAGAACTTAAAATTGATAGCTTATAATTATTATTGTAAATTATAACTTGAAGATCTGAACTTGTAATAGTGAATTACAGAACTTAGATTTGTTAGATTCAAATTATTATTTCAAATTATAACTTGAAGATCTGAACTTGTAATTGTCAAATACAGAACTTAAAATTGATAGCTTCTAATTATTATTGCAAATTATAACTTGAAGATCTGAACTTGTAATAGTGAATTACAGAACTTAGATTTGTTAAATACAAATTATTATTTCAAATTATAACTTGAAGATCTGAACTAGTAATTGTCAAATACAGAACTTAAAATTGTTAAATACAAATTATTAGTGCAAATTATAACTTGAAGATCTGAACTTGTAATTGTCAAATACAGAACTTAAAATTGATAGCTTCTAATTATTATTGCAAATTATAACTTGAAGATCTGAACTTGTAATAGTGAATTATAGAACTTAGATTTGTTAAATTCAAATTATTATTTCAAATTATAACTTGAAGATCTGAACTTGTAATTGTCAAATACAGAACTTAAAATTGATAGCTTATAATTATAATTCAAATTATAACTTGAAGATCTGAGCTTGTAATAGTGAATACAGAACTTCGAATTGTTAAATACAAATTATTAGTGCAAATTATAACTTGAAGATCTGAACTTGTAATAGGTAAATACAGAACTTCAAATTGTTAAATTCCAACTAAGATTGCAAATAATAATTTGAAGATCTGAACCTGTAATAGTCAAATACAGAACTTCTAATTGTAAATACAAATTATTAGTGCAAATTATAACTTGTAGATCTGAACTTGTAATTGTCAAATACAGAACTTAAAATTGATAGCTTCTAATTATTATTGCAAATTATAACTTGAAGATCTGAACTTGTAATTGTCAAATACAGAACTTCTAATTGTTAAATACAAAGTATTAGTACAAATTATAACTTGAAGATCTGAACTTGTAATTGTCAAATACAAAACTTAAAATTGATAGCTTCTAATTATTATTGTAAATTATAACTTGAAGATCTGAACTTGTAATTGTCAAATACAGAACTTAAAATTGATAGCTTCTAATTATTATTGTAAATTATAACTTGAAGATCTGAACTTGTAATAGTGAATTACAGAACTTAGATTTGTTAAATTCAAATTATTATTTCAAAATATAACTTGAAGATCTGAACTAGTAATTGTCAAATACATAACTTAAAATTGATAGCTTCTCATTATTATTGCTAATTATAACTTGAAGATCTGAACTTGTAATTGTCAAATACAGAACTTAAAATTGATAGCTTCTAATTATTATTGCAAATAATAACTTGAAGATCTGAACTAGTAATACTCAAATACAGAACTTCGAATTGTTAAATACAAATTATTAGTGCAAATTATAACTTGAAGATCTGCACTTGTAATAGTGAATTACAGAACTTAGATTTGTTAAATTCAAATTATTATTTCAAATTATAACTTGAAGATCTGAACTAGTAATTGTCAAATACAGAACTTAAAATTGATAGCTTATAATTATTATTGTAAATTATAACTTGAAGATCTGAACTTGTAATAGTGAATTACAGAACTTAGATTTGTTAAATTCAAATTATTATTTCAAATTATAACTTGAAGATCTGAACATGTAATTGTCAAATACAGAACTTAAAATTGATAGCTTCTAATTATTATAGCAAATTATAACTTGTAGATCTGAACTTGTAATTGTCAAATACAGAACTTCGAATTGTTAAATTCAAACTAAGATTGCAAATAATAATTTGAAGATCTAAACTTGTAATTGTCAAATACAGAACTTCGAATTGTTAAATACAAATTATTAGTGCAAATTATAACTTGAAGATCTGAACTTGTAATAGGTAAATACAGAACTTCAAATTGTTAAATTCCAACTAAGATTGCAAATAATAATTTGAAGATCTGAACCTGTAATAGTCAAATACAGAACTTCTAATTGTAAATACAAATTATTAGTGCAAATTATAACTTGTAGATCTGAACTTGTAATTGTCAAATACAGAACTTAAAATTGATAGCTTCTAATTATTATTGCAAATTATAACTTGAAGATCTGAACTTGTTATTGTCAAATACAGAACTTCTAATTGTTAAATACAAAGTATTAGTACAAATTATAACTTGAAGATCTGAACTTGTAATTGTCAAATACAAAACTTAAAATTGATAGCTTCTAATTATTATTGTAAATTATAACTTGAAGATCTGAACTTGTAATTGTCAAATACAGAACTTAAAATTGATAGCTTCTAATTATTATTGTAAATTATAACTTGAAGATCTGAACTTGTAATAGTGAATTACAGAACTTAGATTTGTTAAATTCAAATTATTATTTCAAATTATAACTTGAAGATCTGAACTTGTAATTGTCAAATACAGAACTTCTAATTATTAAATACAAATTATTAGTGCAAATTTATAACTTGAAGATCTGAACTTGTAATTGTCAAATACAGAACTTAAAATTGATAGCTTCTAATTATTATTGCAAATTATAACTTGAAGATCTGAACTTGTAATAGTGAATTACAGAACTTAGATTTGTTAAATTCAAATTATTATTTCAAATTATAACTTGAAGATCTGAACTAGTAATTGTCAAATACAGAACTAAAAATTGATAGCTCCTAATTATTATTGTAAATTATAACTTGAAGATCTGTACTTGTAATTGTCAAATACAGAACTTAAAATTGATAGCTTCTAATTATTATTTTAAATTATAACTTGAAGATCTGAACTTGTAATTGTCAAATACAGAACTTCTAATTGTTAAATACAAATTATTAGTACAAATTATAACTTGAAGATCTGAACTTGTAATTGTCAAATACAGAACTTAAAATTGATAGCTTCTAATTATTATTGCAAATTATAACTTGAAGATCTGAACTTGTAATAGTGAATCACAGAACTTAGATTTGTTAAATTCATATTATTATTTCAAATTATAACTTGAAGATCTGAACTAGTCCTTGCCAAATACAGAATTTATAATTGATTGCTTATAATTATTATTGTAAATTATAACTTGAAGATCTGAACTTGTAATTGTCAAATACAGAACTTAAAATTAATAGCTTCTAATTATTATTGCAAATAATAACTTGAAGATCTGAACTTGTAATACTCAAATACAGAACTTCGAATTGTTAAATAGAAATTATTATTGCAAATTATAACTTGAAGATTTGAACTTGTAATAGTGAATCACAGAACTTAGATTTGTTAAATTCTTATTATTATTTCAAATTATAACTTGAAGATCTGAACTAGTACTTGTCAAATACAGAACTTAAAATTGATTGCTTATAATTATTATTGTAAATTATAACTTGAAAATCTGAACTTGTAATAGTGAATTATAGAACTTAGATTTGTTAAATTCAAATTATTATTTCAAATTATAACTTGAAGATCTGAACTAGTAATTGTCAAATACAGAACTTAAAATTGATAGCTTCTAATTATTATTGCAAATTATAACTTGAAGATCTGAACTTGTAATTGTCAAATACAGAACTTAAAATTGATAGCTTCTAATTATTATTTCAAATTATAACTTGAAGATCTGAACTTGTAATTGTCAAATACAGAACTTCTAATTGTTAAATACAAATTATTATTTCAAATTATAACTTGAAGATCTGAACTAGTAATTGTCAAATACAGAACTTAAAATTGTTAGCTTATAATTATTATTGTAAATTATAACTTGAAGATCTGAACTTGTAATAGTGAATTACAGAACTTAGATTTGTTAAATTCAAATTATTATTTCAAATTATAACTTGAAGATCTGAACTTGTAATTGTCAAATACAGAACTTCTAATTATTAAATACAAATTATTAGTGCAAATTTATAACTTGAAGATCTGAACTTGTAATTGTCAAATACAGAACTTAAAATTGATAGCTTCTAATTATTATTGCAAATTATAACTTGAAGATCTGAACTTGTAATAGTGAATTACAGAACTTAGATTTGTTAAATTCAAATTATTATTTCAAATTATAACTTGAAGATCTGAACTAGTAATTGTCAAATACAGAACTAAAAATTGATAGCTCCTAATTATTATTGTAAATTATAACTTGAAGATCTGTACTTGTAATTGTCAAATACAGAACTTAAAATTGATAGCTTCTAATTATTATTTTAAATTATAACTTGAAGATCTGAACTTGTAATTGTCAAATACAGAACTTCTAATTGTTAAATACAAACTATTAGTACAAATTATAACTTGAAGATCTGAACTTGTAATTGTCAAATACAGAACTTAAAATTGATAGCTTCTAATTATTATTGTAAATTATAACTTGAAGATCTGAACTTGTAATAGTGAATTACAGAACTTAGATTTGTTAAATTCAAATTATTATTTCAAAATATAACTTGAAGATCTGAACTAGTAATTGTCAAATACAGAACTTAAAATTGATAGCTTCTCATTATTATTGCAAATTATAACTTGAAGATCTGAACTTGTAATTGTCAAATACAGAACTTAAAATTGATAGCTTCTAATTATTATTTCAAATTATAACTTGAAGATCTGAACTTGTAATTGTCAAATACAGAACTTAAAATTGATAGCTTCTAATTATTATTGCAAATAATAACTTGAAGATCTGAACTTGTAATACTCAAATACAGAACTTCGAATTGTTAAATACAAATTATTAGTGCAAATTATAACTTGAAGATCTGCACTTGTAATAGTGAATTACAGAACTTAGATTTGTTAAACTCAAATTATTATTTCAAATTATAACTTGAAGATGTGAACTAGTAATTGTCAAATACAGAACTTAAAATTGATAGCTTCTAATTATTATTGCAAATTATAACTTGAAGATCTGAACTTGTAATAGTGAATTACAGAACTTAGATTTGTTAAATTCAAATTATTATTTCAAATTATAACTTGAAGATCTGAACTAGTAATTGTCAAATACAGAACTTAAAATTGATAGCTTATAATTATTATTGTAAATTATAACTTGAAGATCTGAACTTGTAATAGTGAATTACAGAACTTAGATTTGTTAGATTCAAATTATTATTTCAAATTATAACTTGAAGATCTGAACTTGTAATTGTCAAATACAGAACTTAAAATTGATAGCTTCTAATTATTATTGCAAATTATAACTTGAAGATCTGAACTTGTAATAGTGAATTACAGAACTTAGATTTGTTAAATACAAATTATTATTTCAAATTATAACTTGAAGATCTGAACTAGTAATTGTCAAATACAGAACTTAAAATTGTTAAATACAAATTATTAGTGCAAATTATAACTTGAAGATCTGAACTTGTAATTGTCAAATACAGAACTTAAAATTGATAGCTTCTAATTATTATTGCAAATTATAACTTGAAGATCTGAACTTGTAATAGTGAATTATAGAACTTAGATTTGTTAAATTCAAATTATTATTTCAAATTATAACTTGAAGATCTGAACTTGTAATTGTCAAATACAGAACTTAAAATTGATAGCTTATAATTATAATTCAAATTATAACTTGAAGATCTGAGCTTGTAATAGTGAATACAGAACTTCGAATTGTTAAATACAAATTATTAGTGCAAATTATAACTTGAAGATCTGAACTTGTAATAGGTAAATACAGAACTTCAAATTGTTAAATTCCAACTAAGATTGCAAATAATAATTTGAAGATCTGAACCTGTAATAGTCAAATACAGAACTTCTAATTGTAAATACAAATTATTAGTGCAAATTATAACTTGTAGATCTGAACTTGTAATTGTCAAATACAGAACTTAAAATTGATAGCTTCTAATTATTATTGCAAATTATAACTTGAAGATCTGAACTTGTAATTGTCAAATACAGAACTTCTAATTGTTAAATACAAAGTATTAGTACAAATTATAACTTGAAGATCTGAACTTGTAATTGTCAAATACAAAACTTAAAATTGATAGCTTCTAATTATTATTGTAAATTATAACTTGAAGATCTGAACTTGTAATTGTCAAATACAGAACTTAAAATTGATAGCTTCTAATTATTATTGTAAATTATAACTTGAAGATCTGAACTTGTAATAGTGAATTACAGAACTTAGATTTGTTAAATTCAAATTATTATTTCAAAATATAACTTGAAGATCTGAACTAGTAATTGTCAAATACATAACTTAAAATTGATAGCTTCTCATTATTATTGCTAATTATAACTTGAAGATCTGAACTTGTAATTGTCAAATACAGAACTTAAAATTGATAGCTTCTAATTATTATTGCAAATAATAACTTGAAGATCTGAACTAGTAATACTCAAATACAGAACTTCGAATTGTTAAATACAAATTATTAGTGCAAATTATAACTTGAAGATCTGCACTTGTAATAGTGAATTACAGAACTTAGATTTGTTAAATTCAAATTATTATTTCAAATTATAACTTGAAGATCTGAACTAGTAATTGTCAAATACAGAACTTAAAATTGATAGCTTATAATTATTATTGTAAATTATAACTTGGAGATCTGAACTTGTAATAGTGAATTACAGAACTTAGATTTGTTAAATTCAAATTATTATTTCAAATTATAACTTGAAGATCTGAACATGTAATTGTCAAATACAGAACTTAAAATTGATAGCTTCTAATTATTATAGCAAATTATAACTTGTAGATCTGAACTTGTAATTGTCAAATACAGAACTTCGAATTGTTAAATTCAAACTAAGATTGCAAATAATAATTTGAAGATCTAAACTTGTAATTGTCAAATACAGAACTTCGAATTGTTAAATACAAATTATTAGTGCAAATTATAACTTGAAGATCTGAACTTGTAATAGGTAAATACAGAACTTCAAATTGTTAAATTCCAACTAAGATTGCAAATAATAATTTGAAGATCTGAACCTGTAATAGTCAAATACAGAACTTCTAATTGTAAATACAAATTATTAGTGCAAATTATAACTTGTAGATCTGAACTTGTAATTGTCAAATACAGAACTTAAAATTGATAGCTTCTAATTATTATTGCAAATTATAACTTGAAGATCTGAACTTGTAATTGTCAAATACAGAACTTCTAATTGTTAAATACAAAGTATTAGTACAAATTATAACTTGAAGATCTGAACTTGTAATTGTCAAATACAAAACTTAAAATTGATAGCTTCTAATTATTATTGTAAATTATAACTTGAAGATCTGAACTTGTAATTGTCAAATACAGAACTTAAAATTGATAGCTTCTAATTATTATTGTAAATTATAACTTGAAGATCTGAACTTGTAATAGTGAATTACAGAACTTAGATTTGTTAAATTCAAATTATTATTTCAAATTATAACTTGAAGATCTGAACTTGTAATTGTCAAATACAGAACTTCTAATTATTAAATACAAATTATTAGTGCAAATTTATAACTTGAAGATCTGAACTTGTAATTGTCAAATACAGAACTTAAAATTGATAGCTTCTAATTATTATTGCAAATTATAACTTGAAGATCTGAACTTGTAATAGTGAATTACAGAACTTAGATTTGTTAAATTCAAATTATTATTTCAAATTATAACTTGAAGATCTGAACTAGTAATTGTCAAATACAGAACTAAAAATTGATAGCTCCTAATTATTATTGTAAATTATAACTTGAAGATCTGTACTTGTAATTGTCAAATACAGAACTTAAAATTGATAGCTTCTAATTATTATTTTAAATTATAACTTGAAGATCTGAACTTGTAATTGTCAAATACAGAACTTCTAATTGTTAAATACAAATTATTAGTACAAATTATAACTTGAAGATCTGAACTTGTAATTGTCAAATACAGAACTTAAAATTGATAGCTTCTAATTATTATTGTAAATTATAACTTAAAGATCTGAACTTGTAATAGTGAATTACAGAACTTAGATTTGTTAAATTCAAATTATTATTTCAAAATATAACTTGAAGATCTGAACTAGTAATTGTCAAATACAGAACTTAAAATTGATAGCTTCTCATTATTATTGCAAATTATAACTTGAAGATCTGAACTTGTAATTGTCAAATACAGAACTTAAAATTGATAGCTTCTAATTATTATTTCAAATTATAACTTGAAGATCTGAACTTGTAATTGTCAAATACAGAACTTAAAATTGATAGCTTCTAATTATTATTGCAAATAATAACTTGAAGATCTGAACTTGTAATACTCAAATACAGAACTTCGAATTGTTAAATACAAATTATTAGTGCAAATTATAACTTGAAGATCTGCACTTGTAATAGTGAATTACAGAACTTGGATTTGTTAAATTCAAATTATTATTTCAAATTATAACTTGAAGATGTGAACTAGTAATTGTCAAATACAGAACTTAAAATTGATAGCTTCTAATTATTATTGCAAATTATAACTTGAAGATCTGAACTTGTAATAGTGAATTACAGAACTTAGATTTGTTAAATTCAAATTATTATTTCAAATTATAACTTGAAGATCTGAACTAGTAATTGACAAATACAGAACTTAAAATTGATAGCTTATAATTATTATTGTAAATTATAACTTGAAGATCTGAACTTGTAATAGTGAATTACAGAACTTAGATTTGTTAGATTCAAATTATTATTTCAAATTATAACTTGAAGATCTGAACTTGTAATTGTCAAATACAGAACTTAAAATTGATAGCTTCTAATTATTATTGCAAATTATAACTTGAAGATCTGAACTTGTAATAGTGAATTACAGAACTTAGATTTGTTAAATACAAATTATTATTTCAAATTATAACTTGAAGATCTGAACTAGTAATTGTCAAATACAGAACTTAAAATTGATAGCTTCTAATTATTATTGCAAATTATAACTTGAAGATCTGAACTTGTAATAGTGAATTATAGAACTTAGATTTGTTAAATTCAAATTATTATTTCTAATTTTAACTTGAAGATCTGAACTTGTAATTGTCAAATACAGAACTTAAAATTGATAGCTTATAATTATAATTCAAATTATAACTTGAAGATCTGAGCTTGTAATAGTGAATACAGAACTTCGAATTGTTAAATACAAATTATTAGTGCAAATTATAACTTGAAGATCTGAACTTGTAATAGGTAAATACAGAACTTCAAATTGTTAAATTCAAACTAAGATTGCAAATAATAATTTGAAGATCTGAACCTGTAATAGTCAAATACAGAACTTCAAATTGTAAATACAAATTATTAGTGCAAATTATAAATTGTAGATCTGAACTTGTAATTGTCAAATACAGAAGTTAAAATTGATAGCTTCTAATTATTATTGCAAATTATAACTTGAAGATCTGAACTTGTAATTGTCAAATACAGAACTTCTAATTGTTAAATACAAAGTATTAGTACAAATTATAACTTGAAGATCTGAACTTGTAATTGTCAAATACAAAACTTAAAATTGATAGTTTCTAATTATTATTGTAAATTATAACTTGAAGATCTGAACTTGTAATTGTCAAATACAGAACTTAAAATTGATAGCTTCTAATTATTATGGTAAATTATAACTTGAAGATCTGAACTTGTAATAGTGAATTACAGAACTTAGATTTGTTAAATTCAAATTATTATTTCAAAATATAACTTGAAGATCTGAACTAGTAATTGTCAAATACATAACTTAAAATTGATAGCTTCTCATTATTATTGCTAATTATAACTTGAAGATCTGAACTTGTAATTGTCAAATACAGAACTTAAAATTGATAGCTTCTAATTATTATTGCAAATAATAACTTGAAGATCTGAACTAGTAATACTCAAATACAGAACTTCGAATTGTTAAATACAAATTATTAGTGCAAATTATAACTTGAAGATCTGCACTTGTAATAGTGAATTACAGAACTTAGATTTGTTAAATTCAAATTATTATTTCAAATTATAACTTGAAGATCTGAACTAGTAATTGTCAAATACAGAACTTAAAATTGATAGCTTATAATTATTATTGTAAATTATAACTTGAAGATCTGAACTTGTAATAGTGAATTACAGAACTTAGATTTGTTAAATTCAAATTATTATTTCAAATTATAACTTGAAGATCTGAACATGTAATTGTCAAATACAGAACTTCGAATTGTTAAATACAAATTATTAGTGCAAATTATAACTTGAAGATCTGAACTTGTAATAGGTAAATACAGAACTTCAAATTGTTAAATTCCAATTAAGATTGCAAATAATAATTTGAAGATCTGAACCTGTAATAGTCAAATACAGAACTTAAAATTGATAACTTCTAATTATTATTGCAAATTATAACTTGAAGATCTGAACTTGTAATTGTCAAATACAGAACTTAAAATTGATAGCTTCTAATTATTATTTCAAATTATAACTTGAAGATCTGAACTTGTAATTGTCAAATACAGAACCTAAAATTGATAGCTTATAATTATCATTGTAAATTATAACTTGAAGATCTGAACTTGTAATAGTGAATTACAGAACTTATATTTGTTAAATTCAAATTATTATTTCAAATTATAACTTGAAGATCTGAACTTGTAATTGTCAAATACAGAACTTCTAATTATTAAATACAAATTATTAGTGCAAATTTATAACGTGAAGATCTGAACTAGTAATTGTCAAATACGGAACTTAAAATTGATAGCTTCTAATTATTTTTGCAAATTATAACTTGAAGATCTGAACTTGTAATAGTGAATTACAGAACTTAGATTTGTTAAATTCAAATTATTATTTCAAATTATAACTTGAAGATCTGAACTAGTAATTGTCAAATACAGAACTAAAAATTGATAGCTTCTAATTATTATTGCAAATTATAACTAGAAGATCTGAACTTGTAATTGTCAAATACAGAACTTAAAATTGATAGCTTCTAATTATTATTTTAAATTATAACTTGAAGATCTGAACTTGTAATTGTCAAATACAGAACTTCTAATTGTTAAATACAAATTATTAGTACAAATTATAACTTGAAGATCTGAACTTGTAATTGTCAAATACAGAACTTAAAATTGATAGCTTCTAATTATTATTCTAAATTATAACTTGAAGAACTGAACTTGTAATAGTGAATTACAGAACTTAGATTTGTTAAATTCAAATTATTATTTCAAAATATAACTTGAAGATCTGAACTAGTAATTGTCAAATACAGAACTTAAAATTGATAGCTTCTCATTATTATTGCAAATTATAACTTGAAGATCTGAACTTGTAATTGTCACATACAGAACTTAAAATTGATAGCTTCTAATTATTATTTCAAATTATAACTTGAAGATCTGAACTTGTAATTGTCAAATACAGAACTTAAAATTGATAGCTTCTAATTATTATTGCAAATAATAACTTTTAGATCTGAACTTGTAATACTCAAATACAGAACTTCGAATTGTTAAATACAAATTATTAGTGCAAATTATAACTTGAAGATCTGCACTTGTAATAGTGAATTACAGAACTTAGATTTGTTAAATTCAAATTATTATTTCAAATTATAACTTGAAGATGTGAACTAGTAATTGTCAAATACAGAACTTAAAATTGATAACTTCTAATTATTATTGCAAATTATAACTTGAAGATCTGAACTTGTAATAGTGAATTACAGAACTTAGATTTGTTAAATTCAAATTATTATTTCAAATTATAACTTGAAGATTTGAACTAGTAATTGTCAAATACAGAACTTAAAATTGATAGCTTATAATTATTATTGTAAATCATAGCTAGAAGCTCTGAACTTGTAATAGTGAATTACAGAACTTAGATTTGTTAGATTCAAATTATTATTTCAAATTATAACTTGAAGATCTGAACTTGTAATTGTCAACAACAGATCTTAAAATGGATAGCTTCTAATTATTATTTCAAATTATAACTTGAAGATCTGAACTTGTAATTGTCAAATACAGAACTTCTAATTGTTAAATACAAATTATTAGTGCAAATTATAACTTGAAGATCTGAACTTGTAATTGTAAAATTCAGAACTTAAAATTGATAGCTTCTAATTATTATTGCAAATTATAACTTGAAGATCTGAACTTGTAATAGTGAATCACAGAACTTAGATTTGTTAAATTCATATTATTATTTCAAATTATAACTTGAAGATCTGAACTAGTACTTGTCAAATACAGAACTTAAAATTGATTGCTTATAATTATTATTGTAAATTATAACTTGAAGATCTGAACTTGTAATAGTGAATTATAGAACTTAGATTTGTTAAATTCAAATTATTATTTCAAATTATAACTTGAAGATCTGAACTAGTAATTGTCAAATACAGAACTTAAAATTGATAGCTTCTAATTATTATTGCAAATTATAACTTGAAGATCTGAACTTGTAATTGTCAAATACAGAACTTAAAATTGATAGCTTCTAATTATTATTTTAAATTATAACTTGAAGATCTGAACTAGTAATTGTCAAATAAAGAACTTAAAATTGATAGCTTATAATTATCATTGTAAATTATAACTTGAAGATCTGAACTTGTAATAGTGAATTATGGAACTTGGATTTGTTAAATTCAAATTATTATTTCAAATTATAACTTGAAGATCTGAACTTGTAATTGTCAAATACAGAACTTCTAATTATTAAATACAAATTATTAGTGCAAATTTATAACTTGAAGATCTGAACTAGTAATTGTCAAATACAGAACTTAAAATTGATAGCTTCTAATTATTATTGCAAATTATAACTTGAAGATCTGAACTTGTAATAGTGAATTACAGAACTTAGATTTGTTAAATTCAAATTATTATTTCAAATTATAACTTGAAGATCTGAACTAGTAATTGTCAAATACAGAACTAAAAATTGATAGCTTCTAATTATTATTGCAAATTATAACTTGAAGATCTGAACTTATAATTGTCAAATACAGAACTTAAAATTGATAGCTTCTAATTATTATTTTAAATTATAACTTGAAGATCTGAACTTGTAATTGTCAAATACAGAACTTCTAATTGTTAAATACAAATTATTAGTACAAATTATAACTTGAAGATCTGAACTTGTAATTGTAAATACAGAACTTAAAATTGATAGCTTCTAATTATTATTGTAAATTATAACTTGAAGATCTGAACTTGTAATAGTGAATTACAGAACTTAGATTTGTTAAATTCAAATTATTATTTCAAAATATAACTTGAAGTTCTGAACTAGTAATTGTCAAATACAGAACTTAAAATTGATAGCTTCTCATTATTATTGCAAATTATAACTTGAAGATCTGAACTTGTAATTGTCAAATACAGAACTTAAAATTGATAGCTTCTAATTATTATTTCAAATTATAACTTGAAGATCTGAACTTGTAATTGTCAAATACAGCACTTAAAATTGATAGCTTCTAATTATTATTGCAAATAATAACTTGAAGATCTGAACTTGTAATACTCAAATACAGAACTTCGAATTGTTAAATACTAATTATTAGTGCAAATTATAACTTGAAGATCTGCACTTGTAATAGTGAATTACAGAACTTAGATTTGTTAAATTCAAATTATTATTTCAAATTATAACTTGAAGATGTGAACTAGTAATTGTCAAATACAGAACTTAAAATTGATAGCTTCTAATTATTATTGCAAATTATAACTTGAAGATCTGAACTTGTAATAGTGAATTACAGAACTTAGATTTGTTAAATTCAAATTATTATTTCAAATTATAACTTGAAGATCTGAACTAGTAATTGTCAAATACAGAACTTAAAATTGATAGCTTATAATTATTATTGTAAATTATAACTTGAAGATCTGAACTTGTAATAGTGAATTACAGAACTTAGATTTGTTAGATTCAAATTAATATTTCAAATTATAACTTGAAGATCTGAACTTGTAATTGTCAAATACAGAACTTAAAATTGATAGCTTCTAATTATTATTGCAAATTATAACTTGAAGATCTTAACTTGTAATAGTGAATTACAGAACTTAGATTTGTTAAATTCAAATTATTATTTCAAATTATAACTTGAAGATCTGAACTAGTAATTGTCAAATACAGAACTTAAAATTGTTTAATACAAATTATTAGTGCAAATTATAACTTGAAGATCTGAACTTGTAATTGTCAAATACAGAACTTAAAATTGATAGCTTCTAATTATTATTGCAAATTATAACTTGAAGATCTGAACTTGTAATAGTGAATTATAGAACTTAGATTTGTTAAATTCAAATTATTATTTCAAATTATAACTTGAAGATCTGAACTTGTAATAGTCAAATACAGAACTTCCGATTATTAAATACAAATTATTAGTGCAAATTATAACTTGAAGATCTGTACTAGAAATTGTCAAATTCACAACTTCTAATTATTAAATACAAATTATTAGTGCAAATTATAACTTGTAGATCTGAACTTGTAATTGTCAAATACAGAACTTAAAATTGATAGCTTCTAATTATTATTGCAAATTATAACTTGAAGATCTGAACTTCTAATAGTGAATTACAGAACTTAGATTTGTTAAATTCTAATTAATATTTCAAATTATAACTTGAAGATCTGAACTAGTAATTGTCAAATACAGAACTTAAAATTGATAGCTTATAATTATTATTGTAAATTAAAACTTGAAGATTTGAACTTGTAATAGTGAATTACAGAACTTAGATTTGTTAAATTCAAATTATTATTTCAAATTATAACTTGAAGATCTGAACTAGTAATAGTGAATTACAGAACTTAGATTTGTTAAATTCAAATTATTATTTCAAATTATAACTTGAAGATCTGAACTAGTAATTGTCAAATACAGAACTTAAAATTGATAGCTTCTAATTTGTATTGCAAATTATAACTTGAAGATCTGAACTTGTAATTGTCAACAACAGATCTTAAAATGGATAGCTTCTAATTATTATTTCAAATTATAACTTGAAGATCTGAACTTGTAATTGTCAAATACAGAACTTCTAATTGTTAAATACAAATTATTAGTGCAAATTATAACTTGAAGATCTGAACTTGTAATTGTAAAATACAGAACTTAAAATTGATAGCTTCTAATTATTATTGCAAATTATAACTTGAAGATCTGAACTTGTAATAGTGAATCACAGAACTTAGATTTGTTAAATTCATATTATTATTTCAAATTATAACTTGAAGATCTGAACTAGTACTTGTCAAATACAGAACTTAAAATTGATTGCTTATAATTATTATTGTAAATTATAACTTGAAGATCTGAACTTGTAATAGTGAATTATAGAACTTAGATTTGTTAAATTCAAATTATTATTTCAAATTATAACTTGAAGATCTGAAGTAGTAATTGTCAAATACAGAACTTAAAATTGATAGCTTCTAATTATTATTGCAAATTAAAACTTGAAGATCTGAACTTGTAATTGTCAAATACAGAACTTAAAATTGATAGCTTCTAATTATTATTGCAAATTATAACTTGAAGATCTGAACTTGTAATAGTGAATTATAGAACTTAGATTTGTTAAATTCAAATTATTATTTCAAATTATAACTTGAAGATCTGAACTTGTAATAGTCAAATACAGAACTTCTGATTATTAAATACAAATTATTAGTGCAAATTATAACTTGAAGATCTGAACTAGAAATTGTCAAATTCACAACTTCTAATTATTAAATACAAATTATAAGTGCAAATTATAACTTGTAGATCTGAACTTGTAATTGTCAAATACAGAACTTAAAATTGATAGCTTCTAATTATTATTGCAAATTATAACTTGAAGATCTGAACTTCTAATAGTGAATTACAGAACTTAGATTTGTTAAATTCTAATTAATATTTCAAATTATAACTTGAAGATCTGAACTAGTAATTGTCAAATACAGAACTTAAAATTGATAGCTTATAATTATTATTGTAAATTAAAACTTGAAGATTTGAACTTGTAATAGTGAATTACAGAACTTAGATTTGTTAAATTCAAATTATTATTTCAAATTATAACTTGAAGATCTGAACTAGTAATAGTGAATTACAGAACTTAGATTTGTTAAATTCAAATTATTATTTCAAATTATAACTTGAAGATCTGAACTAGTAATTGTCAAATACAGAACTTAAAATTGATAGCTTCTAATTTGTATTGCAAATTATAACTTGAAGATCTGAACTTGTAATTGTCAACAACAGATCTTAAAATGGATAGCTTCTAATTATTATTTCAAATTATAACTTGAAGATCTGAACTTGTAATTGTCAAATACAGAACTTCTAATTGTTAAATACAAATTATTAGTGCAAATTATAACTTGAAGATCTGAACTTGTAATTGTAAAATACAGAACTTAAAATTGATAGCTTCTAATTATTATTGCAAATTATAACTTGAAGATCTGAACTTGTAATAGTGAATCACAGAACTTAGATTTGTTAAATTCATATTATTATTTCAAATTATAACTTGAAGATCTGAACTAGTACTTGTCAAATACAGAACTTAAAATTGATTGCTTATAATTATTATTGTAAATTATAACTTGAAGATCTGAACTTGTAATAGTGAATTATAGAACTTAGATTTGTTAAATTCAAATTATTATTTCAAATTATAACTTGAAGATCTGAAGTAGTAATTGTCAAATACAGAACTTAAAATTGATAGCTTCTAATTATTATTGCAAATTAAAACTTGAAGATCTGAACTTGTAATTGTCAAATTCAGAACTTAAAATTGATAGCTTCTAATTATTATTTCAAATTATAACTTGAAGATCTGAACTTGTAATTGTCAAATACAGAACTTCTAATTGTTAAGTACAAATTATTATTTCAAATTATAACTTGAAGATCTGAACTTGTAATTGTAAAATACAGAACTTAAAATTGATAGCTTCTAATTATTATTGCAAATTATAACTTGAAGATCTGAACTTGTAATAGTGAATCACAGAACTTAGATTTGTTAAATTCATATTATTATTTCAAATTATAACTTGAAGATCTGAACTAGTACTTGTCAAATACAGAACTTAAAATTGATTGCTTATAATTATTATTGTAAATTATAACTTGAAGATCTGAACTTGTAATAGTGAATTATAGAACTTAGATTTGTTAAATTCAAATTATTATTTCAAATTATAACTTGAAGATCTGAACTAGTAATTGTCAAATACAGAACTTAAAATTGATAGCTTCTAATTATTATTGCAAATTATAACTTGAAGATCTGAACTTGTAATTGTCAAATACAGAACTTAAAATTGATAGCTTCTAATTATTATTTTAAATTATAACTTGAAGATCTGAACTAGTAATTGTCAAATAAAGAACTTAAAATTGATAGCTTATAATTATCATTGTAAATTATAACTTGAAGATCTGAACTTGTAATAGTGAATTATGGAACTTGGATTTGTTAAATTCAAATTATTATTTCAAATTATAACTTGAAGATCTGAACTTGTAATTGTCAAATACAGAACTTCTAATTATTAAATACAAATTATTAGTGCAAATTTATAACTTGAAGATCTGAACTAGTAATTGTCAAATACAGAACTTAAAATTGATAGCTTCTAATTATTATTGCAAATTATAACTTGAAGATCTGAACTTGTAATAGTGAATTACAGAACTTAGATTTGTTAAATTTCTAATTATTATTTCAAATTATAACTTGAAGATCTGAACTAGTAATTGTCAAATACAGAACTAAAAATTGATAGCTTCTAATTATTATTGCAAATTATAACTTGAAGATCTGAACTTGTAATTGTCAAATACAGAACTTAAAATTGATAGCTACTAATTATTATTTTAAATTATAACTTGAAGATCTGAACTTGTAATTGTCAAATACAGAACTTCTAATTGTTAAATACAAATTATTAGTACAAATTATAACTTGAAGATCTGAACTTGTAATTGTCAAATACAGAACTTAAAATTGATAGCTTCTAATTATTATTGTAAATTATAACTTGAAGATCTGAACTTGTAATAGTGAATTACAGAACTTAGATTTGTTAAATTCAAATTATTATTTCAAAATATAACTTGAAGTTCTGAACTAGTAATTGTCAAATACAGAACTTAAAATTGATAGCTTCTCATTATTATTGCAAATTATAACTTGAAGATCTGAACTTGTAATTGTCAAATACAGAACTTAAAATTGATAGCTTCTAATTATTATTTCAAATTATAACTTGAAGATCTGAACTTGTAATTGTCAAATACAGCACTTAAAATTGATAGCTTCTAATTATTATTGCAAATAATAACTTGAAGATCTGAACTTGTAATACTCAAATACAGAACTTCGAATTGTTAAATACTAATTATTAGTGCAAATTATAACTTGAAGATCTGCACTTGTAATAGTGAATTACAGAACTTAGATTTGTTAAATTCAAATTATTATTTCAAATTATAACTTGAAGATGTGAACTAGTAATTGTCAAATACAGAACTTAAAATTGATAGCTTCTAATTATTATTGCAAATTATAACTTGAAGATCTGAACTTGTAATAGTGAATTACAGAACTTAGATTTGTTAAATTCAAATTATTATTTCAAATTATAACTTGAAGATCTGAACTAGTAATTGTCAAATACAGAACTTAAAATTGATAGCTTATAATTATTATTGTAAATTATAACTTGAAGATCTGAACTTGTAATAGTGAATTACAGAACTTAGATTTGTTAGATTCAAATTAATATTTCAAATTATAACTTGAAGATCTGAACTTGTAATTGTCAAATACAGAACTTAAAATTGATAGCTTCTAATTATTATTGCAAATTATAACTTGAAGATCTGAACTTGTAATAGTGAATTATAGAACTTAGATTTGTTAAATTCAAATTATTATTTCAAATTATAACTTGAAGATCTGAACTTGTAATAGTCAAATACAGAACTTCTGATTATTAAATACAAATTATTAGTGCAAATTATAACTTGAAGATCTGAACTAGAAATTGTCAAATTCACAACTTCTAATTATTAAATACAAATTATTAGTGCAAATTATAACTTGTAGATCTGAACTTGTAATTGTCAAATACAGAACTTAAAATTGATAGCTTCTAATTATTATTGCAAATTATAACTTGAAGATCTGAACTTGTAATAGTGAATCACAGAACTTAGATTTGTTAAATTCATATTATTATTTCAAATTATAACTTGAAGATCTGAACTAGTACTTGTCAAATACAGAACTTAAAATTGATTGCTTATAATTATTATTGTAAATTATAACTTGAAGATCTGAACTTGTAATAGTGAATTATAGAACTTAGATTTGTTAAATTCAAATTATTATTTCAAATTATAACTTGAAGATCTGAAGTAGTAATTGTCAAATACAGAACTTAAAATTGATAGCTTCTAATTATTATTGCAAATTAAAACTTGAAGATCTGAACTTGTAATTGTCAAATTCAGAACTTAAAATTGATAGCTTCTAATTATTATTTCAAATTATAACTTGAAGATCTGAACTTGTAATTGTCAAATACAGAACTTCTAATTGTTAAGTACAAATTATTATTTCAAATTATAACTTGAAGATCTGAACTTGTAATTGTAAAATACAGAACTTAAAATTGATAGCTTCTAATTATTATTGCAAATTATAACTTGAAGATCTGAACTTGTAATAGTGAATCACAGAACTTAGATTTGTTAAATTCATATTATTATTTCAAATTATAACTTGAAGATCTGAACTAGTACTTGTCAAATACAGAACTTAAAATTGATTGCTTATAATTATTATTGTAAATTATAACTTGAAGATCTGAACTTGTAATAGTGAATTATAGAACTTAGATTTGTTAAATTCAAATTATTATTTCAAATTATAACTTGAAGATCTGAACTAGTAATTGTCAAATACAGAACTTAAAATTGATAGCTTCTAATTATTATTGCAAATTATAACTTGAAGATCTGAACTTGTAATTGTCAAATACAGAACTTAAAATTGATAGCTTCTAATTATTAATTTAAATTATAACTTGAAGATCTGAACTAGTAATTGTCAAATAAAGAACTTAAAATTGATAGCTTATAATTATCATTGTAAATTATAACTTGAAGATCTGAACTTGTAATAGTGAATTATGGAACTTGGATTTGTTAAATTCAAATTATTATTTCAAATTATAACTTGAAGATCTGAACTTGTAATTGTCAAATACAGAACTTCTAATTATTAAATACAAATTATTAGTGCAAATTTATAACTTGAAGATCTGAACTAGTAATTGTCAAATACAGAACTTAAAATTGATAGCTTCTAATTATTATTGCAAATTATAACTTGAAGATCTGAACTTGTAATAGTGAATTACAGAACTTAGATTTGTTAAATTCAAATTATTATTTCAAATTATAACTTGAAGATCTGAACTAGTAATTGTCAAATACAGAACTAAAAATTGATAGCTTCTAATTATTATTGCAAATTATAACTTGAAGATCTGAACTTGTAATTGTCAAATACAGAACTTAAAATTGATAGCTACTAATTATTATTTTAAATTATAACTTGAAGATCTGAACTTGTAATTGTCAAATACAGAACTTCTAATTGTTAAATACAAATTATTAGTACAAATTATAACTTGAAGATCTGAACTTGTAATTGTCAAATACAGAACTTAAAATTGATAGCTTCTAATTATTATTGTAAATTATAACTTGAAGATCTGAACTTGTAATAGTGAATTACAGAACTTAGATTTGTTAATTTCAAATTATTATTTCAAAATATAACTTGAAGTTCTGAACTAGTAATTGTCAAATACAGAACTTAAAATTGATAGCTTCTCATTATTATTGCAAATTATAACTTGAAGATCTGAACTTGTAATTGTCAAATACAGAACTTAAAATTGATAGCTTCTAATTATTATTTCAAATTATAACTTGAAGATCTGAACTTGTAATTGTCAAATACAGCACTTAAAATTGATAGCTTCTAATTATTATTGCAAATAATAACTTGAAGATCTGAACTTGTAATACTCAAATACAGAACTTCGAATTGTTAAATACTAATTATTAGTGCAAATTATAACTTGAAGATCTGCACTTGTAATAGTGAATTACAGAACTTAGATTTGTTAAATTCAAATTATTATTTCAAATTATAACTTGAAGATGTGAACTAGTAATTGTCAAATACAGAACTTAAAATTGATAGCTTCTAATTATTATTGCAAATTATAACTTGAAGATCTGAACTTGTAATAGTGAATTACAGAACTTAGATTTGTTAAATTCTAATTATTATTTCAAATTATAACTTGAAGATCTGAACTAGTAATTGTCAAATACAGAACTTAAAATTGATAGCTTATAATTATTATTGTAAATTATAACTTGAAGATCTGAACTTGTAATAGTGAATTACAGAACTTAGATTTGTTAGATTCAAATTAATATTTCAAATTATAACTTGAAGATCTGAACTTGTAATTGTCAAATACAGAACTTAAAATTGATAGCTTCTAATTATTATTGCAAATTATAACTTGAAGATCTTAACTTGTAATAGTGAATTACAGAACTTAGATTTGTTAAATTCAAATTATTATTTCAAATTATAACTTGAAGATCTGAACTAGTAATTGTAAATACAGAACTTAAAATTGTTTACTACAAATTATTAGTGCAAATTATAACTTGAAGATCTGAACTTGTAATTGTCAAATACAGAACTTAAAATTGATAGCTTCTAATTATTATTGCAAATTATAACTTGAAGATCTGAACTTGTAATAGTGAATTATAGAACTTAGATTTGTTAAATTCAAATTATTATTTCAAATTATAACTTGAAGATCTGAACTTGTAATAGTCAAATACAGAACTTCTGATTATTAAATACAAATTATTAGTGCAAATTATAACTTGAAGATCTGAACTAGAAATTGTCAAATTCACAACTTCTAATTATTAAATACAAATTATTAGTGCAAATTATAACTTGTAGATCTGAACTTGTAATTGTCAAATACAGAACTTAAAATTGATAGCTTCTAATTATTATTGCAAATTATAACTTGAAGATCTGAACTTCTAATAGTGAATTACAGAACTTAGATTTGTTAAATTCTAATTAATATTTCAAATTATAACTTGAAGATCTGAACTAGTAATTGTCAAATACAGAACTTAAAATTGATAGCTTATAATTATTATTTTAAATTAAAACTTGAAGATTTGAACTTGTAATAGTGAATTACAGAACTTAGATTTGTTAAATTCAAATTATTATTTCAAATTATAACTTGAAGATCTGAACTAGTAATAGTGAATTACAGAACTTAGATTTGTTAAATTCAAATTATTATTTCAAATTATAACTTGAAGATCTGAACTAGTAATTGTCAAATACAGAACTTAAAATTGATAGCTTCTAATTTGTATTGCAAATTATAACTTGAAGATCTGAACTTGTAATTGTCAACAACAGATCTTAAAATGGATAGCTTCTAATTATTATTTCAAATTATAACTTGAAGATCTGAACTTGTAATTGTCAAATACAGAACTTCTAATTGTTAAATACAAATTATTAGTGCAAATTATAACATGAAGATCTGAACTTGTAATTGTAAAATACAGAACTTAAAATTGATAGCTTCTAATTATTATTGCAAATTATAACTTGAAGATCTGAACTTGTAATAGTGAATCACAGAACTTAGATTTGTTAAATTCATATTATTATTTCAAATTATAACTTGAAGATCTGAACTAGTACTTGTCAAATACAGAACTTAAAATTGATTGCTTATAATTATTATTGTAAATTATAACTTGAAGATCTGAACTTGTAATAGTGAATTATAGAACTTAGATTTGTTAAATTCAAATTATTATTTCAAATTATAACTTGAAGATCTGAAGTAGTAATTGTCAAATACAGAACTTAAAATTGATAGCTTCTAATTATTATTGCAAATTAAAACTTGAAGATCTGAACTTGTAATTGTCAAATTCAGAACTTAAAATTGATAGCTTCTAATTATTATTTCAAATTATAACTTGAAGATCTGAACTTGTAATTGTCAAATACAGAACTTCTAATTGTTAAATACAAATTATTATTTCAAATTATAACTTGAAGATCTGAACTAGTAATTGTCAAATAAAGAACTTAAAATTGATAGCTTATAATTATCATTGTAAATTATAACTTGAAGATCTGAACTTGTAATAGTGAATTACCGAACTTAGATTTGTTAAATTCAAATTATTATTTCAAATTATAACTTGAAGATCTGAACTTGTAATTGTCAAATACAGAACTTCTAATTATTAAATACAAATTATTAGTGCAAATTTATAACTTGAAGATCTGAACTAGTAATTGTCAAATACAGAACTTAAAATTGATAGCTTCTAATTATTATTTTAAATTATAACTTGAAGATCTGAACTTGTAATTGTCAAATACAGAACTTCTAATTGTTAAATACAAATTATTAGTACAAATTATAACTTGAAGATCTGAACTTGTAATTGTCAAATACAGAACTTAAAATTGATAGCTTCTAATTATTATTGTAAATTATAACTTGATGATCTGAACTTGTAATAGTGAATTACAGAACTTAGATTTGTTAAATTCAAATTATTATTTCAAAATATAACTTGAAGATCTGAACTAGTAATTGTCAAATACAGAACTTAAAATTGATAGCTTCTAATTATTATTGCAAATTATAACTTGAAGATCTGAACTTGTAATTGTCAAATAAAGAACTTAAAATTGATAGCTTCTAATTATTATTTCAAATTATAACTTGAAGATCTGAACTTGTAATTGTCAAATACAGAACTTCTAATTTTTAAATACTAATTATTATTTCAAATTATAACTTGAAGATCTGAACTAGTAATTGTCAAATACAGAACTTAAAATTGATAGCTTATAATTATTATTGTAAATTATAACTTGAAGATCTGAACTTGTAATAGTGAATTACAGAACTTAGATTTGTTAAATTCAAATTATTATTTCAAATTATAACTTGAAGATCTGAACTAGTAATTGTCAAATACAGAACTTAAAATTGATTGCTTCTAATTATTATTGCAAATTATAACTTGAAGATCTGAACTTGTAATTGTCAAATACAGAACTTAAAATTGATAGCTTCTAATTATTATTTCAAATTATAACTTGAAGATCTGAACTTGTAATAGTCAAATACAGAACTTCGAATTGTTAAATACAAATTATTAGTGCAAATTATAACTTGAAGATCTGAACTTGTAATAGGTAAATACAGAACTTCGAATTGTTAAATTCAAACTAAGATTGCAAATAATAATTTGAAGATCTGAACTTGTAATAGTGAAATACAGAACTACTAATTGTTAAATACAAATTATTAGTGCAAATTATAACTTGAAGAACTGAACTTGAAATTGTCAACAACACAACTTCTAATTATTAAATACAAATTATTAGTGCAAATTATAACTTGAAGATCTGAACTTGTAATTGTCAAATACAGAACTTAAAAATGATAGCTTCTAATAATTATTGCAAATTATAACTTTAGATCTGAACTTGTAATAGTGAATTACAGGACTTAGATTTTTTCTAATTCAAACTAATATTTCAAATTATAACTTGAAGATCTGAACTAGTACTTGTCAAATACAGAACTTAAAATTGATAGCTTATAATTATTATTGTAATTTATAACTTGAAGATCTGAACTTGTAATAGTGAATTACAGAACTTAGATTTGTTAAATTCAAATTATTATTTCAAATTATAACTTGAAGAGCTGAACTTGTAATGGTGAATTACATAACTTAGATTTGTTAAATTCAAATTATTATTTCAAATTATAACTTGAAGATCTGAACTAGTAATTGTCAAATACAGAACTTAAAATTGATGGCTTCTAATTATTATTGCAAATTATAACTTGAAGATCTGAACCTGTAATTGTCAAATACAGAACTTCGAATTGTTAAATACAAATTATTAGTGCAAATTATAACTTGAAGATCTGAACTTGTAATAGGTAAATACAGAACTTCAAATTGTTAAATTCAAACTAAGATTGCAAATAATAATTTGAAGATCTGAACCTGTAATAGTCAAATACAGAACTTCTAATTGTAAATACAAATTATTAGTGCAAATTATAACTTGTAGATCTGAACTTGTAATTGTCAAATACAGAACTTAAAATTGATAGCTTCTAATTATTATTGCAAATTATAACTTGAAGATCTGAACTTGTAATTGTCAAATACAGAACTTCTAATTGTTAAATACAAAGTATTAGTACAAATTATAACTTGAAGATCTGAACTTGTAATTGTCAAATACAGAACTTAAAATTGATAGCTTCTAATTATTATTGTAAATTATAACTTGAAGATCTGAACTTGTAATTGTCAAATACAGAACTTAAAATTGATAGCTTCTAATTATTATTGTAAATTATAACTTGAAGATCTGAACTTGTAATAGTGAATTACAGAACTTAGATTTGTTAAATTCAAATTATTATTTCAAAATATAACTTGAAGATCTGAACTAGTAATTGTCAAATACATAACTTAAAATTGATAGCTTCTCATTATTATTGCAAATTATAACTTGAAGATCTGAACTTGTAATTGTCAAATACAGAACTTAAAATTGATAGATTCTAATTATTATTTCAAATTATAACTTGAAGATCTGAACTTGTAATTGTCAAATACAGAACTTAAAATTGATAGCTTCTAATTATTATTGCAAAAAATAACTTGAAGATCTGAACTTGTAATACTCAAATACAGAACTTCGAATTGTTAAATACAAATTATTAGTGCAAATTATAACTTGAAGATCTGCACTTGTAATAGTGAATTACAGAACTTAGATTTGTTAAATTCAAATTATTATTTCAAATTATAACTTGAAGATCTGAACTAGTAATTGTCAAATACAGAACCAAAAATTGATAGCTTCTAATTTGTATTGCAAATTATAACTTGAAGATCTGAACTTGTAATTGTCAACAACAGATCCTAAAATGGATAGCTTCTAATTATTATTTCAAATTATAACTTGAAGATCTGGACTTGTAATTGTCAAATACAGAACTTCTAATTGTTAAATACAAATTATTAGTGCAAATTATAACTTGAAGATCTGAACTTGTAATTGTAAAATACAGAACTTAACATTGATAGCTTCTAATTATTATTGCAAATTATAACTTGAAGATCTGAACTTGTAATAGTGAATCACAGAACTTAGATTTGTTAAATTCATATTATTATTTCAAATTATAACTTGAAGATCTGAACTAGTACTTGTCAAATACAGAACTTAAAATTGATTGCTTATAATTATTATTGTAAATTATAACTTGAAGATCTGAACTTGTAATAGTGAATTATAGAACTTAGATTTGTTAAATTCAAATTATTATTTCAAATTATAACTTGAAGATCTGAACTAGTAATTGTCAAATACAGAACTTAAAATTGATAGCTTCTAATTATTATTGCTAATTATAACTTGAAGATCTGAACTTGTAATTGTCAAATACAGAACTTAAAATTGATAGCTTCTAATTATTATTTCAAATTATAACTTGAAAATCTGAACTTGTAATTGTCAAATACAGAACTTCTAATTGTTAAATACAAATTATTATTTCAAATTATAACTTGAAGATCTGAACTAGTAATTGTCAAATACAGAACTTAAAATTGATAGCTTCTAATTATCATTGTAAATTATAACTTGAAGATCTGAACTTGTAATAGTGAATTACAGAACTTAGATTTGTTAAATTCAAATTATTATTTCAAATTATAACTTGCAGATCTGGACTTGTAATTGTCAAATACAGAACTTCTAATTATTAAATACAAATTATTAGTGCAAATTTATAACTTGAAGATCTGAACTAGTAATTGTCAAATACAGAACTTAAAATTGATAGCTTCTAATTATTATTGAAAATTATAACTTGAAGATCTGAACTTGTAATAGTGAATTACAGAACTTAGATTTGTTAAATTCAAATTATTATTTCAAAATATAACTTGAAGATCTGAACTAGTAATTGTCAAATACAGAACTTAAAATTGATAGCTTCTCATTATTATTGCAAATTATAACTTGAAGATCTGAACTTGTAATTGTCAAATACAGAACTTAAAATTGATAGCTTCAAATTATTATTTTAAATTATAACTTGAAGATCTGAACTTGTAATTGTCAAATACAGAACTTAAAATTGATAGCTTCTAATTATTATTGCAAATAATAACTTGAAGATCTGAACTTGTAATACTCAAATACAGGACTTCGAATTGTTAAATACTAATTATTAGTGCAAATTATAACTTGAAGATCTGCACTTGTAATAGTGAATTACAGAACTTAGATTTGTTAAATTCAAATTATTATTTCAAATTATAACTTGAAGATCTGAACTAGTAATTGTCAAATACAGAACTTAAAATTGATAGCTTATAATTATTATTGTAAATTATAACTTGAAGATCTGAACTTGTAATAGTGAATTACAGAACTTAGATTTGTTAAATTCAAATTATTATTTCAAATTATAACTTGAAGATCTGAACTAGTAATTGTCAAATACAGAACTTAAAATTGTTTAATACAAATTATTAGTGCAAATTATAACTTGAAGATCTGAACTTGTAATTGTCAAATACAGAACTTAAAATTGATAGCTTCTAATTATTATTGCAAATTATAACTTGAAGATCTGAACTTGTAATAGTGAATTATAGAACTTAGATTTGTTAAATTCAAATTATTATTTCAAATTATAACTTGAAGATCTGAACTTGTAATTGTCAAATACAGAACTTAAAATTGATAGCTTCTAATTATTATTTTAAATTATAACTTGAAGATCTGAACTAGTAATTGTCAAATAAAGAACTTAAAATTGATAGCTTATAATTATCATTGTAAATTGTAACTTGAAGATCTGAACTTGTAATAGTGAATTATGGAACTTAGATTTGTTAAATTCAAATTATTATTTCAAATTATAACTTGAAGATCTGAACTTGTAATTGTCAAATACAGAACTTCTAATTATTAAATACAAATTATTAGTGCAAATTTATAACTTGAAGATCTGAACTAGTAATTGTCAAATACAGAACTTAAAATTGATAGCTTCTAATTATTATTGCAAATTATAACTTGAAGATCTGAACTTGTAATAGTGAATTACAGAACTTAGATTTGTTAAATTCAAATTATTATTTCAAATTATAACTTGAAGATCTGAACTAGTAATTGTCAAATACAGAACTAAAAATTGATAGCTTCTAATTATTATTGCAAATTATAACTTGAAGATCTGAACTTGTAATTGTCAAATACAGAGCTTAAAATTGATAGCTTCTAATTATTATTTTAAATTATAACTTGAAGATCTGAACTTGTAATTGTCAAATACAGAACTTCTAATTGTTAAATACAAATTATTAGTACAAATTATAACTTGAAGATCTGAACTTGTAATTGTCAAATACAGAACTTAAAATTGATAGCTTCTAATTATTATTGTAAATTATAACTTGAAGATCTGAACTTGTAATAGTGAATTACAGAACTTAGATTTGTTAAATTCAAATTATTATTTCAAAATATAACTTGAAGTTCTGAACTAGTAATTGTCAAATACAGAACTTAAAATTGATAGCTTCTCATTATTATTGCAAATTATAACTTGAAGATCTGAACTTGTAATTGTCAAATACAGAACTTAAAATTGATAGCTTCTAATTATTATTTCAAATTATAACTTGAAGATCTGAACTTGTAATTGTCAAATACAGCACTTAAAATTGATAGCTTCTCATTATTATTGCAAATAATAACTTGGAGATCTGAACTTGTAATACTCAAATACAGAACTTCGAATTGTTAAATACTAATTATTAGTGCAAATTATAACTTGAAGATCTGCACTTGTAATAGTGAATTACAGAACTTAGATTTGTTAAATTCAAATTATTATTTCAAATTATAACTTGAAGATGTGAACTAGTAATTGTCAAATACAGAACTTAAAATTGATAGCTTCTAATTATTATTGCAAATTATAACTTGAAGATCTGAACTTGTAATAGTGAATTACAGAACTTAGATTTGTTAAATTCAAATTATTATTTCAAATTATAACTTGAAGATCTGAACTAGTAATTGTCAAATACAGAACTTAAAATTGATAGCTTATAATTATTATTGTAAATTATAACTTGAAGATCTGAACTTGTAATAGTGAATTACAGAACTTAGATTTGTTAAATTCAAATTATTATTTCAAATTATAACTTGAAGATCTGAACTAGTAATTGTCAAATACAGAACTTAAAATTGTTTAATACAAATTATTAGTGCAAATTATAACTTGAAGATCTGAACTTGTAATTGTCAAATACAGAACTTAAAATTGATAGCTTCTAATTATTATTGCAAATTATAACTTGAAGATCTGAACTTGTAATAGTGAATTATAGAACTTAGATTTGTTAAATTCAAATTATTATTTCAAATTATAACTTGAAGATCTGAACTTGTAATTGTCAAATACAGAACTTAAAATTGATAGCTTCTAATTATTATTTTAAATTATAACTTGAAGATCTGAACTAGTAATTGTCAAATAAAGAACTTAAAATTGATAGCTTATAATTATCATTGTAAATTGTAACTTGAAGATCTGAACTTGTAATAGTGAATTATGGAACTTAGATTTGTTAAATTCAAATTATTATTTCAAATTATAACTTGAAGATCTGAACTTGTAATTGTCAAATACAGAACTTCTAATTATTAAATACAAATTATTAGTGCAAATTTATAACTTGAAGATCTGAACTAGTAATTGTCAAATACAGAACTTAAAATTGATAGCTTCTAATTATTATTGCAAATTATAACTTGAAGATCTGAACTTGTAATAGTGAATTACAGAACTTAGATTTGTTAAATTCAAATTATTATTTCAAATTATAACTTGAAGATCTGAACTAGTAATTGTCAAATACAGAACTAAAAATTGATAGCTTCTAATTATTATTGCAAATTATAACTTGAAGATCTGAACTTGTAATTGTCAAATACAGAACTTCTAATTGTTAAATACAAATTATTAGTACAAATTATAACTTGAAGATCTGAACTTGTAATTGTCAAATACAGAACTTAAAATTGATAGCTTCTAATTATTATTGTAAATTATAACTTGAAGATCTGAACTTGTAATAGTGAATTACAGAACTTAGATTTGTTAAATTCAAATTATTATTTCAAAATATAACTTGAAGTTCTGAACTAGTAATTGTCAAATACAGAACTTAAAATTGATAGCTTCTCATTATTATTGCAAATTATAACTTGAAGATCTGAACTTGTAATTGTCAAATACAGAACTTAAAATTGATAGCTTCTAATTATTATTTCAAATTATAACTTGAAGATCTGAACTTGTAATTGTCAAATACAGCACTTAAAATTGATAGCTTCTCATTATTATTGCAAATAATAACTTGGAGATCTGAACTTGTAATACTCAAATACAGAACTTCGAATTGTTAAATACTAATTATTAGTGCAAATTATAACTTGAAGATCTGAACTTGTAATTGTAAAATACAGAACTTAAAATTGATAGCTTCTAATTATTATTGCAAATTATAACTTGAAGATCTGAACTTGTAATAGTGAATCACAGAACTTAGATTTGTTAAATTCATATTATTATTTCAAATTATAACTTGAAGATCTGAACTAGTACTTGTCAAATACAGAACTTAAAATTGATTGCTTATAATTATTATTGTAAATTATAACTTGAAGATCTGAACTTGTAATAGTGAATTACAGAACTTAGATTTGTTAAATTCAAATTATTATTTCAAAATATAACTTGAAGTTCTGAACTAGTAATTGTCAAATACAGAACTTAAAATTGATAGCTTCTCATTATTATTGCAAATTATAACTTGAAGATCTGAACTAGTAATTGTCAAATACAGAACTTAAAATTGATAGCTTATAATTATTATTGTAAATTATAACTTGAAGATCTGAACTTGTAATAGTGAATTACAGAACTTAGATTTGTTAGATTCAAATTAATATTTCAAATTATAACTTGAAGATCTGAACTTGTAATTGTCAAATACAGAACTTAAAATTGATAGCTTCTAATTATTATTGCAAATTATAACTTGAAGATCTTAACTTGTAATAGTGAATTACAGAACTTAGATTTGTTAAATTCAAATTATTATTTCAAATTATAACTTGAAGATCTGAACTAGTAATTGTCAAATACAGAACTTAAAATTGTTTAATACAAATTATTAGTGCAAATTATAACTTGAAGATCTGAACTTGTAATTGTCAAATACAGAACTTAAAATTGATAGCTTCTAATTATTATTGCAAATTATAACTTGAAGATCTGAACTTGTAATAGTGAATTATAGAACTTAGATTTGTTAAATTCAAATTATTATTTCAAATTATAACTTGAAGATCTGAACTTGTAATAGTCAAATACAGAACTTCTGATTATTAAATACAAATTATTAGTGCAAATTATAACTTGAAGATCTGAACTAGAAATTGTCAAATTCACAACTTCTAATTATTAAATACAAATTATTAGTGCAAATTATAACTTGTAGATCTGAACTTGTAATTGTCAAATACAGAACTTAAAATTGATAGCTTCTAATTATTATTGCAAATTATAACTTGAAGATCTGAACTTCTAATAGTGAATTACAGAACTTAGATTTGTTAAATTCTAATTAATATTTCAAATTATAACTTGAAGATCTGAACTAGTAATTGTCAAATACAGAACTTAAAATTGATAGCTTATAATTATTATTGTAAATTAAAACTTGAAGATTTGAACTTGTAATAGTGAATTACAGAACTTAGATTTGTTAAATTCAAATTATTATTTCAAATTATAACTTGAAGATCTGAACTAGTAATAGTGAATTACAGAACTTAGATTTGTTAAATTCAAATTATTATTTCAAATTATAACTGGAAGATCTGAACTAGTAATTGTCAAATACAGAACTTAAAATTGATAGCTTCTAATTTGTATTGCAAATTATAACTTGAAGATCTGAACTTGTAATTGTCAACAACAGATCTTAAAATGGATAGCTTCTAATTATTATTTCAAATTATAACTTGAAGATCTGAACTTGTAATTGTCAAATACAGAACTTCTAATTGTTAAATACAAATTATTAGTGCAAATTATAACTTGAAGATCTGAACTTGTAATTGTAAAATACAGAACTTAAAATTGATAGCTTCTAATTATTATTGCAAATTATAACTTGAAGATCTGAACTTGTAATAGTGAATCACAGAACTTAGATTTGTTAAATTCATATTATTATTTCAAATTATAACTTGAAGATCTGAACTAGTACTTGTCAAATACAGAACTTAAAATCGATTGCTTATAATTATTATTGTAAATTATAACTTGAAGATCTGAACTTGTAATAGTGAATTATAGAACTTAGATTTGTTAAATTCAAATTATTATTTCAAATTATAACTTGAAGATCTGAACTAGTAATTGTCAAATACAGAACTTAAAATTGATAGCTTCAAATTATTATTGCAAATTAAAACTTGAAGATCTGAACTTGTAATTGTCAAATACAGAACTTAAAATTGATAGCTTCTAATTATTATTTCAAATTATAACTTGAAGATCTGAACTTGTAATTGTCAAATACAGAACTTCTAATTGTTAAATACAAATTATTATTTCAAATTATAACTTGAAGATCTGAACTAGTAATTGTCAAATAAAGAACTTAAAATTGATAGCTTATAATTATCATTGTAAATTATAACTTGAAGATCTGAACTTGTAATAGTGAATTACAGAACTTAGATTTGTTAAATTCAAATTATTATTTCAAATTATAACTTGAAGATCTGAACTTGTAATTGTCAAATACAGAACTTCTAATTATTAAATACAAATTATTAGTGCAAATTTATAACTTGAAGATCTGAACTAGTAATTGTCAAATACAGAACTTAAAATTGATAGCTTCTAATTATTATTGCAAATTATAACTTGAAGATCTGAACTTGTAATAGTGAATTACAGAACTTAGATTTGTTAAATTCAAATTATTATTTCAAATTATAACTTGAAGATCTGAACTTGTAATTGTCAAATACAGAACTTAAAATTGATAGCTTCTAATTATTATTTTAAATTATAACTTGAAGATCTGAACTTGTAATTGTCAAATACAGAACTTCTAATTGTTAAATACAAATTATTAGTACAAATTATAACTTGAAGATCTGAACTTGTAATTGTCAAATACAGAACTTAAAATTGATAGCTTCTAATTATTATTGTAAATTATAACTTGAAGATCTGAACTTGTAATAGTGAATTACAGAACTTAGATTTGTTAAATTCAAATTATTATTTCAAAATATAACTTGAAGATCTGAACTAGTAATTGTCAAATACAGAACTTAAAATTGATAGCTTCTAATTATTATTGCAAATTATAACTTGAAGATCTGAACTTGTAATTGTCAAATAAAGAACTTAAAATTGATAGCTTCTAATTATTATTTCAAATTATAACTTGAAGATTTGAACTTGTAATTGTCAAATACAGAACTTCTAATTTTTAAATACTAATTATTATTTCAAATTATAACTTGAAGATCTGAACTAGTAATTGTCAAATACAGAACTTAAAATTGATAGCTTATAATTATTATTGTAAATTATAACTTGAAGATCTGAACTTGTAATAGTGAATTACAGAACTTAGATTTGTTAAATTCAAATTATTATTTCAAATTATAACTTGAAGATCTGAACTAGTAATTGTCAAATACAGAACTTAAAATTGATTGCTTCTAATTATTATTGCAAATTATAACTTGAAGATCTGAACTTGTAATAGGTAAATACAGAACTTCAAATTGTTAAATTCAAACTAAGATTGCAAATAATAATTTGAAGATCTGAACCTGTAATAGTCAAATACAGAACTTCTAATTGTAAATACAAATTATTAGTGCAAATTATAACTTGTAGATCTGAACTTGTAATTGTCAAATACAGAACTTAAAATTGATGGCTTCTAATTATTATTGCAAATTATAACTTGAAGATCTGAACCTGTAATTGTCAAATACAGAACTTCGAATTGTTAAATACAAATTATTAGTGCAAATTATAACTTGAAGATCTGAACTTGTAATAGGTAAATACAGAACTTCAAATTGTTAAATTCAAACTAAGATTGCAAATAATAATTTGAAGATCTG
Source organism: Cantharis lateralis (assembly GCA_963170105.1). Lineage (NCBI taxonomy): Eukaryota > Metazoa > Arthropoda > Insecta > Coleoptera > Cantharidae > Cantharis > Cantharis lateralis. The sequence goes on from OY720627.1 coordinate 26,747,054, forward strand.
AACCTGTAATAGTCAAATACAGAACTTCTAATTGTAAATACAAATTATTAGTGCAAATTATAACTTGTAGATCTGAACTTGTAATTGTCAAATACAGAACTTAAAATTGATAGCTTCTAATTATTATTGCAAATTATAACTTGAAGATCTGAACTTGTAATTGTCAAATACAGAACTTCTAATTGTTAAATACAAAGTATTAGTACAAATTATAACTTGAAGATCTGAACTTGTAATTGACAAATACAGAACTTAAAATTGATAGCTTCTAATTATTATTGTAAATTATAACTTGAAGATCTGAACTTGTAATTGTCAAATACAGAACTTAAAATTGATAGCTTCTAATTATTATTGTAAATTATAACTTGAAGATCTGAACTTGTAATAGTGAATTACAGAACTTAGATTTGTTAAATTCAAATTATTATTTCAAAATATAACTTGAAGATCTGAACTAGTAATTGACAAATACATAACTTAAAATTGATAGCTTCTCATTATTATTGCAAATTATAACTTGAAGATCTGAACTTGTAATTGTCAAATACAGAACTTAAAATTGATAGATTCTAATTATTATTTCAAATTATAACTTGAAGATCTGAACTTGTAATTGTCAAATACAGAACTTAAAATTGATAGCTTCTAATTATTATTGCAAATAATAACTTGAAGATCTGAACTTGTAATACTCAAATACAGAACTTCGAATTGTTAAATACAAATTATTAGTGCAAATTATAACTTGAAGATCTGCACTTGTAATAGTGAATTACAGAACTTAGATTTGTTAAATTGGAATTATTCTTTCAAATTATAACTTGAAGATCTGAACTAGTAATTGTCAAATACAGAACTTAAAATTGATAGCTTATAATTATTATTGTAAATTATAACTTGAAGATCTGAACTTGTAATAGTGAATTACAGAACTTAGATTTGTTAAATTCAAATTATTATTTCAAATTATAACTTGAAGATCTGAACTTGTAATTGTCAAATACAGAACTTAAAATTGATAGCTTCTAATTATTATTGCAAATTATAACTTGAAATATACAGAAACTACAGAACTTAAAATTGATAGCTTCTAATTATTATTGCAAATTATAACTTGAAGATCTGAACTTGTAATTGTCAAATACAGAACTTCTAATTGTTAAATACAAAGTATTAGTACAAATTATAACTTGAAGATCTGAACTTGTAATTGTCAAATACAGAACTTAAAATTGATAGCTTCTAATTATTATTGTAAATTATAACTTGAAGATCTGAACTTGTAATTGTCAAATACAGAACTTAAAATTGATAGCTTCTAATTATTATTGTAAATTATAACTTGAAGATCTGAACTTGTAATAGTGAATAACAGAACTTAGATTTGTTAAATTTAAATTATTATTTCAAAATATAACTTGAAGATCTGAACTAGTAATTGTCAAATACATAACTTAAAATTGATAGCTTCTCATTATTATTGCAAATTATAACTTGAAGATCTGAACTTGTAATTGTCAAATACAGAACTTAAAATTGATAGATTCTAATTATTATTTCAAATTATAACTTGAAGATCTGAACTTGTAATTGTCAAATACAGAACTTAAAATTGATAGCTTCTAATTATTATTGCAAATTATAACTTGAAATATACAGAAACTACAGAACTTAAAATTGATAGCTTCTAATTATTATTGCAAATTATAACTTGAAGATCTGAACTTGTAATTGTCAAATACAGAACTTCTAATTGTTAAATACAAAGTATTAGTACAAATTATAACTTGAAGATCTGAACTTGTAATTGTCAAATACAGAACTTAAAATTGATAGCTTCTAATTATTATTGTAAATTATAACTTGAAGATCTGAACTTGTAATTGTAAAATACAGAACTTAAAATTGATAGCTTCTAATTATTATTGTAAATTATAACTTGAAGATCTGAACTTGTAATAGTGAATAACAGAACTTAGATTTGTTAAATTCAAATTATTATTTCAAAATATAACTTGAAGATTTGAACTAGTAATTGTCAAATACATAACTTAAAATTGATAGCTTCTCATTATTATTGCAAATTATAACTTGAAGATCTGAACTTGTAATTGTCAAATACAGAACTTAAAATTGATAGATTCTAATCATTATTTCAAATTATAACTTGAAGATCTGAACTTGTAATTGTCAAATACAGAACTTAAAATTGATAGCTTCTAATTATTATTGCAAATAATAACTTGAAGATCTGAACTTGTAATACTCAAATACAGAACTTCGAATTGTTAAATACAAATTATTAGTGCAAATTATAACTTGAAGATCTGCACTTGTAATAGTGAATTACAGAACTTAGATTTGTTAAATTCAAATTATTATTTCAAATTATAACTTGAAGATCTGAACTAGTAATTGTCAAATACAGAACTTAAAATTGATAGATTCTAATTTGTATTGCAAATTATAACTTGAAGATCTGAACTTGTAATTGTCAACAACAGATCTTAAAATGGATAGCTTCTAATTATTATTTCAAATTATAACTTGAAGATCTGAACTTGTAATTGTCAAATACAGAACTTCTAATTGTTAAATACAAATTATTAGTGCAAATTATAACTTGAAGATCTGAACTTGTAATTGTAAAATACAGAACTTAAAATTGATAGCTCCTAATTATTATTAAAAATTATAACTTGAAGATCTGAACTTGTAATAGTGAATCACAGAACTTAGATTTGTTAAATTCATATTATTATTTCAAATTATAACTTGAAGATCTGAACTAGTACTTGTCAAATACAGAACTTAAAATTGATAGCCTCTAATTATTATTGCAAATTATAACTTGAAGATCTGAACTTGTAATTGTCAAATACAGAACTTCGAATTGTTAAATTCAAACTAAGATTGCAAATAATAATTTGAAGATCGAAACTTGTAATTGTCAAATACAGAACTTCGAATTGTTAAATTCAACCTAAGATTGCAAATAATAATTTGAAGATCTGAACTTGTAATACTTAAATACAGAACTTCGAATTGTTAAATACAAATTATTAGTGCAAATTATAACTTGAAGATCTGAACTTGTAATAGATGAATACAGAACTTCGAATTGTTAAATTCAAACTAAGTTTGCAAATAATAATTTGAAGATCTGAACTTGTAATAGTCAAATACAGAACTTCTAATTGTTAAATACAAATTATTAGTGCAAATTATAACTTGAAGATCTGAACTTGTAATTGTCAAATACAGAACTTCTAATTATTAAATACAAATTATTAGTGCAAATTATAACTTGAAGATCTGAACTTGTAATAGGTAAATACAGAACTTCAAATTGTTAAATTCAAACTAAGATTGCAAATAATAATTTGAAGATCTGAACCTGTAATAGTCAAATACAGAACTTCTAATTGTAAATACAAATTATTAGTGCAAATTATAACTAGTAGATCTGAACTTGTAATTGTCAAATACAGAACTTAAAATTGATAGCTTCTAATTATTATTGCAAATTATAACTTGAAGATCTGAACTTGTAATTGTCAAATACAGAACTTCTAATTGTTAAATACAAAGTATTAGTACAAATTATAACTTGAAGATCTGAACTTGTAATTGTCAAATACAGAACTTAAAATTGATAGCTTATAATTATTATTGTAAATTATAACTTGAAGATCTGAACTTGTAATAGTGCATTACAGAACTTAGATTTGTTAAATTCAAATTATTATTTCAAATTATAACTTGAAGATCTGAACTTGTAATTGTCAAATACAGAACTTCTAATTATTAAATACAAATTATTAGTGCAAATTATAACTTGAAGATCTGAACTTGTAATAGGTAAATACAGAACTTCAAATTGTTAAATTCAAACTAAGATTGCAAATAATAATTTGAAGATCTGAACCTGTAATAGTCAAATACAGAACTTCTAATTGTAAATACAAATTATTAGTGCAAATTATAACTTGTAGATCTGAACATGTAATTGTCAAATACAGAACTTAAAATTGATAGCTTCTAATTATTATTGCAAATTATAACTTGAAGATCTGAACTTGTAATTGTCAAATACAGAACTTCTAATTGTTAAATACAAAGTATTAGTACTAATTATAACTTGAAGATCTGAACTTGTAATTGTCAAATACAGAACTTAAAATTGATAGCTTCTAATTTGTATTGCAAATTATAACTTGAAGATCTGAACTTGTAATTGTCAACAACAGATCTTAAAATGGATAGCTTCTAATTATTATTTCAAATTATAACTTGAAGATCTGAACTTGTAATTGTCAAATACAGAACTTCTAATTGTTAAATACAAATTATTAGTGCAAATTATAACTTGAAGATCTGAACTTGTAATTGTAAAATACAGAACTTAAAATTGATAGCTTCTAATTATTTTTGCAAATTATAACTTGAAGATCTGAACTTGTAATAAGTGAATCACAGAACTTAGATTTGTTAAATTAATATTATTATTTCAAATTATAACTTGAAGATCTGAACTAGTACTTGTCAAATACAGAACTTAAAATTGATTGCTTATAATTATTATTGTAAATTATAACTTGAAGATCTGAACTTGTAATAGTGAATTATAGAACTTAGATTTGTTAAATTCAAATTATTATTTCAAATTATAACTTGAAGATCTGAACTTGTAATTGTCAAATACTGAACTTAAAATTGATAGCTTCTAATTATTATTTCAAATTATAACTTGAAAATCTGAACTTGTAATTGTCAAATACAGAACTTCTAATTGTTAAATACAAATTATTATTTCAAATTATAACTTTAAGATCTGAACTAGTAATTGTCAAATACAGAACTTAAAATTGATAGCTTATAATTATCATTGTAAATTATAACTTGAAGATCTGAACTTGTAATAGTGAATTACAGAACTTAGATTTGTTAAATTCAAATTATTATTTCAAATTATAACTTGAAGATCTGAACTTGTAATTGTCAAATACAGAACTTCTAATTATTAAATACAAATTATTAGTGCAAATTTATAACTTGAAGATCTGAACTAGTAATTGTCAAATACAGAACTTAAAATTGATAGCTTCTAATTATTATTGCAAATTATAACTTGAAGATCTGAACTTGTAATAGTGAATTACAGAACTTAGATTTGTTAAATTCAAATTATTATTTCAAATTATAACTTGAAGATCTGAACTAGTAATTGTCAAATACAGAACTAAATATTGATAGCTTCTAATTATTATTGCAAATTATAACTTGAAGATCTGAACTTGCAATTGTCAAATACAGAACTTAAAATTGATAGCTTCAAATTATTATTTTAAATTATAACTTGAAGATCTGAACTTGTAATTGTCAAATACAGCACTTCTAATTGTTAAATACAAATTATTAGTACAAATTATAACTTGAAGATCTGAACTTGTAATTGTCAAATACAGAACTTAAAATTGATAGCTTCTAATTATTATTCTAAATTATAACTTGAAGATCTGAACTTGTAATAGTGAATTACAGAACTTAGATTTGTTAAATTCAAATTATTATTTCAAAATATAACTTGAAGATCTGAACTAGTAATTGTCAAATACAGAACTTAAAATTGATAGCTTCTCATTATTATTGCAAATTATAACTTGAAGATCTGAACTTGTAATTGTCAAATACAGAACTTAAAATTGATAGCTTCTAATTATTATTTCAAATTATAACTTGAAGATCTGAACTTGTAATTGTCAAATACAGAACTTAAAATTGATAGCTTCTAATTATTATTGCAAATAATAACTTGAAGATCTGAACTTGTAATACTCAAATACAGAACTTCAAATTGTTAAATACTAATTATTAGTGCAAATTATAACTTGAAGATATGCACTTGTAATAGTGAATTACAGAACTTAGATTTGTTAAATTCAAATTATTATTTCAAATTATAACTTGAAGATGTGATCTAGTAATTGTCAAATACAGAACTTAAAATTGATAGCTTCTAATTATTATTGCAATTTATAACTTGAAGATCTGAACTTGTAATAGTGAATTACAGAACTTAGATTTGTTAAATTCAAATTATTATTTCAAATTATAACTTGAAGATCTGAACTAGTAATTGTCAAATACAGAACTTAAAATTGATAGCTTATAATTATTATTGTAAATTATAACTTGAAGATCTGAACTTGTAATAATGAAATACAGAACTTAGATTTGTTAGATTCAAATTATTATTTCAAATTATAACTTGAAGATCTGAACTTGTAATTGTCAAATACAGAACTTAAAATTGATAGCTTCTAATTTGTATTGCAAATTATAACTTGAAGATCTGAACTTGTAATTGTCAACAACAGATCTTAAAATGGATAGCTTCTAATTATTATTTCTAATTATAACTTGAAGATCTGAACTTGTAAATGTCAAATACAGAACTTCTAATTGTTAAATACAAATTATTAGTGCAAATTATAACTTGAAGATCTGAACTTGTAATTGTAAAATACAGAACTTAAAATTGATAGCTTCTAATTATTTTTGCAAATTATAACTTGAAGATCTGAACTTGTAATAAGTGAATCACAGAACTTAGATTTGTTAAATTAATATTATTATTTCAAATTATAACTTGAAGATCTGAACTAGTACTTGTCAAATACAGAACTTAAAATTGATTGCTTATAATTATTATTGTAAATTATAACTTGAAGATCTGAACTTGTAATAGTGAATTATAGAACTTAGATTTGTTAAATTCAAATTATTATTTCAAATTATAACTTGAAGATCTGAACTTGTAATTGTCAAATACTGAACTTAAAATTGATAGCTTCTAATTATTATTTCAAATTATAACTTGAAAATCTGAACTTGTAATTGTCAAATACAGAACTTCTAATTGTTAAATACAAATTATTATTTCAAATTATAACTTTAAGATCTGAACTAGTAATTGTCAAATACAGAACTTAAAATTGATAGCTTATAATTATCATTGTAAATTATAACTTGAAGATCTGAACTTGTAATAGTGAATTACAGAACTTAGATTTGTTAAATTCAAATTATTATTTCAAATTATAACTTGAAGATCTGAACTTGTAATTGTCAAATACAGAACTTCTAATTATTAAATACAAATTATTAGTGCAAATTTATAACTTGAAGATCTGAACTAGTAATTGTCAAATACAGAACTTAAAATTGATAGCTTCTAATTATTATTGCAAATTATAACTTGAAGATCTGAACTTGTAATAGTGAATTACAGAACTTAGATTTGTTAAATTCAAATTATTATTTCAAATTATAACTTGAAGATCTGAACTAGTAATTGTCAAATACAGAACTAAATATTGATAGCTTCTAATTATTATTGCAAATTATAACTTGAAGATCTGAACTTGCAATTGTCAAATACAGAACTTAAAATTGATAGCTTCAAATTATTATTTTAAATTATAACTTGAAGATCTGAACTTGTAATTGTCAAATACAGCACTTCTAATTGTTAAATACAAATTATTAGTACAAATTATAACTTGAAGATCTGAACTTGTAATTGTCAAATACAGAACTTAAAATTGATAGCTTCTAATTATTATTCTAAATTATAACTTGAAGATCTGAACTTGTAATAGTGAATTACAGAACTTAGATTTGTTAAATTCAAATTATTATTTCAAAATATAACTTGAAGATCTGAACTAGTAATTGTCAAATACAGAACTTAAAATTGATAGCTTCTCATTATTATTGCAAATTATAACTTGAAGATCTGAACTTGTAATTGTCAAATACAGAACTTAAAATTGATAGCTTCTAATTATTATTTCAAATTATAACTTGAAGATCTGAACTTGTAATTGTCAAATACAGAACTTAAAATTGATAGCTTCTAATTATTATTGCAAATAATAACTTGAAGATCTGAACTTGTAATACTCAAATACAGAACTTCAAATTGTTAAATACTAATTATTAGTGCAAATTATAACTTGAAGATATGCACTTGTAATAGTGAATTACAGAACTTAGATTTGTTAAATTCAAATTATTATTTCAAATTATAACTTGAAGATGTGAACTAGTAATTGTCAAATACAGAACTTAAAATTGATAGCTTCTAATTATTATTGCAATTTATAACTTGAAGATCTGAACTTGTAATAGTGAATTACAGAACTTAGATTTGTTAAATTCAAATTATTATTTCAAATTATAACTTGAAGATCTGAACTAGTAATTGTCAAATACAGAACTTAAAATTGATAGCTTATAATTATTATTGTAAATTATAACTTGAAGATCTGAACTTGTAATAATGAAATACAGAACTTAGATTTGTTAGATTCAAATTATTATTTCAAATTATAACTTGAAGATCTGAACTTGTAATTGTCAAATACAGAACTTAAAATTGATAGCTTCTAATTATTATTGCAAATTATAACTTGAAGATCTGAACTTGTAATAGTGAATTACAGAACTTAGATTTTTTAAATACAAATTATTATTTCAAATTATAACTTGAAGATCTGAACTAGTAATTGTCAAATACAGAACTTAAAATTGTTTAATACAAATTATTAGTGCAAATTATAACTTGAAGATCTGAACTTGTAATTGTCAAATACAGAACTTAAAATTGATAGCTTCTAATTATTATTGCAAATTATAACTTGAAGATCTCAACTTGTAATAGTGAATTATAGAACTTAGATTTGTTAAATTCAAATTATTATTTCAAATTATAACTTGAAGATCTGAACTTGTAATTGTCAAATACAGAACTTAAAATTGATAGCTTATAATTATAATTCAAATTATAATTTGAAGATCTGAGCTTGTAATTGTCAAATACAGAACTTAAAATTGATAGCTTCTAATTATTATTGCAAATAATAACTTGAAGATCTGAACTTGTAATACTCAAATACAGAACTTCGAATTGTTAAATACTAATTATTAGTGAAAATTATAACTTGAAGATCTGCACTTGTAATAGTGAATTACAGAACTTAGATTTGTTAAATTCAAATTATTATTTCAAATTATAACTTGAAGATGTGAACTAGTAATTGTCAAATACAGAACTTAAAATTGATAGCTTCTAATTATTATTGCAAATTATAACTTGAAGATCTGAACTTGTAATAGTGAATTACAGAACTTAGATTTGTTAAATTCAAATTATTATTTCAAATTATAACTTGAAGATCTGAACTAGTAATTGTCAAATACAGAACTTAAAATTGATAGCTTATAATTATTATTGTAAATTATAACTTGAAGATCTGAACTTGTAATAGTGAATTACAGAACTTAGATTTGTTAGATTCAAATTATTATTTCAAATTATAACTTGAAGATCTGAACTTGTAATTGTCAAATACAGAACTTAAAATTGATAGCTTCTAATTATTATTGCAAAATATAACTTGAAGATCTGAACTTGTAATAGTGAATTACAGAACTTAGATTTGTTAAATACAAATTATTATTTCAAATTATAACTTGAAGATCTGAACTAGTAATTGTCAAATACAGAACTTAAAATTGATAGCTTCTCATTATTATTGCAAATTATAACTTGAAGATCTGAACTAGTAATTGTCAAATACAGAACTTAAAATTGATAGCTTCTCATGATTATTGCAAATTATAACTTGAAGATCTGAACTTGTAATTGTCAAATACAGAACTTAAAATTGATAGCTTCTAATTATTATTGTAAATTATAACTTGAAGATCTGAACTTGTAATAGTGAATTACAGAACTTCGAATTGTTAAATACAAATTATTAGTGCAAATTATAACTTGAAGATCTGAACTTGTAATAGGTAAATACAGAACTTCAAATTGTTAAATTCAAACTAAGATTGCAAATAATAATTTGAAGATCTGAACCTGTAATAGTCAAATACAGAACTTCTAATTGTAAATACAAATTATTAGTGCAAATTATAACTTGTAGATCTGAACTTGTAATTGTCAAATACAGAACTTAAAATTGATAGCTTCTAATTATTATTGCAAAGTATAACTTGAAGATCTGAACTTGTAATTGTCTAATACAGAACTTCTAATTGTTAAATACAAAGTATTAGTACAAATTATAACTTGAAGATCTGAACTTGTAATTGTCAAATACAGAACTTAAAATTGATAGCTTCTAATTATTATTGTAAATTATAACTTGAAGATCTGAACTTGTAATTGTCAAATACAGAACTTAAAATTGATAGCTTCTAATTATTATTGTAAATTATAACTTGAAGATCTGAACTTGTAATAGTGAATTACAGAACTTAGATTTGTTAAATTCAAATTATTATTTCAAAATATAACTTGAAGATCTGAACTAGTAATTGTCAAATACATAACTTAAAATTGATAGCTTCTCATTATTATTGCAAATTATAACTTGAAGATCTGAACTTGTAATTGTCAAATACAGAACTTAAAATTGATAGATTCTAATTATTATTTCAAATTATAACTTGAAGATCTGAACTTGTAATTGTCAAATACAGAACTTAAAATTGATAGCTTCTAATTATTATTGCAAATTATAACTTGAAGATCTGAACTTGTAATTGTCAAATACAGAACTTAAAATTGATAGATTCTAATTATTATTTCAAATTATAACTTGAAGATCTGAACTTGTAATTGTCAAATACAGAACTTAAAATTGATAGCTTCTAATTATTATTGCAAATAATAACTTGAAGATCTGAACTTGTAATACTCAAATACAGAACTTCGAATTGTTAAATACTAATTATTAGTGCAAATTATAACTTGAAGATCTGCACTTGTAATAGTGAATTACAGAACTTAGATTTGTTAAATTCAAATTATTATTTCAAATTATAACTTGAAGATGTGAACTAGTAATTGTCAAATACAGAACTTAAATTTGATAGCTTCTAATTATTATTGCAAATTATAACTTGAAGATCTGAACTTGTAATAGTGAATTACAGAACTTAGATTTGTTAAATTCAAATTATTATTTCAAATTATAACTTGAAGATCTGAACTAGTAATTGTCAAATACAGAACTTAAAATTGATAGCTTATAATTATTATTGTAAATTATAACTTGAAGATCTGAACTTGTAATAGTGAATTACAGAACTTAGATTTGTTAGATTCAAATTATTATTTCAAATTATAACTTGAAGATCTGAACTTGTAATTGTCAAATACAGAACTTAAAATTGATAGCTTCTAATTATTATTGCAAAATATAACTTGAAGATCTGAACTTTTAATAGTGAATTACAGAACTTAGATTTGTTAAATACAAATTATTATTTCAAATTATAACTTGAAGATCTGAACTAGTAATTGTCAAATACAGAACTTAAAATTGATAGCTTCTCATTATTATTGCAAATTATAACTTGAAGATCTGAACTAGTAATTGTCAAATACAGAACTTAAAATTGATAGCTTCTCATTATTATTGCAAATTATAACTTGAAGATCTAAACTTGTAATTGTCAAATACAGAACTTAAAATTGATAGCTTCTAATTATTATTGTAAATTATAACTTGAAGATCTGAACTTGTAATAGTGAATTACAGAACTTCGAATTGTTAAATACAAATTATTAGTGCAAATTATAACTTGAAGATCTGAACTTGTAATAGGTAAATACAGAACTTCAAATTGTTAAATTCAAACTAAGATTGCAAATAATAATTTGAATTTCTGAACCTGTAATAGTCAAATACAGAACTTCTAATTGTAAATACAAATTATTAGTGCAAATTATAACTTGTAGATCTGAACTTGTAATTGTCAAATACAGAACTTAAAATTGATAGCTTCTAATTATTATTGCAAATTATAACTTGAAGATCTGAACTTGTAATTGTCAAATACAGAACTTCTAATTGTTAAATACAAAGTATTAGTACAAATTATAACTTGAAGATCTGAACTTGTAATTGTCAAATACAGAACTTAAAATTGATAGCTTCTAATTATTATTGTAAATTATAACTTGAAGATCTGAACTTGTAATAGTGAATTACAGAACTTAGATTTGTTAAATTCAAATTATTATTTCAAAATATAACTTGAAGATCTGAACTAGTATTTGTCAAATACATAACTTAAAATTGATAGCTTCTCATTATTATTGCAAATTATAACTTGAAGATCTGAACTTGTAATTGTCAAATACAGAACTTAAAATTGATAGATTCTAATTATTATTTCAAATTATAACTTGAAGATCTGAACTTTCAATTGTCAAATACAGAACTTAAAATTGATAGCTTATAATTATTATTGCAAATTATAACTTGAAGATCTGAACTTGTAATTGTCAAATACAGAACTTAAAATTGATAGATTCTAATTATTATTTCAAATTATAACTTGAAGATCTGAACTTGTAATTGTCAAATACAGAACTTAAAATTGATAGCTTCTAATTATTATTGCAAATAATAACTTGAAGATCTGAACTTGTAATACTCAAATACAGAACTTCGAATTGTTAAATACTAATTATTAGTGCAAATTATAACTTGAAGATCTGCACTTGTAATAGTGAATTACAGAACTTAGATTTGTTAAATTAATATTATTACTTCAAATTATAACTTGAAGATCTGTACTAGTACTTGTCAAATACAGAACTTAAAATTGATTGCTTATAATTATTATTGTAAATTATAACTTGAAGATCTGAACTTGTAATAGTGAATTATAGAACTTAGATTTGTTAAATTCAAATTATTATTTCAAATTATAACTTGAAGATCTGAACTTGTAATTGTCAAATACAGAACTTAAAATTGATAGCTTCTAATTATTATTTCAAATTATAACTTGAAAATCTGAACTTGTAATTGTCAAATACAGAACTTCTAATTGTTAAATACAAATTATTATTTCAAATTATAACTTGAAGATCTGAACTAGTAATTGTCAAATACAGAACTTAAAATTGATAGCTTATAATTATCATTGTAAATTATAACTGGAAGATCTGAACTTGTAATAGTGAATTACAGAACTTAGATTTGTTAAATTCAAATTATTATTTCAAATTATAACTTGAAGATCTGAACTTGTAATTGTCAAATACAGAACTTCTAATTATTAAATACAAATTATTAGTGCAAATTTATAACTTGAAGATCTGAACTAGTAATTGTGAAATACAGAACTTAAAATTGATAGCTTCTAATTATTATTGCAAATTATAACTTGAAGATCTGAACTTGTAATAGTGAATTACAGAACTTAGATTTGTTAAATTCAAATTATTATTTCAAATTATAACTTGAAGATCTGAACTAGTAATTGTCAAATTCAGAACTTCTAATTATTAAATACAAATTATTAGTGCAAATTATAACTTGAAGATCTGAACTTGTAATTGTCAAATACAGAACTTAAAATTGATAGCTTCTAATTATTATTGTAAATTATAACTTGAAGATCTGAACTTGTAATTGTCAAATACAGAACTTAAAATTGATAGCTTCTAATTATTATTGTAAATTATAACTTGAAGATCTGAACTTGTAATAGTGAATTACAGAACTTAGATTTGTTAAATTCAAATTATTATTTCAAAATATAACTTGAAGATCTGAACTAGTAATTGTCAAATACATGACTTAAAATTGATAGCTTCTCATTATTATTGCAAATTATAACTTGAAGATCTGAACTTGTAATTGTCAAATACAGAACTTAAAATTGATAGATTCTAATTATTATTTCAAATTATAACTTGAAGATCTGAACTTGTAATTGTCAAATACAGAACTTAAAATTGATAGCTTCTAATTATTATTGCAAATAATAACTTGAAGATCTGAACTTGTAATACTCAAATACAGAACTTCGAATTGTTAAATACAAATTATTAGTGCAAATTATAACTTGAAGATCTGCACTTGTAATAGTGAATTACAGAACTTAGATTTGTTAAATTCAAATTATTATTTCAAATTATAACTTGAAGATCTGAACTAGTAATTGTCAACAACAGATCTTAAAATGGATAGCTACTAATTATTATTTCAAATTATAACTTGAAGATCTGAACTTGTAATTGTCAAATACAGAACTTCTAATTGTTAAATACAAATTATTATTTCAAATTATAACTTGAAGATCTGAACTTGTAATTGTAAAATAAAGAACTTAAAATTGATAGCTTCTAATTATTATTGCAAATTATAACTTGAAGATCTGAACTTGTAATAGTGAATCACAGAACTTAGATTTGTTAAATTCATATTATTATTTCAAATTATAACTTGAAGATCTGAACTAGTACTTGTCAAATACAGAACTTAAAATTGATAGCCTCTAATTATTATTGCAAATTATAACTTGAAGATCTGAACTTGTAATTGTCAAATACAGAACTTCGAATTGTTAAATTCAAACTAAGATTGCAAATAATAATTTGAAGATCGAAACTTGTAATTGTCAAATACAGAACTACGAATTGTTAAATTCAACCTAAGATTGCAAATAATAATTTGAAGATCTGAACTTGTAATACTTAAATACAGAACTTCGAATTGTTAAATACAAATTATTAGTGCAAATTATAACTTGAAGATCTGAACTTGTAATAGATGAATACAGAACTTCGAATTGTTAAATTCAAACTAAGTTTGCAAATAATAATTTGAAGATCTGAACTTGTAATAGTCAAATACAGAACTTCTAATTGTTAAATACAAATTATTAGTGCAAATTATAACTTGAAGATCTGAACTTGTAATTGTCAAATACAGAACTTAAAATTGATAGCTTCTAATTATTATTTCAAATTATAACTTGAAGATCTGAACTTGTAATTGTCAAATACAGAACTTCTAATTGTTAAATACTAATTATTATTTCAAATTATAACTTGAAGATCTGAACTAGTAATTGTCAAATACAGAACTTAAAATTGATAGCTAATAATTATTATTGTAAATTATAACTTGAAGATCTGAACTTGTAATAGTGAATTACAGAACTTAGATTTGTTAAATTCAAATTATTATTTCAAATTATAACTTGAAGATCTGAACTTGTAATTGTCAAATACAGAACTTCTAATTATTAAATACAAATTATTAGTGCAAATTATAACTTGAAGATCTGAACTTGTAATAGGTAAATACAGAACTTCAAATTGTTAAATTCAAACTAAGATTGCAAAAAATAATTTGAAGATCTGAACCTGTAATAGTCAAATACAGAACTTCTAATTGTAAATACAAATTATTAGTGCAAATTATAACTTGTAGATCTGAACTTGTAATTGTCAAATACAGAACTTAAAATTGATAGATTCTAATTATTATTTCAAATTATAACTTGAAGATCTGAACTTGTAATTGTCAAATACAGAACTTAAAATTGATAGCTTCTAATTATTATTGCAAATTATAACTTGAAGATCTGAACTTGTAATTGTCAAATACAGAACTTAAAATTGATAGATACTAATTATTATTTCAAATTATAACTTGAAGATCTGAACTTGTAATTGTCAAATACAGAACTTAAAATTGATAGCTTCTAATTATTATTGCAAATAATAACTTGAAGATCTGAACTTGTAATACTCAAATACAGAACTTCGAATTGTTAAATACTAATTATTAGTGCAAATTATAACTTGAAGATCTGCACTTGTAATAGTGAATTACAGAACTTAGATTTGTTAAATTCAAATTATTATTTCAAATTATAACTTGAAGATGTGAACTAGTAATTGTCAAATACAGAACTTAAATTTGATAGCTTCTAATTATTATTGCAAATTATAACTTGAAGATCTGAACTTGTAATAGTGAATTACAGAACTTAGATTTGTTAAATTCAAATTATTATTTCAAATTATAACTTGAAGATCTGAACTAGTAATTGTCAAATACAGAACTTAAAATTAATAGCTTATAATTATTATTGTAAATTATAACTTGAAGATCTGAACTTGTAATAGTGAATTACAGAACTTAGATTTGTTAGATTCAAATTATTATTTCAAATTATAACTTGAAGATCTGAACTTGTAATTGTCAAATACAGAACTTAAAATTGATAGCTTCTAATTATTATTGCAAAATATAACTTGAAGATCTGAACTTTTAATAGTGAATTACAGAACTTAGATTTGTTAAATACAAATTATTATTTCAAATTATAACTTGAAGATCTGAACTAGTAATTGTCAAATACAGAACTTAAAATTGATAGCTTCTCATTATTATTGCAAATTATAACTTGAAGATCTGAACTAGTAATTGTCAAATACAGAACTTAAAATTGATAGCTTCTCATTATTATTGCAAATTATAACTTGAAGATCTAAACTTGTAATTGTCAAATACAGAACTTAAAATTGATAGCTTCTAATTATTATTGTAAATTATAACTTGAAGATCTGAACTTGTAATAGTGAATTACAGAACTTCGAATTGTTAAATACAAATTATTAGTGCAAATTATAACTTGCAGATCTGAACTTGTAATTGTCAAATACAGAACTTAAAATTGATAGCTTCTAATTATTATTGCAAATAATAACTTGAAGATCTGAACTTGTAATACTCAAATACAGAACTTCGAATTGTTAAATACTAATTATTAGTGCAAATTATAACTTGAAGATCTGCACTTGTAATAGTGAATTACAGAACTTAGATTTGTTAAATTAATATTATTATTTCAAATTATAACTTGAAGATCTGAACTAGTACTTGTCAAATACAGAACTTAAAATTGATTGCTTATAATTATTATTGTAAATTATAACTTGAAGATCTGAACTTGTAATAGTGAATTATAGAACTTAGATTTGTTAAATACAAATTATTATTTCAAATTATAACTTGAAGATCTGAACTAGTAATTGTCAAATACAGAACTTAAAATTGATAGCTTATAATTATCATTGTAAATTATAACTGGAAGATCTGAACTTGTAATAGTGAATTACAGAACTTAGATTTGTTAAATTCAAATTATTATTTCAAATTATAACTTGAAGATCTGAACTTGTAATTGTCAAATACAGAACTTCTAATTATTAAATACAAATTATTAGTGCAAATTTATAACTTGAAGATCTGAACTAGTAATTGTGAAATACAGAACTTAAAATTGATAGCTTCTAATTATTATTGCAAATTATAACTTGAAGATCTGAACTTGTAATATTGAATTACAGAACTTAGATTTGTTAAATTCTAATTATTATTTCAAATTATAACTTGAAGATCTGAACTAGTAATTGTCAAATTCAGAACTTCTAATTATTAAATACAAATTATTAGTGCAAATTATAATTTGAAGATCTGAACTTGTAATTGTCAAATACAGAACTTAAAATTGATAGCTTCTAATTATTATTGTAAATTATAACTTGAAGATCTGAACTTGTAATTGTCAAATACAGAACTTAAAATTGATAGCTTCTAATTATTATTGTAAATTATAACTTGAAGATCTGAACTTGTAATAGTGAATTACAGAACTTAGATTTGTTAAATTCAAATTATTATTTCAAAATATAACTTGAAGATCTGAACTAGTAATTGTCAAATACATGACTTAAAATTGATAGCTTCTCATTATTATTGCAAATTATAACTTGAAGATCTGAACTTGTAATTGTCAAATACAGAACTTAAAATTGATAGATTCTAATTATTATTTCAAATTATAACTTGAAGATCTGAACTTGTAATTGTCAAATACAGAACTTAAAATTGATAGCTTCTAATTATTATTGCAAATAATAACTTGAAGATCTGAACTTGTAATACTCAAATACAGAACTTCGAATTGTTAAATACAAATTATTAGTGCAAATTATAACTTGAAGATCTGCACTTGTAATAGTGAATTACAGAACTTAGATTTGTTAAATTCAAATTATTATTTCAAATTATAACTTGAAGATCTGAACTAGTAATTGTCAACAACAGATCTTAAAATGGATAGCTTCTAATTATTATTTCAAATTATAACTTGTAGATCTGAACTTGTAATTGTCAAATACAGAACTTCTAATTGTTAAATACAAATTATTATTTCAAATTATAACTAGAAGATCTGAACTTGTAATTGTAAAATACAGAACTTAAAATTGATAGCTTCTAATTATTATTGCAAATTATAACTTGAAGATCTGAACTTGTAATAGTGAATCACAGAACTTAGATTTGTTAAATTCATATTATTATTTCAAATTATAACTTGAAGATCTGAACTAGTACTTGTCAAATACAGAACTTAAAATTGATAGCCTCTAATTATTATTGCAAATTATAACTTGAAGATCTGAACTTGTAATTGTCAAATACAGAACTTCGAATTGTTAAATTCAAACTAAGATTGCAAATAATAATTTGAAGATCGAAACTTGTAATTGTCAAATACAGAACTACGAATTGTTAAATTCAACCTAAGATTGCAAATAATAATTTGAAGATCTGAACTTGTAATACTTAAATACAGAACTTCGAATTGTTAAATACAAATTATTAGTGCAAATTATAACTTGAAGATCTGAACTTGTAATAGATGAATACAGAACTTCGAATTGTTAAATTCAAACTAAGTTTGCAAATAATAATTTGAAGATCTGAACTTGTAATAGTCAAATACAGAACTTCTAATTGTTAAATACAAATTATTAGTGCAAATTATAACTTGAAGATCTGAACTTGTAATTGTCAAATACAGAACTTAAAATTGATAGCTTCTAATTATTATTTCAAATTATAACTTGAAGATCTGAACTTGTAATTGTCAAATACAGAACTTCTAATTGTTAAATACAAATTATTATTTCAAATTATAACTTGAAGATCTGAACTTGTAATTGTCAAATACAGAACTTAAAATTGATAGCTAATAATTATTATTGTAAATTATAACTTGAAGATCTGAACTTGTAATAGTGAATTACAGAACTTAGATTTGTTAAATTCAAATTATTATTTCAAATTATAACTTGAAGATCTGAACTTGTAATTGTCAAATACAGAACTTCTAATTATTAAATACAAATTATTAGTGCAAATTATAACTTGAAGATCTGAACTTGTAATAGGTAAATACAGAACTTCAAATTGTTAAATTCAAACTAAGATTGCAAATAATAATTTGAAGATCTGAACCTGTAATAGTCAAATACAGAACTTCTAATTGTAAATACAAATTATTAGTGCAAATTATAACTTGTAGATCTGAACTTGTAATTGTCAAATACAGAACTATAAATTGATAGATTCTAATTATTATTTCAAATTATAACTTGAAGATCTGAACTTGTAATTGTCAAATACAGAACTTAAAATTGATAGCTTCTAATTATTATTGCAAATTATAACTTGAAGATCTGAACTTGTAATTGTCAAATACAGAACTTAAAATTGATAGATTCTAATTATTATTTCAAATTATAACTTGAAGATCTGAACTTGTAATTGTCAAATACAGAACTTAAAATTGATAGCTTCTAATTATTATTGCAAATAATAACTTGAAGATCTGAACTTGTAATACTCAAATACAGAACTTCGAATTGTTAAATACTAATTATTAGTGCAAATTATAACTTGAAGATCTGCACTTGTAATAGTGAATTACAGAACTTAGATTTGTTAAATTCAAATTATTATTTCAAATTATAACTTGAAGATGTGAACTAGTAATTGTCAAATACAGAACTTAAATTTGATAGCTTCTAATTATTATTGCAAATTATAACTTGAAGATCTGAACTTGTAATAGTGAATTACAGAACTTAGATTTGTTAAATTCAAATTATTATTTCAAATTATAACTTGAAGATCTGAACTAGTAATTGTCAAATACAGAACTTAAAATTGATAGCTTATAATTATTATTGTAAATTATAACTTGAAGATCTGAACTTGTAATAGTGAATTACAGAACTTAGATTTGTTAGATTCAAATTATTATTTCAAATTATAACTTGAAGATCTGAACTTGTAATTGTCAAATACAGAACTTAAAATTGATAGCTTATAATTATCATTGTAAATTATAACTGGAAGATCTGAACTTGTAATAGTGAATTACAGAACTTAGATTTGTTAAATTCAAATTATTATTTCAAATTATAACTTGAAGATCTGAACTTGTAATTGTCAAATACAGAACTTCTAATTATTAAATACAAATTATTAGTGCAAATTTATAACTTGAAGATCTGAACTAGTAATTGTGAAATACAGAACTTAAAATTGATAGCTTCTAATTATTATTGCAAATTATAACTTGAAGATCTGAACTTGTAATATTGAATTACAGAACTTAGATTTGTTAAATTCTAATTATTATTTCAAATTATAACTTGAAGATCTGAACTAGTAATTGTCAAATTCAGAACTTCTAATTATTAAATACAAATTATTAGTGCAAATTATAATTTGAAGATCTGAACTTGTAATTGTCAAATACAGAACTTAAAATTGATAGCTTCTAATTATTATTGTAAATTATAACTTGAAGATCTGAACTTGTAATTGTCAAATACAGAACTTAAAATTGATAGCTTCTAATTATTATTGTAAATTATAACTTGAAGATCTGAACTTGTAATAGTGAATTACAGAACTTAGATTTGTTAAATTCAAATTATTATTTCAAAATATAACTTGAAGATCTGAACTAGTAATTGTCAAATACATGACTTAAAATTGATAGCTTCTCATTATTATTGCAAATTATAACTTGAAGATCTGAACTTGTAATTGTCAAATACAGAACTTAAAATTGATAGATTCTAATTATTATTTCAAATTATAACTTGAAGATCTGAACTTGTAATTGTCAAATACAGAACTTAAAATTGATAGCTTCTAATTATTATTGCAAATAATAACTTGAAGATCTGAACTTGTAATACTCAAATACAGAACTTCGAATTGTTAAATACAAATTATTAGTGCAAATTATAACTTGAAGATCTGCACTTGTAATAGTGAATTACAGAACTTAGATTTGTTAAATTCAAATTATTATTTCAAATTATAACTTGAAGATCTGAACTAGTAATTGTCAACAACAGATCTTAAAATGGATAGCTTCTAATTATTATTTCAAATTATAACTTGTAGATCTGAACTTGTAATTGTCAAATACAGAACTTCTAATTGTTAAATACAAATTATTATTTCAAATTATAACTAGAAGATCTGAACTTGTAATTGTAAAATACAGAACTTAAAATTGATAGCTTCTAATTATTATTGCAAATTATAACTTGAAGATCTGAACTTGTAATAGTGAATCACAGAACTTAGATTTGTTAAATTCATATTATTATTTCAAATTATAACTTGAAGATCTGAACTAGTACTTGTCAAATACAGAACTTAAAATTGATAGCCTCTAATTATTATTGCAAATTATAACTTGAAGATCTGAACTTGTAATTGTCAAATACAGAACTTCGAATTGTTAAATTCAAACTAAGATTGCAAATAATAATTTGAAGATCGAAACTTGTAATTGTCAAATACAGAACTACGAATTGTTAAATTCAACCTAAGATTGCAAATAATAATTTGAAGATCTGAACTTGTAATACTTAAATACAGAACTTCGAATTGTTAAATACAAATTATTAGTGCAAATTATAACTTGAAGATCTGAACTTGTAATAGATGAATACAGAACTTCGAATTGTTAAATTCAAACTAAGTTTGCAAATAATAATTTGAAGATCTGAACTTGTAATAGTCAAATACAGAACTTCTAATTGTTAAATACAAATTATTAGTGCAAATTATAACTTGAAGATCTGAACTTGTAATTGTCAAATACAGAACTTAAAATTGATAGCTTCTAATTATTATTTCAAATTATAACTTGAAGATCTGAACTTGTAATTGTCAAATACAGAACTTCTAATTGTTAAATACAAATTATTATTTCAAATTATAACTTGAAGATCTGAACTTGTAATTGTCAAATACAGAACTTAAAATTGATAGCTAATAATTATTATTGTAAATTATAACTTGAAGATCTGAACTTGTAATAGTGAATTACAGAACTTAGATTTGTTAAATTCAAATTATTATTTCAAATTATAACTTGAAGATCTGAACTTGTAATTGTCAAATACAGAACTTCTAATTATTAAATACAAATTATTAGTGCAAATTATAACTTGAAGATCTGAACTTGTAATAGGTAAATACAGAACTTCAAATTGTTAAATTCAAACTAAGATTGCAAATAATAATTTGAAGATCTGAACCTGTAATAGTCAAATACAGAACTTCTAATTGTAAATACAAATTATTAGTGCAAATTATAACTTGTAGATCTGAACTTGTAATTGTCAAATACAGAACTATAAATTGATAGATTCTAATTATTATTTCAAATTATAACTTGAAGATCTGAACTTGTAATTGTCAAATACAGAACTTAAAATTGATAGCTTCTAATTATTATTGCAAATTATAACTTGAAGATCTGAACTTGTAATTGTCAAATACAGAACTTAAAATTGATAGATTCTAATTATTATTTCAAATTATAACTTGAAGATCTGAACTTGTAATTGTCAAATACAGAACTTAAAATTGATAGCTTCTAATTATTATTGCAAATAATAACTTGAAGATCTGAACTTGTAATACTCAAATACAGAACTTCGAATTGTTAAATACTAATTATTAGTGCAAATTATAACTTGAAGATCTGCACTTGTAATAGTGAATTACAGAACTTAGATTTGTTAAATTCAAATTATTATTTCAAATTATAACTTGAAGATGTGAACTAGTAATTGTCAAATACAGAACTTAAATTTGATAGCTTCTAATTATTATTGCAAATTATAACTTGAAGATCTGAACTTGTAATAGTGAATTACAGAACTTAGATTTGTTAAATTCAAATTATTATTTCAAATTATAACTTGAAGATCTGAACTAGTAATTGTCAAATACAGAACTTAAAATTGATAGCTTATAATTATTATTGTAAATTATAACTTGAAGATCTGAACTTGTAATAGTGAATTACAGAACTTAGATTTGTTAGATTCAAATTATTATTTCAAATTATAACTTGAAGATCTGAACTTGTAATTGTCAAATACAGAACTTAAAATTGATAGCTTCTAATTATTATTGCAAAATATAACTTGAAGATCTGAACTTTTAATAGTGAATTACAGAACTTAGATTTGTTAAATACAAATTATTATTTCAAATTATAACTTGAAGATCTGAACTAGGAATTGTCAAATACAGAACTTAAAATTGATAGCTTCTCATTATTATTGCAAATTATAACTTGAAGATCTGAACTAGTAATTGTCAAATACAGAACTTAAAATTGATAGCTTCTCATTATTATTGCAAATTATAACTTGAAGATCTAAACTTGTAATTGTCAAATACAGAACTTAAAATTGATAGCTTCTAATTATTATTGTAAATTATAACTTGAAGATCTGAACTTGTAATAGTGAATTACAGAACTTCGAATTGTTAAATACAAATTATTAGTGCAAATTATAACTTGAAGATCTGAACTTGTAATAGGTAAATACAGAACTTCAAATTGTTAAATTCAAACTAAGATTGCAAATAATAATTTGAAGATCTGAACCTGTAATAGTCAAATACAGAACTTCTAATTGTAAATACAAATTATTAGTGCAAATTATAACTCGTAGATCTGAACTTGTAATTGTCAAATACAGAACTTAAAATTGATAGCTTCTAATTATTATTGCAAATTATAACTTGAAGATCTGAACTATTAATTGTCAAATACAGAACTTCTAATTGTTAAATACAAAGTATTAGTACAAATTATAACTTGAAGATCTGAACTTGTAATTGTCAAATACAGAACTTAAAATTGATAGCTTCTAATTATTATTGTAAATTATAACTTGAAGATCTGAACTTGTAATTGTCAAATACAGAACTTAAAATTGATAGCTTCTAATTATTATTGTAAATTATAACTTGAAGATCTGAACTTGTAATAGTGAATTACAGAACTTAGATTTGTTAAATTCAAATTATTATTTCAAAATATAACTTGAAGATCTGAACTAGTATTTGTCAAATACATAACTTAAAATTGATAGCTTCTCATTATTATTGCAAATTATAACTTGAAGATCTGAACTTGTAATTGTCAAATACAGCACTTAAAATTGATAGATTCTAATTATTATTTCTAATTATAACTTGAAGATCTGAACTTGCAATTGTCAAATACAGAACTTAAAATTGATAGCTTCTAATTATTATTGCAAATTATAACTTGAAGATCTGAACTTGTAATTGTCAAATACAGAACTTAAAATTGATAGATTCTAATTATTATTTCAAATTATAACTTGAAGATCTGAACTTGTAATTGTCAAATACAGAACTTAAAATTGATAGCTTCTAATTATTATTGCAAATAATAACTTGAAGATCTGAACTTGTAATACTCAAATACAGAACTTCGAATTGTTAAATACTAATTATTAGTGCAAATTATAACTTGAAGATCTGCACTTGTAATAGTGAATTACAGAACTTAGATTTGTTAAATTAATATTATTATTTCAAATTATAACTTGAAGATCTGAACTAGTACTTGTCAAATACAGAACTTAAAATTGATTGCTTATAATTATTATTGTAAATTATAACTTGAAGATCTGAACTTGTAATAGTGAATTATAGAACTTAGATTTGTTAAATTCAAATTATTATTTCAAATTATAACTTGAAGATCTGAACTTGTAATTGTCAAATACAGTACTTAAAATTGATAGCTTCTAATTATTATTTCAAATTATAACTTGAAAATCTGAACTTGTAATTGTCAAATACAGAACTTCTAATTGTTAAATACAAATTATTATTTCAAATTATAACTTGAAGATCTGACCTAGTAATTGTCAAATACAGAACTTAAAATTGATAGCTTATAATTATCATTGTAAATTATAACTTGAAGATCTGCACTTGTAATAGTGAATTACAGAACTTAGATTTGTTAAATTCAAATTATTATTTCAAATTATAACTTGAAGATCTGAACTTGTAATTGTCAAATACAGAACTTCTAATTATTAAATACAAATTATTAGTGCAAATTTATAACTTGAAGATCTGAACTAGTAATTGTGAAATACAGAACTTAAAATTGATAGCTTCTAATTATTATTGCAAATGATAACTTGAAGATCTGAACTTGTAATAGTGAATTACAGAACTTAGATTTGTTAAATTCAAATTATTATTTCAAATTATAACTTGAAGATCTGAACTAGTAATTGTCAAATTCAGAACTTCTAATTATTAAATACAAATTATTAGTGCAAATTATAACTTGAAGATCTGAACTTGTAATAGGTAAATACTGAAATTCAAATTGTTAAATTCAAACTAAGATTGCAAATAATAATTTGAAGATCTGAACCTGTAATAGTCAAATACAGAACTTCTAATTGTAAATACAAATTATTAGTGCAAATTATAACTTGTAGATCTGAACTTGTAGTTGTCAAATACAGAACTTAAAATTGATAGCTTCTAATTATTATTGCAAATTATAACTTGAAGATCTGAACTTGTAATTGTCAAATACAGAACTTCTAATTGTTAAATACAAAGTATTAGTACAAATTATAACTTGAAGATCTGAACTTGTAATTGTCAAATACAGAACTTAAAATTGATAGCTTCTAATTATTATTGTAAATTATAACTTGAAGATCTGAACTTGTAATTGTCAAATACAGAACTTAAAATTGATAGCTTCTAATTATTATTGTAAATTATAACTTGAAGATCTGAACTTGTAATAGTGAATTACAGAACTTAGATTTGTTAAATTCAAATTATTATTTCAAAATATAACTTGAAGATCTGAACTAGTAATTGTCAAATACATAACTTAAAATTGATAGCTTCTCATTATTATTGCAAATTATAACTTGAAGATCTGAACTTGTAATTGTCAAATACAGAACTTAAAATTGATAGATTCTAATTATTATTTCAAATTATAACTTGTAGATCTGAACTTGTAATTGTCAAATACAGAACTTAAAATTGATAGCTTCTAATTATTATTGCAAATAATAACTTGAAGATCTGAACTTGTAATACTCAAATACAGAACTTCGAATTGTTAAATACAAATTATTAGTGCAAATTATAACTTGAAGATCTGCACTTGTAATAGTGAATTACAGAACTTAGATTTGTTAAATTCAAATTATTATTTCAAATTATAACTTGAAGATCTGAACTAGTAATTGTCAACAACAGATCTTAAAATGGATAGCTTCTAATTATTATTTCAAATTATAACTTGAAGATCTGAACTTGTAATTGTCAAATACAGAACTTCTAATTGTTAAATACTAATTATTAGTGCAAATTATAACTTGAAGATCTGAACTTGTAATTGTAAAATACAGAACTTAAAATTGATAGCTTCTAATTATTATTGCAAATTATAACTTGAAGATCTGAACTTGTAATAGTGAATCACAGAACTTAGATTTGTTAAATTCATATTATTATTTCAAATTATAACTTGAAGATCTGAACTAGTACTTGTCAAATACAGAACTTAAAATTGATAGCCTCTAATTATTATTGCAAATTATAACTTGAAGATCTGAACTTGTAATTGTCAAATACATAACTTCGAAATGTTAAATTCTAACTAAGATTGCAAATAATAATTTGAAGATCGAAACTTGTAATTGTCAAATACAGAACTACGAATTGTTAAATTCAACCTAAGATTGCAAATAATAATTTGAAGATCTGAACTTGTAATACTTAAATACAGAACTTCGAATTGTTAAATACAAATTACTAGTGCAAATTATAACTTGAAGATCTGAACTTGTAATAGATGAATACAGAACTTCGAATTGCTAAATTCAAACTAAGTTTGCAAATAATAATTTGAAGATCTGAACTTGTAATAGTCAAATACAGAACTTCTAATTGTTAAATACAAATTAATAGTGCAAATTATAACTTGAAGATCTGTACTTGTAATTGTCAAATACAGAACTTAAAATTGATAGCTTCTAATTATTATTTCAAATTATAACTTGAAGATCTGAACTTGTAATTGTCAAATACAGAACTTCTAATTGTTAAATACAAATTATTATTTCAAATTATAACTTGAAGATCTGAACTAGTAATTGTCAAATACAGAACTTAAAATTGATAGCTTATAATTATTATTGTAAATTATAACTTGAAGATCTGAACTTGTAATAGTGAATTACAGAACTTAGATTTGTTAAATTCAAATTATTATTTCAAATTATAACTTGAAGATCTGAACTTGTAATTGTCAAATACAGAACTTAAAATTGATAGCTTCTAATTATTATTTCAAATTATAACTTGAAGATCTGAACTTGTAATTGTCAAATACAGAACTTAAAATTGATAGCTTCTAATTATTATTGCAAATGATAACTTGAAGATCTGAACTTGTAATACTCAAATACAGAACTTCGAATTGTTAAATACTAATTATTAGTGCAAATTATAACTTGAAGATCTGCACTTGTAATAGTGAATTACAGAACTTAGATTTGTTAAATTCAAATTATTATTTCAAATTATAACTTGAAGATGTGAACTAGTAATTGTCAAATACAGAACTTAAAATTGATAGCTTCAAATTATTATTGCAAATTATAACTTGAAGATCTGAACTTGTAATAGTGAATTACAGAACTTAGATTTGTTAAATTCAAATTATTATTTCTAATTTTAACTTGAAGATCTGAACTAGTAATTGTCAAATACAGAACTTAAAATTGATAGCTTATAATTATTATTGTAAATTATAACTTGAAGATCTGA
This sequence comes from Cantharis lateralis, assembly GCA_963170105.1. Lineage (NCBI taxonomy): Eukaryota > Metazoa > Arthropoda > Insecta > Coleoptera > Cantharidae > Cantharis > Cantharis lateralis. The sequence goes on from OY720627.1 coordinate 26,774,998, forward strand.
ACTTGTAATAGTGAATTACAGAACTTAGATTTGTTAGATTCAAATTATTATTTCAAATTATAACTTGAAGATCTGAACTTGTAATTGTCAAATACAGAACTTAAAATTGATAGCTTCTAATTATTATTGCAAATTATAACTTGAAGATCTGAACTTGTAATAGTGAATTACAGAACTTAGATTTGTTAAATACAAATTATTATTTCAAATTATAACTTGAAGATCTGAACTAGTAATTGTCAAATACAGAACTTAAAATTGATAGCTTCTCATTATTATTGCAAATGATAACTTGAAGATCTGAACTAGTAATTGTCAAATACAGAACTTAAAATTGATAGCTTCTCATTATTATTGCAAATTATAACTTGAAGATCTGAACTTGTAATTGTCAAATACAGAACTTAAAATTGATAGCTTCTAATTATTATTGCAAATAATAACTTGAAGATCTGAACTTGTAATACTCAAATACAGAACTTCGAATTGTTAAATACTAATTATTAGTGCAAATTATAACTTGAAGATCTGCACTTGTAATAGTGAATTACAGAACTTAGATTTGTTAAATTAATATTATTATTTCAAATTATAACTTGAAGATCTGAACTAGTACTTGTCAAATACAGAACTTAAAATTATTTGCTTATAATTATTATTGTAAATTATAACTTGACGATCTGAACTTGTAATAGTGAATTATAGAACTTAGATTTGTTAAATTCAAATTATTATTTCAAATTATAACTTGAAGATCTGAACTTGTAATTGTCAAATACAGAACTTAAAATTGATAGCTTCTAATTATTATTTCAAATTATAACTTGAAAATCTGAACTTGTAATTGTCAAATACAGAACTTCTAATTGTTAAATACAAATTATTATTTCAAATTATAACTTGAAGATCTGAACTAGTAATTGTCAAATACAGAACTTAAAATTGATAGCTTATAATTATCATTGCAAATTATAACTTGAAGATCTGAACTTGTAATAGTGAATTACAGAACTTAGATTTGTTAAATTCAAATTATTATTTCAAATTATAACTTGAAGATCTGAACTTGTAATTGTCAAATACAGAACTTCTAATTATTAAATACAAATTATTAGTGCAAATTTATAACTTGAAGATCTGAACTAGTAATTGTGAAATACAGAACTTAAAATTGATAGCTTCTAATTATTATTGCAAATTATAACTTGAAGATCTGAACTTGTAATAGTGAATTACAGAACTTAGATTAGTTAAATTCAAATTATTATTTCAAATTATAACTTGAAGATCTGAACTAGTAATTGTCAAATACAGAACTAAATATTGATAGCTTCTAATTATTATTGCATATTATAACTTGAAGATCTGAACTTGTAATTGTCAAATACAGAACTTAAAATTGATAGCTTCAAATTATTATTTTAAATTATAACTTGAAGATCTGAACTTGTAATTGTCAAATACAGAACTTCTAATTGTTAAATACAAATTATTAGTACAAATTATAACTTGAAGATCTCAACTTGTAATTGTCAAATACAGAACTTAGAATTGATAGCTTCTAATTATTATTGTACATTATAACTTGAAGATCTGAACTTGTAATAGTGAATTACAGAACTTAGATTTGTTAAATTCAAATTATTATTTCAAAATATAACTTGAAGATCTGAACTAGTAATTGTCAAATACAGAACTTAAAATTGATAGCTTCTCATTATTATTGCAAATTATAACTTGAAGATCTGAACTTGTAATTGTCAAATACAGAACTTAAAATTGATAGCTTCTAATTATTATTTCAAATTATAACTTGAAGATCTGAACTTGTAATTGTCAAATACAGAACTTAAAATTGATAGCTTCTAATTATTATTGCAAATAATAACTTGAAGATCTGAACTTGTAATACTCAAATACAGAACTTCGAATTGTTAAATACTAATTATTAGTGCAAATTATAACTTGAAGATCTGCACTTGTAATAGTGAATTACAGAACTTAGATTTGTTAAATTCAAATTATTATTTCAATTTATAACTTGAAGATGTGAACTAGTAATTGTCAAATACAGAACTTAAAATTGATAGCTTCTAATTATTATTGCAAATTATAACTTGAAGATCTGAACTTGTAATAGTGAATTACAGAACTTAGATTTGTTAAATTCAAATTATTATTTCAAATTATAACTTGAAGATCTGAACTAGTAATTGTCAAATACAGAACTTAAAATTGATAGCTTATAATTATTATTGTAAATTATAACTTGAAGATCTGAACTTGTAATAGTGAATTACAGAACTTAGATTTGTTAGATTCAAATTATTATTTCAAATTATAACTTGAAGATCTGAACTTGTAATTGTCAAATACAGAACTTAAAATTGATAGCTTCTAATAATTATTGCAAATTATAACTTGAAGATCTGAACTTGTAATAGTGAATTACAGAACTTAGATTTGTTAAATACAAATTATTATTTCAAATTATAACTTGAAGATCTGAACTAGTAATTGTCAAATACAGAACTTACAATTGTTTAATACAAATTATTAGTGCAAATTATAACTTGAAGATCTGAACTTGTAATTGTCAAATACAGAACTTAAAATTGATAGCTTCTAATTATTATTGCAAATTATAACTTGAAGATCTCAACTTGTAATACTCAAATACAGAACTTCGAATTGTTAAATACTAATTATTAGTGCAAATTATAACTTGAAGATCTGCACTTGTAATAGTGAATTACAGAACTTAGATTTGTTAAATTCAAATTATTATTTCAAATTATAACTTGAAGATGTGAACTAGTAATTGTCAAATACAGAACTTAAAATTGATAGCTTCTAATTATTATTGCAAATTATAACTTGAAGATCTGAACTTGTAATAGTGAATTACAGAACTTAGATTTATTAAATTCAAATTATTATTTCAAATTATAACTTGAAGATCTGAACTAGTAATTGTCAAATACAGAACTTAAAATTGATAGCTTATAATTATTATTGTAAATTATAACTTGAAGATCTGAACTTGTGATAGTGAATTACAGAACTTAGATTTGTTAGATTCAAATTATTGTTTCAAATTATAACTTGAAGATCTGAACTTGTACTTGTCAAATACAGAACTTAAAATTGATAGCTTCTAATTATTATCGCAAAATATAACTTGAAGATCTGAACTTGTAATAGTGAATTACAGAACTTAGATTTGTTAAATACAAATTATTATTTCAAATTATAACTTGAAGATCTGAACTAGTAATTGTCAAATACAGAACTTAAAATTGATAGCTTCTCACTATTATTGCAAATTATAACTTGAAGATCTGAACTAGTAATTGTCAAATACAGAACTTAAAATTGATAGCTTCTCATTATTATTGCTAATTATAACTTGAAGATCTGAACTTGTAATTGTCAAATACAGAACTTAAAATTGATAGCTTCTAATTATTATTGTAAATTATAACTTGAAGATCTGAACTTGTAATAGTGAATTACAGAACTTCGAATTGATAAATACAAATTAGTAGTGCAAATTATAACTTGAAGATCAGAACTTGTAATAGGTAAATACAGAACTTCAAATTGTTAAATTCAAACTAAGATTGCAAATAATAATTTGAAGATCTGAACCTGTAATAGTCAAATACAGAACTTCTAATTGTAAATACAAAGTATTAGTACAAATTATAACTTGAAGATCTGAACTTGTAATTGTCAAATACAGAACTTAAAATTGATAGCTTCTAATTATTATTTCAAATTATAACTTGAAGATCTGAACTAGTAATTGTCAAATACAGAACTTAAAATTGATAGCTTATAATTATTATTGTAAATTATAACTTGAAGATCTGAACTTGTAATAGTGAATTACAGAACTTAGATTTGTTAGATTCAAACTATTATTTCAAATTATAACTTGAAGATCTGAACTTGTAATTGTCAAATACAGAACTTAAAATTGATAGCTTCTAATTATTATTGCAAAATATAACTTGAAGATCTGAACTTGTAATAGTGAATTACAGAACTTAGATTTGTTAAATACAAATTATTATTTCAAATTATAACTTGAAGATCTGAACTAGTAATTGTCAAATACAGAACTTAAAATTGATAGCTTCTCATTATTATTGCAAATTATAACTTGAAGATCTGAACTAGTAATTGTCAATTACAGAACTTAAAATTGATAGCTTCTCATTATTATTGCAAATTATAACTTGAAGATCTGAACTTGTAATTGTCAAATACAGAACTTAAAATTGATAGCTTCTAATTATTATTGTAAATTATAACTTGAAGATCTGAACTTGTAATAGTCAAATACAGAACTTCTAATTGTAAATACTAATTATTAGTGCAAATTATAACTTGTAGATCTGAACTTGTAATTGTCAAATACAGAACTTAAAATTGATAGCTTCTAATTATTATTGCAAATTATAACTTGAAGATCTGAACTTGTAATTGTCAAATACAGAACTTCTAATTGTTAAATACAAAGTATTAGTACAAATTATAACTTGAAGATCTGAACTTGTAATTGTCAAATACAGAACTTAAAATTGATAGCTTCTAATTATTATTGTAAATTATAACTTGAAGATCTGAACTTGTAATTGTCAAATACAGAACTTAAAATTGATAGCTTCTAATTATTATTGTAAATTATAACTTGAAGATCTGAACTTGTAATAGTGAATTACAGAACTTAGATTTGTTAAATTCAAATTATTATTTCAAAATATAACTTGAAGATCTTAACTAGTAATTGTCAAATACATAACTTAAAATTGATAGCTTCTCATTATTATTGCAAATTATAACTTGAAGATCTGAACTTGTAATTGTCAAATACAGAACTTAAAATTGATAGATTCTAATTATTATTTCAAATTATAACTTGAAGATCTGAACTTGTAATTGTCAAATACAGAACTTAAAATTGATAGCTTCTAATTATTATTGCAAATTATAACTTGAAGATCTGAACTTGTAATTGTCAAATACAGAACTTAAAATTGATAGATTCTAATTATTATTTCAAATTATAACTTGAAGATCTGAACTTGTAATTGTCAAATACAGAACTTAAAATTGATAGCTTCTAATTATTATTGCAAATAATAACTTGAAGATCTGAACTTGTAATACTCAAATACAGAACTTCGAATTGTTAAATACTAATTATTAGTGCAAATTATAACTTGAAGATCTGTACTTGTAATAGTGAATTACAGAACTTAGATTTGTTAAATTAATATTATTATTTCAAATTATAACTTGAAGATCTGAACTAGTACTTGTCAAATACAGAACTTAAAATTGATTGCTTATAATTATTATTGTAAATTATAACTTGAAGATCTGAACTTGTAATAGTGAATTATAGAACTTAGATTTGTTAAATTCAAATGATTATTTCAAATTATAACTTGTAGATCTGAACTTGTAATTGTCAAATACAGAACTTAAAATTGATAGCTTCTAATTATTATTTCAAATTATAACTTGAAAATCTGAACTTGTAATTGTCAAATACAGAACTTCTAATTGTTAAATACAAATTATTATTGCAAATTATAACTTGAAGATCTGAACTTGTAATAGTGAATTACAGAACTTAGATTTGTTAAATTCAAATTATTACTTCAAATTATAACTTGAAGATCTGAACTAGTAATTGTCAAATACAGAACTAAATATTGATAGCTTCTAATTATTATTGCAAATTATAACTTGAAGATCTGAACTTGTAATTGTCAAATACAGAACTTAAAATTGATAGCTTCAAATTATTATTCTAAATTATAACTTGAAGATCTGAACTTGTAATTGTCAAATACAGAACTACTAATTGTTAAATACAAATTATTAGTACAAATTATAACTTGAAGATCTGAACTAGTAATTGTCAAATACAGAACTTAAAATTGATAGCTTCTCATTATTATTGCAAATTATAACTTGAAGATCTGAACTTGTAATTGTCAAATACAGAACTTAAAATTGATAGCTTCTAATTATTATTGCAAATTATAACTTGAAGATCTGAACTTGTAATTGTCAAATACAGAACTTAAATTTGATAGCTTCTAATTATTATTGCAAATAATAACTTGAAGATCTGAACTTGTAATACTCAAATACAGAACTTCGAATTGTTAAATACTAATTATTAGTGCAAATTATAACTTGAAGATCTGCACTTGTAATAGTGAATTACAGAACTTAGATTTGTTAAATTCAAATTATTATTTCAAATTATAACTTGAAGATGTGAACTAGTAATTGTCAAATACAGAACTTAAAATTGATAGCTTCTAATTATTATTGCAAATTATAACTTGAAGATCTGAACTTGTAATAGTGAATTACAGAACTTAGATTTGTTAAATTCAAATTATTATTTCAAATTATAACTTGAAGATCTGAACTAGTAATTGTCAAATACAGAACTTAAAATTGATAGCTTATAATTATTATTGTAAATTATAACTTGAAGATCTGAACTTGTAATAGTGAATTACAGAACTTAGATTTGTTAGATTCAAATTATTATTTCAAATTATAACTTGAAGATCTGAACTTGTAATTGTCAAATACAGAACTTAAATTTGATAGCTTCTAATTATTATTGCAAATTATAACTTGAAGATCTGAACTTGTAATAGTGAATTACAGAACTTAGATTTGTTAAATACAAATTATTATTTCAAATTATAACTTGAAGATCTGAACTAGTAATTGTCAAATACAGAACTTAAAATTGTTTAATACAAATTATTAGTGCAAATTATAACTTGAAGATCTGAACTTGTAATTGTCAAATACAGAACTTAAAATTGATAGCTTCTAATTATTATTGCAAATTATAACTTGAAGATCTCAACTTGTAATAGTGAATTATAGAACTTAGATTTGTTAAATTCAAATTATTATTTCAAATTATAACTTGAAGATCTGAACTTGTAATTGTCAAATACAGAACTTAAAATTGATAGCTTATAATTATAATTCAAATTATAACTTGAAGATCTGAGCTTGTAATTGTCAACTACAGAACTTAAAATTGATAGCTTCTAATTATTATTGCAAATAATAACTTGAAGATCTGAACTTGTAATAGTGAATTACAGAACTTAGATTTGTTAAATTCAAATTATTATTTCAAATTATAACTTGAAGATGTGAACTAGTAATTGTCAAATACAGAACTTAAAATTGATAGCTTCTAATTATTATTGCAAATTATAACTTGAAGATCTGAACTTGTAATAGTGAATTACAGAACTTAGATTTGTTAAATTCAAATTATTATTTCAAATTATAACTTGAAGATGTGAACTAGTAATTGTCAAATACAGAACTTAAAATTGATAGCTTCTAATTATTATTGCAAATTATAACTTGAAGATCTGAACTTGTAATAGTGAATTACAGAACTTAGATTTGTTAAATTCAAATTATTATTTCAAATTATAACTTGAAGATCTGAACTAGTAATTGTCAAATACAGAACTTAAAATTGATAGCTTATAATTATTATTGTAAATTATAACTTGAAGATCTGAACTTGTAATAGTGAATTACAGAACTTAGATTTGTTAGATTCAAATTATTATTTCAAATTATAACTTGAAGATCTGAACTTGTAATTGTCAAATACGGAACTTAAAATTGATAGCTTCTAATTATTATTGCAAAATATAACTTGCAGATCTGAACATGTAATAGTGAATTACAGAACTTAGATTTGTTAAATACAAATTATTATTTCAAATTATAACTTGAAGATCTGAACTAGTAATTGTCAAATACAGAACTTAAAATTGATAGCTTCTCATTATTATTGCAAATTATAACTTGAAGATCTGAACTAGTAATTGTCAAATACAGAACTTAAAATTGATAGCTTCTAATTATTATTGTAAATTATAACTTGAAGATCTGAACTTGTAATAGTGAATTACAGAACTTCGAATTGTTAAATACAAATTATTAGTGCAAATTATAACTTGAAGATCTGAAATTGTAATAGGTAAATACAGAACTTCAAATTGTTAAATTCTAACTAAGATTGCAAATAATAATTTGAAGATCTGAACCTGTAATAGTCAAATACAGAACTTCTAATTGTAAATACAAATTATTAGTGCAAATTATAACTTGTAGATCTGAACTTGTAATTGTCAAATACAGAACTTAAAATTGATAGCTTCTAATTATTATTGCAAATTATAACTTGAAGATCTGAACTTGTAATTGTCAAATACAGAACTTCTAATTGTTAAATACAAAGTATTAGTACAAATTATAACTTGAAGATCTGAACTTGTAATTGTCAAATACAGAACTTAAAATTGATAGTTTCTAATTATTATTGTAAATTATAACTTGAAGATCTGAACTTGTAATTGTCAAATACAGAACTTAAAATTGATAGCTTCTAATTATTATTGTAAATTATAACTTGAAGATCTGAACTTGTAATAGTGAATTACAGAACTTAGATTTGTTAAATTCAAATTATTATTTCAAAATATAACTTGAAGATCTGAACTAGTAATTGTCAAATACATAACTTAAAATTGATAGCTTCTCATTATTATTGCAAATTATAACTTGAAGATCTGAACTTGTAATTGTCAAATACAGAACTTAAAATTGATAGATTCTAATTATTATTTCAAATTATAACTTGAAGATCTGAACTTGTAATTGTCAAATACAGAACTTAAAATTGATAGCTTCTAATTATTATTGCAAATTATAACTTGAAGATCTGAACTTGTAATTGTCAAATAAAGAACTTAAAATTGATAGATTCTAATTATTATTTCAAATTGTAACTTGAAGATCTGAACTTGTAATTGTCAAATACAGAACTTAAAATTGATAGCTTCTAATTATTATTGCAAATAATAACTTGAAGATCTGAACTTGTAATACTCAAATACAGAACTTCGAATTGTTAAATACTAATTATTAGTGCAAATTATAACTTGAAGATCTGCACTTGTAATAGTGAATTACAGAACTTAGATTTGTTAAATTCAAATTATTATTTCAAATTATAACTTGAAGATGTGAACTAGTAATTGTCAAATACAGAACTTAAAATTGATAGCTTCTAATTATTATTACAAATTATAACTTGAAGATCTGAACTTGTAATAGTGAATTACAGAACTTAGATTTGTTAAATTCAAATTATTATTTCAAATTATAACTTGAAGATCTGAACTAGTAATTGTCAAATACAGAACTTAAAATTGATAGCTTATAATTATTATTGTAAATTATAACTTGAAGATCTGAACTTGTAATAGTGAATTACAGAACTTAGATTTGTTAGATTCAAATTATTATTTCAAATTATAACTTGAAGATCTGAACTTGTAATTGTCAAATACAGAACTTAAAATTGATAGCTTCTAATTATTATTGCAAAATATAACTTGAAGATCTGAACTTGTAATAGTGAATTACAGAACTTAGATTTGTTAAATACAAATTATTATTTCAAATTATAACTTGAAGATCTGAACTAGTAATTGTCAAATACAGAACTTAAAATTGATAGCTTCTCATTATTATTGCAAATTATAACTTGAAGATCTGAACTAGTAATTGTCAAATACAGAACTTAAAATTGATAGCTTCTCATTATTATTGCAAATTATAACTTGAAGATCTGAACTTGTAATTGTCAAATACAGAACTTAAAATTGATAGCTTCTAATTATTATTGTAAATTATAACTTGAAGATCTGAACTTGTAATAGTGAATTACAGAACTTCGAATTGTTAAATACAAATTATTAGTGCAAATTATAACTTGAAGATCTGAACTTGTAATAGGTAAATACAGAACTTCAAATTGTTAAATTCAAACTAAGATTGCAAATAATAATTTGAAGATCTGAACCTGTAATAGTCAAATACAGAACTTCTAATTGTAAATACAAATTATTAGTGCAAATTATAACTTGTAGATCTGAACTTGTAATTGTCAAATACAGAACTTAAAATTGATAGCTTCTAATTATTATTGCAAATTATAACTTGAAGATCTGAACTTGTAATTGTCAAATACAGAACTTCTAATTGTTAAATACAAAGTATTAGTACAAATTATAACTTGAAGATCTGAACTTGTAATTGTCAAATACAGAACTTAAAATTGATAGCTTCTAATTATTATTGTAAATTATAACTTGAAGATCTGAACTTGTAATTGTCAAATACAGAACTTAAAATTGATAGCTTCTAATTATTATTGTAAATTATAACTTGAAGATCTGAACTTGTAATAGTGAATTACAGAACTTAGATTTGTTAAATTCAAATTATTATTTCAAAATATAACTTGAAGATCTGAACTAGTAATTGTCAAATACATAACTTAAAATTGATAGCTTCTCATTATTATTGCAAATTATAACTTGATGATCTGAACTTGTAATTGTCAAATACAGAACTTAAAATTGATAGATTCTAATTATTATTTCAAATTATAACTTGAAGATCTGAACTTGTAATTGTCAAATACAGAACTTAAAATTGATAGCTTCTAATTATTATTGCAAATTATAACTTGAAGATCTGAACTTGTAATTGTCAAATACAGAACTTAAAATTGATAGATTCTAATTATTATTTCAAATTATAACTTGAAGATCTGAACTTGTAATTGTCAAATACAGAACTTAAAATTGATAGCTTCTAATTATTATTGCAAATAATAACTTGAAGATCTGAACTTGTAATACTCAAATACAGAACTTCGAATTGTTAAATACTAATTATTAGTGCAAATTATAACTTGAAGATCTGCACTTGTAATAGTGAATTACAGAACTTAGATTTGTTAAATTCAAATTATTATTTCAAATTATAACTTGAAGATGTGAACTAGTAATTGTCAAATACAGAACTTAAAATTGATAGCTTCTAATTATTATTACAAATTATAACTTGAAGATCTGAACTTGTAATAGTGAATTACAGAACTTAGATTTGTTAAATTCAAATTATTATTTCAAATTATAACTTGAAGATCTGAACTAGTAATTGTCAAATACACAACTTAAAATTGATAGCTTATAATTATTATTGTAAATTATAACTTGAAGATCTGAACTTGTAATAGTGAATTACAGAACTTAGATTTGTTAGATTCAAATTATTATTTCAAATTATAACTTGAAGATCTGAACTTGTAATTGTCAAATACAGAACTTAAAATTGATAGCTTCTAATTATTATTGCAAAATATAACTTGAAGATCTGAACTTGTAATAGTGAATTACAGAACTTAGATTTGTTAAATACAAATAATTATTTCAAATTATAACTTGAAGATCTGAACTAGTAATTGTCAAATACAGAACTTAAAATTGATAGCTTCTCATTATTATTGCAAATTATAACTTGAAGATCTGAACTAGTAATTGTCAAATACAGAACTTAAAATTGATAGCTTCTCATTATTATTGCAAATTATAACTTGAAGATCTGAACTTGTAATTGTCAAATACAGAACTTCAAATTGATAGCTTCTAATTATTATTGTAAATTATAACTTGAAGATCTGAACTTGTAATAGGTAAATACAGAACTTCAAATTGTTAAATTCAAACTAAGATTGCAAATAATAATTTGAAGATCTGAACCTGTAATAGTCAAATACAGAACTTCTAATTGTAAATACAAATTATTAGTGCAAATTATAACTTGTAGATCTGAACTTGTAATTGTCAAATACAGAACTTAAAATTGATAGCTTCAAATTATTATTGCAAATTATAACTTGAAGATCTGAACTTGTAATTGTCAAATACAGAACTTCTAATTGTTAAATACAAAGTATTAGTACAAATTATAACTTGAAGATCTGAACTTGTAATTGTCAAATACAGAACTTAAAATTGATAGCTTCTAATTATTATTGTAAATTATAACTTGAAGATCTGAACTTGTAATTGTCAAATACAGAACTTAAAATTGATAGCTTCTAATTATTATTGTAAATTATAACTTGAAGATCTGAACTTGTAATAGTGAATTACAGAACTTAGATTTGTTAAATTCAAATTATTATTTCAAAATATAACTTGAAGATCTAAACTAGTAATTGTCAAATACATAACTTAAAATTGATAGCTTCTCATTATTATTGCAAATTATAACTTGAAGATCTGAACTTGTAATTGTCAAATTCAGAACTTAAAATTGATAGATTCTAATTATTATTTCAAATTATAACTTGAAGATCTGAACTTGTAATTGTCAAATACAGAACTTAAAATTGATAGCTTCTAATTATTATTGCAAATAATAACTTGAAGATCTGAACTTGTAATACTCAAATACAGAACTTCGAATTGTTAAATACAAATTATTAGTGCAAATTATAACTTGAAGATCTGCACTTGTAATAGTGAATTACAGAACTTAGATTTGTTAAATACAAATTATTATTTCAAATTATAACTTGAAGATCTGAACTAGTAATTGTCAAATACAGAACTTAAAATTGATAGCTTATAATTATTATTGTAAATTATAACTTGAAGATCTGAACTTGTAATAGTGAATTACAGAACTTCAAATTGTTAAATTCAAACTAAGATTGCAAATAATAATTTGAAGATCTGAACCTGTAATAGTCAAATACAGAACTTCTAATTGTAAATACAAATTATTAGTGCTAATTATAACTTGTAGATCTGAACTTGTAATTGTCAAATACAGAACTTAAAATTGATAGCTTCTAATTATTATTGCAAATTATAACTTGAAGATCTGAACTTGTAATTGTCAAATACAGAACTTCTAATTGTTAAATACAAAGTATTAGTACAAATTATAACTTGAAGATCTGAACTTGTAATTGTCAAATACAGAACTTAAAATTGATAGCTTCTAATTATTATTGTAAATTATAACTTGAAGATCTGAACTTGTAATTGTCAAATACAGAACTTAAAATTGATAGCTTCTAATTATTATTGTAAATTATAACTTGAAGATCTGAACTTGTAATAGTGAATTACAGAACTTAGATTTGTTAAATTCAAATTATTATTTCAAAATATAACTTGAAGATCTAAACTAGTAATTGTCAAATACATAACTTAAAATTGATAGCTTCTCATTATTATTGCAAATTATAACTTGAAGATCTGAACTTGTAATTGTCAAATTCAGAACTTAAAATTGATAGATTCTAATTATTATTTCAAATTATAACTTGAAGATCTGAACTTGTAATTGTCAAATACAGAACTTAAAATTGATAGCTTCTAATTATTATTGCAAATAATAACTTGAAGATCTGAACTTGTAATACTCAAATACAGAACTTCGAATTGTTAAATACAAATTATTAGTGCAAATTATAACTTGAAGATCTGCACTTGTAATAGTGAATTACAGAACTTAGATTTGTTAAATTCAAATTATTATTTCAAATTATAACTTGAAGATCTGAACTAGTAATTGTCAAATACAGAACTTAAAATTGATAGCTTATAATTATTATTGTAAATTATAACTTGAAGATCTGAACTTGTAATAGTGAATTACAGAACTTAGATTTGTTAAATTCAAATTATTATTTCAAATTATAACTTGAAGATCTGAACTTGTAATAGTGAATTACAGAACTTCGAATTGTTAAATACAAATTATTAGTGCAAATTATAACTTGAAGATCTGAACTTGTAATAGGTAAATACAGAACTTCAAATTGTTAAATTCAAACTAAAATTGCAAATAATAATTTGAAGATCTGAACCTGTAATAGTCAAATACAGAACTTGTAATTGTAAATACAAATTATTAGTGCAAATTATAACTTGTAGATCTGAACTTGTAATTGTCAAATACAGAACTTAAAATTGATAGCTTCTAATTATTATTGCAAATTATAACTTGAAGATCTGAACTTGTAATTGTCAAATACAGAACTTCTAATTGTTAAATACAAAGTATATGTACAAATTATAACTTGAAGATCTGAACTTGTAATTGTCAAATACAGAACTTAAAATTGATAGCTTCAAATTATTATTGTAAATTATAACTTGAAGATCTGAACTTGTAATTGTCAAATACAGAACTTAAAATTGATAGCTTCTAATTATTATTGTAAATTATAACTTGAAGATCTGAACTTGTAATAGTGAATTACAGAACTTAGATTTGTTAAATTCAAATTATTATTTCAAAATATAACTTGAAGATCTGAACTAGTAATTGTCAAATACATAACTTAAAATTGATAGCTTCTCATTATTATTGCAAATTATAACTTGAAGATCTGAACTTGTAATTGTCAAATTCAGAACTTAAAATTGATAGATTCTAATTATTATTTCAAATTATAACTTGAAGATCTGAACTTGTAATTGTCAAATACAGAACTTAAAATTGATAGCTTCTAATTATTATTGCAAATTATAACTTGAAGATCTGAACTTGTAATAGTGAATTACAGAACTTAGATTTGTTAAATTCAAATTATTATTTCAAATTATAACTTGAAGATCTGAACTAGTAATTGTCAAATACAGAACTTAAAATTGATAGCTTCTAATTATTATTGCAAATTATAACTTGAAGATCTGAACTTGTAATAGTGAATTACAGAATATAGATTTGTTAAATTCAAATTATTATTTCAAATTATAACTTGAAGATCTGAACTAGTAATTGTCAAATACAGAACTTAAAATTGATAGCTTCTAATTATTATTGCAAATTATAACTTGAAGATCTGAACTTGTAATAGTGAATTACAGAACTTAGATTTGTTAAATTCAAATTATTATTTCAAATTATAACTTGAAGATCTGAACTTGTAATTGTCAAATACAGAACTTAAAATTGATAGCTTATAATTATAATTCAAATTATAACTTGAAGATCTGGCTTGTAATTGTCAAATACAGAACTTAAAATTGATAGCTTCTAATTATTATTGCAAATAATAACTTGAAGATCTGAACTTGTAATACTCAAATACAGAACTTCGAATTGTTAAATACTAATTATTAGTGCAAATTATAACTTGAAGATCTGCACTTGTAATAGTGAATTACAGAACTTAGATTTGTTAAATTCAAATTATTATTTCAAATTATAACTTGAAGATGTGAACTAGTAATTGTCAAATACAGAACTTAAAATTGATAGCTTCTAATTATTATTGCAAATTATAACTTGAAGATCTGAACTTGTAATTGTCAAATACAGAACTTAAAATTGATAGCTTCAAATTATTATTGTAAATTATAACTTGAAGATCTGAACTTGTAATTGTCAAATTGAGAACTTAAAATTGATAGCTTCTAATTATTATTGTAAATTATAACTTGAAGATCTGAACTTGTAATAGTGAATTACAGAACTTAGATTTGTTAAATTCAAATTATTATTTCAAAATATAACTTGAAGATCTGAACTAGTAATTGTCAAATACATAACTTAAAATTGATAGCTTCTCATTATTATTGCAAATTATAACTTGAAGATCTGAACTTGTAATTGTCAAATTCAGAACTTAAAATTGATAGATTCTAATTATTATTTCAAATTATAACTTGAAGATCTGAACTTGTAATTGTCAAATACAGAACTTAAAATTGATAGCTTCTAATTATTATTGCAAATTATAACTTGAAGATCTGAACTTGTAATAGTGAATTACAGAACTTAGATTTGTTAAATTCAAATTATTATTTCAAATTATAACTTGAAGATCTGAACTAGTAATTGTCAAATACAGAACTTAAAATTGATAGCTTCTAATTATTAGTGCAAATTATAACTTGAAGATCTGCACTTGTAATAGTGAATTACAGAACTTAGATTTGTTAAATACAAATTATTATTTCAAATTATAACTTGAAGATCTGAACTAGTAATTGTCAAATACAGAACTTAAAATTGATAGCTTATAATTATTATTGTAAATTATAACTTGAAGATCTGAACTTGTAATAGTGAATTACAGAACTTCAAATTGTTAAATTCAAACTAAGATTGCAAATAATAATTTGAAGATCTGAACCTGTAATAGTCAAATACAGAACTTCTAATTGTAAATACAAATTATTAGTGCTAATTATAACTTGTAGATCTGAACTTGTAATTTTCAAATACAGAACTTAAAATTGATAGCTTCTAATTATTATTGCAAATTATAACTTGAAGATCTGAACTTGTAATTGTCAAATACAGAACTTCTAATTGTTAAATACAAAGTATTAGTACAAATTATAACTTGAAGATCTGAACTTGTAATTGTCAAATACAGAACTTAAAATTGATAGCTTCTAATTATTATTGTAAATTATAACTTGAAGATCTGAACTTGTAATTGTCAAATACAGAACTTAAAATTGATAGCTTCTAATTATTATTGTAAATTATAACTTGAAGATCTGAACTTGTAATAGTGAATTACAGAACTTAGATTTGTTAAATTCAAATTATTATTTCAAAATATAACTTGAAGATCTAAACTAGTAATTGTCAAATACATAACTTAAAATTGATAGCTTCTCATTATTATTGCAAATTATAACTTGAAGATCTGAACTTGTAATTGTCAAATTCAGAACTTAAAATTGATAGATTCTAATTATTATTTCAAATTATAACTTGAAGATCTGAACTTGTAATTGTCAAATACAGAACTTAAAATTGATAGCTTCTAATTATTATTGCAAATAATAACTTGAAGATCTGAACTTGTAATACTCAAATACAGAACTTCGAATTGTTAAATACAAATTATTAGTGCAAATTATAACTTGAAGATCTGCACTTGTAATAGTGAATTACAGAACTTAGATTTGTTAAATTCAAATTATTATTTCAAATTATAACTTGAAGATCTGAACTAGTAATTGTCAAATACAGAACTTAAAATTGATAGCTTATAATTATTATTGTAAATTATAACTTGAAGATCTGAACTTGTAATAGTGAATTACAGAACTTAGATTTGTTAAATTCAAATTATTATTTCAAATTATAACTTGAAGATCTGAACTTGTAATAGTGAATTACAGAACTTCGAATTGTTAAATACAAATTATTAGTGCAAATTATAACTTGAAGATCTGAACTTGTAATAGGTAAATACAGAACTTCAAATTGTTAAATTCAAACTAAGATTGCAAATAATAATTTGAAGATCTGAACCTGTAATAGTCAAATACAGAACTTCTAATTGTAAATACAAATTATTAGTGCAAATTATAACTTGTAGATCTGAACTTGTAATTGTCAAATACAGAACTTAAAATTGATAGCTTCTAATTATTATTGCAAATTATAACTTGAAGATCTGAACTTGTAATTGTCAAATACAGAACTTCTAATTGTTAAATACAAAGTATATGTACAAATTATAACTTGAAGATCTGAACTTGTAATTGTCAAATACAGAACTTAAAATTGATAGCTTCAAATTATTATTGTAAATTATAACTTGAAGATCTGAACTTGTAATTGTCAAATACAGAACTTAAAATTGATAGCTTCTAATTATTATTGTAAATTATAACTTGAAGATCTGAACTTGTAATAGTGAATTACAGAACTTAGATTTGTTAAATTCAAATTATTATTTCAAAATATAACTTGAAGATTTTAACTAGTAATTGTCAAATACATAACTTAAAATTGATAGCTTCTCATTATTATTGCAAATTATAACTTGAAGATCTGAACTTGTAATTGTCAAATTCAGAACTTAAAATTGATAGATTCTAATTATTATTTCAAATTATAACTTGAAGATCTGAACTTGTAATTGTCAAATACAGAACTTAAAATTGATAGCTTCTAATTATTATTGCAAATTATAACTTGAAGATCTGAACTTGTAATAGTGAATTACAGAACTTAGATTTGTTAAATTCAAATTATTATTTCAAATTATAACTTGAAGATCTGAACTAGTAATTGTCAAATACAGAACTTAAAATTGATAGCTTCTAATTATTATTGCAAATTATAACTTGAAGATCTGAACTTGTAATAGTGAATTACAGAACATAGATTTGTTAAATTCAAATTATTATTTCAAATTATAACTTGAAGATCTGAACTAGTAATAGTCAAATACAGAACTTAAAATTGATAGCTTCTAATTATTATTGCAAATTATAACTTGAAGATCTGAACTTGTAATAGTGAATTACAGAACTTAGATTTGTTAAATTCAAATTATTATTTCAAATTATAACTTGAAGATCTGAACTTGTAATTGTCAAATACAGAACTTAAAATTGATAGCTTATAATTATAATTCAAATTATAACTTGAAGATCTGGCTTGTAATTGTCAAATACAGAACTTAAAATTGATAGCTTCTAATTATTATTGCAAATAATAACTTGAAGATCTGAACTTGTAATACTCAAATACAGAACTTCGAATTGTTAAATACTAATTATTAGTGCAAATTATAACTTGAAGATCTGCACTTGTAATAGTGAATTACAGAACTTAGATTTGTTAAATTCAAATTATTATTTCAAATTATAACTTGAAGATGTGAACTAGTAATTGTCAAATACAGAACTTAAAATTGATAGCTTCTAATTATTATTGCAAATTATAACTTGAAGATCTGAACTTGTAATTGTCAAATACAGAACTTAAAATTGATAGCTTCAAATTATTATTGTAAATTATAACTTGAAGATCTGAACTTGTAATTGTCAAATACAGAACTTAAAATTGATAGCTTCTAATTATTATTGTAAATTATAACTTGAAGATCTGAACTTGTAATAGTGAATTACAGAACTTAGATTTGTTAAATTCAAATTATTATTTCAAAATATAACTTGAAGATCTGAACTAGTAATTGTCAAATACATAACTTAAAATTGATAGCTTCTCATTATTATTGCAAATTATAACTTGAAGATCTGAACTTGTAATTGTCAAATTCAGAACTTAAAATTGATAGATTCTAATTATTATTTCAAATTATAACTTGAAGATCTGAACTTGTAATTGTCAAATACAGAACTTAAAATTGATAGCTTCTAATTATTATTGCAAATTATAACTTGAAGATCTGAACTTGTAATAGTGAATTACAGAACTTAGATTTGTTAAATTCAAATTATTATTTCAAATTATAACTTGAAGATCTGAACTAGTAATTGTCAAATACAGAACTTAAAATTGATAGCTTCTAATTATTATTGCAAATTATAACTTGAAGATCTGAACTTGTAATAGTGAATTACAGAACTTAGATTTGTTAAATTCAAATTATTATTTCAAATTATAACTTGAAGATCTGAACTTGTAATTGTCAAATACAGAACTTAAAATTGATAGCTTATAATTATAATTCAAATTATAACTTGAAGATCTGAGCTTGTAATTGTCAAATACAGAACTTAAAATTGATAGCTTCTAATTATTATTGCAAATAATAACTTGAAGATCTGAACTTGTAATACTCAAATACAGAACTTCGAATTGTTAAATACTAATTATTAGTGCAAATTATAACTTGAAGATCTGCACTTGTAATAGTGAATTACAGAACTTAGATTTGTTAAATTCAAATTATTATTTCAAATTATAACTTGAAGATGTGAACTAGTAATTGTCAAATACAGAACTTAAAATTGATAGCTTCTAATTATTATTGCAAATTATAACTTGAAGATCTGAACTTGTAATAGTGAATTACAGAACTTAGATTTGTTAAATTCAAATTATTATTTCAAATTATAACTAGAAGATCTGAACTAGTAATTGTCAAATACAGAACTTAAAATTGATAGCTTATAATTATTATTGTAAATTATAACTTGAAGATCTGAACTTGTAATAGTGAATTACAGAACTTAGATTTGTTAGATTCAAATTATTATTTCAAATTATAACTTGAAGATCTGAACTTGTAATTGTCAAATACAGAACTTAAAATTGATAGCTTCTAATTATTATTGCAAAATATAACTTGAAGATCTGAACTTGTAATAGTGAATTACAGAACTTAGATTTGTTAAATACAAATTATTATTTCAAATTATAACTTGACGATCTGAACTAGTAATTGTCAAATACAGAACTTAAAATTGATAGCTTCTCATTATTATTGCAAATTATAACTTGAAGATCTGAACTAGTAATTGTCAAATACAGAACTTAAAATTGATAGCTTCTCATTATTATTGCAAATTATAACTTGAAGATCTGAACTTGTAATTGTCAAATACAGAACTTAAAATTGATAGCTTCTAATTATTATTGTAAATTATAACTTGAAGATCTGAACTTGTAATAGTGAATTACAGAACTTCGAATTGTTAAATACAAAGTATTAGTGCAAATTATAACTTGAAGATCTGAACTTGTAATAGGTAAATACAGAACTTCAAATTGTTAAATTCAAACTAAGATTGCAAATAATAATTTGAAGATCTGAACCTGTAATAGTCAAATACAGAACTTCTAATTGTAAATACAAATTATTAGTGCAAATTATAACTTGTAGATCTGAACTTGTAATTGTCAAATACAGAACTTAAAATTGATAGCTTCTAATTATTATTGCAAATTATAACTTGAAGATCTGAACTTGTAATTGTCAAATACAGAACTTCTAATTGTTAAATACAAAGTATTAGTACAAATTATAACTTGAAGATCTGAACTTGTAATTGTCAAATACAGAACTTAAAATTGATAGCTTCTAATTATTATTGCAAATTATAACTTGAAGATCTGAACTTGTAATTGTCAAATACAGAACTTAAAATTGATAGATTCTAATTATTATTTCAAATTATAACTTGAAGATCTGAACTTGTAATTGTCAAATACAGAACTTAAAATTGATAGCTTCTAATTATTATTGCAAATAATAACTTGAAGATCTGAACTTGTAATACTCAAATACAGAACTTCGAATTGTTAAATACTAATTATTAGTGCAAATTATAACTTGAAGATCTGCACTTGTAATAGTGAATTACAGAACTTAGATTTGTTAAATTCAAATTATTATTTCAAATTATAACTTGAAGATGTGAACTAGTAATTGTCAAATACAGAACTTAAAATTGATAGCATCTAATTATTATTGCAAATTATAACTTGAAGATCTGAACTTGTAATAGTGAATTACAGAACTTAGATTTGTTAAATTCAAATTATTATTTCAAATTATAACTTGAAGATCTGAACTAGTAATTGTCAAATACAGAACTTAAAATTGATAGCTTATAATTATTATTGTAAATTATAACTTGAAGATCTGAACTTGTAATAGTGAATTACAGAACTTAGATTTGTTAGATTCAAATTATTATTTCAAATTATAACTTGAAGATCTGAACTTGTAATTGTCAAATACAGAACTTAAAATTGATAGCTTCTAATTATTATTACAAAATATAACTTGAAGATCTGAACTTGTAATAGTGAATTACAGAACTTAGATTTGTTAAATACAAATTATTATTTCAAATTATAACTTGAAGATCTGAACTAGTAATTGTCAAATACAGAACTTAAAATTGATAGCTTCTCATTATTATTGCAAATTATAACTTGGAGATCTGAACTAGTAATTGTCAAATACAGAACTTAAAATTGATAGCTTCTCATTATTATTGCAAATTATAACTTGAAGATCTGAACTTGTAATTGTCAAATACAGAACTTAAAATTGATAGCTTCTAATTATTATTGTAAATTATAACTTGAAGATCTGAACTTGTAATAGTGAATTACAGAACTTCGAATTGTTAAATACAAATTATTAGTGCAAATTATAACTTGAAGATCTGAACTTGTAATAGGTAAATACAGAACTTCAAATTGTTAAATTCAAACTAAGATTGCAAATAATAATTTGAAGATCTGAACCTGTAATAGTCAAATACAGAACTTCTAATTGTAAATACAAATTATTAGTGCAAATTATAACTTGTAGATCTGAACTTGTAATTGTCAAATACAGAACTTAAAATTGATAGTTTCTAATTATTATTGCAAATTATAACTTAAAGATCTGAACTTGTAATTGTCAAATACAGAACTTCTAATTGTTAAATACAAAGTATTAGTACAAATTATAACTTGAAGATCTGAACTTGAAATTGTCAAATACAGAAGTTAAAATTGATAGCTTCTAATTATTATTGTAAATTATAACTTGAAGATCTGAACTTGTAATTGTCAAATACAGAACTTAAAATTGATAGCTTCTAATTATTATTGTAAATTATAACTTGAAGATCTGAACTTGTAATAGTGAATTACAGAACTTAGATTTGTTAAATTCAAATTATTATTTCAAAATATAACTTGAAGATCTGAACTAGTAATTGTCAAATACATAACTTAAAATTGATAGCTTCTCATTATTATTGCAAATTATAACTTGAAGATCTGAACTTGTAATTGTCAAATTCAGAATTTAAAATTGATAGATTCTAATTAATATTTCAAATTATAACTTGAAGATCTGAACTTGTAATTG
This sequence comes from Cantharis lateralis, assembly GCA_963170105.1. NCBI lineage: Eukaryota > Metazoa > Arthropoda > Insecta > Coleoptera > Cantharidae > Cantharis > Cantharis lateralis. Next base: position 26,797,565 of record OY720627.1, read on the forward strand.
TCAAATACAGAACTTAAAATTGATAGCTTCTAATTATTATTGCAAATAATAACTTGAAGATCTGAACTTGTAATACTCAAATACAGAACTTCGAATTGTTAAATACAAATTATTAGTGCAAATTATAACTTGAAGATCTGCACTTGTAATAGTGAATTACAGAACTTAGATTTGTTAAATTCAAATTATTATTTCAAATTATAACTTGAAGATCTGAACTAGTAATTGTCAAATACAGAACTTAAAATTGATAGCTTATAATTATTATTGTAAATTATAACTTGAAGATCTGAACTTGTAATAGTGAATTACAGAACTTAGATTTGTTAAATTCAAATTATTATTTCAAATTATAACTTGAAGATCTGAACTTGTAATTGTCAAATACAGAACTTAAAATTGATAGCTTCTAATTATTATTGCAAATTATAACTTGAAGATCTGAACTTGTAATTGTCAAATACAGAACTTCGAATTGTTAAATTCAAACTAAGATTGCAAATAATAATTTGAAGATCTGAACTTGTAATAGTCAAATACAGAACTTCTAATTGTTAAATACAAATTATTAGTGCAAATTATAACTTGAAGATCTGAACTAGTAATTGTCAAATACAGAACTTAAAATTGATAGCTTATAATTATTATTGTAAATTATAACTTGAAGATCTGAACTTGTAATAGTGAATTACAGAACTTAGATTTGTTAAATTCAAATTATTATTTCAAATTATAACTTGAAGATCTGAACTTGTAATTGTCAAATACAGAACTTCTAATTATTAAATACAAATTATTAGTGCAAATTATAACTTGAAGATCTGAACTTGTAATAGGTAAATACAGAACTTCAAATTGTTAAATTCAAACTAAGATTGCAAATAATAATTTGAAGATCTGAACCTGTAATAGTCAAATACAGAACTTCTAATTGTAAATACAAATTATTAGTGCAAATTATAACTTGTAGATCTGAACTTGTAATTGTCAAATACAGAACTTAAAATTGATAGCTTCTAATTATTATTACAAATTATAACTTGAAGATCTGAACTTGTAATTGTCAAATACAGAACTTCTAATTGTTAAATACAAAGTATTAGTACAAATTATAACTTGAAGATCTGAACTTGTAATTGTCAAATACAGAACTTAAAATTGATAGCTTCTAATTATTATTGTAAATTATAACTTGAAGATCTGAACTTGTAATTGTCAAATACAGAACTTAAAATTGATAGCTTCTAATTATTATTGTAAATTATAACTTGTAGATCTGAACTTGTAATAGTGAATTACAGAACTTAGATTTGTTAAATTCAAATTATTATTTCAAATTATAACTTGAAGATCTGAACTTGTAATTGTCAAATACAGAACTTCTAATTATTAAATACAAATTATTAGTGCAAATTATAACTTGAAGATCTGAACTTGTAATAGGTAAATACAGAACTTCAAATTGTTAAATTCAAACTAAGATTGCAAATAATAATTTGAAGATCTGAACCTGTAATAGTCAAATACAGAACTTCTAATTGTAAATACAAATTATTAGTGCAAATTATAACTTGTAGATCTGAACTTGTAATTGTCAAATACAGAACTTAAAATTGATAGCTTCTAATTATTATTACAAATTATAACTTGAAGATCTGAACTTGTAATTGTCAAATACAGAACTTCTAATTGTTAAATACAAAGTATTAGTACAAATTATAACTTGAAGATCTGAACTTGTAATTGTCAAATACAGAACTTAAAATTGATAGCTTCTCATTATTATTGCAAATTATAACTTGAAGATCTGAACTTGTAATTGTCAAATACAGAACTTAAAATTGATGGATTCTAATTATTATTTCAAATTATAACTTGAAGATCTGAACTTGTAATTGTCAAATACAGAACTTAAAATTGATAGCTTCTAATTATTATTGCAAATAATAACTTGAAGATCTGAACTTGTAATACTCAAATACAGAACTTCGAATTGTTAAATACAAATTATTAGTGCAAATTATAACTTGAAGATCTGCACTTGTAATAGTGAATTACAGAACTTAGATTTGTTAAATTCAAATTATTATTTCAAATTATAACTTGAAGATCTGAACTAGTAATTGTCAAATACAGAACTTAAAATTGATAGCTTCTAATTTGTATTGCAAATTATAACTTGAAGATCTGAACTTGTAATTGTCAACAACAGATCTTAAAATGGATAGCTTCTAATTATTATTTCAAATTATAACTTGAAGATCTGAACTTGTAATTGTCAAATACAGAATTTTTAATTGTTAAATACAAATTATTAGTGCAAATTATAACTTGAAGATCTGAACTTGTAATTGTAAAATACAGAACTTAAAATTGATAGCTTCTAATTATTATTGCAAATTATAACTTGAAGATCTGAACTTGTAATAGTGAATCACAGAACTTAGATTTGTTAAATTCATGTTATTATTTCAAATTATAACTTGAAGATCTGAACTAGTACTTGTCAAATACAGAACTTAAAATTGATAGCTTCGAATTATTATTGCAAATTATAACTTGAAGATCTGAACTTGTAATTGTCAAATACAGAACTTCGAATTGTTAAAATCAAACTAAGATTGCAAATAATAATTTGAAGATCTAAACTTGTAATTGTCAAATACAGAACTTCGAATTGTTAAATTCAACCTAAGATTGCAAATAATAATTTGAAGATCTGAACTTGTAATACTTAAATACAGACCTTCGAATTGTTAAATACAAATTATTAGTGCAAATTATAACTTGAAGATCTGAACTTGTAATAGATGAATACAGAACTTCGAATTGTTAAATTCAAACTAAGTTTGCAAATAATAATTTGAAGATCTGAACTTGTAATAGTCAAATACAGAACTTCTAATTGTTAAATACAAATTATTAGTGCAAATTATAACTTGAAGATCTGAACTTGTAATTGTCAAATACAGAACTTAAAATTGATAGCCTCTAATTATTATTACAAATTATAACTTGAACATCTGAACTTGTAATTGTCAAATACAGAACTTCTAATTGTTAAATACAAAGTATTAGTACAAATTATAACTTGAAGATCTGAACTTGTAATTGTCAAATACAGAACTTAAAATTGATAGCTTCTAATTATTATTGTAAATTATAACTTGAAGATCTGAACTTGTAATTGTCAAATACAGAACTTAAAATTGATAGCTTCTAATTATTATTGTAAATTATAACTTGAAGATCTGAACTTGTAATAGTGAATTACAGAACTTAGATTTGTTAAATTCAAATTATTATTTCAAAATATAACTTGAAGATCTGAACTAGTAATTGTCAAATACATAACTTAAAATTGATAGCTTCTCATTATTATTGCAAATTATAACTTGAAGATCTGAACTTGTAATTGTCAAATACAGAACTTAAAATTGATAGATTCTAATTATTATTTCAAATTATAACTTGAAGATCTGAACTTGTAATTGTCAAATACAGAACTTAAAATTGATAGCTTCTAATTATTATTGCAAATAATAACTTGAAGATCTGAACTTGTAATACTCAAATACAGAACTTCGAATTGTTAAATACAAATTATTAGTGCAAATTATAACTTGAAGATCTGCACTTGTAATAGTGAATTACAGAACTTAGATTTGTTAAATTCAAATTATTATTTCAAATTATAACTTGAAGATCTGAACTAGTAATTGTCAAATACAGAACTTAAAATTGATAGCTTCTAATTTGTATTGCAAATTATAACTTGAAGATCTGAACTTGTAATTGTCAACAACAGATCTTAAAATGGATAGCTTCTAATTATTATTTCAAATTATAACTTGAAGATCTGAACTTGTAATTGTCAAATACAGAACTTCTAATTGTTAAATACAAATTATTAGTGCAAATTATAACTAGAAGATCTGAACTTGTAATTGTAAAATACAGAACTTAAAATTGATAGCTTCTAATTATTATTGCAAATTATAACTTGAAGATCTGAACTTGTAATAGTGAATCACAGAACTTAGATTTGTTAAATTCATGTTATTATTTCAAATTATAACTTGAAGATCTGAACTAGTACTTGTCAAATACAGAACTTAAAATTGATAGCTTCGAATTATTATTGCAAATTATAACTTGAAGATCTGAACTTGTAATTGTCAAATACAGAACTTCGAATTGTTAAATTCAAACTAAGATTGCAAATAATAATTTGAAGATCTAAACTTGTAATTGTCAAATACAGAACTTCGAATTGTTAAATTCAACCTAAGATTGCAAATAATAATTTGAAGATCTGAACTTGTAATACTTAAATACAGACCTTCGAATTGTTAAATACAAATTATTAGTGCAAATTATAACTTGAAGATCTGAACTTGTAATAGATGAATACAGAACTTCGAATTGTTAAATTCAAACTAAGTTTGCAAATAATAATTTGAAGATCTGAACTTGTAATAGTCAAATACAGAACTTCTAATTGTTAAATACAAATTATTAGTGCAAATTATAACTTGAAGATCTGAACTTGTAATTGTCAAATACAGAACTTAAAATTGATAGCTTCTAATTATTATTTCAAATTATAACTTGAAGATCTGAACTTGTAATTGTCAATTACAGAACTTCTAATTGTTAAATACAAATTATTATTTCAAATTATAACTTGAAGATCTGAACTAGTAATTGTCAAATACAGAACTTAAAATTGATAGCTTATAATTATTATTGTAAATTATAACTTGAAGATCTGAACTTGTAATAGTGAATTACAGAACTTAGATTTGTTTAATTCAAATTATTATTTCAAATTATAACTTGAAGATCTGAACTTGTAATTGTCAAATACAGAACTTCTAATTATTAAATACAAATTATTAGTGCAAATTATAACTTGAAGATCTGAACTTGTAATAGGTAAATACAGAACTTCAAATTGTTAAATTCAAACTAAGATTGCAAATAATAATTTGAAGATCTGAACCTGTAATAGTCAAATACAGAACTTAAAATTGATAGATTCTAATTATTATTTCAAATTATAACTTGAAGATCTGAACTTGTAATTGTCAAATACAGAACTTAAAATTGATAGCTTCTAATTATTATTGCAAATAATAACTTGAAGATCTGAACTTGTAATACTCAAATACAGAACTTCGAATTGTTAAATACAAATTATTAGTGCAAATTATAACTTGAAGATCTGCACTTGTAATAGTGAATTACAGAACTTAGATTTGTTAAATTCAAATTATTATTTCAAATTATAACTTGAAGATCTGAACTAGTAATTGTCAAATACAGAACTTAAAATTGATAGATTCTAATTATTATTTCAAATTATAACTTGAAGATCTGAACTTGTAATTGTCAAATACAGAACTTAAAATTGATAGCTTCTAATTATTATTGCAAATAATAACTTGAAGATCTGAACTTGTAATACTCAAATACAGAACTTCGAATTGTTAAATACAAATTATTAGTGCAAATTATAACTTGAAGATCTGCACTTGTAATAGTGAATTACAGAACTTAGATTTGTTAAATTCAAATTATTATTTCAAATTATAACTTGAAGATCTGAACTAGTAATTGTCAAATACAGAACTTAAAATTGATAGCTTCTAATTTGTATTGCAAATTATAACTTGAAGATCTGAACTTGTAATTGTCAACAACAGATCTTAAAATGGATAGCTTCTAATTATTATTTCAAATTATAACTTGAAGATCTGAACTTGTAATTGTCAAATACAGAACTTCTAATTGTTAAATACAAATTATTAGTGCAAATTATAACTTGTAGATCTGAACTTGTAATTGTAAATTACAGAACTTAAAATTGTAAGCTTCTAATTATTTTTGCAAATTATAACTTGAAGATCTGAACTTGTAATAGTGAATCACAGAACTTAGATTTCTTAAATTAATATTATTATTTCAAATTATAACTTGAAGATCTGAACTAGTACTTGTCAAATACAGAACTTAAAATTGATTGCTTATAATTATTATTGTAAATTATAACTTGAAGATCTGAACTTGTAATAAGTGAATTATAGAACTTAGATTTGTTAAATTCAAATTATTATTTCAAATTATAACTTGAAGATCTGAACTAGTAATTGTCAAATACAGAACTTAAAATTGATAGCTTCTAATTATTATTGCAAATTATAACTTGAAGATCTGAACTTGTAATTGTCAAATACAGAACTTAAAATTGATAGCTTCTAATTATTATTTCAAATTATAACTTGAAAATCTGAACTTGTAATTGTCAAATACAGAACTGCTAATTGTTAAATACAAATTATTATTTCAAATTATAACTTGAAGATCTGAACTAGTAATTGTCAAATACAGAACTTAAAATTGATAGCTTATAATTATCATTGTAAATTATAACTTGAAGATCTGAACTTGTAATGGTGAATTACAGAACTTAGATTTGTTAAATTCAAATTATTATTTCAAATTATAACTTGAAGATCTGAACTTGTAATTGTCAAATACAGAACTTCTAATTATTAAATACAAATTATTAGTGCAAATTTATAACTTGAAGATCTGAACTAGTAATTGTCAAATACAGAACTTAAAATTGATAGCTTCTAATTATTATTGCAAATTATAACTTGAAGATCTGAACTTGTAATAGTGAATTACAGAACTTAGATTTGTTAAATTCAAATTATTATTTCAAATTATAACTTGAAGATCTGAACTAGTAATTGTCAAATACAGAACTAAATATTGATAGCTTCTAATTATTATTGCAAATTATAACTTGAAGATCTGAACTTGTAATTGTCAAATACAGAACTTCTAATTGTTAAATACAAATTATTAGTACAAATTATAACTTGAAGATCTGAACTTGTAATTGTCAAATACAGAACTTAAAATTGATAGCTTCTAATTATTATTGTAAATTATAACTTGAAGATCTGAACTTGTAATAGTGAATTACAGAACTTAGATTTGTTAAATTCAAATTATTATTTCAAAATATAACTTGAAGATCTGAACTAGTAATTGTCAAATACAGAACTTAAAATTGATAGCTTCTCATTATTATTGCAAATTATAACTTGAAGATCTGAACTTGTAATTGTCAAATACAGAACTTAAAATTGATAGCTTCTAATTATTATTGCAAATTATAACTTGAAGATCTGAACTTGCAATACTCAAATACAGAACTTCGAATTGTTAAATACAAATTATTAGTGCAAATTATAACTTGAAGATCTGCACTTGTAATAGTGAATTACAGAACTTAGATTTGTTAAATTCAAATTATTATTTCAAATTATAACTTGAAGATCTGAACTAGTAATTGTCAAATACAGAACTTAAAATTGATAGCTTCTAATTTGTATTGCAAATTATAACTTGAAGATCTGAACTTGTAATTGTCAACAACAGATCTTAAAATGGATAGCTTCTAATTATTATTTCAAATTATAACTTGAAGATCTGAACTTGTAATTGTCAAATACAGAACTTCTAATTGTTAAATACAAATTATTAGTGCAAATTATAACTTGTAGATCTGAACTTGTAATTGTAAATTACAGAACTTAAAATTGATAGCTTCTAATTATTTTTGCAAATTATAACTTGAAGATCTGAACTTGTAATAGTGAATCACAGAACTTAGATTTCTTAAATTAATATTATTATTTCAAATTATAACTTGAAGATCTGAACTAGTACTTGTCAAATACAGAACTTAAAATTGATTGCTTATAATTATTATTGTAAATTATAACTTGAAGATCTGAACTTGTAATAAGTGAATTATAGAACTTAGATTTGTTAAATTCAAATTATTATTTCAAATTATAACTTGAAGATCTGAACTAGTAATTGTCAAATACAGAACTTAAAATTGATAGCTTCTAATTATTATTGCAAATTATAACTTGAAGATCTGAACTTGTAATTGTCAAATACAGAACTTAAAATTGATAGCTTCTAATTATTATTTCAAATTATAACTTGAAAATCTGAACTTGTAATTGTCAAATACAGAACTGCTAATTGTTAAATACAAATTATTATTTCAAATTATAACTTGAAGATCTGAACTAGTAATTGTCAAATACAGAACTTAAAATTGATAGCTTATAATTATCATTGTAAATTATAACTTGAAGATCTGAACTTGTAATGGTGAATTACAGAACTTAGATTTGTTAAATTCAAATTATTATTGCAAATTATAACTTGAAGATCTGAACTTGTAATTGTCAAATACAGAACTTCTAATTATTAAATACAAATTATTAGTGCAAATTTATAACTTGAAGATCTGAACTAGTAATTGTCAAATACAGAACTTAAAATTGATAGCTTCTAATTATTATTGCAAATTATAACTTGAAGATCTGAACTTGTAATAGTGAATTACAGAACTTAGATTTGTTAAATTCTAATTATTATTTCAAATTATAATTTGAAGATCTGAACTAGTAATTGTCAAATACAGAACTAAATATTGATAGCTTCTAATTATTATTGCAAATTATAACTTGAAGATCTGAACTTGTAATTGTCAAATACAGAACTTCTAATTGTTAAATACAAATTATTAGTACAAATTATAACTTGAAGATCTGAACTTGTAATTGTCAAATACAGAACTTAAAATTGATAGCTTCTAATTATTATTGTAAATTATAACTTGAAGATCTGAACTTGTAATAGTGAATTACAGAACTTAGATTTGTTAAATTCAAATTATTATTTCAAAATATAACTTGAAGATCTGAACTAGTAATTGTCAAATACAGAACTTAAAATTGATAGCTTCTCATTATTATTGCAAATTATAACTTGAAGATCTGAACTTGTAATTGTCAAATACAGAACTTAAAATTGATAGCTTCTAATTATTATTTCAAATTATAACTTGAAGATCTGAACTTGTAATTGTCAAATACAGAACTTAAAATTGATAGCTTCTAATTATTATTGCAAATAATAACTTGAAGATCTGAACTTGTAATACTCAAATACAGAACTTCGAATTGATAAATACTAATTATTAGTGCAAATTATAACTTGAAGATCTGCACTTGTAATAGTGAATTACAGAACTTAGATTTGTTAAATTCAAATTATTATTTCAAATTATAACTTGAAGATGCGAACTAGTAATTGTCAAATACAGAACTTAAAATTGATAGCTTCTAATTATTATTGCAAATTATAACTTGAAGATCTGAACTTGTAATAGTGAATTACAGAACTTAGATTTGTTAAATTCAAATTATTATTTCAAATTATAACTTGAATATCTGAACTAGTAATTGTCAAATACAGAACTTAAAATTGATAGCTTATAATTATTATTGTAAATTATAACTTGAAGATCTGAACTTGTAATAGTGAATTACAGAACTTAGATTTGTTAGATTCAAATTATTATTTCAAATTATAACTTGAAGATCTGAACTTGTAATTGTCAAATACAGAACTTAAAATTGATAGCTTCTAATTATTATTGCAAATTATAACTTGAAGATCTGAACTTGTAATAGTGAATTACAGAACTTAGATTTGTTAAATACAAATTATTATTTCAAATTATAACTTGAAGATCTGAACTAGTAATTGTCAAATACAGAACTTAAAATTGTTTAATACAAATTATTAGTGCAAATTATAACTTGAAGATCTGAACTTGTAATTGTCAAATACAGAACTTAAAATTGATAGCTTCTAATTATTATTGCAAATTATAACTTAAAGATCTGAACTTGTAATAGTGAATTATAGAACTTAGATTTGTTAAATTCAAATTATTATTTCAAATTATAACTTGAAGATCTGAACTTGTAATTGTCAAATACAGAACTTAAAATTGATAGCTTATAATTATAATTCAAATTATAACTTGAAGATCTGAGCTTGTAATTGTCAAATACAGAACTTAAAATTGATAGCTTCTAATTATTATTGCAAATAATAACTTGAAGATCTGAACTTGTAATACTCAAATACAGAACTTCGAATTGTTAAATACTAATTATTAGTGCAAATTATAACTTGAAGATCTGCACTTGTAATAGTGAATTACAGAACTTAGATTTGTTAAATATAAATTATTATTTCAAATTATAACTTGAAGATGTGAACTAGTAATTGTCAAATACAGAACTTAAAATTGATAGCTTCTAATTATTATTGCAAATTATAACTTGAAGATCTGAACTTGTAATAGTGAATTACAGAACTAAGATTTGTTAAATTCAAATTATTATTTCAAATTATAACTTGAAGATCTGAACTAGTAATTGTCAAATACAGAACTTAAAATTGATAGCTTATAATTATTATTGTAAATTATAACTTGAAGATCTGAACTTGTAATAGTGAATTACAGAACTTAGATTTGTTAAATTCAAATTATTATTTCAAAATATAACTTGAAGATCTGAACTAGTAATTGTCAAATACAGAACTTAAAATTGATAGCTTCTCATTATTATTGCAAATTATAACTTGAAGATCTGAACTTGTAATTGTCAAATACAGAACTTAAAATTGATAGCTTCTAATTATTATTGCAAATAATAACTTGAAGATCTGAACTTGTAATACTCAAATACAGAACTTCGAATTGTTAAATACAAATTATTAGTGCAAATTATAACTTGAAGATCTGCACTTGTAATAGTGAATTACAGAACTTAGATTTGTTAAATTCAAATTATTATTTCAAATTATAACTTGAAGATCTGAACTAGTAATTGTCAAATACAGAACTTAAAATTGATAGCTTCTAATTTGTATTGCAAATTATAACTTGAAGATCTGAACTTGTAATTGTCAACAACAGATCTTAAAATGGATAGCTTCTAATTATTATTTCAAATTATAACTTGAAGATCTGAACTTGTAATTGTCAAATACAGAACTTCTAATTGTTAAATACAAATTATTAGTGCAAATTATAACTTGTAGATCTGAACTTGTAATTGTAAATTACAGAACTTAAAATTGATAGCTTCTAATTATTTTTGCAAATTATAACTTGAAGATCTGAACTTGTAATAGTGAATCACAGAACTTAGATTTCTTAAATTAATATTATTATTTCAAATTATAACTTGAAGATCTGAACTAGTACTTGTCAAATACAGAACTTAAAATTGATTGCTTATAATTATTATTGTAAATTATAACTTGAAGATCTGAACTTGTAATAAGTGAATTATAGAACTTAGATTTGTTAAATTCAAATTATTATTTCAAATTATAACTTGAAGATCTGAACTTGTAATTGTCAAATACAGAACTTCTAATTATTAAATACAAATTATTAGTGCAAATTTATAACTTGAAGATCTGAACTAGTAATTGTCAAATACAGAACTTAAAATTGATAGCTTCTAATTATTATTGCAAATTATAACTTGAAGATCTGAACTTGTAATAGTGAATTACAGAACTTAGATTTGTTAAATTCTAATTATTATTTCAAATTATAACTTGAAGATTTGAACTAGTAATTGTCAAATACAGAACTAAATATTGATAGCTTCTAATTATTATTGCAAATTATAACTTGAAGATCTGAACTTGTAATTGTCAAATACAGAACTTCTAATTGTTAAATACAAATTATTAGTACAAATTATAACTTGAAGATCTGAACTTGTAATTGTCAAATACAGAACTTAAAATTGATAGCTTCTAATTATTATTGTAAATTATAACTTGAAGATCTGAACTTGTAATAGTGAATTACAGAACTTAGATTTGTTAAATTCAAATTATTATTTCAAAATATAACTTGAAGATCTGAACTAGTAATTGTCAAATACAGAACTTAAAATTGATAGCTTCTCATTATTATTGCAAATTATAACTTGAAGATCTGAACTTGTAATTGTCAAATACAGAACTTAAAATTGATAGCTTCTAATTATTATTTCAAATTATAACTTGAAGATCTGAACTTGTAATTGTCAAATACAGAACTTAAAATTGATAGCTTCTAATTATTATTGCAAATAATAACTTGAAGATCTGAACTTGTAATACTCAAATACAGAACTTCGAATTGTTAAATACTAATTATTAGTGCAAATTATAACTTGAAGATCTGCACTTGTAATAGTGAATTACAGAACTTAGATTTGTTAAATTCAAATTATTATTTCAAATTATAACTTGAAGATGCGAACTAGTAATTGTCAAATACAGAACTTAAAATTGATAGCTTCTAATTATTATTGCAAATTATAACTTGAAGATCTGAACTTGTAATAGTGAATTACAGAACTTAGATTTGTTAAATTCAAATTATTATTTCAAATTATAACTTGAAGATCTGAACTAGTAATTGTCAAATACAGAACTTAAAATTGATAGCTTATAATTATTATTGTAAATTATAACTTGAAGATCTGAACTTGTAATAGTGAATTACAGAACTTAGATTTGTTAGATTCAAATTATTATTTCAAATTATAACTTGAAGATCTGAACTTGTAATTGTCAAATACAGAACTTAAAATTGATAGCTTCTAATTATTATTGCAAATTATAACTTGAAGATCTGAACTTGTAATAGTGAATTACAGAACTTAGATTTGTTAAATACAAATTATTATTTCAAATTATAACTTGAAGATCTGAACTAGTAATTGTCAAATACAGAACTTAAAATTGTTTAATACAAATTATTAGTGCAAATTATAACTTGAAGATCTGAACTTGTAATTGTCAAATACAGAACTTAAAATTGATAGCTTCTAATTATTATTGCAAATTATAACTTAAAGATCTGAACTTGTAATAGTGAATTATAGAACTTAGATTTGTTAAATTCAAATTATTATTTCAAATTATAACTTGAGATCTGAACTTGTAATTGTCAAATACAGAACTTAAAATTGATAGCTTATAATTATAATTCAAATTATAACTTGAAGATCTGAGCTTGTAATTGTCAAATACAGAACTTAAAATTGATAGCTTCTAATTATTATTGCAAATAATAACTTGAAGATCTGAACTTGTAATACTCAAATACAGAACTTCGAATTGTTAAATACTAATTATTAGTGCAAATTATAACTTGAAGATCTGCACTTGTAATAGTGAATTACAGAACTTAGATTTGTTAAATTCAAATTATTATTTCAAATTATAACTTGAAGATGTGAACTAGTAATTGTCAAATACAGAACTTAAAATTGATAGCTTCTAATTATTATTGCAAATTATAACTTGAAGATCTGAACTTGTAATAGTGAATTACAGAACTAAGATTTGTTAAATTCAAATTATTATTTCAAATTATAACTTGAAGATCTGAACTAGTAATTGTCAAATACAGAACTTAAAATTGATAGCTTATAATTATTATTGTAAATTATAACTTGAAGATCTGAACTTGTAATTGTCAAATACAGAACTTCGAATTGTTAAATTCAAACTAAGATTGCAAATAATAATTTGAAGATCTAAACTTGTAATTGTCAAATACAGAACTTCGAATTGTTAAATTCAACCTAAGATTGCAAATAATAATTTGAAGATCTGAACTTGTAATACTTAAATATAGACCTTCGAATTGTTAAATACAAATTATTAGTGCAAATTATAACTTGAAGATCTGAACTTGTAATAGATGAATACAGAACTTCGAATTGTTAAATTCAAACTAAGTTTGCAAATAATAATTTGAAGATCTGAACTTGTAATAGTCAAATACAGAACTTCTAATTGTTAAATACAAATTATTAGTGCAAATTATAACTTGAAGATCTGAACTTGTAATTGTCAAATACAGAACTTAAAATTGATAGCTTCTAATTATTATTTCAAATTATAACTTGAAGATCTGAACTTGTAATTGTCAATTACAGAACTTCTAATTGTTAAATACAAATTATTATTTCAAATTATAACTTGAAGATCTGAACTAGTAATTGTCAAATACAGAACTTAAAATTGATAGCTTATAATTATTATTGTAAATTATAACTTGAAGATCTGAACTTGTAATAGTGAATTACAGAACTTAGATTTGTTTAATTCAAATTATTATTTCAAATTATAACTTGAAGATCTGAACTTGTAATTGTCAAATACAGAACTTCTAATTATTAAATACAAATTATTAGTGCAAATTATAACTTGAAGATCTGAACTTGTAATAGGTAAATACAGAACTTCAAATTGTTAAATTCAAACTAAGATTGCAAATAATAATTTGAAGATCTGAACCTGTAATACTCAAATACAGAACTTCGAATTGTTAAATACAAATTATTAGTGCAAATTATAACTTGAAGATCTGCACTTGTAATAGTGAATTACAGAACTTAGATTTGTTAAATTCAAATTATTATTTCAAATTATAACTTGAAGATCTGAACTAGTAATTGTCAAATACAGAACTTAAAATTGATAGATTCTAATTATTATTTCAAATTATAACTTGAAGATCTGAACTTGTAATTGTCAAATACAGAACTTAAAATTGATAGCTTCTAATTATTATTGCAAATAATAACTTGAAGATCTGAACTTGTAATACTCAAATACAGAACTTCGAATTGTTAAATACAAATTATTAGTGCAAATTATAACTTGAAGATCTGCACTTGTAATAGTGAATTACAGAACTTAGATTTGTTAAATTCAAATTATTATTTCAAATTATAACTTGAAGATCTGAACTAGTAATTGTCAAATACAGAACTTAAAATTGATAGCTTCTAATTTGTATTGCAAATTATAACTTGAAGATCTGAACTTGTAATTGTCAACAGCAGATCTTAAAATGGATAGCTTCTAATTATTATTTCAAATTATAACTTGAAGATCTGAACTTGTAATTGTCAAATACAGAACTTCTAATTGTTAAATACAAATTATTAGTGCAAATTATAACTTGTAGATCTGAACTTGTAATTGTAAATTACAGAACTTAAAATTGATAGCTTCTAATTATTTTTGCAAATTATAACTTGAAGATCTGAACTTGTAATAGTGAATCACAAAACTTAGATTTCTTAAATTAATATTATTATTTCAAATTATAACTTGAAGATCTGAACTAGTACTTGTCAAATACAGAACTTAAAATTGATTGCTTATAATTATTATTGTAAATTATAACTTGAAGATCTGAACTTGTAATAAGTGAATTATAGAACTTAGATTTGTTAAATTCAAATTATTATTTCAAATTATAACTTGAAGATCTGAACTAGTAATTGTCAAATACAGAACTTAAAATTGATAGCTTCTAATTATTATTGCAAATTATAACTTGAAGATCTGAACTTGTAATTGTCAAATACAGAACTTAAAATTGATAGCTTCTAATTATTATTTCAAATTATAACTTGAAAATCTGAACTTGTAATTGTCAAATACAGAACTGCTAATTGTTAAATACAAATTATTATTTCAAATTATAACTTGAAGATCTGAACTAGTAATTGTCAAATACAGAACTTAAAATTGATAGCTTATAATTATCATTGTAAATTATAACTTGAAGATCTGAACTTGTAATGGTGAATTACAGAACTTAGATTTGTTAAATTCAAATTATTATTTCAAATTATAACTTGAAGATCTGAACTTGTAATTGTCAAATACAGAACTTCTAATTATTAAATACAAATTATTAGTGCAAATTTATAACTTGAAGATCTGAACTAGTAATTGTCAAATACAGAACTTAAAATTGATAGCTTCTAATTATTATTGCAAATTATAACTTGAAGATCTGAACTTGTAATAGTGAATTACAGAACTTAGATTTGTTAAATTCAAATTATTATTTCAAATTATAACTTGAAGATCTGAACTAGTAATTGTCAAATACAGAACTAAATATTGATAGCTTCTAATTATTATTGCAAATTATAACTTGAAGATCTGAACTTGTAATTGTCAAATACAGAACTTCTAATTGTTAAATACAAATTATTAGTACAAATTATAACTTGAAGATCTGAACTTGTAATTGTCAAATACAGAACTTTAAATTGATAGCTTCTAATTATTATTGTAAATTATAACTTGAAGATCTGAACTTGTAATAGTGAATTACAGAACTTAGATTTGTTAAATTCAAATTATTATTTCAAAATATAACTTGAAGATCTGAACTAGTAATTGTCAAATACAGAACTTAAAATTGATAGCTTCTCATTATTATTGCAAATTATAACTTGAAGATCTGAACTTGTAATTGTCAAATACAGAACTTAAAATTGATAGCTTCTAATTATTATTTCAAATTATAACTTGAAGATCTGAACTTGTAATTGTCAAATACAGAACTTAAAATTGATAGCTTCTAATTATTATTGCAAATAATAACTTGAAGATCTGAACTTGTAATACTCAAATACAGAACTTCGAATTGTTAAATACTAATTATTAGTGCAAATTATAACTTGAAGATCTGCACTTGTAATAGTGAATTACAGAACTTAGATTTGTTAAATTCAAATTATTATTTCAAATTATAACTTGAAGATGCGAACTAGTAATTGTCAAATACAGAACTTAAAATTGATAGCTTCTAATTATTATTGCAAATTATAACTTGAAGATCTGAACTTGTAATAGTGAATTACAGAACTTAGATTTGTTAAATTCAAATTATTATTTCAAATTATAACTTGAAGATCTGAACTAGTAATTGTCAAATACAGAACTTAAAATTGATAGCTTATAATTATTATTGTAAATTATAACTTGAAGATCTGAACTTGTAATAGTGAATTACAGAACTTAGATTTGTTAGATTCAAATTATTATTTCAAATTATAACTTGAAGATCTGAACTTGTAATTGTCAAATACAGAACTTAAAATTGATAGCTTCTAATTATTATTGCAAATTATAACTTGAAGATCTGAACTTGTAATAGTGAATTACAGAACTTAGATTTGTTAAATACAAATTATTATTTCAAATTATAACTTGAAGATCTGAACTAGTAATTGTCAAATACAGAACTTAAAATTGTTTAATACAAATTATTAGTGCAAATTATAACTTGAAGATCTGAACTTGTAATTGTCAAATACAGAACTTAAAATTGATAGCTTCTAATTATTATTGCAAATTATAACTTAAAGATCTGAACTTGTAATAGTGAATTATAGAACTTAGATTTGTTAAATTCAAATTATTATTTCAAATTATAACTTGAAGATCTGAACTTGTAATTGTCAAATACAGAACTTCTAATTATTAAATACAAGTTATTAGTGCAAATTTATAACTTGAAGATCTGAACTAGTAATTGTCAAATACAGAACTTAAAATTGATAGCTTATAATTATTATTGTAAATTATAACTTGAAGATCTGAACTTGTAATTGTCAAATACAGAACTTAAAATTGATAGCTTATAATTATCACTGTAAATTATAACTTGAAGATCTGAACTTGTAATGGTGAATTACAGAACTTAGATTTGTTACATTCAAATTATTATTTCAAATTATAACTTGAAGATCTGAACTTGTAATTGTCAAATACAGAACTTCTAATTATTAAATACAAGTTATTAGTGCAAATTTATAACTTGAAGATCTGAACTAGTAATTGTCAAATACAGAAGTTAAAATTGATAGCTTCTAATTATTATTGCAAATTATAACTTGAAGATCTGAACTTGTAATAGTGAATTACAGAACTTAGATTTGTTAAATTCAAATTATTATTTCAAATTATAACTTGAAGATCTGAACTAGTAATTGTCAAATACAGAACTAAATATTGATAGCTTCTAATTATTATTGCAAATTATAACTTGAAGATCTCAACTTGTAATTGTCAAATACAGAACTTCTAATTGTTAAATACAAATTATTAGTACAAATTATAACTTGAAGATCTGAACTTGTAATTGTCAAATACAGAACTTAAAATTGATAGCTTCTAATTATTATTGTAAATTATAACTTGAAGATCTGAACTTGTAATAGTGAATTACAGAACTTAGATTTGTTAAATTCAAATTATTATTTCAAAATATAACTTGAAGATCTGAACTAGTAATTGTCAAATACAGAACTTAAAATTGATAGCTTCTCATTATTATTGCAAATTATAACTTGAAGATCTGAACTTGTAATTGTCAAATACAGAACTTAAAATTGATAGCTTCTAATTATTATTTCAAATTATAACTTGAAGATCTGAACTTGTAATTGTCAAATACAGAACTTAAAATGGATAGCTTCTAATTATTATTGCAAATAATAACTTGAAGATCTGAACTTGTAATACTCAAATACAGAACTTCGAATTGTTAAATACTAATTATTAGTGCAAATTATAACTTGAAGATCTGCACTTGTAATAGTGAATTACAGAACTTAGATTTGTTAAATTCAAATTATTATTTCAAATTATAACTTGAAGATGCGAACTAGTAATTGTCAAATACAGAACTTAAAATTGATAGCTTCTAATTATTATTGCAAATTATAACTTGAAGATCTGAACTTGTAATAGTGAATTACAGAACTTAGATTTGTTAAATTCAAATTATTATTTCAAATTATAACTTGAAGATCTGAACTAGTAATTGTCAAATACAGAACTAAAAATTGATAGCTTATAATTATTATTGTAAATTATAACTTGAAGATCTGAACTTGTAATAGTGAATTACAGAACTTAGATTTGTTAGATTCAAATTATTATTTCAAATTATAACTTGAAGATCTGAACTTGTAATTGTCAAATACAGAACTTAAAATTGATAGCTTCAAATTATTATTGCAAATTATAACTTGAAGATCTGAACTTGTAATAGTGAATTACAGAACTTAGATTTGTTAAATACAAATTATTATTTCAAATTATAACTTGAAGATCTGCACTAGTAATTGTCAAATACAGAACTTAAAATTGTTTAATACAAATTATTAGTGCAAATTATAACTTGAAGATCTGAACTTGTAATTGTCAAATACAGAACTTAAAATTGATAGCTTCTAATTATTATTGCAAATTATAACTTAAAGATCTGAACTTGTAATAGTGAATTATAGAACTTAGATTTGTTAAATTCAAATTATTATTTCAAATTATAACTTGAAGATCTGAACTTGTAATTGTCAAATACAGAACTTAAAATTGATAGCTTATAATTATAATTCAAATTATAACTTGAAGATCTGAGCTTGTAATTGTCAAATAGAGAACTTAAAATTGATAGATTCTAATTATTATTGCAAATAATAACTTGAAGATCTGAACTTGTAATACTCAAATACAGAACTTCGAATTGTTAAATACTAATTATTAGTGCAAATTATAACTTGAAGATCTGCACTTGTAATAGTGAATTACAGAACTTAGATTTGTTAAATTCAAATTATTATTTCAAATTATAACTTGAAGATGTGAACTAGTAATTGTCAAATACAGAACTTAAAATTGATAGCTTCTAATTATTATTGCAAATTATAACTTGAAGATCTGAACTTGTAATAGTGAATTACAGAACTAAGATTTGTTAAATTCAAATTATTATTTCAAATTATAACTTGAAGATCTGAACTAGTAATTGTCAAATACAGAACTTAAAATTGATAGCTTATAATTATTATTGTAAATTATAACTTGAAGATCTGAACTTGTAATAGTGAATTACAGAACTTAGATTTGTTAGATTCAAATTATTATTTCAAATTATAACGTGAAGATCTGTACTTGTAATTGTCAAATACAGAACTTAAAATTGATAGCTTCTAATTATTATTGCAAATTATAACTTGAAGATCTGAACTTGTAATAGTGAATTACAGAACTTAGATTTGTTAAATACAAATTATTATTTCAAATTATAACTTGAAGATCTGAACTAGTAGTTGTCAAATACAGAACTTAAAATTGTTTAATACAAATTATTAGTGCAAATTATAACTTGAAGATCTGAACTTGTAATTGTCAAATACAGAACTTAAAATTGATAGCTTCTAATTATTATTGTAAATTATAACTTGAAGATCTGAACTTGTAATAGTGAATTACAGAACTTAGATTTGTTAAATTCAAATTATTATTTCAAATTATAACTTGAAGATCTGAACTAGTAATTGTCAAATACAGAACTTAAAATTGATAGCTTATAATTATTATTGTAAATTATAACTTGAAGATCTGAACTTGTAATTGTCAAATACAGAACTTAAAATTGATAGCTTATAATTATCATTGTAAATTATAACTTGAAGATCTGAACTTGTAATGGTGAATTACAGAACTTAGATTTGTTACATTCAAATTATTATTTCAAATTATAACTTGAAGATCTGAACTTGTAATTGTCAAATACAGAACTTCTAATTATTAAATACAAATTATTAGTGCAAATTTATAACTTGAAGATCTGAACTAGTAATTGTCAAATACAGAAGTTAAAATTGATAGCTTCTAATTATTATTGCAAATTATAACTTGAAGATCTGAACTTGTAATAGTGAATTACAGAACTTAGATTTGTTAAATTCAAATTATTATTTCAAATTATAACTTGAAGATCTGAACTAGTAATTGTCAAATACAGAACTAAATATTGATAGCTTCTAATTATTATTGCAAATTATAACTTGAAGATCTCAACTTGTAATTGTCAAATACAGAACTTCTAATTGTTAAATACAAATTATTAGTACAAATTATAACTTGAAGATCTGAACTTGTAATTGTCAAATACAGAACTTAAAATTGATAGCTTCTAATTATTATTGTAAATTATAACTTGAAGATCTGAACTTGTAATAGTGAATTACAGAACTTAGATTTGTTAAATTCAAATTATTATTTCAAAATATAACTTGAAGATCTGAACTAGTAATTGTCAAATACAGAACTTAAAATTGATAGCTTCTCATTATTATTGCAAATTATAACTTGAAGATCTGAACTTGTAATTGTCAAATACAGAACTTAAAATTGATAGCTTCTAATTATTATTTCAAATTATAACTTGAAGATCTGAACTTGTAATTGTCAAATACAGAACTTAAAATGGATAGCTTCTAATTATTATTGCAAATAATAACTTGAAGATCTGAACTTGTAATACTCAAATACAGAACTTCGAATTGTTAAATACTAATTATTAGTGCAAATTATAACTTGAAGATCTGCACTTGTAATAGTGAATTACAGAACTTAGATTTGTTAAATTCAAATTATTATTTCAAATTATAACTTGAAGATCTGAACTAGTAATTGTCAAATACAGAACTTAAAATTGATAGCTTATAATTATTATTGTAAATTATAACTTGAAGATCTGAACTTGTAATAGTGAATTACAGAACTTAGATTTGTTAGATTCAAATTATTATTTCAAATTATAACTTGAAGATCTGAACTTGTAATTGTCAAATACAGAACTTAAAATTGATAGCTTCAAATTATTATTGCAAATTATAACTTGAAGATCTGAACTTGTAATAGTGAATTACAGAACTTAGATTTGTTAAATACAAATTATTATTTCAAATTATAACTTGAAGATCTGCACTAGTAATTGTCAAATACAGAACTTAAAATTGTTTAATACAAATTATTAGTGCAAATTATAACTTGAAGATCTGAACTTGTAATTGTCAAATACAGAACTTAAAATTGATAGCTTCTAATTATTATTGCAAATTATAACTTAAAGATCTGAACTTGTAATAGTGAATTATAGAACTTAGATTTGTTAAATTCAAATTATTATTTCAAATTATAACTTGAAGATCTGAACTTGTAATTGTCAAATACAGAACTTAAAATTGATAGCTTATAATTATAATTCAAATTATAACTTGAAGATCTGAGCTTGTAATTGTCAAATAGAGAACTTAAAATTGATAGATTCTAATTATTATTGCAAATAATAACTTGAAGATCTGAACTTGTAATACTCAAATACAGAACTTCGAATTGTTAAATACTAATTATTAGTGCAAATTATAACTTGAAGATCTGCACTTGTAATAGTGAATTACAGAAATTAGATTTGTTAAATTCAAATTATTATTTCAAATTATAACTTGAAGATGTGAACTAGTAATTGTCAAATACAGAACTTAAAATTGATAGCTTCTAATTATTATTGCAAATTATAACTTGAAGATCTGAACTTGTAATAGTGAATTACAGAACTAAGATTTGTTAAATTCAAATTATTATTTCAAATTATAACTTGAAGATCTGAACTAGTAATTGTCAAATACAGAACTTAAAATTGATAGCTTATAATTATTATTGTAAATTATAACTTGAAGATCTGAACTTGTAATAGTGAATTACAGAACTTAGATTTGTTAGATTCAAATTATTATTTCAAATTATAACTTGAAGATCTGTACTTGTAATTGTCAAATACAGAACTTAAAATTGATAGCTTCAGATTATTATTGCAAATTATAACTTGAAGATCTGAACTTGTAATAGTGAATTACAGAACTTAGATTTGTTAAATACAAATTATTATTTCAAATTATAACTTGAAGATCTGAACTAGTAATTGTCAAATACAGAACTTAAAATTGTTTAATACAAATTATTAGTGCAAATTATAACTTCAAGATCTGAACTTGTAATTGTCAAATACAGAACTTAAAATTGATAGCTTCTAATTATTATTGTAAATTATAACTTGAAGATCTGAACTTGTAATAGTGAATTACAGAACTTAGATTTGTTAAATTCAAATTATTATTTCAAATTATAACTTGAAGATCTGAACTAGTAATTGTCAAATACAGAACTTAAAATTGATAGCTTATAATTATTATTGCAAATTATAACTTGAAGATCTGAACTAGTACTTGTCAAATACAGAACTTAAAATTGATAGCTTCTAATTATTATTGCAAATTATAACTTGAAGATCTGAACTTGTAATTGTCAAATACAGAACTTCGAATTGTTAAATTCAAACGAAGATTGCAAATAATAATTTGAAGATCTAAACTTGTAATTGTCCAATACAGAACTTCGAATTGTTAAATTCAACCTAAGATTGCAAATAATAATTTGAAGATCTGAACTTGTAATACTTAAATACAGAACTTCGAATTGTTAAATACAAATTATTAGTGCAAATTATAACTGGAAGATCTGAACTTGTAATAGATGAATACAGAACTTCGAATTGTTAAATTCAAACTAAGTTTGCAAATAATAATTTGAAGATCTGAACTTGTAATAGTCAAATACAGAACTTCTAATTGTTAAATACAAATTATTAGTGCAAATTATAACGTGAAGATCTGAACTTGTAATTGTCAAATACAGAACTTAAAATTGATAGCTTCTAATTATTATTTCAATTATAACTTGAAGATCTGAACTTGTAATTGTCAAATACAGAACTTCTAATTGTTAAATACAAATTATTATTTCAAATTATAACTTGAAGATCTGAACTAGTAATTGTCAAATACAGAACTTAAAATTGATAGCTTATAATTATTATTGTAAATTATAACTTGAAGATCTGAACTTGTAATAGTGAATTACAGAACTTAGATTTGTTTAATTCAAATTATTATTTCAAATTATAACTTGAAGATCTGAACTTGTAATTGTCAAATACAGAACTTCTAATTATTAAATACAAATTATTAGTGCAAATTATAACTTGAAGATCTGAACTTGTAATAGGTAAATACAGAACTTCAAATTGTTAAATTCAAACTAAGATTGCAAATAATAATTTGAAGATCTGAACCTGTAATAGTCAAATACAGAACTTAAAATTGATAGATTCTAATTATTATTTCAAATTATAACTTGAAGATCTGAACTTGTAATTGTCAAATACAGAACTTAAAATTGATAGCTTCTAATTATTATTGCAAATAATAACTTGAAGATCTGAACTTGTAATACTCAAATACAGAACTTCGAATTGTTAAATACAATTTATTAGTGCAAATTATAACTTGAAGATCTGCACTTGTAATAGTGAATTACAGAACTTAGATTTGTTAATTTCAAATTATTATTTCAAATTATAACTTGAAGATCTGAACTAGTAATTGTCAAATACAGAACTTAAAATTGATAGATTCTAATTATTATTTCAAATTATAACTTGAAGATCTGAACTTGTAATTGTCAAATACAGAACTTAAAATTGATAGCTTCTAATTATTATTGCAAATAATAACTTGAAGATCTGAACTTGTAATACTCAAATACAGAACTTCGAATTGTTAAATACAAATTATTAGTGCAAATTATAACTTGAAGATCTGCACTTGTAATAGTGAATTACAGAACTTAGATTTGTTAAATTCAAATTATTATTTCAAATTATAACTTGAAGATCTGAACTAGTAATTGTCAAATACAGAACTTAAAATTGATAGCTTCTAATTTGTATTGCAAATTATAACTTGAAGATCTGAACTTGTAATTGTCAACAACAGATCTTATAATGGATAGCTTCTAATTATTATTTCAAATTATAACTTGAAGATCTGAACTTGTAATTGTCAAATACAGAACTTCTAATTGTTAAATACAAATTATTAGTGCAAATTATAACTTGAAGATCTGAACTTGTAATTGTAAAATACAGAACTTAAAATTGATAGCTTCTAATTTCTTTTGCAAATTATAACTTGAAGATCTGAACTTGTAATAGTGAATCACAGAACTTAGATTTGTTAAATTAATATTATTATTTCAAATTATAACTTGTAGATCTGAACTAGTACTTGTCAAATACAGAACTTAAAATTGATAGCTTCTAATTATTATTTCAAATTATAACTTGAAAATCTGAACTTGTAATTGTCAAATACAGAACTGCTAATTGTTAAATACAAATTATTATTTCAAATTATAACTTGAAGATCTCAACTAGTAATTGTCAAATACAGAACTTAAAATTGATAGCTTATAATTATCATTGTAAATTATAACTTGAAGATCTGACCTTGTAATGGTGAATTACAGAACTTAGATTTGTTAAATTCAAATTATTATTTCAAATTATAACTTGAAGATCTGAACTTGTAATTGTCAAATACAGAACTTCTAATTATTAAATACAAATTATTAGTGCAAATTTATAACTTGAAGAATTGAACTAGTAATTGTCAAATACAGAACTTAAAATTGATAGCTTCAAATTATTATTTTAAATTATAACTTGAAGATCTGAACTTGTAATTGTCAAATACAGAACTTCTAATTGTTAAATACAAATTATTAGTACAAATTATAACTTGAAGATCTGAACTTGTAATTGTCAAATACAGAACTTAAAATTGATAACTTCTAATTATTATTGTAAATTATAACTTGAAGATCTGAACTTGTAATAGTGAATTACAGAACTTAGATTTGTTAAATTCAAATTATTATTTCAAAATATAACTTGAAGATCTGAACTAGTAATTGTCAAATACAGAACTTAAAATTGATAGCTTCTCATTATTATTGCAAATTATAACTTGAAGATCTGAACTTGTAATAGTGAATTACAGAACTTAGATTTGTTAAATACAAATTATTATTTCAAATTATAACTTGAAGATCTGAACTAGTAATTGTCAAATACAGAACTTAAAATTGTTTAATACAAATTATTAGTGCAAATTATAACTTGAAGATCTGAACTTGTAATTGTCAAATACAGAACTTAAAATTGATAGCTTCTAATTATTATTGCAAATTATAACTTAAAGATCTGAACTTGTAATAGTGAATTATAGAACTTAGATTTGTTAAATTCAAATTATTATTTCAAATTATAACTTGAAGATCTGAACTTGTAATTGTCAAATACAGAACTTAAAATTGATAGCTTATAATTATAATTCAAATTATAACTTGAAGATCTGAGCTTGTAATTGTCAAATACAGAACTTAAAATTGATAGCTTCTAATTATTATTGCAAATAATAACTTGAAGATCTGAACTTGTAATACTCAAATAAAGAACTTCGAATTGTTAAATACTAATTATTAGTGCAAATTATAACTTGAAGATCTGCACTTGTAATAGTGAATTACAGAACTTAGATTTGTTAAATTCAAATTATTATTTCAAATTATAACTTGAAGATGTGAACTAGTAATTGTCAAATACAGAACTTAAAATTGATAGCTTCTAATTATTATTGCAAATTATAACTTGAAGATCTGAACTTGTAATAGTGAATTACAGAACTTAGATTTGTTAAATTCAAATTATTATTTCAAATTATAACTTGAAGATCTGAACTAGTAATTGTCAAATACAGAACTTAAAATTGATAGCTTATAATTATTATTGTAAATTATAACTTGAAGATCTGAACTTGTAATAGTGAATTACAGAACTTAGATTTGTTAGATTCAAATTATTATTTCAAATTATAACTTGAAGATCTGAACTTGTAATTGTCAAATACAGAACTTAAAATTGATAGCTTCTAATTATTATTGCAAATTATAACTTGACGATCTGAACTTGTAATAGTGAATTTCAGAACTTAGATTTGTTAAATACAAATTATTATTTCAAATTATAACTTGAAGATCTGAACTAGTAATTGTCAAATACAGAACTTAAAATTGTTTAATACAAATTATTAGTGCAAATTATAACTTGAAGATCTGAACTTGTAATTGTCAAATACAGAACTAAAATTGATAGCTTCTAATTATTATTGTAAATTATAACTTGAAGATCTGAACTTGTAATAGTGAATTACAGAACTTAGATTTGTTAAATTCAAATTATTATTTCAAAATATAACTTGAAGATCTGAACTAGTAATTGTCAAATACAGGACTTAAAATTGATAGCTTCTCATTATTATTGAAAATTATAACTTGAAGATCTGAACTAGTAATTGTCAAATACAGAACTTAAAATTGATAGATTCTAATTATTATTTCAAATTATAACTTGAAGATCTGAACTTGTAATTGTCAAATACAGAACTTAAAATTGATAGCTTCTAATTATTATTGCAAATAATAACTTGAAGATCTGAACTTGTAATACTCAAATACAGAACTTCGAATTGTTAAATACAATTTATTAGTGCAAATTATAACTTGAAGATCTGCACTTGTAATAGTGAATTACAGAACTTAGATTTGTTAATTTCAAATTATTATTTCAAATTATAACTTGAAGATCTGAACTAGTAATTGTCAAATACAGAACTTAAAATTGATAGATTCTAATTATTATTTCAAATTATAACTTGAAGATCTGAACTGATAATTGTCAAATACAGAACTTAAAATTGATAGCTTCTAATTATTATTGCAAATAATAACTTGAAGATCTGAACTTGTAATACTCAAATACAGAACTTCGAATTGTTAAATACAAATTATTAGTGCAAATTATAACTTGAAGATCTGCACTTGTAATAGTGAATTACAGAACTTAGATTTGTTAAATTCAAATTATTATTTCAAATTATAACTTGAAGATCTGAACTAGTAATTGTCAAATACAGAACTTAAAATTGATAGCTTCTAATTTGTATTGCAAATTATAACTTGAAGATCTGAACTTGTAATTGTCAACAACAGATCTTATAATGGATAGCTTCTAATTATTATTTCAAATTATAACTTGAAGATCTGAACTTGTAATTGTCAAATACAGAACTTCTAATTGTTAAATACAAATTATTAGTGCAAATTATAACTTGAAGATCTGAACTTGTAATTGTAAAATACAGAACTTAAAATTGATAGCTTCTAATTTCTTTTGCAAATTATAACTTGAAGATCTGAACTTGTAATAGTGAATCACAGAACTTAGATTTGTTAAATTAATATTATTATTTCAAATTATAACTTGTAGATCTGAACTAGTACTTGTCAAATACAGAACTTAAAATTGATAGCTTCTAATTATTATTTCAAATTATAACTTGAAAATCTGAACTTGTAATTGTCAAATACAGAACTGCTAATTGTTAAATACAAATTATTATTTCAAATTATAACTTGAAGATCTCAACTAGTAATTGTCAAATACAGAACTTAAAATTGATAGCTTATAATTATCATTGTAAATTATAACTTGAAGATCTGACCTTGTAATGGTGAATTACAGAACTTAGATTTGTTAAATTCAAATTATTATTTCAAATTATAACTTGAAGATCTGAACTTGTAATTGTCAAATACAGAACTTCTAATTATTAAATACAAATTATTAGTGCAAATTTATAACTTGAAGAATTGAACTAGTAATTGTCAAATACAGAACTTAAAATTGATAGCTTCAAATTATTATTTTAAATTATAACTTGAAGATCTGAACTTGTAATTGTCAAATACAGAACTTCTAATTGTTAAATACAAATTATTAGTACAAATTATAACTTGAAGATCTGAACTTGTAATTGTCAAATACAGAACTTAAAATTGATAACTTCTAATTATTATTGTAAATTATAACTTGAAGATCTGAACTTGTAATAGTGAATTACAGAACTTAGATTTGTTAAATTCAAATTATTATTTCAAAATATAACTTGAAGATCTGAACTAGTAATTGTCAAATACAGAACTTAAAATTGATAGCTTCTCATTATTATTGCAAATTATAACTTGAAGATCTGAACTTGTAATAGTGAATTACAGAACTTAGATTTGTTAAATACAAATTATTATTTCAAATTATAACTTGAAGATCTGAACTAGTAATTGTCAAATACAGAACTTAAAATTGTTTAATACAAATTATTAGTGCAAATTATAACTTGAAGATCTGAACTTGTAATTGTCAAATACAGAACTTAAAATTGATAGCTTCTAATTATTATTGCAAATTATAACTTAAAGATCTGAACTTGTAATAGTGAATTATAGAACTTAGATTTGTTAAATTCAAATTATTATTTCAAATTATAACTTGAAGATCTGAACTTGTAATTGTCAAATACAGAACTTAAAATTGATAGCTTATAATTATAATTCAAATTATAACTTGAAGATCTGAGCTTGTAATTGTCAAATACAGAACTTAAAATTGATAGCTTCTAATTTTTATTGCAAATAATAACTTGAAGATCTGAACTTGTAATACTCAAATAAAGAACTTCGAATTGTTAAATACTAATTATTAGTGCAAATTATAACTTGAAGATCTGCACTTGTAATAGTGAATTACAGAACTTAGATTTGTTAAATTCAAATTATTATTTCAAATTATAACTTGAAGATGTGAACTAGTAATTGTCAAATACAGAACTTAAAATTGATAGCTTCTAATTATTATTGCAAATTATAACTTGAAGATCTGAACTTGTAATAGTGAATTACAGAACTTAGATTTGTTAAATTCAAATTATTATTTCAAATTATAACTTGAAGATCTGAACTAGTAATTGTCAAATACAGAACTTAAAATTGATAGCTTATAATTATTATTGTAAATTATAACTTGAAGATCTGAACTTGTAATAGTGAATTACAGAACTTAGATTTGTTAGATTCAAATTATTATTTCAAATTATAACTTGAAGATCTGAACTTGTAATTGTCAAATACAGAACTTAAAATTGATAGCTTCTAATTATTATTGCAAATTATAACTTGACGATCTGAACTTGTAATAGTGAATTTCAGAACTTAGATTTGTTAAATACAAATTATTATTTCAAATTATAACTTGAAGATCTGAACTAGTAATTGTCAAATACAGAACTTAAAATTGTTTAATACAAATTATTAGTGCAAATTATAACTTGAAGATCTGAACTTGTAATTGTCAAATACAGAACTAAAATTGATAGCTTCTAATTATTATTGTAAATTATAACTTGAAGATCTGAACTTGTAATAGTGAATTACAGAACTTAGATTTGTTAAATTCAAATTATTATTTCAAAATATAACTTGAAGATCTGAACTAGTAATTGTCAAATACAGGACTTAAAATTGATAGCTTCTCATTATTATTGAAAATTATAACATGAAGATCTGAACTAGTAATTGTCAAATACAGAACTTAAAATTGATAGCTTCTCATTATTATTGCAAATTATAACTTGAAGATCTGAACTTGTAATTGTCAAATACAGAACTTAAAATTGATAGCTTCTAATTATTATTTCAAATTATAACTTGAAGATCTGAACTTGTAATTGTCAAATACAGAACTTAAAATTGATAGCTTCTAATTATTATTGCAAATTATAACTTGAAGATCTGAACTTGTAATAGTGAATTACAGAACTTAGATTTGTTAAATTCAAATTATTATTTCAAATTATAACTTGAAGATCTGAACTAGTAATTGTCAAATAGAGAACTTAAAATTGATAGCTTCTAATTATTATTGCAAATTATAACTTGAAGATATGAACTTGTAATTGTCAAATACAGAACTTAAAATTGATAGCTTCTAATTATTATTGCAAATTATAACTTGAAGATATGAACTTGTAATTGTCAAATACAGAACTTAAAATTGATAGCTTCTAATTACTATTTCAAATTATAACTTGAAGATCTGAACTAGTAATTGTCAAATACAGAACTTAAAATTGTTTAATACAAATTATTATTTCAAATTATAACTTGAAGATCTGAACTTGTAATTGTCAAATACAGAACTTAAAATTGATAGCTTCTAATTATTATTGCAAATTATAACTTGAAGATCTGAACTTGTAATAGTGAATTACAGAACTTAGATTTGTTAAATTCAAATTATTATTTCAAATTATAACTTGAAGATCTGAACTAGTAATTGTCAAATACAGAACTAAAATTGATAGCTTCTAATTATTATTGTAAATTATAACTTGAAGATCTGAACTTGTAATAGTGAATTACAGAACTTAGATTTGTTAAATTCAAATTATTATTTCAAAATATAACTTGAAGATCTGAACTAGTAATTGTCAAATACAGGACTTAAAATTGATAGCTTCTCATTATTATTGAAAATTATAACTTGAAGATCTGAACTAGTAATTGTCAAATACAGAACTTAAAATTGATAGCTTCTCATTATTATTGCAAATTATAACTTGAAGATCTGAACTTGTAATTGTCAAATACAGAACTTAAAATTGATAGCTTCTAATTATTATTTCAAATTATAACTTGAAGATCTGAACTTGTAATTGTCAAATACAGAACTTAAAATTGATAGCTTCTAATTATTATTGCAAATTATAACTTGAAGATCTGAACTTGTAATAGTGAATTACAGAACTTAGATTTGTTAAATTCAAATTATTATTTCAAATTATAACTTGAAGATCTGAACTAGTAATTGTCAAATAGAGAACTTAAAATTGATAGCTTCTAATTATTATTGCAAATTATAACTTGAAGATATGAACTTGTAATTGTCAAATACAGAACTTAAAATTGATAGCTTCTAATTACTATTTCAAATTATAACTTGAAGATCTGAACTTGTAATTGTCAAATACAGAACTTCTAATTGTTAAATACCAATTATTAGTGCAAATTATAACTTGAAGATCTGAACTTGTAATTGTCAAATACAAAACTTAAAATTGATAGCTTCTAATTATTTTTGTAAATTATAACTTGAAGATCTGAACTTGTAATACTCAAATACAGAACTTCGAATTGTTAAATACTAATTATTAGAGCAATTTATAACTTGAAGATCTGCACTTGTAATAGTGAATTACAGAACTTAGATTTGTTAAATTCAAATTATTATTTCAATTTATAACTTGAAGATGTGAACTAGTAATTGTCAAATACAGAACTTAAAATTGATAGCTTCTAATTATTATTGCAAATTATAACTTGAAGATCTGAACTTGTAATAGTGAATTACAGAACTTAGATTTGTTAAATTCAAATTATTATTTCAAATTATAACTTGAAGATCTGAACTAGTAATTGTCAAATACAGAACTTAAAATTGATAGCTTATAATTATTATTGTAAATTATAACTTGAAGATCTGAACTTGTAATAGTGAATTACAGAACTTAGATTTGTTAGATTCAAATTATTATTTCAAATTATAACTTGAAGATCTGAACTTGAAATTGTCAAATACAGAACTTAAAATTGATAGCTTCTAATTATTATTGCAAATTATATCTTGAAGATCTGAACTTGTAATAGTGAATTATAGAACTTAGATTTGTTAAATTCAAATTATTATTTCAAATTATAACTTGAAGATCTGAACTTGTAATTGTCAAATACAGAACTTAAAATTGATAGCTTATAATTATAATTCAAATTATAACTTGAAGATCTGAACTTGTAATAGTGAATTATAGAACTTAGATTTGTTAAATACAAATTATTATTTCAAATTATAACTTGAAGATCTGAACTAGTAATTGTCAAATACAGAACTTAAAATTGTTTAATACAAATTATTAGTGCAAATTATAACTTGAATATCTGAACTTGTAATTGTCAAATACAGAACTTAAAATTGATAGCTTCTAATTATTATTGCAAATTATAACTTGAAGATCTGAACTTGTAATAGTGAATTATAGAACTTAGATTTGTTAAATTCAAATTATTATTTCAAATTATAACTTGAAGATCTAAACTTGTAATTGTCAAATACAGAACTTAAAATTGATAGCTTATAATTATAATTCAAATTATAACTTGAAGATCTGAGCTTGTAACAGTGAATACAGAACTTCGAATTGTTAAATACAAATTATTAGTGCAAATTATAACTTGAAGATCTGAACTTGTAATAGGTAAATACAGAACTTCAAATTGTTAAATTCAACCTAAGATTGTAAATAATAATTTGAAGATCTGAACCTGTAATAGTCAAATACAGAACTTCTAATTGTAAATACAAATTATTAGTGCAAATTATAACTTGTAGATCTGAACTTGTAATTGTCAAATACAGAACTTAAAATTGATAGCTTCTAATTATTATTGCAAATTATAACTTGAAGATCTGAACTTGTAATTGTCAAATACAGAACTTCTAATTGTTAAATACAAAGTATTAGTACAAATTATAACTTGAAGATCTGAACTTGTAATTGTCAAATACAGAACTTAAAATTGATAGCTTCTAATTATTATTGTAAATTATAACTTGAAGATCTGAACTTGTAATTGTCAAATACAGAACTTAAAATTGATAGCTTCTAATTATTATTGTAAATTATAACTTGAAGATCTGAACTTGTAATAGTGAATTACAGAACTTAGATTTGTTAAATTCAAATTATTATTTCAAAATATAACTTGAAGATCTGAACTAGTAATTGTCAAATACATAACTTAAAATTGATAGCTTCTCATTATTATTGCAAATTATAACTTGAAGATCTGAACTCGTAATTGTCAAATACAGAACTTAAAATTGATAGATTCTAATTATTATTTCAAATTATAACTTGAAGATCTGAACTTGTAATTGTCAAATACAGAACTTCGAATTGTTAAATACAAATTATTAGTGCAAATTATAACTTGAAGATCTGAACTTGTAATAGATGAATACAGAACTTCAAATTGTTAAATTCAAACTAAGTTTGCAAATAATAATTTGAAGATCTGAACTTGTAATAGTCAAATACAGAACTTCTAATTGTTAAATACAAATTATTAGTGCAAATTATAACTTGAAGATCTGAACTTGTAATTGTCAAATACAGAACTTAAAATTGATAGCTTCTAATTATTATTTCAAATTATAACTTGAAGATCTGAACTTGTAATTGTCAAATACAGAACTTCTAATTGTTAAATTCAAATTATTATTTCAAATTATAACTTGAAGATCTGAACTAGTAATTGTCAAATACAGAACTTAAAATTGATAGCTTATAATTATTATTGTAAATTATAACTTGAAGATCTGAACTTGTAATAGTGAATTACAGAACTTAGATTTGTTAAATTCAAATTATTATTTCAAATTATAACTTGAAGATCTGAACTTGTAATTGTCAAATACAGAACTTCTAATTATTAAATACAAATTATTAGTGCAAATTTATAACTTGAAGATCTGAACTTGTAATTGTCAAATACAGAACTTAAAATTGATAGCTTCTAATTATTATTGCAAATTATAACTTGAAGATCTGAACTCGTAATAGTGAATTACAGAACTTAGATTTGTTAAATTCAAATTATTATTTCAAATTATAACTTGAAGATCTGAACTAGTAATTGTCAAATACAGAACTTAAAATTGATAGCTTCTAAATTGTATTGCAAATTATAACTTGAAGATCTGAACTTGTAATTGTCAACAACAGAACTTAAAATGGATAGCTTCTAATTATTATTTCAAATTATAACTTGAAGATCTGAACTTGTAATTGTCAAATACAGAACTTCTAATTGTTAAATACAATTTATTAGTGCAAATTATAACTTGAAGATCTGAACTTGTAATTGTAAAATACAGAACTTAAAATTGATAGCTTCTAATTATTATTGCAAATTATAACTTGAAGATCTGAACTTGTAATTGTCAAATACAGAACTTAAAATTGATAGCTTCGAATTATTATTGCAAATAATAACTTGAAGATCTGAACTTGTAATACTCAAATACAGAACTTCGAATTGTTAAATACAAATTATTAGTGCAAATTATAACTTGAAGATCTGCACTTGTAATAGTGAATTACAGAACTTAGATTTGTTAAATTCAAATTATTATTTCAAATAATAACTTGAAGATCTGAACTAGTAATTGTCAAATACAGAACTTAAAATTGATAGCTTCTAATTTGTATTGCAAATTATAACTTGAAGATCTGAACTTGTAATTGTCAACAACAGATCTTAAAATGGATAGCTTCTAATTATTATTTCAAATTATAACTTGAAGATCTGAACTTGTAATTGTCAAATACAGAACTTCTAATTGTTAAATACAAATTATTAGTGCAAATTATAACTTGAAGATCTGAACTTGTAATTGTAAAATACAGAACTTAAAATTGATAGCTTCTAATTATTATTGCAAATTATAACTTGAAGATCTGAACTTGTAATAGTGAATCACAGAACTTAGATTTGTTAAATTCATGTTATTATTTCAAATTATAACTTGAAGATCTGAACTAGTACTTGTCAAATACAGAACTTAAAATTGATAGCTTCTAATTATTATTGCAAATTATAACTTGAAGATCTGAACTTGTAATTGTCAAATACAGAACTTCGAATTGTTAAATTCAAACGAAGATTGCAAATAATAATTTGAAGATCTAAACTTGTAATTGTCCAATACAGAACTTCGAATTGTTAAATTCAACCTAAGATTGCAAATAATAATTTGAAGATCTGAACTTGTAATACTTAAATACAGAACTTCGAATTGTTAAATACAAATTATTAGTGCAAATTATAACTGGAAGATCTGAACTTGTAATAGATGAATACAGAACTTCGAATTGTTAAATTCAAACTAAGTTTGCAAATAATAATTTGAAGATCTGAACTTGTAATAGTCAAATACAGAACTTCTAATTGTTAAATACAAATTATTAGTGCAAATTATAACGTGAAGATCTGAACTTGTAATTGTCAAATACAGAACTTAAAATTGATAGCTTCTAATTATTATTTCAATTATAACTTGAAGATCTGAACTTGTAATTGTCAAATACAGAACTTCTAATTGTTAAATACAAATTATTATTTCAAATTATAACTTGAAGATCTGAACTAGTAATTGTCAAATACAGAACTTAAAATTGATAGCTTATAATTATTATTGTAAATTATAACTTGAAGATCTGAACTTGTAATAGTGAATTACAGAACTTAGATTTGTTTAATTCAAATTATTATTTCAAATTATAACTTGAAGATCTG
Source organism: Cantharis lateralis (assembly GCA_963170105.1). Classification (NCBI taxonomy): domain Eukaryota; kingdom Metazoa; phylum Arthropoda; class Insecta; order Coleoptera; family Cantharidae; genus Cantharis; species Cantharis lateralis. The sequence goes on from OY720627.1 coordinate 26,833,421, forward strand.
AACTTGTAATTGTCAAATACAGAACTTCTAATTATTAAATACAAATTATTAGTGCAAATTATAACTTGAAGATCTGAACTTGTAATAGGTAAATACAGAACTTCAAATTGTTAAATTCAAACTAAGATTGCAAATAATAATTTGAAGATCTGAACCTGTAATAGTCAAATACAGAACTTAAAATTGATAGATTCTAATTATTATTTCAAATTATAACTTGAAGATCTGAACTTGTAATTGTCAAATACAGAACTTAAAATTGATAGCTTCTAATTATTATTGCAAATAATAACTTGAAGATCTGAACTTGTAATACTCAAATACAGAACTTCGAATTGTTAAATACAATTTATTAGTGCAAATTATAACTTGAAGATCTGCACTTGTAATAGTGAATTACAGAACTTAGATTTGTTAATTTCAAATTATTATTTCAAATTATAACTTGAAGATCTGAACTAGTAATTGTCAAATACAGAACTTAAAATTGATAGATTCTAATTATTATTTCAAATTATAACTTGAAGATCTGAACTTGTAATTGTCAAATACAGAACTTAAAATTGATAGCTTCTAATTATTATTGCAAATAATAACTTGAAGATCTGAACTTGTAATACTCAAATACAGAACTTCGAATTGTTAAATACAAATTATTAGTGCAAATTATAACTTGAAGATCTGCACTTGTAATAGTGAATTACAGAACTTAGATTTGTTAAATTCAAATTATTATTTCAAATTATAACTTGAAGATCTGAACTAGTAATTGTCAAATACAGAACTTAAAATTGATAGCTTCTAATTTGTATTGCAAATTATAACTTGAAGATCTGAACTTGTAATTGTCAACAACAGATCTTATAATGGATAGCTTCTAATTATTATTTCAAATTATAACTTGAAGATCTGAACTTGTAATTGTCAAATACAGAACTTCTAATTGTTAAATACAAATTATTAGTGCAAATTATAACTTGAAGATCTGAACTTGTAATTGTAAAATACAGAACTTAAAATTGATAGCTTCTAATTTCTTTTGCAAATTATAACTTGAAGATCTGAACTTGTAATAGTGAATCACAGAACTTAGATTTGTTAAATTAATATTATTATTTCAAATTATAACTTGTAGATCTGAACTAGTACTTGTCAAATACAGAACTTAAAATTGATAGCTTCTAATTATTATTTCAAATTATAACTTGAAAATCTGAACTTGTAATTGTCAAATACAGAACTGCTAATTGTTAAATACAAATTATTATTTCAAATTATAACTTGAAGATCTCAACTAGTAATTGTCAAATACAGAACTTAAAATTGATAGCTTATAATTATCATTGTAAATTATAACTTGAAGATCTGACCTTGTAATGGTGAATTACAGAACTTAGATTTGTTAAATTCAAATTATTATTTCAAATTATAACTTGAAGATCTGAACTTGTAATTGTCAAATACAGAACTTCTAATTATTAAATACAAATTATTAGTGCAAATTTATAACTTGAAGAATTGAACTAGTAATTGTCAAATACAGAACTTAAAATTGATAGCTTCAAATTATTATTTTAAATTATAACTTGAAGATCTGAACTTGTAATTGTCAAATACAGAACTTCTAATTGTTAAATACAAATTATTAGTACAAATTATAACTTGAAGATCTGAACTTGTAATTGTCAAATACAGAACTTAAAATTGATAACTTCTAATTATTATTGTAAATTATAACTTGAAGATCTGAACTTGTAATAGTGAATTACAGAACTTAGATTTGTTAAATTCAAATTATTATTTCAAAATATAACTTGAAGATCTGAACTAGTAATTGTCAAATACAGAACTTAAAATTGATAGCTTCTCATTATTATTGCAAATTATAACTTGAAGATCTGAACTTGTAATAGTGAATTACAGAACTTAGATTTGTTAAATACAAATTATTATTTCAAATTATAACTTGAAGATCTGAACTAGTAATTGTCAAATACAGAACTTAAAATTGTTTAATACAAATTATTAGTGCAAATTATAACTTGAAGATCTGAACTTGTAATTGTCAAATACAGAACTTAAAATTGATAGCTTCTAATTATTATTGCAAATTATAACTTAAAGATCTGAACTTGTAATAGTGAATTATAGAACTTAGATTTGTTAAATTCAAATTATTATTTCAAATTATAACTTGAAGATCTGAACTTGTAATTGTCAAATACAGAACTTAAAATTGATAGCTTATAATTATAATTCAAATTATAACTTGAAGATCTGAGCTTGTAATTGTCAAATACAGAACTTAAAATTGATAGCTTCTAATTATTATTGCAAATAATAACTTGAAGATCTGAACTTGTAATACTCAAATAAAGAACTTCGAATTGTTAAATACTAATTATTAGTGCAAATTATAACTTGAAGATCTGCACTTGTAATAGTGAATTACAGAACTTAGATTTGTTAAATTCAAATTATTATTTCAAATTATAACTTGAAGATGTGAACTAGTAATTGTCAAATACAGAACTTAAAATTGATAGCTTCTAATTATTATTGCAAATTATAACTTGAAGATCTGAACTTGTAATAGTGAATTACAGAACTTAGATTTGTTAAATTCAAATTATTATTTCAAATTATAACTTGAAGATCTGAACTAGTAATTGTCAAATACAGAACTTAAAATTGATAGCTTATAATTATTATTGTAAATTATAACTTGAAGATCTGAACTTGTAATAGTGAATTACAGAACTTAGATTTGTTAGATTCAAATTATTATTTCAAATTATAACTTGAAGATCTGAACTTGTAATTGTCAAATACAGAACTTAAAATTGATAGCTTCTAATTATTATTGCAAATTATAACTTGACGATCTGAACTTGTAATAGTGAATTTCAGAACTTAGATTTGTTAAATACAAATTATTATTTCAAATTATAACTTGAAGATCTGAACTAGTAATTGTCAAATACAGAACTTAAAATTGTTTAATACAAATTATTAGTGCAAATTATAACTTGAAGATCTGAACTTGTAATTGTCAAATACAGAACTAAAATTGATAGCTTCTAATTATTATTGTAAATTATAACTTGAAGATCTGAACTTGTAATAGTGAATTACAGAACTTAGATTTGTTAAATTCAAATTATTATTTCAAAATATAACTTGAAGATCTGAACTAGTAATTGTCAAATACAGGACTTAAAATTGATAGCTTCTCATTATTATTGAAAATTATAACTTGAAGATCTGAACTAGTAATTGTCAAATACAGAACTTAAAATTGATAGCTTCTCATTATTATTGCAAATTATAACTTGAAGATCTGAACTTGTAATTGTCAAATACAGAACTTAAAATTGATAGCTTCTAATTATTATTTCAAATTATAACTTGAAGATCTGAACTTGTAATTGTCAAATACAGAACTTAAAATTGATAGCTTCTAATTATTATTGCAAATTATAACTTGAAGATCTGAACTTGTAATAGTGAATTACAGAACTTAGATTTGTTAAATTCAAATTATTATTTCAAATTATAACTTGAAGATCTGAACTAGTAATTGTCAAATAGAGAACTTAAAATTGATAGCTTCTAATTATTATTGCAAATTATAACTTGAAGATATGAACTTGTAATTGTCAAATACAGAACTTAAAATTGATAGCTTCTAATTACTATTTCAAATTATAACTTGAAGATCTGAACTAGTAATTGTCAAATACAGAACTTAAAATTGTTTAATACAAATTATTAGTGCAAATTATAACTTGAAGATCTGAACTTGTAATTGTCAAATACAGAACTAAAATTGATAGCTTCTAATTATTATTGTAAATTATAACTTGAAGATCTGAACTTGTAATAGTGAATTACAGAACTTAGATTTGTTAAATTCAAATTATTATTTCAAAATATAACTTGAAGATCTGAACTAGTAATTGTCAAATACAGGACTTAAAATTGATAGCTTCTCATTATTATTGAAAATTATAACTTGAAGATCTGAACTAGTAATTGTCAAATACAGAACTTAAAATTGATAGCTTCTCATTATTATTGCAAATTATAACTTGAAGATCTGAACTTGTAATTGTCAAATACAGAACTTAAAATTGATAGCTTCTAATTATTATTTCAAATTATAACTTGAAGATCTGAACTTGTAATTGTCAAATACAGAACTTAAAATTGATAGCTTCTAATTATTATTGCAAATTATAACTTGAAGATCTGAACTTGTAATAGTGAATTACAGAACTTAGATTTGTTAAATTCAAATTATTATTTCAAATTATAACTTGAAGATCTGAACTAGTAATTGTCAAATACAGAACTAAAATTGATAGCTTCTAATTATTATTGTAAATTATAACTTGAAGATCTGAACTTGGAATAGTGAATTACAGAACTTAGATTTGTTAAATTCAAATTATTATTTCAAAATATAACTTGAAGATCTGAACTAGTAATTGTCAAATACAGGACTTAAAATTGATAGCTTCTCATTATTATTGAAAATTATAACTTGAAGATCTGAACTAGTAATTGTCAAATACAGAACTTAAAATTGATAGCTTCTCATTATTATTGCAAATTATAACTTGAAGATCTGAACTTGTAATTGTCAAATACAGAACTTAAAATTGATAGCTTCTAATTATTATTTCAAATTATAACTTGAAGATCTGAACTTGTAATTGTCAAATACAGAACTTAAAATTGATAGCTTCTAATTATTATTGCAAATTATAACTTGAAGATCTGAACTTGTAATAGTGAATTACAGAACTTAGATTTGTTAAATTCAAATTATTATTTCAAATTATAACTTGAAGATCTGAACTAGTAATTGTCAAATAGAGAACTTAAAATTGATAGCTTCTAATTATTATTGCAAATTATAACTTGAAGATATGAACTTGTAATTGTCAAATACAGAACTTAAAATTGATAGCTTCTAATTACTATTTCAAATTATAACTTGAAGATCTGAACTTGTAATTGTCAAATACAGAACTTCTAATTGTTAAATACCAATTATTAGTGCAAATTATAACTTGAAGATCTGAACTTGTAATTGTCAAATACAAAACTTAAAATTGATAGCTTCTAATTATTTTTGTAAATTATAACTTGAAGATCTGAACTTGTAATACTCAAATACAGAACTTCGAATTGTTAAATACTAATTATTAGAGCAATTTATAACTTGAAGATCTGCACTTGTAATAGTGAATTACAGAACTTAGATTTGTTAAATTCAAATTATTATTTCAATTTATAACTTGAAGATGTGAACTAGTAATTGTCAAATACAGAACTTAAAATTGATAGCTTCTAATTATTATTGCAAATTATAACTTGAAGATCTGAACTTGTAATAGTGAATTACAGAACTTAGATTTGTTAAATTCAAATTATTATTTCAAATTATAACTTGAAGATCTGAACTAGTAATTGTCAAATACAGAACTTAAAATTGATAGCTTATAATTATTATTGTAAATTATAACTTGAAGATCTGAACTTGTAATAGTGAATTACAGAACTTAGATTTGTTAGATTCAAATTATTATTTCAAATTATAACTTGAAGATCTGAACTTGAAATTGTCAAATACAGAACTTAAAATTGATAGCTTCTAATTATTATTGCAAATTATATCTTGAAGATCTGAACTTGTAATAGTGAATTATAGAACTTAGATTTGTTAAATTCAAATTATTATTTCAAATTATAACTTGAAGATCTGAACTTGTAATTGTCAAATACAGAACTTAAAATTGATAGCTTATAATTATAATTCAAATTATAACTTGAAGATCTGAACTTGTAATAGTGAATTATAGAACTTAGATTTGTTAAATACAAATTATTATTTCAAATTATAACTTGAAGATCTGAACTAGTAATTGTCAAATACAGAACTTAAAATTGTTTAATACAAATTATTAGTGCAAATTATAACTTGAATATCTGAACTTGTAATTGTCAAATACAGAACTTAAAATTGATAGCTTCTAATTATTATTGCAAATTATAACTTGAAGATCTGAACTTGTAATAGTGAATTATAGAACTTAGATTTGTTAAATTCAAATTATTATTTCAAATTATAACTTGAAGATCTAAACTTGTAATTGTCAAATACAGAACTTAAAATTGATAGCTTATAATTATAATTCAAATTATAACTTGAAGATCTGAGCTTGTAACAGTGAATACAGAACTTCGAATTGTTAAATACAAATTATTAGTGCAAATTATAACTTGAAGATCTGAACTTGTAATAGGTAAATACAGAACTTCAAATTGTTAAATTCAACCTAAGATTGTAAATAATAATTTGAAGATCTGAACCTGTAATAGTCAAATACAGAACTTCTAATTGTAAATACAAATTATTAGTGCAAATTATAACTTGTAGATCTGAACTTGTAATTGTAAAATACAGAACTTAAAATTGATAGCTTCTAATTTCTTTTGCAAATTATAACTTGAAGATCTGAACTTGTAATAGTGAATCACAGAACTTAGATTTGTTAAATTAATATTATTATTTCAAATTATAACTTGTAGATCTGAACTAGTACTTGTCAAATACAGAACTTAAAATTGATAGCTTCTAATTATTATTTCAAATTATAACTTGAAAATCTGAACTTGTAATTGTCAAATACAGAACTGCTAATTGTTAAATACAAATTATTATTTCAAATTATAACTTGAAGATCTCAACTAGTAATTGTCAAATACAGAACTTAAAATTGATAGCTTATAATTATCATTGTAAATTATAACTTGAAGATCTGACCTTGTAATGGTGAATTACAGAACTTAGATTTGTTAAATTCAAATTATTATTTCAAATTATAACTTGAAGATCTGAACTTGTAATTGTCAAATACAGAACTTCTAATTATTAAATACAAATTATTAGTGCAAATTTATAACTTGAAGAATTGAACTAGTAATTGTCAAATACAGAACTTAAAATTGATAGCTTCAAATTATTATTTTAAATTATAACTTGAAGATCTGAACTTGTAATTGTCAAATACAGAACTTCTAATTGTTAAATACAAATTATTAGTACAAATTATAACTTGAAGATCTGAACTTGTAATTGTCAAATACAGAACTTAAAATTGATAACTTCTAATTATTATTGTAAATTATAACTTGAAGATCTGAACTTGTAATAGTGAATTACAGAACTTAGATTTGTTAAATTCAAATTATTATTTCAAAATATAACTTGAAGATCTGAACTAGTAATTGTCAAATACAGAACTTAAAATTGATAGCTTCTCATTATTATTGCAAATTATAACTTGAAGATCTGAACTTGTAATAGTGAATTACAGAACTTAGATTTGTTAAATACAAATTATTATTTCAAATTATAACTTGAAGATCTGAACTAGTAATTGTCAAATACAGAACTTAAAATTGTTTAATACAAATTATTAGTGCAAATTATAACTTGAAGATCTGAACTTGTAATTGTCAAATACAGAACTTAAAATTGATAGCTTCTAATTATTATTGCAAATTATAACTTAAAGATCTGAACTTGTAATAGTGAATTATAGAACTTAGATTTGTTAAATTCAAATTATTATTTCAAATTATAACTTGAAGATCTGAACTTGTAATTGTCAAATACAGAACTTAAAATTGATAGCTTATAATTATAATTCAAATTATAACTTGAAGATCTGAGCTTGTAATTGTCAAATACAGAACTTAAAATTGATAGCTTCTAATTATTATTGCAAATAATAACTTGAAGATCTGAACTTGTAATACTCAAATAAAGAACTTCGAATTGTTAAATACTAATTATTAGTGCAAATTATAACTTGAAGATCTGCACTTGTAATAGTGAATTACAGAACTTAGATTTGTTAAATTCAAATTATTATTTCAAATTATAACTTGAAGATGTGAACTAGTAATTGTCAAATACAGAACTTAAAATTGATAGCTTCTAATTATTATTGCAAATTATAACTTGAAGATCTGAACTTGTAATAGTGAATTACAGAACTTAGATTTGTTAAATTCAAATTATTATTTCAAATTATAACTTGAAGATCTGAACTAGTAATTGTCAAATACAGAACTTAAAATTGATAGCTTATAATTATTATTGTAAATTATAACTTGAAGATCTGAACTTGTAATAGTGAATTACAGAACTTAGATTTGTTAGATTCAAATTATTATTTCAAATTATAACTTGAAGATCTGAACTTGTAATTGTCAAATACAGAACTTAAAATTGATAGCTTCTAATTATTATTGCAAATTATAACTTGACGATCTGAACTTGTAATAGTGAATTTCAGAACTTAGATTTGTTAAATACAAATTATTATTTCAAATTATAACTTGAAGATCTGAACTAGTAATTGTCAAATACAGAACTTAAAATTGTTTAATACAAATTATTAGTGCAAATTATAACTTGAAGATCTGAACTTGTAATTGTCAAATACAGAACTAAAATTGATAGCTTCTAATTATTATTGTAAATTATAACTTGAAGATCTGAACTTGTAATAGTGAATTACAGAACTTAGATTTGTTAAATTCAAATTATTATTTCAAAATATAACTTGAAGATCTGAACTAGTAATTGTCAAATACAGGACTTAAAATTGATAGCTTCTCATTATTATTGAAAATTATAACTTGAAGATCTGAACTAGTAATTGTCAAATACAGAACTTAAAATTGATAGCTTCTCATTATTATTGCAAATTATAACTTGAAGATCTGAACTTGTAATTGTCAAATACAGAACTTAAAATTGATAGCTTCTAATTATTATTTCAAATTATAACTTGAAGATCTGAACTTGTAATTGTCAAATACAGAACTTAAAATTGATAGCTTCTAATTATTATTGCAAATTATAACTTGAAGATCTGAACTTGTAATAGTGAATTACAGAACTTAGATTTGTTAAATTCAAATTATTATTTCAAATTATAACTTGAAGATCTGAACTAGTAATTGTCAAATAGAGAACTTAAAATTGATAGCTTCTAATTATTATTGCAAATTATAACTTGAAGATATGAACTTGTAATTGTCAAATACAGAACTTAAAATTGATAGCTTCTAATTACTATTTCAAATTATAACTTGAAGATCTGAACTAGTAATTGTCAAATACAGAACTTAAAATTGTTTAATACAAATTATTAGTGCAAATTATAACTTGAAGATCTGAACTTGTAATTGTCAAATACAGAACTAAAATTGATAGCTTCTAATTATTATTGTAAATTATAACTTGAAGATCTGAACTTGTAATAGTGAATTACAGAACTTAGATTTGTTAAATTCAAATTATTATTTCAAAATATAACTTGAAGATCTGAACTAGTAATTGTCAAATACAGGACTTAAAATTGATAGCTTCTCATTATTATTGAAAATTATAACTTGAAGATCTGAACTAGTAATTGTCAAATACAGAACTTAAAATTGATAGCTTCTCATTATTATTGCAAATTATAACTTGAAGATCTGAACTTGTAATTGTCAAATACAGAACTTAAAATTGATAGCTTCTAATTATTATTTCAAATTATAACTTGAAGATCTGAACTTGTAATTGTCAAATACAGAACTTAAAATTGATAGCTTCTAATTATTATTGCAAATTATAACTTGAAGATCTGAACTTGTAATAGTGAATTACAGAACTTAGATTTGTTAAATTCAAATTATTATTTCAAATTATAACTTGAAGATCTGAACTAGTAATTGTCAAATACAGAACTAAAATTGATAGCTTCTAATTATTATTGTAAATTATAACTTGAAGATCTGAACTTGTAATAGTGAATTACAGAACTTAGATTTGTTAAATTCAAATTATTATTTCAAATTATAACTTGAAGATCTGAACTAGTAATTGTCAAATAGAGAACTTAAAATTGATAGCTTCTAATTATTATTGCAAATTATAACTTGAAGATATGAACTTGTAATTGTCAAATACAGAACTTAAAATTGATAGCTTCTAATTACTATTTCAAATTATAACTTGAAGATCTGAACTTGTAATTGTCAAATACAGAACTTCTAATTGTTAAATACCAATTATTATTTCAAATTATAACTTGAAGATCTGAACTTGTAATTGTCAAATACAGAACTTAAAATTGATAGCTTCTAATTATTATTGCAAATTATAACTTGAAGATCTGAACTTGTAATAGTGAATTACAGAACTTAGATTTGTTAAATTCAAATTATTATTTCAAATTATAACTTGAAGATCTGAACTAGTAATTGTCAAATAGAGAACTTAAAATTGATAGCTTCTAATTATTATTGCAAATTATAACTTGAAGATATGAACTTGTAATTGTCAAATACAGAACTTAAAATTGATAGCTTCTAATTACTATTTCAAATTATAACTTGAAGATCTGAACTTGTAATTGTCAAATACAGAACTTCTAATTGTTAAATACCAATTATTAGTGCAAATTATAACTTGAAGATCTGAACTTGTAATTGTCAAATACAAAACTTAAAATTGATAGCTTCTAATTATTTTTGTAAATTATAACTTGAAGATCTGAACTTGTAATACTCAAATACAGAACTTCGAATTGTTAAATACTAATTATTAGAGCAATTTATAACTTGAAGATCTGCACTTGTAATAGTGAATTACAGAACTTAGATTTGTTAAATTCAAATTATTATTTCAATTTATAACTTGAAGATGTGAACTAGTAATTGTCAAATACAGAACTTAAAATTGATAGCTTCTAATTATTATTGCAAATTATAACTTGAAGATCTGAACTTGTAATAGTGAATTACAGAACTTAGATTTGTTAAATTCAAATTATTATTTCAAATTATAACTTGAAGATCTGAACTAGTAATTGTCAAATACAGAACTTAAAATTGATAGCTTATAATTATTATTGTAAATTATAACTTGAAGATCTGAACTAGTAATTGTCAAATACAGAACTTAAAATTGTTTAATACAAATTATTAGTGCAAATTATAACTTGAATATCTGAACTTGTAATTGTCAAATACAGAACTTAAAATTGATAGCTTCTAATTATTATTGCAAATTATAACTTGAAGATCTGAACTTGTAATAGTGAATTATAGAACTTAGATTTGTTAAATTCAAATTATTATTTCAAATTATAACTTGAAGATCTAAACTTGTAATTGTCAAATACAGAACTTAAAATTGATAGCTTATAATTATAATTCAAATTATAACTTGAAGATCTGAGCTTGTAACAGTGAATACAGAACTTCGAATTGTTAAATACAAATTATTAGTGCAAATTATAACTTGAAGATCTGAACTTGTAATAGGTAAATACAGAACTTCAAATTGTTAAATTCAACCTAAGATTGTAAATAATAATTTGAAGATCTGAACCTGTAATAGTCAAATACAGAACTTCTAATTGTAAATACAAATTATTAGTGCAAATTATAACTTGTAGATCTGAACTTGTAATTGTCAAATACAGAACTTAAAATTGATAGCTTCTAATTATTATTGCAAATTATAACTTGAAGATCTGAACTTGTAATTGTCAAATACAGAACTTCTAATTGTTAAATACAAAGTATTAGTACAAATTATAACTTGAAGATCTGAACTTGTAATTGTCAAATACAGAACTTAAAATTGATAGCTTCTAATTATTATTGTAAATTATAACTTGAAGATCTGAACTTGTAATTGTCAAATACAGAACTTAAAATTGATAGCTTCTAATTATTATTGTAAATTATAACTTGAAGATCTGAACTTGTAATAGTGAATTACAGAACTTAGATTTGTTAAATTCAAATTATTATTTCAAAATATAACTTGAAGATCTGAACTAGTAATTGTCAAATACATAACTTAAAATTGATAGCTTCTCATTATTATTGCAAATTATAACTTGAAGATCTGAACTCGTAATTGTCAAATACAGAACTTAAAATTGATAGATTCTAATTATTATTTCAAATTATAACTTGAAGATCTGAACTTGTAATTGTCAAATACAGAACTTCGAATTGTTAAATACAAATTATTAGTGCAAATTATAACTTGAAGATCTGAACTTGTAATAGATGAATACAGAACTTCGAATTGTTAAATTCAAACTAAGTTTGCAAATAATAATTTGAAGATCTGAACTTGTAATAGTCAAATACAGAACTTCTAATTGTTAAATACAAATTATTAGTGCAAATTATAACTTGAAGATCTGAACTTGTAATTGTCAAATACAGAACTTAAAATTGATAGCTTCTAATTATTATTTCAAATTATAACTTGAAGATCTGAACTTGTAATTGTCAAATACAGAACTTCTAATTGTTAAATTCAAATTATTATTTCAAATTATAACTTGAAGATCTGAACTAGTAATTGTCAAATACAGAACTTAAAATTGATAGCTTATAATTATTATTGTAAATTATAACTTGAAGATCTGAACTTGTAATAGTGAATTACAGAACTTAGATTTGTTAAATTCAAATTATTATTTCAAATTATAACTTGAAGATCTGAACTTGTAATTGTCAAATACAGAACTTCTAATTATTAAATACAAATTATTAGTGCAAATTTATAACTTGAAGATCTGAACTTGTAATTGTCAAATACAGAACTTAAAATTGATAGCTTCTAATTATTATTGCAAATTATAACTTGAAGATCTGAACTCGTAATAGTGAATTACAGAACTTAGATTTGTTAAATTCAAATTATTATTTCAAATTATAACTTGAAGATCTGAACTAGTAATTGTCAAATACAGAACTTAAAATTGATAGCTTCTAAATTGTATTGCAAATTATAACTTGAAGATCTGAACTTGTAATTGTCAACAACAGAACTTAAAATGGATAGCTTCTAATTATTATTTCAAATTATAACTTGAAGATCTGAACTTGTAATTGTCAAATACAGAACTTCTAATTGTTAAATACAATTTATTAGTGCAAATTATAACTTGAAGATCTGAACTTGTAATTGTAAAATACAGAACTTAAAATTGATAGCTTCTAATTATTATTGCAAATTATAACTTGAAGATCTGAACTTGTAATAGTGAATCACAGAACTTAGATTTGTTAAATTCATATTATTATTTCAAATTATAACTTGAAGATCTGAACTAGTACTTGTCAAATACAGAACTTAAAATTGATTGCTTATAATTATTATTGTAAATTATAACTTGAAGATCTGAACTTGTAATAGTGAATTATAGAACTTAGATTTGTTAAATTCAAATTATTATTTCAAATTATAACTTGAAGATCTCAACTAGTAATTGTCAAATACAGAACTTAAAATTGATAGCTTCTAATTATTATTGCAAAATATAACTTGAAGATCTGAACTTGTAATTGTCAAATACAGAACTTAAAATTGATATCTTCTAATTATTATTTCAAATTATAACTTGAAGATCTGAACTTGTAATTGTCAAATACAGAACTTCTAATTGTTAAATACAAATTATTATTTCAAATTATAACTTGAAGATCTGAACTAGTAATTGTCAAATACAGAACTTAAAATTGATAGCTTATAATTATTATTGTAAATTATAACTTGAAGATCTGAACTTGTAATAGTGAATTACAGAACTTAGATTTGTTAAATTCAAATTATTATTTCAAATTATAACTTGAAGATCTGAACTTGTAATTGTCAAATACAGAACTTAAAATTGATAGCTTCTAATTATTATTGCAAATTATAACTTGAAGATCTGAACTTGTAATAGGTAAATACAGAACTTCAAATTGTTAAATTCAACCTAAGATTGCAAATAATAATTTGAAGATCTGAACCTGTAATAGTCAAATACAGAACTTCTAATTGTAAATACAAATTATTAGTGCAAATTATAACTTGTAGATCTGAACTTGTAATTGTCAAATACAGAACTTAAAATTGATAGCTTCTAATTATTATTGCAAATTATAACTTGAAGATCTGAACTTGTAATTGTCAAATACAGAACTTCTAATTGTTAAATACAAAGTATTAGTACAAATTATAACTTGAAGATCTGAACTTGTAATTGTCAAATACAGAACTTAAAATTGATAGCTTCTAATTATTATTGTAAATTATAAATTGCAGATCTGAACTTGTAATAGTGAATTACAGAACTTAGATTTGTTAAATTCAAATTATTATTTCAAAATATAACTTGAAGATCTGAACTAGTAATTGTCAAATACATAACTTAAAATTGATAGCTTCTCATTATTATTGCAAATTATAACTTGAAGATCTGAACTCGTAATTGTCAAATACAGAACTTAAAATTGATAGCTTCTAATTATTATTGCAAATTATAACTTGAAGATCTGAACTTGTAATTGTCAAATACAGAACTTCTAATTGTTAAATACAAAGTATTAGTACAAATTATAACTTGAAGATCTGAACTTGTAATTGTCAAATACAGAACTTAAAATTGATAGCTTCTAATTATTATTGTAAATTATAACTTGCTGATCTGAACTTGTAATAGTGAATTACAGAACTTAGATTTGTTAAATTCAAATTATTATTTCAAAATATAACTTGAAGATCTGAACTAGTAATTGTCAAATACTTAACTTAAAATTGATAGCTTCTCATTATTATTGCAAATTTTAACTAGAACATCTGAACTTGTAATACTCAAATACAGAACTTCGAATTGTTAAATACAAATTATTAGTGCAAATTATAACTTGAAGATCTGCACTTGTAATAGTGAATTACAGAACTTAGATTTGTTAAATTCAAATTATTATTTCAAATTATAACTTGAAGATCTGAACTAGTAATTGTCAAATACAGAACTTAAAATTGATAGCTTATAATTATTATTGTAAATTATAACTTGAAGATCTGAACTTGTAATAGTGAATTACAGAACTTAGATTTGTTAAATTCAAATTATTATTTCAAATTATAACTTGAAGATCTGAACTTGTAATTGTCAAATACAGAACTTAAAATTGATAGCTTCTAATTATTATTGCAAATTATAACTTGAAGATCTGAACTTGTAATTGTCAAATACAGAACTTCGAATTGTTAAATTCAAACTAAGATTGCAAATAATAATTTGAAGATCTAAACTTGTAATTGTCAAATGCAGAACTTCGAATTGTTAAATTCAACCTAAGATTGCAAATAATAATTTGAAGATCTGAACTTGTAATACTTAAATACAGAACTTCGAATTGTTAAATACAAATTATTAGTGCAAATTATAACTTGAAGATCTGAACTTGTAATAGATGAATACAGAACTTCGAATTGTTAAATTCAAACTAAGTTTGCAAATAATAATTTGAAGATCTGAACTTGTAATAGTCAAATACAGAACTTCTAATTGTTAAATACAAATTATTAGTGCAAATTATAACTTGAAGATCTGAACTTGTAATTGTCAAATACAGAACTTAAAATTGATAGCTTCTAATTATTATTTCAAATTATAACTTGAAGATCTGAACTTGTAATTGTCAAATACAGAACTTCTAATTGTTAAATACAAATTATTATTTCAAATTATAACTTGAAGATCTGAACTAGTAATTGTCAAATACAGAACTTAAAATTGTTTAATACAAATTATTAGTGCAAATTATAACTTGAATATCTGAACTTGTAATTGTCAAATACAGAACTTAAAATTGATAGCTTCTAATTATTATTGCAAATTATAACTTGAAGATCTGAACTTGTAATAGTGAATTATAGAACTTAGATTTGTTAAATTCAAATTATTATTTCAAATTATAACTTGAAGATCTAAACTTGTAATTGTCAAATACAGAACTTAAAATTGATAGCTTATAATTATAATTCAAATTATAACTTGAAGATCTGAGCTTGTAACAGTGAATACAGAACTTCGAATTGTTAAATACAAATTATTAGTGCAAATTATAACTTGAAGATCTGAACTTGTAATAGGTAAATACAGAACTTCAAATTGTTAAATTCAACCTAAGATTGTAAATAATAATTTGAAGATCTGAACCTGTAATAGTCAAATACAGAACTTCTAATTGTAAATACAAATTATTAGTGCAAATTATAACTTGTAGATCTGAACTTGTAATTGTCAAATACAGAACTTAAAATTGATAGCTTCTAATTATTATTGCAAATTATAACTTGAAGATCTGAACTTGTAATTGTCAAATACAGAACTTCTAATTGTTAAATACAAAGTATTAGTACAAATTATAACTTGAAGATCTGAACTTGTAATTGTCAAATACAGAACTTAAAATTGATAGCTTCTAATTATTATTGTAAATTATAACTTGAAGATCTGAACTTGTAATTGTCAAATACAGAACTTAAAATTGATAGCTTCTAATTATTATTGTAAATTATAACTTGAAGATCTGAACTTGTAATAGTGAATTACAGAACTTAGATTTGTTAAATTCAAATTATTATTTCAAAATATAACTTGAAGATCTGAACTAGTAATTGTCAAATACATAACTTAAAATTGATAGCTTCTCATTATTATTGCAAATTATAACTTGAAGATCTGAACTCGTAATTGTCAAATACAGAACTTAAAATTGATAGATTCTAATTATTATTTCAAATTATAACTTGAAGATCTGAACTTGTAATTGTCAAATACAGAACTTCGAATTGTTAAATACAAATTATTAGTGCAAATTATAACTTGAAGATCTGAACTTGTAATAGATGAATACAGAACTTCGAATTGTTAAATTCAAACTAAGTTTGCAAATAATAATTTGAAGATCTGAACTTGTAATAGTCAAATACAGAACTTCTAATTGTTAAATACAAATTATTAGTGCAAATTATAACTTGAAGATCTGAACTTGTAATTGTCAAATACAGAACTTAAAATTGATAGCTTCTAATTATTATTTCAAATTATAACTTGAAGATCTGAACTTGTAATTGTCAAATACAGAACTTCTAATTGTTAAATTCAAATTATTATTTCAAATTATAACTTGAAGATCTGAACTAGTAATTGTCAAATACAGAACTTAAAATTGATAGCTTATAATTATTATTGTAAATTATAACTTGAAGATCTGAACTTGTAATAGTGAATTACAGAACTTAGATTTGTTAAATTCAAATTATTATTTCAAATTATAACTTGAAGATCTGAACTTGTAATTGTCAAATACAGAACTTCTAATTATTAAATACAAATTATTAGTGCAAATTTATAACTTGAAGATCTGAACTTGTAATTGTCAAATACAGAACTTAAAATTGATAGCTTCTAATTATTATTGCAAATTATAACTTGAAGATCTGAACTCGTAATAGTGAATTACAGAACTTAGATTTGTTAGATTCAAATTATTATTTCAAATTATAACTTGAAGATCTGAACTAGTAATTGTCAAATACAGAACTTAAAATTGATAGCTTCTAAATTGTATTGCAAATTATAACTTGAAGATCTGAACTTGTAATTGTCAACAACAGAACTTAAAATGGATAGCTTCTAATTATTATTTCAAATTATAACTTGAAGATCTGAACTTGTAATTGTCAAATACAGAACTTCTAATTGTTAAATACAATTTATTAGTGCAAATTATAACTTGAAGATCTGAACTTGTAATTGTAAAATACAGAACTTAAAATTGATAGCTTCTAATTATTATTGCAAATTATAACTTGAAGATCTGAACTTGTAATAGTGAATCACAGAACTTAGATTTGTTAAATTCATATTATTATTTCAAATTATAACTTGAAGATCTGAACTAGTACTTGTCAAATACAGAACTTAAAATTGATTGCTTATAATTATTATTGTAAATTATAACTTGAAGATCTGAACTTGTAATAGTGAATTATAGAACTTAGATTTGTTAAATTCAAATTATTATTTCAAATTATAACTTGAAGATCTCAACTAGTAATTGTCAAATACAGAACTTAAAATTGATAGCTTCTAATTATTATTGCAAAATATAACTTGAAGATCTGAACTTGTAATTGTCAAATACAGAACTTAAAATTGATATCTTCTAATTATTATTTCAAATTATAACTTGAAGATCTGCACTTGTAATAGTGAATTACAGAACTTAGATTTGTTAAATTCAAATTATTATTTCAAATTATAACTTGAAGATCTGAACTAGTAATTGTCAAATACAGAACTTAAAATTGATAGCTTATAATTATTATTGTAAATTATAACTTGAAGATCTGAACTTGTAATAGTGAATTACAGAACTTAGATTTGTTAAATTCAAATTATTATTTCAAATTATAACTTGAAGATCTGAACTTGTAATTGTCAAATACAGAACTTAAAATTGATAGCTTCTAATTATTATTGCAAATTATAACTTGAAGATCTGAACTTGTAATTGTCAAATACAGAACTTCGAATTGTTAAATTCAAACTAAGATTGCAAATAATAATTTGAAGATCTAAACTTGTAATTGTCAAATACAGAACTTCGAATTGTTAAATTCAACCTAAGATTGCAAATAATAATTTGAAGATCTGAACTTGTAATACTTAAATACAGAACTTCGAATTGTTAAATACAAATTATTAGTGCAAACTATAACTTGAAGATCTGAACTTGTAATAGATGAATACAGAACTTCGAATTGTTAAATGCAAACTAAGTTTGCAAATAATAATTTGAAGATCTGAACTTGTAATAGTCAAATACAGAACTTCTAATTGTTAAATACAAATTATTAGTGAAAATTTTAACATGAAGATCTGAACTTGTAATTGTCAAATACAGAACTTAAAATTGATAGCTTCTAATTATTATTTCAAATTATAACTTGAAGATCTGAACTTGTAATTGTCAAATACAGGACTTCTAATTGTTAAATACTAATTATTATTTCAAATTATAACTTGAAGATCTGAACTAGTAATTGTCAAATACAGAACTATAAATTGATAGCTTATAATTATTATTGCAAATTATAACTTGAAGATCTGAACTCGTAATAGTGAATTACAGAACTTAGATTTGTTAAATTCAAATTATTATTGCAAATTATAACTTGAAGATCTGAACTAGTAATTGTCAAATACAGAACTTAAAATTGATAGCTTCTAATTATTATTTCAAATTATAACTTGAAGATCTGAACTTGTAATAGTCAAATACAGAACTTCGAATTGTTAAATACAAATTATTAGTGCAAATTATAACTTGAAGATCTGAACTTGTAATAGGTAAATACAGAACTTCGAATTGTTAAATTCAAACTAAGATTGCAAATAATAATTTGAAGATCTGAACTTGTAATAGTCAAATACTGAACTTAAAATTGATAGCTTATAATTATTATTGTAAATTATAACTTGAAGATCTGAACTTGTAATAGTGAATTACAGAACTTAGATTTGTTAAATTCAAATTATTATTTCAAATTATAACTTGAAGATCTGAACTTGTAATTGTCAAATACAGAACTTAAAATTGATAGCTTCTAATTATTATTGCAAATTATAACTTGAAGATCTGAACTTGTAATTGTCAAATACAGAACTTCGAATTGTTAAATTCAAACTAAGATTGCAAATAATAATTTGAAGATCTAAACTTGTAATTGTCAAATACAGAACTTCGAATTGTTAAATTCAACCTAAGATTGCAAATAATAATTTGAAGATCTGAACTTGTAATACTTAAATACAGAACTTCGAATTGTTAAATACAAATTATTAGTGCAAATTATAACTAGAAGATCTGAACTTGTAATAGATGAATACAGAACTTCGAATTGTTAAATTCAAACTAAGTTTGCAAATAATAATTTGAAGATCTGAACTTGTAATAGTCAAATACAGAACTTCTAATTGTTAAATACAAATTATTAGTGCAAATTATAACTTGAAGATCTGAACTTGTAATTGTCAAATACAGAACTTAAAATTGATAGCTTCTAATTATTATTTCAAATTATAACTTGAAGATTTGAACTTGTAATTGTCAAATACAGAACTTCTAATTGTTAAATACAAATTATTATTTCAAATTATAACTTGAAGATCTGAACTAGTAATTGTCAAATACAGAACTTAAAATTGATAGCTTATAATTATTATTGTAAATTATAACTTGAAGATCTGAACTTGTAATAGTGAATTACAGAACTTAGATTTGTTAAATTCAAATTATTATTTCAAATTATAACTTGAAGATCTGAACTTGTAATTGTCAAATACAGAACTTCTAATTATTAAATACAAATTATTAGTGCAAATTTATAACTTGAAGATCTGAACTTGTAATTGTCAAATACAGAACTTAAAATTGATAGCTTCTAATTATTATTGCAAATTATAACTTGAAGATCTGAACTCGTAATAGTGAATTACAGAACTTAGATTTGTTAAATTCAAATTATTATTTCCAATTATAACTTGAAGATCTGAACTAGTAATTGTCAAATACAGAACTTAAAATTGATAGCTTCTAAATTGTATTGCAAATTATAACTTGAAGATCTGAACTTGTAATTGTCAACAACAGAACTTAAAATGGATAGCTTCTAATTATTATTTCAAATTATAACTTGAAGATCTGAACTTGTAATTGTCAAATACAGAACTTCTAATTGTTAAATACAATTTATTAGTGCAAATTATAACTTGAAGATCTGAACTTGTAATTGTAAAATACAGAACTTAAAATTGATAGCTTCTAATTATTATTGCAAATTATAACTTGAAGATCTGAACTTGTAATAGTGAATCACAGAACTTAGATTTGTTAAATTCATATTATTATTTCAAATTATAACTTGAAGATCTGAACTAGTACTTGTCAAATACAGAACTTAAAATTGATTGCTTATAATTATTATTGTAAATTATAACTTGAAGATCTGAACTTGTAATAGTGAATTATAGAACTTAGATTTGTTAAATTCAAATTATTATTTCAAATTATAACTTGAAGATCTCAACTAGTAATTGTCAAATACAGAACTTAAAATTGATAGCTTCTAATTATTATTGCAAAATATAACTTGAAGATCTGAACTTGTAATTGTCAAATACAGAACTTAAAATTGATATCTTCTAATTATTATTTCAAATTATAACTTGAAGATCTGAACTTGTAATTGTCAAATACAGAACTTCTAATTGTTAAATACAAATTATTATTTCAAATTATAACTTGAAGATCTGAACTAGTAATTGTCAAATACAGAACTTAAAATTGATAGCTTATAATTATTATTGTAAATTATAACTTGAAGATCTGAACTTGTAATAGTGAATTACAGAACTTAGATTTGTTAAATTCAAATTATTATTTCAAATTATAACTTGAAGATCTGAACTTGTAATTGTCAAATACAGAACTTAAAATTGATAGCTTCTAATTATTATTGCAAATTATAACTTGAAGATCTGAACTTGTAATAGGTAAATACAGAACTTCAAATTGTTAAATTCAACCTAAGATTGCAAATAATAATTTGAAGATCTGAACCTGTAATAGTCAAATACAGAACTTATAATTGTAAATACAAATTATTAGTGCAAATTATAACTTGTAGATCTGAACTTGTAATTGTCAAATACAGAACTTAAAATTGATAGCTTCTAATTATTATTGTAAATTATAAATTGCAGATCTGAACTTGTAATAGTGAATTACAGAACTTAGATTTGTTAAATTCAAATTATTATTTCAAAATATAACTTGAAGATCTGAACTAGTAATTGTCAAATACATAACTTAAAATTGATAGCTTCTCATTATTATTGCAAATTATAACTTGAAGATCTGAACTCGTAATTGTCAAATACAGAACTTAAAATTGATAGCTTCTAATTATTATTGCAAATTATAACTTGGAGATCTGAACTTGTAATTGTCAAATACAGAACTTCTAATTGTTAAATACAAAGTATTAGTACAAATTATAACTTGAAGATCTGAACTTGTAATTGTCAAATACAGAACTTAAAATTGATAGCTTCTAATTATTATTGTAAATTATAACTTGCAGATCTGAACTTGTAATAGTGAATTACAGAACTTAGATTTGTTAAATTCAAATTATTATTTCAAAATATAACTTGAAGATCTGAACTAGTAATTGTCAAATACTTAACTTAAAATTGATAGCTTCTCATTATTATTGCAAATTATAACTAGAACATCTGAACTTGTAATACTCAAATACAGAACTTCGAATTGTTAAATACAAATTATTAGTGCAAATTATAACTTGAAGATCTGCACTTGTAATAGTGAATTACAGAACTTAGATTTGTTAAATTCAAATTATTATTTCAAATTATAACTTGAAGATCTGAACTAGTAATTGTCAAATACAGAACTTAAAATTGATAGCTTATAATTATTATTGTAAATTATAACTTGAAGATCTGAACTTGTAATAGTGAATTACAGAACTTAGATTTGTTAAATTCAAATTATTATTTCAAATTATAACTTGAAGATCTGAACTTGTAATTGTCAAATACAGAACTTAAAATTGATAGCTTCTAATTATTATTGCAAATTATAACTTGAAGATCTGAACTTGTAATTGTCAAATACAGAACTTCGAATTGTTAAATTCAAACTAAGATTGCAAATAATAATTTGAAGATCTAAACTTGTAATTGTCAAATACAGAACTTCGAATTGTTAAATTCAACCTAAGATTGCAAATAATAATTTGAAGATCTGAACTTGTAATACTTAAATACAGAACTTCGAATTGTTAAATACAAATTATTAGTGCAAACTATAACTTGAAGATCTGAACTTGTAATAGATGAATACAGAACTTCGAATTGTTAAATGCAAACTAAGTTTGCAAATAATAATTTGAAGATCTGAACTTGTAATAGTCAAATACAGAACTTCTAATTGTTAAATACAAATTATTAGTGAAAATTTTAACTTGAAGATCTGAACTTGTAATTGTCAAATACAGAACTTAAAATTGATAGCTTCTAATTATTATTTCAAATTATAACTTGAAGATCTGAACTTGTAATTGTCAAATACAGGACTTCTAATTGTTAAATACTAATTATTATTTCAAATTATAACTTGAAGATCTGAACTAGTAATTGTCAAATACAGAACTACAAATTGATAGCTTATAATTATTATTGCAAATTATAACTTGAAGATCTGAACTCGTAATAGTGAATTACAGAACTTAGATTTGTTAAATTCAAATTATTATTGCAAATTATAACTTGAAGATCTGAACTAGTAATTGTCAAATACAGAACTTAAAATTGATAGCTTCTAATTATTATTTCAAATTATAACTTGAAGATCTGAACTTGTAATAGTCAAATACAGAACTTCGAATTGTTAAATACAAATTATTAGTGCAAATTATAACTTGAAGATCTGAACTTGTAATAGGTAAATACAGAACTTCGAATTGTTAAATTCAAACTAAGATTGCAAATAATAATTTGAAGATCTGAACTTGTAATAGTCAAATACAGAACTTCTAATTATTAAATACAAATTATTAGTGCAAATTATAACTTGAAGATCTGAACTTGAAATTGTCAAATTCACAACTTCTAATTATTAAATACAAATTATTAGTGCAAATTATAACTTGTAGATCTGAACTTGTAATTGTCAAATACAGAACTTAAAATTGATAGCTTCTAATTATTATTGCAAATTATAACTTGAAGATCTGAACTTCTAATAGTGAATTACAGAACTTAGATTTGTTAAATTCTAATTAATATTTCAAATTATAACTTGAAGATCTGAACTTGTAATTGTCAAATACAGAACTTAAAATTGATAGCTTATAATTATTATTGTAAATTAAAACTTGAAGATCTGAACTTGTAATAGTGAATTACAGAACTTAGATTTGTTAAATTCTAATTAATATTTCAAATTATAACTTGAAGATCTGAACTTGTAATTGTCAAATACAGAACTTAAAATTGATAGCTTATAATTATTATTGTAAATTAAAACTTGAAGATCTGAACTTGTAATAGTGAATTACAGAACTTAGATTTGTTAAATTCAAATTATAACTTGAAGATCTGAACTAGTAATAGTGAATTACAGAACTTAGATTTGTTAAATTCAAATTATTATTTCAAATTATAACTTGAAGATCTGAACTTGTAATTGTCAAATACAGAACTTAAAATTGATAGCTTCTAATTATTATTGCAAATTATAACTTGAAGATCTGAACTTGTAATAGGTAAATACAGAACTTCAAATTGTTAAATTCAACCTAAGATTGCAAATAATAATTTGAAGATCTGAACCTGTAATAGTCAAATACAGAACTTCTAATTGTAAATACAAATTATTAGTGCAAATTATAACTTGTAGATCTGAACTTGTAATTGTCAAATACAGAACTTAAAATTGATAGCTTCTAATTATTATTGCAAATTATAACTTGAAGATCTGAACTTGTAATTGTCAAATACAGAACTTCTAATTGTTAAATACAAAGTATTAGTACAAATTATAACTTGAAGATCTGAACTTGTAATTGTCAAATACAGAACTTAAAATTGATAGCTTCTAATTATTATTGTAAATTATAAATTGCAGATCTGAACTTGTAATAGTGAATTACAGAACTTAGATTTGTTAAATTCAAATTATTATTTCAAAATATAACTTGAAGATCTGAACTAGTAATTGTCAAATACATAACTTAAAATTGATAGCTTCTCATTATTATTGCAAATTATAACTTGAAGATCTGAACTCGTAATTGTCAAATACAGAACTTAGAATTGATAGCTTCTAATTATTATTGCAAATTATAACTTGAAGATCTGAACTTGTAATTGTCAAATACAGAACTTCTAATTGTTAAATACAAAGTATTAGTACAAATTATAACTTGAAGATCTGAACTTGTAATTGTCAAATACAGAACTTAAAATTGATAGCTTCTAATTATTATTGTAAATTATAACTTGCAGATCTGAACTTGTAATAGTGAATTACAGAACTTAGATTTGTTAAATTCAAATTATTATTTCAAAATATAACTTGAAGATCTGAACTAGTAATTGTCAAATACTTAACTTAAAATTGATAGCTTCTCATTATTATTGCAAATTATAACTAGAACATCTGAACTTGTAATACTCAAATACAGAACTTCGAATTGTTAAATACAAATTATTAGTGCAAATTATAACTTGAAGATCTGCACTTGTAATAGTGAATTACAGAACTTAGATTTGTTAAATTCAAATTATTATTTCAAATTATAACTTGAAGATCTGAACTAGTAATTGTCAAATACAGAACTTAAAATTGATAGCTTATAATTATTATTGTAAATTATAACTTGAAGATCTGAACTTGTAATAGTGAATTACAGAACTTAGATTTGTTAAATTCAAATTATTATTTCAAATTATAACTTGAAGATCTGAACTTGTAATTGTCAAATACAGAACTTAAAATTGATAGCTTCTAATTATTATTGCAAATTATAACTTGAAGATCTGAACTTGTAATTGTCAAATACAGAACTTCGAATTGTTAAATTCAAACTAAGATTGCAAATAATAATTTGAAGATCTAAACTTGTAATTGTCAAATACAGAACTTCGAATTGTTAAATTCAACCTATGATTGCAAATAATAATTTGAAGATCTGAACTTGTAATACTTAAATACAGAACTTCGAATTGTTAAATACAAATTATTAGTGCAAACTATAACTTGAAGATCTGAACTTGTAATAGATGAATACAGAACTTCGAATTGTTAAATGCAAACTAAGTTTGCAAATAATAATTTGAAGATCTGAACTTGTAATAGTCAAATACAGAACTACAAATTGATAGCTTATAATTATTATTGCAAATTATAACTTGAAGATCTGAACTCGTAATAGTGAATTACAGAACTTAGATTTGTTAAATTCAAATTATTATTGCAAATTATAACTTGAAGATCTGAACTAGTAATTGTCAAATACAGAACTTAAAATTGATAGCTTCTAATTATTATTTCAAATTATAACTTGAAGATCTGAACTTGTAATTGTCAAATACAGGACTTCTAATTGTTAAATACTAATTATTATTTCAAATTATAACTTGAAGATCTGAACTAGTAATTGTCAAATACAGAACTACAAATTGATAGCTTATAATTATTATTGCAAATTATAACTTGAAGATCTGAACTCGTAATAGTGAATTACAGAACTTAGATTTGTTAAATTCAAATTATTATTGCAAATTATAACTTGAAGATCTGAACTAGTAATTGTCAAATACAGAACTTAAAATTGATAGCTTCTAATTATTATTTCAAATTATAACTTGAAGATCTGAACTTGTAATAGTCAAATACAGAACTTCGAATTGTTAAATACAAATTATTAGTGCAAATTATAACTTGAAGATCTGAACTTGTAATAGGTAAATACAGAACTTCGAATTGTTAAATTCAAACTAAGATTGCAAATAATAATTTGAAGATCTGAACTTGTAATAGTCAAATACAGAACTTCTAATTATTAAATACAAATTATTAGTGCAAATTATAACTTGAAGATCTGAACTTGAAATTGTCAAATTCACAACTTCTAATTATTAAATACAAATTATTAGTGCAAATTATAACTTGTAGATCTGAACTTGTAATTGTCAAATACAGAACTTAAAATTGATAGCTTCTAATTATTATTGCAAATTATAACTTGAAGATCTGAACTTCTAATAGTGAATTACAGAACTTAGATTTGTTAAATTCTAATTAATATTTCAAATTATAACTTGAAGATCTGAACTTGTAATTGTCAAATACAGAACTTAAAATTGATAGCTTATAATTATTATTGTAAATTAAAACTTGAAGATCTGAACTTGTAATAGTGAATTACAGAACTTAGATTTGTTAAATTCTAATTAATATTTCAAATTATAACTTGAAGATCTGAACTTGTAATTGTCAAATACAGAACTTAAAATTGATAGCTTATAATTATTATTGTAAATTAAAACTTGAAGATCTGAACTTGTAATAGTGAATTACAGAACTTAGATTTGTTAAATTCAAATTATAACTTGAAGATCTGAACTAGTAATAGTGAATTACAGAACTTAGATTTGTTAAATACAAATTATTAGTGCAAATTATAACTTGAAGATCTGAACTTGTGATAGGTAAATACAGAACTTCCAATTGTTAAATTCAAACTAAGATTGCAAATAATAATTTGAAGATCTGAACTTGTAATAGTCAAATACAGAACTTCTAATTATTAAATACAAATTATTAGTGCAAATTATAACTTGAAGATCTGAACTTGAAATTGTCAAATTCACAACTTCTAATTATTAAATACAAATTATTAGTGCAAATTATAACTTGTAGATCTGAACTTGTAATTGTCAAATACAGAACTTAAAATTGATAGCTTCTAATTATTATTGCAAATTATAACTTGAAGATCTGAACTTCTAATAGTGAATTACAGAACTTAGATTTGTTAAATTCTAATTAATATTTCAAATTATAACTTGAAGATCTGAACTTGTAATTGTCAAATACAGAACTTAAAATTGATAGCTTATAATTATTATTGTAAATTAAAACTTGAAGATCTGAACTTGTAATAGTGAATTACAGAACTTAGATTTGTTAAATTCAAATTATAACTTGAAGATCTGAACTAGTAATAGTGAATTACAGAACTTAGATTTGTTAAATTCAAATTATTATTTCAAATTATAACTTGAAGATCTGAACTAGTAATTGTCAAATACAGAACTTAAAATTGATAGCTTCTAATTTGTATTGCAAATTATAACTTGAAGATCTGAACTTGTAATTGTCAACAACAGAACTTAAAATGGATAGCTTCTAATTATTATTTCAAATTATAACTTGAAGATCTGAACTTGTAATTGTCAAATACAGAACTTCTAATTGTTAAATACAAATTATTAGTGCAAATTATAACTTGAAGATCTGAACTTGTAATTGTAAAATACAGAACTTAAAATTGATAGCTTCTAATTATTATTGCAAATTATAACTTGAAGATCTGAACTTGTAATAGTGAATCACAGAACTTAGATTTGTTAAATTCATATTATTATTCAAATTATAACTTGAAGATCTGAACTAGTACTTGTCAAATACAGAACTTCTAATTGTTAAATACAAAGTATTAGTACAAATTATAACTTGAAGATCTGAACTTGTAATTGTCAAATACAGAACTTAAAATTGATAGCTTCTAATTATTATTGTAAATTATAACTTGAAGATCTGAACTTGTAATTGTCAAATACAGAACTTAAAATTGATAGCTTCTAATTATTATTGTAAATTATAACTTGAAGATCTGAACTTGTAATAGTGAATTACAGAACTTAGATTTGTTAAATTCAAATTATTATTTCAAAATATAACTTGAAGATCTGAACTAGTAATTGTCAAATACATAACTTAAAATTGATAGCTTCTCATTATTATTGCAAATTATAACTTGAAGATCTGAACTCGTAATTGTCAAATACAGAACTTAAAATTGATAGATTCTAATTATTATTTCAAATTATAACTTGAAGATCTGAACTTGTAATTGTCAAATACAGAACTTCGAATTGTTAAATACAAATTATTAGTGCAAATTATAACTTGAAGATCTGCACTTGTAATAGTGAATTACAGAACTTAGATTTGTTAAATTCAAATTATTATTTCAAATTATAACTTGAAGATCTGAACTTGTAATTGTCAAATACAGAACTTCTAATTATTAAATACAAATTATTAGTGCAAATTTATAACTTGAAGATCTGAACTTGTAATTGTCAAATACAGAACTTAAAATTGATAGCTTCTAATTATTATTGCAAATTATAACTTGAAGATCTGAACTCGTAATAGTGAATTACAGAACTCTGATTTGTTAAATTCAAATTATTATTTCAAATTATAACTTGAAGATCTGAACTGGTAATTGTCAAATACAGAACTTAAAATTGATAGCTTCTAAATTGTATTGCAAATTATAACTTGAAGATCTGAACTTGTAATTGTCAACAACAGAACTTAAAATGGATAGCTTCTAATTATTATTTCAAATTATAACTTGAAGATCTGAACTTGTAATTGTCAAATACAGAACTTCTAATTGTTAAATACAAATTATTAGTGCAAATTATAACTTGAAGATCTGAACTTGTAATTGTAAAATACAGAACTTAAAATTGATAGCTTCTAATTATTATTGCAAATTATAACTTGAAGATCTGAACTTGTAATAGTGAATCACAGAACTTAGATTTGTTAAATTCATATTATTATTTCAAATTATAACTTGAAGATCTGAACTAGTACTTGTCAAATACAGAACTTAAAATTGATTGCTTATAATTATTATTGTAAATTATAACTTGAAGATCTGAACTTGTAATAGTGAATTATAGAACTTAGATTTGTTAAATTCAAATTATTATTTCAAATTATAACTTGAAGATCTGAACTAGTAATTGTCAAATACAGAACTTAAAATTGATAGCTTCTAATTATTATTGCAAAATATAACTTGAAGATCTGAACTTGTAATTGTCAAATACAGAACTTAAAATTGATATCTTCTAATTATTATTTCAAATTATAACTTGAAGATCTGAACTTGTAATTGTCAAATACAGAACTTCTAATTGTTAAATACAAATTATTATTTCAAATTATAACTTGAAGATCTGAACTAGTAATTGTCAAATACAGAACTTAAAATTGATAGCTTATAATTATTATTGTAAATTATAACTTGAAGATCTGAACTTGTAATAGTGAATTACAGAACTTAGATTTGTTAAATTCAAATTATTATTTCAAATTATAACTTGAAGATCTGAACCTGTAATTGTCAAATACAGAACTTCTAATTATTAAATACAAATTATTAGTGCAAATTTATAACTTGAAGATCTGAACTTGTAATTGTCAAATACAGAACTTAAAATTGATAGCTTCTAATTATTATTGCAAATTATAACTTGAAGATCTGAACTTGTAATAGGTAAATACAGAACTTCAAATTGTTAAATTCAACCTAAGATTGCAAATAATAATTTGAAGATCTGAAACTGTAATAGTCAAATACAGAACTTCTAATTGTAAATACAAATTATTAGTGCAAATTATAACTTGTAGATCTGAACTTGTAATTGTCAAATACAGATTTTAAAATTGATAGCTTCTAATTATTATTGCAAATTATAACTTGAAGATCTGAACTTGTAATTGTCAAATACAGAACTTCTAATTGTTAAATACAAAGTATTAGTACAAATTATAACTTGAAGATCTGAACTTGTAATTGTCAAATACAGAACTTAAAATTGATAGCTTCTAATTATTATTGCAAATTATAACTTGAAGATCTGAACTCGTAATAGTGAATTACAGAACTCTGATTTGTTAAATTCAAATTATTATTTCAAATTATAACTTGAAGATCTGAACTGGTAATTGTCAAATACAGAACTTAAAATTGATAGCTTCTAAATTGTATTGCAAATTATAACTTGAAGATCTGAACTTGTAATTGTCAACAACAGAACTTAAAATGGATAGCTTCTAATTATTATTTCAAATTATAACTTGAAGATCTGAACTTGTAATTGTCAAATACAGAACTTCTAATTGTTAAATACAAATTATTAGTGCAAATTATAACTTGAAGATCTGAACTTGTAATTGTAAAATACAGAACTTAAAATTGATAGCTTCTAATTATTATTGCAAATTATAACTTGAAGATCTGAACTTGTAATAGTGAATCACAGAACTTAGATTTGTTAAATTCATATTATTATTTCAAATTATAACTTGAAGATCTGAACTAGTACTTGTCAAATACAGAACTTAAAATTGATTGCTTATAATTATTATTGTAAATTATAACTTGAAGATCTGAACTTGTAATAGTGAATTATAGAACTTAGATTTGTTAAATTCAAATTATTATTTCAAATTATAACTTGAAGATCTGAACTAGTAATTGTCAAATACAGAACTTAAAATTGATAGCTTCTAATTATTATTGCAAAATATAACTTGAAGATCTGAACTTGTAATTGTCAAATACAGAACTTAAAATTGATATCTTCTAATTATTATTTCAAATTATAACTTGAAGATCTGAACTTGTAATTGTCAAATACAGAACTTCTAATTGTTAAATACAAATTATTATTTCAAATTATAACTTGAAGATCTGAACTAGTAATTGTCAAATACAGAACTTAAAATTGATAGCTTATAATTATTATTGTAAATTATAACTTGAAGATCTGAACTTGTAATAGTGAATTACAGAACTTAGATTTGTTAAATTCAAATTATTATTTCAAATTATAACTTGAAGATCTGAACCTGTAATTGTCAAATACAGAACTTCTAATTATTAAATACAAATTATTAGTGCAAATTTATAACTTGAAGATCTGAACTTGTAATTGTCAAATACAGAACTTAAAATTGATAGCTTCTAATTATTATTGCAAATTATAACTTGAAGATCTGAACTTGTAATAGGTAAATACAGAACTTCAAATTGTTAAATTCAACCTAAGATTGCAAATAATAATTTGAAGATCTGAAACTGTAATAGTCAAATACAGAACTTCTAATTGTAAATACAAATTATTAGTGCAAATTATAACTTGTAGATCTGAACTTGTAATTGTCAAATACAGATTTTAAAATTGATAGCTTCTAATTATTATTGCAAATTATAACTTGAAGATCTGAACTTGTAATTGTCAAATACAGAACTTCTAATTGTTAAATACAAAGTATTAGTACAAATTATAACTTGAAGATCTGAACTTGTAATTGTCAAATACAGAACTTAAAATTGATAGCTTCTAATTATTATTGTAAATTATAACTTGAAGATCTGAACTTGTAATTGTCAAATACAGAACTTAAAATTGATAGCTTCTAATTTTTATTGTAAATTATAACTTGAAGATCTGAACTTGTAATAGTGAATTACAGAACTTAGATTTGTTAAATTCAAATTATTATTTCAAAATATAACTTGAAGATCTGAACTAGTAATTGTCAAATACATAACTTAAAATTGATAGCTTCTCATTATTATTGCAAATTATAACTTGAAGATCTGAACTCGTAATTGTCAAATACAGAACTTAAAATTGATAGATTCTAATTATTATTTCAAATTATAACTTGAAGATCTGAACTTGTAATTGTCAAATACAGAACTTAAAATTGATAGCTTCTAATTATTATTGCAAATAATAACTAGAAGATCTGAACTTGTAATACTCAAATACAGAACTTCGAATTGTTAAATACAAATTATTAGTGCAAATTATAACTTGAAGATCTGCACTTGTAATAGTGAATTACAGAAATTAGATTTGTTAAATTCAAATTATTATTTCAAATTATAACTTGAAGATCTGAACTAGTAATTGTCAAATACAGAACTTAAAATTGATAGCTTATAATTATTATTTCAAATTATAACTTGAAGATCTGAACTTGTAATTGTCAAATACAGAACTTCGAATTGTTAAATTCAAACTAAGATTGCAAATAATAATTTGAAGATCTAAACTTGTAATTGTCAAATACAGAACTTCGAATTGTTAAATACAAATTATTAGTGAAAATTATAACTTGAAGATCTGAACTTGTAATTGTCAAATACAGAACTTAAAATTGATAGCTTCTAATTATTATTTCAAATTATAACTTGAAGATCTGAACTTGTAATTGTCAAATACAGGACTTCTAATTGTTAAATACTAATTATTATTTCAAATTATAACTTGAAGATCTGAACTAGTAATTGTCAAATACAGAACTATAAATTGATAGCTTATAATTATTATTGTAAATTATAACTTGAAGATCTGAACTTGTAATAGTGAATTACAGAACTTAGATTTGTTAAATTCAAATTATTATTTCAAATTATAACTTGAAGATCTGAACTTGTAATTGTCAAATACAGAACTTCTAATTATTAAATACAAATTATTAGTGCAAATTTATAACTTGAAGATCTGAACTTGTAATTGTCAAATACAGAACTTAAAATTGATAGCTTCTAATTATTATTGCAAATTATAACTTGAAGATCTGAACTCGTAATAGTGAATTACAGAACTTAGATTTGTTAAATTCAAATTATTATTGCAATTTATAACTTGAAGATCTGAACTAGTAATTGTCAAATACAGAACTTAAAATTGATAGCTTCTAATTATTATTTCAAATTATAACTTGAAGATCTGAACTTGTAATAGTCAAATACAGAACTTCGAATTGTTAAATACAAATTATTAGTGCAAATTATAACTTGAAGATCTGAACTTGTAATAGGTAAATCCAGAACTTCGAATTGTTAAATTCAAACTAAGATTGCAAATAATAATTTGAAGATCTGAACTTGTAATAGTCAAATACAGAAATTCTAATTATTAAATACAAATTATTAGTGCAAATTATAACTTGAAGATCTGAACTTGAAATTGTCAAATTCACAACTTCTAATTATTAAATACAAATTATTAGTGCAAATTATAACTTGTAGATCTGAACTTGTAATTGTCAAATACAGAACTTAAAATTGATAGCTTCTAATTATTATTGCAAATTATAACTTGAAGATCTGAACTTCTAATAGTGAATTACAGAACTTAGATTTGTTAAATTCTAATTAATATTTCAAATTATAACTTGAAGATCTGAACTAGTAATTGTCAAATACAGAACTTAAAATTGATAGCTTATAATTATTATTGTAAATTAAAACTTGAAGATCTGAACTTGTAATAGTGAATTACAGAACTTAGATTTGTTAAATTCAAATTATAACTTGAAGATCTGAACTAGTAATAGTGAATTACAGAACTTAGATTTGTTAAATTCAAATTATGATTTCAAATTATAACTTGAAGATCTGAACTAGTAATTGTCAAATACAGAACTTAAAATTGATAGCTTCTAATTTGTATTGCAAATAATAACTTGAAGATCTGAACTTGTAATTGTCAACAACAGAACTTAAAATGGATAGCTTCTAATTATTATTTAAAATGATAACTTGAAGATCTGAACTTGTAATTGTCAAATACAGAACTTCTAATTGTTAAATACAAATTATTAGTGCAAATTATAACTTGAAGATCTGAACTTGTAATTGTAAAATACAGAACTTAAAATTGATAGCTTCTAATTATTATTTCAAATTATAACTTGAAGATCTGAACTTGTAATTGTCAAATACAGGACTTCTAATTGTTAAATACTAATTATTATTTCAAATTATAACTTGAAGATCTGAACTAGTAATTGTCAAATACAGAACTATAAATTGATAGCTTATAATTATTATTGTAAATTATAACTTGAAGATCTGAACTTGTAATTGTCAACAACAGAACTTAAAATGGATAGCTTCTAATTATTATTTAAAATGATAACTTGAAGATCTGAACTTGTAATTGTCAAATACAGAACTTCTAATTGTTAAATACAAATTATTAGTGCAAATTATAACTTGAAGATCTGAACTTGTAATTGTAAAATACAGAACTTAAAATTGATAGCTTCTAATTATTATTTCAAATTATAACTTGAAGATCTGAACTCGTAATAGTGAATTACAGAACTTAGATTTGTTAAATTCAAATTATTATTGCAAATTATAACTTGAAGATCTGAACTAGTAATTGTCAAATACAGAACTTAAAATTGATAGCTTCTAATTATTATTTCAAATTATAACTTGAAGATCTGAACTTGTAATAGTCAAATACAGAACTTCGAATTGTTAAATACAAATTATTAGTGCAAATTATAACTTGAAGATCTGAACTTGTAATAGGTAAATACAGAACTTCGAATTGTTAAATTCAAACTAAGATTGCAAATAATAATTTGAAGATCTGAACTTGTAATAGTCAAATACAGAACTTCTAATTATTAAATACAAATTATTAGTGCAAATTATAACTTGAAGATCTGAACTTGAAATTGTCAAATTCACAACTTCTAATTATTAAATACAAATTATTAGTGCAAATTATAACTTGGAGATCTGAACTTGTAATTGTCAAATACAGAACTTAAAATTGATAGCTTCTAATTATTATTGCAAATTATAACTTGAAGATATGAACTTCTAATAGTGAATTTCAGAACTTAGATTTGTTAAATTCTAATTAATATTTCAAATTATAACTTGAAGATCTGAACTAGTAATTGTCAAATACAGAACTTAAAATTGATAGCTTATAATTATTATTGTAAATTAAAACTTGAAGATCTGAACTTGTAATAGTGAATTACAGAACTTAGATTTGTTAAATTCAAATTATAACTTGAAGATCTGAACTAGTAATAGTGAATTACAGAACTTAGATTTGTTAAATTCAAATTATTATTTCAAATTATAACTTGAAGATCTGAACTAGTAATTGTCAAATACAGAACTTAAAATTGATAGCTTCTAATTTGTATTGCAAATAATAACTTGAAGATCTGAACTTGTAATTGTCAACAACAGAACTTAAAATGGATAGCTTCTAATTATTATTTCAAATTATAACTTGAAGATCTGAACTTGTAATTGTCAAATACAGAACTTCTAATTGTTAAATACAAATTATTAGTGCAAATTATAACTTGAAGATCTGAACTTGTAATTGTAAAATACAGAACTTAAAATTGATAGCTTCTAATTATTATTGCAAATTATAACTTGAAGATCTGAACTTGTAATAGTGAATCACAGAACTTAGATTTGTTAAATTCATATTATAATTTCAAATTATAACTTGAAGATCTGAACTAGTACTTGTCAAATACAGAACTTAAAATTGATTGCTTATAATTATTATTGTAAATTATAACTTGAAGATCTGAACTTGTAATAGTGAATTACAGAACTTAGATTTTTTAAATTCAAATTATTATTTCAAAATATAACTTGAAGATCTGAACTAGTAATTGTCAAATACAGAACTTAAAATTGATAGCTTCTCATTATTATTGCAAATTATAACTTGAAGATCTGAACTTGTAATTGTCAAATACAGAACTTAAAATTGATAGCTTCTAATTATTATTACAAATTATAACTTGAAGATCTGAACTTCTAATAGTGAATTACAGAACTTAGATTTGTTAAATTCTAATTAATATTTCAAATTATAACTTGAAGATCTGAACTAGTAATTGTCAAATACAGAACTTAAAATTGATAGCTTATAATTATTATTGTAAATTAAAACTTGAAGATCTGAACTTGTAATAGTGAATTACAGAACTTAGATTTGTTAAATTCAAATTATAACTTGAAGATCTGAACTAGTAATAGTGAATTACAGAACTTAGATTTGTTAAATTCAAATTATGATTTCAAATTATAACTTGAAGATCTGAACTAGTAATTGTCAAATACAGAACTTAAAATTGATAGCTTCTAATTTGTATTGCAAATAATAACTTGAAGATCTGAACTTGTAATTGTCAACAACAGAACTTAAAATGGATAGCTTCTAATTATTATTTAAAATGATAACTTGAAGATCTGAACTTGTAATTGTCAAATACAGAACTTCTAATTGTTAAATACAAATTATTAGTGCAAATTATAACTTGAAGATCTGAACTTGTAATTGTAAAATACAGAACTTAAAATTGATAGCTTCTAATTATTATTTCAAATTATAACTTGAAGATCTGAACTTGTAATTGTCAAATACAGGACTTCTAATTGTTAAATACTAATTATTATTTCAAATTATAACTTGAAGATCTGAACTAGTAATTGTCAAATACAGAACTATAAATTGATAGCTTATAATTATTATTGTAAATTATAACTTGAAGATCTGAACTTGTAATTGTCAACAACAGAACTTAAAATGGATAGCTTCTAATTATTATTTAAAATGATAACTTGAAGATCTGAACTTGTAATTGTCAAATACAGAACTTCTAATTGTTAAATACAAATTATTAGTGCAAATTATAACTTGAAGATTTGAACTTGTAATTGTAAAATACAGAACTTAAAATTGATAGCTTCTAATTATTATTTCAAATTATAACTTGAAGATCTGAACTTGTAATTGTCAAATACAGGACTTCTAATTGTTAAATTCAAATTATTATTTCAAATTATAACTTGAAGATCTGAACTTGTAATTGTCAAATACAGAACTTCTAATTATTAAATACAAATTATTAGTGCAAATTTATAACTTGAAGATCTGAACTTGTAATTGTCAAATACAGAACTTAAAATTGATAGCTTCTAATTATTATTGCAAATTATAACTTGAAGATCTGAACTCGTAATAGTGAATTACAGAACTTAGATTTGTTAAATTCAAATTATTATTGCAAATTATAACTTGAAGATCTGAACTAGTAATTGTCAAATACAGAACTTAAAATTGATAGCTTCTAATTATTATTTCAAATTATAACTTGAAGATCTGAACTTGTAATAGTCAAATACAGAACTTCGAATTGTTAAATACAAATTATTAGTGCAAATTATAACTTGAAGATCTGAACTTGTAATAGGTAAATACAGAACTTCGAATTGTTAAATTCAAACTAAGATTGCAAATAATAATTTGAAGATCTGAACTTGTAATAGTCAAATACAGAACTTCTAATTATTAAATACAAATTATTAGTGCAAATTATAACTTGAAGATCTGAACTTGAAATTGTCAAATTCACAACTTCTAATTATTAAATACAAATTATTAGTGCAAATTATAACTTGGAGATCTGAACTTGTAATTGTCAAATACAGAACTTAAAATTGATAGCTTCTAATTATTATTGCAAATTATAACTTGAAGATATGAACTTCTAATAGTGAATTTCAGAACTTAGATTTGTTAAATTCTAATTAATATTTCAAATTATAACTTGAAGATTTGAACTAGTAATTGTCAAATACAGAACTTAAAATTGATAGCTTATAATTATTATTGTAAATTAAAACTTGAAGATCTGAACTTGTAATAGTGAATTACAGAACTTAGATTTGTTAAATTCAAATTATAACTTGAAGATCTGAACTAGTAATAGTGAATTACAGAACTTAGATTTGTTAAATTCAAATTATTATTTCAAATTATAACTTGAAGATCTGAACTAGTAATTGTCAAATACAGAACTTAAAATTGATAGCTTCTAATTTGTATTGCAAATAATAACTTGAAGATCTGAACTTGTAATTGTCAACAACAGAACTTAAAATGGATAGCTTCTAATTATTATTTCAAATTATAACTTGAAGATCTGAACTTGTAATTGTCAAATACAGAACTTCTAATTGTTAAATACAAATTATTAGTGCAAATTATAACTTGAAGATCTGAACTTGTAATTGTAAAATACAGAACTTAAAATTGATAGCTTCTAATTATTATTGCAAATTATAACTTGAAGATCTGAACTTGTAATAGTGAATCACAGAACTTAGATTTGTTAAATTCATATTATTATTTCAAATTATAACTTGAAGATCTGAACTAGTACTTGTCAAATACAGAACTTAAAATTGATTGCTTATAATTATTATTGTAAATTATAACTTGAAGATCTGAACTTGTAATAGTGAATTACAGAACTTAGATTTTTTAAATTCAAATTATTATTTCAAAATATAACTTGAAGATCTGAACTAGTAATTGTCAAATACAGAACTTAAAATTGATAGCTTCTCATTATTATTGCAAATTATAACTTGAAGATCTGAACTTGTAATTGTCAAATACAGAACTTAAAATTGATAGCTTCTAATTATTATTACAAATTATAACTTGAAGATCTGAACTTCTAATAGTGAATTACAGAACTTAGATTTGTTAAATTCTAATTAATATTTCAAATTATAACTTGAAGATCTGAACTAGTAATTGTCAAATACAGAACTTAAAATTGATAGCTTATAATTATTATTGTAAATTAAAACTTGAAGATCTGAACTTGTAATAGTGAATTACAGAACTTAGATTTGTTAAATTCAAATTATAACTTGAAGATCTGAACTAGTAATAGTGAATTACAGAACTTAGATTTGTTAAATTCAAATTATGATTTCAAATTATAACTTGAAGATCTGAACTAGTAATTGTCAAATACAGAACTTAAAATTGATAGCTTCTAATTTGTATTGCAAATAATAACTTGAAGATCTGAACTTGTAATTGTCAACAACAGAACTTAAAATGGATAGCTTCTAATTATTATTTAAAATGATAACTTGAAGATCTGAACTTGTAATTGTCAAATACAGAACTTCTAATTGTTAAATACAAATTATTAGTGCAAATTATAACTTGAAGATCTGAACTTGTAATTGTAAAATACAGAACTTAAAATTGATAGCTTCTAATTATTATTTCAAATTATAACTTGAAGATCTGAACTTGTAATTGTCAAATACAGGACTTCTAATTGTTAAATACTAATTATTATTTCAAATTATAACTTGAAGATCTGAACTAGTAATTGTCAAATACAGAACTATAAATTGATAGCTTATAATTATTATTGTAAATTATAACTTGAAGATCTGAACTTGTAATTGTCAACAACAGAACTTAAAATGGATAGCTTCTAATTATTATTTAAAATGATAACTTGAAGATCTGAACTTGTAATTGTCAAATACAGAACTTCTAATTGTTAAATACAAATTATTAGTGCAAATTATAACTTGAAGATTTGAACTTGTAATTGTAAAATACAGAACTTAAAATTGATAGCTTCTAATTATTATTTCAAATTATAACTTGAAGATCTGAACTTGTAATTGTCAAATACAGGACTTCTAATTGTTAAATTCAAATTATTATTTCAAATTATAACTTGAAGATCTGAACTTGTAATTGTCAAATACAGAACTTCTAATTATTAAATACAAATTATTAGTGCAAATTTATAACTTGAAGATCTGAACTTGTAATTGTCAAATACAGAACTTAAAATTGATAGCTTCTAATTATTATTGCAAATTATAACTTGAAGATCTGAACTCGTAATAGTGAATTACAGAACTTAGATTTGTTAAATTCAAATTATTATTGCAAATTATAACTTGAAGATCTGAACTAGTAATTGTCAAATACAGAACTTAAAATTGATAGCTTCTAATTATTATTTCAAATTATAACTTGAAGATCTGAACTTGTAATAGTCAAATACAGAACTTCGAATTGTTAAATACAAATTATTAGTGCAAATTATAACTTGAAGATCTGAACTTGTAATAGGTAAATACAGAACTTCGAATTGTTAAATTCAAACTAAGATTGCAAATAATAATTTGAAGATCTGAACTTGTAATAGTCAAATACAGAACTTCTAATTA
Organism: Cantharis lateralis; assembly: GCA_963170105.1. Classification (NCBI taxonomy): domain Eukaryota; kingdom Metazoa; phylum Arthropoda; class Insecta; order Coleoptera; family Cantharidae; genus Cantharis; species Cantharis lateralis. The sequence continues at coordinate 26,873,922 of OY720627.1, forward strand.
TTAAATACAAATTATTAGTGCAAATTATAACTTGAAGATCTGAACTTGAAATTGTCAAATTCACAACTTCTAATTATTAAATACAAATTATTAGTGCAAATTATAACTTGGAGATCTGAACTTGTAATTGTCAAATACAGAACTTAAAATTGATAGCTTCTAATTATTATTGCAAATTATAACTTGAAGATCTGAACTTCTAATAGTGAATTTCAGAACTTAGATTTGTTAAATTCTAATTAATATTTCAAATTATAACTTGAAGATCTGAACTAGTAATTGTCAAATACAGAACTTAAAATTGATAGCTTATAATTATTATTGTAAATTAAAACTTGAAGATCTGAACTTGTAATAGTGAATTACAGAACTTAGATTTGTTAAATTCAAATTATAACTTGAAGATCTGAACTAGTAATAGTGAATTACAGAACTTAGATTTGTTAAATTCAAATTATTGTTTCAAATTATAACTTGAAGATCTGAACTAGTAATTGTCAAATACAGCACTTAAAATTGATAGCTTCTAATTTGTATTGCAAATAATAACTTGAAGATCTGAACTTGTAATTGTCAACAACAGAACTTAAAATGGATAGCTTCTAATTATTATTTCAAATTATAACTTGAAGATCTGAACTTGTAATTGTCAAATACAGAACTACTAATTGTTAAATACAAATTATTAGTGCAAATTATAACTTGAAGATCTGAACTTGTAATTGTAAAATACAGAACTTAAAATTGATAGCTTCTAATTATTATTGCAAATTATAACTTGAAGATCTGAACTTGTAATAGTGAATCACAGAACTTAGATTTGTTAAATTCATATTATTATTTCAAATTATAACTTGAAGATCTGAACTAGTACTTGTCAAATACAGAACTTAAAATTGATTGCTTATAATTATTATTGTAAATTATAACTTGAAGATCTGAACTTGTAATAGTGAATTACAGAACTTAGATTTTTTAAATTCAAATTATTATTTCAAAATATAACTTGAAGATCTGAACTAGTAATTGTCAAATACAGAACTTAAAATTGATAGCTTCTCATTATTATTGCAAATTATAACTTGAAGATCTGAACTTGTAATTGTCAAATACAGAACTTAAAATTGATAGCTTCTAATTATTATTACAAATTATAACTTGAAGATCTGAACTTGTAATTGTCAAATACAGAACTTAAAATTGATAGCTTCTAATTATTATTGCAAATAATAACTTGAAGATCTGAACTTGTAATACTCAAATACAGAACTTCGAATTGTTAAATACAAATTATTAGTGCAAATTATAACTTGAAGATCTGCACTTGTAATAGTGAATTACAGAACTTAGATTTGTTAAATTCAAATTATTATTTCAAATTATAACTTGAAGGTGTGAACTAGTAATTGTCAAATACAGAACTTAAAATTGATAGCTTATAATTATTATTGTAAATTACAACTTGAAGATCTGAACTTGTAATAGTGAATTACAGAACTTAGATTTGTTAAATTCAAATTATTATTTCAAATTATAACTTGAAGATCTGAACTTGTAATTGTCAAATACAGAACTTAAAATTGATAGCTTCTAATTATTATTGCAAATTATAACTTGAAGATCTGAACTTGTAATTGTCAACAACAGAACTTAAAATGGATAGCTTCTAATTATTATTTCAAATTATAACTTGAAGATCTGAACTTGTAATTGTCAAATACAGAACTACTAATTGTTAAATACAAATTATTAGTGCAAATTATAACTTGAAGATCTGAACTTGTAATTGTAAAATACAGAACTTAAAATTGATAGCTTCTAATTATTATTGCAAATTATAACTTGAAGATCTGAACTTGTAATAGTGAATCACAGAACTTAGATTTGTTAAATTCATATTATTATTTCAAATTATAACTTGAAGATCTGAACTAGTACTTGTCAAATACAGAACTTAAAATTGATTGCTTATAATTATTATTGTAAATTATAACTTGAAGATCTGAACTTGTAATAGTGAATTACAGAACTTAGATTTTTTAAATTCAAATTATTATTTCAAAATATAACTTGAAGATCTGAACTAGTAATTGTCAAATACAGAACTTAAAATTGATAGCTTCTCATTATTATTGCAAATTATAACTTGAAGATCTGAACTTGTAATTGTCAAATACAGAACTTAAAATTGATAGCTTCTAATTATTATTACAAATTATAACTTGAAGATCTGAACTTGTAATTGTCAAATACAGAACTTAAAATTGATAGCTTCTAATTATTATTGCAAATAATAACTTGAAGATCTGAACTTGTAATACTCAAATACAGAACTTCGAATTGTTAAATACAAATTATTAGTGCAAATTATAACTTGAAGATCTGCACTTGTAATAGTGAATTACAGAACTTAGATTTGTTAAATTCAAATTATTATTTCAAATTATAACTTGAAGGTGTGAACTAGTAATTGTCAAATACAGAACTTAAAATTGATAGCTTATAATTATTATTGTAAATTACAACTTGAAGATCTGAACTTGTAATAGTGAATTACAGAACTTAGATTTGTTAAATTCAAATTATTATTTCAAATTATAACTTGAAGATCTGAACTTGTAATTGTCAAATACAGAACTTAAAATTGATAGCTTCTAATTATTATTGCAAATTATAACTTGAAGATCTGAACTTGTAATTGTCAATTACAGAACATCGAATTATTTAATTTAAACAAAGATTGCAAATAATAATTTGAAGATCTAAACTTGTAATTGTCAAATACAGAACTTCGAATTGTTAAATTCAAACTATGATTGCAAATAATAATTTGAAGATTTGAACTTGTAATACTCAAATACAGAACTTCGAATTGTTAAATACAAATTATTAGTGCAAATTATAACTTGAAGATCTGAACTTGTAATAGATAAATACAGAACTTCGAATTGTTAAATTCAAACTAAGTTTGCAAATAATAATTGGAAGATCTGAACTTGTAATAGTCAAATACAGAACTTCTAATTGTTAAATACAAATTATTAGTGCAAATTATAACTTGAAGATCTGAACTTGTAATTGTCAAATACAGAACTTAAAATTGATAGCTTCTAATTATTATTGCAAATTATAACTTGAAGATCTGAACTTGTAATAGTGAATTACAGAACTTAGATTTGTTAAATTCAAATTATTATTTCAAATTATAACTTGAAGATCTGAACTAGTAATTGTCAAATACAGAACTTAAAATTGATAGCTTATAATTATAATTCAAATTATAACTTGAAGATCTGAGCTTGTAATAGTCAAATACAGAACTTCGAATTGATAAATACAAATTATTAGTGCAAATTATAACTTGTAGATCTGAACTTGTAATAGGTAAATACAGAACTTCAAATTGTTAAATTCAAACTAAGATTGCAAATAATAATTTGAAGATCTGAACTTGTAATAGTCAAATACAGAACTTCTAATTGTAAATACAAATTATTAGTGCAAATTATAACTTGTAGATCTGAACTTGTAATTGTCAAATACAGAACTTAAAATTGATAGCTTCTAATTATTATTGCAAATTATAATTTGAAGATGTGAACTTGTAATAGACAAATACGCAACTTAGCATTGTTAAATACTAATTATGATTGCAAATTATAACTTGAAGATCTGAACTTGTAATAGATAAATACAGAACTTCGAATTGTTAAATTCAAACTAAGATTGCAAATAATAATTTGTAGATCTGAACTTGTAATAGTCAAATACAGAACTTCTAATTTTTAAATACAAATTATTATTGCAAATTATAACTTGAAGATCTGAACTTGTAATTGTCAAATACTGAACTTCTAATTATTAAATACAAGTTATTAGTGCAAATTATAACTAGAAGATCTGAACTTGTAATTGTCAAATACAGAACTTAAAATTGATAGCTTCTAATTATTATTGCAAATTATAACTTGAAGATCTGAACTTGTAATAGTGAATTACAGAACTTAGATTTGTTAAATTCAAATCATTATTTCAAATTATAACTTGGAGATCTGAACTAGTAATTGTCAAATACAGAACTTATAATTGATAGCTAGTAATTATTATTGTAAATTATAACTTGAAGATCTGAACTTGTAATAGTGAATTACAGAACTTAGATTTGTTAGATTCAAATTATTATTTCAAATTATAACTTGAAGATCTGAACTTGTAATTGTCAAATACAGAACTTAAAATTGATAGCGTCTAATTATTATTGCAAATAATAACTTGAAGATCTGAACTTGTAATACTCAAATACAGAACTTCGAATTGTTAAATACAAATTATTAGTGCAAATTATAACTTGAAGATCTGCACTTGTAATAGTGAATTACAGAATTTAGATTTGTTAAATTCAAATTATTATTTCAAATTATAACTTGAACATCTAAACTAGTAATTGTCAAATACAGAACTTAAAATTGATAGCTTATAATTATAATTCAAATTATAACTTGCAGATCTGAGCTTGTAATAGTCAAATACAGAACTTCGAATTGTTAAATACAAATTATTAGTGCAAATTATAACTTGTAGATCTGAACTTGTAATAGGTAAATACAGAACTTCAAATTGTTAAATTCAAACTGAGTTGCAAATAATAATTTGAAGATCTGAACTTGTAATAGTCAAATACAGAACTTCTAATTGTAAATACAAATTATTAGTGCAAATTATAACTTGTAGATCTGAACTTGTAATTGTCAAATACAGAACTTAAAATTGATAGCTTCTAATTATTATTGCAAATTATAATTTGAAGATGTGAACTTGTAATAGACAAATACGCAACTTAGCATTGTTAAATTCAAATTATGATTGCAAATTATAACTTGAAGATCTGAACTTGTAATAGATAAATACAGAACTTCGAATTGTTAAATTCAAACTAAGATTGCAAATAATAATTTGAAGATCTGAACTTGTAATAGTCAAATACAGAACTTCTAATTTTTAAATACAAATTATTAGTGCAAATTATAACTTGTAGATCTGAACTTGTAATTGTCAAATACAGAACTTAAAATTGATAGCTTCTAATTATTATTGCAAATTATAATTTGAAGATGTGAACTTGTAATAGACATATACGCAACTTAGCATTGTTAAATACAAATTATGATTGCAAATTATAACTTGAAGATCTGAACTTGTAATAGATAAATACAGAACTTCGAATTGTTAAATTCAAACTAAGATTGCAAATAATAATTTGAAGATCTGAACTTGTAATAGTCAAATACAGAACTTCTAATTTTTAAATACAAATTATTATTGCAAATTATAACTTGAAGATCTGAACTTGTAATTGTCAAATACAGAACTCAAAATTGATAGCTTATAATTATAATTCAAATTATAACTTGAAGATCTGAGCTTGTAATAGTGAATTACAGAACTTAGATTTATTAAATTCAAATTATTATTTCAAATTATAACTTGAAGATCTGAACTAGTAATTGTCAAATACAGAACTTAAAATTGATAGCTTATAATTATAATTCAAATTATAACTTGAAGATCTGAGCTTGTAATAGTCAAATACAGAACTTCGAATTGTTAAATACAAATTATTAGTGCAAATTATAACTTGTAGATCTGAACTTGTAATAGGTAAATACAGAACTTCAAATTGTTAAATTCAAACTAAGATTGCAAATAATAATTTGAAGATCTGAACTTGTAATAGTCAAATACAGAACTTCTAATTGTAAATACAAATTATTAGTGCAAATTATAACTTGTAGATCTGAACTTGTAATTGTCAAATACAGAACTTAAAATTGATAGCTTCTAATTATTATTGCAAATTATAATTTGAAGATGTGAACTTGTAATAGACATATACGCAACTTAGCATTGTTAAATACAAATTATGATTGCAAATTATAACTTGAAGATCTGAACTTGTAATAGATAAATACAGAACTTCGAATTGTTAAATTCAAACTAAGATTGCAAATAATAATTTGAAGATCTGAACTTGTAATAGTCAAATACAGAACTTCTAATTTTTAAATACAAATTATTATTGCAAATTATAACTTGAAGATCTGAACTTGTAATTGTCAAATACAGAACTTCTAATTATTAAATACAAGTTATTAGTGCAAATTATAACTCGAAGATCTGAACTTGTAATAGATAAATACAGAACTTCGAATTGTTAAATACAAACTAAGATTGCAAATAATAACTTGAAGATCTGAACTTGTAATTGTCAAATACAGAACTTCTAATTTTTAAATACAAATTATTATTGCAAATTATAACTTGAAGATCTGAACTTGTAATTGTCAAATACAGAACTTCCAATTATTAAATACAAGTTATTAGTGCAAATTATAACTAGAAGATCTGAACTTGTAATTGTCAAATACAGAACTTAAAATTGATAGCTTCTAATTATTATTGTAAATTATAACTTGAAGATCTGAACTTGTAATAGTGAATTACAGAACTTAGATTTGTTAAATTCAAATTATTATTTCAAAATATAACTTGAAGATCTGAACTAGTAATTGTCAAATACAGAACTTAAAATTGATAGCTTCTAATTATTATTGCAAATTATAACTTGATGATCTGAATTTGTAATTGTCAAATACAGAACTTCGAATTGTTAAATTCAAACTAAGATTGCAAATAATAATTTGAAGATCTAAACTTGTAATTGTCAAATACAGAACTTCGAATTGTTAAATTCAAACTAAGATTGCAAATAATAATTTGAAGATCTGAACTTGTAATACTCAAATACAGAACTTCGAATTGTTAAATTAAAATTATTAGTGCAAATTATAACTTGAAGATCTGAACTTGTAATAGATAAATACAGAACTTCAAATTGTTAAATTCTAACTAAGTTTGCAAATAATAATTTGAAGATCTGAACTTGTAATAGTCAAATACAGAACTTCTAATTGTTAAATACAAATTATTAGTGCAAATTATAACTTGAAGATCTGAACTTGTAATTGTCAAATACAGAACTTAAAATTGATAGCTTCTAATTATTATTGCAAATTATAACTTGAAGATCTGAACTTGTAATAGTGAATTACAGAACTTAGATTTATTAAATTCAAATTATTATTTCAAATTATAACTTGAAGATCTGAACTAGTAATTGTCAAATACAGAACTTAAAATTGATAGCTTCTAATCATTATTGCAAATTATAACTTGAAGATCTGAACTTGTAATAGTGAATTACAGAACTTAGATTTGTTAAATTCAAATTATTATTTCAAATTATAACTTGAAGATCTGAACTAGTAATTGTCAAATACAGAACTTAAAATTGATAGCTTATAATTATAATTCAAATTATAACTTGAAGATCTGAGCTTGTAATAGTCAAATACAGAACTTCGAATTGTTAAATACAAATTATTAGTGCAAATTATAACTTGTAGATCTGAACTTGTAATAGGTAAATACAGAACTTCAAATTGTTAAATTCAAACTAAGATTGCAAATAATAATTTGAAGATCTGAACTTGTAATAGTCAAATACAGAACTTAAAATTGTAAATACAAATTATTAGTGCAAATTATAACTTGAAGATCTGAACTTGTAATTGTCAAATACAGAACTTAAAATTGATAGCTTCTAATTATTATTGCAAATTATAACTTGAAGATCTGAACTTGTAATAGTGAATTACAGAACTTAGATTTGTTAAATTCAAATTAATATTTCAAATTATGACTTGAAGATCTGAACTAGTACTTGTCAAATAAAGAACTTAAAATTGATAGCTTATAATTATTATTGTAAATTATATCTTGAAGATCTGAACTTGTAATAGTGAATTACAAAACTTAGATTTGTTAAATTAAAATTATTATTTCAAATTATAACTTGAAGATCTGAACATGTAATAGTGAATTACAGAACTTAGATTTGTTAAATTCAAATTATTATTTCAAATTATAACTTGAAGATCTGAACTAGAAATTGTCAAATACAGAACTTAAAATTGATAGCTTTGAATTATTATTGCAAATTATAACTTGAAGATCTGAACTTGTAATAGTGAATCACAGAACTTAGATTTGTTAAATTCAAATTATTATTTCAAATTATAACTTGAAGATCTGAACTAGTAATTGTCAAATACAGAACTTAAAATTGATAGCTTCTAATTATTATTGCAAATTATAACTTGAAGATCTGAACTTGTAATTGTCAAATACAAGAAATTAAAATTGATAGCTTCAAATTATTATTTCAAATTATAACTTGAAGATCTGAACTTGTAATTGTCAAATACAGAACTTCTAATTGTTAAACACAAATTATTATTTCAAATTATAACTTGAAGATCTGATCTAGTAATTGTCAAATACAGAACTTAAAATTGATAGCTTACAATTATTTTTGTAAATTACAACTTGAAGATCTGAACTTGTAATAGTGAATTACAGAACTTAGATTTGTTAAATTCAAATTATTATTTCAAATTATAACTTGAAGATCTGAACTTGTAATTGTCAAATGCAGAACTTAAAATTGATAGCTTCTAATTATTATTGCAAATAATAATTTGAAGATCTGTACTTGTAATTGTCAAATAAAGAACTTAAAATTGATAGCTTAAAATTATAATTCAAGTTATAACTTGAAGATCTGAACTTGTAATAGTCAAATACAGAACTTCGAATTGTTAAATACAAATTATTAGTGCAAATTATAACTTGAAGATCTGAACTTGTAATAGATAAATACAGAACTTCGAATTGTTAAATTCAAACTAAGATTGCAAATAATAATTTGAAGATCTGAACTTGTAATTGTCAAATACAGAACTTAAATTTGATAGCTTCTAATTATTATTTCAGATTATAACTTGAAGATCTGAACTTGTACTTGTCAAATACAGAACTTCTAATTGTTAAATACAAATTATTAGTGCAAATTATAACTTGAAGATCTGAACTTGTAATTGTCAAATACAGAACTTAAAATTGATAGCTTCTAATTATTATTGTAAATTATAACTTGAAGATCTGAACTTGTAATAGTGAATTACAGAACTTAGATTTGTTAAATTCAAATTATTATTTCAAATTATAACTTGAAGATCTGAACTAGTAATTGTCAAATACAGAACTAAAAATTGATAGCGTCTAATTATTATTGCAAATTATAACTGGAAGATCTGAACTTGTAATTGTCAAATACAGAACTTAAATTTGATAGCTTCTAATTATTATTTCAAATTATAACTTGAAAATCTGAACTTGTACTTGTCAAATACAGAACTTCTAATTGTTAAATACAAATTATTAGTGCAAATTATAACTTGAAGATCTGAACTTGTAATTGTCAAATACAGAACTTAAAATTGATAGCTTCTAATTATTATTGTAAATTATAACTTGAAGATCTGAACTTGTAATAGTGAATTACAGAACTTAAATTTGTTAAATTCAAATTATTATTTCAAATTATAACTTGAAGATCTGAACTAGTAATTGTCAAATACAGAACTAAAAATTGATAGCGTCTAATTATTATTGCAAATTATAACTTGAAGATCTGAACTTGTAATTGTCAAATACAGAACTTAAATTTGATAGCTTCTAATTAATATTTCAAATTATAACTTGAAGATCTGAACTTGTACTTGTCAAATACAGAACTTCTAATTGTTAAATACAAATTATTAGTGCAAATTATAACTTGCAGATCTGAACTTGTAATTGTCAAATACAGAACTTAAAATTGATAGCTTCTAATTATTATTGTAAATTATAACTTGAAGATCTGAACTAGTAATAGTGAATTACAGAACTTAGATTTGTTAAATTCAAATTATTATTTCTAATTATAACTTGAAGATCTGAACTAGTAATTGTCAAATACAGAACTTAAAATTGGTAGCTTCTAATTATTATTGCAAATTATAACTTGTAGATCTGAACTTGTAAATGTCAAATACAGAACTTAAAATTGATAGCTTCTAATTATTATTGCTAATTATAATTTGAAGATCTGAACTTGTAATAGACAAATACGCAACTTAGCATTGTTAAATACAAATTGTGATTGCAAATTATAACTTGAAGATCTGAACTTGTAATTTGTCAAATGCAGAACTTAATATTGATAGCTTCTAATTATTATTGCAAATAATAATTTGAAGATCTGTACTTGTAATTGTCAAATACAGAACTTAAAATTGATAGCTTATAATTATAATTCAATTTATAACTTGAAGATCTGAACTTGTAATAGTCAAATACAGAACTTCGAATTGTTAAATACAAATTATTAGTGCAAATTATAACTTGAAGATCTGAACTTGAAATAGGTAAATACAGAACTTCGAATTGTTAAATTCAAACTAAGATTGCAAATAATAATTTGAAGATCTAAACTTGTAATAGTCAAATGCAGAACTTCTAATTGTTAAATACAAATTATTAGTGCAAATTATAACTTGAAGATCTGAACTTGAAATTGTCAAATACACAACTTCTAATTATTAAATCCAAATTATTAGTGCAAATTATAACTTGAAGATCTGAACTTGTAATTGTCAAATACAGAACTTAAAATTGATAGCTTCTAATTATTATTGCAAATTATAACTTGAAGATCTGAACTTGTAATAGTGAATTACAGAACTTAGATTTGTTAAATTCAAATTATTATTTCAAATTATAACTTGAAGATCTGAACTAGTAATTGTCAAATACAGAACCTAAAATTGATAGCTTATAATTATTATTGTAAATTATAACTTGAAGATCTGAACTTGTAATAGTGAATTACAGAACTTAGATTTGTTAAATTCAAATTATTATTTCAAATTATAACTTGAAGATCTGAACTTCTAATAGTGAATTACAGAACTTAGATTTGTTAAATTCAAATTATTATTTCAAATTATAACTTGTAGATCTGAACTAGTAATTGTCAAATACAGAACTTATAATTGATAGCTACTAATTATTATTGCAAATTATAACTTGAAGATCTGAACTTGTAATTGTCAAATACAGAACTTAAAATTGATAGCTTCAAATTATTATTTCAAATTATAACTTGAAGATCTGAACTTCTAATAGTGAATTACAGAACTTAGATTTGTTAAATTCAAATTATTATTTCAAATTATAACTTGTAGATCTGAACTAGTAATTGTCAAATACAGAACTTATAATTGATAGCTACTAATTATTATTGCAAATTATAACTTGAAGATCTGAACTTGTAATTGTCAAATACAGAACTTAAAATTGATAGCTTCAAATTATTATTTCAAATTATAACTTGATGATCTGAACTTGAAATTGTCAAATACAGAACTTAAAATTGATAGCTTCTAATTATTATTGCAAATTATAACTTGAAGATCTGAACTTGTAATGGTGAATTACAGAACTTAGATTTGTTAAATTCAAATTATTATTTCAAATTATAACTTGAAGATCTGAACTAGTAATTGTCAAATACAGAACTTAAAATTGATAGCTTATAATTATTATTGTAAATTATAACTTGAAGATCTGAACTTGTAATAGTGAAATCCAGAACTTAGATTTGTTAAATTCAAATTATTATTTCAAATTATAACTTGAAGATCTGAACTTGTAATAGTGAATTACAGAACTTAGATTTGTTAAATTCAAATTATTATTTCAAATTAATACTTGAAGATCTGAACTAGTAATTGTCAAATACAGAACTTAAAATTGATAGCTACTAATTATTATTGCAAATTATAACTTGAAGATCTGAACTTGTAATTGTCAAATACAGAACTTAAAATTGATAGCTTCTAATTATTATTTCAAACTATAACTTGAAGATCTGAACTTGTAATTGTCAAATACAGAACTTCTAATTGTTAAATACAAATTATTAGTGCAAATTATAACTTGAAGATCTGAACTTGTAATTGTCAAATACAAAACTTAAAATTGATAGCTTAAAATTATAATTCAATTTATAACTTGAAGATCTGAACTTGTAATAGTCAAATACAGAACTTAGTTTTGTTAAATTCAAATTATTATTTCAAATTATAACTTGAAGATCTGAACTAGTAATTGTCAAATACAGAACTTAAAATTGATTGCTTATAATTATTATTGTAAATTATAACTTGAAGATCTGAACTTGTAATAGTGAATTACAGAACTTAGATTTGTTAGATTCAAATTATTATTTCAAATTATAACTTGAAGATCTGAACTTGTAATTGTCAAATACAGAACTTAAAATTGATAGCTTCTAATTATTATTGCAAATTATAACTTGAAGATCTGAACTTGTAATAGTGAATTACAGAACTTAGATTTGTTAAATTCAAATTATAACTTGAAGATCTGAACTAGTAATTGTCAAATACAGAACTTAAAATTGTTAAATACAAATTATTAGTGCAAATTATAACTTGAAGATCTGAACTTGTAATTGTCAAATACAGAACTTAAAATTGATAGCTTCTAATTATTATTGCAAATTATAACTTGAAGATCTGAACTTGTAATAGTGAATTACAGAACTTAGATTTGTTAAATTCAAATTATTATTTCTAATTATAACTTGAAGATCTGAACTTGTAATTGTCAAATACAGAACTTAAAATTGATAGCTTATAATTATAATTCAAATTATAACTTGAAGATCTGAGCTTGTCATAGTCAATACAGAACTTCGAATTGTTAAATACAAATTATTAGTGCAAATTATAACTTGAAGATCTGAACTTGTAATAGTGAATTACAGAACTTAGATTTGTTAAATTCAAATTAATATTTCAAATTATAACTTGAAGATCCGAACTAGTACTTGTCAAATACAGAACTTAAAATTGATAGCTTATAATTATTATTGTAAATTATATCTTGAAGATCTGAACTTGTAATAGTGAATTACAAAACTTAGATTTGTTAAATTCAAATTATTATTTCAAATTATAACTTGAAGATCTGAACTTGTAATAGTGAATTACAGAACTTAGTTTTGTTAAATTCAAATTATTATTTCAAATTATAACTAGAAGATCTGAACTAGTAATTGTCAAATACAGAACTTAAAATTGATAGCTTCTAATTATTATTGCAAATTATAACTTGAAGATCTGAACTTGTAATAGTGAATCACAGAACTTAGATTTGTTAAATTCAAATTATTATTTCAAATTATAACTTGAAGATCTGAACTAGTAATTGTCAAATACAGAACTTAAAATTGATAGCTTCTAATTATTATTGCAAATTATAACTTGAAGATCTGAACTTGTAATTGTCAAATAGAGAACTTAAAATTGATAGCTTCTAATTATTATTGTAAATTATAACTTGAAGATCTGAACTTGTAATAGTGAATTACAGAACTTAGATTTGTTAAATTCAAATTATTATTTCAAATTAATACTTGAAGATCTGAACTAGTAATTGTCAAATACAGAACTTAAAATTGATAGCTACTAATTATTATTGCAAATTATAACTTGAAGATCTGAACTTGTAATTGTCAAATACAGAACTTAAAATTGATAGCTTCTAATTATTATTTCAAATTATAACTTGAAGATCTGAACTTGTAATTGTCAAATACAGAACTTCTAATTGTTAAATACAAATTATTAGTGCAAATTATAACTTGAAGATCTGAACTTGTAATTGTCAAATACAAAACTTAAAATTGATAGCTTAAAATTATAATTCAATTTATAACTTGAAGATCTGAACTTGTAATAGTCAAATACAGAACTTAGTTTTGTTAAATTCAAATTATTATTTCAAATTATAACTTGAAGATCTGAACTAGTAATTGTCAAATACAGAACTTAAAATTGATTGCTTATAATTATTATTGTAAATTATAACTTGAAGATCTGAACTTGTAATAGTGAATTACAGAACTTAGATTTGTTAGATTCAAATTATTATTTCAAATTATAACTTGAAGATCTGAACTTGTAATTGTCAAATACAGAACTTAAAATTGATAGCTACTAATTATTATTGCAAATTATAACTTGAAGATCTGAACTTGTAATTGTCAAATACAGAACTTAAAATTGATAGCTTCTAATTATTATTTCAAATTATAACTTGAAGATCTGAACTTGTAATTGTCAAATACAGAACTTCTAATTGTTAAATACAAATTATTAGTGCAAATTATAACTTGAAGATCTGAACTTGTAATTGTCAAATACAAAACTTAAAATTGATAGCTTAAAATTATAATTCAATTTATAACTTGAAGATCTGAACTTGTAATAGTCAAATACAGAACTTAGTTTTGTTAAATTCAAATTATTATTTCAAATTATAACTTGAAGATCTGAACTAGTAATTGTCAAATACAGAACTTAAAATTGATTGCTTATAATTATTATTGTAAATTATAACTTGAAGATCTGAACTTGTAATAGTGAATTACAGAACTTAGATTTGTTAGATTCAAATTATTATTTCAAATTATAACTTGAAGATCTGAACTTGTAATTGTCAAATACAGAACTTAAAATTGATAGCTTCTAATTATTATTGCAAATTATAACTTGAAGATCTGAACTTGTAATAGTGAATAACAGAACTTAGATTTGTTAAATTCAAATTATTATTTCAAATTATAACTTGAAGATCTGAACTAGTAATTGTCAAATACAGAACTTAAAATTGTTAAATACAAATTATTAGTGCAAATTATAACTTGAAGATCTGAACTTGTAATTGTCAAATACAGAACTTAAAATTGATAGCTTCTAATTATTATTGCAAATTATAACTTGAAGATCTGAACTTGTAATAGTGAATTACAGAACTTAGATTTGTTAAATTCAAATTATTATTTCTAATTATAACTTGAAGATCTGAACTTGTAATTGTCAAATACAGAACTTAAAATTGATAGCTTATAATTATAATTCAAATTATAACTTGAAGATCTGAGCTTGTCATAGTCAATACAGAACTTCGAATTGTTAAATACAAATTATTAGTGCAAATTATAACTTGAAGATCTGAACTTGTAATAGTGAATTACAGAACTTAGATTTGTTAAATTCAAATTAATATTTCAAATTATAACTTGAAGATCCGAACTAGTACTTGTCAAATACAGAACTTAAAATTGATAGCTTATAATTATTATTGTAAATTATATCTTGAAGATCTGAACTTGTAATAGTGAATTACAAAACTTAGATTTGTTAAATTCAAATTATTATTTCAAATTATAACTTGAAGATCTGAACTTGTAATAGTGAATTATAGAACTTAGTTTTGTTAAATTCAAATTATTATTTCAAATTATAACTAGAAGATCTGAACTAGTAATTGTCAAATACAGAACTTAAAATTGATAGCTTCTAATTATTATTGCAAATTATAACTTGAAGATCTGAACTTGTAATAGTGAATCACAGAACTTAGATTTGTTAAATTCAAATTATTATTTCAAATTATAACTTGAAGATCTGAACTAGTAATTGTCAAATACAGAACTTAAAATTGATAGCTTCTAATTATTATTGCAAATTATAACTTGAAGATCTGAACTTGTAATTGTCAAATAGAGAACTTAAAATTGATAGCTTCTAATTATTATTGTAAATTATAACTTGAAGATCTGAACTTGTAATAGTGAATTACAGAACTTAGATTTGTTAAATTCAAATTATTATTTCAAATTATAACTTGTAGATCTGAACTTGTAATTGTCAAATACAGAACTTCTAATTGTTAAATACAAATTATTAGTGCAAATTATAACTTGAAGATCTGAACTTGTAATTGTCAAATACAAAACTTAAAATTGATAGCTTAAAATTATAATTCAATTTATAACTTGAAGATCTGAACTTGTAATAGTCAAATACAGAACTTAGATTTGTTAAATTCAAATTATTATTTCAAATTATAACTTGAAGATCTGAACTAGTAATTGTCAAATACAGAACTTAAAATTGATTGCTTATAATTATTATTGTAAATTATAACTTGAAGATCTGAACTTGTAATAGTGAATTACAGAACTTAGATTTGTTAGATTCAAATTATTATTTCAAATTATAACTTGAAGATCTGAACTTGTAATTGTCAAATACAGAACTTAAAATTGATAGCTTCTAATTATTATTGCAAATTATAACTTGAAGATCTGAACTTGTAATAGTGAATTACAGAACTTAGATTTGTTAAATTCAAATTATTATTTCAAATTATAACTTGAAGATCTGAACTAGTAATTGTCAAATACAGAACTTAAAATTGTTAAATACAAATTATTAGTGCAAATTATAACTTGAAGATTTGAACTTGTAATTGTCAAATACAGAACTTAAAATTGATAGCTTCTAATTATTATTGCAAATTATAACTTGAAGATCTGAACTTGTAATAGTGAATTACAGAACTTAGATTTGTTAAATTCAAATTATTATTTCATATTATAACTTGAAGATCTGAACTTGTAATTGTCAAATACAGAACTTAAAATTGATAGCTTATAATTATAATTCAAATTATAACTTGAAGATCTGAGCTTGTCATAGTCAATACAGAACTTCGAATTGTTAAATACAAATTATTAGTGCAAATTATAACTTGAAGATCTGAACTTGTAATAGGTAAATCCAGAACTTCAAATTGTTAAATTCAAACTAAGATTGCAAATAATAATTTGAAGATCTGAACTTGTAATAGTCAAATACAGAACTTCTAATTGTAAATACTAATTATTAGTGCAAATTATGACTTGAAGATCTGAACTTGTAATTGTCAAATACAGAACTAAAATTGATAGCTTCTAATTATTATTGCAAATTATAACTTGAAGATCTGAACTTGTAATAGTGAATTACAGAACTTAGATTTGTTAAATTCAAATTAATATTTCAAATTATAACTTGAAGATCCGAACTAGTACTTGTCAAATACAGAACTTAAAATAGATAGCTTATAATTATTATTGTAAATTATATCTTGAAGATCTGAACTTGTAATAGAGAATTACAAAACTTAGATTTGTTAAATTCAAATTATTATTTCAAATTATAACTTGAAGATCTGAACTTGTAATAGTGAATTACAGAACTTAGATTTGTTAAATTCAAATTATTATATCAAATTATAACTAGAAGATCTGAACTAGTAATTGTCAAATACAGAACTTAAAATTGATAGCTTCTAATTATTATTGCAAATTATAACTTGAAGATCTGAACTTGTAATAGTGAATCACAGAACTTAGATTTGTTAAATTCAAATTATTATTTCAAATTATAACTTGAAGATCTGAACTAGTAATTGTCAAATACAGAACTTAAAATTGATAGCTTCTAATTATTATTGCAAATTATAACTTGAAGATCTGAACTTGTAATTGTCAAATACAGAACTTAAAATTGATAGCTTCTAATTATTATTGGAAATTATAACTTGAAGATCTGAACTTGTAATAGACAAATACGCAACCTAGCATTGTTAAACACAAATTGTGATTGCAAATTATAACTTGAAGATCTGAACTTGTAATTGTCAAATGCAGAACTTAACATTGATAGCTTCTAATTATTATTGCAAATAATAATTTGTAGATCTGTACTTGTAATTGTCAAATACAGAACTTAAAATTGATAGCTTATAATTATAATTCAATTTATAACTTGAAGATCTGAACTTGTAATAGTCAAATACAGAACTACGAATTGTTAAATACAAATTATTAGTGCAAATTATAACTTGAAGATCTGAACTTGAAATAGGTAAATACAGAACTTCGAATTGTTAAATTCAAACTAAGATTGCAAATAATAATTTGAAGATCTGAACTTGTAATAGTCAAATACAGAACTTCTAATTGTTAAATACAAATTATTAGTGCAAATTATAACTTGAAGATCTGAACTTGTAATTATCAAATACAGAACTTAAAAGTGATAGCTTCTAATTATTATTTCAAATTATAACTTGAAGATCTGAACTTGTAATTGTCAAATACAGAACTTCTAATTGTTAAATACAAATTATTAGTGCAAATTATAACTTGAAGATCAGAACTTGTAATTGTCAAATACAAAACTTAAAATTGATAGCTTAAAATTATAATTCAATTTATAACTTGCAGATCTGAACTTGTAATAGTCAAATACAGAACTTCGAATTGTTAAATACAAATTATTAGTGAAAATTATAACTTGAAGATCTGAATTTGTAATAGGTAAATACAGAACTTCGAATTGTTAAATTCAAACTAAGATTGCAAATAATAATTTGAAGATCTGAACTTGTAATAGTCAAATACAGAACTTCTAATTGTTAAATACAAATTATTAGTGCAAATTATAACTTGAAGATCTGAACTTGAAATTGTCAAATACACAACTTCTAATTATTAAATACAAATTATTAGTGCAAATTATAACTTGAAGATCTGAACTTGTAATAGTGAATTACAGAACTTAGATTTGTTAAATTCAAATTATTATTTCAAATTATAACCTGAAGATCTGAACTAGTAATTGTCAAATACAGAACTTAAAATTGATAGCTTATAATTATTATTGTAAATTATAACTTGAAGATCTGCACTTGTAATAGTGAATTACAGAACTTAGATTTGTTAAATTCAAATTATTATTTCAAATTATAACTTGAAGATCTGAACTTGTAATAGTGAATTACAGAACTTAGATTTGTTAAATTCAAATTATTATTTCAAATTATAACTTGAAGATCTGATCTAGTAATTGTCAAATACAGAACTTACAATTGATAGCTACTAATTATTATTGCAAATTATAACTTGAAGATCTGAACTTGTAATTATCAAATACAGAAGTTAAAATTGATAGCTTCTAATTATAATTTCAAATTATAACTTGAAGATCTGAACTTATAATTGTCAAATACAGCACTTCTAATTGTTAAATACAAATTATTAGTGCAAATTATAACTTGAAGATCTGAACTTGTAATTGTCAAATACAAAACTTAAAATTGATAGCTTAAAATTATAATTCAATTTATAACTTGAAGATCTGAACTTGTAATAGTCAAATACAGAACTTCGAATTGTTAAATACAAATTATTAGTGCAAATTATAACTTGAAGATCTGAACTTGTAATAGGTAAATACAGAACTTCGAAATGTTAAATTCAAACTAAGATTGCAAATAATAATTTGAAGATCTGAACTTGTAATAGTCAAATACAGAACTTCTAATTGTTAAGTACAAATTATTAGTGCAAATTATAACATGAAGATCTGAACTTGTAATTGTCAAATACAGAACTTAAAATTGATAGCTTCTAATTATTATTGCGAATTATAACTTGAAGATCTGAACTTGTAATAGTGAATTACAGAACTTAGATTTGTTAAATTCAAATTATTATTTCAAATTATAACTTGAAGATCTGAACTAGTAATTGTCAAATACAGAACTTAAAATTGATAGCTTCTAATTATTATTGCAAATTATAACTTGAAGATCTGAACTTGTAATTGTCAAATACAGAACTTAAAATTGATAGCTTCTAATTATTATTTCAAATTATAACTTGAAGATCTGAACTTGTAATTGTCAAATACAGAACTTCTAATTGTTAAATACCAATTATTAGTGCAAATTATAACTTGAAGATCTGAACTTGTAATTGTCAAATACAAAACTTAAAATTGATAGCTTCTAATTATTATTGTAAATTATAACTTGAAGATCTGAACTAGTAATTGTCAAATACAGAACTTAAAATTGATAGCTTCTAATTATTATTGCAAATTATAACTTGAAGATCTGAACTTGTAATTGTCAAATACAGAACTTAAAATTGATAGCTTCTAATTATTATTTCAAATTATAACTTGAAGATCTGAACTTGTAATTGACAAATACAGAACTTAAAATTGATAGCTTCTAATGATTATTTCAAATTATAACTTGAAGATCTGAACTTGTAATAGTCAAATACAGAACTTCGAATTGTTAAATACAAATTATTAGTGCAAATTATAACTTGAAGATCTGAACTTGTAATAGGTAAATACAGAACTTCGAATTGTTCAATTCAAACTAAGATTGCAAATAATAATTTGAAGATCTGAACTTGTAATAGTCAAATACAGAACTTCTAATTGTTAAAACCAAATTATTAGTGCAAATTATAACTTGAAGATCTGAACTTGAAATTGGCAAATACACAACTTATAATTATTAAATACAAATTATTAGTGCAAATTATAACTTGTAGATCTGAACTTGTAATTGTCAAATACAGAACTTATAATTGATAGCTTCTAATTATTATTGCAAATTATAACTTGAAGGTCTGAACTTGTAATAGTGAATTACAGAACTTAGATTTGTTAAATTCAAATTAATATTTCAAATTATAACTTGAAGATCTGAACTAGTAATTGTCAAATACAGAACTTAAAAGTGATAGCTTATAATTATTATTGTAAATTATAACTTGAAGATCTGAACTTGTAATAGTGAATTACAGAACTTCAATTTGTTAAATTCAAATTATTATTTCAAATTATAACTTGAAGATCTGAACTAGTAATTGTCAAATTAAGAACTTAAAATTGATAGCTTCTAATTATTATTGCAAATTATAACTTGAAGATCTGAACTTGAAATTGTCAGCAACAGAACTTAAAATGGATAGCTTCTAATTATTATTTCAAATTATAACTTGAAGATCTGAACTTGTAATTGTCAAATACAGAACTTCTAATTGTTAAATAGAAATTATTACTGCAAATTATAACTTGAAGATCTGAACTTGTAATTGTAAAATACAGAACTTAAAATTGATAGCTTCCAATTATTATTGCAAATTATAACTTGAAGATCTGAACTTGTAATAGTGAATCACAGAACTTAGATTTGTTAAATTCATATTATTATTTCAAATTATAACTTGAAGATCTGAACTAGTACTTGCCAAATACAGAACTTATAATTGATTGCTTATAATTATTATTGTAAATTATAACTTGAAGATCTGAACTTGTAATAGTGAATTATAGAACTTAGATTTGTTAAATTCAAATTATTATTTCAAATCATAACTTGAAGATCTGAACTAGTAATTGTCAAATACAGCACTTAAAATTGATAGCTTCTAATTATTATTGCAAATTATAACTTGAAGATCTGAACTTGTAATTGTCAAATACAGAACTTAAAATTGATAGCTTCTAATTATTATTTCAAATTATAACTTGAAGATCTGAACTTGTAATAGTCAAATACAGAACTTCGAATTGTTAAATACAAATTATTATTTCAAATAATAACTTGAAGATCTGAACTAGTAATTGTCAAATACAGAACTTAAAATTGATAGCTTATAATTATTATTGTAAATTATAACTTGAAGATCTGAACTTGTAGTAGTGAATTACAGAACTTAGATTTGTTAAATTCAAATTATAATTTCAAATTAAAACTTGAAGATCTGAACTTGTAATTGTCAAATACAGAACTTCTAATTGTTAAATACCAATTATTAGTACAAATTATAACTTGAAGATCTGAACTTGTAATTGTCAAATACAGAACTTAAAATTGATAGCTTCTAATTATTATTGTAAATTATAACTTGAAGATCTGAACTTGTAATAGTGAATTACAGAACTTAGATTTGTTAAATTCAAATTATTATTTCAAAATATAACTTGAAGATCTGAACTAGTAATTGTCAAATACAGAACTTCTAATTATTAAATACAAGTTATTAGTGCAAATTATAACTAGAAGATCTGAACTTGTAATTGTCAAATACAGTACTTAAAATTGATAGCTTCTAATTATTATTGCAAATTATAACTTGAAGATCTGAACTTGTAATAGTGAATTACAGAACTTAGATTTGTTAAATTCAAATTATTATTTCAAATCATAACTTGAAGATCTAAACTAGTAATTGTCAAATACAGAACTTAAAATTGATAGCTTATAATTATTATTGTAAATTATAACTTGAAGATCTGAACTTGTAATAGTGAATTACAGAACTTAGATTTGTTAAATTCAAATTATTATTTCAAATTATAACTTGAAGATCTGAACTTGTCATTGTCAAATACAGAACTTAAAATTGATAGCTTCTAATTTTTATTGCAAATTATAACTTGCAGATCTTAACTTGTAATAGTGAATTACAGAACTTAGATTTGTTAAATTCAAATTATTATTTCAAACTATAACTTGAAGATTTGAACTAGTAATTGTCAAATACAGAACTTAAAATTGTTAAATACAAATTATTAGTGCAAATTATGACTTGAAGATCTGAACTTGTAATTGTCAAATACAGAACTTAAAATTGATAGCTTCTAATTATTATTGCAAATTATAACTTGAAGATCTGAACTTGTAATAGTGAATTACAGAACTTAGATTTGTTAAATTCAAATTATTATTTCAATTTATAACTTGAAGATCTGAACTAGTAATTGTCAAATACAGAACTTAAAATTGATAGCTTCTAATTATTATTGCAAATTATAACTTGAAGATCTGAACTAGTACTTGTCAAATACAGAACTTAAAATTGATAGCTTATAATTATTATTGTAAATTATAACTTGAAGATCTGCACTTGTAATAGTGAATTACAGAACTTAGATTTGTTAAATTCAAATTATTATTTCAAATTATAACTTGAAGATCTGAACTTGTAATAGTGAATTACAGAACTTAGATTTGTTAAATACAAATTATTAGTGCAAATTATAACTTGTAGATCTGAACTTGTAATAGGTAAATACAGAACTTCAAATTGTTAATTTAAAACTAAGAATGCAAATAATAATTTGAAGATCTGAACTTGTAATAGTCAAATACAGAACTTCTAATTGTTAAATACAAATTATTAGAGCAAATTATAACTTGAAGATCTGAATTTGTAATTGTCACATACAGAACTTAAAATTGATAGCTTCTAATTATTATTGCAAATAATAATTTGAAGATCTGTTCTTGTAATTGTCAAATACAGAACTTAAAATTGATATCTTATAATTATAATTCAGATTATAACTTGAAGATCTGAACTTGTAATAGTCAAATACAGAACTTCGAATTTTTAAATACAAATTATTAGTGCAAATTATAACTTGAAGATCTGAACTTGTAATAGGTAAATACAGAACTTCGAATTGTTAAATTCAAACTAAGATTGCAAATAATAATTTGAAGATCTAAACTTGTAATTGTCAAATACAGAACTTCTAATTGTTAAATACAAATTATTAGTGCAAATTATAACTTGAAGATCTGAACTTGAAATTGTCAAATACAGAACGTAAAATTGTTAAATACAAATTATTAGTGCAAATTATAACTTGAAGATCTGAACTTGTAATAGGTAAATACAGAACTTCGAATTGTCGAATTCAAACTAAGATTGCAAATAATAATTAGAAGATCTGAACTTGCAATAGTCAAATACAGAACTTCTAATTGTTAAAACCAAATTATTAGTGCAAATTATAACTTGAAGATCTGAACTTGAAATTGGCAAATACACAACTTCTAATTATTAAATACAAATTATTAGTGCAAATTATAACTAGTAGATCTGAACTTGTAATAGTGAATTACAGAACTTAGATTTGTTAAATTCAAATTAATATTTCAAATTATAACTTGAAGATCTGAACTAGTAATTGTCAAATACAGAACTTAAAAGTGATAGCTTATAATTATTATTGTAAATTATAACTTGAAGATCTGAACTTGTAATAGTGAATTACAGAACTTAGATTTGTTAAATTCAAATTATTATTTCAAATTTTAACTTGAAGATCTGAACTTGTAATAGTGAATTACAGAACTTCAATTTGTTAAATTCAAATTATTATTTCAAATTATAACTTGAAGATCTGAACTAGTAATTGTCAAATTCAGAACTTAAAATTGATAAATTAAAACTAAGAATGCAAATAATAATTTGAAGATCTGAACTTGTAATAGTCAAATACAGAACTTCTAATTGTTAAATACAAATTATTAGTGCAAATTATAACTTGTAGATCTGAACTTGTAATAGGTAAATACAGAACTTCAAATTGTTAAATTAAAACTAAGAATGCAAATAATAATTTGAAGATCTGAACTTGTAATAGTCAAATACAGAACTTCTAATTGTTAAATACAAATTATTAGTGCAAATTATAACTTGAAGATCTGAACTTGTAATTGTCAAATACAGAACATAAAATTGATAGCTTCTAATTATTATTGCAAATAATAATTTGTAGATCTGTACTTGTAATAGGTAAATACAGAACTTCGAATTGTTAAATACAAATTATTAGTGCAAATTATAACTTGTAGATCTGAACTTGTAATTGTCAAATACAGAACTTCTAATTGTTAAATACAAATTATTAGTGCAAATTATAACTTGAAGATCTGAACTTTAAATTGTCAAATACAGAACGTAAAATTGATAGCTTCTAATTATTATTTCTAATTATAACTTGAAGATCTGAACTTTAAATTGTCAAATACAGAACGTAAAATTGATAGCTTCTAATTATTATTTCAAATTATAACTTGAAGATCTGAACTAGTAATTGTCAAATACAGAACTTAAAATTGTTAAATACAAATTATTAGTGCAAATTATAACTTGAAGATCTGAACTTGAAATAGGTAAATACAGAACTTCGAATTGTTCAATTCAAACTAAGATTGCAAATAATAATTTGAAGATCTGAACTTGTAATAGTCAAATACAGAACTTCTAATTGTTAAAACCAAATTATTAGTGCAAATTATAACTTGAAGATCTGAACTTGAAATTGGCAAATACACAACTTCTAATTATTAAATACAAATTATTAGTGCAAATTATAACTTGAAGAGCTGAACTAGTAATTGTCAAATACAGAACTTAAAATTGATAGCTTCTAATTATTATTGCAAATTATAACTTGAAGATCTGAACTTGTAATAGTGAATTACAGAACTTAGATTTGTTAAATTCAAATTAATATTTCAAATTATAACTTGAAGATCTGAACTAGTAATTGTCAAATACAGAACTTAAAAGTGATAGCTTATAATTATTATTGTAAATTATAACTTGAAGATCTGAACTTGTAATAGTGAATTACTGAACTTAGATTTGTTAAATTCAAATTATTATTTCAAATTATAACTTGAAGATCTGAACTTGTAATTGTCAAATACAGAACTTAAAATTGATAGCTTCTAATTATTATTGTAAATTATAACTTGAAGATCTGAACTTGTAATAGTGAATTACAGAACTTAGATTTGTTAAATTCAAATTATTATTTCAAATTATAACTTGAAGATCTGAACTAGTAATTGTCAAATACAGAACTAAAAATTGATAGCGTCTAATTATTATTGCAAATTATAACTTGAAGATCTGAACTTGTAATTATCAAATACAGAACTTAAATTTGATAGCTTCTAATTATTATTTCAAATTATAACTTGAAGATCTGAACTTGTACTTTTCAAATACAGAACTTCTAATTGTTAAATACAAATTATTAGTGCAAATTATAACTTGAAGATCTGAACTTGTAATTGTCAAATACAGAACTTAAAATTGATAGCTTCTAATTATTATTGTAAATTATAACTTGAAGATCTGAACTAGTAATAGTGAATTACAGAACTTAGATTTGTTAAATTCAAATTATTATTTCTAATTATAACTTGAAGATCTGAACTAGTAATTGTCAAATACAGAACTTAAAATTGATAGCTTCTAATTATTATTGCAAATTATAACTTGTAGATCTGAACTTGTAAATGTCAAATACAGAACTTAAAATTGATAGCTTCTAATTATTATTGCTAATTATAATTTGAAGATTTGAACTTGTAATAGACAAATACGCAACCTAGCATTGTTAAATACAAATTGTGATTGCAAATTATAACTTGAAGATCTGAACTTGTAATTGTCAAATGCAGAACTTAACATTGATAGCTTCTAATTATTATTGCAAATAATAATTTGAAGATCTGTACTTGTAATTGTCAAATACAGAACTTAAAATCGATAGCTTATAATTATAATTCAATTTATAACTTGAAGATCTGAACTTGTAATAGTCAAATACAGAACTACGAATTGTTAAATACAAATTATTAGTGCAAATTATAACTTGAAGATCTGAACTTGAAATAGGTAAATACAGAACTTCGAATTGTTAAATTCAAACTAAGATTGCAAATAATAATTTGAAGATCTGAACTTGTAATAGTCAAATACAGAACTTCTAATTGTTAAATACAAATTATTAGTGCAAATTATAACTTGAAGATCTGAACTTGAAATTGTCAAATACACAACTTCTAATTAATAAATACAAATTATTAGTGCAAATTATAACTTGAAGATCTGAACTTGTAATTGTCAAATACAGAACTTAAAATTGATAGCTACTAATTATTATTGCAAATTATAACTTGAAGATCTGAACTTGTAATAGTGAATTACAGAACTTAGATTTGTTAAATTCAAATTATTATTTCAAATTATAACTTGAAGATCTGAACTAGTAATTGTCAAATACAGAACTTAAAATTGATAGCTTATAATTATTATTGTAAATTATAACTTGAAGATCTGAACTTGTAATAGTGAATTACAAAACTTAGATTTGTTAAATTCAAATTATTATTTCAAATTATAACTTGAAGATCTGAACTTGTAATAATGAATTACAGAACTTAGATTTGTTAAATTCAAATTATTATTTCAAATTATAACTTGAAGATCTGAACTAGTAATTGTGAAATACAGAACTAATAATTGATAGCTACTAATTATTATTGCAAATTATAACTTGAAGATCTGAACTTGTAATTGTCGAATACAGAACTTAAAATTGCTAGCTTCTAATTATTATTTCAAATTATAACTTGAAGATCTGAACTTGTAATTGTCAAATACAGAACTTAAAATTGATAGCTTCTAATTATTATTGCAAATTATAACTTGAAGATCTGAACTTGTAATAGTGAATTACAGAACTTAGATTTGTTAAATTCAAATTATTATTTCAAATTATAACCTGAAGATCTGAACTAGTAATTGGCAAATACAGAACTTAAAATTGATAGCTTATAATTATTATTGTAAATTATAACTTGAAGATCTGCACTTGTAATAGTGAATTACAGAACTTAGATTTGTTAAATTCAAATTATTATTTCAAATTATAACTTGAAGATCTGAACTTGTAATAGTGAATTACAGAACTTCAATTTGTTAAATTCAAATTATTATTTCAAATTATAACTTGAAGATCTGAACTAGTAATTGTCAAATTCAGAACTTAAAATTGATAAATTAAAACTAAGAATGCAAATAATAATTTGATGATCTGAACTTGTAATAGTCAAATACAGAACTTCTAATTGTTAAATACAAATTATTAGTGCAAATTATAACTTGTAGATCTGAACTTGTAATAGGTAAATACAGAACTTCAAATTGTTAAATTAAAACTAAGAATTCAAATAATAATTTGAAGATCTGAACTTGTAATAGTCAAATACAGAACTTCTAATTGTTAAATACAAATTATTAGTGCAAATTATAACTTGAAGATCTGAACTTGTAATTGTCAAATACAGAACATAAAATTGATAGCTTCTAATTATTATTGCAAATAATAATTTGTAGATCTGTACTTGTAATAGGTAAATACAGAACTTCGAATTGTTAAATACAAATTATTAGTGCAAATTATAACTTGTAGATCTGAACTTGTAATTGTCAAATACAGAACTTCTAATTGTTAAATACAAATTATTAGTGCAATTTATAACTTGAAGATCTGAACTTTAAATTGTCAAATACAGAACGTAAAATTGATAGCTTCTAATTATTATTTCAAATTATAACTTGAAGATCTGAACTTTAAATTGTCAAATACAGAACGTAAAATTGATAGCTTCTAATTATTATTTCAAATTATAACTTGAAGATCTGAACTAGTAATTGTCAAATACAGAACTTAAAATTGTTAAATACAAATTATTAGTGCAAATTATAACTTGAAGATCTGAACTTGAAATAGGTAAATACAGAACTTCGAATTGTTCAATTCAAACTAAGATTGCAAATAATAATTTGAAGATCTGAACTTGTAATAGTCAAATACAGAACTTCTAATTGTTAAAACCAAATTATTAGTGCAAATTATAACTTGAAGATCTGAACTTGAAATTGGCAAATACACAACTTCTAATTATTAAATACAAATTATTAGTGCAAATTATAACTTGAAGAGCTGAACTAGTAATTGTCAAATACAGAACTTAAAATTGATAGCTTCTAATTATTATTGCAAATTATAACTTGAAGATCTGAACTTGTAATAGTGAATTACAGAACTTAGATTTGTTAAATTCAAATTAATATTTCAAATTATAACTTGAAGATCTGAACTAGTAATTGTCAAATACAGAACTTAAAAGTGATAGCTTATAATTATTATTGTAAATTATAACTTGAAGATCTGAACTTGTAATAGTGAATTACAGAACTTAGATTTGTTAAATTCAAATTATTATTTCAAATTATAACTTGAAGATCTGAACTTGTAATTGTCAAATACAGAACTTAAAATTGATAGCTTCTAATTATTATTGTAAATTATAACTTGAAGATCTGAACTTGTAATAGTGAATTACAGAACTTAGATTTGTTAAATTCAAATTATTATTTCAAATTATAACTTGAAGAACTGAACTAGTAATTGTCAAATACAGAACTAAAAATTGATAGCGTCTAATTATTATTGCAAATTATAACTTGAAGATCTGAACTTGTAATTATCAAATACAGAACTTAAATTTGATAGCTTCTAATTATTATTTCAAATTATAACTTGAAGATCTGAACTTGTACTTTTCAAATACAGAACTTCTAATTGTTAAATACAAATTATTAGTGCAAATTATAACTTGAAGATCTGAACTTGTAATTGTCAAATACAGAACTTAAAATTGATAGCTTCTAATTATTATTGTAAATTATAACTTGAAGATCTGAACTAGTAATAGTGAATTACAGAACTTAGATTTGTTAAATTCAAATTATTATTTCTAATTATAACTTGAAGATCTGAACTAGTAATTGTCAAATACAGAACTTAAAATTGATAGCTTCTAATTATTATTGCAAATTATAACTTGTAGATCTGAACTTGTAAATGTCAAATACAGAACTTAAAATTGATAGCTTCTAATTATTATTGCTAATTATAATTTGAAGATCTGAACTTGTAATAGACAAATACGCAACCTAGCATTGTTAAATACAAATTGTGATTGCAAATTATAACTTGAAGATCTGAACTTGTAATTGTCAAATGCAGAACTTAACATTGATAGCTTCTAATTATTATTGCAAATAATAATTTGAAGATCTGTACTTGTAATTGTCAAATACAGAACTTAAAATTGATAGCTTATAATTATAATTCAATTTATAACTTGAAGATCTGAACTTGTAATAGTCAAATACAGAACTACGAATTGTTAAATACAAATTATTAGTGCAAATTATAACTTGAAGATCTGAACTTGAAATAGGTAAATACAGAACTTCGAATTGTTAAATTCAAACTAAGATTGCAAATAATAATTTGAAGATCTGAACTTGTAATAGTCAAATACAGAACTTCTAATTGTTAAATACAAATTATTAGTGCAAATTATAACTTGAAGATCTGAACTTGAAATTGTCAAATACACAACTTCTAATTAATAAATACAAATTATTAGTGCAAATTATAACTTGAAGATCTGAACTTGTAATTGTCAAATACAGAACTTAAAATTGATAGCTACTAATTATTATTGCAAATTATAACTTGAAGATCTGAACTTGTAATAGTGAATTACAGAACTTAGATTTGTTAAATTCAAATTATTATTTCAAATTATAACTTGAAGATCTGAACTAGTAATTGTCAAATACAGAACTTAAAATTGATAGCTTATAATTATTATTGTAAATTATAACTTGAAGATCTGAACTTGTAATAGTGAATTACAAAACTTAGATTTGTTAAATTCAAATTATTATTTCAAATTATAACTTGAAGATCTGAACTAGTAATTGTCAAATACAGAACTTCTAATTATTAAATACAAGTTATTAGTGCAAATTATAACTAGAAGATCTGAACTTGTAATTGTCAAATACAGTACTTAAAATTGATAGCTTCTAATTATTATTGCAAATTATAACTTGAAGATCTGAACTTGTAATAGTGAATTACAGAACTTAGATTTGTTAAATTCAAATTATTATTTCAAATCATAACTTGAAGATCTAAACTAGTAATTGTCAAATACAGAACTTAAAATTGATAGCTTATAATTATTATTGTAAATTATAACTTGAAGATCTGAACTTGTAATAGTGAATTACAGAACTTAGATTTGTTAAATTCAAATTATTATTTCAAATTATAACTTGAAGATCTGAACTTGTCATTGTCAAATACAGAACTTAAAATTGATAGCTTCTAATTTTTATTGCAAATTATAACTTGCAGATCTTAACTTGTAATAGTGAATTACAGAACTTAGATTTGTTAAATTCAAATTATTATTTCAAACTATAACTTGAAGATTTGAACTAGTAATTGTCAAATACAGAACTTAAAATTGTTAAATACAAATTATTAGTGCAAATTATGACTTGAAGATCTGAACTTGTAATTGTCAAATACAGAACTTAAAATTGATAGCTTCTAATTATTATTGCAAATTATAACTTGAAGATCTGAACTTGTAATAGTGAATTACAGAACTTAGATTTGTTAAATTCAAATTATTATTTCAAATTATAACTTGAAGATCTGAACTAGTAATTGTCAAATACAGAACTTAAAATTGATAGCTTCTAATTATTATTGCAAATTATAACTTGAAGATCTGAACTAGTACTTGTCAAATACAGAACTTAAAATTGATAGCTTATAATTATTATTGTAAATTATAACTTGAAGATCTGCACTTGTAATAGTGAATTACAGAACTTAGATTTGTTAAATTCAAATTATTATTTCAAATTATAACTTGAAGATCTGAACTTGTAATAGTGAATTACAGAACTTAGATTTGTTAAATACAAATTATTAGTGCAAATTATAACTTGTAGATCTGAACTTGTAATAGGTAAATACAGAACTTCAAATTGTTAATTTAAAACTAAGAATGCAAATAATAATTTGAAGATCTGAACTTGTAATAGTCAAATACAGAACTTCTAATTGTTAAATACAAATTATTAGAGCAAATTATAACTTGAAGATCTGAATTTGTAATTGTCACATACAGAACTTAAAATTGATAGCTTCTAATTATTATTGCAAATAATAATTTGAAGATCTGTTCTTGTAATTGTCAAATACAGAACTTAAAATTGATATCTTATAATTATAATTCAGATTATAACTTGAAGATCTGAACTTGTAATAGTCAAATACAGAACTTCGAATTTTTAAATACAAATTATTAGTGCAAATTATAACTTGAAGATCTGAACTTGTAATAGGTAAATACAGAACTTCGAATTGTTAAATTCAAACTAAGATTGCAAATAATAATTTGAAGATCTAAACTTGTAATTGTCAAATACAGAACTTCTAATTGTTAAATACAAATTATTAGTGCAAATTATAACTTGAAGATCTGAACTTGAAATTGTCAAATACAGAACGTAAAATTGTTAAATACAAATTATTAGTGCAAATTATAACTTGAAGATCTGAACTTGTAATAGGTAAATACAGAACTTCGAATTGTTGAATTCAAACTAAGATTGCAAATAATAATTAGAAGATCTGAACTTGCAATAGTCAAATACAGAACTTCTAATTGTTAAAACCAAATTATTAGTGCAAATTATAACTTGAAGATCTGAACTTGAAATTGGCAAATACACAACTTCTAATTATTAAATACAAATTATTAGTGCAAATTATAACTTGTAGATCTGAACTTGTAATAGTGAATTACAGAACTTAGATTTGTTAAATTCAAATTAATATTTCAAATTATAACTTGAAGATCTGAACTAGTAATTGTCAAATACAGAACTTAAAAGTGATAGCTTATAATTATTATTGTAAATTATAACTTGAAGATCTGAACTTGTAATAGTGAATTACAGAACTTAGATTTGTTAAATTCAAATTATTATTTCAAATTTTAACTTGAAGATCTGAACTTGTAATAGTGAATTACAGAACTTCAATTTGTTAAATTCAAATTATTATTTCAAATTATAACTTGAAGATCTGAACTAGTAATTGTCAAATTCAGAACTTAAAATTGATAAATTAAAACTAAGAATGCAAATAATAATTTGAAGATCTGAACTTGTAATAGTCAAATACAGAACTTCTAATTGTTAAATACAAATTATTAGTGCAAATTATAACTTGTAGATCTGAACTTGTAATAGGTAAATACAGAACTTCAAATTGTTAAATTAAAACTAAGAATGCAAATAATAATTTGAAGATCTGAACTTGTAATAGTCAAATACAGAACTTCTAATTGTTAAATACAAATTATTAGTGCAAATTATAACTTGAAGATCTGAACTTGTAATTGTCAAATACAGAACATAAAATTGATAGCTTCTAATTATTATTGCAAATAATAATTTGTAGATCTGTACTTGTAATAGGTAAATACAGAACTTCGAATTGTTAAATACAAATTATTAGTGCAAATTATAACTTGTAGATCTGAACTTGTAATTGTCAAATACAGAACTTCTAATTGTTAAATACAAATTATTAGTGCAAATTATAACTTGAAGATCTGAACTTTAAATTGTCAAATACAGAACGTAAAATTGATAGCTTCTAATTATTATTTCTAATTATAACTTGAAGATCTGAACTTTAAATTGTCAAATACAGAACGTAAAATTGATAGCTTCTAATTATTATTTCAAATTATAACTTGAAGATCTGAACTAGTAATTGTCAAATACAGAACTTAAAATTGTTAAATACAAATTATTAGTGCAAATTATAACTTGAAGATCTGAACTTGAAATAGGTAAATACAGAACTTCGAATTGTTCAATTCAAACTAAGATTGCAAATAATAATTTGAAGATCTGAACTTGTAATAGTCAAATACAGAACTTCTAATTGTTAAAACCAAATTATTAGTGCAAATTATAACTTGAAGATCTGAACTTGAAATTGGCAAATACACAACTTCTAATTATTAAATACAAATTATTAGTGCAAATTATAACTTGAAGAGCTGAACTAGTAATTGTCAAATACAGAACTTAAAATTGATAGCTTCTAATTATTATTGCAAATTATAACTTGAAGATCTGAACTTGTAATAGTGAATTACAGAACTTAGATTTGTTAAATTCAAATTAATATTTCAAATTATAACTTGAAGATCTGAACTAGTAATTGTCAAATACAGAACTTAAAAGTGATAGCTTATAATTATTATTGTAAATTATAACTTGAAGATCTGAACTTGTAATAGTGAATTACTGAACTTAGATTTGTTAAATTCAAATTATTATTTCAAATTATAACTTGAAGATCTGAACTTGTAATTGTCAAATACAGAACTTAAAATTGATAGCTTCTAATTATTATTGTAAATTATAACTTGAAGATCTGAACTTGTAATAGTGAATTACAGAACTTAGATTTGTTAAATTCAAATTATTATTTCAAATTATAACTTGAAGATCTGAACTAGTAATTGTCAAATACAGAACTAAAAATTGATAGCGTCTAATTATTATTGCAAATTATAACTTGAAGATCTGAACTTGTAATTATCAAATACAGAACTTAAATTTGATAGCTTCTAATTATTATTTCAAATTATAACTTGAAGATCTGAACTTGTACTTTTCAAATACAGAACTTCTAATTGTTAAATACAAATTATTAGTGCAAATTATAACTTGAAGATCTGAACTTGTAA
This sequence comes from Cantharis lateralis, assembly GCA_963170105.1. NCBI lineage: Eukaryota > Metazoa > Arthropoda > Insecta > Coleoptera > Cantharidae > Cantharis > Cantharis lateralis. Next base: position 26,907,966 of record OY720627.1, read on the forward strand.
TTGTCAAATACAGAACTTAAAATTGATAGCTTCTAATTATTATTGTAAATTATAACTTGAAGATCTGAACTAGTAATAGTGAATTACAGAACTTAGATTTGTTAAATTCAAATTATTATTTCTAATTATAACTTGAAGATCTGAACTAGTAATTGTCAAATACAGAACTTAAAATTGATAGCTTCTAATTATTATTGCAAATTATAACTTGTAGATCTGAACTTGTAAATGTCAAATACAGAACTTAAAATTGATAGCTTCTAATTATTATTGCTAATTATAATTTGAAGATTTGAACTTGTAATAGACAAATACGCAACCTAGCATTGTTAAATACAAATTGTGATTGCAAATTATAACTTGAAGATCTGAACTTGTAATTGTCAAATGCAGAACTTAACATTGATAGCTTCTAATTATTATTGCAAATAATAATTTGAAGATCTGTACTTGTAATTGTCAAATACAGAACTTAAAATCGATAGCTTATAATTATAATTCAATTTATAACTTGAAGATCTGAACTTGTAATAGTCAAATACAGAACTACGAATTGTTAAATACAAATTATTAGTGCAAATTATAACTTGAAGATCTGAACTTGAAATAGGTAAATACAGAACTTCGAATTGTTAAATTCAAACTAAGATTGCAAATAATAATTTGAAGATCTGAACTTGTAATAGTCAAATACAGAACTTCTAATTGTTAAATACAAATTATTAGTGCAAATTATAACTTGAAGATCTGAACTTGAAATTGTCAAATACACAACTTCTAATTAATAAATACAAATTATTAGTGCAAATTATAACTTGAAGATCTGAACTTGTAATTGTCAAATACAGAACTTAAAATTGATAGCTACTAATTATTATTGCAAATTATAACTTGAAGATCTGAACTTGTAATAGTGAATTACAGAACTTAGATTTGTTAAATTCAAATTATTATTTCAAATTATAACTTGAAGATCTGAACTAGTAATTGTCAAATACAGAACTTAAAATTGATAGCTTATAATTATTATTGTAAATTATAACTTGAAGATCTGAACTTGTAATAGTGAATTACAAAACTTAGATTTGTTAAATTCAAATTATTATTTCAAATTATAACTTGAAGATCTGAACTTGTAATAATGAATTACAGAACTTAGATTTGTTAAATTCAAATTATTATTTCAAATTATAACTTGAAGATCTGAACTAGTAATTGTGAAATACAGAACTAATAATTGATAGCTACTAATTATTATTGCAAATTATAACTTGAAGATCTGAACTTGTAATTGTCGAATACAGAACTTAAAATTGATAGCTTCTAATTATTATTTCAAATTATAACTTGAAGATCTGAACTTGTAATTGTCAAATACAGAACTTAAAATTGATAGCTTCTAATTATTATTGCAAATTATAACTTGAAGATCTGAACTTGTAATAGTGAATTACAGAACTTAGATTTGTTAAATTCAAATTATTATTTCAAATTATAACCTGAAGATCTGAACTAGTAATTGGCAAATACAGAACTTAAAATTGATAGCTTATAATTATTATTGTAAATTATAACTTGAAGATCTGCACTTGTAATAGTGAATTACAGAACTTAGATTTGTTAAATTCAAATTATTATTTCAAATTATAACTTGAAGATCTGAACTTGTAATAGTGAATTACAGAACTTCAATTTGTTAAATTCAAATTATTATTTCAAATTATAACTTGAAGATCTGAACTAGTAATTGTCAAATTCAGAACTTAAAATTGATAAATTAAAACTAAGAATGCAAATAATAATTTGATGATCTGAACTTGTAATAGTCAAATACAGAACTTCTAATTGTTAAATACAAATTATTAGTGCAAATTATAACTTGTAGATCTGAACTTGTAATAGGTAAATACAGAACTTCAAATTGTTAAATTAAAACTAAGAATGCAAATAATAATTTGAAGATCTGAACTTGTAATAGTCAAATACAGAACTTCTAATTGTTAAATACAAATTATTAGTGCAAATTATAACTTGAAGATCTGAACTTGTAATTGTCAAATACAGAACATAAAATTGATAGCTTCTAATTATTATTGCAAATAATAATTTGTAGATCTGTACTTGTAATAGGTAAATACAGAACTTCGAATTGTTAAATACAAATTATTAGTGCAAATTATAACTTGTAGATCTGAACTTGTAATTGTCAAATACAGAACTTCTAATTGTTAAATACAAATTATTAGTGCAAATTATAACTTGCAGATCTGAACTTTAAATTGTCAAATACAGAACGTAAAATTGATAGCTTCTAATTATTATTTCAAATTATAACTTGAAGATCTGAACTTTAAATTGTCAAATACAGAACGTAAAATTGATAGCTTCTAATTATTATTTCAAATTATAACTTGAAGATCTGAACTAGTAATTGTCAAATACAGAACTTAAAATTGTTAAATACAAATTATTAGTGCAAATTATAACTTGAAGATCTGAACTTGAAATAGGTAAATACAGAACTTCGAATTGTTCAATTCAAACTAAGATTGCAAATAATAATTTGAAGATCTGAACTTGTAATAGTCAAATACAGAACTTCTAATTGTTAAAACCAAATTATTAGTGCAAATTATAACTTGAAGATCTGAACTTGAAATTGGCAAATACACAACTTCTAATTATTAAATACAAATTATTAGTGCAAATTATAACTTGAAGAGCTGAACTAGTAATTGTCAAATACAGAACTTAAAATTGATAGCTTCTAATTATTATTGCAAATTATAACTTGAAGATCTGAACTTGTAATAGTGAATTACAGAACTTAGATTTGTTAAATTCAAATTAATATTTCAAATTATAACTTGAAGATCTGAACTAGTAATTGTCAAATACAGAACTTAAAAGTGATAGCTTATAATTATTATTGTAAATTATAACTTGAAGATCTGAACTTGTAATAGTGAATTACAGAACTTAGATTTGTTAAATTCAAATTATTATTTCAAATTATAACTTGAAGATCTGAACTTGTAATTGTCAAATACAGAACTTAAAATTGATAGCTTCTAATTATTATTGTAAATTATAACTTGAAGATCTGAACTTGTAATAGTGAATTACAGAACTTAGATTTGTTAAATTCAAATTATTATTTCAAATTATAACTTGAAGATCTGAACTAGTAATTGTCAAATACAGAACTAAAAATTGATAGCGTCTAATTATTATTGCAAATTATAACTTGAAGATCTGAACTTGTAATTATCAAATACAGAACTTAAATTTGATAGCTTCTAATTATTATTTCAAATTATAACTTGAAGATCTGAACTTGTACTTTTCAAATACAGAACTTCTAATTGTTAAATACAAATTATTAGTGCAAATTATAACTTGAAGATCTGAACTTGTAATTGTCAAATACAGAACTTAAAATTGATAGCTTCTAATTATTATTGTAAATTATAACTTGAAGATCTGAACTAGTAATAGTGAATTACAGAACTTAGATTTGTTAAATTCAAATTATTATTTCTAATTATAACTTGAAGATCTGAACTAGTAATTGTCAAATACAGAACTTAAAATTGATAGCTTCTAATTATTATTGCAAATTATAACTTGTAGATCTGAACTTGTAAATGTCAAATACAGAACTTAAAATTGATAGCTTCTAATTATTATTGCTAATTATAATTTGAAGATCTGAACTTGTAATAGACAAATACGCAACCTAGCATTGTTAAATACAAATTGTGATTGCAAATTATAACTTGAAGATCTGAACTTGTAATTGTCAAATGCAGAACTTAACATTGATAGCTTCTAATTATTATTGCAAATAATAATTTGAAGATCTGTACTTGTAATTGTCAAATACAGAACTTAAAATTGATAGCTTATAATTATAATTCAATTTATAACTTGAAGATCTGAACTTGTAATAGTCAAATACAGAACTACGAATTGTTAAATACAAATTATTAGTGCAAATTATAACTTGAAGATCTGAACTTGAAATAGGTAAATACAGAACTTCGAATTGTTAAATTCAAACTAAGATTGCAAATAATAATTTGAAGATCTGAACTTGTAATAGTCAAATACAGAACTTCTAATTGTTAAATACAAATTATTAGTGCAAATTATAACTTGAAGATCTGAACTTGAAATTGTCAAATACACAACTTCTAATTAATAAATACAAATTATTAGTGCAAATTATAACTTGAAGATCTGAACTTGTAATTGTCAAATACAGAACTTAAAATTGATAGCTACTAATTATTATTGCAAATTATAACTTGAAGATCTGAACTTGTAATAGTGAATTACAGAACTTAGATTTGTTAAATTCAAATTATTATTTCAAATTATAACTTGAAGATCTGAACTAGTAATTGTCAAATACAGAACTTAAAATTGATAGCTTATAATTATTATTGTAAATTATAACTTGAAGATCTGAACTTGTAATAGTGAATTACAAAACTTAGATTTGTTAAATTCAAATTATTATTTCAAATTATAACTTGAAGATCTGAACTTGTAATAATGAATTACAGAACTTAGATTTGTTAAATTCAAATTATTATTTCAAATTATAACTTGAAGATCTGAACTAGTAATTGTGAAATACAGAACTAATAATTGATAGCTACTAATTATTATTGCAAATTATAACTTGAAGATCTGAACTTGTAATTGTCGAATACAGAACTTAAAATTGATAGCTTCTAATTATTATTTCAAATTATAACTTGAAGATCTGAACTTGTAATTGTCAAATACAGAACTTAAAATTGATAGCTTCTAATTATTATTGCAAATTATAACTTGAAGATCTGAACTTGTAATAGTGAATTACAGAACTTAGATTTGTTAAATTCAAATTATTATTTCAAATTATAACCTGAAGATCTGAACTAGTAATTGGCAAATACAGAACTTAAAATTGATAGCTTATAATTATTATTGTAAATTATAACTTGAAGATCTGCACTTGTAATAGTGAATTACAGAACTTAGATTTGTTAAATTCAAATTATTATTTCAAATTATAACTTGAAGATCTGAACTTGTAATAGTGAATTACAGAACTTAGATTTGTTAAATTCAAATTATTATTTCAAATTATAACTTGAAGATCTGAACTAGTAATTGTCAAATACAGAACTTACAATTGATAGCTACTAATTATTATTGCAAATTATAACTTGAAGATCTGAACATGTAATTATCAAATACAGAACTTAAAATTGATAGCTTCTAATTATTATTTCAAATTATAACTTGAAGATCTGAACTTGTAATTGTCAAATACAGAACTTCTAATTGTTAAATACAAATTATTAGTGCAAATTATAACTTGAAGATCAGAACTTGTAATTGTCAAATACAAAACTTAAAATTGATAGCTTAAAATTATAATTCAATTTATAACTTGAAGATCTGAACTTGTAATAGTCAAATACAGAACTTCGAATTGTTAAATACAAATTATTAGTGCAAATTATAACTTGAAGATCTGAACTTGTAATAGGTAAATACAGAACTTCGAATTGTTAAATTCAAACTAAGATTGCAAATAATAATTTGAAGATCTGAACTTGTAATAGTCAAATACAGAACTTCTAATTGTTAAATACAAATTATTAGTGCAAATTATAACTTGAAGATCTGAACTTGAAATTGTCAAATTAACAACTTCTAATTATTAAATACAAATTATTAGTGCAAATTATAACTTGAAGATCTGAACTTGTAATAGTGAATTACAGAACTTAGATTTGTTAAATTCAAATTATTATTTCAAATTATAACCTGAAGATCTGAACTAGTAATTGTCAAATACAGAACTTAAAATTGATAGCTTATAATTATTATTGTAAATTATAACTTGAAGATCTGCACTTGTAATAGTGAATTACAGAACTTAGATTTGTTAAATTCAAATTATTATTTCAAATTATAACTTGAAGATCAGAACTTGTAATAGTGAATTACAGTACTTAGATTTGTTAAATTCAAATTATTATTTCAAATTATAACTTGAAGATCTGATCTAGTAATTGTCAAATACAGAACTTACAATTGATAGCTACTAATTATTATTGCAAATTATAACTTGAAGATCTGAACTTGTAATTATCAAATACAGAAGTTAAAATTGATAGCTTCTAATTATAATTTCAAATTATAACTTGAAGATCTGAACTTGTAATTGTCAAATACAGCACTTCTAATTGTTAAAAACAAATTATTAGTGCAAATTATAACTTGAAGATCTGAACTTGTAATTGTCAAATACAAAACTTAAAATTGATAGCTTAAAATTATAATTCAATTTATAACTTGAAGATCTGAACTTGTAATAGTCAAATACAGAACTTCGAATTGTTAAATACAAATTATTAGTGCAAATTATAACTTGAAGATCTGAACTTGTAATAGGTAAATACAGAACTTCGAATTGTTAAATTCAAACTAAGATTGCAAATAATAATTTGAAGATCTGAACTTGTAATAGTCAAATACAGAACTTCTAATTGTTAAATACAAATTATTAGTGCAAATTATAACATGAAGATCTGAACTTGTAATTGTCAAATACAGAACTTAAAATTGATAGCTTCTAATTATTATTGCGAATTATAACTTGAAGATCTGAACTTGTAATAGTGAATTACAGAACTTAGATTTGTTAAATTCAAATTATTATTTCAAATTATAACTTGAAGATCTGAACTAGTAATTGTCAAATACAGAACTTAAAATTGATAGCTTCTAATTATTATTGCAAATTATAACTTGAAGATCTGAACTTGTAATTGTCAAATACAGAACTTAAAATTGATAGCTTCTAAATATTATTTCAAATTATAACTTGAAGATCTGAACTTGTAATTTTCAAATACAGAACTTCTAATTGTTAAATACCAATTATTAGTGCAAATTATAACTTGAAGATCTGAACTTGTAATTGTCAAATACAAAACTTAAAATTGATAGCTTCTAATTATTATTGTAAATTATAACTTGAAGATCTGAACTAGTAATTGTCAAATACAGAACTTAAAATTGATAGCTTCTAATTATTATTGCAAATTATAACTTGAAGATCTGAACTTGTAATTGTCAAATACCGAACTTAAAATTGATAGCTTCTAATTATTATTTCAAATTATAACTTGAAGATCTGAACTTGTAATAGTCAAATACAGAACTTCGAATTGCTAAATACAAATTATTAGTGCAAATTATAACTTGAAGATCTGAACTTGTAATAGGTAAATACAGAACCTCGAATTGTTCAATTCAAACTAAGATTGCAAATAATAATTTGAAGATCTGAACTTGTAATAGTCAAATACAGAACTTCTAATTGTTAAAAACATATTATTAGTGCAAATTATAACTTGTAGATCTGAACTTGTAATTGTCAAATACAGAACTTAAAATTGATAGCTTCTAATTATTATTGCAAATTATAACTTGAAGATCTGAACTTGTAATAGTGAATTACAGAACTTAGATTTGTTAAATTCAAATTAATATTTCAAATTATAACTTGAAGATCTGAACTAGTAATTGTCAAATACAGAACTTAAAAGTGATAGCTTATAATTATTATTGTAAATTATAACTTGAAGATCTGAACTTGTAATAGTGAATTACAGAACTTAGATTTGTTAAATTCAAATTATTATTTCAAATTATAACTTGAAGATCTGAACTTGTAATAGTGAATTACAGAACTTCAATTTGTTAAATTCAAATTATTATTTCAAATTATAACTTGAAGATCTGAACTAGTAATTGTCAAATTCAGAACTTAAAATTGATAGCTTCTATTTATTATTGCAAATTATAACTTGAAAATCTGAACTTGAAATTGTCAACAACAGAACTTAAAATGGATAGCTTCTAATTATTATTGCAAATTATAACTTGAAGATCTGAACTTGTAATTGTCAAATACAGAACACTTAATTGTTAAATACAAATTATTAGTGCAAATTATAACTTGAAATTCTGAACTTGTAATTGTAAAATACAGAACTTAAAATTGATAGCTTCTAATTATTATTGCAAATTATAACTTGAAGATCTGAACTTGTAATAGTGAATCACAGAACTTAGATTTGTTAAATTCATATTATTATTTCAAATTATAACTTGAAGATCTGAACTAGTACTTGCCAAATACAGAACTTATAATTGATTGCGAATAATTATTATTGTAAATTATAACTTGAAGATCTGAACTTGTAATTTTCAAATACAGAACTTAAAATTGATAGCTTCTAATTATTATTTCAAATTATAACTTGAAGATCTGAACTTTTAATAGTCAAATACAGAACTTCGAATTGTTAAATACAAATTATTATTTCAAATAATAACTTGAAGATCTGAACTAGTAATTGTCAAATACAGAACTTAAGATTGATAGCTTATAATTATTATTGTAAATTATAACTTGAAGATCTGAACTTGTAATAGTGAATTACAGAACTTAGATTTGTTAAATTCAAATAATTATTTCAAATTAAAACTTGAAGATCTGAACTTGTAATTGTCAAATACAGAACTTCTAATTGTTAAATACTAATTATTAGTACAAATTATAACTTGAAGATCTGAACTTGTAATTGTCAAATACAGAACTAAAAATTGATAGCTTCTAATTATTATTGTAAATTATAACTTGAAGATCTGAACTTGTAATAGTGAATTACAGAACTTAGATTTGTTAAATTCAAATTAATATTTCAAATTATAACTTGAAGATCTGAACTAGTAATTGTCAAATACAGAACTTAATAGTGATAGCTTATAATTATTATTGTAAATTATAACTTGAAGATCTGAACTTGTAATTGTCAAATACAGAACTTAAAATTGATAGCTTCTAATTATTATTTCAAATTATAACCTGAAGATCTGAACTTGTAATTGTCAAATACAGAACTTCTAATTGTTAAATACCAATTATTAGTGCAAATTATAACTTGAAGATCTGAACTTGTAATTGTCAAATACAAAACTTAAAATTGATAGCTTCTAATTATTATTGTAAATTATAACTTGAAGATCTGAACTAGTAATTGACAAATACAGAACTTAAAATTGATAGCTTCTAATTATTATTGCAAATTATAACTTGAAGATCTGAACTTGTAATTGTCAAATACAGAACTAAAAATTGATAGCTTCTAATTATTATTGTAAATTATAACTTGAAGATCTGAACTTGTAATAGTGAATTACAGAACTTAGATTTGTTAAATTCAAATTAATATTTCAAATTATAACTTGAAGATCTGAACTAGTAATTGTCAAATACAGAACTTAATAGTGATAGCTTATAATTATTATTGTAAATTATAACTTGAAGATCTGAACTTGTAATTGTCAAATACAGAACTTAAAATTGATAGCTTCTAATTATTATTTCAAATTATAACCTGAAGATCTGAACTTGTAATTGTCAAATACAGAACTTCTAATTGTTAAATACCAATTATTAGTGCAAATTATAACTTGAAGATCTGAACTTGTAATTGTCAAATACAAAACTTAAAATTGATAGCTTCTAATTATTATTGTAAATTATAACTTGAAGATCTGAACTAGTAATTGACAAATACAGAACTTAAAATTGATAGCTTCTAATTATTATTGCAAATTATAACTTGAAGATCTGAACTTGTAATTGTCAAATACAGAACTTCTAATTGTTAAATACTAATTATTAGTACAAATTATAACTTGAAGATCTGAACTTGTAATTGTCAAATACAGAACTTAAAATTGATAGCTTCTAATTATTATTGTAAATTATAACTTGAAGATCTGAACTTGTAATAGTGAATTACAGAACTTAGATTTGTTAAATTCAAATTAATATTTCAAATTATAACTTGAAGATCTGAACTAGTAATTGTCAAATACAGAACTTAATAGTGATAGCTTATAATTATTATTGTAAATTATAACTTGAAGATCTGAACTTGTAATTGTCAAATACAGAACTTAAAATTGATAGCTTCTAATTATTATTTCAAATTATAACCTGAAGATCTGAACTTGTAATTGTCAAATACAGAACTTCTAATTGTTAAATACCAATTATTAGTGCAAATTATAACTTGAAGATCTGAACTTGTAATTGTCAAATACAAAACTTAAAATTGATAGCTTCTAATTATTATTGTAAATTATAACTTGAAGATCTGAACTAGTAATTGACAAATACAGAACTTAAAATTGATAGCTTCTAATTATTATTGCAAATTATAACTTGAAGATCTGAACTTGTAATTGTCAAATACAGAACTTAAAATTGATAGCTTCTAATGATTATTTCAAATTATAACTTGAAGATCTGAACTTGTAATAGTCAAATACAGAACTTCGAATTGTTAAATACAAATTATTAGTGCAAATTATAACTTGAAGATCTGAACTTGTAATAGGTAAATACAGAACTTCGAATTGTTCAATTCAAACTAAGATTGCAAATAATAATTTGAAGATCTGAACTTGTAATAGTCAAATACAGAACTTCTAATTGTTAAAACCAAATTATTAGTGCAAATTATAACTTGAAGATCTGAACTTGAAATTGGCAAATACACAACTTCTAATTATTAAATACAAATTATTAGTGCAAATTATAACTTGTAGATCTGAACTTGTAATTGTCAAATACAGAACTTAAAATTGATAGCTTCTAATTATTATTCCAAATTATAACTTGAAGGTCTGAACTTGTAATAGTGAATTACAGAACTTAGATTTGTTAAATTCAAATTAATATTTCAAATTATAACTTGAAGATCTGAACTAGTAATTGTCAAATACAGAACTTAAAAGTGATAGCTTATAATTATTATTGTAAATTATAACTTGGAGATCTGAACTTGTAATAGTGAATTACAGAACTTCAATTTGTTAAATTCAAATTATTATTTCAAATTATAACTTCAAGATCTGAACTAGTAATTGTCAAATTAAGAACTTAAAATTGATAGCTTCTAATTATTATTGCAAATTATAACTTGAAGATCTGAACTTGAAATTGTCAGCAACAGAACTTAAAATGGATAGCTTCTAATTATTATTGCAAATAATAACTTGAAGATCTGTACTTGTAATTGTCAAATACAGAACTTAAGATTGATAGCTTATAATTATAGTTCAAATTATAACTTGAAGATCAGAACTTGTAATAGTCAAATACAGAACTTCGAATTGTTAAATACAAATTATTAGTGCAAATTATAACTTGAAGATCTGAACTTGTAATAGGTAAATACAGAACTTCTAATTGTTAAATTCCAACTAAGATTGCAAATAATAATTTGAACATCTGCACTTGTAATAGTCAAATACAGAACTTAAAATTGATAGCTTCTAATTATTATTGCAAATTATAACTTGAAGATCTGAACTTGTAATAGTGAATTACAGAACTTAGATTTGTTAAATTCAAATTATTATTTCAAAGTATAACTTGAAGATCTGAACTAGTAATTGTCAAATACAGAACTTAAAATTGATAGCTTTTAATTATTATTTCAAATTATAACTTGAAGATCTGAACTTGTAATTGTCAAATACAGAACTTAAAATTGATAGCTTCTAATTATTATTTCAAATTATAACTTGAAGATCTGAACTTGTAATTGTCAAATACAGAACTTCTAATTGTTAAATACAAATTATTAGTACAAATTATAACTTGAAGATCTGAACTTGTAATTGTCAAATACAGAACTTAAAATTGATAGCTTCTAATTATTATTGTAAATTATAACTTGAAGATCTGAACATGTAATAGTGAATTACAGAACTTAGATTTGTTAAATTCAAATTATTATTTCAAAATATAACTTGAAGATCTGAACTAGTAATTGTCAAATACAGAACTTAAAATTGATAGCTTCTCATTATTATTGCAAATTATAACTTGAAGATCTGAACTTGTAATTGTCAAATACAGAACTTAAAATTGATAGCTTCTAATTATTATTTCAAATTATAACTTGAAGATCTGAACTTGTAATTGTCAAATACAGAACTTAAAATTGATAGCTTCTAATTATTATTGCAAATAATAACTTGAAGATCTGAACTTGTAATACTCAAATACAGAACTTCGAATTGTTAAATACAAATTTTTAGTGCAAATTATAACTTGAAGATCTGAACTTGTAATAGATAAATACAGAACTTCGAATTGTTAAATTCAAACTAAGATTGCGAATAATAATTTGAAGATTTGAACTTGTAATAGTCAAATACAGAACTTCTAATTTTTAAATACAAATTATTATTGCAAATTATAACTTGAAGATCTGAACTTGTAATTGTCAAATACAGAACCTTTAATTATTAAATACAAGTTATTAGTGCAAATTAAAACTAGAAGGTCTGAAGTTGTAATTGTCAAATACAGAACTTAAAATCGATAGCTTCTAATTATTATTGCAAATTATAACTTGAAGATCTGCACTTGTAATAGTGAATTACAGAACTTAGATTTGTTAAATTCAAATTATTATTTCAAATTATAACTTGAAGATCTGAACTAGTAATTGTCAAATACAGAACTTAAAATTGATATCTTATAATTATAATTGTAAATTATAACTTGAAGATCTGAACTTGTAATAGTGAGTAGGTATGGGGGCACTTGGCCGTGGGAACCAAAATCGAGTCCAGGTCCGGACTCTAGGTTCCCAGCCAAATGCCCCCATGCTACTTTTATAAATACATATTATGTGTATTTATAAACACTGCTATAATTAAAATTATACAGCGATGGATAACGTAGGGCCCTTAAAAGCCCCCATTTTAAAATTTAGGGGCCCCTCTAGTTCTTCGAAATTTAGGGGCCCCCTTTTTTTTTAAATTTAAGGTTCCTTTGTACCTTACAATCTCTCTCTCTCTCTCTCTCTCTCTCTCTCTAACCTCTTTCTTCTTCATCTCTCTCTCTTTTTCTAGCTCCTCCTCCTTCACATAAATAATACACAATACTTTACATAAACCGATAACAATACTTAGAGATAAAACATCTGTCAGCGACACAACTACGAGGGTTTCAAGCTCGGATTACCGACAAAACTACACATGCGTAATTCGGTAGTTGTTTCAACGGCTCTAAACAAAAAAAAGAAAAACTATGAAAATTTAATAAATATTGATAGTAATAAATAATAAATTTACTCGATGAAAGTAAAAAAATTCTCGCACCTATGAAGACACAACCTTTCACGTTGAACACTGCAGAAATACTAACGATGAAATTAGCTACTCGTGGGTTTACATACCTATACAAATTATAATAATGCAAACTGATTGATAATGTAAAATCACTGAAGAGTGGTTTATAATAAAATTATTCTCGCACATATGAAGACACAACCTTTTACGTTGAACACTACAGAAATACTAATATTCCAAACTATTAAAATTTATAATTTTTAATACCGTTTAAAATTAATATTGTGCAATGATAATTATTACGTTTTATTAAACTCTGACTCATCGTTGTAGACAACAGACTGTTGCAGGTGTAGGAGCATGAAAGCTCAATGAACCTAATTATTATTGCACAATATTAATTTTATTACGCTAGGTCTATAGACAAAAAATAAAAAATGTTATTTAAAAATTGTTACACTATATTTATTATAATAACAATTACTTACAATTATAACATAATTAAACTTTAAAAAAATTATAATACAATTAAAATTTTAGAAAATTTAACCTTATTCAAAATTTTAACTTTTAAAAAAAAATTATAATACAATTAAAATTTTAGAAAATATAACCTTATTCAAAATTTTAACTTTTTATATCCGTAAGGTACAGAGTCAAAATTTTCAATTCTTCTTCGTTTTTTAAAACTGACTTGATACTTTTTTGTTTCGTCTTTGGTAACAACCTGGTGATCCTCGGATCTTCTAATACCACGAAAATGAATTAATATTTTAGCTTCACCGCTATCGTTCAAGAGAAGATCTAGCATGGTTTTCATATTTATTTTTTGCCCCGTTTCGTAATTTAGAGTTATTCCTTTAGCCTTGATTTTAGTTATAGTGTTACCTGTAGAAGGTATAAGTACTAGGTAGGCGTAATTCTTAGGACCGCCACAGACAAATGTATCGATGTAGGCATCTGGACCGTAATCTTCTAGCTCGTTTGTTAAATCTCCAAGATATCTACCCAAGGGTAGATCGAGTTCGTTGGGTTTTGAAACGTAAATTACTGAGTCTGTATCATAATATAACACACGGTCCTGTATCTTTTCCAAATAACTGTAAAGCTTGAGACGAGCCTGGGTCGTTACGTATGACGCTATAACAACATTCACGGTTTTCAAAGGATCAGATGCTTCTTCCTTGTAAGACCAGTTTACTACTATTGTATCTTGGTTCACAAACTGAACATGATTTAAATTAATACAAGGGTTTAAAACTAAATCAATATATTCCATAGGTGTATTAACTATACTGGTCCTCGATTGGTTTTCTCGTTGACCAAATTTACCCTAAAAAAAATTAGTTATATAGTCATATAATAATTATTTAAAAAAAACTCACCCAAAAGGAATTTAACATAAGTTTGGCAAGGGACCTAAGACCAGGGTTTTTCTCAATCTTTTCTTCGTTCATTATTACACCCTCGTTAATCGCATAGTTTTCAATGTACTCTTCTTTCTCTGCCAGAGTTGTACAACTATGAGGCCAGCCACTAGCTTGTTGTTTCATCTGTAGGAATGTGTTGATGAATCCGGAAAATAAACCACCCTGGTCACTGGACTTGTCATAGCTGTCTACTTCATAACACCAGATTTCTTGTATGGTCAATAACGTGTAACTTTTCTCAATAGCCATAAGCACTTCATCAATCACCCAAGTTCCGTGTAAAGTTCTTTCCTCAACCCCGTGATCACACTCATGTTGATTTAATGATTCAGCACAAGTACGACATAAGGAAAACATTAACTTGTTTTGAGTTTTCACGGGTAGAACAGGATGATATAAATTTTGTGGTGGTAATATGCTACACTTTATTAAACCATTTATGTGATGCATTCCACGTTCTTCAATTAGACGATTACACTCATCCCCGACATATACAGTAGGATGACCTACTGGAAACTTGCCGTATTTACACACCCAAGGATATAGCGAACAAACATCGACATATTTTATTTGTTCGCCCTGCTTTACTTCATACATTAGTTTTGCTGCTCCAGTCCTTCCTCCATAAAATGCATCTCGAGGGTTCAGAGGTAAATTTAGTAAAATTGGGTGATCTTTCAAGTCATTCAATTCAGGATTGTTTTTTAATTCCCGCACAAATTCACACTCCCACTTCTCAGTTACTTCGTATCCTATACCACGTAAATTTTTTGTACGATCTTTTGTTCTCTCATATCGCATATTCATAGTGTCGGAAGGATCATCATGTAGTTGTTCGTCACGTCTAGTTGTGAAACATGACGAACACCCGTGATAATAACAACCATGAAACTGATATATATGATTTTCATAGATACCATCGACCTTTGCCCCCGCAACTTTTACTTCATTTTGACGACCGGTATGTTTAATAGTTATACCTCTTTTTCTTTCCTCACTTAACAACCATTGAAGAGCAATTTTTGAATGAATATCTGCTCTTCTATAACCGCCCTTGGGAATAATTCCTATTGTTTCAGATTGTAAAAATTTACGCCTGAACATCAAGTTACATGCTGACGCAATTGTAAGGCTTTCGGCAAAAGGGTCCACATAACATTCTCCTAGAAACAGGTTTCTAAAGTGAATACAGGCCTTCTTTAAGATCTCCACATCTGTTCTGCAATACCCCACAATATCTCTTTGCATATCAAAATCTTGATTTTTGTTTTCTTCATACCACTTTAAAAACTCAGTACGAGCTTCAGGTTTCATGGTATCTGGTGAATAATATTCAAGAGCAGGTAAGGGACCAACATAATTAGCGTTTTCCATAGTGTTAAACAAGTGAGGAAAATAACCCTTAGACTGAGGCATATCGAAAGCCTTAGGGAGATCGGTAAGAGCCATAGGAAAATAATTCAGAGAATCAATAAACCGCAAGTTCCCCAATTCCATCATGAGAATTTTGCTCCCTCGCATTATAAGCTCTGGTTTTATAGATGTTTTTGTTAAAACATGGTTTAGGATAAATTGACAATCGAAAGCCTGGCTGTTATGAGCAATAGATATAACTTTCTTAAACAACTTTCTTGTTTTTAATAAATAACTTAGCAGCTTTTCAATACAATTAACTTTTAGAACTTGTTCTCTGAATCCACACCTCTGACAGAAACGGAGTTTTGTTTCATTATAACAGTTAGGGCAAACTTGTTGTAACACACAGAGATTTGGTTCATGAAGTTTATAACCATCTGCAGTTACTTTTTCCTGCATGGTTTCCAGATCGAAAAACACAAAAAGGGTATCCTGCTTGTCGGACAATTTAGTGGCTGGTTGAATGTAACAGTAGTGATTCTCAGGTTTATGGTCTAGACAAATCTTACAATAAATCTCACCGCATACATGTTCTTGTTTACGATTCTTTATGTTTATAGTTTTGAAGCATTTATCGCACTTTTTAATCTCGGCACACATTTTATTTTTATGATTTTCATGACATTGTGCATTATAAAACTTTCTATTACAATCTTCGCATTTTATTAACACCGACTCTCTATTACATGGTGGTGAATCTCCGCACTCTTTACAAGATTGTTTACATCTATGTCTATTTTTTGTATTGTAAGGAATATGGCACAACTCGCAGTAATAACTACAACAGAAGGCCGATGTTAGTGAGGTGATAACATTATAATGGTTTTCGTGATGCAAAAGATTTATCTTGAGAGATGCATCAGGACCTTCGAATATCACTTGAGTTCCTTTTATACCGTACTGATACACGGTAATTTTATAATCACTTAGATAATTTTGGAATATTTTGATTTCTTCAATACCAGAGCCTGCAGCAGGGATATCTTCGATGCATGCTTCTTTCATTAGCTTAATTGCCCTCTCCTTTTGCACACCCTGTTTATCTCGAATGCTTTTATAACCCGGATCTTTTCCAGAAAAAGCTATTCCCACAACTAGAGCTCTCGGTAAACATAAATTATCTCTGTTTTTTATCGTGACCACACCTCTCCTCTGTAGACACTCTTCACTAAAGCTGTTATGGATACGTTGCCGACCCCTACCAGTAGGTGGTCTTATAGAGGTCATAATTAGTTTAAAGTCTTGACTACTCAAAACTTCAGGATCACTTTGAAGTATTCCTTCCAATATAAACCATACATCGTTAAAAGTTATACTATCTGCTTGTCTAAAGGTCATGAACCCTGGTAATTTTTGTTTGAAACCACATAACTCGAAAGTAAATCCTACTTTATCCGTAGGTAGTACCGTTGACATAATATATACGAGAATTTGCTCAATCGCTTTCTTGAAAAAGTCAATTTTTTCTTCACCGGAAGGTAGGGAAACATCCTTTATCTTGAACACTACTTGACGTCTTTTAGTTTTAAATTTCCTAACACCTGTAGTAACTTCATCGATAATCTCAAAGTTCTGCATCCTGAACGTTTAAAATGTAATAATTAGAACAAATTGAGAATTGATAAATCAGAATACTGGGGACTGTCTCTTTACTAAGCCTAGAGCCTCTATCTGCCTACTCCCTAGACTGATCACTCAGCAATAGCGAAACTCTATTTATATAGGTAGTTTTCTTGACAGGAAAAACTGCGCATGCGTAATTTAGTATTTACAATCCGGTATTAACCGAAAACAGGTTTTACGGTATAGTACGGTAGGGCGTTATACTGATTTAAGGTATTAAACGGTAATTTTATTTAGCAAAAAAAAAAAAAATAAAAAAAATAATAATAATGTAATAGGTATCGCTATACCGCTATATGCCACTACACCATATTATACCGTTACAGCACACACCAAAGTGGTAATTAACGTTCCTCTAATTCTCTTTTAAAATACCTCTCATAATTTAATTTGTACTAAATATTGTTAGTCAGCAAAACATAAATTTGATCAATTTTATTTGATACCACGTATCAAATTAATTAATTAAAATTTTTTAAAAAATTTTTAAAATTAATTATTATCATTAGGTCACTATCCCCATGATCCGGTCTCTTTATATCCCATTAGGGTAGCTAGTAAGATACCTCTATTCTCTGAAAAGCATCAACCTACTTTTGTAAATAGGTATTACCAATGCTAAATAGGGTACAATCTGAGTGAGAGCATAAGCCGAGCACCCAGAACTGTAGGTAAATAATGATCTGTTTCGTAAAAGACCTGAAAGCTTCTAGGGGAGACAAATTTTACATATATGGGCGATTCTCCGAAAATGATCATTTTGTGAGAGTAGAAAAATTTTGAAACAAAAATTAATATTTTTCCGCATAAAATAAACGGACCCGGGTCGAGTTTAGATTGGTTTAACATAATTATCCAGTGATCAAACTGTATTTTCAATTTTAATAGATTAATGACATTGTTACAATGGCAACAGATCGAGAGGAACGATTCACGAAGCTGATTACATGATTTTGAATTTTATTTTGAGACAACCAACAATATAACTTTTTAGATATTTGAGGGCAGTTGTTAATTTCTAATTATTTAAAAACTGTTTGAATTTTTAATATCGTTTTCATTCGATATAAATATGACAAGTATTGAGGGTTACAATCAAGAGAAACGAATTTTTCGTAAGCAAACATTGTAAAAAAAATTTAATTGACATTTTTATTTTTAATTGTAAAGGAAAACATCAAATAATTATAGTATTTATTTAATAAAAAATCGGATACGTAAAAAATGATCATTTTTTGGGAGAATTACCCATATAATACAGTCACCTGTCAACACCTATACTCACCTGAACTTGAATTTAAATAAACCTCAAGAGTGCTTTCGATACGTCCTGCGATCACGCTCCCTATCAAACAACTAATTGAAATTGAAATATTTCTACATATTCACGTGCATATTATAAACAAGTAATCTCAGTGAATAAATAGCGCATGCGTAGGTACAGAAAGTGCACTTAGGTTTTAAAAGTGAAAATATTTATATTACATATAAATTGACTGTAAAAAAATCCATTTTCAGGTTCTAAATTCTAAAATTTTGCACTACATCTTTGGTAGTGTGCCCGCAAAAGATAGCAGTTAAAATTTTTGAAAAAAATTCTAAAAATTATGGAAAGGTGTATGATGCAACTTCCTGTACAATTGTTAAACATGCGAATAATTTTATTGGTGCTCTTCATACGGTAATAATAATAATTTAAATTTTGGTTTTAGGGAAAAATTCGACTGTTATTATATGCGCTCACACGAAATTAGCAGTCTCTCAAAATTTTAAGTTTTTACGAGCGGAACTCTGTTTACGGGGATTAAATTTAACTTTTTATCAAAAATAAATAAAGCACACATATTTTTATTATGCACTATGTATACGAAGTATGTCTGTATGTTTCCATAATTATAGCAAATTTATCGGAAATCAGTGATTATAAGTCGAACTAAGATTAAAAATTTCAAAATTTTGTAAGACTATTATCTTAACGATAATGCACAAAATAGCAAACGAATTTTCTTTTAAACTAATTTTAAAAATGTTACCACATATTGTGCAATAATTGGGTTTACTCTGGTTTACTGAACCCCCAGTTGCTATGATACATGTATAGGTATGGTGAGTTCAGTATAGCAAATTATAAGTTAATAATGTAATGGAACAATCACTTAGATAGTAACCATCGTAAACCCATAATTTAGAAAACAAAAAAACATAAATAATGTTAATACGTCAAGCGAAGTTTTTCTTTATATTGTTTATAAATAAATAAATAAATAAATAAATATCTCCATAAAGAAGATAAATACTTTAAAAGAATTATTTGGGAATCATACGAAATACAAAAAAAAAAGCAACTAAACTACAAGAACTACTACTCAACAAACACGAACAATTAAATTTTACTCCACTTTACAACACTTTTCTTTAATACAACAACCTACACACTTCCTTGATTTTCTTATTTTTTCAACTGTCATGTATATTTTTAAATTTCCATCACTACACTACTACAATTGACATCTTAACTTCAAAAATTGAACTATTTTTTAAAAAATTTTAAAAATACTTTATATCAACCCATAAATAACTACTCAAATCATAACCAAGCAGAACTAATTATTTGTTTTTTTTTAAAAAATCGTTTTCAATATTTAATTGTTAATTTCAGGTATGTAATTAATTATTACAAAAAATTTATATCTCTTCTTAAATTTAATTTTCTCTGTAGACTTGATAATGTATGCCATGCATACGAAACATGTCGTCTAATTAAAGAATAAATATTATAAAATAATATATAATTTCATTTGTGAAGAAGTACTACATAATTATTTAAATAAACAATATAAAAAAACGTAAAATTAACCAGCAGCCGTACACGTCTGATCTGTGAGATATAGTTTACATTGCATTAATATTTTATTATTATATTTTATAAATTACCGTTATACATAGCTAAATACCGTTATACACAGCTAAATACCGCTATATACTGCTAAATACCTTTATATGTATACATTATCAATATAATTAACTATCAAAAAAATCGTCTTGGAGAGCACGTCGACGTAACGATCGAATTAATTTTCGGGGTTGTTGAGGGTATGGGACGTACCTATTTGTGGTTTTATATGAAAACCAGAACGAACCATATCGCTAGCAAATTTTTCTGCCTGTTTGTAATCTTCATGGGTCTTTTCCTTCGCTATAATGTCATCGTACCTTCTCCTAACGCGCTCAGTTACATGTGGACACATACATTTAAAGATATATGAAGATGTTATTATTGTCTTATCCATTTTTATCACACCGCATATTACTGTGTAACCGTCAATATATATAATGTAGGCTAATTGCCCCGTAAACAGTATATGTTGCTGCAATCTCGTAGCTCGCTCGGCAAGTTGGTCCTCGATTCCTCGAGTTTTTTCCTCAGTACATCTATCTTCAAGTGGTGTAACATTAGACGGTATATCATAACCCACCTCTATGTCTGACTCATCATAGTTGTTCTCCGGTAATAAGTCGAATAGAGGTACAACCTCCGTAAATGAATTAGGTCCCTCCGTAGGCTGTAACGGGTGGGGTAATACACAATTACCCTCTGTTATCACCTTTCCAGCACCTGAACCATCTATATTTATTTCATTGACCGATAATAATATGCGTTTTTCAGTCATGGTATTGTCTCCGAGAAGCCTGAGTACAGTAAAATTTAGCGGTATATCATAAGCTAAACCAGGTACTCTGTAACAGACGTCGCTTATGTATTCTGGGGTGTTTATTATACGTTTTTCAGACCCCGATATTAATCGCTCGAAAATACTTAATGCTGTCTCGTGTCCCTCTACAGGATCTGTAGGTAAACATCTTGCAAGCGATACTAGGACTTGTAGCAGAAATAAAGAATGGTATAGGACCGTCATCTTCATTCTAAATAATAAAATACGAATATGGTTAAAATTATAAAGTAAAATTCATATAATTGTTACCTTGTGTTAAGAAGAGAATAACTGAATAAATGATAAAACTGTAAAGTAATAAAATTTTCTAGCTTCATGCTGGACTTTATATACTTAATTTATAGAAAGTAAAAATTCTTGCTATTAATATTTAATTTTTTAAAACACTTCATGATAACAACATTTTATTGAAGAGTTCTAAGAACACATCATTAAGGCCTTTTAAAATGTTGCAATTTAGCAAACACGATAGCTACTGATTTACAAATCAATTATATAATTTATGCATAAAAATTTCTAAATAAAATACAAAGTAATAATAAACTGTATAAAGCGTTTATCTCATATGTACAAAACATCTACTTTGTATTATTTTATGTTAACGTATTTATTCACTTTCAAGATTTTTTAATATTGAATTAATGTTTAATTACAGGAACACGTCTAATAGTTGATCATTTAAAATTAATAGTAATTTATGGGACTAATGAGTAAAGATTAATTTTATCCACAAACGAAAATGTTATCACACGAGGCAACGGTATTTTCCGTAAGTGAATAAAAGTATCTTTACTCAAGAGTGGCATATAACATTTTATCCAAAACCTGCAAGTAAAATGAAAATTTCAAAATCATATTTGTATCATATTGCTTGTTCGTGACAGTAATCAATTTGACACTCTAGACTTTTGATTGACTTTTAATAAAATACTGGGATTTTATCAATACTGGGATCATCGTAACTAAGGAATTGTTATGTAACTAGAGACTCTAGAGTTTTGGTGCTTCAACGATCTTATAATTTCACTCCTAAACATGAATATTTGTAAAACAGGTACAGTATATGTACCTGAGTGTATCAAGGAGGAAGCGCAAGATGTAACTTACAACCTACTATATAGCGGTATATTGCGGTGTACAGCGGTATATACAGCAGTACACCACAGTACACCGCAGTACACCGCAGTACACCGCTATATACCGTTATATACTGCGGTATGGCGGTATATACCGCAGTACACCGCTATATACCGCTATATACTGCGGTATAGCGGTATATACTGTACTGCTGTGTACTGTGGTGTACTGCTGTATATACCGCCATACCGCAGTATATGGCGGTATATAGCGGTGTACTGTGGTGTACTGCCATTTAGCACTCGATATTGCTTGTTCGTGACAGTAATCAATTTGACACCCTAGACTTTTGATTGACTTTTAATAAAATACAGGGATTTTGCAGTATAGATTGCTTTGATTATCATCGTAACTAAGGAATTGTTATGTAACTAGAGACGCTAGAGTTTTGTGCTTCAACGATCTTATAATTTCACTCCTAAACATGAATATTTGTAAAACGGGGACAGTATATGTACCTGAGTGTATCGAGGAGGAAGCGCAAGATGTAACTTACAACCTACTATATACCGTCATATACCGTTATACACCGCCGTATATCGCTATATTTATTTTATTTATCCATTCTGTACTGTTACAATGCACCATTAATGGTGTATTGGCCCAATACACCACTCGTGGGACCCTGCCTTAATATTGCAACTATGTAATACATAGTAATATAATTTATTTGTAGAGATAGTGAATTTTCCAAAAAAAAAAACAAAGATCTTATTCTATTTATAATAATACATAATAAGTTTATAATAATTTAAAATGACCTTAAAGATATATTCCTGGAACTCTTCTTCAATAAAATGTTGTTATTTTGCATAAATAATCCATTGGGCTGCATTTCAATAACGATCGTGTTTACTAAAATGATGACAATAAAAAAAATCATGAAGAGATTATAATACAAAGTAGATGTTTTTTGTACACATGAGATTATATTATAGTATATAAAGTAGCAAACACACATTTTGCTAGCTATAGTTTGCTTGTAACTTACTAGTAGAAAACGTATTAAAAACTATAATGGGTAAGTTTAATTGTTTTTTTTTTAACCAATAATTAATCAATCATCGTTAGAAATTACAGTAAATCGTTGTGGGCGAGGGTTTGGGCCGCCACCGTTTGAGCGGGAGGGGCCTTGCCCTATATGTTTAAACCCTCTCGCCATAATGAACGTGAAGTCTGCAAGTTGTATACACAGGTATGATTAATAATTTTAAAATAACGATGTTTAATAAATTAAAATATTTAAGATATTGCTCCAAATGTTTAAGGGGGTGGGTGACGAGAGGGGGATGGTCTTGCCCCTGTTGCCGTACCGAAATAAAGATAGTGTACTATCTCGAAAGAGATCGAATTCATTCCGTTATTACAAAACCGTATGTTAATAATACTGAATACATAATTTCATAGGTAATAATTTTTTTTAGATAGTCAAGCACGGCCGCGCCAAGCCAGTGTGCAACGTGTGCGCCGCACACGGGCGGCCAAATTCAGGGGCGGCCAAAAAAGATTTAAAAATTATATGCAAATTACAAAAAAAAAATAAAAAATGTACAATGTCACAAAACAGATTAAATAATCTGTCTATAATAGCAATATTTTTTATTAATTTTATTCCACTATTTTTTTGTAAATTTTATTGTTAATAAAACTTTTTTTTAAATTTCTGTTTTCACTTAAATTAATTTGATTTGTTACAGTTAAACTAGGTATGTACTACATAAAATTTATATTTTATAACAAAAATGTAAATTTTGGGTCGGCAAATTTGGCTCTGCACACAGGCGGCCATTGATGCTGGCGCGGTCCTGTAGTCAAGCAATAGAGGAGACATCTTAACCCATTCAGAAACTTCTTCTTTTTAAATTTTTTCTGTGTGAGAGGGTGTGTGTGTGTGTGTAAAGTAAAATAATATTATAAATATGTATAGGTAGAAATAAAATATTAAATATAATAATAGGTGTAACTTTTTTCTTTTTATTAAAATATTTTTTATTCCGTAAGAAGATATTATGTTCTTGGTAAAGTCACTTTAATTTTTTTTTTGAGATTTTGAATATTTCGCTATACTAGGAATGAGAATTGGTGTTGATTCCAACTGGTTGAACAGTACATTTCTCCTGCTTGTAGTTAATAAAGAATCTACTGAGACCAATATGTAGAGGACGCATAGACACATATTTTATAGATATTAATAGGATCGACCGGATAGCTTTCTCTGACGATAGTGAAACTGCGAGATTAATAGGTTTTTTGTATCTGGTACAGATATGTATAAATATGTTTCTTTGTCTTCTATGTCTGTAATATTCATCTTGGTTAACTCATCACAACGGCAACCTTCAGATATACCAAATAATAAAACAACCTAGAAAGGTACAAAAATTTAAAGAAATTTAAATTTTAGTATAGGTTACAAAAATACCTTCATCATCAAATATTTATCGTTGGGTGCATCTGTTAAAATTGTTCAATATGTTGCCTTTCAAGAATTTTCGCTTTTTTTTAGCTTATAGGTCCGTCCTTGTGATTTTAGGTAACTAACTGTGGTATTTAGCGTTCTAAATGTAAAATAAACATTTTTGTTTTAGAATCTGATGAACCGATGTAGCATATCAGATTGAGGGCCTTATTTATATTATCTAATTAAAATAATTTAATAGCTCTTGAATACTTTCAGTATTTTATTTTAACGTTGATATCAGGTTACATTATTATAATAAATTAGAGTATGTAAGTTTTTAAAATTCTTGTGTTTTAAAAACTTGATTATTATTGCACAATAAATCGTAATAATTAAAATAGAATTTTAAAATTTTATTTTATAGGTTCTTGTAGTGTATAGGACATACTAATCACACCCGTATTTCGTAAATTACATATAAATATATGGATATTTTATCGTGAATTACATATAAATATAATATGGATATTTTATCGTAAACTAATTTTAAAATGTATCAAGTTGATAAAGAGAAATTTACTATCAAAACGGTATAGGAGATGACATAGCACTTTATAACATAGTATAATGTTATTAATTATATCTTCGCGTCGTAACATGTTTTAGGGTTTTTTCCAAAAATTTTTTAACTGCTATCCTGTGCGGGCACGCTAGCATAGCTGTAGTGCAAAATTTCAGAATTTAAAATCCAAAAATGGATTTTTAGCGTCGGTTTATATAATATAATATGTTTTCAATTGCTAAATTTTCTGCACACTCATTGTTTTAGTATGCGCATGTGTTACTTGTTAACTGACTATTATATTATGAATGCAGGGTATAATTTATTTTATTTAGTTGATCCACGATAGTCGACTGGTTGAGATGTTGCTGAGCTATTGACCTAGCGTAATAAAATTAATATTGTGCAATAATAATTGGGTTCATTGAGCTGTAATGCTTCCACACCTGCAACATTCTGTTGTCTATAACGATGAGTCAGAGTTTAATAAACGTAATAATTATCATTGCACAATATTAATTTTAAAACGGTATTGAAAAATTATAAATTTTAATAGTTTGGAATATTAGTATTTCTGCAGTGTTCAACGTGGAAGGTTGTGTCTTCATAGGTGCAAGAATAATTTTATTATAAACCACTCCTGAGGTTTATACAAATTCAGGTGTTGTATTATTATTTTTTAAATACTACGACCCTCTTTGTATTATACCTATATGTAATTCTCCCCAAAAATCATCATTTTTTACGTAAATGATTTTTTATTAAATAAACACTATAATTATTCTGAATTGCATTGTATTGAAACAATTAAAAAATAAAAATGTCAATTAATTTTTTTACAATGTTTGCTTTCGAAAAATCGTTCCTCTACATTGTAACCCTCAATACTGTCATATTTATAACGAGTGAAAAATTATATTAAATAATTCAAACATTCAAAAGATTTTTTAAATAATTTTTTTGAAAGACAACAACTGCGTGACATGTATAATAGCTCAATTAAACTAATTATTATACAGTATGTAATTTTTTAAATTTTAATAGTTTGGAATATTTTTAGCATTTTATTTAGCGTGTAACCAGTTTCCATTATTATAATTTGTATAGGTATGTAAATCCACGAGTAGATAATTTCATCGTTAGTATATCTGCAGTGTTCAACGTGAAAGGTTGTGTCTTCATAGGTGCGAGAATTTTTTTACTTTCATCGAGTAAATTTATTATTTATTACTATCAATATTTATTAAATTTTCATAGTTTTTCTTTTTTGTTTAGAGCCGTTGAAACAACTACCGAATTACGCATGTGTAGTTTTGTCAAGAAACAACGTTCAGATTCGTTTCGACCGTGATGTAATCAATTTACTTACTAGACCTTTGATGGTTTGGTACTTAGGTCTCTTACGAAGGATAATAAGACATCTTAGACACATCGGTAATCCGAGCTTAAAACCCTCGTAGTTGTGTCGCTGACAGATGTTTTATCTCTAAGTATTGTTATCGGTTTATGTAAAGTATTGTGTATTATTTATGTGAAGGAGGAGGAGCTAGAAAAAGAGAGAGAGAAGAAGAAGAAAGAGGTTAGAGAGAGAGAGAGAGAGAGAGAGAGAGAGATTGTAAGGTACAAAGGAACCTTAAATTTTAAAAAAAAAGGGGGCCCCTAAATTTCGAAGAACTAGAGGGGGCCCCTAAATTTTAAAATGGGGGCTTTTAAGGGCCCTACGTTATCCATCGCTGTATAATTTTAATTATAGCAGTGTTTATAAATACACATAATATGTATTTATAAAAGTAGCATGGGGGCATTTGGCTGGGAACCTAGAGTCCGGACCTGGACTCGATTTTGGTTCCCACGGCCAAGTGCCCCCATACCTACTATAGTGAATTACAGAACTTAGATTTGTTAAATTCAAATTATTATTTCAAATTATAACTTGAAGATCTGAACTTGTAATTGTCAAATACAGAACTTAAAATTGATAGCTTCTAATTATTATTGCAAATTATAACTTGAAGATCTGAACTAGTAATAGTGAATTACAGAACTTAGATTTGTTAAATTCAAATTATTATTTCAAATTATAACTTGAAGATCTGAACTAGTAATTGTCAAATACAGAACTTAAAATTGTTAAATACAAATTATTAGTGCAAATTATAACTTGTAGATCTGAACTTGTAATAGGTAAATACAGAACTTCAAATTGTTAAATTCAAACTAAGATTGCGAATAATAATTTGAAGATCTGAACTTGTAATAGTCAAATACAGAACTTCTAATTTTTAAATACAAATTATTATTGCAAAATATAACTTGAAGATCTGAACTTGTAATTGTCAAATACAGAACCTTTAATTATTAAATACAAGTTATTAGTGCAAATTATAACTTGAAGATCTGAACTTGTAATAGATAAATACAGAACTTCGAATTGTTAAATTCAAACTAAGATTGCGAATAATAATTTGAAGATTTGAACTTGTAATAGTCAAATACAGAACTTCTAATTTTTAAATACAAATTATTATTGCAAATTATAACTTGAAGATCTGAACTTGTAATTGTCAAATACAGAACCTTTAATTATTAAATACAAGTTATTTGTGCAAATTAAAACTAGAAGGTCTGAAGTTGTAATTGTCAAATACAGAACTTAAAATCGATAGCTTCTAATTATTATTGCAAATTATAACTTGAAGATCTGCACTTGTAATAGTGAATTACAGAACTTAGATTTGTTAAATTCTAATTATTATTTCAAATTATAACTTGAAGATCTGAACTAGTAATTGTCAAATACAGAACTTAAAATTGATATCTTATAATTATAATTGTAAATTATAACTTGAAGATCTGAACTTGTAATAGTGAATTACAGAACTTAGATTTGTTAAATTCAAATTATTATTTCAAATTATAACTTGAAGATCTGAACTTGTAATTGTCAAATACAGAACTTAAAATTGATAGCTTCTAATTATTATTGCAAATTATAACTTGAAGATCTGAACTAGTAATAGTGAATTACAGAACTTAGATTTGTTAAATTCAAATTATTATTTCAAATTATAACTTGAAGATCTGAACTAGTAATTGTCAAATACAGAACTTAAAATTGTTAAATACAAATTATTAGTGCAAATTATAACTTGTAGATCTGAACTTGTAATAGGTAAATACAGAACTTCAAATTGTTAAATTCAAACTAAGATTGCGAATAATAATTTGAAGATCTGAACTTGTAATAGTCAAATACAGAACTTAAAATTGTTAAATACAAATTATTAGTGCAAATTATAACTTGTAGATCTGAACTTGTAATAGATAAATACAGAACTTCGAATTGTTAAATTCAAACTAAGATTGCGAATAATAATTTGAAGATCTGAACTTGTAATAGTCAAATACAGAACTTCTAATTTTTAAATACAAATTATTATTGCAAATTATAACTTGAAGATCTGAACTTGTAATTGTCAAATACAGAACCTTTAATTATTAAATACAAGTTATTAGTGCAAATTATAACTAGAAGATCTGAAGTTGTAATTGTCAAATACAGAACTTAAAATTGATAGCTTCTAATTATTATTGCAAATTATAACTTGAAGATCTGCACTTGTAATAGTGAATTACAGAACTTAGACTTGTTAAATTCAAATTATTATTTCAAATTATAACTTGAAGATCTGAACTAGTAATTGTCAAATACAGAACTTAAAATTGATAGCTTATAATTAATATTGTAAATTATAACTTGAAGATCTGAACTTGTAATAGTTAATTACAGAACTTAGATTTGTTAAATTCAAATTATTATTTCAAATTATAACTTGAAGATCTGAACTAGTAATTGTCAAATACAGAACTTAAAATTGATAGCTTCTAATTATTATTGCAAATTATAACTTGAAGATCTGAACTAGTAATAGTGAATTACAGAACTTAGATTTGTTAAATTCAAATTATTATTTCAAATTATAACTTGAAGATCTGAACTAGTAATTCTCAAATACAGAACTTAAAATTGTTAAATACAAATTATTAGTGCAAATTATATCTTGAAGATCTGAACTTGTAATTGTCAAATACAGAGCTTAAAATTGATAGCTTCTAATTATTATTGCAAATTATAACTTGAAGATCTGAACTTGTAGTAGTGAATTACAGAACTTAGATTTGTTAAATTCAAATTATTATTTCAAATTATAACTTGAAGATCTGAACTAGTAATTGTCAAATACAGAACTTAAAATTGTTAAATACAAATTATTAGTGCAAATTATAACTTGAAGATCTGAACTAGTAATTGCCAAATAGAGAACTTAAAATTGATAGCTTATAATTATAATTCAAATTATAACTTGAAGATCTGAGCTTGTAATAGTCAAATACAGAACTTCGACTGGTTAAATACAAATTATTAGTGCAAATTATAACTTGTAGATCTGAACTAGTAATAGGTAAATACAGAACTTTAAATTGTTAAATTCAAACTAAGATTGCATATAATAATTTGAAGATCTGAACTTGTAATTGTCAAATACAGAACTTAAAATTGATAGCTTCTAATTATTATTGTAAATTATAACTTGAAGATCTGAACTTGTAATAGTGAATTACAGAACTTAGAT
Organism: Cantharis lateralis; assembly: GCA_963170105.1. Classification (NCBI taxonomy): domain Eukaryota; kingdom Metazoa; phylum Arthropoda; class Insecta; order Coleoptera; family Cantharidae; genus Cantharis; species Cantharis lateralis. Next base: position 26,938,142 of record OY720627.1, read on the forward strand.
TTGTTAAATTCAAATTAATATTTCAAATTATAACTTGAAGATCTGAACTAGTAATTGTCAAATACAGAACTTAATAGTGATAGCTTATAATTATTATTGTAAATTATAACTTGAAGATCTGAACTTGTAATTGTCAAATACAGAACTTAAAATTGATAGCTTCTAATTATTATTACAAATTATAACCTGAAGATCTGAATTTGTAATTGTCAAATACAGAACTTCTAATTGTTAAATACCAATTATTAGTGCAAATTATAACTTGAAGATCTGAACTTGTAATTGTCAAATACAAAACTTAAAATTGATAGCTTCTAATTATTATTGTAAATTATAACTTGAAGATCTGAACTAGTAATTGACAAATACAGAACTTAAAATTGATAGCTTCTAATTATTATTGCAAATTATAACTTGAAGATCTGAACTTGTAATTGTCAAATACAGAACTTAAAATTGATAGCTTCTAATGATTATTTCAAATTATAACTTGAAGATCTGAACTTGTAATAGTCAAATACAGAACTTCGAATTGTTAAATACAAATTATTAGTGCAAATTATAACTTGAAGATCTGAACTTGTAATAGGTAAATACAGAACTTCGAATTGTTCAATTCAAACTAAGATTGCAAATAATAATTTGAAGATCTGAACTTGTAATAGTCAAATACAGAACTTCTAATTGTTAAAACCAAATTATTAGTGCAAATTATAACTTGAAGATCTGAACTTGAAATTGGCAAATACACAACTTCTAATTATTAAATACAAATTATTAGTGCAAATTATAACTTGTAGATCTGAACTTGTAATTGTCAAATACAGAACTTAAAATTGATAGCTTCTAATTATTATTCCAAATTATAACTTGAAGGTCTGAACTTGTAATAGTGAATTACAGAACTTAGATTTGTTAAATTCAAATTAATATTTCAAATTATAACTTGAAGATCTGAACTAGTAATTGTCAAATACAGAACTTAAAAGTGATAGCTTATAATTATTATTGTAAATTATAACTTGAAGATCTGAACTTGTAATAGTGAATTACAGAACTTCAATTTGTTAAATTCAAATTATTATTTCAAATTATAACTTCAAGATCTGAACTAGTAATTGTCAAATTAAGAACTTAAAATTGATAGCTTCTAATTATTATTGCAAATTATAACTTGAAGATCTGAACTTGAAATTGTCAGCAACAGAACTTAAAATGGATAGCTTCTAATTATTATTTCAAATTATAACTTGAAGATCTGAACTTGTAATTGTCAAATACAGAACTTCTAATTGTTAAATACAAATTATTACTGCAAATTATAACTTGAAGGTCTGAACTTGTAATTGTAAAATACAGAACTTAAAATTGATAGCTTCCAATTATTATTGCAAATTATAACTTGAAGATCTGAACTTGTAATAGTGAATCACAGAACTTAGATTTGTTAAATTCATATTATTATTTCAAATTATAACTTGAAGATCTGAACTAGTACTTGCCAAATACAGAACTTATAATTGATTGCTTATAATTATTATTGTAAATTATAACTTGAAGATCTGAACTTGTAATAGTGAATTATAGAACTTAGATTTGTTAAATTCAAATTATTATTTCAAATCATAACTTGAAGATCTGAACTAGTAATTGTAAAATACAGCACTTAAAATTGATAGCTTCTAATTATTATTGCAAATTATAACTTGAAGATCTGAACTTGTAATAGTCAAATACAGAACTTCGAATTGTTAAATACAAATTATTATTTCAAATAATAACTTGAAGATCTGAACTAGTAATTGTCAAATACAGAACTTAAAATTGATAGCTTATAATTATTATTGTAAATTATAACTTGAAGATCTGAACTTGTAATTGTCAAATACAGAACTTCTAATTGTTAAATACAAATTATTAGTACAAATTATAACTTGAAGATCTGAACTTCTAATTGTCAAATACAGAACTTAAAATTGATAGCTTCTAATTATTATTGTAAATTATAACTTGAAGATCTGAACTTGTAATAGTGAATTACAGAACTTAGATTTGTTAAATTCAAATTATTATTTCAAAATATAACTTGAAAATCTGAACTAGTAATTGTCAAATACAGAACTTCTAATTATTAAATACAAGTTATTAGTGCAAATTATAACTAGAAGATCTGAACTTGTAATTGTCAAATACAGTACTTAAAATTGATAGCTTCTAATTATTATTACAAATTATAACTTGAAGATCTGAACTTGTAATAGTGAATTACAGAACTTAGATTTGTTAAATTCAAATTATTATTTCAAATCATAACTTGAAGATCTAAACTAGTAATTGTCAAATACAGAACTTAAAATTGATAGCTTATAATTATTATTGTAAATTATAACTTGAAGATCTGAACTTGTAATAGTGAATTACAGAACTTAGATTTGTTAAATTCAAATTATTATTTCAAATTATAACTTGAAGATCTGAACTTGTCATTGTCAAATACAGAACTTAAAATTGATAGCTTCAAATTTTTATTGCAAATTATAACTTGCAGATCTGAACTTGTAATAGTGAATTACAGAACTTAGATTTGTTAAATTCAAATTATTATTTCAAACTATAACTTGAAGATTTGAACTAGTAATTGTCAAATACAGAACTTAAAATTGTTAAATACAAATTATTAGTGCAAATTATGACTTGAAGATCTGAACTTGTAATTGTCAAATACAGAACTTAAAATTGATAGCTTCTAATTATTATTGCAAATTATAACTTGAAGATCTGAACTTGTAATAGTGAATTACAGAACTTAGATTTGCTAAATTCAAATTATTATTTCAAATTATAACTTGAAGATCTGAACTAGTAATTGTCAAATACAGAACTTAAAATTGATAGCTTCTAATTATTATTGCAAATTATAACTTGAAGATCTGAACTAGTACTTGTCAAATACAGATCTTAAAATTGATAGCTTATAATTATTATTGTAAATTATAACTTGAAGATCTGCACTTGTAATAGTGAATTACAGAACTTAGATTTGTTAAATTCAAATTATTATTTCAAATTATAACTTATAGATCTGAACTTGTAATAGTGAATTACAGAACTTAGATTTGTTAAATACAAATTATTAGTGCAAATTATAACTTGTAGATCTGAACTTGTAATTGTCAAATACAGAACTTCTAATTGTTAAATACAAATTATTAGTGCAAATTATAACTTGAAGATCTGAACTTGAAATTGTCAAATACAGAACGTAAAATTGTTAAATACAAATTATTAGTGCAAATTATAACTTGAAGATCTGAACTTGTAATAGGTAAATACAGAACTTCGAATTGTTCAATTCAAACTAAGATTGCAAATAATAATTTGAAGATCTGAACTTGCAATAGTCAAATACAGAACTTCTAATTGTTAAAACCAAAATATTAGTGCAAATTATAACTTGAAGATCTGAACTTGAAATTGGCAAATACACAACTTCTAATTATTAAATACAAATTATTAGTGCAAATTATAACTTGTAGATCTGAACTTGTAATAGTGAATTACAGAACTTAGATTTGTTAAATTCAAATTAATATTTCAAATTATAACTTGAAGATCTGAACTAGTAATTGTCAAATACAGAACTTAAAAGTGATAGCTTATAATTATTATTGTAAATTATAACTTGAAGATCTGAACTTGTAATAGTGAATTACAGAACTTAGATTTGTTAAATTCAAATTATTATTTCAAATTTTAACTTGAAGATCTGAACTTGTAATAGTGAATTACAGAACTTCAATTTGTTAAATTCAAATTATTATTTCAAATTATAACTTGAAGATCTGAACTAGTAATTGTCAAATTCAGAACTTAAAATTGATAAATTAAAACTAAGAATGCAAATAATAATTTGAAGATCTGAACTTGTAATAGTCAAATACAGAACTTCTAATTGTTAAATACAAATTATTAGTGCAAATTATAACTTGTAGATCTGAACTTGTAATAGGTAAATACAGAACTTCAAATTGTTAAATTAAAACTAAGAATGCAAATAATAATTTGAAGATCTGAACTTGTAATAGTCAAATACAGAACTTCTAATTGTTAAATACAAATTATTAGTGCAAATTATAACTTGAAGATCTGAACTTGTAATTGTCAAATACAGAACATAAAATTGATAGCTTCTAATTATTATTGCAAATAATAATTTGTAGATCTGTACTTGTAATAGGTAAATACAGAACTTCGAATTGTTAAATACAAATTATTAGTGCAAATTATAACTTGTAGATCTGAACTTGTAATTGTCAAATACAGAACTTCTAATTGTTAAATACAAATTATTAGTGCAAATTATAACTTGAAGATCTGAACTTTAAATTGTCAAATACAGAACGTAAAATTGATAGCTTCTAATTATTATTTCAAATTATAACTTGAAGATCTGAACTTTAAATTGTCAAATACAGAACGTAAAATTGATAGCTTCTAATTATTATTTCAAATTATAACTTGAAGATCTGAACTAGTAATTGTCAAATACAGAGCTTAAAATTGTTAAATACAAATTATTAGTGCAAATTATAACTTGAAGATCTGAACTTGAAATAGGTAAATACAGAACTTCGAATTGTTCAATTCAAACTAAGATTGCAAATAATAATTTGAAGATCTGAACTTGTAATAGTCAAATACAGAACTTCTAATTGTTAAAACCAAATTATTAGTGCAAATTATAACTTGAAGATCTGAACTTGAAATTGGCAAATACACAACTTCTAATTATTAAATACAAATTATTAGTGCAAATTATAACTTGAAGAGCTGAACTAGTAATTGTCAAATACAGAACTTAAAATTGATAGCTTCTAATTATTATTGCAAATTATAACTTGAAGATCTGAACTTGTAATAGTGAATTACAGAACTTAGATTTGTTAAATTCAAATTAATATTTCAAATTATAACTTGAAGATCTGAACTAGTAATTGTCAAATACAGAACTTAAAAGTGATAGCTTATAATTATTATTGTAAATTATAACTTGAAGATCTGAACTTGTAATAGTGAATTACAGAACTTAGATTTGTTAAATTCAAATTATTATTTCAAATTATAACTTGAAGATCTGAACTTGTAATAGTGAATTACAGAACTTAGATTTGTTAAATTCAAATTATTATTTCAAATCATAACTTGAAGATCTAAACTAGTAATTGTCAAATACAGAACTTAAAATTGATAGCTTATAATTATTATTGTAAATTATAACTTGAAGATCTGAACTTGTAATAGTGAATTACAGAACTTAGATTTGTTAAATTCAAATTATTATTTCAAATTATAACTTGAAGATCTGAACTTGTCATTGTCAAATACAGAACTTAAAATTGATAGCTTCTAATTTTTATTGCAAATTATAACTTGCAGATCTGAACTTGTAATAGTGAATTACAGAACTTAGATTTGTTAAATTCAAATTATTATTTCAAATTATAACTTGAAGATTTGAACTAGTAATTGTCAAATACAGAACTTAAAATTGTTAAATACAAATTATTAGTGCAAATTATGACTTGAAGATCTGAACTTGTAATTGTCAACAACAGAACTTAAAATGGATAGCTTCTAATTATTATTTCAAATTATAACTTGAAGATCTGAACTTGTAATTGTCAACAACAGAACTTAAAATGGATAGCTTCTAATTATTATTTCAAATTATAACTTGAAGATCTGAACTTGTAATTGTCAAATACAGAACTTCTAATTCTTAAATACAAATTATTAGTGCAAATTATAACTTGAAGATCTGAACTTGTAATTGTAAAATACAGAACTTAAAATTGATAGCTTCTAATTATTATTGCAAATTATAACTTGAAGATCTGAACTTGTAATAGTGAATCACATAACTTAGATTTGTTAAATTCATATTATTATTTCAAATTATAACTTGAAGATCTGAACTAGTACTTGCCAAATACAGAACTTATAATTGATTGCTTATAATTATTATTGTAAATTATAACTTGAAGATCTGAACTTGTAGTAGTGAATTATAGAACTTAGATTTGTTAAATTCAAATTATTATTTCAAATCATAACTTGAAGATCTGAACTAGTAATTGTCAAATACAGCACTTAAAATTGATAGCTTCTAATTATTATTGCAAATTATAACTTGAAGATCTGAACTTGTAATTGTCAAATACAGAACTTAAAATTGATAGCTTCTAATTATTATTTCAAATTATAACTTGAAGATCTGAACTTGTAATAGTCAAATACAGAACTTCGAATTGTTAAATACAAATTATTATTTCAAATAATAACTTGAAGATCTGAACTAGTAATTGTCAAATACAGAACTTAAAATTGATAGCTTATAATTATTATTGTAAATTATAACTTGAAGATCTGAACTTGTAATAGTGAATTACAGAACTTAGATTTGTTAAATTCAAATTATTATTTCAAATTAAAACTTGAAGATCTGAACTTGTAATTGTCAAATACAGAACTTCTAATTATTAAATACAAATTATTAGTGCAAATTTATAACTTGAAGATCTGAACTTGTAATTGTCAAATACAGAACTTAAAATTGATAGCTTCTAATTATTATTGCAAATTATAACTTGAAGATCTGAACTTGTAATAGTGAATTACAGAACTTAGATTTGATAAATTCAAATTATTATTTCAAATTATAACTTGAAGATCTGAACTAGTAATTGTCAAATACAGAACTTAAAATTGATAGCTTCTAATTATTATTGCAAATTATAACTTGAAGATCTGAACTTGTAATTGTCAAATACAGAACTTCTAATTGTTAAATACAAATTATTAGTACAAATTATAACTTGAAGATCTGAACTTGTAATTGTCCAATACAGAACTTAAAATTGATAGCTTCTAATTATTATTGCAAATTATAACTTGAAGATCTGAACTTGTAATAGTGAATTACAGAACTTAGATTTGTTAAATTCAAATTATTATTTCACATTATAACTTGAAGATCTAAACTCGTAATTGTCTAATACAGAACTTTAAATTGATAGCTTATAATTATTATTGTAAATTATAACTTGAAGATCTGAACTTGTAATAGTGAATTACAGAACTTAGATTTGTTAAATTCAAATTATTATTTCAAATTATAACTTGAAGATCTGAACTTGTAATTGTCAAATACAGAACTTAAAATTGAGAGCTTCTAATTTTTATTGCAAATTATAACTTGAAGATCTGAACTTGTAATAGTGAATTACAGAACTTAGATTTGTTAAATTCAAATTATTATTTCAAATTATAACTTGAAGATCTGAACTAGTAATTGTCAAATACAGAACTTAAAATTGTTAAATACAAATTATTAGTGCAAATTATCACTTGAAGATCTGAACTTGTAATTGTCAAATACAGAACTTAAAATTGATAGCTTCTAATTATTATTGCAAATTATAACTTGAAGATCTGAACTTGTAATAGTGAATTACAGAACTTAGATTTGTTAAATTCAAATTATTATTTCAAATTATAACTTGTAGATCTGAACTTGTAATTGTCAAATACAGAACTTAAAATTGATAGCTTATAATTATAATTCAAATTATAACTTGAAGATCTGAGCTTGTAATAGTCAAATACAGAACTTCTAATTGTAAATACAAATTATTAGTGCAAATTATGACTTGAAGATCTCAACTTGTAATTGTCAAATACAGAACTTAAAATTGATAGCTTCTAATTATTATTGCAAATTATAACTTGAAGATCTGAACTTGTAATAGTGAATTACAGAACTTAGATTTGTTAAATTCAAATTATTATTTCAAATTATAACTTGAAGATCTGAACTAGTAATTGTCAAATACAGAACTTAAAATTGATAGCTTCTAATTATTATTGCAAATTATAACTTGAAGATCTGAACTTGTAATAGTGAATTACAGAACTTAGATTTGTTAAATTCAAATTAATATTTCAAATTATAACTTGAAGATCTGAACTAGTATTTGTCAAGTACAGAACTTAAAATTGATAGCTTATAATTATTATTGTAAATTATAACTTGAAGATCTGCACTTGTAATAGTGAATTACAGAACTTAGATTTGTTAAATTCAAATTATTAGTGCAAATTATAACTTGTAGATCTGAACTTGTAATAGGTAAATACAGAACTTCAAATTGTTAAATTAAAACTAAGAATGCAAATAATAATTTGAAGATCTGAACTTGTAATAGTCAAATACAGAACTTCTAATTGTTAAATACAAATTATTAGTGCAAATTATAACTTGAAGATCTGAACTTGTAATTGTCAAATACAGAACTTAAAATTGATAGCTTCTAATTATTATTGCAAATAATAATTTGAAGATCTGTACTTGTAATTGTCAAATACAGAACTTAAAATTGATAGCTTATAATTATAATTCAGATTATAACTTGAAGATCTGAACTTGTAATAGTCAAATACAGAACTTCGAATTTTTAAATACAAATTATTAGTGCAAATTATAACTTGAAGATCTGAACTAGTAATAGGTAAATACAGAACTTCGAATTGTTAAATTCAAACTAAGATTGCAAATAATAATTTGAAGATCTAAACTTGTAATAGTCAAATACAGAACTTCTAATTGTTAAATACAAATTATTAGTGCAAATTATAACTTGTAGATCTGAACTTGTAATTGTCAAATACAGAACTTCTAATTGTTAAATACAAATTATTAGTGCAAATTATAACTTGAAGATCTGAACTTGAAATTGTCAAATACAGAACGTAAAATTGATAGCTTCTAATTATTATTTCAAATTATAACTTGAAGATCTGAACTAGTAATTGTCTAATACAGAACTTAAAATTGTTAAATACAAATTATTAGTGCAAATTATAACTTGTAATTGTCAAATACAGAACTTAAAATGGATAGCTTATAATTATTATTGTAAATTATAACTTGAAGATCTGAACTTGTAATAGTGAATTACAGAACTTAGATTTGTTAAATTCAAATTATTATTTCAAATTATAACTTGAAGATCTGAACTAGTAATTGTCAAATACAGAACTTAAAATTGATAGCTTCTAATTATTATTGCAAATAATAACTTGAAGATCTGAACTTGTAATTGTCAAATGCAGTACTTAAAATTGATAGCTTCTAATTATTATTGCAAATAATAATTTGAAGATATGTACTTGTAATTGTCAAATACAGAACTTAAAATTGATAGCTTATAATTATTATTGTAAATTATAACTTGAAGATCTGAACTTGTAATAGTGAATTACAGAACTTAGATTTGTTAAATTCAAATTATTATTTCAAATTATAACTTGAAGATCTGAACTTGTCATTGTCAAATACAGAACTTAAAATTGATAGTTTCTAATTTTTATTGCAAATTATAACTTGCAGATCTGAACTTGTAATAGTGAATTACAGAACTTAGATTTGTTAAATTCAAATTATTATTTCAAATTATAACTTGAAGATTTGAACTAGTAATTGTCAAATACAGAACTTAAAATTGTTAAATACAAATTATTAGTGCAAATTATGACTTGAAGATCTGAACTTGTAATTGTCAACAACAGAACTTAAAATGGATAGCTTCTAATTATTAATTCAAATTATAACTTGAAGATCTGAACTTGTAATTGTCAACAACAGAACTTAAAATGGATAGCTTCTAATTATTATTTCAAATTATAACTTGAAGATCTGAACTTGTAATTGTCAAATACAGAACTTCTAATTCTTAAATACAAATTATTAGTGCAAATTATAACTTGAAGATCTGAACTTGTAATTGTAAAATACAGAACTTAAAATTGATAGCTTCTAATTATTATTGCAAATTATAACTTGAAGATCTGAACTTGTAATAGTGAATCATAGAACTTAGATTTGTTAAATTCATATTATTATTTCAAATTATAACTTGAAGATCTGAACTAGTACTTGCCAAATACAGAACTTATAATTGATTGCTTATAATTATTATTGTAAATTATAACTTGAAGATCTGAACTTGTAATAGTGAATTATAGAACTTAGATTTGTTAAATTCAAATTATTATTTCAAATCATAACTTGAAGATCTGAACTAGTAATTGTCAAATACAGCACTTAAAATTGATAGCTTCTAATTATTATTGCAAATTATAACTTGAAGATCTGAACTTGTAATTGTCAAATACAGAACTTAAAATTGATAGCTTCTAATTATTATTTCAAATTATAACTTGAAGATCTGAACTTGTAATAGTCAAATACAGAACTTCGAAATGTTAAATACAAATTATTATTTCAAATAATAACTTGAAGATCTGAACTAGTAATTGTCAAATACAGAACTTAAAATTGATAGCTTATAATTATTATTGTAAATTATAACTTGAAGATCTGAACTTGTAATAGTGAATTACAGAACTTAGATTTGTTAAATTCAAATTATTATTTCAAATTAAAACTTGAAGATCTGAACTTGTAATTGTCAAATACAGAACTTCTAATTATTAAATACAAATTATTAGTGCAAATTTATAACTTGAAGATCTGAACTTGTAATTGTCAAATACAGAACTTAAAATTGATAGCTTCTAATTATTATTGCAAATTATAACTTGAAGATCTGAACTTGTAATAGTGAATTACAGAACTTAGATTTGATAAATTCAAATTATTATTTCAAATTATAACTTGAAGATCTGAACTAGTAATTGTCAAATACAGAACTTAAAATTGATAGCTTCTAATTATTATTGCAAATTATAACTTGAAGATCTGAACTTGTAATTGTCAAATACAGAACTTCTAATTGTTAAATACAAATTATTAGCACAAATTATAACTTGAAGATCTGAACTTGTAATTGTCAAATACAGAACTTAAAATTGATAGCTTCTAATTATTATTGCAAATTATAACTTGAAGATCTGAACTTGTAATAGTGAATTACAGAACTTAGATTTGTTAAATTCAAATTATTATTTCACATTATAACTTGAAGATCTAAACTCGTAATTGTCTAATACAGAACTTTAAATTGATAGCTTATAATTATTATTGTAAATTATAACTAGAAGATCTGAACTTGTAATAGTGAATTACAGAACTTAGATTTGTTAAATTCAAATTATTATTTCAAATTATAACTTGAAGATCTGAACTTGTAATTGTCAAATACAGAACTTAAAATTGATAGCTTCTAATTTTTATTGCAAATTATAACTTGCAGATCTGAACTTGTAATAGTGAATTACAGAACTTAGATTTGTTAAATTCAAATTATTATTTCAAAATATAACTTGAAGATTTGAACTAGTAATTGTCAAATACAGAACTTAAAATTGTTAAATACAAATTATTAGTGCAAATTATGACTTGAAGATCTGAACTTGTAATTGTCAACAACAGAACTTAAAATAGATAGCTTCTAATTATTATTTAAAATTATAACTTGAAGATCTGAACTTGTAATTGTCAACAACAGAACTTAAAATGGATAGCTTCTAATTATTATTTCAAATTATAACTTGAAGATCTGAACTTGTAATTGTCAAATACAGAACTTCTAATTCTTAAAAACAAATTATTAGTGCAAATTATAACTTGAAGATCTGAACTTGTAATTGTAAAATACAGAACTTAAAATTGATAGCTTCTAATTATTATTGCAAATTATAACTTGAAGATCTGAACTTGTAATAGTGAATCACAGAACTTAGATTTGTTAAATTCATATTATTATTTCAAATTATAACTTGAAGATCTGAACTAGTACTTGCCAAATACAGAACTTATAATTGATTGCTTATAATTATTATTGTAAATTATAACTTGAAGATCTGAACTTGTAATAGTGAATTATAGATCTTAGATTTGTTAAATTCAAATTATTATTTCAAATCATAACTTGAAGATCTGAACTAGTAATTGTCAAATACAGCACTTAAAATTGATAGCTTCTAATTATTATTGCAAATTATAACTTGAAGATCTGAACTTGTAATTGTCAAATACAGAACTTAAAATTGATAGCTTCTAATTATTATTTCAAATTATAACTTGAAGATCTGAACTTGTAATAGTCAAATACAGAACTTCGAATTGTTAAATACAAATTATTATTTCAAATAATAACTTGAAGATCTGAACTAGTAATTGTCAAATACAGAACTTAAAATTGATAGCTTATAATTATTATTGTAAATTATAACTTGAAGATCTGAACTTGTAATAGTGAATTACAGAACTTAGATTTGTTAAATTCAAATTATTATTTCAAATTAAAACTTGAAGATCTGAACTTGTAATTGTCAAATACAGAACTTCTAATTATTAAATACAAATTATTAGTGCAAATTTATAACTTGAAGATCTGAACTTGTAATTGTCAAATACAGAACTTAAAATTGATAGCTTCTAATTATTATTGCAAATTATAACTTGAAGATCTGAACTTGTAATAGTGAATTACAGAACTTAGATTTGATAAATTCAAATTATTATTTCAAATTATAACTTGAAGATCTGAACTAGTAATTGTCAAATACAGAGCTAAAAATTGATAGCTTCTAATTATTATTGCAAATTATAACTTGAAGATCTGAACTTGTAATTGTCAAATACAGAACTTCTAATTGTTAAATACAAATTATTAGTACAAATTATAACTTGAAGATCTGAACTTGTAATTGTCAAATACAGAACTTAAAATTGATAGCTTCTAATTATTATTGCAAATTATAACTTGAAGATCTGAACTTGTAATAGTGAATTACAGAACTTAGATTTGTTAAATTCAAATTATTATTTCACATTATAACTTGAAGATCTAAACTCGTAATTGTCTAATACAGAACTTTAAATTGATAGCTTATAATTATTATTGTAAATTATAACTTGAAGATCTGCACTTGTAATAGTGAATTACAGAACTTAGATTTGTTAAATTCAAATTATTATTTCAAATTATAACTTGAAGATCTGAACTTGTAATTGTCAAATACAGAACTTAAAATTGAGAGCTTCTAATTTTTATTGCAAATTATAACTTGAAGATCTGAACTTGTAATAGTGAATTACAGAACTTAGATTTGTTAAATTCAAATTATTATTTCAAATTATAACTTGAAGATCTGAACTAGTAATTGTCAAATACAGAACTTAAAATTGTTAAATACAAATTATTAGTGCAAATTATCACTTGAAGATCTGAACTTGTAATTGTCAAATACAGAACTTAAAATTGATAGCTTCTAATTATTATTGCAAATTATAACTTGAAGATCTGAACTTGTAATAGTGAATTAAGGAACTTAGATTTGTTAAATTCAACTTATTATTTCAAATTATAACTTGTAGATCTGAACTTGTAATTGTCAAATACAGAACTTAAAATTGATAGCTTATAATTATAATTCAAATTATAACTTGAAGATCTGAGCTTGTAATAGTCAAATACAGAACTTCTAATTGTAAATACAAATTATTAGTGCAAATTATGACTAGAAGATCTCAACTTGTAATTGTCAAATACAGAACTTAAAATTGATAGCTTCTAATTATTATTGCAAATTATAACTTGAAGATCTGAACTTGTAATAGTGAATTACAGAACTTAGATTTGTTAAATTCAAATTATTATTTCAAATTATAACTTGAAGATCTGAACTAGTAATTGTCAAATACAGAGCTAAAAATTGATAGCTTCTAATTATTATTTCAAATTATAACTTGAAGATCTGAACTTGTAATTGTCAAATACAGAACTTCTAATTCTTAAATACAAATTATTAGTGCAAATTATAACTTGAAGATCTGAACTTGTAATTGTAAAATACAGAACTTAAAATTGATAGCTTCTAATTATTATTGCAAATTATAACTTGAAGATCTGAACTTGTAATAGTGAATCACAGAACTTAGATTTGTTAAATTCATATTATTATTTCAAATTATAACTTGAAGATCTGAACTAGTACTTGCCAAATACAGAACTTATAATTGATTGCTTATAATTATTATTGTAAATTATAACTTGAAGATCTGAACTTGTAATAGTGAAATATAGAACTTAGATTTGTTAAATTCAAATTATTATTTCAAATCATAACTTGAAGATCTGAACTAGTAATTGTCAAATACAGCACTTAAAATTGATAGCTTCTAATTATTATTGCAAATTATAACTTGAAGATCTGAACTTGTAATTGTCAAATACAGAACTTAAAATTGTTAGCTTCTAATTATTATTTCAAATTATAACTTGAAGATCTGAACTTGTAATAGTGAAATACAGAACTTCGAATTGTTAAATACAAATTATTATTTCAAATAATAACTTGAAGATCTGAACTAGTAATTGTCAAATACAGAACTTAAAATTGATAGCTTATAATTATTATTGTAAATTATAACTTGAAGATCTGAACTTGTAATAGTGAATTACAGAACTTAGATTTGTTAAATTCAAATTATTATTTCAAATTAAAACTTGAAGATCTGAACTTGTAATTGTCAAATACAGAACTTCTAATTATTAAATACAAATTATTAGTGCAAATTTATAACTTGAAGATCTGAACTTGTAATTGTCAAATACAGAACTTAAAATTGATAGCTTCTAATTATTATTGCAAATTATAACTTGAAGATCTGAACTTGTAATAGTGAATTACAGAACTTAGATTTGATAAATTCAAATTATTATTACAAATTATAACTTGAAGATCTGAACTAGTAATTGTCAAATACAGAACTTAAAATTGATAGCTTCTAATTATTATTGCAAATTATAACTTGAAGATCTGAACTTGTAATTGTCAAATACAGAACTTCTAATTGTTAAATACTAATTATTAGTACAAATTATAACTTGAAGATCTGAACTTGTAATTGTCAAATACAGAACTTAAAATTGATAGCTTCTAATTATTATTGCAAATTATAACTTGAAGATCTGAACTTGTAATAGTGAATTACAGAACTTAGATTTGTTAAATTCAAATTATTATTTCACATTATAACTTGAAGATCTAAACTCGTAATTGTCTAATACAGAACTTTAAATTGATAGCTTATAATTATTATTGTAAATTATAACTTGAAGATCTGAACTTGTAATAGTGAATTACAGAACTTAGATTTGTTAAATTCAAATTATTATTTCAAATTATAACTTGAAGATCTGAACTTGTAATTGTCAAATACAGAACTTAAAATTGATAGCTTCTAATTTTTATTGCAAATTATAACTTGCAGATCTGAACTTGTAATAGAGAATTACAGAACTTAGATTTGTTAAATTCAAATTATTATTTCAAATTATAACTTGAAGATTTGAACTAGTAATTGTCAAATACAGAACTTAAAATTGTTAAATACAAATTATTAGTGCAAATTATGACTTGAAGATCTGAACTTGTAATTGTCAACAACAGAACTTAAAATGGATAGCTTCTAATTATTATTTCAAATTATAACTTGAAGATCTGAACTTGTAATTGTCAACAACAGAACATAAAATGGATAGCTTCTAATTATTATTTCAAATTATAACTTGAAGATCTGAACTTGTAATTGTCAAATACAGAACTTCTAATTCTTAAAAACAAATTATTAGTGCAAATTATAACTTGAAGATCTGAACTTGTAATTGTAAAATACAGAACTTAAAATTGATAGCTTCTAATTATTATTGCAAATTATAACTTGAAGATCTGAACTTGTAATAGTGAATCACAGAACTTAGATTTGTTAAATTCATATTATTATTTCAAATTATAACTTGAAGATCTGAACTAGTACTTGCCAAATACAGAACTTATAATTGATTGCTTATAATTATTATTGTAAATTATAACTTGAAGATCTGAACTTGTAATAGTGAATTATAGATCTTAGATTTGTTAAATTCAAATTATTATTTCAAATCATAACTTGAAGATCTGAACTAGTAATTGTCAAATACAGCACTTAAAATTGATAGCTTCTAATTATTATTGCAAATTATAACTTGAAGATCTGAACTTGTAATTGTCAAATACAGAACTTAAAATTGATAGCTTCTAATTATTATTTCAAATTATAACTTGAAGATCTGAACTTGTAATAGTCAAATACAGAACTTCGAATTGTTAAATACAAATTATTATTTCAAATAATAACTTGAAGATCTGAACTAGTAATTGTCAAATACAGAACTTAAAATTGATAGCTTATAATTATTATTGTAAATTATAACTTGAAGATCTGAACTTGTAATAGTGAATTACAGAACTTAGATTTGTTAAATTCAAATTATTATTTCAAATTAAAACTTGAAGATCTGAACTTGTAATTGTCAAATACAGAACTTCTAATTATTAAATACAAATTATTAGTGCAAATTTATAACTTGAAGATCTGAACTTGTAATTGTCAAATACAGAACTTAAAATTGATAGCTTCTAATTATTATTGCAAATTATAACTTGAAGATCTGAACTTGTAATAGTGAATTACAGAACTTAGATTTGATAAATTCAAATTATTATTTCAAATTATAACTTGAAGATCTGAACTAGTAATTGTCAAATACAGAGCTAAAAATTGATAGCTTCTAATTATTATTGCAAATTATTACTTGAAGATCTGAACTTGTAATTGTCAAATACAGAACTTCTAATTGTTAAATACAAATTATTAGTACAAATTATAACTTGAAGATCTGAACTTGTAATTGTCAAATACAGAACTTAAAATTGATAGCTTCTAATTATTATTGCAAATTATAACTTGAAGATCTGAACTTGTAATAGTGAATTACAGAACTTAGATTTGTTAAATTCAAATTATTATTTCACATTATAACTTGAAGATCTAAACTCGTAATTGTCTAATACAGAACTTTAAATTGATAGCTTATAATTATTATTGTAAATTATAACTTGAAGATCTGAACTTGTAATAGTGAATTACAGAACTTAGATTTGTTAAATTCAAATTATTATTTCAAATTATAACTTGAAGATCTGAACTTGTAATTGTCAAATACAGAACTTAAAATTGAGAGCTTCTAATTTTTATTGCAAATTATAACTTGAAGATCTGAACTTGTAATAGTGAATTACAGAACTTAGATTTGTTAAATTCAAATTATTGTTTCAAATTATAACTTGAAGATCTGAACTAGTAATTGTCAAATACAGAACTTAAAATTGTTAAATACAAATTATTAGTGCAAATTATCACTTGAAGATCTGAACTTGTAATTGTCAAATACAGAACTTAAAATTGATAGCTTCTAATTATTATTGCAAATTATAACTTGAAGATCTGAACTTGTAATAGTGAATTACAGAACTTAGATTTGTTAAATTCAAATTATTATTTCAAATTATAACTTGTAGATCTGAACTTGTAATTGTCAAATACAGAACTTAAAATTGATAGCTTATAATTATAATTCAAATTATAACTTGAAGATCTGAGCTTGTAATAGTCAAATACAGAACTTCTAATTGTAAATACAAATTATTAGTGCAAATTATGACTAGAAGATCTCAACTTGTAATTGTCAAATACAGAACTTAAAATTGATAGCTTCTAATTATTATTGCAAATTATAACTTGAAGATCTGAACTTGTAATAGTGAATTACAGAACTTAGATTTGTTAAATTCAAATTATTATTTCAAATTATAACTTGAAGATCTGAACTAGTAATTGTCAAATACAGAACTTAAAATTGATAGCTTCTAATTATTATTGCAAATTATAACTTGAAGATCTGAACTTGTAATAGTGAATTACAGAACTTAGATTTGTTAAATTCAAATTAATATTTCAAATTATAACTTGAAGATCTGAACTAGTACTTGTCAAGTACAGAACTTAAAATTGATAGCTTATAATTATTATTGTAAATTATAACTTGAAGATCTGCACTTGTAATAGTGAATTACAGAACTTAGATTTGTTAAATTCAAATTATTAGTGCAAATTATAACTTGTAGATCTGAACTTGTAATAGGTAAATACAGAACTTCAAATTGTTAAATTAAAACTAAGAATGCAAATAATAATTTGAAGATCTGAACTTGTAATAGTCAAATACAGAACTTCTAATTGTTAAATACAAATTATTAGTGCAAATTATAACTTGAAGATCTGAACTTGTAATTGTCAAATACAGAACTTAAAATTGATAGCTTCTAATTATTATTGCAAATAATAATTTGAAGATCTGTACTTGTAATTGTCAAATACAGAACTTAAAATTGATAGCTTATAATTATAATTCAGATTATAACTTGAAGATCTGAACTTGTAATAGTCAAATACAGAACTTCGAATTTTTAAATACAAATTATTAGTGCAAATTATAACTTGAAGATCTGAACTTGTAATAGGTAAATACAGAACTTCGAATTGTTAAATTCAAACTAAGATTGCAAATAATAATTTGAAGATCTAAACTTGTAATAGTCAAATACAGAACTTCAAATTGTTAAATACAAATTATTAGTGCAAATTATAACTTGTAGATCTGACCTTGTAATTGTCAAATACAGAACTTCTAATTGTTAAATACAAATTATTAGTGCAAATTATAACTTGAAGATCTGAACTTGAAATTGTCAAATACAGATCGTAAAATTGATAGCTTCTAATTATTATTTCAAATTATTACTTGAAGATCTGAACTAGTAATTGTCTAATACAGAACTTAAAATTGTTAAATACAAATTATTAGTGCAAATTATAACTTGTAATTGTCAAATACAGAACTTAAAATTGAGAGCTTCTAATTATTATTGCAAATTATAACATGAAGATCTGAACTTGTAATAGTGAATTACAGAACTTAGATTTGTTAAATTCAAATTATTATTTAAAATTATAACTTGAAGATCTGAACTAGTAATTGTCAAATACAGAACTTAAAATTGATAGCTTATAATTATTATTGTAAATTATAACTTGAAGATCTGAACTTGTAATAGTGAATTACAGAACTTAGATTTGTTAAATTCAAATTATTATTTCAAATTATAACTTGAAGATCTGAACTAGTAATTGTCAAATACAGAACTTAAAATTGATAGCTTCTAATTATTATTGCAAATAATAACTTGAAGATCTGAACTTGTAATTGTCAAATGCAGTACTTAAAATTGATAGCTTCTAATTATTATTGCAAATAATAATTTGAAGATATGTACTTGTAATTGTCAAATCCAGAACTTAAAATTGATAGCTTATAATTACAATTCAAATTATAACTTGAAGATCTGAACTTGTAATCGTGAATTACAGAACTTAGATTTGTTAAAATCAAATTATTATTTCAAATTATAACTTGAAGATCTGAACTAGTAATTGTCAAATACAGAACTTAAAATTGATAGCTTATAATTATTATTGTAAATTATAACTTGAAGATCTGAACTTGTAATAGTGAATTACAGAACTTAGATTTGTTAAATTCAAATTATTATTTCAAATTATAACTTGAAGATCTGAACTAGTAATTGTCAAATACAGAACTTAAAATTGATAGCTTATAATTATTATTGTAAATTATAACTTGAAGATCTGAACTTGTAATAGTGAATTACAGAACTTAGTTTTGTTCAATTCAAATTATTATTTCAAATTATAACTTGAAGATGTGAACTAGTAATTGTCAAATACAGAACTTAAAATTGTTAAATACAAATTATTAGTGCAAAATATAACTTGAAGATCTGAACTTGTAATTGTCAAATACAGAACTTAAAATTGATAGCTTCTAATTATTATTGCAAATTATAACTTGAAGATCTGAACTTGTAATTGTCAAATACAGAACTTAAAATTAATAGCTTCTAATTATTATTGCAAATAATAACTTGAAGATCTGAACTTGTAATTGTCAAATGCAGAACTAAAAATTGATAGCTTCTAATTATTATTGCAAATAATAATTTGAAGATCTGTACTTGTAATTGTCAAATACAGAACTTATAATTGATAGCTTATAATTATAATTCAGATTATAACTTGAAGATCTGAACTTGTAATAGTCAAATACAGAACTTCGAATTGTTTAATACAAATTATTAGTGCAAATTATTACTTGAAGATCTGAACTTGTAATAGGTAAATACAGAACTTCGAATTGTTAAATTCAGACTAAGATTGCAAATAATAATTAGAAGATCTGAACTTGTAATAGTCAAATACAGAACTTCTAATTGTTAAATACAAATTATTAGTGCAAATTATAACTTGAAGATCTGAACTTGAAATTGTCAAATACACAACTTCTAATTATTAAATACAATCTATTAGTGCAAATTATAACTTGAAGATCTGAACTTGTAATTGTCAAATACAGAACTTAAAATTGATAGCTTCTAATTATTATTGCAAATTATAACTTGAAGATCTGAACTTGTAATAGTGAATTACAGAACTTAGATTTGTTAAATTCAAATTATTATTTCAAATTATAACTTGAAGATCTGAACTAGTAATTGTCAAATAGAGAACTTAAAATTGATAGCTTCTAATTATTATTGCAAATTATAACTTGAAGATCTGAACTTGTAATTGTCAAATACAGAACTTAAAATTGATAGCTTCTAATTACTATTTCAAATTATAACTTGAAGATCTGAACTTGTAATTGTCAAATACAGAACTTCTAATTGTTAAATACCAATTATTAGTGCAAATTATAACTTGAAGATCTGAACTTGTAATTGTCAAATACAAAACTTAAAATTGATAGCTTCTAATTATTATTGTAAATTATAACTTGAAGATCTGAACTAGTAATTGTCAAATACAGAACTTAAAATTGATAGCTTCTAATTATTATTGCAAATTATAACTTGAAGATCTGAACTTGTAATTGTCAAATACAGAACTTAAAATTGATAGCTTCTAATTATTATTGCAAATTATAACTTGAAGATCTGAACTTGTAATTGTCAAATACAGAACTTCTAATTGTTAAATACAAATTATTAGTACAAATTATAACTTGAAGATCTGAACTTGTAATTGTCAAATACAGAACTTAAAATTGATAGCTTCTAATTATTATTGCAAATTATAACTTGAAGATCTGAACTTGTAATAGTGAATTACAGAACTTAGATTTGTTAAATTCAAATTATTATTTCAAATTATAACTTGAAGATCTAAACTAGTAATTGTCAAATACAGAACTTAAAATTGATAGCTTATAATTATTATTGTAAATTATAACTTGAAGATCTGAACTTGTAATAGTGAATTACAGAACTTAGATTTGTTAAATTCAAATTATTATTTCAAATTATAACTTGAAGAATTGAACTAGTAATTGTCAAATACAGAACTTAAAATTGTTAAATACAAATTATTAGTGCAAATTATCACTTGAAGATCTGAACTTGTAATTGTCAAATACAGAACTTAAAATTGATAGTTTCTAATTATTATTGCAAATTATAACTTGAAGATCTGAACTTGTAATAGTGAATTACACAACTTAGATTTGTTAAATTCAAATTATTATTTCAAATTATAACTTGAAGATCTGAACTTGTAATTGTCAAATACAGAACTTAAAATTGATAGCTTATAATTATAATTCAAATTATAACTTGAAGATCTGAGCATGTAATAGTCAAATACAGAACTTCTAATTGTAAATACAAATTATTAGTGCAAATTATGACTTGAAGATCTGAACTTGTAATTGTCAAATACAGAACTTAAAATTGATAGCTTCTAATTATTATTGCAAATTATAACTTGAAGATCTGAACTTGTAATAGTGAATTACAGAACTTAGATTTGTTAAATTCAAATTATTATTTCAAATTATAACTTGAAGATCTGAACTAGTAATTGTCAAATACAGAACTTAAAATTGATAGCTTCTAATTATTATTGCAAATTATAACTTGAAGATCTGAACTTGTAATTGTCAAATACAGAACTTCTAATTGTTAAATACAAATTATTAGTACAAATTATAACTTGAAGATCTGAACTTGTAATTGTCAAATACAGAACTTAAAATTGATAGCTTCTAATTATTATTGCAAATTATAACTTGAAGATCTGAACTTGTAATAGTGAATTACAGAACTTAGATTTGTTAAATTCAAATTATTATTTCAAATTATAACTTGAAGATCTGAACTTGTAATTGTCAAATACAGAACTTAAAATTGAGAGCTTCTAATTTTTATTGCAAATTATAACTTGAAGATCTGAACTTGTAATAGTGAATTACAGAACTTAGATTTGTTAAATTCAAATTATTATTTCAAATTATAACTTGAAGATCTGAACTAGTAATTGTCAAATACAGAACTTAAAATTGTTAAATACAAATTATTAGTGCAAATTATCACTTGAAGATCTGAACTTGTAATTGTCAAATACAGAACTTAAAATTGATAGCTTCTAATTATTATTGCAAATTATAACTTGAAGATCTGAACTTGTAATAGTGAATTACAGAACTTAGATTTGTTAAATTCAAATTATTATTTCAAATTATTACTTGTAGATCTGAACTTGTAATTGTCAAATACAGAACTTAAAATTGATAGCTTATAATTATAATTCAAATTATAACTTGAAGATCTGAGCTTGTAATAGTCAAATACAGAACTTCTAATTGTAAATACAAATTATTAGTGCAAATTATGACTTGAAGATCTGAACTTGTAATTGTCAAATACAGAACTTAAAATTGATAGCCACTAATTATTATTGCAAATTATAACTTGAAGATCTGAACTTGTAATAGTGAATTACAGAACTTAGATTTGTTAAATTCAAATTATTATTTCAAATTATAACTTGAAGATCTGAACTAGTAATTGTCAAATACAGAACTTAAAATTGATAGCTTCTAATTATTATTGCAAATTATAACTTGAAGATCTGAACTGGTAATAGTCAATTACAGAACTTAGATTTGTTAAATTCAAATTAATATTTCAAATTATAACTTGAAGATCTGAACTAGTACTTGTCAAGTACAGAACTTAAAATTGATAGCTTATAATTATTATTGTAAATTATAACTTGAAGATCTGCACTTGTAATAGTGAATTACAGAACTTAGATTTGTTAAATTCAAATTATTATTTCAAATTATAACTTGAAGATCTGAACTTGTAATAGTGAATTACAGAACTTAGATTTGTTAAATACAAATTATTAGTGCAAATTATAACTTGTAAATCTGAACTTGTAATAGGTAAATACAGAACTTCAAATTGTTAAATTAAAACTAAGAATGCAAATAATAATTTGAAGATCTGAACTTGTAATAGTCAAATACAGAACTTCGAATTTTTAAATACAAATTATTAGTGCAAATTATAACTTGAAGATCTGAACTTGAAATAGGTAAATACAGAACTTCGAATTGTTAAATTCAAACTAAGATTGCAAAAAATAATTTGCAGATCTAAACTTGTAATAGTCAAATACAGAACTTCTAATTGTTAAATACAAATTATTAGTGCAAATTATAACTTGTAGATCTGAACTTGTAATTGTCAAATACAGAACTTCTAATTGTTAAATACAAATTATTAGTGCAAATTATAACTTGAAGATTTGAACTTGAAATTGTCAAATACAGAACGTAAAATTGATAGCTTCTAATTATTATTTCAAATTATAACTTGAAGATCTGAACTAGTAATTGTCAAATAAGGAACTTAAAATTGTTAAATACAAATTATTAGTGCAAATTATTACTTGAAGATCTGAACTTGTATTAGGTAAATACAGAACTTCGAATTGTTAAATTCAAACTAAGATTGCAAATAATAATTTGAAGATCTAAACTTGTAATAGTCAAATACAGAACTTCTAATTGTTAAATACAAATTATTAATGCAAACTATAACTTGAAGATCTGAACTTGTAATTGTCAAATACAGAACTTAAAATTGATAGCTTCTAACTATTATTGCAAATTATAACTTGAAGATCTGAACTTGTAATAATGAATTACAGAACTTAGATTTGTTAAATATAAATTATTATTTCAAATTATAACTTGAAGATCTGAACTAGTAATTGTCAAATACAGAACTTAAAATTGATAGCTTCTAATTATTATTGCAAATTATAACTTGAAGATCTGAACTTGGAATTGTCAAATACAGAACTTCTAATTGTTAAATACAAATTATTAGTACAAATTATAACTTGAAGATCTGAACTTGTAATTGTCAAATACAGAACTTAAAATTGATAGCTTCTAATTATTATTGTAAGTTATAACTTGAAGATCTGAACTTGTAATAGTGAATTACAGAACTTAGATTTGTTAAATTCAAATTATTATTTCAAAATATAACTTGAAGATCTGAACTAGTAATTGTCAAATACAGAACTTAAAATTGATAGCTTATAATTATTATTGTAAATTATAACTTGAAGATCTGAACTTGTAATAGTGAATTACAGAACTTAGATTGGTTAAATTCAAATTATTATTTCAAATTATAACTTGAAGATCTGAACTAGTAATTGTCAAATACAGAACTTAAAATTGTTAAATACAAATTATTAGTGCAAATTATCACTTGAAGATCTGAACTTGTAATTGTCAAATACAGAACTTAAAATTGATAGCTTCTAATTATTATTGCAAATTATAACTTGAAGATCTGAACTTGTAATAGTGAATTACAGAACTTAGATTTGTTAAATTCAAATTATTATTTCAAATTATAACTTGTAGATCTGAACTTGTAATTGTCAAATACAGAACTTAAAATTGATAGCTTATAATTATAATTCAAATTATAACTTGAAGATCTGAGCTTGTAATAGTCAAATACAGAACTTCTAATTGTAAATACAAATTATTAGTGCAAATTATGACTTGAAGATCTGAACTTGTAATTGTCAAATACAGAACTTAAAATTGATAGCTTCTAATTATTATTGCAAATTATAACTTGAAGATCTGAACTTGTAATAGTGAATTACAGAACTTAGATTTGTTAAATTCAAATTATTATTTCAAATTATAACTTGAAGATCTGAACTTGTAATAGTGAATTACAGAACTTAGATTTGTTAAATACAAATTATTAGTGCAAATTATAATTTGTAGATCTGAACTTGTAATAGGTAAATACAGAACTTCAAATTGTTAAATTAAAACTAAGAATGCAAATAATAATTTGAAGATCTGAACTTGTAATAGTCAAATACAGAACTTCTAATTGTTAAATACAAATTATTAGTGCAAATTATAACTTGAAGATCTGTACTTGTAATTGTCAAATACAGAACTTAAAATTGATAGCTTCTAATTATTATTGCAAATAATAATTTGAAGATCTGTACTTGTAATTGTCAAATACAGAACTTAAAATTGATAGCTTATAATTATAATTCAGATTATAACTTGAAGATCTGAACTTGTAATAGTCAAATACAGAACTTCGAATTTTTAAATACAAATTATTAGTGCAAATTATAACTTGAAGATCTGAACTTGAAATAGGTAAATACAGAACTTCGAATTGTTAAATTCAAACTAAGATTGCAAATAATAATTTGAAGATCTAAACTTGTAATAGTCAAATACAGAACTTCCAATTGTTAAATACAAATTATTAGTGCAAATTATAACTTGTAGATCTGAACTTGTAATTGTCAAATACAGAACTTCTAATTGTTAAATACAAATTATTAGTGCAAATTATAACTTGAAGATCTGTACTTGTAATTGTCAAATACAGAACTTAAAATTGATAGCTTCTAATTATTATTGCAAATTATAACTTGAAGATCTGAACTTGTAATAGTGAATTACAGAACTTAGATTTGTTAAATTTAAATTATTATTTCAAATTATAACTTGAAGATCTAAACTTGTAATAGTCAAATACAGAACTTCCAATTGTTAAATACAAATTATTAGTGCAAATTATAACTTGAAGATCTGTACTTGTAATTGTCAAATACAGAACTTAAAATTGATAGCATCTAATTATTATTGCAAATTATAACTTGAAGATCTGAACTTGTAATAGTGAATTACAGAACTTAGATTTGTTAAATTTAAATTATTATTTCAAATTATAACTTGAAGATCTGAACTAGTAATTGTCAAATACAGAACTTAAAATTGATAGCTTCTAATTATTATTGCAAATTATAACTTGAAGATCTGAACTTGGAATTGTCAAATACAGAACTTAAAATTGATAGCTTCTAATTATTATTTCAAATTATAACTTGAAGATCTGAACTTGTAATTGTCAAATACAGAACTTCTAATTGTTAAATACAAATTATTAGTACAAATTATAACTTGAAGATCTGAACTTGTAATTGTCAAATACAGAACTTAAAATTGATAGCTTCTAATTATTATTGTAAATTATAACTTGAAGATCTGAACTTGTAATAGTGAATTACAGAACTTAGATTTGTTAAATTCAAATTATTATTTCAAAATATAACTTGAAGATCTGAACTAGTAATTGTCAAATACAGAACTTCTAATTATTAAATACCAGTTATTAGTGCAAATTATAACTAGAAGATCTGAACTTGTAATTGTCAAATACAGAACTTAAAATTGATAGCTTCTAATTATTACTGCAAATTATAACTTGAAGATCTGAACTTGTAATAGTGAATTACAGAACTTAGATTTGTTAAATTCAAATTATTATTTCAAATTATAACTTGAAGATCTAAACTAGTAATTGTCAAATACAGAACTTAAAATTGATAACTTATAATTATTATTGTAAATTATAACTTGAAGATCTGAACTTGTAATAGTGAATTACAGAACTTAGATTTGTTAAATTCAAATTATTATTTCAAATTATAACTTGAAGATCTCAACTTGTAATTGTCAAATACAGAACTTAAAATTGATAGCTTCTAATTTTTATTGCAAATTATAACTTGAAGATCTGAACTTGTAATAATGAATTACAGAACTTAGATTTGTTAAATTCAAATTATTATTTCAAATTATAACTTGAAGATTTGAACTAGTAATTGTCAAATACAGAACTTAAAATTGTTAAATACAAATTATTAGTGCTAATTATCACTTGAAGATCTGAAATTGTAATTGTCAAATACAGAACTTAAAATTGATAGCTTATAATTATAATTCAAATTATAACTTGAAGATCTGAGCTTGTAATAGTCAAATACAGAACTTCTAATTGTAAATACAAATTATTAGTGCAAATTATGACTTGAAGATCTGAACTTGTAATTGTCAAATACAGAACTTAAAATTGATAGCTTCTAATTATTATTGCAAATTATAACTTGAAGATCTGAACTTGTAATAGTGAATTACAGAACTTAGATTTGTTAAATTCAAATTATTATTTCAAATTATAACTTGAAGATCTGAACTTGTAATTGTCAAATACAGAACTTAAAATTGATAGCTTATATTTATAATTCAAATTATAACTTGAAGATCTGAGCTTGTAATAGTCAAATACAGAACTTCTAATTGTAAATACAAATTATTAGTGCAAATTATGACTTGAAGATCTGAACTTGTAATTGTCAAATACAGAACTTAAAATTGATAGCTTCTAATTATTATTGCAAATTATAACTTGAAGATCTGAACTTGTAATAGTGAATTACAGAACTTAGATTTGTTAAATTCAAATTATTATTTCAAATTATAACTTGAAGATCTGAACTAGTAATTGTCAAATACAGAACTTAAAATTGATAGCTTCTAATTATTATTGCAAATTATAACTTGAAGATCTGAACTTGTAATAGTGAATTACAGAACTTAGATTTGTTAAATTCAAATTAATATTTCAAATTATAACTTGAAGATCTGAACTAGTACTTGTCAAATACAGAACTTAAAATTGATAGCTTATAATTATTATTGTAAATTATAACTTGAAGATCTGCACTTGTAATAGTGAATTACAGAACTTAGATTTGTTAAATACAAATTATTAGTGCAAATTATAACTTGTAGATCTGAACTTGTAATAGGTAAATACAGAACTTCAAATTGTTAAATTAAAACTAAGAATGCAAATAATAATTTGAAGATCTGAACTTGTAATAGTCAAATACAGAACTTCTAATTGTTAAATACAAATTATTAGTGCAAATTATAACTTGAAGATCTGAATTTGTAATTGTCAAATACAGAACTTAAAATTGATAGCTTCTAATTATTATTGCAAATAATAATTTGAAGATCTGTACTTGTAATTGTCAAATACAGAACTTAAAATTGATAGCTTATAATTATAATTCAGATTATAACTTGAAGATCTGAACTTGTAATAGTCAAATACAGAACTTCGAATTTTTAAATACAAATTATTAGTGCAAATTATAACTTGAAGATCTGAACTTGTAATAGGTAAATACAGAACTTCGAATTGTTAAATTCAAACTAAGATTGCAAATAATAATTTGAAGATCTAAACTTGTAATAGTCAAATACAGAACTTCTAATTGTTAAATACAAATTATTAGTGCAAATTATAACTTGTAGATCTGAACTTGTAATAGGTAAATACAGAACTTCAAATTGTTAAATTAAAACTAAGAATGCAAATAATAATTTGAAGATCTGAACTTGTAATAGTCAAATACAGAACTTCTAATTGTTAAATACAAATTATTAGTGCAAATTGTAACTTGTAGATCTGAACTTGTAATTGTCAAATACAGAACTTAAAATTGATAGCTTCTAATTATTATTGCAAATTATAACTTGAAGATCTGAACTTGTAATAGTGAATTACAGAACTTAGATTTGTTAAATTCAAATTAATATTTCAAATTATAACTTGAAGATCTGAACTAGTAATTGTCAAATACAGAACTTAAAATTGATAGCTTCTAATTATTATTGCAAATTATAACTTGAAGATCTGAACTTGTAATTGTCAAATACAGAACTTAAAATTGATAGCTTCTAATTATTATTTCAAATTATAACTTGAAGATCTGAACTTGTAATTGTCAAATACAGAACTTCTAATTGTTAAATACCAATTATTAGTGCAAATTATAACTTGAAGATCTGAACTTGTAATTGTCAAATACAAAACTTAAAATTGATAGCTTCGAATTATTATTGTAAATTATAACTTGAAGATCTGAACTAGTAATTGTCAAATACAGAACTTAAAATTGATAGCTTCTAATTATTATTGCAAATTATAACTTGAAGCTCTGAACTTGTAATTGTCAAATACAGAACTTAAAATTGATAGCTTCTAATTATTATTTCAAATTATAACTTGAAGATCTGAACTTGTAATAGTCAAATACAGAACTTCGAATTGTTAAATACAAATTATTAGTGCAAATTATAACTTGAAGATCTGAACTTGTAATAGGTAAATACAGAACTTCGAATTGTTCAATTCAAACTAAGATTGCAAATAATAATTTGAAGATCTGAACTTGTAATAGTCAAATACAGAACTTCTAATTGTTAAAACCAAATTATTAGTGCAAATTATAACTTGAAGATCTGAACTTGAAATTGGCAAATACACAACTTCTAATTATTAAATACAAATTATTAGTGCAAATTATAACTTGTAGATCTGAACTTGTAATTGTCAAATACAGAACTTAAAATTGATAGTTTCTAATTATTATTGCAAATTATAACTTGAAGATCTGAACTTGTAATTGTCAAATACAGAACTTAAAGTTGATAGCTTCTAATTATTATTCAAATTATAACTTGAAGATCTGAACTTGTAATAGTGAATTACAGAACTTAGATTTGTTAAATTCAAATTATTATTTAAAATTATAACTTGAAGATCTGAACTAGTAATTGTCAAATACAGAACTTAAAATTGATAGCTTATAATTATTATTGTAAATTATAACTTGAAGATCTGAACTTGTAATAGTGAATTACAGAACTTAGATTTGTTAAATTCAAATTATTATTTCAAATTATAACTTGATGATCTGAACTAGTAATTGTCAAATACAGAACTTAAAATTGATAGCTTCTAATTATTATTGCAAATAATAACTTGAAGATCTGAACTAGTAATTGTCAAATGCAGTACTTAAAATTGATAGCTTCTAATTATTATTGCAAATAATAATTTGAAGATCTGTACTTGTAATTGTCAAATACAGAACTTAAAATTGATAGCTCATAATTATAATTCAAATTATAACTTGAAGATCTGAACTTGTAATAGTGAATTACAGAACTTAGATTTGTTAAATTCAAATTAATATTTCAAATTATAACTTGAAGATCTGAACTAGTAATTGTCAAATACAGAACTTAAAAGTGATAGCTTATAATTATTATTGTAAATTATAACTTGAAGATCTGAACTTGTAATAGTGAATTACAGAACTTAGATTTGTTAAATTCAAATTATTATTTCAAATTATAACTTGAAGATCTGAACTTGTAATAGAGAAATACAGAACTTCAATTTGTTAAATTCAAATTATTATTTCAAATTATAACTTGTAGATCTGAACTAGTAATTGTCAAATTCAGAACTTAAAATTGATAGCTTCTAATTATTATTGCAAATTATAACTTGAAGATCTGAACTTGTAATTGTCAACAACAGAACTTAAAATGAATAGCTTCTAATTATTATTTCAAATTATAACTTGAAGATCTGAACTTGTAATTGTCAAATACAGAACTTCTAATTGTTAAATACAAATTATTAGTGCAAATTATAACTTGAAGATCTGAACTTGTAATTGTAAAATACAGAACTTAAAATTGATAGCTTCTAATTATTATTGCAAATTATAACTTGAAGATCTGAACTTGTAATAGTGAATCACAGAACTTAGATTTGTTAAATTCATATTATTATTTCAAATTATAACTTGAAGATCTGAACTAGTCCTTGCCAAATACAGAATTTATAATTGATTGCTTATAATTATTATTGTAAATTATAACTTGAAGATCTGAACTTGTAATAGTGAATTATAGAACTTAGATTTGTTAAATTCAAATTATTATTTCAAATCATAACTTGAAGATCTGAACTAGTAATTGTCAAATACAGCACTTAAAATTGATAGCTTCTAATTATTATTGCAAATTATAACTAGAAGATCTGAACTTGTAATTGTCAAATAGAGAACTTAAAATTGATAGCTTCTAATTATTATTTCAAATTATAACTTGAAGATCTGAACTTGTAATAGTCAAATACAGAACTTCGAATTGTTAAATACAAATTATTATTTCAAATAATAACTTGAAGATCTGAACTAGTAATTGTCAAATACAGAACTTAAAATTGATAGCTTATAATTATTATTGTAAATTATAACTTGAAGATCTGAACTTGTAATAGTGAATTACAGAACTTAGATTTGTTAAATTCAAATTATTATTTCAAATTAAAACTTGAAGATCTGAACTTGTAATAGTCAAATACAGAACTTCTAATTATTAAATACAAATTATTTGTGCAAATTTATAACTTGAAGATCTGAACTTGTAATTGTCAAATACAGAACTTAAAATTGATAGCTTCTAATTATTATTGCAAATTATAACTTGAAGATCAGCACTTGTAATAGTGAATTACAGAACTTAGATTTGTTAAATTCAAATTATTATTTCAAATTATAACTTGAAGATCTGAACTAGTAATTGTCAAATACAGAACTTAAAATTGATAGCTTCTAATTATTATTGCAAATTATAACTTGAAGATCTGAACTTGTAATTGTCAAATACAGAACTTCTAATTGTTAAATACAAATTATTAGTACAAATTATACCTTGAAGATCTGAACTTGTAATTGTCAAATACAGAACTTAAAATTGATAGCTTCTAATTATTATTGCAAATTATAACTTGAAGATCTGAACTTGTAATAGTGAATTACAGAACTTAGATTTGTTAAATTCAAATTATTATTTCAAATTATAACTTGTAGATCTGAACTTGTAATTGTCAAATACAGAACTTAAAATTGATAGCTTATAATTATAATTCAAATTATAACTTGAAGATCTGAACTTGTAATAGTGAATTACAGAACTTAGATTTGTTAAATTCAAATTATTATTTCAAATTATAACTTGAAGATCTGAACTTGTAATAGTGAATTACAGAACTTCCATTTGTTAAATTCAAATTATTATTTCAAATTATAACTTGAAGATCTGAACTAGTAATTGCCAAATTCAGAACTTAAAATTGATAAATTAAAACTAAGAATGCAAATAATAATTTGAAGATCTGAACTTGTAATAGTCAAATACAGAACTTCGAATTGTTAAATTCAAATTATTAGTGCAAATTATTACTTGAAGATCTGAACTTGTATTAGGTAAATACAGAACTTCGAATTGTTAAATTCAAACTAAGATTGCAAATAATAATTTGAAGATCTAAACTTGTAATAGTCAAATACAGAACTTCTAATTGTTAAATACAAATTATTAATGCAAATTATAACTTGAAGATCTGAACTTGTAATTGTCAAATACAGAACTTCTAATTGTTAAATACAAATTATTAGTGCAAATTATAACTTGAAGATCTGAACTTGTAATAGTGAATTACAGAACTTAGATTTGTTAAATTCAAATTATTATTTAAAATTATAACTTGTAGATCTGAACTAGTAATTGTCAAATACAGAACTTAAAATTGATAGCTTATATTTATTATTGTAAATTATAACTTGAAGATCTGAACTTGTAATAGTGAATTACAGAACTTAGATTTGTTAAATTCAAATTATTATTTCAAATTATAACTTGAAGATCTGAACTAGTAATTGGCAAATACAGAACTTAAAATTGATAGCTTCTAATTATTATTGCAAATAATAACTTGAAGATCTGAACTTGTAATTGTCAAATGCAGTACTTAAAATTGATAGCTTCTAATTATTATTGCAAATAATAATTTGAAGATCTGTACTTGTAATTGTCAAATACAGAACTTAAAATTGATAGCTTATAATTATAATTCAAATTATAACTTGAAGATCTGAACTTGTAATAGTGAATTACAGAACTTAGATTTGTTAAATTCAAATTATTATTTCAAATTATAACTTGAAGATCTGAACTAGTAATTGTCAAATACAGCACTTAAAATTGATAGCTTCTAATTATTATTGCAAATTATAACTTGAAGATCTGAACTTGTAATTGTCAAATACAGAACTTAAAATTGATAGCTTCTAATTATTATTTCAAATTATAACTTGAAGATCTGAACTTGTAATAGTCAAATACAGAACTTCGAATTGTTAAATACAAATTATTATTTCAAATAATAACTTGAAGATCTGAACTAGTAATTGTCAAATACAGAACTTAAAATTGATAGCTTATATTTATTATTGTAAATTATAACTTGAAGATCTGAACTTGTAATAGTGAATTACAGAACTTAGATTTGTTAAATTCAAATTATTATTTCAAATTAAAACTTGAAGATCTGAACTTGTAATAGTCAAATACAGAACTTCTAATTATTAAATACAAATTATTTGTGCAAATTTATAACTTGAAGATCTGAACTTGTAATTGTCAAATACAGAACTTAAAATTGATAGCTTCTAATTATTATTGCAAATTATAACTTGAAGATCTGAACTTGTAATAGTGAATTACAGAACTTAGATTTGTTAAATTCAAATTATTATTTCAAATTATAACTTGAAGATCTGAACTAGTAATTGTCAAATACAGAACTTAAAATTGATAGCTTCTAATTATTATTGCAAATTATAACTTGAAGATCTGAACTTGTAATTGTCAAATACAGAACTTCTAATTGTTAAATACAAATTATTAGTACAAATTATAACTTGAAGATCTGAACTTGTAATTGTCAAATACAGAACTTAAAATTGATAGCTTCTAATTATTATTGCAAATTATAATTATATTAGTGCAAATTATAACTTGAAGATCTGAACTTGTAATAGTGAATTACAGAACTTAGATTTGTTAAATTCAAATTATTATTTCAAATTATAACTTGAAGATCTGAACTTGTAATTGTCAAATACAGAACTTAAAATTGATAGCTTCTAATTATTATTGCAAATTATAACTTGAAGATCTGAACTTGTAATAGTGAATTACAGAACTTAGATTTGTTAAATTCAAATTATTATTTCAAATTATAACTTGTAGATCTGAACTTGTAATTGTCAAATACAGAACTTAAAATTGATAGCTTATAATTATAATTCAAATTATAACTTGAAGATCTGAACTTGTAATAGTGAATTACAGAACTTAGATTTGTTAAATTCAAATTATTATTTCAAATTATAACTTGAAGATCTGAACTTGTAATAGTGAATTACAGAACTTCCATTTGTTAAATTCAAATTATTATTTCAAATTATAACTTGAAGATCTGAACTAGTAATTGCCAAATTCAGAACTTAAAATTGATAAATTAAAACTAAGAATGCAAATAATAATTTGAAGATCTGAACTTGTAATAGTCAAATACAGAACTTCTAATTGTTAAATACAAATTATTAGTGCAAATTGTAACTTGTAGATCTGAACTTGTAATTGTCAAATACAGAACTTAAAATTGATAGCTTCTAATTATTATTGCAAATTATAACTTGAAGATCTGAACTTGTAATAGTGAATTACAGAACTTAGATTTGTTAAATTCAAATTAATATTTCAAATTATAACTTGAAGATCTGAACTAGTAATTGTCAAATACAGAACTTAAAATTGATAGCTTCTAATTATTATTGCAAATTATAACTTGAAGATCTGAACTTGTAATTGTCAAATACAGAACTTAAAATTGATAGCTTCTAATTATTATTTCAAATTATAACTTGAAGATCTGAACTTGTAATTGTCAAATACAGAACTTCTAATTGTTAAATACCAATTATTAGTGCAAATTATAACTTGAAGATCTGAACTTGTAATTGTCAAATACAAAACTTAAAATTGATAGCTTCGAATTATTATTGTAAATTATAACTTGAAGATCTGAACTAGTAATTGTCAAATACAGAACTTAAAATTGATAGCTTCTAATTATTATTGCAAATTATAACTTGAAGCTCTGAACTTGTAATTGTCAAATACAGAACTTAAAATTGATAGCTTCTAATTATTATTTCAAATTATAACTTGAAGATCTGAACTTGTAATAGTCAAATACAGAACTTCGAATTGTTAAATACAAATTATTAGTGCAAATTATAACTTGAAGATCTGAACTTGTAATAGGTAAATACAGAACTTCGAATTGTTCAATTCAAACTAAGATTGCAAATAATAATTTGAAGATCTGAACTTGTAATAGTCAAATACAGAACTTCTAATTGTTAAAACCAAATTATTAGTGCAAATTATAACTTGAAGATCTGAACTTGAAATTGGCAAATACACAACTTCTAATTATTAAATACAAATTATTAGTGCAAATTATAACTTGTAGATCTGAACTTGTAATTGTCAAATACAGAACTTAAAATTGATAGTTTCTAATTATTATTGCAAATTATAACTTGAAGATCTGAACTTGTAATTGTCAAATACAGAACTTAAAGTTGATAGCTTCTAATTATTATTCAAATTATAACTTGAAGATCTGAACTTGTAATAGTGAATTACAGAACTTAGATTTGTTAAATTCAAATTATTATTTAAAATTATAACTTGAAGATCTGAACTAGTAATTGTCAAATACAGAACTTAAAATTGATAGCTTATAATTATTATTGTAAATTATAACTTGAAGATCTGAACTTGTAATAGTGAATTACAGAACTTAGATTTGTTAAATTCAAATTATTATTTCAAATTATAACTTGATGATCTGAACTAGTAATTGTCAAATACAGAACTTAAAATTGATAGCTTCTAATTATTATTGCAAATAATAACTTGAAGATCTGAACTAGTAATTGTCAAATGCAGTACTTAAAATTGATAGCTTCTAATTATTATTGCAAATAATAATTTGAAGATCTGTACTTGTAATTGTCAAATACAGAACTTAAAATTGATAGCTCATAATTATAATTCAAATTATAACTTGAAGATCTGAACTTGTAATAGTGAATTACAGAACTTAGATTTGTTAAATTCAAATTAATATTTCAAATTATAACTTGAAGATCTGAACTAGTAATTGTCAAATACAGAACTTAAAAGTGATAGCTTATAATTATTATTGTAAATTATAACTTGAAGATCTGAACTTGTAATAGTGAATTACAGAACTTAGATTTGTTAAATTCAAATTATTATTTCAAATTATAACTTGAAGATCTGAACTTGTAATAGAGAAATACAGAACTTCAATTTGTTAAATTCAAATTATTATTTCAAATTATAACTTGTAGATCTGAACTAGTAATTGTCAAATTCAGAACTTAAAATTGATAGCTTCTAATTATTATTGCAAATTATAACTTGAAGATCTGAACTTGTAATTGTCAACAACAGAACTTAAAATGAATAGCTTCTAATTATTATTTCAAATTATAACTTGAAGATCTGAACTTGTAATTGTCAAATACAGAACTTCTAATTGTTAAATACAAATTATTAGTGCAAATTATAACTTGAAGATCTGAACTTGTAATTGTAAAATACAGAACTTAAAATTGATAGCTTCTAATTATTATTGCAAATTATAACTTGAAGATCTGAACTTGTAATAGTGAATCACAGAACTTAGATTTGTTAAATTCATATTATTATTTCAAATTATAACTTGAAGATCTGAACTAGTCCTTGCCAAATACAGAATTTATAATTGATTGCTTATAATTATTATTGTAAATTATAACTTGAAGATCTGAACTTGTAATAGTGAATTATAGAACTTAGATTTGTTAAATTCAAATTATTATTTCAAATCATAACTTGAAGATCTGAACTAGTAATTGTCAAATACAGCACTTAAAATTGATAGCTTCTAATTATTATTGCAAATTATAACTAGAAGATCTGAACTTGTAATTGTCAAATAGAGAACTTAAAATTGATAGCTTCTAATTATTATTTCAAATTATAACTTGAAGATCTGAACTTGTAATAGTCAAATACAGAACTTCGAATTGTTAAATACAAATTATTATTTCAAATAATAACTTGAAGATCTGAACTAGTAATTGTCAAATACAGAACTTAAAATTGATAGCTTATAATTATTATTGTAAATTATAACTTGAAGATCTGAACTTGTAATAGTGAATTACAGAACTTAGATTTGTTAAATTCAAATTATTATTTCAAATTAAAACTTGAAGATCTGAACTTGTAATAGTCAAATACAGAACTTCTAATTATTAAATACAAATTATTTGTGCAAATTTATAACTTGAAGATCTGAACTTGTAATTGTCAAATACAGAACTTAAAATTGATAGCTTCTAATTATTATTGCAAATTATAACTTGAAGATCAGCACTTGTAATAGTGAATTACAGAACTTAGATTTGTTAAATTCAAATTATTATTTCAAATTATAACTTGAAGATCTGAACTAGTAATTGTCAAATACAGAACTTAAAATTGATAGCTTCTAATTATTATTGCAAATTATAACTTGAAGATCTGAACTTGTAATTGTCAAATACAGAACTTCTAATTGTTAAATACAAATTATTAGTACAAATTATACCTTGAAGATCTGAACTTGTAATTGTCAAATACAGAACTTAAAATTGATAGCTTCTAATTATTATTGCAAATTATAACTTGAAGATCTGAACTTGTAATAGTGAATTACAGAACTTAGATTTGTTAAATTCAAATTATTATTTCAAATTATAACTTGTAGATCTGAACTTGTAATTGTCAAATACAGAACTTAAAATTGATAGCTTATAATTATAATTCAAATTATAACTTGAAGATCTGAACTTGTAATAGTGAATTACAGAACTTAGATTTGTTAAATTCAAATTATTATTTCAAATTATAACTTGAAGATCTGAACTTGTAATAGTGAATTACAGAACTTCCATTTGTTAAATTCAAATTATTATTTCAAATTATAACTTGAAGATCTGAACTAGTAATTGCCAAATTCAGAACTTAAAATTGATAAATTAAAACTAAGAATGCAAATAATAATTTGAAGATCTGAACTTGTAATAGTCAAATACAGAACTTCGAATTGTTAAATTCAAATTATTAGTGCAAATTATTACTTGAAGATCTGAACTTGTATTAGGTAAATACAGAACTTCGAATTGTTAAATTCAAACTAAGATTGCAAATAATAATTTGAAGATCTAAACTTGTAATAGTCAAATACAGAACTTCTAATTGTTAAATACAAATTATTAATGCAAATTATAACTTGAAGATCTGAACTTGTAATTGTCAAATACAGAACTTCTAATTGTTAAATACAAATTATTAGTGCAAATTATAACTTGAAGATCTGAACTTGTAATAGTGAATTACAGAACTTAGATTTGTTAAATTCAAATTATTATTTAAAATTATAACTTGTAGATCTGAACTAGTAATTGTCAAATACAGAACTTAAAATTGATAGCTTATATTTATTATTGTAAATTATAACTTGAAGATCTGAACTTGTAATAGTGAATTACAGAACTTAGATTTGTTAAATTCAAATTATTATTTCAAATTATAACTTGAAGATCTGAACTAGTAATTGGCAAATACAGAACTTAAAATTGATAGCTTCTAATTATTATTGCAAATAATAACTTGAAGATCTGAACTTGTAATTGTCAAATGCAGTACTTAAAATTGATAGCTTCTAATTATTATTGCAAATAATAATTTGAAGATCTGTACTTGTAATTGTCAAATACAGAACTTAAAATTGATAGCTTATAATTATAATTCAAATTATAACTTGAAGATCTGAACTTGTAATAGTGAATTACAGAACTTAGATTTGTTAAATTCAAATTATTATTTCAAATTATAACTTGAAGATCTGAACTAGTAATTGTCAAATACAGCACTTAAAATTGATAGCTTCTAATTATTATTGCAAATTATAACTTGAAGATCTGAACTTGTAATTGTCAAATACAGAACTTAAAATTGATAGCTTCTAATTATTATTTCAAATTATAACTTGAAGATCTGAACTTGTAATAGTCAAATACAGAACTTCGAATTGTTAAATACAAATTATTATTTCAAATAATAACTTGAAGATCTGAACTAGTAATTGTCAAATACAGAACTTAAAATTGATAGCTTATATTTATTATTGTAAATTATAACTTGAAGATCTGAACTTGTAATAGTGAATTACAGAACTTAGATTTGTTAAATTCAAATTATTATTTCAAATTAAAACTTGAAGATCTGAACTTGTAATAGTCAAATACAGAACTTCTAATTATTAAATACAAATTATTTGTGCAAATTTATAACTTGAAGATCTGAACTTGTAATTGTCAAATACAGAACTTAAAATTGATAGCTTCTAATTATTATTGCAAATTATAACTTGAAGATCTGAACTTGTAATAGTGAATTACAGAACTTAGATTTGTTAAATTCAAATTATTATTTCAAATTATAACTTGAAGATCTGAACTAGTAATTGTCAAATACAGAACTTAAAATTGATAGCTTCTAATTATTATTGCAAATTATAACTTGAAGATCTGAACTTGTAATTGTCAAATACAGAACTTCTAATTGTTAAATACAAATTATTAGTACAAATTATAACTTGAAGATCTGAACTTGTAATTGTCAAATACAGAACTTAAAATTGATAGCTTCTAATTATTATTGCAAATTATAATTATATTAGTGCAAATTATAACTTGAAGATCTGAACTTGTAATAGTGAATTACAGAACTTAGATTTGTTAAATTCAAATTATTATTTCAAATTATAACTTGAAGATCTGAACTTGTAATTGTCAAATACAGAACTTAAAATTGATAGCTTCTAATTATTATTGCAAATTATAACTTGAAGATCTGAACTTGTAATAGTGAATTACAGAACTTAGATTTGTTAAATTCAAATTATTATTTCAAATTATAACTTGTAGATCTGAACTTGTAATTGTCAAATACAGAACTTAAAATTGATAGCTTATAATTATAATTCAAATTATAACTTGAAGATCTGAACTTGTAATAGTGAATTACAGA
This sequence comes from Cantharis lateralis, assembly GCA_963170105.1. NCBI lineage: Eukaryota > Metazoa > Arthropoda > Insecta > Coleoptera > Cantharidae > Cantharis > Cantharis lateralis. Next base: position 26,978,329 of record OY720627.1, read on the forward strand.
ACTTAGATTTGTTAAATTCAAATTATTATTTCAAATTATAACTTGAAGATCTGAACTTGTAATAGTGAATTACAGAACTTCCATTTGTTAAATTCAAATTATTATTTCAAATTATAACTTGAAGATCTGAACTAGTAATTGCCAAATTCAGAACTTAAAATTGATAAATTAAAACTAAGAATGCAAATAATAATTTGAAGATCTGAACTTGTAATAGTCAAATACAGAACTTCGAATTGTTAAATACAAATTATTAGTGCAAATTATTACTTGAAGATCTGAACTTGTATTAGGTAAATACAGAACTTCGAATTGTTAAATTCAAACTAAGATTGCAAATAATAATTTGAAGATCTAAACTTGTAATAGTCAAATACTGAACTTCTAATTGTTAAATACAAATTATTAATGCAAATTATAACTTGAAGATCTGAACTTGTAATTGTCAAATACAGAACTTCTAATTGTTAAATACAAATTATTAGTGCAAATTATAACTTGAAGATCTGAACTTGTAATAGTGAATTACAGAACTTAGATTTGTTAAATTCAAATTATTATTTAAAATTATAACTTGTAGATCTGAACAAGTAATTGTCAAATACAGAACTTAAAATTGATAGCTTATATTTATTATTGTAAATTATAACTTGAAGATCTGAACTTGTAATAGTGAATTACAGAACTTAGATTTGTTAAATTCAAATTATTATTTCAAATTATAACTTGAAGATCTGAACTAGTAATTGGCAAATACAGAACTTAAAATTGATAGCTTCTAATTATTATTGCAAATAATAACTTGAAGATCTGAACTTGTAATTGTCAAATGCAGTACTTAAAATTGATAGCTTCTAATTATTATTGCAAATAATAATTAGAAGATCTGTACTTGTAATTGTCAAATACAGAACTTAAAATTGATAGCTTATAATTATAATTCAAATTATAACTTGAAGATCTGAACTTGTAATAGTGAATTACAGAACTTAGATTTGTTAAATTCAAATTATTATTTCAAATTATAACTTGAAGATCTGAACTAGTAATTGTCAAAAACAGAACTTAAAATTGATAGCTTTTAATTATTATTGTAAATTATAACTTGAAGATTTGAACTTGTAATAGTGAATTACAGAACTTAGATTTGTTAAATTCAAATTATTATTTCAAATTATAACTTGAAGATCTGAACTAGTAATTGTCAAATACAGAACTTAAAATTGATAGCTTCTAATTATTATTGCAAATTATAACTTGAAGATCTGAACTTGTAATTGCCAAATACAGAAATTAAAATTGATAACTTCTAATTATTATTGCAAATTATAACTTGAAGATCTGAACTTGTAATAGTGAATTACAGAACTTAGTTTTGTTCAATTCAAATTATTATTTCAAATTATAACTTGAAGATCTGAACTAGTAATTGTCAAATACAGAACTTAAAATTGTTAAATACAAATTATTAGTGCAAAATATAACTTGAAGATCTGAACTTGAAATTGTCAAATACAGAACTTAAAATTGATAGCTTCTAATTATTATTGCAAATTATAACTTGAAGATCTGAACTTGTAATTGTCAAATACAGAACTAAAAATTAATAGCTTCTAATTATTATTGCAAATAATAACTTGAAGATCTGAACTTGTAATTGTCAAATGCAGAACTAAAAATTGATAGCTTCTAATTATTATTGCAAATAATAATTTGAAGATCTGTCCTTGTAATTGTCAAATACAGAACTTATAATTGATAGCTTATAATTATAATTCAGATTATAACTTGAAGATCTGAACTTGTAATAGTCAAATACAGAACTTCGAATTGTTTAATACAAATTATTAGTGCAAATTATTACTTGAAGATCTGAACTTGTAATAGGTAAATACAGAACTTCGAATTGTTAAATTCAAAATAAGATTGCAAATAATAATTTGTAGATCTAAACTTGTAATAGTCAAATACAGAACCTCTAATTGTTAAATACAAATTTTTATTGCAAATTATAACTTGAAGATCTGAACTTGTAATTGTCAAATACAGAACTTAAAATTGTTAAATACAAATTATTATTTCAAATTATAACTTGAAGATCTGAACTAGTAATTGTCAAATACAGAACTTCAAATTGTTAAATACAAATTATTAGTGCAAATTATAACTTGAAGAACTGAACTTGTAATAGTGAATTACAGAACTTAGATTTGTTAAATTCTAATTATTATTTCAAATTATAACTTGAAGATCTGAACTAGTAATTGTCAAATACAGAACTTAAAATTGTTAAATACAAATTAATAGTGCAAATTATAACTTGAAGATCTGAACTTGTAATTGTCAAATACAGAACTTAAAATTGCTAGCTTATAATTATAATTCAAATTATAACTTGAAGATCTGAACTAGTAATTGTCAAATACAGAACTTACAATTGATAGCTTATAATTATTATTGTAAATTATAACTTGAAGATCTGAACTTGTAATTGTCAAATACAGAACTTAAAATTGATAGCTTCTAATTATTATTGTAAATTATAACTTGAAGATATGAACTTGTAATAGTGAATTACAGAACTTAGATTTGTCAAATTCAAATTATTATTTCAAATTATAACTTGAAGGTCTGAACTAGTAATTGTCAAATACAGAAGTTAAAATTGATAGCTTCTAATTATTATTGCAAATTATAACCTGAACATCTGAACTTGTATTTGTCAAATACAGAACTTAAAATTGATAGCTTCTAATTATTATTTCAAATTATAACTTGAAGATCTGAACTTGTAATTGTCAAATACAGAACTTAAAATTAATAGCTTCTAATTATTATTGCATATAATAACTTGAAGATCTGAACTTGTAATTGGCAAAGGCAGAACTTAAAATTGATAGCTTCTAATTATTATTGTAAATAATAATTTGAAGATCTGTACTTATAATTGTCAAATACAGAACTTCGAATTGTTAAATACAAATTATTAGTGCAAATTATTACTTGAAGATCTGAACTTGTAATAGGTAAATACAGAACTTCGAATTGTTAAATTCAAACTAAGATTGCAAATAATAATTTGAAGATCTAAACTTGTAATAGTCAAATACAGAACTTCTAATTGTTAAATACAAATTTTTAGTGCAAATTATAACTTGAAGATCTGAACTTGTAATAGTGAATTGCAGAACTTAGATTTGTTAAATTCAAATTATTATTTCAAATTATAACTTGAAGATCTGAACTAGTAATTGTCAAATACAGAACTTAAAATTGATAGCTTCTAATTATTATTGCAAATTATAACTAGAAGATCTGAACTTGTAATTGTCAAATACAGAACTTAAAATTGATAGCTTCTAATTATTATTGCAAATAATAACTTGAAGATCTGAACTTGTAATTGTCAAATACAGAACTTAAAATTGATAGCTTCTAATTATTATTGCAAATAATAATTTGAAGATCTGTACTTGTAATTGTCAAATACAGAACTTAAAATTGATAGCTTATAATTATAATTCAAATTATAACTTGAAGATCTGAACTTGTAAGTGTCAAATACAGAACTTCGAATTTGGTAAATACAAATTATTAGTGCAAATTATGACTTGAGGATCTGAACTTGTAATTGTCAAATACAGAACTTAAAATTGATAGCTTGTAATTATTATTGCATATTATAACTTGAATATCTGAACTTGTAATAGTGAATTACAGAACTTAGATTTGTTAAATACAAATTATTATTTCAAATTATAACTTGAAGATCTGAACTAGTAATTGTCAAATACAGAACTTCAAATTGTTAAATACAAATTATTAGTGCAAATTATAACTTGAAGATCTGAACTTGTAATTGTCAAATAAAGAAATTAAAATTGATAGCTTCTAATTAATATTGCAAATTATAACTTGAAGATCTGAACTTGTAATAGTGAATTACAGAACCTAGATTTGTTAAATTCTAATTATTATTTCAAATTATAACTTGTAGATCTGAACTAGTAATTGTCAAATACAGATCTTAAAATTGTTAAATACAAATTATTAAAGCAAATTATAACTTGAAGATCTGAACTTGTAATTGTCAAATACAGAACTTAAAATTGCTAGCTTATAATTATAATTCAAATTATAACTTGAAGATCTGAACTTGTAATAGTCAAATACAGAACTTCGAATTGTTAAATACAAACTATTAGTTCAAATTATAACTTGAAGATTTGAACTTGTAATTGTCAAATACAGAACTTAAAATTGATAGCTTCTAATTATTATTGCATATTATAACTAGAAGATCTGAACTTGTAATAGTGAATTACAGAACTTAGATTTGTTAAATACAATGTATTATTTCAAATTATAACTTGAAGATCTGAACTTGTAATAGTGAATTACAGAACTTAGATTTGTTAAATTCAAATTATTAGTTCAAATTATAACTTGACGATCTGAACTAGTAATTGTCAAATACAGAACTTAAAATTGATAGCTTATATTAATCATTCAAATTATAACTTGTAAATCTGAGCTTGTAATAGTCAAATACAGAACTTAAAAGTGATAGCTTCTAATTATTATTGCAAATTATAACTTGAAGATCTGAACTTGTAATAGTGAATTACAGAACTTAGATTTGTTAAATTCAAATTATTATTTCAAATTTTAACTTGAAGATCTGAACTAGTAATTGTCAAATACAGAACTTAAAATTGATAGCTTCTAATTATTATTGCAAATTATAACTTGAAGATCTGAACTTGAAATTGTGAAATACAGAAATTAAAATTGTTAGCTTCTAATTATTATTGCAAATTATAACTTGAAGATTTGAACTTGTAATAGTGAATTACAGAACTTAGATTTGTTAAATTAAATTATTATTTCAAATTATAACTTGAAGATCTGAACTAGTAATTGTCAAATACAGAACTTAAAATTGTTAAATATAAATTATTAGTGCAAATTATAACTTGAAGATCTGAACTTGTAATTGTCAAATACAGAACTTAAAATTGATAGCTTCTAATTATTATTGCAAATTATAACTTGAAGATCTGAACTTGTAATAGTGAATTACAGAACTTAGATTTGTTAAATTCAAATTATTATTTCATATTATAACTTGAAGATCTGAACTAGTAATTGTCAAATACAGAACTTAAAATTGATAGCTTCTAATTATTATTGCAAATTATAACTTGAAGATCTGAACTTGTAATTGTCAAATACAGAACTTAAAATTGATAGCTTCTAATTATTATTGTAAATTATAACTTGAAGATCTGAACTAGTAATTGTCAAATACAGAACTTCTAATTGTTAAATACCAATTATTAGTGCAAATTATAACTTGACGATCTGAACTTGTAATTGTCAAATACAAAACTTAAAATTGATAGCTTCTAATTATTATTGTAAATTATAACTTGAAGATCTGAACTAGTAATTGTCAAATACAGAACATAAAATTGATAGCTTCTAATTATTATTGCAAATTATAACTTGAAGATCTGAACTTGTAATAGTGAATTACAGAACTTAATTTGTTAAATTCAAATTAATATTTCAAATTATAACTTGTAGATCTGAACTAGTAATTGTCAAATACAGAACTTAAAAGTGATAGCTTATAATTATATTTGTAAATTATACCTTGAAGATCTGAACTTGTAATAGTGAATTACAGAACTTAGATTTGTTAAATTCAAATTATTATTTCAAATTATAACTTGAAGATCTGAACTTGTAATAGTGAATTACAGAACTTCAATTTGTTAAATTCAAATTATTATTTCAAATTATAACTTGAAGATCTGAACTAGTAATTGTCAAATTCAGAACTTAAAATTGATAGCTTCTAATTATTATTGCAAATTATAACTTGAAGATCTGAACTTGAAATTGTCAACAACAGAACTTAAAATGGATAGCTTCTAATTATTATTTCAAATTATAACTTGAAGATCTGAACTAGTAATTGTCAAATACAGAACTTCTAATTGTTAAATACAAATTATTAGTGCAAATTATAACTTGAAGATCTGAACTTGTAATTGTAAAATACAGAACTTAAAATTGATAGCTTCTAATTATTATTGCAAATTATAACTTGAAGATCTGAACTTGTAATAGTGAATCACAGAACTTAGATTTGTTAAATTCATATTATTATTTCAAATTATAACTTGAAGATCTGAACTAGTACTTGCCAAATACAGAACTTATAATTGATTGCTTATAATTATTATTGTAAATTTAAACTTGAAGATCTGAACTTGTAATAGTGAATTATAGAGAATTATATTAAATAATTATTAAGTAATTGTCAAATACAGAACTTAAAATTGATAGCTTCTAATTATTATTGCAAATTATAACTTGAAGATCTGAACTTGTAATAGTGAATTACAGAACTTAGATTTGTTAAATTTAAATTATTATTTCAAATTATAACTTGAAGATCTGAACTAGTAATTATCAAATACAGAACTTAAAATTGATAGCTTCTAATTATTATTGCAAATTATAACTTGAAGATCTGAACTTGGAATTGTCAAATACAGAACTTAAAATTGATAGCTTCTAATTATTATTTCAAATTATAACTTGAAGATCTGAACTTGTAATTGTCAAATACAGAACTTCTAATTGTTAAATACAAATTATTAGTACAAATTATAACTTGAAGATCTGAACTTGTAATAGTGAATTACAGAACTTAGATTTGTTAAATTCAAATTATTATTTCAAATTTTAACTTGAAGATCTGAACTAGTAATTGTCAAATACAGAACTTAAAATTGATAGCTTCTAATTATTATTGCAAATTATAACTTGAAGATCTGAACTTGTAATTGTGAAATACAGAAATTAAAATTGATAGCTTCTAATTATTATTGCAAATTATAACTTGAAGATTTGAACTTGTAATAGTGAATTACAGAACTTAGATTTGTTAAATTAAATTATTATTTCAAATTATAACTTGAAGATCTGAACTAGTAATTGTCAAATACAGAACTTAAAATTGTTAAATATATTATTAGTGCAAATTATAACTTGAAGATCTGAACTTGTAATTGTCAAATACAGAACTTAAAATTGATAGCTTCTAATTATTATTGCAAATTATAACTTGAAGATCTGAACTTGTAATAGTGAATTACAGAACTTAGATTTGTTAAATTCAAATTATTATTTCATATTATAACTTGAAGATCTGAACTAGTAATTGTCAAATACAGAACTTAAAATTGATAGCTTCTAATTATTATTGCAAATTATAACTTGAAGATCTGAACTTGTAATTGTCAAATACAGAACTTAAAATTGATAGCTTCTAATTATTATTTCAAATTATAACTTGAAGATCTGAACTTGTAATTGTCAAATACAGAACTTCTAATTGTTAAATACCAATTATTAGTGCAAATTATAACTTGACGATCTGAACTTGTAATTGTCAAATACAAAACTTAAAATTGATAGCTTCTAATTATTATTGTAAATTATAACGTGAAGATCTGAACTAGTAATTGTCAAATACAGAACTTAAAATTGATAGCTTCTAATTATTATTGCAAATTATAACTTGAAGATCTGAACTTGTAATAGTGAATCACAGAACTTAGATTTGTTAAATTCATATTATTATTTCAAATTATAACTTGAAGATCTGAACTTGTAATAGTCAAATACAGAACTTCGAATTGTTAAATACAAATTATTAGTGCAAATTATAACTTGAAGATCTGAACTTGTAATAGGTAAATACAGAACTTCGAATTGTTCAATTCAAACTAAGATTGCAAATAATAATTTGAAGATCTGAACTTGTAATAGTCAAATACAGAACTTCTAATTGTTAAAACCAAATTATTAGTGCAAATTATAACTTGAAGATCTGAACTTGAAATTGGCAAATACACAACTTCTAATTATTAAATACAAATTATTAGTGCAAATTATAACTTGTAGATCTGAACTTGTAATTGTCAAATACAGAACTTAAAATTGATAGCTTCTAATTATTATTGCAAATTATAACTTGAAGATCTGAACTTGTAATAGTGAATTACAGAACTTAGATTTGTTAAATTCAAATTAATATTTCAAATTATAACTTGTAGATCTGAACTAGTAATTGTCAAATACAGAACTTAAAAGTGATAGCTTATAATTATATTTGTAAATTATACCTTGAAGATCTGAACTAGTAATTGTCAAATACAGAAGTTAAAATTGATAGCTTCTAATTATTATTGCAAATTATAACCTGAACATCTGAACTTGTAATTGTCAAATACAGAACTTAAAATTGATAGCTTCTAATTATTATTTCAAATTATAACTTGAAGATCTGAACTTGTAATTGTCAAATACAGAACTTAAAATTAATAGCTTCTAATTATTATTGCATATAATAACTTGAAGATCTGAACTTGTAATTGGCAAAGGCAGAACTTAAAATTGATAGCTTCTAATTATTATTGCAAATAATAATTTGAAGATCTGTACTTATAATTGTCAAATACAGAACTTAAAATTGATAGCTTATAATTATAATTCAAATTATAACTTGAAGATCTGAACTTGTAATAGTCAAATACAGAACTTCGAATTGTAAAATACAAATTATTAGTGCAAATTATTACTTGAAGATCTGAACTTGTAATATGTAAATACAGAACTTCGAATTGTTAAATTCAAACTAAGATTGCAAATAATAATATGAAGATCTAAACTTGTAATGGTCAAATACAGAACTTCTAATTGTTAAATACAAATTTTTAGTGCAAATTATAACTTGAAGATCTGAACTTGTAATAGTGAATTGCAGAACTTAGATTTGTTAAATTCAAATTATTATTTCAAATTATAACTTGAAGATCTGAACTAGTAATTGTCAAATACAGAACTTAAAATTGATAGCATCTAATTATTATTGCAAATTATAACTAGAAGATCTGAACTTGTAATTGTCAAATACAGAACTTAAAATTGATATCTTCTAATTATTATTGCAAATAATAACTTGAAGATCTGAACTTGTAATTGTCAAATACAGAACTTAAAATTGATAGCTTCTAATTATTATTGCAAATAATAATTTGAAGATCTGTACTTGTAATTGTCAAATACAGAACTTAAAATTGATAGCTTATAATTATAATTCAAATTATAACTTGAAGATCTGAACTTGTAAGTGTCAAATACAGAACTTCGAATTGTTAAATACAAATTATTAGTGCAAATTATGACTTGAAGATCTGAACTTGTAATTGTCAAATACAGAACTTAAAATTAATAGCTTGTAATTATTAATGCATATTATAACTTGAATATCTGAACTTGTAATAGTGAATTACAGAACTTAGATTTGTTAAATACAAATTATTATTTCAAATTATAACTTGAAGATCTGAACTAGTAATTGTCAAATACAGAACTTCAAATTGTTAAATACAAATTATTAGTGCAAATTATAACTTAAAGATCTGAACTTGTAATTGTCAAATAAAGAAATTAAAATTGATAGCTTCTAATTATTATTGCAAATTATAACTTGAAGATCTGAACTTGTAATAGTGAATTACAGAACCTAGATTTGTTAAATTCTAATTATTATTTCAAATTATAACTTGTAGATCTGAACTAGTAATTGTCAAATACAGAACTTAAAATTGTTAAATACAAATTATTAAAGCAAATTATAACTTGAAGATCTGAACTTGTAATTGTCAAATACAGAACTTAAAATTGCTAGCTTATAATTATAATTCAAATTATAACTTGAAGATCTGAACTTGTAATAGTCAAATACAGAACTTCGAATTGTTAAATACAAACTATTAGTTCAAATTATAACTTGAAGATTTGAACTTGTAATTGTCAAATACAGAACTTAAAATTGATAGCTTCTAATTATTATTGCATATTATAACTAGAAGATCTGAACTTGTAATAGTGAATTACAGAACTTAGATTTGTTAAATACAATGTATTATTTCAAATTATAACTTGAAGATCTGAACTTGTAATAGTGAATTACAGAACTTAGATTTGTTAAATTCAAATTATTAGTTCAAATTATAACTTGACGATCTGAACTAGTAATTGTCAAATACAGAACTTAAAATTGATAGCTTATATTAATAATTCAAATTATAACTTGAAAATCTGAGCTTGTAATAGTCAAATACAGAACTTAAAAGTGATAGCTTCTAATTATTATTGCAAATTATAACTTGAAGATCTGAACTTGTAATAGTGAATTACAGAACTTAGATTTGTTAAATTCAAATTTTTATCTCAAATTTTAACTTGAAGATCTGAACTAGTAATTGTCAAATACAGAACTTAAAATTGATAGCTTCTAATTATTATTTCAAATTATAACTTGAAGATCTGAACTTGTAATAGTCAAATACAGAACTTCGAATTGTTAAATACAAATTATTAGTGAAAATTATAACTTGAAGATCTGAACTTGTAATAGGTAAATACAGAACTTCGAATTGTTCAATTCAAACTAAGATTGCAAATAATAATTTGAAGATCTGAACTTGTAATAGTCAAATACAGAACTTCTAATTGTTAAAACCAAATTATTAGTGCAAATTATAACTTGAAGATCTGAACTTGAAATTGGCAAATACACAACTTCTAATTATTAAATACAAATTATTAGTGCAAATTATAACTTGTAGATCTGAACTTGTAATTGTCAAATACAGAACTTAAAATTGATAGCTTCTAATTATTATTGCTAATTATAACTTGAAGATCTGAACTTGTAATAGTGAATTACAGAACTTAGATTTGTTAAATTCAAATTAATATTTCAAATTATAACTTGTAGATCTGAACTAGTAATTGTCAAATACAGAACTTAAAAGTGATAGCTTATAATTATATTTGTAAATTATACCTTGAAGATCTGAACTTGTAATAGTGAATTACAGAACTTAGATTTGTTAAATTCAAATTATTATTTCAAATTATTATTTCAAATTATAACTTGAAGATCTGAACTTGTAATAGTGAATTACAGAACTTCAATTTGTTAAATTCAAATTATTATTTCAAATTATAACTTGAAGATCTGAACTAGTAATTGTCAAATTCAGAACTTAAAATTGATAGCTTCTAATTATTATTGCAAATTATAACTTGAAGATCTGAACTTGAAATTGTCAACAACAGAACTTAAAATGGATAGCTTCTAATTATTATTTCAAATTATAACTTGAAGATCTGAACTTGTAATTGTCAAATACAGAACTTCTAATTGTTAAATACAAATTATTAGTGCAAATTATAACTTGAAGATCTGAACTTGTAATTGTAAAATACAGAACTTAAAATTGATAGCTTCTAATTATTATTGCAAATTATAACTTGAAGATCTGAACTTGTAATAGTGAATCACAGAACTTAGATTTGTTAAATTCATATTATTATTTCAAATTATAACTTGAAGATCTGAACTAGTACTTGCCAAATACAGAACTTATAATTGATTGCTTATAATTATTATTGTAAATTTAAACTTGAAGATCTGAACTTGTAATAGTGAATTATAGAGAATTATATTAAATAATTATTAAGTAATTGTCAAATACAGAACTTAAAATTGATAGCTTCTAATTATTATTGCAAATTATAACTTGAAGATCTGAACTTGTAATAGTGAATTACAGAACTTAGATTTGTTAAATTTAAATTATTATTTCAAATTATAACTTGAAGATCTGAACTAGTAATTGTCAAATACAGAACTTAAAATTGATAGCTTCTAATTATTATTGCAAATTATAACTTGAAGATCTGAACTTGGAATTGTCAAATACAGAACTTAAAATTGATAGCTTCTAATTATTATTTCAAATTATAACTTGAAGATCTGAACTTGTAATTGTCAAATACAGAACTTCTAATTGTTAAATACAAATTATTAGTACAAATTATAACTTGAAGATCTGAACTTGTAATAGTGAATTACAGAACTTAGATTTGTTAAATTCAAATTATTATTTCAAATTTTAACTTGAAGATCTGAACTAGTAATTGTCAAATACAGAACTTAAAATTGATAGCTTCTAATTATTATTGCAAATTATAACTTGAAGATCTGAACTTGTAATTGTGAATTACAGAAATTAAAATTGATAGCTTCTAATTATTATTGCAAATTATAACTTGAAGATCTGAACTTGTAATAGTGAATTACAGAACTTAGATTTGTTAAATTCAAATTATTATTTCATATTATAACTTGAAGATCTGAACTAGTAATTGTCAAATACAGAACTTAAAATTGATAGCTACTAATTATTATTGCAAATTATAACTTGAAGATCTGAACTTGTAATTGTCAAATACAGAACTTAAAATTGATAGCTTCTAATTATTATTTCAAATTATAACTTGAAGATCTGAACTTGTAATTGTCAAATACAGAACTTCTAATTGTTAAATACCAATTATTAGTGCAAATTATAACTTGACGATCTGAACTTGTAATTGTCAAATACAAAACTTAAAATTGATAGCTTCTAATTATTATTGTAAATTATAACTTGAAGATCTGAACTAGTAATTGTCAAATACAGAACTTAAAATTGATAGCTTCTAATTATTATTGCAAATTATAACTTGAAGATCTGAACTTGTAATTGTCAAATACAGAACTTAAAATTGATAGCTTCTAATTATTATTTCAAATTATAACTTGAAGATCTGAACTTGTAATAGTCAAATACAGAACTTCGAATTGTTCAATTCAAACTAAGATTGCAAATAATAATTTGAAGATCTGAACTTGTAATAGTCAAATACAGAACTTCTAATTGTTAAAACCAAATTATTAGTGCAAATTATAACTTGAAGATCTGAACTTGAAATTGGCAAATACACAACTTCTAATTATTAAATACAAATTATTAGTGCAAATTATAACTTGTAGATCTGAACTTGTAATTGTCAAATACAGAACTTAAAATTGATAGCTTCTAATTATTATTGCAAATTATAACTTGAAGATCTGAACTTGTAATAGTGAATCACAGAACTTAGATTTGTTAAATTCATATTATTATTTCAAATTATAACTTGAAGATCTGAACTAGTACTTGCCAAATACAGAACTTATAATTGATTGCTTATAATTATTATTGTAAATTTAAACTTGAAGATCTGAACTTGTAATAGTGAATTATAGAGAATTATATTAAATAACTATTAAGTAATTGTCAAATACAGAACTTAAAATTGATAGCTTCTAATTATTATTGCAAATTATAACTTGAAGATCTGAACTTGTAATAGTGAATTACAGAACTTAGATTTGTTAAATTTAAATTATTATTTCAAATTATAACTTGAAGATCTGAACTAGTAATTGTCAAATACAGAACTTAAAATTGATAGCTTCTAATTATTATTGCAAATTATAACTTGAAGATCTGAACTTGGAATTGTCAAATACAGAACTTAAAATTGATAGCTTCTAATTATTATTTCAAATTATAACTTGAAGATCTGAACTTGTAATTGTCAAATACAGAACTTCTAATTGTTAAATACAAATTATTAGTACAAATTATAACTTGAAGATCTGAACTTGTAATTGTCAAATACAGAACTTAAAATTGATAGCTTCTAATTATTATTGTAAATTATAACTTGAAGATCTGAACTTGTAATAGTGAATTACAGAACTTAGATTTGTTAAATTCAAATTATTATTTCAAAATATAACTTGAAGATCTGAACTAGCATTTGTCAAATACAGAACTTCTAATTATTAAATACAAGTTATTAGTGCAAATTATAACTAGAAGATCTGAACTTGTAATTGTCAAATACAGAACTTAAAATTGATAGCTTCTAATTATTATTGCAAATTATAACTTGAAGATCTGAACTTGTAATAGTGAATTACAGAACTTAGATTTGTTAAATTCAAATTATTATTTCAAATTATACCTTGAAGATCTAAACTAGTAATTGTCAAATACAGAACTTAAAATTGATAGCTTATAATTATTATTGTAAATTATAACTTGAAGATCTGAACTTGTAATAGTGAATTACAGAACTTAGATTTGTTAAATTCAAATTATTATTTCAAATTATAACTTGAAGATTTGAACTTGTAATTGTCAAATACAGAACTTAAAATTGATAGCTTCTAATTTTTATTGCATATTATAACTTGAAGATCTGAACTTGTAATAGTGAATTACAGAACTTAGATTTGTTAAATTCAAATTATTATTTCAAATTATAACTTGTAGATTTGAACTAGTAATTGTCAAATACAGAACTTAAAATTGTTAAATACAAATTATTAGTGCAAATTATCACTTGAAGATCTGAACTTGTAGTTGTCAAATACAGAACTTAAAATTGATAGCTTCTAATTATTATTGCAAATTATAACTTGTAGATCTGAACTTGTAATAGTGAATTACAGAACTTAGATTTGTTAAATTCAAATTATTATTTCAAATTATAACTTGAAGATCTGAACTTGTAATTGTCAAATACAGAACTTAAAATTGATAGCTTATAATTATTATTGCAAATTATAACTTGAAGATCTGAACTTGTAATAGTGAATTACAGAACTTAGATTTGTTAAATTCAAATTATTATTTCAAATTATAACTTGAAGATCTGAACTAGTAATTGTCAAATACAGAACTTAAAATTGATAGCTTCTAATTATTATTGCAAATTATAACTTGAAGATCTGAACTTGTAATTGTCAAATACAGAACTTCTAATTGTTAAATACAAATTATTAGTACAAATTATAACTTGAAGATCTGAACTTGTAATTGTCAAATACAGCACTTAAAATTGATAGCTTCTAATTATTATTGCAAATTATAACTTGAAGATCTGAACTTGTAATAGTGAATTACAGAACTTAGATTTGTTAAATTCAAATTATTATTTCAAATTATAACTTGAAGATCTAAACTAGTAATTGTCAAATACAGAACTTAAAATTGATAGCTTATAATTATTATTGTAAATTATAATTTGAAGATCTGAACTTGTAATAGTGAATTACAGAACTTAGATTTGTTAAATTCAAATTATTATTTCAAATTATAACTTGAAGATCTGAACTTGTAATTGTCAAATACAGAACTTAAAATTGAGAGCTTCTAATTTTTATTGCAAATTATAACTTGAAGATCTGAACTTGTAATAGTGAATTACAGAACTTAGATTTGTTAAATTCAAATTATTATTTCAAATTATAACTTGAAGATCTGAACTAGTAATTGTCAAATACAAAACTTAAAATTGTTAAATACAAATTATTAGTGCAAGTTATCACTTGAAGATCTGAACTTGTAATTGTCAAATACAGAACTTAAAATTGATAGCTTCTAATTATTATTGCAAATTATAACTTGAAGATCTGAACTTGTAATAGTGAATTACAGAACTTAGATTTGTTAAATTCAAATTATTATTTCAAATTATAACTTGTAGATCTGAACTTGTAATTGTCAAATACAGAACTTAAAATTGATAGCTTATAATTATAATTTTAATTATAACTTGAAGATCTGAGCTTGTAATAGTCAAATACAGAACTTCTAATTGTAAATACAAATTATTAGTGCAAATTATGACTTGAAGAACTGAACTTGTAATTGTCAAATACAGAACTTAAAATTGATTGCTTCTAATTATTATTGCAAATTATAACTTGAAGATCTGAACTTGTAATAGTGAATTACAGAACTTAGATTTGTTAAATTCAAATTAATATTTCAAATTATAACTTGAAGATCTGAACTAGTAATTGTCAAATACAGAACTTAAAATTGATAGCTTCTAATTATTATTGCAAATTATAACTTGAAGATCTGAACTTGTAATTGTCAAATACAGAACTTCTAATTGTCAAATACAAATTATTAGTGCAAATTATAACTTGAAGATCTGTACTTGTAATTGTCAAATACAGAACTTAGATTTGTTAAATTCAAATTATTATTGCAAATAATAATTTGAAGATCTGTACTTGTAATTGTCAAATACAGAACTTAAAATTGATAGCTTATAATTATAATTCAGATTATAACTTGAAGATCTGAACTTGTAATAGTCAAATACAGAACTTCGAATTTTTAAATACAAATTATTAGTGCAAATTATAACTTGAAGATCTGAACTTGTAATAGGTAAATACAGAACTTCGAATTGTTAAATTCAAACTAAGATTGCAAATAATAATTTGAAGATCTAAACTTGTAATAGTCAAATACAGAACTTCTAATTGTTAAATACTAATTATTAGTGCAAATTATAACTTGTAGATCTGAACTTGTAATTGTCAAATACAGAACTTCTAATTGTTAAATACAAATTATTAGTGCAAATTATAACTTGAAGATCTGAACTTGAAATTGTCAAATACAGAACGTAAAATTGATAGCTTCTAATTATTATTTCAAATTATAACTTGAAGATCTGAACTAGTAATTGTCAAATAAGGAACTTAAAATTGTTAAATACAAATTATTAGTGCAAATTATAACTTGAAGATCTGAACTTGTAATTGTCAAATACAGAACTTAAAATTGAGAGCTTCTAATTATTATTGCAAATTATAACATGAAGATCTGAACTTGTAATAGTGAATTACAGAACTTAGATTTGTTAAATTCAAATTATTAGTTCAAATTATAACTTGAAGATCTGAACTAGTAATTGTCAAATACAGAACTTAAAATTGATAGCTTATAATTATTATTGTAAATTATAACTTGAAGATCTGCACTTGTAATAGTGAATTACAGAACTTAGATTTGTTAAATTCAAATTATTATTTAAAATTATAACTTGAGGATCTGAACTTGTAATAGTGAATTACAGAACTTAGATTTGTTAAATACAAATTATTAGTGCAAATTATAACTTGTAGATCTGAACTTGTAATAGGTAAATACAGAACTTCAAATTGTTAAATTAAAACTAAGAATGCAAATAATAATTTGAAGATCTGAACTTGTAATAGTCAAATACAGAACTTCTAATTGTTAAATACAAATTATTAGTGCAAATTGTAACTTGTAGATCTGAACTTGTAATTGTCAAATACAGAACTTAACATTGATAGCTTCTAATTATTATTGCAAATTATAACTTGAAGATCTGAACTTGTAATAGTGAATTACAGAACTTAGATTTGTTAAATTCAAATTAATATTTCAAATTATAACTTGAAGATCTGAACTAGTAATTGTCAAATACAGAACTTAAAATTGATAGCTTATAATTATTATTGCAAATTATAACTTGAAGATCTGAACTTGTAATTGTCAAATACAGAACTTAAAATTGATAGCTTCTAATTATTATTTCAAATTATAACTTGAAGATCTGAACTTGTAATTGTCAAATACAGAACTTCTAATTGTTAAATACCAATTATTAGTGCAAATTATAACTTGAAGATCTGAACTTGTAATTGTCAAATACAAAACTTAAAATTGATAGCTTCTAATTATTATTGTAAATTATAACTTGAAGATCTGAACTAGTAATTGTCAAATACAGAACTTAAAATTGATAGCTTCTAATTATTATTGCAAATTATAACTTGAAGATCTGAACTTGTAATTGTCAAATACAGAACTTAAAATTGATAGCTTCTAATTATTATTTCAAATTATAACTTGAAGATCTGAACTTGTAATAGTCAAATACAGAACTTCGAATTGTTAAATACAAATTATTAGTGCAAATTATAACTTGAAGATCTGAACTTGTAATAGGTAAATACAGAACTTCGAATTGTTCAATTCAAACTAAGATTGCAAATAATAATTTGAAGATCTGAACTTGTAATAGTCAAATACAGAACTTCTAATTGTTAAAACCAAATTATTAGTGCAAATTATAACTTGAAGATCTGAACTTGAAATTGGCAAATACACAACTTCTAATTATTAAATACAAATTATTAGTGCAAATTATAACTTGTAGATCTGAACTTGTAATTGTCAAATACAGAACTTAAAATTGATAGCTTCTAATTATTATTGCAAATTATAACTTGAAGATCTGAACTTGTAATTGTCAAATACAGAACTTAAAGTTGATAGCTTCTAATTATTATTCAAATTATAACTTGAAGATCTGAACTTGTAATAGTGAATTACAGAACTTAGATTTGTTAAATTCAAATTATTATTTAAAATTATAACTTGAAGATCTGAACTAGTAATTGTCAAATACAGAACTTAAAATTGATAGCTTATAATTATTATTGTAAATTATAACTTGAAGATCTGAACTTGTAATAGTGAATTACAGAACTTAGATTTGTTAAATTCAAATTATTATTTCAAATTATAACTTGATGATCTGAACTAGTAATTGTCAAATACAGAACTTAAAATTGATAGCTTCTAATTATTATTGCAAATAATAACTTGAAGATCTGAACTAGTAATTGTCAAATGCAGTACTTAAAATTGATAGCTTCTAATTATTATTGCAAATAATAATTTGAAGATCTGTACTTGTAATTGTCAAATACAGAACTTAAAATTGATAGCTTATAATTATAATTCAAATTATAACTTGAAGATCTGAACTTGTAATAGTGAATTACAGAACTTAGATTTGTTAAATTCAAATTATTATTTCAAATTATAACTTGAAGATCTGAACTAGTAATTGTCAAATACAGAATGTTGCCACGTCAACATTAGAGTTAAAAAATTAATAATAACGAATTGTGAAAATTTTTAATTAGAAGTTTATTTCGATTAAAATAAAAGTTTGTAGTTAACACTTAATACTAAATTATAAACAAATACTAAAACTAATGAAAGGTAATAATCGCATAAAAAATTATATAATATTAAGAATGATGTAAAAAAAAAAACTAATCCCGCATAAATTAACAACCGCATAAAGGTTCCCCGCTGGAACTTGACTTGATGTCGATGAGCGCACGCAAGCAAGTCTCTGGTCGCAGTTTCTTACGCACACTGTTCCTTAAAACTTGCCCTCGTTACGCATAATCCCTTTCCACCAACGCACACATAAAAAACCCACTGAAAAAGTGTGGAAAGAGAATATGCGTAACGAGGGCAAGTTTTAAGGAACAGTGTGCGTAAGAAACTGCGACCAGAGACTTGCTTGCGTGCGCTCATCGACATCAAGTCAAGTTCCAGCGGGGAACCTTTATGCGGTTGTTAATTTATGCGGGATTAGTTTTTTTTTTTACATCATTCATTCAATAAGAGAATATTGAAAATACAAAAAAAGTTAAAAAATACAAAAATATTGAATTCTCAACATCCTCCCGCCACAAAAATGAAAAAAATTCAAAAATACAAGAAAAATAAAGTTCGCATGCAAAATCTTTGTTGAAATACATTAGACATTATTATAATATAAAACTAAACAAATTAACTAGAAAGTAATCGCAGCAATTCGCATTTAAAAAAAATGGTTCAAGTACAAAAATATTTGACCAAATTCGCATACACATAAAAATACAAAGTAAAACCATATAAATTCGTTTACAAAAATTGAAAAAAAAAATTGCAAGAAAATAATAAATCAAATTCTCAAAATAGTTAAAATACAAAGTAATTTTACAATAATTCACATATAAAATACTAAAATTAGAAAATAATTAACCTAATTTGTACAAAAAATTATTAATCCATAGGTAACACACACAATTTTGTAATAGGTCGCGTATAAATACCCTTGGCCGTTTTCACGTCAGCCGAACGTACGCAATTATCACTTTTAGAAGTATTTACTTTAATTACTCGCGCAAGCACCCATTGTTGTGGTGGAATCAACCCATCTTCTTTAATGAGCACCAAAGCTCCTACCTTTAAATTTGATTTTTTAATATGCCATTTTGGTCTTGATTGTAACTGATTTAAATACTCTTTATGCCAACGAGACCAAAATTCTTGTTTTATTTTATATGCTGTTTTCCAAGCGCTTAATCTATTTGCCGGTACCTCTAGCAAATTTATTTCCGGTAACGCAGTCATAGGTTGACCTATTAAGAAATGTCCAGGGCTTAAATATGACAAATCAGAAATGTCTTCGCTTAAAGCATACATTGGCCGACTATTTAAAATTGCTTCTATTTGAATTAATAACGTTGACATTTCTTCAAAAGTTAAAACTGCGCTATTTAATGAACGCTTCAGATGATATTTAACGCTTTTTACAGAAGCTTCCCAGATTCCCCCGTGATGACTAGCTAAAGGTACGTTAAAATTCCAGCTTATCTTGATGTTCACAAAATTATCAATTATTTTTGTTTGATTATATTTATTATTGAATAAATCATAAATTTCTTGTAGTTCGCGATCTGCGCCATGAAATGTTGACTGATTGTCACTTGTTATCGATTCGCAAATTCCACGTCGCCCTATGAATCGTCGTACCGCTGCCAAAAATGATTCTGTGGATAAATCATTAACAAGTTCTATATGTAAAGCTTTAGTAGCTAAACATACAAAGATGCAAATATAGCCTTTTGTTATTAATGATTTTCGAATTCGCGAATTCTTAATTTGGACTGGACCTGCATAGTCCAAACCTACGTTCAAGAACGGACGGATGTAGTTCACACGTTCTTTCGGTAAAGCTGCCATTAATTGGTTGAGACCCGTTGCTCGAAACCTATAGCATTTTACACACTTATTAATTATATTTTTAATGTCCCAACGCGCATTTATCAGCCAGTACCTGAGTCTTAAATTTGCCAAAACACATTTTAATCCAGCATGCAAAAGTCTTTCGTGTTCAGTTTTGATTATTAACTTTGTAACGTAATTCTTTGCTGGAAGTATTATTGGGTGTTTATTTTTAAATGTTAATTTTTCACTTCTTTCAACACGACCCCCAACCCGTAAAAGTTTAGTTTCCGCACAATAAAATGGGTTTAGTGTCTTTAAAGCACTTGATTTTATGACATATGATTCTTCGTTAATGGTCTCATTTTGTAAACATTGAATTTCTCGTTGGAAATGTTGTTTTTGAATAATAAATATAATTTTGTTATGAGCTTCTTCGAGCTCCGTCACTGAAAGAGTACCTAATCGTTTGGTTTCTTTATTTTTCGAATTATCTAACCACCGCTTGGTTATTGCGACAAACCGTACTAATTTACCAAAATTAGAAAATCGCTCAAATAAATCATTTCTTTCTCGCCGTGCAATGTTTGTAGTAGTTTTCCTTTTTCTTTCTTCGTCATTTATGATCTCCAGGTTACTAAATTTTGATTTTGGCCAACACAATTCGCTTTGGTGAAGCCAATTAGGACCTTGGAACCATTCTTTGCAATTTTTTAATTGAACCGGATCTAAACCCCGCGAAACAACATCAGCAATGTTATTTTTTGAATCTACATGTTGCCAAGTGCAATTTTTGGACAACTCGATTATTTCGCAAATTCGATTTCCAACAAAGACACTCAGTTTTGAAACATCACAATTTAACCACGATAAAACAACAGTCGAGTCAGACCATAAATATATTTTGTTTATTTTCAAGTTCAAAGCTTCTTTAACTTTATTTATTAGGCGTGCAAGAATTAACGCACTGCATAGTTCTGCTCTAGGTATCGTTAAAAACTTGATTGGGGTGAGTTTAGTTTTCGACGCCACAAAATTGACAGATATGTCCCCATTACCATAAATCGCTCTAATATATACAACTGCACCCATAGCCCTTTTCGAAGCGTCACAAAAGCCACAAAGCTGTATTATTTTAATATGGTCATTATTACACTTGAAATAATATCGTCTAATTTTAAAATCACGTAATAATTCTAGATTTTCAAAAACTCTTTTTAATTCTAAAATTATGGTTTCCGGTAACTTTTCGTCCCACGCAATATTTTCTATCCAAATACGCTGCATAATTATTTTTAACAAAACTACTGTTGGAGCAAAAAATCCCACGGGATCATAGATGCTAGCTATTTTTGATAAGGCACCTCGCTTAGTGTAGTTTGAAATTTCTCTCATATTTGCTATTGCTACCTGAAAATAATCTTGTTCGGGCGCATAATTTAATCCTAATGTTTTCAGGGAGCAATCATCAGAAATGTTGGGATTTAATGATTCTAAATCTTCATTTGGAATTTCACGCAAAACTTCATTACAATTAGATGCCCATTTATGTAATTTAAAACCACCTTTTGCCATTAACGCAATTAGCTCGTTTTTTAACATAATAAGATCTGCTATAGTGTTTTCACCGCTTAAAAAATCATCCATATAAACGTCATTTTTTGCTACCCGACTTGCTAATGGAAAGTTCAACCCTTCGTCCTTTACCAATTGCAATAATGTGCGACACGCCAAGAAAGGAGCCGCTTTTGTACCGTAACTGACCGTATTCAGCTGCAATACCTTTATATTTTCGGTAGGTGAGTTTCGCCAAAGTATTTGTTGATATTTTCGCTGTTCTGGGAGTAATTCAATGTACCGAAACATTTTTACGATGTCAGCAATTATTACATATTTGTAACTTCTAAACCGCATAATTATATTAAATATTTCCTGCTGTAACACAGGACCTCGCAACATAACATCGTTTAAAGAAAGTTTCTCTTCATTTGATCGCGCACTTGCATCGAATACAACCCTTAACTTAGTTGAAGATTTATCTGGTCGCAAAACTGGATGATGTGGAATAAAATACCCCAATTCGTCTTTATCTTCTGCATTACAATTATTAATAAACTTATTAGGCACTTCTACCGCATGATTTAAATCTAAGTATTCATTAATAAATTGTTTATATTGAACAAATAATTCAGGATTATTTTTGAATCTTTTTTCTAATATAAGAAATCGTTTGAACGCTAAATTGTATGAATTATTGTCTAAATGTTTTAAAAGTTCATTTTTTAACGGAAGTCCTACACTATACTTTCCCATTTTATCCCGATTAAGGTCTCTAACATAGCTATTTTCGCAAAGTTTGTCGTCTGCGCTTAGAACTGGATTTTCTTGCGATTCCAGTTTCCAAAATTTTGTCATAATTTCGCTTAAATTGTTGTATTCTTCCTTGTGCCCATGTAGACTTATTTTGACTAGCGCATTACTGGAGCGCGAAGATTCCGTTGTGTTAATTTTAATAACTTCACCCGAAACGACATAACCGAAAACGGTTTTATACAGCGAAGGTTTATTTTCCCCAAGTTTTATAAATCCGGGACGCACACAACTGAAAAATAAACCCGCACCTATTAAAATGTCTATGTCATTAGTGATATTGAAATAATCGTCCGCAAGATTAATATTTTTTGGAATATTCCAATCGGTAATATTAACACTTTGTGAAGGGATAGGCACAGTAATTTTGTTCATGACAACACAGGAAAGGTCAGCTTCAAAGTTTGTAAACCTTGACCGTATTGTCACATTTACCCCGCTACTTAAATTTAAACCCTTTGCCGCTATGCCCTGCACTTCAATGTTACTTACAAATATTTTAAGATTTAACTTTTTTACCAGATTGTAGCTGATGCAGCTCACCTCACTTGCAGAATCCAGTAAAATTCTTACAGTGTACCACCTTTTGTCTGCACCAAGTACGTTGACGATGGCTGTAGACAGCAATACTTCGTTTTCGATGTTACTTCTTATTCCAACGCTGCACGATGCCGATGAAACACCATTTTCTTCCTTTTCCCTTGAAGTAGCACTGCTTTCACCTATTTCGCTTTTAACTTTAGAGTTATAGTCTATATGAATTAATGTATTGTGGTACTTGGACCCACAAGTTTGGCACTTAAAATTCCGCTTACAGTTAATCGCTAGATGTTTTCCGAAACAAATAAAACACAATTTATTTTCCGCAATAACACCTCTTCTGTCGTGAATTGAATCACTTAAAAATTTAGGGCACTTATTTATGTAGTGATCTTTACCGTCTATAGGACACATCGCGAAATTAGTTGGTTTAACATTGCTTACCGAACAAGTAGTTTTATTCTTAAAAGGACGCGTATTTTCCAAGTTTGTATTTTGAACAGGTACTACTTCGTACGCGTTTACCCGTTTGTCCAAAAAACTTAAAAGTTCATCCAATTTTGGTATTTCACCATTATTGCAAGATTTTTGCACTTCGTAATCGCGCCTAAGCTTTTCATTTAGTTTTTGAATCACTACATAAACAAACTGATAGTTGTTTACATCCATATTAAAATTTTGCAAAGCACTACGTATTTGTTTTATTTTAATAACAAAATCTTTAAGCATAGAGTCATGTTTAATCAAAGGTAAGTTATGCAAGTTACCCATATGCGCATTAATAATTAATTGTGATCGGTCATATCTATCGCACAACGACTTCCAGGCAATCTCATAATTTTCACTTGATACCGCTATATTGTCCACTACCGATAATGCTTCACCTTTTAAATACATTTTTAAATACATAAATTTATGCACCGCTTGCAAAAATTTGTCGTTGTGTATCATTGACACGAAAAGGTCTTTAAAACTAGGCCAGTCTGTATATACACCGCTAAACACATTAATTTTTAAATCTGGGAGCTTTGCTCGTGGAGTATCGAAAGTATATTGTTTATTCACCTGCGTATTTACCGCCGATGCGACACTTGTATTTTGATCATGATTGCGCAATTTTTGTTGAATATCAGCTTTTAGTTTGTGATATCGCTCTTCAAATTCCACACGCTCTGGAATCTCGTCTTCTTCAGCTACCCCAGTTAACAGTTCGATTTCCAACTGTACCTTATCAAACTTTTCGCATAGTTCGGAAAGCTGTTCTGACTTTACGCGCATAATTTCTGTAACTTCGGAGTCCGAATATTCTTGCACAAAAGTAATCATCCTTGTTACGCTTCCTTTTATAACACCTCGCATTCTTTTCAGTACTTTTAAGTGTGTATCTACTGTTGCTGAAGATTCCATTGTTGCACAAAATTATAAACCGCGCGCACTTTTGTATTTAATTCGAAAATTGTTCTTTCCGCAATTTTTATAATCCGTAAATTTTTTCACAATAAGTTATTTTCACCATCCGGTTCGAAGGACCATTTAATGTTGCCACGTCAACATTAGAGTTAAAAAATTAATAATAACGAATTGTGAAAATTTTTAATTAGAAGTTTATTTCGATTAAAATAAAAGTTTGTAGTTAACACTTAATACTAAATTATAAACAAATACTAAAACTAATGAAAGGTAATAATCGCATAAAAAATTATATAATATTAAGAATGATGTAAAAAAAAAAACTAATCCCGCATAAATTAACAACCGCATAAAGGTTCCCCGCTGGAACTTGACTTGATGTCGATGAGCGCACGCAAGCAAGTCTCTGGTCGCAGTTTCTTACGCACACTGTTCCTTAAAACTT
Organism: Cantharis lateralis; assembly: GCA_963170105.1. NCBI lineage: Eukaryota > Metazoa > Arthropoda > Insecta > Coleoptera > Cantharidae > Cantharis > Cantharis lateralis. The sequence continues at coordinate 27,003,757 of OY720627.1, forward strand.
GCCCTCGTTACGCATAATCCCTTTCCACCAACGCACACATAAAAAACCCACTGAAAAAGGGTGGAAAGAGATTCGCGTTTACAAATTAAAGAGAATATTGAAAATACAAAAAAAGTTAAAAAATACAAAAATATTGAATTCTCAACACAGAACTTAAAATTGATAGCTTATAATTATTATTGTAAATGATAACTTGAAGATCTGAACTTGTAATAGTGAATTACAGAACTTAGATTTGTTAAATTCAAATTATTATTTCAAATTATAACTTGAAGATCTGAACTAGTAATTGTCAAATACAGAACTTAAAATTGATAGCTTCTAATTATTATTGCAAATTATAACTTGAAGATCTGAACTTGTAATTGTCAAATACAGAAATTAAAATTGATAACTTCTAATTATTATTGCAAATTATAACTTGAAGATCTGAACTTGTAATAGTGAATTACAGAACTTAGTTTTGTTCAATTCAAATTATTATTTCAAATTATAACTTGAAGATCTGAACTAGTAATTGTCAAATACAGAACTTAAAATTGATAGCTTCTAATTATTATTGCAAATTATAACTTGAAGATCTGAACTTGTAATTGTCAAATACAGAACTTAAAATTAATAGCTTCTAATTATTATTGCAAATAATAACTTGAAGATCTGAACTTGTAATTGTCAAATGCAGAACTAAAAATTGATAGCTTCTAATTATTATTGCAAATAATAATTTGAAGATCTGTACTTGTAATTGTCAAATACAGAACTTATAATTGATAGCTTATAATTATAATTCAGATTATAACTTGAAGATCTGAACTTGTAATAGTCAAATACAGAACTTCGAATTGTTTAATACAAATTATTAGTGCAAATTATTACTTGAAGATCTGAACTTGTAATAGGTAAATACAGAACTTCGAATTGTTAAATTCAAACTAAGATTGCAAATAATAATTTGAAGATCTGAACTTGTAATAGTCAAATACAGAACTTCTAATTGTTAAATACAAATTATTAGTGCAAATTATAACTTGAAGATCTGAACTTGAAATTGTCAAATACACAACTTCTAATTATTAAATACAAATTATTAGTGCAAATTATAACTTGAAGATCTGAACTTGTAATTGTCAAATACAGAACTTAAAATTGATAGCTTCTAATTATTATTGCAAATTATAACTTGAAGATCTGAACTTGTAATAGTGAATTACAGAACTTAGATTTGTTAAATTCAAATTATTATTTCAAATTATAACTTGAAGATCTGAACTAGTAATTGTCAAATACAGAACTTAAAATTGATAGCTTCTAATTATTATTGCAAATTATAACTTGAAGATCTGAACTTGTAATTGTCAAATACAGAACTTAAAATTGATAGCTTCTAATTATTATTTCAAATTATAACTTGAAGATCTGAACTTGTAATTGTCAAATACAGAACTTCTAATTGTTAAATACCAATTATTAGTGCAAATTATAACTTGAAGATCTGAACTTGTAATTGTCAAATACAAAACTTAAAATTGATAGCTTCTAATTATTATTGTAAATTATAACTTGAAGATCTGAACTAGTAATTGTCAAATACAGAACTTAAAATTGATAGCTTCTAATTATTATTGCAAATTATAACTTGAAGATCTGAACTTGTAATTGTCAAATACAGAACTTAAAATTGATAGCTTCTAATTATTATTTCAAATTATAACTTGAAGATCTGAACTTGTAATAGTCAAATACAGAACTTCGAATTGTTAAATACAAATTATTAGTGCAAATTATAACTTGAAGATCTGAACTTGTAATAGGTAAATACAGAACTTCGAATTGTTCAATTCAAACTAAGATTGCAAATAGTAATTTGAAGATCTGAACTTGTAATAGTCAAATACAGAACTTCTAATTGTTAAAACCAAATTATTAGTGCAAATTATAACTTGAAGATCTGAACTTGAAATTGGCAAATACACAACTTCTAATTATTAAATACAAATTATTAGTGCAAATTATAACTTGTAGATCTGAACTTGTAATTGTCAAATACAGAACTTAAAATTGATAGCTTCTAATTATTATTGCAAATTATAACTTGAAGATCTGAACTTGTAATAGTGAATTACAGAACTTAGATTTGTTAAATTCAAATTAATATTTCAAATTATAACTTGAAGATTTGAACTAGTAATTGTCAAATACAGAACTTAAAAGTGATAGCTTATAATTATTATTGTAAATTATAACTTGAAAATCTGAACTTGTAATAGTGAATTACAGAACTTAGATTTGTTAAATTCAAATTATTATTTCAAATTATAACTTGAAGATCTGAACTTGTAATAGTGAATTACAGAACTTCAATTTGTTAAATTCAAATTATTATTTCAAATTATAACTTGAAGATCTGAACTAGTAATTGTCAAATTCAGAACTTAAAATTGATAGCTTCTAATTATTATTGCAAATTATAACTTTAAGATCTGAACTTGAAATTGTCAACAACAGAACTTAAAATGGATAGCTTCTAATTATTATTTCAAATTATAACTTGAAGATCTGAACTTGTAATTGTCAAATACAGAACTTCTAATTGTTAAATACAAATTATTAGTGCAAATTATAACTTGAAGATCTGAACTTGTAATTGTAAGATACAGAACTTAAAATAGATAGCTTCTAATTATTATTGCAAATTATAACTTGAAGATCTGAACTTGTAATAGTGAATCACAGAACTTAGATTTCTTAAATTCATATTATTATTTCAAATTATAACTTGAAGATCTGAACTAGTACTTGCCAAATACAGAACTTATAATTGATTGCTTATAATTATTATTGTAAATTATAACTTGAAGATCTGAACTTGTAATAGTGAATTACAGAACTTAGATTTGTTAAATTCAAATTATTATTTCAAATTATAACTTGAAGATCTGAACTTGTAATAGTGAATTACAGAACTTCAATTTGTTAAATTCAAATTATTATTTCAAATTATAACTTGAAGATCTGAACTAGAAATTGTCAAATTCAGAACTTAAAATTGATAGCTTCTAATTATTATTGCAAATTATAACTTTAAGATCTGAACTTGAAATTGTCAACAACAGAACTTAAAATGGATAGCTTCTAATTATTATTTCAAATTATAACTTGTAGATCTGAACTTATAATTGTCAAATACAGAACTTCTAATTGTTAAATACAAATTATTAGTGCAAATTATAACTTGAAGATCTGAACTTGTAATTGTAAAATACAGAACTTAAAATAGATAGCTTCTAATTATTATTGCAAATTATAACTTGAAGATGTGAACTTGTAATAGTGAATCACAGAACTTAGATTTGTTAAATTCATATTATTATTTCAAATTATAACTTGAAGATCTGAACTAGTACTTGCCAAATACAGAACTTATAATTGATTGCTTATAATTATTATTGTAAATTATAACTTGAAGATCTGAACTTGTAATAGTGAATTATAGAACTTAGATTTGTTAAATTCAAATTATTATTTCAAATCATAACTTGAAGATCTGAACTAGTAATTGTCAAATACAGCACTGAAAATTGATAGCTTCTAATTATTATTGCAAATTATAACTTGAAGATCTGAACTTGGAATTGTCAAATACAGAACTTAAAATTGATAGCTTCTAATTATTATTTCAAATTATAACTTGAAGATGTGAACTTGTAATTGTCAAATACAGAACTTCTAATTGTTAAATACAAATTATTAGTACAAATTATAACTTGAAGATCTGAACTTGTAATTGTCAAATACAGAACTTCGAATTGTTAAATTCAAACTAAGATTGCAAATAATAATTTGAAGATCTGAACTTGTAATAGTCAAATACAGAACTTCGAATTGTTAAATACAAATAATTATTGCAAATTATAACTTGAAGATCTGAACTTGTAATTGTCATATACAGAACTTCTAATTATTAAATACAAATTATTAGCGCAAATTATAACTTGAAGATCTGAACTTGTAATAGTCAAATACAGAACTTCGAATTGTTAAATTCAAATTATTATTGCAATTTATAACTTGAAGATCTGAACTTGTAATAGTCAAATACAGAACTTCGAATTGTTAAATACAAATTATTAGTGCAAATTATAACTTGCAGATCTGAACTTGTAATAGATAAATACAGAACTTCGAATTGTTAAATTCAAACTAAGATTGCAAATAATAATTTGAAGATCTGAACTTGTAATAGTCAAATACAGAACTTCGAATTGTTAAATACTAATTATTATTGCAAATTATAATTTGAAGATCTGAACTTGTAATTGTCATATACAGAACTTCTAATTATTAAATACAAATTATTAGTGCAAATTATAACTTGAAGATCTGAACTTGTAATTGTCAAATACTGAACTTAAAATTGATAGCTTCTAATTATTTATTATTGCAAATTATAACTTGAAGATCTGAACTTGTAATTGTCAAATACAGAACTTAAATTTGATAGCTTCTAATTATTATTTCAAATTATTACTTGAAGATCTGAACTTGTACTTGTCAAATACAGAACTTCTAATTGTTAAATACAAATTATTAGTGCAATTTATAACTTGTAGATCTGAACTTGTAATTGTCAAATACAAAACTTAAAATTGATAGCTTCTAATTATTATTGTAAATTATAACTTGAAGATCTGAATTTGTAATAGTGAATTACAGAACTTAGATTTGTTAAATTCAAATTATTATTTCAAACTATAACTTGAAGATCTGAACTAGTAATTGTCAAATACAGAACTTAAAATTGATAGCTTCTAATTATTATTGCAAATTATAACTTAAAGATCTGAACTTGTAATTGTCAAATACAGAACTTAAAATTGATAGCTTCTAATTATTATTTCAAATTATAACTTGAAGATCTGAACTAGTAATTGTCAAAGACAGAACTTAAAATTGATAGCTTCTAATTATTATGGCAAATTATAACTTGAAGATCTGAACTTGTAATTGTCAAATAAAGAACTTAAAATTGATAGCTTAAAATTATAATTCAATTTATAACTTGAAGATCTGAACTTGTAATAGTCAAATACAGAACTTCGAATTGTTAAATACAAATTATTATTGCAAATTATAACTTGAAGATCTGAACTTGTAATTGTCATATACAGAACTTCTAATTATTAAGTACAAATTATTAGTGCAAATTATAGCTTGAAGATCTGAACTTGTAATTGTCAAATACAGAACTTAAAATTGATAGCTTCTAATTATTATTGCAAATTATAACTTGAAGATCTGAACTTGTAATAGTGAATTACAGAACTTAGATTTGTTAAATTCAAATAATTATTTGAAATTATAACTAGAAGATCTGAACTAGTAATTGTCAAATACAGAACTTAAAATTGATAGCTTCTAATTATTATTCTAAAGTATAACTTGAAGATCTGAACTTGTAATAGTGAATTACAGAACTTAGATTTGTTAAATTCAAATTATTATTTCAAATTATAACTTGAAGATCTGAACTTGTAATTGTCAAATACAGAACTTAAAATTGATAGCTTCTAATTATTATTGCTAATTATAATTTGAAAATCTGAACTTGTAATAGTCAAATACAGAACTTCGAATTGTTAAATACAAATTATTAGTGCAAATTATAACTTGAAGATCTGAACTTGTAATAGGTAAATAGAGAACTTCGAATTGTTAAATTCAAACTAAGATTGCAAATAATAATTTGAAGATCTGAACTTGTAATAGTCAAATACAGAACTTCTAATTGTTAAATACAAATTATTAGTGCAAATTATAACTTGAAGATCTGAACTTGAAATTGTCAAATACACAATTTCTAATTATTAAATACAAATTATTAGTGCAAATTATAACTTGAAGATCTGAACTTGTAATTGTCAAATACAAAACTTAAAATTGATAGCTTCTAATTATTATTGTAAATTATAACTTGAAGATCTGAATTTGTAATAGTGAATTACAGAACTTAGATTTGTTAAATTCAAATTAATATTACAAATTATAACTTCAAGATCTGAACTAGTACTTGTCAAATACAGAACTTAAAATTGATAGCTTATAATTATTATTGTAAATTATAACTTGAAGATCTGACCTTGTAATAGTGAATTACAGAACTTAGATTTGTTAAATTCAAATTATTATTTCAAATTATAACTTGAAGATTTGAACTTGTAATAGTGAATTACAGAACTTATATTTGTTAAATACAAATTGTTATTTCAAATTATAACTTGAAGATCTGAACTAGTAATTGTCAAATACAGAACTTAAAATTGATAGCTTCTAATTATTATTGCAAATTATAACTTGAAGATCTGAACTTGTAATGGTGAATCACAGAACTTAGATTTGTTAAATTCAAATTATTATTTCAAATTATAACTTGAAGATCTGAACTAGTAATTGTCAAATACAGAACTTAAAATTGATAGCTTCTAATTATTATTGCAAATTATAACTTGAAGATTTGAACTTGTAATAGTGAATCACAGAACTTAGATTTGTTAAATTCAAATTATTATTTCAAATTATAACTTGAAGATCTGAACTAGTAATTGTCAAATACAGAACTTAAAATTGATAGCTTCTAATTATTATTGCAAATTATAACTTGAAGATCTGAACTTGTAATTGTCAAAAACAGAACTTAAAATGGATAGATTCTAATTATTATTTCAAATTATAACTTGAAGATTTGAACTTGTAATAGTGAATTACAGAACTTAGATTTGTTAAATTCAAATTATTATTTCAAATTATAACTTGAAGATCTGAACTTGTAGTAGTGAATTACAGAACTTAGATTAGTTAAATTCAAATTATTATTTCAAATTATAACTTGAAGATCTGAACTAGTAATTGTCAAATACAGAACTTAAAATTGATAGCTTCTAATTATTATTGCAAATTGTAACTTGAAGATCTGAACTTGTAATTGTCAACAACAGAACTTAAAATGGATAGCTTCTAATTATTATTTCAAATTATAACTTGAAGATCTGAACTTGTAATTGTCAAATACAGAACTTCTAATTGTTAAATACAAATTATTAGTGCAAATTATAACTTGAAGATCTGAACTTGTAATTGTAAAATACAGAACTTAAAATTGATAGCTTCTAATTATTATTGCAAATTATAACTTGAAGATCTGAACTTGTAATAGTGAATCACAGAACTTAGATTTGTTAAATTCATATTATTATTTCAAATTATAACTTGAAGATCTGAACTAGTACTTGTCAAATACAGAACTTAAAATTGATTGCTTATAATTATTATTGTAAATTATAACTTGAAGATCTGAACTTGTAATAGTGAATTATAGAACTTAGATTTGTTAAATTCAAATTATTATTTCAAATTATAACTTGAAGATCTGAACTAGTAATTGTCAAATACAGAACTTAAAATTGATAGCTTCTAATTATTATTGCAAATTATAACTTGAAGATCTGAACTTGTAATAGTGAATTACAGAACTAAGATTTGTTAAATTCAAATTATTACTTCAAATTATAACTTGAAGATCTGAACTTGTAATAGGTAAATACAGAACTTCAAATTGTTAAATTCAAACTAAGATTGCAAATAATAATTTGTAGATCTGAACTTGTAATAGTCAAATACAGAACTTCTAATTGTAAATACAAATTATTAGTGCAAATTATAACTTGTAGATTTGAACTTGTAATTGTCAAATACAGAACTTAAAATTGATAGCTTCTAATTATTATTGCAAATTATAATTTGAAGATGTGAACTTGTAATAGACAAATACGCAACTTAGCATTGTTAATTACAAATTATGATTGCAAATTATAACTTGAAGATCTGAACTTGTAATAGATAAATACAGAACTTCGAATTGTTAAATTCAAACTAAGATTGCAAATAATAATTTGAAGATCTGAACTTGTAATTGTCAAATACAGAACTTCTAATTTTTAAATACAAATTATTATTGCAAATTATAACTTGAAGATCTGAACTTGTAATTGTCAAATACAGAACTTCTAATTATTAAATACAAGTTATTAGTGCAAATTATAACTAGAAGATCTGAACTTGTAATTGTCAAATACAGAACTTAAAATTGATAGCTTCTAATTATTATTGCAAATTATAACTTGAAGATCTGAACTTGTAATAGTGAATTACAGAACTTAGATTTGTTAAATTCAAATTATTATTTCAAATTATAACTTGAAGATCTGAACTAGTAATTGTCAAATACAGAACTTAAAATTGATAGCTTATAATTATTATTGTAAATTATAACTTGAAGATCTGAACTTGTAATAGTGAATTACATAACTTATATTTGTTAAATTCAAATTATTATTTCAAATTATAACTTGAAGATCTGAACTTGTAATTGTCAAATACAGAACTTAAAATTGATAGCTTCTAAGTATTATTGCAAATTATATCTTGAAGATCTGATCTTGTAATAGTGAATTACAGAACTTAGATTTGTTAAATTCAAATTATTATTTCAAATTATAACTTGAAGATCTGAACTAGTAATTGTCAAATACAGAACTTAAAATTTTTAAATTACTAATTATTAGTGCAAATTATAACTTGAAGATCTGAACTTGTAATTGACAAATACAGAACTAAAAATTGATAGCTTCTAATTATTATTGCAAATTATAACTTGAAGATCTGAACTTGTAATAGTGAATTACAGAACTTAGATTTGTTAAATTCAAATTATTACTTCAAATTATAACTTGAAGATCTGAACTTGTAATTGTCAAATACAGAACTTAAAATTGATAGCTTATAATTATAATTCAAATTATAACTTGAAGATCTGAGCTTGTAATAGTCAAATACAGAACTTCGAATTGTTAAATACAAATTATTAGTGCAAATTATAACTTGAAGATCTGAACTTGTAATAGGTAAATACAGAACTTCAAATTGTTAAATTCAAATTAAGATTGCAAATAATAATTTGAAGATCTGAACTTGTAATAGTCAAATAGAGAACTTCTAATTGTAAATACAAATTATTAGTGCAAATTATAACTTGAAGATCTGAACTTGTGATTGTCAAATACACAACTTAAAATTGATAGCTTCTAATTATTTTTGCAAATTATAACTAGAAGATCTGAACTTGTAATAGTGAATTACAGAACTTAGATTTGTTAAATTCAAATTATTATTTCAAATTATAACTTGAAGTTCTGAACTAGTAATTGTCAAATACAGAACTTAAAATTGATAGCTTCTAATTATTATTGCAAATTATAACTTGAAGATCTGAACTTGTAATAGTGAATTACAGAACTTACATTTGTTAAATTCAAATTAATATTACAAATTATAACTTGAAGATCTGAACTAGTACTTGTCAAATACAGAACTTAAAATTGATAGCTTATAATTATTATTGTAAATTATAACTTGAAGATCTGAACTTGTAATAGTGAATTACAGAACTTACATTTGTTAAATTCAAATTAATATTACAAATTATAACTTGAAGATCTGAACTTGTAATTGACAAATACAGAACTTAAAATTGATAGCTTCTAATTATTATTGCAAATTATAACTTGAAGATCTCAACTTGTAATAGTGAATTACAGAACTTAGATTTGTTAAATTCAAATTATTACTTCAAATTATAACTTGAAGATCTGAACTTGTAATTGTCAAATACAGAACTTAAAATTGATAGCTTATAATTATAATTCAAATTATAACTTGAAGATCTGAGCTTGTAATAGTCAAATACAGAACTTCGAATTGTTAAATACAAATTATTAGTGCAAATTATAACTTGAAGATCTGAACTTGTAATAGGTAAATACAGAACTTCAAATTATTAAATTCAAACTAAGATTGCAAATAATAATTTGAAGATCTGAACTTGTAATAGTCAAATAGAGAACTTCTAATTGTAAATACAAATTATTAGTGCAAATTATAACTTGAAGATCTGAACTTGTAATTGTCAAATAAACAACTTAAAATTTATAGCTTCTAATTATTATTGCAAATTATAACTAGAAGATCTGAACTTGTAATAGTGAATTACAGAACTTAGATATGTTAAATTCAAATTATTATTTCAAATTATAACTTGAAGTTCTGAACTAGTAATTGTCAAATACAGAACTTAAAATTGATAGCTTCTAATTATTATTGCAAATTATAACTTAAAGATCTGAACTTGTAATAGTGAATTACAGAACTTAGATTTGTTAAATTCAAATTAATATTACAAATTATAACTTCAAGATCTGAACTAGTACTTGTCAAATACAGAACTTAAAATTGATAGCTTATAATTATTATTGTAAATTATAACTTGAAGATCTGACCTTGTAATAGTGAATTACAGAACTTAGATTTGTTAAATTCAAATTATTATTTCAAATTATAACTTGAAGATTTGAACTTGTAATAGTGAATTACAGAACTTATATTTGTTAAATACAAATTGTTATTTCAAATTATAACTTGAAGATCTGAACTAGTAATTGTCAAATACAGAACTTAAAATTGATAGCTTCTAATTATTATTGCAAATTATAACTTGAAGATCTGAACTTGTAATGGTGAATCACAGAACTTAGATTTGTTAAATTCAAATTATTATTTCAAATTATAACTTGAAGATCTGAACTAGTAATTGTCAAATTCAGAACTTAAAATTGATAGCTTCTAATTATTATTGCAAATTATAACTTGAAGATTTGAACTTGTAATAGTGAATCACAGAACTTAGATTTGTTAAATTCAAATTATTATTTCAAATTATAACTTGAAGATCTGAACTAGTAATTGTCAAATACAGAACTTAAAATTGATAGCTTCTAATTATTATTGCAAATTATAACTTGAAGATCTGAACTTGTAATTGTCAAAAACAGAACTTAAAATGGATAGATTCTAATTATTATTTCAAATTATAACTTGAAGATCTGAACTTGTAATAGTGAATTACAGAACTTAGATTTATTAAATTCAAATTATTATTTCAAATTATAACTTGAAGATCTGAACTTGTAATAGTGAATCACAGAACTTAGATTTGTTAAATTCATATTATTATTTCAAATTATAACTTGAAGATCTGAACTAGTACTTGTCAAATACAGAACTTAAAATTGATTGCTTATAATTATTATTGTAAATTATAACTTGAAGATCTGAACTTGTAATAGTGAATTATAGAACTTAGATTTATTAAATTCAAATTATTATTTCAAATTATAACTTGAAGATCTGAACTAGTAATTGTCAAATACAGAACTTAAAATTGATAGCTTCTAATTATTATTGCAAATTATAACTTGAAGATCTGAACTTGTAATAGTGAATTACAGAACTTAGATTTGTTAAATTCAAATTATTATTTCAAATTATAACTTGAAGATCTGAACTTGTAATAGTGAATCACAGAACTTAGATTTGTTAAATTCATATTATTATTTCAAATTATAACTTGAAGATCTGAACTAGTACTTGTCAAATACAGAACTTAAAATTGATTGCTTATAATTATTATTGTAAATTATAACTTGAAGATCTGAACTTGTAATAGTGAATTATAGAACTTAGATTTATTAAATTCAAATTATTATTTCAAATTATAACTTGAAGATCTGAACTAGTAATTGTCAAATACAGAACTTAAAATTGATAGCTTCTAATTATTATTGCAAATAATAACTTGAAGATCTGTACTTGTAATTGTCAAATACAGAACTTAAAATTGATAGCTTATAATTATAGTTCAAATTATAACTTGAAGATCTGAACTTGTAATAGACAAATACAGAACTTCGAATTGTTAAATACAAATTATTAGTGCAAATTATAACTTGAAGATCTGAACTTGTAATAGGTAAATACAGAACTTCTAATTGTTAAATTCAAACTAAGTTTGCAAATAATAATTTGAAGATCTGAACTAGTAATTGTCAAATACAGAACTTAAAATTGATAGCTTCTAATTCTTATTGCAAATTATAACTTGAAGATCTGAACTTGTAATTGTCAAATACAGAACTTAACATTGATAGCTTCTAATTATTATTGTAAATTATAACTTGAAGATCTGAACTTGTAATTGTCAAATACAGAACTTAAAATTGATAGCTTCTAATTATTATTTGAAATTATAACTTGAAGATCTGAACTTGTAATTGTCAAATACAGAACTTAAAATTGATAGCTTCTAATTATTATTGCAAATAATAACTTGAAGATCTGTACTTGTAATTGTCAAATACAGAACTTAAAATTGATAGCTGATAATTATAGTTCAAATTATAACTTGAAGATCTGAACTTGTAATAGACAAATACAGAACTTCGAATTGTTAAATACAAATTATTAGTGCAAATTATAACTTGAAGATCTGAACTTGTAATAGGTAAATACAGAACTTCTAATTGTTAAATTCAAACTAAGATTGCAAATAATAATTTGAAGATCTGAACTAGTAATTGTCAAATACTGACCTTAAAATTGATAACTTCTAATTATTATTGCAAATTATAACTTGAAGATCTGAACTTGTAATTGTCAAATACAGAACTTATAATTGATAGCTTCTAATTATTATTGTAAATTATAACTTGAAGATCTGAACTTGTAATTGTCAAATACAGAACTTAAAATTGATAGCTTCTAATTATTATTGCAACTAATAACTTGAAGATCTGAACTTGTAATTGTCAAATACAGAACTTAAAATTGATAGCTTCTAATTATTATTGCAAATTATAATTTGAAGATCTGAACTTGTAATAGACAAATACGCAACTTAGCATTGTTAAATACAAATTGTGATTACAAATTATAACTTGAAGATCTGAACTTGTAATTGTCAAATACAGAACTTAAAATTGATAGCTTCTAATTATTATTGTAAATTATAACTTGTAGTTCTGAACTTGTAATTGTCAAATACAGAACTTAAAATTGATAGCTTCTAATTATTATTGTAAATTATAACTTGAAGATCTGAACTTGTAATAGTGAATTACAGAACTTAGATTTGTTAAATTCAAATTATTATTTCAAATTATAACTTGAAGATCTGAACTAGTAATTGTCAAATACAGAACTTAAAATTGATAGCTTCTAATTATTATTGCAAATAATAACTTGAAGATCTGTACTTGTAATTGTCAAATACAGAACTTAAAATTGATAGCTTATAATTATAGTTCAAATTATAACTTGAAGATCTGAACTTGTAATAGACAAATACAGAACTTCGAATTGTTAAATACAAATTATTAGTGCAAATTATAACTTGAAGATCTGAACTTGTAATAGGTAAATACAGAACTTCTAATTGTTAAATTCAAACTAAGATTGCAAATAAAAATTTGAAGAGCTGAACTAGTAATTGTCAAATACAGAACTTAAAATTGATAGCTTCTAATTATTATTGCAAATTATAACTTGAAGATCTGAACTTGTAATTGTCAAATACACAACTTAACATTGATAGCTTCTAATTATTATTGTAAATTATAACTTGAAGATCTGAACTTGTAATTGTCAAATACAGAACTTAAAATTGATAGCTTCTAATTATTATTTGAAATTATAACTTGAAGATCTGAACTTGTAATTGTCAAATACAGAACTTCGAATTGTTAAATACAAATTATTAGTGCAAATTATAACTTGAAGATCTGAACTTGTAATAGGTAAATACAGAACTTCTAATTGTTAAATTCAAACTAAGATTGCAAATAATAATTTGAAGATCTGAACTTGTAATTGTCAAATACAGAACTTAAAATTGATAGCTTCTAATTATTATTGTAAATTATAACTTGAAGATCTGAACTTGTAATTGTCAAATACAGAACTTAACATTGATAGCTTCTAATTATTATTGTAAATTATAACTTGAAGATCTGAACTAGTAATTGTCAAATACAGAACTTAAAATTGATAGCTTCTAATTATTATTGTAAATTATAACTTGAAGATCTGAACTTGTAATTGTCAAATACAGAACTTAAAATTGATGGCTTCTAATTATTATTGCAACTAATAACTTGAAGATCTGAACTTGTAATTGTCATATACAGAACTAATAATTGATAGCTTCTAATTATTATTGCAAATAATAACTTGAAGATCTTAACTTGTAATTGTCAAATATAGAACTTAAAATTGATAGCTTCTAATTATTATTGCAAATTATAACTTGAAGTTCTGAACTTGTAATTGTCAAATACAGAACTTACAATTGATAGCTTCTAATTATTATTGCAAATTATAATTTGAAGATGTGAACTTGTAATAGACAATTACGCAACTTAGCATTGTTAAATACAAATTATGATTGCAAATTAAAACTTGAAGATCTGAACTAGTAATTGTCAAATGCAGAACTAAAATTGATAGCTTATAATTATAATTCAAATTATAACTTGAAGATCTGAACTTGTAATAGTGAATTACAGAACTTAGATTTGTTAAATTCAAATTATTATTTCAAATTATAACTTGAAGATCTGAACTTGTAATTGTCAAATACAGAACTCCTAATTGTTAAATACAAATTATTAGTGCAAATTATAACTTGAAGATCTGAACTAGTAATTGTCAAATACAGAACTTAAAATTGATAGCTTCTAATTATTATTGCAAATTATAACTTGAAAATCTGAACTTGTAATTGTCAAATACAGAACTTAAAATTGATAGCTTCTAATTATTATTTCAAATTATAACGTGAAGATCTGAACTTGCAATTGTCAAATACAGAACTTAAAATTGATAGCTTCTAATTATTATTGCAAATTATAACTTGAAGATCTGAACTTGTAATTGTCAAATACAGAACTTCTAATTGTTAAATACAAATTATTAGTGCAAATTATAACTTGAAGATCTGAACTTGTAATTGTCAAATACAGAACTTAAAATTGATAGCTTCTAATTATTATTGTAAATTATAACTAGAAGATCTGAACTTGTAATAGTGAATTACAGAACTTAGATTTGTTAAATTCAAATTATTATTTCAAATTATAACTTGAAGATCTGAACTAGTAATTGTCAAATACAGAACTTAAAATTGATAGCTTCCAATTATTATTGCAAATTATAACTTGAAGATCTGAACTTGTAATTGTCAAATACAGAACTTAAAATTGATAGCTTCTAATTATTATTGTAAATTATAACTTGAAGTTCTGAACTTGTAATTGTCAAATACAGAACTTAAAATTGATAGCTTCTAATTATTATTGCAAATAATAACTTGAAGATCTGAACTTGTAATTGTCAAATGCAGAACTTAAAATTGATAGCTTCTAATTATTATTGCAAATAATAATTTGAAGATCTGTACTTGTAATTGTCAAATACAGAACTTAAAATTGATAGCTTATAATAATAATTCAAATTATAACTTGAAGATCTGAACTTGTAATAGTCAAATACAGAACTTCGAATTGTTAAATACAAATTATTAGTGCAAATTATAACTTGAAGATCTGAACTTGTAATAGGTAAATACAGAACTTCGAATTGTTAAATTCAACCTAAGATTGCAAATAATAATTTGAAGATCTGAACTTGTAATAGTCAAATACAGAACTTAAAATTGATAGCTTCTAATTATTATTGCAAATTATAACTTGAAGATCTGAACTTGTAATTGTCAAATACAAAACCTCAAATTGATAGCTTCTAATTATTATTGTAAATTATAACTTGAAGATCTGAACTAGTAATTGTCAAATACAGAACTTAAAATTGATAGCTTCTAATTATTATTGCAAATTATAACTTGAACATCTGAACCTGTAATTGTCAAATACAGAACTTAAAATTGATAGCTTCTAATTATTATTTCAAATTATAACTTGAAGATCCGAACTTGTAATTGTCAAATACAGAACTTAAAATTGATAGCTTCTAATTATTATTGCAAATAATAACTTGAAGATCTGTACTTGTAATTGTCAAATACAGAACTTAAAATTGATAGCTTATAATTATAGTTCAAATTATAGCTTGAAGATCTGAACTTGTAATAGACAAATACAGAACTTCGAATTGTTAAATACAAATTATTAGTGCAAATTATAACTTGAAGATCTGAACTTGTAATTGTCAAATACAGAACTTAAAATTGATAGCTTCTAATTATTATTGTAAATTATAACTTGAAGATCTGAACTAGTAATTGTCAAATACAGAACTTATAATTGATAGCTTCTAATTATTATTGCAAATAATAACTTGAAGATCTGTACTTGTAATTGTCAAATACAGAACTTAAAATTGATAGCTTATAATTATAGTTCAAATTATAACTTGAAGATCTGAACTTGTAATAGGTAAATACAGAACTTCTAATTATTAAATTCAAACTAAGATTGCAAATAATAATTTGAAGATCTGAACTAGTAATTGTCAAATACAGAACTTAAAATTGATAGCTTCTAATTATTATTGCAAATTATAACTTGAAGATCTGAACTTGTAATTGTCAAATACAGAACTTAACATTGATAGCTTCTAATTATTATTGTAAATTATAACTTGAAGATCTGAACTTGTAATTGTCAAATACAGAACTTAAAATTGATAGCTTCTAATTATTATTGTAAATTATAACTTGAAGATCTGAACTTGTAATTGTCAAATACAGAACTTAAAATTGATAGCTTCTAATTATTATTGCAACTAATAACTTGAAGATCTGAACTTGTAATTGTCAAATACAGAACTAATAATTGATAGCTTCTAATTATTATTGCAAATAATAACTTGAAGATCTGAACTTGTAATTGTCAAATATAGAACTTAAAATTGATAGCTTCTAATTATTATTGCAAATTATAACTTGAAGTTCTGAACTTGTAATTGTCAAATACAGAACTTACAATTGATAGCTTCTAATTATTATTGCAAATTATAATTTGAAGATGTGAACTTGTAATAGACAAATACGCAACTTAGCATTGTTAAATACAAATTATGATTGCAAATTAAAACTTGAAGATCTGAACTAGTAATTGTCAAATACAGAACTAAAATTGATAGCTTATAATTATAATTCAAATTATAACTTGAAGATCTGAACTTGTAATAGGTAAATACAGAACTTCAAATTGTTAAATTCAAATTAAGATTGCAAATAATAATTTGAAGATCTGAACTTGTAATAGTCAAATAGAGAACTTCTAATTGTAAATACAAATTATTAGTGCAAATTATAACTTGAAGATCTGAACTTGTGATTGTCAAATACACAACTTAAAATTGATAGCTTCTAATTATTTTTGCAAATTATAACTAGAAGATCTGAACTTGTAATAGTGAATTACAGAACTTAGATTTGTTAAATTCAAATTATTATTTCAAATTATAACTTGAAGTTCTGAACTAGTAATTGTCAAATACAGAACTTAAAATTGATAGCTTCTAATTATTATTGCAAATTATAACTTGAAGATCTGAACTTGTAATAGTGAATTACAGAACTTACATTTGTTAAATTCAAATTAATATTACAAATTATAACTTGAAGATCTGAACTAGTACTTGTCAAATACAGAACTTAAAATTGATAGCTTATAATTATTATTGTAAATTATAACTTGAAGATCTGAACTTGTAATAGTGAATTACAGAACTTACATTTGTTAAATTCAAATTAATATTACAAATTATAACTTGAAGATCTGAACTTGTAATTGACAAATACAGAACTTAAAATTGATAGCTTCTAATTATTATTGCAAATTATAACTTGAAGATCTCAACTTGTAATAGTGAATTACAGAACTTAGATTTGTTAAATTCAAATTATTACTTCAAATTATAACTTGAAGATCTGAACTTGTAATTGTCAAATACAGAACTTAAAATTGATAGCTTATAATTATAATTCAAATTATAACTTGAAGATCTGAGCTTGTAATAGTCAAATACAGAACTTCGAATTGTTAAATACAAATTATTAGTGCAAATTATAACTTGAAGATCTGAACTTGTAATAGGTAAATACAGAACTTCAAATTATTAAATTCAAACTAAGATTGCAAATAATAATTTGAAGATCTGAACTTGTAATAGTCAAATAGAGAACTTCTAATTGTAAATACAAATTATTAGTGCAAATTATAACTTGAAGATCTGAACTTGTAATTGTCAAATAAACAACTTAAAATTTATAGCTTCTAATTATTATTGCAAATTATAACTAGAAGATCTGAACTTGTAATAGTGAATTACAGAACTTAGATATGTTAAATTCAAATTATTATTTCAAATTATAACTTGAAGTTCTGAACTAGTAATTGTCAAATACAGAACTTAAAATTGATAGCTTCTAATTATTATTGCAAATTATAACTTAAAGATCTGAACTTGTAATAGTGAATTACAGAACTTAGATTTGTTAAATTCAAATTAATATTACAAATTATAACTTCAAGATCTGAACTAGTACTTGTCAAATACAGAACTTAAAATTGATAGCTTATAATTATTATTGCAAATTATAACTTGAAGATCTGACCTTGTAATAGTGAATTACAGAACTTAGATTTGTTAAATTCAAATTATTATTTCAAATTATAACTTGAAGATTTGAACTTGTAATAGTGAATTACAGAACTTATATTTGTTAAATACAAATTGTTATTTCAAATTATAACTTGAAGATCTGAACTAGTAATTGTCAAATACAGAACTTAAAATTGATAGCTTCTAATTATTATTGCAAATTATAACTTGAAGATCTGAACTTGTAATGGTGAATCACAGAACTTAGATTTGTTAAATTCAAATTATTATTTCAAATTATAACTTGAAGATCTGAACTAGTAATTGTCAAATTCAGAACTTAAAATTGATAGCTTCTAATTATTATTGCAAATTATAACTTGAAGATTTGAACTTGTAATAGTGAATCACAGAACTTAGATTTGTTAAATTCAAATTATTATTTCAAATTATAACTTGAAGATCTGAACTAGTAATTGTCAAATACAGAACTTAAAATTGATAGCTTCTAATTATTATTGCAAATTATAACTTGAAGATCTGAACTTGTAATTGTCAAAAACAGAACTTAAAATGGATAGATTCTAATTATTATTTCAAATTATAACTTGAAGATCTGAACTTGTAATAGTGAATTACAGAACTTAGATTTGTTAAATTCAAATTATTATTTCAAATTATAACTTGAAGATCTGAACTTGTAATAGTGAATCACAGAACTTAGATTTGATAAATTCATATTATTATTTCAAATTATAACTTGAAGATCTGAACTAGTACTTGTCAAATACAGAACTTAAAATTGATTGCTTATAATTATTATTGTAAATTATAACTTGAAGATCTGAACTTGTAATAGTGAATTATAGAACTTAGATTTATTAAATTCAAATTATTATTTCAAATTATAACTTGAAGATCTGAACTAGTAATTGTCAAATACAGAACTTAAAATTGATAGCTTCTAATTATTATTGCAAATTATAACTTGAAGATCTGAACTTGTAATAGTGAATTACAGAACTTAGATTTGTTAAATTCAAATTATTATTTCAAATTATAACTTGAAGATCTGAACTTGTAATAGTGAATCACAGAACTTAGATTTGTTAAATTCATATTATTATTTCAAATTATAACTTGAAGATCTGAACTAGTACTTGTCAAATACAGAACTTAAAATTGATTGCTTATAATTATTATTGTAAATTATAACTTGAAGATCTGAACTTGTAATAGTGAATTATAGAACTTAGATTTATTAAATTCAAATTATTATTTCAAATTATAACTTGAAGATCTGAACTAGTAATTGTCAAATACAGAACTTAAAATTGATAGCTTCTAATTATTATTGCAAATAATAACTTGAAGATCTGTACTTGTAATTGTCAAATACAGAACTTAAAATTGATAGCTTATAATTATAGTTCAAATTATAACTTGAAGATCTGAACTTGTAATAGACAAATACAGAACTTCGAATTGTTAAATACAAATTATTAGTGCAAATTATAACTTGAAGATCTGAACTTGTAATAGGTAAATACAGAACTTCTAATTGTTAAATTCAAACTAAGTTTGCAAATAATAATTTGAAGATCTGAACTAGTAATTGTCAAATACAGAACTTAAAATTGATAGCTTCTAATTCTTATTGCAAATTATAACTTGAAGATCTGAACTTGTAATTGTCAAATACAGAACTTAACATTGATAGCTTCTAATTATTATTGTAAATTATAACTTGAAGATCTGAACTTGTAATTGTCAAATACAGAACTTAAAATTGATAGCTTCTAATTATTATTTGAAATTATAACTTGAAGATCTGAACTTGTAATTGTCAAATACAGAACTTAAAATTGATAGCTTCTAATTATTATTGCAAATAATAACTTGAAGATCTGTACTTGTAATTGTCAAATACAGAACTTAAAATTGATAGCTGATAATTATAGTTCAAATTATAACTTGAAGATCTGAACTTGTAATAGACAAATACAGAACTTCGAATTGTTAAATACAAATTATTAGTGCAAATTATAACTTGAAGATCTGAACTTGTAATAGGTAAATACAGAACTTCTAATTGTTAAATTCAAACTAAGATTGCAAATAATAATTTGAAGATCTGAACTAGTAATTGTCAAATACAGACCTTAAAATTGATAACTTCTAATTATTATTGCAAATTATAACTTGAAGATCTGAACTTGTAATTGTCAAATACAGAACTTATAATTGATAGCTTCTAATTATTATTGTAAATTATAACTTGAAGATCTGAACTTGTAATTGTCAAATACAGAACTTAAAATTGATAGCTTCTAATTATTATTGCAACTAATAACTTGAAGATCTGAACTTGTAATTGTCAAATACAGAACTTAAAATTGATAGCTTCTAATTATTATTGCAAATTATAATTTGAAGATCTGAACTTGTAATAGACAAATACGCAACTTAGCATTGTTAAATACAAATTGTGATTACAAATTATAACTTGAAGATCTGAACTTGTAATTGTCAAATACAGAACTTAAAATTGATAGCTTCTAATTATTATTGTAAATTATAACTTGTAGTTCTGAACTTGTAATTGTCAAATACAGAACTTAAAATTGATAGCTTCTAATTATTATTGTAAATTATAACTTGAAGATCTGAACTTGTAATAGTGAATTACAGAACTTAGATTTGTTAAATTCAAATTATTATTTCAAATTATAACTTGAAGATCTGAACTAGTAATTGTCAAATACAGAACTTAAAATTGATAGCTTCTAATTATTATTGCAAATAATAACTTGAAGATCTGTACTTGTAATTGTCAAATACAGAACTTAAAATTGATAGCTTATAATTATAGTTCAAATTATAACTTGAAGATCTGAACTTGTAATAGACAAATACAGAACTTCGAATTGTTAAATACAAATTATTAGTGCAAATTATAACTTGAAGATCTGAACTTGTAATAGGTAAATACAGAACTTCTAATTGTTAAATTCAAACTAAGATTGCAAATAAAAATTTGAAGAGCTGAACTAGTAATTGTCAAATACAGAACTTAAAATTGATAGCTTCTAATTATTATTGCAAATTATAACTTGAAGATCTGAACTTGTAATTGTCAAATACACAACTTAACATTGATAGCTTCTAATTATTATTGTAAATTATAACTTGAAGATCTGAACTTGTAATTGTCAAATACAGAACTTAAAATTGATAGCTTCTAATTATTATTTGAAATTATAACTTGAAGATCTGAACTTGTAATTGTCAAATACAGAACTTCGAATTGTTAAATACAAATTATTAGTGCAAATTATAACTTGAAGATCTGAACTTGTAATAGGTAAATACAGAACTTCTAATTGTTAAATTCAAACTAAGATTGCAAATAATAATTTGAAGATCTGAACTTGTAATTGTCAAATACAGAACTTAAAATTGATAGCTTCTAATTATTATTGTAAATTATAACTTGAAGATCTGAACTTGTAATTGTCAAATACAGAACTTAACATTGATAGCTTCTAATTATTATTGTAAATTATAACTTGAAGATCTGAACTAGTAATTGTCAAATACAGAACTTAAAATTGATAGCTTCTAATTATTATTGTAAATTATAACTTGAAGATCTGAACTTGTAATTGTCAAATACAGAACTTAAAATTGA
This sequence comes from Cantharis lateralis, assembly GCA_963170105.1. Lineage (NCBI taxonomy): Eukaryota > Metazoa > Arthropoda > Insecta > Coleoptera > Cantharidae > Cantharis > Cantharis lateralis. Next base: position 27,026,018 of record OY720627.1, read on the forward strand.
TGGCTTCTAATTATTATTGCAACTAATAACTTGAAGATCTGAACTTGTAATTGTCATATACAGAACTAATAATTGATAGCTTCTAATTATTATTGCAAATAATAACTTTAAGATCTTAACTTGTAATTGTCAAATATAGAACTTAAAATTGATAGCTTCTAATTATTATTGCAAATTATAACTTGAAGTTCTGAACTTGTAATTGTCAAATACAGAACTTACAATTGATAGCTTCTAATTATTATTGCAAATTATAATTTGAAGATGTGAACTTGTAATAGACAATTACGCAACTTAGCATTGTTAAATACAAATTATGATTGCAAATTAAAACTTGAAGATCTGAACTAGTAATTGTCAAATGCAGAACTAAAATTGATAGCTTATAATTATAATTCAAATTATAACTTGAAGATCTGAACTTGTAATAGTGAATTACAGAACTTAGATTTGTTAAATTCAAATTATTATTTCAAATTATAACTTGAAGATCTGAACTTGTAATTGTCAAATACAGAACTCCTAATTGTTAAATACAAATTATTAGTGCAAATTATAACTTGAAGATCTGAACTAGTAATTGTCAAATACAGAACTTAAAATTGATAGCTTCTAATTATTATTGCAAATTATAACTTGAAAATCTGAACTTGTAATTGTCAAATACAGAACTTAAAATTGATAGCTTCTAATTATTATTTCAAATTATAACGTGAAGATCTGAACTTGCAATTGTCAAATACAGAACTTAAAATTGATAGCTTCTAATTATTATTGCAAATTATAACTTGAAGATCTGAACTTGTAATTGTCAAATACAGAACTTCTAATTGTTAAATACAAATTATTAGTGCAAATTATAACTTGAAGATCTGAACTTGTAATTGTCAAATACAGAACTTAAAATTGATAGCTTCTAATTATTATTGTAAATTATAACTAGAAGATCTGAACTTGTAATAGTGAATTACAGAACTTAGATTTGTTAAATTCAAATTATTATTTCAAATTATAACTTGAAGATCTGAACTAGTAATTGTCAAATACAGAACTTAAAATTGATAGCTTCCAATTATTATTGCAAATTATAACTTGAAGATCTGAACTTGTAATTGTCAAATACAGAACTTAAAATTGATAGCTTCTAATTATTATTGTAAATTATAACTTGAAGTTCTGAACTTGTAATTGTCAAATACAGAACTTAAAATTGATAGCTTCTAATTATTATTGCAAATAATAACTTGAAGATCTGAACTTGTAATTGTCAAATGCAGAACTTAAAATTGATAGCTTCTAATTATTATTGCAAATAATAATTTGAAGATCTGTACTTGTAATTGTCAAATACAGAACTTAAAATTGATAGCTTATAATAATAATTCAAATTATAACTTGAAGATCTGAACTTGTAATAGTCAAATACAGAACTTCGAATTGTTAAATACAAATTATTAGTGCAAATTATAACTTGAAGATCTGAACTTGTAATAGGTAAATACAGAACTTCGAATTTTTAAATTCAACCTAAGATTGCAAATAATAATTTGAAGATCTGAACTTGTAATAGTCAAATACAGAACTTAAAATTGATAGCTTCTAATTATTATTGCAAATTATAACTTGAAGATCTGAACTTGTAATTGTCAAATACAAAACCTCAAATTGATAGCTTCTAATTATTATTGTAAATTATAACTTGAAGATCTGAACTAGTAATTGTCAAATACAGAACTTAAAATTGATAGCTTCTAATTATTATTGCAAATTATAACTTGAACATCTGAACCTGTAATTGTCAAATACAGAACTTAAAATTGATAGCTTCTAATTATTATTTCAAATTATAACTTGAAGATCCGAACTTGTAATTGTCAAATACAGAACTTAAAATTGATAGCTTCTAATTATTATTGCAAATAATAACTTGAAGATCTGTACTTGTAATTGTCAAATACAGAACTTAAAATTGATAGCTTATAATTATAGTTCAAATTATAGCTTGAAGATCTGAACTTGTAATAGACAAATACAGAACTTCGAATTGTTAAATACAAATTATTAGTGCAAATTATAACTTGAAGATCTGAACTTGTAATTGTCAAATACAGAACTTAAAATTGATAGCTTCTAATTATTATTGTAAATTATAACTTGAAGATCTGAACTAGTAATTGTCAAATACAGAACTTATAATTGATAGCTTCTAATTATTATTGCAAATAATAACTTGAAGATCTGTACTTGTAATTGTCAAATACAGAACTTAAAATTGATAGCTTATAATTATAGTTCAAATTATAACTTGAAGATCTGAACTTGTAATAGGTAAATACAGAACTTCTAATTATTAAATTCAAACTAAGATTGCAAATAATAATTTGAAGATCTGAACTAGTAATTGTCAAATACAGAACTTAAAATTGATAGCTTCTAATTATTATTGCAAATTATAACTTGAAGATCTGAACTTGTAATTGTCAAATACAGAACTTAACATTGATAGCTTCTAATTATTATTGTAAATTATAACTTGAAGATCTGAACTTGTAATTGTCAAATACAGAACTTAAAATTGATAGCTTCTAATTATTATTGTAAATTATAACTTGAAGATCTGAACTTGTAATTGTCAAATACAGAACTTAAAATTGATAGCTTCTAATTATTATTGCAACTAATAACTTGAAGATCTGAACTTGTAATTGTCAAATACAGAACTAATAATTGATAGCTTCTAATTATTATTGCAAATAATAACTTGAAGATCTGAACTTGTAATTGTCAAATATAGAACTTAAAATTGATAGCTTCTAATTATTATTGCAAATTATAACTTGAAGTTCTGAACTTGTAATTGTCAAATACAGAACTTACAATTGATAGCTTCTAATTATTATTGCAAATTATAATTTGAAGATGTGAACTTGTAATAGACAAATACGCAACTTAGCATTGTTAAATACAAATTATGATTGCAAATTAAAACTTGAAGATCTGAACTAGTAATTGTCAAATACAGAACTAAAATTGATAGCTTATAATTATAATTCAAATTATAACTTGAAGATCTGAACTTGTAATAGTGAATTACAGAACTTAGATTTGTTAAATTCAAATTATTATTTCAAATTATAACTTGAAGATCTGAACTTGTAATTGTCAAATACAGAACTCCTAATTGTTAAATACAAATTATTAGTGCAAATTATAACTTGAAGATCTGAACTAGTAATTGTCAAATACAGAACTTAAAATTGATAGCTTCTAATTATTATTGCAAATTATAACTTGAAGATCTGAACTTGTAATTGTCAAATACAGAACTTAAAATTGATAGCTTCTAATTATTATTTCAAATTATAACGTGAAGATCTGAACTTGTAATTGTCAAATACAGAACTTCTAATTGTTAAATACAACTTATTAGTGCAAATTATAACTTGAAGATCTGAACTTGTAATTGTCAAATACAGAACTTAAAATTGATAGCTTCTAATAATTATTGTAAATTATAACTTGAAGATCTGAACTTGTAATAGTGAATTACAGAACTTAGATTTGTTAAATTCAAATTATTATTTCAAATTATAACTTGAAGATCTGAACTAGTAATTGTCAAATACAGAACTTAAAATTGATAGCTTCTAATTATTATTGCAAATTATAACTTGAAGATCTGAACTTGTAATTGTCAAATACAGAACTTAAAATTGATAGCTTCTAATTATTATTGTAAATTATAACTTGAAGTTCTGAACTTGTAATTGTCAAATACAGAACTTAAAATTGATAGCTTCTAATTATTATTGCAAATAATAACTTGAAGATCTGAACTTGTAATTGTCAAATGCAGAACTTAAAATTGATAGCTTCTAATTATTATTGCAAATAATAATTTGAAGATCTGTACTTGTAATTGTCAAATACAGAACTTAAAATTGATAGCTTATAATAATAATTCAAATTATAACTTGAAGATCTGAACTTGTAATAGTCAAATACAGAACTTCGAATTGTTAAATACAAATTATTAGTGCAAATTATAACTTGAAGATCTGAACTTGTAATAGGTAAATACAGAACTTCGAATTGTTAAATTCAACCTAAGATTGCAAATAATAATTTGAAGATCTGAACTTGTAATAGTCAAATACAGAACTTAAAATTGATAGCTTCTAATTATTATTGCAAATTATAACTTGAAGATCTGAACTTGTAATTGTCAAATACAGAACCTAAAATTGATAGCTTCTAATTATTATTGTAAATTATAACTTGAAGATCTGAACTAGTAATTGTCAAATACAGAACTTAAAATTGATAGCTTCTAATTATTATTTCAAATTATAACTTGAAGATCCGAACTTTTTTTTTTTTTTTTTTTTTTTTTTTTTGTGTTCGTTGGGAGTGGGGAAACCTTGCATAGGCCCCCCCCAAAAAAAAATCGGGGGGGAGTGTCAGATTCTTACTGACTAAAACCCCACTCCATAAAAAACGCCGGGATTCGCTTATAGCATGACATCCGTACGCTTCACCTAATCTTACGCCCTTTCGGGTCTTTTCTCTTCTACCTGTCAGTGTCTAGCGTGTGTTCTAATCCTTGAAGTTCCTTATCGTCTAGAATTTTTGTAGAGATTATGTTCTTAGCACATGTCTCCACGGCCAACCATTTCTCCTGGCTATCAAGCATTATATTAATCAGATTCTCTGGAGTTAGCCTTACTTCCACCAGTAATTCCAGCCTGCTTCTTTGTTCTTGCCACCTAGGACACACAAAAAATGTGTGGTGTGCAGTATCAATTTCATTGCAGTAAGGGCAACAGCTATTCTCTGATCTCTTGAAGCGATGGAGATAATCCTTGAAACAGCCATGGCCAATCAAAATTTGAGTCAGCTCATAAGTCAAGCTGCCGTGGGTTCTGTTACACCACTGGTCTACACTACAAAGATCCGAACTTGTAATTGTCAAATACAGAACTTAAAATTGATAGCTTCTAATTATTATTGCAAATAATAACTTGAAGATCTGTACTTGTAATTGTCAAATACAGAACTTAAAATTGATAGCTTCTAATTATTATTGCAAATTATAATTTGAAGATCTGAACTTGTAATAGACAAAAACGCAACTTAGCATTGATAAATACAAATTGTGATTGCAAATTATAACTTGAAGATCTGAACTTGTAATTGTCAAATACAGAACTTAAAATTGATAGCTTCTAATTATTATTGTAAATTATAACTTGAAGATCTGAACTTGTAATAGTGAATTACAGAACTTAGATTTGTTAAATTCAAATTATTATTTCAAATTATAACTTGAAGATCTGAACTAGGAATTGTCAAATACAGAACTTAAAATTGATAGCTTCTAATTATTATTGCAAATTATAACTTGAAGATCTGAACTTGTAATTGTCAAATACAGAACTTAAAATTGATAGCTTCTAATTATTATTGTAAATTATAACTTGAAGATCTGAACCTGTAATTGTCAAATACAGAACTTAAAATTGATAGCTTCTAATTATTATTTCAAATTATAACTTGAAGATCTGAACTTGTAATAGTGAATTACAGAACTTAGATTTGTTAAATTCAAATTATTATTTCAAATTATAACTTGAAGATCTGTACTAGTAATTGTCAAATACAGACCTTAAAATTGATAACTTCTAATTATTATTGCAAATTATAACTTGAAGATCTGAACTAGTAATTGTCAAATACAGAACTTAAAATTGATAGCTTCTAATTATTATTGCAAATTATAACTTGAACATCTGAACTAGTAATTGTCAAATACAGAACTTAAAATTGATAGCTTCTAATTATTATTTCAAATTATAACTTGAAGATCCGAACTTGTAATTGTCAAATACAGAACTTAAAATTGATAGCTTCTAATTATTATTGCAAATAATAACTTGAAGATCTGTACTTGTAATTGTCAAATACAGAACTTAAAATTGATAGCTTCTAATTATTATTGCAAATTATAATTTGAAGATCTGAACTTGTAATAGACAAATACGCAACTTAGCATTGATAAATACAAATTGTGATTGCAAATTATAACTTGAAGATCTGAACTTGTAATTGTCAAATACAGAACTTAAAATTGATAGCTTCTAATTATTATTGTAAATTATAACTTGAAGATCTGAACTTGTAATAGTGAATTACAGAACTTAGATTTGTTAAATTCAAATTATTATTTCAAATTATAACTTGAAGATCTGAACTAGTAATTGTCAAATACAGAACTTAAAATTGATAGCTTCTAATTATTATTGCAAATTATAACTTGAAGATCTGAACTTGTAATTGTCAAATACAGAACTTAAAATTGATAGCTTCTAATTATTATTGTAAATTATAACTTGAAGATCTGAACTTGTAATAGTGAATTACAGAACTTAGATTTGTTAAATTCAAATTATTATTTCAAATTATAACTTGAAGATCTGTACTAGTAATTGTCAAATACAGACCTTAAAATTGATAACTTCTAATTATTATTGCAAATTATAACTTGAAGATCTGAACTTGTAATTGTCAAATACAGAACTTAAAATTGATAGCTTCTAATTATTATTGTAAATTATAACTTGAAGATCTGAACCTGTAATTGTCAAATACAGAACTTAAAATTGATAGCTTCTAATTATTATTTCAAATTATAACTTGAAGATCCGAACTTGTAATTGTCAAATACAGAACTTAAAATTGATAGCTTCTAATTATTATTGCAAATAATAACTTGAAGATCTGTACTTGTAATTGTCAAATACAGAACTTAAAATTGATAGCTTATAATTATAGTTCAAAATATAACTTGAAGATCTGAACTTGTAATAGTCAAATACAGAACTTCGAATTGTTAAATACAAATTATTAGTGCAAATTATAACTTGAAGATCTCAACTTGCAAATAGGTAAATACAGAACTTCGAATTGTTAAATTCAAACTAAGATTGCAAATAATAATTTGAAGATCTGAACTTGTAATAGTCAAATACAGAACTTAAAATCGATAGCTTCTAATTATTATTGTAAATTATAACTTGAAGATCTGAACTTGTAATAGTGAATTACAGAACTTAGATTTGTTAAATTCTAATTATTATTTCAAATTATAACTTGAAGATCTGTACTAGTAATTGTCAAATACAGACCTTAAAATTGATAACTTCTAATTATTATTGCAAATTATAACTTGAAGATCTGAACTTGTAATTGTCAAATACAGAACTTAAAATTGATAGCTTCTAATTATTATTGTAAATTATAACTTGAAGATCTGAACTTGTAATTGTCAAATACAGAACTTAAAATTGATAGCTTCTAATTATTATTGCAACTAATAACTTGAAGATCTGAACTTGTAATTGTCATATACAGAACTAATAATTGATAGCTTCTAATTATTATTGCAAATAATAACTTGAAGATCTGAACTTGTAATTGTCAAATATAGAACTTAAAATTGATAGCTTCTAATTATTATTGCAAATTATAACTTGAAGTTCTGAACTTGTAATTGTCAAATACAGAACTTACAATTGATAGCTTCTAATTATTATTGCAAATTATAATTTGAAGATGTGAACTTGTAATAGTGAATTACAGAACTTTGATTTGTTAAATTCAAATTATTATTTCAAATTATAACTTGAAGATCTGAACTAGTAATTGTCAAATACAGAACTTAAAATTGATAGCTTCTAATTATTATTGCAAATTATAACTTGAAGGTCTGAACTTGTAATTGTCAAATACAGAACTTACAATTGATAGCTTCTAATAATTATTGTAAATTATAACTTGAAGATCTGAACTTGTAATAGTGAATTACAGAACTTAGATTTGTTAAATTCAAATTATTATTTCAAATTATAACTTGAAGATCTGAACTAGTAATTGTCAAATACAGAACTTAAAATTGATAGCTTCTAATTATTATTGCAAATTATAACTTGAAGATCTGAACTTGTAATTGTCAAATACAGAACTTAAAATTGATAGCTTCTAATTATTATTGCAAATAATAATTTGAAGATCTGTACTTGTAATTGTCAAATACAGAACTTAAAATTGATAGCTTATAATAATAATTCAAATTATAACTTGAAGATCTGAACTTGTAATAGTCAAATACAGAACTTCGAATTGTTAAATACAAATTATTAGTGCAAATTATAACTTGAAGATCTGAACTTGTAATAGGTAAATACAGAACTTCGAATTGTTAAATTCAACCTAAGATTGCAAATAATAATTTGAAGATCTGAACTTGTAATAGTCAAATACAGAACTTAAAATTGATAGCTTCTAATTATTATTGCAAATTATAACTTGAAGATCTGAACTTGTAATTGTCAAATACAGAACCTAAAATTGATAGCTTCTAATTATTATTGTAAATTATAACTTGAAGATCTGAACTAGTAATTGTCAAATACAGAACTTAAAATTGATAGCTTCTAATTATTATTGCAAATTATAACTTGAACATCTGAACCTGTAATTGTCAAATACAGAACTTAAAATTGATAGCTTCTAATTATTATTTCAAATTATAACTTGAAGATCCGAACTTTTTTTTTTTTTTTTTTTTTTTTGTGTTCGTTGGGAGTGGGGAAACCTTGCATAGGCCCCCCCCAAAAAAAAATCGGGGGGGAGTGTCAGATTCTTACTGACTAAATCCCCACTCCATAAAAAACGCCGGGATTCGCTTATAGCATGACATCCGTACGCTTCACCTAATCTTACGCCCTTTCGGGTCTTTTCTCTTCTACCTGTCAGTGTCTAGCGTGTGTTCTAATCCTTGAAGTTCCTTATCGTCTAGAATTTTTGTAGAGATTATGTTCTTAGCACATGTCTCCACGGCCAACCATTTCTCCTGGCTATCAAGCATTATATTAATCAGATTCTCTGGAGTTAGCCTTACTTCCACCAGTAATTCCAGCCTGCTTCTTTGTTCTTGCCACCTAGGACACACAAAAAATGTGTGGTGTGCAGTATCAATTTCATTGCAGTAAGGGCAACAGCTATTCTCTGATCTCTTGAAGCGATGGAGATAATCCTTGAAACAGCCATGGCCAATCAAAATTTGAGTCAGCTCATAAGTCAAGCTGCCGTGGGTTCTGTTACACCACTGGTCTACACTACAAAGATCCGAACTTGTAATTGTCAAATACAGAACTTAAAATTGATAGCTTCTAATTATTATTGCAAATAATAACTTGAAGATCTGTACTTGTAATTGTCAAATACAGAACTTAAAATTGATAGCTTCTAATTATTATTGCAAATTATAATTTGAAGATCTGAACTTGTAATAGACAAAAACGCAACTTAGCATTGATAAATACAAATTGTGATTGCAAATTATAACTTGAAGATCTGAACTTGTAATTGTCAAATACAGAACTTAAAATTGATAGCTTCTAATTATTATTGTAAATTATAACTTGAAGATCTGAACTTGTAATAGTGAATTACAGAACTTAGATTTGTTAAATTCAAATTATTATTTCAAATTATAACTTGAAGATCTGAACTAGGAATTGTCAAATACAGAACTTAAAATTGATAGCTTCTAATTATTATTGCAAATTATAACTTGAAGATCTGAACTTGTAATTGTCAAATACAGAACTTAAAATTGATAGCTTCTAATTATTATTGTAAATTATAACTTGAAGATCTGAACCTGTAATTGTCAAATACAGAACTTAAAATTGATAGCTTCTAATTATTATTTCAAATTATAACTTGAAGATCTGAACTTGTAATAGTGAATTACAGAACTTAGATTTGTTAAATTCAAATTATTATTTCAAATTATAACTTGAAGATCTGTACTAGTAATTGTCAAATACAGACCTTAAAATTGATAACTTCTAATTATTATTGCAAATTATAACTTGAAGATCTGAACTAGTAATTGTCAAATACAGAACTTAAAATTGATAGCTTCTAATTATTATTGCAAATTATAACTTGAAGTTCTGAACTTGTAATTGTCAAATACAGAACTTACAATTGATAGCTTCTAATTATTATTGCAAATTATAATTTGAAGATGTGAACTTGTAATAGACAAATACGCAACTTAGCATTGTTAAATACAAATTATGATTGCAAATTAAAACTTGAAGATCTGAACTAGTAATTGTCAAATACAGAACTAAAATTGATAGCTTATAATTATAATTCAAATTATAACTTGAAGATCTGAACTTGTAATAGTGAATTACAGAACTTAGATTTGTTAAATTCAAATTATTATTTCAAATTATAACTTGAAGATCTGAACTTGTAATTGTCAAATACAGAACTCCTAATTGTTAAATACAAATTATTAGTGCAAATTATAACTTGAAGATCTGAACTAGTAATTGTCAAATACAGAACTTAAAATTGATAGCTTCTAATTATTATTGCAAATTATAACTTGAAAATCTGAACTTGTAATTGTCAAATACAGAACTTAAAATTGATAGCTTCTAATTATTATTTCAAATTATAACGTGAAGATCTGAACTTGTAATTGTCAAATACAGAACTTAAAATTGATAGCTTCTAATTATTATTGCAAATTATAACTTGAAGATCTGAACTTGTAATTGTCAAATACAGAACTTCTAATTGTTAAATACAAATTATTAGTGCAAATTATAACTTGAAGATCTGAACTTGTAATTGTCAAATACAGAACTTAAAATTGATAGCTTCTAATTATTATTGTAAATTATAACTAGAAGATCTGAACTTGTAATAGTGAATTACAGAACTTAGATTTGTTAAATTCAAATTATTATTTCAAATTATAACTTGAAGATCTGAACTAGTAATTGTCAAATACAGAACTTAAAATTGATAGCTTCCAATTATTATTGCAAATTATAACTTGAAGATCTGAACTTGTAATTGTCAAATACAGAACTTAAAATTGATAGCTTCTAATTATTATTGCAAATAATAACTTGAAGATCTGAACTTGTAATTGTCAAATGCAGAACTTAAAATTGATAGCTTCTAATTATTATTGCAAATAATAATTTGAAGATCTGTACTTGTAATTGTCAAATACAGAACTTAAAATTGATAGCTTATAATAATAATTCAAATTATAACTTGAAGATCTGAACTTGTAATAGTCAAATACAGAACTTCGAATTGTTAAATACAAATTATTAGTGCAAATTATAACTTGAAGATCTGAACTTGTAATAGGTAAATACAGAACTTCGAATTGTTAAATTCAACCTAAGATTGCAAATAATAATTTGAAGATCTGAACTTGTAATAGTCAAATACAGAACTTAAAATTGATAGCTTCTAATTATTATTGCAAATTATAACTTGAAGATCTGAACTTGTAATTGTCAAATACAGAACCTCAAATTGAAAGCTTCTAATTATTATTGTAAATTATAACTTGAAGATCTGAACTAGTAATTGTCAAATACAGAACTTAAAATTGATAGCTTCTAATTATTATTGCAAATTATAACTTGAACATCTGAACCTGTAATTGTCAAATACAGAACTTAAAATTGATAGCTTCTAATTATTATTTCAAATTATAACTTGAAGATCCGAACTTGTAATTGTCAAATACAGAACTTAAAATTGATAGCTTCAAATTATTATTGCAAATAATAACTTGAAGATCTGTACTTGTAATTGTCAAATACAGAACTTAAAATTGATAGCTTATAATTATAGTTCAAATTATAGCTTGAAGATCTGAACTTGTAATAGACAAATACAGAACTTCGAATTGTTAAATACAAATTATTAGTGCAAATTATAACTTGAAGATCTGAACTTGTAATTGTCAAATACAGAACTTAAAATTGATAGCTTCTAATTATTATTGTAAATTATAACTTGAAGATCTGAACTAGTAATTGTCAAATACAGAACTTATAATTGATAGCTTCTAATTATTATTGCAAATAATAACTTGAAGATCTGTACTTGTAATTGTCAAATACAGAACTTAAAATTGATAGCTTATAATTATAGTTCAAATTATAACTTGAAGATCTGAACTTGTAATAGGTAAATACAGAACTTCTAATTATTAAATTCAAACTAAGATTGCAAATAATAATTTGAAGATCTGAACTAGTAATTGTCAAATACAGAACTTAAAATTGATAGCTTCTAATTATTATTGCAAATTATAACTTGAAGATCTGAACTTGTAATAGTCAAATACAGAACTTAAAATCGATAGCTTCTAATTATTATTGTAAATTATAACTTGAAGATCTGAACTTGTAATAGTGAATTACAGAACTTAGATTTGTTAAATTCAAATTATTATTTCAAATTATAACTTGAAGATCTGTACTAGTAATTGTCAAATACAGACCTTAAAATTGATAACTTCTAATTATTATTGCAAATTATAACTTGAAGATCTGAACTTGTAATTGTCAAATACAGAACTTAAAATTGATAGCTTCTAATTATTATTGTAAATTATAACTTGAAGATCTGAACTTGTAATTGTCAAATACAGAACTTAAAATTGATAGCTTCTAATTATTATTGCAACTAATAACTTGAAGATCTGAACTTGTAATTGTCATATACAGAACTAATAATTGATAGCTTCTAATTATTATTGCAAATAATAACTTGAAGATCTGAACTTGTAATTGTCAAATATAGAACTTAAAATTGATAGCTTCTAATTATTATTGCAAATTATAACTTGAAGTTCTGAACTTGTAATTGTCAAATACAGAACTTACAATTGATAGCTTCTAATTATTATTGCAAATTATAATTTGAAGATGTGAACTTGTAATAGACAAATACGCAACTTAGCATTGTTAAATACAAATTATGATTGCAAATTAAAACTTGAAGATCTGAACTAGTAATTGTCAAATACAGAACTAAAATTGATAGCTTATAATTATAATTCAAATTATAACTTGAAGATCTGAACTTGTAATAGTGAATTACAGAACTTAGATTTGTTAAATTCAAATTATTATTTCAAATTATAACTTGAAGATCTGAACTTGTAATTGTCAAATACAGAACTCCTAATTGTTAAATACAAATTATTAGTGCAAATTATAACTTGAAGATCTGAACTAGTAATTGTCAAATACAGAACTTAAAATTGATAGCTTCTAATTATTATTGCAAATTATAACTTGAAAATCTGAACTTGTAATTGTCAAATACAGAACTTAAAATTGATAGCTTCTAATTATTATTTCAAATTATAACGTGAAGATCTGAACTTGTAATTGTCAAATACAGAACTTAAAATTGATAGCTTCTAATTATTATTGCAAATTATAACTTGAAGATCTGAACTTGTAATTGTCAAATACAGAACTTCTAATTGTTAAATACAAATTATTAGTGCAAATTATAACTTGAAGATCTGAACTTGTAATTGTCAAATACAGAACTTAAAATTGATAGCTTCTAATTATTATTGTAATTTATAACTAGAAGATCTGAACTTGTAATAGTGAATTACAGAACTTAAAATTGATAGCTTCCAATTATTATTGCAAATTATAACTTGAAGATCTGAACTTGTAATTGTCAAATACAGAACTTAAAATTGATAGCTTCTAATTATTATTGTAAATTATAACTTGAAGTTCTGAACTTGTAATTGTCAAATACAGAACTTAAAATTGATAGCTTCTAATTATTATTGCAAATAATAACTTGAAGATCTGAACTTGTAATTGTCAAATGCAGAACTTAAAATTGATAGCTTCTAATTATTATTGCAAATAATAATTTGAAGATCTGTACTTGTAATTGTCAAATACAGAACTTAAAATTGATAGCTTATAATAATAATTCAAATTATAACTTGAAGATCTGAACTTGTAATAGTCAAATACAGAACTTCGAATTGTTAAATACAAATTATTAGTGCAAATTATAACTTGAAGATCTGAACTTGTAATAGGTAAATACAGAACTTCGAATTGTTAAATTCAACCTAAGATTGCAAATAATAATTTGAAGATCTGAACTTGTAATAGTCAAATACAGAACTTAAAATTGATAGCTTCTAATTATTATTGCAAATTATAACTTGAAGATCTGAACTTGTAATTGTCAAATACAGAACCTCAAATTGATAGCTTCTAATTATTATTGTAAATTATAACTTGAAGATCTGAACTAGTAATTGTCAAATACAGAACTTAAAATTGATAGCTTCTAATTATTATTGCAAATTATAACTTGAACATCTGAACCTGTAATTGTCAAATACAGAACTTAAAATTGATAGCTTCTAATTATTATTTCAAATTATAACTTGAAGATCCGAACTTGTAATTGTCAAATACAGAACTTAAAATTGATAGCTTCTAATTATTATTGCAAATAATAACTTGAAGATCTGTACTTGTAATTGTCAAATACAGAACTTAAAATTGATAGCTTATAATTATAGTTCAAATTATAGCTTGAAGATCTGAACTTGTAATAGACAAATACAGAACTTCGAATTGTTAAATACAAATTATTAGTGCAAATTATAACTTGAAGATCTGAACTTGTAATTGTCAAATACAGAACTTAAAATTGATAGCTTCTAATTATTATTGTAAATTATAACTTGAAGATCTGAACTAGTAATTGTCAAATACAGAACTTATAATTGATAGCTTCTAATTATTATTGCAAATAATAACTTGAAGATCTGTACTTGTAATTGTCAAATACAGAACTTAAAATTGATAGCTTATAATTATAGTTCATATTATAACTTGAAGATCTGAACTTGTAATAGGTAAATACAGAACTTCTAATTATTAAATTCAAACTAAGATTGCAAATAATAATTTGAAGATCTGAACTAGTAATTGTCAAATACAGAACTTAAAATTGATAGCTTCTAATTATTATTGCAAATTATAACTTGAAGATCTGAACTTGTAATTGTCAAATACAGAACTTAACATTGATAGCTTCTAATTATTATTGTAAATTATAACTTGAAGATCTGAACTTGTAATTGTCAAATACAGAACTTAAAATTGATAGCTTCTAATTATTATTGTAAATTATAACTTGAAGATCTGAACTTGTAATTGTCAAATACAGAACTTAAAATTGATAGCTTCTAATTATTATTGCAACTAATAACTTGAAGATCTGAACTTGTAATTGTCAAATACAGAACTAATAATTGATAGCTTCTAATTATTATTGCAAATAATAACTTGAAGATCTGAACTTGTAATTGTCAAATATAGAACTTAAAATTGATAGCTTCTAATTATTATTGCAAATTATAACTTGAAGTTCTGAACTTGTAATTGTCAAATACAGAACTTACAATTGATAGCTTCTAATTATTATTGCAAATTATAATTTGAAGATGTGAACTTGTAATAGACAAATACGCAACTTAGCATTGTTAAATACAAATTATGATTGCAAATTAAAACTTGAAGATCTGAACTAGTAATTGTCAAATACAGAACTAAAATTGATAGCTTATAATTATAATTCAAATTATAACTTGAAGATCTGAACTTGTAATAGTGAATTACAGAACTTAGATTTGTTAAATTCAAATTATTATTTCAAATTATAACTTGAAGATCTGAACTTGTAATTGTCAAATACAGAACTCCTAATTGTTAAATACAAATTATTAGTGCAAATTATAACTTGAAGATCTGAACTAGTAATTGTCAAATACACAACTTAAAATTGATAGCTTCTAATTATTATTGCAAATTATAACTTGAAGATCTGAACTTGTAATTGTCAAATACAGAACTTAAAATTGATAGCTTCTAATTATTATTTCAAATTATAACGTGAAGATCTGAACTTGTAATTGTCAAATACAGAACTTCTAATTGTTAAATACAACTTATTAGTGCAAATTATAACTTGAAGATCTGAACTTGTAATTGTCAAATACAGAACTTAAAATTGATAGCTTCTAATAATTATTGTAAATTATAACTTGAAGATCTGAACTTGTAATAGTGAATTACAGAACTTAGATTTGTTAAATTCAAATTATTATTTCAAATTATAACTTGAAGATCTGAACTAGTAATTGTCAAATACAGAACTTAAAATTGATAGCTTCTAATTATTATTGCAAATTATAACTTGAAGATCTGAACTTGTAATTGTCAAATACAGAACTTAAAATTGATAGCTTCTAATTATTATTGTAAATTATAACTTGAAGTTCTGAACTTGTAATTGTCAAATACAGAACTTAAAACTGATAGCTTCTAATTATTATTGCAAATAATAACTTGAAGATCTGAACTTGTAATTGTCAAATGCAGAACTTAAAATTGATAGCTTCTAATTATTATTGCAAATAATAATTTGAAGATCTGTACTTGTAATTGTCACATACAGAACTTAAAATTGATAGCTTATAATAATAATTCAAATTATAACTTGAAGATCTGAACTTGTAATAGTCAAATACAGAACTTCGAATTGTTAAATACAAATTATTAGTGCAAATTATAACTTGAAGATCTGAACTTGTAATAGGTAAATACAGAACTTCGAATTGTTAAATTCAACCTAAGATTGCAAATAGTAATTTGAAGATCTGAACTTGTAATAGTCAAATACAGAACTTAAAATTGATAGCTTCTAATTATTATTGCAAATTATAACTTGAAGATCTGAACTTGTAATTGTCAAATACAGAACCTAAAATTGATAGCTTCTAATTATTATTGTAAATTATAACTTGAAGATCTGAACTAGTAATTGTCAAATACAGAACTTAAAATTGATAGCTTCTAATTATTATTGCAAATTATAACTTGAACATCTGAACCTGTAATTGTCAAATACAGAACTTAAAATTGATAGCTTCTAATTATTATTTCAAATTATAACTTGAAGATCCGAACTTTTTTTTTTTTTTTTTTTTTTTTTTTTTGTGTTCGTTGGGAGTGGGGAAACCTTGCATAGGCCCCCCCCAAAAAAAAATCGGGGGGGAGTGTCAGATTCTTACTGACTAAAACCCCACTCCATAAAAAACGCCGGGATTCGCTTATAGCTTGACATCCGTACGCTTCACCTAATCTTACGCCCTTTCGGGTCTTTTCTCTTCTACCTGTCAGTGTCTAGCGTGTGTTCTAATCCTTGAAGTTCCTTATCGTCTAGAATTTTTGTAGAGATTATGTTCTTAGCACATGTCTCCACGGCCAACCATTTCTCCTGGCTATCAAGCATTATATTAATCAGATTCTCTGGAGTTAGCCTTACTTCCACCAGTAATTCCAGCCTGCTTCTTTGTTCTTGCCACCTAGGACACACAAAAAATGTGTGGTGTGCAGTATCAATTTCATTGCAGTAAGGGCAACAGCTATTCTCTGATCTCTTGAAGCGATGGAGATAATCCTTGAAACAGCCATGGCCAATCAAAATTTGAATCAGCTCATAAGTCAAGCTGCCGTGGGTTCTGTTACACCACTGGTCTACACTACAAAGATCCGAACTTGTAATTGTCAAATACAGAACTTAAAATTGATAGCTTCTAATTATTATTGCAAATAATAACTTGAAGATCTGTACTTGTAATTGTCAAATACAGAACTTAAAATTGATAGCTTCTAATTATTATTGCAAATTATAATTTGAAGATCTGAACTTGTAATAGACAAAAACGCAACTTAGCATTGATAAATACAAATTGTGATTTCAAATTATAACTTGAAGATCTGAACTTGTAATTGTCAAATACAGAACTTAAAATTGATAGCTTCTAATTATTATTGTAAATTATAACTTGAAGATCTGAACTTGTAATAGTGAATTACAGAACTTAGATTTGTTAAATTCAAATTATTATTTCAAATTATAACTTGAAGATCTGAACTAGGAATTGTCAAATACAGAACTTAAAATTGATAGCTTCTAATTATTATTGCAAATTATAACTTGAAGATCTGAACTTGTAATTGTCAAATACAGAACTTAAAATTGATAGCTTCTAATTATTATTGTAAATTATAACTTGAAGATCTGAACCTGTAATTGTCAAATACAGAACTTAAAATTGATAGCTTCTAATTATTATTTCAAATTATAACTTGAAGATCTGAACTTGTAATAGTGAATTACAGAACTTAGATTTGTTAAATTCAAATTATTATTTCAAATTATAACTTGAAGATCTGTACTAGTAATTGTCAAATACAGACCTTAAAATTGATAACTTCTAATTATTATTGCAAATTATAACTTGAAGATCTGAACTAGTAATTGTCAAATACAGAACTTAAAATTGATAGCTTCTAATTATTATTGCAAATTATAACTTGAACATCTGAACTTGTAATTGTCAAATACAGAACTTAAAATTGATAGCTTCTAATTATTATTGTAAATTATAACTTGAAGTTCTGAACTTGTAATTGTCAAATACAGAACTTAAAACTGATAGCTTCTAATTATTATTGCAAATAATAACTTGAAGATCTGAACTTGTAATTGTCAAATGCAGAACTTAAAATTGATAGCTTCTAATTATTATTGCAAATAATAATTTGAAGATCTGTACTTGTAATTGTCAAATACAGAACTTAAAATTGATAGCTTATAATAATAATTCAAATTATAACTTGAAGATCTGAACTTGTAATAGTCAAATACAGAACTTCGAATTGTTAAATACAAATTATTAGTGCAAATTATAACTTGAAGATCTGAACTTGTAATAGGTAAATACAGAACTTCGAATTGTTAAATTCAACCTAAGATTGCAAATAGTAATTTGAAGATCTGAACTTGTAATAGTCAAATACAGAACTTAAAATTGATAGCTTCTAATTTTTATTGCAAATTATAACTTGAAGATCTGAACTTGTAATTGTCAAATACAGAACCTAAAATTGATAGCTTCTAATTATTATTGTAAATTATAACTTGAAGATCTGAACTAGTAATTGTCAAATACAGAACTTAAAATTGATAGCTTCTAATTATTATTGCAAATTATAACTTGAACATCTGAACCTGTAATTGTCAAATACAGAACTTAAAATTGATAGCTTCTAATTATTATTTCAAATTATAACTTGAAGATCCGAACTTTTTTTTTTTTTTTTTTTTTTTTTTTTTTGTGTTCGTTGGGAGTGGGGAAACCTTGCATAGGCCCCCCCCCAAAAAAAATCGGGGGGAGTGTCAGATTCTTACTGACTAAAACCCCACTCCATAAAAAACGCCGGGATTCGCTTATAGCTTAACATCCGTACGCTTCACCTAATCTTACGCCCTTTCGGGTCTTTTCTCTTCTACCTGTCAGTGTCTAGCGTGTGTTCTAATCCTTGAAGTTCCTTATCGTCTAGAATTTTTGTAGAGATTATGTTCTTAGCACATGTCTCCACGGCCAACCATTTCTCCTGGCTATCAAGCATTATATTAATCAGATTCTCTGGAGTTAGCCTTACTTCCACCAGTAATTCCAGCCTGCTTCTTTGTTCTTGCCACCTAGGACACACAAAAAATGTGTGGTGTGCAGTATCAATTTCATTGCAGTAAGGGCAACAGCTATTCTCTGATCTCTTGAAGCGATGGAGATAATCCTTGAAACAGCCATGGCCAATCAAAATTTGAGTCAGCTCATAAGTCAAGCTGCCGTGGGTTCTGTTACACCACTGGTCTACACTACAAAGATCCGAACTTGTAATTGTCAAATACAGAACTTAAAATTGATAGCTTCTAATTATTATTGCAAATAATAACTTGAAGATCTGTACTTGTAATTGTCAAATACAGAACTTAAAATTGATAGCTTCTAATTATTATTGCAAATTATAATTTGAAGATCTGAACTTGTAATAGACAAAAACGCAACTTAGCATTGATAAATACAAATTGTGATTGCAAATTATAACTTGAAGATCTGAACTTGTAATTGTCAAATACAGAACTTAAAATTGATAGCTTCTAATTATTATTGTAAATTATAACTTGAAGATCTGAACTTGTAATAGTGAATTACAGAACTTAGATTTGATAAATTCAAATTATTATTTCAAATTATAACTTGAAGATCTGAACTAGGAATTGTCAAATACAGAACTTAAAATTGATAGCTTCTAATTATTATTGCAAATTATAACTTGAAGATCTGAACTTGTAATTGTCAAATACAGAACTTAAAATTGATAGCTTCTAATTATTATTGTAAATTATAACTTGAAGATCTGAACCTGTAATTGTCAAATACAGAACTTAAAATTGATAGCTTCTAATTATTATTTCAAATTATAACTTGAAGATCTGAACTTGTAATAGTGAATTACAGAACTTAGATTTGTTAAATTCAAATTATTATTTCAAATTATAACTTGAAGATCTGTACTAGTAATTGGCAAATACAGACCTTAAAATTGATAACTTCTAATTATTATTGCAAATTATAACTTGAAGATCTGAACTAGTAATTGTCAAATACAGAACTTAAAATTGATAGCTTCTAATTATTATTGCAAATTATAACTTGAACATCTGAACCTGTAATTGTCAAATACAGAACTTAAAATTGATAGCTTCTAATTATTATTTCAAATTATAACTTGAAGATCCGAACTTGTAATTGTCAAATACAGAACTTAAAATTGATAGCTTCTAATTATTATTGCAAATAATAACTTGAAGATCTGTACTTGTAATTGTCAAATACAGAACTTAAAATTGATAGCTTCTAATTATTATTGCAAATTATAATTTGAAGATCTGAACTTGTAATAGACAAATACGCAACTTAGCATTGATAAATACAAATTGTGATTGCAAATTATAACTTGAAGATCTGAACTTGTAATTGTCAAATACAGAACTTAAAATTGATAGCTTCTAATTATTATTGTAAATTATAACTTGAAGATCTGAACTTGTAATAGTGAATTACAGAACTTAGATTTGTTAAATTCAAATTATTATTTCAAATTATAACTTGAAGATCTGAACTAGTAATTGTCAAATACAGAACTTAAAATTGATAGCTTCTAATTATTATTGCAAATTATAACTTGAAGATCTGAACTTGTAATTGTCAAATACAGAACTTAAAATTGATAGCTTCTAATTATTATTGTAAATTATAACTTGAAGATCTGAACTTGTAATAGTGAATTACAGAACTTAGATTTGTTAAATTCAAATTATTATTTCAAATTATAACTTGAAGATCTGTACTAGTAATTGTCAAATACAGACCTTAAAATTGATAACTTCTAATTATTATTGCAAATTATAACTTGAAGATCTGAACTTGTAATTGTCAAATACAGAACTTAAAATTGATAGCTTCTAATTATTATTGTAAATTATAACTTGAAGATCTGAACCTGTAATTGTCAAATACAGAACTTAAAATTGATAGCTTCTAATTATTATTTCAAATTATAACTTGAAGATCCGAACTTGTAATTGTCAAATACAGAACTTAAAATTGATAGCTTCTAATTATTATTGCAAATAATAACTTGAAGATCTGTACTTGTAATTGTCAAATACAGAACTTAAAATTGATAGCTTATAATTATAGTTCAAAATATAACTTGAAGATCTGAACTTGTAATAGTCAAATACAGAACTTCGAATTGTTAAATACAAATTATTAGTGCAAATTATAACTTGAAGATCTGAACTTGCAAAGAGGTAAATACAGAACTTCGAATTGTTAAATTCAAACTAAGATTGCAAATAATAATTTGAAGATCTGAACTTGTAATAGTCAAATACAGAACTTAAAATCGATAGCTTCTAATTATTATTGTAAATTATAACTTGAAGATCTGAACTTGTAATAGTGAATTACAGAACTTAGATTTGTTAAATTCAAATTATTATTTCAAATTATAACTTGAAGATCTGTACTAGTAATTGTCAAATACAGACCTTAAAATTGATAACTTCTAATTATTATTGCAAATTATAACTTGAAGATCTGAACTTGTAATTGTCAAATACAGAACTTAAAATTGATAGCTTCTAATTATTATTGTAAATTATAACTTGAAGATCTGAACTTGTAATTGTCAAATACATAACTTAAAATTGATAGCTTCTAATTATTATTGCAAGTAATAACTTGAAGATCTGAACTTGTAATTGTCAAATACAGAACTTAAAATTGATAGCATCTAATTATTATTGCAAATTACAATTTGAAGATCTGAAATTGTAATAGACAAATACGCAACTTAGCATTGTTAAATACAAATTGTGATTGCAAATTATAACTTGAAGATCTGAACTTGTAATTGTCAAATACAGAACTTAAAATTGATAGCTTCTAATTATTATTGTAAATTATAACTTGAAGATCTGAACTTGTAATAGTGAATTACAGAACTTAGATTTGTTAAATTCAAATTATTATTTCAAATTATAACTTGAAGATCTGAACTAGTAATTGTCAAATACAGAACTTAAAATTGATAGCTTCTAATTATTATTGCAAATTATAACTTGAAGATCTGAACTTGTAATTGTCAAATACAGAACTTAAAATTGATAGCTTCTAATTATTATTGTAAATTATAACTTGAAGTTCTGAACTTGTAATTGTCAAATACAGTACTTAAAATTGATAGCTTCTAATTATTATTGCAAATAATAACTTGAAGATCTGTACTTGTAATTGTCAAATACAGAACTTAAAATTGATAGCTTATAATTATAGTTCAAATTATAACTTGAAGATCTGAACTTGTAATAGACAAATACAGAACTTCGAATTGTTAAATACAAATTATTAGTGCAAATTATAACTTGAAGATCTGAACTTGTAATAGGTAAATACAGAACTTCTAATTGTTAAATTCAAACTAAGATTGCAAATAATAATTTGAAGATCTGAACTAGTAATTGTCAAACACAGAACTTAAAATTGATAGCTTCTAATTATTATTGCAAATTATAACTTGAAGATCTGAACTTGTAATTGTCAAATACAGAACTTAACATTGATAGCTTCTAATTATTATTGTAAATTATAACTTGAAGATCTGAACTTGTAATTGTCAAATACAGAACTTAAAATTGATAGCTTCTAATTATTATTGTAAATTATAACTTGAAGATCTGAACTTGTAATTGTCAAATACAGAACTAAAAATTGATAGCTTCTAATTATTATTGCAACTAATAACTTGAAGATCTGAACTTGTAATTGTCAAATACAGAACTAATAATTGATAGCTTCTAATTATTATTGCAAATAATAACTTGAAGATCTGAACTTGTAATTGTCAAATATAGAACTTAAAATTGATAGCTTCTAATTATTATTGCAAATTATAACTTGAAGTTCTGAACTTGTAATTGTCAAATACAGAACTTACAATTGATAGCTTCTAATTATTATTGCAAATTATAATTTGAAGATGTGAACTTGTAATAGACAAATACGCAACTTAGCATTGTTAAATACAAATTATAATTCAAATTATAACTTGAAGATCTGAACTTGTAATAGTGAATTACAGAACTTAGATTTGTTAAATTCAAATTATTATTTCAAATTATAACTTGAAGATCTGAACTTGTAATTGTCAAATACAGAACTCCTAATTGTTAAATACAAATTATTAGTGCAAATTATAACTTGAAGATCTGAACTAGTAATTGTCAAATACAGAACTTAAAATTGATAGCTTCTAATTATTATTGCAAATTATAACTTGAACATCTGAACCTGTAATTGTCAAATACAGAACTTAAAATTGATAGCTTCTAATTATTATTTCAAATTATAACTTGAAGATCCGAACTTGTAATTGTCAAATACAGAACTTAAAATTGATAGCTTCTAATTATTATTGCAAATAATAACTTGAAGATCTGTACTTGTAATTGTCAAATACAGAACTTAAAATTGATAGCTTATAATTATAGTTCAAATTATAACTTGAAGATCTGAACTTGTAATAGTCAAATACAGAACTTCGAATTGTTAAATACAAATTATTAGAGCAAATTATAACTTGAAGATCTGAACTTGCAAATAGGTAAATGCAGAACTTCGAATTGTTAAATTCAAACTAAGATTGCAAATAATAATTTGAAGATCTGAACTTGTAATAGTCAAATACAGAACTTAAAATCGTTAGCTTCTAATTATTATTGTAAATTATAACTTGAAGATCTGAACTTGTAATAGTGAATTACAGAACTTAGATTTGTTAAATTCAAATTATTATTTCAAATTATAACTTGAAGATCTGTACTAGTAATTGTCAAATACAGACCTTAAAATTGATAACTTCTAATTATTATTGCAAATTATAACTTGAAGATCTGAACTTGTAATTGTCAAATACAGAACTTAAAATTGATAGCTTCTAATTATTATTGTAAATTATAACTTGAAGATCTGAACTTGTAATTGTCAAATACAGAACTTAAAATTGATAGCTTCTAATTATTATTGCAACTAATAACTTGAAGATCTGAACTTGTAATTGTCAAATACAGAACTTAAAATTGATAGCTTCTAATTATTATTGTAAATTATAATTTGAAGATCTGAACTTGTAATAGACAAATACGCAACTTAGCATTGTTAAATACAAATTGTGATTGCAAATTATAACTTGAAGATCTGAACTTGTAATTGTCAAATACAGAACTTAAAATTGATAGCTTCTAATTATTATTGTAAATTATAACTTGAAGATCTGAACTTGTAATAGTGAATTACAGAACTTAGATTTGTTAAATTCAAATTATTATTTCAAATTATAACTTGAAGATCTGAACTAGTAAATGTCAAATACAGAACTTAAAATTGATAGCTTCTAATTATTATTGCAAATTATAACTTGAAGATCTGAACTTGTAATTGTCAAATACAGAACTTAAAATTGATAGCTTCTAATTATTATTGCAAATAATAACTTGAAGATCTGTACTTGTAATTGTCAAATACAGAACTTAAAATTGATAGCTTATAATTATAGTTCAAATTATAACTTGAAGATCTGAACTTGTAATAGTCAAATACAGAACTTCGAATTGTTAAATACAAATTATTAGAGCAAATTATAACTTGAAGATCTGAACTTGCAAATAGGTAAATGCAGAACTTCGAATTGTTAAATTCAAACTAAGATTGCAAATAATAATTTGAAGATCTGAACTTGTAATAGTCAAATACAGAACTTAAAATCGTTAGCTTCTAATTATTATTGTAAATTATAACTTGAAGATCTGAACTTGTAATAGTGAATTACAGAACTTAGATTTGTTAAATTCAAATTATTATTTCAAATTATAACTTGAAGATCTGTACTAGTAATTGTCAAATACAGACCTTAAAATTGATAACTTCTAATTATTATTGCAAATTATAACTTGAAGATCTGAACTTGTAATTGTCAAATACAGAACTTAAAATTGATAGCTTCTAATTATTATTGTAAATTATAACTTGAAGATCTGAACTTGTAATTGTCAAATACAGAACTTAAAATTGATAGCTTCTAATTATTATTGCAACTTATAACTTGAAGATCTGAACTTGTAATTGTCAAATACAGAACTTAAAATTGATAGCTTCTAATTATTATTGTAAATTATAATTTGAAGATCTGAACTTGTAATAGACAAATACGCAACTTAGCATTGTTAAATACAAATTGTGATTGCAAATTATAACTTGAAGATCTGAACTTGTAATTGTCAAATACAGAACTTAAAATTGATAGCTTCTAATTATTATTGTAAATTATAACTTGAAGATCTGAACTTGTAATAGTGAATTACAGAACTTAGATTTGTTAAATTCAAATTATTATTTCAAATTATAACTTGAAGATCTGTATTAGTAATTGTCAAATACAGACCTTAAAATTGATAACTTCTAATTATTATTGCAAATTATAACTTAAAGATCTGAACTTGTAATTGTCAAATACAGAACTTAAAATTGATAGCTTATAATAATAATTCAAATTATAACTTGAAGATCTGAACTTGTAATAGTCAAATACAGAACTTGGAATTGTTAAAAACAAATTATTAGTGCAAATTATAACTTGAAGATCTGAACTTGTAATAGGTAAATACAGAACTTCGAATTGTTAAATTCAACCTAAGATTGCAAATAATAATTTGAAGATCTGAACTTGTAATAGTCAAATACAGAACTTAAAATTGATAGCTTCTAATTATTATTGCAAATTATAACTTGAAGATCTGAACTTGTAATTGTCAAATACAGAACCTAAAATTGATAGCTTCTAATTATTATTGTAAATTATAACTTGAAGATCTGAACTAGTAATTGTCAAATACAGAACTTAAAATTGATAGCTTCTAATTATTATTGCAAATTATAACTTGAACATCTGAACTTGTAATTGTCAAATACAGAACTTAAAATTGATAGCTTCTAATTATTATTTCAAATTATAACTTGAAGATCTGAACTTGTAATTGTCAAATACAGAACTTAAAATTGATAGCTTATAATTATAGTTCAAATTATAACTTGAAGATCTGAACTTGTAATAGTCAAATACAGAACTTCGAATTGATAAATACAAATTATTAGTGCAAATTATAACTTGAAGATCTGAACTTGCAAATAGGTAAATACAGAACTTCGAATTGTTAAATTCAAACTAAGATTGCAAATAATAATTTGAAGATCTGAACTTGTAATAGTCAAATACAGAACTTAAAATTGATAGCTTCTAATTATTATTGCAAATTATAACTTGAAGATCTGAACTTGTAATTGTCTATTACAGAACTTAAAATTGATAGCTTCTAATTATTATTTCAAATTATAACTTGAAGATCTGAACTAGTAATTGTCAAATACAGAACTTAAAATTGATAGCTTATAATTATAATTCAAATCATAACTTGAAGATCTGAACTTGTAATAGTGAATTACAGAACTTAGATTTGTTAAATTCAAATTATTATTTCAAATTATAACTTGAAGATCTGAACTAGTAATTGTCAAATACAGAACTTAAAATTGATAGCTTCTAATTATTATTGCAAATTATAACTTGAAGATCTGAACTTGTAATTGTCTATTACAGAACTTAAAATTGATAGCTTCTAATTATTATTTCAAATTATAACTTGAAGATCTGAACTAGTAATTGTCAAATACAGAACTTAAAATTGATAGCTTATAATTATAATTCAAATCATAACTTGAAGATCTGAACTTGTAATAGTGAATTACAGAACTTAGATTTGTTAAATTCAAATTATTATTTCAAATTATAACTTGAAGATCTGTACTAGTAATTGTCAAATACAGACCTTAAAATTGATAACTTCTAATTATTATTGCAAATTATAACTTGAAGATCTGAACTTGTAATTGTCAAATACAGAACTTAAAATTGATAGCTTCTAATTATTATTTTAATTATAACTTGAAGATCTGAACTTGTAATTGTCAAATACAGAACTTAAAATTGATAGCTTCTAATTATTATTGCAACTAATAACTTGAAGATCTGAACTTGTAATAGTGAATTACAGAACTTGGATTTGTTAAATTCAAATTATTATTTCAAATTATAACTTGAAGATCTGTACTAGTAATTGTCAAATACAGACCTTAAAATTGATAACTTCTAATTATTATTGCAAATTATAACTTGAAGATCTGAACTTGTAATTGTCAAATACAGAACTTAAAATTGATAGCTTCTAATTATTATTGTAAATTATAACTTGAAGATCTGAACTTGTAATTGTCAAATACAGAACTTAAAATTGATAGCTTCTAATTATTATTGCAACTAATAACTTGAAGATCTGAACTTGTAATTGTCAAATACAGAACTTAAAATTGATAGCTTCTAATTATTATTGTAAATTATAATTTGAAGATCTGAACTTGTAATAGACAAATACGCAACTTAGCATTGTTAAATACAAATTGTGATTGCAAATTATAACTTGAAGATCTGAACTTGTAATTGTCAAATACAGAACTTAAAATTGATAGCTTCTAATTATTATTGTAAATTATAACTTGAAGATCTGAACTTGTAATAGTGAATTACAGAACTTAGATTTGTTAAATTCAAATTATTATTTCAAATTATAACTTGAAGATCTGAACTAGTAAATGTCATATACAGAACTTAAAATTCATAGCTTCTAATTATTATTGCAAATTATAACTTGAAGATCTGAACTTGTAATTGTCAAATACAGAACTTAAAATTGATAGCTTCTAATTATAATTGTAAATTATAACTTGAAGTTCTGAACTTGTAATTGTCAAATACAGAACTTAAAATTGATAGCTTCTAATTATTATTGCAAATAATAACTTGAAGATCTGAACTTGTAATTGTCAAATGCAGAACTTAAAATTGATAGCTTCTAATTATTATTCCAAATAATAATTTGAAGATCTGTACTTGTAATTGTCAAATACAGAACTTAAAATTGATAGCTTATAATAATAATTCAAATTATAACTTGAAGATCTGAACTTGTAATAGTCAAATACAGAACTTCGAATTGTTAAATACAAATTATTAGTGCAAATTATAACTTGAAGATCTGAACTTGCAAATAGGTAAATACAGAACTTCGAATTGTTAAATTCAAACTAAAATTGCAAATAATAATTTGAAGATCTGAACTTGTAATAGTCAAATACAGAACTTAAAATCGATAGCTTCTAATTATTATTGTAAATTATAACTTGAAGATCTGAACTTGTAATAGTGAATTACAGAACTTAGATTTGTTAAATTCAAATTATTATTTCAAATTATAACTTGAAGATCTGTATTAGTAATTGTCAAATACAGACCTTAAAATTGATAACTTCTAATTATTATTGCAAATTATAACTTAAAGATCTGAACTTGTAATTGTCAAATACAGAACTTAAAATTGATAGCTTATAATAATAATTCAAATTATAACTTGAAGATCTGAACTTGTAATAGTCAAATACAGAACTTGGAATTGTTAAAAACTAATTATTAGTGCAAATTATAACTTGAAGATCTGAACTTGTAATAGGTAAATACAGAACTTCGAATTGTTAAATTCAACCTAAGATTGCAAATAATAATTTGAAGATCTGAACTTGTAATAGTCAAATACAGAACTTAAAATTGATAGCTTCTAATTATTATTGCAAATTATAACTTGAAGATCTGAACTTGTAATTGTCAAATACAGAACCTAAAATTGATAGCTTCTAATTATTATTGTAAATTATAACTTGAAGATCTGAACTAGTAATTGTCAAATACAGAACTTAAAATTGATAGCTTCTAATTATTATTGCAAATTATAACTTGAACATCTGAACTTGTAATTGTCAAATACAGAACTTAAAATTGATAGCTTCTAATTATTATTTCAAATTATAACTTGAAGATCTGAACTTGTAATTGTCAAATACAGAACTTAAAATTGATAGCTTCTAATTATTATTGCAAATAATAACTTGAAGATCTGTACTTGTAATTGTCAAATACAGAACTTAAAATTGATAGCTTATAATTATAGTTCAAATTATAACTTGAAGATCTGAACTTGTAATAGTCAAATACAGAACTTCGAATTGATAAATACAAATTATTAGTGCAAATTATAACTTGAAGATCTGAACTTGCAAATAGGTAAATACAGAACTTCGAATTGTTAAATTCAAACTAAGATTGCAAATAATAATTTGTAGATCTGAACTTGTAATAGTCAAATACAGAACTTAAAATTGATAGCTTCTAATTATTATTGCAAATTATAACTTGAAGATCTGAACTTGTAATTGTCTATTACAGAACTTAAAATTGATAGCTTCTAATTATTATTTCAAATTATAACTTGAAGATCTGAACTAGTAATTGTCAAATACAGAACTTAAAATTGATAGCTTATAATTATAATTCAAATCATAACTTGAAGATCTGAACTTGTAATAGTGAATTACAGAACTTAGATTTGTTAAATTCAAATTATTATTTCAAATTATAACTTGAAGATCTGAACTAGTAATTGTCAAATACAGAACTTAAAATTGATAGCTTCTAATTATTATTGCAAATTATAACTTGAAGATGTGAACTTGTAATTGTCTATTACAGAACTTAAAATTGATAGCTTCTAATTATTATTTCAAATTATAACTTGAAGTTCTGAACTAGTAATTGTCAAATACAGAACTTAAAATTGATAGCTTATAATTATAATTCAAATCATAACTTGAAGATCTGAACTTGTAATAGTGAATTACAGAACTTAGATTTGTTAAATTCAAATTATTATTTCAAATTATAACTTGAAGATCTGTACTAGTAATTGTCAAATACAGACCTTAAAATTGATAACTTCTAATTATTATTGCAAATTATAACTTGAAGATCTGAACTTGTAATTGTCAAATACAGAACTTAAAATTGATAGCTTCTAATTATTATTTTAATTATAACTTGAAGATCTGAACTTGTAATTGTCAAATACAGAACTTAAAATTGATAGCTTCTAATTATTATTGCAACTAATAACTTGAAGATCTGAACTTGTAATAGTGAATTACAGAACTTGGATTTGTTAAATTCAAATTATTATTTCAAATTATAACTTGAAGATCTGTACTAGTAATTGTCAAATACAGACCTTAAAATTGATAACTTCTAATTATTATTGCAAATTATAACTTGAAGATCTGAACTTGTAATTGTCAAATACAGAACTTAAAATTGATAGCATCTAATTATTATTGTAAATTATAACTTGAAGATCTGAACTTGTAATTGTCAAATACAGAACTTAAAATTGATAGCTTCTAATTATTATTGCATCTAATAACTTGAAGATCTGAACTTGTAATTGTCAAATACAGAACTTAAAATTGATAGCTTCTAATTATTATTGCAAATTATAATTTGAAGATCTGAACTTGTAATAGACAAATACGCAACTTAGCATTGTTAAATACAAATTGTGATTGCAAATTATAACTTGAAGATCTGAACTAGTAATTGTCAAATACAGAACT
The DNA here is from genome assembly GCA_963170105.1 of Cantharis lateralis. Lineage (NCBI taxonomy): Eukaryota > Metazoa > Arthropoda > Insecta > Coleoptera > Cantharidae > Cantharis > Cantharis lateralis. The sequence goes on from OY720627.1 coordinate 27,057,063, forward strand.
TAAAATTGATAGCTTCTAATTATTATTGCAAATAATAACTTGAAGATCTGTACTTGTAATTGTCAAATACAGAACTTAAAATTGATAGCTTATAATTATAGTTCAAATTATAACTTGAAGATCTGAACTTGTAATAGACAAATACAGAACTTCGAATTGTTAAATACAAATTATTAGTGCAAATTATAACTTGAAGATCTGAACTTGTAATAGGTAAATACAGAACTTCTAATTGTTAAATTCAAACTAAGTTTGCAAATAATAATTTGAAGATCTGAACTAGTAATTGTCAAATACAGAACTTAAAATTGATAGCTTCTAATTATTATTGCAAATTATAACTTGAAGATCTGAACTTGTAATTGTCAAATACAGAACTTAACATTGATAGCTTCTAATTATTATTGTAAATTATAACTTGAAGATCTGAACTTGTAATTGTCAAATACAGAACTTAAAATTGATAGCTTCTAATTATTATTTGAAATTATAACTTGAAGATCTGAACTTGTAATTGTCAAATACAGAACTTAAAATTGATAGCTTCTAATTATTATTTCAAATTATAACTTGAAGATCTGAACTTGTAATAGTGAATTACAGAACTTAGATTTGTTAAATTCAAATTATTATTTCAAATTATAACTTGAAGATCTGTACTAGTAATTGTCAAATACAGACCTTAAAATTGATAACTTCTAATTATTATTGCAAATTATAACTTGAAGATCTGAACTAGTAATTGTCAAATACAGAACTTAAAATTGATAGCTTCTAATTATTATTGCAAATTATAACTTGAACATCTGAACCTGTAATTGTCAAATACAGAACTTAAAATTGATAGCTTCTAATTATTATTTCAAATTATAACTTGAAGATCCGAACTTGTAATTGTCAAATACAGAACTTAAAATTGATAGCTTCTAATTATTATTGCAAATAATAACTTAGAAGATCTGTACTTGTAATTGTCAAATACAGAACTTAAAATTGATAGCTTCTAATTATTATTGCAAATTATAATTTGAAGATCTGAACTTGTAATAGACAAATACGCAACTTAGCATTGATAAATACAAATTGTGATTGCAAATTATAACTTGAAGATCTGAACTTGTAATTGTCAAATACAGAACTTAAAATTGATAGCTTCTAATTATTATTGTAAATTATAACTTGAAGATCTGAACTTGTAATAGTGAATTACAGAACTTAGATTTGTTAAATTCAAATTATTATTTCAAATTATAACTTGAAGATCTGAACTAGTAATTGTCAAATACAGAACTTAAAATTGATAGCTTCTAATTATTATTGCAAATTATAACTTGAAGATCTGAACTTGTAATTGTCAAATACAGAACTTAAAATTGATAGCTTCTAATTATTATTGTAAATTATAACTTGAAGATCTGAACTTGTAATAGTGAATTACAGAACTTAGATTTGTTAAATTCAAATTATTATTTCAAATTATAACTTGAAGATCTGTACTAGTAATTGTCAAATACAGACCTTAAAATTGATAACTTCTAATTATTATTGCAAATTATAACTTGAAGATCTGAACTTGTAATTGTCAAATACAGAACTTAAAATTGATAGCTTCTAATTATTATTGTAAATTATAACTTGAAGATCTGAACCTGTAATTGTCAAATACAGAACTTAAAATTGATAGCTTCTAATTATTATTTCAAATTATAACTTGAAGATCCGAACTTGTAATTGTCAAATACAGAACTTAAAATTGATAGCTTCTAATTATTATTGCAAATAATAACTTGAAGATCTGTACTTGTAATTGTCAAATACAGATATTAAAATTGATAGCTTATAATTATAGTTCAAAATATAACTTGAAGATCTGAACTTGTAATAGTCAAATACAGAACTTCGAATTGTTAAATACAAATTATTAGTGCAAATTATAACTTGAAGATCTGAACTTGCAAATAGGTAAATACAGAACTTCGAATTGTTAAATTCAAACTAAGATTGCAAATAATAATTTGAAGATCTGAACTTGTAATAGTCAAATACAGAACTTAAAATCGATAGCTTCTAATTATTATTGTAAATTATAACTTGAAGATCTGAACTTGTAATAGTGAATTACAGAACTTAGATTTGTTAAATTCAAATTATTATTTCAAATTATAACTTGAAGATCTGTACTAGTAATTGTCAAATACAGACCTTAAAATTGATAACTTCTAATTATTATTGCAAATTATAACTTGAAGATCTGAACTTGTAATTGTCAAATACAGAACTTAAAATTGATAGCTTCTAATTATTATTGTAAATTATAACTTGAAGATCTGAACTTGTAATTGTCAAATACATAACTTAAAATTGATAGCTTCTAATTATTATTGCAAGTAATAACTTGAAGATCTGAACTTGTAATTGTCAAATACAGAACTTAAAATTGATAGCATCTAATTATTATTGCAAATTATAATTTGAAGATCTGAACTTGTAATAGACAAATACGCAACTTAGCATTGTTAAATACAAATTGTGATTGCAAATTATAACTTGAAGATCTGAACTTGTAATTGTCAAATACAGAACTTAAAATTGATAGCTTCTAATTATTATTGTAAATTATAACTTGAAGATCTGAACTTGTAATAGTGAATTACAGAACTTAGATTTGTTAAATTCAAATTATTATTTCAAATTATAACTTGAAGATCTGAACTAGTAATTGTCAAATACAGAACTTAAAATTGATAGCTTCTAATTATTATTGCAAATTATAACATGAAGATCTGAACTTGTAATTGTCAAATACAGAACTTAAAATTGATAGCTTCTAATTATTATTGTAAATTATAACTTGAAGTTCTGAACTTGTAATTGTCAAATACAGTACTTAAAATTGATAGCTTCTAATTATTATTGCAAATAATAACTTGAAGATCTGTACTTGTAATTGTCAAATACAGAACTTAAAATTGATAGCTTATAATTATAGTTCAAATTATAACTTGAAGATCTGAACTTGTAATAGACAAATACAGAACTTCGAATTGTTAAATACAAATTATTAGTGCAAATTATAACTTGAAGATCTGAACTTTTAATAGGTAAATACAGAACTTCTAATTGTTAAATTCAAACTAAGATTGCAAATAATAATTTGAAGATCTGAACTAGTAATTGTCAAACACAGAACTTAAAATTGATAGCTTCTAATTATTATTGCAAATTATAACTTGAAGATCTGAACTTGTAATTGTCAAATACAGAACTCAACATTGATAGCTTCTAATTATTATTGTAAATTATAACTTGAAGATCTGAACTTGTAATTGTCAAATACAGAACTTAAAATTGATAGCTTCTAATTATTATTGTAAATTATAACTTGAAGATCTGAACTTGTAATTGTCAGATACAGAACTAAAAATTGATAGCTTCTAATTATTATTGCAACTAATAACTTGAAGATCTGAACTTGTAATTGTCAAATACAGAACTAATAATTGATAGCTTCTAATTATTATTGCAAATAATAACTTGAAGATCTGAACTTGTAATTGTCAAATATAGAACTTAAAATTGATAGCTTCTAATTATTATTGCAAATTATAACTTGAAGTTCTGAACTTGTAATTGTCAAATACAGAACTTACAATTGATAGCTTCTAATTATTATTGCAAATTATAATTTGAAGATGTGAACTTGTAATAGACAAATACGCAACTTAGCATTGTTAAATACAAATTATAATTCAAATTATAACTTGAAGATCTGAACTTGTAATAGTGAATTACAGAACTTAGATTTGTTAAATTCAAATTATTATTACAAATTATAACTTGAAGATCTGAACTTGTAATTGTCAAATACAGAACTCCTAATTGTTAAATACAAATTATTAGTGCAAATTATAACTTGAAGATCTGAACTAGTAATTGTCAAATACAGAACTTAAAATTGATAGCTTCTAATTATTATTGCAAATTATAACTTGAACATCTGAACCTGTAATTGTCAAATACAGAACTTAAAATTGATAGCTTCTAATTATTATTTCAAATTATAACTTGAAGATCCGAACTTGTAATTGTCAAATACAGAACTTAAAATTGATAGCTTCTAATTATTATTGCAAATAATAACTTGAAGATCTGTACTTGTAATTGTCAAATACAGAACTTAAAATTGATAGCTTATAATTATAGTTCAAATTATAACTTGAAGATCTGAACTTGTAATAGTCAAATACAGAACTTCGAATTGTTAAATACAAATTATTAGAGCAAATTATAACTTGAAGATCTGAACTTGCAAATAGGTAAATGCAGAACTTCCAATTGTTAAATTCAAACTAAGATTGCAAATAATAATTTGAAGATCTGAACTTGTAATAGTCAAATACAGAACTTAAAATCGATAGCTTCTAATTATTATTGTAAATTATAACTTGAAGATCTGAACTTGTAATAGTGAATTACAGAACTTAGATTTGTTAAATTCAAATTATTATTTCAAATTATAACTTGAAGATCTGTACTAGTAATTGTCAAATACAGACCTTAAAATTGATAACTTCTAATTATTATTGCAAATTATAACTTGAAGATCTGAACTTGTAATTGTCAAATACAGAACTTAAAATTGATAGCTTCTAATTATTATTGTAAATTATAACTTGAAGATCTGAACTTGTAATTGTCAAATACAGAACTTAAAATTGATAGCTTCTAATTATTATTGCAACTAATAACTTGAAGATCTGAACTTGTAATTGTCAAATACAGAACTTAAAATTGATAGCTACTAATTATTATTGTAAATTATAATTTGAAGATCTGAACTTGTAATAGACAAATACGCAACTTAGCATTGTTAAATACAAATTGTGATTGCAAATTATAACTTGAAGATCTGAACTTGTAATTGTCAAATACAGAACTTGAAATTGAAAGCTTCTAATTATTATTGTAAATTATAACTTGAAGATCTGAACTTGTAATAGTGAATTACAGAACTTAGATTTGTTAAATTCAAATTATTATTTCAAATTATAACTTGAAGATCTGAACTAGTAATTGTCAAATACAGAACTTAAAATTGATAGCTTCTAATTATTATTGCAAATTATAACTTGAAGATCTGAACTTGTAATTGTCAAATACAGAACTTAAAATTGATAGCTTCTAATTATTATTGTAAATTATAACTTGAAGTTCTGAACTTGTAATTGTGCAATACAGAACTTAAAATTGATAGCTTCTAATTATTATTGCAAATAATAACTTGAAGATCTGAACTTGTAATTGTCAAATGCAGAACTTAAAATTGATAGCTTCTAATTATTATTCCAAATAATAATTTGAAGATCTGTACTTGTAATTGTCAAATACAGAACTTAAAATTGATAGCTTATAATAATAATTCAAATTATAACTTGAAGATCTGAACTTGTAATAGTCAAATACAGAACTTCGAATTGTTAAATACAAATTATTAGTGCAAATTATAACTTGAAGATCTGAACTTGCAAATAGGTAAATACAGAACTTCGAATTGTTAAATTCAAACTAAAATTGCAAATAATAATTTGAAGATCTGAACTTGTAATAGTCAAATACAGAACTTAAAATCGATAGCTTCTAATTATTATTGTATATTATAACTTGAAGATCTGAACTTGTAATAGTGAATTACAGAACTTAGATTTGTTAAATTCAAATTATTATTTCAAATTATAACTTGAAGATCTGTATTAGTAATTGTCAAATACAGACCTTAAAATTGATAACTTCTAATTATTATTGCAAATTATAACTTAAAGATCTGAACTTGTAATTGTCAAATACAGAACTTAAAATTGATAGCTTATAATAATAATTCAAATTATAACTTGAAGATCTGAACTTGTAATAGTCAAATACAGAACTTGGAATTGTTAAAAACAAATTATTAGTGCAAATTATAACTTGAAGATCTGAACTTGTAATAGGTAAATACAGAACTTCGAATTGTTAAATTCAACCTAAGATTGCAAATAATAATTTGAAGATCTGAACTTGTAATAGTCAAATACATAACTTAAAATTGATAGCTTCTAATTATTATTGCAAATTATAACTTGAAGATCTGAACTTGTAATTGTCAAATACAGAACCTAAAATTGATAGCTTCTAATTATTATTGTAAATTATAACTTGAAGATCTGAACTAGTAATTGTCAAATACAGAACTTAAAATTGATAGCTTCTAATTATTATTGCAAATTATAACTTGAACATCTGAACTTTTAAATTGTCAAATACAGAACTTAAAATTGATAGCTTCTAATTATTATTTCAAATTATAACTTGAAGATCTGAACTTGTAATTGTCAAATACCGAACTTAAAATTGATAGCTTCTAATTATTATTGCAAATAATAACTTGAAGATCTGTACTTGTAATTGTCAAATACAGAACTTAAAATTGATAGCTTATAATTATAGTTCAAATTATAACTTGAAGATCTGAACTTGTAATAGTCAAATACAGAACTTCGAATTGATAAATACAAATTATTAGTGCAAATTATAACTTGAAGATCTGAACTTGCAAATAGGTAAATACAGAACTTCGAATTGTTAAATTCAAACTAAGATTGCAAATAATAATTTGAAGATCTGAACTTGTAATAGTCAAATACAGAACTTAAAATTGATAGCTTCTAATTATTATTGTAAATTATAACTTGAAGATCTGAACTTGTAATAGTGAATTACAGAACTTAGATTTGTTAAATTCAAATTATTATTTCAAATTATAACTTGAAGATCTGAACTAGTAATTGTCAAATACAGAACTTAAAATTGATAGCTTCTAATTATTATTGCAAATTATAACTTGAAGATCTGAACTTGTAATTGTCTATTACAGAACTTAAAATTGATAGCTTCTAATTATTATTTCAAATTATAACTTGAAGATCTGAACTAGTAATTGTCAAATACAGAACTTAAAATTGATAGCTTATAATTATAATTCAAATCATAACTTGAAGATCTGAACTTGTAATAGTGAATTACAGAACTTAGATTTGTTAAATTCAAATTATTATTTCAAATTATAACTTGAAGATCTGTACTAGTAATTGTCAAATACAGACCTTAAAATTGATAACTTCTAATTATTATTGCAAATTATAACTTGAAGATCTGAACTTGTAATTGTCAAATACAGAACTTAAAATTGATAGCTTCTAATTATTATTTTAATAATAACTTGAAGATCTGAACTTGTAATTGTCAAATACAGAACTTAAAATTGATAGCTTCTAATTATTATTGCAACTAATAACTTGAAGATCTGAACTTGTAATAGTGAATTACAGAACATGGATTTGTTAAATTCAAATTATTATTTCAAATTATAACTTGAAGATCTGTACTAGTAATTGTCAAATACAGACCTTAAAATTGATAACTTCTAATTATTATTGCAAATTATAACTTGAAGATCTGAACTTGTAATTGTCAAATACAGAACTTAAAATTGATAGCTTCTAATTATTATTGTAAATTATAACTTGAAGATCTGAACTTGTAATTGTCAAATACAGAACTTAAAATTGATAGCTTCTAATTATTATTGCAACTAATAACTTGAAGATCTGAACTTGTAATTGTCAAATACAGAACTTAAAATTGATAGCTTCTAATTATTATTGCAAATTATAATTTGAAGATCTGAACTTGTAATAGACAAATACGCAACTTAGCATTGTTAAATACAAATTGTGATTGCAAATTATAACTTGAAGATCTGAACTTGTAATTGTCAAATACAGAACTTAAAATTGATAGCTTCTAAGTATTATTGTAAATTATAACTTGAAGTTCTGAACTTGTAATTGTCAAATACAGAACTTAAAATTGATAGCTTCTAATTATTATTGCAAATAATAACTTGAAGATCTGAACTTGTAATTGTCAAATGCAGAACTTAAAATTGATAGCTTCTAATTATTATTCCAAACAATAATTTGAAGATCTGTACTTGTAATTGTCAAATACAGAACTTAAAATTGATAGCTTATAATAATAATTCAAATTATAACTTGAAGATCTGAACTTGTAATAGTCAAATACAGAACTTCGAATTGTTAAATACAAATTATTAGTGCAAATTATAACTAGAAGATCTGAACTTGCAAATAGGTAAATACAGAACTTCGAATTGTTAAATTCAAACTAAGATTGCAAATAATAATTTGAAGATCTGAACTTGTAATAGTCAAATACAGAACTTAAAATCGATAGCTTCTAATTATTATTGTAAATTATAACTTGAAGATCTGAACTTGTAATAGTGAATTACAGAACTTAGATTTGTTAAATTCAAATTATTATTTCAAATTATAACTTGAAGATCTGAACTAGTAATTGTCAAATACAGAACTTAAAATTGATAGCTTCTAATTATTATTGCAAATAATAACTTGAAGATCTGTACTTGTAATTGTCAAATACAGAACTTAAAATTGATAGCTTATAATTATAGTTCAAATTATAACTTGAAGATCTGAACTTGTAATAGACAAATACAGAACTTCGAATTGTTAAATACAAATTATTGGTGCAAATTATAACTTGAAGATCTGAACTTGTAATAGGTAAATACAGAACTTCTAATTGTTAAATTCAAACTAAGTTTGCAAATAATAATTTGAAGATCTGAACTAGTAATTGTCAAATACAGAACTTAAAATTAATAGCTTCTAATTATTATTGCAAATTATAACTTGAAGATCTGAACTTGTAATTGTCAAATACAGAACTTAACATTGATAGCTTCTAATTATTATTGTAAATTATAACTTGAAGATCTGAACTTGTAATTGTCAAATACAGAACTTAAAATTGATAGCTTCTAATTATTATTTGAAATTATAACTTGAAGATCTGAACTTGTAATTGTCAAATACAGAACTTAAAATTGATAGCTTCTAATTATTATTGCAAATAATAACTTGAAGATCTGTACTTGTAATTGTCAAATACAGAACTTAAAATTGATAGCTGATAATTATAGTTCAAATTATAACTTGAAGATCTGAACTTGTAATAGACAAATACAGAACTTCGAATTGTTAAATACAAATTATTAGTGCAAATTATAACTTGAAGATCTGAACTTGTAATAGGTAAATACAGAACTTCTAATTGTTAAATTCAAACTAAGATTGCAAATAATAATTTGAAGATCTGAACTAGTAATTGTCAAATACAGACCTTAAAATTGATAACTTCTAATTATTATTGCAAATTATAACTTGAAGATCTGAACTTGTAATTGTCAAATACAGAACTTATAATTGATAGCTTCTAATTATTATTGTAAATTATAACTTGAAGATCTGAACTTGTAATTGTCAAATACAGAACTTAAAATTGATAGCTTCTAATTATTATTGCAACTAATAACTTGAAGATCTGAACTTGTAATTGTCAAATACAGAACTTAAAATTGATAGCTTCTAATTATTATTGCAAATTATAATTTGAAGATCTGAACTTGTAATAGACAAATACGCAACTTAGCATTGTTAAATACAAATTGTGATTACAAATTATAACTTGAAGATCTGAACTTGTAATTGTCAAATACAGAACTTAAAATTGATAGCTTCTAATTATTATTGTAAATTATAACTTGTAGTTCTGAACTTGTAATTGTCAAATACAGAACTTAAAATTGATAGCTTCTAATTATTATTGCAAATAATAACTTGAAGATCTGTACTTGTAATTGTCAAATACAGAACTTAAAATTGATAGCTTATAAATATAGTTCAAATTATAACTTGAAGATCTGAACTTGTAATAGACAAATACAGAACTTCGAATTGTTAAATACAAATTATTAGTGCAAATTATAACTTGAAGATCTGAACTTGTAATAGGTAAATACAGAACTTCTAATTGTTAAATTCAAACTAAGATTGCAAATAAAAATTTGAAGATCTGAACTAGTAATTGTCAAATACAGAACTTAAAATTGATAGCTTCTAATTATTATTGCAAATTATAACTTGAAGATCTGAACTTGTAATTGTCAAATACACAACTTAACATTGATAGCTTCTAATTATTATTGTAAATTATAACTTGAAGATCTGAACTTGTAATTGTCAAATACAGAACTTAAAATTGATAGCTTCTAATTATTATTTGAAATTATAACTTGAAGATCTGAACTTGTAATTGTCAAATACAGAACTTCGAATTGTTAAATACAAATTATTAGTGCAAATTATAACTTGAAGATCTGAACTTGTAATAGGTAAATACAGAACTTCTAATTGTTAAATTCAAACTAAGATTGCAAATAATAATTTGAAGATCTGAACTTGTAATTGTCAAATACAGAACTTAAAATTGATAGCTTCTAATTATTATTGTAAATTATAACTTGAAGATCTGAACTTGTAATTGTCAAATACAGAACTTAACATTGATAGCTTCTAATTATTATTGTAAATTATAACTTGAAGATCTGAACTAGTAATTGTCAAATACAGAACTTAAAATTGATAGCTTCTAATTATTATTGTAAATTATAACTTGAAGATCTGAACTTGTAATTGTCAAATACAGAACTTAAAATTGATAGCTTCTAATTATTATTGCAACTAATAACTTGAAGATCTGAACTTGTAATTGTCATATACAGAACTAATAATTGATAGCTTCTAATTATTATTGCAAATAATAACTTGAAGATCTGAACTTGTAATTGTCAAATATAGAACTTAAAATTGATAGCTTCTAATTATTATTGCAAATTATAACTTGAAGTTCTGAACTTGTAATTGTCAAATACAGAACTTACAATTGATAGCTTCTAATTATTATTGCAAATTATAATTTGAAGATGTGAACTTGTAATAGACAAATACGCAACTTAGCATTGTTAAATACAAATTATGATTGCAAATTAAAACTTGAAGATCTGAACTAGTAATTGTCAAATACAGAACTAAAATTGATAGCTTATAATTATAATTCAAATTATAACTTGAAGATCTGAACTTGTAATAGTGAATTACAGAACTTAGATTTGTTAAATTCAAATTATTATTTCAAATTATAACTTGAAGATCTGAACTTGTAATTGTCAAATACAGAACTCCTAATTGTTAAATACAAATTATTAGTGCAAATTATAACTTGAAGATCTGAACTAGTAATTGTCAAATACAGAACTTAAAATTGATAGCTTCTAATTATTATTGCAAATTATAACTTGAAAATCTGAACTTGTAATTGTCAAATACAGAACTTAAAATTGATAGCTTCTAATTATTATTTCAAATTATAACGTGAAGATCTGAACTTGTAATTGTCAAATACAGAACTTAAAATTGATAGCTTCTAATTATTATTGCAAATAATAACTTGAAGATCTGAACTTGTAATTGTCAAATGCAGAACTTAAAATTGATAGCTTCTAATTATTATTGCAAATAATAATTTGAAGATCTGTACTTGTAATTGTCAAATACAGAACTTAAAATTGATAGCTTATAATAATAATTCAAATTATAACTTGAAGATCTGAACTTGTAATAGTCAAATACAGAACTTCGAATTGTTAAATACAAATTATTAGTGCAAATTATAACTTGAAGATCTGAACTTGTAATAGGTAAATACAGAACTTCGAATTGTTAAATTCAACCTAAGATTGCAAATAATAATTTGAAGATCTGAACTTGTAATAGTCAAATACAGAACTTAAAATTGATAGCTTCTAATTATTATTGCAAATTATAACTTGAAGATCTGAACTTGTAATTGTCAAATACAGAACCTCAAATTGATAGCTTCCAATTATTATTGTAAATTATAACTTGAAGATCTGAACTAGTAATTGTCAAATACAGAACTTAAAATTGATAGCTTCTAATTATTATTGCAAATTATAACTTGAACATCTGAACCTGTAATTTTCAAATACAGAACTTAAAATTGATAGCTTCTAATTATTATTTCAAATTATAACTTGAAGATCCGAACTTGTAATTGTCAAATACAGAACTTAAAATTGATAGCTTATAATTATAATTCAAATTATAACTTGAAGATCTGAACTTGTAATAGAGAATTACAGAACTTAGATTTGTTAAATTCAAATTATTATTTCAAATTATAACTTGAAGATCTGAACTTGTAATTGTCAAATACAGAACTCCTAATTGTTAAATACAAATTATTAGTGCAAATTATAACTTGAAGATCTGAACTAGTAATTGTCAAATACAGAACTTAAAATTGATAGCTTCTAATTATTATTGCAAATTATAACTTGAAAATCTGAACTTGTAATTGTCAAATACAGAACTTAAAATTGATAGCTTCTAATTATTATTTCAAATTATAACGTGAAGATCTGAACTTGTAATTGTCAAATACAGAACTTAAAATTGATAGCTTCTAATTATTATTGCAAATTATAACTTGAAGATCTGAACTTGTAATTGTCAAATACAGAACTTCTAATTGTTAAATACAAATTATTAGTGCAAATTATAACTTGAAGATCTGAACTTGTAATTGTCAAATACAGAACTTAAAATTGATAGCTTCTAATTATTATTGTAAATTATAACTTGAAGTTCTGAACTTGTAATTGTCAAATACAGAACTTAAAATTGATAGCTTCTAATTATTATTGCAAATAATAACTTGAAGATCTGAACTTGTAATTGTCAAATGCAGAACTTAAAATTGATAGCTTCTAATTATTATTGCAAATAATAATTTGAAGATCTGTACTTGTAATTGTCAAATACAGAACTTAAAATTGATAGCTTATAATAATAATTCAAATTATAACTTGAAGATCTGAACTTGTAATAGTCAAATACAGAACTTCGAATTGTTAAATACAAATTATTAGTGCAAATTATAACTTGAAGATCTGAACTTGTAATAGGTAAATACAGAACTTCGAATTGTTAAATTCAACCTAAGATTGCAAATAATAATTTGAAGATCTGAACTTGTAATAGTCAAATACAGAACTTAAAATTGATAGCTTCTAATTATTATTGCAAATTATAACTTGAAGATCTGAACTTGTAATTGTCAAATACAGAACCTCAAATTGATAGCTTCCAATTATTATTGTGAATTATAACTTGAAGATCTGAACTAGTAATTGTCAAATACAGAACTTAAAATTGATAGCTTCTAATTATTATTGCAAATTATAACTTGAACATCTGAACCTGTAATTGTCAAATACAGAACTTAAAATTGATAGCTTCTAATTATTATTTCAAATTATAACTTGAAGATCCGAACTTGTAATTGTCAAATACAGAACTTAAAATTGATAGCTACTAATTATTATTGCAAATAATAACTTGAAGATCTGTACTTGTAATTGTCAAATACAGAACTTAAAATTGATAGCTTATAATTATAGTTCAAATTATAGCTTGAAGATCTGAACTTGTAATAGACAAATACAGAACTTCGAATTGTTAAATACAAATTATTAGTGCAAATTATAACTTGAAGATCTGAAATTGTAATTGTCAAATACAGAACTTAAAATTGATAGCTTCTAATTATTATTGTAAATTATAACTTGAAGATCTGAACTAGTAATTGTCAAATACAGAACTTATAATTGATAGCTTCTAATTATTATTGCAAATAATAACTTGAAGATCTGTACTTGTAATTGTCAAATACAGAACTTAAAATTGATAGCTAATAATTATAGTTCAAATTATAACTTGAAGATCTGAACTTGTAATAGGTAAATACAGAACTTCTAATTATTAAATTCAAACTAAGATTGCAAATATTAATTTGAAGATCTGAACTAGTAATTGTCAAATACAGAACTTAAAATTGATAGCTTCTAATTATTATTGCAAATTATAACTTGAAGATCTGAACTTGTAATTGTCAAATACAGAACTTAACATTGATAGCTTCTAATTATTATTGTAAATTATAACTTGAAGATCTGAACTTGTAATTGTCAAATACAGAACTTAAAATTGATAGCTTCTAATTATTATTGTAAATTATAACTTGAAGATCTGAACTTGTAATTGTCAAATACAGAACTTAAAATTGATAGCTTCTAATTATTATTGCAACTAATAACTTGAAGATCTGAACTTGTAATTGTCAAATACAGAACTAATAATTGATAGCTTCTAATTATTATTGCAAATAATAACTTGAAGATCTGAACTTGTAATTGTCAAATATAGAACTTAAAATTGATAGCTTCTAATTATTATTGCAAATTATAACTTGAAGTTCTGAACTTGTAATTGTCAAATACAGAACTTACAATTGATAGCTTCTAATTATTATTGCAAATTATAATTTGAAGATGTGAACTTGTAATAGACAAATACGCAACTTAGCATTGTTAAATACAAATTATGATTGCAAATTAAAACTTGAAGATCTGAACTAGTAATTGTCAAATACAGAACTAAAATTGATAGCTTATAATTATAATTCAAATTATAACTTGAAGATCTGAACTTGTAATAGTGAATTACAGAACTTAGATTTGTTAAATTCAAATTATTATTTCAAATTATAACTTGAAGATCTGAACTTGTAATTGTCAAATACAGAACTCCTAATTGTTAAATACAAATTATTAGTGCAAATTATAACTTGAAGATCTGAACTAGTAATTGTCAAATACAGAACTTAAAATTGATAGCTTCTAATTATTATTGCAAATTATAACTTGAAGATCTGAACTTGTAATTGTCAAATACAGAACTTAAAATTGATAGCTTCTAATTATTATTTCAAATTATAACGTGAAGATCTGAACTTGTAATTGTCAAATACAGAACTTCTAATTGTTAAATACAACTTATTAGTGCAAATTATAACTTGAAGATCTGAACTTGTAATTGTCAAATACAGAACTTAAAATTGATAGTGAATAATTATTGTAAATTATAACTTGAAGATCTGAACTTGTAATAGTGAATTACAGAACTTAGATTTGTTAAATTCAAATTATTATTTCAAATTATAACTTGAAGATCTGAACTAGTAATTGTCAAATACAGAACTTAAAATTGATAGCTTCTAATTATTATTGCAAATTATAACTTGAACATCTGAACCTGTAATTGTCAAATACAGAACTTAAAATTGATAGCTTCTAATTATTATTTCAAATTATAACTTGAAGTTCTGAACTTGTAATTGTCAAATACAGTACTTAAAATTGATAGCTTCTAATTATTATTGCAAATAATAACTTGAAGATCTGTACTTGTAATTGTCAAATACAGAACTTAAAATTGATAGCTTATAATTATAGTTCAAATTATAACTTGAAGATCTGAACTTGTAATAGACAAATACAGAACTTCGAATTGTTAAATACAAATTATTAGTGCAAATTATAACTTGAAGATCTGAACTTGTAATAGGTAAATACAGAACTTCTAATTGTTAAATTCAAACTAAGATTGCAAATAATAATTTGAAGATCTGAACTAGTAATTGTCAAACACAGAACTTAAAATTGATAGCTTCTAATTATTATTGCAAATTATAACTTGAAGATCTGAACTTGTAATTGTCAAATACAGAACTTAACATTGATAGCTTCTAATTATTATTGTAAATTATAACTTGAAGATCTGAACTTGTAATTGTCAAATACAGAACTTAAAATTGATAGCTTCTAATTATTATTGTAAATTATAACTTGAAGATCTGAACTTGTAATTGTCAAATACAGAACTAAAAATTGATAGCTTCTAATTATTATTGCAACTAATAACTTGAAGATCTGAACTTGTAATTGTCAAATACAGAACTAATAATTGATAGCTTCTAATTATTATTGCAAATAATAACTTGAAGATCTGAACTTGTAATTGTCAAATATAGAACTTAAAATTGATAGCTTCTAATTATTATTGGTAATTATAACTTGAAGTTCTGAACTTGTAATTGTCAAATACAGAACTTACAATTGATAGCTTCTAATTATTATTGCAAATTATAATTTGAAGATGTGAACTTGTAATAGACAAATACGCAACTTAGCATTGTTAAATACAAATTATAATTCAAATTATAACTTGAAGATCTGAACTTGTAATAGTGAATTACTGAACTTAGATTTGTTAAATTCAAATTATTATTTCAAATTATAACTTGAAGATCTGAACTTGTAATTGTCAAATACAGAACTCCTAATTGTTAAATACAAATTATTAGTGCAAATTATAACTTGAAGATCTGAACTAGTAATTGTCAAATACAGAACTTAAAATTGATAGCTTCTAATTATTATTGCAAATTATAACTTGAACATCTGAACCTGTAATTGTCAAATACAGAACTTAAAATTGATAGCTTCTAATTATTATTTCAAATTATAACTTGAAGATCCGAACTTGTAATTGTCAAATACAGAACTTAAAATTGATAGCTTCTAATTATTATTGCAAATAATAACTTGAAGATCTGTACTTGTAATTGTCAAATACAGAACTTAAAATTGATAGCTTATAATTATAGTTCAAATTATAACTTGAAGATCTGAACTTGTAATAGTCAAATACAGAACTTCGAATTGTTAAATACAAATTATTAGAGCAAATTATAACTTGAAGATCTGAACTTGCAAATAGGTAAATGCAGAACTTCGAATTGTTAAATTCAAACTAAGATTGCAAATAATAATTTGAAGATCTGAACTTGTAATAGTCAAATACAGAACTTAAAATCGATAGCTTCTAATTATTATTGTAAATTATAACTTGAAGATCTGAACTTGTAATAGTGAATTACAGAACTTAGATTTGTTAAATTCAAATTATTATTTCAAATTATAACTTGAAGATCTGTACTAGTAATTGTCAAATACAGACCTTAAAATTGATAACTTCTAATTATTATTGCAAATTATAACTTGAAGATCTGAACTTGTAATTGTCAAATACAGAACTTAAAATTGATAGCTTCTAATTATTATTGTAAATTATAACTTGAAGATCTGAACTTGTAATTGTCAAATACAGAACTTAAAATTGATAGCTTCTAATTATTATTGCAACTAATAACTTGAAGATCTGAACTTGTAATTGTCAAATACAGAACTTAAAATTGATAGCTTCTAATTATTATTTGAAATTATAATTTGAAGATCTGAACTTGTAATAGACAAATACGCAACTTAGCATTGTTAAATACAAATTGTGATTGCAAATTATAACTTGAAGATCTGAACTTGTAATTGTCAAATACAGAACTTAAAATTGATAGCTTCTAATTATTATTGTAAATTATAACTTGAAGATCTGAACTTGTAATAGTGAATTACAGAACTTAGATTTGTTAAATTCAAATTATTATTTCAAATTATAACTTGAAGATCTGAACTAGTAATTGTCAAATACAGAACTTAAAATTGATAGCTTCTAATTATTATTGCAAATTATAACTTGAAGATCTGAACTTGTAATTGTCAAATACAGAACTTAAAATTGATAGCTTCTAATTATTATTGTAAATTATAACTTGAAGTTCTGAACTTGTAATTGTCAAATACAGAACTTAAAATTGATAGCTTCTAATTATTATTGCAAAAAATAACTTGAAGATCTGAACTTGTAATTGTCAAATGCAGAACTTAAAATTGATAGCTTCTAATTATTATTCCAAATAATAATTTGAAGATCTGTACTTGTAATTGTCAAATACAGAACTTAAAATTGATAGCTTATAATAATAATTCAAATTATAACTTGAAGATCTGAACTTGTAATAGTCAAATACAGAACTTCGAATTGTTAAATACAAATTATTAGTGCAAATTATAACTTGAAGATCTGAACTTGCAAATAGGTAAATACAGAACTTCGAATTGTTAAATTCAAACTAAAATTGCAAATAATAATTTGAAGATCTGAACTTGTAATAGTCAAATACAGAACTTAAAATCGATAGCTTCTAATTATTATTGCAAATTATAACTTAAAGATCTGAACTTGTAATTGTCAAATACAGAACTTAAAATTGATAGCTTATAATAATAATTCAAATTATAACTTGAAGATCTGAACTTGTAATAGTCAAATACAGAACTTGGAATTGTTAAAAACAAATTATTAGTGCAAATTATAACTTGAAGATCTGAACTTGTAATAGGTAAATACAGAACTTCGAATTGTTAAATTCAACCTAAGATTGCAAATAATAATTTGAAGATCTGAACTTGTAATAGTCAAATACAGAACTTAAAATTGATAGCTTCTAATTATTATTGCAAATTATAACTTGAAGATCTGAACTTGTAATTGTCAAATACAGAACCTAAAATTGATAGCTTCTAATTATTATTGTAAATTATAACTTGAAGATCTGAACTAGTAATTGTCAAATACAGAACTTAAAATTGATAGCTTCTAATTATTATTGCAAATTATAACTTGAACATCTGAACTTGTAATTGTCAAATACAGAACTTAAAATTGATAGCTTCTAATTATTATTTCAAATTATAACTTGAAGATCTGAACTTGTAATTGTCAAATACAGAACTTAAAATTGATAGCTTCTAATTATTATTGCAAATAATAACTTGAAGATCTGTACTTGTAATTGTCAAATACAGAACTTAAAATTGATAGCTTATAATTATAGTTCAAATTATAACTTGAAGATCTGAACTTGTAATAGTCAAATACAGAACTTCGAATTGATAAATACAAATTATTAGTGCAAATTATAACTTGAAGATCTGAACTTGCAAATAGGTAAATACAGAACTTCGAATTGTTAAATTCAAACTAAGATTGCAAATAATAATTTGAAGATCTGAACTTGTAATAGTCAAATACAGAACTTAAAATTGATAGCTTCTAATTATTATTGTAAATTATAACTTGAAGATCTGAACTTGTAATAGTGAATTACAGAACTTAGATTTGTTAAATTCAAATTATTATTTCAAATTATAACTTGAAGATCTGAACTAGTAATTGTCAAATACAGAACTTAAAATTGATAGCTTCTAATTATTATTGCAAATTATAACTTGAAGATCTGAACTTGTAATTGTCTATTACAGAACTTAAAATTGATAGCTTCTAATTATTATTTCAAATTATAACTTGAAGATCTGAACTAGTAATTGTCAAATACAGAACTTAAAATTGATAGCTTATAATTATAATTCAAATCATAACTTGAAGATCTGAACTTGTAATAGTGAATTACAGAACTTAGATTTGTTAAATTCAAATTATTATTTCAAATTATAACTTGAAGATCTGTACTAGTAATTGTCAAATACAGACCTTAAAATTGATAACTTCTAATTATTATTGCAAATTATAACTTGAAGATCTGAACTTGTAATTGTCAAATACAGAACTTAAAATTGATAGCTTCTAATTATTATTTTAATTATAACTTGAAGATCTGAACTTGTAATTGTCAAATACAGAACTTAAAATTGATAGCTTCTAATTATTATTGCAACTAATAACTTGAAGATCTGAACTTGTATTTGTCAAATACAGAACTTAAAATTGATAGCTTCTAATTATTATTGCAAATTATAATTTGAAGATCTGAACTTGTAATAGACAAATACGCAACTTAGCATTGTTAAATACAAATTGTGATTGCAAATTATAACTTGAACATCTGAACCTGTAATAGGTAAATACAGAACTTCGAATTGTTAAATTCTAACTAAGATTGCAAATAATAATTCGATGATCTGAACTTGTAATAGTCAAATACAGAACTTCTAATTGTTAAATACAAATTATTAGTGCAAATTATAACTTGAAGATCTGAACTAGTAATTGTCAAATACAGAACTTAAAATTGATAGCTTCTAACTATTATTGCAAATTATAACTTGAAGATCCGAACTTGTAATTGTCAAATACAGAACTTAAAATTGATAGCTTCTAATTATTATTTCAAATTATAACGTGAAGATCTGAACTTGTAATTGTCAAATACAGAACTTAAAATTGATAGCTTCTAATTATTATTGCAAATTATAACTTGAAGATCTGAACTTGTAATTGTCAAATACAGAACTTAAAATTGATAGCTTCTAATTATTATTGTAAATTATAACTTGAAGATCTGAACTTGTAATAGTGAATCACAGAACTTAGATTTGTTAAATTCAAATTATTATTTCAAATTATAACTTGATGATCTGAACTAGTAATTGTCAAATACAGAACCTAAAATTGATAGCTTGTAATTATTATTGTAAATTACAACTTGAAGATCTGAACTAGTAATTTAAAATACAGAACTTATAATTGATAGCTTCTAATTATTATTGCAAATTATAACTTGAACATCTGAACTTGTAATTGTCAAATACAGAACTTCGAATTGTTAAATACAAATTATTAGTGCAAATTATAACTTGAAGATCTGAACTTGCAAATAGGTAAATACAGAACTTCGAATTGTTAAATTCAAACTAAAATTGCAAATAATAATTTGAAGATCTGAACTTGTAATAGTCAAATACAGAACTTAAAATCGATAGCTTCTAATTATTATTGTAAATTATAACTTGAAGATCTGAACTTGTAATAGTGAATTACAGAACTTAGATTTGTTAAATTCAAATTATTATTTCAAATTATAACTTGAAGATCTGTATTAGTAATTGTCAAATACAGAACTTAAAATTGATAGCTTCTAATTATTATTGTAAATTATAATTTGAAGATCTGAACTTGTAATAGACAAATACGCAACTTAGCATTGTTAAATACAAATTGTGATTGCAAATTATAACTTGAAGATCTGAACTTGTAATTGTCAAATACAGAACTTAAAATTGATAGCTTCTAATTATTATTGTAAATTATAACTTGAAGATCTGAACTTGTAATAGTGAATTACAGAACTTAGATTTGTTAAATTCAAATTATTATTTCAAATTATAACTTGAAGATCTGAACTAGTAATTGTCAAATACAGAACTTAAAATTGATAGCTTCTAATTATTATTGCAAATTATAACTTGAAGATCTGAACTTGTAATTGTCAAATACAGAACTTAAAATTGATAGCTTCTAATTATTATTGTAAATTATAACTTGAAGTTCTGAACTTGTAATTGTCAAATACAGAACTTAAAATTGATAGCTTCTAATTATTATTGCAAATAATAACTTGAAGATCTGAACTTGTAATTGTCAAATGCAGAACTTAAAATTGATAGCTTCTAATTATTATTCCAAATAATAATTTGAAGATCTGTACTTGTAATTGTCAAATACAGAACTTAAAATTGATAGCTTATAATAATAATTCAAATTATAACTTGAAGATCTGAACTTGTAATAGTCAAATACAGAACTTCGAATTGTTAAATACAAATTATTAGTGCAAATTATAACTTGAAGATCTGAACTTGCAAATAGGTAAATACAGAACTTCGAATTGTTAAATTCAAACTAAAATTGCAAATAATAATTTGAAGATCTGAACTTGTAATAGTCAAATACAGAACTTAAAATCGATAGCTTCTAATTATTATTGTAAATTATAACTTGAAGATCTGAACTTGTAATAGTGAATTACAGAACTTAGATTTGTTAAATTCAAATTATTATTTCAAATTATAACTTGAAGATCTGTATTAGTAATTGTCAAATACAGACCTTAAAATTGATAACTTCTAATTATTATTGCAAATTATAACTTAAAGATCTGAACTTGTAATTGTCAAATACAGAACTTAAAATTGATAGCTTATAATAATAATTCAAATTATAACTTGAAGATCTGAACTTGTAATAGTCAAATACAGAACTTGGAATTGTTAAAAACAAATTATTAGTTCAAATTATAACTTGAAGATCTGAACTTGTAATAGGTAAATACAGAACTTCGAATTGTTAAATTCAACCTAAGATTGCAAATAATAATTTGAAGATCTGAACTTGTAATAGTCAAATACAGAACTTAAAATTGATAGCTTCTAATTATTATTGCAAATTATAACTTGAAGATCTGAACTTGTAATTGTCAAATACAGAACCTAAAATTGATAGCTTCTAATTATTATTGTAAATTATAACTTGAAGATCTGAACTAGTAATTGTCAAATACAGAACTTAAAATTGATAGCTTCTAATTATTATTTCAAATTATAACTTGAACATCTGAACTTGTAATTGTCAAATACAGAACTTAAAATTGATAGCTTCTAATTATTATTTCAAATTATAACTTGAAGATCTGAACTTGTAATTGTCAAATACAGAACTTAAAATTGATAGCTTCTAATTATTATTGCAAATAATAACTTGAAGATCTGTACTTGTAATTGTCAAATACAGAACTTAAAATTGATAGCTTATAATTATAGTTCAAATTATAACTTGAAGATCTGAACTTGTAATAGTCAAATACAGAACTTCGAATTGATAAATACAAATTATTAGTGCAAATTATAACTTGAAGATCTGAACTTGCAAATAGGTAAATACAGAACTTCGAATTGTTAAATTCAAACTAAGATTGCAAATAATAATTTGAAGAAATGAACTTGTAATAGTCAAATACAGAACTTAAAATTGATAGCTTCTAATTATTATTGTAAATTATAACTTGAAGATCTGAACTTGTAATAGTGAATTACAGAACTTAGATTTGTTAAATTCAAATTATTATTTCTAATTATAACTTGAAGATCTGAACTAGTAATTGTCAAATACAGAACTTAAAATTGATAGCTTCTAATTATTATTGCAAATTATAACTTGAAGATCTGAACTTGTAATTGTCTATTACAGAACTTAAAATTGATAGCTTCTAATTATTATTTCAAATTATAACTTGAAGATCTGAACTAGTAATTGTCAAATACAGAACTTAAAATTGATAGCTTATAATTATAATTCAAATCATAACTTGAAGATCTGAACTTGTAATAGTGAATTACAGAACTTAGATTTGTTAAATTCAAATTATTATTTCAAATTATAACTTGAAGATCTGTACTAGTAATTGTCAAATACAGACCTTAAAATTGATAACTTCTAATTATTATTGCAAATTATAACTTGAAGATCTGAACTTGTAATTGTCAAATACAGAACTTAAAATTGATAGCTTCTAATTATTATTTTAATTATAACTTGAAGATCTGAACTTGTAATTGTCAAATACAGAACTTAAAATTGATAGCTTCTAATTATTATTGCAACTAATAACTTGAAGATCTGAACTTGTATTTGTCAAATACAGAACTTAAAATTGATAGCTTCTAATTATTATTGCAAATTATAATTTGAAGATCTGAACTTGTAATAGACAAATACGCAACTTAGCATTGTTAAATACAAATTGTGATTGCAAATTATAACTTGAAGATCTGAACTTGTAATTGTCAAATACAGAACTTAAAATTGATAGCTTCTAATTATTATGGTAAATTATAACTTGAAGATCTGAACTTGTAATTGTCAAATACAGAACTAAAAATTGATAGCTTCTAATTATTATTGCAACTAATAACTTGAAGATCTGAACTTGTAATTGTCAAATACAGAACTAATAATTGATAGCTTCTAATTATTATTGCAAATAATAACTTGAAGATCTGAACTTGTAATTGTCAAATATAGAACTTAAAATTGATAGCTTCTAATTATTATTGCAAATTATAACTTGAAGTTCTGAACTTGTAATTGTCAAATACAGAACTTACAATTGATAGCTTCTAATTATTATTGCAAATTATAATTTGAAGATGTGAACTTGTAATAGACAAATACGCAACTTAGCATTGTTAAATACAAATTATAATTCAAATTATAACTTGAAGATCTGAACTTGTAATAGTGAATTACTGAACTTAGATTTGTTAAATTCAAATTATTATTTCTAATTATAACTTGAAGATCTGAACTTGTAATTGTCAAATACAGAACTCCTAATTGTTAAATACAAATTATTAGTGCAAATTATAACTTGAAGATCTGAACTAGTAATTGTCAAATACAGAACTTAAAATTGATAGCTTCTAATTATTATTGCAAATTATAACTTGAACATCTGAACCTGTAATTGTCAAATACAGAACTTAAAATTGATAGCTTCTAATTATTATTTCAAATTATAACTTGAAGATCCGAACTTGTAATTGTCAAATACAGAACTTAAAATTGATAGCTTCTAATTATTATTGCAAATAATAACTTGAAGATCTGTACTTGTAATTGTCAAATACAGAACTTAAAATTGATAGCTTAAAATTATAGTTCAAATTATAACTTGAAGATCTGAACTTGTAATAGTCAAATACAGAACTTCGAATTGTTAAATACAAATTATTAGAGCAAATTATAACTTGAAGATCTGAACTTGCAAATAGGTAAATGCAGAACTTCGAATTGTTAAATTCAAACTAAGATTGCAAATAATAATTTGAAGATCTGAACTTGTAATAGTCAAATACAGAACTTAAAATCGATAGCTTCTAATTATTATTGTAAATTATAACTTGAAGATCTGAACTTGTAATAGTGAATTACAGAACTTAGATTTGTTAAATTCAAATTATTATTTCAAATTATAACTTGAAGATCTGTACTAGTAATTGTCAAATACAGACCTTAAAATTGATAACTTCTAATTATTATTGCAAATTATAACTTGAAGATCTGAACTTGTAATTGTCAAATACAGAACTTAAAATTGATAGCTTCTAATTATTATTGTAAATTATAACTTGAAGATCTGAACTTGTAATTGTCAAATACAGAACTTAAAATTGATAGCTTCTAATTATTATTGCAACTAATAACTTGAAGATCTGAACTTGTAATTGTCAAATACAGAACTTAAAATTGATAGCTTCTAATTATTATTGTAAATTATAATTTGAAGATCTGAACTTGTAATAGACAAATACGCAACTTAGCATTGTTAAATACAAATTGTGATTGCAAATTATAACTTGAAGATCTGAACTTGTAATTGTCAAATACAGAACTTAAAATTGATAGCTTCTAATTATTATTGTAAATTATAACTTGAAGATCTGAACTTGTAATAGTGAATTACAGAACTTAGATTTGTTAAATTCAAATTATTATTTCAAATTATAACTTGAAGATCTGAACTAGTAATTGTCAAATACAGAACTTAAAATTGATAGCTTCTAATTATTATTGTAAATTATAACTTGAAGTTCTGAACTTGTAATTGTCAAATACAGAACTTAAAATTGATAGCTTCTAATTATTATTGCAAATAATAACTTGAAGATCTGAACTTGTAATTGTCAAATGCAGAACTTAAAATTGATAGCTTCTAATTATTATTCCAAATAATAATTTGAAGATCTGTACTTGTAATTGTCAAATACAGAACTTAAAATTGATAGCTTATAATAATAATTCAAATTATAACTTGAAGATCTGAACTTGTAATAGTCAAATACAGAACTTCGAATTGTTAAATACAAATTATTAGTGCAAATTATAACTTGAAGATCTGAACTTGCAAATAGGTAAATACAGAACTTCGAATTGTTAAATTCAATTTAAAATTGCAAATAATAATTTGAAGATCTGAACTTGTAATAGTCAAATACAGAACTTAAAATCGATAGCTTCTAATTATTATTGTAAATTATAACTTGAAGATCTGAACTTGTAATAGTGAATTACAGAACTTAGATTTGTTAAATTCAAATTATTATTTCAAATTATAACTTGAAGATCTGTATTAGTAATTGTCAAATACAGACCTTAAAATTGATAACTTCTAATAATTATTGCAAATTATAACTTAAAGATCTGAACTTGTAATTGTCAAATACAGAACTTAAAATTGATAGCTTATAATAATAATTCAAATTATAACTTGAAGATCTGAACTTGTAATAGTCAAATACAGAACTTGGAATTGTTAAAAACAAATTATTAGTGCAAATTATAACTTGAAGATCTGAACTTGTAATAGGTAAATACAGAACTTCGAATTGTTAAATTCAACCTAAGATTGCAAATAATAATTTGAAGATCTGAACTTGTAATAGTCAAATACAGAACTTAAAATTGATAGCTTCTAATTATTATTGCAAATTATAACTTGAAGATCTGAACTTGTAATTGTCAAATACAGAACCTAAAATTGATAGCTTCTAATTATTATTGTAAATTATAACTTGAAGATCTGAACTAGTAATTGTCAAATACAGAACTTAAAATTGATAGCTTCTAATTATTATTGCAAATTATAACTTGAACATCTGAACTTGTAATTGTCAAATACAGAACTTAAAATTGATAGCTTCTAATTATTATTTCAAATTATAACTTGAAGATCTGAACTTGTAATTGTCAAATACAGAACTTAACATTGATAGCTTCTAATTATTATTGCAAATAATAACTTGAAGATCTGTACTTGTAATTGTCAAATACAGAACTTAAAATTGATAGCTTATAATTATAGTTCAAATTATAACTTGAAGATCTGAACTTGTAATAGTCAAATACAGAACTTCGAATTGATAAATACAAATTATTAGTGCAAATTATAACTTGAAGATCTGAACTTGCAAATAGGTAAATACAGAACTTCGAATTGTTAAATTCAAACTAAGATTGCAAATAATAATTTGAAGATCTGAACTTGTAATAGTCAAATACAGAACTTAAAATTGATAGCTTCTAATTATTATTGTAAATTATAACTTGAAGATCTGAACTTGTAATAGTGAATTACAGAACTTAGATTTGTTAAATTCAAATTATTATTTCAAATTATAACTTGAAGATCTGAACTAGTAATTGTCAAATACAGAACTTAAAATTGATAGCTTCTAATTATTATTGCAAATTATAATTTGAAGATCTGAACTTGTAATAGACAAATACGCAACTTAGCATTGTTAAATACAAATTGTGATTGCAAATTATAACTTGAACATCTGAACCTGTAATAGGTAAATACAGAACTTCGAATTGTTAAATTCTAACTAAGATTGCAAATAATAATTCGATGATCTGAACTTGTAATAGTCAAATACAGAACTTCTAATTGTTAAATACAAATTATTAGTGCAAATTATAACTTGAAGATCTGAACTAGTAATTGTCAAATACAGAACTTAAAATTGATAGCTTCTAACTATTATTGCAAATTATAACTTGAAGATCCGAACTTGTAATTGTCAAATACAGAACTTAAAATTGATAGCTTCTAATTATTATTTCAAATTATAACGTGAAGATCTGAACTTGTAATTGTCAAATACAGAACTTAAAATTGATAGCTTCTAATTATTATTGCAAATTATAACTTGAAGATCTGAACTTGTAATTGTCAAATACAGAACTTCTAATTGTTAAATACAAATTATTAGTGCAAATTATAACTTGAAGAACTGAACTTGTAATTGTCAAATACAGAACTTAAAATTGATAGCTTCTAATTATTATTGTAAATTATAACTTGAAGATCTGAACTTGTAATAGTGAATTACAGAACTTAGATTTGTTAAATTCAAATTATTATTTCAAATTATAA
Organism: Cantharis lateralis; assembly: GCA_963170105.1. Taxonomy (NCBI): domain Eukaryota; kingdom Metazoa; phylum Arthropoda; class Insecta; order Coleoptera; family Cantharidae; genus Cantharis; species Cantharis lateralis. The sequence continues at coordinate 27,084,660 of OY720627.1, forward strand.
CTTGATGATCTGAACTAGTAATTGTCAAATACAGAACCTAAAATTGATAGCTTCTAATTATTATTGTAAATTATAACTTGAAGATCTGAACTAGTAATTGTCAAATACAGAACTTATAATTGATAGCTTCTAATTATTATTGCAAATTATAACTTGAACATCTGAACTTGTAATTGTCTAATACAGAACTTAAAATTGATAGCTTCTAATTAATATTTAAAATTATAACTTGAAGATCTGAACTTGTAATTGTCAAATACAGAACTTAAAATTGATAGCTTATAATTATAGTTCAAATTATAACTTAAAGATCTGAACTTGTATTAGTCAAATACAGAACTTCGAATTGTTAAACACAAATTATTAGTGCAAATTATAACTTGAAGATCTGAACTTGCAATAGGTAAATACAGAACTTCGAATTGTTAAATTCAAACTAAGATTGCAAATAATAATTTGTAGATCTGAACATGTAATAGTCAAATACAGAACTTAAAATTGATAGCTTCTAATTATTATTGTAAATTATAACTTGAAGATCTGAACTTGTAATAGTGAATTACAGAACTTAGATTTGTTAAATTCAAATTATTATTTCAAATTATCACTTGAAGATCTGAACTAGTAATTGTCAAATACAGAACTTAAAATTGATAGCTTCTAATTATTATTGCAAATAATAACTTGAGGATCTGTACTTGTAATTGTCAAATACAGAACTTAAAATTGATAGCTTATAATTATAGTTCAAATTATAACTTGAAGATCTGAACTTGTAATAGACAAATACAGAACTTCGAATTGTTAAATACAAATTATTAGTGCAAATTATAACTTGAAGATCTGAACTTGTAATAGACAAATACAGAACTTCGAATTGTTAAATACAAACTATTAGTGCAAATTATAACTTGTAGATCTGAACTTGCAAATAGGTAAATACAGAACTTCGAATTGTTAAATTCGAACTAAGATTGCAAATAATAATTTGAAGATCTGAACTTGTAATAGTCAAATACAGAACTTAAAATTGATAGCTTCTAATTATTATTGTAAATTATAACTTGAAGATCTGAACTTGTAATAGTGAATTCCAGAACTTAGATTTGTTAAATTCAAATTATTATTTCAAATTATAACTTGAAGATCTGAACTAGTAATTGTCAAATACAGAACTTAAAATTGATAGCTTCTAATTATTATTGCAAATTATAACTTGAAGATCTGAACTTGTAATTGTCAATTACAGAACTTAAAATTGATAGCTTCTAATTATTATTTCAAATTATAACTTGAAGATCTGAACTAGTAATTGTCAAATACAGAACTTAAAATTGATAGCTTATAATTATAATTCAAATTATAACTTGAAGATCTGAACTTGTAATAGTGAATTACAGAACTTAGATTTATTAAATTCAAATTATTATTTCAAATTATAACTTGAAGATCTGTACTAGTAATTGTCAAATACAGACCTTAAAATTGATAACTTCTAATTATTATTGCAAATTATAACTTGAAGATCTGAACTTGTAATAGGTAAATACAGAACTTCGAATTGTTAAATTCAACCTAAGTTTGCAAATAATAATTTGAAGATCTGAACTTGTAATAGTCAAATACAGAACTTAAAATTGATAGCTTCAAATTATTATTGCAAATTATAACTTGAAGATCTGAACTTGTAATTGTCAAATACAGAACCTAAAATTGATAGCTTCTAAATATTATTGTAAATTATAACTTGAAGATCTGAACTAGTAATTGTCAAATACAGAACTTAAAATTGATAGCTTCTAATTATTATTGCAAATTATAACTTGAACATCTGAACCTGTAATTGTCAAATACAGAACTTAAAATTGATAGCTTCTAATTATTATTTCAAATTATAACTTGAAGATCCGAACTTGTAATTGTCAAATACAGAACTTAAAATTGATAGCTTCTAATTATTATTGCAAATAATTACTTGAAGATCTGTACTTGTAATTGTCAAATACAGAACTTACATTTAATAGCTTATAATTATAGTTCAAATTATAACTTGAAGATCTATACTTGTAATAGTCAAATACAGATCTTCGAATTGTTAAATACAAATTATTAGAGCAAATTATAACTTGAAGATCTGAACTTGCAAATAGGTAAATGCAGAACTTCGAATTGTTAAATTCAAACTAAGATTGCAAATAATAATTTGAAGATCTGAACTTGTAATAGTCAAATACAGAACTTAAAATCGATAGCTTCTAATTATTATTGTAAATTATAACTTGAAGATCTGAACTTGTAATAGTGAATTACAGAACTTAGATTTGTTAAATTCAAATTATTATTTCAAATTATAACTTGAAGATCTGTACTAGTAATTGTCAAATACAGACCTTAAAATTGATAACTTCTAATTATTATTGCAAATTATAACTTGAAGATCTGAACTTGTAATTGTCAAATACAGAACTTAAAATTGATAGCTTCTAATTATTATTGTAAATTATAACTTGAAGATCTGAACTTGTAATTGTCAAATACAGAACTTAAAATTGATAGCTTCTAATTATTATTGCAACTAATAACTTGAAGATCTGAACTTGTAATTGTCAAATACAGAACTTAAAATTGATAGCTTCTAATTATTATTGTAAATTATAATTTGAAGATCTGAACTTGTAATAGACAAATACGCAACTTAGCATTGTTAAATACAAATTGTGATTGCAAATTATAACTTGAAGATCTGAACTTGTAATTGTCAAATACAGAACTTAAAATTGATAGCTTCTAATTATTATTGTAAATTATAACTTGAAGATCTGAACTTGTAATAGTGAATTACAGAACTTAGATTTGTTAAATTCAAATTATTATTTCAAATTATAACTTGAAGATCTGAACTAGTAATTGTCAAATACAGAACTTAAAATTGATAGCTTCTAATTATTATTACAAATTATAACTTGAAGATCTGAACTTGTAATTGTCAAATACAGAACTTAAAATTGATAGCTTCTAATTATTATTGTAAATTATAACTTGAAGTTCTGAACTTGTAATTGTCAAATACAGAACTTAAAATTGATAGCTTCTAATTATTATTGCAAATAATAACTTGAAGATCTGAACTTGTAATTGTCAAATGCAGAACTTAAAATTGATAGCTTCTAATTATTATTCCAAATAATAATTTGAAGATCTGTACTTGTAATTGTCAAATACAGAACTTAAAATTGATAGCTTATAATAATAATTCAAATTATAACTTGAAGATCTGAACTTGTAATAGTCAAATACAGAACTTCGAATTGTTAAATACAAATTATTAGTGCAAATTATAACTTGAAGATCTGAACTTGCAAATAGGTAAATACAGAACTTCGAATTGTTAAATTCAAACTAAGATTGCAAATAATAATTTGAAGATCTGAACTTGTAATAGTCCAATACAGAACTTAAAATTGATAGCTTCTAATTATTATTGTAAATTATAACTTGAAGATCTGAACTTGTAATAGTGAATTACAGAACTTAGATTTGTTAAATTCAAATTATTATTTCAAATTATAACTTGAAGATCTGTACTAGTAATTGTCAAATACAGACCTTAAAATTGATAACTTCTAATTATTTTTGCAAATTATAACTTGAAGATCTGAACTTGTAATTGTCAAATACAGAACTTAAAATTGATAGCTTATAATAATAATTCAAATTATAACTTGAAGATCTGAACTTGTAATAGTCAAATACAGAACTTCGAATTGTTAAATACAAATTATTAGTGCAAATTATAACTTGAAGATCTGAACTTGTAATAGGTAAATACAGAACTTCGAATTGTTAAATTCAACCTAAGATAGCAAATAATAATTTGAAGATCTGAACTTGTAATAGTCAAATACAGAACTTAAAATTGATAGCTTCTAATTATTATTGCAAATTATAACTTGAAGATCTGAACTAGTAATTGTCAAATACAGAACCTAAAATTGATAGCTTCTAATTATTATTGTAAATTATAACTTGAAGATCTGAACTAGTAATTGTCAAATACAGAACTTAAAATTGATAGCTTCTAATTATTATTGCAAATTATAACTTGAACATCTGAACTTGTAATTGTCAAATACAGAACTTAAAATTGATAGCTTCTAATTATTATTTCAAATTATAACTTGAAGATCTGAACTTGTAATTGTCAAATACAGAACTTAAAATTGATAGCTTCTAATTATTATTGCAAATAATAACTTGAAGATCTGTACTTGTAATTGTCAAATACAGAACTTAAAATTGATAGCTTATAATTATAGTTCAAATTATAACTTGTAGATCTGAACTTGTAATAGTCAAATACAGAACTTCGAATTGATAAATACAAATTATTAGTGCAAATTATAACTTGAAGATCTGAACTTGCAAATAGGTAAATACAGAACTTCGAATTGTTAAATTCAAACTAAGATAGCAAAAAATAATTTGAAGATCTGTACTTGTAATAGTCAAATACAGAACTTAAAATTGATAGCTTCTAATTATTATTGTAAATTATAACTTGAAGATCTGAACTTGTAATAGTGAATTACAGAACTTAGATTTGTTAAATTCAAATTATTATTTCAAATTATAACTTGAAGATCTGAACTAGTAATTGTCAAATACAGAACTTAAAATTGATAGCTTATAATTATAATTCAAATTATAACTTGAAGATCTGAACTTGTAATAGTGAATTACAGAACTTAGATTTGTTAAATTCAAATTATTATTTAAAATTATAACTTGAAGATCTGTACTAGTAATTGTCAAATACAGACCTTAAAATTGATAACTTCTAATTATTATTGCAAATTATAACTTGAAGATCTGAACTTGTAATTGTCAAATACATAACTTAAAATTGATAGCTTCTAATTATTATTTTAATTATAACTTGAAGATCTGAACTTGTAATTGTCAAATACAGAACTTAAAATTGATAGCTTCTAATTACTATTGCAACTAATAACTTGAAGATCTGAACTTGTAATTGTCAAATACAGAACTTAAAATTGATAGCTTCTAATTATTATTGCAAATTATAATTTGAAGATCTGAACTTGTAATAGACAAATACGCAACTTAGCATTGTTAAATACAAATTGTGATTGCAAATTATAACTTGAACATCTGCACTTGTAATTGTCAAATACAGAACTTAAAATTGATAGCTTCTAATTATTATTTCAAATTATAACTTGAAGATCTGAACTTGTAATTGTCAAATACAGAACTTAAAATTGATAGCTTCTAATTATTATTGCAAATAATAACTTGAAGATCTGTACTTGTAATTGTCAAATACAGAACTTAAAATTGATAGCTTATAATTATAGTTCAAATTATAACTTGAAGATCTGAACTTGTAATAGTCAAATACAGAACTTCGAATTGATAAATACAAATTATTAGTGCAAATTATAACTTGAAGATCTGAACTTGCAAATAGGTAAATACAGAACTTCGAATTGTTAAATTCAAACTAAGATAGCAAATAATAATTTGAAGATCTGAACTTGTAATAGTCAAATACAGAACTTAAAATCGATAGCTTCTAATTATTATTGTAAATTATAACTTGAAGATCTGAACTTGTAATAGTGAATTACAGAACTTAGATTTGTTAAATTCAAATTATTATTTCAAATTATAACTTGAAGATCTGTACTAGTAATTGTCAAATACAGACCTTAAAATTGATAACTTCTAATTATTATTGCAAATTATAACTTGAAGATCTGAACTTGTAATTGTCAAATACAGAACTTAAAATTGATAGCTTCTAATTATTATTGTAAATTATAACTTGAAGATCTGAACTTGTAATTGTCAAATACAGAACTTAAAATTGATAGCTTCTAATTATTATTGCAACTAATAACTTGAAGATCTGAACTTGTAATTGTCAAATACAGAACTTAAAATTGATAGCTTCTAATTATTATTGTAAATTATAATTTGAAGATCTGAACTTGTAATAGACAAATACGCAACTTAGCATTGTTAAATACAAATTGTGATTGCAAATTATAACTTGAAGATCTGAACTTGTAATTGTCAAATACAGAACTTAAAATTGATAGCTTCTAATTATTATTGTAAATTATAACTTGAAGATCTGAACTTGTAATAGTGAATTACAGAACTTAGATTTGTTAAATTCAAATTATTATTTCAAATTATAACTTGAAGATCTGAACTAGTAATTGTCAAATACAGAACTTAAAATTGATAGCTTCTAATTATTATTACAAATTATAACTTGAAGATCTGAACTTGTAATTGTCAAATACAGAACTTAAAATTGATAGCTTCTAATTATTATTGTAAATTGTAACTTGAAGTTCTGAACTTGTAATTGTCAAATACAGAACTTAAAATTGATAGCTTCTAATTATTATTGCAAATAATAACTTGAAGATCTGAACTTGTAATTGTCAAATGCAGAACTTAAAATTGATAGCTTCTAATTATTATTCCAAATAATAATTTGAAGATCTGTACTTGTAATTGTCAAATACAGAACTTAAAATTGATAGCTTATAATAATAATTCAAATTATAACTTGAAAATCTGAACTTGTAATAGTCAAATACAGAACTTCGAATTGTTAAATACAAATTATTAGTGCAAATTATAACTTGAAGATCTGAACTTGCAAATAGGTAAATACAGAACTTCGAATTGTTAAATTCAAACTAAGATTGCAAATAATAATTTGAAGATCTGAACTTGTAATAGTCAAATACAGAACTTAAAATCGATAGCTTCTAATTATTATTGTAAATTATAAGTTGAAGATCTGAACTTGTAATAGTGAATTACAGAACTTAGATTTGTTAAATTCAAATAATTATTTCAAATTATAACTTGAAGATCTGTACTAGTAATTGTCAAATACAGACCTTAAAATTGATAACTTCTAATTATTATTGCAAATTATAACTTGAAGATCTGAACTTGTAATTGTCAAATACAGAACTTAAAATTGATAAGCTTATAATAATAATTCAAATTATAACTTGAAGATCTGAACTTGTAATAGTCAAATACAGAACCTCGAATTGTTAAATACAAATTATTAGTGCAAATTATAACTTGAAGATCTGAACTTGTAATAGGTAAATACAGAACTTCGAATTGTTAAATTCAACCTAAGATTGCAAATAATAATTTGAAGATCTGAACTTGTAATAGTCAAATACAGAACTTAAAATTGATAGCTTCTAATTATTATTGCAAATTATAACTTGAAGATCTGAACTTGTAATTGTCAAATACAGAACCTAAAATTGATAGCTTCTAATTATTATTGTAAATTATAACTTGAAGATCTGAACTAGTAATTGTCAAATACAGAACTTAAAATTGATAGCTTCTAATTATTATTGCAAATTATAACTTGAACATCTGAACTTGTAATTGTCAAAAACAGAACTTAAAATTGATAGCTTCTAATTATTATTTCAAATTATAACTTGAAGATCTGAACTTGTAATTGTCAAATACAGAACTTAAAATTGATAGCTTCTAATTATTATTGCAAATAATAACTTGAAGATCTGTACTTGTAATTGTCAAATACAGAACTTAAAATTGATAGCTTATAATTATAGTTCAAATTATAACTTGAAGATCTGAACTTGTAATAGTCAAATACAGAACTTCGAATTGATAAATACAAATTATTAGTGCAAATTATAACTTGAAGATCTGAACTTGCAAATAGGTAAATACAGAACTTCGAATTGTTAAATTCAAACTAAGATAGCAAAAAATAATTTGAAGATCTGAACTTGTAATAGTCAAATACAGAACTTAAAATTGATAGCTTCTAATTATTATTGTAAATTATAACTTGAAGATCTGAACTTGTAATAGTGAATTACAGAACTTAGATTTGTTAAATTCAAATTATTATTTCAAATTATAACTTGAAGATCTGAACTAGTAATTGTCAAATACAGAACTTAAAATTGATAGCTTCTAATTATTATTGCAAATTATAACTTGAAGATCTGAACTTGTAATTGTCTATTACAGAACTTAAAGTTGATAGCTTCTAATTATTATTTCAAATTATAACTTGAAGATCTGAACTAGTAATTGTCTAATACAGAACTTAAAATTGATAGCTTATAATTATAATTCAAATTATAACTTGAAGATCTGAACTTGTAATAGTGAATTACAGAACTTAGATTTGTTAAATTCAAATTATTATTTCAAATTATAACTAGAAGATCTGTACTAGTAATTGTCAAATACAGACCTTAAAATTGATAACTTCTAATTATTATTGCAAATTATAACTTGAAGATCTGAACTAGTAATTGTCAAATACAGAACTTAAAATTGATAGCTTCTAATTATTATTTTAATTATAACTTGAAGATCTGAACTTGTAATTGTCAAATACAGAACTTAAAATTGATAGCTTCTAATTATTATTGCAACTAATAACTTGAAGTTCTGAACTTGTAATTGTCAAATACAGAACTTAAAATTGATAGCTTCTAATTATTATTGCAAATTATAATTTGAAGATCTGAACTTGTAATAGACAAATACGCAACTTAGCATTGTTAAATACAAATTGTGATTGCAAATTATAACTTGAACATCTGAACTTGTAATTGTCAAATACAGAACTTAAAATTGATAGCTTCTAATTATTATTTCAAATTATAACTTGAAGATCTGAACTTGTAATTGTCAAATACAGAACTTAAAATTGATAGCTTCTAATTATTATTGCAAATAATAACTTGAAGATCTGTACTTGTAATTGTCAAATACAGAACTTAAAATTGATAGCTTATAATTATAGTTCAAATTATAACTTGAAGATCTGAACTTGTAATAGTCAAATACAGAACTTCGAATTGATAAATACAAATTATTAGTGCAAATTATAACTTGAAGATCTGAACTTGCAAATAGGTAAATACAGAACTTCGAATTGTTAAATTCAAACTAAGATAGCAAATAATAATTTGAAGATCTGAACTTGTAATAGTCAAATACAGAACTTAAAATCGATAGCTTCTAATTATTATTGTAAATTATAACTTGAAGATCTGAACTTGTAATAGTGAATTACAGAACTTAGATTTGTTAAATTCAAATTATTGTTTCAAATTATAACTTGAAGATCTGTACTAGTAATTGTCAAATACAGACCTTAAAATTGATAACTTCTAATTATTATTGCAAATTATAACTTGAAGATCTGAACTTGTAATTGTCAAATACAGAACTTGAAATTGATAGCTTCTAATTATTATTGTAAATTATAAGTTGAAGATCTGAACTTGTAATTGTCAAATACAGAACTTAAAATTGATAGCTTCTAATTATTATTGCAACTAATAACTTGAAGATCTGAACTTGTAATTGTCAAATACAGAACTTAAAATTGATAGCTTCTAATTATTATTGTAAATTATAATTTGAAGATCTGAACTTGTAATAGACAAATACGCAACTTAGCATTGTTAAATACAAATTGTGATTGCAAATTATAACTTGAAGATCTGAACTTGTAATTGTCAAATACAGAACTTAAAATTGATAGCTTCTAATTATTATTGTAAATTATAACTTGAAGATCTGAACTTGTAATAGTGAATTACAGAACTTAGATTTGTTAAATTCAAATTATTATTTCAAATTATAACTTGAAGATCTGAACTAGTAATTGTCAAATACAGAACTTAAAATTGATAGCTTCTAATTATTATTACAAATTATAACTTGAAGATCTGAACTTGTAATTGTCAAATACAGAACTTAAAATTGATAGCTTCTAATTATTATTGTAAATTATAACTTGAAGTTCTGAACTTGTAATTGTCAAATACAGAACTTAAAATTGATAGCTTCTAATTATTATTGCAAATAATAACTTGAAGATCTGAACTTGTAATTGTCAAATGCAGAACTTAAAATTGATAGCTTCTAATTATTATTCCAAATAATAATTTGAAGATCTGTACTTGTAATTGTCAAATACAGAACTTAAAATTGATAGCTTATAATAATAATTCAAATTATAACTTGAAGATCTGAACTTGTAATAGTCAAATACAGAACTTCGAATTGTTAAATACAAATTATTAGTGCAAATTATAACTTGAAGATCTGAACTTGCAAATAGGTAAATACAGAACTTCGAATTGTTAAATTCAAACTAAGATTGCAAATAAAAATTTGAAGATCTGAACTTGTAATAGTCAAATACAGAACTTAAAATCGATAGCTTCTAATTATTATTGTAAATTATAACTTGAAGATCTGAACTTGTAATAGTGAATTACAGAACTTAGATTTGTTAAATTCAAATTATTATTTCAAATTATAACTTGAAGATCTGTACTAGTAATTGTCAAATACAGACCTTAAAATTGATAACTTCTAATTATTATTGCAAATTAAAACTTGAAGATCTGAACTTGTAATTGTCAAATACAGAACTTAAAATTGATAGCTTATAATAATAATTCAAATTATAACTTGAAGATCTGAACTTGTTATAGTCAAATACAGAACTTCGAATTGTTAAATACAAATTATTAGTGCAAATTATAACTTGAAGATCTGAACTTGTAATAGGTAAATACAGAACTTCGAATTGTTAAATTCAACCTAAGATTGCAAATAATAATTTGAAGATCTGAACTTGTAATAGTCAAATACAGAACTTAAAATTGATAGCTTCTAATTATTATTGCAAATTATAACTTGAAGATCTGAACTTGTAATTGTCAAATACAGAACCTAAAATTGATAGCTTCTAATTATTATTGTAAATTATAACTTGAAGATCTGAACTAGTAATTATCAAATACAGAACTTAAAATTGATAGCTTCTAATTATTATTGCAAATTATAACTTGAACATCTGAACTTGTAATTGTCAAATACAGAACTTAAAATTGATAGCTTCTAATTATTATTTCAAATTATAACTTGAAGATCTGAACTTGTAATTGTCAAATACAGAACTTAAAATTGATAGCTTCTAATTATTATTGCAAATAATAACTTGAAGATCTGTACTTGTAATTGTCAAATACAGAACTTAAAATTGATAGCTTATAATTATAGTTCAAATTATAACTTGAAGATCTGAACTTGTAATAGTCAAATACAGAACTTCGAATTGATAAATACAAATTATTAGTGTAAATTATAACTTGAAGATCTGAACTTGCAAATAGGTAAATACAGAACTTCGAATTGTTAAATTCAAACTAAGATAGCAAAAAATAATTTGAAGATCTGAACTTGTAATAGTCAAATACAGAACTTAAAATTGATAGCTTCTAATTATTATTGTAAATTATAACTTGAAGTTCTGAACTTGTAATTGTCAAATACAGAACTTAAAATTGATAGCTTCTAATTATTATTGCAAATAATAACTTGAAGATCTGAACTTGTAATTGTCAAATGCAGAACTTAAAATTGATAGCTTCTAATTATTATTGCAAATTATAACTGGTAGATCTGAACTTGTAATAGACAAATACAGAACTTCGAATTGTTAAATACAAATTATTAGTGCAAATTATAACTTGAAGATCTGAACTTGTAATAGGTAAATACAGAACTTCTAATTGTTAAATTCAAACTAAGATTGCAAATAATAATTTGAAGATCTGAACTTGTAATAGTCAAATACAGAACTTAAAATTGATAGCTTCTAATTATTATTGTAAATTATAACTTGAAGATCTGAACTTGTAATAGTGAATTACAGAACTTAGATTTGTTAAATTCAAATTATTATTTCAAATTATAACTTGAAGATCTGAACTAGTAATTGTCAAATACAGAACTTAAAATTGATAGCTTCTAATTATTATTGCAAATTATAACTTGAAGATCTGAACTTGTAATTGTCTATTACAGAACTTAAAATTGATAGCTTCTAATTATTATTTCAAATTATAACTTGAAGATCTGAACTAGTAATTGTCAAATACAGAACTTAAAATTGATAGCTTATAATTATAATTCAAATCATAACTTGAAGATCTGAACTTGTAATAGTGAATTACAGAACTTAGATTTGTTAAATTCAAATTATTATTTCAAATTATAACTTGAAGATCTGTACTAGTAATTGTCAAATACAGACCTTAAAATTGATAACTTCTAATTATTATTGCAAATTATAACTTGAAGATCTGAACTTGTAATTGTCAAATACAGAACTTAAAATTGATAGCTTCTAATTATTATTTTAATTATAACTTGAAGATCTGAACTTGTAATTGTCAAATACAGAACTTAAAATTGATAGCTTCTAATTATTATTGCAACTAATAACTTGAAGATCTGAACTTGTATTTGTCAAATACAGAACTTAAAATTGATAGCTTCTAATTATTATTGCAAATTATAATTTGAAGATCTGAACTTGTAATAGACAAATACGCAACTTAGCATTGTTAAATACAAATTGTGATTGCAAATTATAACTTGAAGATCTGAACTAGTAATTGTCAAATACAGAACTTAAAATTGATAGCTTCTAACTATTATTGCAAATTATAACTTGAAGATCCGAACTTGTAATTGTCAAATACAGAACTTAAAATTGATAGCTTCTAATTATTATTTCAAATTATAACGTGAAGATCTGAACTTGTAATTGTCAAATACAGAACTTAAAATTGATAGCTTCTAATTATTATTGCAAATTATAACTTGAAGATCTGAACTTGTAATTGTCAAATACAGAACTTCTAATTGTTAAATACAAATTATTAGTGCAAATTATAACTTGAAGAACTGAACTTGTAATTGTCAAATACAGAACTTAAAATTGATAGCTTCTAATTATTATTGTAAATTATAACTTGAAGATCTGAACTTGTAATAGTGAATTACAGAACTTAGATTTGTTAAATTCAAATTATTATTTCAAATTATAACTTGATGATCTGAACTAGTAATTGTCAAATACAGAACCTAAAATTGATAGCTTCTAATTATTATTGTAAATTATAACTTGAAGATCTGAACTAGTAATTGTCAAATACAGAACTTATAATTGATAGCTTCTAATTATTATTGCAAATTATAACTTGAACATCTGAACTTGTAATTGTCAAATACAGAACTTAAAATTGATAGCTTCTAATTAATATTTAAAATTATAACTTGAAGATCTGAACTTGTAATTGTCAAATACAGAACTTAAAATTGATAGCTTATAATTATAGTTCAAATTATAACTTAAAGATCTGAACTTGTATTAGTCAAATACAGAACTTCGAATTGTTAAACACAAATTATTAGTGCAAATTATAACTTGAAGATCTGAACTTGCAATAGGTAAATACAGAACTTCGAATTGTTAAATTCAAACTAAGATTGCAAATAATAATTTGTAGATCTGAACTTGTAATAGTCAAATACAGAACTTAAAATTGATAGCTTCTAATTATTATTGTAAATTATAACTTGAAGATCTGAACTTGTAATAGTGAATTACAGAACTTAGATTTGTTAAATTCAAATTATTATTTCAAATTATCACTTGAAGATCTGAACTAGTAATTGTCAAATACAGAACTTAAAATTGATAGCTTCTAATTATTATTGCAAATAATAACTTGAGGATCTGTACTTGTAATTGTCAAATACAGAACTTAAAATTGATAGCTTATAATTATAGTTGAAATTATAACTTGAAGATCTGAACTTGTAATAGACAAATACAGAACTTCGAATTGTTAAATACAAATTATTAGTGCAAATTATAACTTGAAGATCTGAACTTGTAATAGACAAATACAGAACTTCGAATTGTTAAATACAAACTATTAGTGCAAATTATAACTTGAAGATCTGAACTTGCAAATAGGTAAATACAGAACTTCGAATTGTTAAATTCGAACTAAGATTGCAAATAATAATTTGAAGATCTGAACTTGTAATAGTCAAATACAGAACTTAAAATTGATAGCTTCTAATTATTATTGTAAATTATAACTTGAAGATCTGAACTTGTAATAGTGAATTCCAGAACTTAGATTTGTTAAATTCAAATTATTATTTCAAATTATAACTTGAAGATCTGAACTAGTAATTGTCAAATACAGAACTTAAAATTGATAGCTTCTAATTATTATTGCAAATTATAACTTGAAGATCTGAACTTGTAATTGTCAATTACAGAACTTAAAATTGATAGCTTCTAATTATTATTTCAAATTATAACTTGAAGATCTGAACTAGTAATTGTCAAATACAGAACTTAAAATTGATAGCTTATAATTATAATTCAAATTATAACTTGAAGATCTGAACTTGTAATAGTGAATTACAGAACTTAGATTTATTAAATTCAAATTATTATTTCAAATTATAACTTGAAGATCTGTACTAGTAATTGTCAAATACAGACCTTAAAATTGATAACTTCTAATTATTATTGCAAATTATAACTTGAAGATCTGAACTTGTAATAGGTAAATACAGAACTTCGAATTGTTAAATTCAACCTAAGTTTGCAAATAATAATTTGAAGATCTGAACTTGTAATAGTCAAATACAGAACTTAAAATTGATAGCTTCAAATTATTATTGCAAATTATAACTTGAAGATCTGAACTTGTAATTGTCAAATACAGAACCTAAAATTGATAGCTTCTAAATATTATTGTAAATTATAACTTGAAGATCTGAACTAGTAATTGTCAAATACAGAACTTAAAATTGATAGCTTCTAATTATTATTGCAAATTATAACTTGAACATCTGAACCTGTAATTGTCAAATACAGAACTTAAAATTGATAGCTTCTAATTATTATTTCAAATTATAACTTGAAGATCCGAACTTGTAATTGTCAAATACAGAACTTAAAATTGATAGCTTCTAATTATTATTGCAAATAATTACTTGAAGATCTGTACTTGTAATTGTCAAATACAGAACTTACATTTAATAGCTTATAATTATAGTTCAAATTATAACTTGAAGATCTATACTTGTAATAGTCAAATACAGATCTTCGAATTGTTAAATACAAATTATTAGAGCAAATTATAACTTGAAGATCTGAACTTGCAAATAGGTAAATGCAGAACTTCGAATTGTTAAATTCAAACTAAGATTGCAAATAATAATTTGAAGATCTGAACTTGTAATAGTCAAATACAGAACTTAAAATCGATAGCTTCTAATTATTATTGTAAATTATAACTTGAAGATCTGAACTTGTAATAGTGAATTACAGAACTTAGATTTGTTAAATTCAAATTATTATTTCAAATTATAACTTGAAGATCTGTACTAGTAATTGTCAAATACAGACCTTAAAATTGATAACTTCTAATTATTATTGCATATTATAACTTGAAGATCTGAACTTGTAATTGTCAAATACAGAACTTAAAATTGATAGCTTCTAATTATTATTGTAAATTATAACTTGAAGATCTGAACTTGTAATTGTCAAATACAGAACTTAAAATTGATAGCTTCTAATTATTATTGCAACTAATAACTTGAAGATCTGAACTGGTAATTGTCAAATACAGAACTTAAAATTGATAGCTTCTAATTATTATTGTAAATTATAATTTGAAGATCTGAACTTGTAATAGACAAATACGCAACTTAGCATTGTTAAATACAAATTGTGATTGCAAATTATAACTTGAAGATCTGAACTTGTAATTGTCAAATACAGAACTTAAAATTGATAGCTTCTAATTATTATTGTAAATTATAACTTGAAGATCTGAACTTGTAATAGTGAATTACAGAACTTAGATTTGTTAAATTCAAATTATTATTTCAAATTATAACTTGAAGATCTGAACTAGTAATTGTCAAATACAGAACTTAAAATTGATAGCTTCTAATTATTATTACAAATTATAACTTGAAGATCTGAACTTGTAATTGTCAAATACAGAACTTAAAATTGATAGCTTCTAATTATTATTGTAAATTATAACTTGAAGTTCTGAACTTGTAATTGTCAAATACAGAACTTAAAATTGATAGCTTCTAATTATTATTGCAAATAATAACTTGAAGATCTGAACTTGTAATTGTCAAATGCAAAACTTAAAATTGATAGCTTCTAATTATTATTCCAAATAATAATTTGAAGATCTGTACTTGTAATTGTCAAATACAGAACTTAAAATTGATAGCTTATAATAATAATTCAAATTATAACTTGAAGATCTGAACTTGTAATAGTCAAATACAGAACTTCGAATTGTTAAATACAAATTATTAGTGCAAATTATAACTTGAAGATCTGAACTTGCAAATAGGTAAATACAGAACTTCGAATTGTTAAATTCAAACTAAGATTGCAAATAATAATTTGAAGATCTGAACTTGTAATAGTCCAATACAGAACTTAAAATTGATAGCTTCTAATTATTATTGTAAATTATAACTTGAAGATCTGAACTTGTAATAGTGAATTACAGAACTTAGATTTGTTAAATTCAAATTATTATTTCAAATTATAACTTGAAGATCTGTACTAGTAATTGTCAAATACAGACCTTAAAATTGATAACTTCTAATTATTTTTGCAAATTATAACTTGAAGATCTGAACTTGTAATTGTCAAATACAGAACTTAAAATTGATAGCTTATAATAATAATTCAAATTATAACTTGAAGATCTGAACTTGTAATAGTCAAATACAGAACTTCGAATTGTTAAATACAAATTATTAGTGCAAATTATAACTTGAAGATCTGAACTTGTAATAGGTAAATACAGAACTTCGAATTGTTAAATTCAACCTAAGATAGCAAATAATAATTTGAAGATCTGAACTTGTAATAGTCAAATACAGAACTTAAAATTGATAGCTTCTAATTATTATTGCAAATTATAACTTGAAGATCTGAACTAGTAATTGTCAAATACAGAACCTAAAATTGATAGCTTCTAATTATTATTGTAAATTATAACTTGAAGATCTGAACTAGTAATTGTGAAATACAGAACTTAAAATTGATAGCTTCTAATTATTATTGCAAATTATAACTTGAACATCTGAACTTGTAATTGTCAAATACAGAACTTAAAATTGATAGCTTCTAATTATTATTTCAAATTATAACTTGAAGATCTGAACTTGTAATTGTCAAATACAGAACTTAAAATTGATAGCTTCTAATTATTATTGCAAATAATAACTTGAAGATCTGTACTTGTAATTGTCAAATACAGAACTTAAAATTGATAGCTTATAATTATAGTTCAAATTATAACTTGTAGATCTGAACTTGTAATAGTCAAATACAGAACTTCGAATTGATAAATACAAATTATTAGTGCAAATTATAACTTGAAGATCTGAACTTGCAAATAGGTAAATACAGAACTTCGAATTGTTAAATTCAAACTAAGATAGCAAAAAATAATTTGAAGATCTGTACTTGTAATAGTCAAATACAGAACTTAAAATTGATAGCTTCTAATTATTATTGTAAATTATAACTTGAAGATCTGAACTTGTAATAGTGAATTACAGAACTTAGATTTGTTAAATTCAAATTATTATTTCAAATTATAACTTGAAGATCTGAACTAGTAATTGTCAAATACAGAACTTAAAATTGATAGCTTATAATTATAATTCAAATTATAACTTGAAGATCTGAACTTGTAATAGTGAATTACAGAACTTAGATTTGTTAAATTCAAATTATTATTTCAAATTATAACTTGAAGATCTGTACTAGTAATTGTCAAATACAGACCTTAAAATTGATAACTTCTAATTATTATTGCAAATTATAACTTGAAGATCTGAACTTGTAATTGTCAAATACATAACTTAAAATTGATAGCTTCTAATTATTATTTTAATTATAACTTGAAGATCTGAACTTGTAATTGTCAAATACAGAACTTAAAATTGATAGCTTCTAATTACTATTGCAACTAATAACTTGAAGATCTGAACTTGTAATTGTCAAATACAGAACTTAAAATTGATAGCTTCTAATTATTATTGCAAATTATAATTTGAAGATCTGAACTTGTAATAGACAAATACGCAACTTAGCATTGTTAAATACAAATTGTGATTGCAAATTATAACTTGAACATCTGCACTTGTAATTGTCAAATACAGAACTTAAAATTGATAGCTTCTAATTATTATTTCAAATTATAACTTGAAGATCTGAACTTGTAATTGTCAAATACAGAACTTAAAATTGATAGCTTCTAATTATTATTGCAAATAATAACTTGAAGATCTGTACTTGTAATTGTCAAATACAGAACTTAAAATTGATAGCTTATAATTATAGTTCAAATTATAACTTGAAGATCTGAACTTGTAATAGTCAAATACAGAACTTCGAATTGATAAATACAAATTATTAGTGCAAATTATAACTTGAAGATCTGAACTTGCAAATAGGTAAATACAGAACTTCGAATTGTTAAATTCAAACTAAGATAGCAAATAATAATTTGAAGATCTGAACTTGTAATAGTCAAATACAGAACTTAAAATCGATAGCTTCTAATTATTATTGTAAATTATAACTTGAAGATCTGAACTTGTAATAGTGAATTACAGAACTTAGATTTGTTAAATTCAAATTATTATTTCAAATTATAACTTGAAGATCTGTACTAGTAATTGTCAAATACAGACCTTAAAATTGATAACTTCTAATTATTATTGCAAATTATAACTTGAAGATCTGAACTTGTAATTGTCAAATACAGAACTTAAAATTGATAGCTTCTAATTATTATTGTAAATTATAACTTGAAGATCTGAACTTGTAATTGTCAAATACAGAACTTAAAATTGATAGCTTCTAATTATTATTGCAACTAATAACTTGAAGATCTGAACTTGTAATTGTCAAATACAGAACTTAAAATTGATAGCTTCTAATTATTATTGTAAATTATAATTTGAAGATCTGAACTTGTAATAGACAAATACGCAACTTAGCATTGTTAAATACAAATTGTGATTGCAAATTATAACTTGAAGATCTGAACTTGTAATTGTCAAATACAGAACTTAAAATTGATAGCTTCTAATTATTATTGTAAATTATAACTTGAAGATCTGAACTTGTAATAGTGAATTACAGAACTTAGATTTGTTAAATTCAAATTATTATTTCAAATTATAACTTGAAGATCTGAACTAGTAATTGTCAAATACAGAACTTAAAATTGATAGCTTCTAATTATTATTACAAATTATAACTTGAAGATCTGAACTTGTAATTGTCAAATACAGAACTTAAAATTGATAGCTTCTAATTATTATTGTAAATTGTAACTTGAAGTTCTGAACTTGTAATTGTCAAATACAGAACTTAAAATTGATAGCTTCTAATTATTATTGCAAATAATAACTTGAAGATCTGAACTTGTAATTGTCAAATGCAGAACTTAAAATTGATAGCTTCTAATTATTATTCCAAATAATAATTTGAAGATCTGTACTTGTAATTGTCAAATACAGAACTTAAAATTGATAGCTTATAATAATAATTCAAATTATAACTTGAAAATCTGAACTTGTAATAGTCAAATACAGAACTTCGAATTGTTAAATACAAATTATTAGTGCAAATTATAACTTGAAGATCTGAACTTGCAAATAGGTAAATACAGAACTTCGAATTGTTAAATTCAAACTAAGATTGCAAATAATAATTTGAAGATCTGAACTTGTAATAGTCAAATACAGAACTTAAAATCGATAGCTTCTAATTATTATTGTAAATTATAAGTTGAAGATCTGAACTTGTAATAGTGAATTACAGAACTTAGATTTGTTAAATTCAAATAATTATTTCAAATTATAACTTGAAGATCTGTACTAGTAATTGTCAAATACAGACCTTAAAATTGATAACTTCTAATTATTATTGCAAATTATAACTTGAAGATCTGAACTTGTAATTGTCAAATACAGAACTTAAAATTGATAAGCTTATAATAATAATTCAAATTATAACTTGAAGATCTGAACTTGTAATAGTCAAATACAGAACCTCGAATTGTTAAATACAAATTATTAGTGCAAATTATAACTTGAAGATCTGAACTTGTAATAGGTAAATACAGAACTTCGAATTGTTAAATTCAACCTAAGATTGCAAATAATAATTTGAAGATCTGAACTTGTAATAGTCAAATACAGAACTTAAAATTGATAGCTTCTAATTATTATTGCAAATTATAACTTGAAGATCTGAACTTGTAATTGTCAAATACAGAACCTAAAATTGATAGCTTCTAATTATTATTGTAAATTATAACTTGAAGATCTGAACTAGTAATTGTCAAATACAGAACTTAAAATTGATAGCTTCTAATTATTATTGCAAATTATAACTTGAACATCTGAACTTGTAATTGTCAAAAACAGAACTTAAAATTGATAGCTTCTAATTATTATTTCAAATTATAACTTGAAGATCTGAACTTGTAATTGTCAAATACAGAACTTAAAATTGATAGCTTCTAATTATTATTGCAAATAATAACTTGAAGATCTGTACTTGTAATTGTCAAATACAGAACTTAAAATTGATAGCTTATAATTATAGTTCAAATTATAACTTGAAGATCTGAACTTGTAATAGTCAAATACAGAACTTCGAATTGATAAATACAAATTATTAGTGCAAATTATAACTTGAAGATCTGAACTTGCAAATAGGTAAATACAGAACTTCGAATTGTTAAATTCAAACTAAGATAGCAAAAAATAATTTGAAGATCTGAACTTGTAATAGTCAAATACAGAACTTAAAATTGATAGCTTCTAATTATTATTGTAAATTATAACTTGAAGATCTGAACTTGTAATAGTGAATTACAGAACTTAGATTTGTTAAATTCAAATTATTATTTCAAATTATAACTTGAAGATCTGAACTAGTAATTGTCAAATACAGAACTTAAAATTGATAGCTTCTAATTATTATTGCAAATTATAACTTGAAGATCTGAACTTGTAATTGTCTATTACAGAACTTAAAATTGATAGCTTCTAATTATTATTTCAAATTATAACTTGAAGATCTGAACTAGTAATTGTCTAATACAGAACTTAAAATTGATAGCTTATAATTATAATTCAAATTATAACTTGAAGATCTGAACTTGTAATAGTGAATTACAGAACTTAGATTTGTTAAATTCAAATTATTATTTCAAATTATAACTAGAAGATCTGTACTAGTAATTGTCAAATACAGACCTTAAAATTGATAACTTCTAATTATTATTGCAAATTATAACTTGAAGATCTGAACTAGTAATTGTCAAATACAGAACTTAAAATTGATAGCTTCTAATTATTATTTTAATTATAACTTGAAGATCTGAACTTGTAATTGTCAAATACAGAACTTAAAATTGATAGCTTCTAATTATTATTGCAACTAATAACTTGAAGTTCTGAACTTGTAATTGTCAAATACAGAACTTAAAATTGATAGCTTCTAATTATTATTGCAAATTATAATTTGAAGATCTGAACTTGTAATAGACAAATACGCAACTTAGCATTGTTAAATACAAATTGTGATTGCAAATTATAACTTGAACATCTGAACTTGTAATTGTCAAATACAGAACTTAAAATTGATAGCTTCTAATTATTATTTCAAATTATAACTTGAAGATCTGAACTTGTAATTGTCAAATACAGAACTTAAAATTGATAGCTTCTAATTATTATTGCAAATAATAACTTGAAGATCTGTACTTGTAATTGTCAAATACAGAACTTAAAATTGATAGCTTATAATTATAGTTCAAATTATAACTTGAAGATCTGAACTTGTAATAGTCAAATACAGAACTTCGAATTGATAAATACAAATTATTAGTGCAAATTATAACTTGAAGATCTGAACTTGCAAATAGGTAAATACAGAACTTCGAATTGTTAAATTCAAACGAAGATAGCAAATAATAATTTGAAGATCTGAACTTGTAATAGTCAAATACAGAACTTAAAATCGATAGCTTCTAATTATTATTGTAAATTATAACTTGAAGATCTGAACTTGTAATAGTGAATTACAGAACTTAGATTTGTTAAATTCAAATTATTGTTTCAAATTATAACTTGAAGATCTGTACTAGTAATTGTCAAATACAGACCTTAAAATTGATAACTTCTAATTATTATTGCAAATTATAACTTGAAGATCTGAACTTGTAATTGTCAAATACAGAACTTAAAATTGATAGCTTCTAATTATTATTGTAAATTATAAGTTGAAGATCTGAACTTGTAATTGTCAAATACAGAACTTAAAATTGATAGCTTCTAATTATTATTGCAACTAATAACTTGAAGATCTGAACTTGTAATTGTCAAATACAGAACTTAAAATTGATAGCTTCTAATTATTATTGTAAATTATAATTTGAAGATCTGAACTTGTAATAGACAAATACGCAACTTAGCATTGTTAAATACAAATTGTGATTGCAAATTATAACTTGAAGATCTGAACTTGTAATTGTCAAATACAGAACTTAAAATTGATAGCTTCTAATTATTATTGTAAATTATAACTTGAAGATCTGAACTTGTAATAGTGAATTACAGAACTTAGATTTGTTAAATTCAAATTATTATTTCAAATTATAACTTGAAGATCTGAACTAGTAATTGTCAAATACAGAACTTAAAATTGATAGCTTCTAATTATTATTACAAATTATAACTTGAAGATCTGAACTTGTAATTGTCAAATACAGAACTTAAAATTGATAGCTTCTAATTATTATTGTAAATTATAACTTGAAGTTCTGAACTTGTAATTGTCAAATACAGAACTTAAAATTGATAGCTTCTAATTATTATTGCAAATAATAACTTGAAGATCTGAACTTGTAATTGTCAAATGCAGAACTTAAAATTGATAGCTTCTAATTATTATTCCAAATAATAATTTGAAGATCTGTACTTGTAATTGTCAAATACAGAACTTAAAATTGATAGCTTATAATAATAATTCAAATTATAACTTGAAGATCTGAACTTGTAATAGTCAAATACAGAACTTCTAATTGTTAAATACAAATTATTAGTGCAAATTATAACTTGAAGATCTGAACTTGCAAATAGGTAAATACAGAACTTCGAATTGTTAAATTCAAACTAAGATTGCAAATAAAAATTTGAAGATCTGAACTTGTAATAGTCAAATACAGAACTTAAAATCGATAGCTTCTAATTATTATTGTAAATTATAACTTGAAGATCTGAACTTGTAATAGTGAATTACAGAACTTAGATTTGTTAAATTCAAATTATTATTTCAAATTATAACTTGAAGATCTGTACTAGTAATTGTCAAATACAGACCTTAAAATTGATAACTTCTAATTATTATTGCAAATTAAAACTTGAAGATCTGAACTTGTAATTGTCAAATACAGAACTTAAAATTGATAGCTTATAATAATAATTCAAATTATAACTTGAAGATCTGAACTTGTTATAGTCAAATACAGAACTTCGAATTGTTAAATACAAATTATTAGTGCAAATTATAACTAGAAGATCTGAACTTGTAATAGGTAAATACAGAACTTCGAATTGTTAAATTCAACCTAAGATTGCAAATAATAATTTGAAGATCTGAACTTGTAATAGTCAAATACAGAACTTAAAATTGATAGCTTCTAATTATTATTGCAAATTATAACTTGAAGATCTGAACTTGTAATTGTCAAATACAGAACCTAAAATTGATAGCTTCTAATTATTATTGTAAATTATAACTTGAAGATCTGAACTAGTAATTGTCAAATACAGAACTTAAAATTGATAGCTTCTAATTATTATTGCAAATTATAACTTGAACATCTGAACTTGTAATTGTCAAATACAGAACTTAAAATTGATAGCTTCTAATTATTATTTCAAATTATAACTTGAAGATCTGAACTTGTAATTGTCAAATACAGAACTTAAAATTGATAGCTTCTAATTATTATTGCAAATAATAACTTGAAGATCTGTACTTGTAATTGTCAAATACAGAACTTAAAATTGATAGCTTATAATTATAGTTCAAATTATAACTTGAAGATCTGAACTTGTAATAGTCAAATACAGAACTTCGAATTGATAAATACAAATTATTAGTGTAAATTATAACTTGAAGATCTGAACTTGCAAATAGGTAAATACAGAACTTCGAATTGTTAAATTCAAACTAAGATAGCAAAAAATAATTTGAAGATCTGAACTTGTAATAGTCAAATACAGAACTTAAAATTGATAGCTTCTAATTATTATTGTAAATTATAACTTGAAGTTCTGAACTTGTAATTGTCAAATACAGAACTTAAAATTGATAGCTTCTAATTATTATTGCAAATAATAACTTGAAGATCTGAACTTGTAATTGTCAAATGCAGAACTTAAAATTGATAGCTTCTAATTATTATTGCAAATTATAACTGGTAGATCTGAACTTGTAATAGACAAATACAGAACTTCGAATTGTTAAATACAAATTATTAGTGCAAATTATAACTTGAAGATCTGAACTTGTAATAGGTAAATACAGAACTTCTAATTGTTAAATTCAAACTAAGATTGCAAATAATAATTTGAAGATCTGAACTAGTAATTGTCAAATACAGAACTTAAAATTGATAGCTTCTAATTATTATTGCAAATTATAACTTGAAGATCTGAACTTGTAATTGTCAAATACAGAACTTAACATTGATAGCTTCTAATTATTATTGTAAATTATAACTTGAAGATCTGAACTTGTAATTGTCAAATACACAACTTAAAATTGATAGCTTCTAATTATTATTGTAAATTATAACTTGAAGATCTGAACTTGTAATTGTCAAATACAGAACTTAAAATTGATAGCTTCTAATTATTATTGCAACTAATAACTTGAAGATCTGAACTTGTAATTGTCAAATACAGAACTAATAATTGATAGCTTCTAATTATTATTGCAAATAATAACTTGAAGTTCTGAACTTGTAATTGTCAAATACAGAACTTAAAATTGATAGCTTCTTATTATTATTGCAAATTATAACTTGAAGTTCTGAACTTGTAATTGTCAAATACAGAACTTACAATTGATAGCTTCTAATTATTATTGCAAATTATAATTTGAAGATGGGAACTTGTAATAGACAAATACGCAACTTAGCATTGTTAAATACAAATTATGATTGCAAATTAAAACTTGAAGATCTGAACTAGTAATTGTCAAATACAGAACTAAAATTGATAGCTTATAATTATAATTCAAATTATAACTTGAAGATCTGAACTTGTAATAGTGAATTACAGAACTTAGATTTGTTAAATTCAAATTATTATTTCAAATTATAACTTGAAGATCTGAACTTGTAATTGTCAAATACAGAACTCCTAATTGTTAAATACAAATTATTAGTGCAAATTATAACTTGAAGATCTGAACTAGTAATTGTCAAATACAGAACTTAAAATTGATAGCTTCTAATTATTATTGCAAATTATAACTTGAAGATCTGAACTTGTAATTGTCAAATACAGAACTTAAAATTGATAGCTTCTAATTATTATTTCAAATTATAACGTGAAGATCTGAACTTGTAATTGTCAAATACAGAACTTAAAATTGATAGCTTCTAATTATTATTGCAAATTGTAACTTGAAGATCTGAACTTGTAATTGTCAAATACAGAACTTCTAATTGTTAAATACAAATTATTAGTGCAAATTATGACTTGAAGATCTGAACTTGTAATAGTGAATTACAGAACTTAGATTTGTTAAATTCAAATTATTATTTCAAATTATAACTTGAAGATCTGAACTAGTAATTGTCAAATACAGAACTTAAAATTGATAGCTTCTAATTATTATTGCAAATAATAACTTGAAGATCTGAACTTGTTATTGTCAAATACAGAACTTAAAATTGATAGCTTCTAATTATTATTGTAAATTATAACTTGAAGTTCTGAACTTGTAATTGTCAAATACAGAACTTAAAATTGATAGCTTCTAATTATTATTGCAAATAATAACTTGAAGATCTGAACTTGTAATTGTCAAATGCAGAACTTAAAATTGATAGCTTCTAATTATTATTGCAAATAATAATTTGAAGATCTGTACTTGTAATTGTCAAATACAGAACTTAAAATTGATAGCTTATAATAATAATTCAAATTATAACTTGAAGATCTGAACTTGTAATAGTGAAATACAGAACTTCGAATTGTTAAATACAAATTATTAGTGCAAATTATAACTTGAAGATCTGAACTTGTAATAGGTAAATACAGAACTTCGAATTGTTAAATTCAACCAAAGATTGCAAATAATAATTTGAAGATCTGAACTTGTAATAGTCAAATACAGAACTTAAAATTGATAGCTTCTAATTATTATTGCAAATTATAACTTGAACTTGAAGAACTTGTAATTGTCAAATACAGAACCTAAAATTGATAGCTTCTAATTATTATTGTAAATTATAACTTGAAGATCTGAACTAGTAATTGTCAAATACAGAACTTAAAATTGATAGCTTCTAATTATTATTGCAAATTATAACTTGAACATCTGAACCTGTAATTGTCAAATAGAGAACTTAAAATTGATAGCTTCTAATTATTATTTCAAATTATAACTTGAAGATCCGAACTTGTAATTGTCAAATACAGAACTTAAAATTGATAGCTTCTAATTATTATTGCAAATAATAACTTGAAGATCTGTACTTGTAATTGTCAAATACAGAACTTAAAATTGATAGCTTATAATTATAGTTCAAATTATAACTTGAAGATCTGAACTTGTAATAGTCAAATACAGAACTTCGAATTGTTAAATACAAATTATTAGTGCAAATTATAACTTGAAGATCTGAACTTGCAAATAGGTAAATACAGAACTTCGAATTGTTAAATTCAAACTAAGATTGCAAATAATAATTTGAAGATCTGAACTTGAAATAGTCAAATACAGAACTTAAAATTAAAAGCTACTAATTATTATTGTAAATTATAACTTGAAGATCTGAACTTGTAATAGTGAATTACAGAACTTAGATTTGTTAAATTCAAATTATTATTTCAAATTATAACTTGAAGATCTGTACTAGTAATTGTCAAATACAGACCTTAAAATTGATAACTTCTAATTATTATTGCAAATAATAACTTGAAGATCTGAACTTGTAATTGTCAAATACAGAACTTAAAATTGATAGCTTCTAATTATTATTGTAAATTATAACTTGAAGATCTGAACTTGTAATTGTCAAATACAGAACTTAAAATTGATAGCTTCTAATTATTATTGCAACTAATAACTTGAAGATCTGAACTTGTAATTGTCAAATACAGAACTTAAAATTGATAGCTTCTAATTATTATTGCAAATTATAATTTGAAGATCTGAACTTGTAATTGTCAAATACAGAACTAATAATTGATAGCTTCTAATTATTATTGCAAATAATAACTTGAAGATCTGAACTTGTAATAGTGAATTACAGAACTTAGATTTGTTAAATTCAAATTATTATTTCAAATTATAACTTGAAGATCTGAACTTGTAATTGTCAAATACAGAACTCCTAATTGTTAAATACAAATTATTAGTGCAAATTATAACTTGAAGATCTGAACTAGTAATTGTCAAATACAGAACTTAAAATTGATAGCTTCTAATTATTATTGGAAATTATAACTTGAAGATCTGAACTTGTAATTGTCAAATACAGAACTTAAAATTGATAGCTTCTAATTATTATTTCAAATTATAACGTGAAGATCTGAACTTGTAATTGTCAAATACAGAACTTAAAATTGATAGCTTCTAATTATTATTGCAAATTGTAACTTGAAGATCTGAACTTGTAATTGTCAAATACAGAACTTCTAATTGTTAAATACAAATTATTAGTGCAAATTATGACTTGAAGATCTGAACTTGTAATAGTGAATTACAGAACTTAGATTTGTTAAATTCAAATTATTATTTCAAATTATAACTTGAAGATCTGAACTAGTAATTGTCAAATACAGAACTTAAAATTGATAGCTTCTAATTATTATTGCAAATAATAACTTGAAGATCTGAACTTGTAATTGTCAAATACAGAACTTAAAATTGATAGCTTCTAATTATTATTGTAAATTATAACTTGAAGTTCTGAACTTGTAATTGTCAAATACAGAACTTAAAATTGATAGCTTCTAATTATTATTGCAAATAATAACTTGAAGATCTGAACTTGTAATTGTCAAATGCAGAACTTAAAATTGATAGCTTCTAATTATTATTGCAAATAATAATTTGAAGATCTGTACTTGTAATTGTCAAATACAGAACTTAAAATTGATAGCTTCTAATTATTATTGTAAATTATAACTTGAAGATCTGAACTTGTAATAGTGAATTACAGAACTTAGATTTGTTAAATTCAAATTATTATTTCAAATTATAACTTGAAGATCTGAACTAGTAATTGTCAAATACAGAACTTAAAATTGATAGCTTCTAATTATTATTACAAATTATAACTTGAAGATCTGAACTTGTAATTGTCAAATACAGAACTTAAAATTGATAGCTTCTAATTATTATTGTAAATTATAACTTGAAGTTCTGAACTTGTAATTGTCAAATACAGAACTTAAAATTGATAGCTTCTAATTATTATTGCAAATAATAACTTGAAGATCTGAACTTGTAATTGTCAAATGCAGAACTTAAAATTGATAGCTTCTAATTATTATTCCAAATAATAATTTGAAGATCTGTACTTGTAATTGTCAAATACAGAACTTAAAATTGATAGCTTATAATAATAATTCAAATTATAACTTGAAGATCTGAACTTGTAATAGTCAAATACAGAACTTCGAATTGTTAAATACAAATTATTAGTGCAAATTATAACTTGAAGATCTGAACTTGCAAATAGGTAAATACAGAACTTCGAATTGTTAAATTCAAACTAAGATTGCAAATAAAAATTTGAAGATCTGAACTTGTAATAGTCAAATACAGAACTTAAAATCGATAGCTTCTAATTATTATTGTAAATTATAACTTGACGATCTGAACTTGTAATAGTGAATTACAGAACTTAGATTTGTTAAATTCAAATTATTATTTCAAATTATAACTTGAAGATCTGTACTAGTAATTGTCAAATACAGACCTTAAAATTGATAACTTCTAATTATTATTGCAAATTAAAACTTGAAGATCTGAACTTGTAATTGTCAAATACAGAACTTAAAATTGATAGCTTATAATAATAATTCAAATTATAACTTGAAGATCTGAACTTGTTATAGTCAAATACAGAACTTCGAATTGTTAAATACAAATTATTAGTGCAAATTATAACTTGAAGATCTGAACTTGTAATAGGTAAATACAGAACTTCGAATTGTTAAATTCAACCTAAGATTGCAAATAATAATTTGAAGATCTGAACTTGTAATAGTCAAATACAGAACTTAAAATTGATAGCTTCTAATTATTATTGCAAATTATAACTTGAAGATCTGAACTTGTAATTGTCAAATACAGAACCTAAAATTGATAGCTTCTAATTATTATTGTAAATTATAACTTGAAGATCTGAACTAGTAATTGTCAAATACAGAACTTAAAATTGATAGCTTCTAATTATTATTGCAAATTATAACTTGAACATCTGAACTTGTAATTGTCAAATACAGAACTTAAAATTGATAGCTTCTAATTATTATTTCAAATTATAACTTGAAGATCTGAACTTGTAATTGTCAAATACAGAACTTAAAATTGATAGCTTCTAATTATTATTGCAAATAATAACTTGAAGATCTGTACTTGTAATTGTCAAATACAGAACTTAAAATTGATAGCTTATAATTATAGTTCAAATTATAACTTGAAGATCTGAACTTGTAATAGTCAAATACAGAACTTCGAATTGATAAATACAAATTATTAGTGTAAATTATAACTTGAAGATCTGAACTTGCAAATAGGTAAATACAGAACTTCGAATTGTTAAATTCAAACTAAGATAGCAAAAAATAATTTGAAGATCTGAACTTGTAATAGTCAAATACAGAACTTAAAATTGATAGCTTCTAATTATTATTGTAAATTATAACTTGAAGTTCTGAACTTGTAATTGTCAAATACAGAACTTAAAATTGATAGCTTCTAATTATTATTGCAAATAATAACTTGAAGATCTGAACTTGTAATTGTCAAATGCAGAACTTAAAATTGATAGCTTCTAATTATTATTGCAAATTATAACTGGTAGATCTGAACTTGTAATAGACAAATACAGAACTTCGAATTGTTAAATACAAATTATTAGTGCAAATTATAACTTGAAGATCTGAACTTGTAATAGGTAAATACAGAACTTCTAATTGTTAAATTCAAACTAAGATTGCAAATAATAATTTGAAGATCTGAACTAGTAATTGTCAAATACAGAACTTAAAATTGATAGCTTCTAATTATTATTGCAAATTATAACTTGAAGATCTGAACTTGTAATTGTCAAATACAGAACTTAACATTGATAGCTTCTAATTATTATTGTAAATTATAACTTGAAGATCTGAACTTGTAATTGTCAAATACACAACTTAAAATTGATAGCTTCTAATTATTATTGTAAATTATAACTTGAAGATCTGAACTTGTAATTGTCAAATACAGAACTTAAAATTGATAGCTTCTAATTATTATTGCAACTAATAACTTGAAGATCTGAACTTATAATTGTCAAATACAGAACTAATAATTGATAGCTTCTAATTATTATTGCAAATAATAACTTGAAGTTCTGAACTTGTAATTGTCAAATACAGAACTTAAAATTGATAGCTTCTTATTATTATTGCAAATTATAACTTGAAGTTCTGAACTTGTAATTGTCAAATACAGAACTTACAATTGATAGCTTCTAATTATTATTGCAAATTATAATTTGAAGATGGGAACTTGTAATAGACAAATACGCAACTTAGCATTGTTAAATACAAATTATGATTGCAAATTAAAACTTGAAGATCTGAACTAGTAATTGTCAAATACAGAACTAAAATTGATAGCTTATAATTATAATTCAAATTATAACTTGAAGATCTGAACTTGTAATAGTGAATTACAGAACTTAGATTTGTTAAATTCAAATTATTATTTCAAATTATAACTTGAAGATCTGAACTTGTAATTGTCAAATACAGAACTCCTAATTGTTAAATACAAATTATTAGTGCAAATTATAACTTGAAGATCTGAACTAGTAATTGTCAAATACAGAACTTAAAATTGATAGCTTCTAATTATTATTGCAAATTATAACTTGAAGATCTGAACTTGTAATTGTCAAATACAGAACTTAAAATTGATAGCTTCTAATTATTATTTCAAATTATAACGTGAAGATCTGAACTTGTAATTGTCAAATACAGAACTTAAAATTGATAGCTTCTAATTATTATTGCAAATTGTAACTTGAAGATCTGAACTTGTAATTGTCAAATACAGAACTTCTAATTGTTAAATACAAATTATTAGTGCAAATTATGACTTGAAGATCTGAACTTGTAATAGTGAATTACAGAACTTAGATTTGTTAAATTCAAATTATTATTTCAAATTATAACTTGAAGATCTGAACTAGTAATTGTCAAATACAGAACTTAAAATTGATAGCTTCTAATTATTATTGCAAATAATAACTTGAAGATCTGAACTTGTTATTGTCAAATACAGAACTTAAAATTGATAGCTTCTAATTATTATTGTAAATTATAACTTGAAGTTCTGAACTTGTAATTGTCAAATACAGAACTTAAAATTGATAGCTTCTAATTATTATTGCAAATAATAACTTGAAGATCTGAACTTGTAATTGTCAAATGCAGAACTTAAAATTGATAGCTTCTAATTATTATTGCAAATAATAATTTGAAGATCTGTACTTGTAATTGTCAAATACAGAACTTAAAATTGATAGCTTATAATAATAATTCAAATTATAACTTGAAGATCTGAACTTGTAATAGTGAAATACAGAACTTCGAATTGTTAAATACAAATTATTAGTGCAAATTATAACTTGAAGATCTGAACTTGTAATAGGTAAATACAGAACTTCGAATTGTTAAATTCAACCTAAGATTGCAAATAATAATTTGAAGATCTGAACTTGTAATAGTCAAATACAGAACTTAAAATTGATAGCTTCTAATTATTATTGCAAATTATAACTTGAACTTGAAGAACTTGTAATTGTCAAATACAGAACCAAAAATTGATAGCTTCTAATTATTATTGTAAATTATAACTTGAAGATCTGAACTAGTAATTGTCAAATACAGAACTTAAAATTGATAGCTTCTAATTATTATTGCAAATTATAACTTGAACATCTGAACCTGTAATTGTCAAATAGAGAACTTAAAATTGATAGCTTCTAATTATTATTTCAAATTATAACTTGAAGATCCGAACTTGTAATTGTCAAATACAGAACTTAAAATTGATAGCTTCTAATTATTATTGCAAATAATAACTTGAAGATCTGTACTTGTAATTGTCAAATACAGAACTTAAAATTGATAGCTTATAATTATAGTTCAAATTATAACTTGAAGATCTGAACTTGTAATAGTCAAATACAGAACTTCGAATTGTTAAATACAAATTATTAGTGCAAATTATAACTTGAAGATCTGAACTTGCAAATAGGTAAATACAGAACTTCGAATTGTTAAATTCAAACTAAGATTGCAAATAATAATTTGAAGATCTGAACTTGAAATAGTCAAATACAGAACTTAAAATTGATAGCTTCTAATTATTATTGTAAATTATAACTTGAAGATCTGAACTTGTAATTGTCAAATACAGAACTTAAAATTGATAGCTTCTAATTATTATTGCAACTAATAACTTGAAGATCTGAACTTGTAATTGTCAAATACAGAACTTAAAATTGATAGCTTCTAATTATTATTGCAAATTATAATTTGAAGATCTGAACTTGTAATTGTCAAATACAGAACTAATAATTGATAGCTTCTAATTATTATTGCAAATAATAACTTGAAGATCTGAACTTGTAATAGTGAATTACAGAACTTAGATTTGTTAAATTCAAATTATTATTTCAAATTATAACTTGAAGATCTGAACTTGTAATTGTCAAATACAGAACTCCTAATTGTTAAATACAAATTATTAGTGCAAATTATAACTTGAAGATCTGAACTAGTAATTGTCAAATACAGAACTTAAAATTGATAGCTTCTAATTATTATTGGAAATTATAACTTGAAGATCTGAACTTGTAATTGTCAAATACAGAACTTAAAATTGATAGCTTCTAATTATTATTTCAAATTATAACGTGAAGATCTGAACTTGTAATTGTCAAATACAGAACTTAAAATTGATAGCTTCTAATTATTATTGCAAATTGTAACTTGAAGATCTGAACTTGTAATTGTCAAATACAGAACTTCTAATTGTTAAATACAAATTATTAGTGCAAATTATGACTTGAAGATCTGAACTTGTAATAGTGAATTACAGAACTTAGATTTGTTAAATTCAAATTATTATTTCAAATTATAACTTGAAGATCTGAACTAGTAATTGTCAAATACAGAACTTAAAATTGATAGCTTCTAATTATTATTGCAAATAATAACTTGAAGATCTGAACTTGTAATTGTCAAATACAGAACTTAAAATTGATAGCTTCTAATTATTATTGTAAATTATAACTTGAAGTTCTGAACTTGTAATTGTCAAATACAGAACTTAAAATTGATAGCTTCTAATTATTATTGCAAATAATAACTTGAAGATCTGAACTTGTAATTGTCAAATGCAGAACTTAAAATTGATAGCTTCTAATTATTATTGCAAATAATAATTTGAAGATCTGTACTTGTAATTGTCAAATACAGAACTTAAAATTGATAGCTTATAATAATAATTCAAATTATAACTTGAAGATCTGAACTTGTAATAGTGAAATACAGAACTTCGAATTGTTAAATACAAATTATTAGTGCAAATTATAACTTGAAGATCTGAACTTGTAATAGGTAAATACAGAACTTCGAATTGTTAAATTCAACCTAAGATTGCAAATAATAATTTGAAGATCTGAACTTGTAATAGTCAAATACAGAACTTAAAATTGATAGCTTCTAATTATTATTGCAAATTATAACTTGAACTTGAAGAACTTGTAATTGTCAAATACAGAACCTAAAATTGATAGCTTCTAATTATTATTGTAAATTATAACTTGAAGATCAGAACTAGTAATTGTCAAATACAGAACTTAAAATTGATAGCTTCTAATTATTATTGTAAATTATAACTTGAAGATCTGAACTTGTAATTGTCAAATACAGAACTTAAAATTGATAGCTTCTAATTATTATTGCAAATAATAACTTGAAGATCTGTACTTGTAATTGTCAAATACAGAACTTAAAATTGATAGCTTATAATTATAGTTCAAATTATAACTTGAAGATCTGAACTTGTAATAGTCAAATACAGAACTTCGAATTGTTAAATACAAATTATTAGTGCAAATTATAACTTGAAGATCTGAACTTGCAAATAGGTAAATACAGAACTTCGAATTGTTAAATTCAAACTAAGATTGCAAATAATAATTTGAAGATCTGAACTTGAAATAGTCAAATACAGACCTTAAAATTGATAACTTCTAATTATTATTGCAAATAATAACTTGAAGATCTGAACTTGTAATAGTCAAATACAGAACTTAAAATTGATAGCTTCTAATTATTATTGTAAATTATAACTTGAAGATCTGAACTTGTAATTGTCAAATACAGAACTTAAAATTGATAGCTTCTAATTATTATTGCAACTAATAACTTGAAGATCTGAACTTGTAATTGTCAAATACAGAACTTAAAATTGATAGCTTCTAATTATTATTGCAAATTATAACTTGAAGTTCTGAACTTGTAATTGTCAAATACAGAACTTACAATTGATAGCTTCTAATTATTATTGTAAATTATAACTTGAAGATCTGAACTTGTAATTGTCAAATACAGAACTTAAAATTGATAGCTTCTAATTATTATTGCAAATTATAACTTGAAGTTCTGAACTTGTAATTGTCAATTACAGAACTTACAATTGATAGCTTCTAATTATTATTGCAAATAATAACTTGAAGATCTGTACTTGTAATTGTCAAATACAGAACTTAAAATTGATAGCTTATAATTATAGTTCAAATTATAACTTGAAGATCTGAACTTGTAATAGTCAAATACAGAACTTCGAATTGTTAAATACAAATTATTAGTGCAAATTATAACTTGAAGATCTGAACTTGCAAATAGGTAAATACAGAACTTCGAATTGTTAAATTCAAACTAAGATTGCAAATAATAATTTGAAGATCTGAACTAGTAATTGTCAAATACAGAACTTAAAATTGATAGCTTCTAATTATTATTGCAAATTATAACTTGAACATCTGAACCTGTAATTGTCAAATAGAGAACTTAAAATTGATAGCTTCTAATTATTATTTCAAATTATAACTTGAAGATCCGAACTTGTAATTGTCAAATACAGAACTTAAAATTGATAGCTTCTAATTATTATAGCAAATAATAACTTGAAGATCTGTACTTGTAATTGTCAAATACAGAACTTCGAATTTTAAATACAAATTATTAGTGCAAATTATAACTTGAAGATCTGAACTTGCAAATAGGTAAATACAGAACTTCGAATTGTTAAATTCAAACTAAGATTGCAAATAATAATTTGAAGATCTGAACTTGTAATAGTCAAATACAGAACTTAAAATCGAAATCTTCTAATTATTATTGTAAATTATAACTTGAAGATCTGAACTTGTAATAGTGAATTACAGAACTTAGATTTGTTAAATTCAAATTATTATTTCAAATTATAACTTGAAGATCTGTACTAGTAATTGTCAAATACAGACCTTAAAATTGATAACTTCTAATTATTATTGCAAATAATAACTTGAAGATCTGAACTTGTAATTGTCAAATACAGAACTTAAAATTGATAGCTTCTAATTATTATTGTAAATTATAACTTGAAGATCTGAACTTGTAATTGTCAAATACAGAACTTAAAATTGATAGCTTCTAATTATTATTGCAACTAATAACTTGAAGATCTGAACTTGTAATTGTCAAATACAGAACTTAAAATTGATAGCTTCTAATTATTATTGCAAATTATAATTTGAAGATCTGAACTTGTAATTGTCAAATACAGAACTAATAATTGATAGCTTCTAATTATTATTGCAAATAATAACTTGAAGATCTGAACTTGTAATTGTCAAATACAGAACTTAAAATTGATAGCTTCTAATTATTATTGCAAATTATAACTTGAAGTTCTGAACTTGTAATTGTCAAATACAGAACTTACAATTGATAGCTTCTAATTATTATTGCAAATTATAATTTGAAGATGTGAACTTGTAATAGACAAATACGCAACTTAGCATTGTTAAATACAAATTATGATTGCAAATTAAAACTTGAAGATCTGAACTAGTAATTGTCAAATACAGAACTAAAATTGATAGCTAATAATTATAATTCAAATTATAACTTGAAGATCTGAACTTGTAATTGTCAAATACACAACTTAAAATTGATAGCTTCTAATTATTATTGTAAATTATAACTTGAAGATCTGAACTTGTAATTGTCAAATACAGAACTTAAAATTGATAGCTTCTAATTATTATTGCAACTAATAACTTGAAGATCTGAACTTGTAATTGTCAAATACAGAACTAATAATTGATAGCTTCTAATTATTATTGCAAATAATAACTTGAAGTTCTGAACTTGTAATTGTCAAATACAGAACTTAAAATTGATAGCTTCTAATTATTATTGCAAATTATAACTTGAAGTTCTGAACTTGTAATTGTCAAATACAGAACTTACAATTGATAGCTTCTAATTATTATTGCAAATTATAATTTGAAGATGTGAACTTGTAATAGACAAATACGCAACTTAGCATTGTTAAATACAAATTATGATTGCAAATTAAAACTTGAAGATCTGAACTAGTAATTGTCAAATACAGAACTAAAATTGATAGCTTATAATTATAATTCAAATTATAACTTGAAGATCTGAACTTGTAATAGTGAATTACAGAACTTAGATTTGTTAAATTCAAATTATTATTTCAAATTATAACTTGAAGATCTGAACTTGTAATTGTCAAATACAGAACTCCTAATTGTTAAATACAAATTATTAGTGCAAATTATAACTTGAAGATCTGAACTAGTAATTGTCAAATACAGAACTTAAAATTGATAGCTTCTAATTATTATTGCAAATTATAACTTAAAGATCTGAACTTGTAATTGTCAAATACAGAACTTAAAATTGATAGCTTCTAATTATTATTTCAAATTATAACGTGAAGATCTGAACTTGTAATTGTCAAATACAGAACTTAAAATTGATAGCTTCTAATTATTATTGTAAATTATAACTTGAAGATCTGAACTTGTAATTGTCAAATACAGAACTTAAAATTGATAGCTTCTAATTATTATTGTAAATTATAACTTGAAGATCTGAACTTGTAATTGTCAAATACAGAACTTAAAATTGATAGCTTCTAATTATTATTGCAAATAATAACTTGAAGATCTGCACTTGTAATTGTCAAATACAGAACTTAAAATTGATAGCTTATAATTATAGTTCAAATTATAACTTGAAGATCTGAACTTGTAATAGTCAAATACAGAACTTCGAATTGTTAAATACAAATTATTAGTGCAAATTATAACTTGAAGATCTGAACTTGCAAATAGGTAAATACAGAACTTCGAATTGTTAAATTCAAACTAAGATTGCAAATAATAATTTGAAGATCTGAACTTGAAATAGTCAAATACAGACCTTAAAATTGATAACTTCTAATTATTATTGCAAATAATAACTTGAAGATCTGAACTTGTAATAGTCAAATACAGAACTTAAAATTGATAGCTTCTAATTATTATTGTAAATTATAACTTGAAGATCTGAACTTGTAATTGTCAAATACAGAACTTAAAATTGATAGCTTCTAATTATTATTGCAACTAATAACTTGAAGATCTGAACTTGTAATTGTCAAATACAGAACTTAAAATTGATAGCTTCTAATTATTATTGCAAATTATAATTTGAAGATCTGAACTTGTAATTGTCAAATACAGAACTAATAATTGATAGCTTCTAATTATTATTGCAAATAATAACTTGAAGATCTGAACTTGAAATTGTCAAATACAGAACTTAAAATTGATAGCTTCTAATTATTATTGCAAATTATAACTTGAAGTTCTGAACTTGTAATTGTCAAATACAGAACTTACAATTGATAGCTTCTAATTATTATTGCAAATTATAATTTGAAGATGTGAACTTGTAATAGACAAATACGCAACTTAGCATTTTTAAATACAAATTATGATTGCAAATTAAAACTTGAAGATCTGAACTAGTAATTGTCAAATACAGAACTAAAATTGATAGCTTCCAATTATTATTGCAAATAATAACTTGAAGTTCTGAACTTGTAATTGTCAAATACAGAACTTAAAATTGATAGCTTCTAATTATTATTGCAAATTATAACTTGAAGTTCTGAACTTGTAATTGTCAAATACAGAACTTACAATTGATAGCTTCTAATTATTATTGTAAATTATAACTTGAAGATCTGAACTTGTAATTGTCAAATACAGAACTTAAAATTGATAGCTTCTAATTATTATTGCAAATTATAACTTGAAGTTCTGAACTTGTAATTGTCAATTACAGAACTTACAATTGATAGCTTCTAATTATTATTGCAAATAATAACTTGAAGATCTGTACTTGTAATTGTCAAATACAGAACTTAAAATTGATAGCTTATAATTATAGTTCAAATTATAACTTGAAGATCTGAACTTGTAATAGTCAAATACAGAACTTCGAATTGTTAAATACAAATTATTAGTGCAAATTATAACTTGAAGATCTGAACTTGCAAATAGGTAAATACAGAACTTCGAATTGTTAAATTCAAACTAAGATTGCAAATAATAATTTGAAGATCTGAACTAGTAATTGTCAAATACAGAACTTAAAATTGATAGCTTCTAATTATTATTGCAAATTATAACTTGAACATCTGAACCTGTAATTGTCAAATAGAGAACTTAAAATTGATAGCTTCTAATTATTATTTCAAATTATAACTTGAAGATCCGAACTTGTAATTGTCAAATACAGAACTTAAAATTGATAGCTTCTAATTATTATTGCAAATAATAACTTGAAGATCTGTACTTGTAATTGTCAAATACAGAACTTCGAATTTTAAATACAAATTATTAGTGCAAATTATAACTTGAAGATCTGAACTTGCAAATAGGTAAATACAGAACTTCGAATTGTTAAATTCAAACTAAGATTGCAAATAATAATTTGAAGATCTGAACTTGTAATAGTCAAATACAGAACTTAAAATCGAAATCTTCTAATTATTATTGTAAATTATAACTTGAAGATCTGAACTTGTAATAGTGAATTACAGAACTTAGATTTGTTAAATTCAAATTATTATTTCAAATTATAACTTGAAGATCTGTACTAGTAATTGTCAAATACAGACCTTAAAATTGATAACTTCTAATTATTATTGCAAATAATAACTTGAAGATCTGAACTTGTAATTGTCAAATACAGAACTTAAAATTGATAGCTTCTAATTATTATTGTAAATTATAACTTGAAGATCTGAACTTGTAATTGTCAAATACAGAACTTAAAATTGATAGCTTCTAATTATTATTGCAACTAATAACTTGAAGATCTGAACTTGTAATTGTCAAATACAGAACTTAAAATTGATAGCTTCTAATTATTATTGCAAATTATAATTTGAAGATCTGAACTTGTAATTGTCAAATACAGAACTAATAATTGATAGCTTCTAATTATTATTGCAAATAATAACTTGAAGATCTGAACTTGTAATTGTCAAATACAGAACTTAAAATTGATAGCTTCTAATTATTATTGCAAATTATAACTTGAAGTTCTGAACTTGTAATTGTCAAATACAGAACTTACAATTGATAGCTTCTAATTATTATTGCAAATTATAATTTGAAGATGTGAACTTGTAATAGACAAATACGCAACTTAGCATTGTTAAATACAAATTATGATTGCAAATTAAAACTTGAAGATCTGAACTAGTAATTGTCAAATACAGAACTAAAATTGATAGCTAATAATTATAATTCAAATTATAACTTGAAGATCTGAACTTGTAATTGTCAAATACACAACTTAAAATTGATAGCTTCTAATTATTATTGTAAATTATAACTTGAAGATCTGAACTTGTAATTGTCAAATACAGAACTTAAAATTGATAGCTTCTAATTATTATTGCAACTAATAACTTGAAGATCTGAACTTGTAATTGTCAAATACAGAACTAATAATTGATAGCTTCTAATTATTATTGCAAATAATAACTTGAAGTTCTGAACTTGTAATTGTCAAATACAGAACTTAAAATTGATAGCTTCTAATTATTATTGCAAATTATAACTTGAAGTTCTGAACTTGTAATTGTCAAATACAGAACTTACAATTGATAGCTTCTAATTATTATTGCAAATTATAATTTGAAGATGTGAACTTGTAATAGACAAATACGCAACTTAGCATTGTTAAATACAAATTATGATTGCAAATTAAAACTTGAAGATCTGAACTAGTAATTGTCAAATACAGAACTAAAATTGATAGCTTATAATTATAATTCAAATTATAACTTGAAGATCTGAACTTGTAATAGTGAATTACAGAACT
This sequence comes from Cantharis lateralis, assembly GCA_963170105.1. Classification (NCBI taxonomy): domain Eukaryota; kingdom Metazoa; phylum Arthropoda; class Insecta; order Coleoptera; family Cantharidae; genus Cantharis; species Cantharis lateralis. The sequence continues at coordinate 27,125,706 of OY720627.1, forward strand.
TAGATTTGTTAAATTCAAATTATTATTTCAAATTATAACTTGAAGATCTGAACTTGTAATTGTCAAATACAGAACTCCTAATTGTTAAATACAAATTATTAGTGCAAATTATAACTTGAAGATCTGAACTAGTAATTGTCAAATACAGAACTTAAAATTGATAGCTTCTAATTATTATTGCAAATTATAACTTAAAGATCTGAACTTGTAATTGTCAAATACAGAACTTAAAATTGATAGCTTCTAATTATTATTTCAAATTATAACGTGAAGATCTGAACTTGTAATTGTCAAATACAGAACTTAAAATTGATAGCTTCTAATTATTATTGCAAATTGTAACTTGAAGATCTGAACTTGTAATTGTCAAATACAGAACTTCTAATTGTTAAATACAAATTATTAGTGCAAATTAAAACTTGAAGATCTGAACTTGTAATTGTCAAATAGAGAACTTAAAATTGATAGCTTCTAATTATTATTGTAAATTATAACTTGAAGATCTGAACTTGTAATAGTGAATTACAGAACTTAGATTTGTTAAATTCAAATTATTATTTCTAATTATAACTTGAAGATCTGAACTAGTAATTGTCAAATACAGAACTTAAAATTGATAGCTTCTAATTATTATTGCAAATTATAACTTGAAGATCTGAACTTGTAATTGTCAAATACAGAACTAAAATTGATAGCTTCTAATTATTATTGTAAATTATAACTTGAAGTTCTGAACTTGTAATTGTCAAATACAGAACTTAAAATTGATAGCTTCTAATTATTATTGCAAATAATAACTTGAAGATCTGAACTTGTAATTGTCAAATGCAGAACTTAAAATTGATAGCTTCTAATTATTATTGCAAATAATAATTTGAAGATCTGTACTTGTAATTGTCAAATACAGAACTTAAAATTGATAGCTTATAATAATAATTCAAATTATAACTTGAAGATCTGAACTTGTAATAGTGAAATACAGAACTTCGAATTGTTAAATACAAATTATTAGTGCAAATTATAACTTGAAGATCTGAACTTGTAATAGGTAAATACAGAACTTCGAATTGTTAAATTCAACCTAAGATTGCAAATAATAATTTGAAGATCTGAACTTGTAATAGTCAAATACAGAACTTAAAATTGATAGCTTCTAATTATTATTTCAAATTATAACGTGAAGATCTGAACTTGTAATTGTCAAATACAGAACTTAAAATTGATAGCTTCTAATTATTATTGCAAATTGTAACTTGAAGATCTGAACTTGTAATTGTCAAATACAGAACTTCTAATTGTTAAATACAAATTATTAGTGCAAATTAAAACTTGAAGATCTGAACTTGTAATTGTCAAAAAGAGAACTTAAAATTGATAGCTTCTAATTATTATTGTAAATTATAACTTGAAGATCTGAACTTGTAATAGTGAATTACAGAACTTAGATTTGTTAAATTCAAATTATTATTTCTAATTATAACTTGAAGATCTGAACTAGTAATTGTCAAATACAGAACTTAAAATTGATAGCTTCTAATTATTATTGCAAATAATAATTTGAAGATCTGAACTTGTAATTGTCAAATACAGAACTTAAAATTGATAGCTTCTAATTATTATTGTAAATTATAACTTGAAGTTCTGAACTTGTAATTGTCAAATACAGAACTTAAAATTGATAGCTTCTAATTATTATTGCAAATAATAACTTGAAGATCTGAACTTGTAATTGTCAAATGCAGAACTTAAAATTGATAGCTTCTAATTATTATTGCAAATAATAATTTGAAGATCTGTACTTGTAATTGTCAAATACAGAACTTAAAATTGATAGCTTATAATAATAATTCAAATTATAACTTGAAGATCTGAACTTGTAATAGTGAAATACAGAACTTCGAATTGTTAAATACAAATTATTAGTGCAAATTATAACTTGAAGATCTGAACTTGTAATAGGTAAATACAGAACTTCGAATTGTTAAATTCAACCTAAGATTGCAAATAATAATTTGAAGATCTGAACTTGTAATAGTCAAATACAGAACTTAAAATTGATAGCTTCTAATTATTATTGCAAATTATAACTTGAACTTGAAGAACTTGTAATTGTCAAATACAGAACCTAAAATTGATAGCTTCTAATTATTATTGTAAATTATAACTTGAAGATCTGAACTAGTAATTGTCAAATACAGAACTTAAAATTGATAGCTTCTAATTATTATTGCAAATTATAACTTGAACAGCTGAACCTGTAATTGTCAAATAGAGAACTTAAAATTGATAGCTTCTAATTGTTATTTCAAATTATAACTTGAAGATCCGAACTTGTAATTGTCAAATACAGAACTTAAAATTGATAGCTTCTAATTATTATTGCAAATAATAACTTGAAGATCTGTACTTGTAATTGTCAAATACAGAACTTAAAATTGATAGCTTATAATTATAGTTCAAATTATAACTTGAAGATCTGAACTTGTAATAGTCAAATACAGAACTTCGAATTGTTAAATACAAATTATTAGTTCAAATTATAACTTGAAGATCTGAACTTGCAAATAGGTAAATACAGAACTTCGAATTGTTAAATTCAAACTAAGATTGCAAATAATAATTTGAAGATCTGAACTTGAAATAGTCAAATACAGAACTTAAAATTAAAAGCTTCTAATTATTATTGTAAATTATAACTTGAAGATCTGAACTTGTAATAGTGAATTACAGAACTTAGATTTGTTAAATTCAAATTATTATTTCAAATTATAACTTGAAGATCTGTACTAGTAATTGTCAAATACAGACCTTAAAATTGATAACTTCTAATTATTATTGCAAATAATAACTTGAAGATCTGAACTTGTAATTGTCAAATACAGAACTTAAAATTGATAGCTTCTAATTATTATTGTAAATTATAACTTGAAGATCTGAACTTGTAATTGTCAAATACAGGACTTAAAATTGATAGCTTCTAATTATTATTGCAACTAATAACTTGAAGATCTGCACTTGTAATTGTCAAATACAGAACTTAAAATTGATAGCTTCTAATTATTATTGCAAATTATAATTTGAAGATCTGAACTTGTAATTGTCAAATACAGAACTAATAATTGATAGCTTCTAATTATTATTGCAAATAATAACTTGAAGATCTGAACTTGTAATTGTCAAATACAGAACTTAAAATTGATAGCTTCTAATTATTATTGCAAATTATAACTTGAAGTTCTGAACTTGTAATTGTCAAATACAGAACTTACAATTGATAGCTTCTAATTATTATTGCAAATTATAATTTGAAGATATGAACTTGTAATAGACAAATACGCAACTTAGCATTGTTAAATACAAATTATGATTGCAAATTAAAACTTGAAGATCTGAACTAGTAATTATCAAATACAGAACTAAAATTGATAGCTTCCAATTATTATTGCAAATAATATCTTGAAGTTCTGAACTTGTAATTGTCAAATACAGAACTAATAATTGATAGCTTCTAATTATTATTGCAAATAATAACTTGAAGATCTGAACTTGTAATTGTCAAATACAGAACTTAAAATTGATAGCTTCTAATTATTATTGCAAATTATAACTTGAAGTTCTGAACTTGTAATTGTCAAATACAGAACTTACAATTGATAGCTTCTAATTATTATTGCAAATTATAATTTGAAGATGTGAACTTGTAATAGACAAATACGCAACTTAGCATTGTTAAATACAAATTATGATTGCAAATTAAAACTTGAAGATCTGAACTAGTAATTGTCAAATACAGAACTAAAATTGATAGCTAATAATTATAATTCAAATTATAACTTGAAGATCTGAACTTGTAATTGTCAAATACACAACTTAAAATTGATAGCTTCTAATTATTATTGTAAATTATAACTTGAAGATCTGAACTTGTAATTGTCAAATACAGAACTTAAAATTGATAGCTTCTAATTATTATTGCAACTAATAACTTGAAGATCTGAACTTGTAATTGTCAAATACAGAACTAATAATTGATAGCTTCTAATTATTATTGCAAATAATAACTTGAAGTTCTGAACTTGTAATTGTCAAATACAGAACTTAAAATTGATAGCTTCTAATTATTATTGCAAATTATAACTTGAAGTTCTGAACTTGTAATTGTCAAATACAGAACTTACAATTGATAGCTTCTAATTATTATTGCAAATTATAATTTGAAGATGTGAACTTGTAATAGACAAATACGCAACTTAGCATTGTTAAATACAAATTATGATTGCAAATTAAAACTTGAAGATCTGAACTAGTAATTGTCAAATACAGAACTAAAATTGATAGCTTATAATTATAATTCAAATTATAACTTGAAGATCTGAACTTGTAATAGTGAATTACAGAACTTAGATTTGTTAAATTCAAATTATTATTTCAAATTATAACTTGAAGATCTGAACTTGTAATTGTCAAATACAGAACTCCTAATTGTTAAATACAAATTATTAGTGCAAATTATAACTTGAAGATCTGAACTAGTAATTGTCAAATACAGAACTTAAAATTGATAGCTTCTAATTATTATTGCAAATTATAACTTAAAGATCTGAACTTGTAATTGTCAAATACAGAACTTAAAATTGATAGCTTCTAATTATTATTTCAAATTATAACGTGAAGATCTGAACTTGTAATTGTCAAATACAGAACTTAAAATTGATAGCTTCTAATTATTATTGCAAATTGTAACTTGAAGATCTGAACTTGTAATTGTCAAATACAGAACTTCTAATTGTTAAATACAAATTATTAGTGCAAATTAAAACTTGAAGATCTGAACTTGTAATTGTCAAATAGAGAACTTAAAATTGATAGCTTCTAATTATTATTGTAAATTATAACTTGAAGATCTGAACTTGTAATAGTGAATTACAGAACTTAGATTTGTTAAATTCAAATTATTATTTCAAATTATAACTTGAAGATCTGAACTAGTAATTGTCAAATTCAGAACTTAAAATTGATAGCTTCTAATTATTATTGCAAATTATAACTTGAAGATCTGAACTTATAATTGTCAAATACAGAACTTAAAATTGATAGCTTCTAATTATTATTGTAAATTATAACTTGAAGTTCTGAACTTGTAATTGTCAAATACAGAACTTAAAATTGATAGCTTCTAATTATTATTGCAAATAATAACTTGAAGATCTGAACTTGTAATTGTCAAATGCAGAACTTAAAATTGATAGCTTCTAATTATTATTGCAAATAATAATTTGAAGATCTGTACTTGTAATTGTCAAATACAGAACTTAAAATTGATAGCTTATAATAATAATTCAAATTATAACTTGAAGATCTGAACTTGTAATAGTGAAATACAGAACTTCGAATTGTTAAATACAAATTATTAGTGCAAATTATAACTTGAAGATCTGAACTTGTAATAGGTAAATACAGAACTTCGAATTGTTAAATTCAACCTAAGATTGCAAATAATAATTTGAAGATCTGAACTTGTAATGGTCAAATACAGAACTTAAAATTGATAGCTTCTAATTATTATTGCAAATTATAACTTGAACTTGAAGAACTTGTAATTGTCAAATACAGAACCTAAAATTGATAGCTTCTAATTATTATTGTAAATTATAACTTGAAGATCTGAACTAGTAATTGTCAAATACAGAACTTAAAATTGATAGCTTCTAATTATTATTGCAAATTATAACTTGAAGATCTGAACTTGTAATTGTCAAATACAGAACTTAAAATTGATAGCTTCTAATTATTATTGTAAATTATAACTTGAAGATCTGAACTTGTAATTGTCAAATACAGGACTTAAAATTGATAGCTTCTAATTATTATTGCAACTAATAACTTGAAGATCTGAACTTGTAATTGTCAAATACAGAACTTAAAATTGATAGCTTCTAATTATTATTGCAAATTATAATTTGAAGATCTGAACTTGTAATTGTCAAATACAGAACTAATAATTGATAGCTTCTAATTATTATTGCAAATAATAACTTGAAGATCTGAACTTGTAATTGTCAAATACAGAACTTAAAATTGATAGCTTCTAATTATTATTGCAAATTATAACTTGAAGTTCTGAACTTGTAATTGTCAAATACAGAACTTACAATTGATAGCTTCTAATTATTATTGCAAATTATAATTTGAAGATGTGAACTTGTAATAGACAAATACGCAACTTAGCATTGTTAAATACAAATTATGATTGCAAATTAAAACTTGAAGATCTGAACTAGTAATTGTCAAATACAGAACTAAAATTGATAGCTTCCAATTATTATTGCAAATAATAACTTGAAGTTCTGAACTTGTAATTGTCAAATACAGAACTTAAAATTGATAGCTTCTAATTATTATTGCAAATTATAACTTGAAGTTCTGAACTTGTAATTGTCAAATACAGAACTTACAATTGATAGCTTCTAATTATTATTGTAAATTATAACTTGAAGATCTGAACTTGTAATTGTCAAATACAGAACTTAAAATTGATAGCTTCTAATTATTATTGCAACTAATAACTTGAAGATCTGAACTTGTAATTGTCAAATACAGAACTAATAATTGATAGCTTCTAATTATTATTGCAAATAATAACTTGAAGTTCTGAACTTGTAATTGTCAAATACAGAACTTAAAATTGATAGCTTCTAATTATTATTGCAAATTATAACTTGAAGTTCTGAACTTGTAATTGTCAAATACAGAACTTACAATTGATAGCTTCTAATTATTATTGCAAATTATAATTTGAAGATGTGAACTTGTAATAGACAAATACGCAACTTAGCATTGTTAAATACACATTATGATTGCAAATTAAAACTTGAAGATCTGAACTAGTAATTGTCAAATACAGAACTAAAATTGATAGCTTATAATTATAATTCAAATTATAACTTGAAGATCTGAACTTGTAATAGTGAATTACAGAACTTAGATTTGTTAAATTCAAATTATTATTTCAAATTATAACTTGAAGATCTGAACTTTTAATTGTCAAATACAGAACTCCTAATTGTTAAATACAAATTATTAGTGCAAATTATAACTTGAAGATCTGAACTAGTAATTGTCAAATACAGAACTTAAAATTGATAGCTACTAATTATTATTGCAAATTATAACTTGAAGATCTGAACTTGTAATTGTCAAATACAGAACTTAAAATTGATAGCTTCTAATTATTATTTCAAATTATAACGTGAAGATCTGAACTTGTAATTGTCAAATACAGAACTTAAAATTGATAGCTTCTAATTATTATTGCAAATTGTAACTTGAAGATCTGAACTTGTAATTGTCAAATACAGAACTTCTAATTGTTAAATACAAATTATTAGTGCAAATTATAACTTGAAGATCTGAACTTGTAATTGTCAAATACAGAACTTAAAATTGATAGCTTCTAATTATTATTGTAAATTATAACTTGAAGATCTGAACTTGTAATAGTGAATTACAGAACTTAGATTTGTTAAATTCAAATTATTATTTCAAATTATAACTTGAAGATCTGAACTAGTAATTGTCTAATACAGAACTTAAAATTGATAGCTTCTAATTATTATTGCAAATTATAACTTGAAGATCTGAACTTGTAATTGTCAAATACAGAACTTAAAATTGATAGCTTCTAATTATTATTGTAAATTATAACTTGAAGTTCTGAACTTGTAATTGTCAAATACAGAACTTAAAATTGATAGCTTCTAATTATTATTGCAAATAATAACTTGAAGATCTGAACTTGTAATTGTCAAATGCAGAACTTAAAATTGATAGCTTCTAATTATTATTGCAAATAATAATTTGAAGATCTGTACTTGTAATTGTCAAATACAGAACTTAAAATTGATAGCTTATAATAATAATTCAAATTATAACTTGAAGATCTGAACTTGTAATAGTGAAATACAGAACTTCGAATTGTTAAATACAAATTATTAGTGCAAATTATAACTTGAAGATCTGAACTTGTAATAGGTAAATACAGAACTTCGAATTGTTAAATTCAACCTAAGATTGCAAATAATAATTTGAAGATCTGAACTTGTAATAGTCAAATACAGAACTTAAAATTGATAGCTTCTAATTATTATTGCAAATTATAACTTGAAGATCTGAACTTGTAATTGTCAAATACAGAACCTAAAATTGATAGCTTCTAATTATTATTGTAAATTATAACTTGAAGATCTGAACTAGTAATTGTCAAATACAGAACTTAAAATTGATAGCTTCTAATTATTATTGCAAATTATAACTTGAACATCTGAACCTGTAATTGTCAAATAGAGAACTTAAAATTGATAGCGTCTAATTATTATTTCAAATTATAACTTGAAGATCCGAACTTGTAATTGTCAAATACAGAACTTAAAATTGATAGCTTCTAATTATTATTGCAAATAATAACTTGAAGATCTGTACTTGTAATTGTCAAATACAGAACTTCGAATTTTAAATACAAATTATTAGTGCAAATTATAACTTGAAGATCTGAACTTGCAAATAGGTAAATACAGAACTTCGAATTGTTAAATTCAAACTAAGATTGCAAATAATAATTTGAAGATCTGAACTTGTAATAGTCAAATTCAGAACTTAAAATCGAAATATTCTAATTATTATTGTAAATTATAACTTGAAGATCTGAACTTGTAATAGTGAATTACAGAACTTAGATTTGTTAAATTCAAATTATTATTTCAAATTATAACTTGAAGATCTGTACTAGTAATTGTCAAATACAGACCTTAAAATTGATAACTTCTAATTATTATTGCAAATAATAACTTGAAGATCTGAACTTGTAATTGTCAAATACAGAACTTAAAATTGATAGCTTCTAATTATTATTGTAAATTATAACTTGAAGATCTGAACTTGTAATTGTCAAATACAGAACTTAAAATTGATAGCTTCTAATTATTATTGCAACTAATAACTTGAAGATCTGAACTTGTAATTGTCAAATACAGAACTTAAAATTGATAGCTTTTAATTATTATTGCAAATTATAATTTGAAGATCTGAACTTGTAATTGTCAAATACAGAACTAATAATTGATAGCTTCTAATTATTATTGCAAATAATAACTTGAAGATCTGAACTTGTAATTGTCAAATACAGAACTTAAAATTGATAGCTTCTAATTATTATTGCAAATTATAACTTGAAGTTCTGAACTTGTAATTGTCAAATACAGAACTTACAATTGATAGCTTCTAATTATTATTGCAAATTATAATTTGAAGATGTGAACTTGTAATAGACAAATACGCAACTTAGCATTGTTAAATACAAATTATGATTGCAAATTAAAACTTGAAGATCTGAACTAGTAATTGTCAAATACAGAACTAAAATTGATAGCTAATAATTATAATTCAAATTATAACTTGAAGATCTGAACTTGTAATAGTGAATTACAGAACTTAGATTTGTTAAATTCAAATTATTAGTGCAAATTATAACTTGAAGATCTGAACTTGTAATAGGTAAATACAGAACTTCGAATTGTTAAATTCAAACTAAGATTTCAACTAATAATTTGAAGATCTGAACTTGTAATAGTCAAATACAGAACTTAAAATTGATAGCTTCTAATTATTATTGCAAATTATAACTTGAAGATCTGAACTTGTAATTGTCAAATACAGAACCTAAAATTGATAGCTTCTAATTATTATTGTAAATTATAACTTGAAGATCTGAACTTGTAATAGTGAATTACAGAACTTAGATTTGTTAAATTCAAATTATTATTTCAAATTATAACTTGAAGATCTGAACTTGTAATTGTCAAATACAGAACTCCTAATTGTTTAATACAAATTATTAGTGCAAATTATAACTTGAAGATCTGAACTAGTAATTGTCAAATACAGAACTTAAAATTGATAGCTTCTAATTATTATTGCAAATTATAACTTGAAGATCTGAACTTGTAATTGTCAAATACAGAACTTAAAATTGATAGCTTCTAATTATTATTTCAAATTATAACGTGAAGATCTGAACTTGTAATTGTCAAATACAGAACTTAAAATTAATAGCTTCTAATTATTATTGCAAATTGTAACTTGAAGATCTGAACTTGTAATTGTCAAATACAGAACTTCTAATTGTTAAATACAAATTATTAGTGCAAATTATAACTTGAAGATCTGAACTTGTAATTGTCAAATACAGAACTTAAAATTGATAGCTTCTAATTATTATTGTAAATTATAACTTGAAGATCTTATCTTGTAATAGTGAATTACAGAACTTAGATTTGTTAAATTCAAATTATTATTTCAAATTATAACTTGAAGATCTGAACTAGTAATTGTCAAATACAGAACTTAAAATTGATAGCTTCTAATTATTATTGCAAATTATAACTTGAAGATCTGAACTTGTAATTGTCAAATACAGAACTTAAAATTGATAGCTTCTAATTATTATTGTAAATTATAACTTGAAGTTCTGAACTTGTAATTGTCAAATACAGAACTTAAAATTGATAGCTTCTAATTATTATTGCAAATAATAACTTGAAGATCTGAACTTGTAATTGTCAAATGCAGAACTTAAAATTGATAGCTTCTAATTATTATTGCAAATAATAATTTGAAGATCTGTACTTGTAATTGTCAAATACAGAACTTAAAATTGATAGCTTATAATAATAATTCAAATTATAACTTGAAGATCTGAACTTGTATTAGTGAAATACAGAACTTCGAATTGTTAAATACAAATTATTAGTGCAAATTATAACTTGAAGATCTGAACTTGTAATAGGTAAATACAGAACTTCGAATTGTTAAATTCAAACTAAGATTTCAAATAATAATTTGAAGATCTGAACTTGTAATAGTCAAATACAGAACTTAAAATTGATAGCTTCTAATTATTATTGCAAATTATAACTTGAAGATCTGAACTTGTAATTGTCAAATACAGAACCTAAAATTGATAGCTTCTAATTATTATTGTAAATTATAACTTGAAGATCTGAACTTGTAATAGTGAATTACAGAACTTAGATTTGTTAAATTCAAATTATTATTTCAAATTATAACTTGAAGATCTGAACTTGTAATTGTCAAATACAGAACTCCTAATTGTTAAATACAAATTATTAGTGCAAATTATAACTTGAAGATCTGAACTAGTAATTGTCAAATACAGAACTTAAAATTGATAGCTTCTAATTATTATTGCAAATTATAACTTGAAGATCTGAACTTGTAATTGTCAAATACAGAACTTAAAATTGATAGCTTCTAATTATTATTTCAAATTATAACGTGAAGATCTGAACTTGTAATTGTCAAATACAGAACTTAAAATTAATAGCTTCTAATTATTATTGCAAATTGTAACTTGAAGATCTGAACTTGTAATTGTCAAATACAGAACTTCTAATTGTTAAATACAAATTATTAGTGCAAATTATAACTTGAAGATCTGAACTTGTAATTGTCAAATACAGAACTTAAAATTGATAGCTTCTAATTATTATTGTAAATTATAACTTGAAGATCTGATCTTGTAATAGTGAATTACAGAACTTAGATTTGTTAAATTCAAATTATTATTTCAAATTATAACTTGAAGATCTGAACTAGTAATTGTCAAATACAGAACTTAAAATTGATAGCTTCTAATTATTATTGCAAATTATAACTTGAAGATCTGAACTTGTAATTGTCAAATACAGAACTTAAAATTGATAGCTTCTAATTATTATTGTAAATTATAACTTGAAGTTCTGAACTTGTAATTGTCAAATACAGAACTTAAAATTGATAGCTTCTAATTATTATTGCAAATAATAACTTGAAGATCTGAACTTGTAATTGTCAAATGCAGAACTTAAAATTGATAGCTTCTAATTATTATTGCAAATAATAATTTGAAGATCTGTACTTGTAATTGTCAAATACAGAACTTAAAATTGATAGCTTATAATAATAATTCAAATTATAACTTGAAGATCTGAACTTGTATTAGTGAAATACAGAACTTCGAATTGTTAAATACAAATTATTAGTGCAAATTATAACTTGAAGATCTGAACTTGTAATAGGTAAATACAGAACTTCGAATTGTTAAATTCAACCTTAGATTGCAAATAATAATTTGAAGATCTGAACTTGTAATAGTCAAATACAGAACTTAAAATTGATAGCTTCTAATTATTATTGCAAATTATAACTTGAAGATCTGAACTTGTAATTGTCAAATACAGAACCTAAAATTGATAGCTTCTAATTATTATTGTAAATTATAACTTGAAGATCTGAACTAGTAATTGTCAAATACAGAACTTAAAATTGATAGCTTCTAATTATTATTGCAAATTATAACTTGAACATCTGAACCTGTAATTGTCAAATAGAGAACTTAAAATTGATAGCTTCTAATTATTATTTCAAATTATAACTTGAAGATCCGAACTTGTAATTGTCAAATACAGAACTTAAAATTGATAGCTTCTAATTATTATTGCAAATAATAACTTGAAGATCTGTACTTGTAATTGTCAAATACAGAACTTAAAATTGATAACTTATAATTATAGTTCAAATTATAACTTGAAGATCTGAACTTGTAATAGTCAAATACAGAACTTCGAATTGTTAAATACAAATTATTAGTGCAAATTATAACTTGAAGATCTGAACTTGCAAATAGGTAAATACAGAACTTCGAATTGTTAAATTCAAACTAAGATTGCAAATAATAATTTGAAGATCTGAACTTGTAATAGTCAAATACAGAACTTAAAATTAAAAGCTTCTAATTATTATTGTAAATTATAACTTGAAGATCTGAACTTGTAATAGTGAATTACAGAACTTAGATTTGTTAAATTCAAATTATTATTTCAAATTATAACTTGAAGATCTGTACTAGTAATTGTCAAATACAGACCTTAAAATTGATAGCTTCTAATTATTATTGCAACTAATAACTTGAAGATCTGAACTTGTAATTGTCAAATACAGAACTAATAATTGATAGCTTCTAATTATTATTGCAAATAATAACTTGAAGTTCTGAACTTGTAATTGTCAAATACAGAACTTAAAATTGATAGCTTCTAATTATTATTGCAAATTATAACTAGAAGTTCTGAACTTGTAATTGTCAAATACAGAACTTACAATTGATAGCTTCTAATTATTATTGCAAATTATAATTTGAAGATGTGAACTTGTAATAGACAAATACGCAACTTAGCATTGTTAAATACACATTATGATTGCAAATTAAAACTTGAAGATCTGAACTAGTAATTGTCAAATACAGAACTAAAATTGATAGCTTATAATTATAATTCAAATTATAACTTGAAGATCTGAACTTGTAATAGTGAATTACAGAACTTAGATTTGTTAAATTCAAATTATTATTTCAAATTATAACTTGAAGATCTGAACTTGTAATTGTCAAATACAGAACTCCAAATTGTTAAATACAAATTATTAGTGCAAATTATAACTTGAAGATCTGAACTAGTAATTGTCAAATACAGAACTTAAAATTGATAGCTTCTAATTATTATTGCAAATTATAACTTGAAGATCTGAACTTGTAATTGTCAAATACAGAACTTAAAATTGATAGCTTCTAATTATTATTTCAAATTATAATGTGAAGATCTGAACTTGTAATTGTCAAATACAGAACTTAAAATTGATAGCTTCTAATTATTATTGCAAATTGTAACTTGAAGATCTGAACTTGTAATTGTCAAATACAGAACTTCTAATTGTTAAATACAAATTATTAGTGCAAATTATAACTTGAAGATCTGAACTTGTAATTGTCAAATACAGAACTTAAAATTGATAGCTTCTAATTATTATTGCAAATAATAACTTGAAGATCTGAACTTGTAATTGTCAAATGCAGAACTTAAAATTGATAGCTTCTAATTATTATTGCAAATAATAATTTGAAGATCTGTACTTGTAATTGTCTAATACAGAACTTAAAATTGATAGCTTATAATAATAATTCAAATTATAACTTGAAGATCTGAACTTGTAATAGTGAAATACAGAACTTCGAATTGTTAAATACAAATTATTAGTGCAAATTATAACTTGAAGATCTGAACTTGTAATAGGTAAATACAGAACTTCGAATTGTTAAATTCAACCTAAGATTGCAAATAATAATTTGAAGATCTGAACTTGTAATAGTCAAATACAGAACTTAAAATTGATAGCTTCTAATTATTATTGCAAATTATAACTTGAAGATCTGAACTTGTAATTGTCAAATACAGAACCTAAAATTGATAGCTTCTAATTATTATTGTAAATTATAACTTGAAGATCTGAACTAGTAATTGTCAAATACAGAACTTAAAATTGATAGCTTCTAATTATTATTGCAAATTATAACTTGAACATCTGAACCTGTAATTGTCAAATAGAGAACTTAAAATTGATAGCTTCTAATTATTATTTCAAATTATAACTTGAAGATCCGAACTTGTAATTGTCAAATACAGAACTTAAAATTGATAGCTTCTAATTATTATTGCAAATAATAACTTGAAGATCTGTACTTGTAATTGTCAAATACAGAACTTAAAATTGATAGCTTATAATTATAGTTCAAATTATAACTTGAAGATCTGAACTTGTAATAGTCAAATACAGAACTTCGAATTTTAAATACAAATTATTAGTGCAAATTATAACTTGAAGATCTGAACTTGCAAATAGGTAAATACAGAACTTCGAATTGTTAAATTCAAACTAAGATTGCAAATAATAATTTGAAGATCTGAACTTGTAATAGTCAAATGCAGAACTTAAAATCGAAATCTTCTAATTATTATTGAAAATTATAACTTGAAGATCTGAACTTGTAATAGTGAATTACAGAACTTAGATTTGTTAAATTCAAATTATTATTTCAAATTATAACTTGAAGATCTGTACTAGTAATTGTCAAATACAGACCTTAAAATTGATAACTTCTAATTATTATTGCAAATAATAACTTGAAGATCTGAACTTGTAATTGTCAAATACTGAACTTAAAATTGATAGCTTCTAATTATTATTGTAAATTATAACTTGAAGATCTGAACTTGTAATTGTCAAATACAGAACTTAAAATTGATAGCTTCTAATTATTATTGCAACTAATAACTTGAAGATCTGAACTTGTAATTGTCAAATACAGAACTTAAAATTGATAGCTTCTAATTATTATTGCAAATTATAATTTGAAGATCAGAACTTCCAATTGTCAAATACAGAACTAATAATTGATAGCTTCTAATTATTATTGCAAATAATAACTTGAAGATCTGAACTTGTAATTGTCAAATACAGAACTTAAAATTGATAGCTTATAATTATAGTTCAAATTATAACTTGAAGATCTGAACTTGTAATAGTCAAATACAGAACTTCGAATTGTTAAATACAAATTATTAGTGCAAATTATAACTTGAAGATCTGAACTTGCAATAGGTAAATACAGAACTTCGAATTGTTAAATTCAAACTAAGATTGCAAATAATAATTTGAAGATCTGAACTTGTAATAGTCAAATACAGAACTTAAAATTGATAGCTTCTAATTATTATTGCAAATTATAACTTGAAGATCTGAACTTGTAATTGTCAAATACAGAACTTCTAATTGTTAAATACAAATTATTAGTGCAAATTATAACTTGAAGATATGAACTTGTAATTGTCAAATACAGAACTTAAAATTGATAGCTTCTAATTATTATTGTAAATTATAACTTGAAGATCTGAACTTGTAATAGTGAATTACAGAACTTAGATTTGTTAAATTCAAATTATTATTTCAAATTATAACTTGAAGATCTGAACTAGTAATTGTCAAATACAGAACTTAAAATTGATAGCTTCTAATTATTATTGCAAATTATAACTTGAAGATCTGAACTTGTAATTGTCAAATACAGAACTTAAAATTGATAGCTTCTAATTATTATTGTAAATTATAACTTGAAGATCTGAACTTGTAATTGTCAAATACAGAACTTAAAATTGATAGCTTCTAATTATTATTGCAAATAATACCTTGAAGATCTGAACTTGTAATTGTCAAATGCAGAACTTAAAATTGATAGCTTCTAATTATTATTGCAAATAATAATTTGAAGATCTGTACTTGTAATTGTCAAATACAGAACTTAAAATTGATAGCTTATAATAATAATTCAAATTATAACTTGAAGATCTGAACTTGTAATAGTCAAATACAGAACTTCGAATTGTTAAATACAAATTATTAGTGCAAATTATAACTTGAAGATCTGAACTTGTAATAGGTAAATACAGAACTTCGAATTGTTAAATTCAACCTAAGATTGCAAATAATAATTTGAAGATCTGAACTTGTAATAGTCAAATACAGAACTTAAAATTGATAGCTTCTAATTATTATTGCAAATTATAACTTGAAGATCTGAACTTGTAATTGTCAAATACAGAACCTAAAATTGATAGCTTCTAATTAATATTGTGAATTATAACTTGAAGATCTGAACTAGTAATTGTCAAATACAGAACTTAAAATTGATAGCTTCTGATTATTATTGCAAATTATAACTAGAACATCTGAACTTGTAATTGTCAAATACAGAACTTAAAATTGATAGCTTCTAATTATTATTGTAAATTATAACTTGAAGATCTGAACTTGTAATTGTCAAATACAGAACTTAAAATTGATAGCTTCTAATTATTATTGCAACTAATAACTTGAAGATCTGAACTTGTAATTGTCAAATACAGAACTAATAATTGATAGCTACTAATTATTATTGCAAATAATAACTTGAAGATCTGAACTTGTAATTGTCAAATATAGAACTTAAAATTGATAGCTTCTAATTATTATTGCAAATTATAACTTGAAGTTCTGAACTTGTAATTGTCAAATACAGAACTTACAATTGATAGCTTCTAATTATTATTGCAAATTATAATTTGAAGATGTGAACTTGTAATAGACAAATACGCAACTTAGCATTGTTAAATACAAATTATGATTGCAAATTAAAACTTGAAGATCTGAACTAGTAATTGTCAAATACAGAACTAAAATTGATTGCTTATAATTATAATTCAAATTATAACTTGAAGATCTGAACTTGTAATAGTGAATTACAGAACTTAGATTTGTTAAATTCAAATTATTATTTCAAATTATAACTTGAAGATCTGAACTTGTAATTGTCAAATACAGAACTCCTAATTGTTAAATACCAATTATTAGTGCAAATTATAACTTGAAGATCTGAACTAGTAATTGTCAAATACAGAACTTAAAATTGATAGCTTCTAATTATTATTGCAAATTATAACTTGAAGATCTGAACTTGTAATTGTCAAATACAGAACTTAAAATTGATAGCTTCTAATTATTATTTCAAATTATAACGTGAAGATCTGAACTTGTAATTGTCAAATACAGAACTTAAAATTGATAGCTTATAATTATAGTTCAAATTATAACTTGAAGATCTGAACTTGTAATAGTCAAATACAGAACTTCGAATTGTTAAATACAAATTATTAGTGCAAATTATAACTTGAAGATCTGAACTTGCAAATAGGTAAATACAGAACTTCGAATTGTTAAATTCAAACTAAGATTGCAAATAATAATTTGAAGATCTGAACTTGTAATAGTCAAATACAGAACTTAAAATTGATAGCTTCTAATTATTATTGTAAATTATAACTTGTAGATCTGAACTTGTAATAGTAAATTACAGAACTTAGATTTGTTAAATTCAAATTATTATTTCAAATTATAACTTGAAGATCTGAACTAGTAATTGTCAAATACAGATCATAAAATTGATAGCTTCCAATTATTATTGCAAATTATAACTAGAAGATCTGAACTTGTAATTGTCAATTACAGAACTTAAAATTGATAGCTTCTAATTATTATTTCAAATTATAACTTGAAGATCTGAACTAGTAATTGTCAAATACAGAACTTAAAATTGATAGCTTATAATTATAATTCAAATTATAACTTGAAGATCTGAACTTGTAATAGTGAATTACAGAACTTAGATTTGTTAAATTCAAATTATTATTTCAAATTATAACTTGAAGATCTGTACTAGTAATTGTCAAATACAGACCTTAAAATTGATAACTTCTAATTATTATTGCAAATTATAACTTGAAGATCTGAACTTGTAATTGTCAAATACAGAACTTAAAATTGATAGCTTCTAATTATTATTTTAATTATAACTTGAAGATCTGAACTTGTAATTGTCAAATACAGAACTTAAAATTGATAGCTTCTAATTATTATTGCAACTAATAACTTGAAGATCTGAACTTGTAATTGTCAAATACAGAACTTAAAATTGATAGCTTCTAATTATTATTGCAAATTATAATTTGAAGATCTGAACTTGTAATAGACAAATACGCAACTTAGCATTGTTAAATACAAATTGTGATTGCAAATTATAACTTGAACATCTGAACCTGTAATAGGTAAATACAGAACTTCGAATTGTTAAATTCAAACTAAGATTGCAAATAATAATTTGAAGGTCTGCACTTGTAATAGTCAAATACAGAACTTCGAATTGTTAAATACAAATTATTAGTGCAAATTATAACTTGAAGATCTGAACTTGCAAATAGGTAAATACAGAACTTCGAATTGTTAAATTCAAACTAAGATTGCAAATAATAATTTGAAGATCTGAACTTGTAATAGTCAAATACAGAACTTAAAATTGATAGCTTCTAATTATTATTGTAAATTATAACTTGAAGATCTGAACTTGTAATAGTGAATTACAGAACTTAGATTTGTTAAATTCAAATTATTATTTCAAATTATAACTTGAAGATCTGAACTAGTAATTGTCAAATACAGAACTTAAAATTGATAGCTTCCAATTATTATTGCAAATTATAACTTGAAGATCTGAACTTGTAATTGTCAAATACAGAACTTAAAATTGATAGCTTCTAATTATTATTTGGAATTATAACTTGAAGATCTGAACTTGTAATTGTCAAATACAGAACTTAAAATTGATAGCTTCTAATTATTATTGCAAATAATAACTTGAAGATCTGTACATGTAATTGTCAAATACAGAACTTAAAATTGATAGCTTATAATTATAGTTCAAATTATAACTTGAAGATCTGAACTTGTAATAGACAAATACAGAACTTCGAATTGTTAAATACAAATTATTAGTGCAAATTATAACTTGAAGATCTGAACTTGTAATAGGTAAATACAGAACTTCTAATTGTTAAATTCAAACTAAGATTGCAAATAATAATTTGAAGATCTGAACTAGTAATTGTCAAATACAGAACTTAAAATTGATAGCTTCTAATTATTATTGCAAATTATAACTTGAAGATCTGAACTTGTAATTGTCAAAAACAGAACTTAACATTGATAGCTTCTAATTATTATTGTAAATTATAACTTGAAGATCTGAACTTGTAATTGTCAAATACAGAACTTAAAATTGATAGCTTCTAATTATTATTGTAAATTATAACTTGAAGATCTGAACTTGTAATTGTCAAATACAGAACTTAAAATTGATAGCTTCTAATTATTATTGCAACTAATAACTTGAAGATCTGAACTTGTAATTGTCAAATACAGAACTAATAATTGATAGCTACTAATTATTATTGCAAATAATAACTTGAAGATCTGAACTTGTAATTGTCAAATATAGAACTTAAAATTGATAGCTTCTAATTATTATTGCAAATTATAACTTGAAGTTCTGAACTTGTAATTGTCAAATACAGAACTTACAATTGATAGCTTCTAATTATTATTGCAAATTATAACTTGAAGATCTGAACTTGTAATAGTCAAATACAGAACTTAAAATCGATAGCTTCTAATTATTATTGTAAATTATAACTTGAAGATCTGAACTTGTAATAGTGAATTACAGAACTTAGATTTGTTAAATTCAAATTATTATTTCAAATTATAACTTGAAGATCTGAACTAGTAATTGTCAAATACAGAACTTAAAATTGATAGCTTTTAATTATTATTGCAAATAATAACTTGAAGATCTGTACTTGTAATTGTCAAATACAGAACTTAAAATTGATAGCTTATAATTATAGTTCAAATTATAACTTGAAGAACTGAACTTGTAATAGACAAATACAGAACTTCGAATTGTTAAATACAAATTATTAGTGCAAATTATAACTTGAAGATCTGAACTTGTAATAGGTAAATACAGAACTTCTAATTGTTAAATTCAAACTAAGATTGCAAATAATAATTTGAAGATCTGAACTAGTAATTGTCAAATACAGAACTTAAAATTGATAGCTTCTAATTATTATTGCAAATTATAACTTGAAGATCTGAACTTGTAATTGTCAAATACAGAACTTAACATTGATAGCTTCTAATTATTATTGTAAATTATAACTTGAAGATCTGAACTTGTAATTGTCAAATACAGAACTTAAAATTGATAGCTTCTAATTATTATTTGAAATTATAACTTGAAGATCTGTACTTGTAATTGTCAAATACAGAACTTAAAATTGATAGCTTCTAATTATTATTGCAAATAATAACTTGAAGATCTGTACTTGTAATTGTCAAATACAGAACTTAAAATTGATAGCTTATAATTATAGTTCAAATTATAACTTGAAGATCTGAACTTGTAATAGACAAATACAGAACTTCGAATTGTTAAATACAAATTATTAGTGCAAATTATAACTTGAAGATCTGAACTTGTAATAGGTAAATACAGAACTTCTAATTGTTAAATTCAAACTAAGATTGCAAATAATAATTTGAAGATCTGAACTAGTAATTGTCAAATACAGAACTTAAAATTGATAGCTTCTAATTATTATTGCAAATTATAACTTGAAGATCTGAACTTGTAATTGTCAAATACAGAACTTAACATTGATAGCTTCTAATTATTATTGTAAATTATAACTTGAAGATGTGAACTTGTAATTGTCAAATACAGAACTTAAAATTGATAGCTACTAATTATTATTGTAAATTATAACTTGAAGATCTGAACTTGTAATTATCAAATACAGAACTTAAAATTGATAGCTTCTAATTATTATTGCAACTAATAACTTGAAGATCTGAACTTGTAATTGTCAAATATAGAACTTAAAATTGATAGCTTCTAATTATTATTGCAAATTATAACTTGAAGTTCTGAACTTGTAATTGTCAAATACAGAACTTACAATTGATAGCTTCTAATTATTATTGCAAATTATAATTTGAAGATGTGAACTTGTAATAGACAAATACGCAACTTAGCATTGTTAAATACAAATTATGATTGCAAATTAAAACTTGAAGATCTGAACTAGTAATTGTCAAATACAGAACTAAAATTGATAGCTTATAATTATAATTCAAATTATAACTTGAAGATCTGAACTTGTAATAGTGAATTACAGAACTTAGATTTGTTAAATTCAAATTATTATTTCAAATTATAACTTGAAGATCTGAACTTGTAATTGTCAAATACAGAACTCCTAATTGTTAAATACAAATTATTAGTGCAAATTATAACTTGAAGATCTGAACTAGTAATTGTCAAATACAGAACTTAAAATTGATAGCTTCTAATTATTATTGCAAATTATAACTTGAAGATCTGAACTTGTAATTGTCAAATACAGAACTTAAAATTGATAGCTTCTAATTATTATATCAAATTATAACGTGAAGATCTGAACTTGTAATTGTCAAATACAGAACTTAAATTGATAGCTTCTAATTATTATTGCAAATTATAACTTGAAGATCTGAACTTGTAATTGTCAAATACAGAACTTCTAATAGTTAAATACAAATTATTAGTGCAAATTATAACTTGAAGATCTGAACTTGCAAATAGGTAAATACAGAACTTCGAATTGTTAAATTCAAACTAAGATTGCAAATAATAATTTGAAGATCTGAACTTGTAATAGTCAAATACAGAACTTAAAATTGATAGCTTCTAATTATTATTGTAAATTATAACTTGAAGATCTGAACTTGTAATAGTGAATTACAGAACTTAGATTTGTTAAATTCAAATTATTATTTCAAATTATAACTTGAAGATCTGAACTTGTAATAGTGAATTACAGAACTTAGATTTGTTAAATTCAAATTATTATTTCAAATTATAACTTGAAGATCTGTACTAGTAATTGTCAAATACAGACCTTAAAATTGATAACTTCTAATTATTATTGCAAATTATAACTTGAAGATCTGAACTTGTAATTGTCAAATACAGAACTTAAAATTGATAGCTTCTAATTATTATTTTAATTATAACTTGAAGATCTGAACTTGTAATTGTAAAATACAGAACTTAAAATTGATAGCTTCTAATTATTATTGCAACTAATAACTTGAAGATCTGAACTAGTAATTGTCAAATACAGAACTTAAAATTGATAGCTTCTAATTATTATTGCAAATTATAATTTGAAGATCTGAACTTGTAATAGACAAATACGCAACTTAGCATTGTTAAATACAAATTGTGATTGCAAATTATAACTTGAACATCTGAACCTGTAATAGGTAAATACAGAACTTCGAATTGTTAAATTCAAACTAAGATTGCAAATAATAATTTGAAGGTCTGCACTTGTAATAGTCAAATACAGAACTTCGAATTGTTAAATACAAATTATTAGTGCAAATTATAACTTGAAGATCTGAACTTGCAAATAGGTAAATACGGAACTTCGAATTGTTAAATTCAAACTAAGATTGCAAATAATAATTTGAAGATCTGAACTTGTAATAGTCAAATACAGAACTTAAAATTGATAGCTTCTAATTATTATTGTAAATTATAACTTGAAGATCTGAACTTGTAATAGTGAATTACAGAACTTAGATTTGTTAAATTTAAATTATTATTTCAAATTATAACTTGAAGATCTGAACTAGTAATTGTCAAATACAGAACTTAAAATTGATAGCTTCTAATTATTATTGCAAATTATAACTTGAAGATCTGAACTTGTAATTGTCAAATACAGAACTTAAAATTGATAGCTTCTAATTATTATTTGGAATTATAACTTGAAGATCTGAACTTGTAATTGTCAAATACAGAACTTAAAATTGATAGCTTCTAATTATTATTGCAAATAATAACTTGAAGATCTGTACATGTAATTGTCAAATACAGAACTTAAAATTGATAGCTTATAATTATAGTTCAAATTATAACTTGAAGATCTGAACTTGTAATAGACAAATACAGAACTTCGAATTGTTAAATACAAATTATTAGTGCAAATTATAACTTGAAGATCTGAACTTGTAATAGGTAAATACAGAACTACTAATTGTTAAATTCAAACTAAGATTGTAAATAATAATTTGACGATCTGAACTAGTAATTGTCAAATACAGAACTTAAAATTGATAGCTTCTAATTATTATTGCAAATTATAACTTGAAGATCTGAACTTGTAATTGTCAAAAACAGAACTTAACATTGATAGCTTCTAATTATTATTGTAAATTATAACTTGAAGATCTGAACTTGTAATTGTCAAATACAGAACTTAAAATTGATAGCTTCTAATTATTATTGCAACTAATAACTTGAAGATCTGAACTTGTAATTGTCAAATACAGAACTAATAATTGATAGCTTCTAATTATTATTGCAAATTATAACTTGAAGATCTGAACTTGTAATAGTCAAATACAGAACTTAAAATCGATAGCTTCTAATTATTATTGTAAATTATAACTTGAAGATCTGAACTTGTAATAGTGAATTACAGAACTTAGATTTGTTAAATTCAAATTATTATTTCAAATTATAACTTGAAGATCTGAACTAGTAATTGTCAAATACAGAACTTAAAATTGATAGCTTCTAATTATTATTGCAAATAATAACTTGAAGATCTGTACTTGTAATTGTCAAATACAGAACTTAAAATTGATAGCTTATAATTATAGTTCAAATTATAACTTGAAGAACTGAACTTGTAATAGACAAATACAGAACTTCGAATTGTTAAATACAAATTATTAGTGCAAATTATAACTTGAAGATCTGAACTTGTAATAGGTAAATACAGAACTTCTAATTGTTAAATTCAAACTAAGATTGCAAATAATAATTTGAAGATCTGAACTAGTAATTGTCAAATACAGAACTTAAAATTGATAGCTTCTAATTATTATTGCAAATTATAACTTGAAGATCTGAACTTGTAATTGTCAAATACAGAACTTAACATTGATAGCTTCTAATTATTATTGTAAATTATAACTTGAAGATCTGAACTTGTAATTGTCAAATACAGAACTTAAAATTGATAGCTTCTAATTATTATTTGAAATTATAACTTGAAGATCTGAACTTGTAATTGTCAAATACAGAACTTAAAATTGATAGCTTCTAATTATTATTGCAAATAATAACTTGAAGATCTGTACTTGTAATTGTCAAATACAGAACTTAAAATTGATAGCTTATAATTATAGTTCAAATTATAACTTGAAGATCTGAACTTGTAATAGACAAATACAGAACTTCGAATTGTTAAATACAAATTATTAGTGCAAATTATAACTTGAAGATCTGAACTTGTAATAGGTAAATACAGAACTTCTAATTGTTAAATTCAAACTAAGATTGCAAATAATAATTTGAAGATCTGAACTAGTAATTGTCAAATACAGAACTTAAAATTGATAGCTTCTAATTATTATTGCAAATTATAACTTGAAGATCTGAACTTGTAATTGTCAAATACAGAACTTAACATTGATAGCTTCTAATTATTATTGTAAATTATAACTTGAAGATGTGAACTTGTAATTGTCAAATACAGAACTTAAAATTGATAGCTTCTAATTATTATTGTAAATTATAACTTGAAGATCTGAACTTGTAATTATCAAATACAGAACTTAAAATTGATAGCTTCTAATTATTATTGCAACTAATAACTTGAAGATCTGAACTTGTAATTGTCAAATATAGAACTTAAAATTGATAGCTTCTAATTATTATTGCAAATTATAACTTGAAGTTCTGAACTTGTAATTGTCAAATACAGAACTTACAATTGATAGCTTCTAATTATTATTGCAAATTATAATTTGAAGATGTGAACTTGTAATAGACAAATACGCAACTTAGCATTGTTAAATACAAATTATGATTGCAAATTAAAACTTGAAGATCTGAACTAGTAATTGTCAAATACAGAACTAAAATTGATAGCTTATAATTATAATTCAAATTATAACTTGAAGATCTGAACTTGTAATAGTGAATTACAGAACTTAGATTTGTTAAATTCAAATTATTATTTCAAATTATAACTTGAAGATCTGAACTTGTAATTGTCAAATACAGAACTCCTAATTGTTAAATACAAATTATTAGTGCAAATTATAACTTGAAGATCTGAACTAGTAATTGTCAAATACAGAACTTAAAATTGATAGCTTCTAATTATTATTGCAAATTATAACTTGAAGATCTGAACTTGTAATTGTCAAATACAGAACTTAAAATTGATAGCTTCTAATTATTATTTCAAATTATAACGTGAAGATCTGAACTTGTAATTGTCAAATACAGAACTTAAAATTGATAGCTTCTAATTATTATTGCAAATTATAACTTGAAGATCTGAACTTGTAATTGTCAAATACAGAACTTCTAATTGTTAAATACAAATTATTAGTGCAAATTATAACTTGAAGGTCTGAACTTGCAAATAGGTAAATACAGAACTTCGAATTGTTAAATTCAAACTAAGATTGCAAATAATAATTTGAAGATCTGAACTTGTAATAGTCAAATACAGAACTTAAAATTGATAGCTTCTAATTATTATTGTAAATTATAACTTGAAGATCTGAACTTGTAATAGTGAATTACAGAACTTAGATTTGTTAAATTCAAATTATTATTTCAAATTATAACTTGAAGATCTGAACTAGTAATTGTCAAATACAGAACTTAAAATTGATAGCTTCTAATTATTATTGCAAATTATAACTTGAAGATCTGAACTTGTAATTGTCAAATACAGAACTTAAAATTGATAGCTTCTAATTATTATTTGGAATTATAACTTGAAGATCTGAACTTGTAATTGTCAAATACAGAACTTAAAATTGATAGCTTCTAATTATTATTGCAAATAATAACTTGAAGATCTGTACATGTAATTGTCAAATACAGAACTTAAAATTGATAGCTTATAATTATAGTTCAAATTATAACTTGAAGATCTGAACTTGTAATAGACAAATACAGAACTTCGAATTGTTAAATACAAATTATTAGTGCAAATTATAACTTGAAGATCTGAACTTGTAATAGGTAAATACAGAACTACTAATTGTTAAATTCAAACTAAGATTGTAAATAATAATTTGAAGATCTGAACTAGTAATTGTCAAATACAGAACTTAAAATTGATAGCTTCTAATTATTATTGCAAATTATAACTTGAAGATCTGAACTTGTAATTGTCAAAAACAGAACTTAACATTGATAGCTTCTAATTATTATTGTAAATTATAACTTGAAGATCTGAACTTGTAATTGTCAAATACAGAACTTAAAATTGATAGCTTCTAATTATTATTGCAACTAATAACTTGAAGATCTGAACTTGTAATTGTCAAATACAGAACTAATAATTGATAGCTTCTAATTATTATTGCAAATTATAACTTGAAGATCTGAACTTGTAATAGTCAAATACAGAACTTAAAATCGATAGCTTCTAATTATTATTGTAAATTATAACTAGAAGATCTGAACTTGTAATAGTGAATTACAGAACTTAGATTTGTTAAATTCAAATTATTATTTCAAATTATAACTTGAAGATCTGAACTAGTAATTGTCAAATACAGAACTTAAAATTGATAGCTTCTAATTATTATTGCAAATAATAACTTGAAGATCTGTACTTGTAATTGTCAAATACAGAACTTAAAATTGATAGCTTATAATTATAGTTCAAATTATAACTTGAAGAACTGAACTTGTAATAGACAAATACAGAACTTCGAATTGTTAAATACAAATTATTAGTGCAAATTATAACTTGAAGATCTGAACTTGTAATAGGTAAATACAGAACTTCTAATTGTTAAATTCAAACTAAGATTGCAAATAATAATTTGAAGATCTGAACTAGTAATTGTCAAATACAGAACTTAAAATTGATAGCTTCTAATTATTATTGCAAATTATAACTTGAAGATCTGAACTTGTAATTGTCAAATACAGAACTTAACATTGATAGCTTCTAATTATTATTGTAAATTATAACTTGAAGATCTGAACTTGTAATTGTCAAATACAGAACTTAAAATTGATAGCTTCTAATTATTATTTGAAATTATAACTTGAAGATCTGAACTTGTAATTGTCAAATACAGAACTTAAAATTGATAGCTTCTAATTATTATTGCAAATAATAACTTGAAGATCTGTACTTGTAATTGTCAAATACAGAACTTAAAATTGATAGCTTATAATTATAGTTCAAATTATAACTTGAAGATCTGAACTTGTAATAGACAAATACAGAACTTCGAATTGTTAAATACAAATTATTAGTGCAAATTATAACTTGAAGATCTGAACTTGTAATAGGTAAATACAGAACTTCTAATTGTTAAATTCAAACTAAGATTGCAAATAATAATTTGAAGATCTGAACTAGTAATTGTCAAATACAGAACTTAAAATTGATAGCTTCTAATTATTATTGCAAATTATAACTTGAAGATCTGAACTTGTAATTGTCAAATACAGAACTTAACATTGATAGCTTCTAATTATTATTGTAAATTATAACTTGAAGATGTGAACTTGTAATTGTCAAATACAGAACTTAAAATTGATAGCTTCTAATTATTATTGTAAATTATAACTTGAAGATCTGAACTTGTAATTATCAAATACAGAACTTAAAATTGATAGCTTCTAATTATTATTGCAACTAATAACTTGAAGATCTGAACTTGTAATTGTCAAATATAGAACTTAAAATTGATAGCTTCTAATTATTATTGCAAATTATAACTTGAAGTTCTGAACTTGTAATTGTCAAATACAGAACTTACAATTGATAGCTTCTAATTATTATTGCAAATTATAATTTGAAGATGTGAACTTGTAATAGACAAATACGCAACTTAGCATTGTTAAATACAAATTATGATTGCAAATTAAAACTTGAAGATCTGAACTAGTAATTGTCAAATACAGAACTAAAATTGATAGCTTATAATTATAATTCAAATTATAACTTGAAGATCTGAACTTGTAATAGTGAATTACAGAACTTAGATTTGTTAAATTCAAATTATTATTTCAAATTATAACTTGAAGATCTGAACTTGTAATTGTCAAATACAGAACTCCTAATTGTTAAATACAAATTATTAGTGCAAATTATAACTTGAAGATCTGAACTAGTAATTGTCAAATACAGAACTTAAAATTGATAGCTTCTAATTATTATTGCAAATTATAACTTGAAGATCTGAACTTGTAATTGTCAAATACAGAACTTAAAATTGATAGCTTCTAATTATTATTTCAAATTATAACGTGAAGATCTGAACTTGTAATTGTCAAATACAGAACTTAAAATTGATAGCTTCTAATTATTATTGCAAATTATAACTTGAAGATCTGAACTTGTAATTGTCAAATACAGAACTTCTAATTGTTAAATACAAATTATTA
Source organism: Cantharis lateralis (assembly GCA_963170105.1). Classification (NCBI taxonomy): domain Eukaryota; kingdom Metazoa; phylum Arthropoda; class Insecta; order Coleoptera; family Cantharidae; genus Cantharis; species Cantharis lateralis. The sequence goes on from OY720627.1 coordinate 27,154,573, forward strand.
GTGCAAATTATAACTTGAAGATCTGAACTTGCAAATAGGTAAATACAGAACTTCGAATTGTTAAATTCAAACTAAGATTGCAAATAATAATTTGAAGATCTGAACTTGTAATAGTCAAATACAGAACTTAAAATTGATAGCTTCTAATTATTATTGTAAATTATAACTTGAAGATCTGAACTTGTAATAGTGAATTACAGAACTTAGATTTGTTAAATTCAAATTATTATTTCAAATTATAACTTGAAGATCTGAACTAGTAATTGTCAAATACAGAACTTAAAATTGATAGCTTCTAATTATTATTGCAAATTATAACTTGAAGATCTGAACTTGTAATTGTCAAATACAGAACTTAAAATTGATAGCTTCTAATTATTATTTGGAATTATAACTTGAAGATCTGAACTTGTAATTGTCAAATACAGAACTTAAAATTGATAGCTTCTAATTATTATTGCAAATAATAACTTGAAGATCTGTACATGTAATTGTCAAATACAGAACTTAAAATTGATAGCTTATAATTATAGTTCAAATTATAACTTGAAGATCTGAACTTGTAATAGACAAATACAGAACTTCGAATTGTTAAATACAAATTATTAGTGCAAATTATAACTTGAAGATCTGAACTTGTAATAGGTAAATACAGAACTTCTAATTGTTAAATTCAAACTAAGATTGCAAATAATAATTTGAAGATCTGAACTAGTAATTGTCAAATACAGAACTTAAAATTGATAGCTTCTAACTATTATTGCAAATTATAACTTGAAGATCTGAACTTGTAATTGTCAAAAACAGAACTTAACATTGATAGCTTCTAATTATTATTGTAAATTATAACTTGAAGATCTGAACTTGTAATTGTCAAATACAGAACTTAAAATTGATAGCTTCTAATTATTATTGCAACTAATAACTTGAAGATCTGAACTTGTAATTGTCAAATACAGAACTAATAATTGATAGCTTCTAATTATTATTGCAAATTATAACTTGAAGATCTGAACTTGTAATAGTCAAATACAGAACTTAAAATCGATAGCTTCTAATTATTATTGTAAATTATAACTTGAAGATCTGAACTTGTAATAGTGAATTACAGAACTTAGATTTGTTAAATTCAAATTATTATTTCAAATTATAACTTGAAGATCTGAACTAGTAATTGTCAAATACAGAACTTAAAATTGATAGCTTTTAATTATTATTGCAAATAATAACTTGAAGATCTGTACTTGTAATTGTCAAATACAGAACTTAAAATTGATAGCTTATAATTATAGTTCAAATTATAACTTGAAGAACTGAACTTGTAATAGACAAATACAGAACTTCGAATTGTTAAATACAAATTATTAGTGCAAATTATAACTTGAAGATCTGAACTTGTAATAGGTAAATACAGAACTTCTAATTGTTAAATTCAAACTAAGATTGCAAATAATAATTTGAAGATCTGAACTAGTAATTGTCAAATACAGAACTTAAAATTGATAGCTTCTAATTATTATTGCAAATTATAACTTGAAGATCTGAACTTGTAATTGTCAAATACAGAACTTAACATTGATAGCTTCTTATTATTATTGTAAATTATAACTTGAAGATCTGAACTTGTAATTGTCAAATACAGAACTTAAAATTGATAGCTTCTAATTATTATTTGAAATTATAACTTGAAGATCTGAACTTGTAATTGTCAAATACAGAACTTAAAATTGATAGCTTCTAATTATTATTGCAAATAATAACTTGAAGATCTGTACTTGTAATTGTCAAATACAGAACTTAAAATTGATAGCTTATAATTATAGTTCAAATTATAACTTGAAGATCTGAACTTGTAATAGACAAATACAGAACTTCGAATTGTTAAATACAAATTATTAGTGCAAATTATAACTTGAAGATCTGAACTTGTAATAGGTAAATACAGAACTTCTAATTGTTAAATTCAAACTAAGATTGCAAATAATAATTTGAAGATCTGAACTAGTAATTGTCAAATACAGAACTTAAAATTGATAGCTTCTAATTATTATTGCAAATTATAACTTGAAGATCTGAACTTGTAATTGTCAAATACAGAACTTAACATTGATAGCTTCTAATTATTATTGTAAATTATAACTTGAAGATGTGAACTTGTAATTGTCAAATACAGAACTTAAAATTGATAGCTTCTAATTATTATTGCAAATAATAACTTGAAGATCTGTACTTGTAATTGTCAAATACAGAACTTAAAATTGATAGCTTATAATTATAGTTCAAATTATAACTTGAAGATCTGAACTTGTAATAGTCAAATACAGAACTTCGAATTGTTAAATACAAATTATTAGTGCAAATTATAACTTGAAGATCTGAACTTGCAAATAGGTAAATACAGAACTTCGAATTGTTAAATTCAAACTAAGATTGCAAATAATAATTTGAAGATCTGAACTTGTAATAGTCAAACTTAAAATCGATAGCTTCTAATTATTATTGTAAATTATAACTTGAAGATCTGAACTTGTAATAGTGAATTACAGAACTTAGATTTGTTAAATTCAAATTATTATTTCAAATTATAACTTGAAGATCTGAACTAGTAATTGTCAAATACAGAACTTAAAATTGATAGCTTCTAATTATTATTGCAAATTATAACTTGAAGTTCTGAACTTGTAATTGTCAAATACAGAACTTAAAATTGATAGCTTCTAATTATTATTGTAAATTATAACTTGAAGTTCTGAACTTGTAATTGTCAAATACAGAACTTAAAATTGATAGCTTCTAATTATTATTGCAAATAATAACTTGAAGATCTGAACTTGTAATTGTCAAATGCAGAACTTAAAATTGATAGCTTCTAATTATTATTCCAAACAATAATTTGAAGATCTGTACTTGTAATTGTCAAATACAGAACTTAAAATTGATAGCTTATAATAATAATTCAAATTATAACTTGAAGATCTGAACTTGTAATAGTCAAATACAGAACTTCGAATTGTTAAATACAAATTATTAGTGCAAATTATAACTTGAAGATCTGAACTTGCAAATAGGTAAATACAGAACTTCGAATTGTTAAATTCAAACTAAGATTGCAAATAATAATTTGAAGATCTGAACTTGTAATAGTCAAATACAGAACTTAAAATCGATAGCTTCTCATTATTATTGTAAATTATAACTTGAAGATCTGAACTTGTAATAGTGAATTACAGAACTTAGATTTGTTAAATTCAAATTATTATTTCAAATTATAACTTGAAGATCTGAACTAGTAATTGTCAAATACAGAACTTAAAATTGATAGCTTCTAATTATTATTGCAAATAATAACTTGAAGATCTGTACTTGTAATTGTCAAATACAGAACTTAAAATTGATAGCTTATAATTATAGTTCAAATTATAACTTGAAGATCTGAACTTGTAATAGACAAATACAGAACTTCGAATTGTTAAATACAAATTATTAGTGCAAATTATAACTTGAAGATCTGAACTTGTAATAGGTAAATACAGAACTTCTAATTGTTAAATTCAAACTAAGATTGCAAATAATAATTTGAAGATCTGAACTTGTAATAGTCAAATACAGAACTTAAAATTGATAGCTTCTAATTATTATTGCAAATTATAACTTGAAGATCTGAACTTGTAATTGTCAAATACAGAACCTCAAATTGATAGCTTCTAATTATTATTGTAAATTATAACTTGAAGATCTGAACTAGTAATTGTCAAATACAGAACTTAAAATTGATAGCTTCTAATTATTATTGCAAATTATAACTTGAACATCTGAACCTGTAATTGTCAAATACAGAACTTAAAATTGATAGCTTCTAATTATTATTTCAAATTATAACTTGAAGATCCGAACTTGTAATTGTCAAATACAGAACTTAAAATTGATAGCTTCTAATTATTATTGCAAATAATAACTTGAAGATCTGTACTTGTAATTGTCAAATACAGAACTTAAAATTGATAGCTTATAATTATAGTTCAAATTATAACTTGAAGATCTGAACTTGTAATAGTCAAATACAGAACATCGAATTGTTAAATACAAATTATTAGTGCAAATTATAACTTGAAGATCTGAACTTGCAAATAGGTAAATACAGAACTTCGAATTGTTAAATTCAAACTAAGATTGCAAATAATAATTTGAAGATCTGAACTTGTAATAGTCAAACTTAAAATCGATAGCTTCTAATTATTATTGTAAATTATAACTTGAAGATCTGAACTTGTAATAGTGAATTACAGAACTTAGATTTGTTAAATTCAAATTATTATTTCAAATTATAACTTGAAGATCTGAACTAGTAATTGTCAAATACAGAACTTAAAATTGATAGCTTCTAATTATTATTGCAAATTATAACTTGAAGATCTGAACTTGTAATTGTCAAATACAGAACTTAAAATTGATAGCTTCTAATTATTATTGTAAATTATAACTTGAAGTTCTGAACTTGTAATTGTCAAATACAGAACTTAAAATTGATAGCTTCTAATTATTATTGCAAATAATAACTTGAAGATCTGAACTTGTAATTGTCAAATGCAGAACTTAAAATTGATAGCTTCTAATTATTATTCCAAACAATAATTTGAAGATCTGTACTTGTAATTGTCAAATACAGAACTTAAAATTGATAGCTTATAATAATAATTCAAATTATAACTTGAAGATCTGAACTTGTAATAGTCAAATACAGAACTTCGAATTGTTAAATACAAATTATTAGTGCAAATTATAACTTGAAGATCTGAACTTGCAAATAGGTAAATACAGAACTTCGAATTGTTAAATTCAAACTAAGATTGCAAATAATAATTTGAAGATCTGAACTTGTAATAGTCAAATACAGAACTTAAAATCGATAGCTTCTAATTATTATTGTAAATTATAACTTGAAGATCTGAACTTGTAATAGTGAATTACAGAACTTAGATTTGTTAAATTCAAATTATTATTTCAAATTATAACTTGAAGATCTGAACTAGTAATTGTCAAATACAGAACTTAAAATTGATAGCTTCTAATTATTATTGCAAATAATAACTTGAAGATCTGTACTTGTAATTGTCAAATACAGAACTTAAAATTGATAGCTTATAATTATAGTTCAAATTAAAACTTGAAGATCTGAACTTGTAATAGACAAATACAGAACTTCGAATTGTTAAATACAAATTATTAGTGCAAATTATAAGTTGAAGATCTGAACTTGTAATAGGTAAATACAGAACTTCTAATTGTTAAATTCAAACTAAGATTGCAAATAATAATTTGAAGATCTGAACTAGTAATTGTCAAATACAGAACTTAAAATTGATAGCTTCTAATTATTATTGCAAATTATAACTTGAAGATCTGTACTTGTAATTGTCAAATACAGAACTTAACATTGATAGCTTCTAATTATTATTGTAAATTATAACTTGAAGATCTGAACTTGTAATTGTCAAATACAGAACTTAAAATTGATAGCTTCTAATTATTATTTGTAATTATAACTTGAAGATCTGAACTTGTAATTGTCAAATACAGAACTTAAAATTGATAGCTTCTAATTATTATTGCAAATAATAACTTGAAGATCTGTACTTGTAATTGTCAAATACAGAACTTAAAATTGATAGCTTATAATTATAGTTCAAATTATAGCTTGAAGATCTGAACTTGTAATAGACAAATACAGAACTTCGAATTGTTAAATACAAATTATTAGTGCAAATTGTAACTTGAAGATCTGAACTTGTAATAGGTAAATACAGAACTTCTAATTGTTAAATTCAAACTAAGATTGCAAATAATAATTTGAAGATCTGAACTAGTAATTGTCAAATACAGAACTTAAAATTGATAGCTTCTAATTATTATTGCAAATTATAACTTGAAGATCTGAACTTGTAATTGTCAAATACAGAACTTAACATTGATAGCTTCTAATTATTATTGCAAATTATAACTTGAAGATCTGAACTTGTAATTGTCAAATACAGAACTTAAAATTGATAGCTTCTAATTATTATTGTAAATTATAACTTGAAGATCTGAACTTGTAATTGTCAAATACAGAACTTAAAATTGATAGCGTCTAATTATTATTTGCAACTAATAACTTGAAGATCTGAACTTGTAATTGTCAAATACAGAACTAATAATTGATAGCTTCTAATTATTATTGCAATTAATAACTTGAAGATTTGAACTTGTAATTGTCAAATATAGAACTTAAAATTGATAGCTTCTAATTATTATTGCAAATTATAACTTGAAGTTCTGAACTTGTAATTGTCAAATACTGAACTTACAATTGATAGCTTCTAATTATTATTGCAAATTATAATTTGAAGATGTGAACTTGTAATAGACAAATACGCAACTTAGCATTGTTAAATACAAATTATGATTGCAAATTAAAACTTGAAGATCTGAACTAGTAATTGTCAAATACAGAACTAAAATTGATAGCTTATAATTATAATTCAAATTATAACTTGAAGATCTGAACTTGTAATAGTGAATTACAGAACTTAGATTTGTTAAATTCAAATTATTATTTCAAATTATAACTTGAAGATCTGAACTTGTAATTGTCAAATACAGAACTCCTAATTGTTAATTACAAATTATTAGTGCAAATTATAACTTGAAGATCTGAACTAGTAATTGTCAAATACAGAACTTAAAATTGATAGCTTCTAATTATTATTGCAAATTATAACTTGAAGATCTGAACTTGTAATTGTCAAATACAGAACTTAAAATTGATAGCTTCTAATTATTATTTCAAATTATAACGTGAAGATCTGAACTTGTAATTGTCAAATACAGAACTTAAAATTGATAGCTTCTAATTATTATTGCAAATTATAACTTGAAGATCTGAACTTGTAATTGTCAAATACAGAACTTCTAATTGTTAAATACAACTTATTAGTGCAAATTATAACTTGAAGATCTGAACTTGTAATTGTCAAATACAGAACTTAAAATTGATAGCTTCTAATAATTATTGTAAATTATAACTTGAAGATCTGAACTTGTAATAGTGAATTACAGAACTTAGATTTGTTAAATTCAAATTATTATTTCAAATTATAACTTGAAGATCTGAACTAGTAATTGTCAAATACAGAACTTAAAATTGATAGCTTCTAATTATTATTGCAAATTATAACTTGAAGATCTGAACTTGTAATTGTCAAATACAGAACTTAAAATTGATAGCTTCTAATTATTATTGTAAATTATAACTTGAAGTTCTGAACTTGTAATTGTCAAATACAGAACTTAAAATTGATAGCTTCTAATTATTATTGCAAATAATAACTTGAAGATCTGAACTAGTAATTGTCAAATGCAGAACTTAAAATTGATAGCTTCTAATTATTATTGCAAATAATAATTTGAAGATCTGTACTTGTAATTGTCAAATACAGAACTTAAAATTGATAGCTTATAATAATAATTCAAATTATAACTTGAAGATCTGAACTTGTAATAGTCAAATACAGAACTTCGAATTGTTAAATACAAATTATTAGTGCAAATTATAACTTGAAGATCTGAACTTGTAATAGGTAAATACAGATCTTCGAATTGTTAAATTCAACCTAAGATTGCAAATAATAATTTGAAGATCTGAACTTGTAATAGTCAAATACAGAACTTAAAATTGATAGCTTCTAATTATTATTGCAAATTATAACTTGAAGATCTGAACTTGTAATTGTCAAATACAGAACCTAAAATTGATAGCTTCTAATTATTATTGTAAATTATAACTTGAAGATCTGAACTAGTAATTGTCAAATACAGAACTTAAAATTGATAGCTTCTAATTATTATTGCAAATTATAACTTGAACATCTGAACCTGTAATTGTCAAATACAGAACTTAAAATTGATAGCTTCTAATTATTATTGTAAATTATAACTTGAAGATCTGAACCTGTAATTGTCAAATACAGAACTTAAAATTGATAGCTTCTAATTATTATTTCAAATTATAACTTGAAGATCCGAACTTGTAATTGTCAAATACAGAACTTAAAATTGATAGCTTCTAATTATTATTGCAAATAATAACTTGAAGATCTGTACTTGTAATTGTCAAATACAGAACTTAAAATTGATAGCTTATAATTATAGTTCAAATTATAAATTGAAGATCTGAACTTGTAATAGTCAAATACAGAACTTCGAATTGTTAAATACAAATTATTAGTGCAAATTATAACTTGAAGATCTGAACTTGCAAATAGGTAAATACAGAACTTCGAATTGTTAAATTCAAACTAAGATTGCAAATAATAATTTGAAGATCTGAACTTGTAATAGTCAAATACAGAACTTAAAATCGATAGCTTCTAATTATTATTGTAAATTATAACTTGAAGATCTGAACTTGTAATAGTGAATTACAGAACTTAGATTTGTTAAATTCAAATTATTATTTCAAATTATAACTTGAAGATCTGTACTAGTAATTGTCAAATACAGAACTTAAAATTGATAGCTTCTAATTATTATTGTAAATTATAACTTGAAGATCTGAACTTGTAATTGTCAAATACAGAACTTAAAATTGATAGCTTCTAATTATTATTGCAACTAATAACTTGAAGATCTGAACTTGTAATTGTCAAATACAGAACATAAAATTGATAGCATCTAATTATTATAGCAAATTATAATTTGAAGATCTGAACTTGTAATAGACAAATACGCAACTTAGCATTGTTAAATACAAATTGTGATTGCAAATTATAACTTGAAGATCTGAACATGTAATTGTCAAATACAGAACTTAAAATTGATAGCTTCTAATTATTATTGTAAATTATAACTTGAAGATCTGAACTTGTAATAGTGAATTACAGAACTTAGATTTGTTAAATTCAAATTATTATTTCAAATTATAACTTGAAGATCTGAACTAGTAATTGTCAAATACAGAACTTAAAATTGATAGCTTCTAATTATTATTGCAAATTATAACTTGACGATCTGAACTTGTAATTGTCAAATACAGAACTTAAAATTGATAGCTTCTAATTATTATTGTAAATTATAACTTGAAGTTCTGAACTTGTAATTGTCAAAAACAGAACTTAAAATTGATAGCTTCCAATTATTATTGCAAATAATAACTTGAAGATCTGAACTTGTAATTGTCAAATGCAGAACTTAAAATTGATAGCTTCTAAATATTATTCCAAACAATAATTTGAAGATCTGTACTTGTAATTGTCAAATACAGAACTTAAAATTGATAGCTTATAATAATAATTCAAATTATAACTTGAAGATCTGAACTTGTAATAGTCAAATACAGAACTTCGAATTGTTAAATACAAATTATTAGTGCAAATTATAACTTGAAGATCTGAACTTGCAAATAGGTAAATACAGAACTTCGAATTGTTAAATTCAAACTAAGATTGCAAATAATAATTTGAAGATCTGAACTTGTAATAGTCAAATACAGAACTTAAAATCGATAGCTTCTAATTATTATTGTAAATTATAACTTGAAGATCTGAACTTGTAATAGTGAATTACAGAACTTAGATTTGTTAAATTCAAATTATTATTTCAAATTATAACTTGAAGATCTGAACAAGTAATTGTCAAATACAGAACTTAAAATTGATAGCTTCTAATTATTATTGCAAATAATAACTTGAAGATCTGTTCTTGTAATTGTCAAATACAGAACTTAAAATTGATAGCTTATAATTATAGTTCAAATTATAACTTGAAGATCTGAACTTTTAATAGACAAATACAGAACTTCGAATTGTTAAATACAAATTATTAGTGCAAATTATAACTTGAAGATCTGAACTTGTAATAGGTAAATACAGAACTTCTAATTGTTAAATTCAAACTAAGATTGCAAATAATAATTTGAAGATCTGAACTAGTAATTGTCAAATACAGAACTTAAAATTGATAGCTTCTAATTATTATTGCAAATTATAACTTGAAGATCTGAACTTGTAATTGTCAAATACAGAACTTAACATTGATAGCTTCTAATTATTATTGTAAATTATAACTTGAAGATCTGAACTTGTAATTGTCAAATACAGAACTTAAAATTGATAGCTTCTAATTATTATTGTAAATTATAACTTGAAAATCTGAACTTGTAATTGTCAAATACAGAACTTAAAATTGATAGCTTCTAATTATTATTGCAACTAATAACTTGAAGATCTGAACTTGTAATTGTCAAATACAGAACTAATAATTGATAGCTTCTAATTATTATTGCAAATAATAACTTGAAGATCTGAACTTGTAATTGTCAAATATAGAACTTAAAATTGATAGCTTCTAATTATTATTGCAAATTATAACTAGAAGTTCTGAACTTGTAATTGTCAAATACAGAACTTACAATTGATAGCTTCTAATTATTATTGCAAATTATAATTTGAAGATGTGAACTTGTAATAGACAAATACGCAACTTAGCATTGTTAAATACAAATTATGATTGCAAATTAAAACTTGAAGATCTGAACTAGTAATTGTCAAATACAGAACTAAAATTGATAGCTTATAATTATAATTCAAATTATAACTTGAAGATCTGAACTTGTAATAGTGAATTACAGAACTTAGATTTGTTAAATTCAAATTATTATTTCAAATTATAACTTGAAGATCTGAACTTGTAATTGTCAAATACAGAACTCCTAATTGTTAAATACAAATTATTAGTGCAAATTATAACTTGAAGATCTGAACTAGTAATTGTCAAATACAGAACTTAAAATTGATAGCTTCTAATTATTATTGCAAATTATAACTAGAACATCTGAACCTGTAATTGTCAAATACAGAACTTAAAATTGATAGCTTCTAATTATTATTTCAAATTATAACTTGAAGATCCGAACTTGTAATTGTCAAATACAGAACTTAAAATTGATAGCTTCTAATTATTATTGCAAATAATAACTTAAAGATCTGTACTTGTAATTGTCAAATACAGAACTTAAAATTGATAGCTTATAATTATAGTTCAAATTATAACTTGAAGATCTGAACTTGTAATAGTCAAATACAGAACTTCGAATTGTTAAATACAAATTATTAGAGCAAATTATAACTTGAAGATCTGAACTTGCAAATAGGTAAATGCAGAACTTCGAATTGTTAAATTCAAACTAAGATTGCAAATAATAATTTGAAGATCTGAACTTGTAATAGTCAAATACAGAACTTAAAATCGATAGCTTCTAATTATTATTGTAAATTATAACTTGAAGATCTGAACTTGTAATAGTGAATTACAGAACTTAGATGTGTTAAATTCAAATTATTATTTCAAATTATAACTTGAAGATCTGTACTAGTAATTGTCAAATACAGACCTTAAAATTGATAACTTCTAATTATTATTGCAAATTATAACTTGAAGATCTGAACTTGTAATTGTCAAATACAGAACTTAAAATTGATAGCTTCTAATTATTATTGTAAATTATAACTTGAAGATCTGAACTTGTAATTGTCAAATACAGAACTTAAAATTGATAGCTTCTAATTATTATTGCCACTAATAACTTGAAGATCTGAACTTGTAATTGTCAAATACAGAACTTAAAATTGATAGCTTCTAATTATTATTGTAAATTATAATTTGAAGATCTGAACTTGTAATAGACAAATACGCAACTTAGCATTGTTAAATACAAATTGTGATTGCAAATTATAACTTGAAGATCTGAACTTGTAATTGTCAAATACAGAACTTAAAATTGATAGCTTCTAATTACTATTGTAAATTATAACTTGAAGATCTGAACTTGTAATAGTGAATTACAGAACTTATATTTGTTAAATTCAAATTATTATTTCAAATTATAACTTGAAGATCTGAACTAGTAATTGTCAAATACAGAACTTAAAATTGATAGCTTCTAATTATTATTGCAAATTATAACTTGAAGATCTGAACTAGTAATTGTCAAATACAGAACTTAAAATTGATAGCTTCTAATTATTATTGTAAATTATAACTTGAAGTTCTGAACTTGTAATTGTCAAATACAGAACTTAAAATTGATAGCTTCTAATTATTAATGCAAATAATAACTTGAAGATCTGAACTTGTAATTGTCAAATGCAGAACTTAAAATTGATAGCTTCTAATTATTATTCCAAATAATAATTTGAAGATCTGTACTTGTAATTGTCAAATACAGAACTTAAAATTGACAGCTTATAATAATAATTCAAATTATAACTTGAAGATCTGAACTTGTAATAGTCAAATACAGAACTTCGAATTGTTAAATACAAATTATTAGTGCAAATTATAACTTGAAGATCTGAACTTGCAAATAGGTAAATACAGAACTTCGAATTGTTAAATTCAAACTAAGATTGCAAATAATAATTTGAAGATCTGAACTTGTAATAGTCAAATACAGAACTTAAAATCGATAGCTTCTAATTATTATTGTAAATTATAACTTGAAGATCTGAACTTGTAATAGTGAATTACAGAACTTAGATTTGTTAAATTCAAATTATTATTTCAAATTATAACTTGAAGATCTGTACTAGTAATTGTCAAATACAGACCTTAAAATTGATAACTTCTAATTATTATTGCAAATTATAACTTAAAGATCTGAACTTGTAATTGTCAAATACAGAACTTAAAATTGATAGCTTATAATAATAATTCAAATTATAACTTGAAGATCTGAACTTGTAATAGTCAAATACAGAACTTCGAATTGTTAAATACAAATTATTAGTGCAAATTATAACTTGAAGATCTGAACTTGTAATAGGTAAATACAGAACTTCGAATTGTTAAATTCAACCTAAGATTGCAAATAATAATTTGAAGATCTGAACTTGTAATAGTCAAATACAGAACTTAAAATTGATAGCTTCTAATTATTATTGCAAATTATAACTTGAAGATCTGAACTTGTAATTGTCAAATACAGAACCTAAAATTGATAGCTTCTAATTATTATTGTAAATTATAACTTGAAGATCTGAACTAGTAATTGTCAAATACAGAACTTAAAATTGATAGCTTCTAATTATTATTGCAAATTATAACTTGAAGATCTGAACTTGTAATTGTCTATTACAGAACTTAAAATTGATAGCTTCTAATTATTATTTCAAATTATAACTTGAAGATCTGAACTAGTAATTGTCAAATACAGAACTTAAAATTGATAGCTTATAATTATAATTCAAATTATAACTTGAAGATCTGAACTTGTAATAGTGAATTACAGAACTTAGATTTGTTAAATTCCAATTATTATTTCAAATTATAACTTGAAGATCTGTACTAGTAATTGTCAAATACAGACCTTAAAATTGATAACTTCTAATTATTATTGCAAATTATAACTTGAAGATCTGAACTTGTAATTGTCAAATACAGAACTTAAAATTGATAGCTTCTAATTATTATTTTAATTATAACTTGAAGATCTGAACTTGTAATTGTCAAATACAGAACTTAAAATTGATAGCTTCTAATTATAATTGCAACTAATAACCTGAAGATCTGAACTTGTAATTGTCAAATACAGAACTTAAAATTGATAGCTTCTAATTATTATTGCAAATTATAATTTGAAGATCTGAACTTGTAATAGACAAATACGCAACTTAGCATTGTTAAATACAAATTGTGATTGCAAATTATAACTTGAACATCTGAACCTGTAATAGGTAAATACAGAACTTCGAATTGTTAAATTCAAACTAAGATTGCAAATAATAATTCGATGATCTGAACTTGTAATAGTCAAATACAGAACTTCTAATTGTTAAATACAAATTATTAGTGCAAATTATAACTTGAAGATCTGAACTAGTAATTGTCAAATACAGAACTTAAAATTGATAGCTTCTAACTATTATTGCAAATTATAACTTGAAGATCCGAACTTGTAATTGTCAAATACAGAACTTAAAATTGATAGCTTCTAATTATTATTTCAAATTATAACGTGAAGATCTGAACTTGTAATTGTCAAATACAGAACTTAAAATTGATAGCTTCTAATTATTATTGCAAATTATAACTTGAAGATCTGAACTTGTAATTGTCAAATACAGAACTTTTAATTGTTAAATACAAATTATTAGTGCAAATTATAACTTGAAGAACTGAACTTAAATTGTCAAATACAGAACTTAAAATTGATAGCTTCTAATTATTATTGTAAATTATAACTTGAAGATCTGAACTTGTAATAGTGAATTACAGAACTAAGATTTGTTAAATTCAAATTATTATTTCAAATTATAACTTGATGATCTGAACTAGTAATTGTCAAATACAGAACCTAAAATTGATAGCTTCTAATTATTATTGTAAATTATAACTTGAAGATCTGAACTAGTAATTGTCAAATACAGAACTTATAATTGATAGCTTCTAATTATTATTGCAAATTATAACTTGAACATCTGAACTTGTAATTGTCAAATACAGAACTTAAAATTGATAGCTTCTAATTAATATTTCAAATTATAACTTGAAGATCTGAACTTGTAATTGTCAAATACAGAACTTAAAATTGATAGCTTATAATTATAGTTCAAATTATAACTTAAAGATCTGAACTTGTAATAGTCAAATACAGAACTTCGAATTGTTAAATACAAATTATTAGTGCAAATTATAACTTGAAGATCTGAACTTGCAATAGGTAAATACAGAACTTCGAATTGTTAAATTCAAACTAAGATTGCAAATAATAATTTGTAGATCTGAACTTGTAATAGTCAAATACAGAACTTAAAATTGATAGCTTCTAATTATTATTGTAAATTATAACTTGAAGATCTGAACTTGTAATAGTGAATTACAGAACTTAGATTTGTTAAATTCAAATTATTATTTCAAATTATAACTTGAAGATCTGAACTAGTAATTGTCAAATACAGAACTTAAAATTGATAGCTTCTAATTATTATTGCAAATTATAACTTGAAGATCTGAACTTGTAATTGTCAAATACAGAACTTAAAATTGATAGCTTCTAATTATTATTTGAAATTAGAACTTGAAGATCTGAACTTGAAATTGTCAAATACAGAACTTAAAATTGATAGCTTCTAATTATTATTGCAAATAATAACTTGAGGATCTGTACTTGTAATTGTCAAATACAGAACTTAAAATTGATAGCTTATAATTATAGTTCAAATTATAACTTGAAGATCTGAACTTGTAATAGACAAATACAGAACTTCGAATTGTTAAATACAAATTATTAGTGCAAATTATAACTTGAAGATCTGAACTTGTAATAGACAAATACAGAACTTCGAATTGTTAAATACAAACTATTAGTGCAAATTATAACTTGAAGATCTGAACTTGCAAATAGGTAAATACAGAACTTCGAATTGTTAAATTCAAACTAAGATTGCAAATAATAATTTGAAGATCTGAACTTGTAATAGTCAAATACAGAACTTAAAATTGATAGCTTCTAATTATTATTGTAAATTATAACTTGAAGATCTGAACTTGTAATAGTGAATTACAGAACTTAGATTTGTTAAATTCAAATTATTATTTCAAATTATAACTTGAAGATCTGAACTAGTAATTGTCAAATACAGAACTTATAATTGATAGCTTCTAATTATTATTGCAAATTATAACTTGAAGATCTGAACTTGTAATTGTCAATTACAGAACTTAAAATTGATAGCTTCTAATTATTATTTCAAATTATAACTTGAAGATCTGAACTAGTAATTGTCAAATACAGAACTTAAAATTGATAGCTTATAATTATAATTCAAATTATAACTTGAAGATCTGAACTTGTAATAGTGAATTACAGAACTTAGATTTGTTAAATACAAATTATTATTGCAAATTATAACTTGAAGATCTGAACTTGTAATTGTCAAATACAGAACTTTTAATTGTTAAATACAAATTATTAGTGCAAATTATAACTTGAAGAACTGAACTTAAATTGTCAAATACAGAACTTAAAATTGATAGCTTCTAATTATTATTGTAAATTATAACTTGAAGATCTGAACTTGTAATAGTGAATTACAGAACTAAGATTTGTTAAATTCAAATTATTATTTCAAATTATAACTTGATGATCTGAACTAGTAATTGTCAAATACAGAACCTAAAATTGATAGCTTCTAATTATTATTGTAAATTATAACTTGAAGATCTGAACTAGTAATTGTCAAATACAGAACTTATAATTGATAGCTTCTAATTATTATTGCAAATTATAACTTGAACATCTGAACTTGTAATTGTCAAATACAGAACTTAAAATTGATAGCTTCTAATTAATATTTCAAATTATAACTTGAAGATCTGAACTTGTAATTGTCAAATACAGAACTTAAAATTGATAGCTTATAATTATAGTTCAAATTATAACTTAAAGATCTGAACTTGAAATAGTCAAATACAGAACTTCGAATTGTTAAATACAAATTATTAGTGCAAATTATAACTTGAAGATCTGAACTTGCAATAGGTAAATACAGAACTTCGAATTGTTAAATTCAAACTAAGATTGCAAATAATAATTTGTAGATCTGAACTTGTAATAGTCAAATACAGAACTTAAAATTGATAGCTTCTAATTATTATTGTAAATTATAACTTGAAGATCTGAACTTGTAATAGTGAATTACAGAACTTAGATTTGTTAAATTCAAATTATTATTTCAAATTATAACTTGAAGATCTGAACTAGTAATTGTCAAATACAGAACTTAAAATTGATAGCTTCTAATTATTATTGCAAATTATAACTTGAAGATCTGAACTTGTAATTGTCAAATACAGAACTTAAAATTGATAGCTTCTAATTATTATTTGAAATTAGAACTTGAAGATCTGAACTTGAAATTGTCAAATACAGAACTTAAAATTGATAGCTTCTAATTATTATTGCAAATAATAACTTGAGGATCTGTACTTGTAATTGTCAAATACAGAACTTAAAATTGATAGCTTATAATTATAGTTCAAATTATAACTTGAAGATCTGAACTTGTAATAGACAAATACAGAACTTCGAATTGTTAAATACAAATTATTAGTGCAAATTATAACTTGAAGATCTGAACTTGTAATAGACAAATACAGAACTTCGAATTGTTAAATACAAACTATTAGTGCAAATTATAACTTGAAGATCTGAACTTGCAAATAGGTAAATACAGAACTTCGAATTGTTAAATTCAAACTAAGATTGCAAATAATAATTTGAAGATCTGAACTTGTAATAGTCAAATACAGAACTTAAAATTGATAGCTTCTAATTATTATTGTAAATTATAACTTGAAGATCTGAACTTGTAATAGTGAATTACAGAACTTAGATTTGTTAAATTCAAATTATTATTTCAAATTATAACTTGAAGATCTGAACTAGTAATTGTCAAATACAGAACTTATAATTGATAGCTTCTAATTATTATTGCAAATTATAACTTGAAGATCTGAACTTGTAATTGTCAATTACAGAACTTAAAATTGATAGCTTCTAATTATTATTTCAAATTATAACTTGAAGATCTGAACTAGTAATTGTCAAATACAGAACTTAAAATTGATAGCTTATAATTATAATTCAAATTATAACTTGAAGATCTGAACTTGTAATAGTGAATTACAGAACTTAGATTTGTTAAATTCAAATTATTATTTCAAATTATAACTTGAAGATCTGTACTAGTAATTGTCAAATACAGACCTTAAAATTGATAACTTCTAATTATTATTGCAAATTATAACTTGAAGATCTGAACTTGTAATAGGTAAATACAGAACTTCGAATTGTTAAATTCAACCTAAGATTGCAAATAATAATTTGAAGATCTGAACTTGTAATAGTCAAATACAGAACTTAAAATTGATAGCTTCTAATTATTATTGCAAATTATAACTTGAAGATCTGAACTTGTAATTGTCAAATACAGAACCTAAAATTGATAGCTTCTAAATATTATTGTAAATTATAACTTGAAGATCTGAACTAGTAATTGTCAAATACAGAACTTAAAATTGATAGCTTCTAATTATTATTGCAAATTATAACTTGAAGATCTGAACTTGTAATTGTCAAATACAGAACTTAAAATTGATAGCTTCTAATTATTATTGTAAATTATAACTTGAAGATCTGAACTTGTAATAGTGAATTACAGAACTTAGATTTGTTAAATTCAAATTATTATTTCAAATTATAACTTGAAGATCTGAACTAGTAATTGTCAAATACAGAACTTAAAATTGATAGCTTCTAATTATTATTGCAAATTATAACTTGAAGATCCGAACTTGTAATTGTCAAATACAGAACTTAAAATTGATAGCTTCTAATTATTATTTCAAATTATAACGTGAAGATCTGAACTTGTAATTGTCAAATACAGAACTTAAAATTGATAGCTTCTAATTATTATTGCAAATTATAACTTGAAGATCTGAACTTGTAATTGTCAAATACAGAACTTCTAATTGTTAAATACAAATTATTAGTGCAAATTATAACTTGAAGAACTGAACTTGTAATTGTCAAATACAGAACTTAAAATTGATAGCTTCTAATTATTATTGTAAATTATAACTTGAAGATCTGAACTTGTAATAGTGAATTACAGAACTTAGATTTGTTAAATTCAAATTATTATTTCAAATTATAACTTGATGATCTGAACTTGCAATAGTTAAATACAGAACTTCGAATTGTTAAATTCAAACTAAGATTGCAAATTATAACTTGAAGATCTGAACTTGTAATAGGTAAATACAGAACTTCTAATTGATAAATTCAAACTAAGATTGCAAATAATAATTTGAAGATCTGAACTAGTAATTGTCAAATACAGAACTTAAAATTGATAGCTTCTAATTATTATTGCAAATTATAACTTGAAGATCTGAACTTGTAATTGTCAAATACAGAACTTAACATTGATAGCTTCTAATTATTATTGTAAATTATAACTAGAAGATCTGAACTTGTAATTGTCAAATACACAACTTAAAATTGATAGCTTCTAATTATTATTGTAAATTATAACTTGAAGATCTGAACTTGTAATTGTCAAATACAGAACTTAAAATTGATAGCTTCTAATTATTATTGCAAATTATAACTTGAAGTTCTGAACTTGTAATTGTCAAATACAGAACTTTCAATTGATTGCTTCTAATTATTATTGCAAATTATAATTTGAAGATGTGAACTTGTAATAGACAAATACGCAACTTAGCATTGTTAAATACAAATTATGATTGCAAATTAAAACTTGAAGATCTGAACTAGTAATTGTCAAATACAGAACTAAAATTGATAGCTTATAATTATAATTCAAATTATAACTTGAAGATCTGAACTTGTAATAGTGAATTACAGAACTTAGATTTGTTAAATTCAAATTATTATTTCAAATTATAACTTGAAGATCTGAACTTGTAATTGTCAAATACAGAACTCCTAATGGTTAAATACAAATTATTAGTGCAAATTATAACTTGAAGATCTGAACTAGTAATTGTCAAATACAGAACTTAAAATTGATAGCTTCTAATTATTATTGCAAATTATAACTTGAAGATCTGAACTTGTAATTGTCAAATACAGAACTTAAAATTGATAGCTTCTAATTATTATTTCAAATTATAACGTGAAGATCTGAACTTGTAATTGTCAAATACAGAACTTAAAATTGATAGCTTCTAATTATTATTGCAAATTGTAACTTGAAGATCTGAACTAGTAATTGTCAAATACAGAACTTCTAATTGTTAAATACAAATTATTAGTGCAAATTATAACTTGAAGATCTGAACTTGTAATTGTAAAATACAGAACTTAAAATTGATAGCTTCTAATTATTATTGTAAATTATAACTTGAAGATCTGAACTTGTAATAGTGAATTACAGAACTTAGATTTGTTAAATTCAAATTATTATTTCAAATTATAACTTGAAGATCTGAACTAGTAATTGTCAAATACAGAACTTAAAATTGATAGCTTCTAATTATTATTGCAAATTATAACTTGAAGATCTGAACTAGTAATTGTCAAATACAGAACCTAAAATTGATAGCTTCTAATTATTATTGTAAATTATAACTTGAAGATCTGAACTAGTAATTGTCAAATACAGAACTTATAATTGATAGCTTCTAATTATTATTGCAAATTATAACTTGAACATCTGAACTTGTAATTGTCAAATACAGAACTTAAAATTGATAGCTTCTAATTATTATTTCAAATTATAACTTGAAGATCTGAACTTGTAATTGTCAAATACAGAACTTCAAATTGATAGCTTATAATTATAGTTCAAATTATAACTTAAAGATCTGAACTTGTAATAGTCAAATACAGAACTTCGAATTGTTAAATACAAATTATTAGTGCAAATTATAACTTGAAGATCTGAACTTGCAATAGTTAAATACAGAACTTCGAATTGTTAAATTCAAACTAAGATTGCAAATTATAACTTGAAGATCTGAACTTGTAATAGGTAAATACAGAACTTCTAATTGATAAATTCAAACTAAGATTGCAAATAATAATTTGAAGATCTGAACTAGTAATTGTCAAATACAGAACTTAAAATTGATAGCTTCTAATTATTATTGCAAATTATAACTTGAAGATCTGAACTTGTAATTGTCAAATACAGAACTTAACATTGATAGCTTCTAATTATTATTGTAAATTATAACTAGAAGATCTGAACTTGTAATTGTCAAATACACAACTTAAAATTGATAGCTTCTAATTATTATTGTAAATTATAACTTGAAGATCTGAACTTGTAATTGTCAAATACAGAACTTAAAATTGATAGCTTCTAATTATTATTGCAAACTATAACTTGAAGTTCTGAACTTGTAATTGTCAAATACAGAACTTTCAATTGATAGCTTCTAATTATTATTGCAAATTATAATTTGAAGATGTGAACTTGTAATAGACAAATACGCAACTTAGCATTGTTAAATACAAATTATGATTGCAAATTAAAACTTGAAGATCTGAACTAGTAATTGTCAAATACAGAACTTAAAATTGATAGCTTCTAATTATTATTGCAAATTATAACTTGAAGATCTGAACTTGTAATTGTCAAATACAGAACTTAAAATTGATAGCTTCTAATTATTATTTCAAATTATAACGTGAAGATCTGAACTTGTAATTGTCAAATACAGAACTTAAAATTGATAGCTTCTAATTATTATTGCAAATTGTAACTTGAAGATCTGAACTAGTAATTGTCAAATACAGAACTTCTAATTGTTAAATACAAATTATTAGTGCAAATTATAACTTGAAGATCTGAACTTGTAATTGTAAAATACAGAACTTAAAATTGATAGCTTCTAATTATTATTGTAAATTATAACTTGAAGATCTGAACTTGTAATAGTGAATTACAGAACTTAGATTTGTTAAATTCAAATTATTATTTCAAATTATAACTTGAAGATCTGAACTAGTAATTGTCAAATACAGAACTTAAAATTGATAGCTTCTAATTATTATTGCAAATTATAACTTGAAGATCTGAACTAGTAATTGTCAAATACAGAACTTAAAATTGATAGCTTCTAATTATTATTGTAAATTATAACTTGAAGTTCTGAACTTGTAATTGTCAAATACAGAACTTAAAATTGATAGCTTCTAATTATTATTGCAAATAATAACTTGAAGATCTGAACTTGTAATTGTCAAATGCAGAACTTAAAATTGATAGCTTGTAATTATTATTGCAAATAATAATTTGAAGATCTGTACTTGTAATTGTCAAATACAGAACTTAAAATTGATAGCTTATAATAATAATTCAAATTATAACTTGAAGATCTGAACTTGTAATAGTGAAATACAGAACTTCGAATTGTTAAATACAAATTATTAGTGCAAATTATAACTTGAAGATCTGAACTTGTAATAGGTAAATACAGAACTTCCAATTGTTAAATTCAACCTAAAATTGCAAATAATAATTTGAAGATCTGAACTTGTAATAGTCAAATACAGAACTTAAAATTGATAGCTTCTAATTATTATTGCAAATTATAACTTGAAAATTTGAACTTGTAATTGTCAAATACAGAACCTAAAATTGATAGCTTCTAATTATTATTGTAAATTATAACTTGAAGATCTGAACTAGTAATTGTCAAATACAGAACTTAAAATTGATAGCTTCTAATTATTATTGCAAATTATAACTTGAACATCTGAACCTGTAATTGTCAAATAGAGAACTTAAAATTGATAGCTTCTAATTATTATTTCAAATTATAACTTGAAGATCCGAACTTGTAATTGTCAAATACAGAACTTAAAATTGATAGCTTCTAATTATTATTGCAAATAATAACTTGAAGATCTGTACTTGTAATTGTCAAATACAGAACTTAAAATTGATAGCTTATAATTATAGTTCAAATTATAACTTGAAGATCTGAACTTGTAATAGTCAAATACAGAACTTCGAATTGTTAAAAACAAATTATTAGTGCAAATTATAACTTGAAGATCTGAACTTGCAAATAGGTAAATACAGAACTTCGAATTGTTAAATTCAAACTAAGATTGCAAATAATAATTTGAAGATCTGAACTTGTAATAGTCAAATACAGAACTTAAAATTAAAAGCTTCTAATTATTATTGTAAATTATAACTTGAAGATCTGAACTTGTAATAGTGAATTACAGAACTTAGATTTGTTAAATTCAAATTATTATTTCAAATTATAACTTGAAGATCTGTACTAGTAATTGTCAAATACAGACCTTAAAATTGATAACTTCTAATAATTATTGCAAATAATAACTTGTAGATCTGAACTTGTAATTGTCAAATACAGAACTTAAAATTGATAGCTTCTAATTATTATTGTAAATTATAACTTGAAGATCTGAACTTGTAATTGTCAAATACAGAACTTAAAATTGATAGCTTCTAATTATTATTGCAAATTATAACTTGAAGATCCGAACTTGTAATTGTCAAATACAGAACTTAAAATTGATAGCTTCTAATTATTATTTCAAATTATAACGTGAAGATCTGAACTTGTAATTGTCAAATACAGAACTTAAAATTGATAGCTTCTAATTATTATTGCAAATTATAACTTGAAGATCTGAACTTGTAATTGTCAAATACAGAACTTCTAATTGTTAAATACAAATTATTAGTGCAAATTATAACTTGAAGAACTGAACTTGCAATTGTCAAATACAGAACTTAAAATTGATAGCTTCTAATTATTATTGTAAATTATAACTTGAAGATCTGAACTTGTAATAGTGAATTACAGAACTTAGATTTGTTAAATTCAAATTATTATTTCAAATTATAACTTGATGATCTGAACTAGTAATTGTCAAATACAGAACCTAAAATTGATAGCTTCTAATTATTATTGTAAATTATAACTTGAAGATCTGAACTAGTAATTGTCAAATACAGAACTTATAATTGATAGCTTCTAATTATTATTGCAAATTATAACTTGAACATCTGAACTTGTAATTGTCAAATACAGAACTTAAAATTGATAGCTTCTAATTATTATTTCAAATTATAACTTGAAGATCTGAACTTGTAATTGTCAAATACAGAACTTCAAATTGATAGCTTATAATTATAGTTCAAATTATAACTTAAAGATCTGAACTTGTAATAGTCAAATACAGAACTTCGAATTGTTAAATACAAATTATTAGTGCAAATTATAACTTGAAGATCTGAACTTGCAATAGTTAAATACAGAACTTCGAATTGTTAAATTCAAACTAAGATTGCAAATTATAACTTGAAGATCTGAACTTGTAATAGGTAAATACAGAACTTCTAATTGATAAATTCAAACTAAGATTGCAAATAATAATTTGAAGATCTGAACTAGTAATTGTCAAATACAGAACTTAAAATTGATAGCTTCTAATTATTATTGCAAATTATAACTTGAAGATCTGAACTTGTAATTGTCAAATACAGAACTTAACATTGATAGCTTCTAATTATTATTGTAAATTATAACTAGAAGATCTGAACTTGTAATTGTCAAATACACAACTTAAAATTGATAGCTTCTAATTATTATTGTAAATTATAACTTGAAGATCTGAACTTGTAATTGTCAAATACAGAACTTAAAATTGATAGCTTCTAATTATTATTGCAAACTATAACTTGAAGTTCTGAACTTGTAATTGTCAAATACAGAACTTTCAATTGATAGCTTCTAATTATTATTGCAAATTATAATTTGAAGATGTGAACTTGTAATAGACAAATACGCAACTTAGCATTGTTAAATACAAATTATGATTGCAAATTAAAACTTGAAGATCTGAACTAGTAATTGTCAAATACAGAACTTAAAATTGATAGCTTCTAATTATTATTGCAAATTATAACTTGAAGATCTGAACTTGTAATTGTCAAATACAGAACTTAAAATTGATAGCTTCTAATTATTATTTCAAATTATAACGTGAAGATCTGAACTTGTAATTGTCAAATACAGAACTTAAAATTGATAGCTTCTAATTATTATTGCAAATTGTAACTTGAAGATCTGAACTAGTAATTGTCAAATACAGAACGTCTAATTGTTAAATACAAATTATTAGTGCAAATTATAACTTGAAGATCTGAACTTGTAATTGTAAAATACAGAACTTAAAATTGATAGCTTCTAATTATTATTGTAAATTATAACTTGAAGATCTGAACTTGTAATAGTGAATTACAGAACTTAGATTTGTTAAATTCAAATTATTATTTCAAATTATAACTTGAAGATCTGAACTAGTAATTGTCAAATACAGAACTTAAAATTGATAGCTTCTAATTATTATTGCAAATTATAACTTGAAGATCTGAACTAGTAATTGTCAAATACAGAACTTAAAATTGATAGCTTCTAATTATTATTGTAAATTATAACTTGAAGTTCTGAACTTGTAATTGTCAAATACAGAACTTAAAATTGATAGCTTCTAATTATTATTGCAAATAATAACTTGAAGATCTGAACTTGTAATTGTCAAATGCAGAACTTAAAATTGATAGCTTGTAATTATTATTGCAAATAATAATTTGAAGATCTGTACTTGTAATTGTCAAATACAGAACTTAAAATTGATAGCTTATAATAATAATTCAAATTATAACTTGAAGATCTGAACTTGTAATAGTGAAATACAGAACTTCGAATTGTTAAATACAAATTATTAGTGCAAATTATAACTTGAAGATCTGAACTTGTAATAGGTAAATACAGAACTTCCAATTGTTAAATTCAACCTAAAATTGCAAATAATAATTTGAAGATCTGAACTTGTAATAGTCAAATACAGAACTTAAAATTGATAGCTTCTAATTATTATTGCAAATTATAACTTGAAAATTTGAACTTGTAATTGTCAAATACAGAACCTAAAATTGATAGCTTCTAATTATTATTGTAAATTATAACTTGAAGATCTGAACTAGTAATTGTCAAATACAGAACTTAAAATTGATAGCTTCTAATTATTATTGCAAATTATAACTTGAACATCTGAACCTGTAATTGTCAAATAGAGAACTTAAAATTGATAGCTTCTAATTATTATTTCAAATTATAACTTGAAGATCCGAACTTGTAATTGTCAAATACAGAACTTAAAATTGATAGCTTCTAATTATTATTGCAAATAATAACTTGAAGATCTGTACTTGTAATTGTCAAATACAGAACTTAAAATTGATAGCTTATAATTATAGTTCAAATTATAACTTGAAGATCTGAACTTGTAATAGTCAAATACAGAACTTCGAATTGTTAAAAACAAATGATTAGTGCAAATTATAACTTGAAGATCTGAACTTGCAAATAGGTAAATACAGAACTTCGAATTGTTAAATTCAAACTAAGATTGCAAATAATAATTTGAAGATCTGAACTTGTAATAGTCAAATACAGAACTTAAAATTAAAAGCTTCTAATTATTATTGTAAATTATAACTTGAAGATCTGAACTTGTAATAGTGAATTACAGAACTTAGATTTGTTAAATTCAAATTATTATTTCAAATTATAACTTGAAGATCTGTACTAGTAATTGTCAAATACAGACCTTAAAATTGATAACTTCTAATAATTATTGCAAATAATAACTTGTAGATCTGAACTTGTAATTGTCAAATACAGAACTTAAAATTGATAGCTTCTAATTATTATTGTAAATTATAACTTGAAGATCTGAACTTGTAATTGTCAAATACAGAACTTAAAATTGATAGCTTCTAATTATTATTGCAACTAATAACTTGAAGATCTGAACTTGTAATTGTCAAATACAGAACTTAAAATTGACAGCTTATAATTATAGTTCAAATTATAACTTGAAGATCTGAACTTGTAATAGTCAAATACAGAACTTCGAATTGTTAAATACAAATTATTAGAGCAAATTATAACTTGAAGATCTGAACTTGCAAATAGGTAAATGCAGAACTTCGAATTGTTAAATTCAAACTAAGATTTCAAATAATAATTTGAAGATCTGAACTTGTAATAGTCAAATACAGAACTTAAAATCGATAGCTTCTAATTATTATTGTAAATTATAACTTGAAGATCTGAACTTGTAATAGTGAATTACAGATCTTAGATTTGTTAAATTCAAATTATTATTTCAAATTATAACTTGTAGATCTGTACTAGTAATTGTCAAATACAGACCTTAAAATTGATAACTTCTAATTATTATTGCAAATTATAACTTGAAGATCTGAACTTGTAATTGTCAAATACAGAACTTAAAATTGATAGCTTCTAATTATTATTGTAAATTATAACTTGAAGATCTGAACTTGTAATTGTCAAATACAGAACTTAAACTTGATAGCTTCTAATTATTATTGCAACTAATAACTTGAAGATCTGAACTTGTAATTGTCAAATACAGAACTTAAAATTGATAGCTTCTAATTATTATTGTAAATTATAATTTGAAGATCTGAACTTGTAATAGACAAATACGCAACTTAGCATTGTTAAATACAAATTGTGATTGCAAATTATAACTTGAAGATCTGAACTTGTAATTGTCAAATACAGAACTTAAAATTGATAGCTTCTAATTATTATTGTAAATTATAACTTGAAGATCTGAACTTGTAATAGTGAATTACAGAACTTAGATTTGTTAAATTCAAATTATTATTTCAAATTATAACTTGAAGATCTGAACTAGTAATTGTCAAATACAGAACTTAAAATTGATAGCTTCTAATTATTATTGCAAATTATAACTTGAAGATCCGAACTTGTAATTGTCAAATACAGAACTTAAAATTGATAGCTTCTAATTATTATTTCAAATTATAACGTGAAGATCTGAACTTGTAATTGTCAAATACAGAACTTAAAATTGATAGCTTCTAATTATTATTGCAAATTATAACTTGAAGATCTGAACTTGTAATTGTCAAATACAGAACTTCTAATTGTTAAATACAAATTATTAGTGCAAATTATAACTTGAAGAACTGAACTTGCAATTGTCAAATACAGAACTTAAAATTGATAGCTTCTAATTATTATTGTAAATTATAACTTGAAGATCTGAACTTGTAATAGTGAATTACAGAACTTAGATTTGTTAAATTCAAATTATTATTTCAAATTATAACTTGATGATCTGAACTAGTAATTGTCAAATACAGAACCTAAAATTGATAGCTTCTAATTATTATTGTAAATTATAACTTGAAGATCTGAACTAGTAATTGTCAAATACAGAACTTATAATTGATAGCTTCTAATTATTATTGCAAATTATAACTTGAACATCTGAACTTGTAATTGTCAAATACAGAACTTAAAATTGATAGCTTCTAATTATTATTTCAAATTATAACTTGAAGATCTGAACTTGTAATTGTCAAATACAGAACTTCAAATTGATAGCTTATAATTATAGTTCAAATTATAACTTAAAGATCTGAACTTGTAATAGTCAAATACAGAACTTCGAATTGTTAAATACAAATTATTAGTGCAAATTATAACTTGAAGATCTGAACTTGCAATAGTTAAATACAGAACTTCGAATTGTTAAATTCAAACTAAGATTGCAAATTATAACTTGAAGATCTGAACTTGTAATAGGTAAATACAGAACTTCTAATTGATAAATTCAAACTAAGATTGCAAATAATAATTTGAAGATCTGAACTAGTAATTGTCAAATACAGAACTTAAAATTGATAGCTTCTAATTATTATTGCAAATTATAACTTGAAGATCTGAACTTGTAATTGTCAAATACAGAACTTAACATTGATAGCTTCTAATTATTATTGTAAATTATAACTAGAAGATCTGAACTTGTAATTGTCAAATACACAACTTAAAATTGATAGCTTCTAATTATTATTGTAAATTATAACTTGAAGATCTGAACTTGTAATTGTCAAATACAGAACTTAAAATTGATAGCTTCTAATTATTATTGCAAACTATAACTTGAAGTTCTGAACTTGTAATTGTCAAATACAGAACTTTCAATTGATAGCTTCTAATTATTATTGCAAATTATAATTTGAAGATGTGAACTTGTAATAGACAAATACGCAACTTAGCATTGTTAAATACAAATTATGATTGCAAATTAAAACTTGAAGATCTGAACAAGTAATTGTCAAATACAGAACTAAAATTGATAGCTTATAATTATAATTCAAATTATAACTTGAAGATCTGAACTTGTAATAGTGAATTACAGAACTTAGATTTGTTAAATTCAAATTATTATTTCAAATTATAACTTGAAGATCTGAACTTGTAATTGTCAAATACAGAACTCCTAATTGTTAAATACAAATTATTAGTGCAAATTATAACTTGAAGATCTGAACTAGTAATTGTCAAATACAGAACTTAAAATTGATAGCTTCTAATTATTATTGCAAATTATAACTTGAAGATCTGAACTTGTAATTGTCAAATACAGAACTTAAAATTGATAGCTTCTAATTATTATTTCAAATTATAACGTGAAGATCTGAACTTGTAATTGTCAAATACAGAACTTAAAATTGATAGCTTCTAATTATTATTGCAAATTGTAACTTGAAGATCTGAACTTGTAATTGTCAAATACAGAACTTCTAATTGTTAAATACAAATTATTAGTGCAAATTATAACTTGAAGATCTGAACTTGTAATTGTAAAATACAGAACTTAAAATTGATAGCTTCTAATTATTATTGTAAATTATAACTTGAAGATCTGAACTTGTAATAGTGAATTACAGAACTTAGATTTGTTAAATTCAAATTATTATTTCAAATTATAACTTGAAGATCTGAACTAGTAATTGTCAAATACAGAACTTAAAATTGATAGCTTCTAATTATTATTGCAAATTATAACTTGAAGATCTGAACTTGTAATTGTCAAATACAGAACTTAAAATTGATAGCTTCTAATTATTATTGTAAATTATAACTTGAAGTTCTGAACTTGTAATTGTCAAATACAGAACTTAAAATTGATAGCTTCTAATTATTATTGCAAATAATAACTTGAAGATCTGAACTTGTAATTGTCAAATGCAGAACTTAAAATTGATAGCTTCTAATTATTATTGCAAATAATAATTTGAAGATCTGTACTTGTAATTGTCAAATACAGAACTTAAAATTGATAGCTTATAATAATAATTCAAATTATAACTTGAAGATCTGAACTTGTAATAGTGAAATACAGAACTTCGAATTGTTAAATACAAATTATTAGTGCAAATTATAACTTGAAGATCTGAACTTGTAATAGGTAAATACAGAACTTCCAATTGTTAAATTCAACCTAAGATTGCAAATAATAATTTGAAGATCTGAACTTGTAATAGTGAAATACAGAACTTAAAATTGATAGCTTCTAATTATTATTGCAAATTATAACTTGAAAATTTGAACTTGTAATTGTCAAATACAGAACCTAAAATTGATAGCTTCTAATTATTATTGTAAATTATAACTTGAAGATCTGAACTAGTAATTGTCAAATACAGAACTTAAAATTGATAGCTTCTAATTATTATTGCAAATTATAACTTGAACATCTGAACCTGTAATTGTCAAATAGAGAACTTAAAATTGATAGCTTCTAATTATTATTTCAAATTATAACTTGAAGATCCGAACTTGTAATTGTCAAATACAGAACTTAAAATTGATAGCTTCTAATTATTATTGCAAATAATAACTTGAAGATCTGTACTTGTAATTGTCAAATACAGAACTTAAAATTTATAGCTTATAATTATAGTTCAAATTATAACTTGAAGATCTGAACTTGTAATAGTCAAATACAGAACTTCGAATTGTTAAATACAAATTATTAGTGCAAATTATAACTTGAAGATCTGAACTTGCAAATAGGTAAATACAGAACTTCGAATTGTTAAATTGTTAAATAATAATATGAAGATCTGAACTTGTAATAGTCAAATACAGAACTTAAAATTAAAAGCTTCTAATTATTATTGTAAATTATAACTTGAAGATCTGAACTTGTAATAGTGAATTACAGAACTTAGATTTGTTAAATTCAAATTATTATTTCAAATTATAACTTGCAGATCTGTACTAGTAATTGTCAAATACAGACCTTAAAATTGATAACTTCTAATAATTATTGCAAATAATAACTTGTAGATCTGAACTTGTAATTGTCAAATACAGAACTTAAAATTGATAGCTTCTAATTATTATTGTAAATTATAACTTGAAGATCTGAACTTGTAATTGTCAAATACAGAACTTAAAATTGATAGCTTCTAATTATTATTGCAACTAATAACTTGAAGATCTGAACTTGTAATTGTCAAATACAGAACTTAAAATTGATAGCTTCTATTTATTATTGCAAATTATAATTTGAAGATCTGAACTTGTAATTGTCAAATACAGAACTAATAATTGATAGCTTCTAATTATTATTGCAAATAATAACTTGAAGATCTGAACTTGTAATTGTCAAATACAGAACTTAAAATTGATAGCTTCTAATTATTATTGCAAATTATAACTTGAAGTTCTGAATTTGTAATTGTCAAATACAAAACTTCCAATTGATAGCTTCTAATTATTATTGCAAATTATAATTTGAAGATGTGAACTTGTAATAGACAAATACGCAACTTAGCATTGTTAAATACAAATTATGATTGCAAATTAAAACTTGAAGATCTGAACTAGTAATTGTCAAATACAGAACTAAAATTGATAGCTTCCAATTATTATTGCAAATAGTAACTTGAAGTTCTGAACTTGTAATTGTCAAATACAGAACTTAAAATTGATAGCTTTTAATTATTATTGCAAATTATAACTTGAAGTTCTGAACTTGTAATTGTCAAATACAGAACTTACAATTGATAGCTTCTAATTATTATTGTAAATTATAACTTGAAGATCTGAACTTGTAATAGTGAATTACAGAACTTAGATTTGTTAAATTCAAATTATTATTTCAAATTATAACTTGAAGATCTGAACTAGTAATTGTCAAATACAGAACTTAAAATTGATAGCTTCTAATTATTATTGCAAATTATAACTTGAAGATCTGAACTTGTAATTGTCAAATACAGAACTTAAAATTGATAGCTTCTAATTATTATTGTAAATTATAACTTGAAGTTCTGAACTTGTAATTGTCAAATACAGAACTTAAAATTGATAGCTTCTAATTATTATTGCAAATAATAACTTGAAGATCTGAACTTGTAATTGTCAAATGCAGAACTTAAAATTGATAGCTTCTAATTATTATTGCAAATAATAATTTGAAGATCTGTACTTGTAATTGTCAAATACAGAACTTAAAATTGATAGCTTATAATAATAATTCAAATTATAACTTGAAGATCTGAACTTGTAATAGTGAAATACAGAACTTCGAATTGTTAAATACAAATTATTAGTGCAAATTATAACTTGAAGATCTGAACTTGTAATAGGTAAATACAGAACTTCCAATTGTTAAATTCAACCTAAGATTGCAAATAATAATTTGAAGATCTGAACTTGTAATAGTCAAATACAGAACTTAAAATTGATAGCTTCTAATTATTATTGCAAATTATAACTTGAAAATTTGAACTTGTAATTGTCAAATACAGAACCTAAAATTGATAGCTTCTAATTATTATTGTAAATTATAACTTGAAGATCTGAACTAGTAATTGTCAAATACAGAACTTAAAATTGATAGCTTCTAATTATTATTGCAAATTATAACTTGAACATCTGAACCTGTAATTGTCAAATAGAGAACTTAAAATTGATAGCTTCTAATTATTATTTCAAATTATAACTTGAAGATCCGAACTTGTAATTGTCAAATACAGAACTTAAAATTGATAGCTTCTAATTATTATTGCAAATAATAACTTGAAGATCTGTACTTGTAATTGTCAAATACAGAACTTAAAATTGATAGCTTATAATTATAGTTCAAATTATAACTTGAAGATCTGAACTTGTAATAGTCAAATACAGAACTTCGAATTGTTAAATACAAATTATTAGTGCAAATTATAACTTGAAGATCTGAACTTGCAAATAGGTAAATACAGAACTTCGAATTGTTAAATTGTTAAATAATAATATGAAGATCTGAACTTGTAATAGTCAAATACAGAACTTAAAATTAAAAGCTTCTAATTATTATTGTAAATTATAACTTGAAGATCTGAACTTGTAATAGTGAATTACAGAACTTAGATTTGTTAAATTCAAATTATTATTTCAAATTATAACTTGAAGATCTGTACTAGTAATTGTCAAATACAGACCTTAAAATTGATAACTTCCAATAATTATTGCAAATAATAACTTGTAGATCTGAACTTGTAATTGTCAAATACAGAACTTAAAATTGATAGCTTCTAATTATTATTGTAAATTATAACTTGAAGATCTGAACTTGTAATTGTCAAATACAGAACTTAAAATTGATAGCTTCTAATTATTATTGCAACTAATAACTTGAAGATCTGAACTTGTAATTGTCAAATACAGAACTTAAAATTGATAGCTTCTATTTATTATTGCAAATTATAATTTGAAGATCTGAACTTGTAATTGTCAAATACAGAACTAATAATTGATAGCTTCTAATTATTATTGCAAATAATAACTTGAAGATCTGAACTTGTAATTGTCAAATACAGAACTTAAAATTGATAGCTTCTAATTATTATTGCAAATTATAACTTGAAGTTCTGAATTTGTAATTGTCAAATACAGAACTTCCAATTGATAGCTTCTAATTATTATTGCAAATTATAATTTGAAGATGTGAACTTGTAATAGACAAATACGCAACTTAGCATTGTTAAATACAAATTATGATTGCAAATTAAAACTTACAGATCTGAACTAGTAATTGTCAAATACAGAACTAAAATTGATAGCTTCCAATTATTATTGCAAATAGTAACTTGAAGTTCTGAACTTGTAATTGTCAAATACAGAACTTAAAATTGATAGCTTTTAATTATTATTGCAAATTATAACTTGAAGTTCTGAACTTGTAATTGTCAAATACAGAACTTACAATTGATAGCTTCTAATTATTATTGTAAATTATAACTTGAAGATCTGAACTTGTAATTGTCAAATACAGAACTTAAAATTGATAGCTTCTAATTATTATTGCAACTAATAACTTGAACATCTGAACCTGTAATTGTCAAATAGAGAACCTAAAATTGATAGCTTCTAATTATTATTTCAAATTATAACTTGAAGATCCGAACTTGTAATTGTCAAATACAGAACTTAAAATTGATAGCTACTAATTATTATTGCAAATAATAACTTGAAGATCTGTACTTGTAATTGTCAAATACAGAACTTAAAATTGATAGCTTATAATTATAGTTCAAATTATAACTTGAAGATCTGAACTTGTAATAGTCAAATACAGAACTTCGAATTGTTAAATACAAATTATTAGTGCAAATTATAACTTGAAGATCTGAACTTGCAAATAGGTAAATACAGAACTTCGAATTGTTAAATTCAAACTAAGATTGCAAATAATAATTTGAAGATCTGAACTTGTAATAGTCAAATACAGAACTTAAAATTAAAAGCTTCTAATTATTATTGTAAATTATAACTTGAAGATCTGAACTTGTAATAGTGAATTACAGAACTTAGATTTGTTAAATTCAAATTATTATTTCAAATTATAACTTGAAGATCTGTACTAGTAATTGTCAAATACAGACCTTAAAATTGATAACTTCTAATTATTATTGCAAATAATAACTTGAAGAACTGAACTTGTAATTGTCAAATACAGAACTTAAAATTGATAGCTTCTAATTATTATTGTAAATTATAACTTGAAGATCTGAACTTGTAATTGTCAAATACAGAACTTAAAATTGATAGCTTCTAATTATTATTGCAACTAATAACTTGAAGATCTGAACTTGTAATTGTCAAATACAGAACTTAAAATTGATAGCTTCTAATTATTATTGCAAATTATAATTTGAAGATCTGAACTTGTAATTGTCAAATACAGAACTAATAATTGATAGCTTCTAATTATTATTGCAAATAATAACTTGAAGATTTGTACTTGTAATTGTCAAATACAGAACTTAAAATTGATAGCTTCTAATTATTATTGCAAATTATAACTTGAAGTTCTGAACTTGTAATTGTCAAATACAGAACTTACAATTGATAGCTTCTAATTATTATTGCAAATTATAATTTGAAGATTTGAACTTGTAATAGACAAATACGCAACTTAGCATTGTTAAATACAAATTATGATTGCAAATTAAAACTTGAAGATCTGAACTAGTAATTGTCAAATACAGAACTAAAATTGATAGCTTCCAATTATTATTGCAAATAATAACTTGAAGTTCTGAATTTGTAATTGTCAAATACAGAACTTAAAATTGATAGCTTCTAATTATTATTGCAAATTATAACTTGAAGTTCTGAACTTGTAATTGTCAAATACAGAACTTACAATTGATAGCTTCTAATTATTATTGTAAATTATAACTTGAAGATCTGAACTTGTAATTGTCAAATACAGAACTTAAAATTGATAGCTTCTAATTATTATTGCAACTAATAACTTGAAGATCTGAACTTGTAATTGTCAAATACAGAACTTATAATTGATAGCTTCTAATTATTATTGCAAATAATAACTTGAAGTTCTGAACTTGTAATTGTCAAATACAGAACTTAAAATTGATAGCTTCTAATTATTATTGCAAATTATAACTTGAAGTTCTGAACTTGTAATTGTCAAATACAGAACTTACAATTGATAGCTTCTAATTATTATTGCAAATTATAATTTGAAGATGTGAACTTGTAATAGACAAATACGCAACTTAGCATTGTTAAATACAAATTATGATTGCAAATTAAAACTTGAAGATCTGAACTAGTAATTGTCAAATACAGAACTAAAATTGATAGCTTATAATTATAATTCAAATTATAACTTGAAGATCTGAACTTGTAATTGTCAAATACAGAACTCCTAATTGTTAAATACAAATTATTAGTGCAAATTATAACTTGAAGATCTCAACTTGTAATTGTCAAATTCAGAACTTAAAATTGATAGCTTCTAATTATTATTGCAAATTATAACTTGAAGATCTGAACTTGTAATTGTCAAATACAGAACTTAAAATTGATAGCTTCTAATTATTATTTCAAATTATAACGTGAAGATCTGAACTTGTAATTGTCAAATACAGAACTTAAAATTGATAGCTTTTAATTATTATTGCAAATTGTAACTTGAAGATCTGAACTTGTAATTGTCAAATACAGAACTTCTAATTGTTAAATACAAATTATTAGTGCAAATTATAACTTGAAGATCTGAACTTGTAATTGTCAAATACAGAACTTAAAATTGATAGCTTCTAATTATTATTGTAAATTATAACTTTGAGATCTGAACATGTAATAGTGAATTACAGAACTTAGATTTGTAAAATTCAAATTATTATTTCAAATTATAACTTGAAGATCTGAACTAGTAATTGTCAAATACAGAACTTAAAATTGATAGCTTCTAATTATTATTGCAAATTATAACTTGAAGATCTGAACTCGTAATTGTCAAATACAGAACTTAAAATTGATAGCTTCTAATTATTATTGTAAATTATAACTTGAAGTTCTGAACTTGTAATTGTCAAATACAGAACTTAAAATTGATAGCTTCTAATTATTATTGCAAATAATAACTTGAAGATCTGAACTTGTAATTGTCAAATCCAGAACTTAAAATTGATAGCTTCTAATTATTATTGCAAATAATAATTTGAAGATCTGTACTTGTAATTGTCAAATACAGAACTTAAAATTGATAGCTTATAATAATAATTCAAATTATAACTTGAAGATCTGAACTTGTAATAGGTAAATACAGAACTTCGAATTGTTAAATTCAACCTAAGATTGCAAATAATAATTTGAAGATCTGAACTTGTAATAGTCAAATACAGAACTTAAAATTGATAGCTTCTAATTATTATTGCAAATTATAACTTGAAGATCTGAACTTGTAATTGTCAAATACAGAACCTAAAATTGATAGCTTCTAATTATTATTGTAAATTATAACTTGAAGATCTGAACTAGTAATTGTCAAATACGGAACTTAAAATTGATAGCTTCTAATTATTATTGCAAATTATAACTTGAACATCTGAACCTGTAATTGTCAAATAGAGAACTTAAAATTGATAGTTTCTAATTATTATTTCAAATTATAACTTGAAGATCCGAACTTGTAATTGTCAAATACAGAACTTATAATTGATAGCTTCTAATTATTATTGCAAATAATAACTTGAAGATCTGTACTTGTAATTGTCAAATACAGAACTTAAAATTGATAGCTTATAATTATAGTTCAAATTATAACTTGAAGATCTGAACTTGTAATAGTCAAATACAGAACTTCGAATTTTAAATACAAATTATTAGTGCAAATTATAACTTGAAGATCTGAACTTGCAAATAGGTAAATACAGAACTTCGAATTGTTAAATTCAAACTAAGATTGCAAATAATAATTTGAAGATCTGAACTTGTAATAGTCAAATACAGAACTTAAAATCGAAATCTTCTAATTATTATTGTAAATTATAACTTGAAGATCTGAACTTGTAATAGTGAATTACAGAACTTAGATTTGCTAAATTCAAATTATTATTTCAAATTATAACTTGAAGATCTGTACTAGTAATTGTCAAATACAGACCTTAAAATTGATAACTTCTAATTATTATTGCAAATAATAACTTGAAGATCTGAACTTGTAATTGTCAAATACAGAACTTAAAATTGATAGCTTCTAATTATTATTGTAAATTATAACTTGAAGATCTGAACTTGTAATTGTCAAATACAGAACTTAAAATTGATAGCTTCTAATTTTTATTGCAAATTATAATTTGAAGATCTGAACTTGTAATTGTCAAATACAGAACTAATAATTGATAGCTTCTAATTATTATTGCAAATAATAACTTGAAGATCTGAACTTGTAATTGTCAAATACAGAACTTAAAATTGATAGCTTCCAATTATTATTGCAAATTATAACTTGAAGTTCTGAACTTGTAATTGTCAAATACAGAACTTACAATTGATAGCTTCTAATTATTATTGCAAATTATAATTTGAAGATGTGAACTTGTAATTGTCAAATACAGAACCTAAAATTGATAGCTAATAATTATAATTCAAATTATAACTTGAAGATCTGAACTTGTAATAGTGAATTACAGAACTTAGATTTGTTAAATTCAAATTATTAGTGCAAATTATAACTTGAAGATCTGAACTTGTAATAGGTAAATACAGAACTTCGAATTGTTAAATTCAAACTAAGATTTCAAATAATAATTTGAAGATCTGAACTTGTAATAGTCAAATACTGAACTTAAAATTGATAGCTTCTAATTATTATTGCAAATTATAACTTGAAGATCTGAACTTGTAATTGTCAAATACAGAACCTAAAATTGATAGCTTCTAATTATTATTGCAAATTATAATTTGAAGATGTGAACTTGTAATAGACAAATACGCAACTTAGCATTGTTAAATACAAATTATGATTGCAAATTAAAACTTGAAGATCTGAACTAGTAATTGTCAAATACAGAACTAAAATTGATAGCTTCCAATTATTATTGCAAATAATAACTTGAAGTTCTGAACTTGTAATTGTCAAATACAGAACTTAAAATTGATAGCTTCTAATTATTATTGCAAATTATAACTTGAAGTTCTGAACTTGTAATTGTCAAATACAGAACTTACAATTGATAGCTTCTAATTATTATTGTAAATTATAACTTGAAGATCTGAACTTGTAATTGTCAAATACAGAACTTAAAATTGATAGCTTCTAATTATTATTGCAACTAATAACTTGAAGATCTGAACTTGTAATTGTCAAATACAGAACTAATAATTGATAGCTTCTAATTATTATTGCAAATAATAACTTGAAGTTCTGAACTTGTAATTGTCAAATACAGAACTTAAAATTGATAGCTTCTAATTATTATTGCAAATTATAACTTGAAGTTCTGAACTTGTAATTGTCAAATACAGAACTTACAATTGATAGCTTCTAATTATTATTGCAAATTATAATTTGAAGATGTGAACTTGTAATAGACAAATACGCAACTTAGCATTGTTAAATACAAATTATGATTGCAAATTAAAACTTGAAGATCTGAACTAGTAATTGTCAAATTCAGAACTAAAATTGATAGCTTATAATTATAATTCAAATTATAACTTGAAGATCTGAACTTGTAATAGTGAATTACAGAACTTAGATTTGTTAAATTCAAATTATTATTTCAAATTATAACTTGTAGATCTGAACTTGTAATTGTCAAATACAGAACTCCTAATTGTTAAATACAAATTATTAGTGCAAATTATAACTTGAAGATCTGAACTTGTAATTGTCAAATACAGAACTTAAAATTGATAGCTTCTAATTATTATTGCAAATTATAACTTGAAGATCTGAACTTGTAATTGTCAAATACAGAACTTAAAATTGATAGCTTCTAATTATTATTTCAAATTATAACGTGAAGATCTGAACTTGTAATTGTCAAATACAGAACTTAAAATTGATAGCTTCTAATTATTATTGCAAATTGTAACTTGAAGATCTGAACTTGTAATTGTCAAATACAGAACTTCTAATTGTTAAATACAAATTATTAGTGCAAATTATAACTTGAAGATCTGAACTTGTAATTGTCAAATACAGAACTTAAAATTGATAGCTTCTAATTATTATTGTAAATTATAACTTGAAGATCTGAACTTGTAATAGTGAATTACAGAACTTAGATTTGTTAAATTCAAATTATTATTTCAAATTATAACTTGAAGATCTGAACTAGTAATTGTCAAATACAGAACTTAAAATTGATAGCTTCTAATTATTATTGCAAATTATAACTTGAAGATCTGAACTTGTAATTGTCAAATACAGAACTTAAAATTGATAGCTTCTAATTATTATTGTAAATTATAACTTGAAGTTCTGAACTTGTAATTGTCAAATACAGAACTTAAAATTGATAGCTTCTAATTATTATTGCAAATAATAACTTGAAGATCTGAACTTGTAATTGTCAAATGCAGAACTTAAAATTGATAGCTTCTAATTATGATTGCAAATAATAATTTGAAGATCTGTACTTGTAATTGTCAAATACAGAACTTAAAATTGATAGCTTATAATAATAATTCAAATTATAACTTGAAGATCTGAACTTGTAATAGGTAAATACAGAACTTCGAATTGTTAAATTCAACCTAAGATTGCAAATAATAATTTGAAGATCTGAACTTGTAATAGTCAAATACAGAACTTAAAATTGATAGCTTCTAATTATTATTGCAAATTATAACTTGAAGATCTGAACTTGTAATTGTCAAATACAGAACCTAAAATTGATAGCTTCTAATTATTATTGTAAATTATAACTTGAAGATCTGAACTAGTAATTGTCAAATACAGAACTTAAAATTGATAGCTTCTAATTATTATTGCAAATTATAACTTGAACATCTGAACCTGTAATTGTCAAATAGAGAAATTAAAATTGATAGCTTCTAATTATTATTTCAAATTATAACTTGAAGATCCGAACTTGTAATTGTCAAATACAGAACTTATAATTGATAGCTTCTAATTATTATTGCAAATAATAACTTGAAGATCTGTACTTGTAATTGTCAAATACAGAACTTAAAATTGATAGCTTATAATTATAGTTCAAATTATAACTTGAAGATCTGAACTTGTAATAGTCAAATACAGAACTTCGAATTTTAAATACAAATTATTAGTGCAAATTATAACTTGAAGATCTGAACTTGCAAATAGGTAAATACAGAACTTCGAATTGTTAAATTCAAACTAAGATTGCAAATAATAATTTGAAGATCTAAACTTGTAATAG
The DNA here is from genome assembly GCA_963170105.1 of Cantharis lateralis. Classification (NCBI taxonomy): domain Eukaryota; kingdom Metazoa; phylum Arthropoda; class Insecta; order Coleoptera; family Cantharidae; genus Cantharis; species Cantharis lateralis. The sequence goes on from OY720627.1 coordinate 27,195,267, forward strand.
TCAAATACAGAACTTAAAATCGAAATCTTCTAATTATTATTGTAAATTATAACTTGAAGATCTGAACTTGTAATAGTGAATTACAGAACTTAGATTTGTTAAATTCAAATTATTATTTCAAATTATAACTTGAAGATCTGTACTAGTAATTGTCAAATACAGACCTTAAAATTGATAACTTCTAATTATTATTGCAAATAATAACTTGAAGATCTGAACTTGTAATTGTCAAATACAGAACTTAAAATTGATAGCTTCTAATTATTATTGTAAATTATAACTTGAAGATCTGAACTTGTAATTGTCAAATACAGAACTTAAAATTGATAGCTTCTAGTTATTATTGCAAATTATAATTTGAAGATCTGAACTTGTAATTGTCAAATACAGAACTAATAATTGATAGCTTCTAATTATTATTGCAAATAATAACTTGAAGATCTGAACTTGTAATTGTCAAATACAGAACTTAAAATTGATAGCTTCTAATTATTATTGCAAATTATAACTTGAAGTTCTGAACTTGTAATTGTCAAATACAGAACTTACAATTGATAGCTTCTAATTATTATTGCAAATTATAATTTGAAGATATGAACTTGTAATAGACAAATACGCAACTTAGCATTGTTAAATACAAATTATGATTGCAAATTAAAACTTGAAGATCTGAACTAGTAATTGTCAAATACAGAACTAAAATTGATAGCTAATAATTATAATTCAAATTATAACTTGAAGATCTGAACTTGTAATAGTGAATTACAGAACTTAGATTTGTTAAATTCAAATTATTAGTGCAAATTATAACTTGAAGATCTGAACTTGTAATAGGTAAATACAGAACTTCGAATTGTTAAATTCAAACTAAGATTTCAAATAATAATTTGAAGATCTGAACTTGTAATAGTCAAATACAGAACTTAAAATTGATAGCTTCTAATTATTATTGCAAATTATAACTTGAAGATCTGAACTTGTAATTGTCAAATACAGAACCTAAAATTGATAGCTTCTAATTATTATTGTAAATTATAACTTGAAGATCTGAACTAGTAATTGTCAAATACAGAACTTATAATTGATAGCTTCTAATTATTATTGCAAATTATAACTTGAACATCTGAACTTGTAATTGTCAAATACAGAACTTAAAATTGATAGCTTATAATTATAGTTCAAATTATAACTTGAAGATCTGAACTTGTAATAGTCAAATACAGAACTTCGAATTGTTAAATACAAATTATTAGTGCAAATTATAACTTGAAGATCTGAACTTGCAATAGGTAAATACAGAACTTCGAATTGTTAAATTCAAACTAAGATTGCAAATAATAATTTGAAGATCTGAACTTGTAATAGTCAAATACAGAACTTAAAATTGATAGCTTCTAATTATTATTGAAAATTATAACTTGAAGATCTGAACTTGTAATTGTCAAATACAGAACCTAAAATTGATAGCTTCTAATTATTATTGTAAATTATAACTTGAAGATCTGAACTAGTAATTGTCAAATACAGAACTTAAAATTGATAGCTTCTAATTATTATTGCAAATTATAACTTGAACATCTGAACCTGTAATTGTCAAATAGAGAACTTAAAATTGATAGCTTCTAATTATTATTTCAAATTATAACTGGAAGATCCGAACTTGTAATTGTCAAATACAGAACTTATAATTGATAGCTTCTAATTATTATTGCAAATAATAACTTGAAGATCTGTACTTGTAATTGTCAAATACAGAACTTAAAATTGATAGCTTATAATTATAGTTCAAATTATAACTTGAAGATCTGAACTTGTAATAGTCAAATACAGAACTTCGAATTTTAAATACAAATTATTAGTGCAAATTATAACTTGAAGATCTGAACTTGCAAATAGGTAAATACAGAACTTCGAATTGTTAAATTCAAACTAAGATTGCAAATAATAATTTGAAGATCTGAACTTGTAATAGTCAAATACAGAACTTAAAATCGAAATCTTCTAATTATTATTGTAAATTATAACTTGAAGATCTGAACTTGTAATAGTGAATTACAGAACTTAGATTTGTTAAATTCAAATTATTATTTCAAATTATAACTTGAAGATCTGTACTAGTAATTGTCAAATACAGACCTTAAAATTGATAACTTCTAATTATTATTGCAAATAATAACTTGAAGATCTGAACTTGTAATTGTCAAATACAGAACTTAAAATTGATAGCTTCTAATTATTATTGTAAATTATAACTTGAAGATCTGAACTTGTAATTGTCAAATACAGAACTTAAAATTGATAGCTTCTAGTTATTATTGCAAATTATAATTTGAAGATCTGAACTTGTAATTATCAAATACAGAACTAATAATTGATAGCTTCTAATTATTATTGCAAATAATAACTTGAAGATCTGAACTTGTAATTGTCAAATACAGAACTTAAAATTGATAGCTTCTAATTATTATTGCAAATTATAACTTGAAGTTCTGAACTTGTAATTGTCAAATACAGAACTTACAATTGATAGCTACTAATTATTATTGCAAATTATAATTTGAAGATATGAACTTGTAATAGACAAATACGCAACTTAGCATTGTTAAATACAAATTATGATTGCAAATTAAAACTTGAAGATCTGAACTAGTAATTGTCAAATACAGAACTAAAATTGATAGCTAATAATTATAATTCAAATTATAACTTGAAGATCTGAACTTGTAATAGTGAATTACAGAACTTAGATTTGTTAAATTCAAATTATTAGTGCAAATTATAACTTGAAGATCTGAACTTGTAATAGGTAAATACAGAACTTCGAATTGTTAAATTCAAACTAAGATTTCAAATAATAATTTGAAGATCTGAACTTGTAATAGTCAAATACAGAACTTAAAATTGATAGCTTCTAATTATTATTGCAAATTATAACTTGAAGATCTGAACTTGTAATTGTCAAATACAGAACCTAAAATTGATAGCTTCTAATTATTATTGTAAATTATAACTTGAAGATCTGAACTAGTAATTGTCAAATACAGAACTTATAATTGATAGCTTCTAATTATTATTGCAAATTATAACTTGAACATCTGAACTTGTAATTGTCAAATACAGAACTTAAAATTGATAGCTTATAATTATAGTTCAAATTATAACTTGAAGATCTGAACTTGTAATAGTCAAATACAGAACTTCGAATTGTTAAATACAAATTATTAGTGCAAATTATAACTTGAAGATCTGAACTTGCAATAGGTAAATACAGAACTTCGAATTGTTAAATTCAAACTAAGATTGCAAATAATAATTTGAAGATCTGAACTTGTAATAGTCAAATACAGAACTTAAAATTGATAGCTTCTAATTATTATTGCAAATTATAACTTGAAGATCTGAACTTGTAATTGTCAAATACAGAACCTAAAATTGATAGCTTCTAATTATTATTGTAAATTATAACTTGAAGATCTGAACTAGTAATTGTCAAATACAGAACTTAAAATTGATAGCTTCTAATTATTATTGCAAATTATAACTTGAACATCTGAACCTGTAATTGTCAAATAGAGAACTTAAAATTGATAGCTTCTAATTATTATTTCAAATTATAACTTGAAGATCCGAACTTGTAATTGTCAAATACAGAACTTGTAATTGATAGCTTCTAATTATTATTGCAAATAATAACTTGAAGATCTGTACTTGTAATTGTCAAATACAGAACTTAAAATTGATAGCTTATAATTATAGTTCAAATTATAACTTGAAGATCTGAACTTGTAATAGTCAAATACAGAACTTCGAATTTTAAATACAAATTATTAGTGCAAATTATAACTTGAAGATCTGAACTTGCAAATAGGTAAATACAGAACTTCGAATTGTTAAATTCAAACTAAGAGAGCAAATAATAATTTGAAGATCTGAACTTGTAATAGTCAAATACAGAACTTAAAATCGAAATCTTCTAATTATTATTGTAAATTATAACTTGAAGATCTGAACTTGTAATAGTGAATTACAGAACTTAGATTTGTTAAATTCAAATTATTATTTCAAATTATAACTTGAAGATCTGTACTAGTAATTGTCAAATACAGACCTTAAAATTGATAACTTCTAATTATTATTGCAAATAATAACTTGAAGATCTGAACTTGTAATTGTCAAATACAGAACTTAAAATTGATAGCTTCTAATTATTATTGTAAATTATAACTTGAAGATCTGAACTTGTAATTGTCAAATACAGAACTTAAAATAGATAGCTTCTAATTATTATTGCAACTAATAATTTGAAGATCTGAACTAGTAATTGTCAAATACAGAACTTAAAATTGATAGCTTCTAATTATTATTGCAAATTATAATTTGAAGATCTGAACTTGTAATTGTCAAATACAGAACTAATAATTGATAGCTTCTAATTATTATTGCAAATATTAACTTGAAGATCTGAACTTGTAATTGTCATATACAGAACTTAAAATTGATAGCTTCTAATTATTATTGCAACTAATAATTTGAAGATCTGAACTTGTAATTGTCAAATACAGAACTTAAAATTGATAGCTTCTAATTATTATTGCAAATTATAATTTGAAGATCTGAACTTGTAATTGTCAAATACAGAACTAATAATTGATAGCTTCTAATTATTATTGCAAATAATAACTTGAAGATCTGAACTTGAAATTGTCAAATACAGAACTTAAAATTGATAGCTTCTAATTATTATTGCAAATTATAACTTGAAGTTCTGAACTTGTAATTGTCAAATACAGAACTTACAATTGATAGCTTCCAATTATTATTGCAAATTATAATTTGAAGATGTGAACTTGTAATAGACAAATACGCAACTTAGCATTGTTAAATACAAATTATGATTGCAAATTAAAACTTGAAGATCTGAACTAGTAATTGTCAAATACAGAACTAAAGTTGATAGCTAATAATTATAATTCAAATTATAACTTGAAGATCTGAACTTGTAATAGTGAATTACAGAACTTAGATTTGTTAAATTCAAATTATTAGTGCAAATTATAACTTGAAGATCTGAACTTGTAATAGGTAAATACAGAACTTCGAATTGTTAAATTCAAACTAAGATTTCAAATAATAATTTGAAGATCTGAACTTGTAATAGTCAAATACAGAACTTAAAATTGATAGCTTCTAATTATTATTGCAAATTATAACTTGAAGATCTGAACTTGTTATTGTCAAATACAGAACCTAAAATTGATAGCTTCTAATTATTATTGTAAATTATAACTTGAAGATCTGAACTAGTAATTGTCAAATACAGAACTTATAATTGATAGCTTCTAATTATTATTGCAAATTATAACTTGAACATCTGAACTTGTAATTGTCAAATACAGAACTTAAAATTGATAGCTTCTAATTATTATTTCAAATTATAACTTGAAGATCTGAACTTGTAATTGTCAAATACAGAACTTAAAATTGATAGCTTCTAATTATTATTGCAAATAATAACTTGAAGATCTGTACATGTAATTGTCAAATACAGAACTTCGAATTGTTAAATACAAATTATTAGTGCAAATTATAACTTGAAGATCTGAACTTGCAATAGGTAAATACAGAACTTCGAATTGTTAAATTCAAACTAAGATTGCAAATAATAATTTGAAGATCTGAACTTGTAATAGTCAAATACAGAACTTAAAATTGATAGCTTCTAATTATTATTGTAAATTATAACTTGAAGATCTGAACTTGTAATAGTGAATTACAGAACTTAGATTTGTTAAATTCAAATTATTATTTCAAATTATAACTTGAAGATCTGAACTAGTAATTGTCAAATACAGAACTTAAAATTGATAGCTTCTAATTATTATTGCAAATTATAACTTGAAGATCTGAACTTGTAATTGTCAAATACAGAACTTAAAATTGATAGCTTCTAATTATTATTTGAAATTATAACTTGCAGATCTGAACTTGTAATTGTCAAATACAGAACTTAAAATTGATAGCTTTTAATTATTAGTGCAAATAATAACTTGAAGATCTGTACTTGTAATTGTCAAATACAGAACTTAAAATTGATAGCTTATAATTATAGTTCAAATTATAACTTGCAGATCTGAACTTGTAATAGACAAATACAGAACTTCGAATTGTTAAATACAAATTATTAGTGCAAATTATAACTTGAAGATCTGAACTTGTAATAGGTAAATACAGAACTTCTAATTGTTAAATTCAAACTAAGATTGCAAATAATAATTCGAAGATCTGAACTTGTAATAGTCAAATACAGAACTTCTAATTGTTAAATACAAATTATTAGTGCAAATTATAACTTGAAGATCTGAACTAGTAATTGTCAAATACAGAACTTAAAATTGATAGCTTCTAATTATTATTGCAAATTATAACTTGAAGATCTGAACTTGTAATTGTCAAATACAGAACCTAAAATTGATAGCTTCTAATTATTATTGTAAATTATAACTTGAAGATCTGAACTAGTAATTGTCAAATACAGAACTTATAATTGATAGCTTCTAATTATTATTGCAAATTATAACTTGAACATCTGAACTTGTAATTGTCAAATACAGAACTTAAAATTGATAGCTTCTAATTATTATTTCAAATTATAACTTGAAGATCTGAACTTGTAATTGTCAAATACAGAACTTAAAATTGATAGCTTCTAATTATTATTGCAAATAATAACTTGAAGATCTGTACTTGTAATTGTCAAATACAGAACTTAAAATTGATAGCTTATAATTATAGTTCAAATTATAACTTGAAGATCTGAACTTGTAATAGTCAAATACAGAACTTCGAATTGTTAAATACAAATTATTAGTGCAAATTATAACTTGAAGATCTGAACTTGCAATAGGTAAATACAGAACTTCGAATTGTTAAATTCAAACTAAGATTGCAAATAATAATTTGAAGATCTGAACTTGTAATAGTGAAATACAGAACTTAAAATTGATAGCATTTAATTATTATTGTAAATTATAACTTGAAGATCTGAACTTGTAATAGTGAATTACAGAACTTAGATTTGTTAAATTCAAATTATTATTTCAAATTATAACTTGAAGATCTGAACTAGTAATTGTCAAATACAGAACTTAAAATTGATAGCTTCTAATTATTATTGCAAATTATAACTTGAAGATCTGAACTTGTAATTGTCAAATACAGAACTTAAAATTGATAGCTTCTAATTATTATTTGAAATTATAACTTGAAGATCTGAACTTGTAATTGTCAAATACAGAACTTAAAATTGATAGCTTCTAATTATTATTGCAAATAATAACTTGAAGATCTGTACTTGTAATTGTCAAATACAGAACTTAAAATTGATAGCTTATAATTATAGTTCAAATTATAACTTGAAGATCTGAACTTGTAATAGACAAATACAGAACTTCGAATTGTTAAATACAAATTATTAGTGCAAATTATAACTTGAAGATCTGAACTTGTAATAGGTAAATACAGAACTTCTAATTGTTAAATTCAAACTAACGCCTGTTTGACACGATGCTAAATTTTACATAAAATTTACATGTAAATTTTTATGTAAATTTGCTGATATTTTTGCCACAATTTTATGCAGCTAAAAATAATTTTCTGTTTGCAACGATGCAATTTTTGATGACAAATTTAGCACGCGCGCTTGCGTAAACAAACAGTTTAGGGACATTTGTCAGATATTTTAAGGTCTATTACCTTGGGTTCAATCAGCTGATTTTACGTTTACCTAAACCTAACCTAAAATTATTTTCGAGTTGTGGTGCGTGGTTAATATTTTGTCTTTGTTCTTTTTTTGTGAACAATGTCGGACAGCAGTGATGATGGACTATATGCAGTAGCTGCATCCACATTGTTAGCAACGATGTTAATTTTAAAACAAAGAAAACGAAGAAAGCAAAGAAAACAAAGGTTGTGGGCGAGGGAATGGTTAAGGAGACGAGAGCAAGGCAGGGGAGTGTTACAAATGCTAAATAACGAATTGCTTGTGGAAGATTCATTAGCATATACGAATTTCTTACGCATGACAAGTGGCGTATTTGAAAAATTACTTGGTGCTGTAGAGAAAGATTTCTCACGAGAAAATACACATATGCGTTATAGTGTTTCAGCTCGAAACAGGTAAGATGTTACAAAGTAATATAATATGTACTGTATAATTCTATGTTCTTCTGTATTTTTAGATTACAAGTCACTCTACGATTCCTGGCAACAGGTGAATCCTTTCGCTCCTTGATGTACTCAACGTGCATCCATGAAAGTACAATTTCAAGAATAATTCCCGACGTTTGCCAAGCGATATACAAACATTTGAAGAATGTATATCTGAAGGTACCAAACTCTGTTGAAGAATGGGAAGAGATAGCTGATCGATATTACGAAATGTGGGATTTTCCAAATTGTTTAGAAGCTCTTGATGGACGCCACATTAAATTCAGAGCTCCAAGATCAGCTGGCTCTTATTATTACAATTATAAAGGTGATCACAGCATTGTGTTGTTAGGACTGGCAGATTCGAATTACAAATTCACATACGTAAATGTAGGAGTAAATGGGAGAGTTAGCGATGGTGGTGTCCTACGTGAAAGTTCATTGTCGCAGGCAATTGATAACAACTGTTTAAACTTTCCAAACGCTAAGCCCTTGCCTGGACGTACTGACGCAGTACCATATGTAATAGTTGCCGATGATGCATTCCCATTATCACCAAGAATCATGAAACCATATCCAGAAAGAGGTCTATCTCATGAATGTCGTATATTTAATTATAGACTTTCAAGAGCAAGACGAATTATTGAGAATGCTTTCGGAATCTTGGCTAATCGGTTTCGCATACTACTGAACCCCATTGTATTATCTCCCGAGAAAGTAGAACTGATCACTTTATGTTGCGTAGTTCTACATAACTTTTTGCTAACCGAAAGCAATGCATCAAATTGTGACAGGAGTGTCGATGATGCCATTAATAGTTTACAACAAATTCCACGATCTAGTGGTAACAGAAATAGTTCCGATGCTAGAAAAATTAGGGAGGAATTTAAATTATTTTTCAACAGCACTGGAGCAAGGGACTGGCAAGAAGATCGGGTTGCTAATAATAACATGTAAATGAATAGGAAAACGGATATTGATAATCTCAGCAACATTTATAACAATTTACTTTTTTAGTCTTACCTTTAACTGCTGGGATCAAGTTTTCCTATTGTATTTGGAAACACACCATAGGTTTTCCTTGATTCACAAAATAAGCTTTTAGAAAAATATTTTCTAAATTCTTAATTCGATCAAATGACAGTAGCTTTTTCGAGTTTCCACGTTCGGTTTTTATTAACATCATTCTGATGACAATTGTATTTACTATTGAAAGCTCAAATATATATTTCAATAATTTATAGTTTATTTAACTTTGTTTAATTTGAATTTATTACATTATGATATATCAAAAGTTACTAATCTTACAATTATATAATTAATTTTTTAATTAAAACTGGTTATTATTTCCCAAACAACACAAACCGGTTTTCTGGATATCCACTGGATGTTTTGATAAGGTAAACCTCTATCCAGAGGATAGCATATGTTGGGCTGGTAAATACACTGGATAACTAGTGGACATCCAGGTGTCACAAACTTGTCTATCCATTGTATGTATTGTGTGGATATCTAATGGATGTACTTATTTACGTTCAATAGATATCCCAGACAACGCAAAGCCATCTCCTAGATATCCACTAGCTAGAGGATCTATTCTATGGACATCTAATGGATGTGCTAACATAATGTCCAGAAGATGTGCAATTAAATATATCTAGTGGACGTCCAGGTGTCACAAACTTGGCTATCCAGTGGATGTACTTACATATGTCTAGAAGACATGCAATTAAAGGTATCTAGTGGACGTCCAGGTGTCACAAACTTGGCTATCCAGAGGATGTATTGGTTGGATATCCTATGGATCTACTTACATATGTCCAGAAGACATGTAATTAAAGGTATCTAGTGGACGTTAGTGATGTTAACATCAGTAAAAGTACTTTTTAACCGCCTTCAAAAAAAGAGGATTTTACGATTTATATAATATTTTAATTGTAAATTAAATCAAATTCTTTATTAAAAAAAAATATATAAATAATAAAAATAAATTATTAATTATTAAAACAATTATTTTCCTTTAGTTTCCTTTGCATCGTCCTCTCGGTCGCATTTTTAATGTAGATTTTTATCAACGTTTCACCAGCTTTTAGGTCTTGTATATTTTGAGATATGTTCAGTGCCCCTAAAAAATAATAAACAGTTATAGATATTTTCTAATTTGTTTACAAATTCGAAGATATAAAACATTAACAATTTAAAATATTATTCAAGAAAATAAATTATACATATTATTATTAAATATGCTTTTGTGATAAAATGAATTCAACGCTGTTATCTTCCCAAAAGGAAACAATTATTGTTCAGCTTGCCATTTTATTAATTTTCTTCTTAATCGATTTTTTTTCAATACAAAATCACTGGCTTTCCCTTTTTGGGTTTAATGGTAAAATAACATTTCAACATTGTACCAACATTAAAATATACAAATGATATGATTGGTTGCAGTCGTAATTATTCCGTTGTATACAGAGTTGTCGAAAAGTTGATCGTGAATTCGTATCACTAAACCTTTAAAATAAAAAAATATTTATCTAGATTAAACCATTAAATTACGGAAAATACTTACCAACCATAATAAATAATATATTGATATATATTTTTAGAGATTCGAAAAACACAAATTTTAAAAACATAAATTAATAAAAAACGTGTGATCACTAACCTATTCCTTCTGTAACTGCTACTTGCTGTACGGTGTACAACCGTACTTATACCGTACTTATACCTGATATCGTAAATTGGTGATTGGTTTTAAAGACACCCTCTATATTAATTTTTTTACATAACGCCGAAAAAGTACTTTGTGAACACAAATTAGTTTAATCGACTAGTTCATCGTAAAATTTAAGATAAACCCTGCATTTATATGCATTTTGTAGTAATTTTTTTTCGTTGAATATCTAGTAACAACAGCAATTACCAAACAATCAAATAAAACTTTTTTTTATGACACTCTCACTCGATGGTTGGATCACATACTAAATTTGTAACTATTCACTCCGGTTCTTAAGAAAAACTTGCTACCAATATAAAAAAAATTTGACTAATTTTAATTCGACCAATTGGAATCGCAATTTTGAAAAATTTGAGTGTCCCACATCTGGAGCCGTCCCATATCTGGTACATCTCCCTTATATAAAGACATACTCAAGTATGTCTCGCGGATATCCAGACAAAGCCCGGTGGTGCCTTACAAAAAATAGATGTCTACTAAATGTCCTCTACATACATTCACTAGATATTGTTTAATGTATATCTAATAGATATGCAGATATGGTTTAGGATATACGTACAAGCTTTAGCCATCTATTGGATGCCCACTATCTACGTCTATTGGATGTTGTGCAAAGTTTATCTTGTGGATATACTGTCCGATTTCCACAATATATTTTTCTATTACATCTATTAGATATTGTTCCAAGTATTTCTTGTGGATATCCAGACAAAGCCCGGTGGTGACATTCAAAAAATAGATGTCTACTAAATGTTTTCTCCATACATTCCCTAGATGTTGTCCAACGTATATCTAGTAGATATCCAGAGAAAGTCCTGGATATACATACATTATCTGGACTGGAACTGGATATCCAGTAGATATTGAGTGTTATCTGGGTTACAGTCAATGTATTTATTAAATTAAAAAGTAAATAACAGACTTAATAATAATAAATTTAAAATATAAACATTGATGAGGATAATGATTTCAATTTTCTTAAACCGTCGAACAATAATTTTAGTATATTTTCCTCCACTTCGTTTGCAACGTCTGGATTCATTTGCTGTAGTTTATATGCCACATATTCTCCAAATGCATCATGCCTATTTCGTGGAGCTGCCTGCGGTTTTTTATTTCTTGCTAGCATAATGTCCGACATTAATTTAATAGCATCTGCTGCATCTTCAACAGCTTTATCCGAGTTCTGCTGTTTTCTTTTTTTTCCTGGAATTGGAGATGGACTTGATGTACTTGATTTTTGCGAGGTCTGTGTTGGAAGACCTGCAGGAGATGGACTTTGAACACAGGAAACTGCAGTTAACTCCGACTCAAATTCCAACTGAGTATCATCCGTATAATTGTCTTCCTATAGTATAAAACAGATAATAAGCAAACATCATTAATTGTTTTATTTCATTTATTATATTTACCATATTAATTAGTAGCGAATTATTTAAATCTTCGTTGTTGAAGATAATTTCGGAACCAGAAGTTCCAGCAAGACTGCAGTGTGGAATGGCATCTACGGATGCTCTTGGGACACAATGGTCTAATACAAAACTCATTTGCTCATAATACCAAATAGTTGGTACATATTGTCATGTTTCAATTAACAGACCCCGTAATTAAGATTCTACATTTAAAAAAACAAATAAAGTTTAAACTTTTCTTAATTAAATTTTGCTTTGGAAACTCAGGATTACTTTTGATTGTTTTATGATAATAATTTGTTTAGTTTCACATATTGTTTGAGTTTTATTAATAACGGAAGGCACGGTTAATAGTTTGTTTTGCAACTTTTCTTCAGAATTTTAAAATTTAAAGGATGTTTTTGGTCCACGATCTTTAAATGAAAAGATAAACGCCAAATTTATCAAAGCGCCATGGTTTTATATTTTTTTTGTTAAATATTTTTAATCAAAATTAAAACATAATTAGTGGATTAACAATAAGTGGATACGTGTAATAATTTAAATAAGTGCGCCGCGCCGACTCAATCATCGTTTTCCACCACTTCAGAATTCTAAACGAAATTTTTGCTTAACAACAATTAATGGAGGGAGAATGGTTTTTAAAAATAACTCATTCTGGGTAAAACCGTCAACCAGTCAAGTTCGGAAATTTTAAAGCCCAGGGTCAAAAATTTAAGTTTTAATTTAATTGCAACTGACAAATGCAATTGAGTCATTTTACTTACCTGAAGACTGAAAATTCAGAGTAAGGGTGTTTGTACTATTTCGTTAAATCAAGAATTGAATCCACACTTGACCAGCTTTATGACCATCAAATAACCTAGCAGGTGTGCCAACACATTATTGGAAAAGCAGTAGCAAATCACAACAGATGAGCAGAATAAACAACAGCAAATTTTATGAAGACATCAAAAACGAATAGGGTGAGAACAATTTTAAAAGCGCAAAACAATTAATTTTACGACCAGTGACCACGATAAAATTGATTATTTGATTTTGTATTATTTTGCCATCCAATTTGAAAATTAAGCTAGAAAGTTGGAATATTTACTTATAAATGCGTTTAATTTGCAAATTTGGTGATCTTTGTTTTATTTGGCAAACCGATGTTATGCGGTTTTAGATCAAAAACATCACAATTTTTACATCAATTTATAAACAACAACTTAATCAAACTGTGCCTTCTTTTGTAACATTTAAAATTTAGTATTCTGTGTGATTAAAATTACATTCGACATTTATAACTTGCTTAATTTTTTCATCATAAAATTTATCTTAAGGATCGCAAGCTTTATTTACAGAGATGGGTGTTCCAAAAGTAACAATTTAAGTTTTCTTTGTATAAGTTAACTTTTACACTTTTGAGCATCGCAATATATCTGTAAATCAATTTTAAATAATACTGCAAAAACTACAAAGTAATAAGTAGTATTTATAACTTACATCGTCATCTGCAGCACCGCTATGAATCGATTTTTGCTGCTTGCGGTGCTCAGTTAGGAAGTTGGTTTTTAAACCGTGGAACTTGGTTTTCACGTCATTGATCGTTACATTTGGTTTCACCAAAATTAACGATTGTTGAATAGCCTTTGATGCCTTTGTACGGCTGTGTTTATTTTTGTATTCTTTCGTTTTTACCGCATACAAACATGGATGTTTTTTAAATTCTTCAATTAAATACGTTACCTGTTCGCGAGACCAAGACATGTTTATTTGTTATTATTAATGAGAAATTGTAAACTTGTTCAACTTTTAAACTATGTCATGTCTATGTATAATGCTAACATAATTGTTAAACAATTTCAAACATGTGTAAAACATAGCAGGGCAGCCTGCAGCATTAAAACCGTATAAGCCGCCACTGATCTGTTACTCGAATAATTTTCAACCCCCCCACCCCTCAAACCCAGCATAGTTTACACTCCTACAAAGGACTCCCCTCTGAATGCCATACACATCAATACCCCTCCCGAGAAACCCTGTATACCAAAAAGTTTCATAATCTTTCGGAAACTCGCCTCCTCTGAGGAGGATCCAGTATAAGACCTTCAAAACAGTTAGAAAATTCACGACAAATTAATGACCTATGGTGTGTGGTGTTCAAAAGTGTCCGTCTATGGGCACCTATTGTGCGTAAACTTCAACTGGGAGGACTCCAGACGGGAAAATGTCTACCGCGCAGATTTACGCGCACTTTTAGTTCCAATTTAGAACATGTTTTAAATTTTTTACATGAAAATTTAGCACAAAATTTGCTGACAAATTTGCTGTATGCAATGGCGCTAAAAATTTTCTTGAAAATTTACATGTAAATTTTATGTAAAATTTAGCATCGTGTCAAACAGGCTTAAGATTGCAAATTATAACTTGAAAATCTGAACTTGTAATTGCCAAATACAGAACTTAAAATTGATAGCTTCTAATTATTATTGCAAATTATAACTTGTAGATCTGAACTTGTAATTGTCAAATACAGAACTTCTAATTGTTAAATACAAATTATTAGTGCAAATTATAACTTGAAGATCTGAACTTGTAATAGGTAAATACAGAACTTCGAATTGTTAAATTCAAACTAAGATTGCAAATAATAATTTGAAGATCTGAACTTGTAATAGTCAAATACAGAACTTAAAATTGATAGCTTCTAATTATTATTGTAAATTATAACTTGAAGATCTGAACTTGTAATAGTGAATTACAGAACTTAGATATGTTAAATTCAAATTATTATTTCAAATTATAACTTGAAGATCTGAACTAGTAATTGTCAAATACAGAACTTAAAATTGATAGCTTCTAATTATTATTGCAAATTATAACTTGAAGATCTGAACTTGTAATTGTCAAATACAGAACTTAAAATTGATAGCTTCTAATTATTATTGCAAATTATAACTAGAAGATCTGCACTTGTAATTGTCAAATACAGAACTTAAAATTGATAGCTTCAAATTATTATTGTAAATTATAACTTGAAGATCTGAACTTGTAATTGTCAAATACAGAACTTAAAATTGATAGCTTATAATTATAGTTCAAATTATAACTTGAAGATCTGAACTAGTAATAGTCAAATACAGAACTTCGAATTGTTAAATACAAATTATTAGTGCAAATTATAACTTGAAGATCTGAACTTGTAATAGGTAAATACAGAACTTCTAATTGTTAAATTCAAACTAAGATTGCAAATAATAATTTGAAGATCTGAACTTGTAATAGTCAAATACAGAACTTCTAATTGTTAAATACAAATTATTAGTGCAAATTATAACTTGAAGATCTGAACTAGTAATTGTCAAATACAAAACTTAAAATTGATAGCTTCTAATTATTATTGTAAATTATAACTTGAAGATCTGAACTTGTAATTGTCAAATACAGAACTTAAAATTGATAGCTTCCAATTATTATTTTAATTATAACTTGAAGATCAGAACTTGTAATTGTCAAATACAGAACTTAAAATTGATAGCTTCTAATTATTATTGCAAATTATAACTTGAAGTTCTGAACTTGTAATTTTCAAATACAGAACTTACAATTGATAGCTTCTAATTATTATTGCAAATTATAATTTGAAGATGTGAACTTGTAATAGACAAATACGCAACTTAGCATTGTTAAATACAAATTATGATTGCAAATTAAAACTTGAAGATCTGAACTAGTAATTGTCAAATACAGAACTTAAAATTGATAGCTTATAATTATAATTCAAATTATAACTTGAAGATCTGAACTTGTAATAGTGAATTACAGAACTTAGATTTGTTAAATTCAAATTAATATTTCAAATTATAACTTGAAGATCTGAACTAGTAATTGTCAAATACAGACCTTAAAATTGATAACTTCTAATTATTATTGCAAATTATAACTTGAAGATCTGAACTTGTAATTGTCAAATACAGAACTTAAAATTGATAGCTTCTAATTATTATTGTAAATTATAACTTGAAGATCTGAACTTGTAATTGTCAAATACAGAACTTAAAATTGACAGCTTCTAATTATTATTGCAACTAATAACTTGAAGATCTGAACTTGTAATTGTCAAATACAGAACTTAAAATTGATAGCTTCAAATTATTATTGCAAATTATAATTTGAAGATCTGAACTTGTAATAGACAAATACGCAACTTAGCATTGTTAAATACAAATTGTGATTGCAAATTATAACTTGAACATCTGAACCTGTAATAGGTAAATACAGAACTTCGAATTGTTAAATTCAAACTAAGATTGCAAATAATAATTCGAAGATCTGAACTTGTAATAGTCAAATACAGAACTTCTAATTGTTAAATACAAATTATTAGTGCAAATTATAACTTGAAGATCTGAACTAGTAATTGTCAAATACAGAACTTAAAATTGATAGCTTCTAATTATTATTGCAAATTATAACTTGAAGATCTGAACTTGTAATTGTCAAATACAGAACTTAAAATTGATAGCTTCTAATTATTATTTCAAATTATAACTTGAAGATCTGAACTTGTAATTGTCAAATACAGAACTACTAATTGTTAAATACAAATTATTAGTGCAAATTATAACTTGAAGATCTTAACTTGTAATTGTCAAATACAGAACTTAAAATTGATAGCTTCTAATTATTATTGTAAATTATAACTTGAAGATCTGAACTTGTAATAGTGAATTACAGAACTTAGATTTGTTAAATTCAAATTATTATTTCAAATTATAACTTGAAGATCTGAACTAGTAATTGTCAAATACAGAACTTAAAATTGATAGCTTCTAACTTAGAATATAAAATAGGAAGGAAGTAGCAAATGGACTATAACACATGCATCGAGTACGAGTCAAAAGTCGTGGGTAGAAACTCCGCCCATTGCACCACGTTTGTAATCGGTGACCTATATTTTTAAATTTTAAAGTTGAATTATGGTGAGTTGCAGTGTTTGTGGGACCTCTAGGATTAAAAAAACTATTAATTGTGGTATAACTTGGCACAAGTAAGTACTTAGAGTTATTTAACTAATTTTATAACAAAAACATTAATTTGTGAGGTTACTGACCATAATCTGCTTGAATCATTGGCGTACATATTACGAAGTAATCCTATATAATTATTTACATTAAACGCCGCTTTTATAATTTATATTACCAAAAATTTAGATGAGAAAGGCTATTTAGTTGAAAAATATCAAAATTCCGGAATATTGGTCTCCAACTCGATCGTCAAGCATGTGTTCAAAACACTTTAGTGACTATGCTACGCCCCTGGCAATTATATTAACCGGCCTCCATAGGATACCACGTTGACTCGGCCTTGATATGCATACCTTCCTTCCTTCCTATTTTATATTCTAAGGCTTCTAATTATTATTGCAAATTATAACTTGAAGATCTGAACTTGTAATTGTCAAATACAGAACTTAAAATTGATAGCTTCTAATTATTATTGTAAATTATAACTTGAAGATCTGAACTTGTAATTGTCAAATACAGAACTTAAAATTGATAGCTTCTAATTATTATTGCAAATAATAACTTGAAGATCTGAACTTGTAATTGTCAAATGCAGAACTTAAAATTGATAGCTTCTAATTATTATTGCAAATAATAATTTGAAGATCTGTACTTGTAATTGTCAAATACAGAACTTAAAATTGATAGCTTATAATAATAATTCAAATTATAACTTGAAGATCTGAACTTGTAATAGTCAAATACAGAACTTCGAATTGTTAAATACAAATTATTAGTGCAAATTATAACTTGAAGATCTGAACTGGTAATAGGTAAATACAGAACTTCGAATTGTTAAATTCAACCTAAGATTAAAAAAAATATGTCAATTTGACATAGACGTGTTTCTCTGCAGCTCGCTAATATTTTGATATTTAGGCCTGAATAATACTTATATCAAAAAAAAAAGTTTTACATAATATTGTTATTAAAAGTTTCTCTTTGGGTACTTATTTTGTATGTAATAATTTTCGCTACAAATATCGCAAAATTTAAGAAAATGTTGAGTGATCACAATTGAAGATGACGAGTCAACCTAATACATGCAAATTATTCAACTGCTGTTCAATGTCCACATTGTCCTTTTTTAAAATTCTTAAAAGGCAATCACGGTTTAAATATTCACATATCTAAGTGTCATCGCGATGTACTTCGGCCATCTTCGCAGAAAAATCAGTCTTGTGTGCAACAACCATATGATCAAACACTTCCTCAAATCAAAAATTTTCAAGAGAAGTTACAAGAATTTAAAAGAAATATTGCAGTTTTGAGGAGAATTCCCCGTAGTGCACGAGTTCCGGTAGCCCGTAAGCTAACAGAGGTTGTTAAAAGATGCACATCAGAAAACAATCAGGAAGTATGGGAAGATCTTTTTACATTTTCTTACAGTTATTTACATGTAAACGAAATTACCAAGGGGAAAAAGAAAAAATCACTAGCAGAACAAATTAAAGAAAATATTCAAAATTCAAAAGACCCAAATCATTCAACTTATTCGAAAAGAACTATGTCCAGTTTAACAAAAAGCGTGGAAAACAAAATATCAGATGGTGACGTTAGAGGAGCTATCCGCTTACTTTCCTCAGATGATACCTTGGCTCCTGATAATACAGAAACACTCGCAGAGTTACAAGCCAAGCATCCAATTCCTTCACGTGATCTACAATTTCCTGATCCACCTTTACTTTCAGATTCTTGTCTTATAGTAACAGAAAGTCAAGTTTACCATGCAATAAACTCCTTTCCAAATGGGAGTGCTGGAGGTATGGACGGCCTGGACGACCACAACATTTAAAAGATATGATATCTAAACCTACAGGAGAGACTGGTCAATCCCTGCTTTGTGAGATCACAAGATTGTCCAATTTAATGTTGACTGGTGGTGTTTTTCAACTTTTCTTAAAATTTTATATGGCGCTTCTGTCACAGCACTAAAAAAAAAGATGGAGGAATTCGACCCATCGCAGTGGGATCAACTTTTAGAAGACTTGTGTCAAAATTATGTTGTAGTAATATATCAGAAACTCTTGGCACTTCTTTCCGTCCAACTCAATTAGGTTTTGGTACAAAAGGTGGCTGTGAAGCCGCGGTTCATTTTTTAAGAACCTACTTGGAAAACCGTCACGAATTTCAGGTTCTTTTAAAGGTTGACGTAAAAAATGCTTTTAACAGCCTAGAAAGGGACTTTATGCTATCTGCAGTGAAAACAGAGATTCCTAATATATATCCTTATTTATGGCAAGCCTATTTTGAACCTTCTACACTTTTCTACAACGATAATACTTTTTCTTCGTGCGTAGGGGTTCAACAAGGCGATCCTTTAGGACCTCCAATTTTTAGTTTGACAATAGATAAACTTATAAAATCTTTGACATCAGAGTTTAATACTTGGTATTTAGATGACGGGGCTTTGGCCGGTAAGGCGGTTACTGTATTAGACGATTTACAAAAATTGATCATTGGTTTTAATAAGTTAGGATTAGTTTTAAATTTTGATAAATGTGAAATTTTTATAAATGAAAATTTTTCTCCGGAAAGAAAACAAAATATTATAAATGATTTCGAAAAAATAAGCCCAAATTTAAAAATTTTAAGTAGTGAAAATTTAATTCTTCTCGGAGCCCCAATTAAAGATGAAGCTGTTATTCCACTGTTAGATTTGAAAAAACAAAATATTTCAAAATTTTCGGATCGTTTAAAAGAGATTAACCCCCACATGTCTTTATTTATTTTAAAGAACTGTGGTTTTATTCCAAAATTAATGTATATTTTACGCACAAGTCCAATTTGGAAACATACACTTTTAATATCCTCTATAGATCTTTTAATGAAAACCCATTTAGAAAAGTTATTAAACATTAAATTTGAAGACCCTTCTTTCCGACAAGCTACTCTACAAGTACGTTTGGGTGGTTTGGGTGTGAGACAAACCGCAGACGTGGCTCTCCCAGCATTTATTTCCTCTATATATAGTACTGAGACCTTAATTTCTTCTATACTTAGTCTTTCCTTACCGGTTTTTGAGGTCTCACATTTAAAAGAAGCAGTTTTGACCTGGCAGATGATATGTCCCTCTGAAATTTTACCTTCTTTAAGTTTTTCTCAATCCAAATGGGATCTTCCAATTTCAAAACAAATTTTTTCAAATTTATTAATTAATGCGACAGACATTGACCGGGCACGCATTTTAGCTGTTTCGGAAAAGGAATCCGGTGCTTGGCTAGAAGCATATCCATCATCGCATTTAGGTACACTTCTAGACAAAGATTCCCTTAGAATTTGTGTAAGCCTTAGAGTTGGAGCTAAGATGTGTCAAGACCACACTTGTGTATGTGGTAAATTAGTCGATAGTTTTGGCTACCACGGTCTCTCGTGTTCGCAAAGCGCTGGCAGGCTATCAAGACCCGCCACTCTAAACGATATAATTAGACGTTCTCTTGCCACCTCGAATTTTCCCAGTATTTTAGAACCTCTTGGGATTTCACGTGATGACGGAAAAAGACCTGACGGAATGACACTCGTACCGTGGCAACAAGGGCGAGCTTTGGTATGGGACGCTACATGCATAGACACCATGGCTCCAAGTCATGTGTATTGTTATGATATAAAACCAAACTTTTTGAATGCCTCGTCTAGCTCTATAGTCGGAGAAGCAAAAGAAAGTCTCATGAGTCGGTTCAATAGCAGGACTTCAAAATATAAAAACCTATTAATAAATTTTTTTTTATTCAATTTTTGGCTTTATATGCAACAAATTTTGCATCTGTCAAGTTGTAAGGGTGTAGATATGTAGGCATCAGAAATTGAAATTATATTTACTAAATGAAAAAAAAACCTTAATTTCGATTTCATCTGCCGCATGAATAAAATGTGAACAAAATTTTATTACAAAATATGAAAATTATGTCTATTATGTTTTTTATTCCATAACACGATTCACTTTTAATGAATTTATGGCGCTGAACTGACCTTCTTTCTGTAGCGATTATCGTCCAGGTTTAATCCTCGTAAGGCGCTAACACACGTTTTCGAACAGCAGCATGGACGGATTTCCAGAAAATATTCACATTTCCTTGCGGCAACACACGTCTTTAACAGCATGGACGGACTTCCAGAAAATATTCACATTTACTTGCGGCAACACACGTCTTTAACAGCATGGACGGACTTCCAGAAAATATTCACATTTACTTGCGGCAATACACGTCTTTAATAGCATGGACGGACTTCCAGAAAATATTCCCATCTATCGTACCAGAACGATGAGCCAAAAAAAAATAATGCCACGCACAAAAATCCAAATTTTTCTCCTCTCTCTATTTTCGACCCTGCGTCCATCCGTTCGCCGCCATGCGAATTCCCCCACCTCCTTCCAACTTTCCAAAACCAAAAATTTTCTTATCCGACGCATATACCGGCACGTTGTCAATTCTTATATACCCTCACTAACATCCATTCACTTTTCATAAAATTAATTGTGTTTAAAGTAGTGTTAGAAGTGATACAAATTTTTACCTGACAGCCATAAAATTGAATAACCAACCATCGGTTTGCGGGACATGAACAAACCTCTCTTAACAAAAACAAAATTGAAATTCTGCTATTGGGCCAAATCCAAGACTTTGAGCAAGCAAAAAAACATAAAAATTTTAGCACATGACAACGCCCCCACGAGCGTATGCAATTTTTAGACGCAAAGCACGAATAAAAATTTGGATACGCTTAAAATCATGTGCAAATTAACTGAGTGAAATTAAAATCAAGCACTTCTACATAAAATTAAACTTAAAGGCTCGCAAAAAAAAATCATATTCTAATAATAAAAGTAAAATAAAATATCAAAATCAAAACGACAACTCTCCTTTCAAGCATGGTCTAAACGTGAATATTCTGTTCCTGTAGACTCACTAAATAAATTAATAAACTATTATTTAAATTAAAAAAAATTAAATCAAGATTCTAATAAATAAATTTCAGATTAAATTCCATTCAAATACAAACAAACGAAAATAAAACACTCTAGCCAAATCATCTGTATCATTTTTACATTCAATACAAGTCATATTGAGCCTCTTCATCTTCGGGTATATCATATGACTGGTTTTCATCGTCATACGCATAAATTAAGTCAAGGTGAAATCTTCCTCGAATATTGTTCGTTATCGGATTCTTCAGTTGGTAAGTGGATTCACTAATAATTTTATCTACCACATATGGGCCTTCGTAAGGTAATTGTAATTTTAGACATTGGTTTGCTGGTCTTTTACCAACTCTTAAACTTTTTATTATTACCATATCCCCGACATTAAAATTGCATCTCTTCTTAATTTTTAGATTCATTTTCCTAACGTACCGTTCATTTCTTTTTTTTAACTTTTCTCTTACTTTATGAAGAACCGTAATAAAATCATTTTCTTCCTGTTGAAATATCCATGGGCGTTCAGGGTGTAGTCCTGTCATAATGAAATAAGGTGATTCTTCCGTCACCGTGCTAGGCGTATGATTTATGAACTTTTCTACCAACGGCACGTATTTGTTCCACGCCGTTTGATCCTGATGGGTTAATAAACGTAGCAGTTTCGTAGCCTCTTGTACGTAGCGTTCACTCATATTACCTTGTGGGTGTCTAATCGAACAGAAAGCCATTTTTATTCCTTGATTAATCCAATGATCTCTAAATTTATTGTTCTGGAAGTACGTTGCATTATCTGCTAATATGGTCTCAGGCTTAATGATATTTTTGCAGAAGTCTTCAAGCATTTTTATGGATGTATCAGTATTACAAGCTTTAGTTGGGTACAGCTTTACAAACTTGCTAAAAGCATCTACGACTACCAGGATGTTTTTACAATTATAGGTGCTAGGAATAAGATTTCCGATATAGTCGATCGCAATGAGTTGTCCCGGTCTTTCTACTTCGACGCTCTTAACTAAATTTTTGTTATGATAGTTTTTAAATTTTCCCAAAACACATAAGTTACATTTGTTTATCATACGTTTTATAATTTTAGTATCCTTTTTCGCGTAATAGTTCTCCCTAAACAGAAGCCACGTTTTTCGCATACCCATATGACCAAATTTTAAATGCAATTCACGACTAACTTCAATGGTTGTATTTTCATCCAACACGTACAATTCTAAACCCCTAATCATCTTAACAATGAATCCATTCAACATTTTGTATGATTTCATAACCTTATCATCATTTTGTAACAATTTCTCCTTCAGATTTTCGAAACACGGATGTGACTGTGCCTCTCGTACCTTATCCTCCGTAAACGGGATTTCGTTAGTATGCAATCGATTTAAAGCTATTAAGATGTCTTTTGTATCGTATGCCGGTGAATTTTTCCTACTCAACGCATCCGCAATAAAATTTTTGGAGCCACTTATGTGCTTAATTTCAAAACTAAAATCTTGAATTAATAACGCCCAACGATAGATTCTATTATTGGTGAACTTATTTCGCATTAAAAATGTTAGGGCAATATGATCTGTGTGGATTTCAAATTTATTACCGATAAGATAAAACTTTAATTTATTTAACGCGTAGACAATAGCCAACATCTCTTTTTCCGTTGTGGTGTAATTCAGTTCGGATTTTTTTAAAGTTCTCGAGACAAAACTAACAGGTATTTCGATATCACCATGAATTTGCATAAGTGCTGCCGCAATTGCATGTCCGGATGCATCAGTTTTCAATATAAACTTTTTATTAAAATCTGGATGTATTAGTGACATATTTTTGTATAACGCCTCCTTAGCCTGCATAAAGGACAGTTCTTTATCAGGACCCCATTTCCATTTCACATTTTTTTTTAATAATTCTATAAGGGGCAAGACTATTTGTGAATATTTGGGGATGAATTTTTTGTAATAATTCATTAACCCTAAGAATCCCCTGAGAGTTCTTAAATTACATGGTCGCGGATACGTTTTTATGTCACTTAACCGCTTATTATCAATTTTTATGCCCCGATTTGATATTGTGTAACCTAGGTAAGTTACACTATCTTTAAAGAATTCGCATTTTTCAATATTTAATTTTAGACCAGCATCGTTCAATGCCTCCAAAATTGTTTTTAAATGCCTTTCATGTACTTCCTCATTTTCGCTAAATATGATAATGTCATCAATGTAATGACCGCAAAAATCACTGTATTTATTAAGAATTCCTTGCATTGCACTCACCAAACCGCTGGATGATGACGACAGACCAAAAGGGACTACGTTGAAAACGTAGGTCGCTCCGTTAACTGAAAAACCCGTATACTTTTGAGAACTCTCATCAAGTTTAATAAGCCAAAATGAATTTTTAAGGTCTAATTTAGTGAATATTTGTTTGTTACCTAATTTGGCTAAAAGTGAATCAATATGCTCTGGCATTTCATATTGCCGCATCGAAATGGCGTTTAAATTTCTTGCATCTAAACAAAGTCTAATGGATCCGTCTCGCTTCTTAACTACTACTAAGGGATTTAAATATGACGTAGAAGATTTTCTGATTATACCATCCTTGAGCATTTTATTAATTTCTTCCCACACTTGTTCTTTATAGGCGTGGGGAATGGGATACGTTCTACATTTAAAGTTTTTATCCTCCACTACATGAAGTTTATGAACATAATCTTTAGCTACACTGGCTTGATCGTTAACCAAGTTTTCATTTTCTTCTAATAACCTTACAACAATATTGATGAAATCATCATTACAATCTACAAACCTACCTCTCCAGCGCTTTTCTACTCTATTTTTAATAGGTAAATCAACAACCGATTCAGTACACTGAAAATTTCCTAACTCCCTATCCTTATCAAAAATAATATTATTAACAATTCTACTGTTTTCCGTTATTTCCTGATCTATACCTTTTTTCGGCCCAAAGATAGTATCTATCCATTTTGTTTGTTGTTGTTCAATTATAATTAATTTATTAGAAGAATCTATTACCATACCAAACCTCTGTATTATATTCATGCCCAAAATAGTTTTAATATTTAAACCCTGTGTAATGAGAATATTCTCGCGGATTACCTTTTCCCCAATTTTTATGGTAGCCATTAAATTTTTATTCACTGTTGTAAACCTTTTGTTGTTCGCCGTAACTAAATTCATCACCTTTGTTTTTATAATGTGATCCCTAAACTTATGATGATTCCTCTCAACTATACCCTGGTCTATCAACGATAGCTCAGCTCCCGTATCAATTAAACACATAACATTTACATCATTTATACAAGCATTAACGAAAGGTAAAGAGTTCATATTTTCGTATTCAGTGTGTTTAATATTTTCATCGGTGAGAAATTCGCGAGGGTGTTGATACGAATTTATACCGATGCCATTTGGCCTGTCGCTTATAAAAAATTTGAAGTGCTCGACATTTCGGTCGCCACTTCTCGAGATGGTTGTACAGTTACATTATTTACATTCACATCACGATTATCTGTTCTTACCCGATTTATGTTTGTTCGCGTATTATCATTTTGATTTCGCTCAGCCTCTTGGTTGATAGGGCGATTATACTGGGGCCTAAAATCATACTGGCTGTATCGGCGGTTGGTTCTATCGCGGTCCCCGTTTTCATAATTATTACGCCTCTCTTCCCCTCGACGTTCAAAATTTCGAGTTTGTTCGTATGGGTAGTTGTTTCTTTGACCTGAATATGAATGATCATTTCGCGAGTGGTTAGTGAAATTATTATCCCTCGTGTTATTGAACCTAGCATTACCCCTAGCATAATTTGACCTATTTCGATTTTCATTAGAATAATTCCGTTCGTAATATTCACGATTGGGGTATTCCGGATAATTAGTAAAGCGTCTATGATAATCATTCGTTTGGTTTCGCGTTCCTTGATCTTCTAAATAGTTACTGTCAAAACGCCGTAACAACGCTGTAAATTCACCTATCGTACACACATTTTCTATCGTAACCCGATTGATAATTTCTCGATTATAATGCCTAGCGAGATATCTTATGATGTCCTTTTCCGCAAAAGGTGGCTCGAGCTGTCGAACAGAATTAATTATTTTCTCCGCATAGTCATTTCGATTACCTATACCCGCGTATTTTCCTACCATCAACTCATTGCGTACCCTTTCTTGGGCTTGATCATCCCAGTACCGCAATAAAAACAGGCGAGAAAACTCCTCGAAACATTCAAATTGATCTTGGATTATTCCAAACCATTCCTTGGAACTGCCACGCATCATGGATCCTATAATGTTCTTCAATTGATCTGAATTTGTGATAGCGTCTGTTAATCTGCGTAAATGTTTTATAAATTGCATCGGATTTAAACCACCTTGGCCATAAAATTTTAATTTCGCATCCGAATTGTGTTGCCAGCAAAGATCATGAAATAAAGATCTATTGGACGAAGCATTGTAATCTAAATTAAATGTTTGATTGTTTTTTATATTAGACCATTCCTTTTTTGCCTCCACCAAATTATTTTGAACCTCATTTATAATTTTGTTCTGGTAACTTAATCTCAAATCTACCTTTTGTTCCATGTTATCTATTTTATTTTTAATTACCGCGTTAATTTTAGTTAATTGTTCTACATTATTTCTTTTGTTCTCTTCGTTTATTTCAATTATCTCCCCAATTTTTGGATTTATAGTCATATTCATGATTTCCTCGGTGATTTCATGTTTAGCTTTTTTATATTTCTCATTTATTTGTTCCATAGTCGGGATAGTTTTTGTTATATCGCGCATTTTAGCCTCAATTTTACTCATCTTTTCATCCGTGGCTATAAATTTTCTATCGAATTTATCGGTTTCTCTATCTAATTTGTTATTCAAACTTTTAATCAGGTCAATAACTTCCTTTTGTTTCTCTTCAACTTGTTCGTTAATTTTAATCGTCTGCTGATTAATTTGTAAATTTATATGTCGTAGCATTTTCGTTATTGATAGTTGTTCGTCCATATCAATTTCTGTACCCCGTCGTGTACTTGCGTAAATAGGAGACTCAAACTGTGGACCACTTTCCTCCACGTTTTCTATAAACTCTTGCTCCATTTCTTCCTTTTCTCTTTTATCATCCTCTATTTCGTTTTGTTTTTCCATTTTGTTTGTTGCAATTTGATTAGCCCTTAATCTTACTTATTTTTATTTCCGATAGCAAGAAAGAAAATTTATGCGTTTAATTCCGATATGATTTTTAAGTTATCAAAATGCAAATGTAAAATTTTTGAAAAATTTAATTCTATGTAAAATGCCTAACTATAACTCAAATCAAAGTCTAATTTCTAGAGCTACTGAATTGCCCCACGTTGGGCGCCAAAAAAAGTTGTTATGATATAAAACCAAACTTTTTGAATGCCTCGTCTAGCTCTATAGTCGGAGAAGCAAAAGAAAGTCTCATGAGTCGGTTCAATAGCAGGACTTCAAAATATAAAAACCTATTAATAAATTTTTTTTTTATTCAATTTTTGGCTTTATATGCAACAAATTTTGCATCTGTCAAGTTGTAAGGGTGTAGATATGTAGGCATCAGAAATTGAAATTATATTTACTAAATGAAAAAAAAACCTTAATTTCGATTTCATCTGCCGCATGAATAAAATGTGAACAAAATTTTATTACAAAATATGAAAATTATGTCTATTATGTTTTTTATTCCATAACACGATTCACTTTTAATGAATTTATGGCGCTGAACTGACCTTCTTTCTGTAGCGATTATCGTCCAGGTTTAATCCTCGTAAGGCGCTAACACACGTTTTCGAACAGCAGCATGGACGGATTTCCAGAAAATATTCACATTTCCTTGCGGCAACACACGTCTTTAACAGCATGGACGGACTTCCAGAAAATATTCACATTTACTTGCGGCAACACACGTCTTTAACAGCATGGACGGACTTCCAGAAAATATTCACATTTACTTGCGGCAATACACGTCTTTAATAGCATGGACGGACTTCCAGAAAATATTCCCATCTATCGTACCAGAACGATGAGCCAAAAAAAAATAATGCCACGCACAAAAATCCAAATTTTTCTCCTCTCTCTATTTTCGACCCTGCGTCCATCCGTTCGCCGCCATGCGAATTCCCCCACCTCCTTCCAACTTTCCAAAACCAAAAATTTTCTTATCCGACGCATATACCGGCACGTTGTCAATTCTTATATACCCTCACTAACATCCATTCACTTTTCATAAAATTAATTGTGTTTAAAGTAGTGTTAGAAGTGATACAAATTTTTACCTGACAGCCATAAAATTGAATAACCAACCATCGGTTTGCGGGACATGAACAAACCTCTCTTAACAAAAACAAAATTGAAATTCTGCTATTGGGCCAAATCCAAGACTTTGAGCAAGCAAAAAAACATAAAAATTTTAGCACATGACAGTATATTTCAAGTCAGATGGCAGGTTCGGCAGCGGCAAAAGCTGAAAATTTGAAACGTGCAAAATATGGCACGTTTCAAGAAAATTACCATTTTTCAGCATTTGCTGTTGAGACTTTTGGACCATGGAGTACTGATGCAAAGGATTTGGTCACTAAAATCGGTCGACTTTTAATTGATGCATCGGGTGACAGCCGTGCAAAAAGTTTCTTGGGGCAAAGAATTAGTTTGTGCATCCAACGAGGTAATGCTGCCTCGGTGCTCGGTACGATGCCTAACAATAATTTTTTAAATGATATTGAATATTTTACAATGTAAATATTACTTAGGTACTCATATAATATAATACAATTAAATTATAAAACCTAAGATTGCAAATAATAATTTGAAGATCTGAACTTGTAATAGTCAAATACAGAACTTAAAATTGATAGCTTCTAATTATTATTGCAAATTATAACTTGAAGATCTGAACTTGTAATTGTCAAATACAGAACCTAAAATTGATAGCTTCTAATTATTATTGTAAATTATAACTTGAAGATCTGAACTAGTAATTGTCAAATACAGAACTTAAAATTGATAGCTTCTGATTATTATTGCAAATTATAACTTGAACATCTGAACTTGTAATTGTCAAATACAGAACTTAAAATTGATAGCTTCTAATTATTATTTCAAATTATAACTTGAAGATCTGAACTTGTAATTGTCAAATACAGAACTTAAAATTGATAGCTTCTAATTATTATTGCAAATAATAACTTGAAGATCTGTACTTGTAATTGTCAAATACAGAACTTAAAATTGATAGCTTATAATTATAGTTCAAATTATAACTTGAAGATCTGAACTTGTAATAGTCAAATACAGAACTTCGAATTGTTAATTACAAATTATTAGTGCAAATTATAACTTGAAGATCTGAACTTGCAAATAGGTAAATACAGAACTTCGAATTGTTAAATTCAAACTAAGATTGCAAATAATAATTTGAAGATCTGAACTTGTAATAGTCAAATACAGAACTTAAAATTGATAGCTTCTAATTATTATTGTAAATTATAACTTGAAGATCTGAACTTGTAATAGTGAATTACAGAACTTAGATTTGTTAAATTCAAATTATTATTTCAAATTATAACTTGAAGATCTGAACTAGTAATTGTCAAATACAGAACTTAAAATTGATAGCTTCTAATTATTATTGCAAATTATAACTTGAAGATCTGAACTTGTAATTGTCAATTACAGAACTTAAAATTGATAGCTTCTAATTATTATTTCAAATTATAACTTGAAGATCAGAACTAGTAATTGTCAAATACAGAACTTAAAATTGATAGCTTATAATTATAATTCAAATTATAACTTGAAGATCTGAACTTGTAATAGTGAATTACAGAACTTAGATTTGTTAAATTCAAATTATTATTTCAAATTATAACTTGAAGATCTGCACTAGTAATTGTCAAATACAGACCTTAAAATTGATAACTTCTAATTATTATTGCAAATTATAACTTGAAGATCTGAACTTGTAATTGTCAAATACAGAACTTAAAATTGATAGCTTCTAATTATTATTTTAATTATAACTTGAAGATCTGAACTTGTAATTGTCAAATACAGAACTTAAAATTGATAGCTTCTAATTATTATTGCAACTAATAACTTGAAGATCTGAACTTGTAATTGTCAAATACAGAACTTAAAATTGATAGCTTCTAATTATTATTGCAAATTATAATTTGATGATCTGAACTTGTAATAGACAAATACGCAACTTAGCATTGTTAAATACAAATTGTGATTGCAAATTATAACTTGAACATCTGAACCTGTAATTGTCAAATTCAGAACTTAAAATTGATAGCTTCTAATTATTATTGTAAATTATAACTTGAAGATCTGAACTTGTAATTGTCAAATACAGAACTTAAAATTGATAGCTTCTAATTATTATTGCAACTAATAACTTGAAGATCTGAACTTGTAATTGTCAAATACAGAACTTAAAATTGATAGCTTCTAATTATTATTGCAAATTATAACTTGAAGATCTGAACTAGTAATTGTCAAATACAGAACTTCTAATTGTTAAATACAAATTATTAGTGCAAATTATAACTAGAAGATCTGCACTAGTAATTGTCAAATACAGAACTTAAAATTGATAGCTTCTAATTATTATTGTAAATTATAACTTGAAGATCTGAACTTGTAATTGTCAAATACAGAACTTAAAATTGATAGCTTCCAATTATTATTGCAAATAATAACTTGAAGATCTGAACTTGTAATTGTCAAATACAGAACTTAAAATTGATAGCTTCTAATTATTATTGCAAATTATAACTTGAAGTTCTGAACTTGTAATTTTCAAATACAGAACTTACAATTGATAGCTTCTAATTATTATTGCAAATTATAATTTGAAGATGTGAACTTGTAATAGACAAATTCGCAACTTAGCATTGTTAAATACAAATTATGATTGCAAATTAAAACTTGAAGATCTGAACTAGTAATTGTCAAATACAGAACTTAAAATTGATAGCTTATAATTATAATTCAAATTATAACTTGAAGATCTGAACTTGTAATAGTGAATTACAGAACTTAGATTTGTTAAATTCAAATTATTATTTCAAATTATAACTTGAAGATCTGAACTAGTAATTGTCAAATACAGACCTTAAAATTGATAACTTCTAATTATTATTGCAAATTATAACTTGAAGATCTGAACTTGTAATTGTCAAATACAGAACTTAAAATAGATAGCTTCTAATTATTATTGTAAATTATAACTTGAAGATCTGAACTTGTAATTGTCAAATACAGAACTTAAAATTGATAGCTTCTAATTATTATTGCAACTAATAACTTGAAGATCTGAACTTGTAATTGTCAAATACAGAACTTAAAATTGATAGCTTCTAATTATTATTGCAAATAATAACTTGAAGATCTGTACTTGTAATTGTCAAATACAGAACTTAAAATTGATAGCTTATAATTATAGTTCAAATTATAACTTGAAGATCTGAACTTGTAATAGTCAAATACAGAACTTCGAATTGTTAATTACAAATTATTAGTGCAAATTATAACTTGAAGATCTGAACTTGCAAATAGGTAAATACAGAACTTCGAATTGTTAAATTCAAACTAAGATTGCAAATAATAATTTGAAGATCTGAACTTGTAATAGTCAAATACAGAACTTAAAATTGATAGCTTCTAATTATTATTGTAAATTATAACTTGAAGATCTGAACTTGTAATAGTGAATTACAGAACTTAGATTTGTTAAATTCAAATTATTATTTCAAATTATAACTTGAAGATCTGAACTAGTAATTGTCAAATACAGAACTTAAAATTGATAGCTTCTAATTATTATTGCAAATTATAACTTGAAGATCTGAACTTGTAATTGTCAATTACAGAACTTAAAATTGATAGCTTCTAATTATTATTTCAAATTATAACTTGAAGATCAGAACTAGTAATTGTCAAATACAGAACTTAAAATTGATAGCTTATAATTATAATTCAAATTATAACTTGAAGATCTGAACTTGTAATAGTGAATTACAGAACTTAGATTTGTTAAATTCAAATTATTATTTCAAATTATAACTTGAAGATCTGCACTAGTAATTGTCAAATACAGACCTTAAAATTGATAACTTCTAATTATTATTGCAAATTATAACTTGAAGATCTGAACTTGTAATTGTCAAATACAGAACTTAAAATTGATAGCTTCTAATTATTATTTTAATTATAACTTGAAGATCTGAACTTGTAATTGTCAAATACAGAACTTAAAATTGATAGCTTCTAATTATTATTGCAACTAATAACTTGAAGATCTGAACTTGTAATTGTCAAATACAGAACTTAAAATTGATAGCTTCTAATTATTATTGCAAATTATAATTTGATGATCTGAACTTGTAATAGACAAATACGCAACTTAGCATTGTTAAATACAAATTGTGATTGCAAATTATAACTTGAACATCTGAACCTGTAATTGTCAAATTCAGAACTTAAAATTGATAGCTTCTAATTATTATTGTAAATTATAACTTGAAGATCTGAACTTGTAATTGTCAAATACAGAACTTAAAATTGATAGCTTCTAATTATTATTGCAACTAATAACTTGAAGATCTGAACTTGTAATTGTCAAATACAGAACTTAAAATTGATAGCTTCTAATTATTATTGCAAATTATAACTTGAAGATCTGAACTAGTAATTGTCAAATACAGAACTTCTAATTGTTAAATACAAATTATTAGTGCAAATTATAACTTGAAGATCTGCACTAGTAATTGTCAAATACAGAACTTAAAATTGATAGCTTCTAATTATTATTGTAAATTATAACTTGAAGATCTGAACTTGTAATTGTCAAATACAGAACTTAAAATTGATAGCTTCCAATTATTATTGCAAATAATAACTTGAAGATCTGAACTTGTAATTGTCAAATACAGAACTTAAAATTGATAGCTTCTAATTATTATTGCAAATTATAACTTGAAGTTCTGAACTTGTAATTTTCAAATACAGAACTTACAATTGATAGCTTCTAATTATTATTGCAAATTATAATTTGAAGATGTGAACTTGTAATAGACAAATTCGCAACTTAGCATTGTTAAATACAAATTATGATTGCAAATTAAAACTTGAAGATCTGAACTAGTAATTGTCAAATACAGAACTTAAAATTGATAGCTTATAATTATAATTCAAATTATAACTTGAAGATCTGAACTTGTAATAGTGAATTACAGAACTTAGATTTGTTAAATTCAAATTATTATTTCAAATTATAACTTGAAGATCTGAACTAGTAATTGTCAAATACAGACCTTAAAATTGATAACTTCTAATTATTATTGCAAATTATAACTTGAAGATCTGAACTTGTAATTGTCAAATACAGAACTTAAAATAGATAGCTTCTAATTATTATTGTAAATTATAACTTGAAGATCTGAACTTGTAATTGTCAAATACAGAACTTAAAATTGATAGCTTCTAATTATTATTGCAACTAATAACTTGAAGATCTGAACTTGTAATTGTCAAATACAGAACTTAAAATTGATAGCTTCAAATTATTATTGCAAATTATAATTTGAAGATCTGAACTTGTAATAGACAAATACGCAACTTAGCATTGTTAAATACAAATGGTGATTGCAAATTATAACTTGAACATCTGAACCTGTAATAGGTAAATACAGAACTTCGAATTGTTAAATTCAAACTAAGATTGCAAATAATAATTCGAAGATCTGAACTTGTAATAGTCAAATACAGAACTTCTAATTGTTAAATACAAATTATTAGTGCAAATTATAACTTGAAGATCTGAACTAGTAATTGTCAAATACAGAACTTAAAATTGATAGCTTCTAATTATTATTGCAAATTATAACTTGAAGATCTGAACTTGTAATTGTCAAATACAGAACTTAAAATTGATAGCTTCTAATTATTATTTCAAATTATAACGTGAAGAACTGAACTTGTAATTGTCAAATACAGAACTTAAAATTGATAGCTTCTAATTATTATTGCAAATTATAACTTGAAGATCTGAACTTGTAATTGTCAAATACAGAACTTCTAATTGTTAAATACAAATTATTAGTGCAAATTATAACTTGAAGATCTGATCTTGTAATTGTCAAATACAGAACTTAAAATTGATAGCTTCTAATTATTATTGTAAATTATAACTTGAAGATCTGAACTTGTAATAGTGAATTTGTTAAATTCAAATTATTATTTCAAATTATAACTTGAAGATCTGAACTAGTAATTGTCAAATACAGAACTAAAATTGATAGCTTCTAATTATTATTGCAAATTATAACTTGAAGATCTGAACTTGTAATTGTCAAATACAGAACTTAAAATTGATAGCTTCTAATTATTATTGTAAATTAAAACTTGAAGATCTGAACTTGTAATTGTCAAATACAGAACTTAAAATTGATAGCTTCTAATTATTATTGCAAATAATAACTTGAAGATCTGAACTTGTAATTGTCAAATGCTGAACTTAAAATTGATAGCTTCTAATTATTATTGCAAATAATAATTTGAAGATCTGTACTTGTAATTGTCAAATACAGAACTTAAAATTGATAGCTTATAATAATAATTCAAATTATAACTTGAAGATCTGAACTTGTAATAGTCAAATACAGAACTTCGAATTGTTAAATACTAATTATTTGTGCAAATTATAACTTGAAGATCTGAACTTGTAATAGGTAAATACAGAACTTCGAATTGTTAAATTCAACCTAAGATTGCAAATAATAATTTGAAGATCTGAACTTGTAATAGTCAAATACAGAACTTAAAATTGATAGCTTCTAATTATTATTGCAAATTATAACATGAAGATCTGAACTTGTAATTGTCAAATACAGAACCTAAAATTGATAGCTTCTAATTATTATTGTAAATTATAACTTGAAGATCTGAACTAGTAATTGTCAAATACAGAACTTAAAATTGATAGCTTCTGATTATTATTGCAAATTATAACTTGAACATCTGAACTTGTAATTGTCAAATACAGAACTTAAAATTGATAGCTTCTAATTATTATTTCAAATTATAACTTGAAGATCTGAACTTGTAATTGTCAAATACAGAACTTAAAATTGATAGCTTCTAATTATTATTGCAAATAATAACTTGAAGATCTGTACTTGTAATTGTCAAATACAGAACTTAAAATTGATAGCTTATAATTATAGTTCAAATTATAACTTGAAGATCTGAACTTGTAATAGTCAAATACAGAACTTCGAATTGTTAAATACAAATTATTAGTGCAAATTATAACTTGAAGATCTGAACTAGTAATTGTCAAATACAGAACTTAAAATTGATAGCTTCTAATTATTATTGCAAATTATAACTTGAAGATCTGAACTTGTAATTGTCAAATACAGAACTTAAAATTGATAGCTTCTAATTATTATTTCAAATTATAACGTGAAGAACTGAACTTGTAATTGTCAAATACAGAACTTAAAATTGATAGCTTCTAATTATTATTGTAAATTATAACTTGAAGATCTGAACTTGTAATTGTCAAATACAGAACTTCTAATTGTTAAATACAAATTATTAGTGCAAATTATAACTTGAAGATCTGAACTTGTAATTGTCAAATACAGAACTTAAAATTGATAGCTTCTAATTATTATTGTAAATTATAACTTGAAGATCTGAACTTGTAATAGTGAATTTGTTAAATTCAAATTATTATTTCAAATTATAACTTGAAGATCTGAACTAGTAATTGTCAAATACAGAACTAAAATTGATAGCTTCTAATTATTATTGCAAATTATAACTTGAAGATCTGAACTTGTAATTGTCAAATACAGAACTTAAAATTGATAGCTTCTAATTATTATTGTAAATTAAAACTTGAAGATCTGAACTTGTAATTGTCAAATACAGAACTTAAAATTGATAGCTTCTAATTATTATTGCAAATAATAACTTGAAGATCTGAACTTGTAATTGTCAAATGCTGAACTTAAAATTGATAGCTTCTAATTATTATTGCAAATAATAATTTGAAGATCTGTACTTGTAATTGTCAAATACAGAACTTAAAATTGATAGCTTATAATAATAATTCAAATTATAACT
This sequence comes from Cantharis lateralis, assembly GCA_963170105.1. Lineage (NCBI taxonomy): Eukaryota > Metazoa > Arthropoda > Insecta > Coleoptera > Cantharidae > Cantharis > Cantharis lateralis. Next base: position 27,231,757 of record OY720627.1, read on the forward strand.
TGAAGATCTGAACTTGTAATTGTCAAATACAGAACTTAAAATTGATAGCTTCTAATTATTATTGTAAATTATAACTTGAAGATCTGAACTTGTAATAGTGAATTTGTTAAATTCAAATTATTATTTCAAATTATAACTTGAAGATCTGAACTAGTAATTGTCAAATACAGAACTAAAATTGATAGCTTCTAATTATTATTGCAAATTATAACTTGAAGATCTGAACTTGTAATTGTCAAATACAGAACTTAAAATTGATAGCTTCTAATTATTATTGTAAATTAAAACTTGAAGATCTGAACTTGTAATTGTCAAATACAGAACTTAAAATTGATAGCTTCTAATTATTATTGCAAATAATAACTTGAAGATCTGAACTTGTAATTGTCAAATGCTGAACTTAAAATTGATAGCTTCTAATTATTATTGCAAATAATAATTTGAAGATCTGTACTTGTAATTGTCAAATACAGAACTTAAAATTGATAGCTTATAATAATAATTCAAATTATAACTTGAAGATCTGAACTTGTAATAGTCAAATACAGAACTTCGAATTGTTAAATACTAATTATTAGTGCAAATTATAACTTGAAGATCTGAACTTGTAATAGGTAAATACAGAACTTCGAATTGTTAAATTCAACCTAAGATTGCAAATAATAATTTGAAGATCTGAACTTGTAATAGTCAAATACAGAACTTAAAATTGATAGCTTCTAATTATTATTTTAAATTATAACTTGAAGATCTGAACTTGTAATTGTCAAATACAGAACCTAAAATTGATAGCTTCTAATTATTATTGTAAATTATAACTTGAAGATCTGAACTTGTAATTGTCAAATACAGAACTTAAAATTGATAGCTTCTAATTATTATTGCAAATAATAACTTGAAGATCTGTACTTGTAATTGTCAAATACAGAACTTAAAATTGATAGCTTATAATTATAGTTCAAATTATAACTTGAAGATCTGAACTTGTAATAGTCAAATACAGAACTTCGAATTGTTAAATACAAATTATTAGTGCAAATTATAACTTGAAGATCTGAACTTGCAAATAGGTAAATACAGAACTTCGAATTGTTAAATTCAAACTAAGATTGCAAATAATAATTTGAAGATCTGAACTTGTAATAGTCAAATACAGAACTTAAAATTGATAGCTTCTAATTATTATTGTAAATTATAACTTGAAGATCTGAACTTGTAATAGTGAATTACAGAACTTAGATTTGTTAAATTCAAATTATTATTTCAAATTATAACTTGAAGATCTGAACTAGTAATTGTCAAATACAGAACTTAAAATTGATAGCTTCTAATTATTATTGCAAATTATAACTAGAAGATCTGAACTTGTAATTGTCAATTACAGAACTTAAAATTGATAGCTTCTAATTATTATTTCAAATTATAACTTGAAGATCTGAACTAGTAATTGTCAAATACAGAACTTAAAATTGATAGCTTATAATTATAATTCAAATTATAACTTGAAGATCTGAACTTGTAATAGTGAATTACAGAACTTAGATTTGTTAAATTCAAATTATTATTTCAAATTATAACTTGAAGATCTGTTCTAGTAATTGTCAAATACAGACCTTAAAATTGATAACTTCTAATTATTATTGCAAATTATAACTTGAAGATCTGAACTTGTAATTGTCAAATACAGAACTTAAAATTGATAGCTTCTATTTATTATTTTAATTATAACTTGAAGATCTGAACTTGTAACTGTCAAATACAGAACTTAAAATTGATAGCTTCTAATTATTATTACAACTAATAACTTGAAGATCAGAACTTGTAATTGTCAAATACAGAACTTAAAATTGATAGCTTCTAATTATTATTGCAAATTATAATTTGAAGATCTGAACTTGTAATAGACAAATACGCAACTTAGCATTGTTAAATACAAATTGTGATTGCAAATTATAACTTGAACATCTGAACCTGTAATTGTCAAATACAGAACTTAAAATTGATAGCTTCTAATTATTATTGTAAATTATAACTTGAAGATCTGAACTTGTAATTGTCAAATACAGAACTTAAAATTGATAGCATCTAATTATTATTGCAACTAATAACTATCAGATCTGAACTTGTAATTGTCAAATACAGAACTTAAAATTGATAGCTTCTAATTATTATTGCAAATTATAACTTGAAGATCTGAACTAGTAATTGTCAAATACAGAACTTCTAATTGTTAAATACAAATTATTAGTGCAAATTATAACTTGAAGATCTGAACTAGTAATTGTCAAATACAGAACTTAAAATTGATAGCTTCTAATTATTATTGTACATTATAACTTGAAGATCTGAACTTGTAATTGTCAAATACAGAACTTAAAATTGATAGCTTCCAATTATTATTGCAAATAATAACTTGAAGATCTGAACTAGTAATTGTCAAATACAGAACTTAAAATTGATAGCTTCTACTTATTATTGCAAATTATAACTTGAAGTTCTGAACTTGTAATTTTCAAATACAGAACTTACAATTGATAGCTTCTAATTATTATTGCAAATTATAATTTGAAGATGTGAACTTGTAATAGACAAATACGCAAATTAGCATTGTTAAACACAAATTATGATTGCAAATTAAAACTTGAAGATCTGAACTTGTAATTGTCAAATACAGAACTTAAAATTGATAGCTTCTAATTATTATTGTAAATTATAACTTGAAGATCTGAATTTGTAATAGTGAATTACAGAACTTAGATTTGTTAAATTCAAATTATTATTTCAAATTATAACTTGAAGATCTGAACTAGTAATTGTCAAATACAGAACTTAAAATTGATAGCTTCTAAGTATTATTGCAAATTATAACTTGAAGATCTGAACTTGTAATTATCAAATACAGAACTTAAAATTGATAGCTTCTAATTATTATTGTAAATTATAACTTGAAGATCTGAACTTGTAATTGTCAAATACAGAACTTAAAATTGATAGCTTCTAATTATTATTGCAAATAATAACTTGAAGATCTGAACTTGTAATTGTCAAATGCAGAACTTAAAATTGATAGCTTCTAATTATTATTGCAAATAATAATTTGAAGATCTGTACTTGTAATTGTCAAATACAGAACTTAAAATTGATAGCTTATAATAATAATTCAAATTATAACTTGAAGATCTGAACTTGTAATAGTCAAATACAGAACTTCGAATTGTTAAATACAAATTATTAGTGCAAATTATAACTTGAAGATCTGAACTTGTAATAGGTAAATACAGAACTTCGAATTGTTAAATTCAACCTAAGATTGCAAATAATAATTTGAAGATCTGAACTTGTAATAGTCAAATACAGAACTTAAAATTGATAGCTTCTAATTATTATTGCAAATTATAACTTGAAGATCTGAACTTGCAAATAGGTAAATACAGAACTTCTAATTGTTAAATACAAATTATTAGTGCAAATTATAACTTGAAGATCTGAACTAGTAATTGTCAAATACAGAACTTAAAATTGATAGCTTCTAATTATTATTGCAAATTATAACTTGAAGATCTGAACTTGTAATTGTCAAATACAGAACTTAAAATTGATAGCTTCTAATTATTATTTCAAATTATAACGTGAAGAACTGAACTTGTAATTGTCAAATACAGAACTTAAAATTGATAGCTTCTAATTATTATTGCAAATTATAACTTGAAGATCTGAACTTGTAATTGTCAAATACAGAACTTCTAATTGTTAAATACAAATTATTAGTGCAAATTATAACTTGAAGATCTGAACTTGTAATTGTCAAATACAGAACTTAAAATTGATAGCTTCTAATTATTATTGTAAATTATAACTTGAAGATCTGAACTTGTAATAGTGAATTTGTTAAATTCAAATTATTATTTCAAATTATAACTTGAAGATCTGAACTAGTAATTGTCAAATACAGAACTAAAATTGATAGCTTCTAATTATTATTGCAAATTATAACTTGAAGATCTGAACTTGTAATTGTCAAATACAGAACTTAAAATTGATAGCTTCTAATTATTATTGTAAATTAAAACTTGAAGATCTGAACTTGTAATTGTCAAATACAGAACTTAAAATTGATAGCTTCTAATTATTATTGCAAATAATAACTTGAAGATCTGAACTTGTAATTGTCAAATGCTGAACTTAAAATTGATAGCTTCTAATTATTATTGCAAATAATAATTTGAAGATCTGTACTTGTAATTGTCAAATACAGAACTTAAAATTGATAGCTTATAATAATAATTCAAATTATAACTTGAAGATCTGAACTTGTAATAGTCAAATACAGAACTTCGAATTGTTAAATACTAATTATTAGTGCAAATTATAACTTGAAGATCTGAACTTGTAATAGGTAAATACAGAACTTCGAATTGTTAAATTCAACCTAAGATTGCAAATAATAATTTGAAGATCTGAACTTGTAATAGTCAAATACAGAACTTAAAATTGATAGCTTCTAATTATTATTGCAAATTATAACTTGAAGATCTGAACTTGTAATTGTCAAATACAGAACCTAAAATTGATAGCTTCTAATTATTATTGTAAATTATAACTTGAAGATCTGAACTAGTAATTGTCAAATACAGAACTTAAAATTGATAGCTTCTGATTATTATTGCAAATTATAACTTGAACATCTGAACTTGTAATTGTCAAATACAGAACTTAAAATTGATAGCTTCTAATTATTATTTCAAATTATAACTTGAAGATCTGAACTTGTAATTGTCAAATACAGAACTTAAAATTGATAGCTTCTAATTATTATTGCAAATAATAACTTGAAGATCTGTACTTGTAATTGTCAAGTACAGAACTTAAAATTGATAGCTTATAATTATAGTTCAAATTATAACTTGAAGATCTGAACTTGTAATAGTCAAATACAGAACTTCGAATTGTTAAATACAAATTATTAGTGCAAATTATAACTTGAAGATCTGAACTAGTAATTGTCAAATACAGAACTTAAAATTGATAGCTTCTAATTATTATTGCAAATTATAACTTGAAGATCTGAACTTGTAATTGTCAAATACAGAACTTAAAATTGATAGCTTCTAATTATTATTTCAAATTATAACTTGAAGATCTGAACTAGTAATTGTCAAATACAGAACTAAAATTGATAGCTTCTAATTATTATTGCAAATTATAACTTGAAGATCTGAACTTGTAATTGTCAAATACAGAACTTAAAATTGATAGCTTCTAATTATTATTGTAAATTAAAACTTGAAGATCTGAACTTGTAATTGTCAAATACAGAACTTAAAATTGATAGCTTCTAATTATTATTGCAAATAATAACTTGAAGATCTGAACTTGTAATTGTCAAATGCTGAACTTAAAATTGATAGCTTCTAATTATTATTGCAAATAATAATTTGAAGATCTGTACTTGTAATTGTCAAATACAGAACTTAAAATTGATAGCTTATAATAATAATTCAAATTATAACTTGAAGATCTGAACTTGTAATTGTCAAATACAGAACTTAAAATTGATAGCTTCTAATTATTATTGTAAATTATAACTTGAAGATCTGAACTTGTAATAGTGAATTTGTTAAATTCAAATTATTATTTCAAATTATAACTTGAAGATCTGAACTAGTAATTGTCAAATACAGAACTAAAATTGATAGCTTCTAATTATTATTGCAAATTATAACTTGAAGATCTGAACTTGTAATTGTCAAATACAGAACTTAAAATTGATAGCTTCTAATTATTATTGTAAATTATAACTTGAAGATCTGAACTTGTAATTGTCAAATACAGAACTTCTAATTGTTAAATACAAATTATTAGTGCAAATTATAACTTGAAGATCTGAACTTGTAATTGTCAAATACAGAACTTAAAATTGATAGCTTCTAATTATTATTGTAAATTATAACTTGAAGATCTGAACTTGTAATAGTGAATTTGTTAAATTCAAATTATTATTTCAAATTATAACTTGAAGATCTGAACTAGTAATTGTCAAATACAGAACTAAAATTGATAGCTTCTAATTATTATTGCAAATTATAACTTGAAGATCTGAACTTGTAATTGTCAAATACAGAACTTAAAATTGATAGCTTCTAATTATTATTGTAAATTAAAACTTGAAGATCTGAACTTGTAATTGTCAAATACAGAACTTAAAATTGATAGCTTCTAATTATTATTGCAAATAATAACTTGAAGATCTGAACTTGTAATTGTCAAATGCTGAACTTAAAATTGATAGCTTCTAATTATTATTGCAAATAATAATTTGAAGATCTGTACTTGTAATTGTCAAATACAGAACTTAAAATTGATAGCTTATAATAATAATTCAAATTATAACTTGAAGATCTGAACTTGTAATTGTCAAATACAGAACTTAAAATTGATAGCTTCTAATTATTATTGTAAATTATAACTTGAAGATCTGAACTTGTAATAGTGAATTTGTTAAATTCAAATTATTATTTCAAATTATAACTTGAAGATCTGAACTAGTAATTGTCAAATACAGAACTAAAATTGATAGCTTCTAATTATTATTGCAAATTATAACTTGAAGATCTGAACTTGTAATTGTCAAATACAGAACTTAAAATTGATAGCTTCTAATTATTATTGTAAATTAAAACTTGAAGATCTGAACTTGTAATTGTCAAATACAGAACTTAAAATTGATAGCTTCTAATTATTATTGCAAATAATAACTTGAAGATCTGAACTGGTAATTGTCAAATGCTGAACTTAAAATTGATAGCTTCTAATTATTATTGCAAATAATAATTTGAAGATCTGTACTTGTAATTGTCAAATACAGAACTTAAAATTGATAGCTTATAATAATAATTCAAATTATAACTTGAAGATCTGAACTTGTAATAGTCAAATACAGAACTTCGAATTGTTAAATACTAATTATTAGTGCAAATTATAACTTGAAGATCTGAACTTGTAATAGGTAAATACAGAACTTCGAATTGTTCAATTCAACCTAAGATTGCAAATAATAATTTGAAGATCTGAACTTGTAATAGTCAAATACAGAACTTAAAATTGATAGCTTCTAATTATTATTGCAAATTATAACTTGAAGATCTGAACTTGTAATTGTCAAATACAGAACCTAAAATTGATAGCTTCTAATTATTATTGTAAATTATAACTTGAAGATCTGAACTAGTAATTGTCAAATACAGAACTTAAAATTGATAGCTTCTGATTATTATTGCAAATTATAACTTGAACATCTGAACTTGTAATTGTCAAATACAGAACTTAAAATTGATAGCTTCTAATTATTATTTCAAATTATAACTTGAAGATCTGAACTTGTAATTGTCAAATACAGAACTTAAAATTGATAGCTTCTAATTATTATTGCAAATAATAACTTGAAGATCTGTACTTGTAATTGTCAAATACAGAACTTAAAATTGATAGCTTATAATTATAGTTCAAATTATAACTTGAAGATCTGAACTTGTAATAGTCAAATACAGAACTTCGAATTGTTAAATACAAATTATTAGTGCAAATTATAACTTGAAGATCTGAACTTGCAAATAGGTAAATACAGAACTTCGAATTGTTAAATTCAAACTAAGATTGCAAATAATAATTTGAAGATCTGAACTTGTAATAGTCAAATACAGAACTTAAAATTGATAGCTTCTAATTATTATTGTAAATTATAACTTGAAGATCTGAACTTGTAATAGTGAATTACAGAACTTAGATTTGTTAAATTCAAATTATTATTTCAAATTATAACTTGAAGATCTGAACTAGTAATTGTCAAATACAGAACTTAAAATTGATAGCTTCTAATTATTATTGCAAATTATAACTAGAAGATCTGAACTTGTAATTGTCAATTACAGAACTTAAAATTGATAGCTTCTAATTATTATTTCAAATTATAACTTGAAGATCTGAACTAGTAATTGTCAAATACAGAACTTAAAATTGATAGCTTATAATTATAATTCAAATTATAACTTGAAGATCTGAACTTGTAATAGTGAATTACAGAACTTAGATTTGTTAAATTCAAATTATTATTTCAAATTATAACTTGAAGATCTGTTCTAGTAATTGTCAAATACAGACCTTAAAATTGATAACTTCTAATTATTATTGCAAATAATAACTTGAAGATCTGAACTTGTAATTGTCAAATGCTGAACTTAAAATTGATAGCTTCTAATTATTATTGCAAATAATAATTTGAAGATCTGTACTTGTAATTGTCAAATACAGAACTTAAAATTGATAGCTTATAATAATAATTCAAATTATAACTTGAAGATCTGAACTTGTAATAGTCAAATACAGATTTCGAATTGTTAAATACTAATTATTAGTGCAAATTATAACTTGAAGATCTGAACTTGTAATAGGTAAATACAGAACTTCGAATTGTTAAATTCAACCTAAGATTGCAAATAATAATTTGAAGATCTGAACTTGTAATAGTCAAATACAGAACTTAAAATTGATAGCTTCTAATTATTATTGCAAATTATAACTTGAAGATCTGAACTTGTAATTGTCAAATACAGAACCTAAAATTGATAGCTTCTAATTATTATTGTAAATTATAACTTGAAGATCTGAACTAGTAATTGTCAAATACAGAACTTAAAATTGATAGCTTCTGATTATTATTGCAAATTATAACTTGAACATCTGAACTTGTAATTGTCAAATACAGAACTTAAAATTGATAGCTTCTAATTATTATTTCAAATTATAACTTGAAGATCTGAACTTGTAATTGTCAAATACAGAACTTAAAATTGATAGCTTCTAATTATTATTGCAAATAATAACTTGAAGATCTGTACTTGTAATTGTCAAATACAGAACTTAAAATTGATAGCTTATAATTATAGTTCAAATTATAACTTGAAGATCTGAACTTGTAATAGTCAAATACAGAACTTCGAATTGTTAAATACAAATTATTAGTGCAAATTATAACTTGAAGATCTGAACTAGTAATTGTCAAATACAGAACTTAAAATTGATAGCTTCTAATTATTATTGCAAATTATAACTTGAAGATCTGAACTTGTAATTGTCAAATACAGAACTTAAAATTGATAGCTTCTAATTATTATTTCAAATTATAACGTGAAGAACTGAACTTGTAATTGTCAAATACAGAACTTAAAATTGATAGCTTCTAATTATTATTGTAAATTATAACTTGAAGATCTGAACTTGTAATTGTCAAATACAGAACTTCTAATTGTTAAATACAAATTATTAGTGCAAATTATAACTTGAAGATCTGAACTTGTAATTGTCAAATACAGAACTTAAAATTGATAGCTTCTAATTATTATTGTAAATTATAACTTGAAGATCTGAACTTGTAATAGTGAATTTGTTAAATTCAAATTATTATTTCAAATTATAACTTGAAGATCTGAACTAGTAATTGTCAAATACAGAACTAAAATTGATAGCTTCTAATTATTATTGCAAATTATAACTTGAAGATCTGAACTTGTAATTGTCAAATACAGAACTTAAAATTGATAGCTTCTAATTATTATTGTAAATTAAAACTTGAAGATCTGAACTTGTAATTGTCAAATACAGAACTTAAAATTGATAGCTTCTAATTATTATTGCAAATAATAACTTGAAGATCTGAACTTGTAATTGTCAAATGCTGAACTTAAAATTGATAGCTTCTAATTATTATTGCAAATAATAATTTGAAGATCTGTACTTGTAATTGTCAAATACAGAACTTAAAATTGATAGCTTATAATAATAATTCAAATTATAACTTGAAGATCTGAACTTGTAATTGTCAAATACAGAACTTAAAATTGATAGCTTCTAATTATTATTGTAAATTATAACTTGAAGATCTGAACTTGTAATAGTGAATTTGTTAAATTCAAATTATTATTTCAAATTATAACTTGAAGATCTGAACTAGTAATTGTCAAATACAGAACTAAAATTGATAGCTTCTAATTATTATTGCAAATTATAACTTGAAGATCTGAACTTGTAATTGTCAAATACAGAACTTAAAATTGATAGCTTCTAATTATTATTGTAAATTAAAACTTGAAGATCTGAACTTGTAATTGTCAAATACAGAACTTAAAATTGATAGCTTCTAATTATTATTGCAAATAATAACTTGAAGATCTGAACATGTAATTGTCAAATGCTGAACTTAAAATTGATAGCTTCTAATTATTATTGCAAATAATAATTTGAAGATCTGTACTTGTAATTGTCAAATACAGAACTTAAAATTGATAGCTTATAATAATAATTCAAATTATAACTTGAAGATCTGAACTTGTAATAGTCAAATACAGAACTTCGAATTGTTAAATACTAATTATTAGTGCAAATTATAACTTGAAGATCTGAACTTGTAATAGGTAAATACAGAACTTCGAATTGTTAAATTCAACCTAAGATTGCAAATAATAATTTGAAGATCTGAACTTGTAATAGTCAAATACAGAACTTAAAATTGATAGCTTCTAATTATTATTGCAAATTATAACTTGAAGATCTGAACTTGTAATTGTCAAATACAGAACCTAAAATTGATAGCTTCTAATTATTATTGTAAATTATAACTTGAAGATCTGAACTAGTAATTGTCAAATACAGAACTTAAAATTGATAGCTTCTGATTATTATTGCAAATTATAACTTGAACATCTGAACTTGTAATTGTCAAATACAGAACTTAAAATTGATAGCTTCTAATTACTATTTCAAATTATAACTTGAAGATCTGAACTTGTAATTGTCAAATACAGAACTTAAAATTGATAGCTTCTAATTATTATTGCAAATAATAACTTGAAGATCTGTACTTGTAATTGTCAAATACAGAACTTAAAATTGATAGCTTATAATTATAGTTCAAATTATAACTAGAAGATCTGAACTTGTAATAGTCAAATACAGAACTTCGAATTGTTAAATACAAATTATTAGTGCAAATTATAACTTGAAGATCTGAACTTGCAAATAGGTAAATACAGAACTTCGAATTGTTAAATTCAAACTAAGATTGCAAATAATAATTTGAAGATCTGAACTTGTAATAGTCAAATACAGAACTTAAAATTGATAGCTTCTAATTATTATTGTAAATTATAACTTGAAGATCTGAACTTGTAATAGTGAATTACAGAACTTAGATTTGTTAAATTCAAATTATTATTTCAAATTATAACTTGAAGACCTGAACTAGTAATTGTCAAATACAGAACTTAAAATTGATAGCTTCTAATTATTATTGCAAATTATAACTAGAAGATCTGAACTTGTAATTGTCAATTACAGAACTTAAAATTGATAGCTTCTAATTATTATTTCAAATTATAACTTGAAGATCTGAACTAGTAATTGTCAAATACAGAACTTAAAATTGATAGCTTATAATTATAATTCAAATTATAACTTGAAGATCTGAACTTGTAATAGTGAATTACAGAACTTAGATTTGTTAAATTCAAATTATTATTTCAAATTATAACTTGAAGATCTGTTCTAGTAATTGTCAAATACAGACCTTAAAATTGATAACTTCTAATTATTATTGCAAATTATAACTTGAAGATCTGAACTTGTAATTGTCAAATACAGAACTTAAAATTGATAGCTTCTATTTATTATTTTAATTATAACTTGAAGATCTGAACTTGTAACTGTCAAATACAGAACTTAAAATTGATAGCTTCTAATTATTATTGCAACTAATAACTTGAAGATCAGAACTTGTAATTGTCAAATACAGAACTTAAAATTGATAGCTTCTAATTATTATTGCAAATTGTAATTTGAAGATCTGAACTTGTAATAGACAAATACGCAACTTAGCATTGTTAAATACAAATTGTGATTGCAAATTATAACTTGAACATCTGAACCTGTAATTGTCAAATACAGAACTTAAAATTGATAGCTTCTAATTATTATTGTAAATTATAACTTGAAGATCTGAACTTGTAATTGTCAAATACAGAACTTAAAATTGATAGCATCTAATTATTATTGCAACTAATAACTTGCAGATCTGAACTTGTAATTGTCAAATACAGAACTTAAAATTGATAGCTTCTAATTATTATTGCAAATTATAACTTGAAGATCTGAACTAGTAATTGTCAAATACAGAACTTCTAATTGTTAAATACAAATTATTAGTGCAAATTATAACTTGAAGATCTGAACTAGTAATTGTCAAATACAGAACTTAAAATTGATAGCTTCTAATTATTATTGCAAATAATAACTTGAAGATCTGTACTTGTAATTGTCAAATACAGAACTTAAAATTGATAGCTTATAATTATAGTTCAAATTATAACTTGAAGATCTGAACTTGTAATAGTCAAATACAGAACTTCGAATTGTTAAATACAAATTATTAGTGCAAATTATAACTTGAAGATCTGAACTTGCAAATAGGTAAATACAGAACTTCGAATTGTTAAATTCAAACTAAGATTGCAAATAATAATTTGAAGATCTGAACTTGTAATAGTCAAATACAGAACTTAAAATTGATAGCTTCTAATTATTATTGTAAATTATAACTTGAAGATCTGAACTTGTAATAGTGAATTACAGAACTTAGATTTGTTAAATTCAAATTATTATTTCAAATTATAACTTGAAGATCTGAACTAGTAATTGTCAAATACAGAACTTAAAATTGATAGCTTCTAATTATTATTGCAAATTATAACTAGAAGATCTGAACTTGTAATTGTCAATTACAGAACTTAAAATTGATAGCTTCTAATTATTATTTCAAATTATAACTTGAAGATCTGAACTAGTAATTGTCAAATACAGAACTTAAAATTGATAGCTTATAATTATAATTCAAATTATAACTTGAAGATCTGAACTTGTAATAGTGAATTACAGAACTTAGATTTGTTAAATTCAAATTATTATTTCAAATTATAACTTGAAGATCTGTTCTAGTAATTGTCAAATACAGACCTTAAAATTGATAACTTCTAATTATTATTGCAAATTATAACTTGAAGATCTGAACTTGTAATTGTCAAATACAGAACTTAAAATTGATAGCTTCTATTTATTATTTTAATTATAACTTGAAGATCTGAACTTGTAACTGTCAAATACAGAACTTAAAATTGATAGCTTCTAATTATTATTGCAACTAATAACTTGAAGATCAGAACTTGTAATTGTCAAATACAGAACTTAAAATTGATAGCTTCTAATTATTATTGCAAATTATAATTTGAAGATCTGAACCTGTAATAGACAAATACGCAACTTAGCATTGTTAAATACAAATTGTGATTGCAAATTATAACTTGAACATCTGAACCTGTAATTGTCAAATACAGAACTTAAAATTGATAGCTTCTAATTATTATTGTAAATTATAACTTGAAGATCTGAACTTGTAATTGTCAAATACAGAACTTAAAATTGATAGCATCTAATTATTATTGCAACTAATAACTTGCAGATCTGAACTTGTAATTGTCAAATACAGAACTTAAAATTGATAGCTTCTAATTATTATTGCAAATTATAACTTGAAGATCTGAACTAGTAATTGTCAAATACAGAACTTCTAATTGTTAAATACAAATTATTAGTGCAAATTATAACTTGAAGATCTGAACTAGTAATTGTCAAATACAGAACTTAAAATTGATAGCTTCTAATTATTATTGTACATTATAACTTGAAGATCTGAACTTGTAATTGTCAAATACAGAACTTAAAATTGATAGCTTCCAATTATTATTGCAAATAATAACTTGAAGATCTGAACTAGTAATTGTCAAATACAGAACTTAAAATTGATAGCTTCTACTTATTATTGCAAATTATAACTTGAAGTTCTGAACTTGTAATTTTCAAATACAGAACTTACAATTGATAGCTTCTAATTATTATTGCAAATTATAATTTGAAGATGTGAACTTGTAATAGACAAATACGCAAATTAGCATTGTTAAATACAAATTATGATTGCAAATTAAAACTTGAAGATCTGAACTTGTAATTGTCAAATACAGAACTTAAAATTGATAGCTTCTAATTATTATTGTAAATTATAACTTGAAGATCTGAATTTGTAATAGTGAATTACAGAACTTAGATTTGTTAAATTCAAATTATTATTTCAAATTATAACTTGAAGATCTGAACTAGTAATTGTCAAATACAGAACTTAAAATTGATAGCTTCTAAGTATTATTGCAAATTATAACTTGAAGATCTGAACTTGTAATTATCAAATACAGAACTTAAAATTGATAGCTTCTAATTATTATTGTAAATTATAACTTGAAGATCTGAACTTGTAATTGTCAAATACAGAACTTAAAATTGATAGCTTCTAATTATTATTGCAAATAATAACTTGAAGATCTGAACTTGTAATTGTCAAATGCAGAACTTAAAATTGATAGCTTCTAATTATTATTGCAAATAATAATTTGAAGATCTGTACTTGTAATTGTCAAATACAGAACTTAAAATTGATAGCTTATAATAATAATTCAAATTATAACTTGAAGATCTGAACTTGTAATAGTCAAATACAGAACTTCGAATTGTTAAATACAAATTATTAGTGCAAATTATAACTTGAAGATCTGAACTTGTAATAGGTAAATACAGAACTTCGAATTGTTAAATTCAACCTAAGATTGCAAATAATAATTTGAAGATCTGAACTTGTAATAGTCAAATACAGAACTTAAAATTGATAGCTTCTAATTATTATTGCAAATTATAACTTGAAGATCTGAACTTGTAATTGTCAAATACAGAACCTAAAATTGATAGCTTCTAATTATTATTGTAAATTATAACTTGAAGATCTGAACTAGTAATTGTCAAATACAGAACTTAAAATTGATAGCTTCTGATTATTATTGCAAATTATAACTTGAACATCTGAACTTGTAATTGTCAAATACAGAACTTAAAATTGATAGCTTCTAATTATTATTTCAAATTATAACTTGAAGATCTGAACTTGTAATTGTCAAATACAGAACTTAAAATTGATAGCTTCTAATTATTATTGCAAATAATAACTTGAAGATCTGTACTTGTAATTTTCAAATACAGAACTTAAAATTGATAGCTTATAATTATGGTTCAAATTATAACTTGAAGATCTGAACTTGTAATAGTCAAATACAGAACTTCGAATTGTTAAATACAAATTATTAGTGCAAATTATAACTTGAAGATCTGAACTTGTAATAGTCAAATACAGAACTTCGAATTGTTAATTACAAATTATTAGTGCAAATTATAACTTGAAGATCTGAACTTGCAAATAGGCTAATACAGAACTTCGAATTGTTAAATTCAAACTAAGATTGCAAATAATAATTTGAAGATCTGAACTTGTAATAGTCAAATACAGAACTTAAAATTGATAGCTTCTAATTATTATTTTAATTATAACTTGAAGATCTGAACTTGTAACTGTCAAATACAGAACTTAAAATTGATAGCTTCTAATTATTATTGCAACTAATAACTTGAAGATCTGAACTTGTAATTGTCAAATACAGAACTTAAAATTGATAGCTTCTAATTATTATTGCAAATTATAATTTGAAGATCTGAACTTGTAATAGACAAATACGCAACTTAGCATTGTTAAATACAAATTGTGATTGCAAATTATAACTTGAACATCTGAACCTGTAATTGTCAAATACAGAACTTAAAATTGATAGCTTCTAATTATTATTGTAAATTATAACTTGAAGATCTGAACTTGTAATTGTCAAATACAGAACTTAAAATTGATAGCTTCTAATTATTATTGCAACTAATAACTTGAAGATCTGAACTTGTAATTGTCAAATACAGAACTTAAAATTGATAGCTTCTAATTATTATTGCAAATTATAACTTGAAGATCTGAACTAGTAATTGTCAAATACAGAACTTCTAATTGTTAAATACAAATTATTAGTGCAAATTATAACTTGAAGATCTGAACTAGTAATTGTCAAATACAGAACTTAAAATTGATAGCTTCTAATTATTATTGTAAATTATAACTTGAAGATCTGAACTTGTAATTGTCAAATACAGAACTTAAAATTGATAGCTTCCAATTATTATTGCAAATAATAACTCGAAGATCTGAACTTGTAATTGTCAAATACAGAACTTAAAATTGATAGCTTCTAATTATTATTGCAAATTATAACTTGAAGTTCTGAACTTGTAATTTTCAAATACAGAACTTACAATTGATAGCTTCTAATTATTATTGCAATTTATAATTTGAAGATGTGAACTTGTAATAGACAAATACGCAACTTAGCATTGTTAAATACAAATTATGATTGCAAATTAAAACTTGAAGATCTGAACTAGTAATTGTCAAATACAGAACTTAAAATTGATAGCTTATAATTATAATTCAAATTATAACTTGAAGATCTGAACTTGTAATAGTGAATTACAGAACTTAGATTTGTTAAATTCAAATTATTATTTCAAATTATAACTTGAAGATCTGAACTAGTAATTGTCAAATACAGACCTTAAAATTGATAACTTCTAATTATTATTGCAAATTATAACTTGAAGATCTGAACTTGTAATTGTCAAATACAGAACTTAAAATTGATAGCTTCTAATTATTATTGTAAATTATAACTTGAAGATCTGAACTTGTAATTGTCAAATACAGAACTTAAAATTGATAGCTTCAAATTTTTATTGCAAATTATAATTTGAAGATCTGAACTTGTAATAGACAAATACGCAACTTAGCATTGTTAAATACAAATGGTGATTGCAAATTATAACTTGAACATCTGAACCTGTAATAGGTAAATACAGAACTTCGAATTGTTAAATTCAAACTAAGATTGCAAATAATAATTCGAAGATCTGAACTTGTAATAGTCAAATACAGAACTTCTAATTGTTAAATACAAATTATTAGTGCAAATTATAACTTGAAGATCTGAACTAGTAATTGTCAAATACAGAACTTAAAATTGATAGCTTCTAATTATTATTGCAAATTATAACTTGAAGATCTGAACTTGTAATTGTCAAATACAGAACTTAAAATGGATTGCTTCTAATTATTATTTCAAATTATAACGTGAAGAACTGAACTTGTAATTGTCAAATACAGAACTTAAAATTGATAGCTTCTAATTATTATTGCAAATTATAACTTGAAGATCTGAACTTGTAATTGTCAAATACAGAACTTCTAATTGTTAAATACAAATTATTAGTGCAAATTATAACTTGAAGATCTGAACTTGTGATTGTCAAATACAGAACTTAAAATTGATAGCTTCTAATTATTATTGTAAATTATAACTTGAAGATCTGAACTTGTAATTGTCAAATACAGAACTTAAAATTGATAGCTTCCAATTATTATTGCAAATAATAACTTGAAGATCTGAACTAGTAATTGTCAAATACAGAACTTAAAATTGATAGCTTCTAATTATTATTGCAAATTATAACTTGAAGTTCTGAACTTGTAATTTTCAAATACAGAACTTACAATTGATAGCTTCTAATTATTATTGCAAATTATAATTTGAAGATGTGAACTTGTAATAGACAAATACGCAAATTAGCATTGTTAAATACAAATTATGATTGCAAATTAAAACTTGAAGATCTGAACTTGTAATTGTCAAATACAGAACTTAAAATTGATAGCTTCTAATTATTATTGTAAATTATAACTTGAAGATCTGAATTAGTAATAGTGAATTACAGAACTTAGATTTGTTAAATTCAAATTATTATTTCAAATTATAACTTGAAGATCTGAACTAGTAATTGTCAAATACAGAACTTAAAATTGATAGCTTCTAAGTATTATTGCAAATTATAACTTGAAGATCTGAACTTGTAATTATCAAATACAGAACTTAAAATTAATAGCTTCTAATTATTATTGCAAATAATAACTTGAAGATCTGAACTTGTAATTGTCAAATGCAGAACTTAAAATTGATAGCTTCAAATTATTATTGCAAATAATAATTTGAAGATCTGTACTTGTAATTGTCAAATACAGAACTTAAAATTTATAGCTTATAATAATAATTCAAATTATAACTTGAAGATCTGAACTTGTAATAGTCAAATACAGAACTTCGAATTGTTAAATACAAATTATTAGTGCAAATTATAACTTGAAGATCTGAACTTGTAATAGGTAAATACAGAACTTCGAATTGTTAAATTCAACCTAAGATTGCAAATAATAATTTGAAGATCTGAACTTGTAATAGTCAAATACAGAACTTAAAATTGATAGCTTCTAATTATTATTGAAAATTATAACTTGAAGATCTGAACTTGTAATTGTCAAATACAGAACCTAAAATTTATAGCTTATAATAATAATTCAAATTATAACTTGAAGATCTGAACTTGTAATAGTCAAATACAGAACTTCGAATTGTTAAATACAAATTATTAGTGCAAATTATAACTTGAAGATCTGAACTTGTAATAGGTAAATACAGAACTTCGAATTGTTAAATTCAACCTAAGATTGCAAATAATAATTTGAAGATCTGAACTTGTAATAGTCAAATACAGAACTTAAAATTGATAGCTTCTAATTATTATTGCAAATTATAACTTGAAGATCTGAACTTGTAATTGTCAAATACAGAACCTAAAATTGATAGCTTCTAATTATTATTGTAAATTATAACTTGAAGATCTGAACTAGTAATTGTCAAATACAGAACTTAAAATTGATAGCTTCTGATTATTATTGCAAATTATAACTTGAACATCTGAACTTGTAATTGTCAAATACAGAACTCAAAATTGATAGCTTCTAATTATTATTTCAAATTATAACTTGAAGATCTGAACTTGTAATTGTCAAATACAGAACTTAAAATTGATAGCTTCTAATTATTATTGCAAATAATAACTTGAAGATCTGTACTTGTAATTTTCAAATACAGAACTTAAAATTGATAGCTTATAATTATAGTTCAAATTATAACTTGAAGATCTGAACTTGTAATAGTCAAATACAGAACTTCGAATTGTTAAATACAAATTATTAGTGCAAATTATAACTTGAAGATCTGAACTTGTAATAGTCAAATACAGAACTTCGAATTGTTAAATTCAAACTAAGATTGCAAATAATAATTTGAAGATCTGAACTTGTAATAGTCAAATACAGAACTTAAAATTGATAGCTTCTAATTATTATTGTAAATTATAACTTGAAGATCTGAACTTGTAATAGTGAATTACAGAACTTAGATTTGTTAAATTCAAATTATTATTTCAAATTATAACTTGAAGATCTGAACTAGTAATTGTCAAATACAGAACTTAAAATTGATAGCTTCTAATTATTATTGCAAATTATAACTTGTAGATCTGAACTTGTAATTGTCAATTACAGAACTTAAAATTGATAGCTTCTAATTATTATTTCAAATTAAAACTTGAAGATCAGAACTAGTAATTGTCAAATACAGACCTTAAAATTGATAACTTCTAATTATTATTGCAAATTATAACTTGAAGATCTGAACTTGTAATTGTCAAATACAGAACTTAAAATTGATAGCTTCTAATTATTATTGTAAATTATAACTTGAAGATCTGAACTTGTAATTGTCAAATACAGAACTTAAAATTGATAGCTTCAAATTTTTATTGCAAATTATAATTTGAAGATCTGAACTTGTAATAGACAAATACGCAACTTAGCATTGTTAAATACAAATGGTGATTGCAAATTATAACTTGAACATCTGAACCTGTAATAGGTAAATACAGAACTTCGAATTGTTAAATTCAAACTAAGATTGCAAATAATAATTCGAAGATCTGAACTTGTAATAGTCAAATACAGAACTTCTAATTGTTAAATACAAATTATTAGTGCAAATTATAACTTGAAGATCTGAACTAGTAATTGTCAAATACAGAACTTAAAATTGATAGCTTCTAATTATTATTGCAAATTATAACTTGAAGATCTGAACTTGTAATTGTCAAATACAGAACTTAAAATGGATTGCTTCTAATTATTATTTCAAATTATAACGTGAAGAACTGAACTTGTAATTGTCAAATACAGAACTTAAAATTGATAGCTTCTAATTATTATTGCAAATTATAACTTGAAGATCTGAACTTGTAATTGTGAAATACAGAACTTCTAATTGTTAAATACAAATTATTAGTGCAAATTATAACTTGAAGATCTGAACTTGTAATTGTCAAATACAGAACTTAAAATTGATAGCTTCTAATTATTATTGTAAATTATAACTTGAAGATCTGAACTTGTAATTGTCAAATACAGAACTTAAAATTGATAGCTTCCAATTATTATTGCAAATAATAACTTGAAGATCTGAACTAGTAATTGTCAAATACAGAACTTAAAATTGATAGCTTCTAATTATTATTGCAAATTATAACTTGAAGTTCTGAACTTGTAATTTTCAAATACAGAACTTACAATTGATAGCTTCTAATTATTATTGCAAATTATAATTTGAAGATGTGAACTTGTAATAGACAAATACGCAAATTAGCATTGTTAAATACAAATTATGATTGCAAATTAAAACTTGAAGATCTGAACTATTAATTGTCAAATACAGAACTTAAAATTGATAGCTTCTAATTATTATTGTAAATTATAACTTGAAGATCTGAATTAGTAATAGTGAATTTCAGAACTTAGATTTGTTAAATTCAAATTATTATTTCAAATTATAACTTGAAGATCTGAACTAGTAATTGTCAAATACAGAACTTAAAATTGATAGCTTCTAAGTATTATTGCAAATTATAACTTGAAGATCTGAACTTGTAATTATCAAATACAGAACTTAAAATTGATAGCTTCTAATTATTATTGCAAATAATAACTTGAAGATCTGAACTTGTAATTGTCAAATGCAGAACTTAAAATTGATAGCTTCTAATTATTATTGCAAATAATAATTTGAAGATCTGTACTTGTAATTGTCAAATACAGAACTTAAAATTTATAGCTTATAATAATAATTCAAATTATAACTTGAAGATCTGAACTTGTAATAGTCAAATACAGAACTTCGAATTGTTAAATACAAATTATTAGTGCAAATTATAACTTGAAGATCTGAACTTGTAATAGGTAAATACAGAACTTCGAATTGTTAAATTCAACCTAAGATTGCAAATAATAATTTGAAGATCTGAACTTGTAATAGTCAAATACAGAACTTAAAATTGATAGCTTCTAATTATTATTGCAAATTATAACTTGAAGATCTGAACTTGTAATTGTCAAATACAGAACCTAAAATTGATAGCTTCTAATTATTATTGTAAATTATAACTTGAAGATCTGAACTTGTAATTGTCAAATACAGAACTTAAAATTGATAGCTTCTAATTATTATTGTAAATTATAACTTGAAGATCTGAACTTGTAATTGTCAAATACAGAACTTAAAATTGATAGCTTCCAATTATTATTGCAAATAATAACTTGAAGATCTGAACTAGTAATTGTCAAATACAGAACTTAAAATTGATAGCTTCTAATTATTATTGCAAATTATAACTTGAAGTTCTGAACTTGTAATTTTCAAATACAGAACTTACAATTGATAGCTTCTAATTATTATTGCAAATTATAATTTGAAGATGTGAACTTGTAATAGACAAATACGCAAATTAGCATTGTTAAATACAAATTATGATTACAAATTAAAACTTGAAGATCTGAACTATTAATTGTCAAATACAGAACTTAAAATTGATAGCTTCTAATTATTATTGTAAATTATAACTTGAAGATCTGAATTAGTAATAGTGAATTTCAGAACTTAGATTTGTTAAATTCAAATTATTATTTCAAATTATAACTTGAAGATCTGAACTAGTAATTGTCAAATACAGAACTTAAAATTGATAGCTTCTAAGTATTATTGCAAATTATAACTTGAAGATCTGAACTTGTAATTATCAAATACAGAACTTAAAATTGATAGCTTCTAATTATTATTGCAAATAATAACTTGAAGATCTGAACTTGTAATTGTCAAATACAGAACTTCGAATTGTTAAATTCAAACTAAGATTGCAAATAATAATTCGAAGATCTGAACTTGTAATAGTCAAATACAGAACTTCTAATTGTTAAATACAAATTATTAGTGCAAATTATAACTTGAAGATCTGAACTAGTAATTGTCAAATACAGAACTTAAAATTGATAGCTTCTAATTATTATTGCAAATTATAACTTGAAGATCTGAACTTGTAATTGTCAAATACAGAACTTAAAATGGATTGCTTCTAATTATTATTTCAAATTATAACGTGAAGAACTGAACTTGTAATTGTCAAATACAGAACTTAAAATTGATAGCTTCTAATTATTATTGCAAATTATAACTTGAAGATCTGAACTTGTAATTGTCAAATACAGAACTTCTAATTGTTAAATACAAATTATTAGTGCAAATTATAACTTGAAGATCTGAACTTGTAATTGTCAAATACAGAACTTAAAATTGATAGCTTCTAATTATTATTGTAAATTATAACTTGAAGATCTGAACTTGTAATTGTCAAATACAGAACTTAAAATTGATAGCTTCCAATTATTATTGCAAATAATAACTTGAAGATCTGAACTAGTAATTGTCAAATACAGAACTTAAAATTGATAGCTTCTAATTATTATTGCAAATTATAACTTGAAGTTCTGAACTTGTAATTTTCAAATACAGAACTTACAATTGATAGCTTCTAATTATTATTGCAAATTATAATTTGAAGATGTGAACTTGTAATAGACAAATACGCAAATTAGCATTGTTAAATACAAATTATGATTGCAAATTAAAACTTGAAGATCTGAACTTGTAATTGTCAAATACAGAACTTAAAATTGATAGCTTCTAATTATTATTGTAAATTATAACTTGAAGATCTGAATTAGTAATAGTGAATTACAGAACTTAGATTTGTTAAATTCAAATTATTATTTCAAATTATAACTTGAAGATCTGAACTAGTAATTGTCAAATACAGAACTTAAAATTGATAGCTTCTAAGTATTATTGCAAATTATAACTTGAAGATCTGAACTTGTAATTATCAAATACAGAACTTAAAATTAATAGCATCTAATTATTATTGCAAATAATAACTTGAAGATCTGAACTTGTAATTGTCAAATGCAGAACTTAAAATTGATAGCTTCTAATTATTATTGCAAATAATAATTTGAAGATCTGTACTTGTAATTGTCAAATACAGAACTTAAAATTTATAGCTTATAATAATAATTCAAATTATAACTTGAAGATCTGAACTTGTAATAGTCAAATACAGAACTTCGAATTGTTAAATACAAATTATTAGTGCAAATTATAACTTGAAGATCTGAACTTGTAATAGGTAAATACAGAACTTCGAATTGTTAAATTCAACCTAAGATTGCAAATAATAATTTGAAGATCTGAACTTGTAATAGTCAAATACAGAACTTAAAATTGATAGCTTCTAATTATTATTGAAAATTATAACTTGAAGATCTGAACTTGTAATTGTCAAATACAGAACCTAAAATTTATAGCTTATAATAATAATTCAAATTATAACTTGAAGATCTGAACTTGTAATAGTCAAATACAGAACTTCGAATTGTTAAATACAAATTATTAGTGCAAATTATAACTTGAAGATCTGAACTTGTAATAGGTAAATACAGAACTTCGAATTGTTAAATTCAACCTAAGATTGCAAATAATAATTTGAAGATCTGAACTTGTAATAGTCAAATACAGAACTTAAAATTGATAGCTTCTAATTATTATTGCAAATTATAACTTGAAGATCTGAACTTGTAATTGTCAAATACAGAACCTAAAATTGATAGCTTCTAATTATTATTGTAAATTATAACTTGAAGATCTGAACTAGTAATTGTCAAATACAGAACTTAAAATTGATAGCTTCTGAATATTATTGCAAATTATAACTTGAACATCTGAACTTGTAATTGTCAAATACAGAACTCAAAATTGATAGCTTCTAATTATTATTTCAAATTATAACTTGAAGATCTGAACTTGTAATTGTCAAATACAGAACTTAAAATTGATAGCTTCTAATTATTATTGCAAATAATAACTTGAAGATCTGTACTTGTAATTTTCAAATACAGAACTTAAAATTGATAGCTTATAATTATAGTTCAAATTATAACTTGAAGATCTGAACTTGTAATAGTCAAATACAGAACTTCGAATTGTTAAATACAAATTATTAGTGCAAATTATAACTTGAAGATCTGAACTTGTAATAGTCAAATACAGAACTTCGAATTGTTAATTACTAATTATTAGTGCAAATTATAACTTGAAGATCTGAACTTGCAAATAGGCTAATACAGAACTTCGAATTGTTAAATTCAAACTAAGATTGCAAATAATAATTTGAAGATCTGAACTTGTAATAGTCAAATACAGAACTTAAAATTGATAGCTTCTAATTATTATTGTAAATTATAACTTGAAGATCTGAACTTGTAATAGTGAATTACAGAACTTAGATTTGTTAAATTCAAATTATTATTTCAAATTATAACTTGAAGATCTGAACTAGTAATTGTCAAATACAGAACTTAAAATTGATAGCTTCTAATTATTATTGCAAATTATAACTTGTAGATCTGAACTTGTAATTGTCAATTACAGAACTTAAAATTGATAGCTTCTAATTATTATTTCAAATTATAACTTGAAGATCAGAACTAGTAATTGTCAAATACAGACCTTAAAATTGATAACTTCTAATTATTATTGCAAATTATAACTTGAAGATCTGAACTTGTAATTGTCAAATACAGAACTTAAAATTGATAGCTTCTAATTATTATTGTAAATTATAACTTGAAGATCTGAACTTGTAATTGTCAAATACAGAACTTAAAATTGATAGCTTCAAATTTTTATTGCAAATTATAATTTGAAGATCTGAACTTGTAATAGACAAATACGCAACTTAGCATTGTTAAATACAAATGGTGATTGCAAATTATAACTTGAACATCTGAACCTGTAATAGGTAAATACAGAACTTCGAATTGTTAAATTCAAACTAAGATTGCAAATAATAATTCGAAGATCTGAACTTGTAATAGTCAAATACAGAACTTCTAATTGTTAAATACAAATTATTAGTGCAAATTATAACTTGAAGATCTGAACTAGTAATTGTCAAATACAGAACTTAAAATTGATAGCTTCTAATTAATATTGCAAATTATAACTTGAAGATCTGAACTTGTAATTGTCAAATACAGAACTTAAAATGGATTGCTTCTAATTATTATTTCAAATTATAACGTGAAGAACTGAACTTGTAATTGTCAAATACAGAACTTAAAATTGATAGCTTCTAATTATTATTGCAAATTATAACTTGAAGATCTGAACTTGTAATTGTCAAATACAGAACTTCTAATTGTTAAATACAAATTATTAGTGCAAATTATAACTTGAAGATCTGAACTTGTAATTGTCAAATACAGAACTTAAAATTGATAGCTTCTAATTATTATTGTAAATTATAACTTGAAGATCTGAACTTGTAATTGTCAAATACAGAACTTAAAATTGATAGCTTCCAATTATTATTGCAAATAATAACTTGAAGATCTGAACTAGTAATTGTCAAATACAGAACTTAAAATTGATAGCTTCTAATTATTATTGCAAATTATAACTTGAAGTTCTGAACTTGTAATTTTCAAATACAGAACTTACAATTGATAGCTTCTAATTATTATTGCAAATTATAATTTGAAGATGTGAACTTGTAATAGACAAATACGCAAATTAGCATTGTTAAATACAAATTATGATTGCAAATTAAAACTTGAAGATCTGAACTATTAATTGTCAAATACAGAACTTAAAATTGATAGCTTCTAATTATTATTGTAAATTATAACTTGAAGATCTGAATTAGTAATAGTGAATTTCAGAACTTAGATTTGTTAAATTCAAATTATTATTTCAAATTATAACTTGAAGATCTGAACTAGTAATTGTCAAATACAGAACTTAAAATTGATAGCTTCTAAGTATTATTGCAAATTATAACTTGAAGATCTGAACTTGTAATTATCAAATACAGAACTTAAAATTGATAGCTTCTAATTATTATTGCAAATAATAACTTGAAGATCTGAACTTGTAATTGTCAAATGCAGAACTTAAAATTGATAGCTTCTAATTATTATTGCAAATAATAATTTGAAGATCTGTACTTGTAATTGTCAAATACAGAACTTAAAATTTATAGCTTATAATAATAATTCAAATTATAACTTGAAGATCTGAACTTGTAATAGTCAAATACAGAACTTCGAATTGTTAAATACAAATTATTAGTGCAAATTATAACTTGAAGATCTGAACTTGTAATAGGTAAATACAGAACTTCGAATTGTTAAATTCAACCTAAGATTGCAAATAATAATTTGAAGATCTGAACTTGTAATAGTCAAATACAGAACTTAAAATTGATAGCTTCTAATTATTATTGCAAATTATAACTTGAAGATCTGAACTTGTAATTGTCAAATACAGAACCTAAAATTGATAGCTTCTAATTATTATTGTAAATTATAACTTGAAGATCTGAACTTGTAATTGTCAAATACAGAACTTAAAATTGATAGCTTCTAATTATTATTGTAAATTATAACTTGAAGATCTGAACTTGTAATTGTCAAATACAGAACTTAAAATTGATAGCTTCCAATTATTATTGCAAATAATAACTTGAAGATCTGAACTAGTAATTGTCAAATACAGAACTTAAAATTGATAGCTTCTAATTATTATTGCAAATTATAACTTGAAGTTCTGAACTTGTAATTTTCAAATACAGAACTTACAATTGATAGCTTCTAATTATTATTGCAAATTATAATTTGAAGATGTGAACTTGTAATAGACAAATACGCAAATTAGCATTGTTAAATACAAATTATGATTGCAAATTAAAACTTGAAGATCTGAACTATTAATTGTCAAATACAGAACTTAAAATTGATAGCTTCTAATTATTATTGTAAATTATAACTTGAAGATCTGAATTAGTAATAGTGAATTTCAGAACTTAGATTTGTTAAATTCAAATTATTATTTCAAATTATAACTTGAAGATCTGAACTAGTAATTGTCAAATACAGAACTTAAAATTGATAGCTTCTAAGTATTATTGCAAATTATAACTTGAAGATCTGAACTTGTAATTATCAAATACAGAACTTAAAATTGATAGCTTCTAATTATTATTGCAAATAATAACTTGAAGATCTGAACTTGTAATTGTCAAATGCAGAACTTAAAATTGATAGCTTCTAATTATTATTGCAAATAATAATTTGAAGATCTGTACTTGTAATTGTCAAATACAGAACTTAAAATTTATAGCTTATAATAATAATTCAAATTATAACTTGAAGATCTGAACTTGTAATAGTCAAATACAGAACTTCGAATTGTTAAATACAAATTATTAGTGCAAATTATAACTTGAAGATCTGAACTTGTAATAGGTAAATACAGAACTTCGAATTGTTAAATTCAACCTAAGATTGCAAATAATAATTTGAAGATCTGAACTTGTAATAGTCAAATACAGAACTTAAAATTGATAGCTTCTAATTATTATTGCAAATTATAACTTGAAGATCTGAACTTGTAATTGTCAAATACAGAACCTAAAATTGATAGCTTCTAATTATTATTGTAAATTATAACTTGAAGATCTGAACTAGTAATTGTCAAATACAGAACTTAAAATTGATAGCTTCTGATTATTATTGCAAATTATAACTTGAACATCTGAACTTGTAATTGTCAAATACAGAACTCAAAATTGATAGCTTCTAATTATTATTTCAAATTATAACTTGAAGATCTGAACTTGTAATTGTCAAATACAGAACTTAAAATTGATAGCTTCTAATTATTATTGCAAATAATAACTTGAAGATCTGTACTTGTAATTTTCAAATACAGAACTTAAAATTGATAGCTTATAATTATAGTTCAAATTATAACTTGAAGATCTGAACTTGTAATAGTCAAATACAGAACTTCGAATTGTTAAATACAAATTATTAGTGCAAATTATAACTTGAAGATCTGAACTTGTAATAGTCAAATACAGAACTTCGAATTGTTAATTACTAATTATTAGTGCAAATTATAACTTGAAGATCTGAACTTGCAAATAGGCTAATACAGAACTTCGAATTGTTAAATTCAAACTAAGATTGCAAATAATAATTTGAAGATCTGAACTTGTAATAGTCAAATACAGAACTTAAAATTGATAGCTTCTAATTATTATTGTAAATTATAACTTGAAGATCTGAACTTGTAATAGTGAATTACAGAACTTAGATTTGTTAAATTCAAATTATTATTTCAAATTATAACTTGAAGATCTGAACTAGTAATTGTCAAATACAGAACTTAAAATTGATAGCTTCTAATTATTATTGCAAATTATAACTTGTAGATCTGAACTTGTAATTGTCAATTACAGAACTTAAAATTGATAGCTTCTAATTATTATTTCAAATTATAACTTGAAGATCAGAACTAGTAATTGTCAAATACAGAACTTAAAATTGATAGCTTATAATTATAATTCAAATTATAACTTGAAGATCTGAACTTGTAATAGTGAATTACAGAACTTAGATTTGTTAAATTCAAATTATTATTTCAAATTATAACTTGAAGATCTGCACTAGGAATTGTCAAATACAGACCTTAAAATTGATAACTTCTAATTATTATTGCAAATTATAACTTGAAGATCTGAACTTGTAATTGTCAAATACAGAACTTAAAATTGATAGCTTCTAATTATTATTTTAATTATAACTTGAAGATCTGAACTTGTAATTGTCAAATACAGAACTTAAAATTGATAGCTTCTAATTATTATTGCAACTAATAACTTGAAGATCTGAACTTGTAATTGTCAAATACAGAACTTAAAATTGATAGCTTCTAATTATTATTGCAAATTATAATTTGAAGATCTGAACTTGTAATAGACAAATACGCAACTTAGCATTGTTAAATACAAATTGTGATTGCAAATTATAACTTGAACATCTGAACCTGTAATTGTCAAATACAGAACTTAAAATTGATAGCTTCTAATTATTATTGTAAATTATAACTTGAAGATCTGAACTTGTAATTGTCAAATACAGAACTTAAAATTGATAGCTTCTAATTATTATTGCAACTAATAACTTGAAGATCTGAACTTGTAATTGTCAAATACAGAACTTAAAATTGATAGCTTCTAATTATTATTGCAAATTATAACTTGAAGATCTGAACTAGTAATTGTCAAATACAGAACTTCTAATTGTTAAATACAAATTATTAGTGCAAATTATAACTTGAAGATCTGAACTAGTAATTGTCAAATACAGAACTTAAAATTGATAGCTTCTAATTATTATTGCAAATTATAACTTGAAGATCTGAACTTGTAATTGTCAAATACAGAACTTAAAATTGATAGCTTCCAATTATTATTGCAAATAATAACTTGAAGATCTGAACTTGTAATTGTCAAATACAGAACTTAAAATTGATAGCTTCTAATTATTATTGCAAATTATAACTAGAGGTTCTGAACTTGTAATTTTCAAATACAGAACTTACAATTGATAGCTTCTAATTATTATTGCAAATTATAATTTGAAGATGTGAACTTGTAATAGACAAATACGCAACTTAGCATTGTTAAATACAAATTATGATTGGAAATTAAAACTTGAAGATCTGAACTAGTAATTGTCAAATACAGAACTTAAAATTGATAGCTTATAATTATAATTCAAATTATAACTTGAAGATCTGAACTTGTAATAGTGAATTACAGAACTTAGATTTGTTAAATTCAAATCATTATTTCAAATTATAACTTGAAGATCTGAACTAGTAATTGTCAAATACAGACCTTAAAATTGAAAACTTCTAATTATTATTGCAAATTATAACTTGAAGATCTGAACTTGTAATTGTCAAATACAGAACTTAAAATTGATAGCTTCTAATTATTATTGTAAATTATAACTTGAAGATCTGAACTTGTAATTGTCAAATACAGAACTTAAAATTGATAGCTTCAAATTATTATTGCAAATTATAATTTGAAGATCTGAACTTGTAATAGACAAATACGCAACTTAGCATTGTTAAATACAAATGGTGATTGCAAATTATAACTTGAACATCTGAACCTGTAATAGGTAAATACAGAACTTCGAATTGTTAAATTCAAACTAAGATTGCAAATAATAATTCGAAGATCTGAACTTGTAATAGTCAAATACAGAACTTCTAATTGTTAAATACAAATTATTAGTGCAAATTATAACTTGAAGATCTGAACTAGTAATTGTCAAATACAGAACTTAAAATTGATAGCTTCTAATTATTATTGCAAATTATAACTTGAAGATCTGAACTTGTAATTGTCAAATACAGAACTTAAAATGGATTGCTTCTAATTATTATTTCAAATTATAACGTGAAGAACTGAACTTGTAATTGTCAAATACAGAACTTAAAATTGATAGCTTCTAATTATTATTGCAAATTATAACTTGAAGATCTGAACTTGTAATTGTCAAATACAGAACTTCTAATTGTTAAATACAAATTATTAGTGCAAATTATAACTTGAAGATCTGAACTTGTAATTGTCAAATACAGAACTTAAAATTGATAGCTTCTAATTATTATTGTAAATTATAACTTGAAGATCTGAACTTGTAATTGTCAAATACAGAACTTAAAATTGATAGCTTCCAATTATTATTGCAAATAATAACTTGAAGATCTGAACTAGTAATTGTCAAATACAGAACTTAAAATTGATAGCTTCTAAGTATTATTGCAAATTATAACTTGAAGATCTGAACTTGTAATTATCAAATACAGAACTTAAAATTGATAGCTTCTAATTATTATTGTAAATTATAACTTGAAGATCTGAACTTGTAATTGTCAAATACAGAACTTAAAATTGATAGCTTCTAATTATTATTGCAAATAATAACTTGAAGATCTGAACTTGTAATTGTCAAATGCAGAACTTAAAATTGATAGCTTCTAATTATTATTGCAAATAATAATTTGAAGATCTGTACTTGTAATTGTCAAATACAGAACTTAAAATTGATAGCTTATAATAATAATTCAAATTATAACTTGAAGATCTGAACTTGTAATAGTCAAATACAGAACTTCGAATTGTTAAATACAAATTATTAGTGCAAATTATAACTTGAAGATCTGAACTTGTAATAGGTAAATACAGAACTTCGAATTGTTAAATTCAACCTAAGATTGCAAATAATAATTTGAAGATCTGAACTTGTAATAGTCAAATACAGAACTTAAAATTGATAGCTTCTAATTATTATTGCAAATTATAACTTGAAGATCTGAACTTGTAATTGTCAAATACAGAACCTAAAATTGATAGCTTCTAATTATTATTGTAAATTATAACTTGAAGATCTGAACTAGTAATTGTCAAATACAGAACTTAAAATTGATAGCTTCTGATTATTATTGCAAATTATAACTTGAACATCTGAACTTGTAATTGTCAAATACAGAACTTAAAATTGATAGCTTCTAATTATTATTTCAAATTATAACTTGAAGATCTGAACTTGTAATTGTCAAATACAGAACTTAAAATTGATAGCTTCTAATTATTATTGCAAATAATAACTTGAAGATCTGTACTTGTAATTTTCAAATACAGAACTTAAAATTGATAGCTTATAATTATAGTTCAAATTATAACTTGAAGATCTGAACTTGTAATAGTCAAATACAGAACTTCGAATTGTTAAATACAAATTATTAGTGCAAATTATAACTTGAAGATCTGAACTTGTAATAGTCAAATACAGAACTTCGAATTGTTAATTACAAATTATTAGTGCAAATTATAACTTGAAGATCTGAACTTGCAAATAGGCAGAACTTCGAATTGTTAAATTCAAACTAAGATTGCAAATAATAATTTGAAGATCTGAACTTGTATTAGTCAAATACAGAACTTAAAATTGATAGCTTCTAATTATTATTGTAAATTATAACTTGAAGATCTGAACTTGTAATAGTGAATTACAGAACTTAGATTTGTTAAATTCAAATTATTATTTCAAATTATAACTTGAAGATCTGAACTAGTAATTGTCAAATACAGAACTTAAAATTGATAGCTTCTAATTATTATTGTAAATTATAACTTGAAGATCTGAACTTGTAATTGTCAAATACAGAACTTAAAATTGATAGCTTCTAATTATTATTGCAACTAATAACTTGAAGATCTGAACTTGTAATTGTCAAATACAGAACTTAAAATTGATAGCTTCTAATTATTATTGCAAATTATAACTTGAAGATCTGAACTAGTAATTGTCAAATACAGAACTTCTAATTGTTAAATACAAATTATTAGTGCAAATTATAACTTGAAGATCTGCACTAGTAATTGTCAAATACAGAACTTAAAATTGATAGCTTCTAATTATTATTGCAAATTATAACTTGAAGATCTGAACTTGTAATTGTCAAATACAGAACTTAAAATTGATAGCTTCCAATTATTATTGCAAATAATAACTTGAAGATCTGAACTTGTAATTGTCAAATACAGAACTTAAAATTGATAGCTTCTAATTATTATTGCAAATTATAACTTGAAGATCTGAACTTGTAATTGTAAAATACAGAACTTAAAATTGATAGCTTCTAATTAATATTGCAAATTATAACTTGAAGATCTGAACTTGTAATTGTCAAATACAGAACTTCTAATTTTTAATACAAATTATTAGTGCAAATTATAACTTGAAGATCTGAACTTGTAATTGTCAAATACAGAACTTCGAATTGTTAAATTCAACCTAAGATTGCAAATAATAATAAGAAGATCTGAACTTGTAATAGTCAAATACATAACTTAAAATTGAGAGGTTCTAATTATTATTGCAAATTATAACTTGAAGATCTGAACTTGTAATTGTCAAATACAGAACCTAAAATTGATAGCTTCTAATTATTATTGTAAATTATAACTTGAAGATCTGAACTAGTAATTGTCAAATACAGAACTAAAAATTGATAGCTTATAATAATAATTCAAATTATAACTTGAAGATCTGAACTTGTAATAGTCAAATACAGAACTTCGAATTGTTAAATACAAATTATTAGTGCAAATTATAACTTGAAGATCTGAACTTGTAATAGGTAAATACAGAACTTCGAATTGTTAAATTCAACCTAAGATTGCAAATAATAATTTGAAGATCTGAACTTGTAATAGTCAAATACAGAACTTAAAATTGAGAGCTTCTAATTATTATTGCAAATTATAACTTGAAGATCTGAACTTGTAATTGTCAAATACAGAACCTAAAATTGATAGCTTCTAATTATTATTGTAATTTATAACTTGAAGATCTGAACTAGTAATTGTCAAATACTGAACTTAAAATTGATAGCTTCTAATTATTATTGCAAATTATAACTTGAATATCTGAACTTGTAATTGTCAAATACAGAACTTAAAATTGATAGGTTCTAATTATTATTTCAAATTATAACTTGAAGATCTGAACTTGTAATTGTCAAATACAGAACTTAAAATTGATAGCTTCTAATTATTATTGCAAATTATAACTTGAAGATCTGAACTTGTAATTGTCAAATACAGAACTTAAAATTGATAGCTTCTAATTATTATTTCAAATTATAACTTGAAGATCTGAACTTGTAATTGCCAAATAAAGAACCTAAAATTGATAGCTTCTAATTATTATTGTAAATTATAACTTGAAGATCTGAACTAGTAATTGTCAAATACAGAACTTAAAATTGATAGCTTATAATAATAATTCAATTATAACTTGAAGATCTGAACTTGTAATAGTCAAATACAGAACTTAAAATTGAGAGCTTCTAATTATTATTGCAAATTATAACTTGAAGATCTGAACTTGTAATAGGTAAATACAGAACTTCGAATTGTTAAATTCAACCTAAGATTGCAAATAATAATTTGAAGATCTGAACTTGTAATAGTCAAATACAGAACTTAAAATTGAGAGCTTCTAATTATTATTGCAAATTATAACTTGAAGATCTGAACTTGTAATTGTCAAATACAGAACCTAAAATTGATAGCTTCTAATTATTATTGTAAATTATAACTTGAAGATCTGAACTAGTAATTGTCAAATACAGAACTTAAAATTGATAGCTTCTAATTATTATTGCAAATTATAACTTGAACATCTGAACTTGTAATTGTCAAATACAGAACTTAAAATTGATAGCTTCTAATTATTATTTCAAATTATAACTTGAAGATCTGAACTTGTAAT
Source organism: Cantharis lateralis (assembly GCA_963170105.1). Lineage (NCBI taxonomy): Eukaryota > Metazoa > Arthropoda > Insecta > Coleoptera > Cantharidae > Cantharis > Cantharis lateralis. Next base: position 27,266,360 of record OY720627.1, read on the forward strand.
TGCCAAATACAGAACTTAAAATTGATAGCTTCTAATTATTATTGCAAATTATAACTTGAAGATCTGAACTTGTAATTGTCAAATACAGAACTTCTAATTGTTAAATACAAATTATTAGTGCAAATTATAACTTGAAGATCTGAACTTGTAATTGTCAAATACAGAACTTCTAATTGTTAAATACAAATTATTAGTGCAAATTATAACTTGAAGATCTGAACTTGTAATTGTCAAATACAGAACTTCTAATTATTAAATACAAATTTTTAGTGCAAATTATAACTTGAAGATCTGAACTAGTAATTGTCAAATACAGAACTTAAAATTGATAGCTTCTAATTATTATTGCAAATTATAACTTGAAGATCTGAACTTGTAATTGTCAAATACAGAACCTAAAATTGATAGCTTCTAATTAATATTGTAAATTATAACTTGAAGATCTGAACTAGTAATTGTCTAATACAGAACTTAAAATTGATAGCTTCTAATTATTATTGCAAGTTATAACTTGAACATCTGAACTTGTAATTGTCAAATACAGAACTTAAAATTGATAGCTTCTAATTATTATTTCAAATTATAACTTGAAGATCTGAACTAGTAATTGTCAAATACAGAACTTAAAATTGATAGCTTCGAATTATTATTGCAAATAATAACTTGAAGATATGTACTTGTAATTGTCAAATACAGAACTTAAAATTGATAGCTTATAATTATAGTTCAAATTATAACTTGAAGATCTGAACTTGTAATAGTCAAATACAGAACTTCGAATTGTTAAATACAAATTATTAGTGCAAATTATAACTTGAAGATCTGAACTTGTAATAGGTAAATACAGAACTTCTAATTGTTAAATTCCAACTAAGATTGCAAATAATAATTTGAACAACTGCACTTGTAATAGTCAAATACAGAACTTCTAATTGTTAAATACAAATTATTAGTGCAAATTATAACTTGAAGATCTGAACTTGTAATTGTCAAATACAGAACTTAAAATTGATAGCTTCTAATTATTATTTCAAATTATAACTTGAAGATCTAAACTTGTAATAGTGAATTACAAAACTTAGATTTGTTAAATTCAAATTATTATTTCAAATTATAACTTGAAGATCTGAACTAGTAATTGTCAAATACAGAACTTATATTGATAGCTTATAATTATAATTGAAAATAATAATTTGAAGATCTGAACATGTAATAGTCAAATACAGAACTTCTAATTGTTAAATACAAATTATTAGTGCAAATTATAACTTGAAGATCTGAACTAGTAATTGTCAAATACAGAACTTAAAATTGATAGCTTCTAATTATTATTGCAAATTATAACTTGAAGATCTGAACTTGTAATAGTGAATAACAGAACTAAGATTTGTTAAATTCAAATTATTATTTCAAATTATAACTTGAAGATCTGAACTAGTAATTGTCAAATACAGAACTTCTAATTATTAAATACAAATTATTAGTGCAAATTATAACTTGAAGATCTGAACTTGTAATTGAACTTGTAAAAGAACTTAAAATTGATAGCTTCTAATTATTATTGCAAATAATAACTAGAAGATCTGAACATGTAATTGTCAAATGCAGAACTTAAAATTGATAGCTTCTAATTATTATTGCAAATAATAATTTGAAGATCTGTACTTGTAATTGTCAAATACAGAACTTAAAATTGATAGCTTATAATTATAATTCAAATTATAACTTGAAGATCTGAACTTGTAATAATCAAATACAGAACTTCAAATTGTTAAATACAAATTATTAGTACAAATTATAACTTGAAGATCTGAACTTGTAGTTGTCAAATACAGAACTTAAATTTGATAGCTTCTAATTATTATTGCAAATTATAACTTGAAGATCTGCACTTGTAATTGTCAAATACAGAACTTAAAATTGATAGCTTCTAATTATTATTTCAAATTATAACTTAAAGATCTGAACGTGTAATTGTAAAATACAGAACTTAAAATTGATAGCTTCTAATTATTATTGTAAATAATAACTTGAAGATCTGAACTTGTAATTGTCAAATACAGAACTTAAAATTGATAGCTTCTAATTATTATTGCAAATTAAAACTTGAAGATCTGAACCTGTAATAGTGAATTACAAAACTTAGATTTGTTAAATTCAAATTATTATTTCAAATTATAACTTGAAGATCTGAACTAGTAATTGTCAAATACAGAACTTAAATTGATAGCTTATAATTATAATTGAAAATAATAATTTGAAGATCTGAACATGTAATAGTCAAATACAGAACTTCTAATTGTTAAATACAAATTATTAGTGCAAATTATAACTTGAAGATCTGAACTAGTAATTGTCAAATACAGAACTTAAAATTGATAGCTTCTAATTATTATTGCAAATTATAACTTGAAGATCTGAACTTGTAATAGTGAATTACAGAACTAAGATTTGTTAAATTCAAATTATTATTTCAAATTATAACTTGAAGATCTGAACTAGTAATTGTCAAATACAGAACTTCTAATTATCAAATACAAATTATTAGTGCAAATTATAACTTGAAGATCTGAACTTGTAATTGGCAAATACAGAACTTAAAATTGATAGCTTCTAATAATTATTGCAAATAATAACTTGAAGATCTGAACTTGTAATTGTCAAATGCAGAACTTAAAATTGATAGCTTCTAATTATTATTGCAAATAATAATTTGAAGATCTGTACTAGTAATTGTCAAATAAAGAACTTAAAATTGATAGCTTATAATTATAATTCAAATTATAACTTGAAGATCTGAACTTGTAATAATCAAATACAGAACTTCAAATTGTTAAATACAAATTATTAGTGCAAATTATAACTTGAAGATCTGAACTTGTAATTGTCAAATACAGAACTTAAAATTGATAGCTTCTAATTATTATTGCAAATTATAACTTGAAGATCTGAACTTGTAATTGTCAAATACAGAACTTAAAATTGATAGCTTCTAATTATTATTTCAAATTATAACTTGAAGATCTGAACTTGTAATTGTAAAATACAGAACTTAAAATTGATAGCTTCTAATTAATATTGCAAATTATAACTTGAAGATCTGAACTTGTAATTGTCAAATACAGAACTTCTAATTGTTAAATACAAATTATTAGTGCAAATTATAACTTGAAGATCTGAACTTGTAATTGTCAAATACAGAACTTCTAATTGTTAAATACAAATTATTAGTGCAAATTATAACTTGAAGATCTGAACTTGTAATAGGTAAATACAGAACTTCGAATTGTTAAATTCAACCTAAGATTGCAAATAATAATTTGAAGATCTGAACTTGTAATAGTCAAATACAGAACTTAAAATTGATAGCTTCTAATTATTATTGCAAATTGTAACTTGAAGATCTGAACTTGTAATTGTCAAATACAGAACCTAAAATTGATAGCTCTAATTATTATTGTAAATTATAACTTGAAGATCTGAACTAGTAATTGTCAAATACAGAACTTAAAATTGATAGCTTATAATAATAATTCAAATTATAACTTGAAGATCTGAACTTGTAATAGTCAAATACAGAACTTCGAATTGTTAAATACAAATTATTAGTGCAAATTATAACTTGAAGATCTGAACTTGTAATAGGTAAATACAGAACTTAAAATTGATAGGTTCTAATTATTATTGCAAATTATAACTTGAAGATCTGAACTTGTAATTGTCAAATACAGAACTTAAAGTTGATAGCTTCTAATTATTATTTCTAATTATAACTTGAAGATCTGAACTTGTAATTGTCAAATACAGAACTTCTAATTGTTAAATACAAATTATTAGTGCAAATTATAACTTGAAGATCTGAACTTGTAATTGTCAAATACAGAACTTCGAATTGTTAAATTCAACCTAAGATTGCAAATAATAATTTGAAGATCTGAACTTGTAATAGTCAAATACAGAACTTAAAATTGAGAGGTTCTAATTATTATTGCAAATTATAACTTGAAGATCTGAACTTGTAATTGTCAAATACAGAACCTAAAATTGATAGCTTCTAATTATTATTGTAAATTATAACTTGAAGATCTGAACTAGTAATTGTCAAATACAGAACTAAAAATTGATAGCTTATAATAATAATTCAAATTATAACTTGAAGATCTGAACTTGTAATAGTCAAATACAGAACTTCGAATTGTTAAATACAAATTATTAGTGCAAATTATAACTTGAAGATCTGAACTTGTAATAGGTAAATACAGAACTTCGAATTGTTAAATTCAACCTAAGATTGCAAATAATAATTTGAAGATCTGAACTTGTAATAGTCAAATACAGAACTTAAAATTGAGAGCTTCTAATTATTATTGCAAATTATAACTTGAAGATCTGAACTTGTAATTGTCAAATACAGAACCTAAAATTGATAGCTTCTAATTATTATTGTAAATTATAACTTGAAGATCTGAACTAGTAATTGTCAAATACTGAACTTAAAATTGATAGCTTCTAATTATTATTGCAAATTATAACTTGAATATCTGAACTTGTAATTGTCAAATACAGAACTTAAAATTGATAGGTTCTAATTATTATTTCAAATTATAACTTGAAGATCTGAACTTGTAATTGTCAAATACAGAACTTAAAATTGATAGCTTCTAATTATTATTGCAAATTATAACTTGAAGATCTGAACTTGTAATTGTCAAATACAGAACTTAAAATTGATAGCTTCTAATTATTATTTCAAATTATAACTTGAAGATCTGAACTTGTAATTGCCAAATACAGAACCTAAAATTGATAGCTTCTAATTATTATTGTAAATTATAACTTGAAGATCTGAACTAGTAATTGTCAAATACAGAACTTAAAATTGATAGCTTATAATAATAATTCAAATTATAACTTGAAGATCTGAACTTGTAATAGTCAAATACAGAACTTAAAATTGAGAGCTTCTAATTATTATTGCAAATTATAACTTGAAGATCTGAACTTGTAATAGGTAAATACAGAACTTCGAATTGTTAAATTCAACCTAAGATTGCAAATAATAATTTGAAGATCTGAACTTGTAATAGTCAAATACAGAACTTAAAATTGAGAGCTTCTAATTATTATTGCAAATTATAACTTGAAGATCTGAACTTGTAATTGTCAAATACAGAACCTAAAATTGATAGCTTCTAATTATTATTGTAAATTATAACTTGAAGATCTGAACTAGTAATTGTCAAATACAGAACTTAAAATTGATAGCTTCTAATTATTATTGCAAATTATAACTTGAACATCTGAACTTGTAATTGTCAAATACAGAACTTAAAATTGATAGGTTCTAATTATTATTTCAAATTATAACTTGAAGATCTGAACTTGTAATTGTCAAATACAGAACTTAAAATTGATAGCTTCTAATTATTATTGCAAATTATAACTTGAAGATCTGAACTTGTAATTGTCAAATACAGAACTTAAAATTGATAGCTTCTAATTATTATTTCAAATTATAACTTGAAGATCTGAACTTGTAATTGCCAAATACAGAACTTAAAATTGATAGCTTCTAATTATTATTGCAAATTATAACTTGAAGATCTGAACTTCTAATTGTCAAATACAGAACTTCTAATTGTTAAATACAAATTATTAGTGCAAATTATAACTTGAAGATCTGAACTTGTAATTGTCAAATACAGAACTTCTAATTGTTAAATACAAATTATTAGTGCAAATTATAACTTGAAGATCTGAACTTGTAATTGTCAAATACAGAACTTCTAATTATTAAATACAAATTTTTAGTGCAAATTATAACTTGAAGATCTGAACTAGTAATTGTCAAATACAGAACTTAAAATTGATAGCTTCTAATTATTATTGCAAATTATAACTTGAAGATCTGAACTTGTAATTGTCAAATACAGAACCTAAAATTGATAGCTTCTAATTATTATTGTAAATTATAACTTGAAGATCTGAACTAGTAATTGTCTAATACAGAACTTAAAATTGATAGCTTCTAATTATTATTGCAAGTTATAACTTGAACATCTGAACTTGTAATTGTCAAATACAGAACTTAAAATTGATAGCTTCTAATTATTATTTCAAATTATAACTTGAAGATCTGAACTTGTAATTGTCAAATACAAAACTTAAAATTGATAGCTTCGAATTATTATTGCAAATAATAACTTGAAGATATGTACTTGTAATTGTCAAATACAGAACTTAAAATTGATAGCTTATAATTATAGTTCAAATTATAACTTGAAGATCTGAACTTGTAATAGTCAAATACAGAACTTCGAATTGTTAAATACAAATTATTAGTGCAAATTATAACTTGAAGATCTGAACTTGTAATAGGTAAATACAGAACTTCTAATTGTTAAATTCCAACTAAGATTGCAAATAATAATTTGAACAACTGCACTTGTAATAGTCAAATACAGAACTTCTAATTGTTAAATACAAATTATTAGTGCAAATTATAACTTGAAGATCTGAACTTGTAATTGTCAAATACAGAACTTAAAATTGATAGCTTCTAATTATTATTTCAAATTATAACTTGAAGATCTGAACTTGTAATAGTGAATTACAAAACTTAGATTTGTTAAATTCAAATTATTATTTCAAATTATAACTTGAAGATCTGAACTAGTAATTGTCAAATACAGAACTTAAATTGATAGCTTATAATTATAATTGAAAATAATAATTTGAAGATCTGAACATGTAATAGTCAAATACAGAACTTCTAATTGTTAAATACAAATTATTAGTGCAAATTATAACTTGAAGATCTGAACTAGTAATTGTCAAATACAGAACTTAAAATTGATAGCTTCTAATTATTATTGCAAATTATAACTTGAAGATCTGAACTTGTAATAGTGAATAACAGAACTAAGATTTGTTAAATTCAAATTATTATTTCAAATTATAACTTGAAGATCTGAACTAGTAATTGTCAAATACAGAACTTCTAATTATTAAATACAAATTATTAGTGCAAATTATAACTTGAAGATCTGAACTTGTAATTGAACTTGTAAAAGAACTTAAAATTGATAGCTTCTAATTATTATTGCAAATAATAACTAGAAGAACTGAACTTGTAATTGTCAAATGCAGAACTTAAAATTGATAGCTGTTAATTATTATTGCAAATAATAATTTGAAGATATGTACTTGTAATTGTCAAATACAGAACTTAAAATTGATAGCTTATAATTATAATTCAAATTATAACTTGAAGATCTGAACTTGTAATAATCAAATACAGAACTTCAAATTGTTAAATACAAATTATTAGTGCAAATTATAACTTGAAGATCTTAACTTGTAGTTGTCAAATACAGAACTTAAATTTGATAGCTTCTAATTATTATTGCAAATTATAACTTGAAGATCTGAACTTGTAATTGTCAAATACAGAACTTAAAATTGATAGCTTCTAATTATTATTTCAAATTATAACTTAAAGATCTGAACGTGTAATTGTAAAATACAGAACTTAAAATTGATAGCTTCTAATTAATATTGCAAATTATAACTTGAAGATCTGAACTTGTAATTGTCAAATACAGAACTTCTAATTGTTAAATACAAATTATTAGTGCAAATTATAACTTGAAGATCTGAACTTGTAATTGCCAAATACAGAACTTAAAATTGATAGCTTCTAATTATTATTGCAAATTATAACTTGAAGATCTGAACTTGTAATTGTCAAATACAGAACTTCTAATTGTTAAATACAAACTATTAGTGCAAATTATAACTTGAAGATCTGAACTTGTAATTGTCACATACAGAACTTCTAATTGTTAAATACAAATTATTAGTGCAAATTATAACTTGAAGATCTGAACTTGTAATTGTCAAATACAGAACTTCTAATTATTAAATACAAATTTTTAGTGCAAATTATTACTTGAAGATCTGAACTAGTAATTGTCAAATACAGAACTTAAAATTGATAGCTTCTAATTATTATTGCAAATTATAACTTGAAGATCTGAACTTGTAATTGTCAAATACAGAACCTAAAATTGATAGCTTCTAATTATTATTGTAAATTATAACTTGAAGATCTGAACTAGTAATTGTCTAATACAGAACTTAAAATTGATAGCTTCTAATTATTATTGCAAGTTATAACTTGAACATCTGAACTTGTAATTGTCAAATACAGAACTTAAAATTGATAGCTTCTAATTATTATTTCAAATTATAACTTGAAGATCAGAACTTGTAATTGTCAAATACAGAACTTAAAATTGATAGCTTCTAATTATTATTGCAAATAATAACTTGAAGATCTGTACTTGTAATTGTCAAATACAGAACTTAAAATTGATAGCTTATAATTATAATTCAAATTATAACTTGAAGATCTGAACTTGTAATAGTCAAATACAGAACTTCGAATTGTTAAATACAAATTATTAGTGCAAATTATAACTTGAAGATCTGAACTTGTAATAGGTAAATACAGAACTTCTAATTGTTAAATTCCAACTAAGATTGCAAATTATAATTTGAACAACTGCACTTGTAATAGTCAAATACAGAACTTCTAATTGTTAAATACAAATTATTAGTGCAAATTATAACTTGAAGATCTGAACTTGTAATTGTCAAATACAGAACTTAAAATTGATAGCTTCTAATTATTATTGCAAATTATAACTTGAAAATCTGAACTTGTAATAGTGAATTACAAAACTTAGATTTGTTAAATTCAAATTATTATTTCAAATTATAACTTGAAGATCTGAACTATTAATTGTCAAATACAGAACTTAAATTGATAGCTTATAATTATAATTGAAAATAATAATTTGAAGATCTGAACATGTAATAGTCAAATACAGAACTTCTAATTGTTAAATACAAATTATTAGTGCAAATTATAACTTGAAGATCTGAACTAGTAATTGTCAAATACAGAACTTAAAATTGATAGCTTCTAATTATTATTGCAAATTATAACTGGAAGATCTGAACTTGTAATAGTGAATAACAGAACTAAGATTTGTTAAATTCAAATTATTATTTCAAATTATAACTTGAAGATCTGAACTAGTAATTGTCAAATACAGAACTTCTAATTATTAAATACAAATTATTAGTGCAAATTATATCTTGAAGATCTGAACTTGTAATTGTCAAATACAGAACTTAAAATTGATAGCTTCAAATTATTATTGCAAATAATAACTTGAAGATCTGAACTTGTAATTGTCAAATGCAGAACTTAAAATTGATAGCTTCTAATTATTATTGCAAATAATAATTTGAAGATCTGTACTTGTAATTGTCAAATACAGAACTTAAAATTGATAGCTTATAATTATAATTCAAATTATAACTTGAAGATCTGAACTTGTAATAATCAAATACAGAACTTCAAATTGTTAAATACAAATTATTAGTGCAAATTATAACTTGAAGATCTGAACTTGTAATTGTCAAATACAGAACTTAAAATTGATAGCTTCTAATTATTATTGCAAATTATAACTTGAAGATCTGAACTTGTAATTGTCAAATACAGAACTTAAAATTGATAGCTTCTAATTATTATTGCAAATTATAACTTGAAGATCTGAACTTGTAATTGTAAAATACAGAACTTAAAATTGATAGCTTCTAATTAATATTGCAAATTATAACTTGTAGATCTGAACTTGTAATTGTCAAATACAGAACTTCTAATTGTTAAATACAAATTATTAGTGCAAATTATAACTTGAAGATCTGAACTTGTAATTGTCAAATACAGAACTTCTAATTGTTAAATACAAATTATTAGTGCAAATTATAACTTGAAGATCTGAACTTGTAATAGGTAAATACAGAACTTCGAATTGTTAAATTCAACCTAAGATTGCAAATAATAATTTGAAGATCTGAACTTGTAATAGTCAAATACAGAACTTAAAATTGATAGGTTCTAATTATTATTGCAAATTATAACTTGAAGATCTGAACTTGTAATTGTCAAATACAGAACCTAAAATTGATAGCTTCTAATTATTATTGTAAATTATAACTTGAAGATCTGAACTTGTGATTGTCAAATACAGAACTTAAAATTGATAGCTTATAATAATAATTCAAATTATAACTTGAAGATCTGAACTTGTAATAGTCAAATACAGAACTTCGAATTGTTAAATAGAAATTATTAGTGCAAATTATAACTTGAAGATCTGAACTTGTAATAGGTAAATACAGAACTTCGAATTGTTAAATTCATCCTAAGATTGCAAATAATAATTTGAAGATCTGAACTTGTAATAGTCAAATACAGAACTTAAAATTGAGAGCTTCTAATTATTATTGCAAATTATAACTTGAAGATCTGAACTTGTAATTGTCAAATACAGAACCTAAAATTGATAGCTTCTAATTATTATTGTAAATTATAACTTGAAGATCTGAACTAGTAATTGTCAAATACAGAACTTAAAATTGATAGCTTCTAATTATTATTGCAAATTATAACTTGAACATCTGAACTTGTAATTGTCAAATACAGAACTTAAAATTGATAGCTTCTAATTATTATTTCAAATTATAACTTGAAGATCTGAACTTGTAATTGTCAAATACAGAACTTAAAATTGATAGCTTCTAATTATTATTGCAAATTATAACTTGAAGATCTGAACTTGTAATTGTCAAATACAGAACTTAAAATTGATAGCTTCTAATTATTATTTCAAATTATAACTTGAAGATCTGAACTTGTAATTGCCAAATACAGAACTTAAAATTGATAGCTTCTAATTATTATTGCAAATTATAACTTGAAGATCTGAACTTGTAATTGTCAAATACAGAACTTCTAATTGTTAAATACAAATTATTAGTACAAATTATAACTTGAAGATCTGAACTTGTAATTGTCAAATACAGAACTTCTAATTGTTAAATACAAATTATTAGTGCAATTTATAACTTGAAGATCTGAACTTGTAATTGCCAAATACAGAACTTCTAATTATTAAATACAAATTTTTAGTGCAAATTATAACTTGAAGAGCTGAACTAGTAATTGTCAAATACAGAACTTAAAATTGATAGCTTCTAATTATTATTGCAAATTATAACTTGAAGATCAGAACTTGTAATTGTCAAATACAGAACTTAAAATTGATAGCTTCTAATTATTATTTCAAATTATAACTTGAAGATCTGAACTTGTAATTGCCAAATACAGAACTTAAAATTGATAGCTTCTAATTATTATTGCAAATTATAACTTGAAGATCTGAACTTGAAATTGTCAAATACAGAACTTCTAATTGTTAAATACAAATTATTAGTGCAAATTATAACTTGAAGATCTGAACTTGTAATAGGTAAATACAGAACTTTGAATTGTTAAATTCAAACTAAGATTGCAAATAATAATTTGAAGATCTGAACTTGTAATAGTCAAATACAGAACTTAAAATTGATAGCTTCTAATTATTATTGTAAATTATAACTTGAAGATCTGAACTTGTGATAGTGAATTACAGAACTTAGATATGTTAAATTCAAATTATTATTTCAAATTATAACTTGAAGATCTGAACTAGTAATTGTCAAATACAGAACTTAAAATTGATAGCTTCTAATTATTATTGCAAATTATAACTTGAAGATCTGAACTTGTAATTGTCAAATACAGAACTTAAAATTGATAGCATCTAATTATTATTTCAAATTATAACTAGAAGTTCTGAACTTGTAATTGTCAAATACAGAACTTAAAATTGATAGCTTCTAATTAATATTGCAAATAATAACTTGAAGATCTGTACTTGTAATTGTCAAATACAGAACTTAAAATTGATAGCTTATAATTATAGTTCAAATTATAACTTGAAGATCTGAACTTGTAATAGTCAAATACAGAACTTCGAATTGTTAAATACAAATTATTAGTGCAAATTATAACTTGAAGATCTGCACTTGTAATAGGTAAATACAGAACTTCTAATTGTTAAATTCAAACTAAGATTGCAAATAATAATTTGAAAATCTGAACTTGTAATAGTCAAATACAGAACTTCTAATTGTTAAATACAAATTATTAGTGCAAATTATAACTTGAAGATCTGAACTAGTAATTGTCAAATACAGAACTTAAATATGACAGCTTCTAATTATTATTGTAAATTATAACTTGAAGATCTGAACTTGTAATTGTCAAATACAGAACTTAAAATTGATAGCTTCCAATTATTATTGCAAATAATAACTTGAAGATCTGAACTTGTAATTGTCAAATACAGAACTTAAAATTGATAGCTTCTAATTATTATTGCAAATTATAACTTGAAGTTCTGAACTTGTAATTGTCAAATACAGAACTTACAATTGATAGCTTCTAATTATTATTGCAAATTATAATTTGAAGATGTGAACTTGTAATAGACAAATACGCAACTTAGCATTGTTAAATACAAATTATGATTGCAAATTAAAACTTGAAGATCTGAACTAGTAATTGTCAAATACAGAACTTAAATATGACAGCTTCTAATTATTATTGTAAATTATAACTTGAAGATCTGAACTTGTAATTGTCAAATACAGAACTTAAAATTGATAGCTTCCAATTATTATTGCAAATAATAACTTGAAGATCTGAACTTGTAATTGTCAAATACAGAACTTAAAATTGATAGCTTCTAATTATTATTGCAAATTATAACTTGAAGATCTGAACTTGTAATAGTCAAATACAGAACTTCGAATTGTTAAATACAAATTATTAGAGCAAATTATAACTTGAAGATCTGAACTTGAAATATATAAATACAGAACTTAAAATTGTTAAATACTAATTATGATTGCAAATTAAAACTTGAGGATCTGAACTAGTAATTGTCAAATACAGAACTTAAAATTGATAGCTTATAATTATAATTCAAATTATAACTTGAAGATCTGTACTTGTAATAGTGAATTACAGAACTTAGATTTGTTAAATTCAAATTATTATTTCAAATTATAACTTGAAGATCCGAACTAGTAATTGTCAAATACAGACCTTAAAATTGATAACTTCTAATTATTATTGCAAATTATAACTTGAAGATCTGAACTTGTAATTGTCAAATACAGAACTTAAAATTGATAGCTTCTAATTATTATTGTAAATAATAACTTGAAGATCTGAACTTGTAATTGTCAAATACAGAACTTAAAATTGATAGCTTCTAATTATTATTGCAAATTATAACTTGAAGTTCTGAACTTGTAATTGTCAAACACAGAACTTACAATTGATAGCTTCTAATTATTATTGCAAATTATAATTTGAAGATGTGAACTTGTAATAGACAAATACGCAACTTAGCATTGTTAAATACAAATTATGATTGCAAATTAAAACTTGAAGATCTGAACTAGTAATTGTCAAATACAGAACTTATAATTGATAGCTTATAATTATAATTCAAATTATAACTTGAAGATCTGTACTTGTAATAGTGAATTACAGAACTTAGATTTGTTAAATTCAAATTATTATTTCAAATTATAACTTGAAGATCTGAACTAGTAATTGTCAAATACAGACCTTAAAATTGATAACTTCTAATTATTATTGCAAATTATAACTTGAAGATCTGAACTTGTAATTGTCAAATACAGAACTTAAAATTGATAGCTTCTAATTATTATTGTAAATTATAACATGAAGATCTGAACTTGTAATTGTCAAATACAGAACTTAAAATTGATAGCTTCTAATTATTATTGCAACTAATAACTTGAAGATCTGAACTTGTAATTGTCAAATACAGAACTTAAAATTGATAGCTTCAAATTATTATTGCAAATTATAATTTGAAGATCTGAACTTGTAATAGACAAATACGCAACTTAGCATTGTTAATTACAAATTGTGATTGCAAATTATAACTTGAACATCTGAACCTGTAATAGTCAAATACAGAACTTCTAATTGTTAAATACAAATTATTAGTGCAAATTATAACTTGAAGATCTGAACTAGTAATTGTCAAATACAGAACTTAAAATTGATAGCTTCTAATTATTATTGCAAATTATAACTTGAAGATCTGAAATTGTAATTGTCAAATACAGAACTTAAAATTGATAGCTTCTAATTATTATTTCAAATTATAACGTGAAGATCTGAACTTGTAATTGTCAAATACAGAACTTAAAATTGATAGCTTCTAATTAATATTGCAAATAATAACTTGAAGATCTGTACTTGTAATTGTCAAATACAGAACTTAAAATTGATAGCTGATAATTATAGTTCAAATTATAACTTGAAGATCTGAACTTGTAATAGTCAAATACAGAACTTCGAATTGTTAAATACAAATTATTAGTGCAAATTATAACTTGAAGATCTGCACTTGTAATAGGTAAATACAGAACTTCTAATTGTTAAATTCAAACTAAGATTGCAAATAATAATTTGAAAATCTGAACTTGTAATAGTCAAATACAGAACTTCTAATTGTTAAATACAAATTATTAGTGCAAATTATAACTTGAAGATCTGAACTAGTAATTGTCAAATACAGAACTTAAATATGACAGCTTCTAATTATTATTGTAAATTATAACTTGAAGATCTGAACTTGTAATTGTCAAATACAGAACTTAAAATTGATAGCTTCCAATTATTATTGCAAATAATAACTTGAAGATCTGAACTTGTAATTGTCAAATACAGAACTTAAAATTGATAGCTTCTAATTATTATTGCAAATTATAACTTGAAGTTCTGAACTTGTAATTGTCAAATACAGAACTTACAATTGATAGCTTCTAATTATTATTGCAAATTATAATTTGAAGATGTGAACTTGTAATAGACAAATACGCAACTTAGCATTGTTAAATACAAATTATGATTGCAAAATAAAACTTGAAGATCTGAACTAGTAATTGTCAAATACAGAACTTAAAATTGATAGCTTATAATTATAATTCAAATTATAACTTGAAGATCTGTACTTGTAATAGTGAATTACAGAACTTAGATTTGTTAAATTCAAATTATTATTTCAAATTATAACTTGAAGATCCGAACTAGTAATTGTCAAATACAGACCTTAAAATTGATAACTTCTAATTATTATTGCAAATTATAACTTGAAGATCTGAACTTGTAATTGTCAAATACAGAACTTAAAATTGATAGCTTCTAATTATTATTGTAAATAATAACTTGAAGATCTGAACTTGTAATTGTCAAATACAGAACTTAAAATTGATAGCTTCTAATTATTATTGCAAATTATAACTTGAAGTTCTGAACTTGTAATTGTCAAACACAGAACTTACAATTGATAGCTTCTAATTATTATTGCAAATTATAATTTGAAGATGTGAACTTGTAATAGACAAATACGCAACTTAGCATTGTTAAATACAAATTATGATTGCAAATTAAAACTTGAAGATCTGAACTAGTAATTGTCAAATACAGAACTTATAATTGATAGCTTATAATTATAATTCAAATTATAACTTGAAGATCTGTACTTGTAATAGTGAATTACAGAACTTAGATTTGTTAAATTCAAATTATTATTTCAAATTATAACTTGAAGATCTGAACTAGTAATTGTCAAATACAGACCTTAAAATTGATAACTTCTAATTATTATTGCAAATTATAACTTGAAGATCTGAACTTGTAATTGTCAAATACAGAACTTAAAATTGATAGCTTCTAATTATTATTGTAAATTATAACTTGAAGATCTGAACTTGTAATTGTCAAATACAGAACTTAAAATTGATAGCTTCTAATTATTATTGCAACTAATAACTTGAAGATCTGAACTTGTAATTGTCAAATACAGAACTTAAAATTGATAGCTTCAAATTATTATTGCAAATTATAATTTGAAGATCTGAACTTGTAATAGACAAATACGCAACTTAGCATTGTTAATTACAAATTGTGATTGCAAATTATTACTTGAACATCTGAACCTGTAATAGTCAAATACAGAACTTCTAATTGTTAAATACAAATTATTAGTGCAAATTATAACTTGAAGATCTGAACTAGTAATTGTCAAATACAGAACTTAAAATTGATAGCTTCTAATTATTATTGCAAATTATAACTTGAAGATCTGAAATTGTAATTGTCAAATACAGAACTTAAAATTGATAGCTTCTAATTATTATTTCAAATTATAACGTGAAGATCTGAACTTGTAATTGTCAAATACAGAACTTAAAATTGATAGCGTCTAATTATTATTGCAAATTATAACTTGAAGATCTGAACTTGTAATTGTCAAATACAGAACTTCTAATTGTTAAATACAAATTATTAGTGCAAATTATAACTTGCATATCTGAACTTGTAATTGTCAAATAAAGAACTTAAAATTGATAGCTTCTAATTATTATTGTAAATTATAACTTGAAGATCTGAACTTGTAATAGTGAATTACAGAACTTAGATTTGTTAAATTCAAATTATTATTTCAAATTATAACTTGAAGATCTGAACTAGTAATTGTCAAATACAGAACTTAAAATTGATAGCTTCTAATTATTATTGCAAATTATAACTTGAAGATCTGAACTTGTAATTGTCAAATACAGAACTTAAAATTGATAGCTTCTAATTATTATTGTAAATTATAACTTGAAGATCTGTACTTGTAATTGTCAAATACAGAACTTAAAATTGATAGCTTCTAATTATTATTGCAAATAATAACTTGAAGATCTGAACTTGTAATTGTCAAATGCAGAACTTAAAATTGATAGCTTCTAATTATTATTGCAAATAATAATTTGAAGATCGGTACTTGTAATTGTCAAATACAGAACTTAAAATTGATAGCTTCTAATTATTATTGCAAATTATAACTTGAAGATCTGAACTTGTAATTGTCAAATACAGAACTTAAAATTGATAGCTTCTAATTATTATTGCAAATTATAACTTGAAGATCTGAACTTGTAATTGTCAAATACAGAACTTAAAATTGATAGTTTCTAATTATTATTTCAAATTATAACTTGAAGATCTGAACTTGTAATTGTAAAATACAGAACTTAAAATTGATAGCTTCTAATTAATATTGCAAATTATAACTTGTAGATCTGAACTAGTAATTGTCAAATACAGAACTTCTAATTGTTAAATACAAATTATTAGTGCAAATTATAACTTGAAGATCTGAACTTGTAATTGTCAAATACAGAACTTCTAATTGTTAAATACAAATTATTAGTGCAAATTATAACTTGAAGATCTGAACTTGTAATAGGTAAATACAGAACTTCGAATTGTTAAATTCAACCTAAGATTGCAAATAATAATTTGAAGATCTGAACTTGTAATAGTCAAATACAGAACTTAAAATTGATAGCTTCTAATTATTATTGCAAATTGTAACTTGAAGATCTGAACTTGTAATTGTCAAATACAGAACCTAAAATTGATAGCTTCTAATTATTATTGTAAATTATAACTTGAAGATCTGAACTAGTAATTGTCAAATACAGAACTTAAAATTGATAGCTTATAATAATAATTCAAATTATAACTTGAAGATCTGAACTTGTAATAGTCAAATACAGAACTTCGAATTGTTAAATACAAATTATTAGTGCAAATTATAACTTGAAGATCTGAACTTGTAATAGGTAAATACAGAACTTCGAATTGTTAAATTCAACCTAAGATTGCAAATAATAATTTGAAGATCTGAACTTGTAATAGTCAAATACAGAACTTAAAATTGAGAGCTTCTAATTATTATTGCAAATTATAACTTGAAGATCTGAACTTGTATTTGTCAAATACAGAACCTAAAATTGATAGCTTCTAATTATTATTGCAAATTATAACTTGAAGATCTGAACTAGTAATTGTCAAATACAGAACTTAAAATTGATAGCTTCTAATTATTATTGCAAATTATAACTTGAAGTTCTGAACTTGTAATTGTCAAACACAGAACTTACAATTGATAGCTTCTAATTATTATTGCAAATTATAATTTGAAGATGTGAACTTGTAATAGACAAATACGCAACTTAGCATTGTTAAATACAAATTATGATTGCAAATTAAAACTTGAAGATCTGAACTAGTAATTGTCAAATACAGAACTTATAATTGATAGCTTATAATTATAATTCAAATTATAACTTGAAGATCTGTACTTGTAATAGTGAATTACAGAACTTAGATTTGTTAAATTCAAATTATTATTTCAAATTATAACTTGAAGATCTGAACTAGTAATTGTCAAATACAGACCTTAAAATTGATAACTTCTAATTATTATTGCAAATTATAACTTGAAGATCTGAACTTGTAATTGTCAAATACAGAACTTAAAATTGATAGCTTCTAATTATTATTGTAAATTATAACTTGAAGATCTGAACTTGTAATTGTCAAATACAGAACTGAAAATTGATAGCTTCTAATTATTATTGCAACTAATAACTTGAAGATCTGAACTTGTAATTGTCAAATACAGAACTTAAAATTGATAGCTTCAAATTATTATTGCAAATTATAATTTGAAGATCTGAACTTGTAATAGACAAATACGCAACTTAGCATTGTTAATTACAAATTGTGATTGCAAATTATAACTTGAACATCTGAACCTGTAATAGTCAAATACAGAACTTCTAATTGTTAAATACAAATTATTAGTGCAAATTATAACTTGAAGATCTGAACTAGTAATTGTCAAATACAGAACTTAAAATTGATAGCTTCTAATTATTATTGCAAATTATAACTTGAAGATCTGAAATTGTAATTGTCAAATACAGAACTTAAAATTGATAGCTTCTAATTATTATTTCAAATTATAACGTGAAGATCTGAACTTGTAATTGTCAAATACAGAACTTAAAATTGATAGCGTCTAATTATTATTGCAAATTATAACTTGAAGATCTGAACTTGTAATTGTCAAATACAGAACTTCTAATTGTTAAATACAAATTATTAGTGCAAATTATAACTTGCATATCTGAACTTGTAATTGTCAAATAAAGAACTTAAAATTGATAGCTTCTAATTATTATTGTAAATTATAACTTGAAGATCTGAACTTGTAATAGTGAATTACAGAACTTAGATTTGTTAAATTCAAATTATTATTTCAAATTATAACTTGAAGATCTGAACTAGTAATTGTCAAATACAGAACTTAAAATTGATAGCTTCTAATTATTATTGCAAATTATAACTTGAAGATCTGAACTTGTAATTGTCAAATACAGAACTTAAAATTGATAGCTTCTAATTATTATTGTAAATTATAACTTGAAGATCTGTACTTGTAATTGTCAAATACAGAACTTAAAATTGATAGCTTCTAATTATTATTGCAAATAATAACTTGAAGATCTGAACTTGTAATTGTCAAATGCAGAACTTAAAATTGATAGCTTCTAATTATTATTGCAAATAATAATTTGAAGATCGGTACTTGTAATTGTCAAATACAGAACTTAAAATTGATAGCTTCTAATTATTATTGCAAATTATAACTTGAAGATCTGAACTTGTAATTGTCAAATACAGAACTTAAAATTGATAGCTTCTAATTATTATTGCAAATTATAACTTGAAGATCTGAACTTGTAATTGTCAAATACAGAACTTAAAATTGATAGTTTCTAATTATTATTTCAAATTATAACTTGAAGATCTGAACTTGTAATTGTAAAATACAGAACTTAAAATTGATAGCTTCTAATTAATATTGCAAATTATAACTTGTAGATCTGAACTAGTAATTGTCAAATACAGAACTTAAAATTGATAGCTTCTAATTATTATTGCAAATTGTAACTTGAAGATCTGAACTTGTAATTGTCAAATACAGAACCTAAAATTGATAGCTTCTAATTATTATTGTAAATTATAACTTGAAGATCTGAACTAGTAATTGTCAAATACAGAACTTAAAATTGATAGCTTATAATAATAATTCAAATTATAACTTGAAGATCTGAACTTGTAATAGTCAAATACAGAACTTCGAATTGTTAAATACAAATTATTAGTGCAAATTATAACTTGAAGATCTGAACTTGTAATAGGTAAATACAGAACTTCGAATTGTTAAATTCAACCTAAGATTGCAAATAATAATTTGAAGATCTGAACTTGTAATAGTCAAATACAGAACTTAAAATTGAGAGCTTCTAATTATTATTGCAAATTATAACTTGAAGATCTGAACTTGTATTTGTCAAATACAGAACCTAAAATTGATAGCTTCTAATTATTATTGCAAATTATAACTTGAAGATCTGAACTAGTAATTGTCAAATACAGAACTTAAAATTGATAGCTTCTAATTATTATTGCAAATTATAACTTGAAGTTCTGAACTTGTAATTGTCAAACACAGAACTTACAATTGATAGCTTCTAATTATTATTGCAAATTATAATTTGAAGATGTGAACTTGTAATAGACAAATACGCAACTTAGCATTGTTAAATACAAATTATGATTGCAAATTAAAACTTGAAGATCTGAACTAGTAATTGTCAAATACAGAACTTATAATTGATAGCTTATAATTATAATTCAAATTATAACTTGAAGATCTGTACTTGTAATAGTGAATTACAGAACTTAGATTTGTTAAATTCAAATTATTATTTCAAATTATAACTTGAAGATCTGAACTAGTAATTGTCAAATACAGACCTTAAAATTGATAACTTCTAATTATTATTGCAAATTATAACTTGAAGATCTGAACTTGTAATTGTCAAATACAGAACTTAAAATTGATAGCTTCTAATTATTATTGTAAATTATAACTTGAAGATCTGAACTTGTAATTGTCAAATACAGAACTTAAAATTGATAGCTTCTAATTATTATTGCAACTAATAACTTGAAGATCTGAACTTGTAATTGTCAAATACAGAACTTAAAATTGATAGCTTCAAATTATTATTGCAAATTATAATTTGAAGATCTGAACTTGTAATAGACAAATACGCAACTTGGCATTGTTAATTACAAATTGTGATTGCAAATTATAACTTGAACATCTGAACCTGTAATAGGTAAATACAGAACTTCGAATTGTTAAATTCTAACTAAGATTGCAAATAATAATTCGAAGATCTGAACTTGTAATAGTCAAATACAGAACTTCTAATTGTTAAATACAAATTATTAGTGCAAATTATAACTTGAAGATCTGAACTAGTAATTGTCAAATACAGAACTTAAAATTGATAGCTTCTAATTATTATTGCAAATTATGACTTGAAGATCTGAACTTGTAATTGTCAAATACAGAACTTAAAATTGATAGCTTCTAATTATTATTGTAAATTATAACTTGAAGATCTGTACTTGTAATTGTCAAATACAGAAGTTAAAATTGATAGCTTCTAATTATTATTGCAAATAATAACTTGAAGATCTGAACTTGTAATTGTCAAATGCAGAACTTAAAATTGATAGCTTCTAATTATTATTGCAAATAATAATTTGAAGATCGGTACTTGTAATTGTCAAATACAGAACTTAAAATTGATAGCTTCTAATTATTATTGCAAATTATAACTTGAAGATCTGAACTTGTAATTGTCAAATACAGAACTTAAAATTGATAGCTTCTAATTATTATTGCAAATTATAACTTGAAGATCTGAACTTGTAATTGTCAAATACAGAACTTAAAATTGATAGTTTCTAATTATTATTTCAAATTATAACTTGAAGATCTGAACTTGTAATTGTAAAATACAGAACTTAAAATTGATAGCTTCTAATTAATATTGCAAATTATAACTTGTAGATCTGAACTAGTAATTGTCAAATACAGAACTTCTAATTGTTAAATACAAATTATTAGTGCAAATTATAACTTGAAGATCTGAACTTGTAATTGTCAAATACAGAACTTCTAATTGTTAAATACAAATTATTAGTGCAAATTATAACTTGAAGATCTGAACTTGTAATAGGTAAATACAGAACTTCGAATTGTTAAATTCAACCTAAGATTGCAAATAATAATTTGAAGATCTGAACTTGTAATAGTCAAATACAGAACTTAAAATTGATAGCTTCTAATTATTATTGCAAATTGTAACTTGAAGATCTGAACTTGTAATTGTCAAATACAGAACCTAAAATTGATAGCTTCTAATTATTATTGTAAATTATAACTTGAAGATCTGAACTAGTAATTGTCAAATACAGAACTTAAAATTGATAGCTTATAATAATAATTCAAATTATAACTTGAAGATCTGAACTTGTAATAGTCAAATACAGAACTTCGAATTGTTAAATACAAATTATTAGTGCAAATTATAACTTGAAGATCTGAACTTGTAATAGGTAAATACAGAACTTCGAATTGTTAAATTCAACCTAAGATTGCAAATAATAATTTGAAGATCTGAACTTGTAATAGTCAAATACAGAACTTAAAATTGAGAGCTTCTAATTATTATTGCAAATTATAACTTGAAGATCTGAACTTGTAATTGTCAAATACAGAACCTAAAATTGATAGCTTCTAATTATTATTGCAAATTATAACTTGAAGATCTGAACTAGTAATTGTCAAATACAGAACTTAAAATTGATAGCTTCTAATTATTATTGCAAATTATAACTTGAAGATCTGAACTAGTAATTGTCAAATACAGAACTTATAATTGATAGCTTATAATTATAATTCAAATTATAACTTGAAGATCTGTACTTGTAATAGTGAATTACAGAACTTAGATTTGTTAAATTCAAATTATTATTTCAAATTATAACTTGAAGATCTGAACTAGTAATTGTCAAATACAGACCTTAAAATTGATAACTTCTAATTATTATTGCAAATTATAACTTGAAGATCTGAACTTGTAATTGTCAAATACAGAACTTAAAATTGATAGCTTCTAATTATTATTGTAAATTATAACTTGAAGATCTGAACTTGAAATTGTCAAATACAGAACTTAAAATTGATAGCTTCTAATTATTATTGCAACTAATAACTTGAAGATCTGAACTTGTAATTGTCAAATACAGAACTTAAAATTGATAGCTTCAAATTATTATTGCAAATTATAATTTGAAGATCTGAACTTGTAATAGACAAATACGCAACTTAGCATTGTTAATTACAAATTGTGATTGCAAATTCTAACTTGAACATCTGAACCTGTAATAGGTAAATACAGAACTTCGAATTGTTAAATTCAAACTAAGATTGCAAATAATAATTCGAAGATCTGAACTTGTAATAGTCAAATACAGAACTTCTAATTGTTAAATACAAATTATTAGTGCAAATTATAACTTGAAGATCTGAACTAGTAATTGTCAAATACAGAACTTAAAATTGATAGCTTCTAATTATTATTGCAAATTATAACTTGAAGATCTGAAATTGTAATTGTCAAATACAGAACTTAAAATTGATAGCTTCTAATTATTATTTCAAATTATAACGTGAAGATCTGAACTTGTAATTGTCAAATACAGAACTTAAAATTGATAGCGTCTAATTATTATTGCAAATTATAACTTGAAGATCTGAACTTGTAATTGTCAAATACAGAACTTCTAATTGTTAAATACAAATTATTAGTGCAAATTATAACTTGAATATCTGAACTTGTAATTGTCAAATACAGAACTTAAAATTGATAGCTTCTAATTATTATTGTAAATTTTAACTTGAAGATCTGAACTTGTAATAGTGAATTACAGAACTTAGATTTGTTAAATTCAAATTATTATTTCAAATTATAACTTGAAGATCTGAACTAGTAATTGTCAAATACAGAACTTAAAATTGATAGCTTCTAATTATTATTGCAAATTATAACTTGAAGATCTGAACTTGTAATTGTCAAATACAGAACTTAAAATTGACAGCTTCTAATTATTATTGTAAATTATAACTTGAAGATCTGTACTTGTAATTGTCAAATACAGAACTTAAAATTGATAGCTTCTAATTATTATTGCAAATAATAACTTGAAGATCTGAACTTGTAATTGTCAAATACAGAACCTAAAATTGATAGCTTCTAATTATTATTGTAAATTATAACTTGAAGATCTGAACTAGTAATTGTCAAATACAGAACTTAAAATTGATAGCTTATAATAATAATTCAAATTATAACTTGAAGATCTGAACTTGTAATAGTCAAATACAGAACTTCGAATTGTTAAATACAAATTATTAGTGCAAATTATAACTTGAAGATCTGAACTTGTAATAGGTAAATACAGAACTGCGAATTGTTAAATTCAACCTAAGATTGCAAATAATAATTTGAAGTTCTGAACTTGTAATAGTCAAATACAGAACTTAAAATTGAGAGCTTCTAATTATTATTGCAAATTATAACTTGAAGATCTGAACTTGTAATTGTCAAATACAGAACCTAAAATTGATAGCTTCTAATTATTATTGCAAATTATAACTTGAAGATCTGAACTAGTAATTGTCAAATACAGAACTTAAAATTGATAGCTTCTAATTATTATTGCAAATTATAACTTGCAGTTCTGAACTTGTAATTGTCAAACACAGAACTTACAATTGATAGCTTCTAATTATTATTGCAAATTATAATTAGAAGATGTGAACTTGTAACAGACAAATACGCAACTTAGCATTGTTAAATACAAATTATGATTGCAAATTAAAACTTGAAGATCTGAGCTAGTAATTATCAAATACAGAACTTAAAATTGATAGCTTATAATTATAATTCAAATTATAACTTGAAGATCTGTACTTGTAATAGTGAATTACAGAACTTAGATTTGTTAAATTCAAATTATTATTTCAAATTATAACTTGAAGATCTGAACTAGTAATTGTCAAATACAGACCTTAAAATTGATAACTTCTAATTATTATTGCAAATTATAACTTGAAGATCTGAACTTGTAATTGTCAAATACAGAACTTAAAATTGATAGCTTCTAATTATTATTGTAAATTATAACTTGAAGATCTGAACTTGTAATTGTCAAATACAGAACTTAAAATTGATAGCTTCTAATTATTATTGCAACTAATAACTTGAAGATCTGAACTTGTAATTGTCAAATACAGAACTTAAAATTGATAGCTTCAAATTATTATTGCAAATTATAATTTGAAGATCTGAACTTGTAATAGACAAATACGCAACTTGGCATTGTTAATTACAAATTGTGATTGCAAATTATAACTTGAACATCTGAACCTGTAATAGGTAAATACAGAACTTCGAATTGTTAAATTCAAACTAAGATTGCAAATAATAATTCGAAGATCTGAACTTGTAATAGTCAAATACAGAACTTCTAATTGTTAAATACAAATTATTAGTGCAAATTATAACTTGAAGATCTGAACTAGTAATTGTCAAATACAGAACTTAAAATTGATAGCTTCTAATTATTATTGCAAATTATGACTTGAAGATCTGAACTTGTAATTGTCAAATACAGAACTTAAAATTGATAGCTTCTAATTATTATTGTAAATTATAACTTGAAGATCTGTACTTGTAATTGTCAAATACAGAACTTAAAATTGATAGCTTCTAATTATTATTGCAAATAATAACTTGAAGATCTGAACTTGTAATTGTCAAATGCAGAACTTAAAATTGATAGCTTCTAATTATTATTGCAAATAATAATTTGAAGATCGGTACTTGTAATTGTCAAATACAGAACTTAAAATTGATAGCTTCTAATTATTATTGCAAATTATAACTTGAAGATCTGAACTTGTAATTGTCAAATACAGAACTTAAAATTGATAGCTTCTAATTATTATTGCAAATTATAACTTGAAGATCTGAACTTGTAATTGTCAAATACAGAACTTAAAATTGATAGTTTCTAATTATTATTTCAAATTATAACTTGAAGATCTGAACTTGTAATTGTAAAATACAGAACTTAAAATTGATAGCTTCTAATTAATATTGCAAATTATAACTTGTAGATCTGAACTAGTAATTGTCAAATACAGAACTTCTAATTGTTAAATACAAATTATTAGTGCAAATTATAACTTGAAGATCTGAACTTGTAATTGTCAAATACAGAACTTCTAATTGTTAAATACAAATTATTAGTGCAAATTATAACTTGAAGATCTGAACTTGTAATAGGTAAATACAGAACTTCGAATTGTTAAATTCAACCTAAGATTGCAAATAATAATTTGAAGATCTGAACTTGTAATAGTCAAATACAGAACTTAAAATTGATAGCTTCTAATTATTATTGCAAATTGTAACTTGAAGATCTGAACTTGTAATTGTCAAATACAGAACCTAAAATTGATAGCTTCTAATTATTATTGTAAATTATAACTTGAAGATCTGAACTAGTAATTGTCAAATACAGAACTTAAAATTGATAGCTTATAATAATAATTCAAATTATAACTTGAAGATCTGAACTTGTAATAGTCAAATACAGAACTTCGAATTGTTAAATACAAATTATTAGTGCAAATTATAACTTGAAGATCTGAACTTGTAATAGGTAAATACAGAACTTCGAATTGTTAAATTCAACCTAAGATTGCAAATAATAATTTGAAGATCTGAACTTGTAATAGTCAAATACAGAACTTAAAATTGAGAGCTTCTAATTATTATTGCAAATTATAACTTGAAGATCTGAACTTGTAATTGTCAAATACAGAACCTAAAATTGATAGCTTCTAATTATTATTGCAAATTATAACTTGAAGATCTGAACTAGTAATTGTCAAATACAGAACTTAAAATTGATAGCTTCTAATTATTATTGCAAATTATAACTTGAAGATCTGAACTAGTAATTGTCAAATACAGAACTTATAATTGATAGCTTATAATTATAATTCAAATTATAACTTGAAGATCTGTACTTGTAATAGTGAATTACAGAACTTAGATTTGTTAAATTCAAATTATTATTTCAAATTATAACTTGAAGATCTGAACTAGTAATTGTCAAATACAGACCTTAAAATTGATAACTTCTAATTATTATTGCAAATTATAACTTGAAGATCTGAACTTGTAATTGTCAAATACAGAACTTAAAATTGATAGCTTCTAATTATTATTGTAAATTATAACTTGAAGATCTGAACTTGTAATTGTCAAATACAGAACTTAAAATTGATAGCTTCTAATTATTATTGCAACTAATAACTTGAAGATCTGAACTTGTAATTGTCAAATACAGAACTTAAAATTGATAGCTTCAAATTATTATTGCAAATTATAATTTGAAGATCTGAACTTGTAATAGACAAATACGCAACTTAGCATTGTTAATTACAAATTGTGATTGCAAATTCTAACTTGAACATCTGAACCTGTAATAGGTAAATACAGAACTTCGAATTGTTAAATTCAAACTAAGATTGCAAATAATAATTCGAAGATCTGAACTTGTAATAGTCAAATACAGAACTTCTAATTGTTAAATACAAATTATTAGTGCAAATTATAACTTGAAGATCTGAACTAGTAATTGTCAAATACAGAACTTAAAATTGATAGCTTCTAATTATTATTGCAAATTATAACTTGAAGATCTGAAATTGTAATTGTCAAATACAGAACTTGAAATTGATAGCTTCTAATTATTATTTCAAATTATAACGTGAAGATCTGAACTTGTAATTGTCAAATACAGAACTTAAAATTGATAGCGTCTAATTATTATTGCAAATTATAACTTGAAGATCTGAACTTGTAATTGTCAAATACAGAACTTCTAATTGTTAAATACAAATTATTAGTGCAAATTATAACTTGAATATCTGAACTTGTAATTGTCAAATACAGAACTTAAAATTGATAGCTTCTAATTATTATTGTAAATTATAACTTGAAGATCTGAACTTGTAATAGTGAATTACAGAACTTAGATTTGTTAAATTCAAATTATTATTTCAAATTATAACTTGAAGATCTGAACTAGTAATTGTCAAATACAGAACTTAAAATTGATAGCTTCTAATTATTATTGCAAATTATAACTTGAAGATCTGAACTTGTAATTGTCAAATACAGAACTTAAAATTGACAGCTTCTAATTATTATTGTAAATTATAACTTGAAGATCTGTACTTGTAATTGTCAAATACAGAACTTAAAATTGATAGCTTCTAATTATTATTGCAAATAATAACTTGAAGATCTGAACTTGTAATTGTCAAATACAGAACCTAAAATTGATAGCTTCTAATTATTATTGTAAATTATAACTTGAAGATCTGAACTAGTAATTGTCAAATACAGAACTTAAAATTGATAGCTTATAATAATAATTCAAATTATAACTTGAAGATCTGAACTTGTAATAGTCAAATACAGAACTTCGAATTGTTAAATACAAATTATTAGTGCAAATTATAACTTGAAGATCTGAACTTGTAATAGGTAAATACAGAACTTCGAATTGTTAAATTCAACCTAAGATTGCAAATAATAATTTGAAGTTCTGAACTTGTAATAGTCAAATACAGAACTTAAAATTGAGAGCTTCTAATTATTATTGCAAATTATAACTTGAAGATCTGAACTTGTAATTGTCAAATACAGAACCTAAAATTGATAGCTTCTAATTATTATTGCAAATTATAACTTGAAGATCTGAACTAGTAATTGTCAAATACAGAACTTAAAATTGATAGCTTCTAATTATTATTGCAAATTATAACTTGCAGTTCTGAACTTGTAATTGTCAAACACAGAACTTACAATTGATAGCTTCTAATTATTATTGCAAATTATAATTAGAAGATGTGAACTTGTAACAGACAAATACGCAACTTAGCATTGTTAAATACAAATTATGATTGCAAATTAAAACTTGAAGATCTGAGCTAGTAATTATCAAATACAGAACTTAAAATTGATAGCTTTAATTATAATTCAAATTATAACTTGAAGATCTGTACTTGTAATAGTGAATTACAGAACTTAGATTTGTTAAATTCAAATTATTATTTCAAATTATAACTTGAAGATCTGAACTAGTAATTGTCAAATACAGACCTTAAAATTGATAACTTCTAATTATTATTGCAAATTATAACTTGAAGATCTGAACTTGTAATTGTCAAATACAGAACTTAAAATTGATAGCTTCTAATTATTATTGTAAATTATAACTTGAAGATCTGAACTTGTAATTGTCAAATACAGAACTTAAAATTGATAGCTTCTAATTATTATTGCAACTAATAACTTGAAGATCTGAACTTGTAATTGTCAAATACAGAACTTAAAATTGATAGCTTCAAATTATTATTGCAAATTATAATTTGAAGATCTGAACTTGTAATAGACAAATACGCAACTTGGCATTGTTAATTACAAATTGTGATTGCAAATTATAACTTGAACATCTGAACCTGTAATAGGTAAATACAGAACTTCGAATTGTTAAATTCAAACTAAGATTGCAAATAATAATTCGAAGATCTGAACTTGTAATAGTCAAATACAGAACTTCTAATTGTTAAATACAAATTATTAGTGCAAATTATAACTTGAAGATCTGAACTAGTAATTGTCAAATACAGAACTTAAAATTGATAGCTTCTAATTATTATTGCAAATTATGACTTGAAGATCTGAACTTGTAATTGTCAAATACAGAACTTAAAATTGATAGCTTCTAATTATTATTGTAAATTATAACTTGAAGATCTGTACTTGTAATTGTCAAATACAGAACTTAAAATTGATAGCTTCTAATTATTATTGCAAATAATAACTAGAAGATCTGAACTTGTAATTGTCAAATGCAGAACTTAAAATTGATAGCTTCTAATTATTATTGCAAATAATAATTTGAAGATCGGTACTTGTAATTGTCAAATACAGAACTTAAAATTGATAGCTTCTAATTATTATTGCAAATTATAACTTGAAGATCTGAACTTGTAATTGTCAAATACAGAACTTAAAATTGATAGCTTCTAATTATTATTGCAAATTATAACTTGAAGATCTGAACTTGTAATTGTCAAATACAGAACTTAAAATTGATAGTTTCTAATTATTATTTCAAATTATAACTTGAAGATCTGAACTTGTAATTGTAAAATACAGAACTTAAAATTGATAGCTTCTAATTAATATTGCAAATTATAACTTGTAGATCTGAACTAGTAATTGTCAAATACAGAACTTCTAATTGTTAAATACAAATTATTAGTGCAAATTATAACTTGAAGATCTGAACTTGTAATTGTCAAATACAGAACTTCTAATTGTTAAATACAAATTATTAGTGCAAATTATAACTTGAAGATCTGAACTTGTAATAGGTAAATACAGAACTTCGAATTGTTAAATTCAACCTAAGATTGCAAATAATAATTTGAAGATCTGAACTTGTAATAGTCAAATACAGAACTTAAAATTGATAGCTTCTAATTATTATTGCAAATTGTAACTTGAAGATCTGAACTTGTAATTGTCAAATACAGAACTTAAAATTGATAGCTTATAATTATAGTTCAAATTATAACTTGAAGATCTGAACTTGTAATAGTCAAATACAGAACTTCGAATTGTTAAATACAAATTATTAGTGCAAATTATAACTTGAAGATCTGCACTTGTAATAGGTAAATACAGATCTTCTAATTGTTAAATTCAAACTAAGATTGCAAATAATAATTTGAAAATCTGAACTTGTAATAGTCAAATACAGAACTTCTAATTGTTAAATACAAATTATTAGTGCAAATTATAACTTGAAGATCTGAACTAGTAATTGTCAAATACAGAACTTAAATATGACAGCTTCTAATTATTATTGTAAATTATAACTTGAAGATCTGAACTTGTAATTGTCAAATACAGAACTTAAAATTGATAGCTTCCAATTATTATTGCAAATAATAACTTGAAGATCTGAACTTGTAATTGTCAAATACAGAACTTAAAATTGATAGCTTCTAATTATTATTGCAAATTATAACTTGAAGTTCTGAACTTGTAATTGTCAAATACAGAACTTACAATTGATAGCTTCTAATTATTATTGCAAATTATAATTTGAAGATGTGAACTTGTAATAGACAAATACGCAACTTAGCATTGTTAAATACAAATTATGATTGCAAATTAAAACTTGAAGATCTGAACTAGTAATTGTCAAATACAGAACTTAAAATTGATAGCTTATAATTATAATTCAAATTATAACTTGAAGATCTGTACTTGTAATAGTGAATTACAGAACTTAGATTTGTTAAATTCAAATTATTATTTCAAATTATAACTTGAAGATCCGAACTAGTAATTGTCAAATACAGACCTTAAAATTGATAACTTCTAATTATTATTGCAAATTATAACTTGAAGATCTGAACTTGTAATTGTCAAATACAGAACTTAAAATTGATAGCTTCTAATTATTATTGTAAATAATAACTTGAAGATCTGAACTTGTAATTGTCAAATACAGAACTTAAAATTGATAGCTTCTAATTATTATTGCAAATTATAACTTGAAGTTCTGAACTTGTAATTGTCAAACACAGAACTTACAATTGATAGCTTCTAATTATTATTGCAAATTATAATTTGAAGATGTGAACTTGTAATAGACAAATACGCAACTTAGCATTGTTAAATACAAATTATGATTGCAAATTAAAACTTGAAGATCTGAACTAGTAATTGTCAAATACAGAACTTATAATTGATAGCTTATAATTATAATTCAAATTATAACTTGAAGATCTGTACTTGTAATAGTGAATTACAGAACTTAGATTTGTTAAATTCAAATTATTATTTCAAATTATAACTTGAAGATCTGAACTAGTAATTGTCAAATACAGACCTTAAAATTGATAACTTCTAATTATTATTGCAAATTATAACTTGAAGATCTGAACTTGTAATTGTCAAATACAGAACTTAAAATTGATAGCTTCTAATTATTATTGTAAATTATAACTTGAAGATCTGAACTTGTAATTGTCAAATACAGAACTTAAAATTGATAGCTTCTAATTATTATTGCAACTAATAACTTGAAGATCTGAACTTGTAATTGTCAAATACAGAACTTAAAATTGATAGCTTCAAATTATTATTGCAAATTATAATTTGAAGATCTGAACTTGTAATAGACAAATACGCAACTTAGCATTGTTAATTACAAATTGTGATTGCAAATTATAACTTGAACATCTGAACCTGTAATAGGTAAATACAGAACTTCGAATTGTTAAATTCAAACTAAGATTGCAAATAATAATTCGAAGATCTGAACTTGTAATAGTCAAATACAGAACTTCTAATTGTTAAATACAAATTATTAGTGCAAATTATAACTTGAAGATCTGAACTAGTAATTGTCAAATACAGAACTTAAAATTGATAGCTTCTAATTATTATTGCAAATTATAACTTGAAGATCTGAAATTGTAATTGTCAAATACAGAACTTAAAATTGATAGCTTCTAAT
This sequence comes from Cantharis lateralis, assembly GCA_963170105.1. NCBI lineage: Eukaryota > Metazoa > Arthropoda > Insecta > Coleoptera > Cantharidae > Cantharis > Cantharis lateralis. Next base: position 27,298,890 of record OY720627.1, read on the forward strand.
TATTATTTCAAATTATAACGTGAAGATCTGAACTTGTAATTGTCAAATACAGAACTTAAAATTGATAGCGTCTAATTATTATTGCAAATTATAACTTGAAGATCTGAACTTGTAATTGTCAAATACAGAACTTCTAATTGTTAAATACAAATTATTAGTGCAAATTATAACTTGCATATCTGAACTTGTAATTGTCAAATAAAGAACTTAAAATTGATAGCTTCTAATTATTATTGTAAATTATAACTTGAAGATCTGAACTTGTAATAGTGAATTACAGAACTTAGATTTGTTAAATTCAAATTATTATTTCAAATTATAACTTGAAGATCTGAACTAGTAATTGTCAAATACAGAACTTAAAATTGATAGCTTCTAATTATTATTGCAAATTATAACTTGAAGATCTGAACTTGTAATTGTCAAATACAGAACTTAAAATTGATAGCTTCTAATTATTATTGTAAATTATAACTTGAAGATCTGTACTTGTAATTGTCAAATACAGAACTTAAAATTGATAGCTTCTAATTATTATTGCAAATAATAACTTGAAGATCTGAACTTGTAATTGTCAAATGCAGAACTTAAAATTGATAGCTTCTAATTATTATTGCAAATAATAATTTGAAGATCGGTACTTGTAATTGTCAAATACAGAACTTAAAATTGATAGCTTCTAATTATTATTGCAAATTATAACTTGAAGATCTGAACTTGTAATTGTCAAATACAGAACTTAAAATTGATAGCTTCTAATTATTATTGCAAATTATAACTTGAAGATCTGAACTTGTAATTGTCAAATACAGAACTTAAAATTGATAGTTTCTAATTATTATTTCAAATTATAACTTGAAGATCTGAACTTGTAATTGTAAAATACAGAACTTAAAATTGATAGCTTCTAATTAATATTGCAAATTATAACTTGTAGATCTGAACTAGTAATTGTCAAATACAGAACTTCTAATTGTTAAATACAAATTATTAGTGCAAATTATAACTTGAAGATCTGAACTTGTAATTGTCAAATACAGAACTTCTAATTGTTAAATACAAATTATTAGTGCAAATTATAACTTGAAGATCTGAACTTGTAATAGGTAAATACAGAACTTCGAATTGTTAAATTCAACCTAAGATTGCAAATAATAATTTGAAGATCTGAACTTGTAATAGTCAAATACAGAACTTAAAATTGATAGCTTCTAATTATTATTGCAAATTGTAACTTGAAGATCTGAACTTGTAATTGTCAAATACAGAACCTAAAATTGATAGCTTCTAATTATTATTGTAAATTATAACTTGAAGATCTGAACTAGTAATTGTCAAATACAGAACTTAAAATTGATAGCTTATAATAATAATTCAAATTATAACTTGAAGATCTGAACTTGTAATAGTCAAATACAGAACTTCGAATTGTTAAATACAAATTATTAGTGCAAATTATAACTTGAAGATCTGAACTTGTAATAGGTAAATACAGAACTTCGAATTGTTAAATTCAACCTAAGATTGCAAATAATAATTTGAAGATCTGAACTTGTAATAGTCAAATACAGAACTTAAAATTGAGAGCTTCTAATTATTATTGCAAATTATAACTTGAAGATCTGAACTTGTAATTGTCAAATACAGAACCTAAAATTGATAGCTTCTAATTATTATTGCAAATTATAACTTGAAGATCTGAACTAGTAATTGTCAAATACAGAACTTAAAATTGATAGCTTCTAATTATTATTGCAAATTATAACTTGAAGATCTGAACTAGTAATTGTCAAATACAGAACTTATAATTGATAGCTTATAATTATAATTCAAATTATAACTTGAAGATCTGTACTTGTAATAGTGAATTACAGAACTTAGATTTGTTAAATTCAAATTATTATTTCAAATTATAACTTGAAGATCTGAACTAGTAATTGTCAAATACAGACCTTAAAATTGATAACTTCTAATTATTATTGCAAATTATAACTTGAAGATCTGAACTTGTAATTGTCAAATACAGAACTTAAAATTGATAGCTTCTAATTATTATTGTAAATTATAACTTGAAGATCTGAACTTGTAATTGTCAAATACAGAACTTAAAATTGATAGCTTCTAATTATTATTGCAACTAATAACTTGAAGATCTGAACTTGTAATTGTCAAATACAGAACTTAAAATTGATAGCTTCAAATTATTATTGCAAATTATAATTTGAAGATCTGAACTTGTAATAGACAAATACGCAACTTGGCATTGTTAATTACAAATTGTGATTGCAAATTATAACTTGAACATCTGAACCTGTAATAGGTAAATACAGAACTTCGAATTGTTAAATTCAAACTAAGATTGCAAATAATAATTCGAAGATCTGAACTTGTAATAGTCAAATACAGAACTTCTAATTGTTAAATACAAATTATTAGTGCAAATTATAACTTGAAGATCTGAACTAGTAATTGTCAAATACAGAACTTAAAATTGATAGCTTCTAATTATTATTGCAAATTATGACTTGAAGATCTGAACTTGTAATTGTCAAATACAGAACTTAAAATTGATAGCTTCTAATTATTATTGTAAATTATAACTTGAAGATCTGTACTTGTAATTGTCAAATACAGAACTTAAAATTGATAGCTTCTAATTATTATTGCAAATAATAACTAGAAGATCTGAACTTGTAATTGTCAAATGCAGAACTTAAAATTGATAGCTTCTAATTATTATTGCAAATAATAATTTGAAGATCGGTACTTGTAATTGTCAAATACAGAACTTAAAATTGATAGCTTCTAATTATTATTGCAAATTATAACTTGAAGATCTGAACTTGTAATTGTCAAATACAGAACTTAAAATTGATAGCTTCTAATTATTATTGCAAATTATAACTTGAAGATCTGAACTTGTAATTGTCAAATACAGAACTTAAAATTGATAGTTTCTAATTATTATTTCAAATTATAACTTGAAGATCTGAACTTGTAATTGTAAAATACAGAACTTAAAATTGATAGCTTCTAATTAATATTGCAAATTATAACTTGTAGATCTGAACTAGTAATTGTCAAATACAGAACTTCTAATTGTTAAATACAAATTATTAGTGCAAATTATAACTTGAAGATCTGAACTTGTAATTGTCAAATACAGAACTTCTAATTGTTAAATACAAATTATTAGTGCAAATTATAACTTGAAGATCTGAACTTGTAATAGGTAAATACAGAACTTCGAATTGTTAAATTCAACCTAAGATTGCAAATAATAATTTGAAGATCTGAACTTGTAATAGTCAAATACAGAACTTAAAATTGATAGCTTCTAATTATTATTGCAAATTGTAACTTGAAGATCTGAACTTGTAATTGTCAAATACAGAACTTAAAATTGATAGCTTATAATTATAGTTCAAATTATAACTTGAAGATCTGAACTTGTAATAGTCAAATACAGAACTTCGAATTGTTAAATACAAATTATTAGTGCAAATTATAACTTGAAGATCTGCACTTGTAATAGGTAAATACAGAACTTCTAATTGTTAAATTCAAACTAAGATTGCAAATAATAATTTGAAAATCTGAACTTGTAATAGTCAAATACAGAACTTCTAATTGTTAAATACAAATTATTAGTGCAAATTATAACTTGAAGATCTGAACTAGTAATTGTCAAATACAGAACTTAAATATGACAGCTTCTAATTATTATTGTAAATTATAACTTGAAGATCTGAACTTGTAATTGTCAAATACAGAACTTAAAATTGATAGCTTCCAATTATTATTGCAAATAATAACTTGAAGATCTGAACTTGTAATTGTCAAATACAGAACTTAAAATTGATAGCTTCTAATTATTATTGCAAATTATAACTTGAAGTTCTGAACTTGTAATTGTCAAATACAGAACTTACAATTGATAGCTTCTAATTATTATTGCAAATTATAATTTGAAGATGTGAACTTGTAATAGACAAATACGCAACTTAGCATTGTTAAATACAAATTATGATTGCAAATTAAAACTTGAAGATCTGAACTAGTAATTGTCAAATACAGAACTTAAAATTGATAGCTTATAATTATAATTCAAATTATAACTTGAAGATCTGTACTTGTAATAGTGAATTACAGAACTTAGATTTGTTAAATTCAAATTATTATTTCAAATTATAACTTGAAGATCCGAACTAGTAATTGTCAAATACAGACCTTAAAATTGATAACTTCTAATTATTATTGCAAATTATAACTTGAAGATCTGAACTTGTAATTGTCAAATACAGAACTTAAAATTGATAGCTTCTAATTATTATTGTAAATAATAACTTGAAGATCTGAACTTGTAATTGTCAAATACAGAACTTAAAATTGATAGCTTCTAATTATTATTGCAAATTATAACTTGAAGTTCTGAACTTGTAATTGTCAAACACAGAACTTACAATTGATAGCTTCTAATTATTATTGCAAATTATAATTTGAAGATGTGAACTTGTAATAGACAAATACGCAACTTAGCATTGTTAAATACAAATTATGATTGCAAATTAAAACTTGAAGATCTGAACTAGTAATTGTCAAATACAGAACTTATAATTGATAGCTTATAATTATAATTCAAATTATAACTTGAAGATCTGTACTTGTAATAGTGAATTACAGAACTTAGATTTGTTAAATTCAAATTATTATTTCAAATTATAACTTGAAGATCTGAACTAGTAATTGTCAAATACAGACCTTAAAATTGATAACTTCTAATTATTATTGCAAATTATAACTTGAAGATCTGAACTTGTAATTGTCAAATACAGAACTTAAAATTGATAGCTTCTAATTATTATTGTAAATTATAACTTGAAGATCTGAACTTGTAATTGTCAAATACAGAACTTAAAATTGATAGCTTCTAATTATTATTGCAACTAATAACTTGAAGATCTGAACTTGTAATTGTCAAATACAGAACTTAAAATTGATAGCTTCAAATTATTATTGCAAATTATAATTTGAAGATCTGAACTTGTAATAGACAAATACGCAACTTAGCATTGTTAATTACAAATTGTGATTGCAAATTATAACTTGAACATCTGAACCTGTAATAGGTAAATACAGAACTTCGAATTGTTAAATTCAAACTAAGATTGCAAATAATAATTCGAAGATCTGAACTTGTAATAGTCAAATACAGAACTTCTAATTGTTAAATACAAATTATTAGTGCAAATTATAACTTGAAGATCTGAACTAGTAATTGTCAAATACAGAACTTAAAATTGATAGCTTCTAATTATTATTGCAAATTATAACTTGAAGATCTGAAATTGTAATTGTCAAATACAGAACTTAAAATTGATAGCTTCTAATTATTATTTCAAATTATAACGTGAAGATCTGAACTTGTAATTGTCAAATACAGAACTTAAAATTGATAGCGTCTAATTATTATTGCAAATTATAACTTGAAGATCTGAACTTGTAATTGTCAAATACAGAACTTCTAATTGTTAAATACAAATTATTAGTGCAAATTATAACTTGCATATCTGAACTTGTAATTGTCAAATAAAGAACTTAAAATTGATAGCTTCTAATTATTATTGTAAATTATAACTTGAAGATCTGAACTTGTAATAGTGAATTACAGAACTTAGATTTGTTAAATTCAAATTATTATTTCAAATTATAACTTGAAGATCTGAACTAGTAATTGTCAAATACAGAACTTAAAATTGATAGCTTCTAATTATTATTGCAAATTATAACTTGAAGATCTGAACTTGTAATTGTCAAATACAGAACTTAAAATTGATAGCTTCTAATTATTATTGTAAATTATAACTTGAAGATCTGTACTTGTAATTGTCAAATACAGAACTTAAAATTGATAGCTTCTAATTATTATTGCAAATAATAACTTGAAGATCTGAACTTGTAATTGTCAAATGCAGAACTTAAAATTGATAGCTTCTAATTATTATTGCAAATAATAATTTGAAGATCGGTACTTGTAATTGTCAAATACAGAACTTAAAATTGATAGCTTCTAATTATTATTGCAAATTATAACTTGAAGATCTGAACTTGTAATTGTCAAATACAGAACTTAAAATTGATAGCTTCTAATTATTATTGCAAATTATAACTTGAAGATCTGAACTTGTAATTGTCAAATACAGAACTTAAAATTGATAGTTTCTAATTATTATTTCAAATTATAACTTGAAGATCTGAACTTGTAATTGTAAAATACAGAACTTAAAATTGATAGCTTCTAATTAATATTGCAAATTATAACTTGTAGATCTGAACTAGTAATTGTCAAATACAGAACTTCTAATTGTTAAATACAAATTATTAGTGCAAATTATAACTTGAAGATCTGAACTTGTAATTGTCAAATACAGAACTTCTAATTGTTAAATACAAATTATTAGTGCAAATTATAACTTGAAGATCTGAACTTGTAATAGGTAAATACAGAACTTCGAATTGTTAAATTCAACCTAAGATTGCAAATAATAATTTGAAGATCTGAACTTGTAATAGTCAAATACAGAACTTAAAATTGATAGCTTCTAATTATTATTGCAAATTGTAACTTGAAGATCTGAACTTGTAATTGTCAAATACAGAACCTAAAATTGATAGCTCTAATTATTATTGTAAATTATAACTTGAAGATCTGAACTAGTAATTGTCAAATACAGAACTTAAAATTGATAGCTTATAATAATAATTCAAATTATAACTTGAAGATCTGAACTTGTAATAGTCAAATACAGAACTTCGAATTGTTAAATACAAATTATTAGTGCAAATTATAACTTGAAGATCTGAACTTGTAATAGGTAAATACAGAACTTCGAATTGTTAAATTCAACCTAAGATTGCAAATAATAATTTGAAGATCTGAACTTGTAATAGTCAAATACAGAACTTAAAATTGAGAGCTTCTAATTATTATTGCAAATTATAACTTGAAGATCTGAACTTGTATTTGTCAAATACAGAACCTAAAATTGATAGCTTCTAATTATTATTGCAAATTATAACTTGAAGATCTGAACTAGTAATTGTCAAATACAGAACTTAAAATTGATAGCTTCTAATTATTATTGCAAATTATAACTTGAAGTTCTGAACTTGTAATTGTCAAACACAGAACTTACAATTGATAGCTTCTAATTATTATTGCAAATTATAATTTGAAGATGTGAACTTGTAATAGACAAATACGCAACTTAGCATTGTTAAATACAAATTATGATTGCAAATTAAAACTTGAAGATCTGAACTAGTAATTGTCAAATACAGAACTTATAATTGATAGCTTATAATTATAATTCAAATTATAACTTGAAGATCTGTACTTGTAATAGTGAATTACAGAACTTAGATTTGTTAAATTCAAATTATTATTTCAAATTATAACTTGAAGATCTGAACTAGTAATTGTCAAATACAGACCTTAAAATTGATAACTTCTAATTATTATTGCAAATTATAACTTGAAGATCTGAACTTGTAATTGTCAAATACAGAACCTCGAATTGTTAAATTCAACCTAAGATTGCAAATAATAATTTGAAGATCTGAACTTGTAATTGTCAAATACAGAACTTCTAATTGTTAAATACAAATTATTAGTGCAAATTATAACTTGCATATCTGAACTTGTAATTGTCAAATACAGAACTTAAAATTGATAGCTTCAAATTATTATTGCAAATTATAATTTGAAGATCTGAACTTGTAATAGACAAATACGCAACTTGGCATTGTTAATTACAAATTGTGATTGCAAATTATAACTTGAACATCTGAACCTGTAATAGGTAAATACAGAACTTAAAATTGATAGCTTCTAATTATTATTGCAAATTATAACTTGAAGTTCTGAACTTGTAATTGTCAAATACAGAACTTACAATTGATAGCTTCTAATTATTATTGCAAATTATAATTTGAAGATGTGAACTTGTAATAGACAAATACGCAACTTAGCATTGTTAAATACAAATTATGATTGCAAATTAAAACTTGAAGATCTGAACTAGTAATTGTCAAATACAGAACTTAAATATGACAGCTTCTAATTATTATTGTAAATTATAACTTGAAGATCTGAACTTGTAATTGTCAAATACAGAACTTAAAATTGATAGCTTCCAATTATTATTGCAAATAATAACTTGAAGATCTGAACTTGTAATTGTCAAATACAGAACTTAAAATTGATAGCTTCTAATTATTATTGCAAATTATAACTTGAAGTTCTGAACTTGTAATTGTCAAATACAGAACTTACAATTGATAGCTTCTAATTATTATTGCAAATTATAATTTGAAGATGTGAACTTGTAATAGACAAATACGCAACTTAGCATTGTTAAATACAAATTATGATTGCAAATTAAAACTTGAAGATCTGAACTAGTAATTGTCAAATACAGAACTTAAAATTGATAGCTTATAATTATAATTCAAATTATAACTTGAAGATCTGTACTTGTAATAGTGAATTACAGAACTTAGATTTGTTAAATTCAAATTATTATTTCAAATTATAACTTGAAGATCCGAACTAGTAATTGTCAAATACAGACCTTAAAATTGATAACTTCTAATTATTATTGCAAATTATAACTTGAAGATCTGAACTTGTAATTGTCAAATACAGAACTTAAAATTGATAGCTTCTAATTATTATTGTAAATAATAACTTGAAGATCTGAACTTGTAATTGTCAAATACAGAACTTAAAATTGATAGCTTCTAATTATTATTGCAAATTATAACTTGAAGTTCTGAACTTGTAATTGTCAAACACAGAACTTACAATTGATAGCTTCTAATTATTATTGCAAATTATAATTTGAAGATGTGAACTTGTAATAGACAAATACGCAACTTAGCATTGTTAAATACAAATTATGATTGCAAATTAAAACTTGAAGATCTGAACTAGTAATTGTCAAATACAGAACTTATAATTGATAGCTTATAATTATAATTCAAATTATAACTTGAAGATCTGTACTTGTAATAGTGAATTACAGAACTTAGATTTGTTAAATTCAAATTATTATTTCAAATTGTAACTTGAAGATCTGAACTAGTAATTGTCAAATACAGACCTTAAAATTGATAACTTCTAATTATTATTGCAAATTATAACTTGAAGATCTGAACTTGTAATTGTCAAATACAGAACTTAAAATTGATAGCTTCTAATTATTATTGTAAATTATAACTTGAAGATCTGAACTTGTAATTGTCAAATACAGAACTTAAAATTGATAGCTTCTAATTATTATTGCAACTAATAACTTGAAGATCTGAACTTGTAATTGTCAAATACAGAACTTAAAATTGATAGCTTCAAATTATTATTGCAAATTATAATTTGAAGATCTGAACTTGTAATAGACAAATACGCAACTTAGCATTGTTAATTACAAATTGTGATTGCAAATTATAACTTGAACATCTGAACCTGTAATAGGTAAATACAGAACTTCGAATTGTTAAATTCAAACTAAGATTGCAAATAATAATTCGAAGATCTGAACTTGTAATAGTCAAATACAGAACTTCTAATTGTTAAATACAAATTATTAGTGCAAATTATAACTTGAAGATCTGAACTAGTAATTGTCAAATACAGAACTTAAAATTGATAGCTTCTAATTATTATTGCAAATTATAACTTGAAGATCTGAAATTGTAATTGTCAAATACAGAACTTAAAATTGATAGCTTCTAATTATTATTTCAAATTATAACGTGAAGATCTGAACTTGTAATTGTCAAATACAGAACTTAAAATTGATAGCGTCTAATTATTATTGCAAATTATAACTTGAAGATCTGAACTTGTAATTGTCAAATACAGAACTTCTAATTGTTAAATACAAATTATTAGTGCAAATTATAACTTGCATATCTGAACTTGTAATTGTCAAATAAAGAACTTAAAATTGATTGCTTCTAATTATTATTGTAAATTATAACTTGAAGATCTGAACTTGTAATAGTGAATTACAGAACTTAGATTTGTTAAATTCAAATTATTATTTCAAATTATAACTTGAAGATCTGAACTAGTAATTGTCAAATACAGAACTTAAAATTGATAGCTTCTAATTATTATTGCAAATTATAACTTGAAGATCTGAACTTGTAATTGTCAAATACAGAACTTAAAATTGATAGCTTCTAATTATTATTGTAAATTATAACTTGAAGATCTGTACTTGTAATTGTCAAATACAGAACTTAAAATTGATAGCTTCTAATTATTATTGCAAATAATAACTTGAAGATCTGAACTTGTAATTGTCAAATGCAGAACTTAAAATTGATAGCTTCTAATTATTATTGCAAATAATAATTTGAAGATCGGTACTTGTAATTGTCAAATACAGAACTTAAAATTGATAGCTTCTAATTATTATTGCAAATTATAACTTGAAGATCTGAACTTGTAATTGTCAAATACAGAACTTAAAATTGATAGCTTCTAATTATTATTGCAAATTATAACTTGAAGATCTGAACTTGTAATTGTCAAATACAGAACTTAAAATTGATAGTTTCTAATTATTATTTCAAATTATAACTTGAAGATCTGAACTTGTAATTGTAAAATACAGAACTTAAAATTGATAGCTTCTAATTAATATTGCAAATTATAACTTGTAGATCTGAACTAGTAATTGTCAAATACAGAACTTCTAATTGTTAAATACAAATTATTAGTGCAAATTATAACTTGAAGATCTGAACTTGTAATTGTCAAATACAGAACTTCTAATTGTTAAATACAAATTATTAGTGCAAATTATAACTTGAAGATCTGAACTTGTAATAGGTAAATACAGAACTTCGAATTGTTAAATTCAACCTAAGATTGCAAATAATAATTTGAAGATCTGAACTTGTAATAGTCAAATACAGAACTTAAAATTGATAGCTTCTAATTATTATTGCAAATTGTAACTTGAAGATCTGAACTTGTAATTGTCAAATACAGAACCTAAAATTGATAGCTCTAATTATTATTGTAAATTATAACTTGAAGATCTGAACTAGTAATTGTCAAATACAGAACTTAAAATTGATAGCTTATAATAATAATTCAAATTATAACTTGAAGATCTGAACTTGTAATAGTCAAATACAGAACTTCGAATTGTTAAATACAAATTATTAGTGCAAATTATAACTTGAAGATCTGAACTTGTAATAGGTAAATACAGAACTTCGAATTGTTAAATTCAACCTAAGATTGCAAATAATAATTTGAAGATCTGAACTTGTAATAGTCAAATACAGAACTTAAAATTGAGAGCTTCTAATTATTATTGCAAATTATAACTTGAAGATCTGAACTTGTATTTGTCAAATACAGAACCTAAAATTGATAGCTTCTAATTATTATTGCAAATTATAACTTGAAGATCTGAACTAGTAATTGTCAAATACAGAACTTAAAATTGATAGCTTCTAATTATTATTGCAAATTATAACTTGAAGTTCTGAACTTGTAATTGTCAAACACAGAACTTACAATTGATAGCTTCTAATTATTATTGCAAATTATAATTTGAAGATGTGAACTTGTAATAGACAAATACGCAACTTAGCATTGTTAAATACAAATTATGATTGCAAATTAAAACTTGAAGATCTGAACTAGTAATTGTCAAATACAGAACTTATAATTGATAGCTTATAATTATAATTCAAATTATAACTTGAAGATCTGTACTTGTAATAGTGAATTACAGAACTTAGATTTGTTAAATTCAAATTATTATTTCAAATTATAACTTGAAGATCTGAACTAGTAATTGTCAAATACAGACCTTAAAATTGATAACTTCTAATTATTATTGCAAATTATAACTTGAAGATCTGAACTTGTAATTGTCAAATACAGAACCTCGAATTGTTAAATTCAACCTAAGATTGCAAATAATAATTTGAAGATCTGAACTTGTAATTGTCAAATACAGAACTTCTAATTGTTAAATACAAATTATTAGTGCAAATTATAACTTGCATATCTGAACTTGTAATTGTCAAATACAGAACTTAAAATTGATAGCTTCAAATTATTATTGCAAATTATAATTTGAAGATCTGAACTTGTAATAGACAAATACGCAACTTGGCATTGTTAATTACAAATTGTGATTGCAAATTATAACTTGAACATCTGAACCTGTAATAGGTAAATACAGAACTTCGAATTGTTAAATTCAAACTAAGATTGCAAATAATAATTCGAAGATCTGAACTTGTAATAGTCAAATACAGAACTTCTAATTGTTAAATACAAATTATTAGTGCAAATTATAACTTGAAGATCTGAACTAGTAATTGTCAAATACAGAACTTAAAATTGATAGCTTCTAATTATTATTGCAAATTATGACTTGAAGATCTGAACTTGTAATTGTCAAATACAGAACTTAAAATTGATAGCTTCTAATTATTATTGTAAATTATAACTTGAAGATCTGTACTTGTAATTGTCAAATACAGAACTTAAAATTGATAGCTTCTAATTATTATTGCAAATAATAACTTGAAGATCTGAACTTGTAATTGTCAAATGCAGAACTTAAAATTGATAGCTTCTAATTATTATTGCAAATAATAATTTGAAGATCGGTACTTGTAATTGTCAAATACAGAACTTAAAATTGATAGCTTCTAATTATTATTGCAAATTATAACTTGAAGATCTGAACTTGTAATTGTCAAATACAGAACTTAAAATTGATAGCTTCTAATTATTATTGCAAATTATAACTTGAAGATCTGAACTTGTAATTGTCAAATACAGAACTTAAAATTGATAGTTTCTAATTATTATTTCAAATTATAACTTGAAGATCTGAACTTGTAATTGTAAAATACAGAACTTAAAATTGATAGCTTCTAATTAATATTGCAAATTATAACTTGTAGATCTGAACTAGTAATTGTCAAATACAGAACTTCTAATTGTTAAATACAAATTATTAGTGCAAATTATAACTTGAAGATCTGAACTTGTAATTGTCAAATACAGAACTTCTAATTGTTAAATACAAATTATTAGTGCAAATTATAACTTGAAGATCTGAACTTGTAATAGGTAAATACAGAACTTCGAATTGTTAAATTCAACCTAAGATTGCAAATAATAATTTGAAGATCTGAACTTGTAATAGTCAAATACAGAACTTAAAATTGATAGCTTCTAATTATTATTGCAAATTGTAACTTGAAGATCTGAACTTGTAATTGTCAAATACAGAACCTAAAATTGATAGCTTCTAATTATTATTGTAAATTATAACTTGAAGATCTGAACTAGTAATTGTCAAATACAGAACTTAAAATTGATAGCTTATAATAATAATTCAAATTATAACTTGAAGATCTGAACTTGTAATAGTCAAATACAGAACTTCGAATTGTTAAATACAAATTATTAGTGCAAATTATAACTTGAAGATCTGAACTTGTAATAGGTAAATACAGAACTTCGAATTGTTAAATTCAACCTAAGATTGCAAATAATAATTTGAAGATCTGAACTTGTAATAGTCAAATACAGAACTTAAAATTGAGAGCTTCTAATTATTATTGCAAATTATAACTTGAAGATCTGAACTTGTAATTGTCAAATACAGAACCTAAAATTGATAGCTTCTAATTATTATTGCAAATTATAACTTGAAGATCTGAACTAGTAATTGTCAAATACAGAACTTAAAATTGATAGCTTCTAATTATTATTGCAAATTATAACTTGAAGATCTGAACTAGTAATTGTCAAATACAGAACTTATAATTGATAGCTTATAATTATAATTCAAATTATAACTTGAAGATCTGTACTTGTAATAGTGAATTACAGAACTTAGATTTGTTAAATTCAAATTATTATTTCAAATTATAACTTGAAGATCTGAACTAGTAATTGTCAAATACAGACCTTAAAATTGATAACTTCTAATTATTATTGCAAATTATAACTTGAAGATCTGAACTTGTAATTGTCAAATACAGAACTTAAAATTGATAGCTTCTAATTATTATTGTAAATTATAACTTGAAGATCTGAACTTGTAATTGTCAAATACAGAACTTAAAATTGATAGCTTCTAATTATTATTGCAACTAATAACTTGAAGATCTGAACTTGTAATTGTCAAATACAGAACTTAAAATTGATAGCTTCAAATTATTATTGCAAATTATAATTTGAAGATCTGAACTTGTAATAGACAAATACGCAACTTAGCATTGTTAATTACAAATTGTGATTGCAAATTCTAACTTGAACATCTGAACCTGTAATAGGTAAATACAGAACTTCGAATTGTTAAATTCAAACTAAGATTGCAAATAATAATTCGAAGATCTGAACTTGTAATAGTCAAATACAGAACTTCTAATTGTTAAATACAAATTATTAGTGCAAATTATAACTTGAAGATCTGAACTAGTAATTGTCAAATACAGAACTTAAAATTGATAGCTTCTAATTATTATTGCAAATTATAACTTGAAGATCTGAAATTGTAATTGTCAAATACAGAACTTAAAATTGATAGCTTCTAATTATTATTTCAAATTATAACGTGAAGATCTGAACTTGTAATTGTCAAATACAGAACTTAAAATTGATAGCGTCTAATTATTATTGCAAATTATAACTTGAAGATCTGAACTTGTAATTGTCAAATACAGAACTTCTAATTGTTAAATACAAATTATTAGTGCAAATTATAACTTGCATATCTGAACTTGTAATTGTCAAATAAAGAACTTAAAATTGATAGCTTCTAATTATTATTGTAAATTATAACTTGAAGATCTGAACTTGTAATAGTGAATTACAGAACTTAGATTTGTTAAATTCAAATTATTATTTCAAATTATAACTTGAAGATCTGAACTAGTAATTGTCAAATACAGAACTTAAAATTGATAGCTTCTAATTATTATTGCAAATTATAACTTGAAGATCTGAACTTGTAATTGTCAAATACAGAACTTAAAATTGATAGCTTCTAATTATTATTGTAAATTATAACTTGAAGATCTGTACTTGTAATTGTCAAATACAGAACTTAAAATTGATAGCTTCTAATTATTATTGCAAATAATAACTTGAAGATCTGAACTTGTAATTGTCAAATGCAGAACTTAAAATTGATAGCTTCTAATTATTATTGCAAATAATAATTTGAAGATCGGTACTTGTAATTGTCAAATACAGAACTTAAAATTGATAGCTTCTAATTATTATTGCAAATTATAACTTGAAGATCTGAACTTGTAATTGTCAAATACAGAACTTAAAATTGATAGCTTCTAATTATTATTGCAAATTATAACTTGAAGATCTGAACTTGTAATTGTCAAATACAGAACTTAAAATTGATAGTTTCTAATTATTATTTCAAATTATAACTTGAAGATCTGAACTTGTAATTGTAAAATACAGAACTTAAAATTGATAGCTTCTAATTAATATTGCAAATTATAACTTGTAGATCTGAACTAGTAATTGTCAAATACAGAACTTCTAATTGTTAAATACAAATTATTAGTGCAAATTATAACTTGAAGATCTGAACTTGTAATTGTCAAATACAGAACTTCTAATTGTTAAATACAAATTATTAGTGCAAATTATAACTTGAAGATCTGAACTTGTAATAGGTAAATACAGAACTTCGAATTGTTAAATTCAACCTAAGATTGCAAATAATAATTTGAAGATCTGAACTTGTAATAGTCAAATACAGAACTTAAAATTGATAGCTTCTAATTATTATTGCAAATTGTAACTTGAAGATCTGAACTTGTAATTGTCAAATACAGAACCTAAAATTGATAGCTTCTAATTATTATTGTAAATTATAACTTGAAGATCTGAACTAGTAATTGTCAAATACAGAACTTAAAATTGATAGCTTATAATAATAATTCAAATTATAACTTGAAGATCTGAACTTGTAATAGTCAAATACAGAACTTCGAATTGTTAAATACAAATTATTAGTGCAAATTATAACTTGAAGATCTGAACTTGTAATAGGTAAATACAGAACTTCGAATTGTTAAATTCAACCTAAGATTGCAAATAATAATTTGAAGATCTGAACTTGTAATAGTCAAATACAGAACTTAAAATTGAGAGCTTCTAATTATTATTGCAAATTATAACTTGAAGATCTGAACTTGTATTTGTCAAATACAGAACCTAAAATTGATAGCTTCTAATTATTATTGCAAATTATAACTTGAAGATCTGAACTAGTAATTGTCAAATACAGAACTTAAAATTGATAGCTTCTAATTATTATTGCAAATTATAACTTGAAGTTCTGAACTTGTAATTGTCAAACACAGAACTTACAATTGATAGCTTCTAATTATTATTGCAAATTATAATTTGAAGATGTGAACTTGTAATAGACAAATACGCAACTTAGCATTGTTAAATACAAATTATGATTGCAAATTAAAACTTGAAGATCTGAACTAGTAATTGTCAAATACAGAACT
The DNA here is from genome assembly GCA_963170105.1 of Cantharis lateralis. NCBI lineage: Eukaryota > Metazoa > Arthropoda > Insecta > Coleoptera > Cantharidae > Cantharis > Cantharis lateralis. Next base: position 27,315,498 of record OY720627.1, read on the forward strand.
TATAATTGATAGCTTATAATTATAATTCAAATTATAACTTGAAGATCTGTACTTGTAATAGTGAATTACAGAACTTAGATTTGTTAAATTCAAATTATTATTTCAAATTATAACTTGAAGATCTGAACTAGTAATTGTCAAATACAGACCTTAAAATTGATAACTTCTAATTATTATTGCAAATTATAACTTGAAGATCTGAACTTGTAATTGTCAAATACAGAACTTCGAATTGTTAAATTCAACCTAAGATTGCAAATAATAATTTGAAGATCTGAACTTGTAATTGTCAAATACAGAACTTCTAATTGTTAAATACAAATTATTAGTGCAAATTATAACTTGCATATCTGAACTTGTAATTGTCAAATACAGAACTTAAAATTGATAGCTTCAAATTATTATTGCAAATTATAATTTGAAGATCTGAACTTGTAATAGACAAATACGCAACTTGGCATTGTTAATTACAAATTGTGATTGCAAATTATAACTTGAACATCTGAACCTGTAATAGGTAAATACAGAACTTCGAATTGTTAAATTCAAACTAAGATTGCAAATAATAATTCGAAGATCTGAACTTGTAATAGTCAAATACAGAACTTCTAATTGTTAAATACAAATTATTAGTGCAAATTATAACTTGAAGATCTGAACTAGTAATTGTCAAATACAGAACTTAAAATTGATAGCTTCTAATTATTATTGCAAATTATGACTTGAAGATCTGAACTTGTAATTGTCAAATACAGAACTTAAAATTGATAGCTTCTAATTATTATTGTAAATTATAACTTGAAGATCTGTACTTGTAATTGTCAAATACAGAACTTAAAATTGATAGCTTCTAATTATTATTGCAAATAATAACTTGAAGATCTGAACTTGTAATTGTCAAATGCAGAACTTAAAATTGATAGCTTCTAATTATTATTGCAAATAATAATTTGAAGATCGGTACTTGTAATTGTCAAATACAGAACTTAAAATTGATAGCTTCTAATTATTATTGCAAATTATAACTTGAAGATCTGAACTTGTAATTGTCAAATACAGAACTTAAAATTGATAGCTTCTAATTATTATTGCAAATTATAACTTGAAGATCTGAACTTGTAATTGTCAAATACAGAACTTAAAATTGATAGTTTCTAATTATTATTTCAAATTATAACTTGAAGATCTGAACTTGTAATTGTAAAATACAGAACTTAAAATTGATAGCTTCTAATTAATATTGCAAATTATAACTTGTAGATCTGAACTAGTAATTGTCAAATACAGAACTTCTAATTGTTAAATACAAATTATTAGTGCAAATTATAACTTGAAGATCTGAACTTGTAATTGTCAAATACAGAACTTCTAATTGTTAAATACAAATTATTAGTGCAAATTATAACTTGAAGATCTGAACTTGTAATAGGTAAATACAGAACTTCGAATTGTTAAATTCAACCTAAGATTGCAAATAATAATTTGAAGATCTGAACTTGTAATAGTCAAATACAGAACTTAAAATTGATAGCTTCTAATTATTATTGCAAATTGTAACTTGAAGATCTGAACTTGTAATTGTCAAATACAGAACCTAAAATTGATAGCTTCTAATTATTATTGTAAATTATAACTTGAAGATCTGAACTAGTAATTGTCAAATACAGAACTTAAAATTGATAGCTTATAATAATAATTCAAATTATAACTTGAAGATCTGAACTTGTAATAGTCAAATACAGAACTTCGAATTGTTAAATACAAATTATTAGTGCAAATTATAACTTGAAGATCTGAACTTGTAATAGGTAAATACAGAACTTCGAATTGTTAAATTCAACCTAAGATTGCAAATAATAATTTGAAGATCTGAACTTGTAATAGTCAAATACAGAACTTAAAATTGAGAGCTTCTAATTATTATTGCAAATTATAACTTGAAGATCTGAACTTGTAATTGTCAAATACAGAACCTAAAATTGATAGCTTCTAATTATTATTGCAAATTATAACTTGAAGATCTGAACTAGTAATTGTCAAATACAGAACTTAAAATTGATAGCTTCTAATTATTATTGCAAATTATAACTTGAAGATCTGAACTAGTAATTGTCAAATACAGAACTTATAATTGATAGCTTATAATTATAATTCAAATTATAACTTGAAGATCTGTACTTGTAATAGTGAATTACAGAACTTAGATTTGTTAAATTCAAATTATTATTTCAAATTATAACTTGAAGATCTGAACTAGTAATTGTCAAATACAGACCTTAAAATTGATAACTTCTAATTATTATTGCAAATTATAACTTGAAGATCTGAACTTGTAATTGTCAAATACAGAACTTAAAATTGATAGCTTCTAATTATTATTGTAAATTATAACTTGAAGATCTGAACTTGTAATTGTCAAATACAGAACTTAAAATTGATAGCTTCTAATTATTATTGCAACTAATAACTTGAAGATCTGAACTTGTAATTGTCAAATACAGAACTTAAAATTGATAGCTTCAAATTATTATTGCAAATTATAATTTGAAGATCTGAACTAGTAATAGACAAATACGCAACTTAGCATTGTTAATTACAAATTGTGATTGCAAATTCTAACTTGAACATCTGAACCTGTAATAGGTAAATACAGAACTTCGAATTGTTAAATTCAAACTAAGATTGCAGATAATAATTCGAAGATCTGAACTTGTAATAGTCAAATACAGAACTTCTAATTGTTAAATACAAATTATTAGTGCAAATTATAACTTGAAGATCTGAACTAGTAATTGTCAAATACAGAACTTAAAATTGATAGCTTCTAATTATTATTGCAAATTATAACTTGAAGATCTGAAATTGTAATTGTCAAATACAGAACTTAAAATTGATAGCTTCTAATTATTATTTCAAATTATAACGTGAAGATCTGAACTTGTAATTGTCAAATACAGAACTTAAAATTGATAGCGTCTAATTATTATTGCAAATTATAACTTGAAGATCTGAACTTGTAATTGTCAAATACAGAACTTCTAATTGTTAAATACAAATTATTAGTGCAAATTATAACTTGAATATCTGAACTTGTAATTGTCAAATACAGAACTTAAAATTGATAGCTTCTAATTATTATTGTAAATTATAACTTGAAGATCTGAACTTGTAATAGTGAATTACAGAACTTAGATTTGTTAAATTCAAATTATTATTTCAAATTATAACTTGAAGATCTGAACTAGTAATTGTCAAATACAGAACTTAAAATTGATAGCTTCTAATTATTATTGCAAATTATAACTTGAAGATCTGAACTTGTAATTGTCAAATACAGAACTTAAAATTGACAGCTTCTAATTATTATTGTAAATTATAACTTGAAGATCTGTACTTGTAATTGTCAAATACAGAACTTAAAATTGATAGCTTCTAATTATTATTGCAAATAATAACTTGAAGATCTGAACTTGTAATTGTCAAATACAGAACCTAAAATTGATAGCTTCTAATTATTATTGTAAATTATAACTTGAAGATCTGAACTAGTAATTGTCAAATACAGAACTTAAAATTGATAGCTTATAATAATAATTCAAATTAAAACTTGAAGATCTGAACTTGTAATAGTCAAATACAGAACTTCGAATTGTTAAATACAAATTATTAGTGCAAATTATAACTTGAAGATCTGAACTTGTAATAGGTAAATACAGAACTTCGAATTGTTAAATTCAACCTAAGATTGCAAATAATAATTTGAAGTTCTGAACTTGTAATAGTCAAATACAGAACTTAAAATTGAGAGCTTCTAATTATTATTGCAAATTATAACTTGAAGATCTGAACTTGTAATTGTCAAATACAGAACCTAAAATTGATAGCTTCTAATTATTATTGCAAATTATAACTTGAAGATCTGAACTAGTAATTGTCAAATACAGAACTTAAAATTGATAGCTTCTAATTATTATTGCAAATTATAACTTGCAGTTCTGAACTTGTAATTGTCAAACACAGAACTTACAATTGATAGCTTCTAATTATTATTGCAAATTATAATTAGAAGATGTGAACTTGTAACAGACAAATACGCAACTTAGCATTGTTAAATACAAATTATGATTGCAAATTAAAACTTGAAGATCTGAGCTAGTAATTGTCAAATACAGAACTTAAAATTGATAGCTTATAATTATAATTCAAATTATAACTTGAAGATCTGTACTTGTAATAGTGAATTACAGAACTTAGATTTGTTAAATTCAAATTATTATTTCAAATTATAACTTGAAGATCTGAACTAGTAATTGTCAAATACAGACCTTAAAATTGATAACTTCTAATTATTATTGCAAATTATAACTTGAAGATCTGAACTTGTAATTGTCAAATACAGAACTTAAAATTGATAGCTTCTAATTATTATTGTAAATTATAACTTGAAGATCTGAACTTGTAATTGTCAAATACAGAACTTAAAATTGATAGCTTCTAATTATTATTGCAACTAATAACTTGAAGATCTGAACTTGTAATTGTCAAATACAGAACTTAAAATTGATAGCTTCAAATTATTATTGCAAATTATAATTTGAAGATCTGAACTTGTAATAGACAAATACGCAACTTGGCATTGTTAATTACAAATTGTGATTGCAAATTATAACTTGAACATCTGAACCTGTAATAGGTAAATACAGAACTTCGAATTGTTAAATTCAAACTAAGATTGCAAATAATAATTCGAAGATCTGAACTTGTAATAGTCAAATACAGAACTTCTAATTGTTAAATACAAATTATTAGTGCAAATTATAACTTGAAGATCTGAACTAGTAATTGTCAAATACAGAACTTAAAATTGATAGCTTCTAATTATTATTGCAAATTATGACTTGAAGATCTGAACTTGTAATTGTCAAATACAGAACTTAAAATTGATAGCTTCTAATTATTATTGTAAATTATAACTTGAAGATCTGTACTTGTAATTGTCAAATACAGAACTTAAAATTGATAGCTTCTAATTATTATTGCAAATAATAACTAGAAGATCTGAACTTGTAATTGTCAAATGCAGAACTTAAAATTGATAGCTTCTAATTATTATTGCAAATAATAATTTGAAGATCGGTACTTGTAATTGTCAAATACAGAACTTAAAATTGATAGCTTCTAATTATTATTGCAAATTATAACTTGAAGATCTGAACTTGTAATTGTCAAATACAGAACTTAAAATTGATAGCTTCTAATTATTATTGCAAATTATAACTTGAAGATCTGAACTTGTAATTGTCAAATACAGAACTTAAAATTGATAGTTTCTAATTATTATTTCAAATTATAACTTGAAGATCTGAACTTGTAATTGTAAAATACAGAACTTAAAATTGATAGCTTCTAATTAATATTGCAAATTATAACTTGTAGATCTGAACTAGTAATTGTCAAATACAGAACTTCTAATTGTTAAATACAAATTATTAGTGCAAATTATAACTTGAAGATCTGAACTTGTAATTGTCAAATACAGAACTTCTAATTGTTAAATACAAATTATTAGTGCAAATTATAACTTGAAGATCTGAACTTGTAATAGGTAAATACAGAACTTCGAATTGTTAAATTCAACCTAAGATTGCAAATAATAATTTGAAGATCTGAACTTGTAATAGTCAAATACAGAACTTAAAATTGATAGCTTCTAATTATTATTGCAAATTGTAACTTGAAGATCTGAACTTGTAATTGTCAAATACAGAACCTAAAATTGATAGCTTCTAATTATTATTGTAAATTATAACTTGAAGATCTGAACTAGTAATTGTCAAATACAGAACTTAAAATTGATAGCTTATAATAATAATTCAAATTATAACTTGAAGATCTGAACTTGTAATAGTCAAATACAGAACTTCGAATTGTTAAATACAAATTATTAGTGCAAATTATAACTTGAAGATCTGAACTTGTAATAGGCAAATACAGAACTTCGAATTGTTAAATTCAACCTAAGATTGCAAATAATAATTTGAAGATCTGAACTTGTAATAGTCAAATACAGAACTTAAAATTGAGAGCTTCTAATTATTATTGCAAATTATAACTTGAAGATCTGAACTTGTAATTGTCAAATACAGAACCTAAAATTGATAGCTTCTAATTATTATTGCAAATTATAACTTGAAGATCTGAACTAGTAATTGTCAAATACAGAACTTAAAATTGATAGCTTCTAATTATTATTGCAAATTATAACTTGAAGATCTGAACTAGTAATTGTCAAATACAGAACTTATAATTGATAGCTTATAATTATAATTCAAATTATAACTTGAAGATCTGTACTTGTAATAGTGAATTACAGAACTTAGATTTGTTAAATTCAAATTATTATTTCAAATTATAACTTGAAGATCTGAACTAGTAATTGTCAAATACAGACCTTAAAATTGATAACTTCTAATTATTATTGCAAATTATAACTTGAAGATCTGAACTTGTAATTGTCAAATACAGAACTTAAAATTGATAGCTTCTAATTATTATTGTAAATTATAACTTGAAGATCTGAACTTGTAATTGTCAAATACAGAACTTAAAATTGATAGCTTCTAATTATTATTGCAACTAATAACTTGAAGATCTGAACTTGTAATTGTCAAATACAGAACTTAAAATTGATAGCTTCAAATTATTATTGCAAATTATAATTTGAAGATCTGAACTAGTAATAGACAAATACGCAACTTAGCATTGTTAATTACAAATTGTGATTGCAAATTCTAACTTGAACATCTGAACCTGTAATAGGTAAATACAGAACTTCGAATTGTTAAATTCAAACTAAGATTGCAAATAATAATTCGAAGATCTGAACTTGTAATAGTCAAATACAGAACTTCTAATTGTTAAATACAAATTATTAGTGCAAATTATAACTTGAAGATCTGAACTAGTAATTGTCAAATACAGAACTTAAAATTGATAGCTTCTAATTATTATTGCAAATTATAACTTGAAGATCTGAAATTGTAATTGTCAAATACAGAACTTAAAATTGATAGCTTCTAATTATTATTTCAAATTATAACGTGAAGATCTGAACTTGTAATTGTCAAATACAGAACTTAAAATTGATAGCGTCTAATTATTATTGCAAATTATAACTTGAAGATCTGAACTTGTAATTGTCAAATACAGAACTTCTAATTGTTAAATACAAATTATTAGTGCAAATTATAACTTGAATATCTGAACTTGTAATTGTCAAATACAGAACTTAAAATTGATAGCTTCTAATTATTATTGTAAATTATAACTTGAAGATCTGAACTTGTAATAGTGAATTACAGAACTTAGATTTGTTAAATTCAAATTATTATTTCAAATTATAACTTGAAGATCTGAACTAGTAATTGTCAAATACAGAACTTAAAATTGATAGCTTCTAATTATTATTGCAAATTATAACTTGAAGATCTGAACTTGTAATTGTCAAATACAGAACTTAAAATTGACAGCTGCTAATTATTATTGTAAATTATAACTTGAAGATCTGTACTTGTAATTGTCAAATACAGAACTTAAAATTGATAGCTTCTAATTATTATTGCAAATAATAACTTGAAGATCTGAACTTGTAATTGTCAAATACAGAACCTAAAATTGATAGCTTCTAATTATTATTGTAAATTATAACTTGAAGATCTGAACTAGTAATTGTCAAATACAGAACTTAAAATTGATAGCTTATAATAATAATTCAAATTAAAACTTGAAGATCTGAACTTGTAATAGTCAAATACAGAACTTCGAATTGTTAAATACAAATTATTAGTGCAAATTATAACTTGAAGATCTGAACTTGTAATAGGTAAATACAGAACTTCGAATTGTTAAATTCAACCTAAGATTGCAAATAATAATTTGAAGTTCTGAACTTGTAATAGTCAAATACAGAACTTAAAATTGAGAGCTTCTAATTATTATTGCAAATTATAACTTGAAGATCTGAACTTGTAATTGTCAAATACAGAACCTAAAATTGATAGCTTCTAATTATTATTGCAAATTATAACTTGAAGATCTGAACTAGTAATTGTCAAATACAGAACTTAAAATTGATAGCTTCTAATTATTATTGCAAATTATAACTTGCAGTTCTGAACTTGTAATTGTCAAACACAGAACTTACAATTGATAGCTTCTAATTATTATTGCAAATTATAATTAGAAGATGTGAACTTGTAACAGACAAATACGCAACTTAGCATTGTTAAATACAAATTATGATTGCAAATTAAAACTTGAAGATCTGAGCTAGTAATTGTCAAATACAGAACTTAAAATTGATAGCTTATAATTATAATTCAAATTATAACTTGAAGATCTGTACTTGTAATAGTGAATTACAGAACTTAGATTTGTTAAATTCAAATTATTATTTCAAATTATAACTTGAAGATCTGAACTAGTAATTGTCAAATACAGACCTTAAAATTGATAACTTCTAATTATTATTGCAAATTATAACTTGAAGATCTGAACTTGTAATTGTCAAATACAGAACTTAAAATTGATAGCTTCTAATTATTATTGTAAATTATAACTTGAAGATCTGAACTTGTAATTGTCAAATACAGAACTTAAAATTGATAGCTTCTAATTATTATTGCAACTAATAACTTGAAGATCTGAACTTGTAATTGTCAAATACAGAACTTAAAATTGATAGCTTCAAATTATTATTGCAAATTATAATTTGAAGATCTGAACTTGTAATAGACAAATACGCAACTTGGCATTGTTAATTACAAATTGTGATTGCAAATTATAACTTGAACATCTGAACCTGTAATAGGTAAATACAGAACTTCGAATTGTTAAATTCAAACTAAGATTGCAAATAATAATTCGAAGATCTGAACTTGTAATAGTCAAATACAGAACTTCTAATTGTTAAATACAAATTATTAGTGCAAATTATTACTTGAAGATCTGAACTAGTAATTGTCAAATACAGAACTTAAAATTGATAGCTTCTAATTATTATTGCAAATTATGACTTGAAGATCTGAACTTGTAATTGTCAAATACAGAACTTAAAATTGATAGCTTCTAATTATTATTGTAAATTATAACTTGAAGATCTGTACTTGTAATTGTCAAATACAGAACTTAAAATTGATAGCTTCTAATTATTATTGCAAATAATAACTAGAAGATCTGAACTTGTAATTGTCAAATGCAGAACTTAAAATTGATAGCTTCTAATTATTATTGCAAATAATAATTTGAAGATCGGTACTTGTAATTGTCAAATACAGAACTTAAAATTGATAGCTTCTAATTATTATTGCAAATTATAACTTGAAGATCTGAACTTGTAATTGTCAAATACAGAACTTAAAATTGATAGCTTCTAATTATTATTGCAAATTATAACTTGAAGATCTGAACTTGTAATTGTCAAATACAGAACTTAAAATTGATAGTTTCTAATTATTATTTCAAATTATAACTTGAAGATCTGAACTTGTAATTGTAAAATACAGAACTTAAAATTGATAGCTTCTAATTAATATTGCAAATTATAACTTGTAGATCTGAACTAGTAATTGTCAAATACAGAACTTCTAATTGTTAAATACAAATTATTAGTGCAAATTATAACTTGAAGATCTGAACTTGTAATTGTCAAATACAGAACTTCTAATTGTTAAATACAAATTATTAGTGCAAATTATAACTTGAAGATCTGAACTTGTAATAGGTAAATACAGAACTTCGAATTGTTAAATTCAACCTAAGATTGCAAATAATAATTTGAAGATCTGAACTTGTAATAGTCAAATACAGAACTTAAAATTGATAGCTTCTAATTATTATTGCAAATTGTAACTTGAAGATCTGAACTTGTAATTGTCAAATACAGAACCTAAAATTGATAGCTTCTAATTATTATTGTAAATTATAACTTGAAGATCTGAACTAGTAATTGTCAAATACAGAACTTAAAATTGATAGCTTATAATAATAATTCAAATTATAACTTGAAGATCTGAACTTGTAATAGTCAAATACAGAACTTCGAATTGTTAAATACAAATTATTAGTGCAAATTATAACTTGAAGATCTGAACTTGTAATAGGTAAATACAGAACTTCGAATTGTTAAATTCAACCTAAGATTGCAAATAATAATTTGAAGATCTGAACTTGTAATAGTCAAATACAGAACTTAAAATTGAGAGCTTCTAATTATTATTGCAAATTATAACTTGAAGATCTGAACTTGTAATTGTCAAATACAGAACCTAAAATTGATAGCTTCTAATTATTATTGCAAATTATAACTTGAAGATCTGAACTAGTAATTGTCAAATACAGAACTTAAAATTGATAGCTTCTAATTATTATTGCAAATTATAACTTGAAGATCTGAACTAGTAATTGTCAAATACAGAACTTATAATTGATAGCTTATAATTATAATTCAAATTATAACTTGAAGATCTGTACTTGTAATAGTGAATTACAGAACTTAGATTTGTTAAATTCAAATTATTATTTCAAATTATAACTTGAAGATCTGAACTAGTAATTGTCAAATACAGACCTTAAAATTGATAACTTCTAATTATTATTGCAAATTATAACTTGAAGATCTGAACTTGTAATTGTCAAATACAGAACTTAAAATTGATAGCTTCTAATTATTATTGTAAATTATAACTTGAAGATCTGAACTTGTAATTGTCAAATACAGAACTTAAAATTGATAGCTTCTAATTATTATTGCAACTAATAACTTGAAGATCTGAACTTGTAATTGTCAAATACAGAACTTAAAATTGATAGCTTCAAATTATTATTGCAAATTATAATTTGAAGATCTGAACTTGTAATAGACAAATACGCAACTTAGCATTGTTAATTACAAATTGTGATTGCAAATTCTAACTTGAACATCTGAACCTGTAATAGGTAAATACAGAACTTCGAATTGTTAAATTCAAACTAAGATTGCAAATAATAATTCGAAGATCTGAACTTGTAATAGTCAAATACAGAACTTCTAATTGTTAAATACAAATTATTAGTGCAAATTATAACTTGAAGATCTGAACTAGTAATTGTCAAATACAGAACTTAAAATTGATAGCTTCTAATTATTATTGCAAATTATAACTTGAAGATCTGAAATTGTAATTGTCAAATACAGAACTTAAAATTGATAGCTTCTAATTATTATTTCAAATTATAACGTGAAGATCTGAACTTGTAATTGTCAAATACAGAACTTAAAATTGATAGCGTCTAATTATTATTGCAAATTATAACTTGAAGATCTGAACTTGTAATTGTCAAATACAGAACTTCTAATTGTTAAATACAAATTATTAGTGCAAATTATAACTTGAATATCTGAACTTGTAATTGTCAAATACAGAACTTAAAATTGATAGCTTCTAATTATTATTGTAAATTATAACTTGAAGATCTGAACTTGTAATAGTGAATTACAGAACTTAGATTTGTTAAATTCAAATTATTATTTCAAATTATAACTTGAAGATCTGAACTAGTAATTGTCAAATACAGAACTTAAAATTGATAGCTTCTAATTATTATTGCAAATTATAACTTGAAGATCTGAACTTGTAATTGTCAAATACAGAACTTAAAATTGATAGCTTCTAATTATTATTGTAAATTATAACTTGAAGATCTGTACTTGTAATTGTCAAATACAGAACTTAAAATTGATAGCTTCTAATTATTATTGCAAATAATAACTTGAAGATCTGAACTTGTAATTGTCAAATACAGAACCTAAAATTGATAGCTTCTAATTATTATTGTAAATTATAACTTGAAGATCTGAACTAGTAATTGTCAAATACAGAACTTAAAATTGATAGCTTATAATAATAATTCAAATTATAACTTGAAGATCTGAACTTGTAATAGTCAAATACAGAACTTCGAATTGTTAAATACAAATTATTAGTGCAAATTATAACTTGAAGATCTGAACTTGTAATAGGTAAATACAGAACTTCGAATTGTTAAATTCAACCTAAGATTGCAAATAATAATTTGAAGTTCTGAACTTGTAATAGTCAAATACAGAACTTAAAATTGAGAGCTTCTAATTATTATTGCAAATTATAACTTGAAGATCTGAACTTGTAATTGTCAAATACAGAACCTAAAATTGATAGCTTCTAATTATTATTGCAAATTATAACTTGAAGATCTGAACTAGTAATTGTCAAATACAGAACTTAAAATTGATAGCTTCTAATTATTATTGCAAATTATAACTTGCAGTTCTGAACTTGTAATTGTCAAACACAGAACTTACAATTGATAGCTTCTAATTATTATTGCAAATTATAATTAGAAGATGTGAACTTGTAACAGACAAATACGCAACTTAGCATTGTTAAATACAAATTATGATTGCAAATTAAAACTTGAAGATCTGAGCTAGTAATTGTCAAATACAGAACTTAAAATTGATAGCTTATAATTATAATTCAAATTATAACTTGAAGATCTGTACTTGTAATAGTGAATTACAGAACTTAGATTTGTTAAATTCAAATTATTATTTCAAATTATAACTTGAAGATCTGAACTAGTAATTGTCAAATACAGTCCTTAAAATTGATAACTTCTAATTATTATTGCAAATTATAACTTGAAGATCTGAACTTGTAATTGTCAAATACAGAACTTAAAATTGATAGCTTCTAATTATTATTGTAAATTATAACTTGAAGATCTGAACTTGTAATTATCAAATACAGAACTTAAAATTGATAGCTTCTAATTATTATTGCAACTAATAACTTGAAGATCTGAACTTGTAATTGTCAAATACAGAACTTAAAATTGATAGCTTCAAATTATTATTGCAAATTATAATTTGAAGATCTGAACTTGTAATAGACAAATACGCAACTTAGCATTGTTAATTACAAATTGTGATTGCAAATTATAACTTGAACATCTGAACCTGTAATAGGTAAATACAGAACTTCGAATTGTTAAATTCAAACTAAGATTGCAAATAATAATTCGAAGATCTGAACTTGTAATAGTCAAATACAGAACTTCTAATTGTTAAATACAAATTATTAGTGCAAATTATAACTTGAAGATCTGAACTAGTAATTGTCAAATACAGAACTTAAAATTGATAGCTTCTAATTATTATTGCAAATTATAACTTGAAGATCTGAACTTGTAATTGTCAAATACAGAACTTAAAATTGATAGCTTCTAATTATTACTTAAAATTATAACGTGAAGATCTGAACTTGTAATTGTCAAATACAGAACTTAAAATTGATAGCGTCTAATTATTATTGCAAATTATAGCTTGAAGATCTGAACTTGTAATTGTCAAATACAGAACTTCTAATTGTTAAATACAAATTATTAGTGCAAATTATAACTTGAATATCTGAACTTGTAATTGTCAAATACAGAACTTAAAATTGATAGCTTCTAATTATTATTGTAAATTATAACTTGAAGATCTGAACTTGTAATAGTGAATTACAGAACTTAGATTTGTTAAATTCAAATTATTATTTCAAATTATAACTTGAAGATCTGAACTAGTAATTGTCAAATACAGAACTTAAAATTGATAGCTTCTAATTATTATTGCAAATTATAACTTGAAGATCTGAACTAGTAATTGTCAAATACAGAACTTAAAATTGATAGCTTCTAATTATTATTGCAAATTATAACTTGAAGATCTGAACTTGTAATTGTCAAATACAGAACTTAAAATTGATAGCTTCTAATTATTATTGCAAATTATAACTTGAAGATCTGAACTTGTAATTGTCAAATACAGAACTTCTAATTGTTAAATACAAATTATTAGTGCAAATTATAACTTGAAGATCTGAACTTGTAATAGGTAAATACAGAACTTCGAATTGTTAAATTCAACCTAAGATTGCAAATAATAATTTGAAGATCTGAACTTGTAATAGTCAAATACAGAACTTAAAATTGATAGCTTCTAATTATTATTGCAAATTATAACTTGAAGATCTGAACTTGTAATTGTCAAATACAGAACCTAAAATTGATAGCTTCTAATTATTATTGTAAATTATAACTTGAAGATCTGAACTAGTAATTGTCAAATACAGAACTTAAAATTGATAGCTTATAATAATAATTCAAATTATAACTTGAAGATCTGAACTTGTAATAGTCAAATACAGAACTTCGAATTGTTAAATACAAATTATTAGTGCAAATTATAACTTGAAGATCTGAACTTGTAATTGTCAAATACAGAACTTAAAATTGATAGCTTCTAATTATTATTTCAAATTATAACTTGAAGAACTGAACTTGTAATTGCCAAATACAGAACTTAAAATTGATAGCTTCTAATTATTATTGCAAATTATAACTTGAAGATCTGAACTTGTAATTGTCAAATACAGAACTTCTAATTGTTAAATACAAATTATTAGTGCAAATTATAACTTGAAGATCTGAACTTGTAATTGTCAAATACAGAACTTCTAATTGTTAAATACAAATTATTAGTGCAAATTATAACTTGAAGATCTGAACTTGTAATTGTCAAATACAGAACTTCTAATTATTAAATACAAATTTTTAGTGCAAATTATAACTTGAAGATCTGAACTAGTAATTGTCAAATACAGAACTTAAAATTGATAGCTTCTAATTATTATTGCAAATTATAACTTGAAGATCAGAACTTGTAATTGTCAAATACAGAACTTAAAATTGATAGCTTCAAATTATAATTTCAAATTATAACTTGAAGATCTGAACTTGTAATTGCCAAATACAGAACTTAAAATTGATAGCTTCTAATTATTATTGCAAATTATAACTTGAAGATCTGAACTTGAAATTGTCAAATACAGAACTTCTAATTGTTAAATACAAATTATTAGTGCAAATTATAACTTGAAGATCTGAACTTGTAATAGGTAAATACAGAACTTTGAATTGTTAAATTCAAACTAAGATTGCAAATAATAATTTGAAGATCTGAACTTGTAATAGTCAAATACAGAACTTAAAATTGATAGCTTCTAATTATTATTGTAAATTATAACTTGAAGATCTGAACTTGTGATAGTGAATTACAGAACTTAGATATGTTAAATTCAAATTATTATTTCAAATTATAACTTGAAGATCTGAACTTGTAATTGTCAAATACAGAACTT
The DNA here is from genome assembly GCA_963170105.1 of Cantharis lateralis. Classification (NCBI taxonomy): domain Eukaryota; kingdom Metazoa; phylum Arthropoda; class Insecta; order Coleoptera; family Cantharidae; genus Cantharis; species Cantharis lateralis. The sequence goes on from OY720627.1 coordinate 27,330,761, forward strand.
AAAATTGATAGCTTCTAATTATTATTGTAAATTATAACTTGAAGATCTGAACTTGTAATAGTGAATTACAGAACTTAGATTTGTTAAATTCAAATTATTATTTCAAATTATAACTTGAAGATCTGAACTAGTAATTGTCAAATACAGAACTTAAAATTGATAGCTTCTAATTATTATTGCAAATTATAACTTGAAGATCTGAACTAGTAATTGTCAAATACAGAACTTAAAATTGATAGCTTCTAATTATTATTGCAAATTATAACTTGAAGATCTGAACTTGTAATTGTCAAATACAGAACTTAAAATTGATAGCTTCTAATTATTATTGCAAATTATAACTTGAAGATCTGAACTTGTAATTGTCAAATACAGAACTTCTAATTGTTAAATACAAATTATTAGTGCAAATTATAACTTGAAGATCTGAACTTGTAATAGGTAAATACAGAACTTCGAATTGTTAAATTCAACCTAAGATTGCAAATAATAATTTGAAGATCTGAACTTGTAATAGTCAAATACAGAACTTAAAATTGATAGCTTCTAATTATTATTGCAAATTATAACTTGAAGATCTGAACTTGTAATTGTCAAATACAGAACCTAAAATTGATAGCTTCTAATTATTATTGTAAATTATAACTTGAAGATCTGAACTAGTAATTGTCAAATACAGAACTTAAAATTGATAGCTTATAATAATAATTCAAATTATAACTTGAAGATCTGAACTTGTAATAGTCAAATACAGAACTTCGAATTGTTAAATACAAATTATTAGTGCAAATTATAACTTGAAGATCTGAACTTGTAATTGTCAAATACAGAACTTAAAATTGATAGCTTCTAATTATTATTTCAAATTATAACTTGAAGAACTGAACTTGTAATTGCCAAATACAGAACTTAAAATTGATAGCTTCTAATTATTATTGCAAATTATAACTTGAAGATCTGAACTTGTAATTGTCAAATACAGAACTTAAAATTGATAGCTTCTAATTATTATTGCAAATTATAACTTGAAGATCAGAACTTGTAATTGTCAAATACAGAACTTAAAATTGATAGCTTCAAATTATAATTTCAAATTATAACTTGAAGATCTGAACTTGTAATTGCCAAATACAGAACTTAAAATTGATAGCTTCTAATTATTATTGCAAATTATAACTTGAAGATCTGAACTTGAAATTGTCAAATACAGAACTTCTAATTGTTAAATACAAATTATTAGTGCAAATTATAACTTGAAGATCTGAACTTGTAATAGGTAAATACAGAACTTTGAATTGTTAAATTCAAACTAAGATTGCAAATAATAATTTGAAGATCTGAACTTGTAATAGTCAAATACAGAACTTAAAATTGATAGCTTCTAATTATTATTGTAAATTATAACTTGAAGATCTGAACTTGTGATAGTGAATTACAGAACTTAGATATGTTAAATTCAAATTATTATTTCAAATTATAACTTGAAGATCTGAACTAGTAATTGTCAAATACAGAACTTAAAATTGATAGCTTCTAATTATTATTGCAAATTATAACTTGAAGATCTGAACTTGTAATTGTCAAATACAGAACTTAAAATTGATAGCATCTAATTATTATTTCAAATTATAACTAGAAGTTCTGAACTTGTAATTGTCAAATACAGAACTTAAAATTGATAGCTTCTAATTAATATTGCAAATAATAACTTGAAGATCTGTACTTGTAATTGTCAAATACAGAACTTAAAATTGATAGCTTATAATTATAGTTCAAATTATAACTTGAAGATCTGAACTTGTAATAGTCAAATACAGAACTTCGAATTGTTAAATACAAATTATTAGTGCAAATTATAACTTGAAGATCTGCACTTGTAATAGGTAAATACAGAACTTCTAATTGTTAAATTCAAACTAAGATTGCAAATAATAATTTGAAGATCTGAACTTGTAATAGTCAAATACAGAACATCTAATTGTTAAATACAAATTATTAGTGCAAATTATAACTTGAAGATCTGAACTAGTAATTGTCAAATACAGAACTTAAATATGATAGCTTCTAATTATTATTGTAAATTATAACTTGAAGATCTGAACTTGTAATTGCCAAATACAGAACTTAAAATTGATAGCTTCCAATTATTATTGCAAATAATAACTTGAAGATCTGAACTTGTAATTGTCAAATACAGAACTTAAAATTGATAGCTACTAATTATTATTGCAAATTATAACTTGAAGTTCTGAACTTGTAATTGTCAAATACAGAACTTACAATTGATAGCTTCTAATTATTATTGCAAATTATAATTTGAAGATGTGAACTTGTAATAGACAAATACGCAACTTAGCATTGTTAAATACAAATTATGATTGCAAATTAAAACTTGAAGATCTGAACTAGTAATTGTCAAATACAGAACTTAAAATTGATAGCTTATAATTATAATTCAAATTATAACTTGAAGATCTGTACTTGTAATAGTGAATTACAGAACTTAGATTTGTTAAATTCAAATTATTATTTCAAATTATAACTTGAAGATCTGAACTAGTAATTGTCAAATACAGACCTTAAAATTGATAACTTCTAATTATTATTGCAAATTATAACTTGAAGATCTGAACTTGTAATTGTCAAATACAGAACTTAAAATTGATAGCTTCTAATTATTATTGTAAATTATAACTTGGAGATCTGAACTTGTAATTGTCAAATACAGAACTTAAAATTGATAGCTTCTAATTATTATTGCAAATTATAACTTGAAGTTCTGAACTTGTAATTGTCAAACACAGAACTTACAATTGATAGCTTCTAATTATTATTGCAAATTATAATTTGAAGATGTGAACTTGTAATAGACAAATACGCAACTTACCATTGTTAAATACAAATTATGATTGCAAATTAAAACTTGAAGATCTGAACTAGTAATTGTCAAATACAGAACTTAAAATTGATAGCTTATAATTATAATTCAAATTATAACTTGAAGATCTGTACTTGTAATAGTGAATTACAGAAAATAGATTTGTTAAATTCAAATTATTATTTCAAATTATAACTTGAAGATCTGAACTAGTAATTGTCAAATACAGAACTTAAAATTGATAGCTTCTAATTAATATTGCAAATAATAACTTGAAGATCTGTACTTGTAATTGTCAAATACAGAACTTAAAATTGATAGCTTATAATTATAGTTCAAATTATAACTTGAAGATCTGAACTTGTAATAGTCAAATACAGAACTTCGAATTGTTAAATACAAATTATAAGTGCAATTTATAACTTGAAGATCTGCACTTGTAATAGGTAAATACAGAACTTCTAATTGTTAAATTCAAACTAAGATTGCAAATAATAATTTGAAGATCTGAACTTGTTATAGTCAAATACAGAACTTCTAATTGTTAAATACAAATTATTAGTGCAAATTATAACTTGAAGATCTGAACTAGTAATTGTCAAATACAGAACTTAAATATGATAGCTTCTAATTATTATTGTAAATTATAACTTGAAGATCTGAACTTGTAATTGTCAAATACAGAACTTAAAATTGATAGCTTCCAATTATTATTGCAAATAATAACTTGAAGATCTGAACTTGTAATTGTCAAATACAGAACTTAAAATTGATAGCTTCTAATTATTATTGCAAATTATAACTTGAAGTTCTGAACTTGTAATTGTCAAATACAGAACTTACAATTGATAGCTTCTAATTATTATTGCAAATTATAATTTGAAGATGTGAACTTGTAATAGACAAATACGCAACTTAGCATTGTTAAATACAAATTATGATTGCAAATTAAAACTTGAAGATCTGAACTAGTAATTGTCAAATACAGAACTTAAAATTGATAGCTTATAATTATAATTCAAATTATAACTTGAAGATCTGTACTTGTAATAGTGAATTACAGAACTTAGATTTGTTAAATTCAAATTATTATTTCAAATTATAACTTGAAGATCTGAACTAGTAATTGTCAAATACAGACCTTAAAATTGATAACTTCTAATTATTATTGCAAATTATAACTTGAAGATCTGAACTTGTAATTGTCAAATACAGAACTTAAAATTGATAGCTTCTAATTATTATTGTAAATTATAACTTGAAGATCTGAACTTGTAATTGTCAAATACAGAACTTAAAATTGATAGCTTCTAATTATTATTGCAAATTATAACTTGAAGTTCTGAACTTGTAATTGTCAAACACAGAACTTACAATTGATAGCTTCTAATTATTATTGCAAATTATAATTTGAAGATGTGAACTTGTAATAGACAAATACGCAACTTACCATTGTTAAATACAAATTATGATTGCAAATTAAAACTTGAAGATCTGAACTAGTAATTGTCAAATACAGAACTTAAAATTGATAGCTTATAATTATAATTCAAATTATAACTTGAAGATCTGTACTTGTAATAGTGAATTACAGAAAATTGATTTGTTAAATTCAAATTATTATTTCAAATTATAACTTGAAGATCTGAACTAGTAATTGTCAAATACAGAACTTATAATTGATAGCTTCTAATTAATATTGCAAATAATAACTTGAAGATCTGTACTTGTAATTGTCAAATACAGAACTTAAAATTGATAGCTTATAATTATAGTTCAAATTATAACTTGAAGATCTGAACTTGTAATAGTCAAATAGAGAACTTCGAATTGTTAAATACAAATTATAAGTGCAATTTATAACTTGAAATTGTCAAATACAGAACTTAAAATTGATAGCTTCTAATTATTATTGTAAATTATAGCTTGAAGATCTGAACTTGTAATTGTCAAATACAGAACTTAAAATTGATAGCTTCTAATTATTATTGCAACTAATAACTTGAAGATCTGAACTTGTAATTGTCAAATACAGAACTTAAAATTGATAGCTTCAAATTATTATTGCAAATTATAATTTGAAGATCTGAACTTGTAATAGACAAATACGCAACTTAGCATTGTTAATTACAAATTGTGATTGCAAATTATAACTTGAACATCTGAACCTGTAATAGGTAAATACAGAACTTCGAATTGTTAAATTCAAACTAAGATTGCAAATAATAATTTGAAGATCTGAACTTGTAATAGTCAAATACAGAACTTCTAATTGTTAAATACAAATTATTAGTGCAAATTATAACTTGAAGATCTGAACTAGTAATTGTCAAATACAGAACTTAAAATTGATAGCTTCTAATTATTATTGCAAATTATAACTTGAAGATCTGAACTTGTAATTGTCAAATACAGAACTTAAAATTGATAGCTTCTAATTATTATTTCAAATTATAACGTGAAGATCTGAACTTGTAATTGTCAAATACAGAACTTAAAATTGATAGCGTCTAATTATTATTGCAAATTATAACTTGAAGATCTGAACTTGTAATTGTCAAATACAGAACTTCTAATTGTTAAATACAAATTATTAGTGCAAATTATAACTTGAATATCTGAACTTGTAATTGTCAAATACAGAACTTAAAATTGATAGCTTCTAATTATTATTGTAAATTATAACTTGAAGATCTGAACTAGTAATTGTCAAATACAGAACTTAAAATTGATAGCTTATAATAATAATTCAAATTATAACTTGAAGATCTGAACTTGTAATAGTCAAATACAGAACTTCGAATTGTTAAATACAAATTATTAGTGCAAATTATAACTTGAAGATCTGAACTTGTAATTGGTAAATACAGAACTTCGAATTGTTAAATTCAACCTAAGATTGCAAATAATAATTTGAAGATCTGAACTTGTAATAGTCAAATACAGAACTTAAAATTGAGAGCTTCTAATTATTATTGCAAATTATAACTTGAAGATCTGAACTTGTAATTGTCAAATACAGAACCTATAATTGATAGCTTCCAATTATTATTGCAAATAATAACTTGAAGATCTGAACTTGTAATTGTCAAATACAGAACTTAAAATTGATAGCTTCTAATTATTATTGCAAATTATAACTTGAAGTTCTGAACTTGTAATTTTCAAATACAGAACTTACAATTGATAGCTTCTAATTATTTTTGCAAATTATAATTTGAAGATGTGAACTTGTAATAGACAAATACGCAACTTAGCATTGTTAAATACAAATTATGATTGCAAATTAAAACTTGAAGATCTGAACTAGTAATTGTCAAATACAGAACTTAAAATTGATAGCTTATAATTATAATTCAAATTATAACTTGAAGATCTGTACTTGTAATAGTGAATTACAGAACTTAGATTTGTTAAATTCAAATTATTATTTCAAATTATAACTTGAAGATCTGAACTAGTAATTGTCAAATACAGACCTTAAAATTGATAACTTCTAATTATTATTGCAAATTATAACTTGAAGATCTGAACTTGTAATTGTCAAATACAGAACTTAAAATTGATAGCTTCTAATTATTATTGTAAATTATAACTTGAAGATCTGAACTTGTAATTGTCAAATACAGAACTTAAAATTGATAGCTTCTAATTATTATTGCAACTAATAACTTGAAGATCTGAACTTGTAATTGTCAAATACAGAACTTAAAATTGATAGCTTCAAATTATTATTGCAAATTATAATTTGAAGATCTGAACTTGTAATAGACAAATACGCAACTTAGCATTGTTAATTACAAATTGTGATTGCAAATTATAACTTGAACATCTGAACCTGTAATAGGTAAATACAGAACTTCGAATTGTTAAATTCAAACTAAGATTGCAAATAATAATTCGAAGATCTGAACTTGTAATAGTCAAATACAGAACTTCTAATTGTTAAATACAAATTATTAGTGCAAATTATAACTTGAAGATCTGAACTAGTAATTGTCAAATACAGAACTTAAAATTGATAGCTTCTAATTATTATTGCAAATTATAACTTGAAGATCTGAACTTGTAATTGTCAAATACAGAACTTAAAATTGATAGCTTCTAATTATTATTTCAAATTATAACTTGAAGATCTGAACTTGTAATTGTCAAATACAGAACTTAAAATTGATAGCTTCTAATTATTATTTCAAATTATAACGTGAAGATCTGAACTTGTAATTGTCAAATACAGAACTTAAAATTAATAGCGTCTAATTATTATTGCAAATTATAACTTGAAGATCTGAACTTGTAATTGTCAAATACAGAACTTCTAATTGTTAAATACAAATTATTAGTGCAAATTATAACTTGAATATCTGAACTTGTAATTGTCAAATACAGAACTTAAAATTGATAGCTTCTAATTATTATTGTAAATTATAACTTGAAGATCTGAACATGTAATAGTGAATTACAGAACTTAGATTTGTTAAATTCAAATTATTATTTCAAATTATAACTTGAAGATCTGAACTAGTAATTGTCAAATACAGAACTTAAAATTGATAGCTTCTAATTATTATTGCAAATTATAACTTGAAGATCTGAACTTGTAATTGTCAAATACAGAACTTAAAATTGATTGCTTCTAATTATTATTGTAAATTATAACTTGAAGATCTGTACTTGTAATTGTCAAATACAGAACTTAAAATTGATAGCTTCTAATTATTATTGCAAATAATAACTTGAAGATCTGAACTTGTAATTGTCAAATGCAGAACTTAAAATTGATAGCTTCTAATTATTATTGCAAATAATAATTTGAAGATCGGTACTTGTAATTGTCAAATACAGAACTTAAAATTGATAGCTTCTAATTATTATTGCAAATTATAACTTGAAGATCTGAACTTGTAATTGTCAAATACAGAACTTAAAATTGATAGCTTCTAATTATTATTGCAAATTATAACTTGAAGATCTGAACTTGTAATTGTCAAATACAGAACTTAAAATTGATAGCTTCTAATTATTATTTCAAATTATAACTTGAAGATCTGAACTTGTAATTGTAAAATACAGAACTTAAAATTGATAGCTTCTAATTAATATTGCAAATTATAACTTGTAGATCTGAACTTGTAATTGTCAAATACAGAACTTCTAATTGTTAAATACAAATTATTAGTGCAAATTATAACTTGAAGATCTGAACTTGTAATTGTCAAATACAGAACTTCTAATTGTTAAATACAAATTATTAGTGCAAATTATAACTTGAAGATCTGAACTTGAAATAGGTAAATACAGAACTTCGAATTGTTAAATTCAACCTAAGATTGCAAATAATAATTTGAAGATCTGAACCTCTAATAGTCAAATACAGAACTTAAAATTGATAGCTTCTAATTATTATTGCAAATTGTAACTTGAAGATCTGAACTTGTAATTGTCAAATACAGAACCTAAAATTGATAGCTTCTAATTATTATTGTAAATTATAACTTGAAGATCTGAACTAGTAATTGTCAAATACAGAACTTAAAATTGATAGCTTATAATAATAATTCAAATTATAACTTGAAGATCTGAACTTGTAATAGTCAAATACAGAACTTCGAATTGTTAAATACAAATTATTAGTGCAAATTATAACTTGAAGATCTGAACTTGTAATTGGTAAATACAGAACTTCGAATTGTTAAATTCAACCTAAGATTGCAAATAATAATTTGAAGATCTGAACTTGTAATAGTCAAATACAGAACTTAAAATTGAGAGCTTCTAATTATTATTGCAAATTATAACTTGAAGATCTGAACTTGTAATTGTCAAATACAGAACCTATAATTGATAGCTTCCAATTATTATTGCAAATAATAACTTGAAGATCTGAACTTGTAATTGTCAAATACAGAACTTAAAATTGATAGCTTCTAATTATTATTGCAAATTATAACTTGAAGTTCTGAACTTGTAATTGTCAAATACAGAACTTACAATTGATAGCTTCTAATTATTTTTGCAAATTATAATTTGAAGATGTGAACTTGTAATAGACAAATACGCAACTTAGCATTGTTAAATACAAATTATGATTGCAAATTAAAACTTGAAGATCTGAACTAGTAGTTGTCAAATACAGAACTTAAAATTGATAGCTTATAATTATAATTCAAATTATAACTTGAAGATCTGTACTTGAAATAGTGAATTACAGAACTTAGATTTGTTAAATTCAAATTATTATTTCAAATTATAACTTGAAGATCTGAACTAGTAATTGTCAAATACAGACCTTAAAATTGATAACTTCTAATTATTATTGCAAATTATAACTTGAAGATCTGAACTTGTAATTGTCAAATACAGAACTTAAAATTGATAGCTTCTAATTATTATTGTAAATTATAACTTGAAGATCTGAACTTGTAATTGTCAAATACAGAACTTAAAATTGATAGCTTCTAATTATTATTGCAACTAATAACTTGAAGATCTGAACTTGTAATTGTCAAATACAGAACTTAAAATTGATAGCTTCAAATTATTATTGCAAATTATAATTTGAAGATCTGAACTTGTAATAGACAAATACGCAACTTAGCATTGTTAATTACAAATTGTGATTGCAAATTATAACTTGAACATCTGAACCTGTAATAGGTAAATACAGAACTTCGAATTGTTAAATTCAAACTAAGATTGCAAATAATAATTCGAAGATCTGAACTTGTAATAGTCAAATACAGAACTTCTAATTGTTAAATACAAATTATTAGTGCAAATTATAACTTGAAGATCTGAACTAGTAATTGTCAAATACAGAACTTAAAATTGATAGCTTCTAATTATTATTGCAAATTATAACTTGAAGATCTGAACTTGTAATTGTCAAATACAGAACTTAAAATTGATAGCTTCTAATTATTATTTCAAATTATAACGTGAAGATCTGAACTTGTAATTGTCAAATACAGAACTTAAAATTGATAGCGTCTAATTATTATTGCAAATTATAACTTGAAGATCTGAACTTGTAATTGTCAAATACAGAACTTCTAATTGTTAAATACAAATTGTTAGTGCAAATTATAACTTGAATATCTGAACTTGTAATTGTCAAATACAGAACTTAAAATTGATAGCTTCTAATTATTATTGTAAATTATAACTTGAAGATCTGAACATGTAATAGTGAATTACAGAACTTAGATTTGTTAAATTCAAATTATTATTTCAAATTATAACTTGAAGATCTGAACTAGTAATTGTCAAATACAGAACTTAAAATTGATAGCTTCTAATTATTATTGCAAATTATAACTTGAAGATCTGAACTTGTAATTGTCAAATACAGAACTTAAAATTGATAGCTTCTAATTATTATTGTAAATTATAACTTGAAGATCTGTACTTGTAATTGTCAAATACAGAACTTAAAATTGATAGCTTCTAATTATTATTGCAAATAATAACTTGAAGATCTGAACTTGTAATTGTCAAATGCAGAACTTAAAATTGATAGCTTCTAATTATTATTGCAAATAATAATTTGAAGATCGGTACTTGTAATTGTCAAATACAGAACTTAAAATTGATAGCTTCTAATTATTATTGCAAATTATAACTTGAAGATCTGAACTTGTAATTGTCAAATACAGAACTTAAAATTGATAGCTTCTAATTATTATTGCAAATTATAACTTGAAGATCTGAACTTGTAATTGTCAAATACAGAACTTAAAATTGATAGCTTCTAATTATTATTTCAAATTATAACTTGAAGATCTGAACTTGTAATTGTAAAATACAGAACTTAAAATTGATAGCTTCTAATTAATATTGCAAATTATAACTTGTAGATCTGAACTTGTAATTGTCAAATACAGAACTTCTAATTGTTAAATACAAATTATTAGTGCAAATTATAACTTGAAGATCTGAACTTGTAATTGTCAAATACAGAACTTCTAATTGCTAAATACAAATTATTAGTGCAAATTATAACTTGAAGATCTGAACTTGCAATTGTCAAATACAGAACTTAAAATTGATAGCTTCTAATTATTATTTCAAATTATAACGTGAAGATCTGAACTTGTAATTGTCAAATACAGAACTTAAAATTAATAGCGTCTAATTATTATTGCAAATTATAACTTGAAGATCTGAACTTGTAATTGTCAAATACAGAACTTCTAATTGTTAAATACAAATTATTAGTGCAAATTATAACTTGAATATCTGAACTTGTAATTGTCAAATACAGAACTTAAAATTGATAGCTTCTAATTATTATTGTAAATTATAACTTGAAGATCTGAACATGTAATAGTGAATTACAGAACTTAGATTTGTTAAATTCAAATTATTATTTCAAATTATAACTTGAAGATCTGAACTAGTAATTGTCAAATACAGAACTTAAAATTGATAGCTTCTAATTATTATTGCAAATTATAACTTGAAGATCTGAACTTGTAATTGTCAAATACAGAACTTAAAATTGATAACTTCTAATTATTATTGTAAATTATAACTTGAAGATCTGTACTTGTAATTGTCAAATACAGAACTTAAAATTGATAGCTTCTAATTATTATTGCAAATAATAACTTGAAGATCTGAACTTGTAATTGTCAAATGCAGAACTTAAAATTGATAGCTTCTAATTATTATTGCAAATAATAATTTGAAGATCGGTACTTGTAATTGTCAAATACAGAACTTAAAATTGATAGCTTCTAATTATTATTGCAAATTATAACTTGAAGATCTGAACTTGTAATTGTCAAATACAGAACTTAAAATTGATAGCTTCTAATTATTATTGCAAATTATAACTTGAAGATCTGAACTTGTAATTGTCAAATACAGAACTTCTAATTGTTAAATACAAATTATTAGTGCAAATTATAACTTGAAGATCTGAACTTGTAATTGTCAAATACAGAACTTCTAATTGTTAAATACAAATTATTAGTGCAAATTATAACTTGAAGATCTGAACTTGTAATAGGTAAATACAGAACTTCGAATTGTTAAATTCAACCTAAGATTGCAAATAATAATTTGAAGATCTGAACTTCTAATAGTCAAATACAGAACTTAAAATTGATAGCTTCTAATTATTATTGCAAATTGTAACTTGAAGATCTGAACTTGTAATTGTCAAATACAGAACCTAAAATTGATAGCTTCTAATTATTATTGTAAATTATAACTTGAAGATCTGAACTAGTAATTGTCAAATACAGAACTTAAAATTGATAGCTTATAATAATAATTCAAATTATAACTTGAAGATCTGAACTTGTAATAGTCAAATACAGAACTTCGAATTGTTAAATACAAATTATTAGTGCAAATTATAACTTGAAGATCTGAACTTGTAATTGGTAAATACAGAACTTCGAATTGTTAAATTCAACCTAAGATTGCAAATAATAATTTGAAGATCTGAACTTGTAATAGTCAAATACAGAACTTAAAATTGAGAGCTTCTAATTATTATTGCAAATTATAACTTGAAGATCTGAACTTGTAATTGTCAAATACAGAACCTATAATTGATAGCTTCCAATTATTATTGCAAATAATAACTTGAAGATCTGAACTTGTAATTGTCAAATACAGAACTTAAAATTGATAGCTTCTAATTATTATTGCAAATTATAACTTGAAGTTCTGAACTTGTAATTGTCAAATACAGAACTTACAATTGATAGCTTCTAATTATTTTTGCAAATTATAATTTGAAGATGTGAACTTGTAATAGACAAATACGCAACTTAGCATTGTTAAATACAAATTATGATTGCAAATTAAAACTTGAAGATCTGAACTAGTAATTGTCAAATACAGAACTTAAAATTGATAGCTTATAATTATAATTCAAATTATAACTTGAAGATCTGTACTTGTAATAGTGAATTACAGAACTTAGATTTGTTAAATTCAAATTATTATTTCAAATTATAACTTGAAGATCTGAACTAGTAATTGTCAAATACAGACCTTAAAATTGATAACTTCTAATTATTATTGCAAATTATAACTTGAAGATCTGAACTTGTAATTGTCAAATACAGAACTTAAAATTGATAGCTTCTAATTATTATTGTAAATTATAACTTGAAGATCTGAACTTGTAATTGTCAAATACAGAACTTAAAATTGATAGCTTCTAATTATTATTGCAACTAATAACTTGAAGATCTGAACTTGTAATTGTCAAATACAGAACTTAAAATTGATAGCTTCAAATTATTATTGCAAATTATAATTTGAAGATCTGAACTTGTAATAGACAAATACGCAACTTAGCATTGTTAATTACAAATTGTGATTGCAAATTATAACTTGAACATCTGAACCTGTAATAGGTAAATACAGAACTTCGAATTGTTAAATTCAAACTAAGATTGCAAATAATAATTCGAAGATCTGAACTTGTAATAGTCAAATACAGAACTTCTAATTGTTAAATACAAATTATTAGTGCAAATTATAACTTGAAGATCTGAACTAGTAATTGTCAAATACAGAACTTAAAATTGATAGCTTCTAATTATTATTGCAAATTATAACTTGAAGATCTGAACTTGTAATTGTCAAATACAGAACTTAAAATTGATAGCTTCTAATTATTATTTCAAATTATAACGTGAAGATCTGAACTTGTAATTGTCAAATACAGAACTTAAAATTGATAGCGTCTAATTATTATTGCAAATTATAACTTGAAGATCTGAACTTGTAATTGTCAAATACAGAACTTAAAATTGATAGCTTCTAATTATTATTTCAAATTATAACGTGAAGATCTGAACTTGTAATTGTCAAATACAGAACTTAAAATTGATAGCGTCTAATTATTATTGCAAATTATAACTTGAAGATCTGAACTTGTAATTGTCAAATACAGAACTTAAAATTGATAGCTTCTAATTATTATTTCAAATTATAACGTGAAGATCTGAACTTGTAATTGTCAAATACAGAACTTAAAATTGATAGCGTCTAATTATTATTGCAAATTATAACTTGAAGATCTGAACTTGTAATTGTCAAATACAGAACTTCTAATTGTTAAATACAAATTGTTAGTGCAAATTATAACTTGAATATCTGAACTTGTAATTGTCAAATACAGAACTTAAAATTGATAGCTTCTAATTATTATTGTAAATTATAACTTGAAGATCTGAACATGTAATAGTGAATTACAGAACTTAGATTTGTTAAATTCAAATTATTATTTCAAATTATAACTTGAAGATCTGAACTAGTAATTGTCAAATACAGAACTTAAAATTGATAGCTTCAAATTATTATTGCAAATTATAACTTGAAGATCTGAACTTGTAATTGTCAAATACAGAACTTAAAATTGATAGCTTCTAATTATTATTGTAAATTATAACTTGAAGATCTGTACTTGTAATTGTCAAATACAGAACTTAAAATTGATAGCTTCTAATTATTATTGCAAATAATAACTTGAAGATCTGAACTTGTAATTGTCAAATGCAGAACTTAAAATTGATAGCTTCTAATTATTATTGCAAATAATAATTTGAAGATCGGTACTTGTAATTGTCAAATACAGAACTTAAAATTGATAGCTTCTAATTATTATTGCAAATTATAACTTGAAGATCTGAACTTGTAATTGTCAAATACAGAACTTAAAATTGATAGCTTCTAATTATTATTGCAAATTATAACTTGAAGATCTGAACTTGTAATTGTCAAATACAGAACTTAAAATAGATAGCTTCTAATTATTATTTCAAATTATAACTTGAAGATCTGAACTTGTAATTGTAAAATACAGAACTTAAAATTGATAGCTTCTAATTAATATTGCAAATTATAACTTGTAGATCTGAACTTGTAATTGTCAAATACAGAACTTCTAATTGTTAAATACAAATTATTAGTGCAAATTATAACTTGAAGATCTGAACTTGTAATTGTCAAATACAGAACTTCTAATTGTTAAATACAAATTATTAGTGCAAATTATAACTTGAAGATCTGAACTTGTAATTGTCAAATACAGAACTTAAAATTGATAGCTTCTAATTATTATTTCAAATTATAACGTGAAGATCTGAACTTGTAATTGTCAAATACAGAACTTAAAATTAATAGCGTCTAATTATTATTGCAAATTATAACTTGAAGATCTGAACTTGTAATTGTCAAATACAGAACTCCTAATTGTTAAATACAAATTATTAGTGCAAATTATAACTTGAATATCTGAACTTGTAATTGTCAAATACAGAACTTAAAATTGATAGCTTCTAATTATTATTGTAAATTATAACTTGAAGATCTGAACATGTAATAGTGAATTACAGAACTTAGATTTGTTAAATTCAAATTATTATTTCAAATTATAACTTGAAGATCTGAACTAGTAATTGTCAAATACAGAACTTAAAATTGATAGCTTCTAATTATTATTGCAAATTATAACTTGAAGATCTGAACTTGTAATTGTCAAATACAGAACTTAAAATTGATAGCTTCTAATTATTATTGTAAATTATAACTTGAAGATCTGTACTTGTAATTGTCAAATACAGAACTTAAAATTGATAGCTTCTAATTATTATTGCAAATAATAACTTGAAGATCTGAACTTGTAATTGTCAAATGCAGAACTTAAAATTGATAGCTTCTAATTATTATTGCAAATAATAATTTGAAGATCGGTACTTGCAATTGTCAAATACAGAACTTAAAATTGATAGCTTCTAATTATTATTGCAAATTATAACTTGAAGATCTGAACTTGTAATTGTCAAATACAGAACTTAAAATTGATAGCTTCTAATTATTATTGCAAATTATAACTTGAAGATCTGAACTTGTAATTGTCAAATACAGAACTTAAAATTGATAGCTTCTAATTATTATTTCAAATTATAACTTGAAGATCTGAACTTGTAATTGTAAAATACAGAACTTAAAATTGATAGCTTCTAATTAATATTGCAAATTATAACTTGTAGATCTGAACTTGTAATTGTCAAATACAGAACTTCTAATTGTTAAATACAAATTATTAGTGCAAATTATAACTTGAAGATCTGAACTTCTAATTGTCAAATACAGAACTTCTAATTGTTAAATACAAATTATTAGTGCAAATTATAACTTGAAGATCTGAACTTGTAATAGGTAAATACAGAACTTCGAATTGTTAAATTCAACCTAAGATTGCAAATAATAATTTGAAGATCTGAACTTCTAATAGTCAAATACAGAACTTAAAATTGATAGCTTCTAATTATTATTGCAAATTGTAACTTGAAGATCTGAACTTGTAATTGTCAAATACAGAACCTAAAATTGATAGCTTCTAATTATTATTGTAAATTATAACTTGAAGATCTGAACTAGTAATTGTCAAATACAGAACTTAAAATTGATAGCTTATAATAATAATTCAAATTATAACTTGAAGATCTGAACTTGTAATAGTCAAATACAGAACTTCGAATTGTTAAATACAAATTATTAGTGCAAATTATAACTTGAAGATCTGAACTTGTAATTGGTAAATACAGAACTTCGAATTGTTAAATTCAACCTAAGATTGCAAATAATAATTTGAAGATCTGAACTTGTAATAGTCAAATACAGAACTTAAAATTGAGAGCTTCTAATTATTATTGCAAATTATAACTTGAAGATCTGAACTTGTAATTGTCAAATACAGAACCTATAATTGATAGCTTCCAATTATTATTGCAAATAATAACTTGAAGATCTGAACTTGTAATTGTCAAATACAGAACTTAAAATTGATAGCTTCTAATTATTATTGCAAATTATAACTTGAAGTTCTGAACTTGTAATTGTCAAATACAGAACTTACAATTGATAGCTTCTAATTATTTTTGCAAATTATAATTTGAAGATGTGAACTTGTAATAGACAAATACGCAACTTAGCATTGTTAAATACAAATTATGATTGCAAATTAAAACTTGAAGATCTGAACTAGTAATTGTCAAATACAGAACTTAAAATTGATAGCTTATAATTATAATTCAAATTATAACTTGAAGATCTGTACTTGTAATAGTGAATTACAGAACTTAGATTTGTTAAATTCAAATTATTATTTCAAATTATAACTTGAAGATCTGAACTAGTAATTGTCAAATACAGACCTTAAAATTGATAACTTCTAATTATTATTGCAAATTATAACTTGAAGATCTGAACTTGTAATTGTCAAATACAGAACTTAAAATTGATAGCTTCTAATTATTATTGTAAATTATAACTTGAAGATCTGAACTTGTAATTGTCAAATACAGAACTTAAAATTGATAGCTTCTAATTATTATTGCAACTAATAACTTGAAGATCTGAACTTGTAATTGTCAAATACAGAACTTAAAATTGATAGCTTCTAATTATTATTTCAAATTATAACTTGAAGATCTGAACTTGTAATTGTAAAATACAGAACTTAAAATTGATAGCTTCTAATTAATATTGCAAATTATAACTTGTAGATCTGAACTTGTAATTGTCAAATACAGAACTTCTAATTGTTAAATACAAATTATTAGTGCAAATTATAACTTGAAGATCTGAACTTGTAATTGTCAAATACAGAACTTCTAATTGTTAAATACAAATTATTAGTGCAAATTATAACTTGAAGATCTGAACTTGTAATTGTCAAATACAGAACTTAAAATTGATAGCTTCTAATTATTATTTCAAATTATAACGTGAAGATCTGAACTTGTAATTGTCAAATACAGAACTTAAAATTAATAGCGTCTAATTATTATTGCAAATTATAACTTGAAGATCTGAACTTGTAATTGTCAAATACAGAACTCCTAATTGTTAAATACAAATTATTAGTGCAAATTATAACTTGAATATCTGAACTTGTAATTGTCAAATACAGAACTTAAAATTGATAGCTTCTAATTATTATTGTAAATTATAACTTGAAGATCTGAACATGTAATAGTGAATTACAGAACTTAGATTTGTTAAATTCAAATTATTATTTCAAATTATAACTTGAAGATCTGAACTAGTAATTGTCAAATACAGAACTTAAAATTGATAGCTTCTAATTATTATTGCAAATTATAACTTGAAGATCTGAACTTGTAATTGTCAAATACAGAACTTAAAATTGATAGCTTCTAATTATTATTGTAAATTATAACTTGAAGATCTGTACTTGTAATTGTCAAATACAGAACTTAAAATTGATAGCTTCTAATTATTATTGCAAATAATAACTTGAAGATCTGAACTTGTAATTGTCAAATGCAGAACTTAAAATTGATAGCTTCTAATTATTATTGCAAATAATAATTTGAAGATCGGTACTTGTAATTGTCAAATACAGAACTTAAAATTGATAGCTTCTAATTATTATTGCAAATTATAACTTGAAGATCTGAACTTGTAATTGTCAAATACAGAACTTAAAATTGATAGCTTCTAATTATTATTGCAAATTATAACTTGAAGATCTGAACTTGTAATTGTCAAATACAGAACTTAAAATTGATAGCTTCTAATTATTATTTCAAATTATAACTTGAAGATCTGAACTTGTAATTGTAAAATACAGAACTTAAAATTGATAGCTTCTAATTAATATTGCAAATTATAACTTGTAGATCTGAACTTGTAATTGTCAAATACAGAACTTCTAATTGTTAAATACAAATTATTAGTGCAAATTATAACTTGAAGATCTGAACTTGTAATTGTCAAATACAGAACTTCTAATTGTTAAATACAAATTATTAGTGCAAATTATAACTTGAAGATCTGAACTTGTAATAGGTAAATACAGAACTTCGAATTGTTAAATTCAACCTAAGATTGCAAATAATAATTTGAAGATCTGAACTTCTAATAGTCAAATACAGAACTTAAAATTGATAGCTTCTAATTATTATTGCAAATTGTAACTTGAAGATCTGAACTTGTAATTGTCAAATACAGAACCTAAAATTGATAGCTTCTAATTATTATTGTAAATTATAACTTGAAGATCTGAACTAGTAATTGTCAAATACAGAACTTAAAATTGATAGCTTATAATAATAATTCAAATTATAACTTGAAGATCTGAACTTGTAATAGTCAAATACAGAACTTCGAATTGTTAAATACAAATTATTAGTGCAAATTATAACTTGAAGATCTGAACTTGTAATTGGTAAATACAGAACTTCGAATTGTTAAATTCAACCTAAGATTGCAAATAATAATTTGAAGATCTGAACTTGTAATAGTCAAATACAGAACTTAAAATTGAGAGCTTCTAATTATTATTGCAAATTATAACTTGAAGATCTGAACTTGTAATTGTCAAATACAGAACCTATAATTGATAGCTTCCAATTATTATTGCAAATAATAACTTGAAGATCTGAACTTGTAATTGTCAAATACAGAACTTAAAATTGATAGCTTCTAATTATTATTGCAAATTATAACTTGAAGTTCTGAACTTGTAATTGTCAAATACAGAACTTACAATTGATAGCTTCTAATTATTTTTGCAAATTATAATTTGAAGATGTGAACTTGTAATAGACAAATACGCAACTTAGCATTGTTAAATACAAATTATGATTGCAAATTAAAACTTGAAGATCTGAACTAGTAATTGTCAAATACAGAACTTAAAATTGATAGCTTATAATTATAATTCAAATTATAACTTGAAGATCTGTACTTGTAATAGTGAATTACAGAACTTAGATTTGTTAAATTCAAATTATTATTTCAAATTATAACTTGAAGATCTGAACTAGTAATTGTCAAATACAGACCTTAAAATTGATAACTTCTAATTATTATTGCAAATTATAACTTGAAGATCTGAACTTGTAATTGTCAAATACAGAACTTAAAATTGATAGCTTCTAATTATTATTGTAAATTATAACTTGAAGATCTGAACTTGTAATTGTCAAATACAGAACTTAAAATTGATAGCTTCTAATTATTATTGCAACTAATAACTTGAAGATCTGAACTTGTAATTGTCAAATACAGAACTTAAAATTGATAGCTTCAAATTATTATTGCAAATTATAATTTGAAGATCTGAACTTGTAATAGACAAATACGCAACTTAGCTTTGTTAATTACAAATTGTGATTGCAAATTATAACTTGAACATCTGAACCTGTAATAGGTAAATACAGAACTTCGAATTGTTAAATTCAAACTAAGATTGCAAATAATAATTCGAAGATCTGAACTTGTAATAGTCAAATACAGAACTTCTAATTGTTAAATACAAATTATTAGTGCAAATTATAACTTGAAGATCTGAACTTGTAATTGTCAAATACAGAACTTAAAATTGATAGCTTCTAATTATTATTTCAAATTATAACGTGAAGATCTGAACTTGTAATTGTCAAATACAGAACTTAAAATTGATAGCGTCTAATTATTATTGCAAATTATAACTTGAAGATCTGAACTTGTAATTGTCAAATACAGAACCTATAATTGATAGCTTCCAATTATTATTGCAAATAATAACTTGAAGATCTGAACTTGTAATTGTCAAATACAGAACTTAAAATTGATAGCTTCTAATTATTATTGCAAATTATAACTTGAAGTTCTGAACTTGTAATTGTCAAATACAGAACTTACAATTGATAGCTTCTAATTATTTTTGCAAATTATAATTTGAAGATGTGAACTTGTAATAGACAAATACGCAACTTAGCATTGTTAAATACAAATTATGATTGCAAATTAAAACTTGAAGATCTGAACTAGTAATTGTCAAATACAGAACTTAAAATTGATAGCTTATAATTATAATTCAAATTATAACTTGAAGATCTGTACTTGTAATAGTGAATTACAGAACTTAGATTTGTTAAATTCAAATTATTATTTCAAATTATAACTTGAAGATCTGAACTAGTAATTGTCAAATACAGACCTTAAAATTGATAACTTCTAATTATTATTGCAAATTATAACTTGAAGATCTGAACTTGTAATTGTCAAATACAGAACTTAAAATTGATAGCTTCTAATTATTATTGTAAATTATAACTTGAAGATCTGAACTTGTAATTGTCAAATACAGAACTTAAAATTGATAGCTTCTAATTATTATTGCAACTAATAACTTGAAGATCTGAACTTGTAATTGTCAAATACAGAACTTAAAATTGATAGCTTCAAATTATTATTGCAAATTATAATTTGAAGATCTGAACTTGTAATAGACAAATACGCAACTTAGCTTTGTTAATTACAAATTGTGATTGCAAATTATAACTTGAACATCTGAACCTGTAATAGGTAAATACAGAACTTCGAATTGTTAAATTCAAACTAAGATTGCAAATAATAATTCGAAGATCTGAACTTGTAATAGTCAAATACAGAACTTCTAATTGTTAAATACAAATTATTAGTGCAAATTATAACTTGAAGATCTGAACTTGTAATTGTCAAATACAGAACTTAAAATTGATAGCTTCTAATTATTATTTCAAATTATAACGTGAAGATCTGAACTAGTAATTGTCAAATACAGAACTTAAAATTGATAGCTTCTAATTATTATTGCAAATTATAACTTGAAGATCTGAACTTGTAATTGTCAAATACAGAACTTAAAATTGATAGCTTCTAATTATTATTTCAAATTATAACGTGAAGATCTGAACTTGTAATTGTCAAATACAGAACTTAAAATTGATAGCGTCTAATTATTATTGCAAATTATAACTTGAAGATCTGAACTTGTAATTGTCAAATACAGAACTTCTAATTGTTAAATACAAATTATTAGTGCAAATTATAACTTGAATATCTGAACTTGTAATTGTCAAATACAGAACTAAAAATTGATAGCTTCTAATTATTATTGTAAATTATAACTTGAAGATCTGAACATGTAATAGTGAATTACAGAACTTAGATTTGTTAAATTCAAATTATTATTTCAAATTATAACTTGAAGATCTGAACTAGTAATTGTCAAATACAGAACTTCAAATTGATAGCTTCTAATTATTATTGCAAATTATAACTTGAAGATCTGAACTTGTAATTGTCAAATACAGAACTTAAAATTGATAGCTTCTAATTATTATTGTAAATTATAACTTGAAGATCTGTACTTGTAATTGTCAAATACAGAACTTAAAATTGATAGCTTCTAATTATTATTGCAAATAATAACTTGAAGATCTGAACTTGTAATTGTCAAATGCAGAACTTAAAATTGATAGCTTCTAATTATTATTGCAAATAATAATTAGAAGATCGGTACTTGTAATTGTCAAATACAGAACTTAAAATTGATAGCTTCTAATTATTATTGCAAATTATAACTTGAAGATCTGAACTTGTAATTGTCAAATACAGAACTTAAAATTGATAGCTTCTAATTATTATTGCAAATTATAACTTGAAGATCTGAACTTGTAATTGTCAAATACAGAACTTAAAATTGATAGCTTCTAATTATTATTTCAAATTATAACTTGAAGATCTGAACTTGTAATTGTAAAATACAGAACTTAAAATTGATAGCTTCTAATTAATATTGCAAATTATAACTTGTAGATCTGAACTTGTAATTGTCAAATACAGAACTTCTAATTGTTAAATACAAATTATTAGTGCAAATTATAACTTGAAGATCTGAACTTGTAATTGTCAAATACAGAACTTCTAATTGTTAAATACAAATTATTAGTGCAAATTATAACTTGAAGATCTGAACTTGTAATTGTCAAATACAGAACTTAAAATTGATAGCTTCTAATTATTATTTCAAATTATAACGTGAAGATCTGAACTTGTAATTGTCAAATACAGAACTTAAAATTGATAGCGTCTAATTATTATTGCAAATTATAACTTGAAGATCTGAACTTGTAATTGTCAAATACAGAACTTCTAATTGTTAAATACAAATTATTAGTGCAAATTATAACTTGAATATCTGAACTTGTAATTGTCAAATACAGAACTTAAAATTGATAGCTTCTAATTATTATTGTAAATTATAACTTGAAGATCTGAACATGTAATAGTGAATTACAGAACTTAGATTTGTTAAATTCAAATTATTATTTCAAATTATAACTTGAAGATCTGAACTAGTAATTGTCAAATACAGAACTTAAAATTGATAGCTTCTAATTATTATTGCAAATTATAACTTGAAGATCTGAACTTGTAATTGTCAAATACAGAACTTAAAATTGATAGCTTCTAATTATTATTGTAAATTATAACTTGAAGATCTGTACTTGTAATTGTCAAATACAGAACTTAAAATTGATAGCTTCTAATTATTATTGCAAATAATAACTTGAAGATCTGAACTTGTAATTGTCAAATGCAGAACTTAAAATTGATAGCTTCTAATTATTATTGCAAATAATAATTTGAAGATCGGTACTTGTAATTGTCAAATACAGAACTTAAAATTGATAGCTTCTAATTATTATTGCAAATTATAACTTGAAGATCTGAACTTGTAATTGTCAAATACAGAACTTAAAATTGATAGCTTCTAATTATTATTGCAAATTATAACTTGAAGATCTGAACTTGTAATTGTCAAATACAGAACTTAAAATTGATAGCTTCTAATTATTATTTCAAATTATAACGTGAAGATCTGAACTTGTAATTGTCAAATACAGAACTTAAAATTGATAGCGTCTAATTATTATTGCAAATTATAACTTGAAGATCTGAACTTGTAATTGTCAAATACAGAACTTCTAATTGTTAAATACAAATTATTAGTGCAAATTATAACTTGAATATCTGAACTTGTAATTGTCAAATACAGAACTTAAAATTGATAGCTTCTAATTATTATTGTAAATTATAACTTGAAGATCTGAACATGTAATTGTCAAATACAGAACTTCTAATTGTTAAATACAAATTATTAGTGCAAATTATAACTTGAAGATCTGAACTTGTAATTGTCAAATACAGAACTTCTAATTGTTAAATACAAATTATTAGTGCAAATTATAACTTGAAGATCTGAACTTGTAATTGTCAAATACAGAACTTAAAATTGATAGCTTCTAATTATTATTTCAAATTATAACGTGAAGATCTGAACTTGTAATTGTCAAATACAGAACTTAAAATTGATAGCGTCTAATTATTATTGCAAATTATAACTTGAAGATCTGAACTTGTAATTGTCAAATACAGAACTTCT
Organism: Cantharis lateralis; assembly: GCA_963170105.1. Taxonomy (NCBI): domain Eukaryota; kingdom Metazoa; phylum Arthropoda; class Insecta; order Coleoptera; family Cantharidae; genus Cantharis; species Cantharis lateralis. The sequence continues at coordinate 27,354,898 of OY720627.1, forward strand.
AATTGTTAAATACAAATTATTAGTGCAAATTATAACTTGAATATCTGAACTTGTAATTGTCAAATACAGAACTTAAAATTGATAGCTTCTAATTATTATTGTAAATTATAACTTGAAGATCTGAACATGTAATAGTGAATTACAGAACTTAGATTTGTTAAATTCAAATTATTATTTCAAATTATAACTTGAAGATCTGAACTAGTAATTGTCAAATACAGAACTTAAAATTGATAGCTTCTAATTATTATTGCAAATTATAACTTGAAGATCTGAACTTGTAATTGTCAAATACAGAACTTAAAATTGATAGCTTCTAATTATTATTGTAAATTATAACTTGAAGATCTGTACTTGTAATTGTCAAATACAGAACTTAAAATTGATAGCTTCTAATTATTATTGCAAATAATAACTTGAAGATCTGAACTTGTAATTGTCAAATGCAGAACTTAAAATTGATAGCTTCTAATTATTATTGCAAATAATAATTTGAAGATCGGTACTTGTAATTGTCAAATACAGAACTTAAAATTGATAGCTTCTAATTATTATTGCAAATTATAACTTGAAGATCTGAACTTGTAATTGTCAAATACAGAACTTAAAATTGATAGCTTCTAATTATTATTGCAAATTATAACTTGAAGATCTGAACTTGTAATTGTCAAATACAGAACTTAAAATTGATAGCTTCTAATTATTATTTCAAATTATAACTTGAAGATCTGAACTTGTAATTGTAAAATACAGAACTTAAAATTGATAGCTTCTAATTAATATTGCAAATTATAACTAGTAGATCTGAACTTGTAATTGTCAAATACAGAACTTCTAATTGTTAAATACAAATTATTAGTGCAAATTATAACTTGAAGATCTGAACTTGTAATTGTCAAATACAGAACTTCTAATTGTTAAATACAAATTATTAGTGCAAATTATAACTTGAAGATCTGAACTTGTAATAGGTAAATACAGAACTTCGAATTGTTAAATTCAACCTAAGATTGCAAATAATAATTTGAAGATCTGAACTTGTAATAGTCAAATACAGAACTTAAAATTGATAGCTTCTAATTATTATTGCAAATTGTAACTTGAAGATCTGAACTTGTAATTGTCAAATACAGAACCTAAAATTGATAGCTTCTAATTATTATTGTAAATTATAACTTGAAGATCTGAACTAGTAATTGTCAAATACAGAACTTAAAATTGATAGCTTATAATAATAATTCAAATTATAACTTGAAGATCTGAACTTGTAATAGTCAAATACAGAACTTCGAATTGTTAAATACAAATTATTAGTGCAAATTATAACTTGAAGATCTGAACTTGTAATTGGTAAATACAGAACTTCGAATTGTTAAATTCAACCTAAGATTGCAAATAATAATTTGAAGATCTGAACTTGTAATAGTCAAATACAGAACTTAAAATTGAGAGCTTCTAATTATTATTGCAAATTATAACTTGAAGATCTGAACTTGTAATTGTCAAATACAGAACCTATAATTGATAGCTTCCAATTATTATTGCAAATAATAACTTGAAGATCTGAACTTGTAATTGTCAAATACAGAACTTAAAATTGATAGCTTCTAATTATTATTGCAAATTATAACTTGAAGTTCTGAACTTGTAATTGTCAAATACAGAACTTACAATTGATAGCTTCTAATTATTTTTGCAAATTATAATTTGAAGATGTGAACTTGTAATAGACAAATACGCAACTTAGCATTGTTAAATACAAATTATGATTGCAAATTAAAACTTGAAGATCTGAACTAGTAATTGTCAAATACAGAACTTAAAATTGATAGCTTATAATTATAATTCAAATTATAACTTGAAGATCTGTACTTGTAATAGTGAATTACAGAACTTAGATTTGTTAAATTCAAATTATTATTTCAAATTATAACTTGAAGATCTGAACTAGTAATTGTCAAATACAGACCTTAAAATTGATAACTTCTAATTATTATTGCAAATTATAACTTGAAGATCTGAACTTGTAATTGTCAAATACAGAACTTCTAATTGTTAAATACAAATTATTAGTGCAAATTATAACTTGAATATCTGAACTTGTAATTGTCAAATACAGAACTTAAAATTGATAGCTTCTAATTATTATTGTAAATTATAACTTGAAGATCTGAACATGTAATAGTGAATTACAGAACTTAGATTTGTTAAATTCAAATTATTATTTCAAATTATAACTTGAAGATCTGAACTAGTAATTGTCAAATACAGAACTTAAAATTGATAGCTTCTAATTATTATTGCAAATTATAACTTGAAGATCTGAACTTGTAATTGTCAAATACAGAACTTAAAATTGATAGCTTCTAATTATTATTGTAAATTATAACTTGAAGATCTGTACTTGTAATTGTCAAATACAGAACTTAAAATTGATAGCTTCTAATTATTATTGCAAATAATAACTTGAAGATCTGAACTTGTAATTGTCAAATGCAGAACTTAAAATTGATAGCTTCTAATTATTATTGCAAATAATAATTTGAAGATCGGTACTTGTAATTGTCAAATACAGAACTTAAAATTGATAGCTTCTAATTATTATTGCAAATTATAACTTGAAGATCTGAACTTGTAATTGTCAAATACAGAACTTAAAATTGATAGCTTCTAATTATTATTGCAAATTATAACTTGAAGATCTGAACTTGTAATTGTCAAATACAGAACTTAAAATTGATAGCTTCTAATTATTATTTCAAATTATAACTTGAAGATCTGAACTTGTAATTGTAAAATACAGAACTTGAAATTGATAGCTTCTAATTAATATTGCAAATTATAACTTGTAGATCTGAACTTGTAATTGTCAAATACAGAACTTCTAATTGTTAAATACAAATTATTAGTGCAAATTATAACTTGAAGATCTGAACTTGTAATTGTCAAATACAGAACTTCTAATTGTTAAATACAAATTATTAGTGCAAATTATAACTTGAAGATCTGAACTTGTAATAGGTAAATACAGAACTTCTAATTGTTAAATTCAACCTAAGATTGCAAATAATAATTTGAAGATCTGAACTTGTAATAGTCAAATACAGAACTTAAAATTGATAGCTTCTAATTATTATTGCAAATTGTAACTTGAAGATCTGAACTTGTAATTGTCAAATACAGAACCTAAAATTGATAGCTTCTAATTATTACTGTAAATTATAACTTGAAGATCTGAACTAGTAATTGTCAAATACAGAACTTAAAATTGATAGCTTATAATAATAATTCAAATTATAACTTGAAGATCTGAACTTGTAATAGTCAAATACAGAACTTCGAATTGTTAAATACAAATTATTAGTGCAAATTATAACTTGAAGATCTGAACTTGTAATTGGTAAATACAGAACTTCGAATTGTTAAATTCAACCTAAGATTGCAAATAATAATTTGAAGATCTGAACTTGTAATAGTCAAATACAGAACTTAAAATTGAGAGCTTCTAATTATTATTGCAAATTATAACTTGAAGATCTGAACTTGTAATTGTCAAATACAGAACCTATAATTGATAGCTTCCAATTATTATTGCAAATAATAACTTGAAGATCTGAACTTGTAATTGTCAAATACAGAACTTAAAATTGATAGCTTCTAATTATTATTGCAAATTATAACTTGAAGTTCTGAACTTGTAATTGTCAAATACTGAACTTACAATTGATAGCTTCTAATTATTTTTGCAAATTATAATTTGAAGATGTGAACTTGTAATAGACAAATACGCAACTTAGCATTGTTAAATACAAATTATGATTGCAAATTAAAACTTGAAGATCTGAACTAGTAATTGTCAAATACAGAACTTAAAATTGATAGCTTATAATTATAATTCAAATTATAACTTGAAGATCTGTACTTGTAATAGTGAATTACAGAACTTAGATTTGTTAAATTCAAATTATTATTTCAAATTATAACTTGAAGATCTGAACTAGTAATTGTCAAATACAGACCTTAAAATTGATAACTTCTAATTATTATTGCAAATTATAACTTGAAGATCTGAACTTGTAATTGTCAAATACAGAACTTAAAATTGATAGCTTCTAATTATTATTGTAAATTATAACTTGAAGATCTGAACTTGTAATTGTCAAATACAGAACTTAAAATTGATAGCTTCTAATTATTATTGCAACTAATAACTTGAAGATCTGAACTTGTAATTGTCAAATACAGAACTTAAAATTGATAGCTTCAAATTATTATTGCAAATTATAATTTGAAGATCTGAACTTGTAATAGACAAATACGCAACTTAGCATTGTTAATTACAAATTGTGATTGCAAATTATAACTTGAACATCTGAACCTGTAATAGGTAAATACAGAACTTCGAATTGTTAAATTCAAACTAAGATTGCAAATAATAATTCGAAGATCTGAACTTGTAATAGTCAAATACAGAACTTCTAATTGTTAAATACAAATTATTAGTGCAAATTATAACTTGAAGATCTGAACTAGTAATTGTCAAATACAGAACTTAAAATTGATAGCTTCTAATTATTATTGCAAATTATAACTTGAAGATCTGAACTTGTAATTGTCAAATACAGAACTTAAAATTGATAGCTTCTAATTATTATTTCAAATTATAACGTGAAGATCTGAACTTGTAATTGTCAAATACAGAACTTAAAATTGATAGCGTCTAATTATTATTGCAAATTATAACTTGAAGATCTGAACTTGTAATTGTCAAATTCAGAACTTCTAATTGTTAAATACAAATTATTAGTGCAAATTATAACTTGAATATCTGAACTTGTAATTGTCAAATACAGAACTTAAAATTGATAGCTTCTAATTATTATTGTAAATTATAACTTGAAGATCTGAACTTGTAATAGTGAATTACAGAACTTAGATTTGTTAAATTCAAATTATTATTTCAAATTATAACTTGAAGATCTGAACTAGTAATTGTCAAATACAGAACTTAAAATTGATAGCTTCTAATTATTATTGCAAATTATAACTTGAAGATCTGAACTTGTAATTGTCAAATACAGAACTTAAAATTGATAGCTTCTAATTATTATTGTAAATTATAACTTGAAGATCTGTACTTGTAATTGTCAAATACAGAACTTAAAATTGATAGCTTCTAATTATTATTGCAAATAATAACTTGAAGATCTGAACTTGTAATTGTCAAATGCAGAACTTAAAATTGATAGCTTCTAATTATTATTGCAAATAATAATTTGAAGATCGGTACTTGTAATTGTCAAATACAGAACTTAAAATTGATAGCTTCTAATTATTATTGCAAATTATAACTTGAAGATCTGAACTTGTAATTGTCAAATACAGAACTTAAAATTGATAGCTTCTAATTATTATTGCAAATTATAACTTGAAGATCTGAACTTGTAATTGTCAAATACAGAACTTAAAATTGATAGCTTCTAATTATTATTTCAAATTATAACTTGAAGATCTGAACTTGTAATTGTAAAATACAGAACTTAAAATTGATAGCTTCTAATTAATATTGCAAATTATAACTTGAAGATCTGAACTTGTAATTGTCAAATACAGAACTTCTAATTGTTAAATACAAATTATTAGTGCAAATTATAACTTGAAGATATGAACTTGTAATTGGTAAATACAGAACTTCGAATTGTTAAATTCAACCTAAGATTGCAAATAATAATTTGAAGATCTGAACTTGTAATAGTCAAATACAGAACTTAAAATTGAGAGCTTCTAATTATTATTGCAAATTATAACTTGAAGATCTGAACTTGTAATTGTCAAATACAGAACCTATAATTGATAGCTTCCAATTATTATTGCAAATAATAACTTGAAGATCTGAACTTGTAATTGTCAAATACAGAACTTAAAATAGATAGCTTCTAATTATTATTGCAAATTATAACTTGAAGTTCTGAACTTGTAATTGTCAAATACTGAACTTACAATTGATAGCTTCTAATTATTTTTGCAAATTATAATTTGAAGATGTGAACTTGTAATAGACAAATACGCAACTTAGCATTGTTAAATACAAATTATGATTGCAAATTAAAACTTGAAGATCTGAACTAGTAATTGTCAAATACAGAACTTAAAATTGATAGCTTATAATTATAATTCAAATTATAACTTGAAGATCTGTACTTGTAATAGTGAATTACAGAACTTAGATTTGTTAAATTCAAATTATTATTTCAAATTATAACTTGAAGATCTGAACTAGTAATTGTCAAATACAGACCTTAAAATTGATAACTTCTAATTATTATTGCAAATTATAACTTGAAGATCTGAACTTGTAATTGTCAAATACAGAACTTAAAATTGATAGCTTCTAATTATTATTGTAAATTATAACTTGAAGATCTGAACTTGTAATTGTCAAATACAGAACTTAAAATTGATAGCTTCTAATTATTATTGCAACTAATAACTTGAAGATCTGAACTTGTAATTGTCAAATACAGAACTTAAAATTGATAGCTTCAAATTATTATTGCAAATTATAATTTGAAGATCGGTACTTGTAATTGTCAAATACAGAACTTAAAATTGATAGCTTCTAATTATTATTGCAAATTATAACTTGAAGATCTGAACTTGTAATTGTCAAATACAGAACTTAAAATTGATAGCTTCTAATTATTATTGCAAATTATAACTTGAAGATCTGAACTTGTAATTGTCAAATACAGAACTTAAAATTGATAGCTTCTAATTATTATTTCAAATTATAACTTGAAGATCTGAACTTGTAATTGTAAAATACAGAACTTAAAATTGATAGCTTCTAATTAATATTGCAAATTATAACTTGTAGATCTGAACTTGTAATTGTCAAATACAGAACTTCTAATTGTTAAATACAAATTATTAGTGCAAATTATAACTTGAAGATCTGAACTTGTAATTGTCAAATACAGAACTTCTAATTGTTAAATACAAATTATTAGTGCAAATTATAACTTGAAGATCTGAACTTGTAATAGGTAAATACAGAACTTCTAATTGTTAAATTCAACCTAAGATTGCAAATAATAATTTGAAGATCTGAACTTGTAATAGTCAAATACAGAACTTAAAATTGATAGCTTCTAATTATTATTGCAAATTGTAACTTGAAGATCTGAACTTGTAATTGTCAAATACAGAACCTAAAATTGATAGCTTCTAATTATTACTGTAAATTATAACTTGAAGATCTGAACTAGTAATTGTCAAATACAGAACTTAAAATTGATAGCTTATAATAATAATTCAAATTATAACTTGAAGATCTGAACTTGTAATAGTCAAATACAGAACTTCGAATTGTTAAATACAAATTATTAGTGCAAATTATAACTTGAAGATCTGAACTTGTAATTGGTAAATACAGAACTTCGAATTGTTAAATTCAACCTAAGATTGCAAATAATAATTTGAAGATCTGAACTTGTAATAGTCAAATACAGAACTTAAAATTGAGAGCTTCTAATTATTATTGCAAATTATAACTTGAAGATCTGAACTTGTAATTGTCAAATACAGAACCTATAATTGATAGCTTCCAATTATTATTGCAAATAATAACTTGAAGATCTGAACTTGTAATTGTCAAATACAGAACTTAAAATTGATAGCTTCTAATTATTATTGCAAATTATAACTTGAAGTTCTGAACTTGTAATTGTCAAATACTGAACTTAAAATTGATAGCTTCTAATTATTATTTCAAATTATAACGTGAAGATCTGAACTTGTAATTGTCAAATACAGAACTTAAAATTGATAGCGTCTAATTATTATTGCAAATTATAACTTGAAGATCTGAACTTGTAATTGTCAAATTCAGAACTTCTAATTGTTAAATACAAATTATTAGTGCAAATTATAACTTGAATATCTGAACTTGTAATTGTCAAATACAGAACTTAAAATTGATAGCTTCTAATTATTATTGTAAATTATAACATGAAGATCTGAACTTGTAATAGTGAATTACAGAACTTAGATTTGTTAAATTCAAATTATTATTTCAAATTATAACTTGAAGATCTGAACTAGTAATTGTCAAATACAGAACTTAAAATTGATAGCTTCTAATTATTATTGCAAATTATAACTTGAAGATCTGAACTTGTAATTGTCAAATACAGAACTTAAAATTGATAGCTTCTAATTATTATTGTAAATTATAACTTGAAGATCTGTACTTGTAATTGTCAAATACAGAACTTAAAATTGATAGCTTCTAATTATTATTGCAAATAATAACTTGAAGATCTGAACTTGTAATTGTCAAATGCAGAACTTAAAATTGATAGCTTCTAATTATTATTGCAAATAATAATTTGAAGATCGGTACTTGTAATTGTCAAATACAGAACTTAAAATTGATAGCTTCTAATTATTATTGCAAATTATAACTTGAAGATCTGAACTTGTAATTGTCAAATACAGAACTTAAAATTGATAGCTTCTAATTATTATTGCAAATTATAACTTGAAGATCTGAACTTGTAATTGTCAAATACAGAACTTAAAATTGATAGCTTCTAATTATTATTTCAAATTATAACTTGAAGATCTGAACTTGTAATTGTAAAATACAGAACTTAAAATTGATAGCTTCTAATTAATATTGCAAATTATAACTTGAAGATCTGAACTTGTAATTGTCAAATACAGAACTTCTAATTGTTAAATACAAATTATTAGTGCAAATTATAACTTGAAGATATGAACTTGTAATTGGTAAATACAGAACTTCGAATTGTTAAATTCAACCTAAGATTGCAAATAATAATTTGAAGATCTGAACTTGTAATAGTCAAATACAGAACTTAAAATTGAGAGCTTCTAATTATTATTGCAAATTATAACTTGAAGATCTGAACTTGTAATTGTCAAATACAGAACCTATAATTGATAGCTTCCAATTATTATTGCAAATAATAACTTGAAGATCTGAACTTGTAATTGTCAAATACAGAACTTAAAATAGATAGCTTCTAATTATTATTGCAAATTATAACTTGAAGTTCTGAACTTGTAATTGTCAAATACTGAACTTACAATTGATAGCTTCTAATTATTTTTGCAAATTATAATTTGAAGATGTGAACTTGTAATAGACAAATACGCAACTTAGCATTGTTAAATACAAATTATGATTGCAAATTAAAACTTGAAGATCTGAACTAGTAATTGTCAAATACAGAACTTAAAATTGATAGCTTATAATTATAATTCAAATTATAACTTGAAGATCTGTACTTGTAATAGTGAATTACAGAACTTAGATTTGTTAAATTCAAATTATTATTTCAAATTATAACTTGAAGATCTGAACTAGTAATTGTCAAATACAGACCTTAAAATTGATAACTTCTAATTATTATTGCAAATTATAACTTGAAGATCTGAACTTGTAATTGTCAAATACAGAACTTAAAATTGATAGCTTCTAATTATTATTGTAAATTATAACTTGAAGATCTGAACTTGTAATTGTCAAATACAGAACTTAAAATTGATAGCTTCTAATTATTATTGCAACTAATAACTTGAAGATCTGAACTTGTAATTGTCAAATACAGAACTTAAAATTGATAGCTTCAAATTATTATTGCAAATTATAATTTGAAGATCGGTACTTGTAATTGTCAAATACAGAACTTAAAATTGATAGCTTCTAATTATTATTGCAAATTATAACTTGAAGATCTGAACTTGTAATTGTCAAATACAGAACTTAAAATTGATAGCTTCTAATTATTATTGCAAATTATAACTTGAAGATCTGAACTTGTAATTGTCAAATACAGAACTTAAAATTGATAGCTTCTAATTATTATTTCAAATTATAACTTGAAGATCTGAACTTGTAATTGTAAAATACAGAACTTAAAATTGATAGCTTCTAATTAATATTGCAAATTATAACTTGTAGATCTGAACTTGTAATTGTCAAATACAGAACTTCTAATTGTTAAATACAAATTATTAGTGCAAATTATAACTTGAAGATCTGAACTTGTAATTGTCAAATACAGAACTTCTAATTGTTAAATACAAATTATTAGTGCAAATTATAACTTGAAGATCTGAACTTGTAATAGGTAAATACAGAACTTCTAATTGTTAAATTCAACCTAAGATTGCAAATAATAATTTGAAGATCTGAACTTGTAATAGTCAAATACAGAACTTAAAATTGATAGCTTCTAATTATTATTGCAAATTGTAACTTGAAGATCTGAACTTGTAATTGTCAAATACAGAACCTAAAATTGATAGCTTCTAATTATTACTGTAAATTATAACTTGAAGATCTGAACTAGTAATTGTCAAATACAGAACTTAAAATTGATAGCTTATAATAATAATTCAAATTATAACTTGAAGATCTGAACTTGTAATAGTCAAATACAGAACTTCGAATTGTTAAATACAAATTATTAGTGCAAATTATAACTTGAAGATCTGAACTTGTAATTGGTAAATACAGAACTTCGAATTGTTAAATTCAACCTAAGATTGCAAATAATAATTTGAAGATCTGAACTTGTAATAGTCAAATACAGAACTTAAAATTGAGAGCTTCTAATTATTATTGCAAATTATAACTTGAAGATCTGAACTTGTAATTGTCAAATACAGAACCTATAATTGATAGCTTCCAATTATTATTGCAAATAATAACTTGAAGATCTGAACTTGTAATTGTCAAATACAGAACTTAAAATTGATAGCTTCTAATTATTATTGCAAATTATAACTTGAAGTTCTGAACTTGTAATTGTCAAATACTGAACTTACAATTGATAGCTTCTAATTATTTTTGCTAATTATAATTTGAAGATGTGAACTTGTAATAGACAAATACGCAACTTAGCATTGTTAAATACAAATTATGATTGCAAATTAAAACTTGAAGATCTGAACTAGTAATTGTCAAATACAGAACTTAAAATTGATAGCTTATAATTATAATTCAAATTATAACTTGAAGATCTGTACTTGTAATAGTGAATTACAGAACTTAGATTTGTTAAATTCAAATTATTATTTCAAATTATAACTTGAAGATCTGAACTAGTAATTGTCAAATACAGACCTTAAAATTGATAACTTCTAATTATTATTGCAAATTATAACTTGAAGATCTGAACTTGTAATTGTCAAATACAGAACTTCTAATTGTTAAATACAAATTATTAGTGCAAATTATAACTTGAATATCTGAACTTGTAATTGTCAAATACAGAACTTAAAATTGATAGCTTCTAATTATTATTGTAAATTATAACTTGAAGATCTGAACATGTAATAGTGAATTACAGAACTTAGATTTGTTAAATTCAAATTATTATTTCAAATTATAACTTGAAGATCTGAACTAGTAATTGTCAAATCCAGAACTTAAAATTGATAGCTTCTAATTATTATTGCAAATTATAACTTGAAGATCTGAACTTGTAATTGTCAAATACAGAACTTAAAATTGATAGCTTCTAATTATTATTGTAAATTATAACTTGAAGATCTGTACTTGTAATTGTCAAATACAGAACTTAAAATTGATAGCTTCTAATTATTATTGCAAATAATAACTTGAAGATCTGAACTTGTAATTGTCAAATGCAGAACTTAAAATTGATAGCTTCTAATTATTATTGCAAATAATAATTTGAAGATCGGTACTTGTAATTGTCAAATACAGAACTTAAAATTGATAGCTTCTAATTATTATTGCAAATTATAACTTGAAGATCTGAACTTGTAATTGTCAAATACAGAACTTAAAATTGATAGCTTCTAATTATTATTGCAAATTATAACTTGAAGATCTGAACTTGTAATTGTCAAATACAGAACTTAAAATTGATAGCTTCTAATTATTATTTCAAATTATAACTTGAAGATCTGAACTTGTAATTGTAAAATACAGAACTTAAAATTGATAGCTTCTAATTAATATTGCAAATTATAACTTGTAGAACTGAACTTGTAATTGTCAAATACAGAACTTCTAATTGTTAAATACAAATTATTAGTGCAAATTATAACTTGAAGATCTGAACTTGTAATTGTCAAATACAGAACTTCTAATTGTTAAATACAAATTATTAGTGCAAATTATAACTTGAAGATCTGAACTTGTAATAGGTAAATACAGAACTTCTAATTGTTAAATTCAACCTAAGATTGCAAATAATAATTTGAAGATCTGAACTTGTAATAGTCAAATACAGAACTTAAAATTGATAGCTTCTAATTATTATTGCAAATTGTAACTTGAAGATCTGAACTAGTAATTGTCAAATACAGAACTTAAAATTGATAGCTTATAATAATAATTCAAATTATAACTTGAAGATCTGAACTTGTAATAGTCAAATACAGAACTTCGAATTGTTAAATACAAATTATTAGTGCAAATTATAACTTGAAGATCTGAACTTGTAATTGGTAAATACAGAACTTCGAATTGTTAAATTCAACCTAAGATTGCAAATAATAATTTGAAGATCTGAACTTGTAATAGTCAAATACAGAACTTAAAATTGAGAGCTTCTAATTATTATTGCAAATTATAACTTGAAGATCTGAACTTGTAATTGTCAAATACAGAACCTATAATTGATAGCTTCCAATTATTATTGCAAATAATAACTTGAAGATCTGAACTTGTAATTGTCAAATACAGAACTTAAAATTGATAGCTTCTAATTATTATTGCAAATTATAACTTGAAGTTCTGAACTTGTAATTGTCAAATACTGAACTTACAATTGATAGCTTCTAATTATTTTTGCAAATTATAATTTGAAGATGTGAACTTGTAATAGACAAATACGCAACTTAGCATTGTTAAATACAAATTATGATTGCAAATTAAAACTTGAAGATCTGAACTAGTAATTGTCAAATACAGAACTTAAAATTGATAGCTTATAATTATAATTCAAATTATAACTTGAAGATCTGTACTTGTAATAGTGAATTACAGAACTTAGATTTGTTAAATTCAAATTATTATTTCAAATTATAACTTGAAGATCTGAACTAGTAATTGTCAAATACAGACCTTAAAATTGATAACTTCTAATTATTATTGCAAATTATAACTTGAAGATCTGAACTTGTAATTGTCAAATACAGAACTTAAAATTGATAGCTTCTAATTATTATTGTAAATTATAACTTGAAGATCTGAACTTGTAATTGTCAAATACAGAACTTAAAATTGATAGCTTCTAATTATTATTGCAACTAATAACTTGAAGATCTGAACTTGTAATTGTCAAATACAGAACTTAAAATTGATAGCTTCAAATTATTATTGCAAATTATAATTTGAAGATCTGAACTTGTAATAGACAAATACGCAACTTAGCATTGTTAATTACAAATTGTGATTGCAAATTATAACTTGAACATCTGAACCTGTAATAGGTAAATACAGAACTTCGAATTGTTAAATTCAAACTAAGATTGCAAATAATAATTCGAAGATCTGAACTTGTAATAGTCAAATACAGAACTTCTAATTGTTAAATACAAATTATTAGTGCAAATTATAACTTGAAGATCTGAACTAGTAATTGTCAAATACAGAACTTAAAATTTATAGCTTCTAATTATTATTGCAAATTATAACTTGAAGATCTGAACTTGTAATTGTCAAATACAGAACTTAAAATTGATAGCTTCTAATTATTATTTCAAATTATAACGTGAAGATCTGAACTTGTAATTGTCAAATACAGAACTTAAAATTGATAGCGTCTAATTATTATTGCAAATTATAACTTGAAGATCTGAACTTGTAATTGTCAAATTCAGAACTTCTAATTGTTAAATACAAATTATTAGTGCAAATTATAACTTGAATATCTGAACTTGTAATTGTCAAATACAGAACTTAAAATTGATAGCTTCTAATTATTATTGTAAATTATAACTTGAAGATCTGAACTTGTAATAGTGAATTACAGAACTTAGATTTGTTAAATTCAAATTATTATTTCAAATTATAACTTGAAGATCTGAACTAGTAATTGTCAAATACAGAACTTAAAATTGATAGCTTCTAATTATTATTGCAAATTATAACTTGAAGATCTGAACTTGTAATTGTCAAATACAGAACTTAAAATTGATAGCTTCTAATTATTATTGTAAATTATAACTTGAAGATCTGTACTTGTAATTGTCAAATACAGAACTTAAAATTGATAGCTTCTAATTATTATTGCAAATAATAACTTGAAGATCTGAACTTGTAATTGTCAAATGCAGAACTTAAAATTGATAGCTTCTAATTATTATTGCAAATAATAATTTGAAGATCGGTACTTGTAATTGTCAAATACAGAACTTAAAATTGATAGCTTCTAATTATTATTGCAAATTATAACTTGAAGATCTGAACTTGTAATTGTCAAATACAGAACTTAAAATTGATAGCTTCTAATTATTATTGCAAATTATAACTTGAAGATCTGAACTTGTAATTGTCAAATACAGAACTTAAAATTGATAGCTTCTAATTATTATTTCAAATTATAACTTGAAGATCTGAACTTGTAATTGTAAAATACAGAACTTAAAATTGATAGCTTCTAATTAATATTGCAAATTATAACTTGAAGATCTGAACTTGTAATTGTCAAATACAGAACTTCTAATTGTTAAATACAAATTATTAGTGCAAATTATAACTTGAAGATCTGAACTTGTAATTGGTAAATACAGAACTTCGAATTGTTAAATTCAACCTAAGATTGCAAATAATAATTTGAAGATCTGAACTTGTAATAGTCAAATACAGAACTTAAAATTGAGAGCTTCTAATTATTATTGCAAATTATAACTTGAAGATCTGAACTTGTAATTGTCAAATACAGAACCTATAATTGATAGCTTCCAATTATTATTGCAAATAATAACTTGAAGATCTGAACTTGTAATTGTCAAATACAGAACTTAAAATTGATAGCTTCTAATTATTATTGCAAATTATAACTTGAAGTTCTGAACTTGTAATTGTCAAATACTGAACTTACAATTGATAGCTTCTAATTATTTTTGCAAATTATAATTTGAAGATGTGAACTTGTAATAGACAAATACGCAACTTAGCATTGTTAAATACAAATTATGATTGCAAATTAAAACTTGAAGATCTGAACTAGTAATTGTCAAATACAGAACTTAAAATTGATAGCTTATAATTATAATTCAAATTATAACTTGAAGATCTGTACTTGTAATAGTGAATTACAGAACTTAGATTTGTTAAATTCAAATTATTATTTCAAATTATAACTTGAAGATCTGAACTAGTAATTGTCAAATACAGACCTTAAAATTGATAACTTCTAATTATTATTGCAAATTATAACTTGAAGATCTGAACTTGTAATTGTCAAATACAGAACTTAAAATTGATAGCTTCTAATTATTATTGTAAATTATAACTTGAAGATCTGAACTTGTAATTGTCAAATACAGAACTTAAAATTGATAGCTTCTAATTATTATTGCAACTAATAACTTGAAGATCTGAACTTGTAATTGTCAAATACAGAACTTAAAATTGATAGCTTCAAATTATTATTGCAAATTATAATTTGAAGATCTGAACTTGTAATAGACAAATACGCAACTTAGCATTGTTAATTACAAATTGTGATTGCAAATTATAACTTGAACATCTGAACCTGTAATAGGTAAATACAGAACTTCGAATTGTTAAATTCAAACTAAGATTGCAAATAATAATTCGAAGATCTGAACTTGTAATAGTCAAATACAGAACTTCTAATTGTTAAATACAAATTATTAGTGCAAATTATAACTTGAAGATCTGAACTAGTAATTGTCAAATACAGAACTTAAAATTGATAGCTTCTAATTATTATTGCAAATTATAACTTGAAGATCTGAACTTGTAATTGTCAAATACAGAACTTAAAATTGATAGCTTCTAATTATTATTTCAAATTATAACGTGAAGATCTGAACTTGTAATTGTCAAATACAGAACTTAAAATTGATAGCGTCTAATTATTATTGCAAATTATAACTTGAAGATCTGAACTTGTAATTGTCAAATTCAGAACTTCTAATTGTTAAATACAAATTATTAGTGCAAATTATAACTTGAATATCTGAACTTGTAATTGTCAAATACAGAACTTAAAATTGATAGCTTCTAATTATTATTGTAAATTATAACTTGAAGATCTGAACTTGTAATAGTGAATTACAGAACTTAGATTTGTTAAATTCAAATTATTATTTCAAATTATAACTTGAAGATCTGAACTAGTAATTGTCAAATACAGAACTTAAAATTGATAGCTTCTAATTATTATTGCAAATTATAACTTGAAGATCTGAACTTGTAATTGTCAAATACAGAACTTAAAATTGATAGCTTCTAATTATTATTGTAAATTATAACTTGAAGATCTGTACTTGTAATTGTCAAATACAGAACTTAAAATTGATAGCTTCTAATTATTATTGCAAATAATAACTTGAAGATCTGAACTTGTAATTGTCAAATGCAGAACTTAAAATTGATAGCTTCTAATTATTATTGCAAATAATAATTTGAAGATCGGTACTTGTAATTGTCAAATACAGAACTTAAAATTGATAGCTTCTAATTATTATTGCAAATTATAACTTGAAGATCTGAACTTGTAATTGTCAAATACAGAACTTAAAATTGATAGCTTCTAATTATTATTGCAAATTATAACTTGAAGATCTGAACTTGTAATTGTCAAATACAGAACTTAAAATTGATAGCTTCTAATTATTATTTCAAATTATAACTTGAAGATCTGAACTTGTAATTGTAAAATACAGAACTTAAAATTGATAGCTTCTAATTAATATTGCAAATTATAACTTGAAGATCTGAACTTGTAATTGTCAAATACAGAACTTCTAATTGTTAAATACAAATTATTAGTGCAAATTATAACTTGAAGATCTGAACTTGTAATTGGTAAATACAGAACTTCGAATTGTTAAATTCAACCTAAGATTGCAAATAATAATTTGAAGATCTGAACTTGTAATAGTCAAATACAGAACTTAAAATTGAGAGCTTCTAATTATTATTGCAAATAACTTGAAGATCTGAACTTGTAATTGTCAAATACTGAACCTATAATTGATAGCTTCCAATTATTATTGCAAATAATAACTTGAAGATCTGAACTTGTAATTGTCAAATACAGAACTTAAAATTGATAGCTTCTAATTATTATTGCAAATTATAACTTGAAGTTCTGAACTTGTAATTGTCAAATACTGAACTTACAATTGATAGCTTCTAATTATTTTTGCAAATTATAATTTGAAGATGTGAACTTGTAATAGACAAATACGCAACTTAGCATTGTTAAATACAAATTATGATTGCAAATTAAAACTTGAAGATCTGAACTAGTAATTGTCAAATACAGAACTTAAAATTGATAGCTTATAATTATAATTCAAATTATAACTTGAAGATCTGTACTTGTAATAGTGAATTACAGAACTTAGATTTGTTAAATTCAAATTATTATTTCAAATTATAACTTGAAGATCTGAACTAGTAATTGTCAAATACAGACCTTAAAATTGATAACTTCTAATTATTATTGCAAATTATAACTTGAAGATCTGAACTTGTAATTGTCAAATACAGAACTTAAAATTGATAGCTTCTAATTATTATTGTAAATTATAACTTGAAGATCTGAACTTGTAATTGTCAAATACAGAACTTAAAATTGATAGCTTCTAATTATTATTGCAACTAATAACTTGAAGATCTGAACTTGTAATTGTCAAATACAGAACTTAAAATTGATAGCTTCAAATTATTATTGCAAATTATAATTTGAAGATCTGAACTTGTAATAGACAAATACGCAACTTAGCATTGTTAATTACAAATTGTGATTGCAAATTATAACTTGAACATCTGAACCTGTAATAGGTAAATACAGAACTTCGAATTGTTAAATTCAAACTAAGATTGCAAATAATAATTCGAAGATCTGAACTTGTAATAGTCAAATACAGAACTTCTAATTGTTAAATACAAATTATTAGTGCAAATTATAACTTGAAGATCTGAACTAGTAATTGTCAAATACAGAACTTAAAATTGATAGCTTCTAATTATTATTGCAAATTATAACTTGAAGATCTGAACTTGTAATTGTCAAATACAGAACTTAAAATTGATAGCTTCTAATTATTATTTCAAATTATAACGTGAAGATCTGAACTTGTAATTGTCAAATACAGAACTTAAAATTGATAGCGTCTAATTATTATTGCAAATTATAACTTGAAGATCTGAACTTGTAATTGTCAAATTCAGAACTTCTAATTGTTAAATACAAATTATTAGTGCAAATTATAACTTGAATATCTGAACTTGTAATTGTCAAATACAGAACTTAAAATTGATAGCTTCTAATTATTATTGTAAATTATAACTTGAAGATCTGAACTTGTAATAGTGAATTACAGAACTTAGATTTGTTAAATTCAAATTATTATTTCAAATTATAACTTGAAGATCTGAACTAGTAATTGTCAAATACAGAACTTAAAATTGATAGCTTCTAATTATTATTGCAAATTATAACTTGAAGATCTGAACTTGTAATTGTCAAATACAGAACTTAAAATTGATAGCTTCTAATTATTATTGTAAATTATAACTTGAAGATCTGTACTTGTAATTGTCAAATACAGAACTTAAAATTGATAGCTTCTAATTATTATTGCAAATAATAACTTGAAGATCTGAACTTGTAATTGTCAAATGCAGAACTTAAAATTGATAGCTTCTAATTATTATTGCAAATAATAATTTGAAGATCGGTACTTGTAATTGTCAAATACAGAACTTAAAATTGATAGCTTCTAATTATTATTGCAAATTATAACTTGAAGATCTGAACTTGTAATTGTCAAATACAGAACTTAAAATTGATAGCTTCTAATTATTATTGCAAATTATAACTTGAAGATCTGAACTTGTAATTGTCAAATACAGAACTTAAAATTGATAGCTTCAAATTATTATTTCAAATTATAACTTGAAGATCTGAACTTGTAATGGTAAAATACAGAACTTAAAATTGATAGCTTCTAATTAATATTGCAAATTATAACTTGAAGATCTGAACTTGTAATTGTCAAATACAGAACTTCTAATTGTTAAATACAAATTATTAGTGCAAATTATAACTTGAAGATCTGAACTTGTAATAGTCAAATACAGAACTTTGAATTGTTAAATTCAAACTAAGATTGCAAATAATAATTTGAAGATCTGAACTTGTAATAGTCAAATACAGAACTTAAAATTGATAGCTTCTAATTATTATTGTAAATTATAACTTGAAGATCTGAACTTGTGATAGTGAATTACAGAACTTAGATATGTTAAATTCAAATTATTATTTCAAATTATAACTTGAAGATCTGAACTAGTAATTGTCAAATACTGAACTTAAAATTGATAGCTTCTAATTATTATTGCAAATTATAACTTGAAGATCTGAACTTGTAATTGTCAAATACAGAACTTAAAATTGATAGCATCTAATTATTATTTCAAATTATAACTAGAAGTTCTGAACTTGTAATTGTCAAAAACAGAACTTAAAATTGATAGCTTCTAATTAATATTGCAAATAATAACTTGAAGATCTGTACTTGTAATTGTCAAATACAGAACTTAAAATTGATAGCTTATAATTATAGTTCAAATTATAACTTGAAGATCTGAACTTGTATTAGTCAAATACAGAACTTCGAATTGTTAAATACAAATTATTAGTGCAAATTATAACTTGAAGATCTGCACTTGTAATAGGTAAATACAGAACTTCTAATTGTTAAATTCAAACTAAGATTGCAAATAATAATTTGAAGATCTGAACTTGTAATAGTCAAATACAGAACTTCTAATTGTTAAATACAAATTATTAGTGCAAATTATAACTTGAAGATCTGAACTAGTAATTGTCAAATACAGAACTTAAATATGATAGCTTCTAATTATTATTGTAAATTATAACTTGAAGATCTGAACTTGTAATTGTCAAATACAGAACTTAAAATTGATAGCTTCCAATTATTATTGCAAATAATAACTTGAAGATCTGAACTTGTAATTGTCAAATACAGAACTTAAAATTGATAGCTTCTAATTATTATTGCAAATTATAACTTGAAGTTCTGAACTTGTAAATGTCAAATACAGAACTTACAATTGATAGCTTCTAATTATTATTGCAAATTATAATTTGAAGATGTGAACTTGTAATAGTCAAATACAGAACTTCGAATTGTTAAATTCAAATTATTATTTCAAATTATAACTTGAAGATCTGAACTAGTAATTGTCAAATACAGACCTTAAAATTGATAACTTCTAATTATTATTGCAAATTATAACTTGAAGATCTGAACTTGTAATTGTCAAATACAGAACTTAAAATTGATAGCTTCTAATTATTATTTCAAATTATAACGTGAAGATCTGAACTTGTAATTGTCAAATACAGAACTTAAAATTGATAGCGTCTAATTATTATTGCAAATTATAACTTGAAGATCTGAACTTGTAATTGTCAAATACAGAACTTCTAATTGTTAAATACAAATTATTAGTGCAAATTATAACTTGAATATCTGAACTTGTAATTGTCAAATACAGAACTTAAAATTGATAGCTTCTAATTATTATTGTAAATTATAACTTGAAGATCTGAACATGTAATAGTGAATTACAGAACTTAGATTTGTTAAATTCAAATTATTATTTCAAATTATAACTTGAAGATCTGAACTAGTAATTGTCAAATACAGAACTTAAAATTGATAGCTTCTAATTATTATTGCAAATTATAATTTGAAGATCTGAACTTGTAATAGACAAATACGCAACTTAGCATTGTTAATTACAAATTGTGATTGCAAATTATAACTTGAACATCTGAACCTGTAATAGGTAAATACAGAACTTCGAATTGTTAAATTCAAACTAAGATTGCAAATAATAATTCGAAGATCTGAACTTGTAATAGTCAAATACAGAACTTCTAATTGTTAAATACAAATTATTAGTGCAAATTATAACTTGAAGATCTGAACTAGTAATTGTCAAATACAGAACTTAAAATTGATAGCTTCTAATTATTATTGCAAATTATAACTTGAAGATCTGAACTTGTAATTGTCAAATACAGAACTTAAAATTGATAGCTTCTAATTATTATTTCAAATTATAACGTGAAGATCTGAACTTGTAATTGTCAAATACAGAACTTAAAATTGATAGCGTCTAATTATTATTGCAAATTATAACTTGAAGATCTGAACTTGTAATTGTCAAATTCAGAACTTCTAATTGTTAAATACAAATTATTAGTGCAAATTATAACTTGAATATCTGAACTTGTAATTGTCAAATACAGAACTTAAAATTGATAGCTTCTAATTATTATTGTAAATTATAACTTGAAGATCTGAACTTGTAATAGTGAATTACAGAACTTAGATTTGTTAAATTCAAATTATTATTTCAAATTATAACTTGAAGATCTGAACTAGTAATTGTCAAATACAGAACTTAAAATTGATAGCTTCTAATTATTATTGCAAATTATAACTTGAAGATCTGAACTTGTAATTGTCAAATACAGAACTTAAAATTGATAGCTTCTAATTATTATTGTAAATTATAACTTGAAGATCTGTACTTGTAATTGTCAAATACAGAACTTAAAATTGATAGCTTCTAATTATTATTGCAAATAATAACTTGAAGATCTGAACTTGTAATTGTCAAATGCAGAACTTAAAATTGATAGCTTCTAATTATTATTGCAAATAATAATTTGAAGATCGGTACTTGTAATTGTCAAATACAGAACTTAAAATTGATAGCTTCTAATTATTATTGCAAATTATAACTTGAAGATCTGAACTTGTAATTGTCAAATACAGAACTTAAAATTGATAGCTTCTAATTATTATTGCAAATTATAACTTGAAGATCTGAACTTGTAATTGTCAAATACAGAACTTAAAATTGATAGCTTCAAATTATTATTTCAAATTATAACTTGAAGATCTGAACTTGTAATTGTAAAATACAGAACTTAAAATTGATAGCTTCTAATTAATATTGCAAATTATAACTTGAAGATCTGAACTTGTAATTGTCAAATACAGAACTTCTAATTGTTAAATACAAATTATTAGTGCAAATTATAACTTGAAGATCTGAACTTGTAATAGTCAAATACAGAACTTTGAATTGTTAAATTCAAACTAAGATTGCAAATAATAATTTGAAGATCTGAACTTGTAATAGTCAAATACAGAACTTAAAATTGATAGCTTCTAATTATTATTGTAAATTATAACTTGAAGATCTGAACTTGTGATAGTGAATTACAGAACTTAGATATGTTAAATTCAAATTATTATTTCAAATTATAACTTGAAGATCTGAACTAGTAATTGTCAAATACTGAACTTAAAATTGATAGCTTCTAATTATTATTGCAAATTATAACTTGAAGATCTGAACTTGTAATTGTCAAATACAGAACTTAAAATTGATAGCATCTAATTATTATTTCAAATTATAACTAGAAGTTCTGAACTTGTAATTGTCAAAAACAGAACTTAAAATTGATAGCTTCTAATTAATATTGCAAATAATAACTTGAAGATCTGTACTTGTAATTGTCAAATACAGAACTTAAAATTGATAGCTTATAATTATAGTTCAAATTATAACTTGAAGATCTGAACTTGTATTAGTCAAATACAGAACTTCGAATTGTTAAATACAAATTATTAGTGCAAATTATAACTTGAAGATCTGCACTTGTAATAGGTAAATACAGAACTTCTAATTGTTAAATTCAAACTAAGATTGCAAATAATAATTTGAAGATCTGAACTTGTAATAGTCAAATACAGAACTTCTAATTGTTAAATACAAATTATTAGTGCAAATTATAACTTGAAGATCTGAACTAGTAATTGTCAAATACAGAACTTAAATATGATAGCTTCTAATTATTATTGTAAATTATAACTTGAAGATCTGAACTTGTAATTGTCAAATACAGAACTTAAAATTGATAGCTTCCAATTATTATTGCAAATAATAACTTGAAGATCTGAACTTGTAATTGTCAAATACAGAACTTAAAATTGATAGCTTCTAATTATTATTGCAAATTATAACTTGAAGTTCTGAACTTGTAAATGTCAAATACAGAACTTACAATTGATAGCTTCTAATTATTATTGCAAATTATAATTTGAAGATGTGAACTTGTAATAGTCAAATACAGAACTTCGAATTGTTAAATTCAAATTATTATTTCAAATTATAACTTGAAGATCTGAACTAGTAATTGTCAAATACAGACCTTAAAATTGATAACTTCTAATTATTATTGCAAATTATAACTTGAAGATCTGAACTTGTAATTGTCAAATACAGAACTTAAAATTGATAGCTTCTAATTATTATTTCAAATTATAACGTGAAGATCTGAACTTGTAATTGTCAAATACAGAACTTAAAATTGATAGCGTCTAATTATTATTGCAAATTATAACTTGAAGATCTGAACTTGTAATTGTCAAATACAGAACTTCTAATTGTTAAATACAAATTATTAGTGCAAATTATAACTTGAATATCTGAACTTGTAATTGTCAAATACAGAACTTAAAATTGATAGCTTCTAATTATTATTGTAAATTATAACTTGAAGATCTGAACATGTAATAGTGAATTACAGAACTTAGATTTGTTAAATTCAAATTATTATTACAAATTATAACTTGAAGATCTGAACTAGTAATTGTCAAATACAGAACTTAAAATTGATAGCTTCTAATTATTATTGCAAATTATAACTTGAAGATCTGAACTTGTAATTGTCAAATACAGAACTTAAAATTGATAGCTTCTAATTATTATTGTAAATTATAACTTGAAGATCTGTACTTGTAATTGTCAAATACAGAACTTACAATTGATAGCTTCTAATTATTATTGCAAATTATAATTTGAAGATGTGAACTTGTAATAGTCAAATACAGAACTTCGAATTGTTAAATTCAAATTATTATTTCAAATTATAACTTGAAGATCTGAACTAGTAATTGTCAAATACAGACCTTAAAATTGATAACTTCTAATTATTATTGCAAATTATAACTTGAAGATCTGAACTTGTAATTGTCAAATACAGAACTTAAAATTGATAGCTTCTAATTATTATTTCAAATTATAACGTGAAGATCTGAACTTGTAATTGTCAAATACAGAACTTAAAATTGATAGCGTCTAATTATTATTGCAAATTATAACTTGAAGATCTGAACTTGTAATTGTCAAATACAGAACTTCTAATTGTTAAATACAAATTATTAGTGCAAATTATAACTTGAATATCTGAACTTGTAATTGTCAAATACAGAACTTAAAATTGATAGCTTCTAATTATTATTGTAAATTATAACTTGAAGATCTGAACATGTAATAGTGAATTACAGAACTTAGATTTGTTAAATTCAAATTATTATTTCAAATTATAACTTGAAGATCTGAACTAGTAATTGTCAAATACAGAACTTAAAATTGATAGCTTCTAATTATTATTGCAAATTATAACTTGAAGATCTGAACTTGTAATTGTCAAATACAGAACTTAAAATTGATAGCTTCTAATTATTATTGTAAATTATAACTTGAAGATCTGTACTTGTAATTGTCAAATACAGAACTTAAAATTGATAGCTTCTAATTATTATTGCAAATAATAACTTGAAGATCTGAACTTGTAATTGTCAAATGCAGAACTTAAAATTGATAGCTTCTAATTATTATTGCAAATAATAATTTGAAGATCGGTACTTGTAATTGTCAAATACAGAACTTAAAATTGATAGCTTCTAATTATTATTGCAAATTATAACTTGAAGATCTGAACTTGTAATTGTCAAATACAGAACTTAAAATTGATGGCTTCTAATTATTATTGCAAATTATAACTTGAAGATCTGAACTTGTAATTGTCAAATACAGAACTTACAATTGATAGCTTCTAATTATTATTTCAAATTATAACTTGAAGATCTGAACTTGTAATTGTAAAATACAGAACTTAAAATTGATAGCTTCTAATTAATATTGCAAATTATAACTTGTAGATCTGAACTTGTAATTGTCAAATACAGAACTTCTAATTGTTAAATACAAATTATTAGTGCAAATTATAACTTGAAGATCTGAACTAGTAATTGTCAAATACAGAACTTCTAATTGTTAAATACAAGTTATTAGTGCAAATTATAACTTGAAGATCTGAACTTGTAATAGGTAAATACAGAACTTCTAATTGTTAAATTCAACCTAAGATTGCAAATAATAATTTGAAGATCTGAACTTGTAATAGTCAAATACAGAACTTAAAATTGATAGCTTCTAATTATTATTGCAAATTGTAACTTGAAGATCTGAACTTGTAATTGTCAAATACAGAACCTAAAATTGATAGCTTCTAATTATTATTGTAAATTATAACTTGAAGATCTGAACTAGTAATTGTCAAATACAGAACTTAAAATTGATAGCTTATAATAATAATTCAAATTATAACTTGAAGATCTGAACTTGTAATAGTCAAATACAGAACTTCGAATTGTTAAATACAAATTATTAGTGCAAATTATAACTTGAAGATCTGAACTTGTAATTGGTAAATACAGAACTTCGAATTGTTAAATTCAACCTAAGATTGCAAATAATAATTTGAAGATCTGAACTTGTAATAGTCAAATACAGAACTTAAAATTGAGAGCTTCTAATTATTATTGCAAATTATAACTTGAAGATCTGAACTTGTAATTGTCAAATACAGAACCTATAATTGATAGCTTCCAATTATTATTGCAAATAATAACTTGAAGATCTGAACTTGTAATTGTCAAATACAGAACTTAAAATTGATAGCTTCTAATTATTATTGCAAATTATAACTTGAAGTTCTGAACTTGTAATTGTCAAATACAGAACTTACAATTGATAGCTTCTAATTATTTTTGCAAATTATAATTTGAAGATGTGAACTTGTAATAGACAAATACGCAACTTAGCATTGTTAAATACAAATTATGATTGCAAATTAAAACTTGAAGATCTGAACTAGTAATTGTCAAATACAGAACTTAAAATTGATAGCTTATAATTATAATTCAAATTATAACTTGAACATCTGTACTTGTAATAGTGAATTACAGAACTTAGATTTGTTAAATTCAAATTATTATTTCAAATTATAACTTGAAGATCTGAACTAGTAATTGTCAAATACAGACCTTAAAATTGATAACTTCTAATTATTATTGCAAATTATAACTTGAAGATCTGTACTTGTAATTGTCAAATACAGAACTTAAAATTGATAGCTTATAATTATAGTTCAAATTATAACTTGAAGATCTGAACTTGTAATAGTCAAATACAGAACTTCGAATTGTTAAATACAAATTATTAGTGCAAATTATAACTTGAAGATCTGCACTTGTAATAGGTAAATACAGAACTTCTAATTGTTAAATTCAAACTAAGATTGCAAATAATAATTTGAAGATCTGAACTTGTAATAGTCAAATACAGAACTACTAATTGTTAAATACAAATTATTAGTGCAAATTATAACTTGAAGATCTGAACTAGTAATTGTCAAATACAGAACTTAAATATGATAGCTTCTAATTATTATTGTAAATTATAACTTGAAGATCTGAACTTGTAATTGTCAAATACAGAACTTAAAATTGATAGCTTCCAATTATTATTGCAAATAATAACTTGAAGATCTGAACTTGTAATTGTCAAATACAGAACTTAAAATTGATAGCTTCTAATTATTATTGCAAATTATAACTTGAAGTTCTGAACTTGTAAATGTCAAATACAGAACTTACAATTGATAGCTTCTAATTATTATTGCAAATTATAATTTGAAGATGTGAACTTGTAATAGTCAAATACAGAACTTCGAATTGTTAAATTCAAATTATTATTTCAAATTATAACTTGAAGATCTGAACTAGTAATTGTCAAATACAGACCTTAAAATTGATAACTTCTAATTATTATTGCAAATTATAACTTGAAGATCTGAACTTGTAATTGTCAAATACAGAACTTAAAATTGATAGCTTCTAATTATTATTTCAAATTATAACGTGAAGATCTGAACTTGTATTTGTCAAATACAGAACTTAAAATTGATAGCGTCTAATTATTATTGCAAATTATAACTTGAAGATCTGAACTTGTAATTGTCAAATACAGAACTTCTAATTGTTAAATACAAATTATTAGTGCAAATTATAACTTGAATATCTGAACTTGTAATTGTCAAATACAGAACTTAAAATTGATAGCTTCTAATTATTATTGTAAATTATAACTTGAAGATCTGAACATGTAATAGTGAATTACAGAACTTAGATTTGTTAAATTCAAATTATTATTTCAAATTATAACTTGAAGATCTGAACTAGTAATTGTCAAATACAGAACTTAAAATTGATAGCTTCTAATTATTATTGCAAATTATAACTTGAAGATCTGAACTTGTAATTGTCAAATACAGAACTTAAAATTGATAGCTTCTAATTATTATTGTAAATTATAACTTGAAGATCTGTACTTGTAATTGTCAAATACAGAACTTAAAATTGATAGCTTCTAATTATTATTGCAAATAATAACTTGAAGATCTGAACTTGTAATTGTCAAATGCAGAACTTAAAATTGATAGCTTCTAATTATTATTGCAAATAATAATTTGAAGATCGGTACTTGTAATTGTCAAATACAGAACTTAAAATTGATAGCTTCTAATTATTATTGCAAATTATAACTTGAAGATCTGAACTTGTAATTGTCAAATACAGAACTTAAAATTGATAGCTTCTAATTATTATTGCAAATTATAACTTGAAGATCTGAACTTGTAATTGTCAAATACAGAACTTAAAATTGATAGCTTCTAATTATTATTTCAAATTATAACTTGAAGATCTGAACTTGTAATTGTAAAATACAGAACTTAAAATTGATAGCTTCTAATTAATATTGCAAATTATAACTTGTAGATCTGAACTTGTAATTGTCAAATACAGAACTTCTAATTGTTAAATACAAATTATTAGTGCAAATTATAACTAGAAGATCTGAACTTGTAATTGTCAAATACAGAACTTCTAATTGTTAAATACAAATTATTAGTGCAAATTATAACTTGAAGATCTGAACTTGTAATAGGTAAATACAGAACTTCTAATTGTTAAATTCAACCTAAGATTGCAAATAATAATTTGAAGATCTGAACTTGTAATAGTCAAATACAGAACTTAAAATTGATAGCTTCTAATTATTATTGCAAATTGTAACTTGAAGATCTGAACTTGTAATTGTCAAATACAGAACCTAAAATTGATAGCTTCTAATTATTATTGTAAATTATAACTTGAAGATCTGAACTAGTAATTGTCAAATACAGAACTTAAAATTGATAGCTTATAATAATAATTCAAATTATAACTTGAAGATCTGAACTTGTAATAGTCAAATACAGAACTTCGAATTGTTAAATACAAATTATTAGTGCAAATTATAACTTGAAGATCTGAACTTGTAATTGGTAAATACAGAACTTCGAATTGTTAAATTCAACCTAAGATTGCAAATAATAATTTGAAGATCTGAACTTGTAATAGTCAAATACAGAACTTAAAATTGAGAGCTTCTAATTATTATTGCAAATTATAACTTGAAGATCTGAACTTGTAATTGTCAAATACAGAACCTATAATTGATAGCTTCCAATTATTATTGCAAATAATAACTTGAAGATCTGAACTTGTAATTGTCAAATACAGAACTTAAAATTGATAGGTTCTAATTATTATTGCAAATTATAACTTGAAGTTCTGAACTTGTAATTGTCAAATACAGAACTTACAATTGATAGCTTCTAATTATTTTTGCAAATTATAATTTGAAGATGTGAACTTGTAATAGACAAATACGCAACTTAGCATTGTTAAATACAAATTATGATTGCAAATTAAAACTTGAAGATCTGAACTAGTAATTGTCAAATACAGAACTTAAAATTGATAGCTTATAATTATAATTCAAATTATAACTTGAAGATTCACTTGTAATAGTGAATTACAGAACTTAGATTTGTTAAATTCAAATTATTATTTCAAATTATAACTTGAAGATCTGAACTAGTAATTGTCAAATACAGACCTTAAAATTGATAACTTCTAATTATTATTGCAAATTATAACTTGAAGATCTGAACTTGTAATTGTCAAATACAGAACTTAAAATTGATAGCTTCTAATTATTATTGTAAATTATAACTTGAAGATCTGAACTTGTAATTGTCAAATACAGAACTTAAAATTGATAGCTTCTAATTATTATTGCAACTAATAACTTGAAGATCTGAACTTGTAATTGTCAAATACAGAACTTAAAATTGATAGCTTCAAATTATTATTGCAAATTATAATTTGAAGATCTGAACTTGTAATAGACAAATACGCAACTTAGCATTGTTAATTACAAATTGTGATTGCAAATTATAACTTGAACATCTGAACTAGTAATTGTCAAATACAGAACTTAAAATTGATAGCTTCTAATTATTATTGCAAATTATAACTTGAAGATCTGAACTTGTAATTGTCAAATACAGAACTTAAAATTGATAGCTTCTAATTATTATTTCAAATTATAACGTGAAGATCTGAACTTGTAATTGTCAAATACAGAACTTAAAATTGATAGCGTCTAATTATTATTGCAAATTATAACTTGAAGATCTGAACTTGTAATTGTCAAATTCAGAACTTCTAATTGTTAAATACAAATTATTAGTGCAAATTATAACTTGAATATCTGAACTTGTAATTGTCAAATACAGAACTTAAAATTGATAGCTTCTAATTATTATTGTAAATTATAACTTGAAGATCTGAACTTGTAATAGTGAATTACAGAACTTAGATTTGTTAAATTCAAATTATTATTTCAAATTATAACTTGAAGATCTGAACTAGTAATTGTCAAATACAGAACTTAAAATTGATAGCTTCTAATTATTATTGCAAATTATAACTTGAAGATCTGAACTTGTAATTGTCAAATACAGAACTTAAAATTGATAGCTTCTAATTATTATTGTAAATTATAACTTGAAGATCTGTACTTGTAATTGTCAAATACAGAACTTAAAATTGATAGCTTCTAATTATTATTGCAAATAATAACTTGAAGATCTGAACTTGTAATTGTCAAATGCAGAACTTAAAATTGATAGCTTCTAATTATTATTGCAAATAATAATTTGAAGATCGGTACTTGTAATTGTCAAATACAGAACTTAAAATTGATAGCTTCTAATTATTATTGCAAATTATAACTTGAAGATCTGAACTTGTAATTGTCAAATACAGAACTTAAAATTGATAGCTTCTAATTATTATTGCAAATTATAACTTGAAGATCTGAACTTGTAATTGTCAAATACAGAACTTAAAATTGATAGCTTCTAATTATTATTTCAAATTATAACTTGAAGATCTGAACTTGTAATTGTAAAATACAGAACTTAAAATTGATAGCTTCTAATTAATATTGCAAATTATAACTTGAAGATCTGAACTTGTAATTGTCAAATACAGAACTTCTAATTGTTAAATACAAATTATTAGTGCAAATTATAACTTGAAGATCTGAACTTGTAATAGGTAAATACAGAACTTTGAATTGTTAAATTCAAACTAAGATTGCAAATAATAATTTGAAGATCTGAACTTGTAATAGTCAAATACAGAACTTAAAATTGATAGCTTCTAATTATTATTGTAAATTATAACCTGAAGATCTGAACTTGTGATAGTGAATTACATAACTTAGATATGTTAAATTCAAATTATTATTTCAAATTATAACTTGAAGATCTGAACTAGTAATTGTCAAATACTGAACTTAAAATTGATAGCTTCTAATTATTATTGCAAATTATAACTTGAAGATCTGAACTTGTAATTGTCAAATACAGAACTTAAAATTGCTAGCATCTAATTATTACTTCAAATTATAACTAGAAGTTCTGAACTTGTAATTGTCAAAAACAGAACTTAAAATTGATAGCTTCTAATTAATATTGCAAATAATAACTTGAAGATCTGTACTTGTAATTGTCAAATACAGAACTTAAAATTGATAGCTTATAATTATAGTTCAAATTATAACTTGAAGATCTGAACTTGTAATAGTCAAATACAGAACTTCGAATTGTTAAATACAAATTATTAGTGCAAATTATAACTTGAAGATCTGCACTTGTAATAGGTAAATACAGAACTTCTAATTGTTAAATTCAAACTAAGATTGCAAATAATAATTTGAAGATCTGAACTTGTAATAGTCAAATACAGAACTTTTAATTGTTAAATACAAATTATTAGTGCAAATTATAACTTGAAGATCTGAACTAGTAATTGTCAAATACAGAACTTAAATATGATAGCTTCTAATTATTATTGTAAATTATAACTTGAAGATCTGAACTTGTAATTGTCAAATACAG
Organism: Cantharis lateralis; assembly: GCA_963170105.1. Classification (NCBI taxonomy): domain Eukaryota; kingdom Metazoa; phylum Arthropoda; class Insecta; order Coleoptera; family Cantharidae; genus Cantharis; species Cantharis lateralis. The sequence continues at coordinate 27,386,709 of OY720627.1, forward strand.
AACTTAAAATTGATAGCTTCCAATTATTATTGCAAATAATAACTAGAAGATCTGAACTTGTAATTGTCAAATACAGAACTTAAAATTGATAGCTTCTAATTATTATTGCAAATTATAACTTGAAGTTCTGAACTTGTAAATGTCAAATACAGAACTTACAATTGATAGCTTCTAATTATTATTGCAAATTATAATTTGAAGATGTGAACTTGTAATAGTCAAATACAGAACTTCGAATTGTTAAATTCAAATTATTATTTCAAATTATAACTTGAAGATCTGAACTAGTAATTGTCAAATACAGACCTTAAAATTGATAACTTCTAATTATTATTGCAAATTATAACTTGAAGATCTGAACTTGTAATTGTCAAATACAGAACTTAAAATTGATAGCTTCTAATTATTATTGTAAATTATAACTTGAAGATCTGAACTTGTAATTGTCAAATACAGAACTTAAAATTGATAGCTTCTAATTATTATTGCAAATTATAACTTGAAGTTCTGAACTTGTAATTGTCAAACACAGAACTTACAATTGATAGCTTCTAATTATTATTGTAAATTATAACTTGAAGATCTGAACTTGTAATTGTCAAATACAGAACTTAAAATTGATAGCTTCTAATTATTATTGCAAATTATAACTTGAAGTTCTGAACTTGTAATTGTCAAACACAGAACTTACAATTGATAGCTTCTAATTATTATTGCAAATTATAATTTGAAGATGTGAACTTGTAATAGACAAATACGCAACTTAGCATTGTTAAATACAAATTATGATTGCAAATTAAAACTTGAAGATCTGAACTAGTAATTGTCAAATACAGAACTTAAAATTGATAGCTTATAATTATAATTCAAATTATAACTTGAAGATCTGTACTTGTAATAGTGAATTACAGAACTTAGATTTGTTAAATTCAAATTATTATTTCAAATTATAACTTGAAGATCTGAACTAGTAATTGTCAAATACAGACCTTAAAATTGATCACTTCTAATTATTATTGCAAATTATAACTTGAAGATCTGAACTTGTAATTGTCAAATACAGAACTTAAAATTGATAGCTTCTAATTATTATTGTAAATTATAACTTGAAGATCTGAACTTGTAATTGTCAAATACAGAACTTAAAATTGATAGCTTCTAATTATTATTGCAACTAATAACTTGAAGATCTGAACTTGTAATTGTCAAATACAGAACTTAAAATTGATAGCTTCTAATTATTATTGCAAATTATAACTTGAAGATCAGAACTTGTAATTGTCAAATACAGAACTTAAAATTGATAGCTTCAAATTATAATTTCAAATTATAACTTGAAGATCTGAACTTGTAATTGCCAAATACAGAACTTAAAATTGATAGCTTCTAATTATTATTGCAAATTATAACTTGAAGATCTGAACTTGAAATTGTCAAATACAGAACTTCTAATTGTTAAATACAAATTATTAGTGCAAATTATAACTTGAAGATCTGAACTTGTAATAGGTAAATACAGAACTTTGAATTGTTAAATTCAAACTAAGATTGCAAATAATAATTTGAAGATCTGAACTAGTAATTGTCAAATACAGAACTTAAAATTGATAGCTTCTAATTATTATTGCAAATTATAACATGAAGATCTGAACTTGTAATTGTCAAATACAGAACTTAAAATTGATAGCATCTAATTATTATTTCAAATTATAACTAGAAGTTCTGAACTTGTAATTGTCAAATACAGAACTTAAAATTGATAGCTTCTAATTAATATTGCAAATAATAACTTGAAGATCTGTACTTGTAATTGTCAAATACAGTACTTAAAATTGATAGCTTATAATTATAGTTCAAATTATAACTTGAAGATCTGAACTTGTAATAGTCAAATACAGAACTTCGAATTGTTAAATACAAATTATTAGTGCAAATTATAACTTGAAGATCTGCACTTGTAATAGGTAAATACAGAACTTCTAATTGTTAAATTCAAACTAAGATTGCAAATAATAATTTGAAGATCTGAACTTGTAATAGTCAAATACAGAACTTCTAATTGTTAAATACAAATTATTAGTGCAAATTATAACTTGAAGATCTGAACTAGTAATTGTCAAATACAGAACTTAAATATGATAGCTTCTAATTATTATTGTAAATTATAACTTGAAGATCTGAACTTGTAATTGTCAAATACAGAACTTAAAATTGATAGCTTCCAATTATTATTGCAAATAATAACTTGAAGATCTGAACTTGTAATTGTCAAATACAGAACTTAAAATTGATAGCTTCTAATTATTATTGCAAATTATAACTTGAAGTTCTGAACTCGTAATTGTCAAATACAGAACTTACAATTGATAGCTTCTAATTATTATTGCAAATTATAATTTGAAGATGTGAACTTGTAATAGACAAATACGCAACTTAGCATTGTTAAATACAAATTATGATTGCAAATTAAAACTTGAAGATCTGAACTAGTAATTGTCAAATACAGAACTTAAAATTGATAGCTTATAATTATAATTCAAATTATAACTTGAAGATCTGTACTTGTAATAGTGAATTACAGAACTTAGATTTGTTAAATTCAAATTATTATTTCAAATTATAACTTGAAAATCTGAACTAGTAATTGTCAAATACAGACCTTAAAATTGATAACTTCTAATTATTATTGCAAATTATAACTTGAAGATCTGAACTTGTAATTGTCAAATACAGAACTTAAAATTGATAGCTTCTAATTATTATTGTAAATTATAACTTGAAGATCTGAACTTGTAATTGTCAAATACAGAACTTAAAATTGATAGCTTTTAATTATTATTGCAAATTATAACTTGAAGTTCTGAACTTGTAATTGTCAAACACAGAACTTACAATTGATAGCTTCTAATTATTATTGCAAATTATAATTTGAAGATGTGAACTTGTAATAGACAAATACGCAACTTAGCATTGTTAAATACAAATTATGATTGCAAATTAAAACTTGAAGATCTGAACTAGTAATTGTCAAATACAGAACTTAAAATTGATAGCTTATAATTATAATTCAAATTATAACTTGAAGATCTGTACTTGTAATAGTGAATTACAGAACTTAGGTTTGTTAAATTCAAATTATTATTTCAAATTATAACTTGAAGATCTGAACTAGTAATTGTCAAATACAGACCTTAAAATTGATCACTTCTAATTATTATTGCAAATTATAACTTGAAGATCTGAACTTGTAATTGTCAAATACAGAACTTAAAATTGATAGCTTCTAATTATTATTGTAAATTATAACTTGAAGATCTGAACTTGTAATTGTCAAATACAGAACTTAAAATTGATAGCTTCTAATTATTATTGCAACTAATAACTTGAAGATCTGAACTTGTAATTGTCAAATACAGAACTTAAAATTGATAGCTTCAAATTATTATTGCAAATTATAATTTGAAGATCTGAACTTGTAATAGACAAATCCGCAACTTAGCATTGTTAATTACAAATTGTGATTGCAAATTATAACTTGAACATCTGAACCTGTAATAGGTAAATACAGAACTTCGAATTGTTAAATTCAAACTAAGATTGCAAATAATAATTCGAAGATCTGAACTTGTAATAGTCAAATACAGAACTTCTAATTGTTAAATACAAATTATTAGTGCAAATTATAACTTGAAGATCTGAACTAGTAATTGTCAAATACAGAACTTAAAATTGATAGCTTCTAATTATTATTGCAAATTATAACTTGAAGATCTGAACTTGTAATTGTCAAATACAGAACTTAAAATTGATAGCTTCTAATTATTATTTCAAATTATAACGTGAAGATCTGAACTTGTAATTGTCAAATACAGAACTTAAAATTGATAGCTTCTAATTATTATTGCAAATTATAACTTGAAGATCAGAACTTGTAATTGTCAAATACAGAACTTAAAATTGATAGCTTCAAATTATAATTTCAAATTATAACTTGAAGATCTGAACTTGTAATTGCCAAATACAGAACTTAAAATTGATAGCTTCTAATTATTATTGCAAATTATAACTTGAAGATCTGAACTTGAAATTGTCAAATACAGAACTTCTAATTGTTAAATACAAATTATTAGTGCAAATTATAACTTGAAGACCTGAACTTGTAATAGGTAAATACAGAACTTTGAATTGTTAAATTCAAACTAAGATTGCAAATAATAATTTGAAGATCTGAACTTGTAATAGTCAAATACAGAACTTAAAATTGATAGCTTCTAATTATTATTGTAAATTATAACTTGAAGATCTGAACTTGTGATAGTGAATTACAGAACTTAGATATGTTAAATTCAAATTATTATTTCAAATTATAACTTGAAGATCTGAACTAGTAATTGTCAAATACAGAACTTAAAATTGATAGCTTCTAATTATTATTGCAAATTATAACTTGAAGATCTGAACTTGTAATTGTCAAATACAGAACTTAAAATTGATAGCATCTAATTATTATTTCAAATTATAACTAGAAGTTCTGAACTTGTAATTGTCAAATACAGAACTTAAAATTGATAGCTTCTAATTAATATTGCAAATAATAACTTGAAGATCTGTACTTGTAATTGTCAAATACAGTACTTAAAATTGATAGCTTATAATTATAGTTCAAATTATAACTTGAAGATCTGAACTTGTAATAGTCAAATACAGAACTTCGAATTGTTAAATACAAATTATTAGTGCAAATTATAACTTGAAGATCTGCACTTGTAATAGGTAAATACAGAACTTCTAATTGTTAAATTCAAACTAAGATTGAAAATAATAATTTGAAGATCTGAACTTGTAATAGTCAAATACAGAACTTCTAATTGTTAAATACAAATTATTAGTGCAAATTATAACTAGAAGATCTGAACTAGTAATTGTCAAATACAGAACTTAAATATGATAGCTTCTAATTATTATTGTAAATTATAACTTGAAGATCTGAACTTGTAATTGTCAAATACAGAACTTAAAATTGATAGCTTCCAATTATTATTGCAAATAATAACTTGAAGATCTGAACTTGTAATTGTCAAATACAGAACTTAAAATTGATAGCTTCTAATTATTATTGCAAATTATAACTTGAAGTTCTGAACTCGTAATTGTCAAATACAGAACTTACAATTGATAGCTTCTAATTATTATTGCAAATTATAATTTGAAGATGTGAACTTGTAATAGACAAATACGCAACTTAGCATTGTTAAATACAAATTATGATTGCAAATTAAAACTTGAAGATCTGAACTAGTAATTGTCAAATACAGAACTTAAAATTGATAGCTTATAATTATAATTCAAATTATAACTTGAAGATCTGTACTTGTAATAGTGAATTACAGAACTTAGATTTGTTAAATTCAAATTATTATTTCAAATTATAACTTGAAGATCTGAACTAGTAATTGTCAAATACAGACCTTAAAATTGATAACTTCTAATTATTATTGCAAATTATAACTTGAAGATCTGAACTTGTAATTGTCAAATACAGAACTTAAAATTGATAGCTTCTAATTATTATTGTAAATTATAACTTGAAGATCTGAACTTGTAATTGTCAAATACAGAACTTAAAATTGATAGCTTCTAATTATTATTGCAAATTATAACTTGAAGTTCTGAACTTGTAATTGTCAAACACAGAACTTACAATTGATAGCTTCTAATTATTATTGCAAATTATAATTTGAAGATGTGAACTTGTAATAGACAAATACGCAACTTAGCATTGTTAAATACAAATTATGATTGCAAATTAAAACTTGAAGATCTGAACTAGTAATTGTCAAATACAGAACTTAAAATTGATAGCTTATAATTATAATTCAAATTATAACTTGAAGATCTGTACTTGTAATAGTGAATTACAGAACTTAGATTTGTTAAATTCAAATTATTATTTCAAATTATAACTTGAAGATCTGAACTAGTAATTGTCAAATACAGACCTTAAAATTGATCACTTCTAATTATTATTGCAAATTATAACTTGAAGATCTGAACTTGTAATTGTCAAATACAGAACTTAAAATTGATAGCTTCTAATTATTATTGTAAATTATAACTTGAAGATCTGAACTTGTAATTGTCAAATACAGAACTTAAAATTGATAGCTTCTAATTATTATTGCAACTAATAACTTGAAGATCTGAACTTGTAATTGTCAAATACAGAACTTAAAATTGATAGCTTCTAATTAATATTGCAAATAATAACTTGAAGATCTGTACTTGTAATTGTCAAATACAGTACTTAAAATTGATAGCTTATAATTATAGTTCAAATTATAACTTGAAGATCTGAACTTGTAATAGTCAAATACAGAACTTCGAATTGTTAAATACAAATTATTAGTGCAAATTATAACTTGAAGATCTGCACTTGTAATAGGTAAATACAGAACTTCTAATTGTTAAATTCAAACTAAGATTGCAAATAATAATTTGAAGATCTGAACTTGTAATAGTCAAATACAGAACTTCTAATTGTTAAATACAAATTATTAGTGCAAATTATAACTTGAAGATCTGAACTAGTAATTGTCAAATACAGAACTTAAATATGATAGCTTCTAATTATTATTGTAAATTATAACTTGAAGATCTGAACTTGTAATTGTCAAATACAGAACTTGAAATTGATAGCTTCCAATTATTATTGCAAATAATAACTTGAAGATCTGAACTTGTAATTGTCAAATACAGAACTTAAAATTGATAGCTTCTAATTATTATTGCAAATTATAACTTGAAGTTCTGAACTCGTAATTGTCAAATACAGAACTTACAATTGATAGCTTCTAATTATTATTGCAAATTATAATTTGAAGATGTGAACTTGTAATAGACAAATACGCAACTTAGCATTGTTAAATACAAATTATGATTGCAAATTAAAACTTGAAGATCTGAACTAGTAATTGTCAAATACAGAACTTAAAATTGATAGCTTATAATTATAATTCAAATTATAACTTGAAGATCTGTACTTGTAATAGTGAATTACAGAACTTAGATTTGTTAAATTCAAATTATTATTTCAAATTATAACTTGAAGATCTGAACTAGTAATTGTCAAATACAGACCTTAAAATTGATAACTTCTAATTATTATTGCAAATTATAACTTGAAGATCTGAACTTGTAATTGTCAAATACAGAACTTAAAATTGATAGCTTCTAATTATTATTGTAAATTATAACTTGAAGATCTGAACTTGTAATTGTCAAATACAGAACTTAAAATTGATAGCTTCTAATTATTATTGCAAATTATAACTTGAAGTTCTGAACTTGTAATTGTCAAACACAGAACTTACAATTGATAGCTTCTAATTATTATTGCAAATTATAATTTGAAGATGTGAACTTGTAATAGACAAATACGCAACTTAGCATTGTTAAATACAAATTATGATTGCAAATTAAAACTTGAAGATCTGAACTAGTAATTGTCAAATACAGAACTTAAAATTGATAGCTTATAATTATAATTCAAATTATAACTTGAAGATCTGTACTTGTAATAGTGAATTACAGAACTTAGATTTGTTAAATTCAAATTATTATTTCAAATTATAACTTGAAGATCTGAACTAGTAATTGTCAAATACAGACCTTAAAATTGATCACTTCTAATTATTATTGCAAATTATAACTTGAAGATCTGAACTTGTAATTGTCAAATACAGAACTTAAAATTGATAGCTTCTAATTATTATTGTAAATTATAACTTGAAGATCTGAACTTGTAATTGTCAAATACAGAACTTAAAATTGATAGCTTCTAATTATTATTGCAACTAATAACTTGAAGATCTGAACTTGTAATTGTCAAATACAGAACTTAAAATTGATAGCTTCAAATTATTATTAAAAATTATAATTTGAAGATCTGAACTTGTAATAGACAAATACGCAACTTAGCATTGTTAATTACAAATTGTGATTGCAAATTATAACTTGAACATCTGAACCTGTAATAGGTAAATACAGAACTTAAAATTGATAGCTTCTAATTATTATTGCAACTAATAACTTGAAGATCTGAACTTGTAATTGTCAAATACAGAACTTCTAATTGTTAAATACAAATTATTAGTGCAAATTATAACTTGAAGATCTGAACTAGTAATTGTCAAATACAGAACTTAAAATTGATAGCTTTTAATTATTATTGCAAATTATAACTTGAAGATCTGAACTTGTAATTGTCAAATACAGAACTTAAAATTGATAGCTTCTAATTATTATTTCAAATTATAACGTGAAGATCTGAACTTGTAATTGTCAAATACAGAACTTAAAATTGATAGCGTCTAATTATTATTGCAAATTATAACTTGAAGATCTGAACTTGTAATTGTCAAATACAGAACTTAAAATTGATAGCTTCAAATTATTATTAAAAATTATAATTTGAAGATCTGAACTTGTAATAGACAAATACGCAACTTAGCATTGTTAAATACAAATTGTGATTGCAAATTATAACTTGAACATCTGAACCTGTAATAGGTAAATACAGAACTTCGAATTGTTAAATTCAAACTAAGATTGCAAATAATAATTCGATGATCTGAACTTGTAATAGTCAAATACCGAACTTCTAATTGTTAAATACAAATTATTAGTGCAAATTATAACTTGAAGTTCTGAACTCGTAATTGTCAAATACAGAACTTACAATTGATAGCTTCTAATTATTATTGCAAATTATAATTTGAAGATGTGAACTTGTAATAGACAAATACGCAACTTAGCATTGTTAAATACAAATTATGATTGCAAATTAAAACTTGAAGATCTGAACTAGTAATTGTCAAATACAGAACTTAAAATTGATAGCTTATAATTATAATTCAAATTATAACTTGAAGATCTGTACTTGTAATAGTGAATTACAGAACTTAGATTTGTTAAATTCAAATTATTATTTCAAATTATAACTTGAAGATCTGAACTAGTAATTGTCAAATACAGACCTTAAAATTGATAACTTCTAATTATTATTGCAAATTATAACTTGAAGATCTGAACTTGTAATTGTCAAATACAGAACTTAAAATTGATAGCTTCTAATTATTATTGTAAATTATAACTTGAAGATCTGAACTTGTAATTGTCAAATACAGAACTTAAAATTGATAGCTTCTAATTATTATTGCAAATTATAACTTGAAGTTCTGAACTTGTAATTGTCAAACACAGAACTTACAATTGATAGCTTCTAATTATTATTGCAAATTATAATTTGAAGATGTGAACTTGTAATAGACAAATACGCAACTTAGCATTGTTAAATACAAATTATGATTGCAAATTAAAACTTGAAGATCTGAACTAGTAATTGTCAAATACAGAACTTAAAATTGATAGCTTATAATTATAATTCAAATTATAACTTGAAGATTTGTACTTGTAATAGTGAATTACAGAACTTAGATTTGTTAAATTCAAATTATTATTTCAAATTATAACTTGAAGATCTGAACTAGTAATTGTCAAATACAGACCTTAAAATTGATCACTTCTAATTATTATTGCAAATTATAACTTGAAGATCTGAACTTGTAATTGTCAAATACAGAACTTAAAATTGATAGCTTCTAATTATTATTGTAAATTATAACTTGAAGATCTGAACTTGTAATTGTCAAATACAGAACTTAAAATTGATAGCTTCTAATTATTATTGCAACTAATAACTTGAAGATCTGAACTTGTAATTGTCAAATACAGAACTTCTAATTGTTAAATACAAATTATTAGTGCAAATTATAACTTGAAGATCTGAACTAGTAATTGTCAAATACAGAACTTAAAATTGATAGCTTCTAATTATTATTGCAAATTATAACTTGTAGATCTGAACTAGTAATTGTCAAATACAGAACTTAAAATTGATAGCTTCTAATTATTATTGCAAATTATAACTTGAAGATCTGAACTTGTAATTGTCAAATACAGAACTTAAAATTGATAGCTTCTAATTATTATTGTAAATTATAACTTGAAGATCTGTACTTGTAATTGTCAAATACAGAACTTAAAATTGATAGCTTCTAATTATTATTGCAAATAATAACTTGAAGATCTGAACTTGTAATTGTCAAACGCAGAACTTAAAATTGATTGCTTCTAATTATTATTGCAAATAATAATTTGAAGATCTGTACTTGTAATTGTCAAATACAGAACTTAAAATTGATAGCTTATAATAATAATTCAAATTATAACTTGAAGATCTGAACTTGTAATAGTCAAATACAGAACTTCGAATTGTTAAATACAAATTATTAGTGCAAATTATAACTTGAAGATCTGAACTTGTAATAGGTAAATACAGAACTTCGAATTGTTAAATTCAACCTAAGATTGCAAATAATAATTTGAAGATCTGAACTTGTAATAGTCAAATACAGAACTTAAAATTGATAGCTTCTAATTATTATTGCAAATTATAACTTGAAGATCTGAACTTGTAATTGTCAAATACAGAACTTAAAATTGATAGCTTCTAATTATTATTGCAAATTATAACTTGAATATCTGAACTTGTAATTGTCAAATACAGAACTTAAAATTGATAGCTTCTAATTATTATTTCAAATTATAACTTGAAGATATGAACTTGTAATTGTCAAATACAGAACTTAAAATTGATAGCTACTAATTATTATTGCAAATAATAACTTGAAGATCTGTATATGTAATTGTCAAATACAGAACTTATAATTGATAGCTTCTAATTATTATTGCAACTAATAACTTGAAGATCTGAACTTGTAATTGTCAAATACAGAACTTAAAATTGATAGCTTCTAATTATTATTGCAAATTATAATTTGAAGATCTGAACTTGTAATAGACAAATACGCAACTTAGCATTGTTAAATACAAATTGTGATTGCAAATTATAACTTGAACATCTGAACCTGTAATAGGTAAATACAGAACTTCGAATTGTTAAATTCAAACTAAGATTGCAAATAATAATTCGATGATCTGAACTTGTAATAGTCAAATACCGAACTTCTAATTGTTAAATACAAATTATTAGTGCAAATTATAACTTGAAGATCTGAACTAGTAATTGTCAAATACAGAACTTAAAATTGATAGCTTCTAATTATTATTGCAAATTATAACTTGAAGATCTGAACTTGTAATTGTCAAATACAGAACTTAAAATTGATAGCTTCTAATTATTATTTCAAATTATAACGTGAAGATCTGAACTTGTAATTGTCAAATACAGAACTTAAAATTGATAGCGTCTAATTATTATTGCAAATTATAACTTGAAGATCTGAACTTGTAATTGTCAAATACAGAACTTCTAATTGTTAAATACAAATTATTAGTGCAAATTATAACTTGAATATCTGAACTTGTAATTGTCAAATACAGAACTTAAAATTGATAGCTTCTAATTATTATTGTAAATTATAACTTGAAGATCTGAACTTGTAATAGTGAATTACAGAACTTAGATTTGTTAAATTCAAATTATTATTTCAAATTATAACTTGAAGATCTGAACTAGTAATTGTCAAATACAGAACTTAAAATTGATAGCTTCTAATTATTATTGCAAATTATAACTTGAAGATCTGAACTTGTAATTGTCAAATACAGAACTTAAAATTGATAGCTTCTAATTATTATTGTAAATTATAACTTGAAGATCTGAACTTGTAATTGTCAAATACAGAACTTATAATTGATAGCTTCTAATTATTATTGCAAATAATAACTTGAAGATCTGAACTTGTAATTGTCAAATGCAGAACTTAAAATTGATAGCTTCTAATTATTATTGCAAATAATAATTTGAAGATCTGTACTTGTAATTGTCAAATACAGAACTTAAAATTGATAGCTTATAATAATAATTCAAATTATAACTTGAAGATCTGAACTTGTAATAATCAAATACAGAACTTCGAATTGTTAAATACAAATTATTAGTGCAAATTATAACTTGAAGATCTGAACTTGTAATAGGTAAATACAGAACTTCGAATTGTTAAATTCAACCTAAGATTGCAAATAATAATTTGAAGATCTGAACTTGTAATAGTCAAATACAGAACTTAAAATTGATAGCTTCTAATTATTATTGCAAATTATAACTTGAAGATCTGAACTTGTAATTGTCAAATACAGAACCTAAAATTGATAGCTTCTAATTATTATTGTAAATTATAACTTGAAGATCTGAACTAGTAATTGTCAAATACAGAACTTAAAATTGATAGCTTCTAATTATTATTGCAAATTATAACTTGAAGATCTGAACTTGTAATTGTCAATTACAGAACTTAAAATTGATAGCTCCTAATTATTATTTCAAATTATAACTTGAAGATCTGAACTAGTAATTGTCAAATACAGAACTTAAAATTGATAGCTTATAATTATAATTCAAATTATAACTTGAAGATCTGAACTTGTAATAGTGAATTACAGAACTTAGATTTGTTAAATTCAAATTATTATTTCAAATTATAACTTGAAGATCTGTACTAGTAATTGTCAAATACAGACCTTAAAATTGATAACTTTTAATTATTATTGCAAATTATAACTTGAAGATCTGAACTTGTAATTGTCAAATACAGAACTTAAAATTGATAGCTTCTAATTATTATTGTAAATTATAACTTGAAGATCTGAACTTGTAATTGTAAATACAGAACTTAAAATTGATAGCTTCTAATTATTATTGCAACTAATAACTTGAAGATCTGAACTTGTAATTGTCAAATACAGAACTTAAAATTGATAGCTTCTAATTATTATTGCAAATTATAACTTGAAGATCTGAACTTGTAATTGTCAAATACAGAACTTAAAATTGATAGCTTCTAATTATTATTGTAAATTATAACTTGAAGATCTGTACTTGTAATTGTCAAATACAGAACTTAAAATTGATAGCTTCTAATTATTATTGCAAATAATAACTTGAAGATCTGAACTTGTAATTGTCAAATGCAGAACTAAAATTGATTGCTTCTAATTATTATTGCAAATAATAATTTGAAGATCTGTACTTGTAATTGTCAAATACAGAACTTAAAATTGATAGCTTATAATAATAATTCAAATTATAACTTGAAGATCTGAACTTGTAATAGTCAAATACAGAACTTCGAATTGTTAAATACAAATTATTAGTGCAAATTATAACTTGAAGATCTGAACTTGTAATAGGTAAATACAGAACTTCGAATTGTTAAATTCAACCTAAGATTGCAAATAATAATTTGAAGATCTGATCTTGTAATAGTCAAATACAGAACTTAAAATTGATAGCTTCTAATTATTATTGCAAATTATAACTTGAAGATCTGAACTTGTAATTGTCAAATACAGAACTTAAAATTGATAGCTTCTAATTATTATTGCAAAATATAACTTGAATATCTGAACTTGTAATTGTCAAATACAGAACTTAAAATTGATAGCTTCTAATTATTATTTCAAATTATAACTTGAAGATATGAACTTGTAATTGTCAAATACAGAACTTAAAATTGATAGCTACTAATTATTATTGCAAATAATAACTTGAAGATCTGTATATGTAATTGTCAAATACAGAACTTAAAGTTGATAGCTTATAATTATAGTTCAAATTATAACTTGAAGATCTGAACTTGTAATAGTCAAATACAGAACTTCGAGTTGTTAAATACAAATTATTAGTGCAAATTATAACTTGAAGATCTGAACTTGCAAATAGGTAAATACAGAACTTCGAATTGTTAAATTCAAACTAAGATTGCAAATAATAATTCGAAGATCTGAACTTGTAATAGTCAAATACAGAACTTCTAATTGTTAAATACAAATTATTAGTGCAAATTATAACTTGAAGATCTGAACTAGTAATTGTCAAATACAGAACTTAAAATTGATAGCTTCTAATTATTATTGCAAATTATAACTTGAAGATCTGAACTTGTAATTGTCAAATACAGAACTTAAAATTGATAGCTTCTAATTATTATTTCAAATTATAACGTGAAGATCTGAACTTGTAATTGTCAAATACAGAACTTAAAATTGATAGCGTCTAATTATTATTGCAAATTATAACTTGAAGATCTGAACTTGTAATTGTCAAATACAGAACTTCTAATTGTTAAATACAAATTATTAGTGCAAATTATAACTTGAATATCTGAACTTGTAATTGTCAAATACAGAACTTAAAATTGATAGCTTCTAATTATTATTGTAAATTATAACTTGAAGATCTGAACTTGTAATAGTGAATTACAGAACTTAGATTTGTTAAATTCAAATTATTATTTCAAATTATAACTTGAAGATCTGAACTAGTAATTGTCAAATACAGAACTTAAAATTGATAGCTTCTAATTATTATTGCAAATTATAACTTGAAGATCTGAACTTGTAATTGTCAAATACAGAACTTAAAATTGATAGCTTCTAATTATTATTGTAAATTATAACTTGAAGATCTGAACTTGTAATTGTCAAATACAGAACTTATAATTGATAGCTTCTAATTATTATTGCAAATAATAACTTGAAGATCTGAACTTGTAATTGTCAAATGCAGAACTTAAAATTGATAGCTTCTAATTATTATTGCAAATAATAATTTGAAGATCTGTACTTGTAATTGTCAAATACAGAACTTAAAATTGATAGCTTATAATAATAATTCAAATTATAACTTGAAGATCTGAACTTGTAATAATCAAATACAGAACTTCGAATTGTTAAATACAAATTATTAGTGCAAATTATAACTTGAAGATCTGAACTTGTAATAGGTAAATACAGAACTTCGAATTGTTAAATTCAACCTAAGATTGCAAATAATAATTTGAAGATCTGAACTTGTAATAGTCAAATACAGAACTTAAAATTGATAGCTTCTAATTATTATTGCAAATTATAACTTGAAGATCTGAACTTGTAATTGTCAAATACAGAACCTAAAATTGATAGCTTCTAATTATTATTGTAAATTATAACTTGAAGATCTGAACTAGTAATTGTCAAATACAGAACTTAAAATTGATAGCTTCTAATTATTATTGCAAATTATAACTTGAAGATCTGAACTTGTAATTGTCAATTACAGAACTTAAAATTGATAGCTCCTAATTATTATTTCAAATTATAACTTGAAGATCTGAACTAGTAATTGTCAAATACAGAACTTAAAATTGATAGCTTATAATTATAATTCAAATTATAACTTGAAGATCTGAACTTGTAATAGTGAATTACAGAACTTAGATTTGTTAAATTCAAATTATTATTTCAAATTATAACTTGAAGATCTGTACTAGTAATTGTCAAATACAGACCTTAAAATTGATAACTTTTAATTATTATTGCAAATTATAACTTGAAGATCTGAACTTGTAATTGTCAAATACAGAACTTAAAATTGATAGCTTCTAATTATTATTGTAAATTATAACTTGAAGATCTGAACTTGTAATTGTAAATACAGAACTTAAAATTGATAGCTTCTAATTATTATTGCAACTAATAACTTGAAGATCTGAACTTGTAATTGTCAAATACAGAACTTAAAATTGATAGCTTCTAATTATTATTGCAAATTATAACTTGAAGATCTGAACTTGTAATTGTCAAATACAGAACTTAAAATTGATAGCTTCTAATTATTATTGTAAATTATAACTTGAAGATCTGTACTTGTAATTGTCAAATACAGAACTTAAAATTGATAGCTTCTAATTATTATTGCAAATAATAACTTGAAGATCTGAACTTGTAATTGTCAAATGCAGAACTAAAATTGATTGCTTCTAATTATTATTGCAAATAATAATTTGAAGATCTGTACTTGTAATTGTCAAATACAGAACTTAAAATTGATAGCTTATAATAATAATTCAAATTATAACTTGAAGATCTGAACTTGTAATAGTCAAATACAGAACTTCGAATTGTTAAATACAAATTATTAGTGCAAATTATAACTTGAAGATCTGAACTTGTAATAGGTAAATACAGAACTTCGAATTGTTAAATTCAACCTAAGATTGCAAATAATAATTTGAAGATCTGATCTTGTAATAGTCAAATACAGAACTTAAAATTGATAGCTTCTAATTATTATTGCAAATTATAACTTGAAGATCTGAACTTGTAATTGTCAAATACAGAACTTAAAATTGATAGCTTCTAATTATTATTGCAAAATATAACTTGAATATCTGAACTTGTAATTGTCAAATACAGAACTTAAAATTGATAGCTTCTAATTATTATTTCAAATTATAACTTGAAGATATGAACTTGTAATTGTCAAATACAGAACTTAAAATTGATAGCTACTAATTATTATTGCAAATAATAACTTGAAGATCTGTATATGTAATTGTCAAATACAGAACTTAAAGTTGATAGCTTATAATTATAGTTCAAATTATAACTTGAAGATCTGAACTTGTAATAGTCAAATACAGAACTTCGAGTTGTTAAATACAAATTATTAGTGCAAATTATAACTTGAAGATCTGAACTTGCAAATAGGTAAATACAGAACTTCGAATTGTTAAATTCAAACTAAGATTGCAAATAATAATTCGAAGATCTGAACTTGTAATAGTCAAATACAGAACTTCTAATTGTTAAATACAAATTATTAGTGCAAATTATAACTTGAAGATCTGAACTAGTAATTGTCAAATACAGAACTTAAAATTGATAGCTTCTAATTATTATTGCAAATTATAACTTGAAGATCTGAACTTGTAATTGTCAAATACAGAACTTAAAATTGATAGCTTCTAATTATTATTTCAAATTATAACGTGAAGATCTGAACTTGTAATTGTCAAATACAGAACTTAAAATTGATAGCTTCTAATTATTATTGCAAATTATAACTTGAAGATCAGAACTTGTAATTGTCAAATACAGAACTTAAAATTGATAGCTTCAAATTATAATTTCAAATTATAACTTGAAGATCTGAACTTGTAATTGCCAAATACAGAACTTAAAATTGATAGCTTCTAATTATTATTGCAAATTATAACTTGAAGATCTGAACTTGAAATTGTCAAATACAGAACTTCTAATTGTTAAATACAAATTATTAGTGCAAATTATAACTTGAAGATCTGAACTTGTAATAGGTAAATACAGAACTTTGAATTGTTAAATTCAAACTAAGATTGCAAATAATAATTTGAAGATCTGAACTTGTAATAGTCAAATACAGAACTTAAAATTGATAGCTTCTAATTATTATTGTAAATTATAACTTGAAGATCTGAACTTGTGATAGTGAATTACAGAACTTAGATATGTTAAATTCAAATTATTATTTCAAATTATAACTTGAAGATCTGAACTAGTAATTGTCAAATACAGAACTTAAAATTGATAGCTTCTAATTATTATTGCAAATTATAACTTGAAGATCTGAACTTGTAATTGTCAAATACAGAACTTAAAATTGATAGCATCTAATTATTATTTCAAATTATAACTAGAAGTTCTGAACTTGTAATTGTCAAATACAGAACTTAAAATTGATAGCTTCTAATTAATATTGCAAATAATAACTTGAAGATCTGTACTTGTAATTGTCAAATACAGTACTTAAAATTGATAGCTTATAATTATAGTTCAAATTATAACTTGAAGATCTGAACTTGTAATAGTCAAATACAGAACTTCGAATTGTTAAATACAAATTATTAGTGCAAATTATAACTTGAAGATCTGCACTTGTAATAGGTAAATACAGAACTTCTAATTGTTAAATTCAAACTAAGATTGCAAATAATAATTTGAAGATCTGAACTTGTAATAGTCAAATACAGAACTTCTAATTGTTAAATACAAATTATTAGTGCAAATTATAACTTGAAGATCTGAACTAGTAATTGTCAAATACAGAACTTAAATATGATAGCTTCTAATTATTATTGTAAATTATAACTTGAAGATCTGAACTTGTAATTGTCAAATACAGAACTTGAAATTGATAGCTTCCAATTATTATTGCAAATAATAACTTGAAGATCTGAACTTGTAATTGTCAAATACAGAACTTAAAATTGATAGCTTCTAATTATTATTGCAAATTATAACTTGAAGTTCTGAACTCGTAATTGTCAAATACAGAACTTAAAATTGATAGCTTCTAATTATTATTGTAAATTATAACTTGAAGATCTGAACTTGTAATTGTAAATACAGAACTTAAAATTGATAGCTTCTAATTATTATTGCAACTAATAACTTGAAGATCTGAACTTGTAATTGCCAAATACAGAACTTAAAATTGATAGCTTCTAATTATTATTGCAAATTATAACTTGAAGATCTGAACTTGAAATTGTCAAATACAGAACTTCTAATTGTTAAATACAAATTATTAGTGCAAATTATAACTTGAAGATCTGAACTTGTAATAGGTAAATACAGAACTTTGAATTGTTAAATTCAAACTAAGATTGCAAATAATAATTTGAAGATCTGAACTTGTAATAGTCAAATACAGAACTTAAAATTGATAGCTTCTAATTATTATTGTAAATTATAACTTGAAGATCTGAACTTGTGATAGTGAATTACAGAACTTAGATATGTTAAATTCAAATTATTATTTCAAATTATAACTTGAAGATCTGAACTAGTAATTGTCAAATACAGAACTTAAAATTGATAGCTTCTAATTATTATTGCAAATTATAACTTGAAGATCTGAACTTGTAATTGTCAAATACAGAACTTAAAATTGATAGCATCTAATTATTATTTCAAATTATAACTAGAAGTTCTGAACTTGTAATTGTCAAATACAGAACTTAAAATTGATAGCTTCTAATTAATATTGCAAATAATAACTTGAAGATCTGTACTTGTAATTGTCAAATACAGTACTTAAAATTGATAGCTTATAATTATAGTTCAAATTATAACTTGAAGATCTGAACTTGTAATAGTCAAATACAGAACTTCGAATTGTTAAATACAAATTATTAGTGCAAATTATAACTTGAAGATCTGCACTTGTAATAGGTAAATACAGAACTTCTAATTGTTAAATTCAAACTAAGATTGCAAATAATAATTTGAAGATCTGAACTTGTAATGGTCAAATACAGAACTTCTAATTGTTAAATACAAATTATTAGTGCAAATTATAACTTGAAGATCTGAACTAGTAATTGTCAAATACAGAACTTAAATATGATAGCTTCTAATTATTATTGTAAATTATAACTTGAAGATCTGAACTTGTAATTGTCAAATACAGAACTTGAAATTGATAGCTTCCAATTATTATTGCAAATAATAACTTGAAGATCTGAACTTGTAATTGTCAAATACAGAACTTAAAATTGATAGCTTCTAATTATTATTGCAAATTATAACTTGAAGTTCTGAACTCGTAATTGTCAAATACAGAACTTACAATTGATAGCTTCTAATTATTATTGCAAATTATAATTTGAAGATGTGAACTTGTAATAGACAAATACGCAACTTAGCATTGTTAAATACAAATTATGATTGCAAATTAAAACTTGAAGATCTGAACTAGTAATTGTCAAATACAGAACTTAAAATTGATAGCTTATAATTATAATTCAAATTATAACTTGAAGATCTGTACTTGTAATAGTGAATTACAGAACTTAGATTTGTTAAATTCAAATTATTATTTCAAATTATAACTTGAAGATCTGAACTAGTAATTGTCAAATACAGACCTTAAAATTGATAACTTCTAATTATTATTGCAAATTATAACTTGAAGATCTGAACTTGTAATTGTCAAATACAGAACTTAAAATTGATAGCTTCTAATTATTATTGTAAATTATAACTTGAAGATCTGAACTTGTAATTGTCAAATACAGAACTTAAAATTGATAGCTTCTAATTATTATTGCAAATTATAACTTGAAGTTCTGAACTTGTAATTGTCAAACACAGAACTTACAATTGATAGCTTCTAATTATTATTGCAAATTATAATTTGAAGATGTGAACTTGTAATAGACAAATACGCAACTTAGCATTGTTAAATACAAATTATGATTGCAAATTAAAACTTGAAGATCTGAACTAGTAATTGTCAAATACAGAACTTAAAATTGATAGCTTATAATTACAATTCAAATTAGAACTTGAAGATCTGTACTTGTAATAGTGAATTACAGAACTTAGATTTGTTAAATTCAAATTATTATTTCAAATTATAACTTGAAGATCTGAACTAGTAATTGTCAAATACAGACCTTAAAATTGATCACTTCTAATTATTATTGCAAATTATAACTTGAAGATCTGAACTTGTAATTGTCAAATACAGAACTTAAAATTGATAGCTTCTAATTATTATTGTAAATTATAACTTGAAGATCTGAACTTGTAATTGTCAAATACAGAACTTAAAATTGATAGCTTCTAATTATTATTGCAACTAATAACTTGAAGATCTGAACTTGTAATTGTCAAATACAGAACTTCTAATTGTTAAATACAAATTATTAGTGCAAATTATAACTTGAAGATCTGAACTAGTAATTGTCAAATACAGAACTTAAAATTGATAGCTTCTAATTATTATTGCAAATTATAACTTGTAGCTCTGAACTAGTAATTGTCAAATACAGAACTTAAAATTGATAGCTTCTAATTATTATTGCAAATTATAACTTGAAGATCTGAACTTGTAATTGTCAAATACAGAACTTAAAATTGATAGCTTCTAATTATTATTGTAAATTATAACTTGAAGATCTGTACTTGTAATTGTCAAATACAGAACTTAAAATTGATAGCTTCTAATTATTATTGCAAATAATAACTTGAAGATCTGAACTTGTAATTGTCAAATGCAGAACTTAAAATTGATTGCTTCTAATTATTATTGCAAATAATAATTTGAAGATCTGTACTTGTAATTGTCAAATACAGAACTTAAAATTGATAGCTTATAATAATAATTCAAATTATAACTTGAAGATCTGAACTTGTAATAGTCAAATACAGAACTTCGAATTGTTAAATACAAATTATTAGTGCAAATTATAACTTGAAGATCTGAACTTGTAATAGGTAAATACAGAACTTCGAATTGTTAAATTCAACCTAAGATTGCAAATAATAATTTGAAGATCTGAACTTGTAATAGTCAAATACTGAACTTAAAATTGATAGCTTCTAATTATTATTGCAAATTATAACTTGAAGATCTGAACTTGTAATTGTCAAATACAGAACTTAAAATTGATAGCTTCTAATTATTATTGCAAATTATAACTTGAATATCTGAACTTGTAATTGTCAAATAAAGAACTTAAAATTGATAGCTTCTAATTATTATTTCAAATTATAACTTGAAGATATGAACTTGTAATTGTCAAATACAGAACTTAAAATTGATAGCTACTAATTATTATTGCAAATAATAACTTGAAGATCTGTATATGTAATTGTCAAATACAGAACTTAAAATTGATAGCTTCTAATTATTATTGCAACTAATAACTTGAAGATCTGAACTTGTAATTGTCAAATACAGAACTTCGAATTGTTAAATACAAATTATTAGTGCAAATTATAACTTGAAGATCTGAACTTGTAATAGGTAAATACAGAACTTCGAATTGTTAAATTCAACCTAAGATTGCAAATAATAATTTGAAGATCTGAACTTGTAATAGTCAAATACTGAACTTAAAATTGATAGCTTCTAATTATTATTGCAAATTATAACTTGAAGATCTGAACTTGTAATTGTCAAATACAGAACTTAAAATTGATAGCTTCTAATTATTATTGCAAATTATAACTTGAATATCTGAACTTGTAATTGTCAAATAAAGAACTTAAAATTGATAGCTTCTAATTATTATTTCAAATTATAACTTGAAGATCTGAACTTGTAATAGTCAAATACAGAACTTCGAATTGTTAAATACAAATTATTAGTGCAAATTATAACTTGAAGATCTGAACTTGTAATAGGTAAATACAGAACTTCGAATTGTTAAATTCAACCTAAGATTGCAAATAATAATTTGAAGATCTGAACTTGTAATAGTCAAATACTGAACTTAAAATTGATAGCTTCTAATTATTATTGCAAATTATAACTTGAAGATCTGAACTTGTAATTGTCAAATACAGAACTTAAAATTGATAGCTTCTAATTATTATTGCAAATTATAACTTGAATATCTGAACTTGTAATTGTCAAATAAAGAACTTAAAATTGATAGCTTCTAATTATTATTTCAAATTATAACTTGAAGATATGAACTTGTAATTGTCAAATACAGAACTTAAAATTGATAGCTACTAATTATTATTGCAAATAATAACTTGAAGATCTGTATATGTAATTGTCAAATACAGAACTTAAAATTGATAGCTTCTAATTATTATTGCAACTAATAACTTGAAGATCTGAACTTGTAATTGTCAAATACAGAACTTAAAATTGATAGCTTCTAATTATTATTGCAAATTATAATTTGAAGATCTGAACTTGTAATAGACAAATACGCAACTTAGCATTGTTAAATACAAATTGTGATTGCAAATTATAACTTGAACATCTGAACCTGTAATAGGTAAATACAGAACTTCGAATTGTTAAATTCAAACTAAGATTGCAAATAATAATTCGATGATCTGAACTTGTAATAGTCAAATACCGAACTTCTAATTGTTAAATACAAATTATTAGTGCAAATTATAACTTGAAGATCTGAACTAGTAATTGTCAAATACAGAACTTAAAATTGATAGCTTCTAATTATTATTGCAAATTATAACTTGAAGATCTGAACTTGTAATTGTCAAATACAGAACTTAAAATTGATAGCTTCTAATTATTATTTCAAATTATAACGTGAAGATCTGAACTTGTAATTGTCAAATACAGAACTTAAAATTGATAGCGTCTAATTATTATTGCAAATTATAACTTGAAGATCTGAACTTGTAATTGTCAAATACAGAACTTCTAATTGTTAAATACAAATTATTAGTGCAAATTATAACTTGAATATCTGAACTTGTAATTGTCAAATACAGAACTTAAAATTGATAGCTTCTAATTATTATTGTAAATTATAACTTGAAGATCTGAACTTGTAATAGTGAATTACAGAACTTAGATTTGTTAAATTCAAATTATTATTTCAAATTATAACTTGAAGATCTGAACTAGTAATTGTCAAATACAGAACTTAAAATTGATAGCTTCTAATTATTATTGCAAATTATAACTTGAAGATCTGAACTTGTAATTGTCAAATACAGAACTTAAAATTGATAGCTTCTAATTATTATTGTAAATTATAACTTGAAGATCTGAACTTGTAATTGTCAAATACAGAACTTATAATTGATAGCTTCTAATTATTATTGCAAATAATAACTTGAAGATCTGAACTTGTAATTGTCAAATGCAGAACTTAAAATTGATAGCTTCTAATTATTATTGCAAATAATAATTTGAAGATCTGTACTTGTAATTGTCAAATACAGAACTTAAAATTGATAGCTTATAATAATAATTCAAATTATAACTTGAAGATCTGAACTTGTAATAATCAAATACAGAACTTCGAATTGTTAAATACAAATTATTAGTGCAAATTATAACTTGAAGATCTGAACTTGTAATAGGTAAATACAGAACTTCGAATTGTTAAATTCAACCTAAGATTGCAAATAATAATTTGAAGATCTGAACTTGTAATAGTCAAATACAGAACTTAAAATTGATAGCTTCTAATTATTATTGCAAATTATAACTTGAAGATCTGAACTTGTAATTGTCAAATACAGAACCTAAAATTGATAGCTTCTAATTATTATTGTAAATTATAACTTGAAGATCTGAACTAGTAATTGTCAAATACAGAACTTAAAATTGATAGCTTCTAATTATTATTGCAAATTATAACTTGAAGATCTGAACTTGTAATTGTCAATTACAGAACTTAAAATTGATAGCTCCTAATTATTATTTCAAATTATCACTTGAAGATCTGAACTAGTAATTGTCAAATACAGAACTTAAAATTGATAGCTTATAATTATAATTCAAATTATAACTTGAAGATCTGAACTTGTAATAGTGAATTACAGAACTTAGATTTGTTAAATTCAAATTATTATTTCAAATTATAACTTGAAGATCTGTACTAGTAATTGTCAAATACAGACCTTAAAATTGATAACTTTTAATTATTATTGCAAATTATAACTTGAAGATCTGAACTTGTAATTGTCAAATACAGAACTTAAAATTGATAGCTTCTAATTATTATTGTAAATTATAACTTGAAGATCTGAACTTGTAATTGTAAATACAGAACTTAAAATTGATAGCTTCTAATTATTATTGCAACTAATAACTTGAAGATCTGAACTTGTAATTGTCAAATACAGAACTTAAAATTGATAGCTTCTAATTATTATTGCAAATTATAACTTGAAGATCTGAACTTGTAATTGTCAAATACAGAACTTAAAATTGATAGCATCTAATTATTATTTCAAATTATAACTAGAAGTTCTGAACTTGTAATTGTCAAATACAGAACTTAAAATTGATAGCTTCTAATTAATATTGCAAATAATAACTTGAAGATCTGTACTTGTAATTGTCAAATACAGTACTTAAAATTGATAGCTTATAATTATAGTTCAAATTATAACTTGAAGATCTGAACTTGTAATAGTCAAATACAGAACTTCGAATTGTTAAATACAAATTATTAGTGCAAATTATAACTTGAAGATCTGCACTTGTAATAGGTAAATACAGAACTTCTAATTGTTAAATTCAAACTAAGATTGCAAATAATAATTTGAAGATCTGAACTTGTAATAGTCAAATACAGAACTTCTAATTGTTAAATACAAATTATTAGTGCAAATTATAACTTGAAGATCTGAACTAGTAATTGTCAAATACAGAACTTAAATATGATAGCTTCTAATTATTATTGTAAATTATAACTTGAAGATCTGAACTTGTAATTGTCAAATACAGAACTTGAAATTGATAGCTTCCAATTATTATTGCAAATAATAACTTGAAGATCTGAACTTGTAATTGTCAAATACAGAACTTAAAATTGATAGCTTCTAATTATTATTGCAAATTATAACTTGAAGTTCTGAACTCGTAATTGTCAAATACAGAACTTAAAATTGATAGCTTCTAATTATTATTGTAAATTATAACTTGAAGATCTGAACTTGTAATTGTAAATACAGAACTTAAAATTGATAGCTTCTAATTATTATTGCAACTAATAACTTGAAGATCTGAACTTGTAATTGCCAAATACAGAACTTAAAATTGATAGCTTCTAATTATTATTGCAAATTATAACTTGAAGATCTGAACTTGAAATTGTCAAATACAGAACTTCTAATTGTTAAATACAAATTATTAGTGCAAATTATAACTTGAAGATCTGAACTTGTAGTAGGTAAATACAGAACTTTGAATTGTTAAATTCAAACTAAGATTGCAAATAATAATTTGAAGATCTGAACTTGTAATAGTCAAATACAGAACTTAAAATTGATAGCTTCTAATTATTATTGTAAATTATAACTTGAAGATCTGAACTTGTGATAGTGAATTACAGAACTTAGATATGTTAAATTCAAATTATTATTTCAAATTATAACTTGAAGATCTGAACTAGTAATTGTCAAATACAGAACTTAAAATTGATAGCTTCTAATTATTATTGCAAATTATAACTTGAAGATCTGAACTTGTAATTGTCAAATACAGAACTTAAAATTGATAGCATCTAATTATTATTTCAAATTATAACTAGAAGTTCTGAACTTGTAATTGTCAAATACAGAACTTAAAATTGATAGCTTCTAATTAATATTGCAAATAATAACTTGAAGATCTGTACTTGTAATTGTCAAATACAGTACTTAAAATTGATAGCTTATAATTATAGTTCAAATTATAACTTGAAGATCTGAACTTGTAATAGTCAAATACAGAACTTCGAATTGTTAAATACAAATTATTAGTGCAAATTATAACTTGAAGATCTGCACTTGTAATAGGTAAATACAGAACTTCTAATTGTTAAATTCAAACTAAGATTGCAAATAATAATTTGAAGATCTGAACTTGTAATGGTCAAATACAGAACTTCTAATTGTTAAATACAAATTATTAGTGCAAATTATAACTTGAAGATCTGAACTAGTAATTGTCAAATACAGAACTTAAATATGATAGCTTCTAATTATTATTGTAAATTATAACTTGAAGATCTGAACTTGTAATTGTCAAATACAGAACTTGAAATTGATAGCTTCCAATTATTATTGCAAATAATAACTTGAAGATCTGAACTTGTAATTGTCAAATACAGAACTTAAAATTGATAGCTTCTAATTATTATTGCAAATTATAACTTGAAGTTCTGAACTCGTAATTGTCAAATACAGAACTTACAATTGATAGCTTCTAATTATTATTGCAAATTATAATTTGAAGATGTGAACTTGTAATAGACAAATACGCAACTTAGCATTGTTAAATACAAATTATGATTGCAAATTAAAACTTGAAGATCTGAACTAGTAATTGTCAAATACAGAACTTAAAATTGATAGCTTATAATTATAATTCAAATTATAACTTGAAGATCTGTACTTGTAATAGTGAATTACAGAACTTAGATTTGTTAAATTAAAATTATTATTTCAAATTATAACTTGAAGATCTGAACTAGTAATTGTCAAATACAGACCTTAAAATTGATAACTTCTAATTATTATTGCAAATTATAACTTGAAGATCTGAACTTGTAATTGTCAAATACAGAACTTAAAATTGATAGCTTCTAATTATTATTGTAAATTATAACTTGAAGATCTGAACTTGTAATTGTCAAATACAGAACTTAAAATTGATAGCTTCTAATTATTATTGCAAATTATAACTTGAAGTTCTGAACTTGTAATTGTCAAACACAGAACTTACAATTGATAGCTTCTAATTATTATTGCAAATTATAATTTGAAGATGTGAACTTGTAATAGACAAATACGCAACTTAGCATTGTTAAATACAAATTATGATTGCAAATTAAAACTTGAAGATCTGAACTAGTAATTGTCAAATACAGAACTTAAAATTGATAGCTTATAATTACAATTCAAATTAGAACTTGAAGATCTGTACTTGTAATAGTGAATTACAGAACTTAGATTTGTTAAATTCAAATTATTATTTCAAATTATAACTTGAAGATCTGAACTAGTAATTGTCAAATACAGACCTTAAAATTGATCACTTCTAATTATTATTGCAAATTATAACTTGAAGATCTGAACTTGTAATTGTCAAATACAGAACTTAAAATTGATAGCTTCTAATTATTATTGTAAATTATAACTTGAAGATCTGAACTTGTAATTGTCAAATACAGAACTTAAAATTGATAGCTTCTAATTATTATTGCAACTAATAACTTGAAGATCTGAACTTGTAATTGTCAAATACAGAACTTCTAATTGTTAAATACAAATTATTAGTGCAAATTATAACTTGAAGATCTGAACTAGTAATTGTCAAATACAGAACTTAAAATTGATAGCTTCTAATTATTATTGCAAATTATAACTTGTAGCTCTGAACTAGTAATTGTCAAATACAGAACTTAAAATTGATAGCTTCTAATTATTATTGCAAATTATAACTTGAAGATCTGAACTTGTAATTGTCAAATACAGAACTTAAAATTGATAGCTTCTAATTATTATTGTAAATTATAACTTGAAGATCTGTACTTGTAATTGTCAAATACAGAACTTAAAATTGATAGCTTCTAATTATTATTGCAAATAATAACTTGAAGATCTGAACTTGTAATTGTCAAATGCAGAACTTAAAATTGATTGCTTCTAATTATTATTGCAAATAATAATTTGAAGATCTGTACTTGTAATTGTCAAATACAGAACTTAAAATTGATAGCTTATAATAATAATTCAAATTATAACTTGAAGATCTGAACTTGTAATAGTCAAATACAGAACTTCGAATTGTTAAATACAAATTATTAGTGCAAATTATAACTTGAAGATCTGAACTTGTAATAGGTAAATACAGAACTTCGAATTGTTAAATTCAACCTAAGATTGCAAATAATAATTTGAAGATCTGAACTTGTAATAGTCAAATACAGAACTTAAAATTGATAGCTTCTAATTATTATTGCAAATTATAACTTGAAGATCTGAACTTGTAATTGTCAAATACAGAACTTAAAATTGATAGCTTCTAATTATTATTGCAAATTATAACTTGAATATCTGAACTTGTAATTGTCAAATAAAGAACTTAAAATTGATAGCTTCTAATTATTATTTCAAATTATAACTTGAAGATATGAACTTGTAATTGTCAAATACAGAACTTAAAATTGATAGCTACTAATTATTATTGCAAATAATAACTTGAAGATCTGTATATGTAATTGTCAAATACAGAACTTAAAATTGATAGCTTCTAATTATTATTGCAACTAATAACTTGAAGATCTGAACTTGTAATTGTCAAATACAGAACTTAAAATTGATAGCTTCTAATTATTATTGCAAATTATAATTTGAAGATCTGAACTTGTAATAGACAAATACGCAACTTAGCATTGTTAAATACAAATTGTGATTGCAAATTATAACTTGAACATCTGAACCTGTAATAGGTAAATACAGAACTTCGAATTGTTAAATTCAAACTAAGATTGCAAATAATAATTCGATGATCTGAACATGTAATAGTCAAATACCGAACTTCTAATTGTTAAATACAAATTATTAGTGCAAATTATAACTTGAAGATCTGAACTAGTAATTGTCAAATACAGAACTTAAAATTGATAGCTTCTAATTATTATTGCAAATTATAACTTGAAGATCTGAACTTGTAATTGTCAAATACAGAACTTAAAATTGATAGCTTCTAATTATTATTTCAAATTATAACGTGAAGATCTGAACTTGTAATTGTCAAATACAGAACTTAAAATTGATAGCGTCTAATTATTATTGCAAATTATAACTTGAAGATCTGAACTTGTAATTGTCAAATACAGAACTTCTAATTGTTAAATACAAATTATTAGTGCAAATTATAACTTGAATATCTGAACTTGTAATTGTCAAATACAGAACTTAAAATTGATAGCTTCTAATTATTATTGTAAATTATAACTTGAAGATCTGAACTTGTAATAGTGAATTACAGAACTTAGATTTGTTAAATTCAAATTATTATTTCAAATTATAACTTGAAGATCTGAACTAGTAATTGTCAAATACAGAACTTAAAATTGATAGCTTCTAATTATTATTGCAAATTATAACTTGAAGATCTGAACTTGTAATTGTCAAATACAGAACTTAAAATTGATAGCTTCTAATTATTATTGTAAATTATAACTTGAAGATCTGAACTTGTAATTGTCAAATACAGAACTTATAATTGATAGCTTCTAATTATTATTGCAAATAATAACTTGAAGATCTGAACTTGTAATTGTCAAATGCAGAACTTAAAATTGATAGCTTCTAATTATTATTGCAAATAATAATTTGAAGATCTGTACTTGTAATTGTCAAATACAGAACTTAAAATTGATAGCTTATAATAATAATTCAAATTATAACTTGAAGATCTGAACTTGTAATAATCAAATACAGAACTTCGAATTGTTAAATACAAATTATTAGTGCAAATTATAACTTGAAGATCTGAACTTGTAATAGGTAAATACAGAACTTCGAATTGTTAAATTCAACCTAAGATTGCAAATAATAATTTGAAGATCTGAACTTGTAATAGTCAAATACAGAACTTAAAATTGATAGCTTCTAATTATTATTGCAAATTATAACTTGAAGATCTGAACTTGTAATTGTCAAATACAGAACCTAAAATTGATAGCTTCTAATTATTATTGTAAATTATAACTTGAAGATCTGAACTAGTAATTGTCAAATACAGAACTTAAAATTGATAGCTTCTAATTATTATTGCAAATTATAACTTGAAGATCTGAACTTGTAATTGTCAATTACAGAACTTAAAATTGATAGCTCCTAATTATTATTTCAAATTATAACTTGAAGATCTGAACTAGTAATTGTCAAATACAGAACTTAAAATTGATAGCTTATAATTATAATTCAAATTATAACTTGAAGATCTGAACTTGTAATAGTGAATTACAGAACTTAGATTTGTTAAATTCAAATTATTATTTCAAATTATAACTTGAAGATCTGTACTAGTAATTGTCAAATACAGACCTTAAAATTGATAACTTTTAATTATTATTGCAAATTATAACTTGAAGATCTGAACTTGTAATTGTCAAATACAGAACTTAAAATTGATAGCTTCTAATTATTATTGTAAATTATAACTTGAAGATCTGAACTTGTAATTGTAAATACAGAACTTAAAATTGATAGCTTCTAATTATTATTGCAACTAATAACTTGAAGATCTGAACTTGTAATTGTCAAATACAGAACTTAAAATTGATAGCTTCTAATTATTATTGCAAATTATAACTTGAAGATCTGAACTTGTAATTGTCAAATACAGAACTTAAAATTGATAGCTTCTAATTATTATTGTAAATTATAACTTGAAGATCTGTACTTGTAATTGTCAAATACAGAACTTAAAATTGATAGCTTCTAATTATTATTGCAAATAATAACTTGAAGATCTGAACTTGTAATTGTCAAATGCAGAACTAAAATTGATTGCTTCTAATTATTATTGCAAATAATAATTTGAAGATCTGTACTTGTAATTGTCAAATACAGTACTTAAAATTGATAGCTTATAATAATAATTCAAATTATAACTTGAAGATCTGAACTTGTAATAGTCAAATACAGAACTTCGAATTGTTAAATACAAATTATTAGTGCAAATTATAACTTGAAGATCTGAACTTGTAATAGGTAAATACAGAACTTCGAATTGTTAAATTCAACCTAAGATTGCAAATAATAATTTGAAGATCTGAACTTGTAATAGTCAAATACAGAACTTAAAATTGATAGCTTCTAATTATTATTGCAAATTATAACTTGAAGATCTGAACTTGTAATTGTCAAATACAGAACTTAAAATTGATAGCTTCTAATTATTATTGCAAATTATAACTTGAATATCTGAACTTGTAATTGTCAAATACAGAACTTAAAATTGATAGCTTCTAATTATTATTTCAAATTATAACTTGAAGATATGAACTTGTAATTGTCAAATACAGAACTTAAAATTGATAGCTACTAATTATTATTGCAAATAATAACTTGAAGATCTGTATATGTAATTGTCAAATACAGAACTTAAAGTTGATAGCTTATAATTATAGTTCAAATTATAACTTGAAGATCTGAACTTGTAATAGTCAAATACAGAACTTCGAGTTGTTAAATACAAATTATTAGTGCAAATTATAACTTGAAGATCTGAACTTGCAAATAGGTAAATACAGAACTTCGAATTGTTAAATTCAAACTAAGATTGCAAATAATAATTTGAAGATCTGAACTTGTAATAGTCAAATACAGAACTTAAAATTGATAGCTTCTAATTATTATTGTAAATTATAACTTGAAGATCTGAACTTGTAATAGTGAATTACAGAACTTAGATTTGTTAAATTCAAATTATTATTTCAAATTATAACTTGAAGATCTGAACTAGTAATTGTCAAATACAGACCTTAAAATTGATAGCTTCTAATTATTATTGCAAATTATAACTTGAAGATCTGAACTTGTAATTGTCAATTACAGAACTTAAAATTGATAGCTTCTAATTATTATTTCAAATTATAACTTGAAGATCTGAACTAGTAATTGTCAAATACAGAACTTAAAATTGATAGCTTATAATTATAATTCAAATTATAACTTGAAGATCTGAACTTGTAATAGTGAATTACAGAACTTAGATTTGTTAAATTCAAATTATTATTTCAAATTATAACTTGAAGATCTGTACTAGTAATTGTCAAATACAGACCTTAAAATTGATAACTTCTAATTATTATTGAAAATTATAACTTGAAGATCTGAACTTGTAATTGTCAAATACAGAACTTAAAATTGATAGCTTCTAATTATTATTGTAAATTATAACTTGAAGATCTGAACTTGTAATTGTAAATACAGAACTTAAAATTGATAGCTTCTAATTATTATTGCAACTAATAACTTGAAGATCTGAACTTGTAATTGTCAAATACAGAACTTAAAATTGATAGCTTCTAATTATTATTGCAAATTATAATTTGAAGATCTGAACTTGTAATAGACAAATACGCAACTTAGCATTGTTAAATACAAATTGTGATTGCAAATTATAACTTGAACATCTGAACCTGTAATAGGTAAATACAGAACTTCGAATTGTTAAATTCAAACTAAGATTGCAAATAATAATTCGATGATCTGAACTTGTAATAGTCAAATACCGAACTTCTAATTGTTAAATACAAATTATTAGTGCAAATTATAACTTGAAGATCTGAACTTGTAATTGTCAAATACAGAACTTAAAATTGATAGCTTCTAATTATTATTGCAAATTATAACGTGAAGATCTGAACTTGTAATTGTCAAATACAGAACTTAAAATTGATAGCTTCTAATTATTATTGCAAATTATAACTTGAAGATCTGAACTTGTAATTGTCAAATACAGAACTTCTAATTGTTAAATACAAATTATTAGTGCAAATTATAACTTGAATATCTGAACTTGTAATTGTCAAATACAGAACTTAAAATTGATAGCTTATAATTATAATTCAAATTATAACTTGAAGATCTGTACTTGTAATAGTGAATTACAGAACTTAGATTTGTTAAATTCAAATTATTATTTCAAATTATAACTTGAAGATCTGAACTAGTAATTGTCAAATACAGACCTTAAAATTGATCACTTCTAATTATTATTGCAAATTATAACTTGAAGATCTGAACTTGTAATTGTCAAATACAGAACTTAAAATTGATAGCTTCTAATTATTATTGTAAATTATAACTTGAAGATCTGAACTTGTAATTGTCAAATACAGAACTTAAAATTGATAGCTTCTAATTATTATTGCAACTAATAACTTGAAGATCTGAACTTGTAATTGTCAAATACAGAACTTAAAATTGATAGCTTCAAATTATTATTAAAAATTATAATTTGAAGATCTGAACTTGTAATAGACAAATACGCAACTTAGCATTGTTAATTACAAATTGTGATTGCAAATTATAACTTGAACATCTGAACCTGTAATAGGTAAATACAGAACTTCGAATTGTTAAATTCAAACTAAGATTGCAAATAATAATTCGAAGATCTGAACTTGTAATAGTCAAATACAGAACTTCTAATTGTTAAATACAAATTATTAGTGCAAATTATAACTTGAAGATCTGAACTAGTAATTGTCAAATACAGAACTTAAAATTGATAGCTTCTAATTATTATTGCAAATTATAACTTGAAGATCTGAACTTGTAATTGTCAAATACAGAACTTAAAATTGATAGCTTCTAATTATTATTTCAAATTATAACGTGAAGATCTGAACTTGTAATTGTCAAATACAGAACTTAAAATTGATAGCTTCAAATTATAATTTCAAATTATAACTTGAAGATCTGAACTTGTAATTGCCAAATACAGAACTTAAAATTGATAGCTTCTAATTATTATTGCAAATTATAACTTGAAGATCTGAACTTGAAATTGTCAAATACAGAACTTCTAATTGTTAAATACAAATTATTAGTGCAAATTATAACTTGAAGATCTGAACTTGTAATAGGTAAATACAGAACTTTGAATTGTTAAATTCAAACTAAGATTGCAAATAATAATTTGAAGATCTGAACTTGTAATAGTCAAATACAGAACTTAAAATTGATAGCTTCTAATTATTATTGTAAATTATAACTTGAAGATCTGAACTTGTGATAGTGAATTACAGAACTTAGATATGTTAAATTCAAATTATTATTTCAAATTATAACTTGAAGATCTGAACTAGTAATTGTCAAATACAGAACTTAAAATTGATAGCTTCTAATTATTATTGCAAATTATAACTTGAAGATCTGAACTTGTAATTGTCAAATACAGAACTTAAAATTGATAGCATCTAATTATTATTTCAAATTATAACTAGAAGTTCTGAACTTGTAATTGTCAAATACAGAACTTAAAATTGATAGCTTCTAATTAATATTGCAAATAATAACTTGAAGATCTGTACTTGTAATTGTCAAATACAGTACTTAAAATTGATAGCTTATAATTATAGTTCAAATTATAACTTGAAGATCTGAACTTGTAATAGTCAAATACAGAACTTCGAATTGTTAAATACAAATTATTAGTGCAAATTATAACTTGAAGATCTGCACTTGTAATAGGTAAATACAGAACTTCTAATTGTTAAATTCAAACTAAGATTGCAAATAATAATTTGAAGATCTGAACTTGTAATAGTCAAATACAGAACTTCTAATTGTTAAATACAAATTATTAGTGCAAATTATAACTTGAAGATCTGAACTAGTAATTGTCAAATACAGAACTTAAATATGATAGCTTCTAATTATTATTGTAAATTATAACTTGAAGATCTGAACTTGTAATTGTCAAATACAGAACTTGAAATTGATAGCTTCCAATTATTATTGCAAATAATAACTTGAAGATCTGAACTTGAAATTGTCAAATACAGAACTTAAAATTGATAGCTTCTAATTATTATTGCAAATTATAACTTGAAGTTCTGAACTCGTAATTGTCAAATACAGAACTTACAATTGATAGCTTCTAATTATTATTGCAAATTATAATTTGAAGATGTGAACTTGTAATAGACAAATACGCAACTTAGCATTGTTAAATACAAATTATGATTGCAAATTAAAACTTGAAGATCTGAACTAGTAATTGTCAAATACAGTACTTAAAATTGATAGCTTATAATTATAATTCAAATTATAACTTGAAGATCTGTACTTGTAATAGTGAATTACAGAACTTAGATTTGTTAAATTCAAATTATTATTTCAAATTATAACTTGAAGATCTGAACTAGTAATTGTCAAATACAGACCTTAAAATTGATAACTTCTAATTATTATTGCAAATTATAACTTGAAGATCTGAACTTGTAATTGTCAAATACAGAACTTAAAATTGATAGCTTCTAATTATTATTGTAAATTATAACTTGAAGATCTGAACTTGTAATTGTCAAATACAGAACTTAAAATTGATAGCTTCTAATTATTATTGCAAATTATAACTTGAAGTTCTGAACTTGTAATTGTCAAACACAGAACTTACAATTGATAGCTTCTAATTATTATTGCAAATTATAATTTGAAGATGTGAACTTGTAATAGACAAATACGCAACTAAGCATTGTTAAATACAAATTATGATTGCAAAGTAAAACTTGAAGATCTGAACTAGTAATTGTCAAATACAGAACTTAAAATTGATAGCTTATAATTATAATTCAAATTATAACTTGAAGATCTGTACTTGTAATAGTGAATTACAGAACTTAGATTTGTTAAATTCAAATTATTATTTCAAATTATAACTTGAAGATCTGAACTAGTAATTGTCAAATACAGACCTTAAAATTGATCACTTCTAATTATTATTGCAAATTATAACTTGAAGATCTGAACTTGTAATTGTCAAATACAGAACTTAAAATTGATAGCTTCTAATTATTATTGTAAATTATAACTTGAAGATCTGAACTTGTAATTGTCAAATACAGAACTTAAAATTGATAGCTTCTAATTATTATTGCAACTAATAACTTGAAGATCTGAACTTGTAATTGTCAAATACAGAACTTAAAATTGATAGCTTCAAATTATTATTAAAAATTATAATTTGAAGATCTGAACTTGTAATAGACAAATACGCAACTTAGCATTGTTAATTACAAATTGTGATTGCAAATTATAACTTGAACATCTGAACCTGTAATAGGTAAATACAGAACTTCGAATTGTTAAATTCAAACTAAGATTGCAAATAATAATTCGAAGATCTGAACTTGTAATAGTCAAATACAGAACTTCTAATTGTTAAATACAAATTATTAGTGCAAATTATAACTTGAAGATCTGAACTAGTAATTGTCAAATACAGAACTTAAAATTGATAGCTTCTAATTATTATTGCAAACTATAACTTGAAGATCTGAACTTGTAATTGTCAAATACAGAACTTAAAATTGATAGCTTCTAATTATTATTTCAAATTATAACGTGAAGATCTGAACTTGTAATTGTCAAATACAGAACTTAAAATTGATAGCGTCTAATTATTATTGCAAATTATAACTTGAAGATCTGAACTTGTAATTGTCAAATACAGAACTTCTAATTGTTAAATACAAATTATTAGTGCAAATTATAACTTGAATATCTGAACTTGTAATTGTCAAATACAGAACTTAAAATTGATAGCTTCTAATTATTATTGTAAATTATAACTTGAAGATCTGAACTTGTAATAGTGAATTACAGATCTTAGATTTGTTAAATTCAAATTATTATTTCAAATTATAACTTGAAGATCTGAACTAGTAATTGTCAAATACAGAACTTAAAATTGATAGCTTCTAATTATTATTGCAAATTATAACTTGAAGATCTGAACTTGTAATTGTCAAATACAGAACTTAAAATTGATAGCTTCTAATTATTATTGTAAATTATAACTTGAAGATCTGAACTTGTAATAGTGAATTACAGAACTTAGATTTGTTAAATTCAAATTATTATTTCAAATTATAACTTGAAGATCTGAACTAGTAATTGTCAAATACAGACCTTAAAATTGATAGCTTCTAATTATTATTGCAAATTATAACTTGAAGATCTGAACTTGTAATTGTCAATTACAGAACTTAAAATTGATAGCTTCTAATTATTATTTCAAATTATAACTTGAAGATCTGAACTAGTAATTGTCAAATACAGAACTTAAAATTGATAGCTTATAATTATAATTCAAATTATAACTTGAAGATCTGAACTTGTAATAGTGAATTACAGAACTTAGATTTGTTAAATTCAAATTATTATTTCAAATTATAACTTGAAGATCTGTACTAGTAATTGTCAAATACAGACCTTAAAATTGATAACTTCTAATTATTATTGAAAATTATAACTTGAAGATCTGAACTTGTAATTGTCAAATACAGAACTTAAAATTGATAGCTTCTAATTATTATTGTAAATTATAACTTGAAGATCTGAACTTGTAATTGTAAATACAGAACTTAAAATTGATAGCTTCTAATTATTATTGCAACTAATAACTTGAAGATCTGAACTTGTAATTGTCAAATACAGAACTTAAAATTGATAGCTTCTAATTATTATTGCAAATTATAATTTGAAGATCTGAACTTGTAATAGACAAATACGCAACTTAGCATTGTTAAATACAAATTGTGATTGCAAATTATAACTTGAACATCTGAACCTGTAATAGGTAAATACAGAACTTCGAATTGTTAAATTCAAACTAAGATTGCAAATAATAATTCGATGATCTGAACTTGTAATAGTCAAATACCGAACTTCTAATTGTTAAATACAAATTATTAGTGCAAATTATAACTTGAAGATCTGAACTTGTAATTGTCAAATACAGAACTTAAAATTGATAGCTTCTAATTATTATTGCAAATTATAACGTGAAGATCTGAACTTGTAATTGTCAAATACAGAACTTAAAATTGATAGCTTCTAATTATTATTGCAAATTATAACTTGAAGATCTGAACTTGTAATTGTCAAATACAGAACTTCTAATTGTTAAATACAAATTATTAGTGCAAATTATAACTTGAATATCTGAACTTGTAATTGTCAAATACAGAACTTAAAATTGATAGCTTATAATTATAATTCAAATTATAACTTGAAGATCTGTACTTGTAATAGTGAATTACAGAACTTAGATTTGTTAAATTCAAATTATTATTTCAAATTATAACTTGAAGATCTGAACTAGTAATTGTCAAATACAGACCTTAAAATTGATCACTTCTAATTATTATTGCAAATTATAACTTGAAGATCTGAACTTGTAATTGTCAAATACAGAACTTAAAATTGATAGCTTCTAATTATTATTGTAAATTATAACTTGAAGATCTGAACTTGTAATTGTCAAATACAGAACTTAAAATTGATAGCTTCTAATTATTATTGCAACTAATAACTTGAAGATCTGAACTTGTAATTGTCAAATACAGAACTTAAAATTGATAGCTTCAAATTATTATTAAAAATTATAATTTGAAGATCTGAACTTGTAATAGACAAATACGCAACTTAGCATTGTTAATTACAAATTGTGATTGCAAATTATAACTTGAACATCTGAACCTGTAATAGGTAAATACAGAACTTCGAATTGTTAAATTCAAACTAAGATTGCAAATAATAATTCGAAGATCTGAACTTGTAATAGTCAAATACAGAACTTCTAATTGTTAAATACAAATTATTAGTGCAAATTATAACTTGAAGATCTGAACTAGTAATTGTCAAATACAGAACTTAAAATTGATAGCTTCTAATTATTATTGCAAATTATAACTTGAAGATCTGAACTTGTAATTGTCAAATACAGAACTTAAAATTGATAGCTTCTAATTATTATTTCAAATTATAACGTGAAGATCTGAACTTGTAATTGTCAAATACAGAACTTAAAATTGATAGCTTCAAATTATAATTTCAAATTATAACTTGAAGATCTGAACTTGTAATTGCCAAATACAGAACTTAAAATTGATAGCTTCTAATTATTATTGCAAATTATAACTTGAAGATCTGAACTTGAAATTGTCAAATACAGAACTTCTAATTGTTAAATACAAATTATTAGTGCAAATTATAACTTGAAGATCTGAACTTGTAATAGGTAAATACAGAACTTTGAATTGTTAAATTCAAACTAAGATTGCAAATAATAATTTGAAGATCTGAACTTGTAATAGTCAAATACAGAACTTAAAATTGATAGCTTCTAATTATTATTGTAAATTATAACTTGAAGATCTGAACTTGTGATAGTGAATTACAGAACTTAGATATGTTAAATTCAAATTATTATTTCAAATTATAACTTGAAGATCTGAACTAGTAATTGTCAAATACAGAACTTAAAATTGATAGCTTCTAATTATTATTGCAAATTATAACTTGAAGATCTGAACTTGTAATTGTCAAATACAGAACTTAAAATTGATAGCATCTAATTATTATTTCAAATTATAACTAGAAGTTCTGAACTTGTAATTGTCAAATACAGAACTTAAAATTGATAGCTTCTAATTAATATTGCAAATAATAACTTGAAGATCTGTACTTGTAATTGTCAAATACAGTACTTAAAATTGATAGCTTATAATTATAGTTCAAATTATAACTTGAAGATCTGAACTTGTAATAGTCAAATACAGAACTTCGAATTGTTAAATACAAATTATTAGTGCAAATTATAACTTGAAGATCTGCACTTGTAATAGGTAAATACAGAACTTCTAATTGTTAAATTCAAACTAAGATTGCAAATAATAATTTGAAGATCTGAACTTGTAATAGTCAAATACAGAACTTCTAATTGTTAAATACAAATTATTAGTGCAAATTATAACTTGAAGATCTGAACTAGTAATTGTCAAATACAGAACTTAAATATGATAGCTTCTAATTATTATTGTAAATTATAACTTGAAGATCTGAACTTGTAATTGTCAAATACAGAACTTGAAATTGATAGCTTCCAATTATTATTGCAAATAATAACTTGAAGATCTGAACTTGAAATTGTCAAATACAGAACTTAAAATTGATAGCTTCTAATTATTATTGCAAATTATAACTTGAAGTTCTGAACTCGTAATTGTCAAATACAGAACTTACAATTGATAGCTTCTAATTATTATTGCAAATTATAATTTGAAGATGTGAACTTGTAATAGACAAATACGCAACTTAGCATTGTTAAATACAAATTATGATTGCAAATTAAAACTTGAAGATCTGAACTAGTAATTGTCAAATACAGTACTTAAAATTGATAGCTTATAATTATAATTCAAATTATAACTTGAAGATCTGTACTTGTAATAGTGAATTACAGAACTTAGATTTGTTAAATTCAAATTATTATTTCAAATTATAACTTGAAGATCTGAACTAGTAATTGTCAAATACAGACCTTAAAATTGATAACTTCTAATTATTATTGCAAATTATAACTTGAAGATCTGAACTTGTAATTGTCAAATACAGAACTTAAAATTGATAGCTTCTAATTATTATTGTAAATTATAACTTGAAGATCTGAACTTGTAATTGTCAAATACAGAACTTAAAATTGATAGCTTCTAATTATTATTGCAAATTATAACTTGAAGTTCTGAACTTGTAATTGTCAAACACAGAACTTACAATTGATAGCTTCTAATTATTATTGCAAATTATAATTTGAAGATGTGAACTTGTAATAGACAAATACGCAACTAAGCATTGTTAAATACAAATTATGATTGCAAATTAAAACTTGAAGATCTGAACTAGTAATTGTCAAATACAGAACTTAAAATTGATAGCTTATAATTATAATTCAAATTATAACTTGAAGATCTGTACTTGTAATAGTGAATTACAGAACTTAGATTTGTTAAATTCAAATTATTATTTCAAATTATAACTTGAAGATCTGAACTAGTAATTGTCAAATACAGACCTTAAAATTGATCACTTCTAATTATTATTGCAAATTATAACTTGAAGATCTGAACTTGTAATTGTCAAATACAGAACTTAAAATTGATAGCTTCTAATTATTATTGTAAATTATAACTTGAAGATCTGAACTTGTAATTGTCAAATACAGAACTTAAAATTGATAGCTTCTAAT
Organism: Cantharis lateralis; assembly: GCA_963170105.1. Lineage (NCBI taxonomy): Eukaryota > Metazoa > Arthropoda > Insecta > Coleoptera > Cantharidae > Cantharis > Cantharis lateralis. The sequence goes on from OY720627.1 coordinate 27,427,870, forward strand.
TATTATTGCAACTAATAACTTGAAGATCTGAACTTGTAATTGTCAAATACAGAACTTAAAATTGATAGCTTCAAATTATTATTAAAAATTATAATTTGAAGATCTGAACTTGTAATAGACAAATACGCAACTTAGCATTGTTAATTACAAATTGTGATTGCAAATTATAACTTGAACATCTGAACCTGTAATAGGTAAATACAGAACTTCGAATTGTTAAATTCAAACTAAGATTGCAAATAATAATTCGAAGATCTGAACTTGTAATAGTCAAATACAGAACTTCTAATTGTTAAATACAAATTATTAGTGCAAATTATAACTTGAAGATCTGAACTAGTAATTGTCAAATACAGAACTTAAAATTGATAGCTTCTAATTATTATTGCAAACTATAACTTGAAGATCTGAACTTGTAATTGTCAAATACAGAACTTAAAATTGATAGCTTCTAATTATTATTTCAAATTATAACGTGAAGATCTGAACTTGTAATTGTCAAATACAGAACTTAAAATTGATAGCGTCTAATTATTATTGCAAATTATAACTTGAAGATCTGAACTTGTAATTGTCAAATACAGAACTTCTAATTGTTAAATACAAATTATTAGTGCAAATTATAACTTGAATATCTGAACTTGTAATTGTCAAATACAGAACTTAAAATTGATAGCTTCTAATTATTATTGTAAATTATAACTTGAAGATCTGAACTTGTAATAGTGAATTACAGATCTTAGATTTGTTAAATTCAAATTATTATTTCAAATTATAACTTGAAGATCTGAACTAGTAATTGTCAAATACAGAACTTAAAATTGATAGCTTCTAATTATTATTGCAAATTATAACTTGAAGATCTGAACTTGTAATTGTCAAATACAGAACTTAAAATTGATAGCTTCTAATTATTATTGTAAATTATAACTTGAAGATCTGTACTTGTAATTGTCAAATACAGAACTTAAAATTGATAGCTTCTAATTATTATTGCAAATAATAACTTGAAGATCTGAACTTGTAATTGTCAAATGCAGAACTTAAAATTGATAGCTTCTAATTATTATTGCAAATAATAATTTGAAGATCTGTACTTGTAATTGTCAAATACAGAACTTAAAATTGATAGCTTCTAATTATTATTGCAAATTATAACTTGAAGATCTGAACTTGTAATTGTCAAATACAGAACTTAAAATTGATAGCTTCTAATTATTATTGCAAATTATAACTTGAAGATCTGAACTTGTAATTGTCAAGTACAGAACTTAAAATTGATAGCTTCTAATTATTATTTCAAATTATAACTTGAAGATCTGAACTTGTAATTGTAAAATACAGAACTTAAAATTGATAGCTTCTAATTATTATTGCAAATTATAACTTGAAGATCTGAACTTGTAATTGTCAAATACAGAACTTCTAATTGTTAAATACAAATTATTAGTGCAAATTATAACTTGAAGATCTGAACTTGTAATTGTCATATACAGAACTTCTAATTGTTAAATACAAATTATTAGTGCAAATTATAACTTGAAGATCTGAACTTGTAATAGGTAAATACAGAACTTCGAATTGTTAAATTCAACCTAAGATTGCAAATAATAATTTGAAGATCTGAACTTGTAATAGTCAAATACAGAACTTAAAATTGATAGCTTCTAATTATTATTGCAAATTATAACTTGAAGATCTGAACTTGTAATTGTCAAATACAGAACCTAAAATTGATAGCTTCTAATTATTATTGTAAATTATAACTTGAAGATCTGAACTAGTAATTGTCAAATACAGAACTTATAATTGATAGCTTATAATAATAATTCAAATTATAACTTGAAGATCTGAACTTGTAATAGTCAAATACAGAACTTCGAATTGTTAAATACAAATTATTAGTGCAAATTATAACTTGAAGATCTGAACTTGTAATAGGTAAATACAGAACTTCGAATTGTTAAATTCAACCTAAGATTGCAAATAATAATTTGAAGATCTGAACTTGTAATAGTCAAATACAGAACTTAAAATTGAGAGATTCTAATTATTATTGCAAATTATAACTTGAAGATCTGAACTTGTAATTGTCAAATACAGAACCTAAAATTGATAGCTTCTAATTATTATTGTAAATTATAACTTGAAGATCTGAACTAGTAATTGTCAAATACAGAACTTAAAATTTATAGCTTCCAATTATTATTGCAAATTATAACTTGAACATCTGAACTTGTAATTGTCAAATACAGAACTTAAAATTGATAGCTTCTAATTATTATTTCAAATTATAACTTGAAGATCTGAACTTGTAATTGTCAAATACAGAACTCAAAATTGATTGCTTCTAATTATTATTGCAAATTATAACTTGAAGATCTGAACTTGTAATTGTCAAATACAGAACTTAAAATTGATAGCTTCTAATTATTATTTCAAATTATAACTTGAAGATCTGAACTTGTAATTGCCTAATACAGAACTTAAAATTGATAGCTTCTAATTATTATTGCAAATTATAACTTGAAGATCTGAACTTGTAATTGTCAAATACAGAACTTCTAATTGTTAAATACAAATTATTAGTGCAAATTATAACTTGAAGATCTGAACTTGTAATTGTCAAATACAGAACTTCTAATTGCTAAATACAAATTATTAGTGCAAATTATAACTTGAAGATCTGAACTTGTAATTGTCAAATACAGATCTTCTAATTATTAAATACAAATTTTTAGTGCAAATTATAACTTGAAGATCTGAACTAGTAATTGTCAAATACAGAACTTAAAATTGATAGCTTCTAATTATTATTGCAAATTATAACTTGAAGATCAGAACTTGTAATTGTCAAATACAGAACTTAAAATTGATAGCTTCTAATTATTATTTCAAATTATAACTTGAAGATCTGAACTTGTAATTGCCAAATACAGAACTTAAAATTGATAGCTTCTAATTATTATTGCAAATTATAACTTGAAGATCTGAACTTGAAATTGTCAAATACAGAACTTCTAATTGTTAAATACAAATTATTAGTGCTAATTATAACTTGAAGATCTGAACTTGTAATACGTAAATACAGAACTTTGAATTGTTAAATTCAAACTAAGATTGCAAATAGTAATTTGAAGATCTGAACTTGTAATAGTCAACTACAGAACTTCTAATTGTTAAATACAAATTATTAGTGCAAATTATAACTTGAAGATCTGAACTAGTAATTGTCAAATACAGAACTTAAATATGATAGCTTCTAATTATTATTGTAAATTATAACTTGAAGATCTGAACTTGTAATTGTCAAATACAGAACTTAAAATTGATAGCTTCCAATTATTATTGCAAATTATAACTTGAAGATCTGAACTTGTAATTGTCAAATACAGAACTTAAAATTGATAGCTTCTAATTATTATTGCAAATTATAACTTGAAGTTCTGAACTTGTAATTGTCAAATACAGAACTTACAATTGATAGCTTCTAATTATTATTGCAAATTATAATTTGAAGATGTGAACTTGTAATAGACAAATACGCAACTTAGCATTGTTAAATACAAATTATGATTGCAAATTAAAACTTGAAGATCTGAACTAGTAATTGTCAAATACAGAACTTAAAATTGATAGCTTATAATTATAATTCAAATTATAACTTGAAGATCTGTACTTGTAATAGTGAATTACAGAACTTAGATTTGTTAAATTCAATTTATTATTTCAAATTATAACTTGAAGATCTGAACTAGTAATTGTCAAATACAGACCTTAAAATTGATAACTTCTAATTATTATTGCAAATTATAACTTGAAGATCTGAACTTGTAATTGTCAAATACAGAACTTAAAATTGATAGCTTCTAATTATTATTGTAAATTAAACTTGAAGATCTGAACTTGTAATTGTCAAATACAGAACTTAAAATTGATAGCTTCTAATTATTATTGCAAATTATAACTTGAAGTTCTGAACTTGTAATTGTCAAATACAGAACTTACAATTGATAGCTTCTAATTATTATTGCAAATTATAATTTGAAGATGTGAACTTGTAATAGACAAATACGCAACTTAGCATTGTTAAATACAAATTATGATTGCAAATTAAAACTTGAACATCTGAACTAGTAATTGTCAAATACAGACCTTAAAATTGATAACTTCTAATTATTATTGAAAATTATAACTTGAAGATCTGAACTTGTAATTGTCAAATACAGAACTTAAAATTGATAGCTTCTAATTATTATTGTAAATTATAACTTGAAGATCTGAACTTGTAATTGTAAATACAGAACTTAAAATTGATAGCTTCTAATTATTATTGCAACTAATAACTTGAAGATCTGAACTTGTAATTGTCAAATACAGAACTTAAAATTGATAGCTTCTAATTATTATTGCAAATTATAACTTGAATATCTGAACTTGTAATTGTCAAATACAGAACTTAAAATTGATAGCTTCTAATTATTATTTCAAATTATAACTTGAAGATATGAACTTGTAATTGTCAAATACAGAACTTAAAATTGATAGCTACTAATTATTATTGCAAATAATAACTTGAAGATCTGTATATGTAATTGTCAAATACAGAACTTAAAGTTGATAGCTTATAATTATAGTTCAAATTATAACTTGAAGATCTGAACTTGTAATAGTCAAATACAGAACTTCGAGTTGTTAAATACAAATTATTAGTGCAAATTATAACTTGAAGATCTGAACTTGCAAATAGGTAAATACAGAACTTCGAATTGTTAAATTCAAACTAAGATTGCAAATAATAATTTGAAGATCTGAACTTGTAATAGTCAAATACAGAACTTAAAATTGATAGCTTCTAATTATTATTGTAAATTATAACTTGAAGATCTGAACTTGTAATAGTGAATTACAGAACTTAGATTTGTTAAATTCAAATTATTATTTCAAATTATAACTTGAAGATCTGAACTAGTAATTGTCAAATACAGACCTTAAAATTGATAGCTTCTAATTATTATTGCAAATTATAACTTGAAGATCTGAACTTGTAATTGTCAATTACAGAACTTAAAATTGATAGCTTCTAATTATTATTTCAAATTATAACTTGAAGATCTGAACTAGTAATTGTCAAATACAGAACTTAAAATTGATAGCTTATAATTATAATTCAAATTATAACTTGAAGATCTGAACTTGTAATAGTGAATTACAGAACTTAGATTTGTTAAATTCAAATTATTATTTCAAATTATAACTTGAAGATCTGTACTAGTAATTGTCAAATACAGACCTTAAAATTGATAACTTCTAATTATTATTGAAAATTATAACTTGAAGATCTGAACTTGTAATTGTCAAATACAGAACTTAAAATTGATAGCTTCTAATTATTATTGTAAATTATAACTTGAAGATCTGAACTTGTAATTGTAAATACAGAACTTAAAATTGATAGCTTCTAATTATTATTGCAACTAATAACTTGAAGATCTGAACTTGTAATTGTCAAATACAGAACTTAAAATTGATAGCTTCTAATTATTATTGCAAATTATAATTTGAAGATCTGAACTTGTAATAGACAAATACGCAACTTAGCATTGTTAAATACAAATTGTGATTGCAAATTATAACTTGAACATCTGAACCTGTAATAGGTAAATACAGAACTTCGAATTGTTAAATTCAAACTAAGATTGCAAATAATAATTCGATGATCTGAACTTGTAATAGTCAAATACCGAACTTCTAATTGTTAAATACAAATTATTAGTGCAAATTATAACTTGAAGATCTGAACTTGTAATTGTCAAATACAGAACTTAAAATTGATAGCTTCTAATTATTATTGCAAATTATAACGTGAAGATCTGAACTTGTAATTGTCAAATACAGAACTTAAAATTGATAGCTTCTAATTATTATTGCAAATTATAACTTGAAGATCTGAACTTGTAATTGTCAAATACAGAACTTCTAATTGTTAAATACAAATTATTAGTGCAAATTATAACTTGAATATCTGAACTTGTAATTGTCAAATACAGAACTTAAAATTGATAGCTTATAATTATAATTCAAATTATAACTTGAAGATCTGTACTTGTAATAGTGAATTACAGAACTTAGATTTGTTAAATTCAAATTATTATTTCAAATTATAACTTGAAGATCTGAACTAGTAATTGTCAAATACAGACCTTAAAATTGATCACTTCTAATTATTATTGCAAATTATAACTTGAAGATCTGAACTTGTAATTGTCAAATACAGAACTTAAAATTGATAGCTTCTAATTATTATTGTAAATTATAACTTGAAGATCTGAACTTGTAATTGTCAAATACAGAACTTAAAATTGATAGCTTCTAATTATTATTGCAACTAATAACTTGAAGATCTGAACTTGTAATTGTCAAATACAGAACTTAAAATTGATAGCTTCAAATTATTATTAAAAATTATAATTTGAAGATCTGAACTTGTAATAGACAAATACGCAACTTAGCATTGTTAATTACAAATTGTGATTGCAAATTATAACTTGAACATCTGAACCTGTAATAGGTAAATACAGAACTTCGAATTGTTAAATTCAAACTAAGATTGCAAATAATAATTCGAAGATCTGAACTTGTAATAGTCAAATACAGAACTTCTAATTGTTAAATACAAATTATTAGTGCAAATTATAACTTGAAGATCTGAACTAGTAATTGTCAAATACAGAACTTAAAATTGATAGCTTCTAATTATTATTGCAAATTATAACTTGAAGATCTGAACTTGTAATTGTCAAATACAGAACTTAAAATTGATAGCTTCTAATTATTATTTCAAATTATAACGTGAAGATCTGAACTTGTAATTGTCAAATACAGAACTTAAAATTGATAGCTTCAAATTATAATTTCAAATTATAACTTGAAGATCTGAACTTGTAATTGCCAAATACAGAACTTAAAATTGATAGCTTCTAATTATTATTGCAAATTATAACTTGAAGATCTGAACTTGAAATTGTCAAATACAGAACTTCTAATTGTTAAATACAAATTATTAGTGCAAATTATAACTTGAAGATCTGAACTTGTAATAGGTAAATACAGAACTTTGAATTGTTAAATTCAAACTAAGATTGCAAATAATAATTTGAAGATCTGAACTTGTAATAGTCAAATACAGAACTTAAAATTGATAGCTTCTAATTATTATTGTAAATTATAACTTGAAGATCTGAACTTGTGATAGTGAATTACAGAACTTAGATATGTTAAATTCAAATTATTATTTCAAATTATAACTTGAAGATCTGAACTAGTAATTGTCAAATACAGAACTTAAAATTGATAGCTTCTAATTATTATTGCAAATTATAACTTGAAGATCTGAACTTGTAATTGTCAAATACAGAACTTAAAATTGATAGCATCTAATTATTATTTCAAATTATAACTAGAAGTTCTGAACTTGTAATTGTCAAATACAGAACTTAAAATTGATAGCTTCTAATTAATATTGCAAATAATAACTTGAAGATCTGTACTTGTAATTGTCAAATACAGTACTTAAAATTGATAGCTTATAATTATAGTTCAAATTATAACTTGAAGATCTGAACTTGTAATAGTCAAATACAGAACTTCGAATTGTTAAATACAAATTATTAGTGCAAATTATAACTTGAAGATCTGCACTTGTAATAGGTAAATACAGAACTTCTAATTGTTAAATTCAAACTAAGATTGCAAATAATAATTTGAAGATCTGAACTTGTAATAGTCAAATACAGAACTTCTAATTGTTAAATACAAATTATTAGTGCAAATTATAACTTGAAGATCTGAACTAGTAATTGTCAAATACAGAACTTAAATATGATAGCTTCTAATTATTATTGTAAATTATAACTTGAAGATCTGAACTTGTAATTGTCAAATACAGAACTTGAAATTGATAGCTTCCAATTATTATTGCAAATAATAACTTGAAGATCTGAACTTGAAATTGTCAAATACAGAACTTAAAATTGATAGCTTCTAATTATTATTGCAAATTATAACTTGAAGTTCTGAACTCGTAATTGTCAAATACAGAACTTACAATTGATAGCTTCTAATTATTATTGCAAATTATAATTTGAAGATGTGAACTTGTAATAGACAAATACGCAACTTAGCATTGTTAAATACAAATTATGATTGCAAATTAAAACTTGAAGATCTGAACTAGTAATTGTCAAATACAGAACTTAAAATTGATAGCTTATAATTATAATTCAAATTATAACTTGAAGATCTGTACTTGTAATAGTGAATTACAGAACTTAGATTTGTTAAATTCAAATTATTATTTCAAATTATAACTTGAAGATCTGAACTAGTAATTGTCAAATACAGACCTTAAAATTGATAACTTCTAATTATTATTGCAAATTATAACTTGAAGATCTGAACTTGTAATTGTCAAATACAGAACTTAAAATTGATAGCTTCTAATTATTATTGTAAATTATAACTTGAAGATCTGAACTTGTAATTGTCAAATACAGAACTTAAAATTGATAGCTTCTAATTATTATTGCAAATTATAACTTGAAGTTCTGAACTTGTAATTGTCAAACACAGAACTTACAATTGATAGCTTCTAATTATTATTGCAAATTATAATTTGAAGATGTGAACTTGTAATAGACAAATACGCAACTTAGCATTGTTAAATACAAATTATGATTGCAAATTAAAACTTGAAGATCTGAACTAGTAATTGTCAAATACAGAACTTAAAATTGATAGCTTATAATTATAATTCAAATTATAACTTGAAGATCTGTACTTGTAATAGTGAATTACAGAACTTAGATTTGTTAAATTCAAATTATTATTTCAAATTATAACTTGAAGATCTGAACTAGTAATTGTCAAATACAGACCTTAAAATTGATCACTTCTAATTATTATTGCAAATTATAACTTGAAGATCTGAACTTGTAATTGTCAAATACAGAACTTAAAATTGATAGCTTCTAATTATTATTGTAAATTATAACTTGAAGATCTGAACTTGTAATTGTCAAATACAGAACTTAAAATTGATAGCTTCTAATTATTATTGCAACTAATAACTTGAAGATCTGAACTTGTAATTGTCAAATACAGAACTTAAAATTGATAGCTTCAAATTATTATTAAAAATTATAATTTGAAGATCTGAACTTGTAATAGACAAATACGCAACTTAGCATTGTTAATTACAAATTGTGATTGCAAATTATAACTTGAACATCTGAACCTGTAATAGGTAAATACAGAACTTCGAATTGTTAAATTCAATCTAAGATTGCAAATAATAATTCGAAGATCTGAACTTGTAATAGTCAAATACAGAACTTCTAATTGTTAAATACAAATTATTAGTGCAAATTATAACTTGAAGATCTGAACTAGTAATTGTCAAATACAGAACTTAAAATTGATAGCTTCTAATTATTATTGCAAACTATAACTTGAAGATCTGAACTTGTAATTGTCAAATACAGAACTTAAAATTGATAGCTTCTAATTATTATTTCAAATTATAACGTGAAGATCTGAACTTGTAATTGTCAAATACAGAACTTAAAATTGATAGCGTCTAATTATTATTGCAAATTATAACTTGAAGATCTGAACTTGTAATTGTCAAATACAGAACTTCTAATTGTTAAATACAAATTATTAGTGCAAATTATAACTTGAATATCTGAACTTGTAATTGTCAAATACAGAACTTAAAATTGATAGCTTCTAATTATTATTGTAAATTATAACTTGAAGATCTGAACTTGTAATAGTGAATTACAGATCTTAGATTTGTTAAATTCAAATTATTATTTCAAATTATAACTTGAAGATCTGAACTAGTAATTGTCAAATACAGAACTTAAAATTGATAGCTTCTAATTATTATTGCAAATTATAACTTGAAGATCTGAACTTGTAATTGTCAAATACAGAACTTAAAATTGATAGCTTCTAATTATTATTGTAAATTATAACTTGAAGATCTGTACTTGTAATTGTCAAATACAGAACTTAAAATTGATAGCTTCTAATTATTATTGCAAATAATAACTTGAAGATCTGAACTTGTAATTGTCAAATGCAGAACTTAAAATTGATAGCTTCTAATTATTATTGCAAATAATAATTTGAAGATCTGTACTTGTAATTGTCAAATACAGAACTTAAAATTGATAGCTTCTAATTATTATTGCAAATTATAACTTGAAGATCTGAACTTGTAATTGTCAAATACAGAACTTAAAATTGATAGCTTCTAATTATTATTGCAAATTATAACTTGAAGATCTGAACTTGTAATTGTCAAGTACAGAACTTAAAATTGATAGCTTCTAATTATTATTTCAAATTATAACTTGAAGATCTGAACTTGTAATTGTAAAATACAGAACTTAAAATTGATAGCTTCTAATTATTATTGCAAATTATAACTTGAAGATCTGAACTTGTAATTGTCAAATACAGAACTTCTAATTGTTAAATACAAATTATTAGTGCAAATTATAACTTGAAGATCTGAACTTGTAATTGTCATATACAGAACTTCTAATTGTTAAATACAAATTATTAGTGCAAATTATAACTTGAAGATCTGAACTTGTAATAGGTAAATACAGAACTTCGAATTGTTAAATTCAACCTAAGATTGCAAATAATAATTTGAAGATCTGAACTTGTAATAGTCAAATACAGAACTTAAAATTGATAGCTTCTAATTATTATTGCAAATTATAACTTGAAGATCTGAACTTGTAATTGTCAAATACAGAACCTAAAATTGATAGCTTCTAATTATTATTGTAAATTATAACTTGAAGATCTGAACTAGTAATTGTCAAATACAGAACTTATAATTGATAGCTTATAATAATAATTCAAATTATAACTTGAAGATCTGAACTTGTAATAGTCAAATACAGAACTTCGAATTGTTAAATACAAATTATTAGTGCAAATTATAACTTGAAGATCTGAACTTGTAATAGGTAAATACAGAACTTCGAATTGTTAAATTCAACCTAAGATTGCAAATAATAATTTGAAGATCTGAACTTGTAATAGTCAAATACAGAACTTAAAATTGAGAGATTCTAATTATTATTGCAAATTATAACTTGAAGATCTGAACTTGTAATTGTCAAATACAGAACCTAAAATTGATAGCTTCTAATTATTATTGTAAATTATAACTTGAAGATCTGAACTAGTAATTGTCAAATACAGAACTTAAAATTTATAGCTTCCAATTATTATTGCAAATTATAACTTGAACATCTGAACTTGTAATTGTCAAATACAGAACTTAAAATTGATAGCTTCTAATTATTATTTCAAATTATAACTTGAAGATCTGAACTTGTAATTGTCAAATACAGAACTCAAAATTGATTGCTTCTAATTATTATTGCAAATTATAACTTGAAGATCTGAACTTGTAATTGTCAAATACAGAACTTAAAATTGATAGCTTCTAATTATTATTTCAAATTATAACTTGAAGATCTGAACTTGTAATTGCCTAATACAGAACTTAAAATTGATAGCTTCTAATTATTATTGCAAATTATAACTTGAAGATCTGAACTTGTAATTGTCAAATACAGAACTTCTAATTGTTAAATACAAATTATTAGTGCAAATTATAACTTGCAGATCTGAAATTGTAATTGTCAAATACAGAACTTCTAATTGCTAAATACAAATTATTAGTGCAAATTATAACTTGAAGATCTGAACTTGTAATTGTCAAATACAGATCTTCTAATTATTAAATACAAATTTTTAGTGCAAATTATAACTTGAAGATCTGAACTAGTAATTGTCAAATACAGAACTTAAAATTGATAGCTTCTAATTATTATTGCAAATTATAACTTGAAGATCAGAACTTGTAATTGTCAAATACAGAACTTAAAATTGATAGCTTCTAATTATTATTTCAAATTATAACTTGAAGATCTGAACTTGTAATTGCCAAATACAGAACTTAAAATTGATAGCTTCTAATTATTATTGCAAATTATAACTTGAAGATCTGAACTTGAAATTGTCAAATACAGAACTTCTAATTGTTAAATACAAATTATTAGTGCTAATTATAACTTGAAGATCTGAACTTGTAATACGTAAATACAGAACTTTGAATTGTTAAATTCAAACTAAGATTGCAAATAATAATTTGAAGATCTGAACTTGTAATAGTCAACTACAGAACTTCTAATTGTTAAATACAAATTATTAGTGCAAATTATAACTTGAAGATCTGAACTAGTAATTGTCAAATACAGAACTTAAATATGATAGCTTCTAATTATTATTGTAAATTATAACTTGAAGATCTGAACTTGTAATTGTCAAATACAGAACTTAAAATTGATAGCTTCCAATTATTATTGCAAATTATAACTTGAAGATCTGAACTTGTAATTGTCAAATACAGAACTTAAAATTGATAGCTTCTAATTATTATTGCAAATTATAACTTGAAGTTCTGAACTTGTAATTGTCAAATACAGAACTTACAATTGATAGCTTCTAATTATTATTGCAAATTATAATTTGAAGATGTGAACTTGTAATAGACAAATACGCAACTTAGCATTGTTAAATACAAATTATGATTGCAAATTAAAACTTGAAGATCTGAACTAGTAATTGTCAAATACAGAACTTAAAATTGATAGCTTATAATTATAATTCAAATTATAACTTGAAGATCTGTACTTGTAATAGTGAATTACAGAACTTAGATTTGTTAAATTCAATTTATTATTTCAAATTATAACTTGAAGATCTGAACTAGTAATTGTCAAATACAGACCTTAAAATTGATAACTTCTAATTATTATTGCAAATTATAACTTGAAGATCTGAACTTGTAATTGTCAAATACAGAACTTAAAATTGATAGCTTCTAATTATTATTGTAAATTAAACTTGAAGATCTGAACTTGTAATTGTCAAATACAGAACTTAAAATTGATAGCTTCTAATTATTATTGCAAATTATAACTTGAAGTTCTGAACTTGTAATTGTCAAATACAGAACTTACAATTGATAGCTTCTAATTATTATTGCAAATTATAATTTGAAGATGTGAACTTGTAATAGACAAATACGCAACTTAGCATTGTTAAATACAAATTATGATTGCAAATTAAAACTTGAACATCTGAACTAGTAATTGTCAAATACAGACCTTAAAATTGATAACTTCTAATTATTATTGAAAATTATAACTTGAAGATCTGAACTTGTAATTGTCAAATACAGAACTTAAAATTGATAGCTTCTAATTATTATTGTAAATTATAACTTGAAGATCTGAACTTGTAATTGTAAATACAGAACTTAAAATTGATAGCTTCTAATTATTATTGCAACTAATAACTTGAAGATCTGAACTTGTAATTGTCAAATACAGAACTTAAAATTGATAGCTTCTAATTATTATTGCAAATTATAATTTGAAGATCTGAACTTGTAATAGACAAATACGCAACTTAGCATTGTTAAATACAAATTGTGATTGCAAATTATAACTTGAACATCTGAACCTGTAATAGGTAAATACAGAACTTCGAATTGTTAAATTCAAACTAAGATTGCAAATAATAATTCGATGATCTGAACTTGTAATAGTCAAATACCGAACTTCTAATTGTTAAATACAAATTATTAGTGCAAATTATAACTTGAAGATCTGAACTTGTAATTGTCAAATACAGAACTTAAAATTGATAGCTTCTAATTATTATTGCAAATTATAACGTGAAGATCTGAACTTGTAATTGTCAAATACAGAACTTAAAATTGATAGCTTCTAATTATTATTGCAAATTATAACTTGAAGATCTGAACTTGTAATTGTCAAATACAGAACTTCTAATTGTTAAATACAAATTATTAGTGCAAATTATAACTTGAATATCTGAACTTGTAATTGTCAAATACAGAACTTAAAATTGATAGCTTATAATTATAATTCAAATTATAACTTGAAGATCTGTACTTGTAATAGTGAATTACAGAACTTAGATTTGTTAAATTCAAATTATTATTTCAAATTATAACTTGAAGATCTGAACTAGTAATTGTCAAATACAGACCTTAAAATTGATCACTTCTAATTATTATTGCAAATTATAACTTGAAGATCTGAACTTGTAATTGTCAAATACAGAACTTAAAATTGATAGCTTCTAATTATTATTGTAAATTATAACTTGAAGATCTGAACTTGTAATTGTCAAATACAGAACTTAAAATTGATAGCTTCTAATTATTATTGCAACTAATAACTTGAAGATCTGAACTTGTAATAGTCAAATACAGAACTTCTAATTGTTAAATACAAATTATTAGTGCAAATTATAACTTGAAGATCTGAACTAGTAATTGTCAAATACAGAACTTAAAATTGATAGCTTCTAATTATTATTGCAAATTATAACTTGAAGATCTGAACTTGTAATTGTCAAATACAGAACTTAAAATTGATAGCTTCTAATTATTATTTCAAATTATAACGTGAAGATCTGAACTTGTAATTGTCAAATACAGAACTTAAAATTGATAGCTTCAAATTATAATTTCAAATTATAACTTGAAGATCTGAACTTGTAATTGCCAAATACAGAACTTAAAATTGATAGCTTCTAATTATTATTGCAAATTATAACTTGAAGATCTGAACTTGAAATTGTCAAATACAGAACTTAAAATTGATAGCTTCTAATTATTATTGCAAATTATAACTTGTAGATCTGAACTTGTAATTGTCAATTACAGAACTTAAAATTGATAGCTCCTAATTATTATTTCAAATTATAACTTGAAGATCTGAACTTGTAATTGTCAAATACAGAACTTAAAATTGATAGCTTCTAATTATTATTTCAAATTATAACGTGAAGATCTGAACTTGTAATTGTCAAATACAGAACTTAAAATTGATAGCTTCAAATTATAATTTCAAATTATAACTTGAAGATCTGAACTTGTAATTGCCAAATACAGAACTTAAAATTGATAGCTTCTAATTATTAGTGCAAATTATAACTTGAAGATCTGAACTTGTAATAATCAAATACAGAACTTCGAATTGTTAAATACAAATTATTAGTGCAAATTATAACTTGAAGATCTGAACTTGTAATAGGTAAATACAGAACTTCGAATTGTTAAATTCAACCTAAGATTGCAAATAATAATTTGAAGATCTGAACTTGTAATAGTCAAATACAGAACTTAAAATTGATAGCTTCTAATTATTATTGCAAATTATAACTTGAAGATCTGAACTTGGAATTGTCAAATACAGAACCTAAAATTGATAGCTTCT
Organism: Cantharis lateralis; assembly: GCA_963170105.1. Taxonomy (NCBI): domain Eukaryota; kingdom Metazoa; phylum Arthropoda; class Insecta; order Coleoptera; family Cantharidae; genus Cantharis; species Cantharis lateralis. The sequence goes on from OY720627.1 coordinate 27,443,280, forward strand.
AATTATTATTGTAAATTATAACTTGAAGATCTGAACTAGTAATTGTCAAATACAGAACTTAAAATTGATAGCTTCTAATTATTATTGCAAATTATAACTTGTAGATCTGAACTTGTAATTGTCAATTACAGAACTTAAAATTGATAGCTCCTAATTATTATTTCAAATTATAACTTGAAGATCTGAACTAGTAATTGTCAAATACAGAACTTAAAATTGATAGCTTATAATTATAATTCAAATTATAACTTGAAGATCTGAACTTGTAATAGTGAATTACAGAACTTAGATTTGTTAAATTCAAATTATTATTTCAAATTATAACTTGAAGATCTGTACTAGTAATTGTCAAATACAGACCTTAAAATTGATAACTTTTAATTATTATTGCAAATTATAACTTGAAGATCTGAACTTGTAATTGTCAAATACAGAACTTAAAATTGATAGCTTCTAATTATTATTGTAAATTATAACTTGAAGATCTGAACTTGTAATTGTAAATACAGAACTTAAAATTGATAGCTTCTAATTATTATTGCAACTAATAACTTGAAGATCTGAACTTGTAATTGTCAAATACAGAACTTAAAATTGATAGCTTCAAATTATTATTGCAAATTATAATTTGAAGATCTGATCTTGTAATAGACAAATACGCAACTTAGCATTGTTAAATACAAATTGTGAATGCAAATTATAACTTGAACATCTGAACCTGTAATAGGTAAATACAGAACTCCGAATTGTTAAATTCAAACTAAGATTGCAAATAATAATTCGATGATCTGAACTTGTAATAGTCAAATACAGAACTTCTAATTGTTAAATACAAATTATTAGTGCAAATTATAACTTGAAGATCTGAACTTGTAATAGGTAAATACAGAACTTCGAATTGTTAAATTCAAACTAAGATTGCAAATAATAATTCGATGATCTGAACTTGTAATAGTCAAATACAGAACTTCTAATTGTTAAATACAAATTATTAGTGCAAATTATAACTTGAAGATCTGAACTAGTAATTGTCAAATACAGAACTTAAAATTGATAGCTTCTAATTATTATTGCAAATTATAACTTGAAGATCTGAACTTGTAATTGTCAAATACAGAACTTAAAATTGATAGCTTCTAATTATTATTTCAAATTATAACGTGAAGATCTGAACTTGTAATTGTCAAATACAGAACTTAAAATTGATAGCGTCTAATTATTATTGCAAATTATAACTTGAAGATCTGAACTTGTAATTGTCAAATACAGAACTTCTAATTGTTAAATACAAATTATTAGTGCAAATTATAACTTGAATATCTGAACTTGTAATTGTCAAATACAGAACTTAAAATTGGTAGCTTCTAATTATTATTGTAAATTATAACTTGAAGATCTGAACTTGTAATAGTGAATTACAGAACTTAGATTTGTTAAATTCAAATTATTATTTCAAATTATAACTTGAAGATCTGAACTAGTAATTGTCAAATACAGAACTTAAAATTGATAGCTTCTAATTATTATTGCAAATTATAACTTGAAGATCTGAACTTGTAAATGTCAAATACAGAACTTAAAATTGATAGCTTCTAATTATTATTGTAAATTATAACTTGAAGATCTGTACTTGAAATTGTCAAATACAGAACTTAAAATTGATAGCTTCTAATTATTATTGCAAATAATAACTTGAAGATCTGAACTTGTAATTGTCAAATGCAGAACTTAAAATTGATAGCTTCTAATTATTATTGCAAATAATAATTTGAAGATCTGTACTTGTAATTGTCAAATACAGAACTTAAAATTGATAGCTTATAATAATAATTCAAATTATAACTTGAAGATCTGAACTTGTAATAATCAAATACAGAACTTCGAATTGTTAAATACAAATTATTAGTGCAAATTATAACTTGAAGATCTGAACTTGTAATAGGTAAATACAGAACTTCGAATTGTTAAATTCAACCTAAGATTGCAAATAATAATTTGAAGATCTGAACTTGTAATAGTCAAATACAGAACTTAAAATTGATAGCTTCTAATTATTATTGCAAATTATAACTTGAAGATCTGAACTTGTAATTGTCAAATACAGAACCTAAAATTGATAGCTTCTAATTATTATTGTAAATTATAACTTGAAGATCTGAACTAGTAATTGTCAAATACAGAACTTAAAATTGATAGCTTCTAATTATTATTGCAAATTATAACTTGAAGATCTGAACTTGTAATTGTCAATACAGAACTTAAAATTGATAGCTTCTAATTATTATTGCAACTAATAACTTGAAGATCTGAACTTGTAATTGTCAAATACAGAACTTAAAATTGATAGCTTCAAATTATTATTGCAAATTATAATTTGAAGATCTGAACTTGTAATAGACAAATACGCAACTTAGCATTGTTAAATACAAATTGTGAATGCAAATTATAACTTGAACATCTGAACCTGTAATAGGTAAATACAGAACTCCGAATTGTTAAATTCAAACTAAGATTGCAAATAATAATTCGATGATCTGAACTTGTAATAGTCAAATACAGAACTTCTAATTGTTAAATACAAATTATTAGTGCAAATTATAACTTGAAGATCTGAACTTGTAATAGGTAAATACAGAACTTCGAATTGTTAAATTCAAACTAAGATTGCAAATAATAATTCGATGATCTGAACTTGTAATAGTCAAATACAGAACTTCTAATTGTTAAATACAAATTATTAGTGCAAATTATAACTTGAAGATCTGAACTAGTAATTGTCAAATACAGAACTTAAAATTGATAGCTTCTAATTATTATTGCAAATTATAACTTGAAGATCTGAACTTGTAATTGTCAAATACAGAACTTAAAATTGATAGCTTCTAATTATTATTTCAAATTATAACGTGAAGATCTGAACTTGTAATTGTCAAATACAGAACTTAAAATTGATAGCGTCTAATTATTATTGCAAATTATAACTTGAAGATCTGAACTTGTAATTGTCAAATACAGAACTTCTAATTGTTAAATACAAATTATTAGTGCAAATTATAACTTGAATATCTGAACTTGTAATTGTCAAATACAGAACTTAAAATTAGTAGCTTCTAATTATTATTGTAAATTATAACTTGAAGATCTGAACTTGTAATAGTGAATTACAGAACTTAGATTTGTTAAATTCAAATTATTATTTCAAATTATAACTTGAAGATCTGAACTAGTAATTGTCAAATACAGAACTTAAAATTGATAGCTTCTAATTATTATTGCAAATTATAACTTGAAGATCTGAACTTGTAAATGTCAAATACAGAACTTAAAATTGATAGCTTCTAATTATTATTGTAAATTATAACTTGAAGATCTGTACTTGAAATTGTCAAATACAGAACTTAAAATTGATAGCTTCTAATTATTATTGCAAATAATAACTTGAAGATCTGAACTTGTAATTGTCAAATGCAGAACTTAAAATTGATAGCTTCTAATTATTATTGCAAATAATAATTTGAAGATCTGTACTTGTAATTGTCAAATACAGAACTTAAAATTGATAGCTTCTAATTATTATTGCAAATTATAACTTGAAGATCTGAACTTGTAATTGTCAAATACAGAACTTAAAATTGATAGCTTCTAATTATTATTGCAAATTATAACTTGAAGATCTGAACTTGTAATTGTCAAATACAGAACTTAAAATTGATAGCTTCTAATTATTATTTCAAATTATAACTTGAAGATCTGAACTTGTAATTGTAAAATACAGAACTTAAAATTGATAGCTTCTAATTAATATTGCAAATTATAACTTGAAGATCTGAACTTGTAATTGTCAAATACAGAACTTCTAATTGTTAAATACAAATTATTAGTGCAAATTATAACTTGAAGATCTGAACTTGTAATTGTCAAATACAGAACTTCTAATTGTTAAATACAAATTATTAGTGCAAATTATAACTTGAAGATCTGAACTTGTAATAGGTAAATACAGAACTTCGAATTGTTAAATTCAACCTAAGATTGCAAATAATAATTTGAAGATCTGAACTTGTAATAGTCAAATACAGAACTTAAAATTGATAGCTTCTAATTATTATTGCAAATTTTAACTTGAAGATCTGAACTTGTAATTGTAAAATACAGAACCTAAAATTGATAGCTTCTAATTATTATTGTAAATTATAACTTGAAGATCTGAACTAGTAATTGTCAAATACAGAACTTAAAATTGATAGCTTATAATAATAATTCAAATTATAACTTGAAGATCTGAACTTGTAATAGTCAAATACAGAACTACGAATTGTTAAATACAAATTATTAGTGCAAATTATAACTTGAAGATCTGAACTTGTAATAGGTAAATACAGAACTTCGAATTGTTAAATTCAACCTAAGTTTGCAAATAATAATTTGAAGATATGAACTTGTAATAGTCAAATACAGAACTTAAAATTGAGAGCTTCTAATTATTATTGCAAATTATAACTGAAAGATCTGAACTTGTAATTGTCAAATACAGAACCTAAAATTGATAGCTTCTAATTATTATTGTAAATTATAACTTGAAGATCTGAACTAGAAATTGTCAAATACAGAACTTAAAATTGACAGCTTCTAATTATTATTGCAAATTATAACTTGAACATCTGAACTTGTAATTGTCAAATACAGAACTTAAAATTGATAGCTTCTAATTATTATTTCAAATTATAACTTGAAGATCTGAACTTGTAATTGTCAAATACAGAACTTAAAATTGATAGCTTCTAATTATTATTGCAAATTATAACTTGAAGATCTGAACTTGTAATTGTCAAATACAGAACTTAAAATTGATAGCTTCTAATTATTATTTCAAATTATAACTTGAAGATCTGAACTTGAAATTGCCAAATACAGAACTTAAAATTGATAGCTTCTAATTATTATTGCAAATTATAACTTGAAGATCTGAACTTGAAATTGTCAAATACAGAACTTCTAATTGTTAAATACAAATTATTAGTGCAAATTATAACTTGAAGATCTGAACTTGTAATAGGTAAATACAGAACTTCGAATTGTTAAATTCAAACTAAGATTGCAAATAATAATTCGATGATCTGAACTTGTAATAGTCAAATACAGAACTTCTAATTGTTAAATACAAATTATTAGTGCAAATTATAACTTGAAGATCTGAACTTGTAATAGGTAAATACAGAACTTCGAATTGTTAAATTCAAACTAAGATTGCAAATAATAATTCGATGATCTGAACTTGTAATAGTCAAATACAGAACTTCTAATTGTTAAATACAAATTATTAGTGCAAATTATAACTTGAAGATCTGAACTAGTAATTGTCAAATACAGAACTTAAAATTGATAGCTTCTAATTATTATTGCAAATTATAACTTGAAGATCTGAACTTGTAATTGTCAAATACAGAACTTAAAATTGATAGCGTCTAATTATTATTGCAAATTATAACTTGAAGATCTGAACTTGTAATTGTCAAATACAGAACTTCTAATTGTTAAATACAAATTATTAGTTTAAATTATAACTTGAATATCTGAACTTGTAATTGTCAAATACAGAACTTAAAATTGGTAGCTTCTAATTATTATTGTAAATTGCAACTTGAAGATCTGAACTTGTAATAGTGAATTACAGAACTTAGATTTGTTAAATTCAAATTATTATTTCAAATTATAACTTGAAGATCTGAACTAGTAATTGTCAAATACAGAACTTAAAATTGATAGCTTCTAATTATTATTGCAAATTATAACTTGAAGATCTGAACTTGTAAATGTCAAATACAGAACTTAAAATTGATAGCTTCTAATTATTATTGTAAATTATAACTTGAAGATCTGTACTTGAAATTGTCAAATACAGAACTTAAAATTGATAGCTTCTAATTATTATTGCAAATAATAACTTGAAGATCTGAACTTGTAATTGTCAAATGCAGAACTTAAAATTGATAGCTTCTAATTATTATTGCAAATAATAATTTGAAGATCTGTACTTGTAATTGTCAAATACAGAACTTAAAATTGATAGCTTCTAATTATTATTGCAAATTATAACTTGAAGATCTGAACTTGTAATTGTCAAATACAGAACTTAAAATTGATAGCTTCTAATTATTATTGCAAATTATAACTTGAAGATCTAAACTTGTAATTGTCAAATACAGAACTTAAAATTGATAGCTTCTAATTATTATTTCAAATTATAACTTGAAGATCTGAACTTGTAATTGTAAAATACAGAACTTAAAATTGATAGCTTCTAATTAATATTGCAAATTATAACTTGAAGATCTGAACTTGTAATTGTCAAATACAGAACTTCTAATTGTTAAATACAAATTATTAGTGCAAATTATAACTTGAAGATCTGAACATGTAATAGGTAAATACAGAACTTCGAATTGTTAAATTCAACCTAAGATTGCAAATAATAATTTGAAGATATGAACTTGTAATAGTCAAATACAGAACTTAAAATTGAGAGCTTCTAATTATTATTGCAAATTATAACTGAAAGATCTGAACTTGTAATTGTCAAATACAGAACCTAAAATTGATAGCTTCTAATTATTATTGTAAATTATAACTTGAAGATCTGAACTAGTAATTGTCAAATACAGAACTTAAAATTGATAGCTTCTAATTATTATTGCAAATTATAACTTGAACATCTGAACTTGTAATTGTCAAATACAGAACTTAAAATTGATAGCTTCTAATTATTATTTCAAATTATAACTTGAAGATCTGAACTTGTAATTGTCAAATACAGAACTTAAAATTGATAGCTTCTAATTATTATTGCAAATTATAACTTGAAGATCTGAACTTGTAATTGTCAAATACAGAACTTAAAATTGATAGCTTCTAATTATTATTTCAAATTATAACTTGAAGATCTGAACTTGTAATTGTCAAATACAGAACTTAAAATTGATAGCTTCTAATTATTATTTCAAATTATAACTTGAAGATCTGAACTTGTAATTGCCAAATACAGAACTTAAAATTGATAGCTTCTAATTATTATTGCAAATTATAACTTGAAGATCTGAACTTGAAATTGTCAAATACAGAACTTCTAATTGTTAAATACAAATTATTAGTGCAAATTATAACTTGAAGATCTGAACTTGTAATAGGTAAATACAGAACTTTGAATTGTTAAATTCAAACTAAGATTGCAAATAATTATTTGAAGATCTGAACTTGTAATAGTCAAATACAGAACTTAAAATTGATAGCTTCTAATTATTATTGTAAATTATAACTTGAAGATCTGAACTTGTGATAGTGAATTACAGAACTTAGATATGTTAAATTCAAATTATTATTTCAAATTATAACTTGAAGATCTGAACTAGTAATTGTCAAATACAGAACTTAAATATGATAGCTTCTAATTATTATTGTAAATTATAACTTGAAGATCTGAACTTGTAATTGTCAAATACAGAACTTAAAATTGATAGCTTCCAATTATTATTGCAAATTATAACTTGAAGTTCTGAACTTGTAATTGTCAAATACAGAACTTACAATTGATAGCTTCTAATTATTATTGCAAATTATAATTTGAAGATGTGAACTTGTAATAGACAAATACGCAACTTAGCATTGTTAAATACAAATTATGATTGCAAATTAAAACTTGAAGATCTGAACTAGTAATTGTCAAATACAGAACTTAAAATTGATAGCTTAGAATTATAATTCAAATTATAACTTGAAGATCTGTACTTGTAATAGTGAATTACAGAACTTAGATTTGTTAAATTCAAATTATTATTTCAAATTATAACTTGAAGATCTGAACTAGTAATTGTCAAATACAGACTTTAAAATTGATAACTTCTAATTATTATTGCAAATTATAACTTGAAGATCTGAACTTGTAATTGTCAAATACAGAACTTAAAATTGATAGCTTCAAATTATTATTGCAAATTATAACTTGAACATCTGAACCTGTAATAGGTAAATACAGAACTTCGAATTGTTAAATTCAAACTAAGATTGCAAATAATAATTCGAAGATCTGAACTTGTAATAGTCAAATACAGAACTTCTAATTGTTAAATACAAATTATTAGTGCAAATTATAACTTGAAGATCTGAACTAGTAATTGTCAAATACAGAACTTAAAATTGGTAGCTTCTAATTATTATTGTAAATTATAACTAGAAGATCTGAACTTGTAATAGTGAATTACAGAACTTAGATTTGTTAAATTCAAATTATTATTTCAAATTATAACTTGAAGATCTGAACTAGTAATTGTCAAATACAGAACTTAAAATTGATAGCTTCTAATTATTATTGCAAATTATAACTTGAAGATCTGAACTTGTAAATGTCAAATACAGAACTTAAAATTGATAGCTTCTAATTATTATTGTAAATTATAACTTGAAGATCTGTACTTGAAATTGTCAAATACAGAACTTAAAATTGATAGCTTCTAATTATTATTGCAAATTATAACTTGAAGATCTGAACTTGTAATTGTCAAATACAGAACTTCTAATTGTTAAATACAAATTATTAGTGCAAATTATAACTTGAAGATCTGAACTAGTAATTGTCAAATACAGAACTTAAAATTGGTAGCTTCTAATTATTATTGTAAATTATAACTTGAAGATCTGAACTTGTAATAGTGAATTACAGAACTTAGATTTGTTAAATTCAAATTATTATTTCAAATTATAACTTGAAGATCTGAACTAGTAATTGTCAAATACAGAACTTAAAATTGATAGCTTCTAATTATTATTGCAAATTATAACTTGAAGATCTGAACTTGTAAATGTCAAATACAGCACTTAAAATTGATAGCTTCTAATTATTATTGTAAATTATAACTTGAAGATCTGAACTTGTAATTGTCAAATACAGAACTTCTAATTGTTAAATACAAATTATTAGTGCAAATTATAACTTGAATATCTGAACTTGTAATTGTCAAATACAGAACTTAAAATTGGTAGCTTCTAATTATTATTGTAAATTATAACTTGAAGATCTGAACTTGTAATTGTGAATTACAGAACTTAGATTTGTTAAATTCAAATTATTATTTCAAATTATAACTTGAAGATCTGAACTAGTAATTGTCAAATACAGAACTTAAAATTGATAGCTTCTAATTATTATTGCAAATTATAACTTGAAGATCTGAACTTGTAAATGTCAAATACAGAACTTAAAATTGATAGCTTCTAATTATTATTGTAAATTATAACTTGAAGATCTGTACTTGAAATTGTCAAATACAGAACTTAAAATTGATAGCTTCTAATTATTATTGCAAATAATAACTTGAAGATCTGAACTTGTAATTGTCAAATGCAGAACTTAAAATTGATAGCTTCTAATTATTATTGCAAATAATAATTTGAAGATCTGTACTTGTAATTGTCAAATACAGAACTTAAAATTGATAGCTTCTAATTATTATTGCAAATTATAACTTGAAGATCTGAACTTGTAATTGTCAAATACAGAACTTAAAATTGATAGCTTCTAATTATTATTGCAAATTATAACTTGAAGATCTGAACTTGTAATTGTCAAATACAGAACTTAAAATTGATAGCTTCTAATTATTATTTCAAATTATAACTTGAAGATCTGAACTTGTAATTGTAAAATACAGAACTTAAAATTGATAGCTTCTAATTAATATTGCAAATTATAACTTGAAGATCTGAACTTGTAATTGTCAAATACAGAACTTCTAATTGTTAAATACAAATTATTAGTGCAAATTATAACTTGAAGATCTGAACTTGTAATAGGTAAATACAGAACTTCGAATTGTTAAATTCAACCTAAGATTGCAAATAATAATTTGAAGATCTGAACTTGTAATAGTCAAATACAGAACTTAAAATTGATAGCTTCTAATTATTATTGCAAATTATAACTTGAAGATCTGAACTTGTAATTGTAAAATACAGAACCTAAAATTGATAGCTACTAATTATTATTGTAAATTATAACTTGAAGATCTGAACTAGTAATTGTCAAATACAGAACTTAAAATTGATAGCTTATAATAATAATTCAAATTATAACTTGAAGATCTGAACTTGTAATAGTCAAATACAGAACTACGAATTGTTAAATACAAATTATTAGTGCAAATTATAACTTGAAGATCTGAACTTGTAATAGGTAAATACAGAACTTCGAATTGTTAAATTCAACCTAAGTTTGCAAATAATAATTTGAAGATATGAACTTGTAATAGTCAAATACAGAACTTAAAATTGAGAGCTTCTAATTATTATTGCAAATTATAACTGAAAGATCTGAACTTGTAATTGTCAAATACAGAACCTAAAATTGATAGCTTCTAATTATTATTGTAAATTATAACTTGAAGATCTGAACTAGTAATTGTCAAATACAGAACTTAAAATTGATAGCTTCTAATTATTATTGCAAATTATAACTTGAACATCTGAACTTGTAATTGTCAAATACAGAACTTAAAATTGATAGCTTCTAATTATTATTTCAAATTATAACTTGAAGATCTGAACTTGTAATTGTCAAATACAGAACTTAAAATTGATAGCTTCTAATTATTATTGCAAATTATAACTTGAAGATCTGAACTTGTAATTGTCAAATACAGAACTTAAAATTGATAGCTTCTAATTATTATTTCAAATTATAACTTGAAGATCTGAACTTGTAATTGTCAAATACAGAACTTAAAATTGATAGCTTCTAATTATTATTTCAAATTATAACTTGAAGATCTGAACTTGTAATTGCCAAATACAGAACTTAAAATTGATAGCTTCTAATTATTATTGCAAATTATAACTTGAAGATCTGAACTTGAAATTGTCAAATACAGAACTTCTAATTGTTAAATACAAATTATTAGTGCAAATTATAACTTGAAGATCTGAACTTGTAATAGGTAAATACAGAACTTTGAATTGTTAAATTCAAACTAAGATTGCAAATAATAATTTGAAGATCTGAACTTGTAATAGTCAAATACAGAACTTAAAATTGATAGCTTCTAATTATTATTGTAAATTATAACTTGAAGATATGAACTTGTGATAGTGAATTACAGAACTTAGATATGTTAAATTCAAATTATTATTTCAAATTATAACTTGAAGATCTGAACTAGTAATTGTCAAATACAGAACTTAAAATTGATAGCTTCTAATTATTATTGCAAATTATAACTTGAAGATCTGAACTTGTAAATGTCAAATACAGAACTTAAAATTGATAGCTTCTAATTATTATTGTAAATTATAACTTGAAGATCTGTACTTGAAATTGTCAAATACAGAACTTAAAATTGATAGCTTCTAATTATTATTGCAAATAATAACTTGAAGATCTGAACTTGTAATTGTCAAATGCAGAACATAAAATTGATAGCTTCTAATTATTATTGCAAATAATAATTTGAAGATCTGTACTTGTAATTGTCAAATACAGAACTTAAAATTGATAGCTTCTAATTATTATTCCAATTGTAACTTGAAGATCTGAACTTGTAATTGTCAAATACAGAACTTAAAATTGATAGCTTCTAATTATTATTGCAAATTATAACTTGAAGATCTGAACTTCTAATTGTCAAATACAGAACTTAAAATTGATAGCTTCTAATTATTATTTCAAATTATAACTTGAAGATCTGAACTTGTAATTGTAAAATACAGAACTTAAAATTGATAGCTTCTAATTAATATTGCAAATTATAACTTGAAGATCTGAACTTGTAATTGTCAAATACAGAACTTCTAATTGTTAAATACAAATTATTAGTGCAAATTATAACTTGAAGATCTGAACTTGTAATAGGTAAATACAGAACTTCGAATTGTTAAATTCAACCTAAGATTGCAAATAATAATTTGAAGATATGAACTTGTAATAGTCAAATACAGAACTTAAAATTGAGAGCTTCTAATTATTATTGCAAATTATAACTGAAAGATCTGAACTTGTAATTGTCAAATACAGAACCTAAAATTGATAGCTTCTAATTATTATTGTAAATTATAACTTGAAGATCTGAACTAGTAATTGTCAAATACAGAACTTAAAATTGATAGCTTCTAATTATTATTGCAAATTATAACTTGAACATCTGAACTTGTAATTGTCAAATACAGAACTTAAAATTGATAGCTTCTAATTATTATTTCAAATTATAACTTGAAGATCTGAACTTGTAATTGTCAAATACAGAACTTAAAATTGATAGCTTCTAATTATTATTGCAAATTATAACTTGAAGATCTGAACTTGTAATTGTCAAATACAGAACTTAAAATTGATAGCTTCTAATTATTATTTCAAATTATAACTTGAAGATCTGAACTTGTAATTGTCAAATACAGATCTTAAAATTGATAGCTTCTAATTATTATTTCAAATTATAACTTGAAGATCTGAACTTGTAATTGCCAAATACAGAACTTAAAATTGATAGCTTCTAATTATTATTGCAAATTATAACTTGAAGATCTGAACTTGAAATTGTCAAATACAGAACTTCTAATTGTTAAATACAAATTATTAGTGCAAATTATAACTTGAAGATCTGAACTTGTAATAGGTAAATACAGAACTTTGAATTGTTAAATTCAAACTAAGATTGCAAATAATAATTTGAAGATCTGAACTTGTAATAGTCAAATACAGAACTTAAAATTGATAGCTTCTAATTATTATTGTAAATTATAACTTGAAGATCTGAACTTGTGATAGTGAATTACAGAACTTAGATATGTTAAATTCAAATTATTATTTCAAATTATAACTTGAAGATCTGAACTAGTAATTGTCAAATATAGAACTTAAATATGATAGCTTCTAATTATTATTGTAAATTATAACTTGAAGATCTGAACTTGTAATTGTCAAATACAGAACTTAAAATTGATAGCTTCCAATTATTATTGCAAATTATAACTTGAAGTTCTGAACTTGTAATTGTCAAATACAGAACTTACAATTGATAGCTTCTAATTATTATTGCAAATTATAATTTGAAGATGTGAACTTGTAATAGACAAATACGCAACTTAGCATTGTTAAATACAAATTATGATTGCAAATTAAAACTTGAAGATCTGAACTAGTAATTGTCAAATACAGAACTTAAAATTGATAGCTTATAATTATATATAATTCAAATTATAACTTGAAGATCTGTACTTGTAATAGTGCATTACAGAACTTAGATTTGTTAAATTCAAATTATTATTTCAAATTATAACTTGAAGATCTGAACTAGTAATTGTCAAATACAGAACTTAAAATTGATAGCTTCTAATTATTATTGCAAATTATAACTTGAAGATCTGAACTTGTAAATGTCAAATACAGAACTTAAAATTGACAGCTTCTAATTATTATTGTAAATTATAACTTGAAGATCTGTACTTGAAATTGTCAAATACAGAACTTAAAATTGATAGCTTCTAATTATTATTGCAAATAATAACTTGAAGATCTGAACTTGTAATTGTCAAATGCAGAACTTAAAATTGATAGCTTCTAATTATTATTGCAAATAATAATTTGAAGATCTGTACTTGTAATTGTCAAATACAGAACTTAAAATTGATAGCTTCTAATTATTATTGCAAATTATAACTTGAAGATCTGAACTTGTAATTGTCAAATACAGAACTTAAAATTGATAGCTTCTAATTATTATTGCAAATTATAACTTGAAGATCTGAACTTGAAATTGTCAAATACAGAACTTAAAATTGATAGCTTCTAATTATTATTTCAAATTATAACTTGAAGATCTGAACTTGTAATTGTAAAATACAGAACTTAAAATTGATAGCTTCTAATTAATATTGCAAATTATAACTTGAAGATCTGAACTTGTAATTGTCAAATACAGAACTTCGAATTGTTAAATACAAATTATTAGTGCAAATAATAATTCGAAGATCTGAACTTGTAATAGTCAAATACAGAACTTCTAATTGTTAAATACAAATTATTAGTGCAAATTATAACTTGAAGATCTGAACTAGTAATTGTCAAATACAGAACTTAAAATTGGTAGCTTCTAATTATTATTGTAAATTATAACTTGAAGATCTGAACTTGTAATAGTGAATTACAGAACTTAGATTTGTTAAATTCAAATTATTATTTCAAATTATAACTTGAAGATCTGAACTAGTAATTGTCAAATACAGAACTTAAAATTGATAGCTTCTAATTATTATTGCAAATTATAACTTGAAGATCTGAACTTGTAAATGTCAAATACAGAACTTAAAATTGATAGCTTCTAATTATTATTGTAAATTATAACTTGAAGATCTGTACTTGAAATTGTCAAATACAGAACTTAAAATTGATAGCTTCTAATTATTATTGCAAATTATAACTTGAAGATCTGAACTTGTAATTGTCAAATACAGAACTTCTAATTGTTAAATACAAATTATTAGTGCAAATTATAACTTGAAGATCTGAACTAGTAATTGTCAAATACAGAACTTAAAATTGGTAGCTTCTAATTATTATTGTAAATTATAACTTGAAGATCTGAACTTGTAATAGTGAATTACAGAACTTAGATTTGTTAAATTCAAATTATTATTTCAAATTATAACTTGAAGATCTGAACTAGTAATTGTCAAATACAGAACTTAAAATTGATAGCTTCTAATTATTATTGCAAATTATAACTTGAAGATCTGAACTTGTAAATGTCAAATACAGAACTTAAAATTGATAGCTTCTAATTATTATTGTAAATTATAACTTGAAGATCTGAACTTGTAATTGTCAAATACAGAACTTCTAATTGTTAAATACAAATTATTAGTGCAAATTATAACTTGAATATCTGAACTTGTAATTGTCAAATACAGAACTTAAAATTGGTAGCTTCTAATTATTATTGTAAATTATAACTTGAAGATCTGAACTTGTAATAGTGAATTACAGAACTTAGATTTGTTAAATTCAAATTATTATTTCAAATTATAACTTGAAGATCTGAACTAGTAATTGTCAAATACAGAACTTAAAATTGATAGCTTCTAATTATTATTGCAAATTATAACTTGAAGATCTGAACTTGTAAATGTCAAATACAGAACTTAAAATTGATAGCTTCTAATTATTATTGTAAATTATAACTTGAAGATCTGTACTTGAAATTGTCAAATACAGAACTTAAAATTGATAGCTTCTAATTATTATTGCAAATAATAACTTGAAGATCTGAACTTGTAATTGTCAAATGCAGAACTTAAAATTGATAGCTTCTAATTATTATTGCAAATAATAATTTGAAGATCTGTACTTGTAATTGTCAAATACAGAACTTAAAATTGATAGCTTCTAATTATTATTGCAAATTATAACTTGAAGATCTGAACTTGTAATTGTCAAATACAGAACTTAAAATTGATAGCTTCTAATTATTATTGCAAATTATAACTTGAAGATCTGAACTTGTAATTGTCAAATACAGAACTTAAAATTGATAGCTTCTAATTATTATTTCAAATTATAACTTGAAGATCTGAACTTGTAATTGTAAAATACAGAACTTAAAATTGATAGCTTCTAATTAATATTGCAAATTATAACTTGAAGATCTGAACTTGTAATTGTCAAATACAGAACTTCGAATTGTTAAATACAAATTATTAGTGCAAATAATAATTCGAAGATCTGAACTTGTAATAGTCAAATACAGAACTTCTAATTGTTAAATACAAATTATTAGTGCAAATTATAACTTGAAGATCTGAACTAGTAATTGTCAAATACAGAACTTAAAATTGGTAGCTTCTAATTATTATTGTAAATTATAACTTGAAGATCTGAACTTGTAATAGTGAATTACAGAACTTAGATTTGTTAAATTCAAATTATTATTTCAAATTATAACTTGAAGATCTGAACTAGTAATTGTCAAATACAGAACTTAAAATTGATAGCTTCTAATTATTATTGCAAATTATAACTTGAAGATCTGAACTTGTAAATGTCAAATACAGAACTTAAAATTGATAGCTTCTAATTATTATTGTAAATTATAACTTGAAGATCTGTACTTGAAATTGTCAAATACAGAACTTAAAATTGATAGCTTCTAATTATTATTGCAAATTATAACTTGAAGATCTGAACTTGTAATTGTCAAATACAGAACTTCTAATTGTTAAATACAAATTATTAGTGCAAATTATAACTTGAAGATCTGAACTAGTAATTGTCAAATACAGAACTTAAAATTGGTAGCTTCTAATTATTATTGTAAATTATAACTTGAAGATCTGAACTTGTAATAGTGAATTACAGAACTTAGATTTGTTAAATTCAAATTATTATTTCAAATTATAACTTGAAGATCTGAACTAGTAATTGTCAAATACAGAACTTAAAATTGATAGCTTCTAATTATTATTGCAAATTATAACTTGAAGATCTGAACTTGTAAATGTCAAATACAGAACTTAAAATTGATAGCTTCTAATTATTATTGTAAATTATAACTTGAAGATCTGTACTTGAAATTGTCAAATACAGAACTTCGAATTGTTAAATACAAATTATTAGTGCAAATTATAACTTGAAGATCTGCACTTGTAATAGGTAAATACAGAACTTCTAATTGTTAAATTCAAACTAAGATTGCAAATAATAATTTGAAGATCTGAACTTGTAATAGTCAAATACAGAACTTCTAATTGTTAAATACAAATTATTAGTGCAAATTATAACTTGAAGATCTGAACTAGTAATTGTCAAATACAGAACTTAAAATTGATAGCTTATAATTATAGTTCAAATTATAACTTGAAGATCTGAACTTGTAATAGTCAAATACAGAACTTCGAATTGTTAAATACAAATTATTAGTGCAAATTATAACTTGAAGATCTGCACTTGTAATAGGTAAATACAGAACTTCTAATTGTTAAATTCAAACTAAGATTGCAAATAATAATTTGAAGATCTGAACTTGTAATAGTCAAATACAGAACTTCTAATTGTTAAATACAAATTATTAGTGCAAATTATAACTTGAAGATCTGAACTAGTAATTGTCAAATACAGAACTTAAATATGATAGCTTCTAATTATTATTGTAAATTATAACTTGAAGATCTGAACTTGTAATTGTCAAATACAGAACTTAAAATTGATAGCTTCCAATTATTATTGCAAATTATAACTTGAAGATCTGAACTTGTAATTGTCAAATACAGAACTTAAAATTGATAGCTTCTAATTATTATTGCAAATTATAACTTGAAGTTCTGAACTTGTAATTGTCAAATACAGAACTAACAATTGATAGCTTCTAATTATTATTGCAAATTATAATTTGAAGATGTGAACTTGTAATAGACAAATACGCAACTTAGCATTGTTAAAAACAAATTATGATTGCAAATTAAAACTTGAAGATCTGAACTAGTAATTGTCAAATACAGAACTTAAAATTGATAGCTTATAATTATAATTCAAATTATAACTTGAAGATCTGTACTTGTAATAGTGAATTACAGAACTTAGATTTGTTAAATTCAAATTATTATTTCAAATTATAACTTGAAGATCTGAACTAGTAATTGTCAAATACAGACCTTAAAATTGATAACTTCTAATTATTATTGCAAATTATAACTTGAAGATCTGAACTTGTAATTGTCAAATACAGAACTTAAAATTGATAGCTTCAAATTATTATTGCAAATTATAACTTGAACATCTGAACCTGTAATAGGTAAATACAGAACTTCGAATTGTTAAATTCAAACTAAGATTGCAAATAATAATTCGAAGATCTGAACTTGTAATAGTCAAATACAGAACTTCTAATTGTTAAATACAAATTATTAGTGCAAATTATAACTTGAAGATCTGAACTAGTAATTGTCAAATACAGAACTTAAAATTGATAGCTTCTAATTATTATTGCAAATTATAACTTGTAGATCTGAACTAGTAATTGTCAAATACAGAACTTAAAATTGATAGCTTATAATTACAGTTCAAATTATAACTTGAAGATCTGAACTTGTAATAGTCAAATACAGAACTTCGAATTGTTAAATACAAACTATTAGTGCAAATTATAACTTGAAGATCTGAACTTGTAATAGGTAAATACAGAACTTCGAATTGTTAAATTCAACCTAAGATTGCAAATAATAATTTGAAGATCTGAACTTGTAATAGTCAAATACAGAACTTAAAATTGATAGCTTCTAATTATTATTGCAAATTATAACTTGTAGATCTGAACTTGTAATTGTCAAATACAAAACTTAAAATTGATAGCTTCTAATTATTATTGTAAATTATAACTTGTAGATCTGAACTTGTAATAGTGAATTACAGAACTTAGATTTGTTAAATTCAAATTATTATTTCAAACTATAACTTGAAGATCTGAACTTGTAATTGTCAAATACAGAACTTAAAATTGATAGCTTCTAATTATTATTGCAAATTATAACTTGAAGATCTGAACTTGTAATTGTCAAATACAGAACTTAAAATTGATAGCTTCTAATTATTATTTCAAATTATAACTTGATGATCTGAACTTGTAATAGTCAAATACAGAACTTCGAATTGTTAAATACAAATTATTAGTGCAAATTATAACTTGAAGATCTGAACTTGTAATAGGTAAATACAGAACTTCGAATTGTTAAATTCAAACTAAGATTGCAAATAATAATTTGAAGATCTAAACTTGTAATTGTCAAATACAGAACTTCGAATTGTTAAATTCAAACTAAGATTGCAAATAATAATTTGAAGATCTGAACTTGCAATACTCAAATACAGAACTTCGAATTGTTAAATACAAATTATTATTGCAAATTATAACTTGAAGATCTGAACTTGTAATACTCAAATACAGAACTTCTAATTTTTAAATACAAATTATTATTGCAAATTATAACTTGAAGATCTGAACTTGTAATTGTCAAATACAGAACTTCGAATTGTTAAATTCAAACTAAGATTGTGAATAATAATTTGAAGATCTGAACTTGTAATAGTCAAATACAGAACTTCTAATTTTTAAATACAAATTATTATTGCAAATTATAACTTGAAGATCTGAACTTGTAATTGTCAAATACAGAACCTTTAATTATTAAATACAAGCTATTAGTGCAAATTATAACTAGAAGATCTGAACTAGTAATTGTCAAATACAGAACTTAAAATTGATGCTTATAATTATTATTGTAAATTATAACTTGAAGATCTGAACTTGTAATAGTGAATTACAGAACTTAGATTTGTTAAATTCAAATTATTATTTCAAATTATAAGTTGAAGATCTGAACTTGTAATTGTCAAATACAGAACTTAAAATTAATAGCTTCTAATTATTATTGCAAATTATAACTTGAAGATCTGAACTAGTAATAGTGAATTACAGAACTTAGATTTGTTAAATTCAAATTATTATTTCAAATTATAACTTGAAGATCTGAACTAGTAATTGTCAAATACAGAACTTAAAATTGTTAAATACAAATTATTAGTGTAAATTATAACTTGAAGATCTGAACTTGTAATACTCAAATACAGAACTTCGAATTGTTAAATACAAATTATTAGTGCAAATTATAACTTGAAGATCTGAACTTGTAATACTCAAATACAGAACTTCGAATTGTTAAATACAAATTATTAGTGCAAATTATAACTTGAAGATCTGAACTTGTAATAGATAAATACAGAACTTAAAATTGATAGCTTCAAATTATTATTTCAAAATATAACTTGAAGATCTGAACTAGTAATTGTCAAATACAGAACTTAAAATTGATAGCTTCTCATTATTAGTGCAAATTATAACTTGAAGATCTGAACTAGTAATTGTCAAATACAGAACTTAAAATTGATAGCTTCTAATTATTATTTCAAATTATAACTTGTAGATCTGAACTTGTAATTGTCAAATAGAGAACTTAAAATAGATAGCTTCTAATTATTATTGCAAATAATAACTTGAAGATCTGAACTTGAAATACTCAAATACAGAACTTCGAATTGTTAAATAAAAATTATTAGTGCAAATTATAACTTGAAGATCTGAACTTGTAATAGATAAATACAGAACTTCGAATTGTTAAATTCAAACTAAGATTGCGAATAATAATTTGAAGATCTGAACTTGTAATAGTCAAATACAGAACTTCTAATTTTTAAATACAAATTATTATAGCAAATTATAACTTGAAGATCTGAACTTGTAATTGTCAAATACAGAACCTTTAATTATTAAATACAAGTTATTAGTGCAAATTATAACTAGAAGATCTGAAGTTGTAATTGTCAAATACAGAACTTAAAATTGACAGCTTCTAATTATTATTGCAAATTATAACTTGAAGATCTGCACTTGTAATAGTGAATTACAGAACTTAGATTTGTTAAATTCAAATTATTATTTCAAATTATAACTTGAAGATCTGAACTAGTAATTGTCAAATACAGAACTTAAAATTGTTAAATACAAATTATTAGTGCAAATTATAACTTGAAGATCTGAACTTGTAATTGTCAAATACAGAGCTTAAAATTGATAGCTTCTAATTATTATTGCAAATTATAACTTGAAGATCTGAACTAGTAATTGCCAAATACAGAACTTAAAATTGATAGCTTATAATTATAATTCAAATTATAACTTGAAGATCTGAGCTTGCAATAGTCAAATACAGAACTTCGAATTGTTAAATACAAATTATTAGTGCAAATTATAACTTGTAGATCTGAACTAGTAATAGGTAAATACAGAACTTCAAATTGTTAAATTCAAACTAAGATTGCAAATAATAGTTTGAAGATCTGAACTTGTAGTAGTCAAATACAGAACCTCTAATTGTAAATACAAATTATTAGTGCAAATTATAACTTGTAGATCTGAACTTGTAATTGTCAAATACAGAACTTAAAATTGATAGCTTCTAATTATTATTGCAAATTATAATTTGAAGATGTGAACTTGTAATAGACAAATACGCAACTTAGCATTGTTAAATACAAATTATGATTGCAAATTATAACTTGAAGATCTGAACTTGTAATAGATAAATACAGAACTTCGAATTGTTAAATTCAAACTAAGATTGCAAATAATAATTTGAAGATCTGAACTTGTAATTGTCAAATACAGAACTTAAAATTGTTAAATACAAATTATTAGTGCAAATTATAACTTGAAGATCTGAACTTGTAATTGTCAAATACAGAAGTTAAAATTGATAGCTTCTAATTATTATAGCAAATTATAACTTGAAGATCTGAACTTGTAATAGTGAATTACAGAACCTAGATTTGTTAAATTTAAAATTATTATTTCAAATTATAACTTGAAGATCTGAACTACTATTTGTCAAATACAGAACTTAAAATTGATAGCTTATAATTATAATTCAAATTATAACTTGAAGATCTGAGCTTGTAATAGTCAAATACAGAACTTCGAATTGTTAAATACAAATTATTAGTGCAAATTATAACTTGAAGATCTGAACTAGTAATTGTCAAATACAGAACTTAAAATTGATAGCTTCTAATTATTATTGCAAATTATAACTTGAAGATCTGAACTTGTAATAGTCAAATACAGAACTTCGAATTGTTAAATACAAATTATTTGTGCAAATTATAACTTGAAGATCTGAACTTGAAATAGATAAATACAGAACTTCGAATTGTTAAATTCAAACTAAGATTGCAAATAATAATTTGAAGATCTGAACTTGTAATAGTCAAATACAGAACTTCTAATTGTTAAATACAAATTATTATTGCAAATTATAACTTGAAGATCTGAACTAGTATTTGTCAAATACATAACTTCTAGTTATTAAATACAAATTATTATTTCCAATTATAACTTGAAGATCTGAACTTGTAGTTGTCAAATACAGAACTTAAAATTGATAGCTTCTAATTATTATTGCTAATTATAATTTGAAGATCTGAACTTGTAATAGTGAATTACAGAACTTAGATTTGTTAAATTTAAAATTATTATTTCAAATTATACCTTGAAGATCTGAACTAGTAATTGTCAAATACAGAACTTAAAATTGATAGCTTATAATTATAATTCAAATTATAACTTGAAGATCTGAACTTGTAATTGTCAAATACAGAACTTAAAATTGATAGCTTCTAATTATTATTGCAAATAATAACTTGAAGATCTGAACTTGTAATACTCAAATACAGAACTTCGAATTTTTAAATACAAATTATTATTGCAAATTATAACTTGAAGATCTGAACTTGTAATTGTCAAATACAGAACCTTTAATTATTAAATACAAGTTATTAGTGCAAATTATAACTAGAAGATCTGAACTAGTAATTGTCAAATACAGAACTTAAATTTGATAGCTTCTAATTATTATTTCAAATTATAACTTGAAGATCTGAACTTTTACTTGTCAAATACAGAACTTCTAATTGTTAAATACAAATTATTAGTGCAAATTATAACTTGAAGATCTGAACTTGTAATTGTCAAATACAGAACTTAAAATTGATAGCTTATAATAATTATTATAAATTATAACTTGAAGATCTGAACTTGTAATAGTGAATTACAGAACTTAGATTTGTTAAATTCAAATTATTATTTCAAATTATAACTTGAAGATCTGAACTAGTAATTGTCAAATACAGAACTTAAAATTGATAGCTTCTAATTATTATTGGAAATTATAATTTGAAGATCTGAACTTGTAATACACAAATACGAAACTTAGCATTGTTAAATACAAATTGTGATTGCAAATTATAACTTGAAGATCTGAACTTGTAATAGTGAATTACAGAACTTAGATTTGTTAAATTCAAATTATTATTTCAAATTATAACTTGAAGATCTGAACTAGTAATTGTCAAATACAGAACTTCGAATTGTTAAATTCAAACTAAGATTGCAAATAATAATTTGAAGATCTGAACTTGTAATAGTCAAATACAGAACTTCTAATTGTTAAATACAAATTATTAGTGCAAATTATAACTTGAAGATCTGAACTTGTAATTGTCAAATACAGAACTTAAAATTGTTAAATACAAATTATTAGTGCAAATTATAACTTGAAGATCTGAACTTGTAATTGTCAAATACAGAAGTTAAAATTGATAGCTTCTAATTATTATTGCAAATTATAACTTGAAGATCTGAACTTGTAATAGTGAATTACAGAACTTAGATTTGTTAAATTTAAAATTATTATTTCAAATTATACCTTGAAGATCTGAACTAGTAATTGTCAAATACAGAACTTAAAATTGATAGCTTATAATTATAATTCAAATTATAACTTGAAGATCTGAGCTTGTAATAGTCAAATACAGAACTTCTAATTGTTAAATACAAATTATTAGTACAAATTATAACTTGAAGATCTGAACTTGTAATTGTCAAATACAGAACTTAAAATTGATAGCTTCTAATTATTATTGTAAATTATAACTTGAAGATCTGAACTTGTAATAGTGAATTACAGAACTTAGATTTGTTAAATTCAAATTATTATTTCAAAATATAACTTGAAGATCTGAACTAGTAATTGTCAAATACAGAACTTAAAATTGATAGCTTATAATTATTATTGTAAATTATAACTTGAAGATCTGAACTTGTAATAGTGAATTACAGAACTTAGATTTGTTAAATTCAAATTATTATTTCAAATTATAAGTTGAAGATCTGAACTTGTAATTGTCAAATACAGAACTTAAAATTGATAGCTTCTAATTATTATTGCAAATTATAACTTGAAGATCTGAACTAGTAATAGTGAATTACAGAACTTAGATTTGTTAAATTCAAATTATTATTTCAAATTATAACTTGAAGATCTGAACTAGTAATTGTCAAATACAGAACTTAAAATTGTTAAATACAAATTATTAGTGCAAATTATAACTTGAAGATCTGAACTTGTAATACTCAAATACAGAACTTCGAGTTGTTAAATACAAATTATTAGTGCAAATTATAACTTGAAGATCTGAACTTGTAATACTCAAATACAGAACTTCGAATTGTTAAATACAAATTATTAGTGCAAATTATAACTTGAAGATCTGAACTTGTAATAGATAAATACAGAACTTAAAATTGATAGCTTCAAATTATTATTTCAAAATATAACTTGAAGATCTGAACTAGTAATTGTCAAATACAGAACTTAAAATTGATAGCTTCTCATTATTATTGCAAATTATAACTTGAAGATCTGAACTAGTAATTGTCAAATACAGAACTTAAAATTGATAGCTTCTAATTATTATTTCAAATTATAACTTGTAGATCTGAACATGTAATTGTCAAATAGAGAACTTAAAATAGATAGCTTCTAATTATTATTGCAAATAATAACTTGAAGATCTGAACTTGAAATACTCAAATACAGAACTTCGAATTGTTAAATACAAATTATTAGTGCAAATTATAACTTGAAGATCTGAACTTGTAATAGATAAATACAGAACTTCGAATTGTTAAATTCAAACTAAGATTGCGAATAATAATTTGAAGATCTGAACTTGTCATAGTCAAATACAGAACTTCTAATTTTTAAATACAAATTATTATAGCAAAGTATAACTTGAAGATCTGAACTTGTAATTGTCAAATACAGAACTTAAAATTGACAGCTTCTAATTATTATTGCAAATTATAACTTGAAGATCTGCACTTGTAATAGTGAATTACAGAACTTAGATTTGTTAAATTCAAATTATTATTTCAAATTATAACTTGAAGATCTGAACTAGTAATTGTCAAATACAGAACTTAAAATTGATAGCTTATAATTATTATTGTAAATTATAACTTGAAGATCTGAACTTGTAATAGTGAATTACAGAACTTAGATTTGTTAAATTCAAATTATTATTTCAAATTATAACTTGTAGATCTGAACTAGTAATTGTCAAATACAGAACTTAAAATTTTAAATACAAATTATTAGTGCAAATTATAACTTGAAGATCTGAACTTGTAATTGTCAAATACAGAACTTAAAATTGTTAAATACAAATTATTAGTGCAAATTATAACTTGAAGATCTGAACTTGTAATTGTCAAATACAGAAGTTAAAATTGATAGCTTCTAATTATTATTGCAAATTATAACTTGAAGATCTGAACTTGTAATAGTGAATTACAGAACTTAGATTTGTTAAATTTAAAATTATTATTTCAAATTATAACTTGAAGATCTGAACTACTATTTGTCAAATACAGAACTTAAAATTGATAGCTTATAATTATAATTCAAATTATAACTTGAAGATCTGAGCTTGTAATAGTCAAATACAGAACTTCGAATTGTTAAATACAAATTATTAGTGCAAATTATAACTTGAAGATCTGAACTAGTAATTGTCAAATACAGAACTTAAAATTGATAGCTTCTAATTATTATTGCAAATTATAACTTGAAGATCTGAACTTGTAATAGTCAAATACAGAACTTCGAATTGTTAAATACAAATTATTAGTGCAAATTATAACTTGAAGATCTGAACTTGAAATAGATAAATACAGAACTTCGAATTGTTAAATTCAAACTAAGATTGCAAATAATAATTTGAAGATCTGAACTTGTAATAGTCAAATACAGAACTTCTAATTGTTAAATACAAATTATTATTGCAAATTATAACTTGAAGATCTGAACTAGTATTTGTCAAATACATAACTTCTAGTTATTAAATACAAATTATTATTTCCAATTATAACTTGAAGATCTGAACTTGTAGTTGTCAAATACAGAACTTAAAATTGATAGCTTCTAATTATTATTGCTAATTATAATTTGAAGATCTGAACTTGTAATAGTGAATTACAGAACTTACATTTGTTAAATTTAAAATTATTATTTCAAATTATACCTTGAAGATCTGAACTAGTAATTGTCAAATACAGAACTTAAAATTGATAGCTTATAATTATAATTCAAATTATAACTTGAAGATCTGAACTTGTAATTGTCAAATACAGAACTTAAAATTGATAGCTTCTAATTATTATTGCAAATAATAACTTGTAGATCTGAACTTGTAATACTCAAATACAGAACTTCGAATTGTTAAATACAAATTATTAGTGCAAATTATAACTTGAAGATCTGAACTTGTAATAGATAAATACAGAACTTCGAATAGTTAAATTCAAACTAAGATTGCAAATAATAATTTGAAGATCTGAACTTGTAATAGTCAAATACAGAACTTCTAATTTTTAAATACAAATTATTATTGCAAATTATAACTTGAAGATCTGAACTTGTAATTGTCAAATACAGAACCTTTAATTATTAAATACAAGTTATTAGTGCAAATTATAACTAGAAGATCTGAACTAGTAATTGTCAAATACAGAACTTAAATTTGATAGCTTCTAATTATTATTTCAAATTATAACTTGAAGATCTGAACTTTTACTTGTCAAATACAGAACTTCTAATTGTTAAATACAAATTATTAGTGCAAATTATAACTTGAAGATCTGAACTTGTAATTGTCAAATACAGAACTTAAAATTGATAGCTTATAATAATTATTATAAATTATAACTTGAAGATCTGAACTTGTAATAGTGAATTACAGAACTTAGATTTGTTAAATTCAAATTATTATTTCAAATTATAACTTGAAGATCTGAACTAGTAATTGTCAAATACAGAACTTAAAATTGATAGCTTCTAATTATTATTGGAAATTATATTTTGAAGATCTGAACTTGTAATACACAAATACGAAACTTAGCATTGTTAAATACAAATTGTGATTGCAAATTATAACTTAAAGATCTGAACTTGTAATAGTGAATTACAGAACTTAGATTTGTTAAATTCAAATTATTATTTCAAATTATAACTTGAAGATCTGAACTAGTAATTGTCAAATACAGAACTTCGAATTGTTAAATTCAAACTAAGATTGCAAATAATAATTTGAAGATCTGAACTTGTAATAGTCAAATACAGAACTTCTAATTGTTAAATACAAATTATTAGTGCAAATTATAACTTGAAGATCTGAACTTGTAATTGTCAAATACAGAACTTAAAATTGTTAAATACAAATTATTAGTGCAAATTATAACTTGAAGATCTGAACTTGTAATTGTCAAATACAGAAGTTAAAATTGATAGCTTCTAATTATTATTGCAAATTATAACTTGAAGATCTGAACTTGTAATAGTGAATTACAGAACTTAGATTTGTTAAATTTAAAATTATTATTTCAAATTATACCTTGAAGATCTGAACTAGTAATTGTCAAATACAGAACTTAAAATTGATAGCTTATAATTATAATTCAAATTATAACTTGAAGATCTGAGCTTGTAATAGTCAAATACAGAACTTCGAATTGTTAAATACAAATTATTAGTACAAATTATAACTTGAAGATCTGAACTTGTAATTGTCAAATACAGAACTTAAAATTGATAGCTTCTAATTATTATTGTAAATTATAACTTGAAGATCTGAACTTGTAATAGTGAATTACAGAACTTAGATTTGTTAAATTCAAATTATTATTTCAAAATATAACTTGAAGATCTGAACTAGTAATTGTCAAATACAGAACTTAAAATTGATAGCTTATAATTATTATTGTAAATTATAACTTGAAGATCTGAACTTGTAATAGTGAATTACAGAACTTAGATTTGTTAAATTCAAATTATTATTTCAAATTATAAGTTGAAGATCTGAACTTGTAATTGTCAAATACAGAACTTAAAATTGATAGCTTCTAATTATTATTGCAAATTATAACTTGAAGATCTGAACTAGTAATAGTGAATTACAGAACTTAGATTTATTAAATTCAAATTATTATTTCAAATTATAACTTGAAGATCTGAACTAGTAATTGTCAAATACAGAACTTAAAATTGTTAAATACAAATTATTAGTGCAAATTATAACTTGAAGATCTGAACTTGTAATACTCAAATACAGAACTTCGAATTGTTAAATACAAATTATTAGTGCAAATTATAACTTGAAGATCTGAACTTGTAATACTCAAATACAGAACTTCGAATTGTTAAATACAAATTATTAGTGCAAATTATAACTTGAAGATCTGAACTTGTAATAGATAAATACAGAACTTAAAATTGATAGCTTCAAATTATTATTTCAAAATATAACTTGAAGATCTGAACTAGTAATTGTCAAATACAGAACTTAAAATTGATAGCTTCTCATTATTATTGCAAATTATAACTTGAAGATCTGAACTAGTAATTGTCAAATACAGAACTTAAAATTGATAGCTTCTAATTATTATTTCAAATTATAACTTGTAGATCTGAACATGTAATTGTCAAATAGAGAACTTAAAATAGATAGCTTCTAATTATTATTGCAAATAATAACTTGAAGATCTGAACTTGAAATACTCAAATACAGAACTTCGAATTGTTAAATACAAATTATTAGTGCAAATTATAACTTGAAGATCTGAACTTGTAATAGATAAATACAGAACTTCGAATTGTTAAATTCAAACTAAGATTGCGAATAATAATTTGAAGATCTGAACTTGTAATAGTCAAATACAGAACTTCTAATTTTTAAATACAAATTATTATAGCAAATTATAACTTGAAGATCTGAACTTGTAATTGTCAAATACAGAACCTTTAATTATTAAATACAAGTTATTAGTGCAAATTATAACTAGAAGATCTGAAGTTGTAATTGTCAAATACAGAACTTAAAATTGACAGCTTCTAATTATTATTGCAAATTATAACTTGAAGATCTGCACTTGTAATAGTGAATTACAGAACTTAGATTTGTTAAATTCAAATTATTATTTCAAATTATAACTTGAAGATCTGAACTAGTAATTGTCAAATACAGAACTTAAAATTGATAGCTTATAATTATTATTGTAAATTATAACTTGAAGATCTGAACTTGTAATAGTGAATTACAGAACTTAGATTTGTTAAATTCAAATTATTATTTCAAATTATAACTTGAAGATCTGAACTAGTAATTGTCAAATACAGAACTAAAAATTTTAAATACAAATTATTAGTGCAAATTATAACTTGAAGATCTGAACTTGTAATTGTCAAATACAGAACTTAAAATTGTTAAATACAAATTATTGGTGCAAATTATAACTTGAAGATCTGAACTTGTAATTGTCAAATACAGAAGTTAAAATTGATAGCTTCTAATTATTATTGCAAATTATAACTTGAAGATCTGAACTTGTAATAGTGAATTACAGAACTTAGATTTGTTAAATTTAAAATTATTATTTCAAATTATAACTTGAAGATCTGAACTACTATTTGTCAAATACAGAACTTAAAATTGATAGCTTATAATTATAATTCAAATTATAACTTGAAGATCTGAGCTTGTAATAGTCAAATACAGAACTTCGAATTGTTAAATACAAATTATTAGTGCAAATTATAACTTGAAGATCTGAACTAGTAATTGTCAAATACAGAACTTAAAATTGATAGCTTCTAATTATTATTGCAAATTATAACTTGAAGATCTGAACTTGTAATAGTCAAATACAGAACTTCGAATTGTTAAATACAAATTATTAGTGCAAATTATAACTTGAAGATCTGAACTTGAAATAGATAAATACAGAACTTCGAATTGTTAAATTCAAACTAAGATTGCAAATAATAATTTGAAGATCTGAACTTGTAATAGTCAAATACAGAACTTCTAATTGTTAAATACAAATTATTATTGCAAATTATAACTTGAAGATCTGAACTAGTATTTGTCAAATACATAACTTCTAGTTATTAAATACAAATTATTATTTCCAATTATAACTTGAAGATCTGAACTTGTAGTTGTCAAATACAGAACTTAAAATTGATAGCTTCTAATTATTATTGCTAATTATAATTTGAAGATCTGAACTTGTAATAGTGAATTACAGAACTTACATTTGTTAAATTTAAAATTATTATTTCAAATTATACCTTGAAGATCTGAACTAGTAATTGTCAAATACAGAACTTAAAATTGATAGCTTATAATTATAATTCAAATTATAACTTGAAGATCTGAACTTGTAATTGTCAAATACAGAACTTAAAATTGATAGCTTCTAATTATTATTGCAAATAATAACTTGTAGATCTGAACTTGTAATACTCAAATACAGAACTTCGAATTGTTAAATACAAATTAGTGCAAATTATAACTTGTAGATCTGAACTTGTAATAGATAAATACAGAACTTCGAATAGTTAAATTCAAACTAAGATCGCAAATAATAATTTGAAGATCTGAACTTGTAATAGTCAAATACAGAACTTCTAATTTTTAAATACAAATTATTATTGCAAATTATAACTTGAAGATCTGAACTTGTAATTGTCAAATACAGAACCTTTAATTATTAAATACAAGTTATTAGTGCAAATTATAACTAGAAGATCTGAACTAGTAATTGTCAAATACAGAACTTAAATTTGATAGCTTCTAATTATTATTTCAAATTATAACTTGAAGATCTGAACTTTTACTTGTCAAATACAGAACTTCTAATTGTTAAATACAAATTATTAGTGCAAATTATAACTTGAAGATCTGAACTTGTAATTGTCAAATACAGAACTTAAAATTGATAGCTTATAATAATTATTATAAATTATAACTTGAAGATCTGAACTTGTAATAGTGAATTACAGAACTTAGATTTGTTAAATTCAAATTATTATTTCAAATTATAACTTGAAGATCTGAACTAGTAATTGTCAAATACAGAACTTAAAATTGATAGCTTCTAATTATTATTGGAAATTATATTTTGAAGATCTGAACTTGTAATACACAAATACGAAACTTAGCATTGTTAAATACAAATTGTGATTGCAAATTATAACTTAAAGATCTGAACTTGTAATAGTGAATTACAGAACTTAGATTTGTTAAATTCAAATTATTATTTCAAATTATAACTTGAAGATCTGAACTAGTAATTGTCAAATACAGAACTTCGAATTGTTAAATTCAAACTAAGATTGCAAATAATAATTTGAAGATCTGAACTTGTAATAGTCAAATACAGAACTTCTAATTGTTAAATACAAATTATTAGTGCAAATTATAACTTGAAGATCTGAACTTGTAATTGTCAAATACAGAACTTAAAATTGTTAAATACAAATTATTAGTGCAAATTATAACTTGAAGATCTGAACTTGTAATTGTCAAATACAGAAGTTAAAATTGATAGCTTCTAATTATTATTGCAAATTATAACTTGAAGATCTGAACTTGTAATAGTGAATTACAGAACTTAGATTTGTTAAATTTAAAATTATTATTTCAAATTATACCTTGAAGATCTGAACTAGTAATTGTCAAATACAGAACTTAAAATTGATAGCTTATAATTATAATTCAAATTATAACTTGAAGATCTGAGCTTGTAATAGTCAAATACAGAACTTCGAATTGTTAAATACAAATTATTAGTACAAATTATAACTTGAAGATCTGAACTTGTAATTGTCAAATACAGAACTTAAAATTGATAGCTTCTAATTATTATTGTAAATTATAACTTGAAGATCTGAACTTGTAATAGTGAATTACAGAACTTAGATTTGTTAAATTCAAATTATTATTTCAAAATATAACTTGAAGATCTGAACTAGTAATTGTCAAATACAGAACTTAAAATTGATAGCTTATAATTATTATTGTAAATTATAACTTGAAGATCTGAACTTGTAATAGTGAATTACAGAACTTAGATTTGTTAAATTCAAATTATTATTTCAAATTATAAGTTGAAGATCTGAACTTGTAATTGTCAAATACAGAACTTAAAATTGATAGCTTCTAATTATTATTGCAAATTATAACTTGAAGATCTGAACTAGTAATAGTGAATTACAGAACTTAGATTTATTAAATTCAAATTATTATTTCAAATTATAACTTGAAGATCTGAACTAGTAATTGTCAAATACAGAACTTAAAATTGTTAAATACAAATTATTAGTGCAAATTATAACTTGAAGATCTGAACTTGTAATACTCAAATACAGAACTTCGAATTGTTAAATACAAATTATTAGTGCAAATTATAACTTGAAGATCTGAACTTGTAATACTCAAATACAGAACTTCGAATTGTTAAATACAAATTATTAGTGCAAATTATAACTTGAAGATCTGAACTTGTAATAGATAAATACAGAACTTAAAATTGATAGCTTCAAATTATTATTTCAAAATATAACTTGAAGATCTGAACTAGTAATTGTCAAATACAGAACTTAAAATTGATAGCTTCTCATTATTATTGCAAATTATAACTTGAAGATCTGAACTAGTAATTGTCAAATACAGAACTTAAAATTGATAGCTTCTAATTATTATTTCAAATTATAACTTGTAGATCTGAACATGTAATTGTCAAATAGAGAACTTAAAATAGATAGCTTCTAATTATTATTGCAAATAATAACTTGAAGATCTGAACTTGAAATACTCAAATACAGAACTTCGAATTGTTAAATACAAATTATTAGTGCAAATTATAACTTGAAGATCTGAACTTGTAATAGATAAATACAGAACTTCGAATTGTTAAATTCAAACTAAGATTGCGAATAATAATTTGAAGATCTGAACTTGTGATAGTCAAATACAGAACTTCTAATTTTTAAATACAAATTATTATAGCAAATTATAACTTGAAGATCTGAACTTGTAATTGTCAAATACAGAACCTTTAATTATTAAATACAAGTTATTAGTGCAAATTATAACTAGAAGATCTGAAGTTGTAATTGTCAAATACAGAACTTAAAATTGACAGCTTCTAATTATTATTGCAAATTATAACTTGAAGATCTGCACTTGTAATAGTGAATTACAGAACTTAGATTTGTTAAATTCAAATTATTATTTCAAATTATAACTTGAAGATCTGAACTAGTAATTGTCAAATACAGAACTTAAAATTGATAGCTTATAATTATTATTGTAAATTATAACTTGAAGATCTGAACTTGTAATAGTGAATTACAGAACTTAGATTTGTTAAATTCAAATTATTATTTCAAATTATAACTTGAAGATCTGAACTAGTAATTGTCAAATACAGAACTTAAAATTTTAAATACGAATTATTAGTGCAAATTATAACTTGAAGATCTGAACTTGTAATTGTCAAATACAGAACTTAAAATTGTTAAATACAAATTATTAGTGCTAATTATAACTTGAAGATCTGAACTTGTAATTGTCAAATACAGAAGTTAAAATTGATAGCTTCTAATTATTATTGCAAATTATAACTTGAAGATCTGAACTTGTAATAGTGAATTACAGAACTTAGATTTGTTAAATTTAAAATTATTATTTCAAATTATAACTTGAAGATCTGAACTAGTAATTGTCAAATACAGAACTTAAAATTGATAGCTTATAATTATAATTCAAATTATAACTTGAAGATCTGAGCTTGTAATAGTCAAATACAGAACTTCGAATTGTTAAATACAAATTATTAGTGCAAATTATAACTTGAAGATCTGAACTTGAAATAGATAAATACAGAACTTCGAATTGTTAAATTCAAACTAAGATTGCAAATAATAATTTGAAGATCTGAACTTGTAATAGTCAAATACAGAACTTCTAATTGTTAAATACAAATTATTATTGCAAATTATAACTTGAAGATCTGAACTAGTAATTGTCAAATACATAACTTCTAGTTATTAAATACAAATTATTATTTCCAATTATAACTTGAAGATCTGAACTTGTAATTGTCAAATACAGAACTTAAAATTGATAGCTTCTAATTATTATTGCTAATTATAATTTGAAGATCTGAACTTGTAATAGTGAATTACAGAACTTAGATTTGTTAAATTTAAAATTATTATTTCAAATTATACCTTGAAGATCTGAACTAGTAATTGTCAAATACAGAACTTAAAATTGATAGCTTATAATTATAATTCAAATTATAACTTGAAGATCTGAACTTGTAATTGTCAAATACAGAACTTAAAATTGATAGCTTCTAATTATTATTGCAAATAATAACTTGAAGATCTGAACTTGTAATAGATAAATACAGAACTTCGAATAGTTAAATTCAAACTAAGATTGCAAATAATAATTTGAAGATTTGAACTTGTAATAGTCAAATACAGAACTTCTAATTTTTAAATACAAATTATTATTGCAAATTATAACTTGAAGATCTGAACTTGTAATTGTCAAATACAGAACCTTTAATTATTAAATACAAGTTATTAGTGCAAATTATAACTAGAAGATCTGAACTAGTAATTGTCAAATACAGAACTTAAATTTGATAGCTTCTAATTATTATTTCAAATTATAACTTGAAGATCTGAACTTTTACTTGTCAAATACAGAACTTCTAATTGTTAAATACAAATTATTAGTGCAAATTATTACTTGAAGATCTGAACTTGTAATTGTCAAATACAGAACTTAAAATTGATAGCTTATAATAATTATTATAAATTATAACTTGAAGATCTGAACTTGTAATAGTGAATTACAGAACTAAGATTTGTTAAATACAAATTATTATTTCAAATTATAACTTGAAGATCTGAACTAGTAATTGTCAAATACAGAACTTAAAATTGATAGCTTCTAATTATTATTGGAAATTATAATTTGAAGATCTGAACTTGTAATACACAAATACGAAACTTAGCATTGTTAAATACAAATTGTGATTGCAAATTATAACTAGAAGATCTGAACTTGTAATAGTGAATTACAGAACATGGATTTGTTAAATTCAAATTATTATTTCAAATTATAACTTGAAGATCTGAACTAGTAATTGTCAAATACAGAACTTCGAATTGTTAAATTCAAACTAAGTTTGCAAATAATAATTTGAAGATCTGAACTTGTAATAGTCAAATACAGAACTTCTAATTGTTAAATACAAATTATTAGTGCAAATTATAACTTGAAGATCTGAACTTGTAATTGTCAAATACAGAACTTAAAATTGTTATATACAAATTATTAGTGCAAATTATAACTTGAAGATCTGAACTTGTAATTGTCAAATACAGAAGTTAAAATTGATAGCTTCTAATTATTATTGCAAATTATAACTTGAAGATCTGAACTTGTAATAGTCAAGTACAGAACTTAGATTTGTTAAAT
Source organism: Cantharis lateralis (assembly GCA_963170105.1). Lineage (NCBI taxonomy): Eukaryota > Metazoa > Arthropoda > Insecta > Coleoptera > Cantharidae > Cantharis > Cantharis lateralis. The sequence continues at coordinate 27,478,600 of OY720627.1, forward strand.
TTAAAATTATTATTTCAAATTATACCTTGAAGATCTGAACTAGTAATTGTCAAATACAGAACTTAAAATTGATAGCTTATAATTATAATTCAAATTATAACTTGAAGATCTGAGCTTGTAATAGTCAAATACAGAACTTCGAATTGTTGAATACAAATTATTAGTACAAATTATAACTTGAAGATCTGAACTTGTAATTGTCAAATACAGAACTTAAAATTGATAGCTTCTAATTATTATTGTAAATTATAACTTGAAGATCTGAACTTGTAATAGTGAATTACAGAACTTAGATTTGTTAAATTCAAATTATTATTTCAAAATATAACTAGAAGATCTGAACTAGTAATTGTCAAATACAGAACTTAAAATTGATAGCTTCTAATTATTATTGCAAATTATAACTCGAAGATCTGAACTTGTAATTGTCAAATACAGAACTTAAAATTGATAGCTTCTAATTATTATTGCAAATAATAACTTGAAGATCTGAACTGTTAATACTCAAATACAGAACTTCGAATTGTTAAATACAAATTATTAGTGCAAATTATAACTTGAAGATCTGAACTTGTACAAGATAAATACAGAACTTCGAATTGTTAAATTCAAACTAAGATTGCAAATAATAATTTGAAGATCTGAACTTGTAATAGTGAAATACAGAACTTCTAATTTTTAAATACAAATTATTATTGCAAATTATAACTTGAAGATCTGAACTTGTAATTGTCAAATACAGAACTTAAAATTGATAGCAAAATTATTATTGTAAATTATAACTTGAAGATCTGAACTTGTAATAGTGAATTACCGAACTTAGATTTGTTAAATACAAATTATTATTTCAAATTATAACTTGAAGATCTGAACTTGTAATTGTTAAATACAGAACTTAAAATTGATAGCTTCTAATTATTATTGCAAATTATAATTTGAAGATCTGAACTTGTAATAGACAAATACGCAACTTAGCATTGTTAAATACAAATTGTGATTGCAAATTATAACTTGAAGATCTGAACCTGTAATAGGTAAATACAGAACTTCGAATTGTTAAATTCAAACTAAGATTGCAAATAATAATTTGAAGATCTGAACTTGTAATAGTCAAATACAGAACATCTAATTGTTAAATACAAATTATTAGTGCAAATTATAACTTGAAGGTCTGAACTTGTAATTGTCAAATACAGAACTTAAAATTGTTAAATACAAATTATTAGTGCAAATTATAACTTGAAGATCTGAACTTGTAATTGTCAAATACAGAAGTTAAAATTGATAGCTTCTAATTATTATTGCAAATTATAACTTGAAGATCTGAACTTGTAATACTGAATTACAGAACTTAGATTTGTTAAATTTAAAATTATTATTTCAAATTATAACTTGAAGATCTGAACTACTATTTGTCAAATACAGAACTTAAAATTGATAGCTTATAATTATAATTCAAATTATAACTTGAAGATCTGAGCTTGTAATAGTCAAATACAGAACTTCGAATTGTTAAATACAAATTATTAGTGCAAATTATAACTTGAAGATCTGAACTAGTAATTGTCAAATACAGAACTTAAAATTGATAGCTTCTAATTATTATTGCAAATTATAACTTGAAGATCTGAACTTGTAATAGTCAAATACAGAACTTCGAATTGTTAAATACAAATTATTAGTGCAAATTATAACTTGAAGATCTGAACTTGAAATAGATAAATACAGAACTTCGAATTGTTAAATTCAAACTAAGATTGCAAATAATAATTTGAAGATCTGAACTTGTAATAGTCAAATACAGAACTTCTAATTGTTAAATACAAATTATTATTGCAAATTATAACTTGAAGATCTGAACTAGTAATTGTCAAATACATAACTTCTAGTTATTAAATACAAATTATTATTTCCAATTATAACTTGAAGATCTGAACTTGTAATTGTCAAATACAGAACTTAAAATTGATAGCTTCTAATTATTATTGCTAATTATAATTTGAAGATCTGAACTTTTAATAGTGAATTACAGAACTTAGATTTGTTAAATTTAAAATTATTATTTCAAATTATACCTTGAAGATCTGAACTAGTAATTGTCAAATACAGAACTTAAAATTGATAGCTTATAATTATAATTCAAATTATAACTTGAAGATCTGAACTTGTAATTGTCAAATACAGAACTTAAAATTGATAGCTTCTAATTATTATTGCAAATAATAACTTGAAGATCTGAACTTGTAATAGATAAATACAGAACTTCGAATAGTTAAATTCAAACTAAGATTGCAAATAATAATTTGAAGATTTGAACTTGTAATAGTCAAATACAGAACTTCTAATTTTTAAATACAAATTATTATTGCAAATTATAACTTGAAGATCTGAACTTGTAATTGTCAAATACAGAACCTTTAATTATTAAATTCAAGTTATTAGTGCAAATTATAACTAGAAGATCTGAACTAGTAATTGTCAAATACAGAACTTAAATTTGATAGCTTCTAATTATTATTTCAAATTATAACTTGAAGATCTGAACTTTTACTTGTCAAATACAGAACTTCTAATTGTTAAATACAAATTATTAGTGCAAATTATTACTTGAAGATCTGAACTTGTAATTGTCAAATACAGAACTTAAAATTGATAGCTTATAATAATTATTATAAATTATAACTTGAAGATCTGAACTTGTAATAGTGAATTACAGAACTAAGATTTGTTAAATTCAAATTATTATTTCAAATTATAACTTGAAGATCTGAACTAGTAATTGTCAAATACAGAACTTAAAATTGATAGCTTCTAATTATTATTGGAAATTATAATTTGAAGATCTGAACTTGTAATACACAAATACGAAACTTAGCATTGTTAAATACAAATTGTGATTGCAAATTATAACTTGAAGATCTGAACTTGTAATAGTGAATTACAGAACATGGATTTGTTAAATTCAAATTATTATTTCAAATTATAACTTGAAGATCTGAACTAGTAATTGTCAAATACAGAACTTCGAATTGTTAAATTCAAACTAAGATTGCAAATAATAATTTGAAGATCTGAACTTGTAATAGTCAAATACAGAACTTCTAATTGTTAAATACAAATTATTAGTGCAAATTATAACTTGAAGATCTGAACTTGTAATTGTCAAATACAGAACTTAAAATTGTTATATACAAATTATTAGTGCAAATTATAACTTGAAGATCTGAACTTGTAATTGTCAAATACAGAAGTTAAAATTGATAGCTTCTAATTATTATTGCAAATTATAACTTGAAGATCTGAACTTGTAATAGCGAATTACAGAACTTAGATTTGTTAAATTTAAAATTATTATTTCAAATTATACCTTGAAGATCTGAACTTGTAATTGTCAAATACAGAACTTAAAATTGATAGCTTCTAATTATTATTGCAAATAATAACTTGAAGATCTGAACTGTTAATACTCAAATACAGAACTTCGAATTGTTAAATACAAATTATTAGTGCAAATTATAACTTGAAGATCTGAACTTGTACAAGATAAATACAGAACTTCGAATTGTTAAATTCAAACTAAGATTGCAAATAATAATTTGAAGATCTGAACTTGTAATAGTGAAATACAGAACTTCTAATTTTTAAATACAAATTATTATTGCAAATTATAACTTGAAGATCTGAACTTGTAATTGTCAAATACAGAACTTAAAATTGATAGCAAAATTATTATTGTAAATTATAACTTGAAGATCTGAACTTGTAATAGTGAATTACAGAACTTAGATTTGTTAAATACAAATTATTATTTCAAATTATAACTTGAAGATCTGAACTTGTAATTGTTAAATACAGAACTTAAAATTGATAGCTTCTAATTATTATTGCAAATTATAATTTGAAGATCTGAACTTGTAATAGACAAATACGCAACTTAGCATTGTTAAATACAAATTGTGATTGCAAATTATAACTTGAAGATCTGAACCTGTAATAGGTAAATACAGAACTTCGAATTGTTAAATTCAAACTAAGATTGCAAATAATAATTTGAAGATCTGAACTTGTAATAGTCAAATACAGAACATCTAATTGTTAAATACAAATTATTAGTGCAAATTATAACTTGAAGGTCTGAACTTGTAATTGTCAAATACAGAACTTAAAATTGTTAAATACAAATTATTAGTGCAAATTATAACTTGAAGATCTGAACTTGTAATTGTCAAATACAGAAGTTAAAATTGATAGCTTCTAATTATTATTGCAAATTATAACTTGAAGATCTGAACTTGTAATACTGAATTACAGAACTTAGATTTGTTAAATTTAAAATTATTATTTCAAATTATAACTTGAAGATCTGAACTAGTAATTGTCAAATACAGAAATTAAAATTGATAGCTTATAATTATAATTCAAATTATAACTTGAAGATCTGAGCTTGTAATAGTCAAATACAGAACTTCGAATTGTTAAATACAAATTATTAGTGGAAATTATAACTTGTAAATATGAACTTGTAATAGGTAAATACAGAATTTCAAATTGTTAAATTCAAACTAAGATTTCAAATAATAATTTGAAGATCTGAACTTGTAATTGTCAAATTCAGAACTTAAAATTGATAGCTTCTAATTATTATTGTAAATTATAACTTGAAGATCTGAACTTGTAATTGTCAAATACAGAACTTAAAATTGATAGCTTCTAATTATTATTGCAAATAATAACTTGAAGATCTGAACTTGTAATACTCAAATACAGAACTTCGAATTGTTAAATACAAATTATTAGTGCAAATTATAACTTGAAGATCTGAACTTGTAATAGATAAATACAGAACTTCGAATTGTTAAATTCAAACTAAGATTGCAAATAATAATTTGAAGATCTGAACTTGTAATAGTCAAATACAGAACTTCTAATTTTTAAATACTAATTATTTTTGCAAATTATAACTTGAAGATCTGAACTTGTAATTGTCAAATACAGAACCTTTAATTATTAAATACAAGTTATTAGTGCAAATTATAACTAGAAGATCTGAACTTGTAATTGTCAAATACAGAACTTAAAATTGATAGCTTCTAATTATTATTTCAAATTATAACTTGTAGATCTGAACTTGTAATTGTCAAATAGAGAACTTAAAATAGATAGCTTCTAATTATTATTGCAAATAATAACTTGAAGATCTGAACTTGAAATACTCAAATACAGAACTTCGAATTGTTAAATACAAATTATTATAGCAAATTATAACTTGAAGATCTGAACTTGTAATTGTCAAATACAGAACCTTTAATTATTAAATACAAGTTATTAGTGCAAATTATAACTAGAAGATCTGAAGTTGTAATTGTCAAATACAGATCTTAAAATTGACAGCTTCTAATTATTATTGCAAATTATAACTTGAAGATCTGCACTTGTAATAGTGAATTACAGAACTTAGATTTGTTAAATTCAAATTATTATTTCAAATTATAACTTGAAGATCTGAACTAGTAATTGTCAAATACAGAACTTAAAATTGATAGCTTATAATTATTATTGTAAATTATAACTTGAAGATCTGAACTTGTAATAGTGAATTACAGAACTTAGATTTGTTAAATTCAAATTATTATTTCAAATTATAACTTGAAGATCTGAACTAGTAATTGTCAAATACAGAACTTAAAATTTTAAATACAAATTATTAGTGCAAATTATAACTTGAAGATCTGAACTTGTAATTGTCAAATACAGAACTTAAAATTGTTAAATACAAATAATTAGTGCACATTATAACTTGAAGATCTGAACTTGTAATTGTCAAATACAGAAGTTAAAATTGATAGCTTCTAATTATTATTGCAAATTATAACTTGAAGATCTGAACTTGTAATAGTGAATTACAGAACTTAGATTTGTTAAATTTAAAATTATTATTTCAAATTATAACTTGAAGATCTGAACTACTATTTGTCAAATACAGAACTTAAAATTGATAGCTTATAATTATAATTCAAATTATAACTTGAAGATCTGAGCTTGTAATAGTCAAATACAGAACTTCGAATTGTTAAATACAAATTATTAGTGCAAATTATAACTTGAAGATCTGAACTAGTAATTGTCAAATACAGAACTTAAAATTGATAGCTTCTAATTATTATTGCAAATTATAACTTGAAGATCTGAACTTGTAATAGTCAAATACAAAACTTCGAATTGTTAAATACAAATTATTAGTGCAAATTATAACTTGAAGATCTGAACTTGAAATAGATAAATACAGAACTTCGAATTGTTAAATTCAAACTAAGATTGCAAATAATAATTTGAAGATCTGAACTAGTAATTGTCAAATACAGAACTTAAAATTGATAGCTTATAATTATAATTCAAATTATAACTTGAAGATCTGAGCTTGTAATAGTCAAATACAGAACTTCGAATTGTTAAATACAAATTATTAGTACAAATTATAACTTGAAGATCTGAACTTGTAGTTGTCAAATACAGAACTTAAAATTGATAGCTTCTAATTATTATTGCTAATTATAATTTGAAGATCTGAACTTGTAATAGTGAATTACAGAACTTAGATTTGTTAAATTTAAAATTATTATTTCAAATTATACCTTGAAGATCTGAACTAGTAATTGTCAAATACAGAACTTAAAATTGATAGCTTATAATTATAATTCAAATTATAACTTGAAGATCTGAACTTGTAATTGTCAAATACAGAACTTAAAATTGATAGCTTCTAATTATTATTGCAAATAATAACTTGAAGATCTGAACTTGTAATACTCAAATACAGAACTTCGAATTGTTAAATACAAATTATTAGTGCAAATTATAACTTGAAGATCTGAACTTGTAATAGATAAATACAGAACTTCGAATAGTTAAATTCAAACTAAGATTGCAAATAATAATTTGAAGATCTGAACTTGTAATAGTCAAATACAGAACTTCTAATTTTTAAATACAAATTATTATTGCAAATTATAACTTGAAGATCTGAACTTGTAATTGTCAAATACAGAACCTTTAATTATTAAATACAAGTTATTAGTGCAAATTATAACTAGAAGATCTGAACTAGTAATTGTCAAATACAGAACTTAAATTTGATAGCTTCTAATTATTATTTCAAATTATAACTTGAAGATCTGAACTTTTACTTGTCAAATACAGAACTTCTAATTGTTAAATACAAATTATTAGTGCAAATTATAACTTGAAGATCTGAACTTGTAATTGTCAAATACAGAACTTAAAATTGATAGCTTACAATCATTATTATAAATTATAACTTGAAGATCTGAACTTGTAATAGTGAATTACAGAACTTAGATTTGTTAAATTCAAATTATTATTTCAAATTATAACTTGAAGATCTGACCTAGTAATTGTCAAATACAGAACTTCGAATTGTTAAATTCAAACTAAGATTGCAAATAATAATTAGAAGATCTGAACTTGTAATAGTCAAATACAGAAGTTAAAATTGATAGCTTCTAATTATTATTTCAAATTATAACTTGTAGATCTGAACTTGTAATTGTCAAATAGAGAACTTAAAATAGATAGCTTCTAATTATTATTGCAAATAATAACTTGAAGATCTGACCTTGAAATACTCAAATACAGAACTTCGAATTGTTAAATACAAATTATTAGTGCAAATTATAACTTGAAGATCTGAGCTTGTAATAGATAAATACAGAACTTCGAATTGTTAAATTCAAACTAAGATTGCGAATAATAATTTGAAGATCTGAACTTGTAATAGTCAAATACAGAACTTAAAATTGATAGCTTATAATTATTATTGTAAATTATAACTTGAAGATCTGAACTAGTAATAGTGAATTACAGAACTTAGATTTGTTAAATTCAAATTATTATTTCAAATTATAACTTGAAGATCTGAACTAGTAATTGTCAAATACAGAGCTTAAAATTGTTAAATACAAATTATTAGTGCAAATTATAACTTGAAGATCTGAACTTGTAATAGTGAATTACAGAACTTAGATTTGTTAAATTCAAATTATTATTTCAAATTATAACTTGAAGATCTGAACTAGTAATTGTCAAATACAGAACTTAAAATTGATAGCTTATAATTATTATTGTAAATTATAACTTGAAGATCTGAACTTGTAATAGTGAATTACAGAACTTAGATTTGTTAAATTCAAATTATTATTTCAAATTATAACTTGAAGATCTGAACTAGTAATTGTCAAATACAGAACTTAAAATTTTAAATACAAATTATTAGTGCAAATTATAACTTGAAGATCTGAACTTGTAATTGTCAAATACAGAACTTAAAATTGTTAAATACAAATTATTAGTGCAAATTATAACTTGAAGATCTGCACTTGTAATAGTGAATTACAGATCTTAGATTTGTTAAATTCAAATTATTATTTCAAATTATAACTTGAAGATCTGAACTAGTAATTGTCAAATACAGAACTTAAAATTGATAGCTTATAATTATTATTGTAAATTATAACTTGAAGATCTGAACTAGTAATAGTGAATTACAGAACTTAGATTTGTTAAATTCAAATTATTATTTCAAATTATAACTTGAAGATCTGAACTAGTAATTGTCAAATACAGAGCTTAAAATTGTTAAATACAAATTATTAGTGCAAATTATAACTTGAAGATCTGAACTTGTAATTGTCAAATACAGAACTTAAAATTGTTAAATACAAATTATTAGTGCAAATTATAACTTGAAGATCTGAACTTGTAATTTTCAAATACAGAAGTTAAAATTGATAGCTTCTAATTATTATTGCAAATTATAACTTGAAGATCTGAACTTGTAATAGTGAATTACAGAACTTAGATTTGTTAAATTTAAAATTATTATTTCAAATTATAACTTGAAGATCTGAACTACTATTTGTCAAATACAGAACTTAAAATTGATAGCTTATAATTATAATTCAAATTATAACTTGAAGATCTGAGCTTGTAATAGTCAAATACAGAACTTCGAATTGTTAAATACAAATTATTAGTGCAAATTATAACTTGAAGATCTGAACTAGTAATTGTCAAATACAGAACTTAAAATTGATAGCTTCTAATTATTATTGCAAATTATAACTTGAAGATCTGAACTTGTAATAGTCAAATACAGAACTTCGAATTGTTAAATACATATTATTAGTGCAAATTATAACTTGAAGATCTGAACTTGAAATAGATAAATACAGAACTTCGAATTGTTAAATTCAAACTAAGATTGCAAATAATAATTTGAAGATCTGAACTTGTAATAGTCAAATACAGAACTTCTAATTGTTAAATACAAATTATTATTGCAAATTATAACTTGAAGATCTGAACTAGTAATTGTCAAATACATAACTTCTAGTTATTAAATACAAATTATTATTTCCAATTATAACTTGAAGATCTGAACTTGTAGTTGTCAAATACAGAACTTAAAATTGATAGCTTCTAATTATTATTGCTAATTATAATTTGAAGATCTGAACTTGTAATAGTGAATTACAGAACTTAGATTTGTTAAATTTAAAATTATTATTTCAAATTATACCTTGAAGATCTGAACTAGTAATTGTCAAATACAGAACTTAAAATTGATAGCTTATAATTATAATTCAAATTATAACTTGAAGATCTGAACTTGTAATTGTCAAATACAGAACTTAAAATTGATAGCTTCTAATTATTATTGCAAATAATAACTTGAAGATCTGAACTTGTAATACTCAAATACAGAACTTCGAATTGTTAAATACAAATTATTAGTGCAAATTATAACTTGAAGATCTGAACTTGTAATAGATAAATACAGAACTTCGAATAGTTAAATTCAAACTAAGATTGCAAATAATAATTTGAAGATCTGAACTTGTAATAGTCAAATACAGAACTTCTAATTTTTAAATACAAATTATTATTGCAAATTATAACTTGAAGATCTGAACTTGTAATTGTCAAATACAGAACCTTTAATTATTAAATACAAGTTATTAGTGCAAATTATAACTAGAAGATCTGAACTAGTAATTGTCAAATACAGAACTTAAATTTGATAGCTTCTAATTATTATTTCAAATTATAACTTGAAGATCTGAACTTTTACTTGTCAAATACAGAACTTCTAATTGTTAAATACAAATTATTAGTGCAAATTATAACTTGAAGATCTGAACTTGTAATTGTCAAATACAGAACTTAAAATTGATAGCTTATAATAATTATTATAAATTATAACTTGAAGATCTGAACTTGTAATAGTGAATTACAGAACTTAGATTTGTTAAATTCAAATTATTATTTCAAATTATAACTTGAAGATCTGAACTAGTAATTGTCAAATACAGAACTTCGAATTGTTAAATTCAAACTAAGATTGCAAATAATAATTTGAAGATCTGAACTTGTAATAGTCAAATACAGAACTTCTAATTGTTAAATACAAATTATTAGTGCAAATTATAACTTGAAGATCTGAACTTGTAATTGTCAAATACAGAACTTAAAATTGTTAAATACAAATTATTAGTGCAAATTATAACTTGAAGATCTGAACTTGTAATTGTCAAATACAGAAGTTAAAATTGATAGCTTCTAATTATTATTGCAAATTATAACTTGAAGATCTGAACTTGTAATAGTGAATTACAGAACTTAGATTTGTTAAATTTAAAATTATTATTTCAAATTATACCTTGAAGATCTGAACTAGTAATTGTCAAATACAGAACTTAAAATTGATAGCTTATAATTATAATCCAAATTATAACTTGAAGATCTGAGCTTGTAATAGTCAAATACAGAACTTCGAATTGTTAAATACAAATTATTAGTACAAATTATAACTTGAAGATCTGAACTTGTAATTGTCAAATACAGAACTTAAAATTGATAGCTTCTAATTATTATTGTAAATTATAACTTGAAGATCTGAACTTGTAATAGTGAATTACAGAACTTAGATTTGTTAAATTCAAATTATTATTTCAAAATATAACTTGAAGATCTGAACTAGTAATTGTCAAATACAGAACTTAAAATTGATAGCTTATAATTATTATTGTAAATTATAACTTGAAGATCTGAACTTGTAATTGTCAAATACAGAACTTAAAATTGATAGCTTCTAATTATTATTTCAAATTATAACTTGAAGATCTGAACTTGAAATTGTCAAATACAGAACTTAAAATTGATAGCTTCTAATTATTATTGCAAATAATAACTTGAAGATCTGAACTGTTAATACTCAAATACAGAACTTCGAATTGTTAAATACAAATTATTAGTGCAAATTATAACTTGAAGATCTGAACTTGTACAAGATAAATACAGAACTTCGAATTGTTAAATTCAAACTAAGATTGCAAATAATAATTTGAAGATCTGAACTTGTAATAGTGAAATACAGAACTTCTAATTTTTAAATACAAATTATTATTGCAAATTATAACTTGAAGATCTGAACTTGTAATTGTCAAATACAGAACTTAAAATTGATAGCAAATTATTATTGTAAATTATAACTTAAAGATCTGAACTTGTAATAGTGAATTACAGAACTTAGATTTGTTAAATACAAATTATTATTTCAAGTTATAACTTGAAGATCTGAACTTGTAATTGTTAAATACAGAACTTAAAATTGATAGCTTCTAATTATTATTGCAAATTATAATTTGAAGATCTGAACTTGTAATAGACAAATACGCAACTTAGCATTGTTAAATACAAATTGTGATTGCAAATTATAACTTGAAGATCTGAACCTGTAATAGGTAAATACAGAACTTCGAATTGTTAAATTCAAACTAAGATTGCAAATAATACTTTGAAGATCTGAACTTGTAATAGTCAAATACAGAACATCTAATTGTTAAATACAAATTATTAGTGCAAATTATAACTTGAAGGTCTGAACTTGTAATTGTCAAATACAGAACTTAAAATTGTTAAATACAAATTATTAGTGCAAATTATAACTTGAAGATCTGAACTTGTAATTGTCAAATACAGAAGTTAAAACTGATAGCTTATAATTATTATTGCAAATTATAACTTGAAGATCTGAACTTGTAATACTGAATTACAGAACTTAGATTTGTTAAATTTAAAATTATTATTTCAAATTATAACTTGAAGATCTGAACTAGTAATTGTCAAATACAGAAATTAAAATTGATAGCTTATAATTATAATTCAAATTATAACTTGAAGATCTGAGCTTGTAATAGTCAAATACAGTACTTCGAATTGTTAAATACAAATTATTAGTGGAAATTATAACTTGAAGATCTGAACTTGTAATAGATAAATACAGAACTTCGAATTGTTAAATTCAAACTAAGATTGCAAATAATAATTTGAAGATCTGAACTTGTAATTGTCAAATTCAGAACTTAAAATTGATAGCTTCTAATTATTATTGTAAATTATAACTTGAAGATCTGAACTTGTAATTGTCAAATACAGAACTTAAAATTGATAGCTTCTAATTATTATTGCAAATAATAACTTGAAGATCTGAACTTGTAATACTCAAATACAGAACTTCGAATTGTTAAATACAAATTATTAGTGCAAATTATAACTTGAAGATCTGAACTTGTAATAGATAAATACAGAACTTCGAATTGTTAAATTCAAACTAAGATTGCAAATAATAATTTGAAGATCTGAACTTGTAATAGTCAAATACAGAACTTCTAATTTTTAAATACAAATTATTATTGCAAATTATAACTTGAAGATCTGAACTTGTAATTGTCAAATACAGAACCTTTAATTATTAAATACAAGTTATTAGTGCAAATTATAACTAGAAGATCTGAACTAGTAATTGTCAAATACAGAACTTAAATTTGATAGCTTCTAATTATTATTTCAAATTATAACTTGAAGATCTGAACTTTTACTTGTCAAATACAGAACTTCTAATTGTTAAATACAAATTATTAGTGCAAATTATAACTTGAAGATCTGAACTTGTAATTGTCAAATACAGAACTTAAAATTGATAGCTTATAATTATTATTATAAATTATAACTTGAAGATCTGAACTGGTAATAGTGAATTACAGAACTTAGATTTGTTAAATACAAATTATTATTTCAAATTATAACTTGAAGATCTGAACTTGTAATTGTTAAATACAGAACTTAAAATTGATAGCTTTTAATTATTATTGCAAATTATAATTTGAAGATCTGAACTTGTAATTGTCAAATACAGAACTTAAAATTGATAGCTTATAATTATTATTGTAAATTATAACTTGAAGATCTGAACTTGTAATAGTGAATTACAGAACTTAGATTTGTTAAATTCAAATTATTATTTCAAATTATAACTTGAAGATCTGAACTAGTAATTGTCAAATACAGAACTTAAAATTGATAGCTTATAATTATTATTGTAAATTATAACTTGAAGATCTGAACTTGTAATAGTGAATTACAGAACTTAGATTTGTTAAATTCAAATTATTATTTCAAATTATAACTTGAAGATCTGAACTAGTAATTGTCAAATACAGAACTTAAAATTTTAAATACAAATTATTAGTGCAAATTATAACTTGAAGATCTGAACTTGTAATTGTCAAATACAGAACTTAAAATTGATAGCTTATAATTATAATTCAAATTATAACTTGAAGATCTGAGCTTGTAATAGTCAAATACAGAACTTCGAATTGTTAAATACAAATTATTAGTACAAATTATAACTTGAAGATCTGAACTTGTAGTTGTCAAATACAGAACTTAAAATTGATAGCTTCTAATTATTATTGCTAATTATAATTTGAAGATCTGAACTTGTAATAGTGAATTACAGAACTTAGATTTGTTAAATTTAAAATTATTATTTCAAATTATACCTTGAAGATCTGAACTAGTAATTGTCAAATACAGAACTTAAAATTGATAGCTTATAATTATAATTCAAATTATAACTTGAAGATCTGAACTTGTAATTGTCAAATACAGAACTTAAAATTGATAGCTTCTAATTATTATTGCAAATAATAACTTGAAGATCTGAACTTGTAATACTCAAATACAGAACTTCGAATTGTTAAATACAAATTATTAGTGCAAATTATAACTTGAAGATCTGAACTTGTAATAGATAAATACAGAACTTCGAATAGTTAAATTCAAACTAAGATTGCAAATAATAATTTGAAGATCTGAACTTGTAATAGTCAAATACAGAACTTCTAATTTTTAAATACAAATTATTATTGCAAATTATAACTTGAAGATCTGAACTTGTAATTGTCAAATACAGAACCTTTAATTATTAAATACAAGTTATTAGTGCAAATTATAACTAGAAGATCTGAACTAGTAATTGTCAAATACAGAACTTAAATTTGATAGCTTCTAATTATTATTTCAAATTATAACTTGAAGATCTGAACTTTTACTTGTCAAATACAGAACTTCTAATTGTTAAATACAAATTATTAGTGCAAATTATAACTTGAAGATCTGAACTTGTAATTGTCAAATACAGAACTTAAAATTGATAGCTTACAATCATTATTATAAATTATAACTTGAAGATCTGAACTTGTAATAGTGAATTACAGAACTTAGATTTGTTAAATTCAAATTATTATTTCAAATTATAACTTGAAGATCTGACCTAGTAATTGTCAAATACAGAACTTCGAATTGTTAAATTCAAACTAAGATTGCAAATAATAATTAGAAGATCTGAACTTGTAATAGTCAAATACAGAAGTTAAAATTGATAGCTTCTAATTATTATTTCAAATTATAACTTGTAGATCTGAACTTGTAATTGTCAAATAGAGAACTTAAAATAGATAGCTTCTAATTATTATTGCAAATAATAACTTGAAGATCTGAACTTGAAATACTCAAATACAGAACTTCGAATTGTTAATTACAAATTATTAGTGCAAATTATAACTTGAAGATCTGAGCTTGTAATAGATAAATACAGAACTTCGAATTGTTAAATTCAAACTAAGATTGCGAATAATAATTTGAAGATCTGAACTTGTAATAGTCAAATACAGAACTTCTAATTTTTAAATACAAATTATTATTGCAAATTATAACTTGAAGATCTGCACTTGTAATAGTGAATTACAGAACTTAGATTTGTTAAATTCAAATTATTATTTCAAATTATAACTTGAAGATCTGAACTAGTAATTGTCAAATACAGAACTTAAAATTGATAGCTTATAATTATTATTGTAAATTATAACTTGAAGATCTGAACTTGTAATAGTGAATTACAGAACTTAGATTTGTTAAATTCAAATTATTATTTCAAATTATAACTTGAAGATCTGAACTAGTAATTGTCAAATACAGAACTTAAAATTTTAAATACAAATTATTAGTGCAAATTATAACTTGAAGATCTGAACTTGTAATTGTCAAATACAGAACTTAAAATTGTTAAATACAAATTATTAGTGCAAATTATAACTTGAAGATCTGCACTTGTAATAGTGAATTACAGATCTTAGATTTGTTAAATTCAAATTATTATTTCAAATTATAACTTGAAGATCTGAACTAGTAATTGTCAAATACAGAACTTAAAATTGATAGCTTATAATTATTATTGTAAATTATAACTTGAAGATCTGAACTAGTAATAGTGAATTACAGAACTTAGATTTGTTAAATTCAAATTATTATTTCAAATTATAACTTGAAGATCTGAACTAGTAATTGTCAAATACAGAGCTTAAAATTGTTAAATACAAATTATTAGTGCAAATTATAACTTGAAGATCTGAACTTGTAATTGTCAAATACAGAACTTAAAATTGTTAAATACAAATTATTAGTGCAAATTATAACTTGAAGATCTGAACTTGTAATTGTCAAATACAGAAGTTAAAACTGATAGCTTATAATTATTATTGCAAATTATAACTTGAAGATCTGAACTTGTAATACTGAATTACAGAACTTAGATTTGTTAAATTTAAAATTATTATTTCAAATTATAACTTGAAGATCTGAACTAGTAATTGTCAAATACAGAAATTAAAATTGATAGCTTATAATTATAATTCAAATTATAACTTGAAGATCTGAGCTTGTAATAGTCAAATACAGTACTTCGAATTGTTAAATACAAATTATTAGTGGAAATTATAACTTGAAGATCTGAACTTGTAATAGATAAATACAGAACTTCGAATTGTTAAATTCAAACTAAGATTGCAAATAATAATTTGAAGATCTGAACTTGTAATTGTCAAATTCAGAACTTAAAATTGATAGCTTCTAATTATTATTGTAAATTATAACTTGAAGATCTGAACTTGTAATTGTCAAATACAGAACTTAAAATTGATAGCTTCTAATTATTATTGCAAATAATAACTTGAAGATCTGAACTTGTAATACTCAAATACAGAACTTCGAATTGTTAAATACAAATTATTAGTGCAAATTATAACTTGAAGATCTGAACTTGTAATAGATAAATACAGAACTTCGAATTGTTAAATTCAAACTAAGATTGCAAATAATAATTTGAAGATCTGAACTTGTAATAGTCAAATACAGAACTTCTAATTTTTAAATACAAATTATTATTGCAAATTATAACTTGAAGATCTGAACTTGTAATTGTCAAATACAGAACCTTTAATTATTAAATACAAGTTATTAGTGCAAATTATAACTAGAAGATCTGAACTAGTAATTGTCAAATACAGAACTTAAATTTGATAGCTTCTAATTATTATTTCAAATTATAACTTGAAGATCTGAACTTTTACTTGTCAAATACAGAACTTCTAATTGTTAAATACAAATTATTAGTGCAAATTATAACTTGAAGATCTGAACTTGTAATTGTCAAATACAGAACTTAAAATTGATAGCTTATAATTATTATTATAAATTATAACTTGAAGATCTGAACTGGTAATAGTGAATTACAGAACTTAGATTTGTTAAATACAAATTATTATTTCAAATTATAACTTGAAGATCTGAACTTGTAATTGTTAAATACAGAACTTAAAATTGATAGCTTTTAATTATTATTGCAAATTATAATTTGAAGATCTGAACTTGTAATTGTCAAATACAGAACTTAAAATTGATAGCTTATAATTATTATTGTAAATTATAACTTGAAGATCTGAACTTGTAATAGTGAATTACAGAACTTAGATTTGTTAAATTCAAATTATTATTTCAAATTATAACTTGAAGATCTGAACTAGTAATTGTCAAATACAGAACTTAAAATTGATAGCTTATAATTATTATTGTAAATTATAACTTGAAGATCTGAACTTGTAATAGTGAATTACAGAACTTAGATTTGTTAAATTCAAATTATTATTTCAAATTATAACTTGAAGATCTGAACTAGTAATTGTCAAATACAGAACTTAAAATTTTAAATACAAATTATTAGTGCAAATTATAACTTGAAGATCTGAACTTGTAATTGTCAAATACAGAACTTAAAATTGATAGCTTATAATTATAATTCAAATTATAACTTGAAGATCTGAGCTTGTAATAGTCAAATACAGAACTTCGAATTGTTAAATACAAATTATTAGTACAAATTATAACTTGAAGATCTGAACTTGTAGTTGTCAAATACAGAACTTAAAATTGATAGCTTCTAATTATTATTGCTAATTATAATTTGAAGATCTGAACTTGTAATAGTGAATTACAGAACTTAGATTTGTTAAATTTAAAATTATTATTTCAAATTATACCTTGAAGATCTGAACTAGTAATTGTCAAATACAGAACTTAAAATTGATAGCTTATAATTATAATTCAAATTATAACTTGAAGATCTGAACTTGTAATTGTCAAATACAGAACTTAAAATTGATAGCTTCTAATTATTATTGCAAATAATAACTTGAAGATCTGAACTTGTAATACTCAAATACAGAACTTCGAATTGTTAAATACAAATTATTAGTGCAAATTATAACTTGAAGATCTGAACTTGTAATAGATAAATACAGAACTTCGAATAGTTAAATTCAAACTAAGATTGCAAATAATAATTTGAAGATCTGAACTTGTAATAGTCAAATACAGAACTTCTAATTTTTAAATACAAATTATTATTGCAAATTATAACTTGAAGATCTGAACTTGTAATTGTCAAATACAGAACCTTTAATTATTAAATACAAGTTATTAGTGCAAATTATAACTAGAAGATCTGAACTAGTAATTGTCAAATACAGAACTTAAATTTGATAGCTTCTAATTATTATTTCAAATTATAACTTGAAGATCTGAACTTTTACTTGTCAAATACAGAACTTCTAATTGTTAAATACAAATTATTAGTGCAAATTATAACTTGAAGATCTGAACTTGTAATTGTCAAATACAGAACTTAAAATTGATAGCTTACAATCATTATTATAAATTATAACTTGAAGATCTGAACTTGTAATAGTGAATTACAGAACTTAGATTTGTTAAATTCAAATTATTATTTCAAATTATAACTTGAAGATCTGACCTAGTAATTGTCAAATACAGAACTTCGAATTGTTAAATTCAAACTAAGATTGCAAATAATAATTAGAAGATCTGAACTTGTAATAGTCAAATACAGAAGTTAAAATTGATAGCTTCTAATTATTATTTCAAATTATAACTTGTAGATCTGAACTTGTAATTGTCAAATAGAGAACTTAAAATAGATAGCTTCTAATTATTATTGCAAATAATAACTTGAAGATCTGAACTTGAAATACTCAAATACAGAACTTCGAATTGTTAATTACAAATTATTAGTGCAAATTATAACTTGAAGATCTGAGCTTGTAATAGATAAATACAGAACTTCGAATTGTTAAATTCAAACTAAGATTGCGAATAATAATTTGAAGATCTGAACTTGTAATAGTCAAATACAGAACTTCTAATTTTTAAATACAAATTATTATTGCAAATTATAACTTGAAGATCTGCACTTGTAATAGTGAATTACAGAACTTAGATTTGTTAAATTCAAATTATTATTTCAAATTATAACTTGAAGATCTGAACTAGTAATTGTCAAATACAGAACTTAAAATTGATAGCTTATAATTATTATTGTAAATTATAACTTGAAGATCTGAACTTGTAATAGTGAATTACAGAACTTAGATTTGTTAAATTCAAATTATTATTTCAAATTATAACTTGAAGATCTGAACTAGTAATTGTCAAATACAGAACTTAAAATTTTAAATACAAATTATTAGTGCAAATTATAACTTGAAGATCTGAACTTGTAATTGTCAAATACAGAACTTAAAATTGTTAAATACAAATTATTAGTGCAAATTATAACTTGAAGATCTGCACTTGTAATAGTGAATTACAGATCTTAGATTTGTTAAATTCAAATTATTATTTCAAATTATAACTTGAAGATCTGAACTAGTAATTGTCAAATACAGAACTTAAAATTGATAGCTTATAATTATTATTGTAAATTATAACTTGAAGATCTGAACTAGTAATAGTGAATTACAGAACTTAGATTTGTTAAATTCAAATTATTATTTCAAATTATAACTTGAAGATCTGAACTAGTAATTGTCAAATACAGAGCTTAAAATTGTTAAATACAAATTATTAGTGCAAATTATAACTTGAAGATCTGAACTTGTAATTGTCAAATACAGAACTTAAAATTGTTAAATACAAATTATTAGTGCAAATTATAACTTGAAGATCTGAACTTGTAATTTTCAAATACAGAAGTTAAAATTGATAGCTTCTAATTATTATTGCAAATTATAACTTGAAGATCTGAACTTGTAATAGTGAATTACAGAACTTAGATTTGTTAAATTTAAAATTATTATTTCAAATTATAACTTGAAGATCTGAACTACTATTTGTCAAATACAGAACTTAAAATTGATAGCTTATAATTATAATTCAAATTATAACTTGAAGATCTGAGCTTGTAATAGTCAAATACAGAACTTCGAATTGTTAAATACAAATTATTAGTGCAAATTATAACTTGAAGATCTGAACTAGTAATTGTCAAATACAGAACTTAAAATTGATAGCTTCTAATTATTATTGCAAATTATAACTTGAAGATCTGAACTTGTAATAGTCAAATACAGAACTTCGAATTGTTAAATACAAATTATTAGTGCAAATTATAACTTGAAGATCTGAACTTGAAATAGATAAATACAGAACTTCGAATTGTTAAATTCAAACTAAGATTGCAAATAATAATTTGAAGATCTGAACTTGTAATAGTCAAATACAGAACTTCTAATTGTTAAATACAAATTATTATTGCAAATTATAACTTGAAGATCTGAACTAGTAATTGTCAAATACATAACTTCTAGTTATTAAATACAAATTATTATTTCCAATTATAACTTGAAGATCTGAACTTGTAGTTGTCAAATACAGAACTTAAAATTGATAGCTTCTAATTATTATTGCTAATTATAATTTGAAGATCTGAACTTGTAATAGTGAATTACAGAACTTAGATTTGTTAAATTTAAAATTATTATTTCAAATTATACCTTGAAGATCTGAACTAGTAATTGTCAAATACAGAACTTAAAATTGATAGCTTATAATTATAATTCAAATTATAACTTGAAGATCTGAACTTGTAATTGTCAAATACAGAACTTAAAATTGATAGCTTCTAATTATTATTGCAAATAATAACTTGAAGATCTGAACTTGTAATACTCAAATACAGAACTTCGAATTGTTAAATACAAATTATTAGTGCAAATTATAACTTGAAGATCTGAACTTGTAATAGATAAATACAGAACTTCGAATAGTTAAATTCAAACTAAGATTGCAAATAATAATTTGAAGATCTGAACTTGTAATAGTCAAATACAGAACTTCTAATTTTTAAATACAAATTATTATTGCAAATTATAACTTGAAGATCTGAACTTGTAATTGTCAAATACAGAACCTTTAATTATTAAATACAAGTTATTAGTGCAAATTATAACTAGAAGATCTGAACTAGTAATTGTCAAATACAGAACTTAAATTTGATAGCTTCTAATTATTATTTCAAATTATAACTTGAAGATCTGAACTTTTACTTGTCAAATACAGAACTTCTAATTGTTAAATACAAATTATTAGTGCAAATTATAACTTGAAGATCTGAACTTGTAATTGTCAAATACAGAACTTAAAATTGATAGCTTATAATAATTATTGTAAATTATAACTTGAAGATCTGAACTTGTAATAGTGAATTACAGAACTTAGATTTGTTAAATTCAAATTATTATTTCAAATTATAACTTGAAGATCTGAACTAGTAATTGTCAAATACAGAACTTCGAATTGTTAAATTCAAACTAAGATTGCAAATAATAATTTGAAGATCTGAACTTGTAATAGTCAAATACAGAACTTCTAATTGTTAAATACAAATTATTAGTGCAAATTATAACTTGAAGATCTGAACTTGTAATTGTCAAATACAGAACTTAAAATTGTTAAATACAAATTATTAGTGCAAATTATAACTTGAAGATCTGAACTTGTAATTGTCAAATACAGAAGTTAAAATTGATAGCTTCTAATTATTATTGCAAATTATAACTTGAAGATCTGAACTTGTAATAGTGAATTACAGAACTTAGATTTGTTAAATTTAAAATTATTATTTCAAATTATACCTTGAAGATCTGAACTAGTAATTGTCAAATACAGAACTTAAAATTGATAGCTTATAATTATAATCCAAATTATAACTTGAAGATCTGAGCTTGTAATAGTCAAATACAGAACTTCGAATTGTTAAATACAAATTATTAGTACAAATTATAACTTGAAGATCTGAACTTGTAATTGTCAAATACAGAACTTAAAATTGATAGCTTCTAATTATTATTGTAAATTATAACTTGAAGATCTGAACTTGTAATAGTGAATTACAGAACTTAGATTTGTTAAATTCAAATTATTATTTCAAAATATAACTTGAAGATCTGAACTAGTAATTGTCAAATACAGAACTTAAAATTGATAGCTTATAATTATTATTGTAAATTATAACTTGAAGATCTGAACTTGTAATTGTCAAATACAGAACTTAAAATTGATAGCTTCTAATTATTATTTCAAATTATAACTTGAAGATCTGAACTTGAAATTGTCAAATGCAGAACTTAAAATTGATAGCTTCTAATTATTATTGCAAATAATAACTTGAAGATCTGAACTGTTAATACTCAAATACAGAACTTCGAATTGTTAAATACAAATTATTAGTGCAAATTATAACTTGAAGATCTGAACTTGTACAAGATAAATACAGAACTTCGAATTGTTAAATTCAAACTAAGATTGCAAATAATAATTTGAAGATCTGAACTTGTAATAGTGAAATACAGAACTTCTAATTTTTAAATACAAATTATTATTGCAAATTATAACTTGAAGATCTGAACTTGTAATTGTCAAATACAGAACTTAAAATTGATAGCAAATTATTATTGTAAATTATAACTTAAAGATCTGAACTTGTAATAGTGAATTACAGAACTTAGATTTGTTAAATACAAATTATTATTTCAAGTTATAACTTGAAGATCTGAACTTGTAATTGTTAAATACAGAACTTAAAATTGATAGCTTCTAATTATTATTGCAAATTATAATTTGAAGATCTGAACTTGTAATAGACAAATACGCAACTTAGCATTGTTAAATACAAATTGTGATTGCAAATTATAACTTGAAGATCTGAACCTGTAATAGGTAAATACAGAACTTCGAATTGTTAAATTCAAACTAAGATTGCAAATAATACTTTGAAGATCTGAACTTGTAATAGTCAAATACAGAACATCTAATTGTTAAATACAAATTATTAGTGCAAATTATAACTTGAAGGTCTGAACTTGTAATTGTCAAATACAGAACTTAAAATTGTTAAATACAAATTATTAGTGCAAATTATAACTTGAAGATCTGAACTTGTAATTGTCAAATACAGAAGTTAAAACTGATAGCTTATAATTATTATTGCAAATTATAACTTGAAGATCTGAACTTGTAATACTGAATTACAGAACTTAGATTTGTTAAATTTAAAATTATTATTTCAAATTATAACTTGAAGATCTGAACTAGTAATTGTCAAATACAGAAATTAAAATTGATAGCTTATAATTATAATTCAAATTATAACTTGAAGATCTGAGCTTGTAATAGTCAAATACAGTACTTCGAATTGTTAAATACAAATTATTAGTGGAAATTATAACTTGAAGATCTGAACTTGTAATAGATAAATACAGAACTTCGAATTGTTAAATTCAAACTAAGATTGCAAATAATAATTTGAAGATCTGAACTTGTAATTGTCAAATTCAGAACTTAAAATTGATAGCTTCTAATTATTATTGTAAATTATAACTTGAAGATCTGAACTTGTAATTGTCAAATACAGAACTTAAAATTGATAGCTTCTAATTATTATTGCAAATAATAACTTGAAGATCTGAACTTGTAATACTCAAATACAGAACTTCGAATTGTTAAATACAAATTATTAGTGCAAATTATAACTTGAAGATCTGAACTTGTAATAGATAAATACAGAACTTCGAATTGTTAAATTCAAACTAAGATTGCAAATAATAATTTGAAGATCTGAACTTGTAATAGTCAAATACAGAACTTCTAATTTTTAAATACAAATTATTATTGCAAATTATAACTTGAAGATCTGAACTTGTAATTGTCAAATACAGAACCTTTAATTATTAAATACAAGTTATTAGTGCAAATTATAACTAGAAGATCTGAACTAGTAATTGTCAAATACAGAACTTAAATTTGATAGCTTCTAATTATTATTTCAAATTATAACTTGAAGATCTGAACTTTTACTTGTCAAATACAGAACTTCTAATTGTTAAATACAAATTATTAGTGCAAATTATAACTTGAAGATCTGAACTTGTAATTGTCAAATACAGAACTTAAAATTGATAGCTTATAATTATTATTATAAATTATAACTTGAAGATCTGAACTTGTAATAGTGAATTACAGAACTTAGATTTGTTAAATACAAATTATTATTTCAAATTATAACTTGAAGATCTGAACTTGTAATTGTTAAATACAGAACTTAAAATTGATAGCTTTTAATTATTATTGCAAATTATAATTTGAAGATCTGAACTTGTAATAGACAAATACGCAACTTAGCATTGTTAAATACAAATTGTGATTGCAAATTATAACTTGAAGATCTGAACCTGTAATAGGTAAATACAGAATTTCCAATTGTTAAATTCAAACTTAGATTGCAAATAATAATTTGAAGATCTGAACTTGTAATTGTCAAATTCAGAACTTAAAATTGATAGCTTCTAATTATTATTGTAAATTATAACTTGAAGATCTGAACTTGTAATTGTGAATTACAGAACTTAGATTTGTTAAACTCAAATTATTATTTCAAATTATAACTTGAAGATCTGAACTAGTAATTGTCAAATACAGAACTTAAAATTGATAGCTTCTAATTATTATTGCAAATTATAACTTGAAGATCTGAACTTGTAATAGTCAAATACAGAACTTCGAATTGTTAAATACAAATTATTAGTGCAAATTATAACTTGAAGATCTGAACTTGTAATAGATAAATACAGAACTTCCAATTGTTAAATTCAAACTAAGATTGCAAATAATAATTTGAAGATCTGAACTTGTAATAGTCAAATACAGAACTTCTAATTGTTAAATACAAATTATTATTGCAAATTATAACTTGAAGATCTGAACTAGTAATTGTCAAATACATAACTTCTAGTTATTAAATACAAATTATTATTTCCAATTATAACTTGAAGATCTGAACTTGTAATAGTGAATTACAGAACTTAGATTTGTTAAATTTAAAATTATTATTTCAAATTATACCTTGAAGATCTGAACTAGTAATTGTCAAATACAGAACTTAAAATTGATAGCTTCTAATTATTATTGCTAATAATAACTTGAAGATCTGAACTTGTAATACTCAAATACAGAACTTCTAATTGTTAAATACAAATTATTAGTGCAAATAATAATTTGAAGATCTGAACTTGTAATAGTCAAATACAGAACTTCTAATTTTTAAATACAAATTATTTTTGCAAATTATAACTTGAAGATCTGAACTTGTAATTGTCAAATACAGAACCTTTAATTATTAAATACAAGTTATTAGTGCAAATTATAACTAGAAGATCTGAACTAGTAATTGTCAAATACAGAACTTAAATTTGATAGCTTCTAATTATTATTTCAAATTATAACTTGAAGATCTGAACTTTTACTTGTCAAATACAGAACTTCTAATTGTTAAATACAAATTATTAGTGCAAATTATAACTTGAAGATCTGAACTTGTAATTGTCAAATACAGAACTTAAAATTGATAGCTTATAATTATTATTGTAAATTATAACTTGAAGATCAGAACTTGTAATAGTGAATTACAGAACTTCCAATTGTTAAATTCAAACTAAGATTGCAAATAATAATTTGAAGATCTGAACTTGTAATAGTCAAATACAGAACTTCTAATTGTTAAATACAAATTATTATTGCAAATTATAACTTGAAGATCTGAACTAGTAATTGTCAAATACATAACTTCTAGTTATTAAATACAAATTATTATTTCCAATTATAACTTGAAGATCTGAACTTGTAATAGTGAATTACAGAACTTAGATTTGTTAAATTTAAAATTATTATTTCAAATTATACCTTGAAGATCTGAACTAGTAATTGTCAAATACAGAACTTAAAATTGATAGCTTATAATTATAATTCAAATTATAACTTGAAGATCTGAACTTGTAATTGTCAAATACAGAACTTAAAATTGATAGCTTCTAATTATTATTGCTAATAATAACTTGAAGATCTGAACTTGTAATACTCAAATACAGAACTTCTAATTGTTAAATACAAATTATTAGTGCAAATAATAATTTGAAGATCTGAACTTGTAATAGTCAAATACAGAACTTCTAATTTTTAAATACAAATTATTTTTGCAAATTATAACTTGAAGATCTGAACTTGTAATTGTCAAATACAGAACCTTTAATTATTAAATACAAGTTATTAGTGCAAATTATAACTAGAAGATCTGAACTAGTAATTGTCAAATACAGAACTTAAATTTGATAGCTTCTAATTATTATTTCAAATTATAACTTGAAGATCTGAACTTTTACTTGTCAAATACAGAACTTCTAATTGTTAAATACAAATTATTAGTGCAAATTATAACTTGAAGATCTGAACTTGTAATTGTCAAATACAGAACTTAAAATTGATAGCTTATAATTATTATTGTAAATTATAACTTGAAGATCAGAACTTGTAATAGTGAATTACA
The DNA here is from genome assembly GCA_963170105.1 of Cantharis lateralis. Taxonomy (NCBI): domain Eukaryota; kingdom Metazoa; phylum Arthropoda; class Insecta; order Coleoptera; family Cantharidae; genus Cantharis; species Cantharis lateralis. The sequence continues at coordinate 27,505,088 of OY720627.1, forward strand.
GAACTTAGATTTGTTAAATACAAATTATTATTTCAAATTATAACTTGAAGATCTGAACTTGTAATTGTTATATACAGAACTTAAAATTGATAGCTTCTAATTATTATTGCAAATTATAATTTGAAGATCTGAACTTGTAATAGACAAATACGCAACTTAGCATTGTTAAATACAAATTGTGATTGCAAATTATAACTTGCAGATCTGAACCTGTAATAGGTAAATACAGAACTTCGAATTGTTAAATTCAAACTAAGATTGCAAATAATAATTTGAAGATCTGAACTTGTAATAGTCAAATACAGAACTTCTAATTGTTAAATACAAATTATTAGTGCAAATTATAACTTGAAGATCTGAACTTGTAATTGTCAAATACAGAACTTAAAATTGTTAAATACAAATTATTAGTGCAAATTATAACTTGAAGATCTGAACATGTAATTGTCAAATACAGAAGTTAAAATTGATAGCTTCTAATTATTATTGCAAATTATAACTTGAAGATCTGAACTTGTAATAGTGAATTACAGACCTTAGATTTGTTAAATTTAAAATTATTATTTCAAATTATAACTTGAAGATCTGAACTGGTAATTGTCAAATACAGAACTTAAAATTGATAGCTTATAATTATAATTCAAATTATAACTTGAAGATCTGAGCTTGTAATAGTCAAATACAGAACTTCGAATTGTTAAATACAAATTATTAGTGCAAATTATAACTTGTAGATCTGAACTTGTAATAGGTAAATACAGAATTTCAAATTGTTAAATTCAAACTAAGATTGCAAATAATAATTTGAAGATCTGAACTTGTAATTGTCAAATTCAGAACTTAAAATTGATAGCTTCTAATTATTATTGTAAATTATAACTTGAAGATCTGAACTTGTAATTGTGAATTACAGAACTTAGATTTGTTAAACTCAAAATATTATTTCAAATTATAACTTGAAGATCTGAACTAGTAATTGTCAAATACAGAACTTAAAATTGATAGCTTCTAATTATTATTGCAAATTATAACTTGAAGATCTGAACTTGTAATAGTCAAATACAGAACTTCGAATTGTTAAATACAAATTATTAGTACAAATTATAACTTGAAGATCTGAACTTGAAATAGATATATACAGAACTTCGAATTGATAAATTCAAACTAAAATTGCAAATAATAATTTGAAGATCTGAACTTGTAATAGTCAAATACAGAACTTCTAATTGTTAAATACAAATTATTAGTGCAAATTATAACTTGAAGATCTGAACTTGTAATTGTCAAATACAGAACTTAAAATTGTTAAATACAAATTATTAGTGCAAATTATAACTTGAAGATCTGAACTTGTAATTGTCAAATACAGAAGTTAAAATTGATAGCTTCTAATTATTATTGCAAATTATAACTTGAAGATCTGAACTTGTAATAGTGAATTACAGAACTTAGATTTGGTAAATTTAAAATTATTATTTCAAATTATAACTTGAAGATCTGAACTACTATTTGTCAAATACAGAACTTAAAATTGATAGCTTATAATTATAATTCAAATTATAACTTGAAGATCTGAGCTTGTAATAGTCAAATACAGAACTTCGAATTGTTAAATACAAATTATTAGTGCAAATTATAACTTGAAGATCTGAACTAGTAATGGTCAAATACAGAACTTAAAATTGATAGCTTCTAATTATTATTGCAAATTATAACTTGAAGATCTGAACTTGTAATAGTCAAATACAGAACTTCGAATTGTTAAATACAAATTATTAGTGCAAATTATAACTTGAAGATCTGAACTTGAAATAGATATATACAGAACTTCGAATTGTTAAATTCAAACTAAGATTGCAAATAATAATTTGAAGATCTGAACTTGTAATAGTCAAATACAGAACTTCTAATTGTTAAATACAAATTATTATTGCAAATTATAACTTGAAGATCTGAACTAGTAATTGTCAAATACATAACTTCTAGTTATTAAATACAAATTATTATTTCCAATTATAACTTGAAGATCTGAACTTGTAATTGTCAAATACAGAACTTAAAATTGATAGCTTCTAATTATTATTGCTAATTATAATTTGAAGATCTGAACTTGTAATAGTGAATTACAGAACTTAGATTTGTTAAATTTAAAATTATTATTTCAAATTATACCTTGAAGATCTGAACTAGTAATTGTCAAATACAGAACTTAAAATTGTTAGCTTATAATTATAATTCAAATTATAACTTGAAGATCTGAACTTGTAATTGTCAAATACAGAACTTAAAATTGATAGCTTCTAATTATTATTGCAAATAATAACTTGAAGATCTGAACTTGTAATACTCAAATACAGAACTTCGAATTGTTAAATACAAATTATTAGTGCAAATTATAACTTGAAGATCTGAACTTGTAATATATAAATACAGAACTTCGAATTGTTAAATTCAAACTAAGATTGCAAATAATAATTTGAAGATCTGAACTTGTAATAGTCAAATACAGAACTTAAATTTGATAGCTTCTAATTATTATTTCAAATTATAACTTGAAGATCTGAACTTTTACTTGTCAAATACAGAACTTCTAATTGTTAAATACAAATTATTAGTGCAAATTATAACTAGAACATCTGAACTTGTAATTGTCAAATACAGAACTTAAAATTGATAGCTTATAATTATTATTGTAAATTATAACTTGAAGATCTGAACTTGTAATAGTGAATTACAGAACTTAGATTTGTTAAATACAAATTATTATTTCAAATTATAACTTGAAGATCTGAACTTGTAATTGTTAAATACAGAACTTAAAATTGATAGCTTCTAATTATTATTGCAAATTATAATTTGAAGATCTGAACTTGTAATAGACAAATACGCAACTTAGCATTGTTAAATACAAATTGTGATTGCAAATTATAACTTGAAGATCTGAACCTGTAATAGGTAAATACAGAATTTCAAATTGTTAAATTCAAACTAAGATTGCAAATAATAATTTGAAGATCTGAACTTGTAATTGTCAAATTCAGAACTTAAAATTGATAGCTTCTAATTATTATTGTAAATTATAACTTGAAGATCTGAACTTGTAATTGTGAATTACAGAACTTAGATTTGTTAAACTCAAATTATTATTTCAAATTATAACTTGAAGATCTGAACTAGTAATTGTCAAATACAGAACTTAAAATTGATAGCTTCTAATTATTATTGCAAATTATAACTTGAAGATCTGAACTTGTAATAGTCAAATACAGAACTTCGAATTGTTAAATACAAATTATTAGTGCAAATTATAACTTGAAGATCTGAACTTGTAATAGATAAATACAGAACTTTCAATTGTTAAATTCAAACTAAGATGGCAAATAATAATTTGAAGATCTGAACTTGTAATAGTCAAATACAGAACTTCTAATTGTTAAATACAAATTATTATTGCAAATTATAACTTGAAGATCTGAACTAGTAATTGTCAAATACATAACTTCTAGTTGTTAAATACAAATTATTATTTCCAATTATAACTTGAAGATCTGAACTTGTAATTGTCAAATACAGAACTTAAAATTGATAGCTTCTAATTATTATTCCTAATTATAATTTGAAGATCTGAACTTGTAATTGTCAAATACAGAACTTCGAATTGTTAAATTCAAACTAAGATTGCAAATAATAATTTGAAGATCTGAACTTGTAATAGTCAAATACAGAACTTCTAATTGTTAAATACAAATTATTAGTGCAAATTATAACTTGAAGATCTGAACTTGTAATTGTCAAATACAGAAGTTAAAATTGATAGCTTCTAATTATTATTACAAATTATAACTTGAAGATCTGAACTTGTAATAGTGAATTACAGAACTTAGATTTGTTAAATTTAAAATTATTATTTCAAATTATAACTTGAAGATCTGAACTAGTAATTGTCAAATACAGAACTTAAAATTGATAGCTTATAATTATAATTCAAATTATAACTTGAAAATCTGAGCTTGTAATAGTCAAATACAGAACTTCGAATTGTTAAATACAAATTATTAGTGCAAATTATAACTTGTAGATCTGAACTTGTAATAGGTAAATACAGAATTTCAAATTGTTAAATTCAAACTAAGATTGCAAATAATAATTTGAAGATCTGAACTTGTAATTGTCAAATTCAGAACTTAAAATTGATAGCTTCTAATTATTATTGTAAATTATAACTTGAAGATCTGAACTTGTAATTGTGAATTACAGAACTTAGATTTGTTAAACTCAAATTATTATTTCAAATTATAACTTGAAGATCTGAACTAGTAATTGTCAAATACAGAACTTAAAATTGATAGCTTCTAATTATTATTGCAAATTATAACTTGAAGATCTGAACTTGTAATAGTCAAATACAGAACTTCGAATTGTTAAATACAAATTATTAGAGCAAATTATAACTTGAAGATCTGAACTTGAAATATATAAATACAGAACTTAAAATTGTTAAATACTAATTATTAGTGCAAATTATAACTTGAAGATCTGAACTTGTAATTGTCAAATACAGAAGTTAAAATTGATAGATTCTAATTATTATTGCAAATTATAACTTGAAGATCTGAACTTGTAATAGTGAATTACAGAACTTAGATTTGTTAAATTTAAAATTATTATTTCAAATTATAACTTGAAGATCTGAACTACTATTTGTCAAATACAGAACTTAAAATTGATAGCTTATAATTATAATTCAAATTATAACTTGAAGATCTGAGCTTGTAATAGTCAAATACAGAACTTCGAATTGTTAAATACAAATTATTAGTGCAAATTATAACTTGAAGATCTGAACTAGTAATTGTCAAATACAGAACTTAAAATTGATAGCTTCTAATTATTATTGCAAATTATAACTTGAAGATCTGAACTTGTAATAGTCAAAAACAGAACTTCGAATTGTTAAATACAAATTATTAGTGCAAATTATAACTTGAAGATCTGAACTTGAAATAGATAAATACAGAACTTCGAATTGTTAAATTCAAACTAAGATTGCAAATAATAATTTGAAGATCTGAACTTGTAATAGTCAAATACAGAACTTCTAATTGTTAAATACAAATTATTAGTGCAAATTATAACTTGAAGATCTGAACTTGTAATTGTCAAATACAGAACTTAAAATTGTTAAATACAAATTATTAGTGCAAATTATAACTTGAAGATCTGAACTTGTAATTGTCAAATACAGAAGTTAAAATTGATAGCTTCTAATTATTATTGCAAATTATAACTTGAAGATCTGAACTTGTAATAGTGAATTACAGAACTTAGATTTGGTAAATTTAAAATTATTATTTCAAATTTTAACTTGAAGATCTGAACTACTATTTGTCAAATACAGAACTTAAAATTGATAGCTTATAATTATAATTCAAATTATAACTTGAAGATCTGAGCTTGTAATAGTCAAATACAGAACTTCGAATTGTTAAATACAAATTATTAGTGCAAATTATAACTTGAAGATCTGAACTAGTAATTCTCAAATACAGAACTTAAAATTGATAGCTTCTAATTATTATTGCAAATTATAACTTGAAGATCTGAACTTGTAATAGTCAAATACAGAACTTCGAATTGTTAAATACAAATTATTAGTGCAAATAATAACTTGAAGATCTGAACTTGAAATAGATATATACAGAACTTCGAATTGTTAAATTCAAACTAAGATTGCAAATAATAATTTGAAGATCTGAACTTGTAATAGTCAAATACAGAACTTCTAATTGTTAAATACAAATTATTATTGCAAATTATAACTTGAAGATCTGAACTAGTAATTGTCAAATACATAACTTCTAGTTATTAAATACAAATTATTATTTCCAATTATAACTTGAAGATCTGAACTTGTAATTGTCAAATACAGAACTTAAAATTGATAGCTTCTAATTATTATTGCTAATAATAATTTGAAGATCTGAACTTGTAATAGTGAATTACAGAACTTATATTTGTTAAATTTAAAATTATTATTTCAAATTATACCTTGAAGATCTGAACTAGTAATTGTCAAATACAGAACTTAAAATTGTTAGCTTATAATTATAATTCAAATTATAACTTGAAGATCTGAACTTGTAATTGTCAAATACAGAACTTAAAATTGATAGCTTCTAATTATTATTGCAAATAATAACTTGAAGATCTGAACTTGTAATACTCAAATACAGAACTTCGAATTGTTAAATACAAATTATTAGTGCAAATTATAACTTGAAGATCTGAACTTGTAATATATAAATACAGAACTTCGAATTGTTAAATTCAAACTAAGATTGCAAATAATAATTTGAAGATCTGAACTTGTAATAGTCAAATACAGAACTTAAATTTGATAGCTTCTAATTATTATTTCAAATTATAACTTGAAGATCTGAACTTTTACTTGTCAAATACAGAACTTCTAATTGTTAAATACAAATTATTAGTGCAAATTATAACTAGAACATCTGAACTTGTAATTGTCAAATACAGAACTTAAAATTGAAAGCTTATAATTATTATTGTAAATTATAACTTGAAGATCTGAACTTGTAATAGTGAATTACAGAACTTAGATTTGTTAAATACAAATTATTATTTCAAATTATAACTTGAAGATCTGAACTTGTAATTGTTAAATACAGAACTTAAAATTGATAGCTTCTAATTATTATTGCAAATTATAATTTGAAGATCTGAACTTGTAATAGACAAATACGCAACTTAGCATTGTTAAATACAAATTGTGATTGCAAATTATAACTTGAAGATCTGAACCTGTAATAGGTAAATACAGAATTTCAAATTGTTAAATTCAAACTAAGATTGCAAATAATAATTTGAAGATCTGAACTTGTAATTGTCAAATTCAGAACTTAAAATTGATAGCTTCTAATTATTATTGTAAATTATAACTTGAAGATCTGAACTTGTAATTGTGAATTACAGAACTTAGATTTGTTAAACTCAAATTATTATTTCAAATTATAACTTGAAGATCTGAACTAGTAATTGTCAAATACAGAACTAAAATTGATAGCTTCTAATTATTATTGCAAATTATAACTTGAAGATCTGAACTTGTAATAGTCAAATACAGAACTTCGAATTGTTAAATTCAAATTATTAGTGCAAATTATAACTTGAAGATCTGAACTTGTAATAGATAAATACAGAACTTCCAATTGTTAAATTCAAACTAAGATTGCAAATAATAATTTGAAGATCTGAACTTGTAATAGTCAAATACAGAACTTCTAATTGTTAAATACAAATTATTATTGCAAATTATAACTTGAAGATCTGAACTAGTAATTGTCAAATACATAACTTCTAGTTGTTAAATACAAATTATTATTTCCAATTATAACTTGAAGATCTGAACTTGTAATTGTCAAATACAGAACTTAAAATTGATAGCTTCTAATTATTATTCCTAATTATAATTTGAAGATCTGAACTTGTAATTGTCAAATACAGAACTTCCAATTGTTAAATTCAAACTAAGATTGCAAATAATAATTTGAAGATCTGAACTTGTAATAGTCAAATACAGAACTTCTAATTGTTAAATACAAATTATTAGTGCAAATTATAACTTGAAGATCTGAACTTGTAATTGTCAAATACAGAAGTTAAAATTGATAGCTTCTAATTATTATTACAAATTATAACTTGAAGATCTGAACTTGTAATAGTGAATTACAGAACTTAGATTTGTTAAATTTAAAATTATTATTTCAAATTATAACTTGAAGATCTGAACTAGTAATTGTCAAATACAGAACTTAAAATTGATAGCTTATAATTATAATTCAAATTATAACTTGAAAATCTGAGCTTGTAATAGTCAAATACAGAACTTCGAATTGTTAAATACAAATTATTAGTGCAAATTATAACTTGTAGATCTGAACTTGTAATAGGTAAATACAGAATTCCAAATTGTTAAATTCAAACTAAGATTGCAAATAATAATTTGAAGATCTGAACTTGTAATTGTCAAATTCAGAACTTAAAATTGATAGCTTCTAATTATTATTGTAAATTATAACTTGTAGATCTGAACTTGTAATTGTGAATTACAGAACTTAGATTTGTTAAACTCAAATTATTATTTCAAATTATAACTTGAAGATCTGAACTAGTAATTGTCAAATACAGAACTTAAAATTGATAGCTTCTAATTATTATTGCAAATTATAACTTGAAGATCTGAACTTGTAATAGTCAAATACAGAACTTCGAATTGTTAAATACAAATTATTAGAGCAAATTATAACTTGAAGATCTGAACTTGAAATATATAAATACAGAACTTAAAATTGTTAAATACTAATTATTAGTGCAAATTATAACTTGAAGATCTGAACTTGTAATTGTCAAATACAGAAGTTAAAATTGATAGCTTCTAATTATTATTGCAAATTATAACTTGAAGATCTGAACTTGTAATAGTGAATTACAGAACTTAGATTTGTTAAATTTAAAATTATTATTTCAAATTATAACTTGAAGATCTGAACTACTATTTGTCAAATACAGAACTTAAAATTGATAGCTTATAATTATAATTCAAATTATAACTTGAAGATCTGAGCTTGTAATAGTCAAATACAGAACTTCGAATTGTTAAATACAAATTATTAGTGCAAATTATAACTTGAAGATCTGAACTAGTAATTGTCAAATACAGAACTTAAAATTGATAGCTTCTAATTATTATTGCAAATTATAACTTGAAGATCTGAACTTGTAATAGTCAAATACAGAACTTCGAATTGTTAAATACAAATTATTAGTGCAAATTATAACTTGAAGATCTGAACTTGAAATAGATAAATACAGAACTTCGAATTGTTAAATTCAAACTAAGATTGCAAATAATAATTTGAAGATCTGAACTTGTAATAGTCAAATACAGAACTTCTAATTGTTAAATACAAATTATTATTGCAAATTATAACTTGAAGATCTGAGCTTGTAATAGTCAAATACAGAACTTCGAATTGTTAAATACAAATTATTAGTACAAATTATAACTTGAAGATCTGAACTTGTAATTGTCAAATACAGAACTTAAAATTGATAGCTTCTAATTATTATTGTAAATTATAACTTGAAGATCTGAACTTGTAATAGTTAATTACAGAACTTAGATTTGTTAAATTCAAATTATTATTTCAAAATATAACTTGAAGATCTGAACTAGTAATTGTCAAATACAGAACTTAAAATTGATAGCTTCTAATTATTATTGCAAATTATAACTCGAAAATCTGAACTTGTAATTGTCAAATACAGAACTTAAAATTGATAGCTTCTAATTATTATTTCAAATTATAACTTGAAGATCTGAACTTGAAATTGTCAAATACAGAACTTAAAATTGATAGCTTCTAATTATTATTGCAAATAATAACTTGAAGATCTGAACTGTTAATACTCAAATACAGAACTTCGAATTGTTAAATACAAATTATTAGTGCAAATTATAACTTGAAGATCTGAACTTGTACAAGATAAATACAGAACTTCGAATTGTTAAATTCAAACTAAGATTGCAAATAATAATTTGAAGATCTGAAATTGTAATAGTGAAATACAGAACTTCTAATTTTTAAATACAAATTATTATTGCAAATTATAACTTGAAGATCTGAACTTGTAATTGTCAAATACAGAACCTTTAATTATTAAATACATGTTATTAGTGCAAATTATAACTAGAAGATCTGAACTAGTAATTGTCAAATACAGAACTTAAATTTGATAGCTTCTAATTATTATTTCAAATTATAACTTGAAGATCTGTACTTTTACTTGTCAAATATAGAACTTCTAATTGTTAAATACAAATTATTAGTGAAAATTATAACTAGAAGATCTGAACTTGTAATTGTCAAATACAGAACTTAAAATTGATTGCAAAATTATTATTGTAAATTATAACTTGAAGAACTGAACTTGTAATAGTGAATTACAGAACTTAGATTTGTTAAATACAAATTATTATTTCAAATTATAACTTGAAGATCTGAACTTGTAATTGTTAAATACAGAACTTAAAATTGATAGCTTCTAATTATTATTGCAAATTATAATTTGAAGATCTGAACTTGTAATAGACAAATACGCAACTTAGCATTGTTAAATACAAATTGTGATTGCAAATTATAACTTGAAGATCTGAACCTGTAATAGGTAAATACAGAATTTCAAATTGTTAAATTCAAACTAAGATTGCAAATAATAATTTGAAGATCTGAACTTGTAATTGTCAAATTCAGAACTTAAAATTGATAGCTTCTAATTATTATTGTAAATTATAACTTGAAGATCTGAACTTGTAATTGTGAATTACAGAACTTAGATTTGTTAAACTCAAATTATTATTTCAAATTATAACTTGAAGATCTGAACTAGTAATTGTCAAATACAGAACTTAAAATTGATAGCTTCTAATTATTATTGCAAATTATAACTTGAAGATCTGAACTTGTAATAGTCAAATACAGAACTTCGAATTGTTAAATACAAATTATTAGTGCAAATTATAACTTGAAGATCTGAACTTGTAATAGATAAATACAGAACTTCCAATTGTTAAATTCAAACTAAGATTGCAAATAATAATTTGAAGATCTGAACTTGTAATAGTCAAATACAGAACTTCTAATTGTTAAATACAAATTATTATTGCAAATTATAACTTGAAGATCTGAACTAGAAATTGTCAAATACATAACTTCTAGTTGTTAAATACAAATTATTATTTCCAATTATAACTTGAAGATCTGAACTTGTAATTGTCAAATACAGAACTTAAAATTGATAGCTTCTAATTATTATTGCTAATAATAATTTGAAGATCTGAACTTGTAATAGTGAATTACAGAACTTATATTTGTTAAATTTAAAATTATTATTTCAAATTATACCTTGAAGATCTGAACTAGTAATTGTCAAATACAGAACTTAAAATTGTTAGCTTATAATTATAATTCAAATAATAATTTGAAGATCTGAACTTGTAATTGTCAAATTCAGAACTTAAAATTGATAGCTTCTAATTATTATTGTAAATTATAACTTGAAGATCTGAACTTGTAATTGTGAATTACAGAACTTAGATTTGTTAAACTCAAATTATTATTTCAAATTATAACTTGAAGATCTGAACTAGTAATTGTCAAATACAGAACTAAAATTGATAGCTTCTAATTATTATTGCAAATTATAACTTGAAGATCTGAACTTGTAATAGTCAAATACAGAACTTCGAATTGTTAAATACAAATTATTAGTGCAAATTATAACTTGAAGATCTGAACTTGTAATAGATAAATACAGAACTTCCAATTGTTAAATTCAAACTAAGATTGCAAATAATAATTTGAAGATCTGAACTTGTAATAGTCAAATACAGAACTTCTAATTGTTAAATACAAATTATTATTGCAAATTATAACTTGAAGATCTGAACTAGTAATTGTCAAATACATAACTTCTAGTTGTTAAATACAAATTATTATTTCCAATTATAACTTGAAGATCTGAACTTGTAATTGTCAAATACAGAACTTAAAATTGATAGCTTCTAATTATTATTCCTAATTATAATTTGAAGATCTGAACTTGTAATTGTCAAATACAGAACTTCCAATTGTTAAATTCAAACTAAGATTGCAAATAATAATTTGAAGATCTGAACTTGTAATAGTCAAATACAGAACTTCTAATTGTTAAATACAAATTATTAGTGCAAATTATAACTTGAAGATCTGAACTTGTAATTGTCAAATACAGAAGTTAAAATTGATAGCTTCTAATTATTATTACAAATTATAACTTGAAGATCTGAACTTGTAATAGTGAATTACAGAACTTAGATTTGTTAAATTTAAAATTATTATTTCAAATTATAACTTGAAGATCTGAACTAGTAATTGTCAAATACAGAACTTAAAATTGATAGCTTATAATTATAATTCAAATTATAACTTGAAAATCTGAGCTTGTAATAGTCAAATACAGAACTTCGAATTGTTAAATACAAATTATTAGTGCAAATTATAACTTGTAGATCTGAACTTGTAATAGGTAAATACAGAATTCCAAATTGTTAAATTCAAACTAAGATTGCAAATAATAATTTGAAGATCTGAACTTGTAATTGTCAAATTCAGAACTTAAAATTGATAGCTTCTAATTATTATTGTAAATTATAACTTGTAGATCTGAACTTGTAATTGTGAATTACAGAACTTAGATTTGTTAAACTCAAATTATTATTTCAAATTATAACTTGAAGATCTGAACTAGTAATTGTCAAATACAGAACTTAAAATTGATAGCTTCTAATTATTATTGCAAATTATAACTTGAAGATCTGAACTTGTAATAGTCAAATACAGAACTTCGAATTGTTAAATACAAATTATTAGAGCAAATTATAACTTGAAGATCTGAACTTGAAATATATAAATACAGAACTTAAAATTGTTAAATACTAATTATTAGTGCAAATTATAACTTGAAGATCTGAACTTGTAATTGTCAAATACAGAAGTTAAAATTGATAGCTTCTAATTATTATTGCAAATTATAACTTGAAGATCTGAACTTGTAATAGTGAATTACAGAACTTAGATTTGTTAAATTTAAAATTATTATTTCAAATTATAACTTGAAGATCTGAACTACTATTTGTCAAATACAGAACTTAAAATTGATAGCTTATAATTATAATTCAAATTATAACTTGAAGATCTGAGCTTGTAATAGTCAAATACAGAACTTCGAATTGTTAAATACAAATTATTAGTGCAAATTATAACTTGAAGATCTGAACTAGTAATTGTCAAATACAGAACTTAAAATTGATAGCTTCTAATTATTATTGCAAATTATAACTTGAAGATCTGAACTTGTAATAGTCAAATACAGAACTTCGAATTGTTAAATACAAATTATTAGTGCAAATTATAACTTGAAGATCTGAACTTGAAATAGATAAATACAGAACTTCGAATTGTTAAATTCAAACTAAGATTGCAAATAATAATTTGAAGATCTGAACTTGTAATAGTCAAATACAGAACTTCTAATTGTTAAATACAAATTATTATTGCAAATTATAACTTGAAGATCTGAGCTTGTAATAGTCAAATACAGAACTTCGAATTGTTAAATACAAATTATTAGTACAAATTATAACTTGAAGATCTGAACTTGTAATTGTCAAATACAGAACTTAAAATTGATAGCTTCTAATTATTATTGTAAATTATAACTTGAAGATCTGAACTTGTAATAGTTAATTACAGAACTTAGATTTGTTAAATTCAAATTATTATTTCAAAATATAACTTGAAGATCTGAACTAGTAATTGTCAAATACAGAACTTAAAATTGATAGCTTCTAATTATTATTGCAAATTATAACTCGAAAATCTGAACTTGTAATTGTCAAATACAGAACTTAAAATTGATAGCTTCTAATTATTATTTCAAATTATAACTTGAAGATCTGAACTTGAAATTGTCAAATACAGAACTTAAAATTGATAGCTTCTAATTATTATTGCAAATAATAACTTGAAGATCTGAACTGTTAATACTCAAATACAGAACTTCGAATTGTTAAATACAAATTATTAGTGCAAATTATAACTTGAAGATCTGAACTTGTACAAGATAAATACAGAACTTCGAATTGTTAAATTCAAACTAAGATTGCAAATAATAATTTGAAGATCTGAAATTGTAATAGTGAAATACAGAACTTCTAATTTTTAAATACAAATTATTATTGCAAATTATAACTTGAAGATCTGAACTTGTAATTGTCAAATACAGAACCTTTAATTATTAAATACATGTTATTAGTGCAAATTATAACTAGAAGATCTGAACTAGTAATTGTCAAATACAGAACTTAAATTTGATAGCTTCTAATTATTATTTCAAATTATAACTTGAAGATCTGTACTTTTACTTGTCAAATATAGAACTTCTAATTGTTAAATACAAATTATTAGTGAAAATTATAACTAGAAGATCTGAACTTGTAATTGTCAAATACAGAACTTAAAATTGATAGCAAAATTATTATTGTAAATTATAACTTGAAGAACTGAACTTGTAATAGTGAATTACAGAACTTAGATTTGTTAAATACAAATTATTATTTCAAATTATAACTTGAAGATCTGAACTTGTAATTGTTAAATACAGAACTTAAAATTGATAGCTTCTAATTATTATTGCAAATTATAATTTGAAGATCTGAACTTGTAATAGACAAATACGCAACTTAGCATTGTTAAATACAAATTGTGATTGCAAATTATAACTTGAAGATCTGAACCTGTAATAGGTAAATACAGAATTTCAAATTGTTAAATTCAAACTAAGATTGCAAATAATAATTTGAAGATCTGAACTTGTAATTGTCAAATTCAGAACTTAAAATTGATAGCTTCTAATTATTATTGTAAATTATAACTTGAAGATCTGAACTTGTAATTGTGAATTACAGAACTTAGATTTGTTAAACTCAAATTATTATTTCAAATTATAACTTGAAGATCTGAACTAGTAATTGTCAAATACAGAACTTAAAATTGATAGCTTCTAATTATTATTGCAAATTATAACTTGAAGATCTGAACTTGTAATAGTCAAATACAGAACTTCGAATTGTTAAATACAAATTATTAGTGCAAATTATAACTTGAAGATCTGAACTTGTAATAGATAAATACAGAACTTCCAATTGTTAAATTCAAACTAAGATTGCAAATAATAATTTGAAGATCTGAACTTGTAATAGTCAAATACAGAACTTCTAATTGTTAAATACAAATTATTATTGCAAATTATAACTTGAAGATCTGAACTAGAAATTGTCAAATACATAACTTCTAGTTGTTAAATACAAATTATTATTTCCAATTATAACTTGAAGATCTGAACTTGTAATTGTCAAATACAGAACTTAAAATTGATAGCTTCTAATTATTATTGCTAATAATAATTTGAAGATCTGAACTTGTAATAGTGAATTACAGAACTTATATTTGTTAAATTTAAAATTATTATTTCAAATTATACCTTGAAGATCTGAACTAGTAATTGTCAAATACAGAACTTAAAATTGTTAGCTTATAATTATAATTCAAATTATAACTTGAAGATCTGAACTTGTAATTGTCAAATACAGAACTTAAAATTGATAGCTTCTAATTATTATTGCAAATAATAACTTGAAGATCTGAACTTGTAATACTCAAATACAGAACTTCGAATTGTTAAATACAAATTATTAGTGCAAATTATAACTTGAAGATCTGAACTTGTAATATATAAATACAGAACTTCGAATTGTTAAATTCAAACTAAGATTGCAAATAATAATTTGAAGATCTGAACTTGTAATAGTCAAATACAGAACTTAAATTTGATAGCTTCTAATTATTATTTCAAATTATAACTTGAAGATCTGAACTTTTACTTGTCAAATACAGAACTTCTAATTGTTAAATACAAATTATTAGTGCAAATTATAACTAGAACATCTGAACTTGTAATTGTCAAATACAGAACTTAAAATTGAAAGCTTATAATTATTATTGTAAATTATAACTTGAAGATCTGAACTTGTAATAGTGAATTACAGAACTTAGATTTGTTAAATACAAATTATTATTTCAAATTATAACTTGAAGATCTGAACTTGTAATTGTTAAATACAGAACTTAAAATTGATAGCTTCTAATTATTATTGCAAATTATAATTTGAAGATCTGAACTTGTAATAGACAAATACGCAACTTAGCATTGTTAAATACAAATTGTGATTGCAAATTATAACTTGAAGATCTGAACCTGTAATAGGTAAATACAGAATTTCAAATTGTTAAATTCAAACTAAGATTGCAAATAATAATTTGAAGATCTGAACTTGTAATTGTCAAATTCAGAACTTAAAATTGATAGCTTCTAATTATTATTGTAAATTATAACTTGAAGATCTGAACTTGTAATTGTGAATTACAGAACTTAGATTTGTTAAACTCAAATTATTATTTCAAATTATAACTTGAAGATCTGAACTAGTAATTGTCAAATACAGAACTAAAATTGATAGCTTCTAATTATTATTGCAAATTATAACTTGAAGATCTGAACTTGTAATAGTCAAATACAGAACTTCGAATTGTTAAATACAAATTATTAGTGCAAATTATAACTTGAAGATCTGAACTTGTAATAGATAAATACAGAACTTCCAATTGTTAAATTCAAACTAAGATTGCAAATAATAATTTGAAGATCTGAACTTGTAATAGTCAAATACAGAACTTCTAATTGTTAAATACAAATTATTATTGCAAATTATAACTTGAAGATCTGAACTAGTAATTGTCAAATACATAACTTCTAGTTGTTAAATACAAATTATTATTTCCAATTATAACTTGAAGATCTGAACTTGTAATTGTCAAATACAGAACTTAAAATTGATAGCTTCTAATTATTATTCCTAATTATAATTTGAAGATCTGAACTTGTAATTGTCAAATACAGAACTTCCAATTGTTAAATTCAAACTAAGATTGCAAATAATAATTTGAAGATCTGAACTTGTAATAGTCAAATACAGAACTTCTAATTGTTAAATACAAATTATTAGTGCAAATTATAACTTGAAGATCTGAACTTGTAATTGTCAAATACAGAAGTTAAAATTGATAGCTTCTAATTATTATTACAAATTATAACTTGAAGATCTGAACTTGTAATAGTGAATTACAGAACTTAGATTTGTTAAATTTAAAATTATTATTTCAAATTATAACTTGAAGATCTGAACTAGTAATTGTCAAATACAGAACTTAAAATTGATAGCTTATAATTATAATTCAAATTATAACTTGAAAATCTGAGCTTGTAATAGTCAAATACAGAACTTCGAATTGTTAAATACAAATTATTAGTGCAAATTATAACTTGTAGATCTGAACTTGTAATAGGTAAATACAGAATTCCAAATTGTTAAATTCAAACTAAGATTGCAAATAATAATTTGAAGATCTGAACTTGTAATTGTCAAATTCAGAACTTAAAATTGATAGCTTCTAATTATTATTGTAAATTATAACTTGTAGATCTGAACTTGTAATTGTGAATTACAGAACTTAGATTTGTTAAACTCAAATTATTATTTCAAATTATAACTTGAAGATCTGAACTAGTAATTGTCAAATACAGAACTTAAAATTGATAGCTTCTAATTATTATTGCAAATTATAACTTGAAGATCTGAACTTGTAATAGTCAAATACAGAACTTCGAATTGTTAAATACAAATTATTAGAGCAAATTATAACTTGAAGATCTGAACTTGAAATATATAAATACAGAACTTAAAATTGTTAAATACTAATTATTAGTGCAAATTATAACTTGAAGATCTGAACTTGTAATTGTCAAATACAGAAGTTAAAATTGATAGCTTCTAATTATTATTGCAAATTATAACTTGAAGATCTGAACTTGTAATAGTGAATTACAGAACTTAGATTTGTTAAATTTAAAATTATTATTTCAAATTATAACTTGAAGATCTGAACTACTATTTGTCAAATACAGAACTTAAAATTGATAGCTTATAATTATAATTCAAATTATAACTTGAAGATCTGAGCTTGTAATAGTCAAATACAGAACTTCGAATTGTTAAATACAAATTATTAGTGCAAATTATAACTTGAAGATCTGAACTAGTAATTGTCAAATACAGAACTTAAAATTGATAGCTTCTAATTATTATTGCAAATTATAACTTGAAGATCTGAACTTGTAATAGTCAAATACAGAACTTCGAATTGTTAAATACAAATTATTAGTGCAAATTATAACTTGAAGATCTGAACTTGAAATAGATAAATACAGAACTTCGAATTGTTAAATTCAAACTAAGATTGCAAATAATAATTTGAAGATCTGAACTTGTAATAGTCAAATACAGAACTTCTAATTGTTAAATACAAATTATTATTGCAAATTATAACTTGAAGATCTGAGCTTGTAATAGTCAAATACAGAACTTCGAATTGTTAAATACAAATTATTAGTACAAATTATAACTTGAAGATCTGAACTTGTAATTGTCAAATACAGAACTTAAAATTGATAGCTTCTAATTATTATTGTAAATTATAACTTGAAGATCTGAACTTGTAATAGTTAATTACAGAACTTAGATTTGTTAAATTCAAATTATTATTTCAAAATATAACTTGAAGATCTGAACTAGTAATTGTCAAATACAGAACTTAAAATTGATAGCTTCTAATTATTATTGCAAATTATAACTCGAAAATCTGAACTTGTAATTGTCAAATACAGAACTTAAAATTGATAGCTTCTAATTATTATTTCAAATTATAACTTGAAGATCTGAACTTGAAATTGTCAAATACAGAACTTAAAATTGATAGCTTCTAATTATTATTGCAAATAATAACTTGAAGATCTGAACTGTTAATACTCAAATACAGAACTTCGAATTGTTAAATACAAATTATTAGTGCAAATTATAACTTGAAGATCTGAACTTGTACAAGATAAATACAGAACTTCGAATTGTTAAATTCAAACTAAGATTGCAAATAATAATTTGAAGATCTGAAATTGTAATAGTGAAATACAGAACTTCTAATTTTTAAATACAAATTATTATTGCAAATTATAACTTGAAGATCTGAACTTGTAATTGTCAAATACAGAACCTTTAATTATTAAATACATGTTATTAGTGCAAATTATAACTAGAAGATCTGAACTAGTAATTGTCAAATACAGAACTTAAATTTGATAGCTTCTAATTATTATTTCAAATTATAACTTGAAGATCTGTACTTTTACTTGTCAAATATAGAACTTCTAATTGTTAAATACAAATTATTAGTGAAAATTATAACTAGAAGATCTGAACTTGTAATTGTCAAATACAGAACTTAAAATTGATAGCAAAATTATTATTGTAAATTATAACTTGAAGAACTGAACTTGTAATAGTGAATTACAGAACTTAGATTTGTTAAATACAAATTATTATTTCAAATTATAACTTGAAGATCTGAACTTGTAATTGTTAAATACAGAACTTAAAATTGATAGCTTCTAATTATTATTGCAAATTATAATTTGAAGATCTGAACTTGTAATAGACAAATACGCAACTTAGCATTGTTAAATACAAATTGTGATTGCAAATTATAACTTGAAGATCTGAACCTGTAATAGGTAAATACAGAATTTCAAATTGTTAAATTCAAACTAAGATTGCAAATAATAATTTGAAGATCTGAACTTGTAATTGTCAAATTCAGAACTTAAAATTGATAGCTTCTAATTATTATTGTAAATTATAACTTGAAGATCTGAACTTGTAATTGTGAATTACAGAACTTAGATTTGTTAAACTCAAATTATTATTTCAAATTATAACTTGAAGATCTGAACTAGTAATTGTCAAATACAGAACTTAAAATTGATAGCTTCTAATTATTATTGCAAATTATAACTTGAAGATCTGAACTTGTAATAGTCAAATACAGAACTTCGAATTGTTAAATACAAATTATTAGTGCAAATTATAACTTGAAGATCTGAACTTGTAATAGATAAATACAGAACTTCCAATTGTTAAATTCAAACTAAGATTGCAAATAATAATTTGAAGATCTGAACTTGTAATAGTCAAATACAGAACTTCTAATTGTTAAATACAAATTATTATTGCAAATTATAACTTGAAGATCTGAACTAGAAATTGTCAAATACATAACTTCTAGTTGTTAAATACAAATTATTATTTCCAATTATAACTTGAAGATCTGAACTTGTAATTGTCAAATACAGAACTTAAAATTGATAGCTTCTAATTATTATTCCTAATTATAATTTGAAGATCTGAACTTGTAATTGTCAAATACAGAACTTCCAATTGTTAAATTCAAACTAAGATTGCAAATAATAATTTGAAGATCTGAACTTGTAATAGTCAAATACAGAACTTCTAATTGTTAAATACAAATTATTAGTGCAAATTATAACTTGAAGATCTGAACTTGTAATTGTCAAATACAGAAGTTAAAATTGATAGCTTCTAATTATTATTACAAATTATAACTTGAAGATCTGAACTTGTAATAGTGAATTACAGAACTTAGATTTGTTAAATTTAAAATTATTATTTCAAATTATAACTTGAAGATCTGAACTAGTAATTGTCAAATACAGAACTTAAAATTGATAGCTTATAATTATAATTCAAATTATAACTTGAAAATCTGAGCTTGTAATAGTCAAATACAGAACTTCGAATTGTTAAATACAAATTATTAGTGCAAATTATAACTTGTAGATCTGAACTTGTAATAGGTAAATACAGAATTTCAAATTGTTAAATTCAAACTAAGATTGCAAATAATAATTTGAAGATCTGAACTTGTAATTGTCAAATTCAGAACTTAAAATTGATAGCTTCTAATTATTATTGTAAATTATAACTTGAAGATCTGAACTTGTAATTGTGAATTACAGAACTTAGATTTGTTAAACTCAAATTATTATTTCAAATTATAACTTGAAGATCTGAACTAGTAATTGTCAAATACAGAACTTAAAATTGATAGCTTCTAATTATTATTGCAAATTATAACTTGAAGATCTGAACTTGTAATAGTCAAATACAGAACTTCGAATTGTTAAATACAAATTATTAGAGCAAATTATAACTTGAAGATCTGAACTTGAAATATATAAATACAGAACTTAAAATTGTTAAATACTAATTATTAGTGCAAATTATAACTTGAAGATCTGAACTTGTAATTGTCAAATACAGAAGTTAAAATTGATAGCTTCTAATTATTATTGCAAATTATAACTTGAAGATCTGAACTTGTAATAGTGAATTACAGAACTTAGATTTGTTAAATTTAAAATTATTATTTCAAATTATAACTTGAAGATCTGAACTACTATTTGTCAAATACAGAACTTAAAATTGATAGCTTATAATTATAATTCAAATTATAACTTGAAGATCTGAGCTTGTAATAGTCAAATACAGAACTTCGAATTGTTAAATACAAATTATTAGTGCAAATGATAACTTGAAGATCTGAACTAGTAATTGTCAAATACAGAACTTAAAATTGATAGCTTCTAATTATTATTGCAAATTATAACTTGAAGATCTGAACTTGTAATAGTCAAATACAGAACTTCGAATTGTTAAATACAAATTATTAGTGCAAATTATAACTTGAAGATCTGAACTTGAAATAGATAAATACAGAACTTCGAATTGTTAAATTCAAACTAAGATTGCAAATAATAATTTGAAGATCTGAACTTGTAATAGTCAAATACAGAACTTCTAATTGTTAAATACAAATTATTATTGCAAATTATAACTTGAAGATCTGAGCTTGTAATAGTCAAATACAGAACTTCGAATTGTTAAATACAAATTATTAGTACAAATTATAACTTGAAGATCTGAACTTGTAATTGTCAAATACAGAACTTAAAATTGATAGCTTCTAATTATTATTGTAAATTATAACTTGAAGATCTGAACTTGTAATAGTTAATTACAGAACTTAGATTTGTTAAATTCAAATTATTATTTCAAAATATAACTTGAAGATCTGAACTAGTAATTGTCAAATACAGAACTTAAAATTGATAGCTTCTAATTATTATTGCAAATTATAACTCGAAGATCTGAACTTGTAATTGTCAAATACAGAACTTAAAATTGATAGCTTCTAATTATTATTTCAAATTATAACTTGAAGATCTGAACTTGAAATTGTCAAATACAGAACTTAAAATTGATAGCTTCTAATTATTATTGCAAATAATAACTTGAAGATCTGAACTGTTAATACTCAAATACAGAACTTCGAATTGTTAAATACAAATTACTAGTGCAAATTATAACTTGAAGATCTGAACTTGTACAAGATAAATACAGAATTTCGAATTGTTAAATTCAAACTAAGATTGCAAATAATAATTTGAAGATCTGAACTTGTAATAGTGAAATACAGAACTTCTAATTTTTAAATACAAATTATTATTGCAAATTATAACTTGAAGATCTGAACTTGTAATTGTCAAATACAGAACCTTTAATTATTAAATACATGTTATTAGTGCAAATTATAACTAGAAGATCTGAACTAGTAATTGTCAAATACAGAACTTAAATTTGATAGCTTCTAATTATTATATCAAATTATAACTTGAAGATCTGTACTTTTACTTGTCAAATATAGAACTTCTAATTGTTAAATACAAATTATTAGTGAAAATTATAACTAGAAGATCTGAACTTGTAATTGTCAAATACAGAACTTAAAATTGATAGCAAAATTATTATTGTAAATTATAACTTGAAGATCTGAACTTGTAATAGTGAATTACAGAACTTAGATTTGTTAAATACAAATTATTATTTCAAATTATAACTTGAAGATCTGAACTTGTAATTGTTAAATACAGAACTTAAAATTGATAGCTTCTAATTATTATTGCAAATTATAATTTGAAGATCTGAACTTGTAATAGACAAATACGCAACTTAGCATTGTTAAATACAAATTGTGATTGCAAATTATAACTTGAAGATCTGAACCTGTAATAGGTAAATACAGAACTTCGAATTGTTAAATTCAAACTAAGATTGCAAATAATAATTTGAAGATCTGAACTTGTAATAGTCAAATACAGAACTTCTAATTGTTAAATACAAATTATTAGTGCAAATTATAACTTGAAGGTCTGAACTTGTAATTGTCAAATACAGAACTTAAAATTGTTAAATACAAATTATTAGTGCAAATTATAACTTGAAGATCTGAACTTGTAATTGTCAAATACAGAACTTAAAATTGATAGCTTCTAATTATTATTGTAAATTATAACTTGAAGATCTGAACTTGTAATAGTTAATTACAGAACTTAGATTTGTTAAATTCAAATTATTATTTCAAAATATAACTTGAAGATCTGAACTAGTAATTGTCAAATACAGAACTTAAAATTGATAGCTTATAATTATAATTCAAATTATAACTTGAAGATCTGAGCTTGTAATAGTCAAATACAGAACTTCGAATTGTTAAATACAAATTATGAGTGGAAATTATAACTTGTAAATCTGAACTTGTAATAGGTAAATACAGAATTTCAAATTGTTAAATTCAAACTAAGATTTCAAATAATAATTTGAAGATCTGAACTTGTAATTGTCAAATTCAGAACTTAAAATTGATAGCTTCTAATTATTATTGTAAATTATAACTTGAAGATCTGAACTTGTAATTGTCAAATACAGAACTTAAAATTGATAGCTTCTAATTATTATTGCAAATAATAACTTGAAGATCTGAACTTGTAATACTCAAATACAGAACTTCGAATTGTTAAATACAAATTATTAGTGCAAATTATAACTTGAAGATCTGAACTTGTAATAGATAAATACAGAACTTCGAATTGTTAAATTTAAACTAAGATTGCAAATAATAATTTGAAGATCTGAACTTGTAATAGTCAAATACAGAACTTCTAATTTTTAAATACAAATTATTATTGCAAATTATAACTTGAAGATCTGAACTTGTAATTGTCAAATACAGAACCTTTAATTATTAAATACAAGTTATTAGTGCAGTTTATAACTAGAAGATCTGAACTAGTAATTGTCAAATACAGAACTTAAATTTGATAGCTTCTAATTATTATTTCAAATTATAACTTGAAGATCTGAACTTTTACTTGTCAAATACAGAACTTCTAATTGTTAAATACAAATTATTAGTGCAAATTATAACTTGAAGATCTGAACTTGTAATTGTCAAATACAGAACTTAAAATTGATAGCTTATAATTATTATTATAAATTATAACTTGAAGATCTGAACTTGTAATAGTGAATTACAGAACTTAGATTTGTTAAATACAAATTATTATTTCAAATTATAACTTGCAGATCTGAACTTGTAATTGTTAAATACAGAACTTAAAATTGATAGCTTCTAATTATTATTGCAAATTATAATTTGAAGATCTGAACTTGTAATAGACAAATACGCAACTTAGCATTGTTAAATACAAATTGTGATTGCAAATTATAACTTGAAGATCTGAACCTGTAATAGGTAAATACAGAATTTCAAATTGTTAAATTCAAACTAAGATTGCAAATAATAATTTGAAGATCTGAACTTGTAATTGTCAAATTCAGAACTTAAAATTGATAGCTTCTAATTATTATTGTAAATTATAACTTGAAGATCTGAACTTGTAATTGTGAATTACAGAACTTAGATTTGTTAAACTCAAATTATTATTTCAAATTATAACTTGAAGATCTGAACTAGTAATTGTCAAATACAGAACTTAAAATTGATAGCTTCTAATTATTATTGCAAATTATAACTTGAAGATCTGAACTTGTAATAGTCAAATACAGAACTTCGAATTGTTAAATACAAATTATTAGTGCAAATTATAACTTGAAGATCTGAACTTGTAATAGATAAATACAGAACTTCCAATTGTTAAATTCAAACTAAGATTGCAAATAATAATTTGAAGATCTGAACTTGTAATAGTCAAATACAGAACTTCTAATTGTTAAATACAAATTATTATTGCAAATTATAACTTGAAGATCTGAACTAGTAATTGTCAAACACAGAACTTAAAATTGATAGCTTATAATTATAATTCAAATTATAACTTGAAGATCTGAACTTGTAATTGTCAAATACAGAACTTAAAATTGATAGCTTCTAATTATTATTGCAAATAATAACTAGAAGATCTGAACTTGTAATACTCAAATACAGAACTTCGAATTGTTAAATACAAATTATTAGTGCAAATTATAACTTGAAGATCTGAACTTGTAATAGATAAATACAGAACTTCGAATTGTTAAATTCAAACTAAGATTGCAAATAATAATTTGAAGATCTGAACTTGTAATAGTCAAATACAGAACTTCTAATTTTTAAATACAAATTATTTTTGCAAATTATAACTTGAAGATCTGAACTTGTAATTGTCAAATACAGAACCTTTAATTATTAAATACAAGTTATTAGTGCAAATTATAACTAGAAGATCTGAACTAGTAATTGTCAAATACAGAACTTAAATTTGATAGCTTCTAATTATTATTTCAAATTAAAACTTGAAGATCTGAACTTTTACTTGTCAAATACAGAACTTCTAATTGTTAAATACAAATTATTAGTGCAAATTAAACTTGAAGATCTGAACTTGTAATTGTCAAATACAGAACTTAAAATTGATAGCTTATAATTATTATTGTAAATTATAACTTGAAGATCTGAACTTGTAATAGTGAATTACAGAACTTAGATTTGTTAAATACAAATTATTATTTTACATTATAACTTGAAGATCTGAACTTGTAATTGTCAAATACAGAAGTTAAAATTGATAGCTTCTAATTATTATTGCAAATTATAACTTGAAGATCTGAACTTGTAATAGTGAATTACAGAACTTAGATTTGTTAAATTTAAAATTATTATTTCAAATTATAACTTGAAGATCTGAACTACTATTTGTCAAATACAGAACCCAAAATTGATAGCTTATAATTATAATTCAAATTATAACTTGAAGATCTGAGCTTGTAATAGTCAAATACAGAACTTCGTATTGTTAAATACAAATTATTAGTGCAAATTATAACTTGAAGATCTGAACTAGTAATTGTCAAATACAGAACTTAAAATTGATAGCTTCTAATTATTATTGCAAATTATAACTTGAAGATCTGAACTTGTAATAGTCAAATACAGAACTTCGAATTGTTAAATACAAATTATTAGTGCAAATTATAACTTGAAGATCTGAACTAGTAATTGTCAAATACAGAACTTAAAATTGATAGCTTCTAATTATTATTGCAAATTATAACTTGAAGATCTGAACTTGTAATAGTCAAATACAGAACTTCGAATTGTTAAATACAAATTATTAGTGCAAATTATAACTTGAAGATCTGAACTTGTAATAGATAAATACAGAACTTCCAATTGTTAAATTCAAACTAAGATTGCAAATAATAATTTGAAGATCTGAACTTGTAATAGTCAAATACAGAACTTCTAATTGTTAAATACAAATTATTATTGCAAATTATAACTTGAAGATCTGAACTAGTAATTGTCAACTACATAACTTCTAGTTATTAAATACAAATTATTATTTCCAATTATAACTTGAAGATCTGAACTTGTAATAGTGAATTACAGAACTTAGATTTGTTAAATTTAAAATTATTATTTCAAATTATACCTTGAAGATCTGAACTAGTAATTGTCAAATACAGAACTTAATATTGATAGCTTATAATTATAATTCAAATTATAACTTGAAGATCTGAACTTGTAATTGTCAAATACAGAACTTAAAATTGATAGCTTCTAATTATTATTGCAAATAATAACTTGAAGATCTGAACTTGTAATACTCAAATACAGAACTTCTAATTGTTAAATACAAATTATTAGTGCAAATAATAATTTGAAGATCTGAACTTGTAATAGTCAAATACAGAACTTCTAATTTTTAAATACAAATTATTTTTGCAAATTATAACTTGAAGATCTGAACTTGTAATTGTCAAATACAGAACCTTTAATTATTAAATACAAGTTATTAGTGCAAATTATAACTAGAAGATCTGAACTAGTAATTGTCAAATACAGAACTTAAATTTGATAGCTTCTAATTATTATTTCAAATTATAACTTGAAGATCTGAACTTTTACTTGTCAAATACAGAACTTCTAATTGTTAAATACAAATTATTAGTGCAAATTATAACTTGAAGATCTGAACTTGTAATTGTCAAATACAGAACTTAAAATTGATAGCTTATAATTATTATTGTAAATTATAACTTGAAGATCAGAACTTGTAATAGTGAATTACAGAACTTAGATTTGTTAAATACAAATTATTATTTCAAATTATAACTTGAAGATCTGAACTTGTAATTGTTATATACAGAACTTAAAATTGATAGCTTCTAATTATTATTGCAAATTATAATTTGAAGATCTGAACTTGTAATAGACAAATACGCAACTTAGCATTGTTAAATACAAATTGCGATTGCAAATTATAACTTGCAGATCTGAACCTGTAATAGGTAAATACAGAACTTCGAATTGTTAAATTCAAACTAAGATTGCAAATAATAATTTGAAGATCTGGACTTGTAATAGTCAAATACAGAACTTCTAATTGTTAAATACAAATTATTAGTGCAAATTATAACTTCAAGATCTGAACTTGTAATTGTCAAATACAGAACTTAAAATTGTTAAATACAAATTATTAGAGCAAATTATAACTTGAAGATCTGAACTTGTAATTGTCAAATACAGAACTTAAAATTGATAGCTTATAATTATTATTGTAAATTATAACTTGAAGATCAGAACTTGTAATAGTGAATTACAGAACTTCTAATTGTTAAATACAAATTATTATTGCAAATTATAACTTGAAGATCTGAACTAGTAATTGTCAAACACAGAACTTAAAATTGATAGCTTATAATTATAATTCAAATTATAACTTGAAGATCTGAACTTGTAATTGTCAAATACAGAACTTAAAATTGATAGCTTCTAATTATTATTGCAAATAATAACTAGAAGATCTGAACTTGTAATACTCAAATACAGAACTTCGAATTGTTAAATACAAATTATTAGTGCAAATTATAACTTGAAGATCTGAACTTGTAATAGATAAATACAGAACTTCGAATTGTTAAATTCAAACTAAGATTGCAAATAATAATTTGAAGATCTGAACTTGTAATAGTCAAATACAGAACTTCTAATTTTTAAATACAAATTATTTTTGCAAATTATAACTTGAAGATCTGAACTTGTAATTGTCAAATACAGAACCTTTAATTATTAAATACAAGTTATTAGTGCAAATTATAACTAGAAGATCTGAACTAGTAATTGTCAAATACAGAACTTAAATTTGATAGCTTCTAATTATTATTTCAAATTAAAACTTGAAGATCTGAACTTTTACTTGTCAAATACAGAACTTCTAATTGTTAAATACAAATTATTAGTGCAAATTAAACTTGAAGATCTGAACTTGTAATTGTCAAATACAGAACTTAAAATTGATAGCTTATAATTATTATTGTAAATTATAACTTGAAGATCTGAACTTGTAATAGTGAATTACAGAACTTAGATTTGTTAAATACAAATTATTATTTTACATTATAACTTGAAGATCTGAACTTGTAATTGTCAAATACAGAAGTTAAAATTGATAGCTTCTAATTATTATTGCAAATTATAACTTGAAGATCTGAACTTGTAATAGTGAATTACAGAACTTAGATTTGTTAAATTTAAAATTATTATTTCAAATTATAACTTGAAGATCTGAACTACTATTTGTCAAATACAGAACCCAAAATTGATAGCTTATAATTATAATTCAAATTATAACTTGAAGATCTGAGCTTGTAATAGTCAAATACAGAACTTCGTATTGTTAAATACAAATTATTAGTGCAAATTATAACTTGAAGATCTGAACTAGTAATTGTCAAATACAGAACTTAAAATTGATAGCTTCTAATTATTATTGCAAATTATAACTTGAAGATCTGAACTTGTAATAGTCAAATACAGAACTTCGAATTGTTAAATACAAATTATTAGTGCAAATTATAACTTGAAGATCTGAACTAGTAATTGTCAAATACAGAACTTAAAATTGATAGCTTCTAATTATTATTGCAAATTATAACTTGAAGATCTGAACTTGTAATAGTCAAATACAGAACTTCGAATTGTTAAATACAAATTATTAGTGCAAATTATAACTTGAAGATCTGAACTTGTAATAGATAAATACAGAACTTCCAATTGTTAAATTCAAACTAAGATTGCAAATAATAATTTGAAGATCTGAACTTGTAATAGTCAAATACAGAACTTCTAATTGTTAAATACAAATTATTATTGCAAATTATAACTTGAAGATCTGAACTAGTAATTGTCAACTACATAACTTCTAGTTATTAAATACAAATTATTATTTCCAATTATAACTTGAAGATCTGAACTTGTAATAGTGAATTACAGAACTTAGATTTGTTAAATTTAAAATTATTATTTCAAATTATACCTTGAAGATCTGAACTAGTAATTGTCAAATACAGAACTTAATATTGATAGCTTATAATTATAATTCAAATTATAACTTGAAGATCTGAACTTGTAATTGTCAAATACAGAACTTAAAATTGATAGCTTCTAATTATTATTGCAAATAATAACTTGAAGATCTGAACTTGTAATACTCAAATACAGAACTTCTAATTGTTAAATACAAATTATTAGTGCAAATAATAATTTGAAGATCTGAACTTGTAATAGTCAAATACAGAACTTCTAATTTTTAAATACAAATTATTTTTGCAAATTATAACTTGAAGATCTGAACTTGTAATTGTCAAATACAGAACCTTTAATTATTAAATACAAGTTATTAGTGCAAATTATAACTAGAAGATCTGAACTAGTAATTGTCAAATACAGAACTTAAATTTGATAGCTTCTAATTATTATTTCAAATTATAACTTGAAGATCTGAACTTTTACTTGTCAAATACAGAACTTCTAATTGTTAAATACAAATTATTAGTGCAAATTATAACTTGAAGATCTGAACTTGTAATTGTCAAATACAGAACTTAAAATTGATAGCTTATAATTATTATTGTAAATTATAACTTGAAGATCAGAACTTGTAATAGTGAATTACAGAACTTAGATTTGTTAAATACAAATTATTATTTCAAATTATAACTTGAAGATCTGAACTTGTAATTGTTATATACAGAACTTAAAATTGATAGCTTCTAATTATTATTGCAAATTATAATTTGAAGATCTGAACTTGTAATAGACAAATACGCAACTTAGCATTGTTAAATACAAATTGCGATTGCAAATTATAACTTGCAGATCTGAACCTGTAATAGGTAAATACAGAACTTCGAATTGTTAAATTCAAACTAAGATTGCAAATAATAATTTGAAGATCTGGACTTGTAATAGTCAAATACAGAACTTCTAATTGTTAAATACAAATTATTAGTGCAAATTATAACTTCAAGATCTGAACTTGTAATTGTCAAATACAGAACTTAAAATTGTTAAATACAAATTATTAGAGCAAATTATAACTTGAAGATCTGAACTTGTAATTGTCAAATACAGAACTTAAAATTGATAGCTTATAATTATTATTGTAAATTATAACTTGAAGATCAGAACTTGTAATAGTGAATTACAGAACTTCTAATTGTTAAATACAAATTATTATTGCAAATTATAACTTGAAGATCTGAACTAGTAATTGTCAAACACAGAACTTAAAATTGATAGCTTATAATTATAATTCAAATTATAACTTGAAGATCTGAACTTGTAATTGTCAAATACAGAACTTAAAATTGATAGCTTCTAATTATTATTGCAAATAATAACTAGAAGATCTGAACTTGTAATACTCAAATACAGAACTTCGAATTGTTAAATACAAATTATTAGTGCAAATTATAACTTGAAGATCTGAACTTGTAATAGATAAATACAGAACTTCGAATTGTTAAATTCAAACTAAGATTGCAAATAATAATTTGAAGATCTGAACTTGTAATAGTCAAATACAGAACTTCTAATTTTTAAATACAAATTATTTTTGCAAATTATAACTTGAAGATCTGAACTTGTAATTGTCAAATACAGAACCTTTAATTATTAAATACAAGTTATTAGTGCAAATTATAACTAGAAGATCTGAACTAGTAATTGTCAAATACAGAACTTAAATTTGATAGCTTCTAATTATTATTTCAAATTAAAACTTGAAGATCTGAACTTTTACTTGTCAAATACAGAACTTCTAATTGTTAAATACAAATTATTAGTGCAAATTAAACTTGAAGATCTGAACTTGTAATTGTCAAATACAGAACTTAAAATTGATAGCTTATAATTATTATTGTAAATTATAACTTGAAGATCTGAACTTGTAATAGTGAATTACAGAACTTAGATTTGTTAAATACAAATTATTATTTTACATTATAACTTGAAGATCTGAACTTGTAATTGTCAAATACAGAAGTTAAAATTGATAGCTTCTAATTATTATTGCAAATTATAACTTGAAGATCTGAACTTGTAATAGTGAATTACAGAACTTAGATTTGTTAAATTTAAAATTATTATTTCAAATTATAACTTGAAGATCTGAACTACTATTTGTCAAATACAGAACCCAAAATTGATAGCTTATAATTATAATTCAAATTATAACTTGAAGATCTGAGCTTGTAATAGTCAAATACAGAACTTCGTATTGTTAAATACAAATTATTAGTGCAAATTATAACTTGAAGATCTGAACTAGTAATTGTCAAATACAGAACTTAAAATTGATAGCTTCTAATTATTATTGCAAATTATAACTTGAAGATCTGAACTTGTAATAGTCAAATACAGAACTTCGAATTGTTAAATACAAATTATTAGTGCAAATTATAACTTGAAGATCTGAACTAGTAATTGTCAAATACAGAACTTAAAATTGATAGCTTCTAATTATTATTGCAAATTATAACTTGAAGATCTGAACTTGTAATAGTCAAATACAGAACTTCGAATTGTTAAATACAAATTATTAGTGCAAATTATAACTTGAAGATCTGAACTTGTAATAGATAAATACAGAACTTCCAATTGTTAAATTCAAACTAAGATTGCAAATAATAATTTGAAGATCTGAACTTGTAATAGTCAAATACAGAACTTCTAATTGTTAAATACAAATTATTATTGCAAATTATAACTTGAAGATCTGAACTAGTAATTGTCAACTACATAACTTCTAGTTATTAAATACAAATTATTATTTCCAATTATAACTTGAAGATCTGAACTTGTAATAGTGAATTACAGAACTTAGATTTGTTAAATTTAAAATTATTATTTCAAATTATACCTTGAAGATCTGAACTAGTAATTGTCAAATACAGAACTTAATATTGATAGCTTATAATTATAATTCAAATTATAACTAGAAGATCTGAACTTGTAATTGTCAAATACAGAACTTAAAATTGATAGCTTCTAATTATTATTGCAAATAATAACTTGAAGATCTGAACTTGTAATACTCAAATACAGAACTTCTAATTGTTAAATACAAATTATTAGTGCAAATAATAATTTGAAGATCTGAACTTGTAATAGTCAAATACAGAACTTCTAATTTTTAAATACAAATTATTTTTGCAAATTATAACTTGAAGATCTGAACTTGTAATTGTCAAATACAGAACCTTTAATTATTAAATACAAGTTATTAGTGCAAATTATAACTAGAAGATCTGAACTAGTAATTGTCAAATACAGAACTTAAATTTGATAGCTTCTAATTATTATTTCAAATTATAACTTGAAGATCTGAACTTTTACTTGTCAAATACAGAACTTCTAATTGTTAAATACAAATTATTAGTGCAAATTATAACTTGAAGATCTGAACATGTAATTGTCAAATACAGAACTTAAAATTGATAGCTTATAATTATTATTGTAAATTATAACTTGAAGATCAGAACTTGTAATAGTGAATTACAGAACTTAGATTTGTTAAATACAAATTATTATTTCAAATTATAACTTGAAGATCTGAACTTGTAATTGTTATATACAGAACTTAAAATTGATAGCTTCTAATTATTATTGCAAATTATAATTTGAAGATCTGAACTTGTAATAGACAAATACGCAACTTAGCATTGTTAAATACAAATTGCGATTGCAAATTATAACTTGCAGATCTGAACCTGTAATAGGTAAATACAGAACTTCGAATTGTTAAATTCAAACTAAGATTGCAAATAATAATTTGAAGATCTGAACTTGTAATAGTCAAATACAGAACTTCTAATTGTTAAATACAAATTATTAGTGCAAATTATAACTTCAAGATCTGAACTTGTAATTGTCAAATACAGAACTTAAAATTGTTAAATACAAATTATTAGTGCAAATTATAACTTGAAGATCTGAACTTGTAATTGTCAAATACAGAACTTAAAATTGATAGCTTATAATTATTATTGTAAATTATAACTTGAAGATCAGAACTTGTAATAGTGAATTACAGAACTTAGATTTGTTAAATACAAATTATTATTTCAAATTATAACTTGAAGATCTGAACTTGTAATTGTTATATACAGAACTTAAAATTGATAGCTTCTAATTATTATTGCAAATTATAATTTGAAGATCTGAACTTGTAATAGACAAATACGCAACTTAGCATTGTTAAATACAAATTGCGATTGCAAATTATAACTTGCAGATCTGAACCTGTAATAGGTAAATACAGAACTTCGAATTGTTAAATTCAAACTAAGATTGCAAATAATAATTTGAAGATCTGAACTTGTAATAGTCAAATACAGAACTTCTAATTGTTAAATACAAATTATTAGTGCAAATTATAACTTGAAGATCTGAACTTGTAATTGTCAAATACAGAACTTAAAATTGTTAAATACAAATTATTAGTGCAAATTATAACTTGAAGATCTGAACTTGTAATTGTCAAATACAGAAGTTAAAATTGATAGCTTCTAATTATTATTGCAAATTATAACTTGAAGATCTGAACTTGTAATAGTGAATTACAGAACTTAGATTTGTTAAATTTAAAATTATTATTTCAAATTATAACTTGAAGATCTGAACTAGTAATTGTCAAATACAGAACTTAAAATTGATAGCTTATAATTATAATTCAAATTATAACTTGAAGATCTGAGCTTGTAATAGTCAAATACAGAACTTCGAATTGTTAAATACAAATTATTAGTACAAATTATAACTTGAAGATCTGAACTTGAAATAGATAAATACAGAACTTCGAATTGTTAAATTCAAACTAAGATTGCAAATAATAATTTGAAGATCTGAACTTGTAATAGTCAAATACAGAACTTCTAATTGTTAAATACAAATTATTATTGCAAATTATAACTTGAAGATCTGAACTAGTAATTGTCAAATACATAACTTCTAGTTATTAAATACAAATTATTATTTCCAATTATAACTTGAAGATCTGAACTTGTAATTGTCAAATACAGAACTTAAAATTGATAGCTTCTAATTATTATTGCTAATTATAATTTGAAGATCTGAACTTGTAATTGTCAAATACAGAACCTTTAATTATTAAATACAAGTTATTAGTGCAAATTATAACTAGAAGATCTGAACTAGTAATTGTCAAATACAGAACTTAAATTTGATAGCTTCTAATTATTATTTCAAATTAAAACTTGAAGATCTGAACTTTTACTTGTCAAATACAGAACTTCTAATTGTTAAATACAAATTATTAGTGCAAATTAAACTTGAAGATCTGAACTTGTAATTGTCAAATACAGAACTTAAAATTGATAGCTTATAATTATTATTGTAAATTATAACTTGAAGATCTGAACTTGTAATAGTGAATTACAGAACTTAGATTTGTTAAATACAAATTATTATTTTAAATTATAACTTGAAGATCTGAACTTGTAATTGTCAAATACAGAAGTTAAAATTGATAGCTTCTAATTATTATTGCAAATTATAACTTGAAGATCTGAACTTGTAATAGTGAATTACAGAACTTAGATTTGTTAAATTTAAAATTATTATTTCAAATTATAACTTGAAGATCTGAACTACTATTTGTCAAATACAGAACTTAAAATTGATAGCTTATAATTATAATTCAAATTATAACTTGAAGAACTGAGCTTGTAATAGTCAAATACAGAACTTCGAATTGTTAAATACAAATTATTAGTGCAAATTATAACTTGAAGATCTGAACTAGTAATTGTCAAATACAGAACTTAAAATTGATAGCTTCTAATTATTATTGCAAATTATAACTTGAAGATCTGAACTTGTAATAGTCAAATACAGAACTTCGAATTGTTAAATACAAATTATTAGTGCAAATTATAACTTGAAGATCTGAACTTGAAATAGATAAATACAGAACTTCGAATTGTAAAATTCAAACTAAGATTGCAAATAATAATTTGAAGATCTGAACTTGTAATAGTCAAATACAGAACTTCTAATTGTTAAA
The DNA here is from genome assembly GCA_963170105.1 of Cantharis lateralis. Lineage (NCBI taxonomy): Eukaryota > Metazoa > Arthropoda > Insecta > Coleoptera > Cantharidae > Cantharis > Cantharis lateralis. The sequence goes on from OY720627.1 coordinate 27,540,503, forward strand.
TACAAATTATTATTGCAAATTATAACTTGAAGATCTGAACTAGTAATTGTCAAATACATAACTTCTAGTTATTAAATACAAATTATTATTTCCAATTATAACTTGAAGATCTGAACTTGTAATAGTGAATTACAGAACTTAGATTTGTTAAATTTAAAATTATTATTTCAAATTATACCTTGAAGATCTGAACTAGTAATTGTCAAATACAGAACTTAAAATTGATAGCTTATAATTATAATTCAAATTATAACTTGAAGTTCTGAACTTGTAATTGTCAAATACAGAACTTAAAATTGATAGCTTCTAATTATTATTGCAAATAATAACTTGAAGATCTGAACTTGTAATACTCAAATACAGAACTTCGAATTGTTAAATACAAATTATTAGTGCAAATTATAACTTGAAGATCTGAACTTGTAATAGATAAATACAGAACTTCGAATTGTTAAATTCAAACTAAGATTGCAAATAATAATTTGAAGATCTGAACTTGTAATAGTCAAATACAGAACTTAAATTTGATAGCTTCTAATTATTATTTCAAATTATAACTTGAAGATCTGAACTTTTACTTGTCAAATGCAGAACTTCTAATTGTTAAATACAAATTATTAGTGCAAATTATAACTTGAAGATCTGAACTTGTAATTGTCAAATACAGAACTTAAAATTGAAAGCTTATAATTATTATTGTAAATTATAACTTGAAGATCTGAACTTGTAATAGTGAATTACAGAACTTACATTTGTTAAATACAAATTATTATTTCAAATTATAACTTGAAGATCTGAACTTGTAATTGTTAAATACAGAACTTAAAATTGATAGCTTCTAATTATTATTGCAAATTATAATTTGAAGATCTGAACTTGTAATAGACAAATACGCAACTTAGCATTGTTAAATACAAATTGTGATTGCAAATTATAACTTGAAGATCTGAACCTGTAATAGGTAAATACAGAATTTCAAATTGTTAAATTCAAACTAAGATTGCAAATAATAATTTGAAGATCTGAACTTGTAATTGTCAAATTCAGAACTTAAAATTGATAGCTTCAAATTATTATTGTAAATTATAACTTGAAGATCTGAACTTGTAATTGTGAATTACAGAACTTAGATTTGTTAAACTCAAATTATTATTTCAAATTATAACTTGAAGATCTGAACTAGTAATTGTCAAATACAGAACTTAAAATTGATAGCTTCTAATTATTATTGCAAATTATAACTTGAAGATCTGAACTTGTAATAGTGAATTACAGAACTTAGATTTGTTAAATTTAAAATTATTATTTCAAATTATAACTTGAAGATCTGAACTACTATTTGTCAAATACAGAACTTAAAATTGATAGCTTATAATTATAGTTCAAATTATAACTTGAAGATCTGAACTTGTAATAGTCAAATACAGAACTTCGAATTGTTAAATACAAATTATTAGTGCAAATTATAACTTGAAGATCTGAACTTGTAATAGATAAATACAGAACTTCCAATTGTTAAATTCAAACTAAGATTGCAAATAGGAAATAATATTTATCACCCAAGTATTGGTATTCGTACTAGTAGGAATTGCGGGTTGGCTGGGATTGCAAATCAAACGCTTATTTCAGTTTGTCGACGTTTCGGACGCTTTTATAGGTCCATTCTCAAGACTACAGAAAGAGAATAACATTATGAAACTAACAAAAATCACAACTCCAAATTAAACTCACCGAAAAACTAAATGATGGTGGGCCGTTTGATGTAAGCATGTACAAACTGAGATACAAAAATACAGGTCGCACAATACGGTCACTTACAACGAAGTCGAACAGGGTTAAAAAATAATATAAATAAATATGTCTATGGTTAAAAACTGTGGTTAAAAACATTCAAAATTCTAACTTCGCAAAAATAGCCTTTCTCTGTAAAAATTTCTTTCCAATAAATGGTTATCAATTAAAACAAATTGATAGTGATAAAATATAAAAATATAAAATATTGCGTTGACCTAACAAAACGCAAATTTGAAAATTTAAAAACCTTTGGTCAGAAACCCGTTGGGGTATGCAACCCGTTCCATATCTCAAGCACCTGCAAACCCTCGAATCCCTGGTGGGACGCTGTGGAACAGTTCGGTAAAGCAGATGGACGTATTTGGAGAATTCCATTCTGTGGTAATACGTACAGAAAATCGACAACAAAGTGTGCGGTCATCCTTGATAACCTGAGTCAAGGAGGCGAACCATTAGCTGGAAGAGGAGGGTAATCAACAAATCATTTCGACCTTCTGGATCGTGAGCCTTGCTGGTCGATTTTTTGTCTTTCCTTGAACTTGTTAAGGAGATCTTTATATCCCGCATTAATGTACCTGAAATCTGTCTGTTTGTTGATGTTGTCAGGTGTAGTACTAATATAAGCTGCTTCCAAGAAAGTACGTTTGTTGTAGTTGCTTTCGCTCGCCATAATCTCCACGTCGTCTTGGGTGAAACTATGTGATGAGGTAAGTGTATGTTCTGCTAGACCAGTTTTATTCGATTTGTGTTTTACATCTTGCAGGTGTTGGTAGATGCGGGTAGCAAGTCTTTGTCTGGTTTGCCCGATATAGCACATCTCACATTGACACTTTACCTTGTAGACAACGTTGGCTTTGTCCAGGGGGGGAATTTCTTGTTTGGTCCTTGAATACAGTATCCTACCCAAACTGCAATTGTTATGGAACGCTAACCTTAGCTCACCCCTATCTATAGCTTCTTTGAACGCGTGCTTTATCTGGTGTTCTAAATAAGGATGGTAAGTAATCTTACTGTATTTAGGGGGATGTTTCTGGTCTTCTGGTTCCGCCAGTGGGTTTGGGGAAACATTCAAATTTCTTCTAAACAAAGCCCAATCTAACAGTCGGGGGGGGTAGCCGTTCTTCAAAAGTTGCAGCTTTAGTTCATATAATCTTATCGGAATCTTATTTTCCGGTACGCAGGTCTGTATTCTGTGTTTCAGGGTAATTATAACACTCATCTTTTGGTTGTTAGGGTGTGACGATTCATAATTGAGCAATCTTTCTGTTGAGGATGGTTTTCTGTAGATATCTGTTGTGAGGTTGCCGTATAATAAAAATAATAATTTGAAGATCTGAACTTGTAATAGTCAAATACAGAACTTCTAATTGTTAAATACAAATTATTAGTGCAAATTATAACTTCAAGATCTGAACTTGTAATTGTCAAATACAGAACTTAAAATTGTTAAATACAAATTATTAGAGCAAATTATAACTTGAAGATCTGAACTTGTAATTGTCAAATACAGAACTTAAAATTGATAGCTTATAATTATTATTGTAAATTATAACTTGAAGATCAGAACTTGTAATAGTGAATTACAGAACTTCTAATTGTTAAATACAAATTATTATTGCAAATTATAACTTGAAGATCTGAACTAGTAATTGTCAAACACAGAACTTAAAATTGATAGCTTATAATTATAATTCAAATTATAACTTGAAGATCTGAACTTGTAATTGTCAAATACAGAACTTAAAATTGATAGCTTCTAATTATTATTGCAAATAATAACTAGAAGATCTGAACTTGTAATACTCAAATACAGAACTTCGAATTGTTAAATACAAATTATTAGTGCAAATTATAACTTGAAGATCTGAACTTGTAATAGATAAATACAGAACTTCGAATTGTTAAATTCAAACTAAGATTGCAAATAATAATTTGAAGATCTGAACTTGTAATAGTCAAATACAGAACTTCTAATTTTTAAATACAAATTATTTTTGCAAATTATAACTTGAAGATCTGAACTTGTAATTGTCAAATACAGAACCTTTAATTATTAAATACAAGTTATTAGTGCAAATTATAACTAGAAGATCTGAACTAGTAATTGTCAAATACAGAACTTAAATTTGATAGCTTCTAATTATTATTTCAAATTAAAACTTGAAGATCTGAACTTTTACTTGTCAAATACAGAACTTCTAATTGTTAAATACAAATTATTAGTGCAAATTAAACTTGAAGATCTGAACTTGTAATTGTCAAATACAGAACTTAAAATTGATAGCTTATAATTATTATTGTAAATTATAACTTGAAGATCTGAACTTGTAATAGTGAATTACAGAACTTAGATTTGTTAAATACAAATTATTATTTTACATTATAACTTGAAGATCTGAACTTGTAATTGTCAAATACAGAAGTTAAAATTGATAGCTTCTAATTATTATTGCAAATTATAACTTGAAGATCTGAACTTGTAATAGTGAATTACAGAACTTAGATTTGTTAAATTTAAAATTATTATTTCAAATTATAACTTGAAGATCTGAACTACTATTTGTCAAATACAGAACCCAAAATTGATAGCTTATAATTATAATTCAAATTATAACTTGAAGATCTGAGCTTGTAATAGTCAAATACAGAACTTCGTATTGTTAAATACAAATTATTAGTGCAAATTATAACTTGAAGATCTGAACTAGTAATTGTCAAATACAGAACTTAAAATTGATAGCTTCTAATTATTATTGCAAATTATAACTTGAAGATCTGAACTTGTAATAGTCAAATACAGAACTTCGAATTGTTAAATACAAATTATTAGTGCAAATTATAACTTGAAGATCTGAACTAGTAATTGTCAAATACAGAACTTAAAATTGATAGCTTCTAATTATTATTGCAAATTATAACTTGAAGATCTGAACTTGTAATAGTCAAATACAGAACTTCGAATTGTTAAATACAAATTATTAGTGCAAATTATAACTTGAAGATCTGAACTTGTAATAGATAAATACAGAACTTCCAATTGTTAAATTCAAACTAAGATTGCAAATAATAATTTGAAGATCTGAACTTGTAATAGTCAAATACAGAACTTCTAATTGTTAAATACAAATTATTATTGCAAATTATAACTTGAAGATCTGAACTAGTAATTGTCAACTACATAACTTCTAGTTATTAAATACAAATTATTATTTCCAATTATAACTTGAAGATCTGAACTTGTAATAGTGAATTACAGAACTTAGATTTGTTAAATTTAAAATTATTATTTCAAATTATACCTTGAAGATCTGAACTAGTAATTGTCAAATACAGAACTTAATATTGATAGCTTATAATTATAATTCAAATTATAACTAGAAGATCTGAACTTGTAATTGTCAAATACAGAACTTAAAATTGATAGCTTCTAATTATTATTGCAAATAATAACTTGAAGATCTGAACTTGTAATACTCAAATACAGAACTTCTAATTGTTAAATACTAATTATTAGTGCAAATAATAATTTGAAGATCTGAACTTGTAATAGTCAAATACAGAACTTCTAATTTTTAAATACAAATTATTTTTGCAAATTATAACTTGAAGATCTGAACTTGTAATTGTCAAATACAGAACCTTTAATTATTAAATACAAGTTATTAGTGCAAATTATAACTAGAAGATCTGAACTAGTAATTGTCAAATACAGAACTTAAATTTGATAGCTTCTAATTATTATTTCAAATTATAACTTGAAGATCTGAACTTTTACTTGTCAAATACAGAACTTCTAATTGTTAAATACAAATTATTAGTGCAAATTATAACTTGAAGATCTGAACATGTAATTGTCAAATACAGAACTTAAAATTGATAGCTTATAATTATTATTGTAAATTATAACTTGAAGATCAGAACTTGTAATAGTGAATTACAGAACTTAGATTTGTTAAATACAAATTATTATTTCAAATTATAACTTGAAGATCTGAACTTGTAATTGTTATATACAGAACTTAAAATTGATAGCTTCTAATTATTATTGCAAATTATAATTTGAAGATCTGAACTTGTAATAGACAAATACGCAACTTAGCATTGTTAAATACAAATTGCGATTGCAAATTATAACTTGCAGATCTGAACCTGTAATAGGTAAATACAGAACTTCGAATTGTTAAATTCAAACTAAGATTGCAAATAATAATTTGAAGATCTGAACTTGTAATAGTCAAATACAGAACTTCTAATTGTTAAATACAAATTATTAGTGCAAATTATAACTTCAAGATCTGAACTTGTAATTGTCAAATACAGAACTTAAAATTGTTAAATACAAATTATTAGTGCAAATTATAACTTGAAGATCTGAACTTGTAATTGTCAAATACAGAACTTAAAATTGATAGCTTATAATTATTATTGTAAATTATAACTTGAAGATCAGAACTTGTAATAGTGAATTACAGAACTTAGATTTGTTAAATACAAATTATTATTTCAAATTATAACTTGAAGATCTGAACTTGTAATTGTTATATACAGAACTTAAAATTGATAGCTTCTAATTATTATTGCAAATTATAATTTGAAGATCTGAACTTGTAATAGACAAATACGCAACTTAGCATTGTTAAATACAAATTGCGATTGCAAATTATAACTTGCAGATCTGAACCTGTAATAGGTAAATACAGAACTTCGAATTGTTAAATTCAAACTAAGATTGCAAATAATAATTTGAAGATCTGAACTTGTAATAGTCAAATACAGAACTTCTAATTGTTAAATACAAATTATTAGTGCAAATTATAACTTGAAGATCTGAACTTGTAATTGTCAAATACAGAACTTAAAATTGTTAAATACAAATTATTAGTGCAAATTATAACTTGAAGATCTGAACTTGTAATTGTCAAATACAGAAGTTAAAATTGATAGCTTCTAATTATTATTGCAAATTATAACTTGAAGATCTGAACTTGTAATAGTGAATTACAGAACTTAGATTTGTTAAATTTAAAATTATTATTTCAAATTATAACTTGAAGATCTGAACTAGTAATTGTCAAATACAGAACTTAAAATTGATAGCTTATAATTATAATTCAAATTATAACTTGAAGATCTGAGCTTGTAATAGTCAAATACAGAACTTCGAATTGTTAAATACAAATTATTAGTACAAATTATAACTTGAAGATCTGAACTTGAAATAGATAAATACAGAACTTCGAATTGTTAAATTCAAACTAAGATTGCAAATAATAATTTGAAGATCTGAACTTGTAATAGTCAAATACAGAACTTCTAATTGTTAAATACAAATTATTATTGCAAATTATAACTTGAAGATCTGAACTAGTAATTGTCAAATACATAACTTCTAGTTATTAAATACAAATTATTATTTCCAATTATAACTTGAAGATCTGAACTTGTAATTGTCAAATACAGAACTTAAAATTGATAGCTTCTAATTATTATTGCTAATTATAATTTGAAGATCTGAACTTGTAATTGTCAAATACAGAACCTTTAATTATTAAATACAAGTTATTAGTGCAAATTATAACTAGAAGATCTGAACTAGTAATTGTCAAATACAGAACTTAAATTTGATAGCTTCTAATTATTATTTCAAATTAAAACTTGAAGATCTGAACTTTTACTTGTCAAATACAGAACTTCTAATTGTTAAATACAAATTATTAGTGCAAATTAAACTTGAAGATCTGAACTTGTAATTGTCAAATACAGAACTTAAAATTGATAGCTTATAATTATTATTGTAAATTATAACTTGAAGATCTGAACTTGTAATAGTGAATTACAGAACTTAGATTTGTTAAATACAAATTATTATTTTAAATTATAACTTGAAGATCTGAACTTGTAATTGTCAAATACAGAAGTTAAAATTGATAGCTTCTAATTATTATTGCAAATTATAACTTGAAGATCTGAACTTGTAATAGTGAATTACAGAACTTAGATTTGTTAAATTTAAAATTATTATTTCAAATTATAACTTGAAGATCTGAACTACTATTTGTCAAATACAGAACTTAAAATTGATAGCTTATAATTATAATTCAAATTATAACTTGAAGAACTGAGCTTGTAATAGTCAAATACAGAACTTCGAATTGTTAAATACAAATTATTAGTGCAAATTATAACTTGAAGATCTGAACTAGTAATTGTCAAATACAGAACTTAAAATTGATAGCTTCTAATTATTATTGCAAATTATAACTTGAAGATCTGAACTTGTAATAGTCAAATACAGAACTTCGAATTGTTAAATACAAATTATTAGTGCAAATTATAACTTGAAGATCTGAACTTGAAATAGATAAATACAGAACTTCGAATTGTAAAATTCAAACTAAGATTGCAAATAATAATTTGAAGATCTGAACTTGTAATAGTCAAATACAGAACTTCTAATTGTTAAATACAAATTATTATTGCAAATTATAACTTGAAGATCTGAACTAGTAATTGTCAAATACATAACTTCTAGTTATTAAATACAAATTATTATTTCCAATTATAACTTGAAGATCTGAACTTGTAATAGTGAATTACAGAACTTAGATTTGTTAAATTTAAAATTATTATTTCAAATTATACCTTGAAGATCTGAACTAGTAATTGTCAAATACAGAACTTAAAATTGATAGCTTATAATTATAATTCAAATTATAACTTGAAGTTCTGAACTTGTAATTGTCAAATACAGAACTTAAAATTGATAGCTTCTAATTATTATTGCAAATAATAACTTGAAGATCTGAACTTGTAATACTCAAATACAGAACTTCGAATTGTTAAATACAAATTATTAGTGCAAATTATAACTTGAAGATCTGAACTTGTAATAGATAAATACAGAACTTCGAATTGTTAAATTCAAACTAAGATTGCAAATAATAATTTGAAGATCTGAACTTGTAATAGTCAAATACAGAACTTAAATTTGATAGCTTCTAATTATTATTTCAAATTATAACTTGAAGATCTGAACTTTTACTTGTCAAATGCAGAACTTCTAATTGTTAAATACAAATTATTAGTGCAAATTATAACTTGAAGATCTGAACTTGTAATTGTCAAATACAGAACTTAAAATTGAAAGCTTATAATTATTATTGTAAATTATAACTTGAAGATCTGAACTTGTAATAGTGAATTACAGAACTTACATTTGTTAAATACAAATTATTATTTCAAATTATAACTTGAAGATCTGAACTTGTAATTGTTAAATACAGAACTTAAAATTGATAGCTTCTAATTATTATTGCAAATTATAATTTGAAGATCTGAACTTGTAATAGACAAATACGCAACTTAGCATTGTTAAATACAAATTGTGATTGCAAATTATAACTTGAAGATCTGAACCTGTAATAGGTAAATACAGAATTTCAAATTGTTAAATTCAAACTAAGATTGCAAATAATAATTTGAAGATCTGAACTTGTAATTGTCAAATTCAGAACTTAAAATTGATAGCTTCAAATTATTATTGTAAATTATAACTTGAAGATCTGAACTTGTAATTGTGAATTACAGAACTTAGATTTGTTAAACTCAAATTATTATTTCAAATTATAACTTGAAGATCTGAACTAGTAATTGTCAAATACAGAACTTAAAATTGATAGCTTCTAATTATTATTGCAAATTATAACTTGAAGATCTGAACTTGTAATAGTGAATTACAGAACTTAGATTTGTTAAATTTAAAATTATTATTTCAAATTATAACTTGAAGATCTGAACTACTATTTGTCAAATACAGAACTTAAAATTGATAGCTTATAATTATAGTTCAAATTATAACTTGAAGATCTGAACTTGTAATAGTCAAATACAGAACTTCGAATTGTTAAATACAAATTATTAGTGCAAATTATAACTTGAAGATCTGAACTTGTAATAGATAAATACAGAACTTCCAATTGTTAAATTCAAACTAAGATTGCAAATAGGAAATAATATTTATCACCCAAGTATTGGTATTCGTACTAGTAGGAATTGCGGGTTGGCTGGGATTGCAAATCAAACGCTTATTTCAGTTTGTCGACGTTTCGGACGCTTTTATAGGTCCATTCTCAAGACTACAGAAAGAGAATAACATTATGAAACTAACAAAAATCACAACTCCAAATTAAACTCACCGAAAAACTAAATGATGGTGGGCCGTTTGATGTAAGCATGTACAAACTGAGATACAAAAATACAGGTCGCACAATACGGTCACTTACAACGAAGTCGAACAGGGTTAAAAAATAATATAAATAAATATGTCTATGGTTAAAAACTGTGGTTAAAAACATTCAAAATTCTAACTTCGCAAAAATAGCCTTTCTCTGTAAAAATTTCTTTCCAATAAATGGTTATCAATTAAAACAAATTGATAGTGATAAAATATAAAAATATAAAATATTGCGTTGACCTAACAAAACGCAAATTTGAAAATTTAAAAACCTTTGGTCAGAAACCCGTTGGGGTATGCAACCCGTTCCATATCTCAAGCACCTGCAAACCCTCGAATCCCTGGTGGGACGCTGTGGAACAGTTCGGTAAAGCAGATGGACGTATTTGGAGAATTCCATTCTGTGGTAATACGTACAGAAAATCGACAACAAAGTGTGCGGTCATCCTTGATAACCTGAGTCAAGGAGGCGAACCATTAGCTGGAAGAGGAGGGTAATCAACAAATCATTTCGACCTTCTGGATCGTGAGCCTTGCTGGTCGATTTTTTGTCTTTCCTTGAACTTGTTAAGGAGATCTTTATATCCCGCATTAATGTACCTGAAATCTGTCTGTTTGTTGATGTTGTCAGGTGTAGTACTAATATAAGCTGCTTCCAAGAAAGTACGTTTGTTGTAGTTGCTTTCGCTCGCCATAATCTCCACGTCGTCTTGGGTGAAACTATGTGATGAGGTAAGTGTATGTTCTGCTAGACCAGTTTTATTCGATTTGTGTTTTACATCTTGCAGGTGTTGGTAGATGCGGGTAGCAAGTCTTTGTCTGGTTTGCCCGATATAGCACATCTCACATTGACACTTTACCTTGTAGACAACGTTGGCTTTGTCCAGGGGGGGAATTTCTTGTTTGGTCCTTGAATACAGTATCCTACCCAAACTGCAATTGTTATGGAACGCTAACCTTAGCTCACCCCTATCTATAGCTTCTTTGAACGCGTGCTTTATCTGGTGTTCTAAATAAGGATGGTAAGTAATCTTACTGTATTTAGGGGGATGTTTCTGGTCTTCTGGTTCCGCCAGTGGGTTTGGGGAAACATTCAAATTTCTTCTAAACAAAGCCCAATCTAACAGTCGGGGGGGGTAGCCGTTCTTCAAAAGTTGCAGCTTTAGTTCATATAATCTTATCGGAATCTTATTTTCCGGTACGCAGGTCTGTATTCTGTGTTTCAGGGTAATTATAACACTCATCTTTTGGTTGTTAGGGTGTGACGATTCATAATTGAGCAATCTTTCTGTTGAGGATGGTTTTCTGTAGATATCTGTTGTGAGGTTGCCGTATAATAAAAATAATAATTTGAAGATCTGAACTTGTAATAGTCAAATACAGAACTTCTAATTGTTAAATACAAATTATTATTGCGAATTATAAATTGAAGATCTGAACTAGTAATTGTCAAATACATAACTTCTAGTTGTTAAATACAAATTATTATTTCCAATTATAACTTGAAGATCTGAACTTGTAATTGTCAAATACAGAACTTAAAATTGATAGCTTCTAATTATTATTCCTAATTATAATTTGAAGATCTGAACTTGTAATTGTCAAATACAGAACTTCGAATTGTTAAATTCAAACTAAGATTGCAAATAATAATTTGAAGATCTGAACTTGTAATAGTCAAATACAGAACTTCTAATTGTTAAATACATATTATTAGTGCAAATTATAACTTGAAGATCTGAACTTGTAATTGTCAAATACAGAACTTAAAATTGATAGCTTCTAATTATTATTGTAAATTATAACTTTAAGATCTGAACTTGTAATTGTGAATTACAGAACTTAGATTTGTTAAACTCAAATTATTATTTCAAATTATAACTTGAAGATCTGAACTAGTAATTGTCAAATACAGAACTTAAAATTGATAGCTTCTAATTATTATTGCAAATTATAACTTGAAGATCTGAACTTGTAATAGTCAAATACAGAACTTCGAATTGTTAAATACAAATTATTAGTGCAAATTATAACTTGAAGATCTGAACTTGTAATTGTCAAATACAGAACTTAAAATTGTTAAATACAAATTATTAGTGCAAATTATAACTTGTAGATCTGAACTTGTAATTGTCAAATACAGAAGTTAAAATTGATAGCTTCTAATTATTATTGCAAATTATAACTTGAAGATCTGAACTTGTAATAGTGAATTACAGAACTTAGATTTGTTAAATTTAAAATTATTATTTCAAATTATAACTTGAAGATCTGAACTACTATTTGTCAAATTCAGAACTTAAAATTGATAGCTTATAATTATAATTCAAATTATAACTTGAAGATCTGAGCTTGTAATAGTCAAATACAGAACTTCGAATTATTAATACAAATTATTAGTGCAAATTATAACTTGAAGATCTGAACTAGTAATTGTCAAATACAGAACTTAAAATTGATAGCTTCTAATTATTATTGCAAATTATAACTTGAAGATCTGAACTTGTAATAGTCAAATACAGAACTTCGAATTGTTAAATACAAATTATTAGTGCAAATTATAACTTGAAGATCTGAACTTGAAATAGATAAATACAGAACTTCGAATTGTTAAATTCAAACTAAGATTGCAAATAATAATTTGAAGATCTGAACTTGTAATAGTCAAATACAGAACTTCTAATTGTTAAATACAAATTATTATTGCAAATTATAACTTGAAGATCTGAACTAGTAATTGTCAAATACATAACTTCTAGTTATTAAATACAAATTATTATTTCCAATTATAACTTGAAGATCTGAACTTGTAATTGTCAAATACAGAACTTAAAATTGATAGCTTCTAATTATTATTGCTAATTATAATTTGAAGATCTGAACTTGTAATAGTGAATTACAGAACTTAGATTTGTTAAATTTAAAATTATTATTTCAAATTATACCTTGAAGATCTGAACTAGTAATTGTCAAATACAGAACTTAAAATTGATAGCTTATAATAATAATTCAAATTATAACTTGAAGATCTGAACTTGTAATTGTCAAATACAGAACTTAAAATTGATAGCTTCTAATTATTATTGCAAATAATAACTTGAAGATCTGAACTTGTAATACTCAAATATAGAACTTCGAATTGTTAAATACAAATTATTAGTGCAAATTATAACTTGAAGATCTGAACTTGTAATAGATAAATACAGAACTTCGAATTGTTAAATTCAAACTAAGATTGCAAATAATAATTTGAAGATCTGAACTTGTAATAGTCAAATACAGAACTTAAATTTGATAGCTTATAATTATTATTTCAAATTATAACTTGAAGATCTGAACTTTTACTTGTCAAATACAGAACTTCTAATTGTTAAATACAAATTATTAGTGCAAATTATAACTTGAACATCTGAACTTGTAATTGTCAAATACAGAACTTAAAATTGAAAGCTTATAATTATTATTGTAAATTATAACTTGATGATCTGAACTTGTAATAGTCAAATACAGAACTTTGAATTGTTAAATACAAATTATTAGTGCAAATTATAACTTGAAGATCTGAACTAGTAATTGTCAAATACAGAACTTAAAATTGATAGCTTCTAATTATAATTGCAAATTATAACTTGAAGATCTGAACTTGTAATAGTCAAATACAGAACTTTGAATTGTTAAATACAAATTATTAGTGCAAATTATAACTTGAAGATCTGAACTTGAAATAGATAAATACAGAACTTCGAATTGTTAAATTCAAACTAAGATTGCAAATAATAATTTGAAGATCTGAACTTGTAATAGTCAAATACAGAACTTCTAATTGTTAAATACCAATTATTATTGCAAATTATAACTTGAAGATCTGAGCTTGTAATAGTCAAATACAGAACTTCGAATTGTTAAATACAAATTATTAGTACAAATTATAACTTGAAGATCTGAACTTGTAATTGTCAAATACAGAACTTAAAATTGATAGCTTCTAATTATAATTGCAAATTATAACTTGAAGATCTGAACTTGTAATAGTCAAATACAGAACTTTGAATTGTTAAATACAAATTATTAGTGCAAATTATAACTTGAAGATCTGAACTTGAAATAGATAAATACAGAACTTCGAATTGTTAAATTCAAACTAAGATTGCAAATAATAATTTGAAGATCTGAACTTGTAATAGTCAAATACAGAACTTCTAATTGTTAAATACCAATTATTATTGCAAATTATAACTTGAAGATCTGAGCTTGTAATAGTCAAATACAGAACTTCGAATTGTTAAATACAAATTATTAGTACAAATTATAACTTGAAGATCTGAACTTGTAATTGTCAAATACAGAACTTAAAATTGATAGCTTCTAATTATTATTGTAAATTATAACTTGAAGATCTGAACTTGTAATAGTGAATTACAGAACTTAGATTTGTTAAATTCAAATTATTATTTCAAAATATAACTTGAAGATCTGAACTAGTAATTGTCAAATACAGAACTTAAAATTGATAGCTTCTAATTATTATTGCAAATTATAACTCGAAGATCTGAACTTGTAATTGTCAAATACAGAACTTAAAATTGATAGCTTCTAATTATTATTTCAAATTATAACTTGAAGATCTGAACTAGAAATTGTCAAATACAGAACTTAAAATTGATAGCTTCTAATTATTATTGCAAATAATAACTTGAAGATCTGAACTGTTAATACTCAAATACAGAACTTCGAATTGTTAAATACAAATTATTAGTGCAAATTATAACTTGAAGATCTGAACTTGTACAAGATAAATACAGAACTTCGAATTGTTAAATTCAAACTAAGATTGCAAATAATAATTTGAAGATCTGAACTTGTAATAGTGAAATACAGAACTTCTAATTTTTAAATACAAATTATTATTGCAAATTATAACTTGAAGATCTGAACTTGTAATTGTCAAATACAGAACCTTTAATTATTAAATACATGTTATTAGTGCAAATTATAACTAGAAGATCTGAACTAGTAATTGTCAAATACAGAACTTAAATTTGATAGCTTCTAATTATTATTTCAAATTATAACTTGAAGATCTGTACTTTTACTTGTCAAATATAGAACTTCTAATTGTTAAATACAAATTATTAGTGAAAATTATAACTAGAAGATCTGAACTTGTAATTGTCAAATACAGAACTTAAAATTGATAGCAAAATTATTATTGTAAATTATAACTTGAAGATCTGAACTTGTAATAGTGAATTACAGAACTTAGATTTGTTAAATACAAATTATTATTTCAAATTATAACTTGAAGATCTGAACTTGTAATTGTTAAATACAGAACTTAAAATTGATAGCTTCTAATTATTATTGCAAATTATAATTTGAAGATCTGAACTTGTAATAGACAAATACGCAACTTAGCATTGTTAAATACAAATTGTGATTGCAAATTATAACTTGAAGAACTGAACCTGTAATAGGTAAATACAGAACTTCGAATTGTTAAATTCAAACTAAGATTGCAAATATTAATTTGAAGATCTGAACTTGTAATAGTCAAATACAGAACTTCTAATTGTTAAATACAAATTATTAGTGCAAATTATAACTTGAAGGTCTGAACTTGTAATTGTCAAATACAGAACTTAAAATTGTTAAATACAAATTATTAGTGCAAATTATAACTTGAAGATCTGAACTTGTAATTGTCAAATACAGAAGTTAAAATTGATAGCTTCTAATTATTATTGCAAATTATAACTTGAAGATCTGAACTTGTAATAGTGAATTACAGAACTTAGATTTGTTAAATTTAAAAATTATTATTTCAAATTATAACTTGAAGATCTGAACTAGTAATTGTCAAATACAGAAATTAAAATTGATAGCTTATAATTATAATTCAAATTATAACTTGAAGATCTGAGCTTGTAATAGTCAAATACAGAACTTCGAATTGTTAAATACAAATTATTAGTGGAAATTATAACTTGTAAATCTGAACTTGTAATAGGTAAATACAGAATTTCAAATTGTTAAATTCAAACTAAGATTTCAAATAATAATTAGAAGATCTGAACTTGTAATTGTCAAATTCAGAACTTAAAATTGATAGCTTCTAATTATTATTGTAAATAATAACTTGAAGATCTGAACTTGTAATTGTCAAATACAGAACTTAAAATTGATAGCTTCTAATTATTATTGCAAATAATAACTTGAAGATCTGAACTTGTAATACTCAAATACAGAACTTCGAATTGTTAAATACAAATTATTAGTGCAAATTATAACTTGAAGATCTGAACTTCTAATAGATAAATACAGAACTTCGAATTGTTAAATTCAAACTAAGATTGCAAATAATAATTTGAAGATCTGAACTTGTAATAGTCAAATACAGAACTTCTAATTTTTAAATTCAAATTATTATTGCAAATTATAACTTGAAGATCTGAACTTGTAATTGTCAAATACAGAACCTTTAATTATTAAATACAAGTTATTAGTGCAAATTATAACTAGAAGATCTGAACTAGTAATTGTCAAATACAGAACTTAAATTTGATAGCTTCTAATTATTATTTCAAATTATAACTTGAAGATCTGAACTTTTACTTGTCAAATACAGAACTTCTAATTGTTAAATACAAATTATTAGTGCAAATTATAACTTGAAGATCTGAACTTGTAATTGTCAAATACAGAACTTAAAATTGATAGCTTATAATTATTATTATAAATTATAACTTGAAGATCTGAACTTGTAATAGTGAATTACAGAACTTAGATTTGTTGAATACAAATTATTATTTCAAATTATAACTTGAAGATCTGAACTTGTAATTGTTAAATACAGAACTTAAAATTGATAGCTTCTAATTATTATTGCAAATTATAATTTGAAGATCTGAACTTGTAATAGACAAATACGCAACTTAGCATTGTTAAATACAAATTGTGATTGCAAATTATAACTTGAAGATCTGAACCTGTAATAGGTAAATACAGAATTTCAAATTGTTAAATTCAAACTAAGATTGCAAATAATAATTTGAAGATCTGAACTTGTAATTGTCAAATTCAGAACTTAAAATTGATAGCTTCTAATTATTATTGTAAATTATAACTTTAAGATCTGAACTTGTAATTGTGAATTACAGAACTTAGATTTGTTAAACTCAAATTATTATTTCAAATTATAACTTGAAGATCTGAACTAGTAATTGTCAAATACAGAACTTAAAATTGATAGCTTCTAATTATTATTGCAAATTATAACTTGAAGATCTGAACTTGTAATAGTCAAATACAGAACTTCGAATTGTTAAATACAAATTATTAGTGCAAATTATAACTTGAAGATCTGAACTTGTAATAGATAAATACAGAACTTCCAATTGTTAAATTCAAACTAAGATTGCAAATAATAATTTGAAGATCTGAACTAGTAATAGTCAAATACAGAACTTCTAATTGTTAAATACAAATTATTATTGCAAATTATAACTTGAAGATCTGAACTAGTAATTGTCAAATACATAACTTCTAGTTATTAAATACAAATTATTATTTCCAATTATAACTTGAAGATCTGAACTTGTAATAGTGAATTACAGAACTTAGATTTGTTAAATTTAAAATTATTATTTCAAATTATACCTTGAAGATCTGAACTAGTAATTGTCAAATACAGAACTTAAAATTGATAGCTTATAATTATAATTCAAATTATAACTTGAAGATCTGAACTTGTAATTGTCAAATACAGAACTTAAAATTGATAGCTTCTAATTATTATTGCAAATAATAACTTGAAGATCTGAACTTGTAATACTCAAATACAGAACTTCTAATTGTTAAATACAAATTATTAGTGCAAATAATAATTTGAAGATCTGAACTTGTAATAGTCAAATACAGAACTTCTAATTTTTAAATACAAATTATTTTTGCAAATTATAACTTGAAGATCTGAACTTGTAATTGTCAAATACAGAACCTTTAATTATTAAATACAAGTTATTAGTGCAAATTATAACTAGAAGATCTGAACTAGTAATTGTCAAATACAGAACTTAAATTTGATAGCTTCTAATTATTATTTCAAATTATAACTTGAAGATCTGAACTTTTACTTGTCAAATACAGAACTTCTAATTGTTAAATACAAATTATTAGTGCAAATTATAACTTGAAGATCTGAACTTGTAATTGTCAAATACAGAACTTAAAATTGATAGCTTATAATTATTATTGTAAATTATAACTTGAAGATCAGAACTTGTAATAGTGAATTACAGAACTTAGATTTGTTAAATACAAATTATTATTTCAAATTATAACTTGAAGATCTGAACTTGTAATTGTTATATACAGAACTTAAAATTGATAGCTTCTAATTATTATTGCAAATTATAATTTGAAGATCTGAACTTGTAATAGACAAATACGCAACTTAGCATTGTTAAATACAAATTGCGATTGCAAATTATAACTTGCAGATCTGAACCTGTAATAGGTAAATACAGAACTTCGAATTGTTAAATTCAAACTAAGATTGCAAATAATAATTTGAAGATCTGAACTTGTAATAGTCAAATACAGAACTTCTAATTGTTAAATACATATTATTAGTGCAAATTATAACTTGAAGATCTGAACTTGTAATTGTCAAATACAGAACTTAAAATTGATAGCTTCTAATTATTATTGTAAATTATAACTTTAAGATCTGAACTTGTAATTGTGAATTACAGAACTTAGATTTGTTAAACTCAAATTATTATTTCAAATTATAACTTGAAGATCTGAACTAGTAATTGTCAAATACAGAACTTAAAATTGATAGCTTCTAATTATTATTGCAAATTATAACTTGAAGATCTGAACTTGTAATAGTCAAATACAGAACTTCGAATTGTTAAATACAAATTATTAGTGCAAATTATAACTTGAAGATCTGAACTTGTAATTGTCAAATACAGAACTTAAAATTGTTAAATACAAATTATTAGTGCAAATTATAACTTGTAGATCTGAACTTGTAATTGTCAAATACAGAAGTTAAAATTGATAGCTTCTAATTATTATTGCAAATTATAACTTGAAGATCTGAACTTGTAATAGTGAATTACAGAACTTAGATTTGTTAAATTTAAAATTATTATTTCAAATTATAACTTGAAGATCTGAACTACTATTTGTCAAATACAGAACTTAAAATTGATAGCTTATAATTATAATTCAAATTATAACTTGAAGATCTGAGCTTGTAATAGTCAAATACAGAACTTCGAATTGTTAAATACAAATTATTAGTGCAAATTATAACTTGAAGATCTGAACTAGTAATTGTCAAATACAGAACTTAAAATTGATAGCTTCTAATTATTATTGCAAATTATAACTTGAAGATCTGAACTTGTAATAGTCAAATACAGAACTTCGAATTGTTAAATACAAATTATTAGTGCAAATTATAACTTGAAGATCTGAACTTGAAATAGATAAATACAGAACTTCGAATTGTTAAATTCAAACTAAGATTGCAAATAATAATTTGAAGATCTGAACTTGTAATAGTCAAATACAGAACTTCTAATTGTTAAATACAAATTATTATTGCAAATTATAACTTGAAGATCTGAACTAGTAATTGTCAAATACATAACTTCTAGTTATTAAATACAAATTATTATTTCCAATTATAACTTGAAGATCTGAACTTGTAATTGTCAAATACAGAACTTAAAATTGATAGCTTCTAATTATTATTGCTAATTATAATTTGAAGATCTGAACTTGTAATAGTGAATTACAGAACTTAGATTTGTTAAATTTAAAATTATTATTTCAAATTATACCTTGAAGATCTGAACTAGTAATTGTCAAATACAGAACTTAAAATTGATAGCTTATAATTATAATTCAAATTATAACTTGAAGATCTGAACTTGTAATTGTCAAATACAGAACTTAAAATTGATAGCTTCTAATTATTATTGCAAATAATAACTTGAAGATCTGAACTTGTAATACTCAAATATAGAACTTCGAATTGTTAAATACAAATTATTAGTGCAAATTATAACTTGAAGATCTGAACTTGTAATAGATAAATACAGAACTTCGAATTGTTAAATTCAAACTAAGATTGCAAATAATAATTTGAAGATCTGAACTTGTAATAGTCAAATACAGAACTTAAATTTGATAGCTTATAATTATTATTTCAAATTATAACTTGAAGATCTGAACTTTTACTTGTCAAATACAGAACTTCTAATTGTTAAATACAAATTATTAGTGCAAATTATAACTTGAA
The DNA here is from genome assembly GCA_963170105.1 of Cantharis lateralis. Lineage (NCBI taxonomy): Eukaryota > Metazoa > Arthropoda > Insecta > Coleoptera > Cantharidae > Cantharis > Cantharis lateralis. Next base: position 27,560,851 of record OY720627.1, read on the forward strand.
CATCTGAACTTGTAATTGTCAAATACAGAACTTAAAATTGAAAGCTTATAATTATTATTGTAAATTATAACTTGATGATCTGAACTTGTAATAGTGAATTACAGAACTTAGATTTGTTAAATACAAATTATTATTTCAAATTATAACTTGAAGATCTGAACTTGTAATTGTTAAATACAGAACTTAAAATTGATAGCTTCTAATTATTATTGCAAATTATAATTTGAAGATCTGAACTTGTAATAGACAAATACGCAACTTAGCATTGTTAAATACAAATTGTGATTGCAAATTATAACTTGAAGATCTGAACCTGTAATAGGTAAATACAGAATTTCAAATTGTTAAATTCAAACTAAGATTGCAAATAATAATTTGAAGATCTGAACTTGTAATTGTCAAATTCAGAACTTAAAATTGATAGCTTCTAATTATTATTGTAAATTATAACTTTAAGATCTGAACTTGTAATTGTGAATTACAGAACTTAGATTTGTTAAACTCAAATTATTATTTCAAATTATAACTTGAAGATCTGAACTAGTAATTGTCAAATACAGAACTTAAAATTGATAGCTTCTAATTATTATTGCAAATTATAACTTGAAGATCTGAACTTGTAATAGTCAAATACAGAACTTCGAATTGTTAAATACAAATTATTAGTGTAAATTATAACTTGAAGATCTGAACTTGTAATAGATAAATACAGAACTTCCAATTGTTAAATTCAAACTAAGATTGCAAATAATAATTTGAAGATCTGAACTTGTAATAGTCAAATCCAGAACTTCTAATTGTTAAATACAAATTATTATTGCAAATTATAACTTGAAGATCTGAACTAGTAATTGTCAAATACATAACTTCTAGTTATTAAATACAAATTATTATTTCCAATTATAACTTGAAGATCTGAACTTGTAATAGTGAATTACAGAACTTAGATTTGTTAAATTTAAAATTATTATTACAAATTATACCTTGAAGATCTGAACTAGTAATTGTCAAATACAGAACTTAAAATTGATAGCTTATAATTATAATTCAAATTATAACTTGAAGATCTGAACTTGTAATTGTCAAATACAGAACTTAAAATTGATAGCTTCTAATTATTATTGCAAATAATAACTTGAAGATCTGAACTTGTAATACTCAAATACAGAACTTCTAATTGTTAAATACAAATTATTAGTGCAAATTATAACTTGAAGATCTGAACTTGTAATTGTCAAATACAGAAGTTAAAATTGATAGCTTCTAATTATTATTGCAAATTATAACTTGAAGATCTGAACTTGTAATAGTGAATTACAGAACTTAGATTTGTTAAATTTAAAAATTATTATTTCAAATTATAACTTGAAGATCTGAACTAAGAATTGTCAAATACAGAAATTAAAATTGATAGCTTATAATTATAATTCAAATTATAACTTGAAGATCTGAGCTTGTAATAGTCAAATACAGAACTTCGAATTGTTAAATACAAATTATTAGTGGAAATTATAACTTGTAAATCTGAACTTGTAATAGGTAAATACAGAATTTCAAATTGTTAAATTCAAACTAAGATTTCAAATAATAATTAGAAGATCTGAACTTGTAATTGTCAAATTCAGAACTTAAAATTGATAGCTTCTAATTATTATTGTAAATTATAACTTGAAGATCTGAACTTGTAATTGTCAAATACAGAACTTAAAATTGATAGCTTCTAATTATTATTGCAAATAATAACTTGAAGATCTGAACTTGTAATACTCAAATACAGAACTTCGAATTGTTAAATACAAATTATTAGTGCAAATTATAACTTGAAGATCTGAACTTGTAATAGATAAATACAGAACTTCGAATTGTTAAATTCAAACTAAGATTGCAAATAATAATTTGAAGATCTGAACTTGTAATAGTCAAATACAGAACTTCTAATTTTTAAATACAAATTATTATTGCAAATTATAACTTGAAGATCTGAACTTGTAATTGTCAAATACAGAACCTTTAATTATTAAATACAAGTTATTAGTGCAAATTATAACTAGAAGATCTGAACTAGTAATTGTCAAATACAGAACTTAAATTTGATAGCTTCTAATTATTATTTCAAATTATAACTTGAAGATCTGAACTTTTACTTGTCAAATACAGAACTTCTAATTGTTAAATACAAATTATTAGTGCAAATTATAACTTGAAGATCTGAACTTGTAATTGTCAAATACAGAACTTAAAATTGATAGCTTATAATTATTATTATAAATTATAACTTGAAGATCTGAACTTGTAATAGTGAATTACAGAACTTAGATTTGTTAAATACAAATTATTATTTAAATTATAACTTGAAGATCTGAACTTGTAATTGTTAAATACAGAACTTAAAATTGATAGCTTCTAATTATTATTGCAAATTATAATTTGAAGATCTGAACTTGTAATAGACAAATACGCAACTTAGCATTGTTAAATACAAATTGTGATTGCAAATTATAACTTGAAGATCTGAACCTGTAATAGGTAAATACAGAATTTCAAATTGTTAAATTAAAACTAAGATTGCAAATAATAATTTGAAGATCTGAACTTGTAATTGTCAAATTCAGAACTTAAAATTGATAGCTTCTAATTATTATTGTAAATTATAACTTTAAGATCTGAACTTGTAATTGTGAATTACAGAACTTAGATTTGTTAAACTCAAATTATTATTTCAAATTATAACTTGAAGATCTGAACTAGTAATTGTCAAATACAGAACTTAAAATTGATAGCTTCTAATTATTATTGCAAATTATAACTTGAAGATCTGAACTTGTAATAGTCAAATACAGAACTTCGAATTGTTAAATACAAATTATTAGTGCAAATTATAACTTGAAGATCTGAACTTGTAATAGATAAATACAGAACTTCCAATTGTTAAATTCAAACTAAGATTGCAAATAATAATTTGAAGATCTGAACTTGTAATAGTCAAATACAGAACTTCTAGTTATTAAATACAAATTATTATTTCCAATTATAACTTGAAGATCTGAACTTGTAATAGTGAATTACAGAACTTAGATTTGTTAAATTTAAAATTATTATTTCAAATTATACCTTGAAGATCTGAACTAGTAATTGTCAAATACAGAACTTAAAATTGATAGCTTATAATTATAATTCAAATTATAACTTGAAGATCTGAACTTGTAATTGTCAAATACAGAACTTAAAATTGATAGCTTCTAATTATTATTGCAAATAATAACTTGAAGATCTGAACTTGTAATACTCAAATACAGAACTTCTAATTGTTAAATACAAATTATTAGTGCAAATAATAATTTGAAGATCTGAACTTGTAATAGTCAAATACAGAACTTCTAATTTTTAAATACAAATTATTTTTGCAAATTATAACTTGAAGATCTGAACTTGTAATTGTCAAATACAGAACCTTTAATTATTAAATACAAGTTATTAGTGCAAATTATAACTAGAAGATCTGAACTAGTAATTGTCAAATACAGAACTTAAATTTGATAGCTTCTAATTATTATTTCAAATTATAACTTGAAGATCTGAACTTTTACTTGTCAAATACAGAACTTCTAATTGTTAAATACAAATTATTAGTGCAAATTATAACTTGAAGATCTGAACTTGTAATTGTCAAATACAGAACTTAAAATTGATAGCTTATAATTATTATTGTAAATTATAACTTGAAGATCAGAACTTGTAATAGTGAATTACAGAACTTAGATTTGTTAAATACAAATTATTATTTCAAATTATAACTTGAAGATCTGAACTTGTAATAGTCAAATACAGAACTTCTAATTGTTAAATACAAATTATTATTTCAAATTATAACTTGAAGATCTGAACTTGTAATTGTTAAATACAGAACTTAAAATTGATAGCTTCTAATTATTATTGCAAATTATAATTTGAAGATCTGAACTTGTAATAGACAAATACGCAACTTAGCATTGTTAAATACAAATTGTGATTGCAAATTATAACTTGAAGATCTGAACCTGTAATAGGTAAATACAGAATTTCAAATTGTTAAATTCAAACTAAGATTGCAAATAATAATTTGAAGATCTGAACTAGTAATAGTCAAATACAGAACTTCTAATTGTTAAATACAAATTATTATTGCAAATTATAACTTGAAGATCTGAACTAGTAATTGTCAAATACATAACTTCTAGTTATTAAATACAAATTATTATTTCCAATTATAACTTGAAGATCTGAACTTGTAATAGTGAATTACAGAACTTAGATTTGTTAAATTTAAAATTATTATTTCAAATTATACCTTGAAGATCTGAACTAGTAATTGTCAAATACAGAACTTAAAATTGATAGCTTATAATTATAATTCAAATTATAACTTGAAGATCTGAACTTGTAATTGTCAAATACAGAACTTAAAATTGATAGCTTCTAATTATTATTGCAAATAATAACTTGAAGATCTGAACTTGTAATACTCAAATACAGAACTTCTAATTGTTAAATACAAATTATTAGTGCAAATAATAATTTGAAGATCTGAACTTGTAATAGTCAAATACAGAACTTCTAATTTTTAAATACAAATTATTTTTGCAAATTATAACTTGAAGATCTGAACTTGTAATTGTCAAATACAGAACCTTTAATTATTAAATACAAGTTATTAGTGCAAATTATAACTAGAAGATCTGAACTAGTAATTGTCAAATACAGAACTTAAATTTGATAGCTTCTAATTATTATTTCAAATTATAACTTGAAGATCTGAACTTTTACTTGTCAAATACAGAACTTCTAATTGTTAAATACAAATTATTAGTGCAAATTATAACTTGAAGATCTGAACTTGTAATTGTCAAATACAGAACTTAAAATTGATAGCTTATAATTATTATTGTAAATTATAACTTGAAGATCAGAACTTGTAATAGTGAATTACAGAACTTAGATTTGTTAAATACAAATTATTATTTCAAATTATAACTTGAAGATCTGAACTTGTAATTGTTATATACAGAACTTAAAATTGATAGCTTCTAATTATTATTGCAAATTATAATTTGAAGATCTGAACTTGTAATAGACAAATACGCAACTTAGCATTGTTAAATACCAATTGCGATTGCAAATTATAACTTGCAGATCTGAACCTGTAATAGGTAAATACAGAACTTCGAATTGTTAAATTCAAACTAAGATTGCAAATAATAATTTGAAGATCTGAACTTGTAATAGTCAAATACAGAACTTCTAATTGTTAAATACATATTATTAGTGCAAATTATAACTTGAAGATCTGAACTTGTAATTGTCAAATACAGAACTTAAAATTGATAGCTTCTAATTATTATTGTAAATTATAACTTTAAGATCTGAACTTGTAATTGTGAATTACAGAACTTAGATTTGTTAAACTCAAATTATTATTTCAAATTATAACTTGAAGATCTGAACTAGTAATTGTTCAATACAGAAGTTAAAATTGATAGCTTCTAATTATTATTGCAAATTATAACTTGAAGATCTGAACTTGTAATAGTGAATTACAGAACTTAGATTTGTTAAATTTAAAATTATTATTTCAAATTATAACTTGAAGATCTGAACTACTATTTGTCAAATACAGAACTTAAAATTGATAGCTTATAATTATAATTCAAATTGTAACTTGAAGATCTGAGCTTGTAATAGTCAAATACAGAACTTCGAATTGTTAAATACAAATTATTAGTGCAAATTATAACTTGAAGATCTGAACTAGTAATTGTCAAATACAGAACTTAAAATTGATAGCTTCTAATTATTATTGCAAATTATAACTTGAAGATCTGAACTTGTAATAGTCAAATACAGAACTTCGAATTGTTAAATACAAATTATTAGTGCAAATTATAACTTGAAGATCTGAACTTGAAATAGATAAATACAGAACTTCGAATTGTTAAATTCAAACTAAGATTGCAAATAATAATTTGAAGATCTGAACTTGTAATAGTCAAATACAGAACTTCTAATTGTTAAATACAAATTATTATTGCAAATTATAACTTGAAGATCTGAACTAGTAATTGTCAAATACATAACTTCTAGTTATTAAATACAAATTATTATTTCCAATTATAACTTGAAGATCTGAACTTGTAATTGTCAAATACAGAACTTAAAATTGATAGCTTCTAATTATTATTGCTAATTATAATTTGAAGATCTGAACTTGTAATAGTGAATTACAGAACTTAGATTTGTTAAATTTAAAATTATTATTTCAAATTATACCTTGAAGATCTGAACTAGTAATTGTCAAATACAGAACTTAAAATTGATAGCTTATAATTATAATTCAAATTATAACTTGAAGATCTGAACTTGTAATTGTCAAATACAGAACTTAAAATTGATAGCTTCTAATTATTATTGCAAATAATAACTTGAAGATCTGAACTTGTAATACTCAAATATAGAACTTCGAATTGTTAAATACAAATTATTAGTGCAAATTATAACTTGAAGATCTGAACTTGTAATAGATAAATACAGAACTTCGAATTGTTAAATTCAAACTAAGATTGCAAATAATAATTTGAAGATCTGAACTTGTAATAGTCAAATACAGAACTTAAATTTGATAGCTTATAATTATTATTTCAAATTATAACTTGAAGATCTGAACTTGTAATTGTTAAATACCGAACTTAAAATTGATAGCTTCTAATTATTATTGCAAATTATAATTTGAAGATCAGAACTTGTAATAGACAAATACGCAACTTAGCATTGTTAAATACAAATTGTGATTGCAAATTATAACTTGAAGATCTGAACCTGTAATAGGTAAATACAGAATTTCAAATTGTTAAATTCAAACTAAGATTGCAAATAATAATTTGAAGATCTGAACTTGTAATTGTCAAATTCAGAACTTAAAATTGATAGCTTCTAATTATTATTGTAAATTATAACTTTAAGATCTGAACTTGTAATTGTGAATTACAGAACTTAGATTTGTTAAACTCAAATTATTATTTCAAATTATAACTTGAAGATCTGAACTAGTAATTGTCAAATACAGAACTTAAAATTGATAGCTTCTAATTATTATTGCAAATTATAACTTGAAGATCTGAACTTGTAATAGTCAAATACAGAACTTCGAATTGTTAAATACAAATTATTAGTGTAAATTATAACTTGAAGATCTGAACTTGTAATAGATAAATACAGAACTTCCAATTGTTAAATTCAAACTAAGATTGCAAATAATAATTTGAAGATCTGAACTTGTAATAGTCAAATACAGAACATCTAATTGTTAAATACAAATTATTATTGCAAATTATAACTTGAAGATCTGAACTAGTAATTGTCAAATACATAACTTCTAGTTATTAAATACAAATTATTATTTCCAATTATAACTTGAAGATCTGAACTTGTAATAGTGAATTACAGAACTTAGATTTGTTAAATTTAAAATTATTATTTCAAATTATACCTTGAAGATCTGAACTAGTAATTGTCAAATACAGAACTTAAAATTGATAGCTTATAATTATAATTCAAATTATAACTTGAAGATCTGAACTTGTAATTGTCAAATACAGAACTTAAAATTGATAGCTTCTAATTATTATTGCAAATAATAACTTGAAGATCTGAACTTGTAATACTCAAATACAGAACTTCTAATTGTTAAATACAAATTATTAGTGCAAATTATAACTTGAAGATCTGAACTTGTAATTGTCAAATACAGAAGTTAAAATTGATAGCTTCTAATTATTATTGCAAATTATAACTTGAAGATCTGAACTTGTAATAGTGAATTACAGAACTTAGATTTGTTAAATTTAAAAATTATTATTTCAAATTATAACTTGAAGATCTGAACTAGGAATTGTCAAATACAGAAATTAAAATTGATAGCTTATAATTATAATTCAAATTATAACTTGAAGATCTGAGCTTGTAATAGTCAAATACAGAACTTCGAATTGTTAAATACAAATTATTAGTGGAAATTATAACTTGTAAATCTGAACTTGTAATAGGTAAATACAGAATTTCAAATTGTTAAATTCAAACTAAGATTTCAAATAATAATTAGAAGATCTGAACTTGTAATTGTCAAATTCAGAACTTAAAATTGATAGCTTCTAATTATTATTGTAAATTATAACTTGAAGATCTGAACTTGTAATTGTCAAATACAGAACTTAAAATTGATAGCTTCTAATTATTATTGCAAATAATAACTTGAAGATCTGAACTTGTAATACTCAAATACAGAACTTCGAATTGTTAAATACAAATTATTAGTGCAAATTATAACTTGAAGATCTGAACTTGTAATAGATAAATACAGAACTTCGAATTGTTAAATTCAAACTAAGATTGCAAATAATAATTTGAAGATCTGAACTTGTAATAGTCAAATACAGAACTTCTAATTTTTAAATACAAATTATTATTGCAAATTATAACTTGAAGATCTGAACTTGTAATTGTCAAATACAGAACCTTTAATTATTAAATACAAGTTATTAGTGCAAATTATAACTAGAAGATCTGAACTAGTAATTGTCAAATACAGAACTTAAATTTGATAGCTTCTAATTATTATTTCAAATTATAACTTGAAGATCTGAACTTTTACTTGTCAAATACAGAACTTCTAATTGTTAAATACAAATTATTAGTGCAAATTATAACTTGAAGATCTGAACTTGTAATTGTCAAATACAGAACTTAAAATTGATAGCTTATAATTATTATTATAAATTATAACTTGAAGATCTGAACTTGTATTAGTGAATTACAGAACTTAGATTTGTTAAATACAAATTATTATTTCAAATTATAACTTGAAGATCTGAACTTGTAATTGTTAAATACAGAACTTAAAATTGATAGCTTCTAATTATTATTGCAAATTATAATTTGAAGATCTGAACTTGTAATAGACAAATACGCAACTTAGCATTGTTAAATACAAATTGTGATTGCAAATTATAACTTGAAGATCTGAACCTGTAATAGGTAAATACAGAATTTCAAATTGTTAAATTAAAACTAAGATTGCAAATAATAATTTGAAGATCTGAACTTGTAATTGTCAAATTCAGAACTTAAAATTGATAGCTTCTAATTATTATTGTAAATTATAACTTTAAGATCTGAACTTGTAATTGTGAATTACAGAACTTAGATTTGTTAAACTCAAATTATTATTTCAAATTATAACTTGAAGATCTGAACTAGTAATTGTCAAATACAGAACTTAAAATTGATAGCTTCTAATTATTATTGCAAATTATAACTTGAAGATCTGAACTTGTAATAGTCAAATACAGAACTTCGAATTGTTAAATACAAATTATTAGTGCAAATTATAACTTGAAGATCTGAACTTGTAATAGATAAATACAGAACTTCCAATTGTTAAATTCAAACTAAGATTGCAAATAATAATTTGAAGATCTGAACTTGTAATAGTCAAATACAGAACTTCTAATTGTTAAATACAAATTATTATTGCACATTATAACTTGAAGATCTGAACTAGTAATTGTCAAATACATAACTTCTAGTTATTAAATACAAATTATTATTTCCAATTATAACTTGAAGATCTGAACTTGTAATAGTGAATTACAGAACTTAGATTTGTTAAATTTAAAATTATTATTTCAAATTATACCTTGAAGATCTGAACTAGTAATTGTCAAATACAGAACTTAAAATTGATAGCTTATAATTATAATTCAAATTATAACTTGAAGATCTGAACTTGTAATTGTCAAATACAGAACTTAAAATTGATAGCTTCTAATTATTATTGCAAATAATAACTTGAAGATCTGAACTTGTAATACTCAAATACAGAACTTCTAATTGTTAAATACAAATTATTAGTGCAAATAATAATTTGAAGATCTGAACTTGTAATAGTCAAATACAGAACTTCTAATTTTTAAATACAAATTATTTTTGCAAATTATAACTTGAAGATCTGAACTTGTAATTGTCAAATACAGAACCTTTAATTATTAAATACAAGTTATTAGTGCAAATTATAACTAGAAGATCTGAACTAGTAATTGTCAAATACAGAACTTAAATTTGATAGCTTCTAATTATTATTTCAAATTATAACTTGAAGATCTGAACTTTTACTTGTCAAATACAGAACTTCTAATTGTTAAATACAAATTATTAGTGCAAATTATAACTTGAAGATCTGAACTTGTAATTGTCAAATACAGAACTTAAAATTGATAGCTTATAATTATTATTGTAAATTATAACTTGAAGATCAGAACTTGTAATAGTGAATTACAGAACTTAGATTTGTTAAATACAAATTATTATTTCAAATTATAACTTGAAGATCTGAACTTGTAATTGTTATATACAGAACTTAAAATTGATAGCTTCTAATTATTATTGCAAATTATAATTTGAAGATCTGAACTTGTAATAGACAAATACGCAACTTAGCATTGTTAAATACAAATTGCGATTGCAAATTATAACTTGCAGATCTGAACCTGTAATAGGTAAATACAGAACTTCGAATTGTTAAATTCAAACTAAGATTGCAAATAATAATTTGAAGATCTGAACTTGTAATAGTCAAATACAGAACTTCTAATTGTTAAATACATATTATTAGTGCAAATTATAACTTGAAGATCTGAACTTGTAATTGTCAAATACAGAACTTAAAATTGTTAAATACAAATTATTAGTGCAAATTATAACTTGAAGATCTGAACTTGTAATTGTCAAATACAGAAGTTAAAATTGATAGCTTCTAATTATTATTGCAAATTATAACTTGAAGATCTGAACTTGTAATAGTGAATTACAGAACTTAGATTTGTTAAATTTAAAATTATTATTTCAAATTATAACTTGAAGATCTGAACTAGTAATTGTCAAATACAGAACTTAAAATTGATAGCTTATAATTATAATTCAAATTATAACTTGAAGATCTGAGCTTGTAATAGTCAAATACAGAACTTCGAATTGTTAAATACAAATTATTAGTACAAATTATAACTTGAAGATCTGAACTTGAAATAGATAAATACAGAACTTCGAATTGTTAAATTCAAACTAAGATTGCAAATAATAATTTGAAGATCTGAACTTGTAATAGTCAAATACAGAACTTCTAATTGTTAAATACAAATTATTATTGCAAATTATAACTTGAAGATCTGAACTAGTAATTGTCAAATACATAACTTCTAGTTATTAAATACAAATTATTATTTCCAATTATAACTTGAAGATCTGAACTTGTAATTGTCAAATACAGAACTTAAAATTGATAGCTTCTAATTATTATAGCTAATTATAATTTGAAGATCTGAACTTGTAATTGTGAATTACAGAACTTAGATTTGTTAAATTTAAAATTATTATTTCAAATTATACCTTGAAGATCTGAACTAGTAATTGTCAAACACAGAACTTAAAATTGATAGCTTATAATTATAATTCAAATTATAACTTGAAGATCTGAACTTGTAATTGTCAAATACAGAACTTAAAATTGATAGCTTCTAATTATTATTGCAAATAATAACTTGAAGATCTGAACTTGTAATACTCAAATACAGAACTTCGAATTGTTAAATACAAATTATTAGTGCAAATTATAACTTGAAGATCTGAACTTGTACTAGATAAATACAGAACTTCGAATTGTTAAATGCAAACTAAGATTGCAAATAATAATTTGAAGATCTGAACTTGTAATAGTCAAATACAGAACTTCTAATTTTTAAATACAAATTATTTTTGCAAATTATAACTTGAAGATCTGAACTTGTAATTGTCAAATACAGAACCTTTAATTATTAAATACAAGTTATTAGTGCAAATTATAACTAGAAGATCTGAACTAGTAATTGTCAAATACAGAACTTAAATTTGATAGCTTCTAATTATTATTTCAAATTAAAACTTGAAGATCTGAACTTTTACTTGTCAAATACAGAACTTCTAATTGTTAAATACAAATTATTAGTGCAAATTAAACTTGAAGATCTGAACTTGTAATTGTCAAATACAGAACTTAAAATTGATAGCTTATAATTATTATTGTAAATTATAACTTGAAGATCTGAACTTGTAATAGTGAATTACAGAACTTAGATTTGTTAAATACAAATTATTATTTTAAATTATAACTTGAAGATCTGAACTTGTAATTGTCAAATACAGAAGTTAAAATTGATAGCTTCTAATTATTATTGCAAATTATAACTTGCAGATCTGAACTTGTAATAGTGAATTACAGAACTTAGATTTGTTAAATTTAAAATTATTATTTCAAATTATAACTTGAAGATCTGAACTACTATTTGTCAAATACAGAACTTAAAATTGATAGCTTATAATTATAATTCAAATTATAACTTGAAGATCTGAGCTTGTAATAGTCAAATACAGAACTTCTAATTGTTAAATACAAATTATTAGTGCAAATTATAACTTGAAGATCTGAACTAGTAATTGTCAAATACAGAACTTAAAATTGATAGCTTCTAATTATTATTGCAAATTATAACTTGAAGATATGAACTTGTAATAGTCAAATACAGAACTTCGACTTGTTAAATACAAATTATTAGTGCAAATAATAATTTGAAGATCTGAACTTGTAATAGTCAAATACAGAACTTCTAATTTTTAAATACAAATTATTTTTGCAAATTATAACTTGAAGATCTGAACTTGTAATTGTCAAAAACAGAACCTTTAATTATTAAATACAAGTTATTAGTGCAAATTATAACTAGAAGATCTGAACTAGTAATTGTCAAATACAGAACTTAAATTTGATAGCTTCTAATTATTATTTCAAATTATAACTTGAAGATCTGAACTTTTACTTGTCAAATACAGAACTTCTAATTGTTAAATACAAATTATTAGTGCAAATTATAACTTGAAGATCTGAACTTGTAATTGTCAAATACAGAACTTAAAATTGATAGCTTATAATTATTATTGTAAATTATAACTTGAAGATCAGAACTTGTAATAGTGAATTACAGAACTTAGATTTGTTAAATACAAATTATTATTTCAAATTATAACTTGAAGATCTGAACTTGTAATTGTTATATACAGAACTTAAAATTGATAGCTTCTAATTATTATTGCAAATTATAATTTGAAGATCTGAACTTGTAATAGACAAATACGCAACTTAGCATTGTTAAATACAAATTGCGATTGCAAATTATAACTTGCAGATCTGAACCTGTAATAGGTAAATACAGAACTTCGAATTGTTAAATTCAAACTAAGATTGCAAATAATAATTTGAAGATCTGAACTTGTAATAGTCAAATACAGAACTTCTAATTGTTAAATACATATTATTAGTGCAAATTATAACTTGAAGATCTGAACTTGTAATTGTCAAATACAGAACTTAAAATTGTTAAATACAAATTATTAGTGCAAATTATAACTTGAAGATCTGAACTTGTAATTGTCAAATACAGAAGTTAAAATTGATAGCTTCTAATTATTATTGCAAATTATAACTTGAAGATCTGAACTTGTAATAGTGAATTACAGAACTTAGATTTGTTAAATTTAAAATTATTATTTCAAATTATAACTTGAAGATCTGAACTAGTAATTGTCAAATACAGAACTTAAAATTGATAGCTTATAATTATAATTCAAATTATAACTTGAAGATCTGAGCTTGTAATAGTCAAATACAGAACTTCGAATTGTTAAATACAAATTATTAGTACAAATTATAACTTGAAGATCTGAACTTGAAATAGATAAATACAGAACTTCGAATTGTTAAATTCAAACTAAGATTGCAAATAATAATTTGAAGATCTGAACTTGTAATAGTCAAATACAGAACTTCTAATTGTTAAATACAAATTATTATTGCAAATTATAACTTGAAGATCTGAACTAGTAATTGTCAAATACATAACTTCTAGTTATTAAATACAAATTATTATTTCCAATTATAACTTGAAGATCTGAACTTGTAATTGTCAAATACAGAACTTAAAATTGATAGCTTCTAATTATTATAGCTAATTATAATTTGAAGATCTGAACTTGTAATTGTGAATTACAGAACTTAGATTTGTTAAATTTAAAATTATTATTTCAAATTATACCTTGAAGATCTGAACTAGTAATTGTCAAACACAGAACTTAAAATTGATAGCTTATAATTATAATTCAAATTATAACTTGAAGATCTGAACTTGTAATTGTCAAATACAGAACTTAAAATTGATAGCTTCTAATTATTATTGCAAATAATAACTTGAAGATCTGAACTTGTAATACTCAAATACAGAACTTCGAATTGTTAAATACAAATTATTAGTGCAAATTATAACTTGAAGATCTGAACTTGTACTAGATAAATACAGAACTTCGAATTGTTAAATGCAAACTAAGATTGCAAATAATAATTTGAAGATCTGAACTTGTAATAGTCAAATACAGAACTTCTAATTTTTAAATACAAATTATTTTTGCAAATTATAACTTGAAGATCTGAACTTGTAATTGTCAAATACAGAACCTTTAATTATTAAATACAAGTTATTAGTGCAAATTATAACTAGAAGATCTGAACTAGTAATTGTCAAATACAGAACTTAAATTTGATAGCTTCTAATTATTATTTCAAATTAAAACTTGAAGATCTGAACTTTTACTTGTCAAATACAGAACTTCTAATTGTTAAATACAAATTATTAGTGCAAATTAAACTTGAAGATCTGAACTTGTAATTGTCAAATACAGAACTTAAAATTGATAGCTTATAATTATTATTGTAAATTATAACTTGAAGATCTGAACTTGTAATAGTGAATTACAGAACTTAGATTTGTTAAATACAAATTATTATTTTAAATTATAACTTGAAGATCTGAACTTGTAATTGTCAAATACAGAAGTTAAAATTGATAGCTTCTAATTATTATTGCAAATTATAACTTGCAGATCTGAACTTGTAATAGTGAATTACAGAACTTAGATTTGTTAAATTTAAAATTATTATTTCAAATTATAACTTGAAGATCTGAACTACTATTTGTCAAATACAGAACTTAAAATTGATAGCTTATAATTATAATTCAAATTATAACTTGAAGAACTGAGCTTGTAATAGTCAAATACAGAACTTCTAATTGTTAAATACAAATTATTAGTGCAAATTATAACTTGAAGATCTGAACTAGTAATTGTCAAATACAGAACTTAAAATTGATAGCTTCTAATTATTATTGCAAATTATAACTTGAAGATATGAACTTGTAATAGTCAAATACAGAACTTCGACTTGTTAAATACAAATTATTAGTGCAAATTATAACTTGAAGATCTGAACTTGAAATAGATAAATACAGAACTTCGAATTGTAAAATTCAAACTAAGATTGCAAATAATAATTTGAAGATCTGAACTTGTAATAGTCAAATACAGAACTTCTAATTGTTAAATACAAATTATTATTGCAAATTATAACTTGAAGATCTGAACTAGTAATTGTCAAATACATAACTTCTAGTTATTAAATACAAATTATTATTTCCAATTATAACTTGAAGATCTGAACTTGTAATTGTCAAATACAGAACTTAAAATTGATAGCTTCTAATTATTATTGCTAATTATAATTTGATGATCTGAACTTGTAATAGTGAATTACAGAACTTAGATTTGTTAAATTTAAAAATATTATTTCAAATTATACCTTGAAGATATGAACTAGTAATTGTCAAATACAGAACTTAAAATTGATAGCTTATAATTATAATTCAAATTATAACTTGAAGATCTGAACTTGTAATTGTCAAATACAGAACTTAAAATTGATAGCTTCTAATTATTATTGCAAATAATAACTTGAAGATCTGAACTTGTAATACTCAAATACAGAACTTCGAATTGTTAAATACAAATTATTAGTGCAAATTATAACTTGAAGATCTGAACTTGTAATAGATAAATACAGAACTTCGAATTGTTAAATTCAAACTAAGATTGCAAATAATAATTTGAAGATCTGAACTTGTAATAGTCAAATACAGAACTTAAATTTGATAGCTTCTAATTATTATTTCAAATTATAACTTGAAGATCTGAACTTTTACTTGTCAAATGCAGAACTTCTAATTGTTAAATACAAATTATTAGTGCAAATTATAACTTGAAGATCTGAACTTGTAATTGTCAAATACAGAACTTAAAATTGAAAGCTTATAATTATTATTGTAAATTATAACTTGAAGATCTGAACTTGTAATAGTGAATTACAGAACTTAGATTTGTTAAATACAAATTATTATTTCAAATTATAACTTGAAGATCTGAACTTGTAATTGTTAAATACAGAACTTAAAATTGATAGCTTCTAATTATTATTGCAAATTATAACTTGAAGATCTGAACTTGAAATAGATAAATACAGAACTTCGAATTGTTAAATTCAAACTAAGATTGCAAATAATAATTTGAAGATCTGAACTTGTAATAGTCAAATACAGAACTTCTAATTGTTAAATACAAATTATTATTGCAAATTATAACTTGAAGATCTGAACTAGTAATTGTCAAATACATAACTTCTAGTTATTAAATACAAATTATTATTTCCAATTAAAACTTGAAGATCTGAACTTGTAATTGTCAAATACAGAACTTAAAATTGATAGCTTCTAATTATTATAGCTAATTATAATTTGAAGATCTGAACTTGTAATTGTGAATTACAGAACTTAGATTTGTTAAATTTAAAATTATTATTTCAAATTATACCTTGAAGATCTGAACTAGTAATTGTCAAACACAGAACTTAAAATTGATAGCTTATAATTATAATTCAAATTATAACTTGAAGATCTGAACTTGTAATTGTCAAATACAGAACTTAAAATTGATAGCTTCTAATTATTATTGCAAATAATAACTTGAAGATCTGAACTTGTAATACTCAAATACAGAACTTCGAATTGTTAAATACAAATTATTAGTGCAAATTATAACTTGAAGATCTGAACTTGTACTAGATAAATACAGAACTTCGAATTGTTAAATTCAAACTAAGATTGCAAATAATAATTTGAAGATCTGAACTTGTAATAGTCAAATACAGAACTTCTAATTTTTAAATACAAATTATTTTTGCAAATTATAACTTGAAGATCTGAACTTGTAATTGTCAAATACAGAACCTTTAATTATTAAATACAAGTTATTAGTGCAAATTATAACTAGATGATCTGAACTAGTAATTGTCAAATACAGAACTTAAATTTGATAGCTTCTAATTATTATTTCAAATTAAAACTTGAAGATCTGAACTTTTACTTGTCAAATACAGAACTTCTAATTGTTAAATACAAATTATTAGTGCAAATTAAACTTGAAGATCTGAACTTGTAATTGTCAAATACAGAACTTAAAATTGATAGCTTATAATTATTATTGTAAATTATAACTTGAAGATCTGAACTTGTAATAGTGAATTACAGAACTTAGATTTGTTAAATACAAATTATTATTTTAAATTATAACTTGAAGATCTGAACTTGTAATTGTCAAATACAGAAGTTAAAATTGATAGCTTCTAATTATTATTGCAAATTATAACTTGCAGATCTGAACTTGTAATAGTGAATTACAGAACTTAGATTTGTTAAATTTAAAATTATTATTTCAAATTATAACTTGAAGATCTGAACTACTATTTGTCAAATACAGAACTTAAAATTGATAGCTTATAATTATAATTCAAATTATAACTTGAAGATCTGAGCTTGTAATAGTCAAATACAGAACTTCCAATTGTTAAATCCAAATTATTAGTGCAAATTATAACTTGAAGATCTGAACTAGTAATTGTCAAATACAGAACTTAAAATTGATAGCTTCTAATTATTATTGCAAATTATAACTTGAAGATATGAACTTGTAATAGTCAAATACAGAACTTCGAATTGTTAAATACAAATTATTAGTGCAAATTATAACTTGAAGATCTGAACTAGAAATAGATAAATACAGAACTTCGAATTGTAAAATTCAAACTAAGATTGCAAATAATAATTTGAAGATCTGAACTTGTAATAGTCAAATACAGAACTTCTAATTGTTAAATACAAATTATTATTGCAAATTATAACTTGAAGATCTGAACTAGTAATTGTCAAATACATAACTTCTAGTTATTAAATACAAATTATTATTTCCAATTATAACTTGAAGATCTGAACTTGTAATTGTCAAATACAGAACTTAAAATTGATAGCTTCTAATTATTATTGCTAATTATAATTTGATGATCTGAACTTGTAATAGTGAATTACAGAACTTAGATTTGTTAAATTTAAAAATATTATTTCAAATTATACCTTGAAGATATGAACTAGTAATTGTCAAATACAGAACTTAAAATTGATAGCTTATAATTATAATTCAAATTATAACTAGAAGATCTGAACTTGTAATTGTCAAATACAGAACTTAAAATTGATAGCTTCTAATTATTATTGCAAATAATAACTTGAAGATCTGAACTTGTAATACTCAAATACAGAACTTCGAATTGTTAAATACAAATTATTAGTGCAAATTATAACTTGAAGATCTGAACTTGTAATAGATAAATACAGAACTTCGAATTGTTAAATTCAAACTAAGATTGCAAATAATAATTTGAAGATCTGAACTTGTAATAGTCAAATACAGAACTTAAATTTGATAGCTTCTAATTATTATTTCAAATTATAACTTGAAGATCTGAACTTTTACTTGTCAAATGCAGAACTTCTAATTGTTAAATACAAATTATTAGTGCAAATTATAACTTGAAGATCTGAACTTGTAATTGTCAAATACAGAACTTAAAATTGAAAGCTTATAATTATTATTGTAAATTATAACTTGAAGATCTGAACTTGTAATAGTGAATTACAGAACTTAGATTTGTTAAATACAAATTATTATTTCAAATTATAACTTGAAGATCTGAACTTGTAATTGTTAAATACAGAACTTAAAATTGATAGCTTCTAATTATTATTGCAAATTATAATTTGAAGATCTGAACTTGTAATAGACAAATACGCAACTTAGCATTGTTAAATACAAATTGTGATTGCAAATTATAACTTGAAGATCTGAACCTGTAATAGGTAAATACAGAATTTCAAATTGTTAAATTCAAACTAAGATTGCAAATAATAATTTGAAGATCTGAACTTGTAATTGTCAAATTCAGAACTTAAAATTGATAGCTTCAAATTATTATTGTAAATTATAACTTGAAGATCTGAACTTGTAATTGTGAATTACAGAACTTAGATTTGTTAAACTCAAATTATTATTTCAAATTATAACTTGAAGATCTGAACTAGTAATTGTCAAATACAGAACTTAAAATTGATAGCTTCTAATTATTATTGCAAATTATAACTTGAAGATCTGAACTTGTAATAGTCAAATACAGAACTTCGAATTGTTAAATACAAATTATTAGTGCAAATTATAACTTGAAGATCTGAACTTGTAATAGATAAACACAGAACTTCCAATTGTTAAATACAAATTATTAGTGCAAATTATAACTTGAAGATCTGAACTTGTAATTGTCAAATACAGAACTTAAAATTGTTAAATACAAATTATTAGTGCAAATTATAACTTGAAGATCTGAACTTGTAATTGTCAAATACAGAAGTTAAAATTGATAGCTTCTAATTATTATTGCAAATTATAACTTGAAGATCTGAACTTGTAATAGTGAATTACAGAACTTAGATTTGTTAAATTTAAAATTATTATTTCAAATTATAACTTGAAGATCTGAACTAGTAATTGTCAAATACAGAACTTAAAATTGATAGCTTATAATTATAATTCAAATTAAAACTTGAAGATCTGAGCTTGTAATAGTCAAATACAGAACTTCGAATTGTTAAATACAAATTATTAGTACAAATTATAACTTGAAGATCTGAACTTGAAATAGATAAATACAGAACTTCGAATTGTTAAATTCAAACTAAGATTGCAAATAATAATTTGAAGATCTGAACTTGTAATAGTCAAATACAGAACTTCTAATTGTTAAATACAAATTATTATTGCAAATTATAACTTGAAGATCTGAACTAGTAATTGTCAAATACATAACTTCTAGTTATTAAATACAAATTATTATTTCCAATTATAACTTGAAGATCTGAACTTGTAATTGTCAAATACAGAACTTAAAATTGATAGCTTCTAATTATTATTGCTAATTATAATTTGAAGATCTGAACTTGTAATTGTGAATTACAGAACTTAGATTTGTTAAATTTAAAATTATTATTTCAAATTATACCTTGAAGATCTGAACTAGTAATTGTCAAACACAGAACTTAAAATTGATAGCTTATAATTATAATTCAAATTATAACTTGAAGATCTGAACTTGTAATTGTCAAATACAGAACTTAAAATTGATAGCTTCTAATTATTATTGCAAATAATAACTTGAAGATCTGAACTTGTAATAGTGAATTACAGAACTTAGATTTGTTAAATACAAATTATTATTTCAAATTATAACTTGAAGATCTGAACTTGTAATTGTTAAATACAGAACTTAAAATTGATAGCTTCTAATTATTATTGCAAATAATAACTTGAAGATCTGAACTTGTAATTTTCAAATACAGAACTTCGAATTGTTAAATACAAATTATTAGTGCAAATTATAACTTGAAGATCTGAACTTGTAATTGTCAAATACAGAACTTAAAATTGAAAGCTTATAATTATTATTGTAAATTATAACTTGAAGATCTGAACTTGTAATACTGAATTACAGAACTTAGATTTGTTAAATACAAATTATTATTTCAAATTATAACTTGAAGATCTGAACTTGTAATTGTTAAATACAGAACTTAAAATTGATAGCTTCTAATTATTATTGCAAATTATAATTTGTAGATCTGAACTTGTAATAGACAAATACGCAACTTAGCATTGTTAAATACAAATTGTGATTGCAAATTATAACTTGAAGATCTGAACCTGTAATAGGTAAATACAGAATTTCAAATTGTTAAATTCAAACTAAGATTGCAAATAATAATTTGAAGATCTGAACTTGTAATTGCCAAATTCAGAACTTAAAATTGATAGCTTCAAATTATTATTGTAAATTATAACTTGAAGATCTGAACTTGTAATTGTGAATTACAGAACTTAGATTTGTTAAACTCAAATTATTATTTCAAATTATAACTTGAAGATCTGAACTAGTAATTGTCAAATACAGAACTTAAAATTGATAGCTTCTAATTATTATTGCAAATTATAACTTGAAGATCTGAACTTGTAATAGTCAAATACAGAACTTCGAATTGTTAAATACAAATTATTAGTGCAAATTATAACTTGAAGATCTGAACTTGTAATAGATAAATACAGAACTTCCAATTGTTAAATTCAAACTAAGATTGCAAATAATAATTTGAAGATCTGAACTTGTAATAGTCAAATACAGAACTTCTAATTGTTAAATACAAATTATTATTGCGAATTATAACTTGAAGATCTGAACTAGTAATTGTCAAATACATAACTTCTAGTTGTTAAATACAAATTATTATTTCCAATTATAACTTGAAGATCTGAACTTGTAATTGTTAAATACAGAACTTAAAATTGATAGCTTCTAATTATTATTGCAAATAATAACTTGAAGATCTGAACTTGTAATTTTCAAATACAGAACTTCGAATTGTTAAATACAAATTATTAGTGCAAATTATAACTTGAAGATCTGAACTTGTAATTGTCAAAAACAGAACTTAAAATTGAAAGCTTATAATTATTATTGTAAATTATAACTTGAAGATCTGAACTTGTAATACTGAATTACAGAACTTAGATTTGTTAAATACAAATTATTATTTCAAATTATAACTTGAAGATCTGAACTTGTAATTGTTAAATACAGAACTTAAAATTGATAGCTTCTAATTATTATTGCAAATTATAATTTGAAGATCTGAACTTGTAATAGACAAATACGCAACTTAGCATTGTTAAATACAAATTGTGATTGCAAATTATAACTTGAAGATCTGAACCTGTAATAGGTAAATACAGAATTTCAAATTGTTAAATTCAAACTAAGATTGCAAATAATAATTTGAAGATCTGAACTTGTAATTGTCAAATTCAGAACTTAAAATTGATAGCTTCAAATTATTATTGTAAATTATAACTTGAAGATCTGAACTTGTAATTGTCAAATACATAACTTCTAGTTATTAAATACAAATTATTATTTCCAATTATAACTTGAAGATCTGAACTTGTAATTGTCAAATACAGAACTTAAAATTGATAGCTTCTAATTATTATTGCTAATTATAATTTGAAGATCTGAACTTGTAATTGTGAATTACAGAACTTAGATTTGTTAAATTTAAAATTATTATTTCAAATTATACCTTGAAGATCTGAACTAGTAATTGTCAAACACAGAACTTAAAATTGATAGCTTATAATTATAATTCAAATTATAACTTGAAGATCTGAACTTGTAATTGTCAAATACAGAACTTAAAATTGATAGCTTCTAATTATTATTGCAAATAATAACTTGAAGATCTGAACTTGTAATAGTGAATTACAGAACTTAGATTTGTTAAATACAAATTACTATTTCAAATTATAACTTGAAGATCTGAACTTGTAATTGTTAAATACAGAACTTAAAATTGATAGCTTCTAATTATTATTGCAAATAATAACTTGAAGATCTGAACTTGTAATTTTCAAATACAGAACTTCGAATTGTTAAATACAAATTATTAGTGCAAATTATAACTTGAAGATCTGAACTTGTAATTGTCAAATACAGAACTTAAAATTGAAAGCTTATAATTATTATTGTAAATTATAACTTGAAGATCTGAACTTGTAATACTGAATTACAGAACTTAGATTTGTTAAATACAAATTATTATTTCAAATTATAACTTGAAGATCTGAACTTGTAATTGTTAAATACAGAACTTAAAATTGATAGCTTCTAATTATTATTGCAAATTATAATTTGAAGATCTGAACTTGTAATAGACAAATACGCAACTTAGCATTGTTAAATACAAATTGTGATTGCAAATTATAACTTGAAGATCTGAACCTGTAATAGGTAAATACAGAATTTCAAATTGTTAAATTCAAACTAAGATTGCAAATAATAATTTGAAGATCTGAACTTGTAATTGTCAAATTCAGAACTTAAAATTGATAGCTTCAAATTATTATTGTAAATTATAACTTGAAGATCTGAACTTGTAATTGTGAATTACAGAACTTAGATTTGTTAAACTCAAATTATTATTTCAAATTATAACTTGAAGATCTGAACTAGTAATTGTCAAATACAGAACTTAAAATTGATAGCTTCTAATTATTATTGCAAATTATAACTTGAAGATCTGAACTTGTAATAGTCAAATACAGAACTTCGAATTGTTAAATACAAATTATTAGTGCAAATTATAACTTGAAGATCTGAACTTGTAATAGATAAATACAGAACTTCCAATTGTTAAATTCAAACTAAGATTGCAAATAATAATTTGAAGATCTGAACTTGTAATAGTCAAATACAGAACTTCTAATTGTTAAATACAAATTATTATTGCGAATTATAACTTGAAGATCTGAACTAGTAATTGTCAAATACATAACTTCTAGTTGTTAAATACAAATTATTATTTCCAATTATAACTTGAAGATCTGAACTTGTAATTGTCAAATACAGAACTTAAAATTGATAGCTTCTAATTATTATTCCTAATTATAATTTGAAGATCTGAACTTGTAATTGTCAAATACAGAACTTCGAATTGTTAAATTCAAACTAAGATTGCAAATAATAATTTGAAGATCTGAACTTGTAATAGTCAAATACAGAATTTCTAATTGTTAAATACAAATTATTAGTGCAAATTATAACTTGAAGATCTGAACTTGTAATTGTCAAATAGAGAACTTAAAATTGTTAAATACAAATTATTAGTGCAAATTATAACTTGAAGATCTGAACTTGTAATTGTCAAATACAGAAGTTAAAATTGATAGCTTCTAATTATTATTACAAATTATAACTTGGAGATCTGAACTTGTAATAGTGAATTACAGAACTTAGATTTGTTAAATTTAAAATTATTATTTCAAATTATAACTTGAAGATCTGAACTAGTAATTGTCAAATACAGAACTTAAAATTGATAGCTTATAATTATAATTCAAATTATAACTTGAAGATCTGAGCTTGTAATAGTCAAATACAGAACTTCGAAATGTTAAATACAAATTATTAGTGCAAATTATAACTTGTAGATCTGAACTTGTAATAGGTAAATACAGAATTTCAAATTGTTAAATTCAAACTAAGATTGCAAATAATAATTTGAAGATCTGAACTTGTAATTGTCAAATTCAGAACTTAAAATTGATAGCTTCTAATTATTATTGTAAATTATAACTTGAAGATCTGAACTTGTAATTGTTAATTACAGAACTTAGATTTGTTAAACTCAAATTATTATTTCAAATTATAACTTGAAGATCTGAACTAGTAATTGTCAAATACAGAACTTAAAATTGATAGCTTCTAATTATTATTGCAAATTATAACTTGAAGATCTGAACTTGTAATAGTCAAATACAGAACTTCGAATTGTTAAATACAAATTATTAGTGCAAATTATAACTTGAAGATCTGAACTTGAAATATTTAAATACAGAACTTAAAATTGTTAAATACAAATTATTAGTGCAAATTATAACTTGAAGATCTGAACTTGTAATTGTCAAATACAGAAGTTAAAATTGATAGTTTCTAATTATTATTGCAAATTATAACTTGAAGATCTGAACTTGTAATAGTGAATTACAGAACTTAGATTTGTTAAATTTAATATTATTATTTCAAATTATAACTTGAAGATCTGAACTACTATTTGTCAAATACAGAACTTAAAATTGATAGCTTATAATTTTAATTCAAATTATAACTTGAAGATCTGAGCTTGTAATAGTCAAATACAGAACTTCGAATTGTTAAATACAAATTATTAGTGCAAATTATAACTTGAAGATCTGAACTTGTAATAGATAAATACGGAACTTCGAATTGTTAAATTCAAACTAAGATTGCAAATAATAATTTGAAGTTCTGAACTTGTAATAGTCAAATACAGAACTTAAATTTGATAGCTTCTAATTATTATTTCAAATTATAACTTGAAGATCTGAACTTTTACTTGTCAAATACAGAACTTCTAATTGTTAAATACAAATTATTAGTGCAAATTATAACTTGAAGATCTGAACTTGTAATTGTCAAATATAGAACTTAAAATTGAAAGCTTATAATTATTATTGTAAATTATAACTTGAAGATCTGAACTTGTAATAGTGAATTACAGAACTTAGATTTGTTAAATACAAATTATTATTTCAAATTATAACTTGAAGATCTGAACTTGTAATTGTTAAATACAGAACTTAAAATTGATAGCTTCTAATTATTATTGCAAATTATAATTTGAAGATCTGAACTTGTAATAGACAAATACGCAACTTAGCATTGTTAAATACAAATTGTGATTGCAAATTATAACTTGAAGATCTGAACCTGTAATAGGTAAATACAGAATTTCAAATTGTTAAATTCAAACTAAGATTGCAAATAATAATTTGAAGATCTGAACTTGTAATTGTCAAATTCAGAACTTAAAATTGATAGCTTCTAATTATTATTGTAAATTATAACTTGAAGATCTGAACTTGTAATTGTGAATTACAGAACTTAGATTTGTTAAACTCAAATTATTATTTCAAATTATAACTTGAAGATCTGAACTAGTAATTGTCAAATACAGAACTTAAAATTGATAGCTTCTAATTATTATTGCAAATTATAACTTGAAGATCTGAACTTGTAATAGAAAAATACAGAACTTCGAATTGTTAAATACAAATTATTAGTGCAAATTATAACTTGAAGATATGAACTTGTAATAGATAAATACAGAACTTCCAATTGTTAAATTCAAACTAAGATTGCAAATAATAATTTGAAGATCTGAACTTGTAATAGTCAAATACAGAACTTCTAATTGTTAAATACAAATTATTATTGCAAATTATAACTTGAAGATCTGAACTAGTAATTGTCAAATACATAACTTCTAGTTGTTAAATACAAATTATTATTTCCAATTATAACTTGAAGATCTGAACTTGTAATTGTCAAATACAGAACTTAAAATTGATAGCTTCTAATTATTATTCCTAATTATAATTTGAAGATCTAAACTTGTAATTGTCAAATACAGAACTTCGAATTGTTAAATTCAAACTAAGATTGCAAATAATAATTTGAAGATCTGAACTTGTAATAGTCAAATACAGAACTTCTAATTGTTAAAAACAAATTATTAGTGCAAATTATAACTTGAAGATCTGAACTTGTAATTGTCAAATACAGAACTTAAAATTGTTAAATACAAATTATTAGTGCAAATTATAACTTGAAGATCTGAACTTGTAATAGTCAAATACAGAACTTCTAATTGTTAAATACAAATTATTAGTGCAAATTATAACTTGAAGATCTGAACTTGTAATTGTCAAATAGAGAACTTAAAATTGTTAAATACAAATTATTAGTGCAAATTATAACTTGAAGATCTGAACTTGTAATTGTCAAATACAGAAGTTAAAATTGATAGCTTCTAATTATTATTACAAATTATAACTTGGAGATCTGAACTTGTAATAGTGAATTACAGAACTTAGATTTGTTAAATTTAAAATTATTATTTCAAATTATAACTTGAAGATCTGAACTAGTAATTGTCAAATACAGAACTTAAAATTGATAGCTTATAATTATAATTCAAATTATAACTTGAAGATCTGAGCTTGTAATAGTCAAATACAGAACTTCGAAATGTTAAATACAAATTATTAGTGCAAATTATAACTTGTAGATCTGAACTTGTAATAGGTAAATACAGAATTTCCAATTGTTAAATTCAAACTAAGATTGCAAATAATAATTTGAAGATCTGAACTTGTAATTGTCAAATTCAGAACTTAAAATTGATAGCTTCTAATTATTATTGTAAATTATAACTTGAAGATCTGAACTTGTAATTGTTAATTACAGAACTTAGATTTGTTAAACTCAAATTATTATTTCAAATTATAACTTGAAGATCAGAACTAGTAATTGTCAAATACAGAACTTAAAATTGATAGCTTCTAATTATTATTGCAAATTATAACTTGAAGATCTGAACTTGTAATAGTCAAATACAGAACTTCGAATTGTTAAATACAAATTATTAGTGCAAATTATAACTTGAAGATCTGAACTTGAAATATTTAAATACAGAACTTAAAATTGTTAAATACAAATTATTAGTGCAAATTATAACTTGAAGATCTGAACTTGTAATTGTCAAATACAGAAGTTAAAATTGATAGTTTCTAATTATTATTGCAAATTATAACTTGAAGATCTGAACTTGTAATAGTGAATTACAGAACTTAGATTTGTTAAATTTAATATTATTATTTCAAATTATAACTTGAAGATCTGAACTACTATTTGTGAAATACAGAACTTAAAATTGATAGCTTATAATTTTAATTCAAATTATAACTTGAAGATCTGAGCTTGTAATAGTCAAATACAGAACTTCGAATTGTTAAATACAAATTATTAGTGCAAATTATAACTTGAAGATCTGAACTTGTAATAGATAAATACAGAACTTCGAATTGTTAAATTCAAACTAAGATTGCAAATAATAATTTGAAGTTCTGAACTTGTAATAGTCAAATACAGAACTTAAATTTGATAGCTTCTAATTATTATTTCAAATTATAACTTGAAGATCTGAACTTTTACTTGTCAAATACAGAACTTCTAATTGTTAAATACAAATTATTAGTGCAAATTATAACTTGAAGATCTGAACTTGTAATTGTCAAATACAGAACTTAAAATTGAAAGCTTATAATTATTATTGTAAATTATAACTTGAAGATCTGAACTTGTAATAGTGAATTACAGAACTTAGATTTGTTAAATACAAATTATTATTTCAAATTATAACTTGAAGATCTGAACTTGTAATTGTTAAATACAGAACTTAAAATTGATAGCTTCTAATTATTATTGCAAATTATAATTTGAAGATCTGAACTTGTAATAGACAAATACGCAACTTAGCATTGTTAAATACAAATTGTGATTGCAAATTATAACTTGAAGATCTGAACCTGTAATAGGTAAATACAGAATTTCAAATTGTTAAATTCAAACTAAGATTGCAAATAATAATTTGAAGATCTGAACTTGTAATTGTCAAATTCAGAACTTAAAATTGATAGCTTCTAATTATTATTGTAAATTATAACTTGAAGATCTGAACTTGTAATTGTGAATTACAGAACTTAGATTTGTTAAACTCAAATTATTATTTCAAATTATAACTTGAAGATCTGAACTAGTAATTGTCAAATACAGAACTTAAAATTGATAGCTTCTAATTATTATTGCAAATTATAACTTGAAGATCTGAACTTGTAATAGTCAAATACAGAACTTCGAATTGTTAAATACAAATTATTAGTGCAAATTATAACTTGAAGATATGAACTTGTAATAGATAAATACAGAACTTCCAATTGTTAAATTCAAACTAAGATTGCAAATAATAATTTGAAGATCTGAACTTGTAATAGTCAAATACAGAACTTCTAATTGTTAAATACAAATTATTATTGCAAATTATAACTTGAAGATCTGAACTAGTAATTGTCAAATACATAACTTCTAGTTGTTAAATACAAATTATTATTTCCAATTATAACTTGAAGATCTGAACTTGTAATTGTCAAATACAGAACTTAAAATTGATAGCTTCTAATTATTATTCCTAATTATAATTTGAAGATCTAAACTTGTAATTGTCAAATACAGAACTTCGAATTGTTAAATTCAAACTAAGATTGCAAATAATAATTTGAAGATCTGAACTTGTAATAGTCAAATACAGAACTTCTAATTGTTAAAAACAAATTATTAGTGCAAATTATAACTTGAAGATCTGAACTTGTAATTGTCAAATACAGAACTTAAAATTGTTAAATACAAATTATTAGTGCAAATTATAACTTGAAGATCTGAACTTGTAATAGATAAACACAGAACTTCCAATTGTTAAATACAAATTATTAGTGCAAATTATAACTTGAAGATCTGAACTTGTAATTGTCAAATACAGAACTTAAAATTGTTAAATACAAATTATTAGTGCAAATTATAACTTGAAGATCTGAACTTGTAATTGTCAAATACAGAAGTTAAAATTGATAGCTTCTAATTATTATTGCAAATTATAACTTGAAGATCTGAACTTGTAATAGTGAATTACAGAACTTAGATTTGTTAAATTTAAAATTATTATTTCAAATTATAACTTGAAGATCTGAACTAGTAATTGTCAAATACAGAACTTAAAATTGATAGCTTATAATTATAATTCAAATTATAACTTGAAGATCTGAGCTTGTAATAGTCAAATACAGAACTTCGAATTGTTAAATACAAATTATTAGTACAAATTATAACTTGAAGATCTGAACTTGAAATAGATAAATACAGAACTTCGAATTGTTAAATTCAAACTAAGATTGCAAATAATAATTTGAAGATCTGAACTTGTAATAGTCAAATACAGAACTTCTAATTGTTAAATACAAATTATTATTGCAAATTATAACTTGAAGATCTGAACTAGTAATTGTCAAATACATAACTTCTAGTTATTAAATACAAATTATTATTTCCAATTATAACTTGAAGATCTGAACTTGTAATTGTCAAATACAGAACTTAAAATTGATAGCTTCTAATTATTATTGCTAATTATAATTTGAAGATCTGAACTTGTAATTGTGAATTACAGAACTTAGATTTGTTAAATTTAAAATTATTATTTCAAATTATACCTTGAAGATCTGAACTAGTAATTGTCAAACACAGAACTTAAAATTGATAGCTTATAATTATAATTCAAATTATAACTTGAAGATCTGAACTTGTAATTGTCAAATACAGAACTTAAAATTGATAGCTTCTAATTATTATTGCAAATAATAACTTGAAGATCTGAACTTGTAATAGTGAATTACAGAACTTAGATTTGTTAAATACAAATTATTATTTCAAATTATAACTTGAAGATCTGAACTAGTAATTGTCAAATACAGAACTTAAAATTGATAGCTTCTAATTATTATTGCAAAATATAACTTGAAGATCAGAACTTGTAATTGTCAAATACAGAACTTAAAATTGATAGCTTCTAATTATTATTTCAAATTATAACTTGAAGATCTGAACTTGTAATTGTCAAATACTGAACTTCTAATTGTTAAATACAAATTATTAGTGCAAATTATAACTTGTAGATCTGAACTTGTAATTCTCAAATACAGAACTTAAAATTGATAGCATCTAATTATTATTGTAAATTATAACTTGAAGATCTGAACTTGTAATAGTGAATTACAGAACTTAGATTTGACAAATTCAAATTATTATTTCAAATTATAACTTGAAGATCTGAACTAGTAATTGTCAAATACAGAACTTAAAATTGATAGCTTCTTATTATTATTGCAAATTATAACTTGAAGATCTGAACTTGTAATTGTCAAATACAGAACTTAAAATTGATAGCTTCTAATTATTATTTCAAATTATAACTTGAAGATCTGAACTTGTAATTGTCAAATACAGAACTTCTAATTGCTAAATGCAAATTATTAGTGCAAATTATAACTTGTAGATCTGAACTTGTAATTGTCAAATACAGAACTTAAAATTGATAGCTTCTAATTATTATTGTAAATTATAACTTGAAGATCTGAACTTGTAATAGTGAATTACAGAACTTAGATTTGACAAATTCCAATTATTATTTCAAATTATAACTTGAAGATCTGAACTAGTAATTGTCAAATACAGAACTTAAAATTGATAGCTTCTAATTATTATTGCAAATTATAACTTGAAGATCTGAACTTGTAATTGTCAAATACAGAACTTAAAATTGAGAGCTTCAAATTATTATTTCAAATTATAACTTGAAGATCTGAACTTGTAATTGCCAAATACAGAACTTAAAATTAATACCTTCTAATTATTATTGCAAATAATAACTTGAAGATCTGAACTTGTAATTGTCAAATGCTGAACTTAAAATTGATAGCTTCTAATTATTATTGCAAATAATAATTTGAAGATCTGTACTTGTAATTGTCAAATACAGAACTTAAAATTGATAGCTTGTAATTATAATTCAAATTATAACTTGAAGATCTGAACTTGTAATAGTCAAATACAGAACTTCTAATTGTTAAATACAAATTATTAGTGTAAATTATAACTTGAAGATCTGAACTTGTAATTGTCAAATACAGAACTAAATTTGATAGCTTCTAATTATTATTGTAAATTATAACTTGAAGATCTGAACTTGTAATAGTGAATTACAGAACTTAGATTTGTTAAATTCAAATTATTATTACAAATTATAACTTGAAGATCTGAACTAGTAATTGTCAAATACAGAACTTAAAATTGATAGCTTCTAATTATTATTGCAAATTATAACTTGAAGATCTGAACTTGTAATTGTCAAATACAGAACTTAAAATTGATAGCTTCTAATTATTATTGCAAATTATAACTTGAAGATCTGAACTTGTAATTGTCAAATACAGAACTTCTAATTGTTAAATACAAATTATTAGTGTAAATTATAACTTGAAGATCTGAACTTGTAATTGTCAAATACAGAACTTAAAATTGATAGCTTCTAATTATTATTGCAAATTATAACTTGAAGATCTGAACTTGTAATTGTCAAATACAGAACATAAAATTGATAGCTTCTAATTATTATTTCAAATTATAACTTGAAGATCTGAACTTGTAATTGTCAAATACAGAACTTAAAATTGATAGCTTCTAATTATTATTGTAAATTATAACTTGAAGATCTGAACTTGTAATAGTGAATTACAGAACTTAGATTTGTTAAATTCAAATTATTATTTCAAATTATAACTTGAAGATCTGAACTAGTAATTGTCAAATACAGAACTTAAGATTGATAGCTTCTAATTATTATTGCAAAATATAACTTGAAGATCAGAACTTGTAATTGTCAAATACAGAACTTAAAATTGATAGCTTCTAATTATTATTTCAAATTATAACTTGAAGATCTGAACTTGTAATTGTCAAATACAGAACTTCTAATTGTTAAATACAAATTATTAGTGCAAATTATAACTTGTAGATCTGAACTTGTAATTCTCAAATACAGAACTTAAAATTGATAGCTTCTAATTATTATTGTAAATTATAACTTGAAGATCTGAACTTGTAATAGTGAATTACAGAACTTAGATTTGTCAAATTCAAATTATTATTTCAAATTATAACTTGAAGATCTGAACTAGTAATTGTCAAATACAGAACTTAAAATTGATAGCTTCTTATTATTATTGCAAATTATAACTTGAAGATCTGAACTTGTAATTGTCAAATACAGAACTTAAAATTGATAGCTTCTAATTATTATTTCAAATTATAACTTGAAGATCTGAACTTGTAATTGTCAAATACAGAACTTCTAATTGTTAAATACAAATTATTAGTGCAAATTATAACTTGTAGATCTGAACTTGTAATTCTCAAATACAGAACTTAAAATTGATAGCTTCTAATTATTATTGTAAATTATAACTTGAAGATCTGAACTTGTAATAGTGAATTACAGAACTTAGATTTGTCAAATTCAAATTACTATTTCAAATTATAACTTGAAGATCTGAACTAGTAATTGTCAAATACAGAACTTAAAATTGATTGCTTCTAATTATTATTGCAAATTATAACTTGAAGATCTGAACTTGTAATTGTCAAATACAGAACTTAAAATTGATAGCTTCTAATTATTATTTCAAATTATAACTTGAAGATCTGAACTTGTAATTGTCAAATACAGAACTTCTAATTGCTAAATACAAATTATTAGTGCAAATTATAACTTGTAGATCTGAACTTGTAATTGTCAAATACAGAACTTAAAATTGATAGCTTCTAATTATTATTGTAAATTATAACTTGAAGATCTGAACTTGTAATTGTCAAATACAGAACTTAGATTTGACAAATTCCAATTATTATTTCTAATTATAACTTGAAGATCTGAACTAGTAATTGTCAAATACAGAACTTAAAATTGATAGCTTCTAATTATTATTGCAAATTATAACTTGAAGATCTGAACTTGTAATTGTCAAATACAGAACTTAAAATTGAGAGCTTCAAATTATTATTTCAAATTATAACTTGAAGATCTGAACTTGTAATTGCCAAATACAGAACTTAAAATTAATACCTTCTAATTATTATTGCAAATAATAACTTGAAGATCTGAACTTGTAATTGTCAAATGCTGAACTTAAAATTGATAGCTTCTAATTATTATTGCAAATAATAATTTGAAGATCTGTACTTGTAATTGTCAAATACAGAACTTAAAATTGATAGCTTATAATTATAATTCAAATTATAACTTGAAGATCTGAACTTGTAATAGTCAAATACAGAACTTCTAATTGTTAAATACAAATTATTAGTGTAAATTATAACTTGAAGATCTGAACTTGTAATTGTCAAATACAGAACTAAATTTGATAGCTTCTAATTATTATTGTAAATTATAACTTGAAGATCTGAACTTGTAATAGTGAATTACAGAACTTAGATTTGTTAAATTCAAATTATTATTTCAAATTATAACTTGAAGATCTGAACTAGTAATTGTCAAATACAGAACTTAAAATTGATAGCTTCTAATTATTATTGCAAATTATAACTTGAAGATCTGAACTTGTAATTGTCAAATACAGAACTTAAAATTGATAGCTTCTAATTATTATTGCAAATTATAACTTGAAGATCTGAACTTGTAATTGTCAAATACAGAACTTCTAATTGTTAAATACAAATTATTAGTGCAAATTATAACTTGAAGATCTGAACTTGTAATTGTCAAATACAGAACTTAAAATTGATAGCTTCTAATTATTATTGCAAATTATAACTTGAAGATCTGAACTTGTAATTGTCAAATACAGAACATAAAATTGATAGCTTCTAATTATTATTTCAAATTATAACTTGAAGATCTGAACTTGTAATTGTCAAATACAGAACTTAAAATTGATAGCTTCTAATTATTATTGTAAATTATAACTTGAAGATCTGAACTTGTAATAGTGAATTACAGAACTTAGATTTGTTAAATTCAAATTATTATTTCAAATTATAACTTGAAGATCTGAACTAGTAATTGTCAAATACAGAACTTAAAATTGATAGCTTCTAATTATTAGTGTAAATTATAACTTGAAGATCAGAACTTGTAATTGTCAAATACAGAACTTAAAATTGATAGCTTCTAATTATTATTTCAAATTATAACTTGAAGATCTGAACTTGTAATTGTCAAATACAGAACTTCTAATTGTTAAATACAAATTATTAGTGCAAATTATAACTTGTAGATCTGAACTTGTAATTGTCAAATACAGAACTTAAAATTGATAGCTTCTAATTATTATTTCAAATTATAACTTGAAGATCTGAACTTTTAATTGTCAAATCCAGAACTTAAAATTGATAGCTTCTATTTATTATTGCAAATAATAACTTGAAGATCTGAACTTGTAATTGTCAAATGCAGAACTTAAAATTGATAGCCTCTAATTATTATTGCAAATAATAATTTGAAGATCTGTACTAGTAATTGTCAAATACAGAACTTAAAATTGATAGCTAAAATTATAATTCAATTTATAACTTGAAGATCTGAACTTGTAATAGTCAAATACAGAACTTCGAATTGTTAAATACAAATTATTAGTGCAAATTATAACTTGAAGATCTGAACTTGTAATAGATAAATACAGAACTTCGATTAGTTAAATTCAAACTAAGATTGCAAATAATAATTTGAAGATCTGAACTTGTAATAGTCAAATACAGAACTTCTAATTGTTAAATACAAATTATTATTGCAAATTATAACTTGAAGATCTGAACTTGTAATTGTCAAATACAGAACTTCTAATTATTAAATACAAATTATTAGTGCAAATTATAACTTGAAGATCTGAACTTGTAATTGTCAAATACAGAACTTAAAATTGATAGCTTCTAATTATTATTTCAAATTATAACTTGAAGATCTGAACTTGTAATTGTCAAATACAGAACTTCTAATTATTAAATACAAATTATTAGTGCAAATTATAACTTGAAGATCTGAACTTGTAATTGTAAAATACAGAACTTAAAATAGATAGCTTCTAATTATTATTGCAAATTATAACTTGAAGATCTGAACTTGTAATAGTGAATTACAGAACTTAGATTTGTTAAATTCAAATTATTATTTCAAATTATAACTTGAAGATCTGAACTAGTAATTGTCAAATACAGAACTTAAAATTGATAGCTTATAATTATTATTGTAAATTATAACTTGAAGATCTGAACTTGTAATAGTGAATTACAGAACTTAGATTTGTTAAATTCTAATTATTATTTCAAATTATAACTTGAAGATCTGAACTAGTAATTGTCAAATACAGAACTTAAAATTGAGAACGTCTAATTATTATTGCAAATTTTAACTTGAAGATCTGAACTTGTAATTGTCAAATACAGAACTTAAATTTGATAGCTTCTAATTATTATTTCAAATTATACCTTAAAGATCTGAACTTGTACTTGTCAAATACAGAACTTCTAATTGTTAAATACAAATTATTAGTGCAAATTATAACTTGAAGATCTGAACTTGTAATAGTGAATTACAGAACTTAGATTTGTTAAATTCAAATTATTATTTCAAATTATAACTTGTAGATCTGAACTAGTAATTGTCAAATACAGAACTTAAAATTGTTAAATACAAATTATTAGTGCAAATTATAACTTGAAGATCTAAACTTGTAATTGTCAAATACAGAACTTAAAATTGATAGCTACAAATTATTATTGCAAATTATAACTTGAAGATCTGTACTTGTAATTGTGAATTAATTACAGAACTTAGATTTGTTAAATTCAAATTATTATTTCAAATTATAACTTGAAGATCTGAACTAGTAATTGTTAAATACAGAACTTAAAATTGATAGCTTATAATTACAATTCAAATTATAACTTGAAGATCTGAGCTTGTAATAGTCAAATACAGAACTGCGAATTGTTAAATTCAAACTAAGATTGCAAATAATAATTTGAAGATCTGAACTTGTAATAGTCAAATTCAGAACTTCTAATTGTAAATACAAATTATTAGTGCAAATTATAACTTGAAGATCTGAACTTGTAAGTGTCAAATACAGAACTTAAAATTGATAGCTTCTAATTATTATTGTAAATTATAACTTGAAGATCTGAACTTGTAATAGTGAATTACAGAACTTAGATTTGTTAAATTCAAATTATTATTTCTAATTATAACTTGAAGATCTGAACTTGTAATTGTCAAATGCAGAACTTAAAATTGATAGCTTCTAATTATTATTGGAAATTATAATTTGAAGATCTGAACTTGTAATAGTGAATTACAGAACTTAGATTTGTTAAATTCAAATTATTATATTATAACTTGAAGATCTGAACTTGTAAGTGTCAAATACAGAACTTAAAATTGATAGCTTCTAATTATTATTGTAAATTATAACTTGAAGATCTGAACTTGTAATAGTGAATTACAGAACTTAGATTTGTTAAATTCAAATTATTATTTCTAATTATATCTTGAAGATCTGAACTAGTAATTGTCACAGAACTTAAAATTGATAGCTTCTAATTATTATTGCAAATTATAACTTGAAGATCTGAACTTGTAATTGTCAAATACAGAACTTAAAATTGATAGCTTCTAATTATTATTTCAAATTATAACTTGTAGATCTGCACTAGTAATTGTCAAATACAGAACTTAAAATTGATAACTTCTAATTATTATTGCAAATTATAACTTGAAGATCTGAACTTGTAATTGTCAAATACAGAACTTCTAATTATTAAATACAAATTATTAGTGCAAATTATAACTTGAAGATCTGAACTAGTAATTGTCAAATACAGAACTTAAAATTGATAGCTTCTAATTATTATTTCAAATTATAACTTGAAGATCTGAACTTGTAATTGTCAAATACAGAACTTCTAATTATTAAATACAAATTATTGGTGCAAATTATAACTTGAAGATCTGAACTTGTAATTGGCAAATACAGAACTTAAAATTGATAGCTTCTAATTATTATTGTAAATTATAACTTGAAGAACTGAACTTGTAATAGTGAATTACAGAACTTAGATTTGTTAAATTCAAATTATAATTTCTAATTATAACTTGAAGATCTGAACTAGTAATTGTCAAATACAGAACTTAAAATTGATAGCTTCTAATTATTATTGCAAATTATAACTTGAAGATTTGAACTTGTAATTGTCAAATACAGAACTTAAAATTGATAGCTTCTAATTATTATTTCAAATTATAACTTGAAGATCTGAACTTGAAATTGTCAAATACAAACTTCTAATTGTTAAATACAAATTATTAGTACA
The DNA here is from genome assembly GCA_963170105.1 of Cantharis lateralis. NCBI lineage: Eukaryota > Metazoa > Arthropoda > Insecta > Coleoptera > Cantharidae > Cantharis > Cantharis lateralis. The sequence continues at coordinate 27,598,745 of OY720627.1, forward strand.
AATTATAACTTGTAGATCTGAACTTGTAATTGTCAAATACAGAACTTAAAATTGATAGCTTCTAATTATTATTGTAAATTATAACTTGAAGATCTGAACTTGTAATTTTGAATTACAGAACTTAGATTTGTTAAATTTAAAATTATTATTTCAAATTATAACTTGAAGATCTGAACTTGTAATTGTCAAATACAGAACTTAAAATTGATAGCTTCTAATTATTATTGTAAATTATAACTTGAAGATCTGAACTTGTAATAGTGAATTACAGAACTTAGATTTGTTAAATTCAAATTATTATTTCTAATTATAACTTGAAGATCTGAACTTGTAATAGATAAATACAGAACTTCGAATAGTTAAATTCAAACTAAGATTGCAAATAATAATTTGAAGATCTGAACTTGTAATAGTCAAATACAGAACTTCTAATTGTTAAATACAAATTATTATTGCAAATTATAACTTGAAGATCTGAACTTGTAATTGTCAAATACAGAACTTCTAATTATTAAATACAAATTATTAGTGCAAATTATAACTTGAAGATCTGAACTTGTAATTGTCAAATACAGAACTTAAAATTGATAGCTTCTAATTATTATTTCAAATTATAACTTGAAGATCTGAACTTGTAATTGTCAAATACAGAACTTCTAATTATTAAATACAAATTATTAGTGCAAATTATAACTTGAAGATCTGAACTTGTAATTGTAAAATACAGAACTTAAAATTGATAGCTTCTAATTATTATTGCAAATTATAACTTGAAGATCTGAACTTGTAATAGTGAATTACAGAACTTAGATTTGTTAAATTCAAATTATTATTTCAAATTATAACTTGAAGATCTGAACTAGTAATTGTCAAATACAGAACTTAAAATTGATAGCTTATAATTATTATTGTAAATTATAACTTGAAGATCTGAACTTGTAATAGTGAATTACAGAACTTAGATTTGTTAAATTCTAATTATTATTTCAAATTATAACTTGAAGATCTGAACTAGTAATTGTCAAATACAGAACTTAAAATTGAGAGCGTCTAATTATTATTGTAAATTTTAACTTGAAGATCTGAACTTGTAATTGTCAAATACAGAACTTAAATTTGATAGCTTCTAATTATTATTTCAAATTATAACTTAAAGATCTGAACTTGTACTTGTCAAATACAGAACTTCTAATTGTTAAATACAAATTATTAGTGCAAATTATAACTTGAAGATCTGAACTTGTAATAGTGAATTACAGAACTTAGATTTGTTAAATTCAAATTATTATTTCAAATTATAACTTGTAGATCTGAACTAGTAATTGTCAAATACAGAACTTAAAATTGTTAAATACAAATTATTAGTGCAAATTATAACTTGAAGATCTAAACTTGTAATTGTCAAATACAGAACTTAAAATTGATAGCTACAAATTATTATTGCAAATTATAACTTGAAGATCTGTACTTGTAATTGTGAATTAATTACAGAACTTAGATTTGTTAAATTCAAATTATTATTTCAAATTATAACTTGAAGATCTGAACTAGTAATTGTCAAATACAGAACTTAAAATTGATAGCTTATAATTACAATTCAAATTATAACTTGAAGATCTGAGCTTGTAATAGTCAAATACAGAACTGCGAATTGTTAAATTCAAACTAAGATTGCAAATAATAATTTGAAGATCTGAACTTGTAATAGTCAAATTCAGAACTTCTAATTGTAAATACAAATTATTAGTGCAAATTATAACTTGAAGATCTGAACTTGTAAGTGTCAAATACAGAACTTAAAATTGATAGCTTCTAATTATTATTGTAAATTATAACTTGAAGATCTGAACTTGTAATAGTGAATTACAGAACTTAGATTTGTTAAATTTAAATTATTATTTCTAATTATAACTTGAAGATCTGAACTTGTAATTGTCAAATACAGAACTTAAAATTGATAGCTTCTAATTATTATTGGAAATTATAATTTGAAGATCTGAACTTGTAATAGTGAATTACAGAACTTAGATTTGTTAAATTCAAATTATTATATTATAACTTGAAGATCTGAACTTGTAAGTGTCAAATACAGAACTTAAAATTGATAGCTTCTAATTATTATTGTAAATTATAACTTGAAGATCTGAACTTGTAATAGTGAATTACAGAACTTAGATTTGTTAAATTCAAATTATTATTTCTAGTTATAACTTGAAGATCTGAACTTGTAATTGTCAAATACAGAACTTAAAATTGATAGCTTCTAATTATTATTGTAAATTATAACTTGAAGATCTGAACTTGTAATAGTGAATTACAGAACTTAGATTTGTTAAATTCTAATTATTATTTCAAATTATAACATGAAGATCTGAACTAGTAATTGTCAAATACAGAACTTAAAATTGAGAACGTCTAATTATTATTGCAAATTTTAACTTGAAGATCTGAACTTGTAATTGTCAAATACAGAACTTAAATTTGATAGCTTCTAATTATTATTTCAAATTATACCTTAAAGATCTGAACTTGTACTTGTCAAATACAGAACTTCTAATTGTTAAATACAAATTATTAGTGCAAATTATAACTTGAAGATCTGAACTTGTAATAGTGAATTACAGAACTTAGATTTGTTAAATTCAAATTATTATTTCAAATTATAACTTGTAGATCTGAACTAGTAATTGTCAAATACAGAACTTAAAATTGTTAAATACAAATTATTAGTGCAAATTATAACTTGAAGATCTAAACTTGTAATTGTCAAATACAGAACTTAAAATTGATAGCTACAAATTATTATTGCAAATTATAACTTGAAGATCTGTACTTGTAATTGTGAATTAATTACAGAACTTAGATTTGTTAAATTCAAATTATTATTTCAAATTATAACTTGAAGATCTGAACTAGTAATTGTTAAATACAGAACTTAAAATTGATAGCTTATAATTACAATTCAAATTATAACTTGAAGATCTGAGCTTGTAATAGTCAAATACAGAACTGCGAATTGTTAAATTCAAACTAAGATTGCAAATAATAATTTGAAGATCTGAACTTGTAATAGTCAAATTCAGAACTTCTAATTGTAAATACAAATTATTAGTGCAAATTATAACTTGAAGATCTGAACTTGTAAGTGTCAAATAGAGAACTTAAAATTGATAGCTTCTAATTATTATTCTAAATTATAACTTGAAGATCTGAACTTGTAATAGTGAATTACAGAACTTAGATTTGTTAAATTCAAATTATTATTTCTAATTATAACTTGAAGATCTGAACTTGTAATTGTCAAATGCAGAACTTAAAATTGATAGCTTCTAATTATTATTGGAAATTATAATTTGAAGATCTGAACTTGTAATAGTGAATTACAGAACTTAGATTTGTTAAATTCAAATTATTATATTATAACTTGAAGATCTGAACTTGTAAGTGTCAAATACAGAACTTAAAATTGATAGCTTCTAATTATTATTGTAAATTATAACTTGAAGATCTGAACTTGTAATAGTGAATTACAGAACTTAGATTTGTTAAATTCAAATTATTATTTCTAATTATATCTTGAAGATCTGAACTAGTAATTGTCACAGAACTTAAAATTGATAGCTTCTAATTATTATTGTAAATTATAACTTGAAGATCTGAACTTGTAATTGTCAAATACAGAACTTAAAATTGATAGCTTCTAATTATTATTTCAAATTATAACTTGTAGATCTGAACTTGAAATTGTCAAATACAGAACTTCTAATTGTTAAATACAAATTATTAGTGCAAATTTTAACTTGAAGATCTGAACTTGTAATTGTCAAATAAAGATTTTAAAATTGATAGCTTCTAATTACTATTGTAAATTATAACTTGAAGATCTGAACTTGTAATTGTGAATTACAGAACTTAGATTTGTTAAATTCAAATTATTATTTCAAATTATAACTTGAAGATCTGCACTAGTAATTGTCAAATACAGAACTTAAAATTGATAACTTCTAATTATTATTGCAAATTATAACTTGAAGATCTGAACTTGTAATTGTCAAATACAGAACTTCTAATTATTAAATACAAATTATTAGTGCAAATTATAACTTGAAGATCTGAACTAGTAATTGTCAAATACAGAACTTAAAATTGATAGCTTCTAATTATTATTTCAAATTATAACTTGAAGATCTGAACTTGTAATTGTCAAATACAGAACTTCTAATTATTAAATACAAATTATTGGTGCAAATTATAACTTGAAGATCTGAACTTGTAATTGGCAAATACAGAACTTAAAATTGATAGCTTCTAATTATTATTGTAAATTATAACTTGAAGAACTGAACTTGTAATAGTGAATTACAGAACTTAGATTTGTTAAATTCAAATTATAATTTCTAATTATAACTTGAAGATCTGAACTAGTAATTGTCAAATACAGAACTTAAAATTGATAGCTTCTAATTATTATTGCAAATTATAACTTGAAGATTTGAACTTGTAATTGTCAAATACAGAACTTAAAATTGATAGCTTCTAATTATTATTTCAAATTATAACTTGAAGATCTGAACTTGAAATTGTCAAATACAAACTTCTAATTGTTAAATACAAATTATTAGTACAAATTATAACTTGTAGATCTGAACTTGTAATTGTCAAATACAGAACTTAAAATTGATAGCTTCTAATTATTATTGTAAATTATAACTTGAAGATCTGAACTTGTAATTTTGAATTACAGAACTTAGATTTGTTAAATTTAAAATTATTATTTCAAATTATAACTTGAAGATCTGAACTTGTAATTGTCAAATACAGAACTTAAAATTGATAGCTTCTAATTATTATTGTAAATTATAACTTGAAGATCTGAACTTGTAATAGTGAATTACAGAACTTAGATTTGTTAAATTCAAATTATTATTTCTAATTATAACTTGAAGATCTGAACTTGTAATAGATAAATACAGAACTTCGAATAGTTAAATTCAAACTAAGATTGCAAATAATAATTTGAAGATCTGAACTTGTAATAGTCAAATACAGAACTTCTAATTGTTAAATACAAATTATTATTGCAAATTATAACTTGAAGATCTGAACTTGTAATTGTCAAATACAGAACTTCTAATTATTAAATACAAATTATTAGTGCAAATTATAACTTGAAGATCTGAACTTGTAATTGTCAAATACAGAACTTAAAATTGATAGCTTCTAATTATTATTTCAAATTATAACTTGAAGATCTGAACTTGTAATTGTCAAATACAGAACTTCTAATTATTAAATACAAATTATTAGTGCAAATTATAACTTGAAGATCTGAACTTGTAATTGTAAAATACAGAACTTAAAATTGATAGCTTCTAATTATTATTGCAAATTATAACTTGAAGATCTGAACTTGTAATAGTGAATTACAGAACTTAGATTTGTTAAATTCAAATTATTATTTCAAATTATAACTTGAAGATCTGAACTAGTAATTGTCAAATACAGAACTTAAAATTGATAGCTTATAATTATTATTGTAAATTATAACTTGAAGATCTGAACTTGTAATAGTGAATTACAGAACTTAGATTTGTTAAATTCTAATTATTATTTCAAATTATAACTTGAAGATCTGAACTAGTAATTGTCAAATACAGAACTTAAAATTGAGAGCGTCTAATTATTATTGCAAATTTTAACTTGAAGATCTGAACTTGTAATTGTCAAATACAGAACTTAAATTTGATAGCTTCAAATTATTATTTCAAATTATAACTTAAAGATCTGAACTTGTACTTGTCAAATACAGAACTTCTAATTGTTAAATACAAATTATTAGTGCAAATTATAACTTGAAGATCTGAACTTGTAATAGTGAATTACAGAACTTAGATTTGTTAAATTCAAATTATTATTTCAAATTATAACTTGTAGATCTGAACTAGTAATTGTCAAATACAGAACTTAAAATTGTTAAATACAAATTATTAGTGCAAATTATAACTTGAAGATCTAAACTTGTAATTGTCAAATACAGAACTTAAAATTGATAGCTACAAATTATTATTGCAAATTATAACTTGAAGATCTGTACTTGTAATTGTGAATTAATTACAGAACTTAGATTTGTTAAATTCAAATTATTATTTCAAATTATAACTTGAAGATCTGAACTAGTAATTGTCAAATACAGAACTTAAAATTGATAGCTTATAATTACAATTCAAATTATAACTTGAAGATCTGAGCTTGTAATAGTCAAATACAGAACTGCGAATTGTTAAATTCAAACTAAGATTGCAAATAATAATTTGAAGATCTGAACTTGTAATAGTCAAATTCAGAACTTCTAATTGTAAATACAAATTATTAGTGCAAATTATAACTTGAAGATCTGAACTTGTAAGTGTCAAATACAGAACTTAAAATTGATAGCTTCTAATTATTATTGTAAATTATAACTTGAAGATCTGAACTTGTAATAGTGAATTACAGAACTTAGATTTGTTAAATTTAAATTATTATTTCTAATTATAACTTGAAGATCTGAACTTGTAATTGTCAAATACAGAACTTAAAATTGATAGCTTCTAATTATTATTGGAAATTATAATTTGAAGATCTGAACTTGTAATAGTGAATTACAGAACTTAGATTTGTTAAATTCAAATTATTATATTATAACTTGAAGATCTGAACTTGTAAGTGTCAAATACAGAACTTAAAATTGATAGCTTCTAATTATTATTGTAAATTATAACTTGAAGATCTGAACTTGTAATAGTGAATTACAGAACTTAGATTTGTTAAATTCAAATTATTATTTCTAATTATAACTTGAAGATCTGAACTAGTAATTGTCACAGAACTTAAAATTGATAGCTTCTAATTATTATTGCAAATTATAACTTGAAGATCTGAACTTGTAATTGTCAAATACAGAACTTAAAATTGATAGCTTCTAATTATTATTTCAAATTATAACTTGTAGATCTGAACTTGAAATTGTCAAATACAGAACTTCTAATTGTTAAATACAAATTATTAGTGCAAATTTTAACTTGAAGATCTGAACTTGTAATTGTCAAATAAAGATCTTAAAATTGATAGCTTCTAATTACTATTGTAAATTATAACTTGAAGATCTGAACTTGTAATTGTGAATTACAGAACTTAGATTTGTTAAATTCAAATTATTATTTCAAATTATAACTTGAAGATCTGCACTAGTAATTGTCAAATACAGAACTTAAAATTGATAACTTCTAATTATTATTGCAAATTATAACTTGAAGATCTGAACTTGTAATTGTCAAATACAGAACTTCTAATTATTAAATACAAATTATTAGTGCAAATTATAACTTGAAGATCTGAACTAGTAATTGTCAAATACAGAACTTAAAATTGATAGCTTCTAATTATTATTTCAAATTATAACTTGAAGATCTGAACTTGTAATTGTCAAATACAGAACTTCTAATTATTAAATACAAATTATTGGTGCAAATTATAACTTGAAGATCTGAACTTGTAATTGTCAAATACAGAACTTAAAATTGATAGCTTCTAATTATTATTGTAAATTATAACTTGAAGACCTGAACTTGTAATAGTGAATTACAGAACTTAGATTTGTTAAATTCAAATTATAATTTCTAATTATAACTTGAAGATCTGAACTAGTAATTGTCAAATACAGAACTTAAAATTGATAGCTTCTAATTATTATTGCAAATTATAACTTGAAGATTTGAACTTGTAATTGTCAAATACAGAACTTAAAATTGATAGCTTCTAATTATTATTTCAAATTATAACTTGAAGATCTGAACTTGAAATTGTCAAATACAAACTTCTAATTGTTAAATACAAATTATTAGCACAAATTATAACTTGTAGATCTGAACTTGTAATTGTCAAATACAGAACTTAAAATTGATAGCTTCTAATTATTATTGTTAATTATAACTTGAAGATCTGAACTTGTAATTGTGAATTACAGAACTGAGATTTGTTAAATTTAAAATTATTATTTCAAATTATACCTTGAAGATCTGAACAAGTAATTGTCAAATACAGAACTTAAAATTGATAGCTTATAATTATTATTGCAAATTATAACTTGAAGATCTGAACTTGTAATGGTGAATTACAGAACTTAGATTTGCTAAATTCAAATTATTATTTCAAATTATAACTTGAAGATCTGAACTTGTAATAGTGAATTACAGAACTTAGATTTGTTAAATTCAAATTATTATTTCTAATTATAACTTGAAGATCTGAACTAGTAATTGTCAAATACAGAACTTAAAATTGATAGCTTCTAATTATTATTGTAAATTATAACTTGAAGATCTGAACTTGTAATAGTGAATTACAGAACTTAGATTTGTTAAATTCAAATTATTATTTCTAATTATAACTTGAAGATCTGAACCAGTAATTGTCAAATACAGAACTTAAAATTGATAGCTTCTAATTATTATTGCAAATTATAACTTGAAGATCTGAACTTGTAATTGTCAAATACAGAACTTAAAATTGATAGCTTCTAATTATTATTTCAAATTATAACTTGAAGATCTGAACTTGAAATTGTCAAATACAGAACTTCTAATTGTTAAATACAAATTATTAGTGCAAATTTTAACTTGAAGATCTGAACTTGTAATTGTCAAATAAAGATCTTAAAATTGATAGCTTCTAAATATTATTGTAAATTATAACTTGAAGATCTGAACTTGTAATTGAGAATTACAGAACTTAGATTTGTTAAATTCAAATTATTATTTCAAATTATAACTTGAAGATCTGCACTAGTAATTGTGAAATACAGAACTTAAAATTGATAGCTTCTAATTATTATTGCAAATTATAACTTGAAGATCTGAACTTGTAATAGTGAATTACAGAACTTAGATTTGTTAAATTCTAATTATTATTTCAAATTATAACTTGAAGATCTGAACTAGTAATTGTCAAATACAGAACTTAAAATTGAGAGCGTCTAATTATTATTGCAAATTTTAACTTGAAGATCTGAACTTGTAATTGTCAAATACAGAACTTAAATTTGATAGCTTCTAATTATTATTTCAAATTATAACTTGAAGATCTGGACTTGTACTTGTCAAATACAGAACTTCTAATAGTTAAATACAAATTATTAGTGCAAATTATAACTTGAAGATCTGAACTTGTAATTGTCAAATACAGAACTTAAAATTGATAGCTTCTAATTATTATTGTAAATTATAACTTGAAGATCTGAACTTGTAATAGTGAATTACAGAACTTAGATTTGTTAAATTCAAATTATTATTTCTAATTATAACTTGAAGATCTGAACTTGTAATTGTGAAATACAGAACTTAAAATTGATAGCTTCTAATTATTATTTCAAATTATAACTTGAAGATCTGAACTTGTAATAGTGAATTACAGAACTTAGATTTGTTAAATTCAAATTATTATTTCTAATTATAACTTGAAGATCTGAACTAGTAATTGTCAAATACGGAACTTAAAATTGATAGCTTCTAATTATTATTGCAAATTATAACTTGAAGATCTGAACTTGTAATTGTCAAATACAGAACTTAAAATTGATAGCTTCTAATTATTATTTCAAATTATAACTTGAAGATCTGAACTTGAAATTGTCAAATACAGAACTTAAAATTGATAGCTTCTATTTATTATTGCAAATAATAACTTGAAGATCTGAACTTGTAATTGTCAAATGCAGAACTTAAAATTGATAGCTTCTAATTATTATTGCAAATTATAACTTGAAAATCTGAACTTGTAATTGTCAAATACAGAACTTAAAATTGATAGCTTCTAATTATTATTTCAAATTATAACTTGAAGATCTGAACTTGTAATAGTCAAATACAGAACTTCGAATTGTTAAATACAAATTATTAGTGCAAATTATAACTTGAAGAACTGAACTTGTAATAGATAAATACAGAACTTCGAATTGTTAAATTCAAACTAAGATTGCAAATAATAATTTGAAGTTCTGAACTTGTAATGGTCAAATACAGAACTTCTAATTGTTAAATACAAATTATTATTGCAAATTATAACTTGAAGATCTGAACTTGTAATTGTCAAAAACAGAACTTCTAATTATTAAATACAAATTATTAGTGTAAATTATAACTTGAAGATCAGAACTTGTAATTGTCAAATACAGAACTTAAAATTGATAGCCTCTAATTATTATTTCAAATTATAACTTGAAGATCTGAACTTGTAATTGTCAAATACAGAACTTCTAATTATTAAATACAAATTATTAGTGCAAATTATAACTTGAAGATCTGAACTTGTAATTGTAAAATACAGAACTTAAAATTGATAGCTTCTAATTATTATTGCAAATTATAACTTGAAGATCTGAACTTGTAATTGTCAAATACAGAACTTAAAATTGATAGCTTCTAATTATTATTGCTAATTATAATTTGAAGATCTGAACTTGTAATAGACAAATACGCAACTTAGCATTGTTAAATACAAATTGTGATTGCAAATTATAACTTGAAGATCTCAACCTGTAATAGTGAATTACAGAACTTAGATTTGTTAAATTCTAATTATTATTTCAAATTATAACTTGAAGATCTGAACTACTAATTGTCAAATACAGAACTTAAAATTGAGAGCGTCTAATTATTATTGCAAATTTTAACTTGAAGATCTGAACTTGTAATTGTCAAATACAGAACTTAAATTTGATAGCTTCTAATTATTATTTCAAATTATAACTTGAAGATCTGAACTTGTACTTGTCAAATACAGAACTTCTAATTGTTAAATACAAATTATTAGTGCAAATTATAACTTGAAAATCTGAACTTGTAATTGTCAAATACAGAACTTAAAATTGATAGCTTCTAATTATTATTGTAAATTATAACTGGAAGATCTGAACTTGTAATAGTGAATTACAGAACTTAGATTTGTTAAATTCAAATTATTATTTCTAATTATAACTTGAAGATCTGAACTTGTAATTGTCAAATACAGAACTTAAAATTGATAGCTTCTAATTATTATTGTAATTTATAACTTGAAGATCTGAACTTGTAATAGTGAATTACAGAACTTAAAATTGATAGCTTCTAATTATTATTTCAAATTATAACTTGAAGATCTGAACTTGAAATTGTCAAATACAGAACTTAAAATTGATAGCTTCTATTTATTATTGCAAATAATAACTTGAAGATCTGAACTTGTAATTGTCAAATGCAGAACTTAAAATTGATAGCTTCTAATTATTATTGCAAATTATAACTTGAAGATCTGTACTTGTAATTGTCAAATACAGAACTTAAAATTGATAGCTTCTAATTATTATTTCAAATTATAACTTGAAGATCTGAACTTGTAATTGTCAAATCCAGAACTTAAAATTGATAGCTTCTATTTATTATTGCAAATAATAACTTGAAGATCTGAACTTGTAATTGTCAAATGCAGAACTTAAAATTGATAGCTTCTAATTATTATTGCAAATAATAATTTGAAGATCTGTACTAGTAATTGTCAAATACAGAACTTAAAATTGATAGCTTAAAATTATAATTCAATTTATAACTTGAAGATCTGAACTTGTAATAGTCTAATACAGAACTTCGAATTGTTAAATACAAATTATTAGTGCAAATTATAACTTGAAGATCTGAACTTGTAATAGATAAATACAGAACTTCCAATTGTTAAATTCAAACTAAGATTGCAAATAATAATTTGAAGATCTGAACTTGTAATAGTCAAATACAGAACTTCTAATTGTTAAATACAAATTATTATTGCAAATTATAACTTGAAGATCTGAACTTGTAATTGTCAAATACAGAACTTCTAATTATTAAATACAAATTATTAGTGCAAATTATAACTTGAAGATCTGAACTTGTAATTGTCAAATACAGAACTTAAAATTGATAGCCTCTAATTATTATTTCAAATTATAACTTGAAGATCTGAACTTGTAATTGTCAAATACAGAACTTCTAATTATTAAATACAAATTATTAGTGCAAATTATAACTTGAAGATCTGAACTTGTAATTGTAAAATACAGAACTTAAAATTGATAGCTTCTAATTATTATTGCAAATTATAACTTGAAGATCTGAACTTGTAATTGTCAAATACAGAACTTAAAATTGATAGCTTCTAATTATTATTGCTAATTATAATTTGAAGATCTGAACTTGTAATAGACAAATACGCAACTTAGCATTGTTAAATACAAATTGTGATTGCAAATTATAACTTGAAGATCTCAACCTGTAATAGTGAATTACAGAACTTAGATTTGTTAAATTCTAATTATTATTTCAAATTATAACTTGAAGATCTGAACTAGTAATTGTCAAATACAGAACTTAAAATTGAGAGCGTCTAATTATTATTGCAAATTTTAACTTGAAGATCTGAACTTGTAATTGTCAAATACAGAACTTAAATTTGATAGCTTCTAATTATTATTTCAAATTATAACTTGAAGATCTGAACTTGTACTTGTCAAATACAGAACTTCTAATTGTTAAATAGAAATTATTAGTGCAAATTATAACTTGAAAATCTGAACTTGTAATTGTCAAATACAGAACTTAAAATTGATAGCTTCTAATTATTATTGTAATTTATAACTTGAAGATCTGAACTTGTAATAGTGAATTACAGAACTTAGATTTGTTAAATTCAAATTATTATTTCTAATTATAACTTGAAGATCTGAACTAGTAATTGTCAAATACGGAACTTAAAATTGATAGCTTCTAATTATTATTGCAAATTATAACTTGAAGATCTGAACTTGTAATTGTCAAATACAGAACTTAAAATTGATAGCTTCTAATTATTATTGTAATTTATAACTTGAAGATCTGAACTTGTAATAGTGAATTACAGAACTTAGATTTGTTAAATTCAAATTATTATTTCTAATTATAACTTGAAGATCTGAACTAGTAATTGTCAAATACGGAACTTAAAATTGATAGCTTCTAATTATTATTGCAAATTATAACTTGAAGATCTGAACTTGTAATTGTCAAATACAGAACTTAAAATTGATAGCTTCTAATTATTATTTCAAATTATAACTTGAAGATCTGAACTTGAAATTGTCAAATACAGAACTTAAAATTGATAGCTTCTATTTATTATTGCAAATAATAACTTGAAGATCTGAACTTGTAATTGTCAAATGCAGAACTTAAAATTGATAGCTTCTAATTATTATTGCAAATTATAACTTGAAGATCTGTACTTGTAATTGTCAAATACAGAACTTAAAATTGATAGCTTCTAATTATTATTTCAAATTATAACTTGAAGATCTGAACTTGTAATTGTCAAATCCAGAACTTAAAATTGATAGCTTCTATTTATTATTGCAAATAATAACTTGAAGATCTGAACTTGTAATTGTCAAATGCAGAACTTAAAATTGATAGCTTAAAATTATAATTCAATTTATAACTTGAAGATCTGAACTTGTAATAGTCTAATACAGAACTTCGAATTGTTAAATACAAATTATTAGTGCAAATTATAACTTGAAGATCTGAACTTGTAATAGTCAAATACAGAACTTCTAATTGTTAAATACAAATTATTATTGCAAATTATAACTTGAAGATCTGAACTTGTAATTGTCAAATACAGAACTTCTAATTATTAAATACAAATTATTAGTGCAAATTATAACTTGAAGATCTGAACTTGTAATTGTCAGATACAGAACTTAAAATTGATAGCCTCTAATTATTATTTCAAATTATAACTTGAAGATCTGAACTTGTAATTGTCAAATACAGAACTTCTAATTATTAAATACAAATTTTTAGTGCAAATTATAACTTGAAGATCTGAACTTGTAATTGTAAAATACAGAAGTTAAAATTGATAGCCTCTAATTATTATTGCAAATTATAACTTGAAGATCTGAACTTGTAATTGTCAAATACAGAACTTAAAATTGATAGCTTCTAATTAATATTGCTAATTATAATTTGAATATCTGAACTTGTAATAGACAAATACTCAACTTAGCATTGTTAAATACAAATTGTGATTGCAAGTTATAACTTGAAGATCTCAACCTGTAATAGGTAAATACAGAACTTCGAATTGTTAAATTCAAACTAAGATTGCAAATTTTAATTTGAAGATCTGAACATGTAATAGTCAACTACAGAACTTCTAATTGTTAAATACAAATTATTAGTGCAAATTATAACTTGAAGATCTGAACTTGTAATAGTGAATTACAGAACTTAGATTTGTTAAATTCAAATTATTATTTCAAATTATAACTTGTAGATCTGAACTAGTAATTGTCAAATACAGAACTTAAAATTGTTAAATACAAATTATTAGTGCAAATTATAACTAGAAGATCTAAACTTGTAATTGTCAAATACAGAACTTAAAATTGATAGCTTCTAATTATTATTGCAAATTATAACTTGAAGATCTGTACTTGTAATAGTGAATTACAGAACTTAGATTTGTTAAATTCAAATTATTATTTCAAATTATACTTGAAGATCTGAACTAGTAATTGTCAAATACAGAACTTAAAATTGATAGCTTATAATTACAATTCAAATTATAACTTGAAGATCTGAGCTTGCAATAGTCAAATACAGAACTGCGAATTGTTAAATACAAATTATTAGTGCAAATTATAACTTGTAGATCTGAACTTGTTATAGGCAAATACAGAACTTCAAATTGTTAAATTCAAACTAAGATTGCAAATAATAATTTGAAGATCTGAACTTGTAATAGTCAAATACAGAACTTCTAATTGTAAATACAAATTATTAGTTCAAATTATAACTTGAAGATCTGAACTTGTAAGTGTCAAATACAGAACTTAAAATTGATAGCTTCTAATTATTATTGTAAATTATAACTTGAAGATCTGAACTTGTAATAGTGAATTAAAGAACTTAGATTTATTAAATTCAAATTATTATTTCTAATTATAACTTGAAGATCTGAACTTGTAATTGTCAAATACAGAACTTAAAATTGATAGCTTCTAATTATTATTGTAAATTATAACTTGAAGATCTGAACTTGTAATAGTGAATTACAGAACTTAGATTTGTTAAATTCAAATTATTATTTCTAATTATAACTTGAAGATCTGAACCAGTAATTGTCAAATACAGAACTTAAAATTGATAGCTTCTAATTATTATTGCAAATTATAACTTGAAGATCTGAACTTGTAATTGTCAAATACAGAACTTAAAATTGATAGCTTCTAATTATTATTTCAAATTATAACTTGAAGATCTGAACTTGAAATTGTCAAATACAGAACTTCTAATTGTTAAATACAAATTATTAGTGCAAATTATAACTTGAAGATCTGCACTAGTAATTGTCAAATACAGAACTTAAAATTGATAGCTTCTAATTATTATTGCAAATTATAACTTGAAGATCTGAACTTGTAATTGTCAAATACAGAACTTCTAATTATTAAATACAAATTTTAGTGCAAATTATAACTTGAAGATCTGAACTAGTAATTGTCAAATACAGAACTTAAAATTGATAGCTTCTAATTATTATTTCAAATTATAACTTGAAAATCTGAACTTGTAATAGTGAATTACAGAACTTCTAATTGTAAATACAAATTATTAGTTCAAATTATAACTTGAAGATCTGAACTTGTAAGTGTCAAATACAGAACTTAAAATTGATAGCTTCTAATTATTATTGTAAATTATAACTTGAAGATCTGAACTTGTAATAGTGAATTAAAGAACTTAGATTTATTAAATTCAAATTATTATTTCTAATTATAACTTGAAGATCTGAACTTGTAATTGTCAAATACAGAACTTAAAATTGATAGCTTCTAATTATTATTGTAAATTATAACTTGAAGATCTGAACTTGTAATAGTGAATTACAGAACTTAGATTTGTTAAATTCAAATTATTATTTCTAATTATAACTTGAAGATCTGAACCAGTAATTGTCAAATACAGAACTTAAAATTGATAGCTTCTAATTATTATTGCAAATTATAACTTGAAGATCTGAACTTGTAATTGTCAAATACAGAACTTAAAATTGATAGCTTCTAATTATTATTTCAAATTATAACTTGAAGATCTGAACTTGAAATTGTCAAATACAGAACTTCTAATTGTTAAATACAAATTATTAGTGCAAATTTTAACTTGAAGATCTGAACTTGTAATTGTCAAATAAAGATCTTAAAATTGATAGCTTCTAATTATTATTGTAAATTATAACTTGAACATCTGAACTTGTAATTGTGAATTACAGAACTTAGATTTGTTAAATTCAAATTATTATTTCAAATTATAACTTGAAGATCTGCACTAGTAATTGTCAAATACAGAACTTAAAATTGATAGCTTCTAATTATTATTGCAAATTATAACTTGAAGATCTGAACTTGTAATTGTCAAATACAGAACTTCTAATTATTAAATACAAATTTTAGTGCAAATTATAACTTGAAGATCTGAACTAGTAATTGTCAAATACAGAACTTAAAATTGATAGCTTCTAATTATTATTTCAAATTATAACTTGAAAATCTGAACTTGTAATAGTGAATTACAGAACTTAGATTTGTTAAATTCAAATTATTATTTCTAATTATAACTTGAAGATCTGAACTAGTAATTGTCAAATACAGAACTTAAAATTGATAGCTTCTAATTATTATTGTAAATTATAACTTGAAGATCTGAACTTGTAATAGTGAATTACAGAACTTAGATTTGTTAAATTCAAATTATTATTTCGAATTATAACTTGAAGATCTGAACCAGTAATTGTCAAATACAGAACTTAAAATTGATAGCTTCTAATTATTATTGCAAATTATAACTTGAAGATCTGTACTTGTAATAGTGAATTACAGAACTTAGATTTGTTAAATTCAAATTATTATTTCAAATTATACTTGAAGATCTGAACTAGTAATTGTCAAATACAGAACTTAAAATTGATAGCTTATAATTACAATTCAAATTATAACTTGAAGATCTGAGCTTGCAATAGTCAAATACAGAACTGCGAATTGTTAAATACAAATTATTAGTGCAAATTATAACTTGTAGATCTGAACTTGTTATAGGCAAATACAGAACTTCAAATTGTTAAATTCAAACTAAGATTGCAAATAATAATTTGAAGATCTGAACTTGTAATAGTCAAATACAGAACTTCTAATTGTAAATACAAATTATTAGTTCAAATTATAACTTGAAGATCTGAACTTGTAAGTGTCAAATACAGAACTTAAAATTGATAGCTTCTAATTATTATTAAAATTATAACTTGAAGATCTGAACTTGTAATAGTGAATTAAAGAACTTAGATTTATTAAATTCAAATTATTATTTCTAATTATAACTTGAAGATCTGAACTTGTAATTGTCAAATACAGAACTTAAAATTGATAGCTTCTAATTATTATTGTAAATTATAACTTGAAGATCTGAACTTGTAATAGTGAATTACAGAACTTAGATTTGTTAAATTCAAATTATTATTTCTAATTATAACTTTAAGATCTGAACCAGTAATTGTCAAATACAGAACTTAAAATTGATAGCTTCTAATTATTATTGCAAATTATAACTTGAAGATCTGAACTTGTAATTGTCAAATACAGAACTTAAAATTGATAGCTTCTAATTATTATTTCAAATTATAACTTGAAGATCTGAACTTGAAATTGTCAAATACAGAACTTCTAATTGTTAAATACAAATTATTAGTGCAAATTTTAACTTGAAGATCTGAACTTGTAATTGTCAAATAAAGATCTTAAAATTGATAGCTTCTAATTATTATTGTAAATTATAACTTGAACATCTGAACTTGTAATTGTGAATTACAGAACTTAGATTTGTTAAATTCAAATTATTATTTCAAATTATAACTTGAAGATCTGCACTAGTAATTGTCAAATACAGAACTTAAAATTGATAGCTTCTAATTATTATTGCAAATTATAACTTGAAGATCTGAACTTGTAATTGTCAAATACAGAACTTCTAATTATTAAATACAAATTTTAGTGCAAATTATAACTTGAAGATGTGAACTAGTAATTGTCAAATACAGAACTTAAAATTGATAGCTTCTAATTATTATTTCAAATTATAACTTGAAAATCTGAACTTGTAATAGTGAATTACAGAACTTCTAATTGTAAATACAAATTATTAGTTCAAATTATAACTTGAAGATCTGAACTTGTAAGTGTCAAATACAGAACTTAAAATTGATAGCTTCTAATTATTATTGTAAATTATAACTTGAAGATCTGAACTTGTAATAGTGAATTAAAGAACTTTGATTTATTAAATTCAAATTATTATTTCTAATTATAACTTGAAGATCTGAACTTGTAATTGTCAAATACAGAACTTAAAATTGATAGCTTCTAATTATTATTGTAAATTATAACTTGAAGATCTGAACTTGTAATAGTGAATTACAGAACTTAGATTTGTTAAATTCAAATTATTATTTCTAATTATAACTTGAAGATCTGAACCAGTAATTGTCAAATACAGAACTTAAAATTGATAGCTTCTAATTATTATTGCAAATTATAACTTGAAGATCTGAACTTGTAATTGTCAAATACAGAACTTAAAATTGATAGCTTCTAATTATTATTTCAAATTATAACTTGAAGATCTGAACTTGAAATTGTCAAATACAGAACTTCTAATTGTTAAATACAAATTATTAGTGCAAATTTTAACTTGAAGATCTGAACTTGTAATTGTCAAATAAAGATCTTAAAATTGATAGCTTCTAATTATTATTGTAAATTATAACTTGAACATCTGAACTTGTAATTGTGAATTACAGAACTTAGATTTGTTAAATTCAAATTATTATTTCAAATTATAACTTGAAGATCTGCACTAGTAATTGTCAAATACAGAACTTAAAATTGATAGCTTCTAATTATTATTGCAAATTATAACTTGAAGATCTGAACTTGTAATTGTCAAATACAGAACTTCTAATTATTAAATACAAATTTTAGTGCAAATTATAACTTGAAGATCTGAACTAGTAATTGTCAAATACAGAACTTAAAATTGATAGCTTCTAATTATTATTTCAAATTATAACTTGAAAATCTGAACTTGTAATAGTGAATTACAGAACTTAGATTTGTTAAATTCAAATTATTATTTCTAATTATAACTTGAAGATCTGAACTAGTAATTGTCAAATACAGAACTTAAAATTGATAGCTTCTAATTATTATTGTAAATTATAACTTGAAGATCTGAACTTGTAATAGTGAATTACAGAACTTAGATTTGTTAAATTCAAATTATTATTTCGAATTATAACTTGAAGATCTGAACCAGTAATTGTCAAATACAGAACTTAAAATTGATAGCTTCTAATAATTATTGCAAATTATAACTAGAAGATCTGAACTTGTAATTGTCAAATACAGAACTTAAAATTGATAGCTTCTAATTATTATTTCAAATTATAACTTGAAGATCTGAACTTGAAATTGTCAAATACAGAACTTCTAATTGTTAAATACAAATTATTAGTGCAAATTTTAACTTGAAGATCTGAACTTGTAATTGTCAAATAAAGATCTTAAAATTGATAGCTTCTAATTATTATTGTAAATTATAACTTGAAGATCTGAACTTGTAATTGTGAATTACAGAACTTAGATTTGTTAAATTCAAATTATTATTTCAAATTATAACTTGAAGATCTGCACTAGTAATTGTCAAATACAGAACTTAAAATTGATAGCTTCTAATTATTATTGTAAATTATAACTTGAAGATCTGAACTTGTAATAGTGAATTACAGAACTTAGATTTGTTAAATTCAAATTATTATTTCTAATTATAACTTGAAGATCTGAACTAGTAATTGTCAAATACGGAACTTAAAATTGATAGCTTCTAATTATTATTGCAAATTATAACTTGAAGATCTGAACTTGTAATTGTCAAATACAGAACTTAAAATTGATAGCTTCTAATTATTATTGTAAATTATAACTTGAAGATCTGAACTTGTAATAGTGAATTACAGAACTTAGATTTGTTAAATTCAAATTATTATTTCTAAATATAACTTGAAGATCTGAACTAGTAATTGTCAAATACAGAACTTAAAATTGATAGCTTCTAATTATTATTGCAAATTATAACTTGAAGATCTGAACTTGTAATTGTCAAATACAGAACTTAAAATTGATAGCTTCTAATTATTATTTCAAATTATAACTTGAAGATCTGAACTTGAAATTGTCAAATACAGAACTTCTAATTGTTAAATACAAATTATTAGTGCAAATTTTAACTTGAAGATCTGAACTTGTAATTGTCAAATAAAGATCTTAAAATTGATAGCTTCTAATTATTATTGTAAATTATAACTTGAAGATCTGAACTTTTAATTGTGAATTACAGAACTTAGATTTGTTAAATTCAAATTATTATTTCAAATTATAACTTGAAGATCTGCACTAGTAATTGTCAAATACAGAACTTAAAATTGATAGCTTCTAATTATTATTGCAAATTATAACTTGAAGATCTGAACCAGTAATTGTCAAATACAGAACTTAAAATTGATAGCTTATAATTATTATTGTAAATTATAACTTGAAGATCTGAACTTGTAATAGTAAATTACAGAACTTAGATTTGTTAAATTCTAATTATTATTACAAATTATAACTTGAAGATCTGAACTTGTAATTGTCAAATCCAGAACTTAAAATTGATAGCTTCTATTTATTATTGCAAATAATAACTTGAAGATCTGAACTTGTAATTGTCAAATGCAGAACTTAAAATTGATAGCTTCTAATTATTATTGCAAATAATAATTTGAAGATCTGTACTAGTAATTGTCAAATACAGAACTTAAAATTGATAGCTTCTAATTATTATTTCAAATTATAACTTGAAGATCTGAACTTGAAATTGTCAAATACAGAACTTCTAATTGTTAAATACAAATTATTAGTGCAAATTTTAACTTGAAGATCTGAACTTGTAATTGTCAAATAAAGATCTTAAAATTGATAGCTTCTAATTATTATTGTAAATTATAACTTGAAGATCTGAACTTGTAATTGTGAATTACAGAACTTAGATTTGTTAAATTCAAATTATTATTTCAAATTATAACTTGAAGATCTGCACTAGTAATTGTCAAATACAGAACTTAAAATTGATAGCTTCTAATTATTATTGTAAATTATAACTTGAAGATCTGAACTTGTAATAGTGAATTACAGAACTTAGATTTGTTAAATTCAAATTATTATTTCTAATTATAACTTGAAGATCTGAACTAGTAATTGTCAAATACGGAACTTAAAATTGATAGCTTCTAATTATTATTGCAAATTATAACTTGAAGATCTGAACTTGTAATTGTCAAATACAGAACTTAAAATTGATAGCTTCTAATTATTATTGTAAATTATAACTTGAAGATCTGAACTTGTAATTGTCAAATGCAGAACTTAAATTTGATAGCTTCTAATTATTATTGAAAATAATAATTTGAAGATCTGTACTAGTAATTGTCAATTACAGAACTTAAAATTGATAGCTTAAAATTATAATTCAATTTATAACTTGAAGATCTGAACTTGTAATAGTCTAATACAGAACTTCGAATTGTTAAATACAAATTATTAGTGCAAATTATAACTTGAAGATCTGAACTTGTAATAGATAAATACAGAACTTCCAATTGTTAAATTCAAACTAAGATTGCAAATAATAATTTGAAGATCTGAACTTGTAATAGTCAAATACAGAACTACTAATTGTTAAATACAAATTATTATTGCAAATTATAACTTGAAGATCTGAACTTGTAATTGTCAAAAACAGAACTTCTAATTATTAAATACAAATTATTAGTGCAAATTATAACTTGAAGATCTGAACTTTTAATTGTGAATTACAGAACTTAGATTTGTTAAATTCAAATTATTATTTCAAATTATAACTTGAAGATCTGCACTAGTAATTGTCAAATACAGAACTTAAAATTGATAGCTTCTAATTATTATTGCAAATTATAACTTGAAGATCTGAACCAGTAATTGTCAAATACAGAACTTAAAATTGATAGCTTATAATTATTATTGTAAATTATAACTTGAAGATCTGAACTTGTAATAGTAAATTACAGAACTTAGATTTGTTAAATTCTAATTATTATTACAAATTATAACTTGAAGATCTGAACTTGTAATTGTCAAATCCAGAACTTAAAATTGATAGCTTCTATTTATTATTGCAAATAATAACTTGAAGATCTGAACTTGTAATTGTCAAATGCAGAACTTAAAATTGATAGCTTCTAATTATTATTGCAAATAATAATTTGAAGATCTGTACTAGTAATTGTCAAATACAGAACTTAAAATTGATAGCTTCTAATTATTATTTCAAATTATAACTTGAAGATCTGAACTTGAAATTGTCAAATACAGAACTTCTAATTGTTAAATACAAATTATTAGTGCAAATTTTAACTTGAAGATCTGAACTTGTAATTGTCAAATAAAGATCTTAAAATTGATAGCTTCTAATTATTATTGTAAATTATAACTTGAAGATCTGAACTTGTAATTGTGAATTACAGAACTTAGATTTGTTAAATTCAAATTATTATTTCAAATTATAACTTGAAGATCTGCACTAGTAATTGTCAAATACAGAACTTAAAATTGATAGCTTCTAATTATTATTGTAAATTATAACTTGAAGATCTGAACTTGTAATAGTGAATTACAGAACTTAGATTTGTTAAATTCAAATTATTATTTCTAATTATAACTTGAAGATCTGAACTAGTAATTGTCAAATACGGAACTTAAAATTGATAGCTTCTAATTATTATTGCAAATTATAACTTGAAGATCTGAACTTGTAATTGTCAAATACAGAACTTAAAATTGATAGCTTCTAATTATTATTGTAAATTATAACTTGAAGATCTGAACTTGTAATTGTCAAATGCAGAACTTAAATTTGATAGCTTCTAATTATTATTGAAAATAATAATTTGAAGATCTGTACTAGTAATTGTCAAATACAGAACTTAAAATTGATAGCTTAAAATTATAATTCAATTTATAACTTGAAGATCTGAACTTGTAATAGTCTAATACAGAACTTCGAATTGTTAAATACAAATTATTAGTGCAAATTATAACTTGAAGATCTGAACTTGTAATAGATAAATACAGAACTTCCAATTGTTAAATTCAAACTAAGATTGCAAATAATAATTTGAAGATCTGAACTTGTAATAGTCAAATACAGAACTACTAATTGTTAAATACAAATTATTATTGCAAATTATAACTTGAAGATCTGAACTTGTAATTGTCAAAAACAGAACTTCTAATTATTAAATACAAATTATTAGTGCAAATTATAACTTGAAGATCTGAACTTGTAATTGTCAAATACAGAACTTAAAATTGATAGCCTCTAATTATTATTTCAAATTATAACTTGAAGATCTGAACTTGTAATTGTCAAATACAGAACTTCTAATTATTAAATACAAATTATTAGTGCAAATTATAACTTGAAGATCTGAACTTGTAATTGTAAAATACAGAAGTTAAAATTGATAGCCTCTAATTATTATTGCAAATTATAACTTGAAGATCTGAACTTGTAATTGTCAAATACAGAACTTAAAATTGATAGCTTCTAATTAATATTGCTAATTATAATTTGAAGATCTGAACTTGTAATAGACAAATACGCAACTTAGCATTGTTAAATACAAATTGTGATTGCAAGTTATAACTTGAAGATCTCAACCTGTAATAGGTAAATACAGAACTTCGAATTGTTAAATTCAAACTAAGATTGCAAATAATAATTTGAAGATCTGAACATGTAATAGTCAACTACAGAACTTCTAATTGTTAAATACAAATTATTAGTGCAAATTATAACTTGAAGATCTGAACTTGTATTAGTGAATTACAGAACTTAGATTTGTTAAATTCAAATTATTATTTCAAATTATAACTTGTAGATCTGAACTAGTAATTGTCAAATACAGAACTTAAAATTGTTAAATACAAATTATTAGTGCAAATTATAACTAGAAGATCTAAACTTGTAATTGTCAAATACAGAACTTAAAATTGATAGCTTCTAATTATTATTGCAAATTATAACTTGAAGATCTGTACTTGTAATAGTGAATTACAGAACTTAGATTTGTTAAATTCAAATTATTATTTCAAATTATAACTTGAAGATCTGAACTAGTAATTGTCAAATACAGAACTTAAAATTGATAGCTTATAATTACAATTCAAATTATAACTTGAAGATTTTAGCTTGTAATAGTCAAATACAGAACTGCGAATTGTTAAATACAAATTATTAGTGCAAATTACAACTTGTAGATCTGAACTTGTAATAGGCAAATACAGAACTTCAAATTGTTAAATTCAAACTAAGATTGCAAATAATAATTTGAAGATCTGAACTTGTAATAGTCAAATACAGAACTTCTAATTGTAAATACAAATTATTAGTTCAAATTATAACTTGAAGATCTGAACTTGTAAGTGTCAAATACAGTACTTAAAATTGATAGCTTCTAATTATTATTGTAAATTATAACTTGAAGATCTGAACTTGTAATAGTGAATTAAAGAACTTAGATTTATTAAATTCAAATTATTATTTCTAATTATAACTTGAAGATCTGAACTTGTAATTGTCAAATACAGAACTTAAAATTGATAGCTTCTAATTATTATTGTAAATTATAACTTGAAGATCTGAACTTGTAATAGTGAATTACAGAACTTAGATTTGTTAAATTAAAATTATTATTTCTAATTATAACTTGAAGATCTGAACCAGTAATTGTCAAATACAGAACTTAAAATTGATAGCTTCTAATTATTATTGCAAATTATAACTTGAAGATCTGAACTTGTAATTGTCAAATACAGAACTTAAAATTGATAGCTTCTAATTATTATTTCAAATTATAACTTGAAGATCTGAACTTGAAATTGTCAAATACAGAACTTCTAATTGTTAAATACAAATTATTAGTGCAAATATTAACTTGAAGATCTGAACTTGTAATTGTCAAATAAAGATCTTAAAATTGATAGCTTCTAATTATTATTGTAAATTATAACTTGAAGATCTGAACTTGTAATTGTGAATTACAGAACTTAGATTTGTTAAATTCAAATTATTATTTCAAATTATAACTTGAAGATCTGCACTAGTAATTGTCAAATACAGAACTTAAAATTGATAGCTTCTAATTATTATTGCAAATTATAACTTGAAGATCTGAACTTGTAATTGTCAAATACAGAACTTCTAATTATTAAATACAAATTTTAGTGCAAATTATAACTAGAAGATCTGCACTAGTAATTGTCAAATACAGAACTTAAAATTGATAGCTTCTAATTATTATTGCAAATTATAACTTGAAGATCTGAACTTGTAATAGTGAATTACAGAACTTAGATTTGTTAAATTCTAATTATTATTTCAAATTATAACTTGAAGATCTGAACTAGTAATTGTCAAATACAGAACTTACAATTGAGAGCGTCTAATTATTATTGCAAATTTTAACTTGAAGATCTGAACTTGTAATTGTCAAATACAGAACTTAAATTTGATAGCTTCTAATTATTATTTCAAATTATAACTTGAAGATCTGGACTTGTACTTGTCAAATGCAGAACTTAAATTTGATAGCTTCTAATTATTATTGAAAATAATAATTTGAAGATCTGTACTAGTAATTGTCAAATACAGAACTTAAAATTGATAGCTTAAAATTATAATTCAATTTATAACTTGAAGATCTGAACTTGTAATAGTCTAATACAGAACTTCGAATTGTTAAATACAAATTATTAGTGCAAATTATAACTTGAAGATCTGAACTTGTAATAGATAAATACAGAACTTCCAATTGTTAAATTCAAACTAAGATTGCAAATAATAATTTGAAGATCTGAACTTGTAATAGTCAAATACAGAACTACTAATTGTTAAATACAAATTATTATTGCAAATTATAACTTGAAGATCTGAACTTGTAATTGTCAAAAACAGAACTTCTAATTATTAAATACAAATTATTAGTGCAAATTATAACTTGAAGATCTGAACTTGTAATTGTCAAATACAGAACTTAAAATTGATAGCCTCTAATTATTATTTCAAATTATAACTTGAAGATCTGAACTTGTAATTGTCAAATACAGAACTTCTAATTATTAAATACAAATTATTAGTGCAAATTATAACTTGAAGATCTGAACTTGTAATTGTAAAATACAGAAGTTAAAATTGATAGCCTCTAATTATTATTGCAAATTATAACTTGAAGATCTGAACTTGTAATTGTCAAATACAGAACTTAAAATTGATAGCTTCTAATTAATATTGCTAATTATAATTTGAAGATCTGAACTTGTAATAGACAAATACGCAACTTAGCATTGTTAAATACAAATTGTGATTGCAAGTTATAACTTGAAGATCTCAACCTGTAATAGGTAAATACAGAACTTCGAATTGTTAAATTCAAACTAAGATTGCAAATAATAATTTGAAGATCTGAACATGTAATAGTCAACTACAGAACTTCTAATTGTTAAATACAAATTATTAGTGCAAATTATAACTTGAAGATCTGAACTTGTAATAGTGAATTACAGAACTTAGATTTGTTAAATTCAAATTATTATTTCAAATTATAACTTGTAGATCTGAACTAGTAATTGTCAAATACAGAACTTAAAATTGTTAAATACAAATTATTAGTGCAAATTATAACTAGAAGATCTAAACTTGTAATTGTCAAATACAGAACTTAAAATTGATAGCTTCTAATTATTATTGCAAATTATAACTTGAAGATCTGTACTTGTAATAGTGAATTACAGAACTTAGATTTGTTAAATTCAAATTATTATTTCAAATAATTACTTGAAGATCTGAACTAGTAATTGTCAAATACAGAACTTAAAATTGATAGCTTATAATTACAATTCAAATTATAACTTGAAGATTTTAGCTTGTAATAGTCAAATACAGAACTGCGAATTGTTAAATACAAATTATTAGTGCAAATTACAACTTGTAGATCTGAACTTGTAATAGGCAAATACAGAACTTCAAATTGTTAAATTCAAACTAAGATTGCAAATAATAATTTGAAGATCTGAACTTGTAATAGTCAAATACAGAACTTCTAATTGTAAATACAAATTATTAGTTCAAATTATAACTTGAAGATCTGAACTTGTAAGTGTCAAATACAGTACTTAAAATTGATAGCTTCTAATTATTATTGTAAATTATAACTTGAAGATCTGAACTTGTAATAGTGAATTAAAGAACTTAGATTTATTAAATTCTAATTATTATTTCTAATTATAACTTGAAGATCTGAACTTGTAATTGTCAAATACAGAACTTAAAATTGATAGCTTCTAATTATTATTGTAAATTATAACTTGAAGATCTGAACTTGTAATAGTGAATTACAGAACTTAGATTTGTTAAATTAAAATTATTATTTCTAATTATAACTTGAAGATCTGAACCAGTAATTGTCAAATACAGAACTTAAAATTGATAGCTTCTAATTATTATTGCAAATTATAACTTGAAGATCTGAACTTGTAATTGTCAAATACAGAACTTAAAATTGATAGCTTCTAATTATTATTTCAAATTATAACTTGAAGATCTGAACTTGAAATTGTCAAATACAGAACTTCTAATTGTTAAATACAAATTATTAGTGCAAATATTAACTTGAAGATCTGAACTTGTAATTGTCAAATAAAGATCTTAAAATTGATAGCTTCTAATTATTATTGTAAATTATAACTTGAAGATCTGAACTTGTAATTGTGAATTACAGAACTTAGATTTGTTAAATTCAAATTATTATTTCAAATTATAACTTGAAGATCTGCACTAGTAATTGTCAAATACAGAACTTAAAATTGATAGCTTCTAATTATTATTGCAAATTATAACTTGAAGATCTGAACTTGTAATTGTCAAATACAGAACTTAAAATTGATAGCTTCTAATTATTATTGTAAATTATAACTTGAAGATCTGAACTTGTAATAGTGAATTACAGAACTTAGATTTGTTAAATTCAAATTATTATTTCTAATTATAACTTGAAGATCTGAACCAGTAATTGTCAAATACAGAACTTAAAATTGATAGCTTCTAATTATTATTGCAAATTATAACTTGAAGATCTGAACTTGTAATTGTCAAATACAGAACTTAAAATTGATAGCTTCTAATTATTATTTCAAATTATAACTTGAAGATCTGAACTTGAAATTGTCAAATACAGAACCTCTAATTGTTAAATACAAATTATTAGTGCAAATTTTAACTTGAAGATCTGAACTTGTAATTGTCAAATAAAGATCTTAAAATTGATAGCTTCTAATTATTATTGTAAATTATAACTTGAAGATCTGAACTTTTAATTGTGAATTACAGAACTTAGATTTGTTAAATTCAAATTATTATTTCAAATTATAACTTGAAGATCTGCACTAGTAATTGTCAAATACAGAACTTAAAATTGATAGCTTCTAATTATTATTGCAAACTATAACTTGAAGATCTGAACTTGTAATTGTCAAATACAGAACTTCTAATTATTAAATATAAATTTTAGTGCAAATTATAACTTGAAGATCTGAACTAGTAATTGTCAAATACAGAACTTAAAATTGATAGCTTCTAATTATTATTTCAAATTATAACTTGAAGATCTGAACTTGTAATAGTGAATTACAGAACTTAGATTTGTTAAATTCAAATTATTATTTCTAATTATAACTTGAAGATCTGAACTAGTAATTGTCAAATACAGAACTTAAAATTGATAGCTTCTAATTATTATTGTAAATTATAACTTGAAGATCTGAACTTGTAATAGTGAATTACAGAACTTAGATTTGTTAAATTCAAATTATTATTTCTAATTATAACTTGAAGATCTGAACCAGTAATTGTCAAATACAGAACTTAAAATTGATAGCTTCTAATTATTATTGTAAATTATAACTTGAAGATCTGAACTTGTAATAGTGAATTACAGAACTTAGATTTGTTAAATTCAAATTATTATTTCTAATTATAACTTGAAGATCTGAACCAGTAATTGTCAAATACAGAACTTAAAATTGATAGCTTCTAATTATTATTGCAAATTATAACTTGAAGATCTGAACTTGTAATTGTGAATTACAGAACTTAGATTTGTTAAATTCAAATTATTATTTCAAATTATAACTTGAAGATCTGCACTAGTAATTGTCAAATACAGAACTTAAAATTGATAGCTTCTAATTATTATTGCTAATTATAACTTGAAGATCTGAACTTGTAATTATCAAATACAGAACTTCTAATTATTAAATACAAATTTTAGTGCAAATTATAACTTGAAGATCTGAACTAGTAATTGTCAAATACAGAACTTAAAATTGATAGCTTCTAATTATTATTTCAAATTATAACTTGAAGATCTGAACTTGTAATAGTGAATTACAGAACTTAGATTTGTTAAATTCTAATTATTATTTCAAATTATAACTTGAAGATCTGAACTAGTAATTGTCAAATACAGAACTTAAAATTGAGAGCGTCTAATTATTATTGCAAATTTTAACTTGAAGATCTGAACTTGTAATTGTCAAATACAGAACTTAAATTTGATAGCTTCTAATTATTATTTCAAATTATAACTTGAAGATCTGAACTTGTACTTGTCAAATACAGAACTTCTAATTGTTAAATACAAATTATTAGTGCAAATTATATCTTGAAAATCTGAACTTGTAATTGTCAAATACAGAACTTAAAATTGATAGCTTCTAATTATTATTGTAAATTATAACTTGAAGATCTGAACTTGTAATAGTCAAATACAGAACTTCTAATTGTTAAATACAAATTATTATTGCAAATTATAACTTGAAGAGCTGAACTTGTAATTGTCAAATACAGAACTTCTAATTATTAAATACAAATTATTAGTGCAAATTATAACTTGAAGATCTGAACTTGTAATTGTCAAATACAGAACTTAAAATTGATAGCCTCTAATTATTATTTCAAATTATAACTTGAAGATCTGAACTTGTAATTGTCAAATACAGAACTTCTAATTATTAAATACAAATTATTAGTGCAAATTATAACTTGAAGATCTGAACTTGTAATTGTAAAATACTGAACTTAAAATTGATAGCTTCTAATTATTATTGCAAATTATAACTTGAAGATCTGAACTTGTAATTGTCAAATACAGAACTTAAAATTGATAGCTTCTAATTATTATTGCTAATTATAATTTGAAGATCTGAACTTGTAATAGACAAATACGTAACTTAGCATTGTTAAATACAAATTGTGATTGCAAATTATAACTTGAAGATCTCAACCTGTAATAGTGAATTACAGAACTTAGATTTGTTAAATTCTAATTATTATTTCAAATTATAACTTGAAGATCTGAACTAGTAATTGTCAAATACAGAACTTAAAATTGAGAGCGTCTAATTATTATTGCAAATTTTAACTTGAAGATCTGAACTTGTAATTGTCAAATACAGAACTTAAATTTGATAGCTTCTAATTATTATTTCAAATTATAACTTGAAGATCTGAACTTGTACTTGTCAAATACAGAACTTCTAATTGTTAAATAGAAATTATTAGTGCAAATTATAACTTGAAAATCTGAACTTGTAATTGTCAAATACAGAACTTAAAATTGATAGCTTCTAATTATTATTGTAAATTATAACTGGAAGATCTGAACTTGTAATAGTGAATTACAGAACTTAGATTTGTTAAATTCAAATTATTATTTCTAATTATAACTTGAAGATCTGAACTTGTAATTGTCAAATACAGAACTTAAAATTGATAGCTTCTAATTATTATTGTAATTTATAACTTGAAGATCTGAACTTGTAATAGTGAATTACAGAACTTAGATTTGTTAAATTCAAATTATTATTTCTAATTATAACTTGAAGATCTGAACTAGTAATTGTCAAATACGGAACTTAAAATTGATAGCTTCTAATTATTATTGCAAATTATAACTTGAAGATCTGAACTTGTAATTGTCAAATACAGAACTTAAAATTGATAGCTTCTAATTATTATTTCAAATTATAACTTGAAGATCTGAACTTGAAATTGTCAAATACAGAACTTAAAATTGATAGCTTCTATTTATTATTGCTAATAATAACTTGAAGATCTGAACTTGTAATTGTCAAATGCAGAACTTAAAATTGATAGCTTCTAATTATTATTGCAAATTATAACTTGAAGATCTGTACTTGTAATTGTCAAATACAGAACTTAAAATTGATAGCTTCTAATTATTATTTCAAATTATAACTTGAAGATCTGAACTTGTAATTGTCAAATCCAGAACTTAAAATTGATAGCTTCTATTTATTATTGCAAATAATAACTTGAAGATCTGAACTTGTAATTGTCAAATGCAGAACTTAAAATTGATAGCTTCTAATTATTATTGCAAATAATAATTTGAAGATCTGTACTAGTAATTGTCAAATACAGAACTTAAAATTGATAGCTTAAAATTATAATTCAATTTATAACTTGAAGATCTGAACTTGTAATAGTCTAATACAGAACTTCGAATTGTTAAATACAAATTATTAGTGCAAATTATAACTTGAAGATCTGAACTTGTAATAGATAAATACAGAACTTCCAATTGTTAAATTCAAACTAAGATTGCAAATAATAATTTGAAGATCTGAACTTGTAATAGTCAAATACAGAACTTCTAATTGTTAAATACAAATTATTATTGCAAATTATAACTTGAAGATCTGAACTTGTAATTGTCAAATACAGAACTTCTAATTATTAAATACAAATTATTAGTGCAAATTATAACTTGAAGATCTGAACTTGTAATTGTCAAATACAGAACTTCTAATTGTTAAATAGAAATTATTAGTGCAAATTATAACTTGAAAATCTGAACTTGTAATTGTCAAATACAGAACTTAAAATTGATAGCTTCTAATTATTATTGTAAATTATAACTGGAAGATCTGAACTTGTAATAGTGAATTACAGAACTTAGATTTGTTAAATTCAAATTATTATTTCTAATTATAACTTGAAGATCTGAACTTGTAATTGTCAAATACAGAACTTAAAATTGATAGCTTCTAATTATTATTGTAATTTATAACTTGAAGATCTGAACTTGTAATAGTGAATTACAGAACTTAGATTTGTTAAATTCAAATTATTATTTCTAATTATAACTTGAAGATCTGAACTAGTAATTGTCAAATACGGAACTTAAAATTGATAGCTTCTAATTATTATTGCAAATTATAACTTGAAGATCTGAACTTGTAATTGTCAAATACAGAACTTAAAATTGATAGCTTCTAATTATTATTTCAAATTATAACTTGAAGATCTGAACTTGAAATTGTCAAATACAGAACTTAAAATTGATAGCTTCTATTTATTATTGCTAATAATAACTTGAAGATCTGAACTTGTAATTGTCAAATGCAGAACTTAAAATTGATAGCTTCTAATTATTATTGCAAATTATAACTTGAAGATCTGTACTTGTAATTGTCAAATACAGAACTTAAAATTGATAGCTTCTAATTATTATTTCAAATTATAACTTGAAGATCTGAACTTGTAATTGTCAAATCCAGAACTTAAAATTGATAGCTTCTATTTATTATTGCAAATAATAACTTGAAGATCTGAACTTGTAATTGTCAAATGCAGAACTTAAAATTGATAGCTTCTAATTATTATTGCAAATAATAATTTGAAGATCTGTACTAGTAATTGTCAAATACAGAACTTAAAATTGATAGCTTAAAATTATAATTCAATTTATAACTTGAAGATCTGAACTTGTAATAGTCTAATACAGAACTTCGAATTGTTAAATACAAATTATTAGTGCAAATTATAACTTGAAGATCTGAACTTGTAATAGATAAATACAGAACTTCCAATTGTTAAATTCAAACTAAGATTGCAAATAATAATTTGAAGATCTGAACTTGTAATAGTCAAATACAGAACTTCTAATTGTTAAATACAAATTATTATTGCAAATTATAACTTGAAGATCTGAACTTGTAATTGTCAAATACAGAACTTCTAATTATTAAATACAAATTATTAGTGCAAATTATAACTTGAAGATCTGAACTTGTAATTGTCAAATACAGAACTTAAAATTGATAGCCTCTAATTATTATTTCAAATTATAACTTGAAGATCTGAACTTGTAATTGTCAAATACAGAACTTCTAATTATTAAATACAAATTTTTAGTGCAAATTATAACTTGAAGATCTGAACTTGTAATTGTAAAATACAGAAGTTAAAATTGATAGCCTCTAATTATTATTGCAAATTATAACTTGAAGATCTGAACTTGTAATTGTCAAATACAGAACTTAAAATTGATAGCTTCTAATTAATATTGCTAATTATAATTTGAATATCTGAACTTGTAATAGACAAATACTCAACTTAGCATTGTTAAATACAAATTGTGATTGCAAGTTATAACTTGAAGATCTCAACCTGTAATAGGTAAATACAGAACTTCGAATTGTTAAATTCAAACTAAGATTGCAAATTTTAATTTGAAGATCTGAACATGTAATAGTCAACTACAGAACTTCTAATTGTTAAATACAAATTATTAGTGCAAATTATAACTTGAAGATCTGAACTTGTAATAGTGAATTACAGAACTTAGATTTGTTAAATTCAAATTATTATTTCAAATTATAACTTGTAGATCTGAACTAGTAATTGTCAAATACAGAACTTAAAATTGTTAAATACAAATTATTAGTGCAAATTATAACTAGAAGATCTAAACTTGTAATTGTCAAATACAGAACTTAAAATTGATAGCTTCTAATTATTATTGCAAATTATAACTTGAAGATCTGTACTTGTAATAGTGAATTACAGAACTTAGATTTGTTAAATTCACAT
Source organism: Cantharis lateralis (assembly GCA_963170105.1). NCBI lineage: Eukaryota > Metazoa > Arthropoda > Insecta > Coleoptera > Cantharidae > Cantharis > Cantharis lateralis. The sequence goes on from OY720627.1 coordinate 27,632,968, forward strand.
TATTATTTCAAATTATACTTGAAGATCTGAACTAGTAATTGTCAAATACAGAACTTAAAATTGATAGCTTATAATTACAATTCAAATTATAACTTGAAGATCTGAGCTTGCAATAGTCAAATACAGAACTGCGAATTGTTAAATACAAATTATTAGTGCAAATTATAACTTGTAGATCTGAACTTGTTATAGGCAAATACAGAACTTCAAATTGTTAAATTCAAACTAAGATTGCAAATAATAATTTGAAGATCTGAACTTGTAATAGTCAAATACAGAACTTCTAATTGTAAATACAAATTATTAGTTCAAATTATAACTTGAAGATCTGAACTTGTAAGTGTCAAATACAGAACTTAAAATTGATAGCTTCTAATTATTATTGTAAATTATAACTTGAAGATCTGAACTTGTAATAGTGAATTAAAGAACTTAGATTTATTAAATTCAAATTATTATTTCTAATTATAACTTGAAGATCTGAACTTGTAATTGTCAAATACAGAACTTAAAATTGATAGCTTCTAATTATTATTGTAAATTATAACTTGAAGATCTGAACTTGTAATAGTGAATTACAGAACTTAGATTTGTTAAATTCAAATTATTATTTCTAATTATAACTTGAAGATCTGAACCAGTAATTGTCAAATACAGAACTTAAAATTGATAGCTTCTAATTATTATTGCAAATTATAACTTGAAGATCTGAACTTGTAATTGTCAAATACAGAACTTAAAATTGATAGCTTCTAATTATTATTTCAAATTATAACTTGAAGATCTGAACTTGAAATTGTCAAATACAGAACTTCTAATTGTTAAATACAAATTATTAGTGCAAATTTTAACTTGAAGATCTGAACTTGTAATTGTCAAATATAGATCTTAAAATTGATAGCTTCTAATTATTATTGTAAATTATAACTTGAACATCTGAACTTGTAATTGTGAATTACAGAACTTAGATTTGTTAAATTCAAATTATTATTTCAAATTTTAACTTGAAGATCTGCACTAGTAATTGTCAAATACAGAACTTAAAATTGATAGCTTCTAATTATTATTGCAAATTATAACTTGAAGATCTGAACTTGTAATTGTCAAATACAGAACTTCTAATTATTAAATACAAATTTTAGTGCAAATTATAACTTGAAGATCTGAACTAGTAATTGTCAAATACAGAACTTAAAATTGATAGCTTCTAATTATTATTTCAAATTATAACTTGAAAATCTGAACTTGTAATTGTGAATTACAGAACTTCTAATTGTAAATACAAATTATTAGTTCAAATTATAACTTGAAGATCTGAACTTGTAAGTGTCAAATACAGAACTTAAAATTTATAGCTTCTAATTATTATTGTAAATTATAACTTGAAGATCTGAACTTGTAATAGTGAATTAAAGAACTTAGATTTATTAAATTCAAATTATTATTTCTAATTATAACTTGAAGATCTGAACTTGTAATTGTCAAATACAGAACTTAAAATTGATAGCTTCTAATTATTATTGTAAATTATAACTTGAAGATCTGAACTTGTAATAGTGAATTACAGAACTTAGATTTGTTAAATTCAAATTATTATTTCTAATTATAATTTGAAGATCTGAACCAGTAATTGTCAAATACAGTACTTAAAATTGATAGCTTCTAATTATTATTGCAAATTATAACTTGAAGATCTGAACTTGTAATTATCAAATACAGAACTTAAAATTGATAGCTTCTAATTATTATTTCAAATTATAACTTGAAGATCTGAACTTGAAATTGTCAAATACAGAACTTCTAATTGTTAAATACAAATTATTAGTGCAAATTTTAACTTGAAGATCTGAACTTGTAATTGTCAAATAAAGATCTTAAAATTGATAGCTTCTAATTATTATTGTAAATTATAACTTGAACATCTGAACTTGTAATTGTGAATTACAGAACTTAGATTTGTTAAATTCAAATTATTATTTCAAATTATAACTTGAAGATCTGCACTAGTAATTGTCAAATACAGAACTTAAAATTGATAGCTTCTAATTATTATTGCAAATTATAACTTGAAGATCTGAACTTGTAATTGTCAAATACAGAACTTCTAATTATTAAATACAAATTTTAGTGCAAATTATAACTTGAAGATCTGAACTAGTAATTGTCAAATACAGAACTTAAAATTGATAGCTTCTAATTATTATTTCAAATTATAACTTGAAAATCTGAACTTGTAATAGTGAATTACAGAACTTAGATTTGTTAAATTCAAATTATTATTTCTAATTATAACTTGAAGATCTGAACTAGTAATTGTCAAATACAGAACTTAAAATTGATAGCTTCTAATTATTATTGTAAATTATAACTTGAAGATCTGAACTTGTAATAGTGAATTACAGAACTTAGATTTGTTAAATTCAAATTATTATTTCTAATTATAACTTGAAGATCTGAACCAGTAATTGTCAAATACAGAACTTAAAATTGATAGCTTCTAATAATTATTGCAAATTATAACTAGAAGATCTGAACTTGTAATTGTCAAATACAGAACTTAAAATTGATAGCTTCTAATTATTATTTCAAATTATAACTTGAAGATCTGAACTTGAAATTGTCAAATACAGAACTTCTAATTGTTAAATACAAATTATTAGTGCAAATTTTAACTTGAAGATCTGAACTTGTAATTGTCAAATAAAGATCTTAAAATTGATAGCTTCTAATTATTATTGTAAATTATAACTTGAAGATCTGAACTTGTAATTGTGAATTACAGAACTTAGATTTGTTAAATTCAAATTATTATTTCAAATTATAACTTGAAGATCTGCACTAGTAATTGTCAAATACAGAACTTAAAATTGATAGCTTCTAATTATTATTGTAAATTATAACTTGAAGATCTGAACTTGTAATAGTGAATTACAGAACTTAGATTTGTTAAATTCAAATTATTATTTCAAATTATATCTTGAAGATCTGAACTAGTATTTGTCAAATACGGAACTTAAAATTGATAGCTTCTAATTATTATTGCAAATTATAACTTGAAGATCTGAACTTGTAATTGTCAAATACAGAACTTAAAATTGATAGCTTCTAATTATTATTGTAAATTATAACTTGAACATCTGAACTTGTAATAGTGAATTACAGAACTTAGATTTGTTAAATTCAAATTATTATTTCTAAATATAACTTGAAGATCTGAACTAGTAATTGTCAAATACAGAACTTAAAATTGATAGCTTCTAATTATTATTGCAAATTATAACTTGAAGATCTGAACTTGTAATTGTCAAATACAGAACTTAAAATTGATAGCTTCTAATTATTATTTCAAATTATAACTTGAAGATCTGAACTTGAAATTGTCAAATACAGAACTTCTAATTGTTAAATACAAATTATTAGTGCAAATTTTAACTTGAAGATCTGAACTTGTAATTGTCAAATAAAGATCTTAAAATTGATAGCTTCTAATTATTATTGTAAATTATAACTTGAAGATCTGAACTTTTAATTGTGAATTACAGAACTTAGATTTGTTAAATTCAAATTATTATTTCAAATTATAACTTGTAGATCTGCACTAGTAATTGTCAAATACAGAACTTAAAGTTGATAGCTTCTAATTATTATTGCAAATTATAACTTGAAGATCTGAACCAGTAATTGTCAAATACAGAACTTAAAATTGATAGCTTATAATTATTATTGTAAATTATAACTTGAAGATCTGAACTTGTAATAGTAAATTACAGAACTTAGATTTGTTAAATTCTAATTATTATTACAAATTATAACTTGAAGATCTGAACTTGTAATTGTCAAATCCAGAACTTAAAATTGAAAGCTTCTATTTATTATTGCAAATAATAACTTGAAGATCTGAACTTGTAATTGTCAAATGCAGAACTTAAAATTGATAGCTTCTAATTATTATTGCAAATAATAATTTGAAGATCTGTACTAGTAATTGTCAAATACAGAACTTAAAATTGATAGCTTCTAATTATTATTTCAAATTATAACTTGAAGATCTGAACTTGAAATTGTCAAATACAGAACTTCTAATTGTTAAATACAAATTATTAGTGCAAATTTTAACTTGAAGATCTGAACTTGTAATTGTCAAATAAAGATCTTAAAATTGATAGCTTCTAATTATTATTGTAAATTATAACTTGAAGATCTGAACTTGTAATTGTGAATTACAGAACTTAGATTTGTTAAATTCAAATTATTATTTCAAATTATAACTTGAAGATCTGCACTAGTAATTGTCAAATACAGAACTTAAAATTGATAGCTTCTAATTATTATTGTAAATTATAACTTGAAGATCTGAACTTGTAATAGTGAATTACAGAACTTAGATTTGTTAAATTCAAATTATTATTTCTAATTATAACTTGAAGATCTGAACTAGTAATTGTCAAATACGGAACTTAAAATTGATAGCTTCTAATTATTATTGCAAATTATAACTTGAAGATCTGAACTTGTAATTGTCAAATACAGAACTTAAAATTGATAGCTTCTAATTATTATTGTAAATTATAACTTGAAGATCTGAACTTGTAATTGTCAAATGCAGAACTTAAATTTGATAGCTTCTAATTATTATTGCAAATAATAATTTGAAGATCTGTACTAGTAATTGTCAAATACAGAACTTAAAATTGATAGCTTCTAATTATTATTGCAAATTATAACTTGAAGATCTGAACTAGTAATTGTCAAATACGGAACTTAAAATTGATAGCTTCTAATTATTATTGCAAATTATAACTTGAAGATCTGAACTTGTAATAGATAAATACAGAACTTCCAATTGTTAAATTCAAACTAAGATTGCAAATAATAATTTGAAGATCTGAACTTGTAATAGTCAAATACAGAACTACTAATTGTTAAATACAAATTATTATTGCAAATTATAACTTGAAGATCTGAACTTGTAATTGTCAAAAACAGAACTTCTAATTATTAAATACAAATTATTAGTGCAAATTATAACTTGAAGATCTGAACTTGTAATTGTCAAATACAGAACTTAAAATTGATAGCCTCTAATTATTATTTCAAATTATAACTTGAAGATCTGAACTTGTAATTGTCAAATACAGAACTTCTAATTATTAAATACAAATTATTAGTGCAAATTATAACTTGAAGATCTGAACTTGTAATTGTAAAATACAGAAGTTAAAATTGATAGCCTCTAATTATTATTGCAAATTATAACTTGAAGATCTGAACTTGTAATTGTCAAATACAGAACTTAAAATTGATAGCTTCTAATTAATATTGCTAATTATAATTTGAAGATCTGAACTTGTAATAGACAAATACGCAACTTAGCATTGTTAAATACAAATTGTGATTGCAAGTTATAACTTGAAGATCTCAACCTGTAATAGGTAAATACAGAACTTCGAATTGTTAAATTCAAACTAAGATTGCAAATAATAATTTGAAGATCTGAACATGTAATAGTCAACTACAGAACTTCTAATTGTTAAATACAAATTATTAGTGCAAATTATAACTTGAAGATCTGAACTTGTAATAGTGAATTACAGAACTTAGATTTGTTAAATTCAAATTATTATTTCAAATTATAACTTGTAGATCTGAACTAGTAATTGTCAAATACAGAACTTAAAATTGTTAAATACAAATTATTAGTGCAAATTATAACTAGAAGATCTAAACTTGTAATTGTCAAATACAGAACTTAAAATTGATAGCTTCTAATTATTATTGCAAATTATAACTTGAAGATCTGTACTTGTAATAGTGAATTACAGAACTTAGATTTGTTAAATTCAAATTATTATTTCAAATTATAACTTGAAGATCTGAACTAGTAATTGTCAAATACAGAACTTAAAATTGATAGCTTATAATTACAATTCAAATTATAACTTGAAGATTTTAGCTTGTAATAGTCAAATACAGAACTGCGAATTGTTAAATACAAATTATTAGTGCAAATTATAACTTGTAGATCTGAACTTGTAATAGGCAAATACAGAACTTCAAATTGTTAAATTCAAACTAAGATTGCAAATAATAATTTGAAGATCTGAACTTGTAATAGTCAAATACAGAACTTCTAATTGTAAATACAAATTATTAGTTCAAATTATAACTTGAAGATCTGAACTTGTAAGTGTCAAATACAGTACTTAAAATTGATAGCTTCTAATTATTATTGTAAATTATAACTTGAAGATCTGAACTTGTAATAGTGAATTAAAGAACTTAGATTTATTAAATTCAAATTATTATTTCTAATTATAACTTGAAGATCTGAACTTGTAATTGTCAAATACAGAACTTAAAATTGATAGCTTCTAATTATTATTGTAAATTATAACTTGAAGATCTGAACTTGTAATAGTGAATTACAGAACTTAGATTTGTTAAATTAAAATTATTATTTCTAATTATAACTTGAAGATCTGAACCAGTAATTGTCAAATACAGAACTTAAAATTGATAGCTTCTAATTATTATTGCAAATTATAACTTGAAGATCTGAACTTGTAATTGTCAAATACAGAACTTAAAATTGATAGCTTCTAATTATTATTTCAAATTATAACTTGAAGATCTGAACTTGAAATTGTCAAATACAGAACTTCTAATTGTTAAATACAAATTATTAGTGCAAATTTTAACTTGAAGATCTGAACTTGTAATTGTCAAATAAAGATCTTAAAATTGATAGCTTCTAATTATTATTGTAAATTATAACTTGAAGATCTGAACTTGTAATTGTGAATTACAGAACTTAGATTTGTTAAATTCAAATTATTATTTCAAATTATAACTTGAAGATCTGCACTAGTAATTGTCAAATACAGAACTTAAAATTGATAGCTTCTAGTTATTATTGCAAATTATAACTTGAAGATCTGAACTTGTAATTGTCAAATACAGAACTTCTAATTATTAAATACAAATTTTAGTGCAAATTATAACTAGAAGATCTGCACTAGTAATTGTCAAATACAGAACTTAAAATTGATAGCTTCTAATTATTATTGCAAATTATAACTTGAAGATCTGAACTTGTAATAGTGAATTACAGAACTTAGATTTGTTAAATTCTAATTATTATTTCAAATTATAACTTGAAAATCTGAACTAGTAATTGTCAAATACAGAACTTACAATTGAGAGCGTCTAATTATTATTGCAAATTTTAACTTGAAGATCTGAACTTGTAATTGTCAAATACAGAACTTAAATTTGATAGCTTCTAATTATTATTTCAAATTATAACTTGAAGATCTGGACTTGTACTTGTCAAATACAGAACTTCTAATTGTAAATACAAATTATTAGTTCAAATTATAACTTGAAGATCTGAACTTGTAAGTGTCAAATACAGAACTTAAAATTGATAGCTTCTAATTATTATTGTAAATTATAACTTGAAGATCTGAACTTGTAATAGTGAATTAAAGAACTTAGATTTATTAAATTCAAATTATTATTTCTAATTATAACTTGAAGATCTGAACTTGTAATTGTCAAATACAGAACTTAAAATTGATAGCTTCTAATTATTATTGTAAATTATAACTTGAAGATCTGAACTTGTAATAGTGAATTACAGAACTTAGATTTGTTAAATTCAAATTATTATTTCTAATTATAACTTGAAGATCTGAACCAGTAATTGTCAAATACAGAACTTAAAATTGATAGCTTCTAATTATTATTGCAAATTATAACTTGAAGATCTGAACTTGTAATTGTCAAATACACAACTTAAAATTGATAGCTTCTAATTATTATTTCAAATTATAACTTGAAGATCTGAACTTGAAATTGTCAAATACAGAACTTCTAATTGTTAAATACAAATTATTAGTGCAAATTTTAACTTGAAGATCTGAACTTGTAATTGTCAAATAAAGATCTTAAAATTGATAGCTTCTAATTATTATTGTAAATTATAACTTGAAGATCTGAACTTGTAATTGTGAATTACAGAACTTAGATTTGTTAAATTCAAATTATTATTTCAAATTATAACTTGAAGATCTGCACTAGTAATTGTCAAATACAGAACTTAAAATTGATAGCTTCTAATTATTATTGCAAATTATAACTTGAAGATCTGAACTTGTAATTGTCAAATACAGAACTTCTAATTATTAAATATAAATTTTAGTGCAAATTATAACTTGAAGATCTGAACTAGTAATTGTCAAATACAGAACTTAAAATTGATAGCTTCTAATTATTATTTCAAATTATAACTTGAAGATCTGAACTTGTAATAGTGAATTACAGAACTTAGATTTGTTAAATTCAAATTATTATTTCTAATTATAACTTGAAGATCTGAACTAGTAATTGTCAAATACAGAACTTAAAATTGATAGCTTCTAATTATTATTGTAAATTATAACTTGAAGATCTGAACTTGTAATAGTGAATTACAGAACTTAGATTTGTTAAATTCAAATTATTATTTCTAATTATAACTTGAAGATCTGAACCAGTAATTGTCAAATACAGAACTTAAAATTGATAGCTTCTAATTATTATTGTAAATTATAACTTGAAGATCTGAACTTGTAATAGTGAATTACAGAACTTAGATTTGTTAAATTCAAATTATTATTTCTAATTATAACTTGAAGATCTGAACCAGTAATTGTCAAATACAGAACTTAAAATTGATAGCTTCTAATTATTATTGCAAATTATAACTTGAAGATCTGAACTTGTAATTGTGAATTACAGAACTTAGATTTGTTAAATTCAAATTATTATTTCAAATTATAACTTGAAGATCTGCACTAGTAATTGTCAAATACAGAACTTAAAATTGATAGCTTCTAATTATTATTGCTAATTATAACTTGAAGATCTGAACTTCTAATTGTCAAATACAGAACTTCTAATTATTAAATACAAATTTTAGTGCAAATTATAACTTGAAGATCTGAACTAGTAATTGTCAAATACAGAACTTAAAATTGATAGCTTCTAATTATTATTTCAAATTATAACTTGAAGATCTGAACTAGTAATAGTGAATTACAGAACTTAGATTTGTTAAATACAAATTATTATTTCTAATTATAACTTGAAGATCTGAACTAGTAATTGTCAAATACAGAACTTAAAATTGATAGCTTCTAATTATTATTGTAAATTATAACTTGAAGATCTGAACTTGTAATAGTGAATTACAGAACTTAGATTTGTTAAATTCAAATTATTATTTCTAATTATAACTTGAAGATCTGAACCAGTAATTGTCAAATACAGAACTTAAAATTGATAGCTTCTAATTATTATTGCAAATTATAACTTGAAGATCTGAACTTGTAATTGTCAAATACAGAACTTAAAATTGATAGCTTCTAATTATTATTTCAAATTATAACTTGAAGATCTGAACTTGAAATTGTCAAATACAGAACTTCTAATTGTTAAATACAAATTAATAGTGCAAATTTTAACTTGAAGATCTGAACTTGTAATTGTCAAATAAAGATCTTGAAATTGATAGCTTCTAATTATTATTGTAAATTATAACTTGAAGATCTGAACTTGTAATTGTGAATTACAGAACTTAGATTTGTTAAATTCAAATTATTATTTCAAATTATAACTTGAAGATCTGCACTAGTAATTGTCAAATACAGAACTTAAAATTGATAGCTTCTAATTATTATTGCAAATTATAACTTGAAGATCTGAACTTGTAATTGTCAAATACAGAACTTCTAATTATTAAATATAAATTTTAGTGCAAATTATAACTTGAAGATCTGAACTAGTAATTGTCAAATACAGAACTTAAAATTGATAGCTTCTAATTATTATTTCAAATTATAACTTGAAGATCTGAACTTGTAATAGTGAATTACAGAACTTAGATTTGTTAAATTCAAATTATTATTTCTAATTATAACTTGAAGATCTGAACTAGTAATTGTCAAATACAGAACTTAAAATTGATAGCTTCTAATTATTATTGTAAATTATAACTTGAAGATCTGAACTTGTAATAGTGAATTACAGAACTTAGATTTGTTATATTCAAATTATTATTTCTAATTATAACTTGAAGATCTGAACCAGTAATTGTCAAATACAGAACTTAAAATTGATAGCTTCTAATTATTATTGTAAATTATAACTTGAAGATCTGAACTTGTAATAGTGAATTACAGAACTTAGATTTGTTAAATTCAAATTATTATTTCTAATTATAACTTGAAGATCTGAACCAGTAATTGTCAAATACAGAACTTAAAATTGATAGCTTCTAATTATTATTGCAAATTATAACTTGAAGATCTGAACTTGTAATTGTGAATTACAGAACTTAGATTTGTTAAATTCAAATTATTATTTCAAAGTATAACTTGAAGATCTGCACTAGTAATTGTCAAATACAGAACTTAAAATTGATAGCTTCTAATTATTATTGCTAATTATAACTTGAAGATCTGAACTTGTAATTGTCAAATACAGAACTTCTAATTATTAAATACAAATTTTAGTGCAAATTATAACTTGAAGATCTGAACTAGTAATTGTCAAATACAGAACTTAAAATTGATAGCTTCTAATTATTATTTCAAATTATAACTTGAAGATCTGAACTTGTAATAGTGAATTACAGAACTTAGATTTGTTAAATACAAATTATTATTTCTAATTATAACTTGAAGATCTGAACTAGTAATTGTCAAATACAGAACTTAAAATTGATAGCTTCTAATTATTATTGTAAATTATAACTTGAAGATCTGAACTTGTAATAGTGAATTACAGAACTTAGATTTGTTAAATTCAAATTATTATTTCTAATTATAACTTGAAGATCTGAACCAGTAATTGTCAAATACAGAACTTAAAATTGATAGCTTCTAATTATTATTGCAAATTATAACTTGAAGATCTGAACTTGTAATTGTCAAATACAGAACTTAAAATTGATAGCTTCTAATTATAATTTCAAATTATAACTTGAAGATCTGAACTTGAAATTGTCAAATACAGAACTTCTAATTGTTAAATACAAATTAATAGTGCAAATTTTAACTTGAAGATCTGAACTTGTAATTGTCAAATAAAGATCTTGAAATTGATAGCTTCTAATTATTATTGTAAATTATAACTTGAAGATCTGAACTTGTAATTGTGAATTACAGAACTTAGATTTGTTAAATTCAAATTATTATTTCAAATTATAACTTGAAGATCTGCACTAGTAATTGTCAAATACAGAACTTAAAATTGATAGCTTCTAATTATTATTGCAAATTATAACTTGAAGATCTGAACTTGTAATAGTGAATTACAGAACTTAGATTTGTTAAATTCTAATTATTATTTCCAATTATAACTTGAAGATCTGAACTAGTAATTGTCAAATACAGAACTTAAAATTGAGAGCGTCTAATTATTATTGCAAATTTTAACTTGAAGATCTGAACTTGTAATTGTCAAATACAGAACTTAAATTTGATAGCTTCTAATTATTATTTCAAATTATAACTTGAAGATCAGGACTTGTACTTGTCAAATACAGAACTTCTAATTGTTAAATACAAATTATTAGTGCAAATTATAACTTGAAGATCTGAACTTGTAATTGTCAAATACAGAACTTAAAATTGATAGCTTCTAATTATTATTGTAAATTATAACTTGAAGATCTGAACTTGTAATAGTGAATTACAGAACTTAGATTTGTTAAATTCAAATTATTATTTCTAATTATAACTTGAAGATCTGAACTTGTAATTGTCAAATACAGAACTTAAAATTGATAGCTTCTAATTATTATTGTAAATTATAACTTGAAGATCTGAACTTGTAATAGTGAATTACAGAACTTAGATTTGTTAAATTCAAATTATTATTTCTAATTATAACTTGAAGATCTGAACTAGTAATTGTCAAATACGGAACTTAAAATTGATAGCTTCTAATTATTATTGCAAATTATAACTTGAAGATCTGAACTTGTAATTGTCAAATACAGCACTTAAAATTGATAGCTTCTAATTATTATTGTTAATTATATCTTGAAGATCTGAACTTGTAATAGTGAATTACAGAACTTAGATTTGTTAAATTCAAATTATTATTTCTAAATATAACTTGAAGATCTGAACTAGTAATTGTCAAATACAGAACTTAAAATTGATAGCTTCTAATTATTATTGCAAATTATAACTTGAAGATCTGAACTTGTAATTGTCAAATACAGAACTTAAAATTGATAGCTTCTAATTATTATTTCAAATTATAACTTGAAGATCTGAACTTGTAATTGTCAAATAAAGATCTTAAAATTGATAGCTTCTAATTATTATTGTAAATTATAACTTGAAGATCTGAACTTTTAATTGTGAATTACAGAACTTAGATTTGTTAAATTCAAATTATTATTTCAAATTATAACTTGAAGATCTGCACTAGTAATTGTCAAATACAGAACTTAAAATTGATAGCTTCTAATTATTATTGCAAATTATAACTTGAAGATCTGAACTAGTAATTGTCAAATACAGAACTTAAAATTGATAGCTTATAATTATTATTGTAAATTATAACTTGAAGATCTGAACTTGTAATAGTGAGTTACAGAACTTAGATTTGTTAAATTCTAATTATTATTACAAATTATAACTTGAAGATCTGAACTAGTAATTGTCAAATACAGAACTTAAAATTGAGAGCGTCTAATTATTATTGCAAATTTTAACTTGAAGATCTGAACTAGTAATTGTCAAATACAGAACTTAAATTTGATAGCTTCTAATTATTATTTCAAATTATAACTTGAAGATCTGGACTTGTACTTGTCAAATACAGAACTTCTAATTGTAAATACAAATTATTAGTTCAAATTATAACTTGAAGATCTGAACTTGTAAGTGTCAAATACAGAACTTAAAATTGATAGCTTCTAATTATTATTGTAAATTATAACTTGAAGATCTGAACTTGTAATAGTGAATTAAAGAACTTAGATTTATTAAATTCAAATTATTATTTCTAATTATAACTTGAAGATCTGAACTTGTAATTGTCAAATACAGAACTTAAAATTGATAGCTTCTAATTATTATTGTAAATTATAACTTGAAGATCTGAACTTGTAATAGTGAATTACAGAACTTAGATTTGTTAAATTCAAATTATTATTTCTAATTATAACTTGAAGATCTGAACCAGTAATTGTCAAATACAGAACTTAAAATTGATAGCTTCTAATTATTATTGCAAATTATAACTTGAAGATCTGAACTTGTAATTGTCAAATACAGAACTTAAAATTGATAGCTTCTAATTATTATTTCAAATTATAACTTGAAGATCTGAACTTGAAATTGTCAAATACAGAACTTCTAATTGTTAAATACAAATTATTAGTGCAAATATTAACTTGAAGATCTGAACTTGTAATTGTCAAATAAAGATCTTAAAATTGATAGCTTCTAATTATTATTGTAAATTATAACTTGAAGATCTGAACTTGTAATTGTGAATTACAGAACTTAGATTTGTTAAATTCAAATTATTATTTCAAATTATAACTTGAAGATCTGCACTAGTAATTGTCAAATACAGAACTTAAAATTGATAGCTTCTAATTATTATTGCAAATTATAACTTGAAGATCTGAACTTGTAATTGTCAAATACAGAACTTCTAATTATTAAATATAAATTTTAGTGCAAATTATAACTTGAAGATCTGAACTAGTAATTGTCAAATACAGAACTTAAAATTGATAGCTTCTAATTATTATTTCAAATTATAACTTGTAGATCTGAACTTGTAATAGTGAATTACAGAACTTAGATTTGTTAAATTCAAATTATTATTTCTAATTATATCTTGAAGATCTGAACTAGTAATTGTCAAATACAGAACTTAAAATTGATAGCTTCTAATTATTATTGTAAATTATAACTTGAAGATCTGAACTTGTAATAGTGAATTACAGAACTTAGATTTGTTAAATTCAAATTATTATTTCTAATTATAACTTGAAGATCTGAACCAGTAATTGTCAAATACAGAACTTAAAATTGATAGCTTCTAATTATTATTGTAAATTATAACTTGAAGATCTGAACTTGTAATAGTGAATTACAGAACTTAGATTTGTTAAATTCAAATTATTATTTCTATTTATAACTTGAAGATCTGAACCAGTAATTGTCAAATACAGAACTTAAAATTGATAGCTTCTAATTATTATTGCAAATTATAACTTGAAGATCTGAACTTGTAATTGTGAATTACAGAACTTAGATTTGTTAAATTCAAATTATTATTTCAAATTATAACTTGAAGATCTGCACTAGTAATTGTCAAATACAGAACTTAAAATTGATAGCTTCTAATTATTATTGCTAATTATAACTTGAAGATCTGAACTTGTAATTGTCAAATACAGAACTTCTAATTATTAAATACAAATTTTAGTGCAAATTATAACTTGAAGATCTGAACTAGTAATTGTCAAATACAGAACTTAAAATTGATAGCTTCTAATTATTATTTCAAATTATAACTTGAAGATCTGAACTTGTAATAGTGAATTACAGAACTTAGATTTGTTAAATACAAATTATTATTTCTAATTATAACTTGAAGATCTGAACTAGTAATTGTCAAATACAGAACTTAAAATTGATAGCTTCTAATTATTATTGTAAATTATAACTTGAAGATCTGAACTTGTAATAGTGAATTACAGAACTTAGATTTGTTAAATTCAAATTATTATTTCTAATTATAACTTGAAGATCTGAACCAGTAATTGTCAAATACAGAACTTAAAATTGATAGCTTCTAATTATTATTGCAAATTATAACTTGAAGATCTGAACTTGTAATTGTCAAATACAGAACTTAAAATTGATAGCTTCTAATTATTATTTCAAATTATAACTTGAAGATCTGAACTTGAAATTGTCAAATACAGAACTTCTAATTGTTAAATACAAATTAATAGTGCAAATTTTAACTTGAAGATCTGAACTTGTAATTGTCAAATAAAGATCTTGAAATTGATAGCTTCTAATTATTATTGTAAATTATAACTTGAAGATCTGAACTTGTAATTGTGAATTACAGAACTTAGATTTGTTAAATTCAAATTATTATTTCAAATTATAACTTGACGATCTGCACTAGTAATTGTCAAATACAGAACTTAAAATTGATAGCTTCTAATTATTATTGCAAATTATAACTTGAAGATCTGAACTTGTAATTGTCAAATACAGAACTTCTAATTATTAAATATAAATTTTAGTGCAAATTATAACTTGAAGATCTGAACTAGTAATTGTCAAATACAGAACTTAAAATTGATAGCTTCTAATTATTATTTCAAATTATAACTTGAAGATCTGAACTTGTAATAGTGAATTACAGAACTTAGATTTGTTAAATTCAAATTATTATTTCTAATTATAACTTGAAGATCTGAACTAGTAATTGTCAAATACAGAACTTAAAATTGATAGCTTCTAATTATTATTGTAAATTATAACTTGAAGATCTGAACTTGTAATAGTGAATTACAGAACTTAGATTTGTTATATTCAAATTATTATTTCTAATTATAACTTGAAGATCTGAACCAGTAATTGTCAAATACAGAACTTAAAATTGATAGCTTCTAATTATTATTGTAAATTATAACTTGAAGATCTGAACTTGTAATAGTGAATTACAGAACTTAGATTTGTTAAATTCAAATTATTATTTCTAATTATAACTTGAAGATCTGAACCAGTAATTGTCAAATACAGAACTTAAAATTGATAGCTTCTAATTATTATTGCAAATTATAACTTGAAGATCTGAACTTGTAATTGTGAATTACAGAACTTAGATTTGTTAAATTCAAATTATTATTTCAAAGTATAACTTGAAGATCTGCACTAGTAATTGTCAAATACAGAACTTAAAATTGATAGCTTCTAATTATTATTGCTAATTATAACTTGAAGATCTGAACTTGTAATTGTCAAATACAGAACTTCTAATTATTAAATACAAATTTTAGTGCAAATTATAACTTGAAGATCTGAACTAGTAATTGTCAAATACAGAACTTAAAATTGATAGCTTCTAATTATTATTTCAAATTATAACTTGAAGATCTGAACTTGTAATAGTGAATTACAGAACTTAGATTTGTTAAATACAAATTATTATTTCTAATTATAACTTGAAGATCTGAACTAGTAATTGTCAAATACAGAACTTAAAATTGATAGCTTCTAATTATTATTGTAAATTATAACTTGAAGATCTGAACTTGTAATAGTGAATTACAGAACTTAGATTTGTTAAATTCAAATTATTATTTCTAATTATAACTTGAAGATCTGAACCAGTAATTGTCAAATACAGAACTTAAAATTGATAGCTTCTAATTATTATTGCAAATTATAACTTGAAGATCTGAACTTGTAATTGTCAAATACAGAACTTAAAATTGATAGCTTCTAATTATTATTTCAAATTATAACTTGAAGATCTGAACTTGAAATTGTCAAATACAGAACTTCTAATTGTTAAATACAAATTAATAGTGCAAATTTTAACTTGAAGATCTGAACTTGTAATTGTCAAATAAAGATCTTGAAATTGATAGCCTCTAATTATTATTGTAAATTATAACTTGAAGATCTGAACTTGTAATTGTGAATTACAGAACTTAGATTTGTTAAATTCAAATTATTATTTCAAATTATAACTTGAAGATCTGCACTAGTAATTGTCAAATACAGAACTTAAAATTGATAGCTTCTAATTATTATTGCAAATTATAACTTGAAGATCTGAACTTGTAATAGTGAATTACAGAACTTAGATTTGTTAAATTCTAATTATTATTTCAAATTATAACTTGAAGATCTGAACTAGTAATTGTCAAATACAGAACTTAAAATTGAGAGCGTCTAATTATTATTGCAAATTTTAACTTGAAGATCTGAACTTGTAATTGTCAAATACAGAACTTAAATTTGATAGCTTCTAATTATTATTTCAAATTATAACTTGAAGATCTGGACTTGTACTTGTCAAATACAGAACTTCTAATTGTTAAATACAAATTATTAGTGCAAATTATAACTTGAAGATCTGAACTTGTAATTGTCAAATACAGAACTTAAAATTGATAGCTTCTAATTATTATTGTAAATTATAACTTGAAGATCTGAACTTGTAATAGTGAATTACAGAACTTAGATTTGTTAAATTCAAATTATTATTTCTAATTATAACTTGAAGATCTGAACTTGTAATTGTCAAATACAGAACTTAAAATTGATAGCTTCTAATTATTATTGTAAATTATAACTTGAAGATCTGAACTTGTAATAGTGAATTACAGAACTTAGATTTGTTAAATTCAAATTATTATTTCTAATTATAACTTGAAGATCTGAACTAGTAATTGTCAAATACGGAACTTAAAATTGATAGCTTCTAATTATTATTGCAAATTATAACTTGAAGATCTGAACTTGTAATTGTCAAATACAGAACTTAAAATTGATAGCTTCTAATTATTATTGTTAATTATAACTTGAAGATCTGAACTTGTAATAGTGAATTACAGAACTTAGATTTGTTAAATTCAAATTATTATTTCTAAATATAACTTGAAGATCTGAACTAGTAATTGTCAAATACAGAACTTAAAATTGATAGCTTCTAATTATTATTGCAAATTATAACTTGAAGATCTGAACTTGTAATTGTCAAATACAGAACTTAAAATTGATAGCTTCTAATTATTATTTCAAATTATAAATTGAAGATCTGAACTTGTAATTGTCAAATAAAGATCTTAAAATTGATAGCTTCTAATTATTATTGTAAATTATAACTTGAAGATCTGAACTTTTAATTGTGAATT
Organism: Cantharis lateralis; assembly: GCA_963170105.1. Classification (NCBI taxonomy): domain Eukaryota; kingdom Metazoa; phylum Arthropoda; class Insecta; order Coleoptera; family Cantharidae; genus Cantharis; species Cantharis lateralis. The sequence continues at coordinate 27,650,933 of OY720627.1, forward strand.
ACAGAACTTGGATTTGTTAAATTCAAATTATTATTTCAAATTATAACTTGAAGATCTGCACTAGTAATTGTCAAATACAGAACTTAAAATTGATAGCTTCTAATTATTATTGCAAATTATAACTTGAAGATCTGAACTAGTAATTGTCAAATACAGAACTTAAAATTGATAGCTTATAATTATTATTGTAAATTATAACTTGAAGATCTGAACTTGTAATAGGGAATTACAGAACTTAGATTTGTTAAATTCTAATTATTATTACAAATTATAACTTGAAGATCTGAACTAGTAATTGTCAAATACAGAACTTAAAATTGAGAGCGTCTAATTATTATTGCAAATTTTAACTTGAAGATCTGAACTTGTAATTGTCAAATACAGAACTTAAATTTGATAGCTTCTAATTATTATTTCAAATTATAACTTGAAGATCTGAACTTGTACTTGTCAAATACAGAACTTCTAATTGTTAAATACAAATTATTAGTGCAAATTATAACTTGAAGATCTGAACTTGTAATTGTCAAATACAGAACTTAAAATTGATAGCTTCTAATTATTATTGTAAATTATAACTTGAAGATCTGAACTTGTAATAGTGAATTACAGAACTTAGATTTGTTAAATTAAAATTATTATTTCTAATTATAACTTGAAGATCTGAACTTGTAATTGTCAAATACAGAACTTAAAATTGATAGCTTCTAATTATTATTTCAAATTATAACTTGAAGATCTGAACTTGTAATAGTGAATTACAGAACTTAGATTTGTTAAATTCAAATTATTATTTCTAATTATAACTTGAAGATCTGAACTAGTAATTGTCAAATACGGAACTTAAAATTGATAGCTTCTAATTATTATTGCAAATTATAACTTGAAGATCTGAACTTGCAATTGTCAAATACAGAACTAAAAATTGATAGCTTCTAATTATTATTTCAAATTATAACTTGAAGATCTGAACTTGAAATTGTCAAATACAGAACTTAAAATTGATAGCTTCCATTTATTATTGCAAATAATAACTTGAAGATCTGAACTTGTAATTGTCAAATGCAGAACTTAAAATTGATAGCTTCTAATTATTATTGCAAATAATAATTTGAAGATCTGTACTAGTAATTGTCAAATACAGAACTTAAAATTGATAGCTTAAAATTATAATTCAATTTATAACTTGAAGATCTGAACTTGTAATAGTCAAATACAGAACTTCGAATTGTTAAATACAAATTATTAGTGCAAATTATAACTTGAAGAACTGAACTTGTAATAGATAAATACAGAACTTCGAATTGTTAAATTCAAACTAAGATTGCAAATAATAATTTGAAGATCTGCACTTGTAATAGTCAAATACAGAACTTCTAATTGTTAAATACAAATTATTATTGCAAATTATAACTTGAAGATCTGAACTTGTAATTGTCAAATACAGAACTTCTAATTATTAAATACAAATTATTAGTGCAAATTATAACTTGAAGATCTGAACTTGTAATTGTCAAATACAGAACTTAAAATTGATAGCCTCTAATTATTATTTCAAATTATAACTTGAAGATCTGAACTTGTAATTGTCAAATACAGAACTTCTAATTATTAAATACAAATTATTAGTGCAAATTATAACTTGAAGATCTGAACTTGTAATTGTAAAATACAGAACTTAAAATTGATAGCTTCTAATTATTATTGCAAATTATAACTTGAAGATCTGAACTTGTAATTGTCAAATACAGAACTTAAAATTGATAGCTTCTAATTATTATTGCTAATTATAATTTGAAGATCTGAACTTGTAATAGACAAATACGCAACTTAGCATTGTTAAATACAAATTGTGATTGCAAATTATAACTTGAAGATCTCAACCTGTAATAGGTAAATACAGAACTTCGAATTGTTAAATTCAAACTAAGATTGCAAATAATAATTTGAAGATCTGAACTTGTAATAGTCAACTACAGAACTTCTAATTGTTAAATACAAATTATTAGTGCAAATTATAACTTGAAGATCTGAACTTGTAATAGTGAATTACAGAACTTAGATTTGTTAAATTCCAATTATTATTTCAAATTATAACTTGTAGATCTGAACTAGTAATTGTCAAATGCAGAACTTAAAATTGATAGCTTCTAATTATTATTGCAAATAATAATTTGAAGATCTGTACTAGTAATTGTCAAATACAGAACTTAAAATTGATAGCTTAAAATTATAATTCAATTTATAACTTGAAGATCTGAACTTGTAATAGTCAAATACAGAACTTCGAATTGTTAAATACAAATTATTAGTGCAAATTATAACTTGAAGATCTGAACTTGTAATAGATAAATACAGAACTTCGAATTGTTAAATTCAAACTAAGATTGCAAATAATAATTTGAAGATCTGAACTTGTAATAGTCAAATACAGAACTTCTAATTGTTAAATACAAATTATTATTGCAAATTATAACTTGAAGATCTGAACTTGTAAGTGTCAAATACAGAACTTAAAATTGATAGCTTCTAATTATTATTGTAAATTATAACTTGAAGATCTGAACTTGTAATAGTGAATTAAAGAACTTAGATTTAATAAATTCAAATTATTATTTCTAATTATAACTTGAAGATCTGAACTTGTAATTGTCAAATACAGAACTTAAAATTGATAGCTTCTAATTATTATTGTAAATTATAACTTGAAGATCTGAACTTGTAATAGTGAATTACAGAACTTAGATTTGTTAAATTCAAATTATTATTTCTAATTATAACTTGAAGATCTGAACCAGTAATTGTCAAATACAGAACTTAAAATTGATAGCTTCTAATTATTATTGCAAATTATAACTTGAAGATCTGAACTTGTAATTGTCAAATACAGAACTTAAAATTGATAGCTTCTAATTATTATTTCAAATTATAACTTGAAGATCTGAACTTGAAATTGTCAATTACAGAACTTCTAATTGTTAAATACAAATTATTAGTGCAAATTTTAACTTGAAGATCTGAACTTGTAATTGTCAAATAAAGATCTTAAAATTGATAGCTTCTAATTATTATTGTAAATTATAACTTGAAGATCTGAACTTGTAATTGTGAATTACAGAACTTAGATTTGTTAAATTCAAATTATTATTTCAAATTATAACTTGAAGATCTGCACTAGTAATTGTCAAATACAGAACTTAAAATTGATAGCTTCTAATTATTATTGCAAATTATAACTTGAAGATCTGAACTTGTAATTGTCAAATACAGAACTTCTAATTATAAAATACAAATTAATAGTGCAAATTATAACTTGAAGATCTGAACTAGTAATTGTCAAATACAGAACTTAAAATTGATAGCTTCTAATTATTATTTCAAATTATAACTTGAAGATCTGAACTTGTAATAGTGAATTACAGAACTTAGATTTGTTAAATTCAAATTAATATTTCTAATTATAACTTGAAGATCTGAACTAGTAATTGTCAAATACAGAACTTAAAATTGATAGCTTCTAATTATTATTGTAAATTATAACTTGAAGATCTGAACTTGTAATAGTGAATTACAGAACTTAGATTTGTTAAATTCAAATTATTCTTTCTAATTATAACTTGAAGATCTGAACCAGTAATTGTCAAATACAGAACTTAAAATTGATAGCTTCTAATTATTATTGCAAATTATAACTTGAAGATCTGAACTTGTAATTGTCAAATACAGAACTAAAAATTGATAGCTTCTAATTATTATTTCAAATTATAACTTGAAGATCTGAACTTGAAATTGTCAAATACAGAACTTCTAATTGTTAAATACAAATTATTAGTGCAAATTTTAACTTGAATATCTGAACTTGTAATTGTCAAATAAAAGGTTTGTTCGTTTGTCATGCACTAAGCTACACCGAAAAAGTTAGTGTTGCGTAGTTCGAACTACAAAGTGGAGGTGGTGTTACCTGGTGTAGAAACACCTACGGATAACAAACGAACGATTTTTTGAAATTTCAAAGTGTAATTTTAGATTTACAGGTTAGTAACGTGTGTGATCAGTAAGATTTTCGTTATCTATAATAAACATAAGTAACTGAGAAGATGAATCCAGTATCTTTCGTTAAAAGCACTTATTTACAAAAAGATTGCTGTCGATATCATCGTCCATAAAATTTGCAATACCTTTTTCTTTCCAGTAATTGATTGACAATAGTATTTTTTGGTTATGTATTCTTACACCACTTTTTAGTACACTAGCTACACCGGCAAAAAGACGGTGTAGGTTGGTGTGACACTTTCGGTGCCGGTGTACCCGCCACTGGACAAACAAACACGATTGGTATTCTTACACCTTGACAAACGAACGCCATTTTTGACACTAATTTCTCGGTGTAGCTTAGTGCATGACAAACGAACAAACCTAAAGATCTTAAAATTGAAAGCTTCTAATTATTATTGTAAATTATAACTTGAAGATCTGAACTTGTAATTGTGAATTACAGAACTTAGATTTGTTAAATTCAAATTATTATTTCAAATTATAACTTGAAGATCTGCACTAGTAATTGTCAAATACAGAACTTAAAATTGATAGCTTCTAATTATTATTGCAAATTATAACTTGAAGATCTGAACTTGTAATTGTCAAATACAGAACTTAAAATTGATAGCTTCTAATTATTATTGTAAATTATAACTTGAAGAACTGAACTTGTAATAATGAATTACAGAACTTAGATTTGTTAAATTCAAATTCTTATTTCTAATTATAACTTGAAGATCTGAACTAGTAATTGTCAAATACAGAACTTAAAATTGATAGCTTCTAATTATTATTGCAAATTATAACTTGAAGATCTGAACTTGTAATTGTCAAATACAGAACTTAAAATTGATAGCTTCTAATTATTATTTCAAATTATAACTTGAAGATCTGAACTTGAAATTGTCAAATACAGAACTTCTAATTGTTAAATACAAATTATTAGTGCAAATTATAACTTGAAGATCTGAACTTGTAATTGTCAAATACAGAACTTAAAATTGATAGCTTCTAATTATTATTGTAAATTATAACTAGAAGATCTGAACTTGTAATTGTGAATTACAGAACTTAGATTTGTTAAATTCAAATTATTATTACAAATTATAACTTGAAGATCTGAACTAGTAATTATCAAATACAGAGCTAAAAATTGATAGCTTCTAATTATTATTGCAAATTATAACTTGAAGATCTGAACTTGTAGTTGTCAAATACAGAACTAAAATTGATAGCTTCTAATTATTATTTCAAATAATAACTTGAAGATCTGAACTTGTAATTGTCAAATGCAGAACTTCGAATTGTTAAATACAAATTATTAGTGCAAATTATAACTTGAAGATCTGAACTTGTAATAGATAAATACAGAACTTCGAATTGTTAAATTCAAATTAAGATTGCAAATAATAATTTGAAGATCTGAACTTGTAATAGTCAAATACAGAACTTCTAATTGTTAAATACAAATTATTAGTGCAAATTATAACTTGAAGATCTGAACTTGTAATTGTCAAATACAGAACTTAAAATTGATAGCTTCTAATTATTATTTCAAATTATAACTTGAAGATCTGAACTTGTAATTGTCAAATACAGAACTTCTAATTATTAAATACAAATTATTAGTGCAAATTATAACTTGAAGATCTGAACTTGTAATTGTAAAATACAGAACTTAAAATTGATAGCTTCTAATTATTATTGCAAATTATAACTTGAAGATCTGAACTTGTAATAGTGAAGTACAAAACTTAGATTTGTTAAATTCAAATTATTATTTCAAATTATAACTAGAAGATCTGAACTAGTAATTGTCAAATACAGAACTTAAAATTGATAGCTTATAATTATTATTGTAAATTATAACTTGAAGATCTGAACTTGTAATAGTGAATTACAGAACTTAGATTTGTTAAATTCTAATTATTATTTCAAATTATAACTTGAAGATCTGAACTAGTAATTGTCAAATACAGAACTTAAAATTGAGAGCGTCTAATTATTATTGCAAATTTTAATTTGAAGATCTGAACTTGTAATTGTCAAATACAGAACTTAAATTTGATAGCTTCTAATTATTATTTCAAATTATAACTTGAAGATCTGAACTTGTACTTGTTAAATACAGAACTTCTAATTGTTAAATACAAATTATTAGTGCAAATTATAACTTGAAGATCTGAACTTGTAATTGTCAAATACAGAACTTAAAATTCATAGCTTCTAATTATTATTGTAAATTATAACTTGAAGATCTGAACTTGTAATAGTGAATTACAGAACTTAGATTTGTTAAATTCAAATTATTATTTCTAATTATAACTTGAAGATCTGAACTTGTAATTGTCAAATACAGAACTTAAAATTGAGAGCGTCTAATTATTATTGCAAATTTTAATTTGAAGATCTGAACTTGTAATTGTCAAATACAGAACTTAAATTTGATAGCTTCTAATTATTATTTCAAATTATAACTTGAAGATCCGAACTTGTACTTGTTAAATACAGAACTTCTAATTGTTAAATACAAATTATTAGTGCAAATTATAACTTGAAGATCTGAACTTGTAATTGTCAAATGCAGAACTTAAAATTGATAGCTTCTAATTATTATTGCAAATAATAATTTGAAGATCTGTACTAGTAATTGTCAAATACAGAACTTAAAATTGATAGCTTAAAATTATAATTCAATTTATAACTTGAAGATCTGAACTTGTAATAGTCAAATACAGAACTTCGAATTGTTAAATACAAATTATTAGTGCAAATTATAACTTGAAGAACTGAACTTGTAATAGATAAATACAGAACTTCGAATTGTTAAATTCAAACTAAGATTGCAAATAATAATTTGAAGATCTGCACTTGTAATAGTCAAATACAGAACTTCTAATTGTTAAATACAAATTATTATTGCAAATTATAACTTGAAGATCTGAACTTGTAATTGTCAAATACAGAACTTCTAATTATTAAATACAAATTATTAGTGCAAATTATAACTTGAAGATCTGAACTTGTAATTGTCAAATACAGAACTTAAAATTGATAGCCTCTAATTATTATTTCAAATTATAACTTGAAGATCTGAACTTGTAATTGTCAAATACAGAACTTCTAATTATTAAATACAAATTATTAGTGCAAATTATAACTTGAAGATCTGAACTTGTAATTGTAAAATACAGAACTTAAAATTGATAGCTTCTAATTATTATTGCAAATTATAACTTGAAGATCTGAACTTGTAATTGTCAAATACAGAACTTAAAATTGATAGCTTCTAATTATTATTGCTAATTATAATTTGAAGATCTGAACTTGTAATAGACAAATACGCAACTTAGCATTGTTAAATACAAATTGTGATTGCAAATTATAACTTGAAGATCTGAACCTGTAATAGGTAAATACAGAACTTCGAATTGTTAAATTCAAACTAAGATTGCAAATAATAATTTGAAGATCTGAACTTGTAATAGTCAACTACAGAACTTCTAATTGTTAAATACAAATTATTAGTGCAAATTATAACTTGAAGATCTGAACTTGTAATAGTGAATTACAGAACTTAGAATTGTTAAATTCAAATTATTATTTCAAATTATAACTTGTAGATCTGAACTAGTAATTGTCAAATGCAGAACTTAAAATTGATAGCTTCTAATTATTATTGCAAATAATAATTTGAAGATCTGTACTAGTAATTGTCAAATACAGAACTTAAAATTGATAGCTTAAAATTATAATTCAATTTATAACTTGAAGATCTGAACTTGTAATAGTCAAATACAGAACTTCGAATTGTTAAATACAAATTATTAGTGCAAATTATAACTTGAAGATCTGAACTTGTAATAGATAAATACAGAACTTCGAATTGTTAAATTCAAACTAAGATTGCAAATAATAATTTGAAGATCTGAACTTGTAATAGTCAAATACAGAACTTCTAATTGTTAAATACAAATTATTATTGCAAATTATAACTTGAAGATCTGAACTTGTAAGTGTCAAATACAGAACTTAAAATTGATAGCATCTAATTATTATTGTAAATTATAACTTGAAGATCTGAACTTGTAATAGTGAATTAAAGAACTTAGATTTAATAAATTCAAATTATTATTTCTAATTATAACTTGAAGATCTGAACTTGTAATTGTCAAATACAGAACTTAAAATTGATAGCTTCTAATTATTATTGTAAATTATAACTTGAAGATCTGAACTTGTAATAGTGAATTACAGAACTTAGATTTGTTAAATTCAAATTATTATTTCTAATTATAACTTGAAGATCTGAACCAGTAATTGTCAAATACAGAACTTAAAATTGATAGCTTCTAATTATTATTGCAAATTATAACTTGAAGATCTGAACTTGTAATTGTCAAATACAGAACTTAAAATTGATAGCTTCTAATTATTATTTCAAATTATAACTTGAAGATCTGAACTTGAAATTGTCAATTACAGAACTTCTAATTGTTAAATACAAATTATTAGTGCAAATTTTAACTTGAAGATCTGAACTTGTAATTGTCAAATAAAGATCTTAAAATTGATAGCTTCTAATTATTATTGTAAATTATAACTTGAAGATCTGAACTTGTAATTGTGAATTACAGAACTTAGATTTGTTAAATTCAAATTATTATTTCAAATTATAACTTGAAGATCTGCACTAGTAATTGTCAAATACAGAACTTAAAATTGATAGCTTCTAATTATTATTGCAAATTATAACTTGAAGATCTGAACTTGTAATTGTCAAATACTGAACTTCTAATTATTAAATACAAATTAATAGTGCAAATTATAACTTGAAGATCTGAACTAGTAATTGTCAAATACAGAACTTAAAATTGATAGCTTCTAATTATTATTTCAAATTATAACTTGAAGATCTGAACTTGTAATAGTGAATTACAGAACTTAGATTTGTTAAATTCAAATTAATATTTCTAATTATAACTTGAAGATCTGAACTAGTAATTGTCAAATACAGAACTTAAAATTGATAGCTTCTAATTATTATTGTCAATTATAACTTGAAGATCTGAACTTGTAATAGTGAATTACAGAACTTAGATTTGTTAAATTCAAATTATTATTTCTAATTATAACTTGAAGATCTGAACTTGTACTTGTTAAATACAGAACTTCTAATTGTTAAATACAAATTATTAGTGCAAATTATAACTTGAAGATCTGAACTTGTAATTGTCAAATACAGAACTTAAAATTGATAGCTTCTAATTATTATTTCAAATTATAACTTGAAGATCTGAACTTGTAATTGTCAAATACAGAACTTCTAATTATTAAATACAAATTATTAGTGCAAATTATAACTTGAAGATCTGAACTTGTAATTGTAAAATACAGAACTTAAAATTGATAGCTTCCAATTATTATTGTAAATTATAACTTGAAGATCTGAACTTGTAATTGTCAAATACAGAACTTAAATTTGATAGCTTCTAATTATTATTTCAAATTATAACTTGAAGATCTGAACTTGTACTTGTTAAATACAGAACTTCTAATTGTTAAATACAAATTTTAGTGCAAATTATAACTTGAAGATCTGAACTTGTAATTGTCAAATACAGAACTTAAAATTGATAGCTTCTAATTATTATTGTCAATTATAACTTGAAGATCTGAACTTGTAATAGTGAATTACAGAACTTAGATTTGTTAAATTCAAATTATTATTTCTAATTATAACTTGAAGATCTGAACTTGTACTTGTTAAATACAGAACTTCTAATTGTTAAATACAAATTATTAGTGCAAATTATAACTTGAAGATCTGAACTTGTAATTGTCAAATACAGAACTTAAAATTGATAGCTTCTAATTATTATTTCAAATTATAACTTGAAGATCTGAACTTGTAATTGTCAAATACAGAACTTCTAATTATTAAATACAAATTATTAGTGCAAATTATAACTTGAAGATCTGAACTTGTAATTGTAAAATACAGAACTTAAAATTGATAGCTTCCAATTATTATTGTAAATTATAACTTGAAGATCTGAACTTGTAATTGTCAAATACAGAACTTAAATTTGATAGCTTCTAATTATTATTTCAAATTATAACTTGAAGATCTGAACTTGTACTTGTTAAATACAGAACTTCTAATTGTTAAATACAAATTTTAGTGCAAATTATAACTTGAAGATCTGAACTTGTAATTGTCAAATACAGAACTTAAAATTGATAGCTTCTAATTATTATTTCAAATTATAACTTGAAGATCTGAACTTGTAATTGTCAAATACAGAACTTCTAATTATTAAATACAAATTATTAGTGCAAATTATAACTTGAAGATCTGAACTTGTAATTGTAAAATACAGAACTTAAAATTGATAGCTTCTAATTATTATTGCAAATTATAACTTGAAGATCTGAACTTGTAATAGTGAAGTACAGAACTTAGATTTGTTAAATTCAAATTATTATTTCAAATTATAACTAGAAGATCTGAACTAGTAATTGTCAAATACAGAACTTAAAATTGATAGCTTATAATTATTATTGTAAATTATAACTTGAAGATCTGAACTTGTAATAGTGAATTACAGAACTTAGATTTGTTAAATTCTAATTATTATTTCAAATTATAACTTGAAGATCTGAACTAGTAATTGTCAAATACAGAACTTAAAATTGAGAGCGTCTAATTATTATTGCAAATTTTAATTTGAAGATCTGAACTTGTAATTGTCAAATACAGAACTTAAATTTGATAGCTTCTAATTATTATTTCAAATTATAACTTGAAGATCTGAACTTGTACTTGTTAAATACAGAACTTCTAATTGTTAAATACAAATTATTAGTGCAAATTATAACTTGAAGATCTGAACTTGTAATTGTCAAATACAGAACTTAAAATTCATAGCTTCTAATTATTATTGTAAATTATAACTTGAAGATCTGAACTTGTAATAGTGAATTACAGAACTTAGATTTGTTAAATTCAAATTATTATTTCTAATTATAACTTGAAGATCTGAACTTGTAATTGTCAAATACAGAACTTAAAATTGAGAGCGTCTAATTATTATTGCAAATTTTAATTTGAAGATCTGAACTTGTAATTGTCAAATACAGAACTTAAATTTGATAGCTTCTAATTATTATTTCAAATTATAACTTGAAGATCCGAACTTGTACTTGTTAAATACAGAACTTCTAATTGTTAAATACAAATTATTAGTGCAAATTATAACTTGAACATCTGAACTTGTAATTTTCAAATACAGAACTTAAAATTGATAGCTTCTAATTATTATTGTAAATTATAACTTGAAGATCTGAACTTGTAATAGTGAATTACAGAACTTAGATTTGTTAAATTCAAATTATTATTTCTAATTATAACTTGAAGATCTGAACTTGTAACTGTCAAATACAGAACTTAAAATTGATAGCTTCTAATTATTATTCCAAATTATAACTTGAAGATCTGAACTTGAAATTGTCAAATACAGAACTTAAAATTGATAGCTTCTAATTATTATTGCAAATTATAACTTGAAGATCTGAACTTCTAATTGTCAAATACAGAACTTAAAATTGATAGCTTCTAATTATTATTTCATATTATAACTTGAAGATCTGAACTTGAAATTCTCAAATACAGAACTTCTAATTGTTAAATACAAATTATTAGTGCAAATTATAACTTGAAGATCTGAACTTGTAATTGTCAAATACAGAACTTAAAATTGATAGCTTCTAATTATTATTGTAAATTATAACTAGAAGATCTGAACTTGTAATTGTGAATTACAGAACTTAGATTTGTTAAATTCAAATTATTTATTACAAATTATAACTTGAAGATCTGAACTAGTAATTATCAAATACAGAGCTAAAAATTGATAGCTTCTAATTATTATTGCAAATTATAACTTGAAGATCTGAACTTGTAGTTGTCAAATACAGAACTAAAATTGATAGCTTCTAATTATTATTTCAAATTATAACTTGAAGATCTGAACTTGTAATTGTCAAATCCAGAACTTAAAATTGATAGCTTCTATTTATTATTGCAAATAATAACTTGAAGATCTGAACTTGTAATTGTCAAATGCAGAACTTAAAATTGATAGCCTCTAATTATTATTGCAAATAATAATTTGAAGATCTGTACTAGTAATTGTCAAATACAGAACTTAAAATTGATAGCTTAAAATTATAATTCAATTTATAACTTGAAGATCTGAACTTGTAATAGTCACATACAGAACTTCGAATTGTTAAATACAAATTATTAGTGCAAATTATAACTTGAAGATCTGAACTTGTAATAGATAAATACAGAACTTCGAATTGTTAAATTCAAATTAAGATTGCAAATAATAATTTGAAGATCTGAACTTGTAATAGTCAAATACAGAACTTCTAATTGTTAAATACAAATTATTATTGCAAATTATAACTTGAAGATCTGAACTTGTAATTGTCAAATACAGAACTTCTAATTATTAAATACAAATTATTAGTGCAAATTATAAGTTGAAGATCTGAACTTGTAATTGTAAAATACAGAACTTAAAATTGATAGCTTCTAATTATTATTGCAAATTATAACTTGAAGATCTGAACTTGTAATAGTGAATTACAGAACTTAGATTTGTTAAATTCAAATTATTATTTCAAATTATAACTAGAAGATCTGAACTAGTAATTGTCAAATACAGAACTTAAAATTGATAGCTTATAATTATTATTGTAAATTATAACTTGAAGATCTGAACTTGTAATAGTGAATTACAGAACTTAGATTTGTTAAATTCTAATTATTATTTCAAATTATAACTTGAAGATCTGAACTTGTAATTGTCAAATACAGAACTTAAAATTCATAGCTTCTAATTATTATTGTAAATTATAACCTGAAGATCTGAACTTGTAATAGTGAATTACAGAACTTAGATTTGTTAAATTCAAATTATTATTTCTAATTATAACTTGAAGATCTGAACTTGTAATTGTCAAATACAGAACTTAAAATTGAGAGCGTCTAATTATTATTGCAAATTTTAATTTGAAGATCTGAACTTGTAATTGTCAAATACAGAACTTAAATTTGATAGCTTCTAATTATTATTTCAAATTATAACTTGAAGATCTGAACTTGTACTTGTTAAATACAGAACTTCTAATTGTTAAATACAAATTATTAGTGCAAATTATAACTTGAAGATCTGAACTTGTAATTGTCAAATACAGAACTTAAAATTAATAGCTTCTAATTATTATTGTAAATTATAACTTGAAGATCTGAACTTGTAATTGTCAAATACAGAACTTAAAATTGATAGCTTCTAATTATAATTTCAAATTATAACTTGAAGATCTGAACTTGTAATAGTGAATTACAGAACTTAGATTTGTTAAATTCAAATTATTATTTCAAATTATAACTTGAAGATCTGAACTAGTAATTGTCAAATACAGAACTTAAAATTGATAGCTTATAATTATTATTGTAAATTATAACTTGAAGATCTGAACTTGTAATAGTGAATTACATAACTTAGATTTGTTAAATTCAAATTATTATTTCTAATTATAACTTGAAGATCTGAACTAGTAATTGTCAAATACAGAACTTAAAATTGATAGCTTCTAATTATTATTGCAAATTATAACTTGAAGATCTGAACTTGTAATTGTCAAATACAGAACTTAAAATTGATAGCTTCTAATTATTATTTCAAATTATAACTTGAAGATCTGAACTTGTAATTGTCAAATACAGAACTTCTAATTATTAAATACAAATTATTAGTGCAAATTATAACTTGAAGATCTGAACTTGTAATTGTAAAATACAGAACTTAAAATTGATAGCTTATAATTACAATTCAAATTATAACTTGAAGATCTGAACTTGTAATAGTGAATTACAGAACTTAGATTTGTTAAATTCAAATTATTATTTCAAATTATAACTTGAAGATCTGAACTAGTAATTGTCAAATACAGAACTTAAAATTGATAGCTTATAATTATTATTGTAAATTATAACTTGAAGATCTGAACTTGTAATAGTGAATTACAGAACTTAGATTTGTTAAATTCAAATTATTATTTCAAATTATAACTTGAAGATCTGAACTAGTAATTGACAAATGCAGAACTTAAAATTGATAGCTTATAATTATTATTGTAAATTATAACTTGAAGATCTGAACTTGTAATAGTGAATTACAGAACTTAGATTTGTTAAATACAAATTATTATTTCTAATTATAACTTGAAGATCTGAACTAGTAATTGTCAAATACAGAACTTAAAATTAATAGCTTCTATTTATTATTGCAAATAATAACTTGAAGATCTGAACTTGTAATTGTCAAATGCAGAACTTAAAATTGATAGCCTCTAATTATTATTGCAAATAATAATTTGAAGATCTGGACTAGTAATTGTCAAATACAGAACTTAAAATTGATAGCTTAAAATTATAATTCAATTTATAACTTGAAGATCTGAACTTGTAATAGTCAAATACAGAACTTCGAATTGTTAAATACAAATTATTAGTGCAAATTATAACTTGAAGATCTGAACTTGTAATAGATAAATACAGAACTTCGAATTGTTAAATTCAAATTAAGATTGCAAATAATAATTTGAAGATCTGAACTTGTAATAGTCAAATACAGAACTTCTAATTGTTAAATACAAATTATTATTGCAAATTATAACTTGAAGATCTGAACTTGTAATTGTCAAATACAGAACTTCTAATTATTAAATACAAATTATTAGTGCAAATTATAACTTGAAGATCTGAACTTGTAATTGTCAAATACAGAACTTAAAATTGATAGCATCTAATTATTATTTCAAATTATAACTTGAAGATCTGAACTTGTAATTGTCAAATACAGAACTTCTAATTATTAAATACAAATTATTAGTGCAAATTATAACTTGAAGATCTGAACTTGTAATTGTAAAATACAGAACTTAAAATTGATAGCTTCTAATTATTATTGCAAATTATAACTTGAAGATCTGAACTTGTAATAGTGAATTACAGAACTTAGATTTGTTAAATTCAAATTATTATTTCAAATTATAACTAGAAGATCTGAACTAGTAATTGTCAAATACAGAACTTAAAATTGATAGCTTATAATTATTATTGTAAATTATAATAATATAAATTGTAATAGTGAATTACAGAACTTAGATTTGTTAAATTCTAATTATTATTTCAAATTATAACTTGAAGATCTGAACTAGTAATTGTCAAATACAGAACTTAAAATTGAGAGCGTCTAATTATTATTGCAAATTTTAATTTGAAGATCTGAACTTGTAATTGTCAAATACAGAACTTAAATTTGATAGCTTCTAATTATTATTTCAAATTATAACTTGAAGATCTGAACTTGTACTTGTTAAATACAGAACTTCTAATTGTTAAATACAAATTATTAGTGCAAATTATAACTTGAAGATCTGAACTTGTAATTGTCAAATACAGAACTTAAAATTCATAGCTTTTAATTATTATTGTAAATTATAACTTGAAGATCTGAACTTGTAATAGTGAATTACAGAACTTAGATTTGTTAAATTCAAATTATTATTTCTAATTATAACTTGAAGATCTGAACTTGTAATTGTCAAATACAGAACTTAAAATTGAGAGCGTCTAATTATTATTGCAAATTTTAATTTGAAGATCTGAACTTGTAATTGTGAATTACAGAACTTAGATTTGTTAAATTCAAATTATTATTTCAAATTATAACTTGAAGATCTGAACTAGTAATTGTCAAATACAGAACTTAAAATTGATAGCTTATAATTATTATTGTAAATTATAACTTGAAGATCTGAACTTGTAATAGTGAATTACATAACTTAGATTTGTTAAATTCAAATTATTACTTCTAATTATAACTTGAAGATCTGAACTAGTAATTGTCAAATACAGAACTTAAAATTGATAGCTTCTAATTATTATTGCAAATTATAACTTGAAGATCTGAACTTGTAATTGTAAAATACAGAACTTAAAATTGATAGCTTCTAATTATTATTTCAAATTATAACTTGAAGATCTGAACTTGTAATAGTGAATTACAGAACTTAGATTTGTTAAATTCAAATTATTATTTCAAATTATAACTTGAAGATCTGAACTTGTAATTGTCAAATACAGAACTTAAAATTGATAGCTTCTAATTATTATTGTAAATTATAACTTGAAGATCTGAACTTGTAATAGTGAATTACAGAACTTAGATTTGTTAAATTCAAATTATTATTTCTAATTATAACTTGAAGATCTGAACTTGTAATTGTCAAATACAGAACTTAAAATTGATAGCTTCTAATTATTATTGTAAATTATAACTTGAAGATCTGAACTTGTAATAGTGAATTACAGAACTTAGATTTGTTAAATTCAAATTATTATTTCAAATTATAACTTGATGATCTGAACTAGTAATTGTCAAATACAGAACTTAAAATTGATAGCTTCTAATTATTATTGCAAATTATAACTTGAAGATCTGAACTTGTAATTGTCAAAAACAGAACTTAAAATTGATAGCTTCTATTTATTATTGCAAATAATAACTTGAAGATCTGAACTTGTAATTGTCAAATGCAGAACTTAAAATTGTTTGCTTCTAATTATTATTGCAAATTATAACTTGAAGATCTGAACTTGTAATTGTCAAATACAGAACTTAAAATTGATCGCTTCTAATTATTATTTCAAATTATAACTTGAAGATCTGAACTTGAAATTGTCAAATACAGAACTTAAAATTGATAGCTTCTATTTATTATTGCAAATAATAACTTGTAGATCTGAACTTGTAATTGTCAAATGCAGAACTTAAAATTGATAGCTTCTAATTATTATTGCAAATAATAATTTGAAGATCTGTACTAGTAATTGTCAAATACAGAACTTAAAATTGATAGCTTAAAATTATAATTCAATTTATAACTTGAAGATCTGAACTTGTAATAGTCAAATACAGAACTTCGAATTGTTAAATACAAATTATTAGTGCAAATTATAACTTGAAAATCTGAACTTGTAATAGATAAATACAGAACTTCGAATTGTTAAATTCAAACTAAGATTGCAAATAATAATTTGAAGATCTGAACTTGTAATAGTCAAATACAGAACTTCTAATTGTTAAATACAAGACTGTCCCAGAAAAAAACCGGCCACTTTCGGTTGCATTGTATAGGGTCAAATTTTATGATATCCCATAAAATTTTATGGCATGTTGTTCAGAATGAGCTGCTGAAAATTTTACTATTTCAGTTATATTCGAGATTTTAGTATTAATAGACATGGACAGCCAACAAGAAAAAAGAAGACGCCTAATTGTTTCCGAACACCTGAAGCAACCTGAAATGTCGCAAAGACAATTGGCGAAATTACTGAATATCCCGCGATCAACAGTACAACTTGTTCTTTCGAAGTTCAAAAAAGAACCTAATGTTAATAGAAAACGTGGATCTGGAAGAAAAAGTGGTTCTACTAATAAAAATGTGGCAAAAAGTGTAGTTCGCGAATTTAAGCGAAATCCTAACATTTCGGTGAGGGATGTGGCCGATAAAGTGGGAACTTCAAAATCTACAGTACAACGCATGAAAACTCGGTCTGGTTTGAGAACATTTAAAGTGCAAAAAGTGGCAAATCGTTCGGATGCACAAGAAATATCAGCGAAAACCCGGTCTCGTAAGTTGTACGAAAATTATTTAACAAAGTTTTCATGCGTTGTAATGGACGATGAAACTTATTGCAAAGCCGACTTCAACCAATTACCTGGGCAGGAATTTTATGTTGCCGCAGGTCGAGGGCGGGTAGCTGAACGCTATAAAACCAGAAAAACCTCTAAATTTCCAAAAAAATTTCTAATTTGGCAAGCCATTTGCTCATGTGGTTTAAAATCTAAGCCATATGTTGCAATTGGTACTATAAATAGCGAAATTTATTTAAGGGAGTGCCTGCAAAAGCGGTTATTACCCTTTTTAAATAACCACAGAACCCCTCCTTTGTTCTGGCCGGATTTGGCTACCTGCCATTATAGTAAAAGGTGCATAGAATTTTACCAACAAAATTCTATTAATTTTGTTCCAAAAGACGCAAATCCGCCAAATTGCCCTGAGCTTCGCCCAATAGAAAAATATTGGGCCCATATTAAACAAAATTTAAAAAAAACTAAAAGTGAAGCAAGGAACATCGAAATCTTCAAGAGGAAGTACAAAAAAAGTGCCGATTCAATTAGCGTTGACGATGTACAAAATCTTATGAGAGGAGTCAAACAAAAAGTGCGGGCGTTTTATGGCAGATCATAAAAATATTTGTTTTTATATTTCATTTAGTTAAAATTTTAAGTACTTTTTTAATAAAACCAAAAAAATTCAAAAAAGTTAATTTGTTTTCATTTTATACGCAGTATTAGGTGGCCAGTTTTTTTCTGGGACAGTCTATTATTGCAAATTATAACTTGAAGATCTGAACTTGTAATTGTCAAATACAGAACTTCTAATTATTAAATACAAATTATTAGTGCAAATTATAACTTGAAGATCTGAACTTGTAATTGTCAAATACAGAACTTAAAATTGATAGCTTCTAATTATTATTTCAAATTATAACTTGAAGATCTGAACTTGTAATTGTCAAATACAGAACTTCTAATTATTAAATACAAATTATTAGTGCAAATTATAACTTGAAGATCTGAACTTGTAATTGTCAAATACAGAACTTAAAATTGATAGCTTCTAATTATTATTTCAAATTATAACTTGAAGATCTGAACTTGTAATTGTCAAATACAGAACTTCTAATTAATAAATACAAATTATTAGTGCAAATTATAACTTGAAGATCTGAACTTGTAATTGTCAAATACAGAACTTAAAATTGATAGCTTCTAATTATTATTTCAAATTATAACTTGAAGATCTGAACTTGTAATTGTCAAATACAGAACTTCTAATTATTAAATACAAATTATTAGTGCAAATTATAACTTGAAGATCTGAACTTGTAATTGTAAAATACAGAACTTAAAATTGATAGCTTCTAATTATTATTGCAAATTATAACTTGAAGATCTGAACTTGTAATAGTGAATTACAGAACTTAGATTTGTTAAATTCAAATTATTATTTCAAATTATAACTTGAAGATCTGAACTAGTAATTGTCAAATACAGAACTTAAAATTGATAGCTTATAATTATTATTGTAAATTATAACTTGAAGATCTGAACTTGTAATAGTGAATTACAGAACTTAGATTTGTTAAATTCTAATTATTATTTTAAATTATAACTTGAAGATCTGTACTAGTAATTGTCAAATACAGAATTTAAAATTGAGAGCGTCTAATTATTATTGCAAATTTTAACTTGAAGATCTGAACTTGTAATTGTCAAATACAGAACTTAAATTTGATAGCTTCTAATTATTATTTCAAATTATAACTTGAAGATCTGAACTTGTACTTGTCAAATACAGAACTTCTAATTGTTAAATACAAATTATTAGTGCAAATTATAACTTGAAGATCTGAACTTGTAATTGTCAAATACAGAACTTAAAATTGATAGCTTCTAATTATTATTGTAAATTATAACTTGAAGATCTGAACTTGTAATAGTGAATTACAGAACTTAGATTTGTTAAATTCAAATTATTATTTCTAATTATAACTTGTAGATCTGAACTAGTAATTGTCAAATACAGAACTTAAAATTGATAGCTTCTAATTATTATTGCAAATTATAACTTGAAGATCTGAACTTGTAATTGTCAAATACAGAACTTAAAATTGATAGCTTCTAATTATTATTTCAAATTATAACTTGAAGATCTGAACTTGAAATTGTCAAATACAGAACTTAAAATTGATAGCTTCTATTTATTATTGCAAATAATAACTTGAAGATCTGAACTTGTAATTGTCAAATGCAGAACTTAAAATTGATAGCTTCTAATTATTATTGCAAATTATAACTTGAAGATCTGAACTTGTAATTGTCAAATACAGAACTTAAAATTGATAGCTCCTAATTATTATTTCAAATTATAACTTGAAGATCTGAACTTGTAATTGTCAAATACAGAACTTCTAATTATTAAATACAAATTATTAGTGCAAATTATAACTTGAAGATCTGAACTTGTAATTGTCAAATACAGAACTTAAAATTGATAGCTTCTAATTATTATTTCAAATTATAACTTGAAGATCTGAACTTGTAATTGTCAAATACAGAACTTCTAATTAATAAATACAAATTATTAGTGCAAATTATAACTTGAAGATCTGAACTTGTAATTGTCAAATACAGAACTTAAAATTGATAGCTTCTAATTATTATTTCAAATTATAACTTGAAGATCTGAACTTGTAATTGTCAAATACAGAACTTCTAATTATTAAATACAAATTATTAGTGCAAATTATAACTTGAAGATCTGAACTTGTAATTGTAAAATACAGAACTTAAAATTGATAGCTTCTAATTATTATTTCAAATTATAACTTGAAGATCTGAACTTGTAATTGTCAAATACAGAACTTCTAATTAATAAATACAAATTATTAGTGCAAATTATAACTTGAAGATCTGAACTTGTAATTGTCAAATACAGAACTTAAAATTGATAGCTTCTAATTATTATTTCAAATTATAACTTGAAGATCTGAACTTGTAATTGTCAAATACAGAACTTCTAATTATTAAATACAAATTATTAGTGCAAATTATAACTTGAAGATCTGAACTTGTAATTGTAAAATACAGAACTTAAAATTGATAGCTTCTAATTATTATTGCAAATTATAACTTGAAGATCTGAACTTGTAATAGTGAATTACAGAACTTAGATTTGTTAAATTCAAATTATTATTTCAAATTATAACTTGAAGATCTGAACTAGTAATTGTCAAATACAGAACTTAAAATTGATAGCTTATAATTATTATTGTAAATTATAACTTGAAGATCTGAACTTGTAATAGTGAATTACAGAACTTAGATTTGTTAAATTCTAATTATTATTTTAAATTATAACTTGAAGATCTGTACTAGTAATTGTCAAATACAGAATTTAAAATTGAGAGCGTCTAATTATTATTGCAAATTTTAACTTGAAGATCTGAACTTGTAATTGTCAAATACAGAACTTAAATTTGATAGCTTCTAATTATTATTTCAAATTATAACTTGAAGATCTGAACTTGTACTTGTCAAATACAGAACTTCTAATTGTTAAATACAAATTATTAGTGCAAATTATAACTTGAAGATCTGAACTTGTAATTGTCAAATACAGAACTTAAAATTGATAGCTTCTAATTATTATTGTAAATTATAACTTGAAGATCTGAACTTGTAATAGTGAATTACAGAACTTAGATTTGTTAAATTCAAATTATTATTTCTAATTATAACTTGTAGATCTGAACTAGTAATTGTCAAATACAGAACTTAAAATTGATAGCTTCTAATTATTATTGCAAATTATAACTTGAAGATCTGAACTTGTAATTGTCAAATACAGAACTTAAAATTGATAGCTTCTAATTATTATTTCAAATTATAACTTGAAGATCTGAACTTGAAATTGTCAAATACAGAACTTAAAATTGATAGCTTCTATTTATTATTGCAAATAATAACTTGAAGATCTGAACTTGTAATTGTCAAATGCAGAACTTAAAATTGATAGCTTCTAATTATTATTGCAAATTATAACTTGAAGATCTGAACTTGTAATTGTCAAATACAGAACTTAAAATTGATAGCTCCTAATTATTATTTCAAATTATAACTTGAAGATCTGAACTTGTAATTGTCAAATACAGAACTTCTAATTATTAAATACAAATTATTAGTGCAAATTATAACTTGAAGATCTGAACTTGTAATTGTCAAATACAGAACTTAAAATTGATAGCTTCTAATTATTATTTCAAATTATAACTTGAAGATCTGAACTTGTAATTGTCAAATACAGAACTTCTAATTATTAAATACAAATTATTAGTGCAAATTATAACTTGAAGATCTGAACTTGTAATTGTCAAATACAGAACTTAAAATTGATAGCTTCTAATTATTATTTCAAATTATAACTTGAAGATCTGAACTTGTAATTGTCAAATACAGAACTTCTAATTATTAAATACAAATTATTAGTGCAAATTATAACTTGAAGATCTGAACTTGTAATTGTCAAATACAGAACTTAAAATTGATAGCTTCTAATTATTATTTCAAATTATAACTTGAAGATCTGAACTTGTAATTGTCAAATACAGAACTTCTAATTATTAAATACAAATTATTAGTGCAAATTATAACTTGAAGATCTGAACTTGTAATTGTAAAATACAGAACTTAAAATTGATAGCTTCTAATTATTATTGCAAATTATAACTTGAAGATCTGAACTTGTAATAGTGAATTACAGAACTTAGATTTGTTATATTCAAATTATTACTTCAAATTATAACTTGAAGATCTGAACTAGTAATTGTCAAATATAGAACTTAAAATTGATAGCTTATAATTATTATTGTAAATTATAACTTGAAGATCTGAACTTGTAATAGTGAATTACAGAACTTAGATTTGTTAAATTCTAATTATTATTTCAAATTATAACTTGTAGATCTGAACTAGTAATTGTCAAATACAGAATTTAAAATTGAGAGCGTCTAATTATTATTGCAAATTTTAACTTGAAGATCTGAACTTGTAATTGTCAAATACAGAACTTCTAATTAATAAATACAAATTATTAGTGCAAATTATAACTTGAAGATCTGAATTTGTAATTGTCAAATACAGAACTTAAAATTGATAGCTTCTAATTATTATTTCAAATTATAACTTGAAGATCTGAACTTGTAATTGTCAAATACAGAACTTCTAATTATTAAATACAAATTATTAGTGCTAATTATAACTTGAAGATCTGAACTTGTAATTGTAAAATACAGAACTTAAAATTGATAGCTTCTAATTATTATTGCAAATTATAACTTGAAGATCTGAACTTGTAATAGTGAATTACAGAAGTTAGATTTGTTAAATTCAAATTATTATTTCAAATTATAACTTGAAGATCTGAACTAGAAATTGTCAAATACAGAACTTAAAATTGATAGCTTATAATTATTATTGTAAATTATAACTTGAAGATCTGAACTTGTAATAGTGAATTACAGAACTTAGATTTGTTAAATTCTAATTATTATTTTAAATTATAACTTGAAGATCTGAACTAGTAATTGTCAAATACAGAATTTAAAATTGAGAGCGTCTAATTATTATTGCAAATTTTAACTTGAAGATCTGAACTTGAAATTGTCAAATACAGAACTTCTAATTGTTAAATACAAATTATTAGTGCAAATTATAACTTGAAGATCTGAACTTGTAATTGTCAAATACAGAACTTAAAATTGATAGCTTCTAATTATTATTGTAAATTATAACTTGAAGATCTGAACTTGTAATAGTGAATTCAGAACTTAGATTTGTTAAATTCAAATTCTTATTTCTAATTATAACTTGAAGATCTGAACTTGTAATTGTCAAATACAGAACTTAAAATTGATAGCTCCTAATTATTATTTCAAATTATAACTTGAAGATCTGAACTTGTAATTGTCAAATACAGAACTTCTAATTATTAAATACAAATTATTAGTGCAAATTATAACTTGAAGATCTGAACTTGTAATTGTCAAATACAGAACTTAAAATTGATAGCTTCTAATTATGATTTCAAATTATAACTTGAAGATCTGAACTTGTAATTGTCAAATACAGAAATTCTAATTATTAAATACAAATTATTAGTGCAAATTATAACTTGAAGATCTGAACTTGTAATTGTCAAATACAGAACTTAAAATTGATAGCTTCTAATTATTATTTCAAATTATAACTTGAAGATCTGAACTTGTAATTGTCAAATACAGAACTTCTAATTATTAAATACAAATTATTAGTGCAAATTATAACTTGAAGATCTGAACATGTAATTGTCAAATACAGAACTTAAAATTGATAGCTTCTAATTATTATTTCAAATTATAACTTGAAGATCTGAACTTGTAATTGTCAAATACAGAACTTCTAATTATTAAATACAAATTATTAGTGCAAATTATAACTTGAAGATCTGAACTTGTAATTGTAAAATACAGAACTTAAAATTGATAGCTTCTAATTATTACTGCAAATTATAACTTGAAGATCTGAACTTGTAATAGTGAATTACAGAACTTAGATTTGTTATATTCAAATTATTATTTCAAATTATAACTTGAAGATCTGAACTAGTAATTGTCAAATACAGAACTTAACATTGATAGCTTATAATTATTATTGTAAATTATAACTTGAAGATCTGAACTTGTAATAGTGAATTACAGAACTTAGATTTGTTAAATTCTAATTATTATTTCAAATTATAACTTGAAGATCTGAACTAGTAATTGTCAAATACAGAATTTAAAATTGAGAGCGTCTAATTATTATTGCAAATTTTAACTTGAAGATCTGAACTTGTAATTGTCAAATACAGAACTTAAATTTGATAGCTTCTAATTATTATTTCAAATTATAACTTGAAGATCTGAACTTGAAATTGTCAAATACAGAACTTAAAATTGATAGCTTCTATTTATTATTGCAAATAATAACTTGAAGATCTGAACTTGTAATTGTCAAATGCAGAACTTAAAATTGATAGCTTCTAATTATTATTGCAAATTATAACTTGAAGATCTGAACTTGTAATTGTCAAATACAGAAATTAAAATTGATAGCTTCTAATTATTATTTCAAATTATAACTTGAAGATCTGAACTTGAAATTGTCAAATACAGAACTTAAAATTGATAGCTTCTATTTATTATTGCAAATAATAACTTGAAGATCTGAACTTGTAATTGTCAAATGCAGAACTTAAAATTGATAGCTTCTAATAATTATTGCAAATAATAATTTGAAGATCTGTACTAGTAATTGTCAAATACAGAACTTAAAATTGATAGCTTAAAATTATAATTCAATATATAACTTGAAGATCTGAACTTGTAATAGTCAAATACAGAACTTCGAATTGTTAAATACAAATTATTAGTGCAAACTATAACTTGAAGATCTGAACTTGTAATAGATAAATACAGAACTTCGAATTGTTAAATTCAAACTAAGATTGCAAATAATAATTTGTAGATCTGAACTTGTAATAGTCAAATACAGAACTTCTAATTGTTAAATACAAATTATTATTGCAAATTATAACTTGAAGATCTGAACTTGTAATTGTCAAATACAGAACTTCTAATTATTAAATACCAATTATTAGTGCAAATTATAACTTGAAGATCTGAACTTGTAATTGTCAAATACAGAACTTAAAATTGATAGCTTCTAATTATTATTTCAAATTATAACTTGAAGATCTGAACTTGTAATTGTCAAATACAGAACTTCTAATTATTAAATACAAATTATTAGTGCAAATTATAACTTGAAGATCTGAACTTGTAATTGTCAAATACAGAACTTAAAATTGATAGCTTCTAATTATAATTTCAAATTATAACTTGAAGATCTGAACTTGTAATTGTCAAATACAGAACTTCTAATTATTAAATACAAATTATTAGTGCAAATTATAACTTGTAGATCTGAACTTGTAATTGTCAAATACAGAACTTAAAATTGATAGCTTCTAATTATTATTGCAAATTATAACTTGAAGATCTGAACTTGTAATAGTGAATTACAGAACTTAGATTTGTTAAATTCAAATTATTATTTCAAATTATAACTAGAAGATCTGAACTAGTAATTGTCAAATACAGAACTTAAAATTGATAGCTTATAATTATTATTGTAAATTATAACTTGAAGATCTGAACTTGTAATTGTCAAATACAGAACTTGAAATTGATAGCTTCTAATTATTATTGTAAATTATAACTTGAAGATCTGAACTTGTAATTGTCAAATGCAGAACTTAAAATTGTTTGCTTCTAATTATTATTGCAAATTATAACTTGAAGATCTGAACTTGTAATTGTCAAATACAGAACTTAAAATTGATAGCTTCTAATTATTATTTCAAATTATAACTTGAAGATCTGAACTTGAAATTGTCAAATACAGAACTTAAAATTGAAAGCTTCTATTTATTATTGCAAATAATAACTTGAAGATCTGAACTTGTAATTGTCAAATGCAGAACTTAAAATTGATAGCTTCTAATTATTATTGTAAATTATAACTTGAAGATCTGAACCTCTAATAGTGAATTACAGAACTTAGATTTGTTAAATCCAAATTATTATTTCTAATTATAACTTGAAGATCTGAACTTGTAATTGTCAAATACAGAACTTAAAATTGATAGCTTCTAATTATTATTGTAAATTATAACTTGAAGATCTGAACTTGTAATAGTGAATTACAGAACTTAGATTTGTTAAATTCAAATTATTATTTCAAATTATAACTTGAAGATCTGAACTAGTAATTGTCAAATACAGAACTTAAAATTGATAGCTTCTAATTATTATTGCAAATTATAACTTGAAGATCTGAACTTGTAATTGTCAAATACAGAACTTAAAATTGATAGCTTCTATTTATTATTGCAAATAATAACTTGAAGATCTGAACTTGTAATTGTCAAATGCAGAACTTAAAATTGTTTGCTTCTAATTATTATTGCAAATTATAACTTGAAGATCTGAACTTGTAATTGTCAAATACAGAACTTAAAATTGATAGCTTCTAATTATTATTTCAAAATTATAACTTGAAGATCTGAACTTGAAATTGTCAAATACAGAACTTAAAATTGATAGCTTCTATTTATTATTGCAAATAATAACTTGCAGATCTGAACTTGTAATTGTCAAATGCAGAACTTAAAATTGTTAGCTTCTAATTATTATTGTAAATTATAACTTGAAGATCTGAACTTGTAATAGTGAATTACAGAACTTAGATTTGTTAAATTCAAATTATTATTTCTAATTATAACTTGAAGATCTGAACTTGTAATTGTCAAATACAGAACTTAAAATTGATAGCTTCTAATTATTATTGTAAATTATAACTTGAAGATCTGAACTTGTAATAGTGAATTACAGAACTTAGATTTGTTAAATTCAAATTATTATTTCAAATTATAACTTGAAGATCTGAACTAGTAATTGTCAAATACAGAACTTAAAATTGATAGCTTCTAATTATTATTGCAAATTATAACTTGAAGATCTGAACTTGTAATTGTCAAATACAGAACTTAAAATTGATAACTTCTATTTATTATTGCAAATAATAACTTGAAGATCTGAACTTGTAATTGTCAAATGCAGAACTTAAAATTGTTTGCTTCTAATTATTATTGCAAATTATAACTTGAAGATCTGAACTTGTAATTGTCAAATACAGAACTTAAAATTGATAGCTTCTAATTATTATTTCAAATTATAACTTGAAGATCTGAACTTGAAATTGTCAAATACAGAACTTAAAATTGATAGCTTCTATTTATTATTGCAAATAATAACTTGAAGATCTGAACTTGTAATTGTCAAATGCAGAACTTAAAATTGATAGCTTCTAATTATTATTGCAAATAATAATTTGAAGATCTGTACTAGTAATTGTCAAATACAGAACTTAAAATTGATAGCTTCTAATTATTATTTCAAATTATAACTTGAAGATCTGAACTTGTAATTGTCAAATACAGAACTTCTAATTATTAAATACAAATTATTAGTGCAAATTATAACTTGAAGATCTGAACTTGTAATTGTCAAATACAGAACTTCTAATTATTAAATACAAATTATTAGTGCAAATTATAACTTGAAGATCTGAACTTGTAATTGTCAAATACAGAACTTAAAATTGATAGCTTCTAATTATTATTTCAAATTATAACTTGAAGATCTGAACTTGTAATTGTCAAATACAGAACTTCTAATTATTAAATACAAATTATTAGTGCAAATTATAACTTGAAGATCTGAACTTGTAATTGTCAAATACAGAACTTAAAATTGATACCTTCTAATTATTATTTCAAATTATAACTTGAAGATCTGAACTTGTAATTGTCAAATACAGAACTTCTAATTAATAAATACAAATTATTAGTGCAAATTATAACTTGAAGATCTGAACTTGTAATTGTCAAATACAGAACTTAAAATTGATAGCTTCTAATTATTATTTCAAATTATAACTTGAAGATCTGAACTTGTAATTGTCAAATACAGAACTTCTAATTATTAAATACAAATTATTAGTGCAAATTATAACTTGAAGATCTGAACTTGTAATTGTAAAATACAGAACTTAAAATTGATAGCTTCTAATTATTATTGCAAATTATAACTTGAAGATCTGAACTTGTAATAGTGAATTACAGAACTTAGATTTGTTAAATTCAAATTATTATTTCAAATTATAACTTGTAGATCTGAACTAGTAATTGTCAAATACAGAACTTAAAATTGATAGCTTATAATTATTATTGTAAATTATAACTTGAAGATCTGAACTTGTAATAGTGAATTACAGAACTTAGATTTGTTAAATTCTAATTATTATTTTAAATTATAACTTGAAGATCTGAACTAGTAATTGTCAAATACAGAATTTAAAATTGAGAGCGTCTAATTATTATTGCAAATTTTAACTTGAAGATCTGAACTTGTAATTGTCAAATACAGAACTTAAATTTGATAGCTTCTAATTATTATTTCAAATTATAACTTGAAGATCTGAACTTGTACTTGTCAAATACAGAACTTCTAATTGTTAAATACAAATTATTAGTGCAAATTATAACTTGAAGATCTGAACTTGTAATTGTCAAATACAGAACTTAAAATTGATAGCTTCTAATTATTATTGTAAATTATAACTTGAAGATCTGAACTTGTAATAGTGAATTACAGAACTTAGATTTGTTAAATTCAAATTATTATTTCTAATTATAACTTGTAGATCTGAACTAGTAATTGTCAAATACAGAACTTAAAATTGATAGCTTCTAATTATTATTTCAAATTATAACTTGAAGATCTGAACTTGAAATTGTCAAATACAGAACTTAAAATTGATAGCTTCTATTTATTATTGCAAATAATAACTTGAAGATCTGAACTTGTAATTGTCAAATGCAGAACTTAAAATTGATAGCTTCTAATTATTATTGCAAATTATAACTTGAAGATCTGAACTTGTAATTGTCAAATACAGAACTTAAAATTGATAGCTCCTAATTATTATTTCAAATTATAACTTGAAGATCTGAACTTGTAATTGTCAAATACAGAACTTCTAATTATTAAATACAAATTATTAGTGCAAATTATAACTTGAAGATCTGAACTAGTAATTGTCAAATACAGAACTTAAAATTGATAGCTTCTAATTATTATTTCAAATTATAACTTGAAGATCTGAACTTGTAATTGTCAAATACAGAACTTCTAATTATTAAATACAAATTATTAGTGCTAATTATAACTTGAAGATCTGAACTTGTAATTGTCAAATACAGAACTTAAAATTGATAGCTTCTAATTATTATTTCAAATTATAACTTGAAGATCTGAACTTGTAATTGTCAAATACAGAACTTCTAATTATTAAATACAAATTATTAGTGCAAATTATAACTTGAAGATCTGAACTTGTAATTGTCAAATACAGAACTTAAAATTGATAGCTTCTAATTATTATTTCAAATTATAACTTGAAGATCTGAACTTGTAATTGTCAAATACAGAACTTCTAATTATTAAATACAAATTATTAGTGCAAATTATAACTTGAAGATCTGAACTTGTAATTGTCAAATGCAGAACTTAAAATTGTTTGCTTCTAATTATTATTGCAAATTATAACTTGAAGATCTGAACTTGTAATTGTCAAATACAGAACTTAAAATTGATAGCTTCTATTTATTATTTCAAATTATAACTTGAAGATCTGAACTTGAAATTGTCAAATACAGAACTTAAAATTGATAGCTTCTTTTTATTATTGCAAATAATAACTTGAAGATCTGAACTTGTAATTGTAAAATGCAGAACTTAAAATTGATAGCTTCTAATTATTATTGTAAATTATAACTTGAAGATCTGAACTTGTAATAGTGAATTACAGAACTTAGATTTGTTAAATTCAAATTATTATTTCTAATTATAACTTGAAGATCTGAACTTGTAATTGTCAAATACAGAACTTAAAATTGATAGCTTCTAATTATTATTGTAAATTATAACTTGAAGATCTGAACTTGTAATAGTGAATTACAGAACTTAGATTTGTTAAATTCAAATTATTATTTCAAATTATAACTTGAAGATCTGAACTAGTAATTGTCAAATACAGAACGTAAAATTGATAGCTTCTAATTATTATTGCAAATTATAACTTGAAGATCTGAACTTGTAATTGTCAAATACAGAACTTAAAATTGATAACTTCTATTTATTATTGCAAATAATAACTTGAAGATCTGAACTTGTAATTGTCAAATGCAGAACTTAAAATTGTTTGCTTCCAATTATTATTGCAAATTATAACTTGAAGATCTGAACTTGTAATTGTCAAATACAGAACTTAAAATTGATAGCTTCTAATTATTATTTCAAATTATAACTTGAAGATCTGAACTTGAAGTTGTCAAATACAGAACTTAAAATTGATAGCTTCTATTTATTATTGCAAATAATAACTTGAAGATCTGAACTTGTAATTGTCAAATGCAGAACTTAAAATTGATAGCTTCTAATTATTATTGCAAATAATAATTTGAAGATCTGTACTAGTAATTGTCAAATACAGAACTTAAAATTGATAGCTTAAAATTATAATTCAATTTATAACTTGAAGATCTGAACTTGTAATAGTCAAATACAGAACTTCGAATTGTTAAATACAAATTATTAGTGCAAATTATAACTTGAAAATCTGAACTTGTAATAGATAAATACAGAACTTCGAATTGTTAAATTCAAACTAAGATTGCAAATAATAATTTGAAGATCTGAACTTGTAATAGTCAAATACAGAACTTCTAATTGTTAAATACAAATTATTATTGCAAATTATAACTTGAAGATCTGAACTTGTAATTGTCAAATACAGAACTTCTAATTATTAAATACAAATTATTAGTGCAAATTATAACTTGAAGATCTGAACTTGTAATTGTCAAATACAGAACTTAAAATTGATAGCTTCTAATTATAATTTCAAATTATAGCTTGAAGATCTGAACTTGTAATTGTCAAATACAGAACTTCTAATTATTAAATACAAATTATTAGTGCAAATTATAACTTGAAGATCTGAACTTGTAATGGTCAAATACAGAACTTAAAATTGATAGCTTCTAATTATTATTGCAAATTATAACTTGAAGATCTGAACTTGTAATTGTCAAATACAGAACTTCTAATTATTAAATACAAATTATTAGTGCAAATTATAACTTGAAGATCTGAACTTGTAATTGTCAAATACAGAACTTAAAATTGATAGCTTCTAATTATAATTTCAAATTATAACTTGAAGATCTGAACTTGTAATTGTCAAATACAGAACTTCTAATTATTAAATACAAATTATTAGTGCAAATTATAACTTGTAGATCTGAACTTGTAATTGTCAAATACAGAACTTAAAATTGATAGCTTCTAATTATTATTGCAAATTATAACATGAAGATCTGAACTTGTAATAGTGAATTACAGAACTTAGATTTGTTAAATTCAAATTATTATTTCAAATTATAACTAGAAGATCTGAACTAGTAATTGTCAAATACAGAACTTAAAATTGATAGCTTATAATTATTATTGTAAATTATAACTTGAAGATCTGAACTTGTAATTGTCAAATACAGAACTTGAAATTGATAGCTTCTAATTATTATTGTAAATTATAACTTGAAGATCTGAACTTGTAATTGTCAAATGCAGAACTTAAAATTGTTTGCTTCTAATTATTATTGCAAATTATAACTTGAAGATCTGAACTTGTAATTGTCAAATACAGAACTTAAAATTGATAGCTTCTAATTATTATTTCAAATTATAACTTGAAGATCTGAACTTGAAATTGTCAAATACAGAACTTAAAATTGAAAGCTTCTATTTATTATTGCAAATAATAACTTGAAGATCTGAACTTGTAATTGTCAAATGCAGAACTTAAAATTGATAGCTTCTAATTATTATTGTAAATTATAACTTGAAGATCTGAACCTCTAATAGTGAATTACAGAACTTAGATTTGTTAAATTCAAATTATTATTTCTAATTATAACTTGAAGATCTGAACTTGTAATTGTCAAATACAGAACTTAAAATTGATAGCTTCTAATTATTATTGTAAATTATAACTTGAAGATCTGAACTTGTAATAGTGAATTACAGAACTTAGATTTGTTAAATTCAAATTATTATTTCAAATTATAACTTGAAGATCTGAACTAGTAATTGTCAAATACAGAACTTAAAATTGATAGCTTCTAATTATTATTGCAAATTATAACTTGAAGATCTGAACTTGTAATTGTCAAATACAGAACTTAAAATTGATAGCTTCTATTTATTATTGCAAATAATAACTTGAAGATCTGAACTTGTAATTGTCAAATGCAGAACTTAAAATTGTTTGCTTCTAATTATTATTGCAAATTATAACTTGAAGATCTGAACTTGTAATTGTCAAATACAGAACTTAAAATTGATAGCTTCTATTTATTATTTCAAAATTATAACTTGAAGATCTGAACTTGAAATTGTCAAATACAGAACTTAAAATTGATAGCTTCTATTTATTATTGCAAATAATAACTTGAAGATCTGAACTTGTAATTGTCAAATGCAGAACTTAAAATTGTTAGCTTCTAATTATTATTGTAAATTATAACTTGAAGATCTGAACTTGTAATAGTGAATTACAGAACTTAGATTTGTTAAATTCAAATTATTATTTCTAATTATAACTTGAAGATCTGAACTTGTAATTGTCAAATACAGAACTTAAAATTGATAGCTTCTAATTATTATTGTAAATTATAACTTGAAGATCTGAACTTGTAATAGTAAATTACAGAACTTAGATTTGTTAAATTCAAATTATTATTTCAAATTATAACTTGAAGATCTGAACTAGTAATTGTCAAATACAGAACTTAAAATTGATAGCTTCTAATTATTATTGCAAATTATAACTTGAAGATCTGAACTTGTAATTGTCAAATACAGAACTTAAAATTGATAACTTCTATTTATTATTGCAAATAATAACTTGAAGATCTGAACTTGTAATTGTCAAATGCAGAACTTAAAATTGTTTGCTTCTAATTATTATTGCAAATTATAACTTGAAGATCTGAACTTGTAATTGTCAAATACAGAACTTAAAATTGATAGCTTCTAATTATTATTTCAAATTATAACTTGAAGATCTGAACTTGAAATTGTCAAATACAGAACTTAAAATTGATAGCTTCTATTTATTATTGCAAATAATAACTTGAAGATCTGAACTTGTAATTGTCAAATGCAGAACTTAAAATTGATAGCTTCTAATTATTATTGCAAATAATAATTTGAAGATCTGTACTAGTAATTGTCAAATACAGAACTTAAAATTGATAGCTTCTAATTATTATTTCAAATTATAACTTGAAGATCTGAACTTGTAATTGTCAAATACAGAACTTCTAATTATTAAATACAAATTATTAGTGCAAATTATAACTTGAAGATCTGAACTTGTAATTGTAAAATACAGAACTTAAAATTGATAGCTTCTAATTATTATTGCAAATTATAACTTGAAGATCTGAACTTGTAATAGTGAATTACAGAACTTAGATTTGTTAAATTCAAATTATTATTTCAAATTATAACTAGAAGATCTGAACTAGTAATTGTCAAATACAGAACTTAAAATTGATAGCTTATAATTATTATTGTAAATTATAACTTGAAGATCTGAACTTGTAATAGTGAATTACAGAACTTAGATTTGTTAAATTCTAATTATTATTTCAAATTATAACTTGAAGATCTGAACTTGTAATTGTCAAATACAGAACTTAAAATTCATAGCTTCTAATTATTATTGTAAATTATAACCTGAAGATCTGAACTTGTAATAGTGAATTACAGAACTTAGATTTGTTAAATTCAAATTATTATTTCGAATTATAACTTGAAGATCTGAACTTGTAATTGTCAAATACAGAACTTAAAATTGAGAGCGTCTAATTATTATTGCAAATTTTAATTTGAAGATCTGAACTTGTAATTGTCAAATACAGAACTTAAATTTGATAGCTTCTAATTATTATTTCAAATTATAACTTGAAGATCTGAACTTGTACTTGTTAAATACAGAACTTCTAATTGTTAAATACAAATTATTAGTGCAAATTATAACTTGAAGATCTGAACTTGTAATTGTCAAATACAGAACTTAAAATTAATAGCTTCTAATTATTATTGTAAATTATAACTTGAAGATCTGAACTTGTAATTGTCAAATACAGAACTTAAAATTGATAGCTTCTAATTATAATTTCAAATTATAACTTGAAGATCTGAACTTGTAATTGTCAAATACAGAACTTCTAATTATTAAATACAAATTATTATTGCAAATTATAACTTGAAGATCTGAACTTGTAATAGTGAATTACAGAACTTAGATTTGTTAAATTCAAATTATTATTTCAAATTATAACTTGAAGATCTGAACTAGTAATTGTCAAATACAGAACTTAAAATTGATAGCTTATAATTATTATTGTAAATTATAACTTGAAGATCTGAACTTGTAATAGTGAATTACATAACTTAGATTTGTTAAATTCAAATTATTATTTCTAATTATAACTTGAAGATCTGAACTAGTAATTGTCAAATACAGAACTTAAAATTGATAGCTTCTAATTATTATTGCAAATTATAACTTGAAGATCTGAACTTGTAATTGTCAAATACAGAACTTAAAATTGATAGCTTCTAATTATTATTTCAAATTATAACTTGAAGATCTGAACTTGTAATTGTCAAATACAGAACTTCTAATTATTAAATACAAATTATTAGTGCAAATTATAACTTGAAGATCTGAACTTGTAATTGTAAAATACAGAACTTAAAATTGATAGCTTCTAATTATTATTGCAAATTATAACTTGAAGATCTGAACTTGTAATAGTGAATTACAGAACTTAGATTTGTTAAATTCAAATTATTATTTCAAATTATAACTTGAAGATCTGAACTAGTAATTGTCAAATACAGAACTTAAAATTGATAGCTTATAATTATTATTGTAAATTATAACTTGAAGATCTGAACTTGTAATAGTGAATTACAGAACTTAGATTTGTTAAATTCAAATTATTATTTCAAATTATAACTTGAAGATCTGAACTAGTAATTGTCAAATACAGAACTTAAAATTGATAGCTTATAATTATTATTGTAAATTATAACTTGAAGATCTGAACTTGTAATAGTGAATTACAGAACTTAGATTTGTTAAATACAAATTATTATTTCTAATTATAACTTGAAGATCTGAACTAGTAATTGTCAAATACAGAACTTAAAATTAATAGCTTCTATTTATTATTGCAAATAATAACTTGAAGATCTGAACTTGTAATTGTCAAATGCAGAACTTAAAATTGATAGCCTCTAATTATTATTGCAAATAATAATTTGAAGATCTGGACTAGTAATTGTCAAATACAGAACTTAAAATTGATAGCTTAAAATTATAATTCAATTTATAACTTGAAGATCTGAACTTGTAATAGTCAAATACAGAACTTCGAATTGTTAAATACAAATTATTAGTGCAAATTATAACTTGAAGATCTGAACTTGTAATAGATAAATACAGAACTTCGAATTGTTAAATTCAAATTAAGATTGCAAATAATAATTTGAAGATCTGAACTTGTAATAGTCAAATACAGAACTTCTAATTGTTAAATACAAATTATTATTGCAAATTATAACTTGAAGATCTGAACTTGTAATTGTCAAATACAGAACTTCTAATTATTAAATACAAATTATTAGTGCAAATTATAACTTGAAGATCTGAACTTGTAATTGTCAAATACAGAACTTAAAATTGATAGCATCTAATTATTATTTCAAATTATAACTTGAAGATCTGAACTTGTAATTGTCAAATACAGAACTTCTAATTATTAAATACAAATTATTAGTGCAAATTATAACTTGAAGATCTGAACTTGTAATTGTAAAATACAGAACTTAAAATTGATAGCTTCTAATTATTATTGCAAATTATAACTTGAAGATCTGAACTTGTAATAGTGAATTACAGAACTTAGATTTGTTAAATTCAAATTATTATTTCAAATTATAACTAGAAGATCTGAACTAGTAATTGTCAAATACAGAACTTAAAATTGATAGCTTATAATTATTATTGTAAATTATAATAATATAAATTGTAATAGTGAATTACAGAACTTAGATTTGTTAAATTCTAATTATTATTTCAAATTATAACTTGAAGATCTGAACTAGTAATTGTCAAATACAGAACTTAAAATTGAGAGCGTCTAATTATTATTGCAAATTTTAATTTGAAGATCTGAACTTGTAATTGTCAAATACAGAACTTAAATTTGATAGCTTCTAATTATTATTTCAAATTATAACTTGAAGATCTGAACTTGTACTTGTTAAATACAGAACTTCTAATTGTTAAATACAAATTATTAGTGCAAATTATAACTTGAAGATCTGAACTTGTAATTGTCAAATACAGAACTTAAAATTCATAGCTTTTAATTATTATTGTAAATTATAACTTGAAGATCTGAACTTGTAATAGTGAATTACAGAACTTAGATTTGTTAAATTCAAATTATTATTTCTAATTATAACTTGAAGATCTGAACTTGTAATTGTCAAATACAGAACTTAAAATTGAGAGCGTCTAATTATTATTGCAAATTTTAATTTGAAGATCTGAACTTGCAATTGTGAATTACAGAACTTAGATTTGTTAAATTCAAATTATTATTTCAAATTATAACTTGAAGATCTGAACTAGTAATTGTCAAATACAGAACTTAAAATTGATAGCTTATAATTATTATTGTAAATTATAACTTGAAGATCTGAACTTGTAATAGTGAATTACATAACTTAGATTTGTTAAATTCAAATTATTATTTCTAATTATAACTTGAAGATCTGAACTTGTAATTGTCAAATACAGAACTTAAAATTGATAGCTTCTAATTATTATTGTAAATTATAACTTGAAGATCTGAACTTGTAATAGTGAATTACAGAACTTAGATTTGTTAAATTCAAATTATTATTTCAAATTATAACTTGATGATCTGAACTAGTAATTGTCAAATACAGAACTTAAAATTGATAGCTTCTAATTATTATTGCAAATTATAACTTGAAGATCTGAACTTGTAATTGTCAAATACAGAACTTAAAATTGATAGCTTCTATTTATTATTGCAAATAATAACTTGAAGATCTGAACTTGTAATTGTCAAATGCAGAACTTAAAATTGTTTGCTTCTAATTATTATTGCAAATTATAACTTGAAGATCTGAACTTGTAATTGTCAAATACAGAACTTAAAATTGATCGCTTCTAATTATTATTTCAAATTATAACTTGAAGATCTGAACTTGAAATTGTCAAATACAGAACTTAAAATTGATAGCTTCTATTTATTATTGCAAATAATAACTTGTAGATCTGAACTTGTAATTGTCAAATGCAGAACTTAAAATTGATAGCTTCTAATTATTATTGCAAATAATAATTTGAAGATCTGTACTAGTAATTGTCAAATACAGAACTTAAAATTGATAGCTTAAAATTATAATTCAATTTATAACTTGAAGATCTGAACTTGTAATAGTCAAATACAGAACTTCGAATTGTTAAATACAAATTATTAGTGCAAATTATAACTTGAAAATCTGAACTTGTAATAGATAAATACAGAACTTCGAATTGTTAAATTCAAACTAAGATTGCAAATAATAATTTGAAGATCTGAACTTGTAATAGTCAAATACAGAACTTCTAATTGTTAAATACAAGACTGTCCCAGAAAAAAACCGGCCACTTTCGGTTGCATTGTATAGGGTCAAATTTTATGATATCCCATAAAATTTTATGGCATGTTGTTCAGAATGAGCTGCTGAAAATTTTACTATTTCAGTTATATTCGAGATTTTAGTATTAATAGACATGGACAGCCAACAAGAAAAAAGAAGACGCCTAATTGTTTCCGAACACCTGAAGCAACCTGAAATGTCGCAAAGACAATTGGCGAAATTACTGAATATCCCGCGATCAACAGTACAACTTGTTCTTTCGAAGTTCAAAAAAGAACCTAATGTTAATAGAAAACGTGGATCTGGAAGAAAAAGTGGTTCTACTAATAAAAATGTGGCAAAAAGTGTAGTTCGCGAATTTAAGCGAAATCCTAACATTTCGGTGAGGGATGTGGCCGATAAAGTGGGAACTTCAAAATCTACAGTACAACGCATGAAAACTCGGTCTGGTTTGAGAACATTTAAAGTGCAAAAAGTGGCAAATCGTTCGGATGCACAAGAAATATCAGCGAAAACCCGGTCTCGTAAGTTGTACGAAAATTATTTAACAAAGTTTTCATGCGTTGTAATGGACGATGAAACTTATTGCAAAGCCGACTTCAACCAATTACCTGGGCAGGAATTTTATGTTGCCGCAGGTCGAGGGCGGGTAGCTGAACGCTATAAAACCAGAAAAACCTCTAAATTTCCAAAAAAATTTCTAATTTGGCAAGCCATTTGCTCATGTGGTTTAAAATCTAAGCCATATGTTGCAATTGGTACTATAAATAGCGAAATTTATTTAAGGGAGTGCCTGCAAAAGCGGTTATTACCCTTTTTAAATAACCACAGAACCCCTCCTTTGTTCTGGCCGGATTTGGCTACCTGCCATTATAGTAAAAGGTGCATAGAATTTTACCAACAAAATTCTATTAATTTTGTTCCAAAAGACGCAAATCCGCCAAATTGCCCTGAGCTTCGCCCAATAGAAAAATATTGGGCCCATATTAAACAAAATTTAAAAAAAACTAAAAGTGAAGCAAGGAACATCGAAATCTTCAAGAGGAAGTACAAAAAAAGTGCCGATTCAATTAGCGTTGACGATGTACAAAATCTTATGAGAGGAGTCAAACAAAAAGTGCGGGCGTTTTATGGCAGATCATAAAAATATTTGTTTTTATATTTCATTTAGTTAAAATTTTAAGTACTTTTTTAATAAAACCAAAAAAATTCAAAAAAGTTAATTTGTTTTCATTTTATACGCAGTATTAGGTGGCCAGTTTTTTTCTGGGACAGTCTATTATTGCAAATTATAACTTGAAGATCTGAACTTGTAATTGTCAAATACAGAACTTCTAATTATTAAATACAAATTATTAGTGCAAATTATAACTTGAAGATCTGAACTTGTAATTGTCAAATACAGAACTTAAAATTGATAGCTTCTAATTATTATTTCAAATTATAACTTGAACATCTGAACTTGTAATTGTCAAATACAGAACTTCTAATTATTAAATACAAATTATTAGTGCAAATTATAACTTGAAGATCTGAACTTGTAATTGTCAAATACAGAACTTAAAATTGATAGCTTCTAATTATTATTTCAAATTATAACTTGAAGATCTGAACTTGTAATTGTCAAATACAGAACTTCTAATTAATAAATACAAATTATTAGTGCAAATTATAACTTGAAGATCTGAACTTGTAATTGTCAAATACAGAACTTAAAATTGATAGCTTCTAATTATTATTTCAAATTATAACTTGAAGATCTGAACTTGTAATTGTCAAATACAGAACTTCTAATTATTAAATACAAATTATTAGTGCAAATTATAACTTGAAGATCTGAACTTGTAATTGTAAAATACAGAACTTAAAATTGATAGCTTCTAATTATTATTGCAAATTATAACTTGAAGATCTGAACTTGTAATAGTGAATTACAGAACTTAGATTTGTTAAATTCAAATTATTATTTCAAATTATAACTTGAAGATCTGAACTAGTAATTGTCAAATACAGAACTTAAAATTGATAGCTTATAATTATTATTGTAAATTATAACTTGAAGATCTGAACTTGTAATAGTGAATTACAGAACTTAGATTTGTTAAATTCTAATTATTATTTTAAATTATAACTTGAAGATCTGTACTAGTAATTGTCAAATACAGAATTTAAAATTGAGAGCGTCTAATTATTATTGCAAATTTTAACTTGAAGATCTGAACTTGTAATTGTCAAATACAGAACTTAAATTTGATAGCTTCTAATTATTATTTCAAATTATAACTTGAAGATCTGAACTTGTACTTGTCAAATACAGAACTTCTAATTGTTAAATACAAATTATTAGTGCAAATTATAACTTGAAGATCTGAACTTGTAATTGTCAAATACAGAACTTAAAATTGATAGCTTCTAATTATTATTGTAAATTATAACTTGAAGATCTGAACTTGTAATAGTGAATTACAGAACTTAGATTTGTTAAATTCAAATTATTATTTCTAATTATAACTTGTAGATCTGAACTAGTAATTGTCAAATACAGAACTTAAAATTGATAGCTTCTAATTATTATTGCAAATTATAACTTGAAGATCTGAACTTGTAATTGTCAAATACAGAACTTAAAATTGATAGCTTCTAATTATTATTTCAAATTATAACTTGAAGATCTGAACTTGAAATTGTCAATTACAGAACTTAAAATTGATAGCTTCTATTTATTATTGCAAATAATAACTTGAAGATCTGAACTTGTAATTGTCAAATGCAGAACTTAAAATTGATAGCTTCTAATTATTATTGCAAATTATAACTTGAAGATCTGAACTTGTAATTGTCAAATACAGAACTTAAAATTGATAGCTCCTAATTATTATTTCAAATTATAACTTGAAGATCTGAACTTGTAATTGTCAAATACAGAACTTCTAATTATTAAATACAAATTATTAGTGCAAATTATAACTTGAAGATCTGAACTTGTAATTGTCAAATACAGAACTTAAAATTGATAGCTTCTAATTATTATTTCAAATTATAACTTGAAGATCTGAACTTGTAATTGTCAAATACAGAACTTCTAATTATTAAATACAAATTATTAGTGCAAATTATAACTTGAAGATCTGAACTTGTAATTGTCAAATACAGAACTTAAAATTGATAGCTTCTAATTATTATTTCAAATTATAACTTGAAGATCTGAACTTGTAATTGTCAAATACAGAACTTCTAATTATTAAATACAAATTATTAGTGCAAATTATAACTTGAAGATCTGAACTTGTAATTGTCAAATACAGAACTTAAAATTGATAGCTTCTAATTATTATTTCAAATTATAACTTGAAGATCTGAACTTGTAATTGTCAAATACAGAACTTCTAATTATTAAATACAAATTATTAGTGCAAATTATAACTTGAAGATCTGAACTTGTAATTGTAAAATACAGAACTTAAAATTGATAGCTTCTAATTATTATTGCAAATTATAACTTGAAGATCTGAACTTGTAATAGTGAATTACAGAACTTAGATTTGTTATATTCAAATTATTACTTCAAATTATAACTTGAAGATCTGAACTAGTAATTGTCAAATATAGAACTTAAAATTGATAGCTTATAATTATTATTGTAAATTATAACTTGAAGATCTGAACTTGTAATAGTGAATTACAGAACTTAGATTTGTTAAATTCTAATTATTATTTCAAATTATAACTTGTAGATCTGAACTAGTAATTGTCAAATACAGAATTTAAAATTGAGAGCGTCTAATTATTATTGCAAATTTTAACTTGAAGATCTGAACTTGTAATTGTCAAATACAGAACTTAAATTTGATAGCTTCTAATTATTATTTCAAATTTTAACTTGAAGATCTGAACTTGTAATTGTCAAATACAGAACTTCTAATTAATAAATACAAATTATTAGTGCAAATTATAACTTGAAGATCTGAACTTGTAATTGTCAAATACAGAACTTAAAATTGATAGCTTCTAATTATTATTTCAAATTATAACTTGAAGATCTGAACTTGTAATTGTCAAATACAGAACTTCTAATTATTAAATACAAATTATTAGTGCTAATTATAACTTGAAGATCTGAACTTGTAATTGTAAAATACAGAACTTAAAATTGATAGCTTCTAATTATTATTGCAAATTATAACTTGAAGATCTGAACTTGTAATAGTGAATTACAGAAGTTAGATTTGTTAAATTCAAATTATTATTTCAAATTATAACTTGAAGATCTGAACTAGTAATTGTCAAATACAGAACTTAAAATTGATAGCTTATAATTATTATTGTAAATTATAACTTGAAGATCTGAACTTGTAATAGTGAATTACAGAACTTAGATTTGTTAAATTCTAATTATTATTTTAAATTATAACTTGAAGATCTGAACTAGTAATTGTCAAATACAGAATTTAAAATTGAGAGCGTCTAATTATTATTGCAAATTTTAACTTGAAGATCTGAACTTGAAATTGTCAAATACAGAACTTCTAATTGTTAAATACAAATTATTAGTGCAAATTATAACTTGAAGATCTGAACTTGTAATTGTCAAATACAGAACTTAAAATTGATAGCTTCTAATTATTATTGTAAATTATAACTTGAAGATCTGAACTTGTAATAGTGAATTCAGAACTTAGATTTGTTAAATTCAAATTCTTATTTCTAATTATAACTTGAAGATCTGAACTTGTAATTGTCAAATACAGAACTTAAAATTGATAGCTCCTAATTATTATTTCAAATTATAACTTGAAGATCTGAACTTGTAATTGTCAAATACAGAACTTCTAATTATTAAATACAAATTATTAGTGCAAATTATAACTTGAAGATCTGAACTTGTAATTGTCAAATACAGAACTTAAAATTGATAGCTTCTAATTATGATTTCAAATTATAACTTGAAGATCTGAACTTGTAATTGTCAAATACAGAAATTCTAATTATTAAATACAAATTATTAGTGCAAATTATAACTTGAAGATCTGAACTTGTAATTGTCAAATACAGAACTTAAAATTGATAGCTTCTAATTATTATTTCAAATTATAACTTGAAGATCTGAACTTGTAATTGTCAAATACAGAACTTCTAATTATTAAATACAAATTATTAGTGCAAATTATAACTTGAAGATCTGAACATGTAATTGTCAAATACAGAACTTAAAATTGATAGCTTCTAATTATTATTTCAAATTATAACTTGAAGATCTGAACTTGTAATTGTCAAATACAGAACTTCTAATTATTAAATACAAATTATTAGTGCAAATTATAACTTGAAGATCTGAACTTGTAATTGTAAAATACAGAACTTAAAATTGATAGCTTCTAATTATTACTGCAAATTATAACTTGAAGATCTGAACTTGTAATAGTGAATTACAGAACTTAGATTTGTTATATTCAAATTATTATTTCAAATTATAACTTGAAGATCTGAACTAGTAATTGTCAAATACAGAACTTAACATTGATAGCTTATAATTATTATTGTAAATTATAACTTGTAGATCTGAACTTGTAATAGTGAATTACAGAACTTAGATTTGTTAAATTCTAATTATTATTTCAAATTATAACTTGAAGATCTGAACTAGTAATTGTCAAATACAGAATTTAAAATTGAGAGCGGCTA
The DNA here is from genome assembly GCA_963170105.1 of Cantharis lateralis. Taxonomy (NCBI): domain Eukaryota; kingdom Metazoa; phylum Arthropoda; class Insecta; order Coleoptera; family Cantharidae; genus Cantharis; species Cantharis lateralis. The sequence goes on from OY720627.1 coordinate 27,694,950, forward strand.
ATTATTATTGCAAATTTTAACTTGAAGATCTGAACTTGTAATTGTCAAATACAGAACTTAAATTTGATAGCTTCTAATTATTATTTCAAATTATAACTTGAACATCTGAACTTGTACTTGTCAAATACAGAACTTCTAATTGTTAAATACAAATTATTAGTGCAAATTACAACTTGAAGATCTGAACTTGTAATTGTCAAATACAGAACTTAAAATTGATAGCTTCTAATTATTATTGTAAATTATAACTTGAAGATCTGAACCTCTAATAGTGAATTACAGAACTTAGATTTGTTAAATTCAAATTATTATTTCTAATTATAACTTGAAGATCTGAACTTGTAATTGTCAAATACAGAACTTAAAATTGATAGCTTCTAATTATTATTGTAAATTATAACTTGAAGATCTGAACTTGTAATAGTGAATTACAGAACTTAGATTTGTTAAATTCAAATTATTATTTCAAATTATAACTTGAAGATCTGAACTAGTAATTGTCAAATACAGAACTTAAAATTGATAGCTTCTAATTATTATTGCAAATTATAACTTGAAGATCTGAACTTGTAATTGTCAAATACAGAACTTAAAATTGATAGCTTCTATTTATTATTGCAAATAATAACTTGAAGATCTGAACTTGTAATTGTCAAATGCAGAACTTAAAATTGTTTGCTTCTAATTATTATTGCAAATTATAACTTGAAGATCTGAACTTGTAATTGTCAAATACAGAACTTAAAATTGATAGCTTCTAATTATTATTTCAAAATTATAACTTGAAGATCTGAACTTGAAATTGTCAAATACAGAACTTAAAATTGATAGCTTCTATTTATTATTGCAAATAATAACTTGCAGATCTGAACTTGTAATTGTCAAATGCAGAACTTAAAATTGTTAGCTTCTAATTATTATTGTAAATTATAACTTGAAGATCTGAACTTGTAATAGTGAATTACAGAACTTAGATTTGTTAAATTCAAATTATTATTTCTAATTATAACTTGAAGATCTGAACTTGTAATTGTCAAATACAGAACTTAAAATTGATAGCTTCTAATTATTATTGTAAATTATAACTTGAAGATCTGAACTTGTAATAGTGAATTACAGAACTTAGATTTGTTAAATTCAAATTATTATTTCAAATTATAACTTGAAGATCTGAACTAGTAATTGTCAAATACAGAACTTAAAATTGATAGCTTCTAATTATTATTGCAAATTATAACTTGAAGATCTGAACTTGTAATTGTCAAATACAGAACTTAAAATTGATAACTTCTATTTATTATTGCAAATAATAACTTGAAGATCTGAACTTGTAATTGTCAAATGCAGAACTTAAAATTGTTTGCTTCTAATTATTATTGCAAATTATAACTTGAAGATCTGAACTTGTAATTGTCAAATACAGAACTTAAAATTGATAGCTTCTAATTATTATTTCAAATTATAACTTGAAGATCTGAACTTGAAATTGTCAAATACAGAACTTAAAATTGATAGCTTCTATTTATTGTTGCAAATAATAACTTGAAGATCTGAACTTGTAATTGTCAAATGCAGAACTTAAAATTGATAGCTTCTAATTATTATTGCAAATAATAATTTGAAGATCTGTACTAGTAATTGTCAAATACAGAACTTAAAATTGATAGCTTCCAATTATTATTTCAAATTATAACTTGAAGATCTGAACTTGTAATTGTCAAATACAGAACTTCTAATTATTAAATACAAATTATTAGTGCAAATTATAACTTGAAGATCTGAACTTGTAATTGTCAAATACAGAACTTCTAATTATTAAATACAAATTATTAGTGCAAATTATAACTTGAAGATCTGAACTTGTAATTGTCAAATACAGAACTTAAAATTGATAGCTTCTAATTATTATTTCAAATTATAACTTGAAGATCTGAACTTGTAATTGTCAAATACAGAACTTCTAATTATTAAATACAAATTATTAGTGCAAATTATAACTTGAAGATCTGAACTTGTAATTGTCAAATACAGAACTTAAAATTGATACCTTCTAATTATTATTTCAAATTATAACTTGAAGATCTGAACTTGTAATTGTCAAATACAGAACTTCTAATTAATAAATACAAATTATTAGTGCAAATTATAACTTGAAGATCTGAACTTGTAATTGTCAAATACAGAACTTAAAATTGATAGCTTCTAATTATTATTTCAAATTATAACTTGAAGATCTGAACTTGTAATTGTCAAATACAGAACTTCTAATTATTAAATACAAATTATTAGTGCAAATTATAACTTGAAGATCTGAACTTGTAATTGTAAAATACAGAACTTAAAATTGATAGCTTCTAATTATTATTGCAAATTATAACTTGAAGATCTGAACTTGTAATAGTGAATTACAGAACTTAGATTTGTTAAATTCAAATTATTATTTCAAATTATAACTTGTAGATCTGAACTAGTAATTGTCAAATACAGAACTTAAAATTGATAGCTTATAATTATTATTGTAAATTATAACTTGAAGATCTGAACTTGTAATAGTGAATTACAGAACTTAGATTTGTTAAATTCTAATTATTATTTTAAATTATAACTTGAAGATCTGAACTAGTAATTGTCAAATACAGAATTTAAAATTGAGAGCGTCTAATTATTATTGCAAATTTTAACTTGAAGATCTGAACTTGTAATTGTCAAATACAGAACTTAAATTTGATAGCTTCTAATTATTATTTCAAATTATAACTTGAAGATCTGAACTTGTACTTGTCAAATACAGAACTTCTAATTGTTAAATACAAATTATTAGTGCAAATTATAACTTGAAGATCTGAACTTGTAATTGTCAAATACAGAACTTAAAATTGATAGCTTCTAATTATTATTGTAAATTATAACTTGAAGATCTGAACTTGTAATAGTGAATTACAGAACTTAGATTTGTTAAATTCAAATTATTATTTCTAATTATAACTTGTAGATCTGAACTAGTAATTGTCAAATACAGAACTTAAAATTGATAGCTTCTAATTATTATTTCAAATTATAACTTGAAGATCTGAACTTGAAATTGTCAAATACAGAACTTAAAATTGATAGCTTCTATTTATTATTGCAAATAATAACTTGAAGATCTGAACTTGTAATTGTCAAATGCAGAACTTAAAATTGATAGCTTCTAATTATTATTGCAAATTATAACTTGAAGATCTGAACTTGTAATTGTCAAATACAGAACTTAAAATTGATAGCTCCTAATTATTATTTCAAATTATAACTTGAAGATCTGAACTTGTAATTGTCAAATACAGAACTTCTAATTATTAAATACAAATTATTAGTGCAAATTATAACTTGAAGATCTGAACTAGTAATTGTCAAATACAGAACTTAAAATTGATAGCTTCTAATTATTATTTCAAATTATAACTTGAAGATCTGAACTTGTAATTGTCAAATACAGAACTTCTAATTATTAAATACAAATTATTAGTGCTAATTATAACTTGAAGATCTGAACTTGTAATTGTCAAATACAGAACTTAAAATTGATAGCTTCTAATTATTATTTCAAATTATAACTTGAAGATCTGAACTTGTAATTGTCAAATACAGAACTTCTAATTATTAAATACAAATTATTAGTGCAAATTATAACTTGAAGATCTGAACTTGTAATTGTCAAATACAGAACTTAAAATTGATAGCTTCTAATTATTATTTCAAATTATAACTTGAAGATCTGAACTTGTAATTGTCAAATACAGAACTTCTAATTATTAAATACAAATTATTAGTGCAAATTATAACTTGAAGATCTGAACTTGTAATTGTCAAATGCAGAACTTAAAATTGTTTGCTTCTAATTATTATTGCAAATTATAACTTGAAGATCTGAACTTGTAATTGTCAAATACAGAACTTAAAATTGATAGCTTCTATTTATTATTTCAAATTATAACTTGAAGATCTGAACTTGAAATTGTCAAATACAGAACTTAAAATTGATAGCTTCTATTTATTATTGCAAATAATAACTTGTAATTGTAAAATGCAGAACTTAAAATTGATAGCTTCTAATTATTATTGTAAATTATAACTTGAAGATCTGAACTTGTAATAGTGAATTACAGAACTTAGATTTGTTAAATTCAAATTATTATTTCTAATTATAACTTGAAGATCTGAACTTGTAATTGTCAAATACAGAACTTAAAATTGATAGCTTCTAATTATTATTGTAAATTATAACTTGAAGATCTGAACTTGTAATAGTGAATTACAGAACTTAGATTTGTTAAATTCAAATTATTATTTCAAATTATAACTTGAAGATCTGAACTAGTAATTGTCAAATACAGAACGTAAAATTGATAGCTTCTAATTATTATTGCAAATTATAACTTGAAGATCTGAACTTGTAATTGTCAAATACAGAACTTAAAATTGATAACTTCTATTTATTATTGCAAATAATAACTTGAAGATCTGAACTTGTAATTGTCAAATGCAGAACTTAAAATTGTTTGCTTCCAATTATTATTGCAAATTATAACTTGAAGATCTGAACTTGTAATTGTCAAATACAGAACTTAAAATTGATAGCTTCTAATTATTATTTCAAATTATAACTTGAAGATCTGAACTTGAAGTTGTCAAATACAGAACTTAAAATTGATAGCTTCTATTTATTATTGCAAATAATAACTTGAAGATCTGATCTTGTAATTGTCAAATGCAGAACTTAAAATTGATAGCTTCTAATTATTATTGCAAATAATAATTTGAAGATCTGTACTAGTAATTGTCAAATACAGAACTTAAAATTGATAGCTTAAAATTATAATTCAATTTATAACTTGAAGATCTGAACTTGTAATAGTCAAATACAGAACTTCGAATTGTTAAATACAAATTATTAGTGCAAATTATAACTTGAAAATCTGAACTTGTAATAGATAAATACAGAACTTCGAATTGTTAAATTCAAACTAAGATTGCAAATAATAATTTGAAGATCTGAACTTGTAATAGTCAAATACAGAACTTCTAATTGTTAAATACAAATTATTATTGCAAATTATAACTTGAAGATCTGAACTTGTAATTGTCAAATACAGAACTTCTAATTATTAAATACAAATTATTAGTGCAAATTATAACATGAAGATCTGAACTTGTAATTGTCAAATACAGATCTTAAAATTGATAGCTTCTAATTATTATTGCAAATTATAACTTGAAGATCTGAACTTGTAATTGTCAAATACAGAACTTAAAATTGATAGCTTCTAATTATTATTTCAAATTATAACTTGAAGATCTGAACTTGAAATTGTCAAATACAGAACTTAAAATTGATAGCTTCTATTTATTATTGCAAATAATAACTTGAAGATCTGAACTTGTAATTGTCAAATGCAGAACTTAAAATTGATAGCTTCTAATAATTATTGCAAATAATAATTTGAAGATCTGTACTAGTAATTGTCAAATACAGAACTTAAAATTGATAGCTTAAAATTATAATTCAATTTATAACTTGAAGATCTGAACTTGTAATAGTCAAATACAGAACTTCGAATTGTTAAATACAAATTATTCGTGCAAATTATAACTTGAAGATCTGAACTTGTAATAGATAAATACAGAACTTCGAATTGTTAAATTCAAACTAAGATTGCAAATAATAATTTGTAGATCTGAACTTGTAATAGTCAAATACAGAACTTCTAATTGTTAAATACAAATTATTATTGCAAATTATAACTTGAAGATCTGAACTTGTAATTGTCAAATACAGAACTTCTAATTATTAAATACCAATTATTAGTGCAAATTATAACTTGAAGATCTGAACTTGTAATTGTCAAATACAGAACTTCTAATTATTAAATACAAATTATTAGTGCAAATTATAACTTGAAGATCTGAACTTGTAATTGTCAAATACAGGACTTAAAATTGATAGCTTCTAATTATAATTTCAAATTATAACTTGAAGATCTGAACTTGTAATTGTCAAATACAGAACTTCTAATTATTAAATACAAATTATTAGTGCAAATTATAACTTGTAGATCTGAACTTGTAATGGTCAAATACAGAACTTAAAATTGATAGCTTCTAATTATTATTGCAAATTATAACTTGAAGATCTGAACTTGTAATTGTCAAATACAGAACTTCTAATTATTAAATACAAATTATTAGTGCAAATTATAACTTGAAGATCTGAACTTGTAATTGTCAAATACAGAACTTCTAATTATTAAATACAAATTATTAGTGCAAATTATAACTTGTAGATCTGAACTTGTAATTGTCAAATACAGAACTTAAAATTGATAGCTTCTAATTATTATTGCAAATTATAACTTGAAGATCTGAACTTGTAATAGTGAATTACAGAACTTAGATTTGTTAAATTCAAATTATTATTTCAAATTATAACTAGAAGATCTGAACTAGTAATTGTCAAATACAGAACTTAAAATTGATAGCTTATAATTATTATTGTAAATTATAACTTGAAGATCTGAACTTGTAATTGTCAAATACAGAACTTGAAATTGATAGCTTCTAATTATTATTGTAAATTATAACTTGAAGATCTGAACTTGTAATTGTCAAATGCAGAACTTAAAATTGTTTGCTTCTAATTATTATTGCAAATTATAACTTGAAGATCTGAACTTGTAATTGTCAAATACAGAACTTAAAATTGATAGCTTCTAATTATTATTTCAAATTATAACTTGAAGATCTGAACTTGAAATTGTCAAATGCAGAACTTAAAATTGTTTGCTTCTAATTATTATTGCAAATTATAACTTGAAGATCTGAACTTGTAATTGTCAAATACAGAACTTAAAATTGATAGCTTCTATTTATTATTTCAAAATTATAACTTGAAGATCTGAACTTGAAATTGTCAAATACAGAACTTAAAATTGATAGCTTCTATTTATTATTGCAAATAATAACTTGAAGATCTGAACTTGTAATTGTCAAATGCAGAACTTAAAATTGTTAGCTTCTAATTATTATTGTAAATTATAACTTGAAGATCTGAACTTGTAATAGTGAATTACAGAACTTAGATTTGTTAAATTCAAATTATTATTTCTAATTATAACTTGAAGATCTGAACTTGTAATTGTCAAATACAGAAATTAAAATTGATAGCTTCTAATTATTATTGTAAATTATAACTTGAAGATCTGAACTTGTAATAGTAAATTACAGAACTTAGATTTGTTAAATTCAAATTATTATTTCAAATTATAACTTGAAGATCTGAACTAGTAATTGTCAAATACAGAACTTAAAATTGATAGCTTCTAATTATTATTGCAAATTATAACTTGAAGATCTGAACTTGTAATTGTCAAATACAGAACTTAAAATTGATAACTTCTATTTATTATTGCAAATAATAACTTGAAGATCTGAACTTGTAATTGTCAAATGCAGAACTTATAATTGTTTGCTTCTAATTATTATTGCAAATTATAACTTGAAGATCTGAACTTGTAATTGTCAAATACAGAACTTAAAATTGATAGCTTCTAATTATTATTTCAAATTATAACTTGAAGATCTGAACTTGAAATTGTCAAATACAGAACTTAAAATTGATAGCTTCTATTTATTATTGCAAATAATAACTTGAAGATCTGAACTTGTAATTGTCAAATGCAGAACTTAAAATTGATAGCTTCTAATTATTATTGCAAATAATAATTTGAAGATCTGTACTAGTAATTGTCAAATACAGAACTTAAAATTGATAGCTTCTAATTATTATTTCAAATTATAACTTGAAGATCTGAACTTGTAATTGTCAAATACAGAACTTCTAATTATTAAATACAAATTATTAGTGCAAATTATAACTTGAAGATCTGAACTTGTAATTGTCAAATACAGAACTTCTAATTATTAAATACAAATTATTAGTGCAAATTATAACTTGAAGATCTGAACTTGTAATTGTCAAATACAGAACTTAAAATTGATAGCTTCTAATTATTATTTCAAATTATAACTTGAAGATCTGAACTTGTAATTGTCAAATACAGAACTTCTAATTATTAAATACAAATTATTAGTGCAAATTATAACTTGAAGATCTGAACTTGTAATTGTCAAATACAGAACTTAAAATTGATACCTTCTAATTATTATTTCAAATTATAACTTGAAGATCTGAACTTGTAATTGTCAAATACAGAACTTCTAATTAATAAATACAAATTATTAGTGCAAATTATAACTTGAAGATCTGAACTTGTAATTGTCAAATACAGAACTTAAAATTGATAGCTTCTAATTATTATTTCAAATTATAACTTGAAGATCTGAACTTGTAATTGTCAAATACAGAACTTCTAATTATTAAATACAAATTATTAGTGCAAATTATAACTTGAAGATCTGAACTTGTAATTGTAAAATACAGAACTTAAAATTGATAGCTTCTAATTATTATTGCAAATTATAACTTGAAGATCTGAACTTGTAATAGTGAATTACAGAACTTAGATTTGTTAAATTCAAATTATTATTTCAAATTATAACTTGAAGATCTGAACTAGTAATTGTCAAATACAGAACTTAAAATTGATAGCTTATAATTATTATTGTAAATTATAACTTGAAGATCTGAACTTGTAATAGTGAATTACAGAACTTAGATTTGTTAAATTCTAATTATTATTTTAAATTATAACTTGAAGATCTGAACTAGTAATTGTCAAATACAGAATTTAAAATTGAGAGCGTCTAATTATTATTGCAAATTTTAACTTGAAGATCTGAACTTGTAATTGTCAAATACAGAACTTAAATTTGATAGCTTCTAATTATTATTTCAAATTATAACTTGAAGATCTGAACTTGTACTTGTCAAATACAGAACTTCTAATTGTTAAATACAAATTATTAGTGCAAATTATAACTTGAAGATCTGAACTTGTAATTGTCAAATACAGAACTTAAAATTGATAGCTTCTAATTATTATTGTAAATTATAACTTGAAGATCTGAACTTGTAATAGTGAATTGCAGAACTTAGATTTGTTAAATTCAAATTATTATTTCTAATTATAACTTGTAGATCTGAACTAGTAATTGTCAAATACAGAACTTAAAATTGATAGCTTCTAATTATTATTGCAAATTATAACTTGAAGATCTGAACTTGTAATTGTCAAATACAGAACTTAAAATTGATAGCTTCTAATTATTATTTCAAATTATAACTTGAAGATCTGAACTTGAAATTGTCAAATACAGAACTTAAAATTGATAGCTTCTATTTATTATTGCAAATAATAACTTGAAGATCTGAACTTGTAATTGTCAAATGCAGAACTTAAAATTGATAGCTTCTAATTATTATTGCAAATTATAACTTGAAGATCTGAACTTGTAATTGTCAAATACAGAACTTAAAATTGATAGCTCCTAATTATTATTTCAAATTATAACTTGAAGATCTGAACTTGTAATTGTCAAATACAGAACTTCTAATTATTAAATACAAATTATTAGTGCAAATTATAACTTGAAGATCTGAACTAGAAATTGTCAAATACAGAACTTAAAATTGATAGCTTCTAATTATTATTTCAAATTATAACTTGAAGATCTGAACTTGTAATTGTCAAATACAGAACTTCTAATTATTAAATACAAATTATTAGTGCAAATTATAACTTGAAGATCTGAACTTGTAATTGTCAAATACAGAACTTAAAATTGATAGCTTCTAATTATTATTTCAAATTATAACTTGAAGATCTGAACTTGTAATTGTCAAATACAGAACTTCTAATTATTAAATACAAATTATTAGTGCAAATTATAACTTGAAGATCTGAACTTGTAATTGTCAAATACAGAACTTAAAATTGATAGCTTCTAATTATTATTTCAAATTATAACTTGAAGATCTGAACTTGTAATTGTCAAATACAGAACTTCTAATTATTAAATACAAATTATTAGTGCAAATTATAACTTGAAGATCTGAACTTGTAATTGTCAAATACAGAACTTAAAATTGATAGCTTCTAATTATTATTTCAAATTATAACTTGAAGATCTGAACTTGTAATTGTCAAATACAGAACTTCTAATTATTAAATACAAATTATTAGTGCAAATTATAACTTGAAGATCTGAACTTGTAATTGTCAAATGCAGAACTTAAAATTGTTTGCTTCTAATTATTATTTCAAATTATAACTTGAAGATCTGAACTTGAAATTGTCAAATACAGAACTTAAAATTGATAGCTTCTATTTATTATTGCAAATAATAACTTGAAGATCTGAACTTGTAATTGTAAAATGCAGAACTTAAAATTGATAGCTTCTAATTATTATTGTAAATTATAACTTGAAGATCTGAACTTGTAATAGTGAATTACAGAACTTAGATTTGTTAAATTCAAATTATTATTTCTAATTATAACTTGAAGATCTGAACTTGTAATTGTCAAATACAGAACTTAAAATTGATAGCTTCTAATTATTATTGTAAATTATAACTTGAAGATCTGAACTTGTAATAGTGAATTACAGAACTTAGATTTGTTAAATTCAAATTATTATTTCAAATTATAACTTGAAGATCTGAACTAGTAATTGTCAAATACAGAACTTAAAATTGATAGCTTCTAATTATTATTGCAAATTATAACTTGAAGATCTGAACTTGTAATTGTCAAATGCAGAACTTAAAATTGATAGCTTCTAATTATTATTGCAAATAATAATTTGAAGATCTGTACTAGTAATTGTCAAATACAGAACTTAAAATTGATAGCTTAAAATTATAATTCAATTTATAACTTGAAGATCTGAACTTGTAATAGTCAAATACAGAACTTCGAATTGTTAAATACAAATTATTAGTGCAAATTATAACTTGAAAATCTGAACTTGTAATAGATAAATACAGAACTTCGAATTGTTAAATTCAAACTAAGATTGCAAATAATAATTTGAAGATCTGAACTTGTAATAGTCAAATACAGAACTTCTAATTGTTAAATACAAATTATTATTGCAAATTATAACTTGAAGATCTGAACTTGTAATTGTCAAATACAGAACTTCTAATTATTAAATACAAATTATTAGTGCAAATTATAACATGAAGATCTGAACTTGTAATTGTCAAATACAGATCTTAAAATTGATAGCTTCTAATTATTATTTCAAATTATAACTTGAAGATCTGAACTTGTAATTGTCAAATACAGAACTTCTAATTATTAAATACAAATTATTAGTGCAAATTATAACTTGAAGATCTGAACTTGTAATTGTCAAATACAGAACTTAAAATTGATACCTTCTAATTATTATTTCAAATTATAACTTGAAGATCTGAACTTGTAATTGTCAAATACAGAACTTCTAATTAATAAATACAAATTATTAGTGCAAATTATAACTTGAAGATCTGAACTTGTAATAGTCAAATACAGAACTTCGAATTGTTAAATACAAATTATTAGTGCAAATTATAACTTGAAAATCTGAACTTGTAATAGATAAATACAGAACTTCAAATTGTTAAATTCAAACTAAGATTGCAAATAATAATTTGAAGCTCTGAACTTGTAATAGTCAAATACAGAACTTCTAATTGTTAAATACAAATTATTATTGCAAATTATAACTTGAAGATCTGAACTTGTAATTGTCAAATACAGAACTTCTAATTATTAAATACAAATTATTAGTGCAAATTATAACTTGAAGATCTGAACTTGTAATTGTCAAATACAGAACTTAAAATTGATAGCTCCTAATTATTATTTCAAATTATAACTTGAAGATCTGAACTTGTAATTGTCAAATACAGAACTTCTAATTATTAAATACAAATTATTAGTGCAAATTATAACTTGAAGATCTGAACTAGTAATTGTCAAATACAGAACTTAAAATTGATAGCTTCTAATTATTATTTCAAATTATAACTTGAAGATCTGAACTTGTAATTGTCAAATACAGAACTTCTAATTATTAAATACAAATTATTAGTGCAAATTATAACTTGAAGATCTGAACTTGTAATTGTCAAATACTGAACTTAAAATTGATAGCTTCTAATTATTATTTCAAATTATAACTTGAAGATCTGAACTTGTAATTGTCAAATACAGAACTTCTAATTATTAAATACAAATTATTAGTGCAAATTATAACTTGAAGATCTGAACTTGTAATTGTCAAATACAGAACTTAAAATTGATACCTTCTAATTATTATATCAAATTATAACTTGAAGATCTGAACTTGTAATTGTCAAATACAGAACTTCTAATTAATAAATACAAATTATTAGTGCAAATTATAACTTGAAGATCTGAACTTGTAATTGTCAAATACAGAACTTAAAATTGATAGCTTCTAATTATTATTTCAAATTATAACTTGAAGATCTGAACTTGTAATTGTCAAATACAGAACTTCTAATTATTAAATACAAATTATTAGTGCAAATTATAACTTGAAGATCTGAACTTGTAATTGTAAAATACAGAACTTAAAATTGATAGCTTCTAATTATTATTGCAAATTATAACTTGAAGATCTGAACTTGTAATAGTGAATTACAGAACTTAGATTTGTTAAATTCAAATTATTATTTCAAATTTTAACTTGAAGATCTGAACTAGTAATTGTCAAATACAGAACTTAAAATTGATAGCTTATAATTATTATTGTAAATTATAACTTGAAGATCTGAACTTGTAATAGTGAATTACAGAACTTAGATTTGTTAAATTCTAATTATTATTTTAAATTATAACTTGAAGATCTGAACTAGTAATTGTTAAATACAGAATTTAAAATTGAGAGCGTCTAATTATTATTGCAAATTTTAACTTGAAGATCTGAACTTGTAATTGTCAAATACAGAACTTAAATTTGAAAGCTTCAATTATTATTTCAAATTATAACTTGAAGATCTGAACTTGTACTTGTCAAATACAGAACTTCTAATTGTTAAATACAAATTATTAGTGCAAATTATAACTTGAAGATCTGAACTTGTAATTGTCAAATACAGAACTTAAAATTGATAGCTTCTAATTATTATTGTAAATTATAACTTGAAGATCTGAACTTGTAATAGTGAATTACAGAACTTAGATTTGTTAAATTCAAATTATTATTTCTAATTATAACTTGTAGATCTGAACTAGTAATTGTCAAATACAGAACTTAAAATTGATAGCTTCTAATTATTATTGCAAATTATAACTTGAAGATCTGAACTTGTAATTGTCAAATACAGAACTTAAAATTGATAGCTTCTAATTATTATTTCAAATTATAACTTGAAGATCTGAACTTGAAATTGTCAAATACAGAACTTAAAATTGATAGCTTCTATTTATTATTGCAAATAATAACTTGAAGATCTGAACTTGTAATTGTCAAATGCAGAACTTAAAATTGATAGCTTCTAATTATTATTGCAAATTATAACTTGAAGATCTGAACTTGTAATTGTCAAATACAGAACTTAAAATTGATAGCTCCTAATTATTATTTCAAATTATAACTTGAAGATCTGAACTTGTAATTGTCAAATACAGAACTTCTAATTATTAAATACAAATTATTAGTGCAAATTATAACTTGAAGATCTGAACTAGTAATTGTCAAATACAGAACTTAAAATTGATAGCTTCTAATTATTATTTCAAATTATAACTTGAAGATCTGAACTTGTAATTGTCAAATACAGAACTTCTAATTATTAAATACAAATTATTAGTGCAAATTATAACTTGAAGATCTGAACTTGTAATTGTCAAATACAGAACTTAAAATTGATAGCTTCTAATTATTATTTCAAATTATAACTTGAAGATCTGAACTTGTAATTGTCAAATACAGAACTTCTAATTATTAAATACAAATTATTAGTGCAAATTATAACTTGAAGATCTGAACTTGTAATTGTCAAATACAGAACTTAAAATTGATAGCTTCTAATTATTATTTCAAATTATAACTTGAAGATCTGAACTTGTAATTGTCAAATACAGAACTTCTAATTATTAAATACAAATTTATGTGCAAATTATAACTTGAAGATCTGAACTTGTAATTGTCAAATGCAGAACTTAAAATTGTTTGCTTCTAATTATTATTGCAAATTATAACTTGAAGATCTGAACTTGTAATTGTCAAATACAGAACTAAAAATTGATAGCTTCTAATTATTATTTCAAATTATAACTTGAAGATCTGAACTTGAAATTGTCAAATACAGAACTTAAAATTGATAGCTTCTATTTATTATTGCAAATAATAACTTGAAGATCTGAACTTGTAATTGTCAAATGCAGAACTTAAAATTGATAGCTTCTAATTATTATTGTAAACTATAACTTGAAGATCTGAACTTGTAATAGTGAATTACAGAACTTAGATTTGTTAAATTCAAATTATTATTTCTAATTATAACTTGAAGATCTGAACTTGTAATTGTCAAATACAGAACTTAAAATTGATAGCTTCTAATTATTATTGTAAATTATAACTTGAAGATCTGAACTTGTAATAGTGAATTACAGAACTTAGATTTGTTAAATTCAAATTATTATTTCAAATTATAACTTGAAGATCTGAACTAGTAATTGTCAAATACAGAACTTAAAATTGATAGCTTCTAATTATTATTGCAAATTATAACTTGAAGATCTGAACTTGTAATTGTCAAATACAGAACTTAAAATTGATAACTTCTATTTATTATTGCAAATAATAACTTGAAGATCTGAACTTGTAATTGTCAAATGCAGAACTTAAAATTGTTTGCTTCTAATTATTATTGCAAATTATAACTTGAAGATCTGAACTTGTAATTGTCAAATACAGAACTTAAAATTGATAGCTTCTAATTATTATTTCAAATTATAACTTGAAGATCTGAACTTGAAATTGTCAAATACAGAACTTAAAATTGATAGCTTCTATTTATTATTGCTAATAATAACTTGAACATCTGAACTTGTAATTGTCAAATGCAGAACTTAAAATTGATAGCTTCTAATTATTATTGCAAATAATAATTTGAAGATCTGTACTAGTAATTGTCAAATACAGAACTTAAAATTGATAGCTTAAAATTATAATTCAATTTATAACTTGAAGATCTGAACTTGTAATAGTCAAATACAGAACTTCGAATTGTTAAATACGAATTATTAGTGCAAATTATAACTTGAAAATCTGAACTTGTAATAGATAAATACAGAACTTCGAATTGTTAAATTCAAACTAAGATTGCAAATAATAATTTGAAGATCTGAACTTGTAATAGTCAAATACAGAACTTCTAATTGCTAAATACAAATTATTATTGCAAATTATAACTTGAAGATCTGAACTTGTAATTGTCAAATACAGAACTTCTAATTATTAAATACAAATTATTAGTGCAAATTATAACTTGAAGATCTGAACTAGTAATTGTCAAATACAGAACTTAAAATTGATAGCTTCTAATTATTATTTCAAATTATAACTTGAAGATCTGAACTTGTAATTGTCAAATACAGAACTTCTAATTATTAAATACAAATTATTAGTGCAAATTATAACTTGAAGATCTGAACTTGTAATTGTCAAATACAGAACTTAAAATTGATAGCTTCTAATTATTATTTAAAATTATAACTTGAAGATCTGAACTTGTAATTGTCAAATACAGAACTTCTAATTAATAAATACAAATTATTAGTGCAAATTATAACTTGAAGATCTGAACTTGTAATTGTCAAATACAGAACTTAAAATTGATAGCTTCTAATTATTATTTCAAATTATAACTTGAAGATCTGAACTTGTAATTGTCAAATACAGAACTTCTAATTATTAAATACAAATTATTAGTGCAAATTATAACTTGAAGATATGAACTTGTAATTGTAAAATACAGAACTTAAAATTGATAGCTTCTAATTATTATTGCAAATTATAACTTGAAGATCTGAACTTGTAATAGTGAATTACAGAACTTAGATTTGTTAAATTCAAATTATTATTTCAAATTATAACTTGAAGATCTGAACTAGTAATTGTCAAATACAGAACTTAAAATTGATAGCTTATAATTATTATTGTAAATTATAACTTGAAGATCTGAACTTGTAATAGTGAATTACAGAACTTAGATTTGTTAAATTCTAATTATTATTTTAAATTATAACTTGAAGATCTGAACTAGTAATTGTCAAATACAGAATTTAAAATTGAGAGCGTCTAATTATTATTGCAAATTTTAACTTGAAGATCTGAACTTGTAATTGTCAAATACAGAACTTAAATTTGATAGCTTCTAATTATTATTTCAAATTATAACTTGAAGATCTGAACTTGTACTTGTCAAATACAGAACTTCTAATTGTTAAATACAAATTATTAGTGCAAATTATAACTTGAAGATCTGAACTTGTAATTGTCAAATACAGAACTTAAAATTGATAGCTTCTAATTATTATTGTAAATTATAACTTGAAGATCTGAACTTGTAATAGTGAATTACAGAACTTAGATTTGTTAAATTCAAATTATTATTTCTAATTATAACTTGTAGATCTGAACTAGTAATTGTCAAATACAGAACTTAAAATTGATAGCTCCTAATTATTATTGCAAATTATAACTTGAAGATCTGAACTTGTAATTGTCAAATACAGAACTTAAAATTGATAGCTTCTAATTATTATTTCAAATTATAACTTGAAGATCTGAACTTGAAATTGTCAAATACAGAACTTAAAATTGATAGCTTCTATTTATTATTGCAAATAATAACTTGAAGATCTGAACTTGTAATTGTCAAATGCAGAACTTAAAATTGATAGCTTCTAATTATTATTGCAAATTATAACTTGAAGATCTGAACTTGTAATTGTCAAATACAGAACTTAAAATTGATAGCTCCTAATTATTATTTCAAATTATAACTTGAAGATCTGAACTTGTAATTGTCAAATACAGAACTTCTAATTATTAAATACAAATTATTAGTGCAAATTATAACTTGAAGATCTGAACTAGTAATTGTCAAATACAGAACTTAAAATTGATAGCTTCTAATTATTATTTCAAATTATAACTTGAAGATCTGAACTTGTAATTGTCAAATACAGAACTTCTAATTATTAAATACAAATTATTAGTGCAAATTATAACTTGAAGATCTGAACTTGTAATTGTCAAATACAGAACTTAAAATTGATAGCTTCTAATTATTATTTCAAATTATAACTTGAAGATCTGAACTTGTAATTGTCAAATACAGAACTTCTAATTATTAAATACAAATTATTAGTGCAAATTATAACTTGAAGATCTGAACTTGTAATTGTTAAATACAGAACTTAAAATTGATAGCTTCTAATTATTATTTCAAATTATAACTTGAAGATCTGAACTTGTAATTGTCAAATACAGAACTTCTAATTATTAAATACAAATTTATGTGCAAATTATAACTTGAAGATCTGAACTTGTAATTGTCAAATGCAGAACTTAAAATTGTTTGCTTCTAATTATTATTGCAAATTATAACTTGAAGATCTGAACTTGTAATTGTCAAATACAGAACTAAAAATTGATAGCTTCTAATTATTATTTCAAATTATAACTTGAAGATCTGAACTTGAAATTGTCAAATACAGAACTTAAAATTGATAGCTTCTATTTATTATTGCAAATAATAACTTGTAGATCTGAACTTGTAATTGTCAAATGCAGAACTTAAAATTGATAGCTTCTAATTATTATTGTAAATTATAACTTGAAGATCTGAACTTGTAATAGTGAATTACAGAACTTAGATTTGTTAAATTCAAATTATTATTTCTAATTATAACTTGAAGATCTGAACTTGTAATTGTCAAATACAGAACTAAAATTGATAGCTTCTAATTATTATTGTAAATTATAACTTGAAGATCTGAACTTGTAATAGTGAATTACAGAACTTAGATTTGTTAAATTCAAATTAATATTTCAAATTATAACTTGAAGATCTGAACTAGTAATTGTCAAATACAGAACTTAAAATTGATAGCTTCTAATTATTATTGCAAATTATAACTTGAAGATCTGAACTTGTAATTGTCAAATACAGAACTTAAAATTGATAACTTCTATTTATTATTGCAAATAATAACTTGAAGATCTGAACTTGTAATTGTCAAATGCAGAACTTAAAATTGTTTGCTTCTAATTATTATTGCAAATTATAACTTGAAGATCTGAACTTGTAATTGTCAAATACAGAACTTAAAATTGATAGCTTCTAATTATTATTTCAAATTATAACTTGAAGATCTGAACTTGAAATTGTCAAATACAGAACTTAAAATTGATAGCTTCTATTTATTATTGCAAATAATAACTTGAAGATCTGAACTTGTAATTGTCAAATGCAGAACTTAAAATTGATAGCTTCTAATTATTATTGCAAATAATAATTTGAAGATCTGTACTAGTAATTGTCAAATACAGAACTTAAAATTGATAGCTTAAAATTATAATTCAATTTATAACTTGAAGATCTGAACTTGTAATAGTCAAATACAGAACTTCGAATTGTTAAATACGAATTATTAGTGCAAATTATAACTTGAAAATCTGAACTTGTAATAGATAAATACAGAACTTCGAATTGTTAAATTCAAACTAAGATTGCAAATAATAATTTGAAGATCTGAACTTGTAATAGTCAAATACAGAACTTCTAATTGTTAAATACAAATTATTATTGCAAATTATAACTTGAAGATCTGAACTTGTAATTGTCAAATACAGAACTTCTAATTATTAAATACAAATTATTAGTGCAAATTATAACTTGAAGATCTGAACTTGTAATTGTCAAATACAGATCTTAAAATTGATAGCTTCTAATTATTATTTCAAATTATAACTTGAAGATCTGAACTTGTAATTGTCAAATACAGAACTTCTAATTATTAAATACAAATTATTAGTGCAAATTATAACTTGAAGATCTGAACTTGTAATTGTCAAATACAGAACTTAAAATTGATACCTTCTAATTATTATTTCAAATTATAACTTGAAGATCTGAACTTGTAATTGTCAAATACAGAACTTCTAATTAATAAATACAAATTATTAGTGCAAATTATAACTTGAAGATCTGAACTTGTAATTGTCAAATACAGAACTTAAAATTGATAGCTTCTAATTATTATTTCAAATTATAACTTGAAGATCTGAACTTGTAATTGTCAAATACAGAACTTCTAATTATTAAATACAAATTATTAGTGCAAATTATAACTTGAAGATCTGAACTTGTAATTGTAAAATACAGAACTTAAAATTGATAGCTTCTAATTATTATTGCAAATTATAACTTGAATATCTGAACTTGTAATAGTGAATTACAGAACTTAGATTTGTTAAATTCAAATTATTATTTCAAATTATAACTTGAAGATCTGAACTAGTAATTGTCAAATACAGAACTTAAAATTGATAGCTTATAATTATTATTGTAAATTATAACTTGAAGATCTGAACTTGTAATAGTGAATTACAGAACTTAGATTTGTTAAATTCTAATTATTATTTTAAATTATAACTTGAAGATCTGAACTAGTAATTGTCAAATACAGAATGTAAAATTGAGAGCGTCTAATTATTATTGCAAATTTTAACTTGAAGATCTGAACTTGTAATTGTCAAATACAGAACTTAAATTTGATAGCTTCTAATTATTATTTCAAATTATAACTTGAAGATCTGAACTTGTACTTGTCAAATACAGAACTTCTAATTGTTAAATACAAATTATTAGTGCAAATTATAACTTGAAGATCTGAACTTGTAATTGTCAAATACAGAACTTAAAATTGATAGCTTCTAATTATTATTGTAAATTATAACTTGAAGATCTGAACTTGTAATAGTGAATTACAGAACTTAGATTTGTTAAATTCAAATTATTATTTCTAATTATAACTTGTAGATCTGAACTAGTAATTGTCAAATACAGAACTTAAAATTGATAGCTCCTAATTATTATTGCAAATTATAACTTGAAGATCTGAACTTGTAATTGTCAAATACAGAACTTAAAATTGATAGCTTCTAATTATTATTTCAAATTATAACTTGAAGATCTGAACTTGAAATTGTCAAATACAGAACTTAAAATTGATAGCTTCTATTTATTATTGCAAATAATAACTTGAAGATCTGAACTTGTAATTGTCAAATGCAGAACTTAAAATTGATAGCTTCTAATTATTATTGTAAATTATAACTTGAAGATCTGAACTTGTAATTGTCAAATACAGAACTTAAAATTGATAGCTCCTAATTATTATTTCAAATTATAACTTGAAGATCTGAACTTGTAATTGTCAAATACAGAACTTCTAATTATTAAATACAAATTATTAGTGCAAATTATAACTTGAAGATCTGAACTAGTAATTGTCAAATACAGAACTTAAAATTGATAGCTTCTAATTATTACTTCAAATTATAACTTGAAGATCTGAACTAGTAATTGTCAAATACAGAACTTAAAATTGATAGCTCCTAATTATTATTGCAAATTATAACTTGAAGATCTGAACTTGTAATTGTCAAATACAGAACTTAAAATTGATAGCTTCTAATTATTATTTCAAATTATAACTTGAAGATCTGAACTTGTAATTGTCAAATGCAGAACTTAAAATTGTTTGCTTCTAATTATTATTGCAAATTATAACTTGAAGATCTGAACTTGTAATTGTCAAATACAGAACTAAAAATTGATAGCTTCTAATTATTATTTCAAATTATAACTTGAAGATCTGAACTTGAAATTGTCAAATACAGAACTTAAAATTGATAGCTTCTATTTATTATTGCAAATAATAACTTGAAGATCTGAACTTGTAATTGTCAAATGCAGAACTTAAAATTGATAGCTTCTAATTATTATTGTAAATTATAACTTGAAGATCTGAACTTGTAATAGTGAATTACAGAACTTAGATTTGTTAAATTCAAATTATTATTTCTAATTATAACTTGAAGATCTGAACTTGTAATTGTCAAATACAGAACTAAAATTGATAGCTTCTAATTATTATTGTAAATTATAACTTGAAGATCTGAACTTGTAATAGTGAATTACAGAACTTAGATTTGTTAAATTCAAATTAATATTTCAAATTATAACTTGAAGATCTGAACTAGTAATTGTCAAATACAGAACTTAAAATTGATAGCTTCTAATTATTATTGCAAATTATAACTTGAAGATCTGAACTTGTAATTGTCAAATACAGAACTTAAAATTGATAACTTCTATTTATTATTGCAAATAATAACTTGAAGATCTGAACTTGTAATTGTCAAATGCAGAACTTAAAATTGTTTGCTTCTAATTATTATTGCAAATTATAACTTGAAGATCTGAACTTGTAATTGTCAAATACAGAACTTAAAATTGATAGCTTCTAATTATTATTTCAAATTATAACTTGAAGATCTGAACTTGAAATTGTCAAATACAGAACTTAAAATTGATAGCTTCTATTTATTATTGCAAATAATAACTTGAAGATCTGAACTTGTAATTGTCAAATGCAGAACTTAAAATTGATAGCTTCTAATTATTATTGCAAATAATAATTTGAAGATCTGTACTAGTAATTGTCAAATACAGAACTTAAAATTGATAGCTTAAAATTATAATTCAATTTATAACTTGAAGATCTGAACTTGTAATAGTCAAATACAGAACTTCGAATTGTTAAATACGAATTATTAGTGCAAATTATAACTTGAAAATCTGAACTTGTAATAGATAAATACAGAACTTCGAATTGTTAAATTCAAACTAAGATTGCAAATAATAATTTGAAGATCTGAACTTGTAATAGTCAAATACAGAACTTCTAATTGTTAAATACAAATTATTATTGCAAATTATAACTTGAAGATCTGAACTTGTAATTGTCAAATACAGAACTTCTAATTATTAAATACAAATTATTAGTGCAAATTATAACTTGAAGATCTGAACTTGTAATTGTCAAATACAGATCTTAAAATTGATAGCTTCTAATTATTATTTCAAATTATAACTTGAAGATCTGAACTTGTAATTGTCAAATACAGAACTTCTAATTATTAAATACAAATTATTAGTGCAAATTATAACTTGAAGATCTGAACTTGTAATTGTCAAATACAGAACTTAAAATTGATACCTTCTAATTATTATTTCAAATTATAACTTGAAGATCTGAACTTGTAATTGTCAAATACAGAACTTCTAATTAATAAATACAAATTATTAGTGCAAATTATAACTTGAAGATCTGAACTTGTAATTGTCAAATACAGAACTTAAAATTGATAGCTTCTAATTATTATTTCAAATTATAACTTGAAGATCTGAACTTGTAATTGTCAAATACAGAACTTCTAATTATTAAATACAAATTATTAGTGCAAATTATAACTTGAAGATCTGAACTTGTAATTGTAAAATACAGAACTTAAAATTGATAGCTTCTAATTATTATTGCAAATTATAACTTGAATATCTGAACTTGTAATAGTGAATTACAGAACTTAGATTTGTTAAATTCAAATTATTATTTCAAATTATAACTTGAAGATCTGAACTAGTAATTGTCAAATACAGAACTTAAAATTGATAGCTTATAATTATTATTGTAAATTATAACTTGAAGATCTGAACTTGTAATAGTGAATTACAGAACTTAGATTTGTTAAATTCTAATTATTATTTTAAATTATAACTTGAAGATCTGAACTAGTAATTGTCAAATACAGAATGTAAAATTGAGAGCGTCTAATTATTATTGCAAATTTTAACTTGAAGATCTGAACTTGTAATTGTCAAATACAGAACTTAAATTTGATAGCTTCTAATTATTATTTCAAATTATAACTTGAAGATCTGAACTTGTACTTGTCAAATACAGAACTTCTAATTGTTAAATACAAATTATTAGTGCAAATTATAACTTGAAGATCTGAACTTGTAATTGTCAAATACAGAACTTAAAATTGATAGCTTCTAATTATTATTGTAAATTATAACTTGAAGATCTGAACTTGTAATAGTGAATTACAGAACTTAGATTTGTTAAATTCAAATTATTATTTCTAATTATAACTTGTAGATCTGAACTAGTAATTGTCAAATACAGAACTTAAAATTGATAGCTCCTAATTATTATTGCAAATTATAACTTGAAGATCTGAACTTGTAATTGTCAAATACAGAACTTAAAATTGATAGCTTCTAATTATTATTTCAAATTATAACTTGAAGATCTGAACTTGAAATTGTCAAATACAGAACTTAAAATTGATAGCTTCTATTTATTATTGCAAATAATAACTTGAAGATCTGAACTTGTAATTGTCAAATGCAGAACTTAAAATTGATAGCTTCTAATTATTATTGTAAATTATAACTTGAAGATCTGAACTTGTAATTGTCAAATACAGAACTTAAAATTGATAGCTCCTAATTATTATTTCAAATTATAACTTGAAGATCTGAACTTGTAATTGTCAAATACAGAACTTCTAATTATTAAATACAAATTATTAGTGCAAATTATAACTTGAAGATCTGAACTAGTAATTGTCAAATACAGAACTTAAAATTGATAGCTTCTAATTATTACTTCAAATTATAACTTGAAGATCTGAACTTGAAATTGTCAAATACAGAACTTAAAATTGATAGCTTCTATTTATTATTGCAAATAATAACTTGAAGATCCGAACTTGTTATTGTCAAATGCAGAACTTAAAATTGATAGCTTCTAATTATTATTGCAAATAATAATTTGAAGATCTGTACTAGTAATTGTCAAATACAGAACTTAATATTGATAGCTTAAAATTATAATTCAATTTATAACTTGAAGATCTGAACTTGTAATAGTCAAATACAGAACTTCGAATTGTTAAATACGAATTATTAGTGCAAATTATAACTTGAAAATCTGAACTTGTAATAGATAAATACAGAACTTCGAATTGTTAAATTCAAACTAAGATTGCAAATAATAATTTGAAGATCTGAACTTGTAATAGTCAAATACAGAACTTCTAATTGTTAAATACAAATTATTATTGCAAATTATAACTTGAAGATCTGAACTTGTAATTGTCAAATACAGAACTTCTAATTATTAAATACAAATTATTAGTGCAAATTATAACTTGAAGATCTGAACTTGTAATTGTCAAATACAGATCTTAAAATTGATAGCTTCTAATTATTATTTCAAATTATAACTTGAAGATCTGAACTTGTAATTGTCAAATACAGAACTTCTAATTATTAAATACAAATTATTAGTGCAAATTATAACTTGAAGATCTGAACTTGTAATTGTCAAATACAGAACTTAAAATTGATACCTTCTAATTATTATTTCAAATTATAACTTGAAGATCTGAACTTGTAATTGTCAAATACAGAACTTCTAATTATTAAATACAAATTATTAGTGCAAATTATAACTTGAAGATCTGAACTTGTAATTGTAAAATACAGAACTTAAAATTGATAGCTTCTAATTATTATTGCAAATTATAACTTGAAGATCTGAACTTGTAATAGTGAATTACAGAACTTAGATTTGTTAAATTCAAATTATTATTTCAAATTATAACTTGAAGATCTGAACTAGTAATTGTCAAATACAGAACTTAAAATTGATAGCTTATAATTATTATTGTAAATTATAACTTGAAGATCTGAACTTGTAATAGTGAATTACAGAACTTAGATTTGTTAAATTCTAATTATTATTTTAAATTATAACTTGAAGATCTGAACTAGTAATTGTCAAATACAGAATTTAAAATTGAGAGCGTCTAATTATTATTGCAAATTTTAACTTGAAGATCTGAACTTGTAATTGTCAAATACAGAACTTAAATTTGATAGCTTCTAATTATTATTTCAAATTATAACTTGAAGATCTGAACTTGTACTTGTCAAATACAGAACTTCTAATTGTTAAATACAAATTATTAGTGCAAATTATAACTTGAAGATCTGAACTTGTAATTGTC
Organism: Cantharis lateralis; assembly: GCA_963170105.1. NCBI lineage: Eukaryota > Metazoa > Arthropoda > Insecta > Coleoptera > Cantharidae > Cantharis > Cantharis lateralis. The sequence goes on from OY720627.1 coordinate 27,720,128, forward strand.
AAATACAGAACTTAAAATTGATAGCTTCTAATTATTATTGTAAATTATAACTTGAAGATCTGAACTTGTAATAGTGAATTACAGAACTTAGATTTGTTAAATTCAAATTATTATTTCTAATTATAACTTGTAGATCTGAACTAGTAATTGTCAAATACAGAACTTAAAATTGATAGCTCCTAATTATTATTGCAAATTATAACTTGAAGATCTGAACTTGTAATTGTCAAATACAGAACTTAAAATTGATAGCTTCTAATTATTATTTCAAATTATAACTTGAAGATCTGAACTTGAAATTGTCAAATACAGAACTTAAAATTGATAGCTTCTATTTATTATTGCAAATAATAACTTGAAGATCTGAACTTGTAATTGTCAAATGCAGAACTTAAAATTGATAGCTTCTAATTATTATTGCAAATTATAACTTGAAGATCTGAACTTGTAATTGTCAAATACAGAACTTAAAATTGATAGCTCCTAATTATTATTTCAAATTATAACTTGAAGATCTGAACTTGTAATTGTCAAATACAGAACTTCTAATTATTAAATACAAATTATTAGTGCAAATTATAACTTGAAGATCTGAACTAGTAATTGTCAAATACAGAACTTAAAATTGATAGCTTCTAATTATTATTTCAAATTATAACTTGAAGATCTGAACTTGTAATTGTCAAATACAGAACTTCTAATTATTAAATACAAATTATTAGTGCAAATTATAACTTGAAGATCTGAACTTGTAATTGTCAAATACAGAACTTAAAATTGATAGCTTCTAATTATTATTTCAAATTATAACTTGAAGATCTGAACTTGTAATTGTCAAATACAGAACTTCTAATTATTAAATACAAATTATTAGTGCAAATTATAACTAGAAGATCTGAACTTGTAATTGTTAAATACAGAACTTAAAATTGATAGCTTCTAATTATTATTTCAAATTATAACTTGAAGATCTGAACTTGTAATTGTCAAATACAGAACTTCTAATTATTAAATACAAATTTATGTGCAAATTATAACTTGAAGATCTGAACTTGTAATTGTCAAATGCAGAACTTAAAATTGTTTGCTTCTAATTATTATTGCAAATTATAACTTGAAGATCTGAACTTGTAATTGTCAAATACAGAACTAAAAATTGATAGCTTCTAATTATTATTTCAAATTATAACTTGAAGATCTGAACTTGAAATTGTCAAATACAGAACTTAAAATTGATAGCTTCTATTTATTATTGCAAATAATAACTTGAAGATCTGAACTTGTAATTGTCAAATGCAGAACTTAAAATTGATAGCTTCTAATTATTATTGTAAATTATAACTTGAAGATCTGAACTTGTAATAGTGAATTACAGAACTTAGATTTGTTAAATTCTAATTATTATTTCTAATTATAACTTGAAGATCTGAACTTGTAATTGTCAAATACAGAACTTAAAATTGATAGCTTCTAATTATTATTGTAAATTATAACTTGAAGATCTGAACTTGTAATAGTGAATTACAGAACTTAGATTTGTTATATTCAAATTATTATTTCAAATTATAACTTGAAGATCTGAACTAGTAATTGTCAAATACAGAACTTAAAATTGATAGCTTCTAATTATTATTGCAAATTATAACTTGAAGATCTGAACTTGTAATTGTCAAATACAGAACTTAAAATTGATAACTTCTATTTATTATTGCAAATAATAACTTGAAGATCTGAACTTGTAATTGTCAAATGCAGAACTTAAAATTGTTTGCTTCTAATTATTATTGCAAATTATAACTTGAAGATCTGAACTTGTAATTGTCAAATACAGAACTTAAAATTGATAGCTTCTAATTATTATTTCAAATTATAACTTGAAGATCTGAACTTGAAATTGTCAAATACAGAACTTAAAATTGATAGCTTAAAATTATAATTCAATTTATAACTTGAAGATCTGAACTTGTAATAGTCAAATACAGAACTTCGAATTGTTAAATACAAATTATTAGTGCAAATTATAACTTGAAAATCTGAACTTGTAATAGATAAATACAGAACTTCGAATTGTTAAATTCAAACTAAGATTGCAAATAATAATTTGAAGATCTGAACTTGTAATAGTCAAATACAGAACTTCTAATTGTTAAATACAAATTATTATTGCAAATTATAACTTGAAGATCTGAACTTGTAATTGTCAAATACAGAACTTCTAATTATTAAATACAAATTATTAGTGCAAATTATAACTTGAAGATCTGAACTTGTAATTGTCAAATACAGATCTTAAAATTGATAGCTTCTAATTATTATTTCAAATTATAACTTGAAGATCTGAACTTGTAATTGTCAAATACAGAACTTCTAATTATTAAATACAAATTATTAGTGCAAATTATAACTTGAAGATCTGAACTTGTAATTGTCAAATACAGAACTTAAAATTGATACCTTCTAATTATTATTTCAAATTATAACTTGAAGATCTGAACTTGTAATTGTCAAATACAGAACTTCTAATTAATAAATACAAATTATTAGTGCAAATTATAACTTGAAGATCTGAACTTGTAATTGTCAAATACAGAACTTAAAATTGATAGCTTCTAATTATTATTTCAAATTATAACTTGAAGATCTGAACTTGTAATTGTCAAATACAGAACTTCTAATTATTAAATACAAATTATTAGTGCAAATTATAACTTGAAGATCTGAACTTGTAATTGTAAAATACAGAACTTAAAATTGATAGCTTCTAATTATTATTGCAAATTATAACTTGAAGATCTGAACTTGTAATAGTGAATTACAGAACTTAGATTTGTTAAATTCAAATTATTATTTCAAATTATAACTTGAAGATCTGAACTAGTAATTGTCAAATACAGAACTTAAAATTGATAGCTTATAATTATTATTGTAAATTATAACTTGAAGATCTGAACTTGTAATAGTGAATTACAGAACTTAGATTTGTTAAATTCTAATTATTATTTTAAATTATAACTTGAAGATCTGAACTAGTAATTGTCAAATACAGAATTTAAAATTGAGAGCGTCTAATTATTATTGCAAATTTTAACTTGAAGATCTGAACTTGTAATTGTCAAATACAGAACTTAAATTTGATAGCTTCTAATTATTATTTCAAATTATAACTTGAAGATCTGAACTTGAAATTGTCAAATACAGAACTTAAAATTGATAGCTTCTATTTATTATTGCAAATAATAACTTGAAGATCTGAACTTGTAATTGTCAAATGCAGAACTTAAAATTGATAGCTTCTAATTATTATTGCAAATTATAACTTGAAGATCTGAACTTGTAATTGTCAAATACAGAACTTAAAATTGATAGCTCCTAATTATTATTTCAAATTATAACTTGAAGATCTGAACTTGTAATTGTCAAATACAGAACTTCTAATTATTAAATACAAATTATTAGTGCAAATTATAACTTGAAGATCTGAACTAGTAATTGTCAAATACAGAACTTAAAATTGATAGCTTCTAATTATTATTTCAAATTATAACTTGAAGATCTGAACTTTTAATTGTCAAATACAGAACTTCTAATTATTAAATACAAATTATTAGTGCAAATTATAACTTGAAGATCTGAACTTGTAATTGTCAAATACAGAACTTAAAATTGATAGCTTCTAATTATTATTTCAAATTATAACTTGAAGATCTGAACTTGTAATTGTCAAATACAGAACTTCTAATTATTAAATACAAATTATTAGTGCAAATTATAACTTGAAGATCTGAACTTGTAATTGTTAAATACAGAACTTAAAATTGATAGCTTCTAATTATTATTTCAAATTATAACTTGAAGATCTGAACTTGTAATTGTCAAATACAGAACTTCTAATTATTAAATACAAATTTATGTGCAAATTATAACTTGAAGATCTGAACTTGTAATTGTCAAATGCAGAACTTAAAATTGTTTGCTTCTAATTATTATTGCAAATTATAACTTGAAGATCTGAACTTGTAATTGTCAAATACAGAACTAAAAATTGATAGCTTCTAATTATTATTTCAAATTATAACTTGAAGATCTGAACTTGAAATTGTCAAATACAGAACTTAAAATTGATAGCTTCTATTTATTATTGCAAATAATAACTTGAAGATCTGAACTTGTAATTGTCAAATGCAGAACTTAAAATTGATAGCTTCTAATTATTATTGTAAATTATAACTTGAAGATCTGAACTTGTAATAGTGAATTACAGAACTTAGATTTGTTAAATTCTAATTATTATTTCTAATTATAACTTGAAGATCTGAACTTGTAATTGTCAAATACAGAACTTAAAATTGATAGCTTCTAATTATTATTGTAAATTATAACTTGAAGATCTGAACTTGTAATAGTGAATTACAGAACTTAGATTTGTTAAATTCAAATTATTATTTCAAATTATAACTTGAAGATCTGAACTAGTAATTGTCAAATACAGAACTTAAAATTGATAGCTTCTAATTATTATTGCAAATTATAACTTGAAGATCTGAACTTGTAATTGTCAAATACAGAACTTAAAATTGATAACTTCTATTTATTATTGCAAATAATAACTTGAAGATCTGAACTTGTAATTGTCAAATGCAGAACTTAAAATTGTTTGCTTCTAATTATTATTGCAAATTATAACTTGAAGATCTGAACTTGTAATTGTCAAATACAGAACTTAAAATTGATAGCTTCTAATTATTATTGCAAATTATAACTTGAAGATCTGAACTTGTAATTGTCAAATACAGAACTTAAAATTGATAGCTTCTAATTATTATTGCAAATTATAACTTGAAGATCTGAACTTGTAATTGTCAAATACAGAACTTAAAATTATTAAATACAAATTATTAGTGCAAATTATAACTTGAAGATCTGAACTAGTAATTGTCAAATACAGAACTTAAAATTGATAGCTTCTAATTATTATTTCAAATTATAACTTGAAGATCTGAACTTGTAATTGTCAAATACAGAACTTAAAATTGATAGCTTCTAATTATTATTTCAAATTATAACTTGAAGATCTGAACTTGTAATTGTCAAATGCAGAACTTAAAATTGTTTGCTTCTAATTATTATTGCAAATTATAACTTGAAGATCTGAACTTGTAATTGTCAAATACAGAACTTAAAATTGATAGCTTCTAATTATTATTTCAAATTATAACTTGAAGATCTGAACTTGAAATTGTCAAATACAGAACTTAAAATTGATAGCTTCTATTTATTATTGCAAATAATAACTTGAAGATCTGAACTTGTAATTGTCAAATGCAGAACTTAAAATTGATAGCTTAAAATTATAATTCAATTTATAACTTGAAGATCTGAACTTGTAATAGTCCAATACAGAACTTCGAATTGTTAAATACAAATTATTAGTGCAAATTATAACTTGAAAATCTGAACTTGTAATAGATAAATACAGAACTTCGAATTGTTAAATTCAAACTAAGATTGCAAATAATAATTTGAAGATCTGAACTTGTAATAGTCAAATACAGAACTTCTAATTGTTAAATACAAATTATTATTGCAAATTATAACGAGAAGATCTGAACTTGTAATTGTCAAATACAGAACTTCTAATTATTAAATACAAATTATTAGTGCAAATTATAACTTGAAGATCTGAACTTGTAATTGTCAAATACAGATCTTAAAATTGATAGCTTCTAATTATTATTTCAAATTATAACTTGAAGATCTGAACTTGTAATTGTCAAATACAGAACTTCTAATTATTAAATACAAATTATTAGTGCAAATTATAACTTGAAGATCTGAACTTGTAATTGTCAAATACAGAACTTAAAATTGATACCTTCTAATTATTATTTCAAATTATAACTTGAAGATCTGAACTTGTAATTGTCAAATACAGAACTTCTAATTAATAAATACAAATTATTAGTGCAAATTATAACTTGAAGATCTGAACTTGTACTTGTCAAATACAGAACTTCTAATTGTTAAATACAAATTATTAGTGCAAATTATAACTTGAAGATCTGAACTTGTAATTGTCAAATACAGAACTTAAAATTGATAGCTTCTAATTATTATTGTAAATTATAACTTGAAGATCTGAACTTGTAATAGTGAATTACAGAACTTAGATTTGTTAAATTCAAATTATTATTTCTAATTATAACTTGTAGATCTGAACTAGTAATTGTCAAATACAGAACTTAAAATTGATAGCTCCTAATTATTATTGCAAATTATAACTTGAAGATCTGAACTTGTAATTGTCAAATACAGAACTTAAAATTGATAGCTTCTAATTATTATTTCAAATTATAACTTGAAGATCTGAACTTGCAATTGTCAAATACAGAACTTAAAATTGATAGCTTCTATTTATTATTGCAAATAATAACTTGAAGATCTGAACTTGTAATTGTCAAATGCAGAACTTAAAATTGATAGCTTCTAATTATTATTGCAAATTATAACTTGAAGATCTGAACTTGTAATTGTCAAATACAGAACTTAAAATTGATAGCTCCTAATTATTATTTCAAATTATAACTTGAAGATCTGAACTTGTAATTGTCAAATACAGAACTTCTAATTATTAAATACAAATTATTAGTGCAAATTATAACTTGAAGATCTGAACTAGTAATTGTCAAATACAGAACTTAAAATTGATAGCTTCTAATTATTATTTCAAATTATAACTTGAAGATCTGAACTTGTAATTGTCAAATACAGAACTTCTAATTATTAAATACAAATTATTAGTGCAAATTATAACTTGAAGATCTGAACTTGTAATTGTCAAATACAGAACTTAAAATTGATAGCTTCTAATTATTATTTCAAATTATAACTTGAAGATCTGAACTTGTAATTGTCAAATACAGAACTTCTAATTATTAAATACAAATTATTAGTGCAAATTATAACTTGAAGATCTGAACTTGTAATTGTTAAATACAGAACTTAAAATTGATAGCTTCTAATTATTATTTCAAATTATAACTTGAAGATCTGAACTTGTAATTGTCAAATACAGAACTTCTAATTATTAAATACAAATTTATGTGCAAATTATAACTTGAAGATCTGAACTTGTAATTGTCAAATGCAGAACTTAAAATTGTTTGCTTCTAATTATTATTGCAAATTATAACTTGAAGATCTGAACTTGTAATTGTCAAATACAGAACTAAAAATTGATAGCTTCTAATTATTATTTCAAATTATAACTTGAAGATCTGAACTTGAAATTGTCAAATTCAGAACTTAAAATTGATAGCTTCTATTTATTATTGCAAATAATAACTTGAAGATCTGAACTTGTAATTGTCAAATGCAGAACTTAAAATTGATAGCTTCTAATTATTATTGTAAATTATAACTTGAAGATCTGAACTTGTAATAGTGAATTACAGAACTTAGATTTGTTAAATTCTAATTATTATTTCTAATTATAACTTGAAGATCTGAACTTGTAATTGTCAAATACAGAACTTAAAATTGATAGCTTCTAATTATTATTGTAAATTATAACTTGAAGATCTGAACTTGTAATAGTGAATTACAGAACTTAGATTTGTTAAATTCAAATTATTATTTCAAATTATAACTTGAAGATCTGAACTAGTAATTGTCAAATACAGAACTTAAAATTGATAGCTTCTAATTATTATTGCAAATTATAACTTGAAGATCTGAACTTGTAATTGTCAAATACAGAACTTAAAATTGATAACTTCTATTTATTATTGCAAATAATAACTTGAAGATCTGAACTTGTAATTGTCAAATGCAGAACTTAAAATTGTTTGCTTCTAATTATTATTGGAAATTATAACTTGAAGATCTGAACTTGTAATTGTCAAATACAGAACTTAAAATTGATAGCTTCTAATTATTATTTCAAATTATAACTTGAAGATCTGAACTTGAAATTGTCAAATACAGAACTTAAAATTGATAGCTTAAAATTATAATTCAATTTATAACTTGAAGATCTGAACTTGTAATAGTCAAATACAGAACTTCGAATTGTTAAATACAAATTATTGGTGCAAATTATAACTTGAAAATCTGAACTTGTAATAGATAAATACAGAACTTCGAATTGTTAAATTCAAACTAAGATTGCAAATAATAATTTGAAGATCTGAACTTGTAATAGTCAAATACAGAACTTCTAATTGTTAAATACAAATTATTAGTACAAATTATAACTTGAAGATCTGAACTTGTAATAGTGAATTACAGAACTTAGATTTGTTAAATTCAAATTATTATTTCAAAATATAACTTGAAGATCTGAACTAGTAATTGTCAAATACAGAACTTAAAATTGATAGCTTCTAATTATTATTTGCAAATTATAACTTGAAGATCTGAACTTGTAATTGTCAAATACAGAACTTAAAATTGATAGCTTCTAATTATTATTTCAAATTATAACTTGAAGATCTGAACTTGAAATTGTCAAATACAGAACTTAAAATTGATAGCTTCTAATTATTATTTCAAATTATAACTTGAAGATCTGAACTTGTAATTGTCAAATACAGAACTTCTAATTGTTAAATACAAATTATTAGTACAAATTATAACTTGAAGATCTGAACTTGTAATAGTCAAATACAGAACTTCGAATTGTTAAATACAAATTATTATTTCAAATTATAACTTGAAGATCTGAACTTGAAATTGTCAAATACAGAACTTAAAATTGATAGCTTCTAATTATTATTGTAAATTATAACTTGAAGATCTGAACTTGTAATAGTGAATTACAGAACTTAGATTTGTTAAATTCAAATTATTATTTCAAAATATAACTTGAAGATCTGAACTAGTAATTGTCAAATACAGAACTTAAAATTGATAGCTTCTAATTATTATTTGCAAATTATAACTTGAAGATCTGAACTTGTAATTGTCAAATACAGAACTTAAAATTGATAGCTTCTAATTATTATTTCAAATTATAACTTGAAGATCTGAACTTGAAATTGTCAAATACAGAACTTAAAATTGATAGCTTCTAATTATTATTGCAAATAATAACTTGAAGATCTGAACTTGTAATACTCAAATACAGAACTTCGAATTGTTAAATACAAATTATTAGTGCAAATTATAACTTAAAGATCTGAACTTGTAATAGATAAATACAGAACTTCGAATTGTTAAATTCAAACTAAGATTGCAAATAATAATTTGAAGATCTGAACTTGTAATAGTCAAATACAGAACTTCTAATTTTTAAATACAAATTATTATTGCAAATTATAACTTGAAGATCTGAACTTGTAATTGTCATATACAGAACCTTTAATTATTAAATACAAGTTATTAGTGCAAATTATAACTAGAAGATCTGAACTAGTAATTGTCAAATACAGAACTTAAATTTGATAGCTTCTAATTATTATTTCAAATTATAACTTGAAGATCTGAACTTTTACTTGTCAAATACAGAACTTCTAATTGTTAAATACAAATTATTGGGCAAATTATAACTTGAAGATCTGAACTTGTAATAGTGAATTACAGAACTTAGATTTGTTAAATTCAAATTATTATTTCAAATTATAACATGAAGATCTGAACTTGTAATTGTTAAATACAGAACTTAAAATTGATAGCTTCTAATTATTATTACAAATTATAATTTGAAGATCTGAACTTGTAATAGACAAATACGCAACTTGCATTGTTAAATACAAATTGTGATTGCAAATTCGAGATTCGACTTATTGATGACTGTGTGAAGTCGAAGCGCGTCACAATATTTAATAAAAAATATATACGAGAAAAGTGCAATTAATATATTTAACTTACATTCTAATTATTATTGCAAATTATAACTTGAAGATCTGAACTTGTAATAGTGAATTACAGAACTTAGATTTGTTAAATTCAAATTATTATTTCAAATTATAACTTGAAGATCTGAACTAGTAATTGTCAAATACAGAACTTAAAATTGATAGCTTCTAATTATTATTGCAAATTATAACTTGAAGATCTGAACTTGTAATAGTGATTCACAGAACTTAGATTTGTTAAATTCATATTATTATTTCAAATTATAACTTGAAGATCTGAACTAGTACTTGTCAAATACAGAACTTATAATTGATTGATTATAATTATTATTGTAAATTATAACTTGAAGATCTGAACTTGTAATAGTGAATTATAGAACTTAGATTTGTTAAATTCAAATTATTATTGCAAATTATAACTTGAAGATCTGAACTTGTAATCGTCAAATACAGAACTTAAAATTGATAGCTTCTAATTATTATTTCAAATTATAACTTGAAGATCTGAACTTGTAATAGTCAAATACAGAACTTCGAATTGTTAAATACTAATTATTATTTCAAATTATAACTTGAAGATCTGAACTTGTAATTGTCATATACAGAACCTTTAATTATTAAATACAAGTTATTAGTGCAAATTATAACTAGAAGATCTGAACTAGTAATTGTCAAATACAGAACTTAAATTTGATAGCTTCTAATTATTATTTCAAATTATAACTTGAAGATCTGAACTTTTACTTGTCAAATACAGAACTTCTAATTGTTAAATACAAATTATTGGGCAAATTATAACTTGAAGATCTGAACTTGTAATAGATAAATACAGAACTTCGAATTGTTAAATTCAAACTAAGATTGCAAATAATAATTGTAAGATCTGAACTTGTAATAGTCAAATACAGAACTTCTAATTTTTAAATACAAATTATTATTGCAAATTATAACTTGAAGATCTGAACTTGTAATTGTCATATACAGAACCTTTAATTATTAAATACAAGTTATTAGTGCAAATTATAACTAGAAGATCTGAACTAGTAATTGTCAAATACAGAACTTAAATTTGATAGCTTCTAATTATTATTTCAAATTATAACTTGAAGATCTGAACTTTTATTTGTCAAATACAGAACTTCTAATTGTTAAATACAAATTATTGGGCAAATTATAACTTGAAGATCTGAACTTGTAATAGTGAATTACAGAACTTAGATTTGTTAAATTCAAATTATTATTTCAAATTATAACATGAAGATCTGAACTTGTAATTGTTAAATACAGAACTTAAAATTGATAGCTTCTAATTATTATTGCAAATTATAATTTGAAGATCTGAACTTGTAATAGACAAATACAGAACTTAAAATTGATAGCTTCTAATTATTATTGTAAATTATAACTTGAAGATCTGAACTTGTAATTGTCAAATACAGAACTTCTAATTGTTAAATACAAATTATTAGTACAAATTATAACTTGAAGATCTGAACTTGTAATTGTCAAATACAGAACTTAAAATTGATAGCTTCTAATTATTATTGTAAATTATAACTTGAAGATCTGAACTTGTAATAGTGAATTACAGAACTTAGATTTGTTAAATTCAAATTATTATTTCAAAATATAACTTGAAGATCTGAACTTGTGATAGTGAGTTACAGAACTTAAAATTGATAGCTTCTAATTATTATTTGCAAATTATAACTTGAAGATCTGAACTTGTAATTGTCAAATACAGAACTTAAAATTGATAGCTTCTAATTATTATTTCAAATTATAACTTGAAGATCTGAACTTGAAATTGTCAAATACAGAACTTAAAATTGATAGCTTCTAATTATTATTGCAAATAATAACTTGAAGATCTGAACTTGTAATACTCAAATACAGAACTTCGAATTGTTAAATACAAATTATTAGTGCAAATTATAACTTGAAGATCTGAACTTGTAATAGATAAATACAGAACTTCGAATTGTTAAATTCTAACTAAGATTGCAAATAATAATTTGAAGATCTGAACTTGTAATAGTCAAATACAGAACTTCTAATTTTTAAATACAAATTATTATTGCAAATTATAACTTGAAGATCTGAACTTGTAATTGTCAAATACAGAACCTTTAATTATTAAATTCAAGTTATTAGTGCAAATTATAACTAGAAGATCTGAACTAGTAATTGTCAAATACAGAACTTAAATTTGATAGCTTCTAATTATTATTTCAAATTATAACATGAAGATCTGAACTTGTAATTGTTAAATACAGAACTTAAAATTGATAGCTTCTAATTATTATTGCAACTTATAATTTGAAGATCTGAACTTGTAATAGACAAATACAGAACTTAAAATTGATAGCTTCTAATTATTATTGTAAATTATAACTTGAAGATCTGAACTTGTAATTGTCAAATACAGAACTTCTAATTTTTAAATACAAATTATTATTGCAAATTATAACTTGAAGATCTGAACTTGTAATTGTCAAATACAGAACCTTTAATTATTAAATTCAAGTTATTAGTGCAAATTATAACTAGAAGATCTGAACTAGTAATTGTCAAATACAGAACTTAAATTTGATAGCTTCTAATTATTATTTCAAATTATAACATGAAGATCTGAACTTGTAATTGTTAAATACAGAACTTAAAATTGATAGCTTCTAATTATTATTGCAACTTATAATTTGAAGATCTGAACTTGTAATAGACAAATACAGAACTTAAAATTGATAGCTTCTAATTATTATTGTAAATTATAACTTGAAGATCTGAACTTGTAATTGTCAAATACAGAACTTCTAATTGTTAAATACAAATTATTAGTACAAATTATAACTTGAAGATCTGAACTTGTAATTGTCAAATACAGAACTTAAAATTGATAGCTTCTAATTATTATTGTAAATTATAACTTGAAGATATGAACTTGTAATAGTGAATTACAGAACTTAGATTTGTTAAATTCAAATTATTATTTCAAAATATAACTTGAAGATCTGAACTTGTAATAGTGAGTTACAGAACTTAAAATTGATAGCTTCTAATTATTATTTGCAAATTATAACTTGAAGATCTGAACTTGTAATTGTCAAATACAGAACTTAAAATTGATAGCTTCTATTTATTATTTCAAATTATAACTTGAAGATCTGAACTTGAAATTGTCAAATACAGAACTTAAAATTGATAGCTTCTAATTATTATTGCAAATAATAACTTGAAGATCTGAACTTGTAATACTCAAATACAGAACTTCGAATTGTTAAATACAAATTATTAGTGCAAATTATAACTTGAAGATCTGAACTTGTAATAGATAAATACAGAACTTCGAATTGTTAAATTCTAACTAAGATTGCAAATAATAATTTGAAGATCTGAACTTGTAATAGTCAAATACAGAACTTCTAATTTTTAAATACAAATTATTATTGCAAATTATAACTTGAAGATCTGAACTTATAATTGTCAAATACAGAACCTTTAATTATTAAATTCAAGTTATTAGTGCAAATTATAACTAGAAGATCTGAACTTGTAATAGTGATTCACAGAACTTAGATTTGTTAAATTCATATTATTATTTCAAATTATAACTTGAAGATCTGAACTAGTACTTGTCAAATACAGAACTTATAATTGATTGATTATAATTATTATTGTAAATTATAACTTGAAGATCTGAACTTGTAATAGTGAATTATAGAACTTAGATTTGTTAAATTCAAATTATTATTGCAAATTATAACTTGAAAATCTGAACTTGTAATTGTCAAATACAGAACTTAAAATTGATAGCTTCTAATTATTATTTCAAATTATAACTTGAAGATCTGAACTTGTAATAGTCAAATACAGAACTTCGAATTGTTAAATACTAATTATTATTTCAAATTATAACTTGAAGATCTGAACTAGTAATTGTCAAATACAGAACATAAAATTGATAGCTTCTAATTATTATTGCAAATTATAACTTGAAGATCTGAACTTGTAATAGTGAATTACAGAACTTAGATTTGTTAAATTCAAATTATTATTACAAATTATAACTTGTAGATCTGAACTTGTAATTGTCAAATACAGAATTTAAAATTGATAGCTTCTAATTATTATTGCAAATTATAACTTGAAGATCTGAACTTGTAATAGTGAATTACAGAACTTAGATTGGTTAAATTCAAATTATTATTTCAAATTATAACTTGAAGATCTGAACTAGTAATTGTCATATACAGAACTTAAAATTGATAGCTTCTAATTATTATTGCAAATTATAACTTGAAGATCTGAACTTGTAATTGTCAAATACAGAACTTAAAATTGATAGCTTCTAATTATTATTTCAAATTATAACTTGAAGATCTGAACTTGTAATTGTCAAATACAGAACTTCTAATTGTTAAATACAAATTATTAGTACAAATTATAACTTGAAGATCTGAACTTGTAATTGTCAAATACAGAACTTAAAATTGATAGCTTCTAATTATTATTGTAAATTATAACTTGAAGATCTGAACTTGTAATTGTCAAATACAGAACTTAAAATTGATAGCTTCTAATTATTATTGTAAATTATAACTTGAAGATCTGAACTTGTAATAGTGAATTACAGAACTTAGATTTGTTAAAGTCAAATTATTATTTCAAAATATAACTTGAAGATCTGAACTAGTAATTGTCAAATACAGAACTTAAAATTGATAGCTTCTAATTATTATTTCAAATTATAACTTGAAGATCTGAACTTGAAATTGTCAAATACAGAACTTAAAATTGATAGATTCTAATTATTATTGCAAATAATAACTTGAAGATCTGAACTTGTAATACTCAAATACAGAACTTCGAATTGTTAAATACAAATTATTAGTGCAAATTATAACTTGAAGATCTGAACTTGTAATAGATAAATACAGAACTTCGAATTTTTAAATACAAATTATTATTGCAAATTATAACTTGAAGATCTGAACTTGTAATTGTCATATACAGAACCTTTAATTATTAAATACAAGTTATTAGTGCAAATTATAACTAGAAGATCTGAACTAGTAATTGTCAAATACAGAACTTAAATTTGATAGCTTCTAATTATTATTTCAAATTATAACTTGAAGATCTGAACTTTTACTTGTCAAATACAGAACTTCTAATTGTTAAATACAAATTATTGGGCAAATTATAACTTGAAGATCTGAACTTGTAATAGTGAATTACAGAACTTAGATTTGTTAAATTCAAATTATTATTTCAAATTATAACATGAAGATCTGAACTTGTAATTGTTAAATACAGAACTTAAAATTGATAGCTTCTAATTATTATTACAAATTATAATTTGAAGATCTGAACTTGTAATAGACAAATACGCAACTTGCATTGTTAAATACAAATTGTGATTGCAAATTCGAGATTCGACTTATTGATGACTGTGTGAAGTCGAAGCGCGTCACAATATTTAATAAAAAATATATACGAGAAAAGTGCAATTAATATATTTAACTTACATTCTAATTATTATTGCAAATTATAACTTGAAGATCTGAACTTGTAATAGTGAATTACAGAACTTAGATTTGTTAAATTCAAATTATTATTTCAAATTATAACTTGAAGATCTGAACTAGTAATTTTCAAATACAGAACTTAAAATTGATAGCTTCTAATTATTATTGCAAATTATAACTTGAAGATCTGAACTTGTAATAGTGATTCACAGAACTTAGATTTGTTAAATTCATATTATTATTTCAAATTATAACTTGAAGATCTGAACTAGTACTTGTCAAATACAGAACTTATAATTGATTGATTATAATTATTATTGTAAATTATAACTTGAAGATCTGAACTTGTAATAGTGAATTATAGAACTTAGATTTGTTAAATTCAAATTATTAGTGCAAATTATAACTTGAAGATCTGAACTTGTAATTGTCAAATACAGAACTTAAAATTGATAGCTTCTAATTATTATTTCAAATTATAACTTGAAGATCTGAACTTGTAATAGTCAAATACAGAACTTCGAATTGTTAAATACTAATTATTATTTCAAATTATAACTTGAAGATCTGAACTAGTAATTGTCAAATACAGAACTTAAAATTGATAGCTTCTAATTATTATTGCAAATTATAACTTGAAGATCTGAACTTGTAATAGTGAATTACAGAACTTAGATTTGTTAAATACAAATTATTATTTCAAATTATAACTTGAAGATCTGAACTTGTAATTGTCAAAAACAGAACTTCTAATTATTAAATACAAATTATTAGTGCAAATTTATAACTTGCAGATCTGAACTTGTAATTGTCAAATACAGAACTTAATATTGATAGCTTCTAATTATTATTGCAAATTATAACTTGAAGATCTGAACTTGTAATAGTGAATTACAGAACTTAGATTTGTTAAATTCAAATTATTATTTCAAAATATAACTTGAAGATCTGAACTAGTAATTGTCAAATACAGAACTTAAAATTGATAGCTTCTAATTATTATTTGCAAATTATAACTTGAAGATCTGAACTTGTAATTGTCAAATACAGAACTTAAAATTGATAGCTTCTAATTATTATTTCAAATTATAACTTGAAGATCTGAACTTGAAATTGTCAAATACAGAACTTAAAATTGATAGCTTCTAATTATTATTGCAAATAATAACTTGAAGATCTGAACTTGTAATACTCAAATACAGAACTTCGAATTGTTAAATACAAATTATTAGTGCAAATTATAACTTGAAGATCTGAACTTGTAATAGATAAATACAGAACTTCGAATTTTTAAATTCAAACTAAGATTGCAAATAATAATTTGAAGATCTGAACTTGAAATAGTCAAATACAGAACTTCTAATTTTTAAATACAAATTATTATTGCAAATTATAACTTGAAGATCTGAACTTGTAATTGTCATATACAGAACCTTTAATTATTAAATACAAGTTATTAGTGCAAATTATAACTAGAAGATCTGAACTAGTAATTGTCAAATACAGAACTTAAATTTGATAGCTTCTAATTATTATTTCAAATTATAACTTGAAGATCTGAACTTTTACTTGTCAAATACAGAACTTCTAAATGTTAAATACAAATTATTGGGCAAATTATAACTTGAAGATCTGAACTAGTAATAGTGAATTACAGAACTTAGATTTGTTAAATTCAAATTAATATTTCAAATTATAACATGAAGATCTGAACTTGTAATTGTTAAATACAGAACTTAAAATTGATAGCTTCTAATTATTATTACAAATTATAATTTGAAGATCTGAACTTGTAATAGACAAATACGCAACTTGCATTGTTAAATACAAATTGTGATTGAAAATTATAACTTGAAGATCTGAACCTGTAATAGGTAAATACAGAACTTAAAATTGATAGCTTCTAATTATTATTGCTAATTATAATTTGAAGATCTGAACATGTAATAGTGAATTACAGAACTTAGATTTGTTAAATTCAAATTATTATTTCTAATTTTAACTTGAAGATCTGAACTAGTAATTGTCAAGTACAGAACTTAAAATTGATAGCTTATAATTATAATTCAAATTATAACTTGAAGATCTGAGCTTGTAATAGTCAAATACAGAACTTCGAATTGGTAAATACAAATTATTAGTGCAAATTATAACTTGTAGATCTGAACTTGTAATAGGTAAAAACAGAACTTCAAATTGTTAAATTCAAACTAAGATTGCAAATAATAATTTGAAGATCTGAACTTGTAATAGTCAAATACAGAACTTCTAATTGTAAATACAAATTATTAGTGCAAATTATAACTTGAAGATCTGAACTTGTAATTGTCAAATACAGAACTTAAAATTGATAGCTTATAATTATTATTGCAAATTATAACTTGAAGATCTGAACTTGTAATAGTGAATTACAGAACTTAGATTTGTTAAATTCTAATTACTATTTCAAATTATAACTTGAAGATCTGAACTAGTAATTGTCAAATACAGAACTTAAAATTGATAGCTTCTAATTATTATTGTAAATTATAACTTGAAGATCTGAACTTGTAATAGTGAATTACAGAACTTAGATTTGTTAAATTCAAATTATTATTTCAAAATATAACTTGAAGATCTGAACTAGTAATTGTCAAATACAGAACTTAAAATTGATAGCTTCTAATTATTATTTGCAAATTATAACTTGAAGATCTGAACTTGTAATTGTCAAATACAGAACTTAAAATTGATAGCTTCTAATTATTATTTCAAATTATAACTTGAAGATCTGAACTTGAAATTGTCAAATACAGAACTTAAAATTGATAGCTTCTAATTATTATTGCAAATAATAACTTGAAGATCTGAACTTGTAATACTCAAATACAGAACTTCGAATTGTTAAATACAAATTATTAGTGCAAATTATAACTTGAAGATCTGAACTTGTAATAGATAAATACAGAACTTCGAATTGTTAAATTCAAACTAAGATTGCAAATAATAATTTGAAGATCTGAACTTGTAATAGTCAAATACAGAACTTCTAATTGTTAAATACAAATTATTAGTGCAAATTATAACTTGAAGATCTGAACTAGTAATTGTCAAATACAGAACTTAAAATTGATAGCTTCGAATTATTATTGCAAATTATAACTTGAAGATCTGAACTTTTACTTGTCAAATACAGAACTTCTAATTGTTAAATACAAATTTATGGCAAATTATAACTTGAAGATCTGAACTTGTAATAGTGAATTACAGAACTTAGATTTGTTAAATTCAAATTATTATTTCAAATTATAACATGAAGATCTGAACTTGTAATTGTTAAATACAGAACTTAAAATTGATAGCTTCTAACTATAATTGCAAATTATAATTTGAAGATCTGAACTTGTAATAGTCAAATACAGATCTTCTAATTGTTAAATACAAATTATTAGTGCAAATTATAACTTGAAGATCTGAACTAGTAATTGTCAAATACAGAACTTAAAATTGATAGCTTCGAATTATTATTGCAAATTATAACTTGAAGATCTGAACTTGTAATAGTCAAATACAGAACTTCGAATTGTTAAATACAAATTATTAGTGCAAATTATAACTTGAAGATCTGAACTTGTAATAGATAAATACATAACTTCGAATTGTTAAATTCAAACTAAGATTGCAAATAATAATTTGAAGATCTGAACTTGTAATAGTCAAATACAGAACTTCTAATTGTTAAATACAAATTATTATTGCAAATTATAACTTGAAGATCTGAACTAGTAATTGTCAAATACATAACTTCTAGTTATTAAATACAAATTATTATTTCCAATTATAACTTGAAGATCTGAACTTGTAATTGTCAAATACAGAACTTAAAATTGATAGCTTCTAATTATTATTGCTAATTATAATTTGAAGATCTGAACTTGTAATAGACAAATACGCAACTTAGCATTGTTAAATACAAATTGTGATTGCAAATTATAACTTGAAGATCTGAACATGTAATAGTGAATTACAGAACTTAGATTTGTTAAATTCAAATTATTATTTCTAATTATAACTTGAAGATCTGAACTAGTAATTGTCAAATACAGAACTTAAAATTGATAGCTTATAATTATAATTCAAATTATAACTTGAAGATCTGAGCTTGTAATAGTCAAATACAGAACTTCGAATTGTTAAATACAAATTATTAGTGCAAATTATAACTTGTAGATCTGAACTTGGAATAGGTAAATACAGAACTTCAAATTGTTAAATTCAAACTAAGATTGCAAATAATAATTTGAAGATCTGAACTTGTAATAGTCAAATACAGAACTTCTAATTGTAAATACAAATTATTAGTGCAAATTATAACTTGAAGATTTGAACTTGTAATTGTCAAATACAGAACTTAAAATTGATAGCTTATAATTATTATTGCAAATTATAACTTGAAGATCTGAACTTGTAATAGTGAATTACAGAACTTAGATTTGTTAAATTCAAATTATTATTTCAAATTATAACTTGAAGATCTGAACTAGTAATTGTCAAATACAGAACTTAAAATTGATAGCTTCTAATTATTATTGGAAATTATAATTTGAAGATCTGAACTTGTAATAGACAAATACGAAACTTAGCATTTTTAAATACAAATTGTGATTGCAAATTATAACTTGAAGATCTGAACTTGTAATAGTGAATTACAGAACTTAGATTTGTTAAATTCAAATTATTATTTCAAATTATAACTTGAAGATCTGAACTAGTAATTGTCAAATACAGAACTTCAAATTTTTAAATTCAAACTAAGATTACAAATAATAATTTGAAGATCTGAACTTGTAATAGTCAAATACAGAACTTCTAATTGTTAAATACAAATTATTAGTGTAAATTATAACTTGAAGATCTGAACTTGTAATAGATAAATACAGAACTTCGAATTGTTAAATTCAAACTAAGATTGCAAATAATAATTTGAAGATCTGAACTTGTAATTGTCAAATACAGAACTTAAAATTGTTAAATACAAATTATTAGTGCAAATTATAACTTGAAGATCTGAACTAGTAATTGTCAAATACAGAACTTAAAATTGATAGCTTCGAAGTATTATTGCAAATTATAACTTGAAGATCTGAACTTGTAATAGTCAAATACAGAACTTCGAATTGTTAAATACAAATTATTAGTACAAATTATAACTTGAAGATCTGAACTTGTAATAGGTAAATACAGAACTTCAAATTGTTAAATTCAAACTAAGATTGCAAATAATAATTTGTAGATCTGAACTTGTTATAGTCAAATACAGAACTTCTAATTGTGAATACAAATTAATAGTGCAAATTATAACTTGAAGATCTGAACTTGTAATTGTCAAATACAGAACTTAAAATTGATAGCTTCTAATTATTATTGCAAATTATAACTCGAAGATCTGAACTTGTAATTGTCAAATACAGAACTTAAAATTGATAGCTTCTAATCATTATTTCAAATTATAACTTGAAGATCAGAACTTGTAATTGTCAAATACAGAACTTAAAATTGATAGCTTCTAATTATTATTGTAAATTATAACTTGAAGATCTGAACTTGTAATAGTGAATTACAGAACTTAGATTTGTTAAATTCAAACTATTATTTCAAATTATAACTTGAAGATCTGAACTTGTAATTGTTACATACAGAACTTAAAATTGATAGCTTCTAATTATTATTGCAAATAATAACTTGAAGATCTGAACTTGTAATACTCAAATACAGAACTTCGAATTGTTAAATACAAATTATTAGTGCAAATTATAACTTGAAGATCTGAACTTGTAATAGATAAATACAGAACTTCGAATTGTTAAATTCAAACTAAGATTGCAAATAATAATTTGAAGATCTGAACTTGTAATAGTCAAATACAGAACTTCTAATTTTTAAATACAAATTATTATTGCAAATTATAACTTGAAGATCTGAACTTGTAATTGTCAAATACAGAACCTTTAATTATTAAATACAAGTTATTAGTGCAAATTATAACTAGAAGATCTGAACTAGTAATTGTCAAATACAGAACTTAAATTTGATAGCTTCTAATTATTATTTCAAATTATAACTTGAAGATCTGAACTTTTACTTGTCACATACAGAACTTCAAATTGATAAATACAAATTATTAGTGCAAATTATAACTTGAAGATCTGAACTTGTAATTGTCAAATACAGAACTTAAAATTGATAGCTTATAATTATTATTGTAAATTATAACTTGAAGATCTGAACTTGTAATAGTGAATTACAGAACTTAGATTTGTTAAATTCAAATTATTATTTCAAATTATAACTTGAAGATCTGAACTTGTAATTGTTAAATACAGAACTTAAAATTGATAGCTTCTAATTATTATTGCAAATAATAACTTGAAGATCTGAACTTGTAATACTCAAATACAGAACTTCGAATTGTTAAATACAAATTATTAGTGCAAATTATAACTTCAAGATCTGAACTTGTAATAGATAAATACAGAACTTCGAATTGTTAAATTCAAACTAAGATTGCAAATAATAATTTGAAGATCTGAACTTGTAATAGTCAAATACAGAACTTCTAATTTTTAAATACAAATTATTATTGCAAAATTATAACTTGAAGATCTGAACTTGTAATTGTCAAATACAGAACCTTTAATTATTAAATACAAGTTATTAGTGCAAATTATAACTAGAAGATCTGAACTAGTAATTGTCATATACAGAACTTAAATTTGATAGCTTCTAATTATTATTTCAAATTATAACTACAAGATCTGAACTTTTACTTGTCAAATACAGAACTTCTAATTGTTAAATACAAATTATTAGTGCAAATTATAACTTGAAGATCTGAACTTGTAATAGTCAAAAACAGAACTTCGAATTGTTAAATACAAATTATTAGTACAAATTATAACTTGAAGATCTGAACTTGTAATAGGTAAATACAGAACTTCTAATTGTTAAATTCAAACTAAGATTGCAAATAATAATTTGAAGATCTGAACTTGTAATAGTAAATACAGAATTTCTAATTGTTAAATACAAATTATTAGTGCAAATTATAACTTGAAGATCTGAACTTGTTATTGTCAAATACAGAACTTAAAATTGATAGCTTCTAACTATTATTGCAAATTATAACTTGAAGATCTGAACTTGTAATAGTGAATTACAAAACTTAGATTTGTTAAATTCAAATTATTAGTTCAAATTATAACTTGCAGATCTGAACTAGTAATTGTCAAATACAGAGATTAAATTGATAGCTTATAATTATTATTGCAAATAATAATTTGAAGATCTGCACTTGTAATAGTGAAATACAGAACTTCTAATTGTTAAATACAAATTATTAGTGCAAATTATAACTTGTAGATCTGAACTAGTAATTGTCAAATACAGAACTTAAAATTGATAGCTTCTAATTATTATTGCAAATTATAACTTGAAAATCTGAACTTGTAATAGTGAATTACAGAACTAAGATTTGTTAAATTCAAATTATTATTTCAAATTATAACTTGAAGATCTGAACTAGTAATTGTCAAATACAGAACTTCGAATTTTTAATACAAATTATTAGTGCAAATAATAACTTGAAGATCTGAACTTGTAATTGTCAAATACAGAACTTAAAATTCATAGCTTCTAATTATTATTGCATATTATAACTTGAAGATCTGAACTTGTAATAGTGAATTACAGAACTTAGATTTGGCAAATTCAAATTATTAATTCTAATTATAACTTGAAGATCTGAACTAGTAATTGTCAAATACAGAACTTAAAATTGATAGCTTCTAATTATTATTGCAAATTATAACCAGAAGTTCTCAACTTGTAATAGTCAAATACAGAACTTCGAATTGTTAAATAAAAATTATTATTGCAAATTATAACTTGCAGATCTGAACTTGTAATTGTCAAATACAGAACTTAAAATTGATAGCTTCTAATTATTATTGCACATTATAACTTGAAGATCTGAACTTGTAATAGTGAATTACAGAACTTAGATTTGTTAAATACAAATTATTATTTCAAATTATAACTTGAAGATCTGAACTAGTAATTGTCAAATACAGAACTAAAAATTGTTAAATACAAATTATTAGTGCAAATTATAACTTGAAGATCTGTACTTGTAATTGTCAAATACAGAAATTAAAATTGATAGCTTCTAATAATTATTGCAAATTATAACTTGAAGATCTGAACTTGTAATAGTGAAATACAGAACTTCGAATTGTTAAATACAAATTATTAGTGCAAATTATAACTTGTAGATCTGAACTAGTAATAGGTAAATACAGAACTTCAAATTGTTAAATTAAAACTAAAATTGCAAATAATAATTGGAAGTTCTGAACTTGTAATAGTCAAATATAGAACTTCTAATTGTTAAATACAAATTATTAGTGCAAATTATAACTTGAAGATCTGCACTTGTAATTGTCAAATACAGAACTTAAAATTGATAGCTTCTAATTATTATTGCAAATTATAATTTGAAGATGTGAACTTGTAATAGACAAATACGCAACTTAGCATTCTTAAATACAAATTATGATTGCAAATTAAAACTTGAAGATCTGAACTTGTAATAATGAATTACAGAACTAGGATTTGTTAAATTCAAATTATTATTTCAAATTATAACTTGAAGATCTGAACTAGTAATTGTCAAATACAGAACTTAAAATTGATAGCTTCTAATTATTATTGCAAATTATAACTTGAAGATCTGAACTTGTAATTGTCAAATACAGAACTTAAAATTGATAGCTTCTAATTATTATTTCAAATTATAACTTGAAGATCTGAACTTGTAATTGTCAAATACAGAACTTCTAAATGTTAAATACAAATTATTATTGCAAATTATAACTTGAAGTTCTGAACTAGTAATTGTCAAATACAGAACTTAAAATTGATAGCTTATAATTATTATTGTAAATTATAACTTGAAGATCTGAACTTGTAATTGTGAAATACAGAACTTAAAATTGATAGCTTCTAATTATTATTTTAAATTATAACTAGAAGATTTGAACTTGTAATTGTCAAATACAGAACTTCTAATTTTTAAATACAAATTATTAGTGCAAATTATAACTTGAAGATCTGCACTTGTAATTGTCAAATAGAGAACTTAAAATTGATAGCTTATAATTAAAATTGCAAATTATAACTTGAAGATCTGAACTTGTAATAGTGAAATACAGAACTTAGATTTGTTAAATTCAAATTATTATATCAAATTATAACTTGAAGATCTGAACTAGTAATTGTCAAATACAGAACTTAAAATTGTTAAATACAAATTATTAGTGCAAATTATAACTTGAAGATCTGAACTTGTAATTGTCAAATAGAAAACTTAAAATTGATAGCTTATAATTATAATTGCAAATTATAACTTGAAGATCTGAACTTGTAATAGTGAATTACAGAACTTAGATTTGTTAAATACAAATTATTATTTCAAATTATAACTTGAAGATCTGAACTAGTAATTGTCAAATACAGAACTTAAAATTGATAGCTTCTAATTATTTTGCAAATAATAACTTGAAGATCTGAACTTGTAATTGTCAAATGCAGAACTTAAAATTGATAGCTTCTAATTATTATTGCAAATAATAATTTGAAGATCTGTAATTGTAATTGTCAAACACAGAACTTAAAATTGATAGCTTATAATTATAATTCAAATTATAACTTGAAGATCTGAACTTATAATAGTCAAATACAGAACTTCGAATTGATAAATACAAATTATTAGTGCAAATTATAACTTGAAGATCTGAACTTGTAATTGTCAAATACAGAACTTAAAATTGATAGCTTATAATTATTATTGCATATTTTAACTTGAAGATCTGAACTTGTAATAGTGAATTACAGAACTTAGATTTGTTAAATTCAAATTATATTTCAAATTAAAACTTGAAGATCTGAACTAGTAATTGTCAAATACAGAACTTAAAATTGATAGCTTATAATTATAATTCAAATTATAACTTGAAGATCTGAGCTTGTAATAGTCAAATACAGAACTTCGAATTGTTAAATAAAAAATTATTAGTGCAAATTATAACTTGTAGATCTGAACTTGTAATAGGTAAATACAGAACTTCAAATTGTTAAATTAAAACTAAGATTGCAAATAATAATTTGAAGATCTGAACTTGTAATAGTCAAATACAGAACTTCTAATTGTTAAATACAAATTATTAGTGCAAATTATAACTTGAAGATCTGAACTTGTAATTGTGAAATACAGAACTTAAAATTGATAGCTTCTAATTATTATTTTAAATTATAACTAGAAGATTTGAACTTGTAATTGTCAAATACAGAACTTCTAATTTTTAAATACAAATTATTAGTGCAAATTATAACTTGAAGATCTGCACTTGTAATTGTCAAATAGAGAACTTAAAATTGATAGCTTATAATTATAATTGCAAATTATAACTTGAAGATCTGAACTTGTAGTAGTGAAATACAGAACTTAGATTTGTTAAATTCAAATTATTATTTCAAATTATAACTTGAAGATCTGACCTAGTAATTGTCAAATACAGAACTTAAAATTGTTAAATACAAATTATTAGTGCAAATTATAACTTGAAGATCTGAACTTGTAATTGTCAAATAGAGAACTTAAAATTGATAGCTTATAATTATAATTGCAAATTATAACTTGAAGATCTGAACTTGTAATAGTGAATTACAGAACTTAGATTTGTTAAATACAAATTATTATTTCAAATTATAACTTGAAGATCTGAACTAGTAATTGTCAAATACAGAACTTAAAATTGATAGCTTCTAATTATTTTTGCAAATAATAACTTGAAGATCTGAACTTGTAATTGTCAAATGCAGAACTTAAAATTGATAGCTTCTAATTATTATTGCAAATAATAATTTGAAGATCTGTAATTGTAATTGTCAAACACAGAACTTAAAATTGATAGCTTATAATTATAATTCAAATTATAACTTGAAGATCTGAACTTATAATAGTCAAATACAGAACTTCGAATTGATAAATACAAATTATTAGTGCAAATTATAACTTGAAGATCTGAACTTGTAATTGTCAAATACAGAACTTAAAATTGATAGCTTCTAATTATTATTGCAAATAATAACTTGAAGATCTGAACTTGTAATACTCAAATACAGAACTTCGAATTGTTAAATACAAATTATTAGTGCAAATTATAACTTCAAGATCTGAACTTGTAATAGATAAATACAGAACTTCGAATTGTTAAATTCAAACTAAGATTGCAAATAATAATTTGAAGATCTGAACTTGTAATAGTCAAATACAGAACTTCTAATTTTTAAATACAAATTATTATTGCAAATTATAACTTGAAGATCTGAACTTGTAATTGTCAAATACAGAACCTTTAATTATTAAATACAAGTTATTAGTGCAAATTATAACTAGAAGATCTGAACTAGTAATTGTCAAATACAGAACTTAAATTTGATAGCTTCTAATTATTATTTCAAATTATAACTAGAAGATCTGAACTTTTACTTGTCAAATACAGAACTTCTAATTGTTAAATACAAATTATTAGTGCAAATTATAACTTGAAGATCTGAACTTGTAATAGTCAAAAACAGAACTTCGAATTGTTAAATACAAATTATTAGTACAAATTATAACTTGAAGATCTGAACTTGTAATAGGTAAATACAGAACTTCTAATTGTTAAATTCAAACTAAGATTGCAAATAATAATTTGAAGATCTGAACTTGTAATAGTAAATACAGAATTTCTAATTGTTAAATACAAATTATTAGTGCAAATTATAACTTGAAGATCTGAACTTGTTATTGTCAAATACAGAACTTAGAATTGATAGCTTCTAACTATTATTGCAAATTATAACTTGAAGATCTGAACTTGTAATAGTGAATTACAAAACTTAGATTTGTTAAATTCAAATTATTATTTCAAATTATAACTTGCAGATCTGAACTAGTAATTGTCAAATACAGATATTAAATTGATAGCTTATAATTATTATTGCAAATAATAATTTGAAGATCTGCACTTGTAATAGTGAAATACAGAACTTCTAATTGTTAAATACAAATTATTAGTGCAAATTATAACTTGTAGATCTGAACTAGTAATTGTCAAATACAGAACTTAAAATTGATAGCTTCTAATTATTATTGCAAATTATAACTTGAAAATCTGAACTTGTAATAGTGAATTACAGAACTAAGATTTGTTAAATTCAAATTATTATTTCAAATTATAACTTGAAGATCTGAACTAGTAATTGTCAAATACAGAACTTCGAATTTTTAATACAAATTATTAGTGCAAATAATAACTTGAAGATCTGAACTTGTAATTGTCAAATACAGAACTTAAAATTCATAGCTTCTAATTATTATTGCATATTATAACTTGAAGATCTGAACTTGTAATAGTGAATTACAGAACTTAGATTTGGCAAATTCAAATTATTAATTCTAATTATAACTTGAAGATCTGAACTAGTAATTGTCAAATACAGAACTTAAAATTGATAGCTTCTAATTATTATTGCAAATTATAACCAGAAGTTCTCAACTTGTAGTAGTCAAATACAGAACTTCGAATTGTTAAATAAAAATTATTATTGCAAATTATAACTTGCAGATCTGAACTTGTAATTGTCAAATACAGAACTTAAAATTGATAGCTTCTAATTATTATTGCACATTATAACTTGAAGATCTGAACTTGTAATAGTGAATTACAGAACTTAGATTTGTTAAATACAAATTATTATTTCAAATTATAACTTGAAGATCTGAACTAGTAAATGTCAAATACAGAACTAAAAATTGTTAAATACAAATTATTAGTGCAAATTATAACTTGAAGATCTGTACTTGTAATTGTCAAATACAGAAATTAAAATTGATAGCTTCTAATAATTATTGCAAATTATAACTTGAAGATCTGAACTTGTAATAGTGAAATACAGAACTTCGAATTGTTAAATACAAATTATTAGTGCAAATTATAACTTGTAGATCTGAACTAGTAATAGGTAAATACAGAACTTCAAATTGTTAAATTAAAACTAAAATTGCAAATAATAATTGGAAGTTCTGAACTTGTAATAGTCAAATATAGAACTTCTAATTGTTAAATACAAATTATTAGTGCAAATTATAACTTGAAGATCTGCACTTGTAATTGTCAAATACAGAACTTAAAATTGATAGCTTCTAATTATTATTGCAAATTATAATTTGAAGATGTGAACTTGTAATAGACAAATACGCAACTTAGCATTGTTAAATACAAATTATGATTGCAAATTAAAACTTGAAGATCTGAACTAGTAATTGTCAAATACAGAACTTAAAATTGATAGCTTATAATTATTATTGTAAATTATAACTTGAAGATCTGAACTTGTAATAGTGAATTACAGAACTTAGATTTGTTAAATTCAAATTATATTTCAAATTAAAACTTGAAGATCTGAACTAGTAATTGTCAAATACAGAACTTAAAATTGATAGCTTATAATTATAATTCAAATTATAACTTGAAGATCTGAGCTTGTAATAGTCAAATACAGAACTTCGAATTGTTAAATAAAAAATTATTAGTGCAAATTATAACTTGTAGATCTGAACTTGTAATAGGTAAATACAGAACTTCAAATTGTTAAATTAAAACTAAGATTGCAAATAATAATTTGAAGATCTGAACTTGTAATAGTCAAATACAGAACTTCTAATTGTTAAATACAAATTATTAGTGCAAATTATAACTTGAAGATCTGAACTAGTAATTGTCAAATACAGAACTTAAAATTGATAGCTTCTAATTATTTTTGCAAATAATAACTTGAAGATCTGAACTTGTAATTGTCAAATGCAGAACTTAAAATTGATAGCTTCTAATTATTATTGCAAATAATAAATTGAAGATCTGTAATTGTAATTGTCAAACACAGAACTTAAAATTGATAGCTTATAATTATAATTCAAATTATAACTTGAAGATCTGAACTTATAATAGTCAAATACAGAACTTCGAATTGATAAATACAAATTATTAGTGCAAATTATAACTTGAAGATCTGAACTTGTAATTGTCAAATACAGAACTTAAAATTGATAGCTTATAATTATTATTGCATATTTTAACTTGAAGATCTGAACTTGTAATAGTGAATTACAGAACTTAGATTTGTTAAATTCAAATTATATTTCAAATTAAAACTTGAAGATCTGAACTAGTAATTGTCAAATACAGAACTTAAAATTGATAGCTTATAATTATAATTCAAATTATAACTTGAAGATCTGAGCTTGTAATAGTCAAATACAGAACTTCGAATTGTTAAATAAAAAATTATTAGTGCAAATTATAACTTGTAGATCTGAACTTGTAATAGGTAAATACAGAACTTCAAATTGTTAAATTAAAACTAAGATTGCAAATAATAATTTGAAGATCTGAACTTGTAATAGTCAAATACAGAACTTCTAATTGTTAAATACAAATTATTAGTGCAAATTATAACTTGAAGATCTGAACTTGTAATTGTGAAATACAGAACTTAAAATTGATAGCTTCTAATTATTATTGCAAATTATAACTTGAAGATCTGAACTTGTAATAGTGAAATACAGAACTTAGATTTGTTAAATTCAAATTATTATTTCAAATTATAACTTGAAGATCTGAACTAGTAATTGTCAAATACAGAACTTAAAATTGATAGCTTCTAATTATTTTTGCAAATAATAACTTGAAGATCTGAACTTGTAATTGTCAAATGCAGAACTTAAAATTGATAGCTTATAATTATAATTGCAAATTATAACTTGAAGATCTGAACTTGTAATAGTGAAATACAGAACTTAGATTTGTTAAATTCAAATTATTATTTCAAATTATAACTTGAAGATCTGAACTAGTAATTGTCAAATACAGAACTTAAAATTGTTAAATACAAATTATTAGTGCAAATTATAACTTGAAGTTCTGAACTTGTAATTGTCAAATAGAGAACTTAAAATTGATAGCTTATAATTATAATTGCAAATTATAACTTGAAGATCTGAACTTGTAATAGTGAATTACAGAACTTAGATTTGTTAAATACAAATTATTATTTCAAATTATAACTTGAAGATCTGAACTAGTAATTGTGAAATACAGAACTTAAAATTGTTAAATACAAATTATTAGTGCAAATTATAACTTGAAGATCTGAACTTGTAATTGTCAAATACAGAACTTAAAATTGATAGCTTCTAATTATTATTGCAAATTATAACTTGAAGATCTGAACTTGTAATTGTCAAATACAGAACTTAAAATTCATAGCTTCTAATTATTATTTCAAATTATAACTTGAAGATCTGAACTTGTAATTGTCAAATACAGAACTTCTAATTGTTAAATACAAATTATTATTTCAAATTATAACTTGCAGATCTGAACTAGTAATTGTCAAATACAGATATTAAATTGATAGCTTATAATTATTATTGCAAATAATAATTTGAAGATCTGCACTTGTAATAGTGAAATACAGAACTTCTAATTGTTAAATACAAATTATTAGTGCAAATTATAACTTGTAGATCTGAACTAGTAATTGTCAAATACAGAACTTAAAATTGATAGCTTCTAATTATTATTGCAAATTATAACTTGAAAATCTGAACTTGTAATAGTGAATTACAGAACTAAGATTTGTTAAATTCAAATTATTATTTCAAATTATAACTTGAAGATCTGAACTAGTAATTGTCAAATACAGAACTTCGAATTTTTAATACAAATTATTAGTGCAAATAATAACTTGAAGATCTGAACTTGTAATTGTCAAATACAGAACTTAAAATTCATAGCTTCTAATTATTATTGCATATTATAACTTGAAGATCTGAACTTGTAATAGTGAATTACAGAACTTAGATTTGGCAAATTCAAATTATTAATTCTAATTATAACTTGAAGATCTGAACTAGTAATTGTCAAATACAGAACTTAAAATTGATAGCTTCTAATTATTATTGCAAATTATAACCAGAAGTTCTCAACTTGTAGTAGTCAAATACAGAACTTCGAATTGTTAAATAAAAATTATTATTGCAAATTATAACTTGCAGATCTGAACTTGTAATTGTCAAATACAGAACTTAAAATTGATAGCTTCTAATTATTATTGCACATTATAACTTGAAGATCTGAACTTGTAATAGTGAATTACAGAACTTAGATTTGTTAAATACAAATTATTATTTCAAATTATAACTTGAAGATCTGAACTAGTAAATGTCAAATACAGAACTAAAAATTGTTAAATACAAATTATTAGTGCAAATTATAACTTGAAGATCTGTACTTGTAATTGTCAAATACAGAAATTAAAATTGATAGCTTCTAATAATTATTGCAAATTATAACTTGAAGATCTGAACTTGTAATAGTGAAATACAGAACTTCGAATTGTTAAATACAAATTATTAGTGCAAATTATAACTTGTAGATCTGAACTAGTAATAGGTAAATACAGAACTTCAAATTGTTAAATTAAAACTAAAATTGCAAATAATAATTGGAAGTTCTGAACTTGTAATAGTCAAATATAGAACTTCTAATTGTTAAATACAAATTATTAGTGCAAATTATAACTTGAAGATCTGCACTTGTAATTGTCAAATACAGAACTTAAAATTGATAGCTTCTAATTATTATTGCAAATTATAATTTGAAGATGTGAACTTGTAATAGACAAATACGCAACTTAGCATTGTTAAATACAAATTATGATTGCAAATTAAAACTTGAAGATCTGAACTAGTAATTGTCAAATACAGAACTTAAAATTGATAGCTTATAATTATTATTGTAAATTATAACTTGAAGATCTGAACTTGTAATAGTGAATTACAGAACTTAGATTTGTTAAATTCAAATTATATTTCAAATTAAAACTTGAAGATCTGAACTAGTAATTGTCAAATACAGAACTTAAAATTGATAGCTTATAATTATAATTCAAATTATAACTTGAAGATCTGAGCTTGTAATAGTCAAATACAGAACTTCGAATTGTTAAATAAAAAATTATTAGTGCAAATTATAACTTGTAGATCTGAACTTGTAATAGGTAAATACAGAACTTCAAATTGTTAAATTAAAACTAAGATTGCAAATAATAATTTGAAGATCTGAACTTGTAATAGTCAAATACAGAACTTCTAATTGTTAAATACAAATTATTAGTGCAAATTATAACTTGAAGATCTGAACTAGTAATTGTCAAATACAGAACTTAAAATTGATAGCTTCTAATTATTTTTGCAAATAATAACTTGAAGATCTGAACTTGTAATTGTCAAATGCAGAACTTAAAATTGATAGCTTCTAATTATTATTGCAAATAATAAATTGAAGATCTGTAATTGTAATTGTCAAACACAGAACTTAAAATTGATAGCTTATAATTATAATTCAAATTATAACTTGAAGATCTGAACTTATAATAGTCAAATACAGAACTTCGAATTGATAAATACAAATTATTAGTGCAAATTATAACTTGAAGATCTGAACTTGTAATTGTCAAATACAGAACTTAAAATTGATAGCTTATAATTATTATTGCATATTTTAACTTGAAGATCTGAACTTGTAATAGTGAATTACAGAACTTAGATTTGTTAAATTCAAATTATATTTCAAATTAAAACTTGAAGATCTGAACTAGTAATTGTCAAATACAGAACTTAAAATTGATAGCTTATAATTATAATTCAAATTATAACTTGAAGATCTGAGCTTGTAATAGTCAAATACAGAACTTCGAATTGTTAAATAAAAAATTATTAGTGCAAATTATAACTTGTAGATCTGAACTTGTAATAGGTAAATACAGAACTTCAAATTGTTAAATTAAAACTAAGATTGCAAATAATAATTTGAAGATCTGAACTTGTAATAGTCAAATACAGAACTTCTAATTGTTAAATACAAATTATTAGTGCAAATTATAACTTGAAGATCTGAACTTGTAATTGTGAAATACAGAACTTAAAATTGATAGCTTCTAATTATTATTGCAAATTATAACTTGAAGATCTGAACTTGTAATAGTGAAATACAGAACTTAGATTTGTTAAATTCAAATTATTATTTCAAATTATAACTTGAAGATCTGAACTAGTAATTGTCAAATACAGAACTTAAAATTGATAGCTTCTAATTATTTTTGCAAATAATAACTTGAAGATCTGAACTTGTAATTGTCAAATGCAGAACTTAAAATTGATAGCTTATAATTATAATTGCAAATTATAACTTGAAGATCTGAACTTGTAATAGTGAAATACAGAACTTAGATTTGTTAAATTCAAATTATTATTTCAAATTATAACTTGAAGATCTGAACTAGTAATTGTCAAATACAGAACTTAAAATTGTTAAATACAAATTATTAGTGCAAATTATAACTTGAAGTTCTGAACTTGTAATTGTCAAATAGAGAACTTAAAATTGATAGCTTATAATTATAATTGCAAATTATAACTTGAAGATCTGAACTTGTAATAGTGAATTACAGAACTTAGATTTGTTAAATACAAATTATTATTTCAAATTATAACTTGAAGATCTGAACTAGTAATTGTGAAATACAGAACTTAAAATTGTTAAATACAAATTATTAGTGCAAATTATAACTTGAAGATCTGAACTTGTAATTGTCAAATACAGAACTTAAAATTGATAGCTTCTAATTATTATTGCAAATTATAACTTGAAGATCTGAACTTGTAATTGTCAAATACAGAACTTAAAATTCATAGCTTCTAATTATTATTTCAAATTATAACTTGAAGATCTGAACTTGTAATTGTCAAATACAGAACTTCTAATTGTTAAATACAAATTATTAGTGCAAATTTATAACTTGAAGATCTGAACTTGTAATTGTCAAATACAGAACTTAAAATTGATAGCTTCTAATTATTATTGCAAATTATAACTTGAAGATCTGAAGTTGAAATAGTGAATTACAGAACTTAGATTTGTTAAATTCAAATTATTATTTCAAATTATAACTTGAAGATCTGAACTAGTAATTGTCAAATACAGAACTTAAAATTGATAGCTTCTAATTATTATTGCAAATTATAACTTGAAGATCTGAACTTGTAATTGTCAAATACAGAACTTAAAATTGATAGCTTCTAATTATTATTTCAAATTATAACTTGAAGATCTGAACTTGTAATTGTCAAATACAGAACTTCTAATTGTTAAATACAAATTATTAGTGCAAATTTATAACTTGAAGATCTGAACTAGTAATTGTCAAATACAGAACTTAAAATTGATAGCTTCTAATTATTATTGCAAATTATAACTTGAAGATCTGAACTTGTAATAGTGAATTACAGAACTTAGATTTGTTAAATTCAAATTATTATTTCAAATTATAACTTGAAGATCTGAACTAGTAATTGTCAAATACAGAACTTAAAATTGATAGCTTCTAATTATTATTGCAAATTATAACTTGAAGATCTGAACTTGTAATTGTCAAATACAGAACTTAAAATTGATAGCTTCTAATTATTATTTCAAATTATAACTTGAAGATCTGAACTTGTAATTGTCAAATACAGAACTTCTAATTATTAAATACAAATTATTAGTGCAAATTTATAACTTGAAGATCTGAACTTGTAATTGTCAAATACAGAACTTAAAATTGATAGCTTCTAATTATTATTGCAAATTATAACTTGAAGATCTGAACTTGTAATAGTGAATTACAGAACTTAGATTTGTTAAATTCAAATTATTTTTTTCAAATTATAACTTGAAGATCTGAACTAGTAATTGTCAAATACAGAACTTAAAATTGATAGCTTCTAATTATTATTGCAAATTATAACTTGAAGATCTGAACTTGTAATAGTGAATTACAGAACTTAGATTTGTTAAATTCAAATTATTATTTCAAATTATAACTTGAAGATCTGAACTAGTAATTGTCAAATACAGAACTTAAAATTGATAGCTTCTAATTATTATTGCAAATTATAACTTGAAGATCTGAACTTGTAATTGTCAAATACAGAACTTAAAATTGATAGCTTCTAATTATTATTTCAAATTATAACTTGAAGATCTGAACTTGTAATTGTCAAATACAGAACTTCTAATTATTAAATACAAATTATTAGTGCAAATTTATAACTTGAAGATCTGAACTTGTAATTGTCAAATACAGAACTTAAAATTGATAGCTTCTAATTATTATTGCAAATTATACTTGAAGATCTGAACTTGTAATTGTCAAATACAGAACTTAAAATTGATAGCTTCTAATTATTATTTCTAATTATAACTTGAAGATCTGAACTTGTAATTGTCAAATACAGAACTTCTAAATGTTAAATACAAAGTATTATTGCAAATTATAACTTGAAGTTCTGAACTAGTAATTGTCAAATACAGAACTTAAAGTTGATAGCTTATAATTATTATTGTAAATGATAACTTGAAGATCTGAACTTGTAATAGTGAATTACAGAACTTAGATTTGTTAAATTCAAATTATATTTCAAATTAAAACTTGAAGATCTGAACTAGTAATTGTCAAATACAGAACTTAAAATTGATAGCTTATAATTATAATTCAAATTATAACTTGAAGATCTGAGCTTGTAATAGTCAAATACAGAACTTCGAATTGTTAAATAAAAAATTATTAGTGCAAATTATAACTTGTAGCTCTGAACTTGTAATAGGTAAATACAGAACTTCAAATTGTTAAATTAAAACTAAGATTGCAAATAATAATTTGAAGATCTGAACTTGTAATAGTCAAATACAGAACTTCTAATTGTTAAATACAAATTATTAGTGCAAATTATAACTTGAAGATCTGAACTTGTAATTGTGAAATACAGAACTTAAAATTGATAGCTTCTAATTATTATTTTAAATTATAACTAGAAGACTTGAACTTGTAATTGTCAAATACAGAACTTCTAATTTTTAAATACAAATTATTAGTGCAAATTATAACTTGAAGATCTGCACTTGTAATTGTCAAATAGAGAACTTAAAATTGATAGCTTATAATTATAATTGCAAATTATAACTTGAAGATCTGAACTTGTAATAGTGAAATACAGAACTTAGATTTGTTAAATTCAAATTATTATTTCAAATTATAACTTGAAGATCTGAACTAGTAATTGTCAAATACAGAACTTAAAATTGTTAAATACAAATTATTAGTGCAAATTATAACTTGAAGATCTGAACTTGTAATTGTCAAATAGAGAACTTAAAATTGATAGCTTATAATTATAATTGCAAATTATAACTTGAAGATCTGAACTTGTAATAGTGAATTACAGAACTTAGATTTGTTAAATACAAATTATTATTTCAAATTATAACTTGAAGATCTGAACTAGTAATTGTCAAATACAGAACTTAAAATTGATAGCTTCTAATTATTTTTGCAAATAATAACTTGAAGATCTGAACTTGTAATTGTCAAATGCAGAACTTAAAATTGATAGCTTCTAATTATTATTGCAAATAATAATTTGAAGATCTGTAATTGTAATTGTCAAACACAGAACTTAAAATTGATAGCTTATAATTATAATTCAAATTATAACTTGAAGATCTGAACTTATAATAGTCAAATACAGAACTTCGAATTGATAAATACAAATTATTAGTGCAAATTATAACTTGAAGATCTGAACTTGTAATTGTCAAATACAGAACTTAAAATTGATAGCTTATAATTATTATTGTATATTTTAACTTGAAGATCTGAACTTGTAATAGTGAATTACAGAACTTAGATTTGTTAAATTCAAATTATTATTTCAAATTATAACTTGAAGATCTGAACTAGTAATTGTCAAATACAGAACTTAAAATTGTTAAATACAAATTAATAGTGCAAATTATAACTTGAAGATCTGAACTTGTAATTGTCAAATACAGAACTTAAAATTGATAGCTTCTAATTATTATTGCAAATTATAACTTGAAGATCTGAACTTGTAATTGTCAAATACAGAACTTAAAATTCATAGCTTCTAATTATTATTTCAAATTATAACTTGAAGATCTGAACTTGTAATTGTCAAATACAGAACTTCTAATTGTTAAATACAAATTATTAGTGCAAATTTATAACTTGAAGATCTGAACTTGTAATTGTCAAATACAGAACTTAAAATTGATAGCTTCTAATTATTATTGCAAATTATAACTTGAAGATCTGAAGTTGAAATAGTGAATTACAGAACTTAGATTTGTTAAATTCAAATTATTATTTCAAATTATAACTTGAAGATCTGAACTAGTAATTGTCAAATACAGAACTTAAAATTGATAGCTTCTAATTATTATTGCAAATTATAACTTGAAGATCTGAACTTATAATTGTCAAATACAGAACTTAAAATTGATAGCTTCTAATTATTATTTCAAATTATAACTTGAAGATCTGAACTTGTAATTGTCAAATACAGAACTTCTAATTATTAAATACAAATTATTAGTGCAAATTTATAACTTGAAGATCTGAACTTGTAATTGTCAAATACAGAACTTAAAATTGATAGCTTCTAATTATTATTGCAAATTATAACTTGAAGATCTGAACTTGTAATAGTGAATTACAGAACTTAGATTTGTTAAATTCATATTATTATTTCAAATTATAACTTGAAGATCTGAACTAGTAATTGTCAAATACAGAACTTAAAATTGATAGCTTCTAATTATTATTGCAAATTATAACTTGAAGATCTGAACTTGTAATAGTGAATTACAGAACTTAGATTTGTTAAATTCATATTATTATTTCAAATTATAACTTGAAGATCTGAACTAGTACTTGTCAAATACAGAACTTATAATTGATTGATTATAATTATTATTGTAAATTATAACTTGAAGATCTGAACTTGTAATAGTGAATTATAGAACTTAGATTTGTTAAATTCAAATTATAATTGCAAATTATAACTTGAAGATCTGAACTTGTAATTGTCAAATACAGAACTTAAAATTGATAGCTTCTAATTATTATTTCAAATTATAACTTGAAGATCTGAACTTGTAATAGTCAAATACAGAACTTCGAATTGTTAAATACTAATTATTATTTCAAATTATAACTTGAAGATCTGAACTAGTAATTGTCAAATACAGAACTTAAAATTGATAGCTTATAATTATTATTGTAAATTATAACTTGAAGATCTGAACTTGTAATAGTGAATTACAGAACTTAGATTTGTTAAATTCAAATTATTATTTCAAATTATAACTTGAAGATCTGAACTTGTAATTGTCAAAAACAGAACTTCTAATTATTAAATACAAATTATTAGTGCAAATTTATAACTTGAAGATCTGAACTTGTAATTGTCAAATACAGAACTTAAAATTGATAGCTTCTAATTATTATTGCAAATTATAACTTGAAGATCTGAACTTGTAATAGTGAATTACAGAACTTAGATTTGTTCAATTCAAAGTATTATTTCAAATTATAACTTGAAGATCTGAACTAGTAATCGTCAAATACAGAACTTAAAATTGATAGCTTCTAATTATTATTGCAAATTATAACTTGAAGATCTGAACTTGTAATTATCAAATACAGAACTTAAAATTGATAGCTCCAAATTATTATTTCAAATTATAACTTGAAGATCTGAACATGTAATTGTCAAATACAGAACTTCTAATTGTTAAATACAAATTATTAGTACAAATTATAACTTGAAGATCTGAACTTGTAATTGTCAAATACAGAACTTAAAATTGATAGCTTCTAATTATTATTGTAAATTATAACTTGAAGATCTGAACTTGTAATAGTGAATTACAGAACTTAGATTTGTTAAATTCAAATTATTATTTCAAAATATAACTGGAAGATCTGAACTAGTAATTGTCAAATACAGAACTCAAAATTGATAGCTTCTAATTATTATTTGCAAATTATAACTTGAAGATCTGAACTTGTAATTGTCAAATACAGAACTTAAAATTGATAGCTTCTAATTATTATTGCAAATAATAACTAGAAGATCTGAACTTGTAATACTCAAATACAGAACTTCGAATTGTTAAATACAACTTATTAGTGCAAATTATAACTTGAAGATCTGAACTAGTAATAGATAAATACAGAACTTCGAATTGTTAAAATCAAACTAAGATTGCAAATAATAATTTGAAGATCTGAACTTGTAATAGTCAAATACAGAACTTCTAATTTTTAAATACAAATTATTATTGCAAATTATAACTTGAAGATCTGAACTTGTAATAGTGAATTATAGAACTTAGATTTGTTAAATTCAAATTATTATTGCAAATTATAACTTGAAGAACTGAACTTGTAATTGTCAAATACAGAACTTAAAATTGATAGCTTCTAATTATTATTTCAAATTATAACTTGAAGATCTTAACTTGCATTAGTCAAATACAGAACTTCGAATTGTTAAATACTAATTATTATTTCAAATTATAACTTGAAGATCTGAACTAGTAATTGTCAAATGCAGAACTTAAAATTGATAGCTTATAATTATTATTGTAAATTATAACTTGAAGATCTGAACTTGTAATAGTGAATTACAGAACTTAGATTTGTTAAATTCAAATTATTATTTCAAATTATAACTTGAAGATCTGAACTTGTAATTGTCAAAAACAGAACTTCTAATTATTAAATACAAATTATTAGTGCAAATTTATAACTTGAAGATCTGAACTTGTAATTGTCAAATACAGAACTTAAAATTGATAGCTTGTAATTATTATTGCTAATTATAACTTGAAGATCTGAACTTGTAATAGTGAATTACAGAACTTAGATTTGTTAAATTCAAATTATTATTTCAAATTATAACTTGAAGATCTGAACTAGTAATTGTCAAATACAGAACTTAAAATTGATAGCTTCTAATTATTATTGCAAATTATAACTTGAAGATCTGAACTTGTAATTGTCAAATACAGAACTTAAAATTGATAGCTTCTAATTATTATTTCAAATTATAACTTGAAGATCCGAACTTGTAATTGTCAAATACAGAACTTCTAATTGTTAAATACAAATTATTAGTACAAATTATAACTTGAAGATCTGAACTTGTAATTGTCAAATACAGAACTTAAAATTGATAGCTTCTAATTATTATTGTAAATTATAACTTGAAGATCTGAACTTGTAATAGTGAATTTCAGAACTTAGATTTGTTAAATTCAAATTATTATTTCAAAATATAACTTGAAGATCTGAACTTGTAATAGTGAGTTACAGAACTTAAAATTGATAGCTTCTAATTATTATTTGCAAATTATAACTTGAAGATCTGAACTTGTAATTGTCAAATACAGAACTTAAAATTGATAGCTTCTAATTATTATTTCAAATTATAACTTGAAGATCTGAACTTGAAATTGTCAAATACAGAACTTAAAATTGATAGCTTCTAATTAATTTTGCAAATAATAACTTGAAGATCTGAACTTGTAATACTCAAATACATAACTTCGAATTGTTAAATACAAATTATTAGTGCAAATTATAACTTGAAGATCTGAACTTGTAATAGATAAATACAGAACTTCGAATTGTTAAATTCAAACTAAGATTGCAAATAATAATTTGAAGATCTGAACTTGTAATAGTCAAATACAGAACTTCTAATTTTTAAATACAAATTATTATTGCAAATTATAACTTGAAGATCTGAACTTGTAATTGTCAAATACAGAACCTTTAATTATTAAATACAAGTTATTAGTGCAAATTATAACTAGAAGATCTGAACTAGTAATTGTCAAATACAGAACTTAAATTTGATAGCTTCTAATTATTATTTCAAATTATAACTTGAAGATCTGAACTTTTACTTGTCAAATACAGAACTTCTAATTGTTAAATACAAATTATTAGTGCAAATTATAACTTGAAGATCTGAACTTGTAATTGTCAAATACAGAACTTAAAATTGATAGCTTATAATTATTATTGTAAATTATAACTTGAAGATCTGAACTTGTAATAGTGAATTACAGAACTTAGATTTCTTAAATTCAAATTATTATTTCAAATTATAACATGAAGATCTGAACTTGTAATTGTTAAATACAGAACTTAAAATTGATAGCTTCTAATTATTATTGCAAATTATAATTTGAAGATCTGAACTTGTAATAGACAAATACGCAACTTAGCATTGTTAAATACAAATTGTGATTGAAAATTATAACTTGAAGATCTGAACTAGTAATTGTCAAATACAGAACTTAAAATTGATAGCTTCTAATTATTATTGCAAATTATAACTTGAAGATCTGAACTTGTAATAGTGATTCACAGAACTTAGATTTGTTAAATTCATATTATTATTTCAAATTATAACTTGAAGATCTGAACTAGTACTTGTCAAATACAGAACTTATAATTGATAGCTTCTAATTATTATTTCAAATTATAACTTGAAGATCTGAACTTGAAATGGTCAAATACAGAACTTAAAATTGATAGCTTCTCATTATTATTGCAAATAATAACTTGAAGATCTGAACTTGTAATACTCAAATACAGAACTTCGAATTGTTAAATACAAATTATTAGTGCAAATTATAACTTGAAAATCTGAACTTGTAATAGATAAATACAGAACTTCGAATTGTTAAATTCAAACTAAGATTGCAAATAATAATTTGAAGATCTGAACTTGTAATAGTCAAATACAGAACTTCTAATTTTTAAATACAAATTATTATTGCAAATTATAACTTGAAGATCTGAACTTGTAATTGTCAAATACAGAACTTAAAATTGATAGCTTCTAATTATTATTGTAAATTATAACTTGAAGATCTGAACTTGTAATAGTGAATTACAGAACTTAGAATTGTTAAATACAAATTATTATTTCAAATTATAACTTGAAGATCTGAACTAGTAACTGTCAAATACAGAACTTAAAATTGATAGCTTCTAATTATTATTGCAAATTATAACTTGAAGATCTGAACTTGTAATTGTCAAATACAGAACTTAAAATTGATAGCTTCTAATTATTATTTCAAATTATAACTTGAAGATCTGAACTTGTAATTGTCAAATACAGAACTTCTAATTGTTAAATACAAATTATTAGTACAAATTATAACTTGGAGATCTGAACTTGTAATTGTCAAATACAGAACTTAAAATTGATAGCTTATAATTATTATTGTAAATTATAACTTGAAGATCTGAACTTGTAATAGTGAATTACAGAACTTAGATTTGTTAAATTCAAATTATTATTTCAAAATATAATTAGAAGATCTGAACTTGTAATAGACAAATACGCAACTTAGCATTGTTAAATACAAATTGTGATTGCAAATTATAACTTGAAGATCTGAACTTGTAATAGTGAATTACAGAACTTCGAATTGATAAATTCAAATTATTATTTCAAATTATAACTTGAAGATCTGAACTAGTAATTGTCAAATACAAAACTTAAAATTGATAGCTTCTAATTATTATTGCAAATTAAAACTTGAAGATCTGAACTTGTAATTGTCAAATACAGAATTTAAAATTGTTAGCTTCTAATTATTATTTCAAATTATAACTTGAAGATCTGAACTTGAAATTGTCAAATACAGAACTTCTAATTGTTAAATACAAATTATTAGTACAAATTATAACTTGAAGATCTGAACTTGTAATTATCAAATACAGAACTTAAAATTGATAGCTTCTAATTATTATTGTAAATTATAACTTGAAGATCTGAACTTGTAATAGTGAATTACAGAACTTAGATTTGTTAAATT
Source organism: Cantharis lateralis (assembly GCA_963170105.1). Lineage (NCBI taxonomy): Eukaryota > Metazoa > Arthropoda > Insecta > Coleoptera > Cantharidae > Cantharis > Cantharis lateralis. The sequence continues at coordinate 27,763,466 of OY720627.1, forward strand.
CAAATTATTATTTCAAAATATAATTTGAAGATCTGAACTTGTAATAGTGAATTACAGAACTTAGATTTGTTAAATTCAAATTATTATTTCAAATTATAACTTGAAGATCTGAACTAGTAATTGTCAAATACAGAACTTAAAATTGATAGCTTCTAATTATTATTGCAAATTATAACTTGAAGATCTGAACTTGTAATTGTCAAATACAGAACTTAAAATTGATAGCTTCTAATTATTATTTCAAATTATAACTTGAAGATCCGAACTTGTAATTGTCAAATACAGAACTTCTAATTGTTAAATACAAATTATTAGTACAAATTATAACTTGAAGATCTGAACTTGTAATTGTCAAATACAGAACTTAAAATTGATAGCTTCTAATTATTATTGTAAATTATAACTTGAAGATCTGAACTTGTAATAGTGAATTACAGAACTTAGATTTGTTAAATTCAAATTATTATTTCAAAATATAACTTGAAGATCTGAACTTGTAATAGTGAGTTACAGAACTTAAAATTGATAGCTTCTAATTATTATTTGCAAATTATAACTTGAAGATCTGAACTTGTAATTGTCAAATACAGAACTTAAAATTGATAGCTTCTAATTATTATTTCAAATTATAACTTGAAGATCTGAACTTGAAATTGTCAAATACAGAACTTAAAATTGATAGCTTCTAATTAATTTTGCAAATAATAACTTGAAGATCTGAACTTGTAATACTCAAATACATAACTTCGAATTGTTAAATACAAATTATTAGTGCAAATTATAACTTGAAGATCTGAACTTGTAATAGATAAATACAGAACTTCGAATTGTTAAATTCAAACTAAGATTGCAAATAATAATTTGAAGATCTGAACTTGTAATAGTCAAATACAGAACTTCTAATTTTTAAATACAAATTATTATTGCAAATTATAACTTGAAGATCTGAACTTGTAATTGTCAAATACAGAACCTTTAATTATTAAATACAAGTTATTAGTGCAAATTATAACTAGAAGATCTGAACTAGTAATTGTCAAATACAGAACTTAAATTTGATAGCTTCTAATTATTATTTCAAATTATAACTTGAAGATCTGAACTTTTACTTGTCAAATACAGAACTTCTAATTGTTAAATACAAATTATTAGTGCAAATTATAACTTGAAGATCTGAACTTGTAATTGTCAAATACAGAACTTAAAATTGATAGCTTATAATTATTATTGTAAATTATAACTTGAAGATCTGAACTTGTAATAGTGAATTACAGAACTTAGATTTCTTAAATTCAAATTATTATTGCAAATTATAACTTGAAGATCTGAACTTGTAATAGTGATTCACAGAACTTAGATTTGTTAAATTCATATTATTATTTCAAATTATAACTTGAAGATCTGAACTAGTACTTGTCAAATACAGAACTTATAATTGATAGCTTCTAATTATTATTTCAAATTATAACTTGAAGATCTGAACTTGAAATGGTCAAATACAGAACTTAAAATTGATAGCTTCTCATTATTATTGCAAATAATAACTTGAAGATCTGAACTTGTAATACTCAAATACAGAACTTCGAATTGTTAAATACAAATTATTAGTGCAAATTATAACTTGAAGATCTGAACTTGTAATAGATAAATACAGAACTTCGAATTGTTAAATTCAAACTAAGATTGCAAATAATAATTTGAAGATCTGAACTTGTAATAGTCAAATACAGAACTTCTAATTTTTAAATACAAATTATTATTGCAAATTATAACTTGAAGATCTGAACTTGTAATTGTCAAATACAGAACTTAAAATTGATAGCTTCTAATTATTATTGTAAATTATAACTTGAAGATCTGAACTTGTAATAGTGAATTACAGAACTTAGAATTGTTAAATACAAATTATTATTTCAAATTATAACTTGAAGATCTGAACTAGTAACTGTCAAATACAGAACTTAAAATTGATAGCTTCTAATTATTATTGCAAATTATAACTTGAAGATCTGAACTTGTAATTGTCAAATACAGAACTTAAAATTGATAGCTTCTAATTATTATTTCAAATTATAACTTGAAGATCTGAACTTGTAATTGTCAAATACAGAACTTCTAATTGTTAAATACAAATTATTAGTACAAATTATAACTTGGAGATCTGAACTTGTAATTGTCAAATACAGAACTTAAAATTGATAGCTTATAATTATTATTGTAAATTATAACTTGAAGATCTGAACTTGTAATAGTGAATTACAGAACTTAGATTTGTTAAATTCAAATTATTATTTCAAAATATAATTAGAAGATCTGAACTTGTAATAGACAAATACGCAACTTAGCATTGTTAAATACAAATTGTGATTGCAAATTATAACTTGAAGATCTGAACTTGTAATAGTGAATTACAGAACTTCGAATTGATAAATTCAAATTATTATTTCAAATTATAACTTGAAGATCTGAACTAGTAATTGTCAAATACAAAACTTAAAATTGATAGCTTCTAATTATTATTGCAAATTAAAACTTGAAGATCTGAACTTGTAATTGTCAAATACAGAATTTAAAATTGTTAGCTTCTAATTATTATTTCAAATTATAACTTGAAGATCTGAACTTGTAATTGTCAAATACAGAACTTCTAATTGTTAAATACAAATTATTAGTACAAATTATAACTTGAAGATCTGAACTTGTAATTATCAAATACAGAACTTAAAATTGATAGCTTCTAATTATTATTGTAAATTATAACTTGAAGATCTGAACTTGTAATAGTGAATTACAGAACTTAGATTTGTTAAATTCAAATTATTATTTCAAAATATAATTTGAAGATCTGAACTTGTAATAGTCAAATACAGAACTTATAATTGTTAAATACAAATTATTAGTGCAAATTTTAACTTGAAGATCTGAACTTGTAATTGTCAAATACAGAACTTAAAATTGATAGCTTCCAATTATTATTGCAAATTATAACTTGAAGATCTGAACTAGTAATAGTGAATTACAGAACTTAGATTTGTTAAATTCAAATTATTATTTCCAATTATAACTTGAAGATCTGAACTAGTAATTGTCAAATACAGAACTTAAAATTGATAGCTTCTAATTATTATTGCAAATTATAACTTGAAGATCTGAACTTGTAATTGTCAAATACAAAACTTAAAATTGATAGCTTCTAATTATTATTGCAAATTATAACTTGAAGATCTGAACTTGTAATAGTGAATTACAGAACTTAGATTTGTTAAATTCAAATTATTATTTCAAATTATAACTTGAAGATCTGAACTAGTAATTGTCAAATACAGAACTTAAAATTGATAGCTTCTAATTATTATTGCAAATTATAACTTGAAGATCTGAACTTGTAATAGTGAATTACAGAACTTAGATTTGTTAAATTCATATTATTATTTCAAATTATAACTTGAAGATCTGAACTAGTACTTGTCAAATACAGAACTTATAATTGATTGATTATAATTATTATTGTAAATTATAACTTGAAGATCTGAACTTGTAATAGTGAATTATAGAACTTAGATTTGTTAAATTCAAATTATTATTGCAAATTATAACTAGAAGATCTGAACTTGTAATTGTCAAATACAGAACTTAAAATTGATAGCTTCTAATTATTATTTCAAATTATAACTTGAAGATCTGAACTTGTAATAGTCAAATACAGAACTTCGAATTGTTAAATACTAATAATTATTTCAAATTATAACTTGAAGATCTGAACTAGTAATTGTCAAATACAGAACTTAAAATTGATAGCTTCTAATTATTATTGTAAATTATAACTTGAAGATCTGAACTTGTAATAGTGAATTACAGAACTTAGATTTGTTAAATTCAAATTATTATTTCAAAATATAACTTGAAGATCTGAACTAGTAATTGTCAAATACAGAACTTAAAATTGATAGCTTCTAATTATTATTTGCAAATTATAACTTGAAGATCTGAACTTGTAATTGTCAAATACAGAACTTAAAATTGATAGCTTCTAATTATTATTTCAAATTATAACTTGAAGATCTGAACTTGAAATTGTCAAATACAGAACTTAAAATTGATAGCTTCTAATTATTATTGCAAATAATAACTTGAAGATCTGAACTAGTAATTGTCAAATACAGAACTTAAAATTGATAGCTTCTAATTATTATTGCAAATTATAACTTGAAGATCTGAACTTGTAATTGTCAAATACAGAACTTAAAATTGATAGCTTCTAATTATTATTTCAAATTATAACTTGAAGATCTGAACTTGTAATTGTCAAATACAAAACTTCTAATTGTTAAATACAAATTATTAGTACAATTTATAACTTGAAGATCTGAACTTGTAATTGTCAAATACAGAACTTAAAATTGATAGCTTCTAATTATTATTGTAAATTATAACTTGAAGATCTGAACTTGTAATAGTGAATTACAGAACTTAGAATTGTTAAATACAAATTATTATTTCATATTATAACTTGAAGATCTGAACTAGTAATTGTCAAATACAGAACTTAAAATTGATAGCTTCTAATTATTATTGCAAATTATAACTTGAAGATCTGAACTTGTAATTGTCAAATACAGAACTTAAAATTGATAGCTTCTAATTATTATTTCAAATTATAACTTGAAGATCTGAACTTGTAATTGTCAAATACAGAACTTCTAATTGTTAAATACAAATTATTAGTACAAATTATAACTTGGAGATCTGAACTTGTAATTGTCAAATACAGAACTTAAAATTGATAGCTTATAATTATTATTGTAAATTATAACTTGAAGATCTGAACTTGTAATAGTGAATTACAGAACTTAGATTTGTTAAATTCAAATTATTATTTCAAAATATAATTAGAAGATCTGAACTTGTAATAGACAAATACGCAACTTAGCATTGTTAAATACAAATTGTGATTGCAAATTATAACTTGAAGATCTGAACTTGTAATAGTGAATTACAGAACTTAGATTTGTTAAATACAAATTATTATTTCATATTATAACTTGAAGATCTGAACTAGTAATTGTCAAATACAAAACTTAAAATTGATAGCTTCTAATTATTATTGCAAATTAAAACTTGAAGATCTGAACTTGTAATTGTCAAATACAGAATTTAAAATTGTTAGCTTCTAATTATTATTTCAAATTATAACTTGAAGATCTGAACTTGTAATTGTCAAATACAGAACTTCTAATTGTTAAATACAAATTATTAGTACAAATTATAACTTGAAGATCTGAACTTGTAATTATCAAATACAGAACTTAAAATTGATAGCTTCTAATTATTATTGTAAATTATAACTTGAAGATCTGAACTTGTAATAGTGAATTACAGAACTTAGATTTGTTAAATTCAAATTATTATTTCAAAATATAATTTGAAGATCTGAACTTGTAATAGTCAAATACAGAACTTATAATTGTTAAATACAAATTATTAGTGCAAATTTTAACTTGAAGATCTGAACTTGTAATTGTCAAATACAGAACTTAAAATTGATAGCTTCCAATTATTATTGCAAATTATAACTTGAAGATCTGAACTAGTAATAGTGAATTACAGAACTTAGATTTGTTAAATTCAAATTATTATTTCCAATTATAACTTGAAGATCTGAACTAGTAATTGTCAAATACAGAACTTAAAATTGATAGCTTCTAATTATTATTGCAAATTATAACTTGAAGATCTGAACTTGTAATTGTCAAATACAAAACTTAAAATTGATAGCTTCTAATTATTATTGCAAATTATAACTTGAAGATCTGAACTTGTAATAGTGAATTACAGAACTTAGATTTGTTAAATTCAAATTATTATTTCAAATTATAACTTGAAGATCTGAACTAGTAATTGTCAAATACAGAACTTAAAATTGATAGCTTCTAATTATTATTGCAAATTATAACTTGAAGATCTGAACTTGTAATAGTGAATTACAGAACTTAGATTTGTTAAATTCATATTATTATTACAAATTATAACTTGAAGATCTGAACTAGTACTTGTCAAATACAGAACTTATAATTGATTGATTATAATTATTATTGTAAATTATAACTTGAAGATCTGAACTTGTAATAGTGAATTATAGAACTTAGATTTGTTAAATTCAAATTATTATTGCAAATTATAACTAGAAGATCTGAACTTGTAATTGTCAAATACAGAACTTAAAATTGATAGCTTCTAATTATTATTTCAAATTATAACTTGAAGATCTGAACTTGTAATAGTCAAATACAGAACTTCGAATTGTTAAATACTAATTATTATTTCAAATTATAACTTGAAGATCTGAACTAGTAATTGTCAAATACAGAACTTAAAATTGATAGCTTATAATTATTATTGTAAATTATAACTTGAAGATCTGAACTTGTAATAGTGAATTACAGAACTTAGATTTGTTAAATTCAAATTATTATTTCAAATTATAACTTGAAGATCTGAACTTGTAATTGTCAAAAACAGAACTTCTAATTATTAAATACAAATTATTAGTGCAAATTTATAACTTGAAGATCTGAACTTGTAATTGTCAAATACAGAACTTAAAATTGATAGCTTCTAATTATTATTGCAAATTATAACTTGAAGATCTGATCTTGTAATAGTGAAATACAGAACTTAGATTTGTTAAATTCAAATTATTATTTCAAATTATAACTTGAAGATCTGAACTAGTAATTGTCAAATACAGAACTTAAAATTGATAGCTTCTAATTATTATTGCAAATTATAACTTGAAGATCTGAACTTGTAATTGTCAAATACAGAACTTAAAATTGATAGCTCCAAATTATTATTTCAAATTATAACTTGAAGATCTGAACTTGTAATTGTCAAATACAGAACTTCTAATTGTTAAATACAAATTATTAGTACAAATTATAACTTGAAGATCTGAACTTGTAATTGTCAAATACAGAACTTAAAATTGATAGCTTCTAATTATTATTGTAAATTATAACTTGAAGATCTGAACTTGTAATAGTGAATTACAGAACTTAGATTTGTTAAATTCAAATTATTATTTCAAAATATAACTTGAAGATCTGAACTAGTAATTGTCAAATACAGAACTTAAAATTGATAGCTTCTAATTATTATTTGCAAATTATAACTTGAAGATCTGCACTTGTAATTGTCAAATACAGAACTTAAAATTGATAGCTTCTAATTATTATTTCAAATTATAACTTGAAGATCTGAACTTGAAATTGTCAAATACAGAACTTAAAATTGATAGCTTCTAATTATTATTGCAAATAATAACTTGAAGATCTGAACTAGTAATTGTCAAATACAGAACTTAAAATTGATAGCTTCTAATTATTATTGCAAATTATAACTTGAAGATCTGAACTTGTAATTGTCAAATACAGAACTTAAAATTGATAGCTTCTAATTATTATTTCAAATTATAACTTGAAGATCTGAACTTGTAATTGTCAAATACAGAACTTCTAATTGTTAAATACAAATTATTAGTACAATTTATAACTTGAAGATCTGAACTTGTAATTGTCAAATACAGAACTTAAAATTGATAGCTTCTAATTATTATTGTAAATTATAACTTGAAGATCTGAACTTGTAATAGTGAATTACAGAACTTAGAATTGTTAAATACAAATTATTATTTCAAATTATAACTTGAAGATCTGAACTAGTAATTGTCAAATACAGAACTTAAAATTGATAGCTTCTAATTATTATTGCAAATTATAACTTGAAGATCTGAACTTGTAATTGTCAAATACAGAACTTAAAATTGATAGCTTCTTATTATTATTTCAAATTATAACTTGAAGATCTGAACTTGTAATTGTCAAATACAGAACTTCTAATTGTTAAATACAAATTATTAGTACAAATTATAACTTGAAGATCTGAACTTGTAATTGTCAAATACAGAACTTAAAATTGATAGCTTATAATTATTATTTCAAATTATAACTTGAAGATCTGAACTTGTAATTGTCAAATACAGAACTTCTAATTGTTAAATACAAATTATTAGTACAAATTATAACTTGGAGATCTGAACTTGTAATTGTCAAATACAGAACTTAAAATTGATAGCTTAAAATTATTATTGTAAATTATAACTTGAAGATCTGAACTTGTAATAGTGAATTACAGAACTTAGATTTGTTAAATTCAAATTATTATTTCAAAATATAATTAGAAGATCTGAACTTGTAATAGACAAATACGCAACTTAGCATTGTTAAATACAAATTGTGATTGCAAATTATAACTTGAAGATCTGAACCTGTAATAGGTAAATACAGAACTTCGAATTGTTAAATTCAAACTAAGATTGCAAATAATAATTTGAAGATCTGAACTTGTAATAGTCAAATACAGAACTTCTAATTGTTAAATACAAATTATTAGTGCAAATTATAACTTGAAGATCTGAACTTGTAATTGTCAAATACAGAACTTAAAATTGATAGCTTCCAATTATTATTGCAAATTATAACTTGAAGATCTGAACTTGTAATAGTGAATTACAGAACTTAGATTTGTTAAATTCAAATTATTATTTCAAATTATAACTTATAGATCTGAACTAGTAATTGTCAAATACAGAACTTAAAAGTGTTAAATACAAATTATTAGTGCGAATCATAACTTGATGATCTGAACTTGTAATTGTCAAATACAGAACTTAAAATTGATAGCTTCTAATTATTATTGCAATTTATAACTTGAAGATCTGAACTTGTAATAGTGAATTACAGAACTTAGATTTGTTAAATTCAAATCATTATTTCAAATTATAACTTGAAGATCTGAACTAGTAATTGTCAAATACCGAACTTAAAATTGATAGCTTATAATTATAATTCAAATTATAACTTAAAGATCTGAGCTTGTAATAGTCAAATACAGAACTTCGAAATGTTAAATACAAATTATTAGTTCAAATTATAACTTATAGATCTGAACTTGTAATAGGTAAATACAGAACTTCATATTGTTAAATTCAAACTAAGATTGCAAATAATAATTTGAAGATCTGAACTTGTAATAGTCAAATACAGAACTTCTAATTGTAAATACAAATTATTAGTGCAAATTATAACTTGTAGATCTGAACTTGTAATTGTCAAATACAGAACTTAAAATTGATAGCTTCTAATTATTATTGCAAATTATAATTTGAAGATGTGAACTTGTAATAGACAAATACGCAACTTAGCATTGTGAAATACAAATTATGATTGCAAATTATAACTTGAAGATCTGAACTTGTAATAGTGAATTACAGAACTTAGATTTGTTAAATTCAAATTATTATTTCCAATTATAACTTGAAGATCTGAACTACTAATTGTCAAATACAGAACTTAAAATTGATAGCTTCTAATTATTATTGCAAATTATAACTTGAAGATCTGAACTTATAATTGTCAAATACAGAACTTAAAATTCATAGCTTCTAATTATTATTTCAAATTATAACTTGAAGATCTGAACTTGTAATTGTCAAATACAGAACTTCTAATTGTTAAATACAAATTATTAGTGCAAATTTATAACTTGAAGATCTGAACTTGTAATTGTCAAATACAGAACTTCTAATTATTAAATACAAATTATTAGTGCAAATTTATAACTTGAAGATCTGAACTTGTAATTGTCAAATACAGAACTTAAAATTGATAGCTTCTAATTATTATTGCAAATTATAACTTGAAGATCTGAACTTGTAATAGTGAATTACAGAACTTAGATTTGTTAAATTCAAATTATTATTTCAAATTATAACTTGAAGATCTGAACTAGTAATTGTCAAATACAGAACTTAAAATTGATAGCTTCTAATTATTATTGCAAATTATAACTTGAAGATCTGAACTTGTAATAGTGAATTACAGAACTTAGATTTGTTAAATTCATATTATTATTTCAAATTATAACTTGAAGATCTGAACTAGTACTTGTCAAATACAGAACTTATAATTGATTGATTATAATTATTATTGTAAATTATAACTTGAAGATCTGAACTTGTAATAGTGAATTATAGAACTTAGATTTGTTAAATTCAAATTATTATTGCAAATTATAACTTGAAGATCTGAACTTGTAATTGTCAAATACAGAACTTAAAATTGATAGCTTCTAATTATTATTTCAAATTATAACTTGAAGATCTGAACTTGTAATAGTCAAATACAGAACTTCGAATTGTTAAATACTAATTATTATTTCAAATTATAACTTGAAGATCTGAACTAGTAATTTTCAAATACAGAACTTAAAATTGATAGCTTATAATTATTATTGTAAATTATAACATGAAGATCTGAACTTGTAATAGTGAATTACAGAACTTAGATTTGTTAAATTCAAATTATTATTTCAAATTATAACTTGAAGATCTGAACTTGTAATTGTCAAAAACAGAACTTCTAATTATTAAATACAAATTATTAGTGCAAATTTATAACTTGAAGATCTGAACTTGTAATTGTCAAATACAGAACTTAAAATTGATAGCTTCTAATTATTATTGCAAATTATAACTTGAAGATCTGAACTTGTAATAGTGTATTACAGAACTTAGATTTGTTAAATTCAAATTATTATTTCAAATTATAACTTGAAGATCTGAACTAGTAATTGTCAAATACAGAACTTAAAATTGATAGCTTCTAATTATTATTGCAAATTATAACTTGAAGATCTGAACTTGTAATTGTCAAATACAGAACTTAAAATTGATAGCTCCAAATTATTATTTCAAATTATAACTTGAAGATCTGAACTTGTAATTGTCAAATACAGAACTTCTAATTGTTAAATACAAATTATTAGTACAAATTATAACTTGAAGATCTGAACTTGTAATTGTCAAATACAGAACTTAAAATTGATAGCTTCTAATTATTATTGTAAATTATAACTTGAAGATCTGAACTTGTAATAGTGAATTGCAGAACTTAGATTTGTTAAATTCAAATTATTATTTCCAATTATAACTTGAAGATCTGAACTACTAATTGTCAAATACAGAACTTAAAATTGATAGCTTCTAATTATTATTGCAAATTATAACTTGAAGATCTGAACTTGTAATAGTGAATTACAGAACTTAGATTTGTTAAATTCAAATTATTATTTCAAATTATAACTTGAAGATCTGAACTTGTAATTGTCAAATACAGAACTTAAAATTGATAGCTTATAATTATTATTGTAAATTATAACTTGAAGACCTGAACTTGTAATAGTGAATTACAGAACTTAGATTTGTTAAATTCAAATTATTATTTCAAATTATAACTTGAAGATCTGAACTTGTAATTGTCAAAAACAGAACTTCTAATTATTAAATACAAATTATTAGTGCAAATTTATAACTTGAAGATCTGAACTTGTAATTGTCAAATACAGAACTTAAAATTGATAGCTTCTAATTATTATTTCAAATTATAACTTGAAGATCTGAACTAGTAATTGTCAAATACCGAACTTAAAATTGATAGCTTACAATTATAATTCAAATTATAACTTAAAGATCTGAGCTTGTAATAGTCAAATACAGAACTTCGAAATGTTAAATACAAATTATTAGTTCAAATTATAACTTATAGATCTGAACTTGTAATAGGTAAATACAGAACTTCAAATTGTTAAATTCTAACTAAGATTGCAAATAATAATTTGAAGATCTGAACTTGTAATAGTCAAATACAGAACTTCTAATTGTAAATACAAATTATTAGTGCAAATTATAACTTGTAGATCTGAACTTGTAATTGTCAAATACAGAACTTAAAATTGATAGCTTCTAATTATTATTGCAAATTATAATTTGAAGATGTGAACTTGTAATAGACAAATACGCAACTTAGCATTGTGAAATACAAATTATGATTGCAAATTATAACTTGAAGATCTGAACTTGTAATAGTGAATTACAGAACTTAGATTTGTTAAATTCAAACTATTATTTCCAATTATAACTTGAAGATCTGAACTACTAATTGTCAAATACAGAACTTAAAATTGATAGCTTCTAATTATTATTGCAAATTATAACTTGAAGATCTGAACTTGTAATTGTCAAATACAGAACTTAAAATTCATAGCTTCTAATTATTATTTCAAATTATAACTTGAAGATCTGAACTTGTAATTGTCAAATACAGAACTTCTAATTGTTAAATACAAATTATTAGTGCAAATTTATAACTTGAAGATCTGAACTTGTAATTGTCAAATACAGAACTTAAAATTGATAGCTTCTAATTATTATTGCAAATTATAACTTGAAGATCTGAACTTGTAATAGTGAATTACAGAACTTAGATTTGTTAAATTCAAATTATTATTTCAAATTATAACTTGAAGATCTGAACTTGTAATTGTCAAATACAGAACTTAAAATTGATAGCTTCTAATTATAATTTCAAATTATAACATGAAGATCTGAACTTGTAATTGTCAAATACAGAACTTCTAATTATTAAATACAAATTATTAGTGCAAATTTATAACTTGAAGATCTGAACTTGTAATTGTCAAATACAGAACTTAAAATTGATAGCTTCTAATTATTATTGCAAATTATAACTTGAAGATCTGAACTTGTTATAGTGAATTACAGAACTTAGATTTGTTTAATTCAAATTATTATTTCAAATTATAACTTGAAGATCTGAACTAGTAATTGTCAAATACAGAACTTAAAATTGATAGCTTCTAATTATTATTGCAAATTATAACTTGAAGATCTGAACTTGTAATAGTGAATTACAGAACTTAGATTTGTTAAATTCATATTATTATTTCAAATTATAACTTGAAGATCTGAACTAGTACTTGTCAAATACAGAACTTATAATTGATTGATTATAATTATTATTGTAAATTATAACTTGAAGATCTGAACTTGTAATAGTGAATTATAGAACTTAGATTTGTTAAATTCAAATTATTATTGCAAATTATAACTTGAAGATCTGAACTTGTAATTGTCAAATACAGAACTTAAAATTGATAGCTTCTAATTATTATTTCAAATTATAACTTGAAGATCTGAACTTGTAATAGTCAAATACAGAACTTCGAATTGTTAAATACTAATTATTATTTCAAATTATAACTTGAAGATCTGAACTAGTAATTTTCAAATACAGAACTTAAAATTGATAGCTTATAATTATTATTGTAAATTATAACTTGATGATCTGAACTTGTAATAGTGAATTACAGAACTTAGATTTGTTAAATTCAAATTATTATTTCAAATTATAACTTGAAGATCTGAACTTGTAATTGTCAAAAACAGAACTTCTAATTATTAAATACAAATTATTAGTGCAAATTTATAACTTGAAGATCTGAACTTGTAATTGTCAAATACAGAACTTAAAATTGATAGCTTCTAATTATTATTGCAAATTATAACTTGAAGATCTGAACTTGTAATAGTGTATTACAGAACTTAGATTTGATAAATTCAAATTATTATTTCAAATTATAACTTGAAGATCTGAACTAGTAATTGTCAAATACAGAACTTAAAATTGATAGCTTCTAATTATTATTGCAAATTATAACTTGAAGATCTGAACTTGTAATTGTCAAATACAGAACTTAAAATTGATAGCTCCAAATTATTATTTCAAATTATAACTTGAAGATCTGAACTTGTAATTGTCAAATACAGAACTTCTAATTGTTAAATACAAATTATTAGTACAAATTATAACTTGAAGATCTGAACTTGTAATTGTCAAATACAGAACTTAAAATTGATAGCTTCTAATTATTATTATAAATTATAACTTGAAGATCTGAACTTGTAATAGTGAATTGCAGAACTTAGATTTGTTAAATTCAAATTATTATTTCCAATTATAACTTGAAGATCTGAACTACTAATTGTCAAATACAGAACTTAAAATTGATAGCTTCTAATTATTATTGCAAATTATAACTTGAAGATCTGAACTTGTAATAGTGAATTACAGAACTTAGATTTGTTAAATTCAAATTATTATTTCAAATTATAACTTGAAGATCTGAACTTGTAATTGTCAAATACAGAACTTAAAATTGATAGCTTATAATTATTATTGTAAATTATAACTTGAAGATCTGAACTTGTAATAGTGAATTACAGAACTTAGATTTGTTAAATTCAAATTATTATTTCAAATTATAACTTGAAGATCTGAACTTGTAATTGTCAAAAACAGAACTTCTAATTATTAAATACAAATTATTAGTGCAAATTTATAACTTGAAGATCTGAACTTGTAATTGTCAAATACAGAACTTAAAATTGATAGCTTCTAATTATTATTTCAAATTATAACTTGAAGATCTGAACTAGTAATTGTCAAATACCGAACTTAAAATTGATAGCTTATAATTATAATTCAAATTATAACTTAAAGATCTGAGCTTGTAATAGTCAAATACAGAACTTCGAAATGTTAAATACAAATTATTAGTTCAAATTATAACTTATAGATCTGAACTTGTAATAGGTAAATACAGAACTTCAAATTGTTAAATTCAAACTAAGATTGCAAATAATAATTTGAAGATCTGAACTTGTAATAGTCAAATACAGAACTTCTAATTGTAAATACAAATTATTAGTGCAAATTATAACTTGTAGATCTGAACTTGTAATTGTCAAATACAGAACTTAAAATTGATAGCTTCTAATTATTATTGCAAATTATAATTTGAAGATGTGAACTTGTAATAGACAAATACGCAACTTAGCATTGTGAAATACAAATTATGATTGCAAATTATAACTTGAAGATCTGAACTTGTAATAGTGAATTACAGAACTTAGATTTGTTAAATTCAAATTATTATTTCCAATTATAACTTGATGATCTGAACTACTAATTGTCAAATACAGAACTTAAAATTGATAGCTTCTAATTATTATTGCAAATTATAACTTGAAGATCTGAACTTGTAATTGTCAAATACAGAACTTAAAATTCATAGCTTCTAATCATTATTTCAAATTATAACTTGAAGATCTGAACTTGTAATTGTCAAATACAGAACTTCTAATTGTTAAATACAAATTATTAGTGCAAATTTATAACTTGAAGATCTGAACTTGTAATTGTCAAATACAGAACTTAAAATTGATAGCTTCTAATTATTATTGCAAATTATAACTTGAAGATCTGAACTTGTAATAGTGAATTACAGAACTTAGATTTGTTAAATTCAAATTATTATTTCAAATTATAACTTGAAGATCTGAACTTGTAATTGTCAAATACAGAACTTAAAATTGATAGCTTCTAATTATTATTTCAAATTATAACATGAAGATCTGAACTTGTAATTGTCAAATACAGAACTTCTAATTATTAAATACAAATTATTAGTGCAAATTTATAACTTGAAGATCTGAACTTGTAATTGTCAAATACAGAACTTAAAATTGATAGCTTCTAATTATTATTGCAAATTATAACTTGAAGATCTGAACTTGTAATAGTGAATTACAGAACTTAGATTTGTTAAATTCAAATTATTATTTCAAATTATAACTTGAAGATCTGAACTAGTAATTGTCAAATACAGAACTTAAAATTGATAGCTTCTAATTATTATTGCAAATTATAACTTGAAGATCTGAACTTGTAATAGTGAATTACAGAACTTAGATTTGTTAAATTCATATTATTATTTCAAATTATAACTTGAAGATCTGAACTAGTACTTGTCAAATACAGAACTTATAATTGATTGATTATAATTATTATTGTAAATTATAACTTGAAGATCTGAACTTGTAATAGTGAATTATAGAACTTAGATTTGTTAAATTCAAATTATTATTGCAAATTATAACTTGAAGATCTGAACTTGTAATAGTCAAATACAGAACTTAAAATTGATAGCTTCTAATTATTATTTCAAATTATAACTTGAAGATCTGAACTTGTAATAGTCAAATACAGAACTTCGAATTGTTAGATACTAATTATTATTTCAAATTATAACTTGAAGATCTGAACTAGTAATTTTCAAATACAGAACTTAAAATTGATAGCTTATAATTATTATTGTAAATTATAACTTGAAGATCTGAACTTGTAATAGTGAATTACAGAACTTAGATTTGTTAAATTCAAATTATTATTTCAAATTATAACTTGAAGATCTGAACTTGTAATTGTCAAAAACAGAACTTCTAATTATTAAATACAAATTATTAGTGCAAATTTATAACTTGAAGATCTGAACTTGTAATTGTCAAATACAGAACTTAAAATTGATAGCTTCTAATTATTATTGCAAATTATAACTTGAAGATCTGAACTTGTAATAGTGTATTACAGAACTTAGATTTGTTAAATTCAAATTATTATTTCAAATTATAACTTGAAGATCTGAACTAGTAATTGTCAAATACAGAACTTAAAATTGATAGCTTCTAATTATTATTGCAAATTATAACTTGAAGATCTGAACTTGTAATTGTCAAATACAGAACTTAAAATTGATAGCTCCAAATTATTATTTCAAATTATAACTTGAAGATCTGAACTTGTAATTGTCAAATACAGAACTTCTAATTGTTAAATACAAATTATTAGTACAAATTATAACTTGAAGATCTGAACTTGTAATTGTCAAATACAGAACTTAAAATTGATAGCTTCTAATTATTATTGTAAATTATAACTTGAAGATATGAACTTGTAATAGTGAATTGCAGAACTTAGATTTGTTAAATTCAAATTATTATTTCAAAATATAACTTGAAGATCTGAACTAGTAATTGTCAAATACAGAACTCAAAATTGATAGCTTCTAATTATTATTTGCAAATTATAACTTGAAGATCTGAACTTGTAATTGTCAAATACAGAACTTAAAATTGATAGCTTCTAATTATTATTTCAAATTATAACTTGAAGATCTGAACTTGAAATTGTCAAATACAGAACTTAAAATTGATAGCTTCTAATTATTATTGCAAATAATAACTAGAAGATCTGAACGTGTAATACTCAAATACAGAACTTCGAATTGTTAAATACATATTATTAGTGCAAATTATAACTTGAAGATCTGAACTTGTAATAGATAAATACAGAACTTCGAATTGTTAAATTCAAACTAAGATTGCAAATAATAATTTGAAGATCTGAACTTGTAATAGTCAAATACAGAACTTCTAATTTTTAAATACAAATTATTATTGCAAATTATAACTTGAAGATCTGAACTTGTAATTGTCAAATACAGAACTTAAAATTGATAGCTCCAAATTATTATTTCAAATTATAACTTGAACATCTGAACTTGTAATTGTCAAATACAGAACTTCTAATTGTTAAATGCAAATTATTAGTACAAATTATAACTTGAAGATTTGAACTTGTAATTGTCAAATACAGAACTTAAAATTGATAGCTTCTAATTATTATTGTAAATTATAACTTGAAGATCTGAACTTGTAATAGTGAATTACAGAACTTAGATTTGTTAAATTCAAATTATTACTTCAAATTATAACATGAAGATCTGAACTTGTAATTGTTAAATACAGAACTTAAAATTGATAGCTTCTAATTATTATTGCAAATTATAATTTGAAGATCTGAACTTGTAATAGACAAATACGCAACTTAGCATTGTTAAATACAAATTGTGATTGAAAATTATAACTTGAAGATCTGAACTAGTAATTGTCGAATACAGAACTTAAAATTGATAGCTTCTAATTATTATTGCTAATTATAATTTGAAGATCTGAACTTGTAATAGAAAAATACGCAACTTAGCATTGTTAAATACAAATTGTGATTGCAAATTATAACTTGAAGATCTGAACTTGTAATAGTGAATTACAGAACTTAGATTTGTTAAATTCAAATTATTATTTCAAATTATAACTTGAAGATCTGAACTTGTAATTGTCAAATACAGAACTTCTAATTATTAAATACAAATTATTAGTGCAAATTTATAACTTGAAGATCCGAACTTGTAATTGTCAAATACAGAACTTAAAATTGATAGCTTCTAATTATTATTGCAAATTATAACTTGAAGATCTGAACTTGTAATAGTGAATTACAGAACTTAGATTTGTTAAATTCATATTATTATTTCAAATTATAACTTGAAGATCTGAACTAGTACTTGTCAAATACAGAACTTATAATTGATTGATTATAATTATTATTGTAAATTATAACTTGAAGATCTGAACTTGTAATAGTGAATTATAGAACTTAGATTTGTTAAATTCAAATTATTATTGCAAATTATAACTAGAAGATCTGAACTTGTAATTGTCAAATACAGAACTTAAAATTGATAGCTTCTAATTATTATTTCAAATTATAACTTGAAGATCTGAACTTGTAATAGTCAAATACAGAACTTCGAATTGTTAAATACTAATTATTATTTCAAATTATAACTTGAAGATCTGAACTAGTAATTGTCAAATACAGAACTTAAAATTGATAGCTTATAATTATTATTTTAAATTATAACTTGAAGATCTGAACTTGTAATAGTGAATTACAGAACTTAGATTTGTTAAATTCAAATTATTATTTCAAATTATAACTTGAAGATCTGAACTTGTAATTGTCAAAACAGAACTTCTAATTATTAAATACAAATTATTAGTGCAAATTTATAACTTGAAGATCTGAACTTGTAATTGTCAAATACAGAACTTAAAATTGATAGCTTCTAATTATTATTGCTAATTATAACTTGAAGATCTGAACTTGTAATAGTGAATTACAGAACATAGATTTGTTAAATTCAAACTATTATTTCAAATTATAACTTGAAGATCTGAACGAGTAATTGTCAAATACAGAACTTAAAATTGATAGCTTCTAATTATTATTGCAAATTATAACTTGAAGATCTGAACTTGTAATTGTCAAATACAGAACTTAAAATTGATAGCTTCTAATTATTATTTCAAATTATAACTTGAAGATCCGAACTTGTAATTGTCAAATACAGAACTTCTAATTGTTAAATACAAATTAATAGTACAAATTATAACTTGAAGATCTGAACTTGTAATTGTCAAATACAGAACTTAAAATTGATAGCTTCTAATTATTATTGTAAATTATAACTTGAAGATCTGAACTTGTAATAGTGAATTACAGAACTTAGATTTGTTAAATTCAAATTATTATTTCAAAATATAACTTGAAGATCTGAACTTGTAATAGTGAGTTACAGAACTTAAAATTGATAGCTTCTAATTATTATTTGCAAATTATAACTTGAAGATCTGAACTTGTAATTGTCAAATACAGAACTTAAAATTGATAGCTTCTAATTATTATTTCAAATTATAACTTGAAGATCTGAACTTGAAATTGTCAAATACAGAACTTAAAATTGATAGCTTCTAATTATTATTGCAAATAATAACTTGAAGATCTGAACTTGTAATACTCAAATACAGAACTTCGAATTGTTAAATACAAATTATTAGTGCAAATTATAACTTGAAGATCTGAACTTGTAATAGATAAATACAGAACTTCGAATTGTTAAATTCAAACTAAGATTGCAAATAATAATTTGAAGATCTGAACTTGTAATAGTCAAATACAGAACTTCTAATTTTTAAATACAAATTATTATTGCAAATTATAACTTGAAGATCTGAACTTGTAATTGTCAAATACAGAACCTTTAATTATTAAATACAAGTTATTAGTGCAAATTATAACTAGAAGATCTGAACTTGTAATTGTCAAATACAGAACTTAAATTTGATAGCTTCTAATTATTATTTCAAATTATAACTTGAAGATCTGAACTTTTACTTGTCAAATACAGAACTTCTAATTGTTAAATACAAATTATTAGTGCAAATTATAACTTGAAGATCTGAACTTGTAATTGTCAAATACAGAACTTAAAATTGATAGCTTATAATTATTATTGTAAATTATAACTTGAAGATCTGAACTTGTAATAGTGAATTGCAGAACTTAGATTTCTTAAATTCAAATTATTATTTCAAATTATAACATGAAGATCTGAACTTGTAATTGTTAAATACAGAACTTAAAATTGATAGCTTCTAATTATTATTGCAAATTATAATTTGAAGATCTGAACTTGTAATAGACAAATACGCAACTTAGCATTGTTAAATACAAATTGTGATTGAAAATTGTAACTTGAAGATCTGAACTAGTAATTGTCAAATACAGAACTTAAAATTGATAGCTTCTAATTATTATTGCAAATTATAACTTGAAGATCTGAACTTGTAATAGTGATTCACAGAACTTAGATTTGTTAAATTCATATTATTATTTCAAATTATAACTTGAAGATCTGAACTAGTAATTGTCAAATACAGAACTTAAAATTGATAGCTTCTAATTATTATTGCAAATTATAACTTGAAGATCTGAACTTGTAATAGTGAATTACAGAACTTAGATTTGTTAAATTCAAATTATTATTTCAATTTATAACTTGAAGATCTGAACTAGTAATTGTCAAATACAGAACTTAAAATTGATAGCTTCTAATTATTATTGCAAATTATAATTTGAAGATCTGAACTTGTAATAGACAAATACGCAACTTGCATTGTTAAATACAAATTGTGATTGAAAATTATAACTTGAAGATCTGAACCTGTAATAGGTAAATACAGAACTTCGAATTGTTAAATTCAAACTAAGATTGCAAATAATAATTTGAAGATCTGAACTTGTAATAGTCAAATACAGAACTTCTAATTGTTAAATACAAATTATTAGTGCAAATTATAACTTGAAGATCTGAACTAGTAATTGTCAAATACAGAACTTAAAATTGATAGCTTCGAATTATTATTGCAAATTATAACTTGAAGATCTGAACTTGTAATAGTCAAATACAGAACTTCTAATTGTTAAATACAAATTATTATTGCAAATTATAACTTGAAGATCTGAACTAGTAATTGTCAAATACATAACTTCTAGTTATTAAATACAAATTATTATTTCCAATTATAACTTGAAGATCTGAACTTGTAATTGTCAAATACAGAACTTAAAATTGATAGCTTCTAATTATTATTTCAAATTATAACTTGAAGATCTGAACTTGAAATTGTCAAATACAGAACTTAAAATTGATAGCTTCTAATTATTATTTCAAATTATAACTTGAAGATCTGAACTTTTACTTGTCAAATACAGAACTTCGAATTGTTAAAGAAAAATTATTAGTGCAAATTATAACTTGAAGATCTGAACTTGTAATAGATAAATACAGAACTTCGAATTGTTAAATTCAAACTAAGATTGCAAATAATAATTTGAAGATCTGAACTTGTAATAGTCAAATACAGAACTTCTAATTTTTAAATACAAATTATTATTGCAAATTATAACTTGAAGATCTGAACTTGTAATTGTCAAATACAGAACCTTTAATTATTAAATACAAGTTATTAGTGCAAATTATAACTAGAAGATCTGAACTAGTAATTGTCAAATACAGAACTTAAATTTGATAGCTTCTAATTATTATTTCAAATTATAACTTGAAGATCTGAACTTGTAATTGTCAAATACAGAACTTAAAATTGATAGCTTATAATTATTATTGTAAATTATAACTTGAAGATCTGAACTTGTAATAGTGATTCACAGAACTTAGATTTGTTAAATTCATATTATTATTTCAAATTATAACTTGAAGATCTGAACTAGTACTTATCAAATACAGAACTTATAATTGATTGATTATAATTATTATTGTAAATTATAACTTGAAGATCTGAACTTGTAATAGTGAATTATAGAACTTAGATTTGTTAAATTCAAATTATTATTGCAAATTATAACTTGAAGATCTGAACTTGTAATTGTCAAATACAGAACTTAAAATTGATAGCTTCTAATTATTATTTCAAATTATAACTTGAAGATCTGAACTTGTAATAGTCAAATACAGAACTTCGAATTGTTAAATACTAATTATTATTTCAAATTATAACTTGAAGATCTGAACTAGTAATTGTCAAATACAGAACTTAAAATTGATAGCTTCTAATTATTATTGCAAATTATAACTTGAAGATCTGAACTTGTAATAGTGAATTACAGAACTTAGATTTGTTAAACTCAAATTATTATTTCAAAATATAACTTGAAGATCTGAACTAGTAATTGTCAAATACAGAACTTAAAATTGATAGCTTCTAATTATTATTTGCAAATTATAACTTGAAGATCTGAACTTGTAATTGTCAAATACAGAACTTCTAATTGTTAAATACAAATTATTAGTACAAATTATAACTTGAAGATCTGAACTTGTAATTGTCAAATACAGAACTTAAAATTGATAGCTTCTAATTATTATTGTAAATTATAACTTGAAGATCTGAACTTGTAATAGTGAATTGCAGAACTTAGATTTGTTAAATTCAAATTATTATTTCAAAATATAACTTGAAGATCTGAACTAGTAATTGTCAAATACAGAACTTAAAATTGATAGCTTCTAATTATTATTTGCAAATTATAACGTGAAGATCTGAACTTGTAATTGTCAAATACAGAACTTAAAATTGATAGCTTCTAATTATTATTTCAAATTATAACTTGAAGATCTGAACTTGAAATTGTCAAATACAGAACTTAAAATTGATAGCTTCTAATTATTATTGCTAATAATAACTTTAAGATCTGAAATTGTAATACTCAAATACAGAACTTCGAATTGTTAAATACAAATTATTAGTGCAAATTATAACTTGAAGATCTGAACTTGTAATAGATAAATACAGAACTTCGAATTGTTAAATTCAAACTAAGATTGCAAATAATAATTTGAAGATCTGAACTTGTAATAGTCAAATACAGAACTTCTAATTTTTAAATACAAATTATTATTGCAAATTATAACTTGAAGATCTGAACTTGTAATTGTCATATACAGAACCTTTAATTATTAAATACAAGTTATTAGTGCAAATTATAACTAGAAGATCTGAACTAGTAATTGTCAAATACAGAACTTAAATTTGATAGCTTCTAATTATTATTTCAAATTATAACTTGTAGATCTGAACTTTTACTTGTCAAATACAGAACTTCTAATTGTTAAATACAAATTATTGGGCAAATTATAACTTGAAGATCTGAACTTGTAATAGTGAATTACAGAACTTAGATTTGTTAAATTCAAATTATTATTTCAAATTATAACATGAAGATCTGAACTTGTAATTGTTAAATACAGAACTTAAAATTGATAGCTTCTAATTATTATTTCAAATTATAACTTGAAGATCTGAACTTGTAATAGTCAAATACAGAACTTCGAATTGTTAAATACTAATTATTAGTGCAAATTATAACTTGAAGATCTGAACTTGTAATTGTCAAATACAGAACTTAAAATTGATAGCTTATAATTATTATTGTAAATTATAACTTGAAGATCTGAACTTGTAATAGTGAATTACAGAACTTAGATTTGTTAAATTCAAATTATTATTTCAAATTATAACATGAAGATCTTAACTTGTAATTGTTAAATACAGAACTTAAAATTGATAGCTTCTAATTATTATTGCAAATTATAATTGGAAGATCTGAACTTGTAATAGACAAATACGCAACTTAGCATTGTTAAATACAAATTGTGATTGAAAATTATAACTTGAAGATCTGAACTAGTAATTGTCAAATACAGAACTTAAAATTGATAGCTTCTAATTATTATTGCAAATTATAACTTGAAGATCTGAACTTGTAATAGTGATTCACAGAACTTAGATTTGTTAAATTCATATTATTATTTCAAATTATAACTTGAAGATCTGAACTAGTAATTGTCAAATACGGAACTTAAAATTGATAGCTTCTAATTATTAATTATAATTTGAGATATTTTTACGAGGATATTTATTTGTAAGTTAAATATATTAATTGCACTTTTCTCGTATATATTTTTTATTAAATATTGTGACGCGTTTCGACTTATTGATGACTGTGTGAAGTCGAAGCGCGTCACAATATTTAATAAAAAATATATACGAGAAAAGTGCAATTAATATATTTAACTTACATTCTAATTATTATTGCAAATTATAACTTGAAGATCTGAACTTGTAATAGTGAATTACCGAACTTAGATTTGTTAAATTCAAATTATTATTTCAAATTATAACTTGAAGATCTGAACTAGTAATTGTCAAATACAGAACTTAAAATTGATAGCTTCTAATTATTATTGCAAATTATAACTTGAAGATCTGAACTTGTAATAGTGAATTACAGAACTTAGATTTGTTAAATTCATATTATTATTTCAAATTATAACTTGAAGATCTGAACTAGTACTTGTCAAATACAGAACTTATAATTGATTGATTATAATTATTATTGTAAATTATAACTTGAAGATCTGAACTTGTAATAGTGAATTATAGAACTTAGATTTGTTAAATTCAAATTATTATTGCAAATTATAACTTGAAGATCTGAACTTGTAATTGTCAAATACAGAACTTAAAATTGATAGCTTCTAATTATTATTTCAAATTATAACTTGAAGATCTGAACTTGTAATAGTCAAATACAGAACTTCGAATTGTTAAATACTAATTATTATTTCAAATTATAACTTGAAGATCTGAACTAGTAATTTTCAAATACAGAACTTAAAATTGATAGCTTATAATTATTATTGTAAATTATAACTTGAAGATCTGAACTTGTAATAGTGAATTACAGAACTTAGATTTGTTAAATTCAAATTATTATTTCAAATTATAACTTGAAGATCTGAACTTGTAATTGTCAAAAACAGAACTTCTAATTATTAAATACAAATTATTAGTGCAAATTTATAACTTGAAGATCTGAACTTGTAATTGTCAAATACAGAACTTAAAATTGATAGCTTCTAATTATTATTGCAAATTATAACTTGAAGATCTGAACTTGTAATAGTGAATTACAGAACTTAGATTTGTTAAATTCAAATTATTATTTCAAATTATAACTTGAAGATCTGAACTAGTAATTGTCAAATACAGAACTTAAAATTGATAGCTTCTAATTATTATTGCAAATTACTTGAAGATCTGAACTTGTAATTGTCAAATACAGAACTTAAAATTGATAGCTCCAAATTATTATTTCAAATTATAACTTGTAGATCTGAACTTGTAATTGTCAAATACAGAACTTCTAATTGTTAAATACAAATTATTAGTACAAATTATAACTTGAAGATCTGAACTTGTAATTGTCAAATACAGAACTTAAAATTGATAGCTTCTAATTATTATTGTAAATTATAACTTGAAGATCTGAACTTGTAATAGTGAATTACAGAACTTAGATTTGTTAAATTCAAATTATTATTTCAAAATATAACTTGAAGATCTGAACTAGTAATTGTCAAATTCAGAACTTAAAATTGATAGCTTCTAATTATTATTTGCAAATTATAACTTGAAGATCTGAACTTGTAATTGTCAAATACAGAACTTAAAATTGATAGCTTCTAATTATTATTTCAAATTATAACTTGAAGATCTGAACTTGAAATTGTCAAATACAGAACTTAAAATTGATAGCTTCTAATTATTATTGCAAATAATAACTTGAAGATCTGAACTTGTAATACTCAAATACAGAACTTCGAATTGTTAAATACAAATTATTAGTGCAAATTATGACTTGAAGATCTGAACTTGTAATAGATAAATACAGAACTTCGAATTGTTAAATTCAAACTAAGATTGCAAATAATAATTTGAAGATCTGAACTTGTAATAGTCAAATACAGAACTTCTAATTTTTAAATACAAATTATTATTGCAAATTATAACTTGAAGATCTGAACTTGTAATTGTCATATACAGAACCTTTAATTATTAAATACAAGTTATTAGTGCAAATTATAACTAGAAGATCTGAACTAGTAATTGTCAAATACAGAACTTAAATTTGTTAGCTTCTAATTATTATTTCAAATTATAACTTGAAGATCTGAACTTTTACTTGTCAAATACAGAACTTCTAATTGTTAAATACAAATTATTGGGCAAATTCTAACTTGAAGATCTGAACTTGTAATAGTGAATTACAGAACTTAGATTTGTTAAATTCAAATTATTATTTCAAATTATAACTTGAAGATCTGAACTTGTAATTGTTAAAATACAGAACTTAAAATTGATAGCTTCTAATTATTATTGCAAATTATAATTTGTAGATCTGAACTTGTAATAGATAAATACAGAACTTCGAATTGTTAAATTCAAACTAAGATTGCAAATAATAATTTGAAGATCTGAACTTGTAATAGTCAAATACAGAACTTCTAATTGTTAAATACAAATTATTATTGCAAATTATAACTTGAAGATCTGAACTAGTAATTGTCAAATACATAACTTCTAGTTATTAAATACAAATTATTATTTCCAATTATAACTTGAAGATCTGAACTTGTAATTGTCAAATACAGAACTTAAAATTGATAGCTTCTAATTATTATTGCTAATTATAATTTGAAGATCTGAACTTGTAATAGACAAATACGCAACTTAGCATTGTTAAATACAAATTGTGATTGCAAATTATAACTTGAAGATCTGAACATGTAATAGTGAATTACAGAACTTAGATTTGTTAAATTCAAATTATTATTTCTAATTATAACTTGAAGATCTGAACTAGTAATTGTCAAATACAGAACTTAAAATTGATAGCTTATAATTATAATTCAAATTATAACTTGAAGATCTGAGCTTGTAATAGTCAAATACAGAACTTCGAATTGTTAAATACAAATTATTAGTGCAAATTATAACTTGTAGATCTGAACTTGTAATAGGTAAATACAGAACTTCAAATTGTTAAATTCAAACTAAGATTGCAAATAATAACTTGAAGATCTGAACTTGTAATTGTCATATACAGAACCTTTAATTATTAAATACAAGTTATTAGTGCAAATTATAACTAGAAGATCTGAACTAGTAATTGTCAAATACAGAACTTAAATTTGATAGCTTCTAATTATTATTTCAAATTATAACTTGAAGATCTAAACTTTTACTTGTCAAATACAGAACTTCTAATTGTTAAATACAGATTATTGGGCAAATTATAACTTGAAGATCTGAACTTGTAATAGTGAATTACAGAACTTAGATTTGTTAAATTCAAATTATTATTTCAAATTATAACATGAAGATCTGAACTTGTAATTGTTAAATACAGAACTTAAAATTGATAGCTTCTAATTATTATTGCAAATTATAATTTGAAGATCTGAACTTGTAATAGACAAATACGCAACTTGCATTGTTAAATACAAATTGTGATTGAAAATTATAACTTGAAGATCTGAACTTGTAATTGTCAAATACAGAACTTAAAATTGATAGCTTCTAATTATTATTTCAAATTATAACTTGAAGATCTGAACTTGTAATTGTCAAATACAGAACTTCTAATTGTTAAATACAAATTATTAGTACAAATTATAACTTGAAGATCTGAACTTGTAATTGTCAAATACAGAACTTAAAATTGATAGCTTCTAATTATTATTGTAAATTATAACTTGAAGATCTGAACTTGTAATAGTGAATTACAGAACTTAGATTTGTTAAATTCAAATTATTATTTCAAAATATAACTTGAAGATCTGAACTAGTAATTGTCAAATACAGAACTTAAAATTGATAGCTTCTAATTATTATTTGCAAATTATAACTTGAAGATCTGAACTTGTAATTGTCAAATACAGAACTTAAAATTGATAGCTTCTAATTATTATTGCAAATAATAACTTGAAGATCTGAACTTGTAATACTCAAATACAGAACTTCGAATTGTTAAATACAAATTATTAGTGCAAATTATAACTTGAAGATCTGAACTTGTAATAGATAAATACAGAACTTCGAATTGTTAAATTCAAACTAAGATTGCAATTAATAATTTGAAGATCTGAACTTGTAATAGTCAAATACAGAACTTCTAATTTTTAAATACAAATTATTATTGCAAATTATAACTTGAAGATCTGAACTTGTAATTGTCAAATACAGAACCTTTAATTATTAAATACAAGTTATTAGTGCAAATTATAACTAGAAGATCTGAACTAGTAATTGTCAAATACAGAACTTAAATTTGATAGCTTCTAATTATTATTTCAAATTATAACTTGAAGATCTGAACTTTTACTTGTCAAATACAGAACTTCTAATTGTTAAATACAAATTATTAGTGCAAATTATAACTTGAAGATCTGAACTTGTAATTGTCAAATAAAGAACTTAAAATTGATAGCTTATAATTATTATTGTAAATTATAACTTGAAGATCTGAACTTGTAATAGTGAATTACAGAACTTCGATTTGTTAAATTCAAATTATTATTTCAAATTATAACATGAAGATCTGAACTTGTAATTGTTAAATACAGAACTTAAAATTGATAGCTTCTAATTATTATTGCAAATTATAATTGGAAGATCTGAACTTGTAATAGACAAAAACGCAACTTAGCATTGTTAAATACAAATTGTGATTGAAAATTATAACTTGAAGATCTGAACTAGTAATTGTCAAATACAGAACTTAAAATTGATTGCTTCTAATTATTATTGCAAATTATAACTTGAAGATCTGAACTTGTAATAGTGATTCACAGAACTTAGATTTGTTAAATTCATATTATTATTTCAAATTATAACTTGAAGATCTGAACTAGTAATTGTCAAATACAGAACTTAAAATTGATACCTTCTAATTATTAATTATAATTTGAGATATTTTTACGAGGATATTTATTTGTAAGTTAAATATATTAATTGCACTTTTCTCGTATATATTTTTTATTAAATATTGCGACGCGTTTCGACTTATTGATGACTGTGTGAAGTCGAAGCGCGTCACAATATTTAATAAAAAATATATACGAGAAAAGTGCAATTAATAGATTTAACTTACATTCTAATTATTATTGCAAATTATAACTTGAAGATCTGATCTTGTAATAGTGAATTACAGAACTTAGATTTGTTAAATTCAAATTATTATTTCAAATTATAACTTGAAGATCTGAACTAGTAATTGTCAAATACAGAACTTAAAATTGATAGCTTCTAATTATTATTGCAAATTATAACTTGAAGATCTGAACTTGTAATAGTGATTCACAGAACTTAGATTTGTTAAATTCATATTATTATTTCAAATTATAACTTGAAGATCTGAACTAGTACTTGTCAAATACAGAACTTATAATTGATTGATTATAATTATTATTGTAAATTATAACTTGAAGATCTGAACTTGTAATAGTGAATTATAGAACTTAGATTTGTTAAATTCAAATTATTATTGCAAATTATAACTTGAAGATCTGAACTTGTAATTGTCAAATACAGAGCTTAAAATTGATAGCTTCTAATTATTATTTCAAATTATAACTTGAAGATCTGAACTTGTAATAGTCAAATACAGAACTTCGAATTGTTAAATACTAATTATTATTTCAAATTATAACTTGAAGATCTGAACTAGTACTTGTCAAATACAGAACTTATAATTGATTGATTATAATTATTATTGTAAATTATAACTTGAAGATCTGAACTTGTAATAGTGAATTATAGAACTTAGATTTGTTAAATTCAAATTATTATTGCAAATTATAACTTGAAGATCTGAACTTGTAATTGTCAAATACAGAACTTAAAATTGATAGCTTCTAATTATTATTTCAAATTATAACTTGAAGATCTGAACTTGTAATAGTCAAATACAGAACTTCGAATTGTTAAATACTAATTATTATTTCAAATTATAACTTGAAGATCTGAACTAGTAATTGTCAAATACAGAACTTAAAATTGATAGCTTCTAATTATTATTGCTAATTATAACTTGAAGATCTGAACTTGTAATAGTGAATTACAGAACTTAGATTTGTTAAATTCAAATTATTATTTCAAATTATAACTTGAAGATCTGAACTTGTAATTGTCAAATACAGAACTTCTAATTGTTAAATACAAATTATTAGTACAAATTATAACTTGAAGATCTGAACTTGTAATTGTCAAATACAGAACTTAAAATTGATAGCTTCTAATTATTATTGTAAATTATAACTTGAAGATCTGAACTTGTAATAGTGAATTACAGAACTTAGATTTGTTAAATTCAAATTATTATTTCAAAATATAACTTGAAGATCTGAACTAGTAATTGTCAAATACAGAACTTAAAATTGATAGCTTCTAATTATTATTTGCAAATTATAACTTGAAGATCTGAACTTGTAATTGTCAAATACAGAACTTAAAATTGATAGCTTCTAATTATTATTTCAAATTATAACTTGAAGATCTGAACTTGAAATTGTCAAATACAGAACTTAAAATTGATAGCTTCTAATTATTATTGCAAATAATAACTTGAAGATCTGAACTTGTAATACTCAAATACAGAACTTCGAATTGTTAAATACAAATTATTAGTGCAAATTATAACTTGAAGATCTGAACTTGTAATAGATAAATACAGAACTTCGAATTGTTAAATTCAAACTAAGATTGCAAATAATAATTTGAAGATCTGAACTTGTAATAGTCAAATACAGAACTTCTAATTTTTAAATACAAATTATTATTGCAAATTATAACTTGAAGATCTGAACTTGTAATTGTCATATACAGAACCTTTAATTATTAAATACAAGTTATTAGTGCAAATTATAACTAGAAGATCTGAACTAGTAATTGTCAAATACAGAACTTAAATTTGATAGCTTCTAATTATTATTTCAAATTATAACTTGAAGATCTGAACTTTTACTTGTCCAATACAGAACTTCTAATTGTTAAATACAAATTATTGGGCAAATTATAACTTGAAGATCTGAACTTGTAATAGTGAATTACAGAACTTAGATTTGTTAAATTCAAATTATTATTTCAAATTATAACATGAAGATCTGAACTTGTAATTGTTAAATACAGAACTTAAAATTGATAGCTTCTAATTATTATTGCAAATTATAATTTGAAGATCTGAACTTGTAATAGATAAATACAGAACTTCGAATTGTTAAATTCAAACTAAGATTGCAAATAATAATTTGAAGATCTGAACTTGTAATAGTCAAATACAGAACTTCTAATTGTTAAATACAAATTATTAATGCAAATTATAACTTGAAGATCTGAACTAGTAATTGTCAAATACAGAACTTAAAATTGATAGCTTCGAATTATTATTGCAAATTATAACTTGTAGATCTGAACTTGTAATAGTATAATACAGAACTTCGAATTGTTAAATACAACTTATTAGTGCAAATTATAACTTGAAGATCTGAACTTGTAATAGATAAATACATAACTTCGAATTGTTAAATTCAAACTAAGATTGCAAATAATAATTTGAAGATCTGAACTTGTAATAGTCAAATACAGAACTTCTAATTGTTAAATACAAATTATTATTGCAAATTATAACTTGAAGATCTGAACTAGTAATTGTCAAATACATAACTTCTAGTTATTAAATACAAATTATTATTTCCAATTATAACTTGAAGATCTGAACTTGTAATTGTCAAATACAGAACTTAAAATTGAGAGCTTCTAATTATTATTGCTAATTATAATTTGAAGATCTGAACTTGTAATAGACAAATACGCAACTTAGCATTGTTAAATACAAATTGTGATTGCAAATTATAACTTGAAGATCTGAACATGTAATAGTGAATTACAGAACTTAGATTTGTTAAATTCAAATTATTATTTCTAATTATAACTTGAAGATCTGAACTAGTAATTGTCAAATACAGAACTTAAAATTGATAGCTTATAATTATAATTCAAATTATAACTTGAAGATCTGAGCTTGTAATAGTCAAATACAGAACTTCTAATTGTTAAATACAAATTATTAGTGCAAATTATAACTTGAAGATCTGAACTTGTAATTGTCAAATAAAGAACTTAAAATTGATAGCTTATAATTATTATTGTAAATTATAACTTGAAGATCTGAACTTGTAATAGTGAATTACAGAACTTCGATTTGTTAAATTCAAATTATTATTTCAAATTATAACATGAAGATCTGAACTTGTAATTGTTAAATACAGAACTTAAAATTGATAGCTTCTAATTATTATTGCAAATTATAATTGGAAGATCTGAACTTGTAATAGACAAAAACGCAACTTAGCATTGTTAAATACAAATTGTGATTGAAAATTATAACTTGAAGATCTGAACTAGTAATTGTCAAATACAGAACTTAAAATTGATAGCTTCTAATTATTATTGCAAATTATAACTTGAAGATCTGAACTTGTAATAGTGATTCACAGAACTTAGATTTGTTAAATTCATATTATTATTTCAAATTATAACTTGAAGATCTGAACTAGTAATTGTCAAATACAGAACTTAAAATTGATACCTTCTAATTATTAATTATAATTTGAGATATTTTTACGAGGATATTTATTTGTAAGTTAAATATATTAATTGCACTTTTCTCGTATATATTTTTTATTAAATATTGCGACGCGTTTCGACTTATTGATGACTGTGTGAAGTCGAAGCGCGTCACAATATTTAATAAAAAATATATACGAGAAAAGTGCAATTAATAGATTTAACTTACATTCTAATTATTATTGCAAATTATAACTTGAAGATCTGATCTTGTAATAGTGAATTACAGAACTTAGATTTGTTAAATTCAAATTATTATTTCAAATTATAACTTGAAGATCTGAACTAGTAATTGTCAAATACAGAACTTAAAATTGATAGCTTCTAATTATTATTGCAAATTATAACTTGAAGATCTGAACTTGTAATAGTGATTCACAGAACTTAGATTTGTTAAATTCATATTATTATTTCAAATTATAACTTGAAGATCTGAACTAGTACTTGTCAAATACAGAACTTATAATTGATTGATTATAATTATTATTGTAAATTATAACTTGAAGATCTGAACTTGTAATAGTGAATTATAGAACTTAGATTTGTTAAATTCAAATTATTATTGCAAATTATAACTTGAAGATCTGAACTTGTAATTGTCAAATACAGAACTTAAAATTGATAGCTTCTAATTATTATTTCAAATTATAACTTGAAGATCTGAACTTGTAATAGTCAAATACAGAACTTCGAATTGTTAAATACTAATTATTATTTCAAATTATAACTTGAAGATCTGAACTAGTACTTGTCAAATACAGAACTTATAATTGATTGATTATAATTATTATTGTAAATTATAACTTGAAGATCTGAACTTGTAATAGTGAATTATAGAACTTAGATTTGTTAAATTCAAATTATTATTGCAAATTATAACTTGAAGATCTGAACTTGTAATTGTCAAATACAGAACTTAAAATTGATAGCTTCTAATTATTATTTCAAATTATAACTTGAAGATCTGAACTTGTAATAGTCAAATACAGAACTTCGAATTGTTAAATACTAATTATTATTTCAAATTATAACTTGAAGATCTGAACTAGTAATTGTCAAATACAGAACTTAAAATTGATAGCTTCTAATTATTATTGCTAATTATAACTTGAAGATCTGAACTTGTAATAGTGAATTACAGAACTTAGATTTGTTAAATTCAAATTATTATTTCAAATTATAACTTGAAGATCTGAACTTGTAATTGTCAAATACAGAACTTCTAATTGTTAAATACAAATTATTAGTACAAATTATAACTTGAAGATCTGAACTTGTAATTGTCAAATACAGAACTTAAAATTGATAGCTTCTAATTATTATTGTAAATTATAACTTGAAGATCTGAACTTGTAATAGTGAATTACAGAACTTAGATTTGTTAAATTCAAATTATTATTTCAAAATATAACTTGAAGATCTGAACTAGTAATTGTCAAATACAGAACTTAAAATTGATAGCTTCTAATTATTATTTGCAAATTATAACTTGAAGATCTGAACTTGTAATTGTCAAATACAGAACTTAAAATTGATAGCTTCTAATTATTATTTCAAATTATAACTTGAAGATCTGAACTTGAAATTGTCAAATACAGAACTTAAAATTGATAGCTTCTAATTATTATTGCAAATAATAACTTGAAGATCTGAACTTGTAATACTCAAATACAGAACTTCGAATTGTTAAATACAAATTATTAGTGCAAATTATAACTTGAAGATCTGAACTTGTAATAGATAAATACAGAACTTCGAATTGTTAAATTCAAACTAAGATTGCAAATAATAATTTGAAGATCTGAACTTGTAATAGTCAAATACAGAACTTCTAATTTTTAAATACAAATTATTATTGCAAATTATAACTTGAAGATCTGAACTTGTAATTGTCATATACAGAACCTTTAATTATTAAATACAAGTTATTAGTGCAAATTATAACTAGAAGATCTGAACTAGTAATTGTCAAATACAGAACTTAAATTTGATAGCTTCTAATTATTATTTCAAATTATAACTTGAAGATCTGAACTTTTACTTGTCCAATACAGAACTTCTAATTGTTAAATACAAATTATTGGGCAAATTATAACTTGAAGATCTGAACTTGTAATAGTGAATTACAGAACTTAGATTTGTTAAATTCAAATTATTATTTCAAATTATAACATGAAGATCTGAACTTGTAATTGTTAAATACAGAACTTAAAATTGATAGCTTCTAATTATTATTGCAAATTATAATTTGAAGATCTGAACTTGTAATAGATAAATACAGAACTTCGAATTGTTAAATTCAAACTAAGATTGCAAATAATAATTTGAAGATCTGAACTTGTAATAGTCAAATACAGAACTTCTAATTGTTAAATACAAATTATTAATGCAAATTATAACTTGAAGATCTGAACTAGTAATTGTCAAATACAGAACTTAAAATTGATAGCTTCGAATTATTATTGCAAATTATAACTTGTAGATCTGAACTTGTAATAGTATAATACAGAACTTCGAATTGTTAAATACAACTTATTAGTGCAAATTATAACTTGAAGATCTGAACTTGTAATAGATAAATACATAACTTCGAATTGTTAAATTCAAACTAAGATTGCAAATAATAATTTGAAGATCTGAACTTGTAATAGTCAAATACAGAACTTCTAATTGTTAAATACAAATTATTATTGCAAATTATAACTTGAAGATCTGAACTAGTAATTGTCAAATACATAACTTCTAGTTATTAAATACAAATTATTATTTCCAATTATAACTTGAAGATCTGAACTTGTAATTGTCAAATACAGAACTTAAAATTGATAGCTTCTAATTATTATTGCTAATTATAATTTGAAGATCTGAACTTGTAATAGACAAATACGCAACTTAGCATTGTTAAATACAAATTGTGATTGCAAATTATAACTTGAAGATCTGAACATGTAATAGTGAATTACAGAACTTAGATTTGTTAAATTCAAATTATTATTTCTAATTATAACTTGAAGATCTGAACTAGTAATTGTCAAATACAGAACTTAAAATTGATAGCTTATAATTATAATTCAAATTATAACTTGAAGATCTGAGCTTGTAATAGTCAAATACAGAACTTCGAATTGTTAAATACAAATTATTAGTGCAAATTATAACTTGTAGATCTGAACTTGTAATAGGTAAATACAGAACTTCAAATTGTTAAATTCAAACTAAGATTGCAAATAATAACTTGAAGATCTGAACTTGTAATTGTCAAATACAGAACCTTTAATTATTAAATACAAGTTATTAGTGCAAATTATAACTAGAAGATCTGATCTAGTAATTGTCAAATACAGAACTTCAATTTGATAGCTTCTAATTATTATTTCAAATTATAACTTGAAGATCTGAACTTTTACTTGTCAAATACAGAACTTCTAATTGTTAAATACAAATTATTGGGCAAATTATAACTTGAAGATCTGAACTTGTAATAGTGAATTACAGAACTTAGATTTGTTAAATTCAACTTATTATTTCAAATTATAACATGAAGATCTGAACTTGTAATTGTTAAATACAGAACTTAAAATTGATAGCTTCTATTTATTATTGCAAATTATAATTTGAAGATCTGAACTTGTAATAGACAAATACGCAACTTGCATTGTTAAATACAAATTGTGATTGAAAATTATAACTTGAAGATCTGAACTTGTAATTGTCAAATACAGAACTTAAAATTGATAGCTTCTAATTATTATTTCAAATTATAACTTGAAGATCTGAACTTGTAATTGTCAAATACAGAACTTCTAATTGTTAAATACAAATTATTAGTACAAATTATAACTTGAAGATCTGAACTTGTAATTGTCAAATACAGAACTTAAAATTGATAGCTTCTAATTATTATTGTAAATTATAACTTGAAGATCTGAACTTGTAATAGTGAATTACAGAACTTAGATTTGTTAAATTCAAATTATTATTTCAAAATATAACTTGAAGATCTGAACTTGTAATAGTGAGTTACAGAACTTAAAATTGATAGCTTCTAATTATTATTTGCAAATTATAACTTGAAGATCTGAACTTGTAATTGTCAAATACGGAACTTAAAATTGATAGCTTCTAATTATTATTTCAAATTATAACTTGAAGATCTGAACTTGAAATTGTCAAATACAGAACTTAAAATTGATAGCTTCTAATTATTATTGCAAATAATAACTTGAAGATCTGAACTTGTAATACTCAAATACAGAACTTCGAATTGTTAAATACAAATTATTAGTGCAAATTATAACTTGAAGATCTGAACTTGTAATAGATAAATACAGAACTTAAAATTGATAGCTTCTAATTATTATTTCAAATTATAACTTGAAGATCTGAACTTGAAATTGTCAAATACAGAACTTAAAATTGATAGCTTCTAATTATTATTGCAATTAATAATTTGAAGATCTGAACTTGTAATAGTCAAATACAGAACTACTAATTTTTAAATACAAATTATTAGTGCAAATTATAACTTGAAGATCTGAACTTGTAATTGTCAAATACAGAACTTAAAATTGATAGCTTATAATTATTATTGTAAATTATAACTTGAAGATCTGAACTTGTAATAGTGAATTACAGAACTTAGATTTGTTAAATTCAAATTATTATTTCAAATTATAACATGAAGATCTGAACTTGTAATTGTTAAATACAGAACTTAAAATTGATAGCTTCTAATTATTATTGCAAATTATAATTGGAAGATCTGAACTTGTAATAGACAAATACGCAACTTAGCATTGTTAAATACAAATTGTGATTGAAAATTATAACTTGAAGATCTGAACTAGTAATTGTCAAATACAGAACTTTAAAATTGATAGCTTCTAATTATTATTGCAAATTATAACTTGTAGATCTAAACTTGTAATAGTGATTCACAGAACTTAGATTTGTTAAATTCATATTATTATTTCAAATTATAACTTGAAGATCTGAACTAGTAATTGTCAAATACAGAACTTAAAATTGATAGCTTCTAATTATTAATTATAATTTGAGATATTTTTACGAGGATATTTATTTGTAAGTTAAATATATTAATTGCACTTTTCTCGTATATATTTTTTATTAAATATTGTGACGCGTTTCGACTTATTGATGACTGTGTGAAGTCGAAGCGCGTCACAATATTTAATAAAAAATATATACGAGAAAAGTGCAATTAATATATTTAACTTACATTCTAATTATTATTGCAAATTATAACTTGAAGATCTGAACTTGTAATAGTGAATTACAGAACTTAGATTTGTTAAATTCAAATTATTATTTCAAATTATAACTTGAAGATCTGAACTAGTAATTGTCAAATACAGAACTTAAAATTGATAGCTTCTAATTATTATTGCAAATTATAACTTGAAGATCTGAACTTGTAATAGTGATTCACAGAACTTAGATTTGTTAAATTCATATTATTATTTCAAATTATAACTTGAAGATCTGAACTAGTACTTGTCAAATACAGAACTTATAATTGATTGATTATAATTATTATTGTAAATTATAACTTGAAGATCTGAACTTGTAATAGTGAATTATAGAACTTAGATTTGTTAAATTCAAATTATTATTGCAAATTATAACTTGAAGATCTGAACTTGTAATTGACAAATACAGAACTTAAAATTGATAGCTTCTAATTATTATTTCAAATTATAACTTGAAGATCTGAACTTGTAATAGTCAAATACAGAACTTCGAATTGTTAAATACTAATTATTATTTCAAATTATAACTTGAAGATCTGAACTAGTAATTGTCAAATACAGAACTTAAAATTGATAGCTTCTAATTATTATTGCAAATTATAACTTGAAGATCTGAACTTGTAATAGTGAATTACAGAACTTAGATTTGTTAAATTCAAATTATTATTTCAAATTATAACTTGAAGATCTGAACTTGTAATTGTCAAAAACAGAACTTCTAATTATTAAATACAAATTATTAGTGCAAATTTATAACTTGCAGATCTGAACTTGTAATTGTCAAATACAGAACTTAAAATTGATAGCTTCTAATTATTATTGCAAATTATAACTTGAAGATCTGAACTTGTAATAGTGAATTACAGAACTTAGATTTGTTAAATTCAAATTATTATTTCAAATTATAACTTGAAGATCTGAACTAGTAATTGTCAAATACAGAACTTAAAATTGATAGCTTCTAATTATTATTTCAAATTATAACTTGAAGATCTGAACTTGTAATTGTCAAATACAGAACTTCTAATTGTTAAATACAAATTATTAGTACAAATTATAACTTGAAGATCTGAACTTGTAATTGTCAAATAGAGAACTTAAAATTGATAGCTTCTAATTATTATTGTAAATTATAACTTGAAGATCTGAACTTGTAATAGTGAATTACAGAACTTAGATTTGTTAAATTCAAATTATTATTTCAAAATATAACTTGAAGATCTGAACTAGTAATTGTCAAATACAGAACTTAAAATTGATAGCTTCTAATTATTATTTGCAAATTATAACTTGAAGATCTGAACTTGTAATTGTCAAATACAGAACTTAAAATTGATAGCTTCTAATTATTATTTCAAATTATAACTTGAAGATCTGAACTTGAAATTGTCAAATACAGAACTTAAAATTGATAGCTTCTAATTATTATTGCAAATAATAACTTGAAGATCTGAACTTGTAATACTCAAATACAGAACTTCGAATTGTTAAATACAAATTATTAGTGCAAATTATAACTTGAAGATCTGAACTTGTAATAGATAAATACAGAACTTCGAATTGTTAAATTCAAACTAAGATTGCAAATAATAATTTGAAGATCTGAACTTGTAATAGTCAAATACAGAACTTCTAATTTTTAAATACAAATTATTATTGCAAATTATAACTTGAAGATCTGAACTTGTAATTGTCAAATACAGAACTTAAATTTGATAGCTTCTAATTATTATTTCAAATTATAACTTGAAGATCTGAACTTTTACTTGTCAAATACAGAACTTCTAATTGTTAAATACAAATTATTGGGCAAATTATAACTTGAAGATCTGAACTTGTAATAGTGAATTACAGAACTTAGATTTGTTAAATTCAAATTATTATTTCAAATTATAACATGAAGATCTGAACTTGTAATTGTTAAATACAGAACTTAAAATTGATAGCTTCTAATTATTATTGCAAATTATAATTTGAAGATCTGAACTTGTAATAGATAAATACAGAACTTCGAATTGTTAAATTCAAACTAAGATTGCAAATAATAATTTGAAGATCTGAACTTGTAATAGTCAAATACAGAACTTCTAATTGTGAAATACAAATTATTAGTGCAAATTATAACTTGAAGATCTGAACTAGTAATTGTCAAATACAGAACTTAAAATTGATAGCTTCGAATTATTATTGCAAATTATAACTTGAAGATCTGAACTTGTAATAGTCAAATACAGAACTTCGAATTGTTAAATACAACTTATTAGTGCAAATTATAACTTGAAGATCTGAACTTGTAATAGATAAATACAGAACTTCGAATTGTTAAATTCAAACTAAGATTGCAAGTAATAATTTGAAGATCTGAACTTGTAATAGTCAAATACAGAACTTCTAATTGTTAAATACAAATTATTATTGCAAATTATAACTTGAAGATCTGAACTAGTAATTGTCAAATACATAACTTCTAGTTATTAAATACAAATTATTATTTCCAATTATAACTTGAAGATCTGAACTTGTAATTGTCAAATACAGAACTTAAAATTGATAGCTTCTAATTATTATTGCTAATTATAATTTGAAGATCTGAACTTGTAATAGACAAATACGCAACTTAGCATTGTTAAATACAAATTGTTATTGCAAATTATAACTTGAAGATCTGAACATGTAATAGTGAATTACATAACTTAGATTTGTTAAATTCAAATTATTATTTCTAATTATAACTTGAAGATCTGAACTAGTAATTGTCAAATACAGAACTTAAAATTGATAGCTTATAATTATAATTCAAATTATAACTTGAAGATCTGAGCTTGTAATAGTCAAATACAGAACTTCGAATTGTTAAATACAAATTATTAGTGCAAATTATAACTTGTAGATCTGAACTTGTAATAGGTAAATACAGAACTTCAAATTGTTAAATTCAAACTAAGATTGCAAATAATAACTTGAAGATCTGAACTTGTAATTGTCATATACAGAACCTTAAATTATTAAATACAAGTTATTAGTGCAAATTATAACTAGAAGATCTGAACTAGTAATTGTCAAATACAGAACTTAAATT
Source organism: Cantharis lateralis (assembly GCA_963170105.1). Taxonomy (NCBI): domain Eukaryota; kingdom Metazoa; phylum Arthropoda; class Insecta; order Coleoptera; family Cantharidae; genus Cantharis; species Cantharis lateralis. Next base: position 27,804,420 of record OY720627.1, read on the forward strand.
TGATAGCTTCTAATTATTATTTCAAATTATAACTTGAAGATCTGAACTTTTACTTGTCAAATACAGAACTTCTAATTGTTAAATACAAATTATTGGGCAAATTATAACTTGAAGATCTGAACTTGTAATAGTGAATTACAGAACTTAGATTTGTTAAATTCAAATTATTATTTCAAATTATAACATGGAGATCTGAACTTGTAATTGTTAAATACAGAACTTAAAATTGATAGCTTCTAATTATTATTGCAAATTATAATTTGAAGATCTGAACTTGTAATAGACAAATACGCAACTTGCATTGTTAAATACAAATTGTGATTGAAAATTATAACTTGAAGATCTGAACTTGTAATTGTCAAATACAGAACTTAAAATTGATAGCTTCTAATTATTATTTCAAATTATAACTTGAAGATCTGAACTTGTAATTGTCAAATACAGAACTTCTAATTGTTAAATACAAATTATTAGTACAAATTATAACTTGAAGATCTGAACTTGTAATTGTCAAATACAGAACTTAAAATTGATAGCTTCTAATTATTATTGTAAATTATAACTTGAAGATCTGAACTTGTAATAGTGCATTACAGAACTTAGATTTGTTAAATTCTAATTATTATTTCAAAATATAACTTGAAGATCTGAACTTGTAATAGTGAGTTACAGAACTTAAAATTGATAGCTTCTAATTATTATTTGCAAATTATAACTTGAAGATCTGAACTTGTAATTGTCAAATACAGAACTTAAAATTGATAGCTTCTAATTATTATTTCAAATTATAACTTGAAGATATGAACTTGAAATTGTCAAATACAGAACTTAAAATTGATAGCTTCTAATTATTATTGCAAATAATAACTTGAAGATCTGAACTTGTAATACTCAAATACAGAACTTCGAATTGTTAAATACAAATTATTAGTGCAAATTATAACTTGAAGATCTGAACTTGTAATAGATAAATACAGAACTTCGAATTGTTAAATTCAAACTAAGATTGCAATTAATAATTTGAAGATCTGAACTTGTAATAGTCAAATACAGAACTTCTAATTTTTAAATACAAATTATTATTGCAAATTATAACTTGAAGATCTGAACTTGTAATTGTCAAATACAGAACCTTTAATTATTAAATACAAGTTATTAGTGCAAATTATAACTAGAAGATCTGAACTAGTAATTGTCAAATACAGAACTTAAATTTGATAGCTTCTAATTATTATTTCAAATTATAACTTGAAGATCTGAACTTTTACTTGTCAAATACAGAACTTCTAATTGTTAAATACAAATTATTAGTGCAAATTATAACTTGAAGATCTGAACTTGTAATTGTCAAATACAGAACTTAAAATTGATAGCTTATAATTATTATTGTAAATTATAACTTGAAGATCTGAACTTGTAATAGTGAATTACAGAACTTAGATTTGTTAAATTCAAATTATTATTTCAAATTATAACATGAAGATCTGAACTTGTAATTGTTAAATACAGAACTTAAAATTGATAGCTTCTAATTATTATTGCAAATTATAATTGGAAGATCTGAACTTGTAATAGACAAATACGCAACTTAGCATTGTTAAATACAAATTGTGATTGAAAATTATAACTTGAAGATCTGAACTAGTAATTGTCAAATACAGAACTTAAAATTGATAGCTTCTAATTATTATTGCAAATTATAACTTGAAGATCTGAACTTGTAATTGTCAAATACAGAACCTTTAATTATTAAATACAAGTTATTAGTGCAAATTATAACTAGAAGATCTGAACTAGTAATTGTCAAATACAGAACTTAAATTTGATAGCTTCTAATTATTATTTCAAATTATAACTTGAAGATCTGAACTTTTACTTGTCAAATACAGAACTTCTAATTGTTAAATACAAATTATTAGTGCAAATTATAACTTGAAGATCTGAACTTGTAATTGTCAAATACAGAACTTAAAATTGATAGCTTATAATTATTATTGTAAATTATAACTTGAAGATCTGAACTTGTAATAGTGAATTACAGAACTTAGATTTGTTAAATTCAAATTATTATTTCAAATTATAACATGAAGATCTGAACTTGTAATTGTTAAATACAGAACTTAAAATTGATAGCTTCTAATTATTATTGCAAATTATAATTGGAAGATCTGAACTTGTAATAGACAAATACGCAACTTAGCATTGTTAAATACAAATTGTGATTGAAAATTATAACTTGAAGATCTGAACTAGTAATTGTCAAATACAGAACTTAAAATTGATAGCTTCTAATTATTATTGCAAATTATAACTTGAAGATCTGAACTTGTAATAGTGATTCACAGAACTTAGATTTGTTAAATTCATATTATTATTTCAAATTATAACTTGAAGATCTGAACTAGTAATTGTCAAATACAGAACTTAAAATTGATAGCTTCTAATTATTAATTATAATTTGAGATATTTTTACGAGGATATTTATTTGTAAGTTTAATATATTAATTGCACTTTTCTCGTATATATTTTTTATTAAATATTGTGACGCGTTTCGACTTATTGATGACTGTGTGAAGTCGAAGCGTGTCACAATATTTAATAAAAAATATATACGAGAAAAGTGCAATTAATATATTTAACTTACATTCTAATTATTATTGCAAATTATAACTTGAAGATCTGAACTTGTAATAGTGAATTACAGAACTTAGATTTGTTAAATTCAAATTATTATTTCAAATTATAACTTGAAGATCTGAACTAGTAATTGTCAAATACAGAACTTAAAATTGATAGCTTCTAATTATTATTGCAAATTATAACTTGAAGATCTGAACTTGTAATAGTGATTCACAGAACTTAGATTTGTTAAATTCATATTATTATTTCAAATTATAACTTGAAGATCTGAACTAGTACTTGTCAAATACAGAACTTATAATTGATTGATTATAATTATTATTGTAAATTATAACTTGAAGATCTGAACTTGTAATAGTGAATTATAGAACTTAGATTTGTTAAATTCAAATTATTATTGCAAATTATAACTTGAAGATCTGAACTTGTAATTGTCAAATACAGAACTTAAAATTGATAGCTTCTAATTATTATTTCAAATTATAACTTGAAGATCTGAACTTGTAATAGTCAAATACAGAACTTCGAATTGTTAAATACTAATTATTATTTCAAATTATAACTTAAAGATCTGAACTAGTAATTGTCAAATACAGAACTTAAAATTGATAGCTTCTAATTATTATTGCAAATTATAACTTGAAGATCTGAACTTGTAATAGTGAATTACAGAACTTAGATTTGTTAAATTCAAATTATTATTTCAAATTATAACTTGAAGATCTGAACTTGTAATTGTCAAAAACAGAACTTCAAATTATTAAATACAAATTATTAGTGCAAATTTATAACTTGCAGATCTGAACTTGTAATTGTCAAATACAGAACTTAAAATTGATAGCTTCTAATTATTATTGCTAATTATAACTTGAAGATCTGAACTTGTAATAGTGAATTACAGAACTTAGATTTGTTAAATTCAAATTATTATTTCAAATTATAACTTGAAGATCTGAACTAGTAATTGTCAAATACAGAACTTAAAATTGATAGCTTCTAATTATTATTGCAAATTATAACATGAAGATCTGAACTTGTAATTGTCAAATACAGAACTTAAAATTGATAGCTTCTAATTATTATTGTAAATTATAACTTGAAGATCGGAACTTGTAATAGTGAATTACAGAACTTAGATTTGTTAAATTCAAATTATTATTTCAAAATATAACTTGAAGATCTGAACTAGTAATTGTCAAATACAGAACTTAAAATTGATAGCTTCTAATTATTATTTGCAAATTATAACTTGAAGATCTGAACTTGTAATTGTCAAATACAGAACTTAAAATTGATAGCTTCTAATTATTATTTCAAATTATAACTTGAAGATCTGAACTTGAAATTGTCAAATACAGAACTTAAAATTGATAGCTTCTAATTATTATTGCAAATAATAACTTTAAGATCTGAAATTGTAATACTCAAATACAGAACTTCGAATTGTTAAATACAAATTATCAGTGCAAATTATAACTTGAAGATCTGAACTTGTAATAGATAAATACAGAACTTCGAATTGTTAAATGCAAACTAAGATTGCAAATAATAATTTGAAGATCTGAACTTGTAATAGTGAAATACAGAACTTCTAATTTTTAAATAAAAATTATTATTGCAAATTATAACTTGAAGATCTGAACTTGTAATTGTCATATACAGAACCTTTAATTATTAAATACAATTTATTAGTGCAAATTATAACTAGAAGATCTGAACTAGTAATTGTCAAATACAGAACTTAAATTTGATAGCTTCTAATTATTATTTCAAATTATAACTTGAAGATCTGAACTTTTACTTGTCAAATACAGAACTTCTAATTGTTAAATACAAATTATTGGGCAAATTATAACTTGAAGATCTGAACTAGTAATAGTGAATTACAGAACTTAGATTTGTTAAATTCAAATTATTATTTCAAATTATAACATGAAGATCTGAACTTGTAATTGTTAAATACAGAACTTAAAATTGATAGCTTCTAATTATTATTGCAAATTATAATTTGAAGATCTGAACTTGTAATAGACAAATACGCAACTTGCATTGTTAAATACAAATTGTGATTGAAAATTATAACTTGAAGATCTGAACCTGTAATAGGTAAATACAGAACTTCGAATTGTTAAATTCAAACTAAGATTGCAAATAATAATTTGAAGATCTGAACTTGTAATAGTCAAATACAGAACTTCTAATTGTTAAATACAAATTATTAGTGCAAATTATAACTTGAAGATCTGAACTAGTAATTGTCAAATACAGAACTTAAAATTGATAGCTTCGAATTATTATTGCAAATTATAACTTGAAGATCTGAACTTGTAATAGTCAAATACAGAACTTCGAATTGTTAAATACAACTTATTAGTGCAAATTATAACTTGAAGATCTGAACTTGTAATAGATAAATACAGAACTTCGAACTGTTAAATTCAAACTAAGATTGCAAATAATAATTTGAAGATCTGAACTTGTAATAGTCAAATACAGAACTTCTAATTGTTAAATACAAATTATTATTGCAAATTATAACTTGAAGATCTGAACTAGTAATTGTCAAATACATAACTTCTAGTTATTAAATACAAATTATTATTTCCAATTATAACTTGAAGATCTGAACTTGTAATTGTCAAATACAGAACTTAAAATTGATAGCTTCTAATTATTATTGCTAATTATAATTTGAAGATCTGAACTTGTAATAGACAAATACGCAACTTAGCATTGTTAAATACAAATTGTGATTGCAAATTATAACTTGAAGATCTGAACATGTAATAGTGAATTACAGAACTTAGATTTGTTAAATTCAAATTATTATTACTAATTATAACTTGAAGATCTGAACTAGTAATTGTCAAATACAGAACTTAAAATTGATAGCTTATAATTATAATTCAAATTATAACTTGAAGATCTGAGCTTGTAATAGTCAAATACAGAACTTCGAATTGTTAAATACAAATTATTAGTGCAAATTATAACTTGTAGATCTGAACTTGTAATAGGTAAATACAGAACTTCAAATTGTTAAATTCAAACTAAGATTGCAAATAATAATTTGAAGATCTGAACTTGTAATAGTCAAATACAGAACTTCTAATTGTTAAATACAAATTATTAGTGCAAATTATAACTTGAAGATCTGAACTAGTAATTGTCAAATACAGAACTTAAAATTGATAGCTTCGAATTATTATTGCAAATTATAACTTGAAGATCTGAACTTGTAATAGTCAAATACAGAACTTCGAATTGTTAAATACAACTTATTAGTGCAAATTATAACTTGAAGATCTGAACTTGTAATAGATAAATACAGAACTTCGAACTGTTAAATTCAAACTAAGATTGCAAATAATAATTTGAAGATCTGAACTTGTAATAGTCAAATACAGAACTTCTAATTGTTAAATACAAATTATTATTGCAAATTATAACTTGAAGATCTGAACTAGTAATTGTCAAATACATAACTTCTAGTTATTAAATACAAATTATTATTTCCAATTATAACTTGAAGATCTGAACTTGTAATTGTCAAATACAGAACTTAAAATTGATAGCTTCTAATTATTATTGCTAATTATAATTTGAAGATCTGAACTTGTAATAGACAAATACGCAACTTAGCATTGTTAAATACAAATTGTGATTGCAAATTATAACTTGAAGATCTGAACATGTAATAGTGAATTACAGAACTTAGATTTGTTAAATTCAAATTATTATTACTAATTATAACTTGAAGATCTGAACTAGTAATTGTCAAATACAGAACTTAAAATTGATAGCTTATAATTATAATTCAAATTATAACTTGAAGATCTGAGCTTGTAATAGTCAAATACAGAACTTCGAATTGTTAAATACAAATTATTAGTGCAAATTATAACTTGTAGATCTGAACTTGTAATAGGTAAATACAGAACTTCAAATTGTTAAATTCAAACTAAGATTGCAAATAATAATTTGAAGATCTGAACTTGTAATAGTCAAATACAGAACTTCTAATTGTTAAATACAAATTATTAGTGCAAATTATAACTTGAAGATCTGAACTAGTAATTGTCAAATACAGAACTTAAAATTGATAGCTTCGAATTATTATTGCAAATTATAACTTGAAGATCTGAACTTGTAATAGTCAAATACAGAACTTCGAATTGTTAAATACAACTTATTAGTGCAAATTATAACTTGAAGATCTGAACTTGTAATAGATAAATACAGAACTTCGAACTGTTAAATTCAAACTAAGATTGCAAATAATAATTTGAAGATCTGAACTTGTAATAGTCAAATACAGAACTTCTAATTGTTAAATACAAATTATTATTGCAAATTATAACTTGAAGATCTGAACTAGTAATTGTCAAATACATAACTTCTAGTTATTAAATACAAATTATTATTTCCAATTATAACTTGAAGATCTGAACTTGTAATTGTCAAATACAGAACTTAAAATTGATAGCTTCTAATTATTATTGCTAATTATAATTTGAAGATCTGAACTTGTAATAGACAAATACGCAACTTAGCATTGTTAAATACAAATTGTGATTGCAAATTATAACTTGAAGATCTGAACATGTAATAGTGAATTACAGAACTTAGATTTGTTAAATTCAAATTATTATTACTAATTATAACTTGAAGATCTGAACTAGTAATTGTCAAATACAGAACTTAAAATTGATAGCTTATAATTATAATTCAAATTATAACTTGAAGATCTGAGCTTGTAATAGTCAAATACAGAACTTCGAATTGTTAAATACAAATTATTAGTGCAAATTATAACTTGTAGATCTGAACTTGTAATAGGTAAATACAGAACTTCAAATTGTTAAATTCAAACTAAGATTGCAAATAATAATTTGAAGATCTGAACTTGTAATAGTCAAATACAGAACTTCTAATTGTAAATACAAATTATTAGTGCAAATTATAACTTGAAGATCTGAACTTGTAATAGTGATTCACAGAACTTAGATTTGTTAAATTCATATTATTATTTCAAATTATAACTTGAAGATCTGAACTAGTACTTGTCAAATACAGAACTTATAATTGATTGATTATAATTATTATTGTAAATTATAACTTGAAGATCTGAACTTGTAATAGTGAATTATAGAACTTAGATTTGTTAAATTCAAATTATTATTGCAAATTATAACTTGAAGATCTGAACTTGTAATTGTCAAATACAGAACTTAAAATTGATAGCTTCTAATTATTATTTCAAATTATAACTTGAAGATCTGAACTTGTAATAGTCAAATACAGAACTTCGAATTGTTAAATACTAATTATTATTTCAAATTATAACTTGAAGATCTGAACTAGTAATTGTCAAATACAGAACTTAAAATTGATAGCTTCTAATTATTAATTATAATTTGAGATATTTTTACGAGGATATTTATTTGTAAGTTTAATATATTAATTGCACTTTTCTCGTATATATTTTTTATTAAATATTGTGACGCGTTTCGACTTATTGATGACTGTGTGAAGTCGAAGCGAGTCACAATATTTAATAAAAAATATATACGAGAAAAGTGCAATTAATATATTTAACTTACATTCTAATTATTATTGCAAATTATAACTTGAAGATCTGAACTTGTAATAGTGAATTACAGAACTTAGATTTGTTAAATTCAAATTATTATTTCAAATTATAACTTGAAGATCTGAACTAGTAATTGTCAAATACAGAACTTAAAATTGATAGCTTCTAATTATTATTGCAAATTATAACTTGAAGATCTGAACTTGTAATAGTGATTCACAGAACTTAGATTTGTAAAATTCATATTATTATTTCAAATTATAACTTGAAGATCTGAACTAGTACTTGTCAAATACAGAACTTATAATTGATTGATTATAATTATTATTGTAAATTATAACTTGAAGATCTGAACTTGTAATAGTGAATTATAGAACTTAGATTTGTTAAATTCAAATTATTATTGCAAATTATAACTTGAAGATCTGAACTTGTAATTGTCAAATACAGAACTTCAGATCTTCAAGTTATAATTTTCAATCACAATTTGTATTCAACAATGCAAGTTGCGTATTTGTCTATTACAAGTTCAGATCTTCAAATTATAATTTGCAATAATAATTAGAAGCTATCAATTTTAAGTTCTGTATTTGACAATTTCAAGTTCAGATCTTCAAGTTATAATTTGAAATAATAATTTGAAGCTATCAATTTTAAGTTCTGTATTTGACAATTACAAGTTCAGATCTTCAAGTTATAATTTGCAAATAATAATTAGAAGCTATCAATTTTAAGTTCTGTAACTCAATTACAAGTTCAGATCTTCAAGTTATAATTTGCACTAATAATTTGTATTTAACAATTCGAAGTTCTGTATTTGAGTATTACAAGTTCAGATCTTCAAGTTATTATTTGCAATAATAATTAGAAGCTATCAATTTTAAGTTCTGTATTTGACAATTTCAAGTTCAGATCTTCAAGTTATAATTTGAAATAATAATTTGAAGCTATCAATTTTAAGTTCTGTATTTGACAATTACAAGTTCAGATCTTCAAGTTATAATTTGCAAATAATAATTAGAAGCTATCAATTTTAAGTTCTGTAACTCAATTACAAGTTCAGATCTTCAAGTTATATTTTGAAATAATAATTTGAATTTAACAAATCTAAGTTCTGTAATTCACTATTACAAGTTCAGATCTTCAAGTTATAATTTACAATAATAATTAGAAGCTATCAATTTTAAGTTCTGTATTTGACAATTACAAGTTCAGATCTTCAAGTTATAATTTGTACTAATAATTTGTATTTAACAATTAGAAGTTCTGTATTTGACAATTACAAGTTCAGATCTTCAAGTTATAATTTGAAATAATAATTAGAAGCTATCAATTTTAAGTTCTGTATTTGACAATTACAATTTCAGATCTTCAAGTTATAATTTTCAATCACAATTTGTATTCAACAATGCAAGTTGCGTATTTGTCTATTACAAGTTCAGATCTTCAAATTATAATTTGCAATAATAATTAGAAGCTATCAATTTTAAGTTCTGTATTTAAAACAATTACAAGTTCAGATCTTCATGTTATAATTTGAAATAATAATTTGAATTTAACAAATCTAAGTTCTGTAATTCACTATTACAAGTTCAGATCTTCAAGTTATAATTTGCCATAAATTTGTATTTAACAATTAGAAGTTCTGTATTTGACAAGTAAAAGTTCAGATCTTCAAGTTATAATTTGAAATAATAATTAGAAGCTATCAAATTTAAGTTCTGTATTTGACAATTACTAGTTCAGATCTTCTAGTTATAATTTGCACTAATAACTTGTATTTAATAATTAAAGGTTCTGTATATGACAATTACAAGTTCAGATCTTCAAGTTATAATTTGCAATAATAATTTGTATTTAAAAATTGGAAGTTCTGGATTTGACTATTACAAGTTCAGATCTTCAAATTATTATTTGCAATCTTAGTTTGAATTTAACAATTCGAAGTTCTGTATTTATCTATTACAAGTTCAGATCTTCAAGTTATAATTTGCACTAATAATTTGTATTTAACAATTCGAAGTTCTGTATTTGAGTATTACAAGTTCAGATCTTCAAGTTATTATTTGCAATAATAATTAGAAGCTATCAATTTTAAGTTCTGTATTTGACAATTTCAAGTTCAGATCTTCAAGTTATAATTTGATATAATAATTAGAAGCTATCAATTTTAAGTTCTGTATTTGACAATTTCAAGTTCAGATCTTCAAGTTATAATTTGAAATAATAATTAGAAGCTATCAATTTTAAGTTCTGTATTTGACAATTACAAGTTCAGATCTTCAAGTTATAATTTGCAAATAATAATTAGAAGCTATCAATTTTAAGTTCTGTATTTGAAAATTACTAGTTCAGATCTTCAAGTTATGTTTTGAAATAATAATTTGAATTTAACAAATCTAAGTTCTGTAATTCACTATTACAAGTTCAGATCTTCAAGTTATAATTTACAATAATGATTAGAAGCTACCAATTTTAAGTTCTGTATTTGACAATTACTAGTTCAGATCTTCAAGTTATAATTTGAAATAATAATTTGAATTTAACAAATCAAAGTTCTGTAATTCACTATTACAAGTTCAGATCTTCAAGTTATAATTTGCAATAATAATTATAAGCTATCAATTTTAAGTTCTGTATTTGACAATTACAAGTTCAGATCTTCAAGTTATAATTTGCACTAATAATTTGTATTTACAATTAGAAGTTCTGTATTTGACTATTACAAGTTCAGATCTTCAAATTATTATTTGCAATCTTAGTTTGAATTTAACAATTTGAAGTTTGTATTTACCTATTACAAGTTCAGATCTACAAGTTATAATTTGCACTAATAATTTGTATTTAACAATTCGAAGTTCTGTATTTGACTATTACAAGCTCAGATCTTCAAGTTATAATTTGAATTATAATTATAAGCTATCAATTTTAAGTTCTGTATTTGACAATTACTAGTTCAGATCTTCAAGTTATAATTAGTAATAATAATTTGAATTTAACAAATCTAAGTTCTGTAATTCACTATTACATGTTCAGATCTTCAAGTTATAATTTGCAATCACAATTTGTATTTAACAATGCTAAGTTGCGTATTTGTCTATTACAAGTTCAGATCTTCAAATTATAATTAGCAATAATAATTAGAAGCTATCTATTTTAAGTTCTGTATTTGACAATTACAAGTTCAGATCTTCAAGTTATAATTGGAAATAATAATTTGTATTTAATAACTAGAAGTTATGTATTTGACAATTACTAGTTCAGATCTTCAAGTTATAATTTGCAATAATAATTTGTATTTAACAATTAGAAGTTCTGTATTTGACTATTACAAGTTCAGATCTTCAAATTATTATTTGCAATCTTAGTTTGAATTTAACAGTTCGAAGTTCTGTATTTATCTATTACAAGTTCAGATCTTCAAGTTATAATTTGCACTAATAAGTTGTATTTAACAATTCGAAGTTCTGTATTTGACTATTACAAGTTCAGATCTTCAAGTTATAATTTGCAATAATAATTCGAAGCTATCAATTTTAAGTTCTGTATTTGACAATTACTAGTTCAGATCTTCAAGTTATAATTTGCACTAATAATTTGTATTTAACAATTAGAAGTTCTGTATTTGACTATTACAAGTTCAGATCTTCAAATTATTATTTGCAATCTTAGTTTGAATTTAACAATTTGAAGTTCTGTATTTACCTATTACAAGTTCAGATCTACAAGTTATAATTTGCACTAATAATTTGTATTTAACAATTCGAAGTTCTGTATTTGACTATTACAAGCTCAGATCTTCAAGTTATAATTTGAATTATAATTATAAGCTATCAATTTTAAGTTCTGTATTTGACAATTACTAGTTCAGATCTTCAAGTTATAATTAGTAATAATAATTTGAATTTAACAAATCTAAGTTCTGTAATTCACTATTACATGTTCAGATCTTCAAGTTATAATTTGCAATCACAATTTGTATTTAACAATGCTAAGTTGCGTATTTGTCTATTACAAGTTCAGATCTTCAAATTATAATTAGCAATAATAATTAGAAGCTATCAATTTTAAGTTCTGTATTTGACAATTACAAGTTCAGATCTTCAAGTTATAATTGGAAATAATAATTTGTATTTAATAACTAGAAGTTATGTATTTGACAATTACTAGTTCAGATCTTCAAGTTATAATTTGCAATAATAATTTGTATTTAACAATTAGAAGTTCTGTATTTGACTATTACAAGTTCAGATCTTCAAATTATTATTTGCAATCTTAGTTTGAATTTAACAGTTCGAAGTTCTGTATTTATCTATTACAAGTTCGGATCTTCAAGTTATAATTTGCACTAATAAGTTGTATTTAACAATTCGAAGTTCTGTATTTGACTATTACAAGTTCAGATCTTCAAGTTATAATTTGCAATAATAATTCGAAGCTATCAATTTTAAGTTCTGTATTTGACAATTACTAGTTCAGATCTTCAAGTTATAATTTTCAATCACAATTTGTATTTAACAATGCAAGTTGCGTATTTGTCTATTACAAGTTCAGATCTTCAAATTATAATTTGCAATAATAATTAGAAGCTATCAATTTTAAGTTCTGTATTTAACAATTACAAGTTCAGATCTTCATGTTATAATTTGAAATAATAATTTGAATTTAACAAATCTAAGTTCTGTAATTCACTATTACTAGTTCAGATCTTCAAGTTATAATTTGCCCAATAATTTGTATTTAACAATTAGAAGTTCTGTATTTGACAAGTAAAAGTTCAGATCTTCAAGTTATAATTTGAAATAATAATTAGAAGCTATCAAATTTAAGTTCTGTATTTGACAATTACTAGTTCAGATCTTCTAGTTATAATTTGCACTAATAAATTGTATTTAATAATTAAAGGTTCTGTATATGACAATTACAAGTTCAGATCTTCAAGTTATAATTTGCAATAATAATTTGTATTTAAAAATTAGAAGTTCTGTATTTCACTATTACAAGTTCAGATCTTCAAATTATTATTTGCAATCTTAGTTTGCATTTAACAATTCGAAGTTCTGTATTTATCTATTACAAGTTCAGATCTTCAAGTTATAATTTGCACTGATAATTTGTATTTAACAATTCGAAGTTCTGTATTTGAGTATTACAATTTCAGATCTTAAAGTTATTATTTGCAATAATAATTAGAAGCTATCAATTTTAAGTTCTGTATTTGACAATTTCAAGTTCAGATCTTCAAGTTATAATTTGAAATAATAATTAGAAGCTATCAATTTTAAGTTCTGTATTTGACAATTACAAGTTCAGATCTTCAAGTTATAATTTGCAAATAATAATTAGAAGCTATCAATTTTAAGTTCTGTATTTGACAATTACTAGTTCAGATCTTCAAGTTATATTTTGAAATAATAATTTGAATTTAACAAATCTAAGTTCTGTAATTCACTATTACAAGTTCCGATCTTCAAGTTATAATTTACAATAATAATTAGAAGCTATCAATTTTAAGTTCTGTATTTGACAATTACAAGTTCAGATCTTCAAGTTATAATTTGTACTAATAATTTGTATTTAACAATTAGAAGTTCTGTATTTGACAATTACAAGTTCAGATCTTCAAGTTATAATTTGAAATAATAATTATAGTAGAGGCGCGCTAGACGACATAACGTCGAAACCTCGGAATACGTGGAACCAGCTCCGATTTTGATGAAATTGGTCGCAATCGTTTTGAAATCGAATTTCAAACAAAGTTTACCACCTGAGAACACTTGCTCTTTTTTTCTTCGGAATTGAAATTTTTTTTACCATTTTATTTTATTTTTTTTCGTTTATAACAGAGAAATTGCGCAGTAAGAGTTCCTTAAGGGTACTGGGTGTAATAGTATTTTGTTTATAAGAAAAAACTTATTTTTCGTCGAACCACATTTAAAGTACGTACGTAGAGTACGTAGAGTATGAGTACGTATTATGGCGAATTCCGTTTGAAAATAAGTGTAGTAGTGTAGTAAAAGTGTAGATTCAGTGGCAGACTAAGGGGGCAACGCCCCGGGCCTTACAAGGAAAGGGGCTCGATTTACGTGAAATTATTATTAAAATGTGTGAGTTAAGGTTTACTTAATACTAACGTTTAAACCTAGTTGACCTTTAAAACTCAAAATTTTTTTGTATTTTTTATACAATCACGATGCAGATCCGGTAAAAGATCCGATATCACTTCAAAGAAATGGTGCTCAATGTGGTAAAAGAACGAAGAGATAATCAAGCTCGAGCAATTCTTACGAGAATTCGAAATGAAATTAATATGAAATCACTGGAAGCCCGATATTATGCAGATTGTTTTACTTCGTTGGTAAAGTCCTCGGAGCAACAAAAAGACAAAACCCCTAGACGATCCCCTGTCATAGTAAACGATGCAATGGAGAAAATATACAAGTATATTGAAAGAAACGATGATTCTCAATTCACTTTACAACAGTTGCAGAATATAATCACTAGTTCGCATGTTCCTGACGATAAAACTATAATAAAATGCCCAATGTCGAAATATGAAGATAATATAGTCATATCTAGTAAATCCGCAGGTAATTTCATCATCTGTTTTGCGAAGAAACATCATGAAATTTTGAAGAACGATTAGTATAATGCACGTTTTCAAAATGACGAGAAAGAAGAATTTCGCATTCTACAAGCTGCGGCCGAAATTATCCGGAGCCGTATCAGAACTAAGGGATGTTTGAAGGAGAGTTACCTAGCGATTGATCAACCGTTCGACAATATTAACAAATCCATACCAAACTCATTGCTTTATTTCGTTCGCGAAATTATTTTAAAGGAGATCAAACTAACATCGATTCATATGAGAAGAATACACTTCTATTGCTCATGCCATTATGGCTGCAGTTAGACCACGAACTTTTTTATCGCTCCTGCAAGTTGCATTCTCGTGCCTCAACCTACCCACGAGAGTTTCATCAAAGCAGCCATAAAAATACTAGAGCTGCTCAGTTAGCTGCCAACAACCAACCCCAGAGAATATGTTAAAAGCAATTTTTTTCAATTTCCAGAAAGGCTGTGGCCCAGACCATGGTTGCAAGATAAGTGGGTTATAAATGGAATTGGTTGCCTCAATTCGAGGCCGATTATTAGAACAGTAAACGTGGATACCGAGGATCAAGCCGATATTAACTTTTAAGACTGAAATTGTAAAAATAAACTGGCAATACCATATAAATTGCTTTCTATTCTTCATTTTCCTCACTACTATTATACACATTATCTTTAAGAAACTCTTACTACGTAATTTCTTTATTAGAAACGAAAAAAAAAAAAAAAAATTGGTGAAATATTTTCAATTCCGAAGAAAACAAAAAGCAAGTGTTCTCAGGTGGTAAACTTTGTTTCAAATACGATTTAAAAGCGATTGCGACCAATTTCATCAAAATCGGAGCAGGTTCCACGTATTCCGAGGTGAATATCTAGCGCGCCTCTACTATTAGAAGCTATCAATTTTAAGTTCTGTATTTGACAATTACAAGTTCAGATCTTCAAGTTATAATTTGCAATAATAATTAGAAGCTATCAATTTTAAGTTCTGTATTTGACAATTACTAGTTCAGATCTTCAAGTTATAATTTGAAATAATAATTTGAATTTAACAAATCTAAGTTCTGTAATTCACTATTACAAGTTCAGATCTTCAAGTTATAATTAGCAATAATAATTAGAAGCTATCAATTTTAAGTTCTGTATTTGACAATTACAAGTTCAGATCTGCAAGTTATAAATTTGCACTAATAATTTGTATTTAATAATTTGAAGTTCTGTTTTTGACAATTACAAGTTCAGATCTTCAAGTTATAATTTGAAATAATAATTTGAATTTAACAAATCTAAGTTCTGTAATTCACTATTACAAGTTCAGATCTTCAAGTTATAATTTGCAATAATAATTAGAAGCTATCAATTTTAAGTTCTGTATTTGACAATTACTAGTTCAGATCTTCAAGTTATAATTTGAAATAATAATTAGTATTTAACAATTCGAAGTTCTGTATTTGACTATTACAAGCTCAGATCTTCAAGTTATAATTTGAAATAATAATTAGAAGCTATCAATTTTAAGTTCTGTATTTGACAATTACAAGTTCAGATCTTCAAGTTATAATTTGCAATAATAATTTGAATTTAACAAATCTAAGTTCTATAATTCACTATTACAAGTTCAGATCTTCAAGTTATAATTTACAATAATAATTATAATCAATCAATTATAAGTTCTGTATTTGACAAGTACTAGTTCAGATCTTCAAGTTATAATTTGAAATAATAATATGAATTTTACAAATCTAAGTTCTGTGAATCACTATTACAAGTTCAGATCTTCAAGTTATAATTTGCAATAATAATTAGAAGCTATCAATTTTAAGTTCTGTATTTGACAATTACTAGTTCAGATCTTCAAGTTATAATTTGAAATAATAATTTGAATTTAACAAATCTAAGTTCTGTAATTCACTATTACAAGTTCAGATCTTCAAGTTATAATTTGCAATAATAATTAGAATGTAAGTTAAATATATTAATTGCACTTTTCTCGTATATATTTTTTATTAAATATTGTGACGCGTTTCGACTTATTGATGACTGTGTGAAGTCGAAGCGAGTCACAATATTTAATAAAAAATATATACGAGAAAAGTGCAATTAATATATTTAACTTACATTCTAATTATTATTGCAAATTATAACTTGAAGATCTGAACTTGTAATAGTGAATTACAGAACTTAGATTTGTTAAATTCAAATTATTATTTCAAATTATAACTTGAAGATCTGAACTAGTAATTGTCAAATACAGAACTTAAAATTGATAGCTTCTAATTATTATTGCAAATTATAACTTGAAGATCTGAACTTGTAATAGTGATTCACAGAACTTAGATTTGTAAAATTCATATTATTATTTCAAATTATAACTTGAAGATCTGAACTAGTACTTGTCAAATACAGAACTTATAATTGATTGATTATAATTATTATTGTAAATTATAACTTGAAGATCTGAACTTGTAATAGTGAATTATAGAACTTAGATTTGTTAAATTCAAATTATTATTGCAAATTATAACTTGAAGATCTGAACTTGTAATTGTCAAATACAGAACTTAAAATTGATAGCTTCTAATTATTATTTCAAATTATAACTTGAAGATCTGAGCTTGTAATAGTCAAATACAGAACTTCGAATTGTTAAATACTAATTATTATTTCAAATTATAACTTGAAGATCTGAACTAGTAATTGTCAAATACAGAACTTAAAATTGATAGCTTCTAATTATTATTGCAAATTATAACTTGAAGATCTGAACTTGTAATAGTGAATTACAGAACTTAGATTTGTTAAATTCAAATTATTATTTCAAATTATAACTTGAAGATCTGAACTTGTAATTGTCAAAAACAGAACTTCAAATTATTAAATACAAATTATTAGTGCAAATTTATAACTTGCAGATCTGAACTTGTAATTGTCAAATACAGAACTTAAAATTGATAGCTTCTAATTATTATTGCTAATTATAACTTGAAGATCTGAACTTGTAATAGTGAATTACAGAACTTAGATTTGTTAAATTCAAATTATTATTTCAAATTATAACTTGAAGATCTGAACTAGTAATTGTCAAATACAGAACTTAAAATTGATAGCTTCTAATTATTATTGCAAATTATAACTTGAAGATCTGAACTTGTAATTGTCAAATACAGAACTTAAAATTGATAGCTTCTAATAGTAGAGGCGCGCTAGATATTCACCTCGGAATACGTGGAACCTGCTCCGATTTTGATGAAATTGGTCGCAATCGCTTTTAAATCGTATTTGAAACAAAGTTTACCACCTGAGAACACTTGCTTTTTGTTTTCTTCGGAATTGAAAATATTTCACCAATTTTTTTTTTTTTTTTTCGTTTCTAATAAAGAAATTACGTAGTAAGAGTTTCTTAAAGATAATGTGTATAATAGTAGTGAGGAAAATGAAGAATAGAAAGCAATTTATATGGTATTGCCAGTTTATTTTTACAATTTCAGTCTTAAAAGTTAATATCGGCTTGATCCTCGGTATCCACGTTTACTGTTCTAATAATCGGCCTCGAATTGAGGCAACCAATTCCATTTATAACCCACTTATCTTGCAACCATGGTCTGGGCCACAGCCTTTCTGGAAATTGAAAAAAATTGCTTTTAACATATTCTCTGGGGTTGGTTGTTGGCAGCTAACTGAGCAGCTCTAGTATTTTTATGGCTGCTTTGATGAAACTCTCGTGGGTAGGTTGAGGCACGAGAATGCAACTTGCAGGAGCGATAAAAAAGTTCGTGGTCTAACTGCAGCCATAATGGCATGAGCAATAGAAGTGTATTCTTCTCATATGAATCGATGTTAGTTTGATCTCCTTTAAAATAATTTCGCGAACGAAATAAAGCAATGAGTTTGGTATGGATTTGTTAATATTGTCGAACGGTTGATCAATCGCTAGGTAACTCTCCTTCAAACATCCCTTAGTTCTGATACGGCTCCGGATAATTTCGGCCGCAGCTTGTAGAATGCGAAATTCTTCTTTCTCGTCATTTTGAAAACGTGCATTATACTAATCGTTCTTCAAAATTTCATGATGTTTCTTCGCAAAACAGATGATGAAATTACCTGCGGATTTACTAGATATGACTATATTATCTTCATATTTCGACATTGGGCATTTTATTATAGTTTTATCGTCAGGAACATGCGAACTAGTGATTATATTCTGCAACTGTTGTAAAGTGAATTGAGAATCATCGTTTCTTTCAATATACTTGTATATTTTCTCCATTGCATCGTTTACTATGACAGGGGATCGTCTAGGGGTTTTGTCTTTTTGTTGCTCCGAGGACTTTACCAACGAAGTAAAACAATCTGCATAATATCGGGCTTCCAGTGATTTCATATTAATTTCATTTCGAATTCTCGTAAGAATTGCTCGAGCTTGATTATCTCTTCGTTCTTTTACCACATTGAGCACCATTTCTTTGAAGTGATATCGGATCTTTTACCGGATCTGCATCGTGATTGTATAAAAAATACAAAAAAATTTTGAGTTTTAAAGGTCAACTAGGTTTAAACGTTAGTATTAAGTAAACCTTAACTCACACATTTTAATAATAATTTCACGTAAATCGAGCCCCTTTCCTTGTAAGGCCCGGGGCGTTGCCCCCTTAGTCTGCCACTGAATCTACACTTTTACTACACTACTACACTTATTTTCAAACGGAATTCGCCATAATACGTACTCATACTCTACGTACTCTACGTACGTACTTTAAATGTGGTTCGACGAAAAATAAGTTTTTTCTTATAAACAAAATACTATTACACCCAGTACCCTTAAGGAACTCTTACTGCGCAATTTCTCTGTTATAAACGAAAAAAAATAAAATAAAATGGTAAAAAAAATTTCAATTCCGAAGAAAAAAAGAGCAAGTGTTCTCAGGTGGTAAACTTTGTTTGAAATTCGATTTCAAAACGATTGCGACCAATTTCATCAAAATCGGAGCTGGTTCCACGTATTCCGAGGTTTCGACGTTATGTCGTCTAGCGCGCCTCTACTATAATTATTATTTCAAATTATAACTTGAAGATCTGAACTTGTAATTGTCAAATACAGAACTTCTAATTGTTAAATACAAATTATTAGTACAAATTATAACTTGAAGATCTGAACTTGTAATTGTCAAATACAGAACTTAAAATTGATAGCTTCTAATTATTATTGTAAATTATAACTTGAAGATCGGAACTTGTAATAGTGAATTACAGAACTTAGATTTGTTAAATTCAAATTATTATTTCAAAATATAACTTGAAGATCTGAACTAGTAATTGTCAAATACAGAACTTAAAATTGATAGCTTCTAATTATTATTTGCAAATTATAACTTGAAGATCTGAACTTGTAATTGTCAAATACAGAACTTAAAATTGATAGCTTCTAATTATTATTTCAAATTATAACTTGAAGATCTGAACTTGAAATTGTCAAATACAGAACTTAAAATTGATAGCTTCTAATTATTATTGCAAATAATAACTTTAAGATCTGAAATTGTAATACTCAAATACAGAACTTCGAATTGTTAAATACAAATTATCAGTGCAAATTATAACTTGAAGATCTGAACTTGTAATAGATAAATACAGAACTTCGAATTGTTAAATGCAAACTAAGATTGCAAATAATAATTTGAAGATCTGAACTTGTAATAGTGAAATACAGAACTTCTAATTTTTAAATACAAATTATTATTGCAAATTATAACTTGAAGATCTGAACTTGTAATTGTCATATACAGAACCTTTAATTATTAAATACAATTTATTAGTGCAAATTATAACTAGAAGATCTGAACTAGTAATTGTCAAATACAGAACTTAAATTTGATAGCTTCTAATTATTATTTCAAATTATAACTTGAAGATCTGAACTTTTACTTGTCAAATACAGAACTTCTAATTGTTAAATACAAATTATTGGGCAAATTATAACTTGAAGATCTGAACTAGTAATAGTGAATTACAGAACTTAGATTTGTTAAATTCAAATTATTATTTCAAATTATAACATGAAGATCTGAACTTGTAATTGTTAAATACAGAACTTAAAATTGATAGCTTCTAATTATTATTGCAAATTATAATTTGAAGATCTGAACTTGTAATAGACAAATACGCAACTTGCATTGTTAAATACAAATTGTGATTGAAAATTATAACTTGAAGATCTGAACTAGTAATTGTCAAATACAGAACTTAAAATTGATAGCTTCGAATTATTATTGCAAATTATAACTTGAAGATCTGAACTTGTAATAGTCAAATACAGAACTTCGAATTGTTAAATACAACTTATTAGTGCAAATTATAACTTGAAGATCCGAACTTGTAATAGATAAATACAGAACTTCGAACTGTTAAATTCAAACTAAGATTGCAAATAATAATTTGAAGATCTGAACTTGTAATAGTCAAATACAGAACTTCTAATTGTTAAATACAAATTATTATTGCAAATTATAACTTGAAGATCTGAACTAGTAATTGTCAAATACATAACTTCTAGTTATTAAATACAAATTATTATTTCCAATTATAACTTGAAGATCTGAACTTGTAATTGTCAAATACAGAACTTAAAATTGATAGCTTCTAATTATTATTGCTAATTATAATTTGAAGATCTGAACTTGTAATAGACAAATACGCAACTTAGCATTGTTAAATACAAATTGTGATTGCAAATTATAACTTGAAGATCTGAACATGTAATAGTGAATTACAGAACTTAGATTTGTTAAATTCAAATTATTATTACTAATTATAACTTGAAGATCTGAACTAGTAATTGTCAAATACAGAACTTAAAATTGATAGCTTATAATTATAATTCAAATTATAACTTGAAGATCTGAGCTTGTAATAGTCAAATACAGAACTTCGAATTGTTAAATACAAATTATTAGTGCAAATTATAACTTGTAGATCTGAACTTGTAATAGGTAAATACAGAACTTCAAATTGTTAAATTCAAACTAAGATTGCAAATAATAATTTGAAGATCTGAACTTGTAATAGTCAAATACAGAACTTCTAATTGTTAAATACAAATTATTAGTGCAAATTATAACTTGAAGATCTGAACTAGTAATTGTCAAATACAGAACTTAAAATTGATAGCTTCGAATTATTATTGCAAATTATAACTTGAAGATCTGAACTTGTAATAGTCAAATACAGAACTTCGAATTGTTAAATACAACTTATTAGTGCAAATTATAACTTGAAGATCTGAACTTGTAATAGATAAATACAGAACTTCGAACTGTTAAATTCAAACTAAGATTGCAAATAATAATTTGAAGATCTGAACTTGTAATAGTCAAATACAGAACTTCTAATTGTTAAATACAAATTATTATTGCAAATTATAACTTGAAGATCTGAACTAGTAATTGTCAAATACATAACTTCTAGTTATTAAATACAAATTATTATTTCCAATTATAACTTGAAGATCTGAACTTGTAATTGTCAAATACAGAACTTAAAATAGATAGCTTCTAATTATTATTGCTAATTATAATTTGAAGATCTGAACTTGTAATAGACAAATACGCAACTTAGCATTGTTAAATACAAATTGTGATTGCAAATTATAACTTGAAGATCTGAACATGTAATAGTGAATTACAGAACTTAGATTTGTTAAATTCAAATTATTATTACTAATTATAACTTGAAGATCTGAACTAGTAATTGTCAAATACAGAACTTAAAATTGATAGCTTATAATTATAATTCAAATTATAACTTGAAGATCTGAGCTTGTAATAGTCAAATACAGAACTTCGAATTGTTAAATACAAATTATTAGTGCAAATTATAACTTGTAGATCTGAACTTGTAATAGGTAAATACAAACTTCAAATTGTTAAATTCAAACTAAGATTGCAAATAATAATTTGAAGATCTGAACTTGTAATAGTCAAATACAGAACTTCTAATTGTAAATACAAATTATTAGTGCAAATTATAACTTGAAGATCTGAACTTGTAATTGTCAAATACAGAACTTAAAATTGATAGCTTATAATTATTATTGCAAATTATAACTTGAAGATCTGAACTTGTAATAGTGAATTACAGAACTTTGATTTGTTAAATTCAAATTATTATTTCAAATTATAACTTGAAGATCTGAACTAGTAATTGTCAAATACAGAACTTAAAATTGGTAGCTTCTAATCATTATTGTAAATTATAACTTGAAGATCTGAACTTGTAATAGTGAATTACAGAACTTAGATTTGTTAAATTCAAATTATTATTTCAAAACATAACTTGAAGATCTGAACTAGTAATTTTCAAATACAGAACTTAAAATTGATAGCTTCTAATTATTATTTGCAAATTATAACTTGAAGATCTGAACTTGTAATTGTCAAATACAGAACTTAAAATTGATAGCTTCTAATTATTATTTCAAATTATAACTTGAAGATCTGAACTTGAAATTGTCAAATACAGAACTTAAAATTGATAGCTTCTAATTATTATATCAAATTATAACTTGAAGATCTGAACTTGAAATTGTCAAATACAGAACTTAAAATTGATAGCTTCTAATTATTATTGCAAATAATAACTTGAAGATCTGAACTTGTAATACTCAAATACAGAACTTCGAATTGTTAAATACAAATTATTAGTGCAAATTATAACTTGAAGATCTGAACTTGTAATAGATAAATACAGAACTTCGAATTGTTAAATTCAAACTAAGATTGCAAATAATAATTTGAAGATCTGAACTTGTAATAGTCAAATCCAGAACTTCCAATTTTTAAATACAAATTATTATTGCAAATTATAACTTGAAGATCTGAACTTGTAATTGTCATATACAGAACCTTTAATTATTAAATACAAGTTATTAGTGCAAATTATAACTAGAAGATCTGAACTAGTAATTGTCAAATACAGAACTTAAATTTGATAGCTTCTAATTATTATTTCAAATTATAACTTGAAGATCTGAACTTTTACTTGTCAAATACAGAACTTCTAATTGTTAAATACAAATTTATGGCAAATTATAACTTGAAGATCTGAACTTGTAATAGTGAATTACAGAACTTAGATTTGTTAAATTCAAATTATTATTTCAAATTATAACATGAAGATCTGAACTTGTAATTGTTTTAAATACAGAACTTAAAATTGATAGCTTCTAATTATTATTGCAAATTATAATTTGAAGATCTGAACTTGTAATAGACAAATACGCAACTTGCATTGTTGAATACAAATTGTGATTGAAAATTATAACTTGAAGATCTGAAATTGTAATTGTCAAATACAGAACTTAAAATTGATAGCTTCTAATTATTATTTCAAATTATAACTTGAAGATCTGAACTTGTAATTGTCAAATACAGAACTTCTAATTGTTAAATACAAATTATTAGTACAAATTATAACTTGAAGATCTGAACTTGTAATTGTCAAATACAGAACTTAAAATTGATAGCTTCTAATTATTATTGTAAATTATAACTTGAAGATCTGAACTTGTAATAGTGAATTACAGAACTTAGATTTGTTAAATTCAAATTATTATTTCAAAATATAACTTGAAGATCTGAACTTGTAATTGAGTTACAGAACTTAAAATTGATAGCTTCTAATTATTATTTGCAAATTATAACTTGAAGATCTGAACTTGTAATTGTCAAATACAGAACTTAAAATTGATAGCTTCAAATTATTATTTCAAATTATAACTTGAAGATCTGAACTTGAAATTGTCAAATACAGAACTTAAAATTGATAGCTTCTAATTATTATTGCAAATAATAACTTGAAGATCTGAACTTGTAATACTCAAATACAGAACTTCGAATTGTTAAATACAAATTATTAGTGCAAATTATAACTTGAAGATCTGAACTTGTAATTGAGTTACAGAACTTAAAATTGATAGCTTCTAATTATTATTTGCAAATTATAACTTGAAGATCTGAACTTGTAATTGTCAAATACAGAACTTAAAATTGATAGCTTCAAATTATTATTTCAAATTATAACTTGAAGATCTGAACTTGAAATTGTCAAATACAGAACTTAAAATTGATAGCTTCTAATTATTATTGCAAATTATAATTTGAAGATCTGAACTTGTAATAGACAAATACGCAACTTGCATTGTTGAATACAAATTGTGATTGAAAATTATAACTTGAAGATCTGAAATTGTAATTGTCAAATACAGAACTTAAAATTGATAGCTTCTAATTATTATTTCAAATTATAACTTGAAGATCTGAACTTGTAATTGTCAAATACAGAACTTCTAATTGTTAAATACAAATTATTAGTACAAATTATAACTTGAAGATCTGAACTTGTAATTGTCAAATACAGAACTTAAAATTGATAGCTTCTAATTATTATTGTAAATTATAACTTGAAGATCAGAACTTGTAATAGTGAATTACAGAACTTAGATTTGTTAAATTCAAATTATTATTTCAAAATATAACTTGAAGATCTGAACTTGTAATTGAGTTACAGAACTTAAAATTGATAGCTTCTAATTATAATTTGCAAATTATAACTTGAAGATCTGAACTTGTAATTGTCAAATACAGAACTTAAAATTGATAGCTTCAAATTATTATTTCAAATTATAACTTGAAGATCTGAACTTGAAATTGTCAAATACAGAACTTAAAATTGATAGCTTCTAATTATTATTGCAAATAATAACTTGAAGATCTGAACTTGTAATACTCAAATACAGAACTTCGAATTGTTAAATACAAATTATTAGTGCAAATTATAACTTGAAGATCTGAACTTGTAATAGATAAATACAGAACTTCGAATTGTTAAATTCTAACTAAGATTGCAAATAATAATTTGAAGATCTGAACTTGTAATAGTCAAATACAGAACTTCTAATTTTTAAATACAAATTATTATTGCAAATTATAACTTGAAGATCTGAACTTGTAATTGTCAAATACAGAACCTTTAATTATTAAATACAAGTTATTAGTGCAAATTATAACTAGAAGATCTGAACTAGTAATTGTCAAATACAGAACTTAAATTTGATAGCTTCTAATTATTATTTCAAATTATAACTTGAAGATCTGAACTTTTACTTGTCAAATACAGAACTTCTAATTGGTAAATACAAATTATTAGTGCAAATTATAACTTGAAGATCTGAACTTGTAATTGTCAAATACAGAACTTAAAATTGATAGCTTATAATTATTATTGTAAATTATAACTTGAAGATCTGAACTTGTAATAGTGAATTACAGAACTTAGATTTGTTAAATTCAAATTATTATTTCAAATTATAACATGAAGATCTGAACTTGTAATTGTTAAATACAGAACTTAAAATTGATAGCTTCCAATTATTATTGCAACTTATAATTTGAAGATCTGAACTTGTAATAGACAAATACGCAACTTAGCATTGTTAAATACAAATTGTGATTGAAAATTATAACTTGAAGATCTGAACTTGTAATAGTGATTCACAGAACTTAGATTTGTTAAATTCATATTATTATTTCAAATTATAACTTGAAGATCTGAACTAGTAATTGTCAAATACAGAACTTAAAATTGATAGCTTCTAATTATTAATTATAATTTGAGATATTTTTACGAGGATATTTATTTGTAAGTTAAATATATTAATTGCACTTTTCTCGTATATATTTTTTATTAAATATTGTGACGCGTTTCGACTTATTGATGACTGTGTGAAGTCGAAGCGCGTCACAATATTTAATAAAAAATATATACGAGAAAAGTGCAATTAATATATTTAACTTACATTCTAATTATTATTGCAAATTATAACTTGAAGATCTGAACTTGTAATAGTGAATTACAGAACTTAGATTTGTTAAATTCAAATTATTATTTCAAATTATAACTTGAAAATCTGAACTAGTAATTGTCAAATACAGAACTTAAAATTGATAGCTTCTAATTATTATTGCAAATTATAACTTGAAGATCTGAACTTGTAATAGTGATTCACAGAACTTAGATTTGTTAAATTCATATTATTATTTCAAATTATAACTTGAAGATCTGAACTAGTACTTGTCAAATACAGAACTTATAATTGATTGATTACAATTATTATTGTAAATTATAACTTGAAGATCTGAACTTGTAATAGTGAATTATAGAACTTAGATTTGTTAAATTCAAATTATTATTGCAAATTATAACTTGAAGATCTGAACTTGTAATACTCAAATACAGAACTTCGAATTGTTAAATACAAATTATTAGTGCAAATTATAACTTGAAGATCTGAACTTGTAATAGATAAATACAGAACTTCGAATTGTTAAATTCAAACTAAGATTGCAAATAATAATTTGAAGATCTGAACTTGTAATAGTCAAATACAGAACTTCTAATTTTTAAATACAAATTATTATTGCAAATTATAACTTGAAGATCTGAACTTGTAATTGTCATATACAGAACCTTTAATTATTAAATACAAGTTATTAGTGCAAATTATAACTAGAAGATCTGAACTAGTAATTGTCAAATACAGAACTTAAATTTGATAGCTTCTATTTATTATTTCAAATTATAACTTGAAGATCTGAACTTTTACTTGTCAAATACAGAACTTCTAATTGTTAAATACAAATTATTGGGCAAATTATAACTTGAAGATCTGAACTTGTAATAGTGAATTACAGAACTTAGATTTGTTAAATTCAAATTATTATTTCAAATTATAACATGAAGATCTGAACTTGTAATTGTTAAATACAGAACTTAAAATTGATAGCTTCTAATTATTATTACAAATTATAATTTGAAGATCTGAACTTGTAATAGACAAATACGCAACTTGCATTGTAAAAATACAAATTGTGATTGAAAATTATAACTTGAAGATCTGAACCTGTAATAGGTAAATACAGAACTTCGAATTGTTAAATTCAAACTAAGATTGCAAATAATAATTTGAAGATCTGAACTTGTAATAGTCATATACAGAACTTCTAATTGTTAAATACAAATTATTAGTGCAAATTATAACTTGAAGATCTGAACTAGTAATTGTCAAATACAGAACTTAAAATTGATAGCTTCGAATTATTATTGCAAATTATAACTTGAAGATCTGAACTTGTAATAGTCAAATACAGAACTTCGAATTGTTAAATACAACTTATTAGTGCAAATTATAACTTGAAGATCTGAACTTGTAATAGATAAATACAGAACTTCGAATTGTTAAATTCAAACTAAGATTGCAAATAATAATTTGAAGATCTGAACTTGTAATAGTCAAATACAGAACTTCGAATTGTTAAATACAAATTATTATTGCAAATTATAACTTGTAGATCTGAACTAGTAATTGTCAAATTCATAACTTCTAGTTATTAAATACAAATTATTATTTCCAATTATAACTTGAAGATCTGAACTTGTAATTGTCAAATACAGAACTTAAAATTGATAGCTTCTAATTATTATTGCTAATTATAATTTGAAGATCTGAACTTGTAATAGACAAATACGCAACTTAGCATTGTTAAATACAAATTGTGATTGCAAATTATAACTTGAAGATCTGAACATGTAATAGTGAATTACAGAACTTAGATTTGTTAAATTCAAATTATTATTTCTAATTATAACTTGAAGATCTGAACTAGTAATTGTCAAATACAGAACTTAAAATTGATAGCTTATAATTATAATTCAAATTATAACTTGAAGATCTGAGCTTGTAATAGTCAAATACAGAACTTCGAATTGTTAAATACAAATTATTAGTGCAAATTATAACTTGTAGATCTGAACTTGTAATAGGTAAAAACAGAACTTCAAATTGTTAAATTCAAACTAAGATTGCAAATAATAATTTGAAGATCTGAACTTGTAATAGTCAAATACAGAACTTCTAATTGTAAATACAAATTATTAGTGCAAATTATAACTTGAAGATCTGAACTTGTAATTGTCAAATACAGAACTTAAAATTGATAGCTTATAATTATTATTGCAAATTATAACTTGAAGATCTGAACTTGTAATAGTGAATTACAGAACTTAGATTTGTTAAATTCAAATTACTATTTCAAATTATAACTTGAAGATCTGAACTAGTAATTGTCAAATACAGAACTTAAAATTGATAGCTTCTAATTATTATTGTAAATTATAACTTGAAGATCTGAACTTGTAATAGTGAATTACAGAACTTAGATTTGTTAAATTCAAATTATTATTTCAAAATATAACTTGAAGATCTGAACTAGTAATTGTCAAATACAGAACTTAAAATTGATAGCTTCTAATTATTATTTGCAAATTATAACTTGAAGATCTGAACTTGTAATTGTCAAATACAGAACTTAAAATTGATAGCTTCTAATTATTATTTCAAATTATAACTTGAAGATCTGAACTTGAAATTGTCAAATACAGAACTTAAAATTGATAGCTTCTAATTATTATTGCAAATAATAACTTGAAGATCTGAACTTGTAATACTCAAATACAGAACTTCGAATTGTTAAATACAAATTATTAGTGCAAATTATAACTTGAAGATCTGAACTTGTAATAGATAAATACAGAACTTCGAATTGTTAAATTCAAACTAAGATTGCAAATAAAAATTTGTAGATCTGAACTTGTAATAGTCAAATACAGAACTTCTAATTTTTAAATACAAATTATTATTGCAAATTATAACTTGAAGATCTGAACTTGTAATTGTCATATACAGAACCTTTAATTATTAAATACAAGTTATTAGTGCAAATTATAACTAGAAGATCTGAACTAGTAATTGTCAAATACAGAACTTAAATTTGATAGCTTCTAATTATTATTTCAAATTATAACTTGAAGATCTGAACTTTTACTTGTCAAATACAGAACTTCTAATTGTTAAATACAAATTTATGGCAAATTATAACTTGAAGATCTGAACTTGTAATAGTGAATTACAGAACTTAGATTTGTTAAATTCAAATTATTATTTCAAATTATAACATGAAGATCTGAACTTGTAATTGTTAAATACAGAACTTAAAATTGATAGCTTCTAATTATTATTGCAAATTATAATTTGAAGATCTGAACTTGTAATAGACAAATACGCAACTTGCATTGTTAAATACAAATTGTGATTGAAAATTATAACTTGAAGATCTGAAATTGTAATTGTCAAATACAGAACTTAAAATTGATAGCTTCTAATTATTATTTCAAATTATAACTTGAAGATCTGAACTTGTAATTGTCAAATACAGAACTTCTAATTGTTAAATACAAATTATTAGTACAAATTTTAACTTGAAGATCTGAACTTGTAATTGTCAAATACAGAACTTAAAATTGATAGCTTCTAATTATTATTGTAAATTATAACTTGAAGATCTGAACTTGTAATAGTGAATTACAGAACTTAGATTTGTTAAATTCAAATTATTATTTCAAAATATAACTTGAAGATCTGAACTTGTAATAGTGAGTTACAGAACTTAAAATTGATAGCTTCTAATTATTATTTGCAAATTATAACTTGAAGATCTGAACTTGTAATTGTCAAATACAGAACTTAAAATTGATAGCTTCTAATTATTATTTCAAATTATAACTTGAAGATCTGAACTTGAAATTGTCAAATACAGAACTTAAAATTGATAGCTTCTAATTATTATTTAATAATCAAACGAACTTACCTTAAGTGAAGTTTGATAATAATTATATGAAGCACCTCGTCGAGTAGATCAAATTGTAGTACCTCTAATTTACGTTAGATGTCGCACGTTTAAAGTAACTAAAAGGGAAAACCTCCCTTAGGTACGCCCCTGCTCTGTCCTACCGACATAACCTAGCTCATTCTTTTTAAAGTTATATTATTTCAGTTGCAACTTCTAGGGAATGACAATGGGGTAGGGTTGGGTGTGATCTACTCGACGAGGTGCTTCATATAATTATTATCAAACTTCACTTAAGGTAAGTTCGTTTGATTATTAAATTATATTCGCACCTCGTCTTCGTAGATCAAATTGTAGATGTTTAAAGTTTTAGTTGCAACAAATAGCTCTTCCAAAAAACATACATAAAATCAAAAATTTTATTAATAATCCCTATTACTGTACAGGCATATTAAAAGTATCTGCAAACTGCTCCTGTTCTACGGTAGGTCTATTATAGAACCTTGCAAAAGTGGCAGAGTTCCTTGCCCAGCCTGCGGTCTTTCGGATGGTGTCCAATGTAATCCCTTTCCTAGAGGCTGCTGATGTCGCCGCATGTCTGGTGCTATGCGCTGTGAAAATTGAGGTGTCAATACCACTGTTACTCAGCATCTCCTTGATCCATCTACTAATAGTCTGAGATGATGCCTTGGAGTGTGGCTTCTTATGTGTCAAGAACAAACTAAACACTGTAGGGTTCCGGAGACATTTTGATTTAAGTAAATAGGACTGCAGAGCCCTCGCAGGGCATATCCTGGGGTTGTCCTTAAAATACGGTAGTTCCAAAACGGGTTGGAAACTATCTTTCCCCGTGGTCTTTATCCTCGCCGGAACCTTGATTCGTATGCCCCCAACCTTTAACTCGATGTCTCTAATATCGATTAGGGCGAGAGTCTGTACCCGATGAGCCGTCACCAGGGCTAAAAGTGTGGCCACCTTCCTCGAGAGGAGATCGAAGCTTAGTTCTTCATTTGGGTATAGGGTAGCCACATACTCCAAGACAATAGTGGGGTCCCAAGTTAAGTCGTATTTAGGTCTACCCGGCCTCAGATGAGCTACGCCTCTAAAAAACCTCTTGATTCGATAATCTAGGCCAATCTGAGGGTTTATAATGAGTGATAAACTTGACCTGTACGAATTGAGAGACCCATATGATAATCCCTGTTCAAATAGGTTCGTCAAAAATTCTATAACAGAGGTGATGTCTGCCTCGAACACTGGTAATCCCTTCTCCCTGCAGAATCTCCACCACCGTTTCAAGCCACAATCATACTGCTTCATGGTTGAGTTGGTTATGGAAGCTAAAATAATTCTTATTGATGGTTCGGATATGCCCTTTCTGTGGAAAGCTCTCCGGACAATCTCCCTGCTACCAGGGTAAGCTTCTTCCATAGGGGGTGAGGAGTCCTGTCGGGTGAAAACAAAAGATTATAATCTGGTTTAAGATAGACAGGTTCTTGTACCAAAAGCTTTGAGAAAATAGGGTACCATGGTTGAGAGTGCCATAAAGGGACCACTAAAATAACCTCTGCCCTATCCGTAATAATCTTTTGGATTACTCTGAGAATCATGGAAAAGGGGGGGAACGCGTATAGTATGCCACGATTCCACGATAAAGTAAAAGCATCGACAGCCATTGCCTCTGGATCCGGAAACCAAGAAACAAATCTCGTACATTTAGCATTGTTTCTGTTAGCGAATAGATCAACCTGAGGGGTCTGGAAGGTTTCTAAAATTAAGTTATAAGCATACTCTGCTAATTCCCATTCTGTCTCTGGTGCCAACCTACGAGATTCCCTATCTGCATCTATATTTTCCGCTGATTTAATATATGATGCGAAAATATACAGGTTGCGGTGTTCGCACCATTGCCAAATTTCCCTGGCCAAGTGAGCTAATAGCGGATGCTGTATACCCCCCATACGGTTGATGTAGCAAATAGCAGTCGTGTTGTCAATTCTGCATAACACATTGCACCCAGTTAATTCTTTGGCAAAACATTTCAGTCCAAAAAACGCAGCTAGCAGTTCCAAATAATTAATATGAGATTGCTTTTCTACTTGACTCCAAAACCCGTGAGATTTACTTTCTCGACAGCAAATACCCCAACCACTTCGGGAGGCATCAGAGTAGATTGTTAGATCGTACGAGTCAGAATTAATTGAATGAATTGCCCTAGGTACGTTAATTCTCCACCAGTTTAGATCCTCGGCTAAAATGTCCGATAACTCCAAGCGGCTGTTATAATTATTATGAGACTCCTTTAGGGCTAGAAACTTGTGTCTCTCAAAAACCTTGGTATATAGCCACCCGTACTTGACTGCCGGACAAATTGAAACTAGAACCCCTAAAAATTTTGCAAAATCCCTTATTGAACATGATTTGATGCTACTGAATTTTTCTACCATATCTAGGACTCGTTGTCGCTTCTTCTCTGGTAACGACATGGTCATGCTCACTGAATTATATACAAAACCCAGATAAGTGCATGATTGCTTGGGAACTAGTTTACTCTTTTCAAAATTAATGATAAAACCCAGTGCGATTAACAATCGCTGTGTTTCCTGAACATTCTTTAGGCACTCTTCAAAGGTGTCACCCAGCAAAAGAAAATCGTCCAGATAGAGAACAGAGGAGAAACCCCTGGCTCTTAAATGAGCTAAGATGGGCTTCATTAGCTTTGTATACACAAAAGGTGCGGAGGATAATCCGAAAGGTAAACATGTATATTCATACATTATGCCATTGAAACGAAATCTCAAGTATTTCCTGTGTGAAGATTTTATGGGTAACATCAAATAAGCATCCTTCAGGTCCAGAGTAGCCATGAAGGAGTTTTTTGTTACAATTCGCCTCACTATTTTAAAATCCTCTAATTTAAAATGTTGATAGTTTACAAATTCGTTCAGAGATTTTAAATTTAAAATTACTCGATTAGACCCATCACTCTTTGGTACAAGAAAAATATTTGACATAAACTGGCCGTTACAAGGTTGGCATTTACGTATGGCATTTAAATGTAATAAATGATTAATGGAAACGTCTATCTCCTTAAAATCTACCTTAGACCAGGGTCTCTCTAAAGGAGGTGATCGTTGATACGGTCTCGTAACAAAATCTATTGTATACCCAGACAACCATGATAAAATAGTTGTGTCGGAGGTTAGACGCTCCCACTCATGAATAAAAAATTGCAGTCTCCCTGCGTGCCTACTCACTCTGTTGACGTCTATTGTCGATTCTGCCTGGGGGGTCCAAAGTGGGTCTTTCTCTTTGGAAAAGTCCGCCGACTGGTGGTTGGTTCCCCCTGTGTGAGAGTCTTCCGTCCGCCCTGTCGAACGTTCTTGAACGTTTGTCGGGACGGACGCCTGGAGTTTAAATGCCGCCTTGATGTGTCAGGGGCAGTGGTCTTCTTAATCCTTGCTGGCTGGGAAAGCCCTAAATCTAAACTAGATTTCTCCAATGCCTTGGCTGCCCTCACTCTTTCGCCTAGGTCTTCACCAAAAAGCCAACCGTCCACTGGTCCATTGTTTAGTGTTGGTTTGAGGTCCTTATTTACCCCAGTGGTGATTAATAGTCTCCTCGTATCGCTCTCCGAATGGTGCACATCGGCCACAACCTTAGCTGCGTCGTTAATCAACTCGATTAGAGCTACGTTCTTGTCCCCCCCCTGGGGCTCTTCCGACAGGCAAAGGGTAATCGCCTTCCCCAAGGCGGATAGGCTCGCACCTAACTGGTTCTGGATTGCGGCCAAACGAGTGTCTCGATTCAAATACGCTTCCGACACCGATAACGCTACCTCTGGGTTAAGCTTGGGTGCCTCTACCAGCAAACAATTATTTGGTGGTGGGTACTTTTTTATAAGGCCTGACCGCTGTTCGTCCTTAAGGCCAGAACCCAGGATGTTTGTCCACCGTACTGCCACATCGTGGTGGAAAGGATCTCCAACTATCCTTTCACTTGGGACCGCCTCGCCTAATATCTCCAGGATATTGGCGTCTAATTCTGACGCCCTCTGTGCTCCTGGAGCATCCTTCTCGATGGAAGCGTTTGCAGGGTCCTCCCTGTTAGATCTTTCACCTATTAAAAAACCATTGTTACTCTCAAAATCTTAATGCAGCCTGGGTGTAACGGAACTCGTCTGTTACAGTGAGGCAGGTCAAAAACTGATATAAGGGTGTAAAGAAAAAAAGACTGTCAATCGTGTAACACAACTTGGTGTTTTATGATACGTAACCCACTTGACGTTAAGTATCAGTATAAATTTTTGAGCAACTTGTGTAAAAAAACTAATATTCCTATACAAAAGAGCTTATCGTAGGACACAACTCGTGTGTTTCCTGATGAGTAACCCACTCGTGGTTAGATATCAGTACGAAGTTTTGAACAACTCGTGTAAAAAACTAATATTCCTATATAAAGGGTTTATCGTATGACACAACTCGTGTGTTCCCTGATACGTAACCTACTCGTGGTTAAGTATCAGTACGAAGTTTTGAACAACTCGTGTAAAAAACTAACAATCTTATACAGAAAATAGGATATATGTTCTAGCTCGTAACGTGTAGGGTTCAAGTTCTTGACAGTTTGTATAAAACCCATATAATTGGGATATCTTTGGCAAACAAGACAGCTTCCATATCGACCCCCTTTTATCATAGAATTAGACCAGATAATCTAAAAAAGATGGTCCCTTATAATTTATATTTGTGTACTTACTGAAAACCTCGTGTTCAGATTCGTCTGTGTAAACGGAGGATTCTCTTCCAGATTCGTAAATGTCTCGCCTTGCTTCCAAACGGCGTAAGCGTTTATTGATCATCTTAAGGGTGCTCTTGATATCTTCCCTTTCGCTATCCGATTCATCCGTATCGTATGACGACACACGAGAACGTTTACTTCTTCCCATCTTCTTCTAAAAAATTTCTAAAAACACGTGCAAAACAAACAACGCAAAAAACAAGAATGAGCTAGGTTATGTCGGTAGGACAGAGCAGGGGCGTACCTAAGGGAGGTTTTCCCTTTTAGTTACTTTAAACGTGCGACATCTAACGTAAATTAGAGGTACTACAATTTGATCTACGAAGACGAGGTGCGAATATAATTGCAAATAATAACTTGAAGATCTGAACTTGTAATACTCAAATACAGAACTTCGAATTGTTAAATACAAATTATTAGTGCAAATTATAACTTGAAGATCTGAACTTGTAATGGATAAATACAGAACTTCGAATTGTTAAATTCTAACTAAGATTGCAAATAATAATTTGAAGATCTGAACTTGTAATAGTCAAATACAGAACTTCTAATTTTTAAAAACAAATTATTATTGCAAATTATAACTTGAAGATCTGAACTTGTAATTGTCAAATACAGAACCGTTAATTATTAAATACAAGTTATTAGTGCAAATTATAACTAGAAGATCTGAACTAGTAATTGTCAAATACAGAACTTAAATTTGATAGCTTCTAATTATTATTTCAAATTATAACTTGAAGATCTGAACTTTTACTTGTCAAATACAGAACTTGTAATTGTTAAATACAAATTATTAGTGCAAATTATAACTTGAAGATCTGAACTTGTAATTGTCAAATACAGAACTTAAAATTGATAGCTTATAATTATTATTTCAAATTATAACTTGAAGATCTGAACTAGTAATTGTCAAATACAGAACTTAAAATTGATAGCTTCTAATTATTATTGCAAATTATAACTTGAAGAACTGAACTTGTAATAGTGATTCACAGAACTTAGATTTGTTAAATTCATATTATTATTTCAAATTATAACTTGAAGATCTGAACTAGTACTTGTCAAATACAGAACTTATAATTGATTGATTATAATTATTATTGTAAATTATAACTTGAAGATCTGAACTTGTAATAGTGAATTACAGAACTTAGATTTGTTAAATTCAAATTAATATTTCAAAATATAACTTGAAGATCTGAACTAGTAATTGTCAAATACAGAACTTAAAATTGATAGCTTCTAATTATTATTTGCAAATTATAACTTGAAGATCTGAACTTGTAATTACAAATACAGAACTTAAAATTGATAGCTTCTAATTATTATTTCAAATTATAACTTGAAGATCTGAAGTTGAAATTGTCAAATACAGAACTTAAAATTGATAGCTTCTAATTATTATTGCAAATAATAACTTGAAGATCTGAACTTGTAATACTCAAATACAGAACTTCGAATTGTTAAATACAAATTATTAGTGCAAATTATAACTTGAAGATCTGAACTTGTAATAGATAAATACAGAACTTCGAATTGTTAAATTCAAACTAAGATTGCAAATAATAATTTGAAGATCTGAACTTGTAATAGTCAAATACAGAACTTCTAATTTTTAAATACAAATTATTATTGCAAATTATAACTTGAAGATCTGAACTTGTAATTGTCATATACAGAACCTTTAATTATTAAATACAAGTTATTAGTGCAAATTATAACTAGAAGATCTGAACTAGTAATTGTCAAATACAGAACTTAAATTTGATAGCTTCTAATTATTATTTCAAATTATAACTTGAAGATCTGAACTTGTAATAGTCAAATACAGAACTTCTAATTGTTAAATACAAATTATTGGGCAAATTATAACTTGAAGATCTGAACTTGTAATAGTGAATTACAGAACTTAGATTTGTTAAATTCAAATTATTATTTCAAATTATAACATGAAGATCTGAACTTGTAATTGTTAAATACAGAACTTAAAATTGATAGCTTCTAATTATTATTACAAATTATAATTTGAAGATCTGAACTTGTAATAGACAAATACGCAACTTGCATTGTTAAATACAAATTGTGATTGAAAATTATAACTTGAAGAACTGAACCTGTAATTGTCAAATACAGAACTTAAAATTGATAGCTTCTAATTATTATTGCAAATTATAATTTGAAGATCTGAACTTGTAATAGACAAATACGCAACTTGCATTGTTAAATACAAATTGTGATTGAAAATTATAACTTGAAGATCTGAAATTGTAATTGTCAAATACAGAACTTAAAATTGATAGCTTCTAATTATTATTTCAAATTATAACTTGAAGATCTGAACTTGTAATTGTCAAATACAGAACTTCTAATTGTTAAATACAAATTATTAGTACAAATTATAACTTGAAGATCTGAACTTGTAATTGTCAAATACAGAACTTAAAATTGATAGCTTCTAATTATTATTGTAAATTATAACTTGAAGATCTGAACTTGTAATAGTGAATTACAGAACTTAGATTTGTTAAATTCAAATTATTATTTCAAAATATAACTTGAAGATCTGAACTTGTAATTGAGTTACAGAACTTAAAATTGATAGCTTCTAATTATTATTTGCAAATTATAACTTGAAGATCTGAACTTGTAATTGTCAAATACAGAACTTAAAATTGATAGCTTCTAATTATTATTTCAAATTATAACTTGAAGATCTGAACTTGAAATTGTCAAATACAGAACTTAAAATTGATAGCTTCTAATTATTATTGCAAATAATAACTTGAAGATCTGAACTTGTAATACTCAAATACAGAACTTCGAATTGTTAAATACAAATTATTAGTGCAAATTATAACTTGAAGATCTGAACTTGTAATAGATAAATACAGAACTTCGAATTGTTAAATTCTAACTAAGATTGCAAATAATAATTTGAAGATCTGAACTTGTAATAGTCAAATACAGAACTTCTAATTTTTAAATACAAATTATTATTGCAAATTATAACTTGAAGATCTGAACTTGTAATTGTCAAATACAGAACCTTTAATTATTAAATACAAGTTATTAGTGCAAATTATAACTAGAAGATCTGAACTAGTAATTGTCAAATACAGAACTTAAATTTGATAGCTTCTAATTATTATTTCAAATTATAACTTGAAGATCTGAACTTTTACTTGTCAAATACAGAACTTCTAATTGGTAAATACAAATTATTAGTGCAAATTATAACTTGAAGATCTGAACTTGTAATTGTCAAATACAGAACTTAAAATTGATAGCTTATAATTATTATTGTAAATTATAACTTGAAGATCTGAACTTGTAATAGTGAATTACAGAACTTAGATTTGTTAAATTCAAATTATTATTTCAAATTATAACATGAAGATCTGAACTTGTAATTGTTAAATACAGAACTTAAAATTGATAGCTTCCAATTATTATTGCAACTTATAATTTGAAGATCTGAACTTGTAATAGTGAATTACAGAACTTAGATTTGTTAAATTCAAATTATTATTTCAAATTATAACTTGAAAATCTGAACTAGTAATTGTCAAATACAGAACTTAAAATTGATAGCTTCTAATTATTATTGCAAATTATAACTTGAAGATCTGAACTTGTAATAGTGATTCACAGAACTTAGATTTGTTAAATTCATATTATTATTTCAAATTATAACTTGAAGATCTGAACTAGTACTTGTCAAATACAGAACTTATAATTGATTGATTACAATTATTATTGTAAATTATAACTTGAAGATCTGAACTTGTAATAGTGAATTATAGAACTTAGATTTGTTAAATTCAAATTATTATTGCAAATTATAACTTGAAGATCTGAACTTGTAATACTCAAATACAGAACTTCGAATTGTTAAATACAAATTATTAGTGCAAATTATAACTTGAAGATCTGAACTTGTAATAGATAAATACAGAACTTCGAATTGTTAAATTCAAACTAAGATTGCAAATAATAATTTGAAGATCTGAACTTGTAATAGTCAAATACAGAACTTCTAATTTTTAAATACAAATTATTATTGCAAATTATAACTTGAAGATCTGAACTTGTAATTGTCATATACAGAACCTTTAATTATTAAATACAAGTTATTAGTGCAAATTATAACTAGAAGATCTGAACTAGTAATTGTCAAATACAGAACTTAAATTTGATAGCTTCTATTTATTATTTCAAATTATAACTTGAAGATCTGAACTTTTACTTGTCAAATACAGAACTTCTAATTGTTAAATACAAATTATTGGGCAAATTATAACTTGAAGATCTGAACTTGTAATAGTGAATTACAGAACTTAGATTTGTTAAATTCAAATTATTATTTCAAATTATAACATGAAGATCTGAACTTGTAATTGTTAAATACAGAACTTAAAATTGATAGCTTCTAATTATTATTACAAATTATAATTTGAAGATCTGAACTTGTAATAGACAAATACGCAACTTGCATTGTAAAAATACAAATTGTGATTGAAAATTATAACTTGAAGATCTGAACCTGTAATAGGTAAATACAGAACTTCGAATTGTTAAATTCAAACTAAGATTGCAAATAATAATTTGAAGATCTGAACTTGTAATAGTCATATACAGAACTTCTAATTGTTAAATACAAATTATTAGTGCAAATTATAACTTGAAGATCTGAACTAGTAATTGTCAAATACAGAACTTAAAATTGATAGCTTCGAATTATTATTGCAAATTATAACTTGAAGATCTGAACTTGTAATAGTCAAATACAGAACTTCGAATTGTTAAATACAACTTATTAGTGCAAATTATAACTTGAAGATCTGAACTTGTAATAGATAAATACAGAACTTCGAATTGTTAAATTCAAACTAAGATTGCAAATAATAATTTGAAGATCTGAACTTGTAATAGTCAAATACAGAACTTCGAATTGTTAAATACAAATTATTATTGCAAATTATAACTTGTAGATCTGAACTAGTAATTGTCAAATACATAACTTCTAGTTATTAAATACAAATTATTATTTCCAATTATAACTTGAAGATCTGAACTTGTAATTGTCAAATACAGAACTTAAAATTGATAGCTTCTAATTATTATTGCTAATTATAATTTGAAGATCTGAACTTGTAATAGACAAATACGCAACTTAGCATTGTTAAATACAAATTGTGATTGCAAATTATAACTTGAAGATCTGAACATGTAATAGTGAATTACAGAACTTAGATTTGTTAAATTCAAATTATTATTTCTAATTATAACTTGAAGATCTGAACTAGTAATTGTCAAATACAGAACTTAAAATTGATAGCTTATAATTATAATTCAAATTATAACTTGAAGATCTGAGCTTGTAATAGTCAAATACAGAACTTCGAATTGTTAAATACAAATTATTAGTGCAAATTATAACTTGTAGATCTTAACTTGTAATAGGTAAAAACAGAACTTCAAATTGTTAAATTCAAACTAAGATTGCAAATAATAATTTGAAGATCTGAACTTGTAATAGTCAAATACAGAACTTCTAATTGTAAATACAAATTATTAGTGCAAATTATAACTTGAAGATCTGAACTTGTAATTGTCAAATACAGAACTTAAAATTGATAGCTTATAATTATTATTGCAAATTATAACTTGAAGATCTGAACTTGTAATAGTGAATTACAGAACTTAGATTTGTTAAATTCAAATTACTATTTCAAATTATAACTTGAAGATCTGAACTAGTAATTGTCAAATACAGAACTTAAAATTGATAGCTTCTAATTATTATTGTAAATTATAACTTGAAGATCTGAACTTGTAATAGTGAATTACAGAACTTAGATTTGTTAAATTCAAATTATTATTTCAAAATATAACTTGAAGATCTGAACTAGTAATTGTCAAATACAGAACTTAAAATTGATAGCTTCTAATTATTATTTGCAAATTATAACTTGAAGATCTGAACTTGTAATTGTCAAATACAGATCTTAAAATTGATAGCTTCTAATTATTATTTCAAATTATAACTTGAAGATCTGAACTTGAAATTGTCAAATACAGAACTTAAAATTGATAGCTTCTAATTATTATTGCAAATAATAACTTGAAGATCTGAACTTGTAATACTCAAATACAGAACTTCGAATTGTTAAATACAAATTATTAGTGCAAATTATAACTTGAAGATCTGAACTTGTAATAGATAAATACAGAACTTCGAATTGTTAAATTCAAACTAAGATTGCAAATAAAAATTTGTAGATCTGAACTTGTAATAGTCAAATACAGAACTTCTAATTTTTAAATACAAATTATTATTGCAAATTATAACTTGAAGATCTGAACTTGTAATTGTCATATACAGAACCTTTAATTATTAAATACAAGTTATTAGTGCAAATTATAACTAGAAGATCTGAACTAGTAATTGTCAAATACAGAACTTAAATTTGATAGCTTCTAATTATTATTTCAAATTATAACTTGAAGATCTGAACTTTTACTTGTCAAATACAGAACTTCTAATTGTTAAATACAAATTTATGGCAAATTATAACTTGAAGATCTGAACTTGTAATAGTGAATTACAGAACTTAGATTTGTTAAATTCAAATTATTATTTCAAATTATAACATGAAGATCTGAACTTGTAATTGTTAAATACAGAACTTAAAATTGATAGCTTCTAATTATTATTGCAAATTATAATTTGAAGATCTGAACTTGTAATAGACAAATACGCAACTTGCATTGTTAAATACAAATTGTGATTGAAAATTATAACTTGAAGATCTGAAATTGTAATTGTCAAATACAGAACTTAAAATTGATAGCTTCTAATTATTATTTCAAATTATAACTTGAAGATCTGAACTTGTAATTGTCAAATACAGAACTTCTAATTGTTAAATACAAATTATTAGTACAAATTTTAACTTGAAGATCTGAACTTGTAATTGTCAAATACAGAACTTAAAATTGATAGCTTCTAATTATTATTGTAAATTATAACTTGAAGATCTGAACTTGTAATAGTGAATTACAGAACTTAGATTTGTTAAATTCAAATTATTATTTCAAAATATAACTTGAAGATCTGAACTTGTAATAGTGAGTTACAGAACTTAAAATTGATAGCTTCTAATTATTATTTGCAAATTATAACTTGAAGATCTGAACTTGTAATTGTCAAATACAGAACTTAAAATTGATAGCTTCTAATTATTATTTCAAATTATAACGTGAAGATCTGAACTTGAAATTGTCAAATACAGAGCTTAAAATTGATAGCTTCTAATTATTATTGCAAATAATAACTTGAAGATCTGAACTTGTAATACTCAAATACAGAACTTCGAATTGTTAAATACAAATTATTAGTGCAAATTATAACTTGAAGATCTGAACTTGTAATGGATAAATACAGAACTTCGAATTGTTAAATTCTAACTAAGATTGCAAATAATAATTTGAAGATCTGAACTTGTAATAGTCAAATACAGAACTTCTAATTTTTAAATACAAATTATTATTGCAAATTATAACTTGAAGATCTGAACTTGTAATTGTCAAATACAGAACCTTTAATTATTAAATACAAGTTATTAGTGCAAATTATAACTAGAAGATCTGAACTAGTAATTGTCAAATACAGAACTTAAATTTGATAGCTTCTAATTATTATTTCAAATTATAACTTGAAGATCTGAACTTTTACTTGTCAAATACAGAACTTCTAATTGTTAAATACAAATTATTAGTGCAAATTATAACTTGAAGATCTGAACTTGTAATTGTCAAATACAGAACTTAAAATTGATAGCTTATAATTATTATTTCAAATTATAACTTGAAGATCTGAACTTGTAATTGTCAAATACAGAACTTAAAATTGATAGCTTATAATTATTATTGCAAATTATAACTTGAAGATCTGAACTTGTAATAGTGAATTACAGAACTTAGATTTGTTAAATTCAAATTACTATTTCAAATTATAACTTGAAGATCTGAACTAGTAATTGTCAAATACAGAACTTAAAATTGATAGCTTCTAATTATTATTGTAAATTATAACTTGAAGATCTGAACTTGTAATAGTGAATTACAGAACTTAGATTAGTTAAATTCAAATTATTATTTCAAAATATAACTTGAAGATCTGAACTAGTAATTGTCAAATACAGAACTTAAAATTGATAGCTTCTAATTATTATTTGCAAATTATAACTTGAAGATCTGAACTTGTAATTGTCAAATACAGATCTTAAAATTGATAGCTTCTAATTATTATTTCAAATTATAACTTGAAGATCTGAACTTGAAATTGTCAAATACAGAACTTAAAATTGATAGCTTCTAATTATTATTGCAAATAATAACTTGAAGATCTGAACTTGTAATACTCAAATACAGAACTTCGAATTGTTAAATACAAATTATTAGTGCAAATTATAACTTGAAGATCTGAACTTGTAATAGATAAATACAGAACTTCGAATTGTTAAATTCAAACTAAGATTGCAAATAAAAATTTGTAGATCTGAACTTGTAATAGTCAAATACAGAACTTCTAATTTTTAAATACAAATTATTATTGCAAATTATAACTTGAAGATCTGAACTTGTAATTGTCATATACAGAACCTTTAATTATTAAATACAAGTTATTAGTGCAAATTATAACTAGAAGATCTGAACTAGTAATTGTCAAATACAGAACTTAAATTTGATAGCTTCTAATTATTATTTCAAATTATAACTTGAAGATCTGAACTTTTACTTGTCAAATACAGAACTTCTAATTGTTAAATACAAATTTATGGCAAATTATAACTTGAAGATCTGAACTTGTAATAGTGAATTACAGAACTTAGATTTGTTAAATTCAAATTATTATTTCAAATTATAACATGAAGATCTGAACTTGTAATTGTTAAATACAGAACTTAAAATTGATAGCTTCTAATTATTATTGCAAATTATAATTTGAAGATCTGAACTTGTAATAGACAAATACGCAACTTGCATTGTTAAATACAAATTGTGATTGAAAATTATAACTTGAAGATCTGAAATTGTAATTGTCAAATACAGAACTTAAAATTGATAGCTTCTAATTATTATTTCAAATTATAACTTGAAGATCTGAACTTGTAATTGTCAAATACAGAACTTCTAATTGTTAAATACAAATTATTAGTACAAATTTTAACTTGAAGATCTGAACTTGTAATTGTCAAATACAGAACTTAA
Source organism: Cantharis lateralis (assembly GCA_963170105.1). Lineage (NCBI taxonomy): Eukaryota > Metazoa > Arthropoda > Insecta > Coleoptera > Cantharidae > Cantharis > Cantharis lateralis. The sequence goes on from OY720627.1 coordinate 27,849,078, forward strand.
AATTGATAGCTTCTAATTATTATTGTAAATTATAACTTGAAGATCTGAACTTGTAATAGTGAATTACAGAACTTAGATTTGTTAAATTCAAATTATTATTTCAAAATATAACTTGAAGATCTGAACTTGTAATAGTGAGTTACAGAACTTAAAATTGATAGCTTCTAATTATTATTTGCAAATTATAACTTGAAGATCTGAACTTGTAATTGTCAAATACAGAACTTAAAATTGATAGCTTCTAATTATTATTTCAAATTATAACTTGAAGATCTGAACTTGAAATTGTCAAATACAGAACTTAAAATTGATAGCTTCTAATTATTATTGCAAATAATAACTTGAAGATCTGAACTTGTAATACTCAAATACAGAACTTCGAATTGTTAAATACAAATTATTAGTGCAAATTATAACTTGAAGATCTGAACTTGTAATGGATAAATACAGAACTTCGAATTGTTAAATTCTAACTAAGATTGCAAATAATAATTTGAAGATCTGAACTTGTAATAGTCAAATACAGAACTTCTAATTTTTAAATACAAATTATTATTGCAAATTATAACTTGAAGATCTGAACTTGTAATTGTCAAATACAGAACCTTTAATTATTAAATACAAGTTATTAGTGCAAATTATAACTAGAAGATCTGAACTAGTAATTGTCAAATACAGAACTTTAATTTGATAGCTTCTAATTATTATTTCAAATTATAACTTGAAGATCTGAACTTTTACTTGTCAAATACAGAACTTCTAATTGTTAAATACAAATTATTAGTGCAAATTATAACTTGAAGATCTGAACTTGTAATTGTCAAATACAGAACTTAAAATTGATAGCTTATAATTATTATTTCAAATTATAACTTGAAGATCTGAACTAGTAATTATCAAATACAGAACTTAAAATTGATAGCTTCTAATAATTATTGCAAATTATAACTTGAAGAACTGAACTTGTAATAGTGATTCACAGAACTTAGATTTGTTAAATTCATATTATTATTTCAAATTATAACTTGAAGATCTGAACTAGTACTTGTCAAATACAGAACTTATAATTGATTGATTATAATTATTATTGTAAATTATAACTTGAAGATCTGAACTTGTAATAGTGAATTACAGAACTTAGATTTGTTAAATTCAAATTATTATTTCAAAATATAACTTGAAGATCTGAACTAGTAATTGTCAAATACAGAACTTAAAATTGATAGCTTCTAATTATTATTTGCAAATTATAACTTGAAGATCTGAACTTGTAATTGTCAAATACAGAACTTAAAATTGATAGCTTCTAATTATTATTTCAAATTATAACTTGAAGATCTGAAGTTGAAATTGTCAAATACAGAACTTAAAATTGATAGCTTCTAATTATTATTGCAAATAATAACTTGAAGATCTGAACTTGTAATACTCAAATACAGAACTTCGAATTGTTAAATACAAATTATTAGTGCAAATTATAACTTGAAGATCTGAACTTGTAATAGATAAATACAGAACTTCGAATTGTTAAATTCAAACTAAGATTGCAAATAATAATTTGAAGATCTGAACTTGTAATAGTCAAATACAGAACTTCTAATTTTTAAATACAAATTATTATTGCAAATTATAACTTGAAGATCTGAACTTGTAATTGTCATATACAGAACCTTTAATTATTAAATACAAGTTATTAGTGCAAATTATAACTAGAAGATCTGAACTAGTAATTGTCAAATACAGAACTTAAATTTGATAGCTTCTAATTATTATTTCAAATTATAACTTGAAGATCTGAACTTGTAATAGTCAAATACAGAACTTCTAATTGTTAAATACAAATTATTGGGCAAATTATAACTTGAAGATCTGAACTTGTAATAGTGAATTACAGAACTTAGATTTGTTAAATTCAAATTATTATTTCAAATTATAACATGAAGATCTGAACTTGTAATTGTTAAATACAGAACTTAAAATTGATAGCTTCTAATTATTATTACAAATTATAATTTGAAGATCTGAACTTGTAATAGACAAATACGCAACTTGCATTGTTAAATACAAATTGTGATTGAAAATTATAACTTGAAGAACTGAACCTGTAATTGTCAAATACAGAACTTAAAATTGATAGCTTCTAATTATTATTGCAAATTATAATTTGAAGATCTGAACTTGTAATAGACAAATACGCAACTTGCATTGTTAAATACAAATTGTGATTGAAAATTATAACTTGAAGATCTGAAATTGTAATTGTCAAATACAGAACTTAAAATTGATAGCTTCTAATTATTATTTCAAATTATAACTTGAAGATCTGAACTTGTAATTGTCAAATACAGAACTTCTAATTGTTAAATACAAATTATTAGTACAAATTATAACTTGAAGATCTGAACTTGTAATTGTCAAATACAGAACTTAAAATTGATAGCTTCTAATTATTATTGTAAATTATAACTTGAAGATCTGAACTTGTAATAGTGAATTACAGAACTTAGATTTGTTAAATTCAAATTATTATTTCAAAATATAACTTGAAGATCTGAACTTGTAATTGAGTTACAGAACTTAAAATTGATAGCTTCTAATTATTATTTGCAAATTATAACTTGAAGATCTGAACTTGTAATTGTCAAATACAGAACTTAAAATTGATAGCTTCTAATTATTATTTCAAATTATAACTTGAAGATCTGAACTTGAAATTGTCAAATACAGAACTTAAAATTGATAGCTTCTAATTATTATTGCAAATAATAACTTGAAGATCTGAACTTGTAATACTCAAATACAGAACTTCGAATTGTTAAATACAAATTATTAGTGCAAATTATAACTTGAAGATCTGAACTTGTAATAGATAAATACAGAACTTCGAATTGTTAAATTCTAACTAAGATTGCAAATAATAATTTGAAGATCTGAACTTGTAATAGTCAAATACAGAACTTCTAATTTTTAAATACAAATTATTATTGCAAATTATAACTTGAAGATCTGAACTTGTAATTGTCAAATACAGAACCTTTAATTATTAAATACAAGTTATTAGTGCAAATTATAACTAGAAGATCTGAACTAGTAATTGTCAAATACAGAACTTAAATTTGATAGCTTCTAATTATTATTTCAAATTATAACTTGAAGATCTGAACTTTTACTTGTCAAATACAGAACTTCTAATTGGTAAATACAAATTATTAGTGCAAATTATAACTTGAAGATCTGAACTTGTAATTGTCAAATACAGAACTTAAAATTGATAGCTTATAATTATTATTGTAAATTATAACTTGAAGATCTGAACTTGTAATAGTGAATTACAGAACTTAGATTTGTTAAATTCAAATTATTATTTCAAATTATAACATGAAGATCTGAACTTGTAATTGTTAAATACAGAACTTAAAATTGATAGCTTCCAATTATTATTGCAACTTATAATTTGAAGATCTGAACTTGTAATAGACAAATACGCAACTTAGCATTGTTAAATACAAATTGTGATTGAAAATTATAACTTGAAGATCTGAACTTGTAATAGTGATTCACAGAACTTAGATTTGTTAAATTCATATTATTATTTCAAATTATAACTTGAAGATCTGAACTAGTAATTGTCAAATACAGAACTTAAAATTGATAGCTTCTAATTATTAATTATAATTTGAGATATTTTTACGAGGATATTTATTTGTAAGTTAAATATATTAATTGCACTTTTCTCGTATATATTTTTTATTAAATATTGTGACGCGTTTCGACTTATTGATGACTGTGTGAAGTCGAAGCGCGTCACAATATTTAATAAAAAATATATACGAGAAAAGTGCAATTAATATATTTAACTTACATTCTAATTATTATTGCAAATTATAACTTGAAGATCTGAACTTGTAATAGTGAATTACAGAACTTAGATTTGTTAAATTCAAATTATTATTTCAAATTATAACTTGAAAATCTGAACTAGTAATTGTCAAATACAGAACTTAAAATTGATAGCTTCTAATTATTATTGCAAATTATAACTTGAAGATCTGAACTTGTAATAGTGATTCACAGAACTTAGATTTGTTAAATTCATATTATTATTTCAAATTATAACTTGAAGATCTGAACTAGTACTTGTCAAATACAGAACTTATAATTGATTGATTACAATTATTATTGTAAATTATAACTTGAAGATCTGAACTTGTAATAGTGAATTATAGAACTTAGATTTGTTAAATTCAAATTATTATTGCAAATTATAACTTGAAGATCTGAACTTGTAATACTCAAATACAGAACTTCGAATTGTTAAATACAAATTATTAGTGCAAATTATAACTTGAAGATCTGAACTTGTAATAGATAAATACAGAACTTCGAATTGTTAAATTCAAACTAAGATTGCAAATAATAATTTGAAGATCTGAACTTGTAATAGTCAAATACAGAACTTCTAATTTTTAAATACAAATTATTATTGCAAATTATAACTTGAAGATCTGAACTTGTAATTGTCATATACAGAACCTTTAATTATTAAATACAAGTTATTAGTGCAAATTATAACTAGAAGATCTGAACTAGTAATTGTCAAATACAGAACTTAAATTTGATAGCTTCTATTTATTATTTCAAATTATAACTTGAAGATCTGAACTTTTACTTGTCAAATACAGAACTTCTAATTGTTAAATACAAATTATTGGGCAAATTATAACTTGAAGATCTGAACTTGTAATAGTGAATTACAGAACTTAGATTTGTTAAATTCAAATTATTATTTCAAATTATAACATGAAGATCTGAACTTGTAATTGTTAAATACAGAACTTAAAATTGATAGCTTCTAATTATTATTACAAATTATAATTTGAAGATCTGAACTTGTAATAGACAAATACGCAACTTGCATTGTAAAAATACAAATTGTGATTGAAAATTATAACTTGAAGATCTGAACCTGTAATAGGTAAATACAGAACTTCGAATTGTTAAATTCAAACTAAGATTGCAAATAATAATTTGAAGATCTGAACTTGTAATAGTCATATACAGAACTTCTAATTGTTAAATACAAATTATTAGTGCAAATTATAACTTGAAGATCTGAACTAGTAATTGTCAAATACAGAACTTAAAATTGATAGCTTCGAATTATTATTGCAAATTATAACTTGAAGATCTGAACTTGTAATAGTCAAATACAGAACTTCGAATTGTTAAATACAACTTATTAGTGCAAATTATAACTTGAAGATCTGAACTTGTAATAGATAAATACAGAACTTCGAATTGTTAAATTCAAACTAAGATTGCAAATAATAATTTGAAGATCTGAACTTGTAATAGTCAAATACAGAACTTCGAATTGTTAAATACAAATTATTATTGCAAATTATAACTTGTAGATCTGAACTAGTAATTGTCAAATACATAACTTCTAGTTATTAAATACAAATTATTATTTCCAATTATAACTTGAAGATCTGTACTTGTAATTGTCAAATACAGAACTTAAAATTGATAGCTTCTAATTATTATTGCTAATTATAATTTGAAGATCTGAACTTGTAATAGACAAATACGCAACTTAGCATTGTTAAATACAAATTGTGATTGCAAATTATAACTTGAAGATCTGAACATGTAATAGTGAATTACAGAACTTAGATTTGTTAAATTCAAATTATTATTTCTAATTTTAACTTGAAGATCTGAACTAGTAATTGTCAAATACAGAACTTAAAATTGATAGCTTATAATTATAATTCAAATTATAACTTGAAGATCTGAGCTTGTAATAGTCAAATACAGAACTTCGAATTGTTAAATACAAATTATTAGTGCAAATTATAACTTGTAGATCTTAACTTGTAATAGGTAAAAACAGAACTTCAAATTGTTAAATTCAAACTAAGATTGCAAATAATAATTTGAAGATCTGAACTTGTAATAGTCAAATACAGAACTTCTAATTGTAAATACAAATTATTAGTGCAAATTATAACTTGAAGATCTGAACTTGTAATTGTCAAATACAGAACTTAAAATTGATAGCTTATAATTATTATTGCAAATTATAACTTGAAGATCTGAACTTGTAATAGTGAATTACAGAACTTAGATTTGTTAAATTCAAATTACTATTTCAAATTATAACTTGAAGATCTGAACTAGTAATTGTCAAATACAGAACTTAAAATTGATAGCTTCTAATTATTATTGTAAATTATAACTTGAAGATCTGAACTTGTAATAGTGAATTACAGAACTTAGATTTGTTAAATTCAAATTATTATTTCAAAATATAACTTGAAGATCTGAACTAGTAATTGTCAAATACAGAACTTAAAATTGATAGCTTCTAATTATTATTTGCAAATTATAACTTGAAGATCTGAACTTGTAATTGTCAAATACAGATCTTAAAATTGATAGCTTCTAATTATTATTTCAAATTATAACTTGAAGATCTGAACTTGAAATTGTCAAATACAGAACTTAAAATTGATAGCTTCTAATTATTATTGCAAATAATAACTTGAAGATCTGAACTTGTAATACTCAAATACAGAACTTCGAATTGTTAAATACAAATTATTAGTGCAAATTATAACTTGAAGATCTGAACTTGTAATAGATAAATACAGAACTTCGAATTGTTAAATTCAAACTAAGATTGCAAATAAAAATTTGTAGATCTGAACTTGTAATAGTCAAATACAGAACTTCTAATTTTTAAATACAAATTATTATTGCAAATTATAACTTGAAGATCTGAACTTGTAATTGTCATATACAGAACCTTTAATTATTAAATACAAGTTATTAGTGCAAATTATAACTAGAAGATCTGAACTAGTAATTGTCAAATACAGAACTTAAATTTGATAGCTTCTAATTATTATTTCAAATTATAACTTGAAGATCTGAACTTTTACTTGTCAAATACAGAACTTCTAATTGTTAAATACAAATTTATGGCAAATTATAACTTGAAGATCTGAACTTGTAATAGTGAATTACAGAACTTAGATTTGTTAAATTCAAATTATTATTTCAAATTATAACATGAAGATCTGAACTTGTAATTGTTAAATACAGAACTTAAAATTGATAGCTTCTAATTATTATTGCAAATTATAATTTGAAGATCTGAACTTGTAATAGACAAATACGCAACTTGCATTGTTAAATACAAATTGTGATTGAAAATTATAACTTGAAGATCTGAAATTGTAATTGTCAAATACAGAACTTAAAATTGATAGCTTCTAATTATTATTTCAAATTATAACTTGAAGATCTGAACTTGTAATTGTCAAATACAGAACTTCTAATTGTTAAATACAAATTATTAGTACAAATTTTAACTTGAAGATCTGAACTTGTAATTGTCAAATACAGAACTTAAAATTGATAGCTTCTAATTATTATTGTAAATTATAACTTGAAGATCTGAACTTGTAATAGTGAATTACAGAACTTAGATTTGTTAAATTCAAATTATTATTTCAAAATATAACTTGAAGATCTGAACTTGTAATAGTGAGTTACAGAACTTAAAATTGATAGCTTCTAATTATTATTTGCAAATTATAACTTGAAGATCTGAACTTGTAATTGTCAAATACAGAACTTAAAATTGATAGCTTCTAATTATTATTTCAAATTATAACGTGAAGATCTGAACTTGAAATTGTCAAATACAGAACTTAAAATTGATAGCTTCTAATTATTATTGCAAATAATAACTTGAAGATCTGAACTTGTAATACTCAAATACAGAACTTCGAATTGTTAAATACAAATTATTAGTGCAAATTATAACTTGAAGATCTGAACTTGTAATGGATAAATACAGAACTTCGAATTGTTAAATTCTAACTAAGATTGCAAATAATAATTTGAAGATCTGAACTTGTAATAGTCAAATACAGAACTTCTAATTTTTAAATACAAATTATTATTGCAAATTATAACTTGAAGATCTGAACTTGTAATTGTCAAATACAGAACCTTTAATTATTAAATACAAGTTATTAGTGCAAATTATAACTAGAAGATCTGAACTAGTAATTGTCAAATACAGAACTTAAATTTGATAGCTTCTAATTATTATTTCAAATTATAACTTGAAGATCTGAACTTTTACTAGTCAAATACAGAACTTCTAATTGTTAAATACAAATTATTAGTGCAAATTATAACTTGAAGATCTGAACTTGTAATTGTCAAATACAGAACTTAAAATTGATAGCTTATAATTATTATTTCAAATTATAACTTGAAGATCTGAACTTGTAATTGTCAAATACAGAACTTAAAATTGATAGCTTATAATTATTATTGCAAATTATAACTTGAAGATCTGAACTTGTAATAGTGAATTACAGAACTTAGATTTGTTAAATTCAAATTACTATTTCAAATTATAACTTGAAGATCTGAACTAGTAATTGTCAAATACAGAACTTAAAATTGATAGCTTCTAATTATTATTGTAAATTATAACTTGAAGATCTGAACTTGTAATAGTGAATTACAGAACTTAGATTTGTTAAATTCAAATTATTATTTCAAAATATAACTTGAAGATCTGAACTAGTAATTGTCAAATACAGAACTTAAAATTGATAGCTTCTAATTATTATTTGCAAATTATAACTTGAAGATCTGAACTTGTAATTGTCAAATACAGATCTTAAAATTGATAGCTTCTAATTATTATTTCAAATTATAACTTGAAGATCTGAACTTGAAATTGTCAAATACAGAACTTAAAATTGATAGCTTCTAATTATTATTGCAAATAATAACTTGAAGATCTGAACTTGTAATACTCAAATACAGAGCTTCGAATTGTTAAATACAAATTATTAGTGCAAATTATAACTTGAAGATCTGAACTTGTAATAGATAAATACAGAACTTCGAATTGTTAAATTCAAACTAAGATTGCAAATAAAAATTTGTAGATCTGAACTTGTAATAGTCAAATACAGAACTTCTAATTTTTAAATACAAATTATTATTGAAAATTATAACTTGAAGATCTGAACTTGTAATTGTCATATACAGAACCTTTAATTATTAAATACAAGTTATTAGTGCAAATTATAACTAGAAGATCTGAACTAGTAATTGTCAAATACAGAACTTAAATTTGATAGCTTCTAATTATTATTTCAAATTATAACTTGAAGATCTGAACTTTTACTTGTCAAATACAGAACTTCTAATTGTTAAATACAAATTTATGGCAAATTATAACTTGAAGATCTGAACTTGTAATAGTGAATTACAGAACTTAGATTTGTTAAATTCAAATTATTATTTCAAATTATAACATGAAGATCTGAACTTGTAATTGTTAAATACAGAACTTAAAATTGATAGCTTCTAATTATTATTGCAAATTATAATTTGAAGATCTGAACTTGTAATAGACAAATACGCAACTTGCATTGTTAAATACAAATTGTGATTGAAAATTATAACTTGAAGATCTGAAATTGTAATTGTCAAATACAGAACTTAAAATTGATAGCTTCTAATTATTATTTCAAATTATAACTTGAAGATCTGAACTTGTAATTGTCAAATACAGAACTTCTAATTGTTAAATACAAATTATTAGTACAAATTTTAACTTGAAGATCTGAACTTGTAATTGTCAAATACAGAACTTAAAATTGATAGCTTCTAATTATTATTGTAAATTATAACTTGAAGATCTGAACTTGTAATAGTGAATTACAGAACTTAGATTTGTTAAATTCAAATTATTATTTCAAAATATAACTTGAAGATCTGAACTTGTAATAGTGAGTTACAGAACTTAAAATTGATAGCTTCTAATTATTATTTGCAAATTATAACTTGAAGATCTGAACTTGTAATTGTCAAATACAGAACTTAAAATTGATAGCTTCTAATTATTATTTCAAATTATAACTTGAAGATCTGAACTTGAAATTGTCAAATACAGAACTTAAAATTGATAGCTTCTAATTATTATTGCAAATAATAACTTGAAGATCTGAACTTGTAATACTCAAATACAGAACTTCGAATTGTTAAATACAAATTATTAGTGCAAATTATAACTTGAAGATCTGAACTTGTAATGGATAAATACAGAACTTCGAATTGTTAAATTCTAACTAAGATTGCAAATAATAATTTGAAGATCTGAACTTGTAATAGTCAAATACAGAACTTCTAATTTTTAAATACAAATTATTATTGCAAATTATAACTTGAAGATCTGAACTTGTAATTGTCAAATACAGAACCTTTAATTATTAAATACAAGTTATTAGTGCAAATTATAACTAGAAGATCTGAACTAGTAATTGTCAAATACAGAACTTTAATTTGATAGCTTCTAATTATTATTTCAAATTATAACTTGAAGATCTGAACTTTTACTTGTCAAATACAGAACTTCTAATTGTTAAATACAAATTATTAGTGCAAATTATAACTTGAAGATCTGAACTTGTAATTGTCAAATACAGAACTTAAAATTGATAGCTTATAATTATTATTTCAAATTATAACTTGAAGATCTGAACTAGTAATTATCAAATACAGAACTTAAAATTGATAGCTTCTAATTATTATTGCAAATTATAACTTGAAGAACTGAACTTGTAATAGTGATTCACAGAACTTAGATTTGTTAAATTCATATTATTATTTCAAATTATAACTTGAAGATCTGAACTAGTACTTGTCAAATACAGAACTTATAATTGATTGATTATAATTATTATTGTAAATTATAACTTGAAGATCTGAACTTGTAATAGTGAATTACAGAACTTAGATTTGTTAAATTCAAATTATTATTTCAAAATATAACTTGAAGATCTGAACTAGTAATTGTCAAATACAGAACTTAAAATTGATAGCTTCTAATTATTATTTGCAAATTATAACTTGAAGATCTGAACTTGTAATTGTCAAATACAGAACTTAAAATTGATAGCTTCTAATTATTATTTCAAATTATAACTTGAAGATCTGAAGTTGAAATTGTCAAATACAGAACTTAAAATTGATAGCTTCTAATTATTATTGCAAATAATAACTTGAAGATCTGAACTTGTAATACTCAAATACAGAACTTCGAATTGTTAAATACAAATTATTAGTGCAAATTATAACTTGAAGATCTGAACTTGTAATAGATAAATACAGAACTTCGAATTGTTAAATTCAAACTAAGATTGCAAATAATAATTTGAAGATCTGAACTTGTAATAGTCAAATACAGAACTTCTAATTTTTAAATACAAATTATTATTGCAAATTATAACTTGAAGATCTGAACTTGTAATTGTCATATACAGAACGTTTAATTATTAAATACAAGTTATTAGTGCAAATTATAACTAGAAGATCTGAACTAGTAATTGTCAAATACAGAACTTAAATTTGATAGCTTCTAATTATTATTTCAAATTATAACTTGAAGATCTGAACTTGTAATAGTCAAATACAGAACTTCTAATTGTTAAATACAAATTATTGGGCAAATTATAACTTGAAGATCTGAACTTGTAATAGTGAATTACAGAACTTAGATTTGTTAAATTCAAATTATTATTTCAAATTATAACATGAAGATCTGAACTTGTAATTGTTAAATACAGAACTTAAAATTGATAGCTTCTAATTATTATTACAAATTATAATTTGAAGATCTGAACTTGTAATAGACAAATACGCAACTTGCATTGTTAAATACAAATTGTGATTGAAAATTATAACTTGAAGAACTGAACCTGTAATAGGTAAATACAGAACTTCGAATTGTTAAATTCAAACTAAGATTGCAAATAATAATTTGAAGATCTGAACTTGTAATAGTCAAATACAGAACTTCTAATTGTTAAATACAAATTATTAGTGCAAATTATAACTTGAAGATCTGAACTAGTAATTGTCAAATACAGAACTTAAAATTGATAGCTTCGAATTATTATTGCAAATTATAACTTGAAGATCTGAACTTGTAATAGTCAAATACAGAACTTCGAATTGTTAAATACAACTTATTAGTGCAAATTATAACTTGAAGATCTGAACTTGTAATAGATAAATACAGAACTTCGAATTGTTAAATTCTAACTAAGATTGCAAATAATAATTTGAAGATCTGAACTTGTAATAGTCAAATACAGAACTTCTAATTTTTAAATACAAATTATTATTGCAAATTATAACTTGAAGATCTGAACTTGTAATTGTCAAATACAGAACCTTTAATTATTAAATACAAGTTATTAGTGCAAATTATAACTAGAAGATCTGAACTAGTAATTGTCAAATACAGAACTTAAATTTGATAGCTTCTAATTATTATTTCAAATTATAACTTGAAGATCTGAACTTTTACTTGTCAAATACAGAACTTCTAATTGTTAAATACAAATTATTAGTGCAAATTATAACTTGAAGATCTGAACTTGTAATTGTCAAATACAGAACTAAAATTGATAGCTTATAATTATTATTGTAAATTATAACTTGAAGATCTGAAGTTGTAATAGTGAATTACAGAACTTAGATTTGTTAAATTCAAATTATTATTTCAAATTATAACATGAAGATCTGAACTTGTAATTGTTAAATACAGAACTTAAAATTGATAGCTTCTAATTATTATTGCAAATTATAATTTGAAGATCTGAACTTGTAATAGACAAATACGCAACTTAGCATTGTTAAATACAAATTGTGATTGAAAATTATAACTTGAAGATCTGAACTAGTAATTGTCAAATACAGAACTTAAAATTGATAGCTTCTAATTATTATTGCAAATTATAACTTGAAGATCTGAACTTGTAATAGTGATTCACAGAACTTAGATTTGTTAAATTCATATTATTATTTCAAATTATAACTTGAAGATCTGAACTAGTACTTGTCAAATACAGAACTTATAATTGATTGATTATAATTATTATTGTAAATTATAACTTGAAGATCTGAACTTGTAATAGTGAATTATAGAACTTAGATTTGTTAAATTCAAATTATTATTGCAAATTATAACTTGAAGATCTGAACTTGTAATTGTCAAATACAGAACTTAAAATTGATAGCTTCTAATTATTATTTCAAATTATAACTTGAAGATCTGAACTTGTAATAGTCAAATACAGAACTTCGAATTGTTAAATACTAATTATTATTTCAAATTATAACTTGAAGATCTGAACTAGTAATTGTCAAATACAGAACTTAAAATTGATAGCTTCTAATTATTATTGCAAATTATAACTTGAAGATCTGAACTTGTAATAGTGAATTACAGAACTTAGATTTGTTAAATTCAAATTATTATTTCAAATTATAACTTGAAGATCTGAACTAGTAATTGTCAAATACAGAACTTAAAATTGATAGCTTCTAATTATTATTGCAAATTATAACTTGAAGATCTGAACTTGTAATTGTCAAATACAGAACTTAAAATTGATAGCTTCTAATTATTATTTCAAATTATAACTTGAAGATCTGAACTTGTAATTGACAAATACAGAACTTCTAATTGTTAAATACAAATTATTAGTACAAATTATAACTTGAAGAACTGAACTTGTAATTGTCAAATACAGAACTTAAAATTGATAGCTTCTAATTATTATTGTAAATTATAACTTGAAGATCTGAACTTGTAATAGTGAATTACAGAACTTAGATTTGTTAAATTCAAATTATTATTTCAAAATATAACTTGAAGATCTGAACTAGTAATTGTCAAATACAGAACTTAAAATTGATAGCTTCTAATTATTATTTGCAAATTATAACTTGAAGATCTGAACTTGTAATTGTCAAATACAGAACTTAAAATTGATAGCTTCTAATTATTATTTCAAATTATAACTTGAAGATCTGAACTTGAAATTGTCAAATACAGAACTTAAAATTGATAGCTTCTAATTATTATTGCAAATAATAACTCGAAGATCTGAACTTGTAATACTCAAATACAGAACTTCGAATTGTTAAATACAAATTATTAGTGCAAATTATAACTTGAAGATCTGAACTTGTAATAGATAAATACAAAACTTCGAATTGTTAAATTCAAACTAAGATTGCAAATAATAATTTGAAGATCTGAACTTGTAATAGTCAAATACAGAACTTCTAATTTTTAAATACAAATTATTATTGCAAATTATAACTTGAAGATCTGAACTTGTAATTGTCATATACAGAACCTTTAATTATTAAATACAAGTTATTAGTGCAAATTATAACTAGAAGATCTGAACTAGTAATTGTCAAATACAGAACTTAAATTTGATAGCTTCTAATTATTATTTCAAATTATAACTTGAAGATCTGAACTTTTACTTGTCAAATACAGAACTTCTTATTGTTAAATACAAATTATTGGGCAAATTATAACTTGAAGATCTGAACTTGTAATAGTGAATTACAGAACTTAGATTTGTTAAATTCAAATTATTATTTCAAATTATAACATGAAGATCTGAACTTGTAATTGTTAAATACAGAACTTAAAATTGATAGCTTCTAATTATTATTACAAATTATAATTTGAAGATCTGAACTTGTAATAGACAAATACGCAACTTGCATTGTTAAATACAAATTGTGATTGAAAATTATAACTTGAAGATCTGAACATGTAATAGTGAATTACAGAACTTAGATTTGTTAAATTCAAATTATTATTTCTAATTATAACTTGAAGATCTGAACTAGTAATTGTCAAATACAGAACTTAAAATTGATAGCTACTAATTATTATTGCTAATTATAATTAGAAAGATCTGAACTTGTAATAGACAAATACGCAACTTAGCATTGTTAAATACAAATTGTGATTGAAAATTATAACTTGAAGATCTGAACTTGTAATAGATAAATACAGAACTTCGAATTGTTAAATTCAAACTAAGATTGCAAATAATAATTTGAAGATCTGAACTTGTAATAGTTAAATACAGAACTTCTAATTGTTAAATACAAATTATTATTGCAAATTATAACTTGAAGATCTGAACTAGTAGTTGTCAAATACATAACTTCTAGTTATTAAATACAAATTATTATTTCCAATTATAACTTGAAGATCTGAACTTGTAATTGTCAAATACAGAACTTAAAATTGATAGCTTCTAATTATTATTGCTAATTATAATTAGAAAGATCTGAACTTGTAATAGACAAATACGCAACTTAGCATTGTTAAATACAAATTGTGATAGCAAATTATAACTTGAAGATCTGAACATGTAATAGTGAATTACAGAACTTAGATTTGTTAAATTCAAATTATTATTTCTAATTATAACTTGAAGATCTGAACTAGTAATTGTCAAATACAGAACTTAAAATTGATAGCTTATAATTATAATTCAAATTATAACTTGAAGATCTGAGCTTGTAATAGTCAAATACAGAACTTCGAATTGTTAAATACAAATTATTAGTGCAAATTATAACTTGTAGATCTGAACTTGTAATAGGTAAAAACAGAACTTCAAATTGTTAAATTCAAACTAAGATTGCAAATAATAATTTGAAGATCTGAACTTGTAATAGTCAAATACAGAACTTCTAATTGTAAATACAAATTATTAGTGCAAATTATAACTTGAAGATCTGAACTTGTAATTGTCAAATACAGAACTTAAAATTGATAGCTTATAATTATTATTGCAAATTATAACTTGAAGATCTGAACTTGTAATAGTGAATTACAGAACTTAGATTTGTTAAATTGAAATTACTATTTCAAATTATAACTTGAAGATCTGAACTAGTAATTGTCAAATACAGAACTTAAAATTGATAGCTTCTAATTATTATTGTAAATTATAACTTGAAGATCTGAACTTGTAATAGTGAATTACAGAACTTAGATTTGTTAAATTCAAATTATTATTTCAAAATATAACTTGAAGATCTGAACTAGTAATTGTCAAATACAGAACTTAAAATTGATAGCTTCTAATTATTATTTGCAAATTATAACTTGAAGATCTGAACTTGTAATTGTCAAATACAGAACTTAAAATTGATAGCTTCTAATTATTATTTCAAATTATAACTTGAAGATCTGAACTTGAAATTGTCAAATACAGAACTTAAAATTGATAGCTTCTAATTATTATTGCAAATAATAACTTGAAGATCTGAACTTGTAATACTCAAATACAGAACTTCGAATTGTTAAATACAAATTATTAGTGCAAATTATAACTTGAAGATCTGAACTTGTAATAGATAAATACAGAACTTCGAATTGTTAAATTAAAACTAAGATTGCAAATAATAATTTGAAGATCTGAACTTGTAATAGTCAAATACAGAACTTCTAATTTTTAAATACAAATTATTATTGCAAATTATAACTTGAAGATCTGAACTTGTAATTGTCATATACAGAACCTTTAATTATTAAATACAAGTTATTAGTGCAAATTATAACTAGAAGATCTGAACTAGTAATTGTCAAATACAGAACTTAAATTTGATAGCTTCTAATTATTATTTCAAATTATAACTTGAAGATCTGAACTTTTACTTGTCAAATACAGAACTTCTAATTGTTAAATACAAATTTATGGCAAATTATAACTTGAAGATCTGAACTTGTAATAGTGAATTACAGAACTTAGATTTGTTAAATTCAAATTATTATTTCAAATTAAAACATGAAGATCTGAACTTGTAATTGTTAAATACAGAACTTAAAATTGATAGCTTCTAATTATTATTGCAAATTATAATTTGAAGATCTGAACTTGTAATAGTCAAATACAGATCTTCTAATTGTTAAATACAAATTATTAGTGCAAATTATAACTTGAAGATCTGAACTAGTAATTGTCAAATACAGAACTTAAAATTGATAGCTTCGAATTATTATTGCAAATTATAACTTGAAGATCTGAACTTGTAATTGTCAAATACAGAACCTATAATTATTAAATACAAGTTATTAGTGCAAATTATAACTAGAAGATCTGAACTAGTAATTGTCAAATACAGAACTTAAATTTGATAGCTTCTAATTATTATTGCAAATTATAACTTGAAGATCTGAACTTTTACTTGTCACATACAGAACTTCAAATTGATAAATACAAATTATTAGTGCAAATTATAACTTGAAGATCTGAACTTGTAATTGTCAAATACAGAACTTAAAATTGATAGCTTATAATTATTACTGTAAATTATAACTTGAAGATCTGAACTTGTAATAGTGAATTACAGAACTTAGATTTGTTAAATTCAAATTATTATTTCAAATTATAACTTGAAGATCTGAACTTGTAATTGTTAAATACAGAACTTAAAATTGATAGCTTCTAATTATTATTGCAAATAATAACTTGAAGATCTGAACTTGTAATACTCAAATACAGAACTTCGAATTGTTAAATACAAATTATTAGTGCAAATTATAACTTGAAGATCTGAACTTGTAATAGATAAATACAGAACTTCGAATTGTTAAATTCAAACTAAGATTGCAAATAATAATTTGAAGATCTGAACTTGTAATAGTCAAATACAGAACTTCTAATTTTTAAATAGAAATTATTATTGCAAATTATAACTTGAAGATCTGAACTTTTACTTGTCAAATACAGAACTTCTAATTGTTAAATACAAATTATTAGTGCAAATTATAACTTGAAGATCTGAACTTGTAATTGTCAAATACAGAACTTAAAATTGATAGCTTATAATTATTATTGTAAATTATAACTTGAAGATCTGAACTTGTAATAGTGAATTACAGAACTTAGATTTGTTAAATTCAAATTATTATTTCAAATTATAACTTGAAGATCTGAACTTGTAACTGTTACATACAGAACTCAAATTATGATTGCTAATTATAACTTGAAGATCTGAACTTGTAATAGTCAAATACAGAACTTAGAATTGTAAAATACAAATTATGATTGCAAATTATAACTTGAAGATCTGAACTTGTAATAGTCAAATACAGAACTTAAAATTGATAGCTTATAATTATAATTGCAAATTATAACTTGAAGATCTGAATTTGTAATAGGTAAATACAGAACTTCGAATTGTTAATTACAAACTAAGATTGTAAATAATAATTTGAAGATCTGAACTTGTAATAGTCAAATACAGAACTTCGAATTGTTAAATACAAATTATTAGTGCAAATTATAACTTGAAGATCTGAACTTGTAATTGTCAAATACAGAACTTAGAACAAATAACTACAAATTATGATTACAAATTATACCTTGAAGATCTGAACTTGTAATTTTCAAATACAGAACTTAGAATTCATAACTTCAAATTATGATTGTAAATAATAATTAGAAGATCTGAACTTGTAATAGTCAAATACAGAACTTCGAATTGTTAAATACAAATTATAAGTGCAAATTATAACTTGAAGATCTGAACTTGTAATTGTCAAATACAGAACTTAGAATTGATAGCTTATAATTATTAGTGCAAATTATAACTAGAAGATCTGAACTAGTAATTGTCAAATACAGAACTTAAATTTGATAGCTTCTAATTATTATTTCAAATTATAACTTGAAGATCTGAACTTTTACTTGTCACATACAGAACTTCTAATTGTTAAATACAAATTATTAGTGCAAATTATAACTTGAAGATCTGAACTAGTAATTGTCAAATACAGAACTTAAAATTGATAGCTTCGAATTATTATTGCAAATTATAACTTGAAGATCTGAACTTGTAATAGTCAAATACAGAACTTCGAATTGTTAAATACAACTTATTAGTGCAAATTATAACTTGAAGATCAGAACTTGTAATAGATAAATACAGAACTTCGAATTGTTAAATTCAAACTAAGATTGCAAATAATAATTTGAAGATCTGAACTTGTAATAGTCAAATACAGAACTTCTAATTGTTAAATACAAATTATTATTGCAAATTATAACTTGAAGATCTGAACTAGTAACTGTCAAATACATAACTTCTAGTTATTAAATACAAATTATTATTTCCAATTATAACTTGTAGATCTGAACTTGTAATTGTCAAATACAGAACTTAAAATTGATAGCTTCTAATTATTATTGCTAATTATAATTTGAAGATCTGAACTTGTAATAGACAAATACATAACTTCGAATTGTTAAATTCAAACTAAGATTGCAAATAATAATTTGAAGATCTGAACTTGTAATAGTCAAATACAGAACTTCTAATTGTTAAACACAAACTAAGATTGCAAATTATAACTTGAAGATCTGAACTTGTAATTGTCAAATACAGAACTTAAAATTGATAGCTTATAATTATTATTATAAATTATAACTTGAAGATCTGAACTTGTAATAGTGAATTACAGAACTTAGATTTGTTAAATTCAAATTATTATTTCAAATTATAACTTGAAGATCTGAACTTGTAATTGTTAAATACAGAACGTAAAATTGATAGCTTCTAATTATTATTGCAAATAATAACTTGAAGATCTGAACTTGTAATACTCAAATACAGAACATCGAATTGTTAAATACAAATTATTAGTGCAAATTATAACTTCAAGATCTGAACTTGTAATAGATAAATACAGAACTTCGAATTGTTAAATTCAAACTAAGATTGCAAATAATAATTTGAAGATCTGAACTTGTAATAGTCAAATACAGAACTTCTAATTTTTAAATACAAATTATTATTGCAAATTATAACTTGAAGATCTGAACTTGTAATTGTCAAATACAGAACCTTTAATTATAAATACAAGTTATTAGTGCAAATTTTAACTAGAAGATCTGAACTAGTAATTGTCAAATACAGAACTTAAATTTGATAGCTTCTAATTATTATTTCAAATTATAACTAGAAGATCTGAACTTTTTCTTGTCAAATACAGAACTTCTAATTGTTAAATACAAATTATTAGTGCAAATTATAACTTGAAGATCTGAACTTGTAATAGTCAAATACAGAACTTCGAATTGTTAAATACAAATTATTAGTACAAATTATAACTTGAAGATCTGAACTTGTAATAGGTAAATACAGAACTTCTAATTGTTAAATTCAAACTAAGATTGCAAATAATAATTTGAAGATCTGAACTTGTAATAGTAAATACAGGACTTCTAATTGTTAAATACAAATTATTAGTGCAAATTATAACTTGAAGATCTGAACTTGTTATTGTCAAATACAGAACTTAAAATTGATAGCTTCTAACTATTATTGCAAATTATAACTTGAAGATCTGAACTTGTAATAGTGAATTACAAAACTTAGATTTGTTAAATTCAAATTATTATTTCAAATTATAACTTGAAGATCTGAACTAGTAATTGTCAAATACAGATATTAAATTGATAGCTTATAATTATTATTGCAAATAATAATTTGAAGATCTGCACTTGTAATAGTGAAATACAGAACTTCTAATTGTTAAATACAAATTATTAGTGCAAATTATAACTTGTAGATCTGAACTAGTAATTGTCAAATACAGAACTTAAAATTGATAGCTTCTAATTATTATTGCAAATTATAACTTGAAAATCTGAACTTGTAATAGTGAATTACAGAACTAAGATTTGTTAAATTCAAATTATTATTTCAAATTATAACTTGAAGATCTGAACTAGTAATTGTCAAATACAGAACTTCGAATTTTTAATACAAATTATTAGTGCAAATAATAACTTGAAGATCTGAACTTGTAATTGTCAAATACAGAACTAAAATTCATAGCTTCTAATTATTATTGCATATTATAACTTGAAGATCTGAACTTGTAATAGTGAATTACAGAACTTAGATTTGGCAAATTCAAATTATTAATTCTAATTATAACTTGAAGATCTGAACTAGTAATTGTCAAATAAAGAACTTAAAATTGATAGCTTCTAATTATTATTGCAAATTATAACTTGAAGATCTGAACTTGTAATTGTCAAATACAGAACTTAAAATTGATAGCTTATAATTATTATTGTAATTTATAACTTGAAGATCTGAACTTGTAATAGTGAATTACAGAACTTAGATTTGTTAAATTCAAATTATTATTCTAAATTATAACTTGAAGATCTGAACTTGTAATTGTCAAATACAGAACTTAAAATTGATAGCTTCTAATTATTATTGCAAATCATAACTTGAAGATCTGAACTTGTAATTTTGTCAAATGCAGCACTTAAATTGATAGCTTCTAATTATTATTGCAAATAATAATTTGAAAATCTATACTTGTAATTGTCAAATACAGAACTTAAAATTGATAGCTTATAATTATAATTCAAATTATAACCAGAAGTTCTGAACTTGTAATAGTCAAATACAGAACTTCGAATTGTTAAATAAAAATTATTAGTGCAAATTATAACTTGCAGATCTGAACTTGTAATTGTCAAATACAGAACTTAAAATTGATAGCTACTAATTATTATTGCACATTATAACTTGAAAATCTGAACTTGTAATAGTGAATTACAGAACTTAGATTTGTTAAATACAAATTATTATTTCAAATTATAACTTGAAGATCTGAACTAGTAATTGTCAAATACAGAACTTAAAATTGTTAAATACAAATTATTAGTGCAAATTATAACTTGAAGATCTGTACTTGTAATTGTCAAATACAGAAATTAAAATTGATAGCTTCTAATAATTATTGCAAATTATAACTTGAAGATCTGAACTTGTAATAGTGAAATACAGAACTTCGAATTGTTAAATACAAATTATTAGTGCAAATTATAACTTGTAGATCTGAACTTGTAATAGGTAAATACAGAACTTCAAATTGTTAAATTAAAACTAAAATTGCAAATAATAATTGGAAGTTCTGAACTTGTAATA
This sequence comes from Cantharis lateralis, assembly GCA_963170105.1. NCBI lineage: Eukaryota > Metazoa > Arthropoda > Insecta > Coleoptera > Cantharidae > Cantharis > Cantharis lateralis. Next base: position 27,870,972 of record OY720627.1, read on the forward strand.
GTCAAATATAGAACTTCTAATTGTTAAATACAAATTATTAGTGCAAATTATAACTTGAAGATCTGCACTTGTAATTGTCAAATACAGAACTTAAAATTGATAGCTTCTAATTATTATTGCAAATTATAATTTGAAGATGTGAACTTGTAATAGACAAATACGCAACTTAGCATTGTTAAATACAAATTATGATTGCAAATTAAAACTTGAAGATCTGAACTAGTAATTGTCAAATACAGAACTTAAAATTGTTAAATACAAATTATTAGTGCAAATTATAACTTGAAGATCTGAACTTGTAATTGTCAAATAGAGAACTTAAAATTGATAGCTTATAATTATAATTGCAAATTATAACTTGAAGATCTGAACTTGTAATTGTCAAATACAGAACTTAAAATTGATAGCTTATAATTATTATTGTAATTTATAACTTGAAGATCTGAACTTGTAATTGTCAAATACAGAACGTAAAATTGATAGCTTCTAATTATTATTGCAAATAATAACTTGAAGATCTGAACTTGTAATACTCAAATACAGAACTTCGAATTGTTAAATACAAATTATTAGTGCAAATTATAACTTCAAGATCTGAACTTGTAATAGATAAATACAGAACTTCGAATTGTTAAATTCAAACTAAGATTGCAAATAATAATTTGAAGATCTGAACTTGTAATAGTCAAATACAGAACTTCTAATTTTTAAATACAAATTATTATTGCAAATTATAACTTGAAGATCTGAACTTGTAATTGTCAAATACAGAACCTTTAATTATTAAATACAAGTTATTAGTGCAAATTTTAACTAGAAGATCTGAACTAGTAATTGTCAAATACAGAACTTAAATTTGATAGCTTCTAATTATTATTTCAAATTATAACTAGAAGATCTGAACTTTTTCTTGTCAAATACAGAACTTCTAATTGTTAAATACAAATTATTAGTGCAAATTATAACTTGAAGATCTGAACTTGTAATAGTCAAATACAGAACTTCGAATTGTTAAATACAAATTATTAGTACAAATTATAACTTGAAGATCTGAACTTGTAATAGGTAAATACAGAACTTCTAATTGTTAAATTCAAACTAAGATTGCAAATAATAATTTGAAGATCTGAACTTGTAATAGTAAATACAGGACTTCTAATTGTTAAATACAAATTATTAGTGCAAATTATAACTTGAAGATCTGAACTTGTTATTGTCAAATACAGAACTTAAAATTGATAGCTTCTAACTATTATTGCAAATTATAACTTGAAGATCTGAACTTGTAATAGTGAATTACAAAACTTAGATTTGTTAAATTCAAATTATTATTTCAAATTATAACTTGAAGATCTGAACTAGTAATTGTCAAATACAGATATTAAATTGATAGCTTATAATTATTATTGCAAATAATAATTTGAAGATCTGCACTTGTAATAGTGAAATACAGAACTTCTAATTGTTAAATACAAATTATTAGTGCAAATTATAACTTGTAGATCTGAACTAGTAATTGTCAAATACAGAACTTAAAATTGATAGCTTCTAATTATTATTGCAAATTATAACTTGAAAATCTGAACTTGTAATAGTGAATTACAGAACTAAGATTTGTTAAATTCAAATTATTATTTCAAATTATAACTTGAAGATCTGAACTAGTAATTGTCAAATACAGAACTTCGAATTTTTAATACAAATTATTAGTGCAAATAATAACTTGAAGATCTGAACTTGTAATTGTCAAATACAGAACTAAAATTCATAGCTTCTAATTATTATTGCATATTATAACTTGAAGATCTGAACTTGTAATAGTGAATTACAGAACTTAGATTTGGCAAATTCAAATTATTAATTCTAATTATAACTTGAAGATCTGAACTAGTAATTGTCAAATAAAGAACTTAAAATTGATAGCTTCTAATTATTATTGCAAATTATAACTTGAAGATCTGAACTTGTAATTGTCAAATACAGAACTTAAAATTGATAGCTTATAATTATTATTGTAATTTATAACTTGAAGATCTGAACTTGTAATAGTGAATTACAGAACTTAGATTTGTTAAATTCAAATTATTATTCTAAATTATAACTTGAAGATCTGAACTTGTAATTGTCAAATACAGAACTTAAAATTGATAGCTTCTAATTATTATTGCAAATCATAACTTGAAGATCTGAACTTGTAATTTTGTCAAATGCAGCACTTAAATTGATAGCTTCTAATTATTATTGCAAATAATAATTTGAAAATCTATACTTGTAATTGTCAAATACAGAACTTAAAATTGATAGCTTATAATTATAATTCAAATTATAACCAGAAGTTCTGAACTTGTAATAGTCAAATACAGAACTTCGAATTGTTAAATAAAAATTATTAGTGCAAATTATAACTTGCAGATCTGAACTTGTAATAGTCAAATACAGAACTTCGAATTGTTAAATACAAATTATTAGTACAAATTATAACTTGAAGATCTGAACTTGTAATAGGTAAATACAGAACTTCTAATTGTTAAATTCAAACTAAGATTGCAAATAATAATTTGAAGATCTGAACTTGTAATAGTAAATACAGGACTTCTAATTGTTAAATACAAATTATTAGTGCAAATTATAACTTGAAGATCTGAACTTGTTATTGTCAAATACAGAACTTAAAATTGATAGCTTCTAACTATTATTGCAAATTATAACTTGAAGATCTGAACTTGTAATAGTGAATTACAAAACTTAGATTTGTTAAATTCAAATTATTATTTCAAATTATAACTTGAAGATCTGAACTAGTAATTGTCAAATACAGATATTAAATTGATAGCTTATAATTATTATTGCAAATAATAATTTGAAGATCTGCACTTGTAATAGTGAAATACAGAACTTCTAATTGTTAAATACAAATTATTAGTGCAAATTATAACTTGTAGATCTGAACTAGTAATTGTCAAATACAGAACTTAAAATTGATAGCTTCTAATTATTATTGCAAATTATAACTTGAAAATCTGAACTTGTAATAGTGAATTACAGAACTAAGATTTGTTAAATTCAAATTATTATTTCAAATTATAACTTGAAGATCTGAACTAGTAATTGTCAAATACAGAACTTCGAATTTTTAATACAAATTATTAGTGCAAATAATAACTTGAAGATCTGAACTTGTAATTGTCAAATACAGAACTAAAATTCATAGCTTCTAATTATTATTGCATATTATAACTTGAAGATCTGAACTTGTAATAGTGAATTACAGAACTTAGATTTGGCAAATTCAAATTATTAATTCTAATTATAACTTGAAGATCTGAACTAGTAATTGTCAAATAAAGAACTTAAAATTGATAGCTTCTAATTATTATTGCAAATTATAACTTGAAGATCTGAACTTGTAATTGTCAAATACAGAACTTAAAATTGATAGCTTATAATTATTATTGTAATTTATAACTTGAAGATCTGAACTTGTAATAGTGAATTACAGAACTTAGATTTGTTAAATTCAAATTATTATTCTAAATTATAACTTGAAGATCTGAACTTGTAATTGTCAAATACAGAACTTAAAATTGATAGCTTCTAATTATTATTGCAAATCATAACTTGAAGATCTGAACTTGTAATTTTGTCAAATGCAGCACTTAAATTGATAGCTTCTAATTATTATTGCAAATAATAATTTGAAAATCTATACTTGTAATTGTCAAATACAGAACTTAAAATTGATAGCTTATAATTATAATTCAAATTATAACCAGAAGTTCTGAACTTGTAATAGTCAAATACAGAACTTCGAATTGTTAAATAAAAATTATTAGTGCAAATTATAACTTGCAGATCTGAACTTGTAATTGTCAAATACAGAACTTAAAATTGATAGCTACTAATTATTATTGCACATTATAACTTGAAAATCTGAACTTGTAATAGTGAATTACAGAACTTAGATTTGTTAAATACAAATTATTATTTCAAATTATAACTTGAAGATCTGAACTAGTAATTGTCAAATACAGAACTTAAAATTGTTAAATACAAATTATTAGTGCAAATTATAACTTGAAGATCTGTACTTGTAATTGTCAAATACAGAAATTAAAATTGATAGCTTCTAATAATTATTGCAAATTATAACTTGAAGATCTGAACTTGTAATAGTGAAATACAGAACTTCGAATTGTTAAATACAAATTATTAGTGCAAATTATAACTTGTAGATCTGAACTTGTAATAGGTAAATACAGAACTTCAAATTGTTAAATTAAAACTAAAATTGCAAATAATAATTGGAAGTTCTGAACTTGTAATAGTCAAATATAGAACTTCTAATTGTTAAATACAAATTATTAGTGCAAATTATAACTTGAAGATCTGCACTTGTAATTGTCAAATACAGAACTTAAAATTGATAGCTTCTAATTATTATTGCAAATTATAATTTGAAGATGTGAACTTGTAATAGACAAATACGCAACTTAGCATTGTTAAATACAAATTATGATTGCAAATTAAAACTTGAAGATCTGAACTAGTAATTGTCAAATACAGAACTTAAAATTGTTAAATACAAATTATTAGTGCAAATTATAACTTGAAGATCTGAACTTGTAATTGTCAAATAGAGAACTTAAAATTGATAGCTTATAATTATAATTGCAAATTATAACTTGAAGATCTGAACTTGTAATTGTCAAATACAGAACTTAAAATTGATAGCTTATAATTATTATTGTAATTTATAACTTGAAGATCTGAACTTGTAATTGTCAAATACAGAACGTAAAATTGATAGCTTCTAATTATTATTGCAAATAATAACTTGAAGATCTGAACTTGTAATACTCAAATACAGAACTTCGAATTGTTAAATACAAATTATTAGTGCAAATTATAACTTCAAGATCTGAACTTGTAATAGATAAATACAGAACTTCGAATTGTTAAATTCAAACTAAGATTGCAAATAATAATTTGAAGATCTGAACTTGTAATAGTCAAATACAGAACTTCTAATTTTTAAATACAAATTATTATTGCAAATTATAACTTGAAGATCTGAACTTGTAATTGTCAAATACAGAACCTTTAATTATTAAATACAAGTTATTAGTGCAAATTTTAACTAGAAGATCTGAACTAGTAATTGTCAAATACAGAACTTAAATTTGATAGCTTCTAATTATTATTTCAAATTATAACTAGAAGATCTGAACTTTTTCTTGTCAAATACAGAACTTCTAATTGTTAAATACAAATTATTAGTGCAAATTATAACTTGAAGATCTGAACTTGTAATAGTCAAATACAGAACTTCGAATTGTTAAATACAAATTATTAGTACAAATTATAACTTGAAGATCTGAACTTGTAATAGGTAAATACAGAACTTCTAATTGTTAAATTCAAACTAAGATTGCAAATAATAATTTGAAGATCTGAACTTGTAATAGTAAATACAGGACTTCTAATTGTTAAATACAAATTATTAGTGCAAATTATAACTTGAAGATCTGAACTTGTTATTGTCAAATACAGAACTTAAAATTGATAGCTTCTAACTATTATTGCAAATTATAACTTGAAGATCTGAACTTGTAATAGTGAATTACAAAACTTAGATTTGTTAAATTCAAATTATTATTTCAAATTATAACTTGAAGATCTGAACTAGTAATTGTCAAATACAGATATTAAATTGATAGCTTATAATTATTATTGCAAATAATAATTTGAAGATCTGCACTTGTAATAGTGAAATACAGAACTTCTAATTGTTAAATACAAATTATTAGTGCAAATTATAACTTGTAGATCTGAACTAGTAATTGTCAAATACAGAACTTAAAATTGATAGCTTCTAATTATTATTGCAAATTATAACTTGAAAATCTGAACTTGTAATAGTGAATTACAGAACTAAGATTTGTTAAATTCAAATTATTATTTCAAATTATAACTTGAAGATCTGAACTAGTAATTGTCAAATACAGAACTTCGAATTTTTAATACAAATTATTAGTGCAAATAATAACTTGAAGATCTGAACTTGTAATTGTCAAATACAGAACTAAAATTCATAGCTTCTAATTATTATTGCATATTATAACTTGAAGATCTGAACTTGTAATAGTGAATTACAGAACTTAGATTTGGCAAATTCAAATTATTAATTCTAATTATAACTTGAAGATCTGAACTAGTAATTGTCAAATAAAGAACTTAAAATTGATAGCTTCTAATTATTATTGCAAATTATAACTTGAAGATCTGAACTTGTAATTGTCAAATACAGAACTTAAAATTGATAGCTTATAATTATTATTGTAATTTATAACTTGAAGATCTGAACTTGTAATAGTGAATTACAGAACTTAGATTTGTTAAATTCAAATTATTATTCTAAATTATAACTTGAAGATCTGAACTTGTAATTGTCAAATACAGAACTTAAAATTGATAGCTTCTAATTATTATTGCAAATCATAACTTGAAGATCTGAACTTGTAATTTTGTCAAATGCAGCACTTAAATTGATAGCTTCTAATTATTATTGCAAATAATAATTTGAAAATCTATACTTGTAATTGTCAAATACAGAACTTAAAATTGATAGCTTATAATTATAATTCAAATTATAACCAGAAGTTCTGAACTTGTAATAGTCAAATACAGAACTTCGAATTGTTAAATAAAAATTATTAGTGCAAATTATAACTTGCAGATCTGAACTTGTAATTGTCAAATACAGAACTTAAAATTGATAGCTACTAATTATTATTGCACATTATAACTTGAAAATCTGAACTTGTAATAGTGAATTACAGAACTTAGATTTGTTAAATACAAATTATTATTTCAAATTATAACTTGAAGATCTGAACTAGTAATTGTCAAATACAGAACTTAAAATTGTTAAATACAAATTATTAGTGCAAATTATAACTTGAAGATCTGTACTTGTAATTGTCAAATACAGAAATTAAAATTGATAGCTTCTAATAATTATTGCAAATTATAACTTGAAGATCTGAACTTGTAATAGTGAAATACAGAACTTCGAATTGTTAAATACAAATTATTAGTGCAAATTATAACTTGTAGATCTGAACTTGTAATAGGTAAATACAGAACTTCAAATTGTTAAATTAAAACTAAAATTGCAAATAATAATTGGAAGTTCTGAACTTGTAATAGTCAAATATAGAACTTCTAATTGTTAAATACAAATTATTAGTGCAAATTATAACTTGAAGATCTGCACTTGTAATTGTCAAATACAGAACTTAAAATTGATAGCTTCTAATTATTATTGCAAATTATAATTTGAAGATGTGAACTTGTAATAGACAAATACGCAACTTAGCATTGTTAAATACAAATTATGATTGCAAATTAAAACTTGAAGATCTGAACTAGTAATTGTCAAATACAGAACTTAAAATTGTTAAATACAAATTATTAGTGCAAATTATAACTTGAAGATCTGAACTTGTAATTGTCAAATAGAGAACTTAAAATTGATAGCTTATAATTATAATTGCAAATTATAACTTGAAGATCTGAACTTGTAATTGTCAAATACAGAACTTAAAATTGATAGCTTATAATTATTATTGTAATTTATAACTTGAAGATCTGAACTTGTAATAGTGAATTACAGAACTTAGATTTGTTAAATTCAAATTATTATTTTAAATTATAACTTGAAGATCTGAACTTGTAATTGTCAAATACAGAACTTAAAATTGATAGCTTCTAATTATTATTGCAAATCATAACTTGAAGATCTGAACTTGTAATTTTGTCAAATGCAGCACTTAAATTGATAGCTTCTAATTATTATTGCAAATAATAATTTGAAAATCTATACTTGTAATTGTCAAATACAGAACTTAAAATTGATAGCTTATAATTATAATTCAAATTATAACCAGAAGTTCTGAACTTGTAATAGTCAAATACAGAACTTCGAAATGTTAAATAAAAATTATTAGTGCAAATTATAACTTGCAGATCTGAACTTGTAATTGTCAAATACAGAACTTAAAATTGATAGCTTCTATTTATTATTGCACATTATAACTTGAAGATCTGAACTTGTAATAGTGAATTACAGAACTTAGATTTGATAAATACAAATTATTATTTCAAATTATAACTTGAAGATCTGAACTAGTAATTGTCAAATACAGAACTTAAAATTGTTAAATACAAATTATTAGTGCAAATTATAACTTGAAGATCTGTACTTGTAATTGTCAAATACAGAAATTAAAATTGATAGCTTCTAATAATTATTGCAAATTATAACTTGAAGATCTGAACTTGTAATAGTGAAATACAGAACTTCGAATTGTTAAATACAAATTATTAGTGCAAATTATAACTTGTAGATCTGAACTTGTAATAGGTAAATACAGAACTTCAAATTGTTAAATTAAAACTAAAATTGCAAATAATAATTGGAAGTTCTGAACTTGTAATAGTCAAATATAGAACTTCTAATTGTTAAATACAAATTATTAGTGCAAATTATAACTTGAAGATCTGCACTTGTAATTGTCAAATACAGAACTTAAAATTGATAGCTTCTAATTATTATTGCAAATTATAATTTGAAGATGTGAACTTGTAATAGACAAATACGCAACTTAGCATTGTTAAATACAAATTATGATTGCAAATTAAAACTTGAAGATCTGAACTAGTAATTGTCAAATACAGAACTTAAAATTGTTAAATACAAATTATTAGTGCAAATTATAACTTGAAGATCTGAACTTGTAATTGTCAAATAGAGAACTTAAAATTGATAGCTTATAATTATAATTGCAAATTATAACTTGAAGATCTGAACTTGTAATAGTGAATTACAGAACTTAGATTTGTTAAATACAAATTATTATTTCAAATTATAACTTGAAGATCTGAACTAGTAATTGTCAAATACAGAACTTAAAATTGATAGCTTCTAATTATTTTTGCAAATAATAATTAGAAGATCTGTAATTGTAATTGTCAAACACAGAACTTAAAATTGATAGCTTATAATTATAATTCAAATTATAACTTGAAGATCTGAACTTATAATAGTCAAATACAGAACTTCGAATTGAGAAATACAAATTATTAGTGCAAATTATAACTTGAAGATCTGAACTTGTAATTGTCAAATACAGAACTTAAAATTGATAGCTTCTAATTATTATTGCAAAATATAACTTGAAGATCTGAACTTGTAATAGTGAATTACAGAACTTAGATTTGTTAAATTCAAATTATTAGTTCAAATTATAACTTGAAGATCTGAACTAGTAATTGTCAAATACAGAACTTAAAATTTATAGCTTATAATTATAATTCAAATTATAACTTGAAGATCTGAGCTTGTAATAGTCAAATACAGAACTTAAAATTGATAGCTTCTAATTATTTTTGCAAATTATAACTTGAAGATCTGAACTTGTAATAGTGAATTACAGAACTTAGATTTGTTAAATTCAAATTATTATTTCAAATTAAAACTTGAAGATCTGAACTAGGAATTGTCAAATACAGAACTTAAAATTGATAGCTTATAATTATAATTCAAATTATAACTTGAAGATCTGAGCTTGTAATAGTCAAATACAGAACTTAAAATTGATAGCTTCTAATTATTATTGCAAATTATAACTTGAAGATCTGAACTTGTAATAGTGAATTACAGAACTTAGATTTGTCAAATTCAAATTATTATTTCTAATTATAACTTGACGATCTGAACTAGTAATTGTCAAATAAGGAACTTAAAATTGGTAGCTTCTAATTATTATTGCAAATTATAACTTGAAGATCTGAACTTGTAATTGTCAAATACAGAACTTAAAGTTGATAGCTTCTAATTATTATTTCAAATTATAACTTGAAGATCTGAACTTGTAATTGTCAAATACAAAACTTAAAATTAATAGCTTCTAATTATTATTGCAAATTATAACTTGAAGATCTGAACTTGTAATTGTCAAATACTGAACTTGAAGTTGATAGCTTCTAATTATTATTTCAAATTATAACTTGAAGATCTGAACTTGTAATTGTCAAATACAAAACTTAAAATTAATAGCTTCTAATTATTATTGCAAATTATAACTTGAAGATCTGAACTTGTAATTGTCAAATACAGAACTTAAAGTTGATAGCTTCTAATTATTATTTCAAATTATAACTTGAAGATCTGAACTTGTAATTGTCAAATACAAAACTTAAAATTAATAGCTTCTAATTATTATTGCAAATTATAACTTGAAGATCTGAACTTGTAATTGTCAAATACAGAACTTGAAGTTGATAGCTTCTAATTATTATTTCAAATTATAACTTGAAGATCTGAACTTGTAATTGTCAAATACAAAACTTAAAATTAATAGCTTCTAATTATTATTGCAAATAAAAACTTGAAGATCTGAACTTGTAATTGTCAAATACAGAACTTAAAATTGATAGCTTCTAATTATTATTGCAAATCATAACTTGAAGATCTGAACTTGTAATTTTGTCAAATGCAGCACTTAAATTGATAGCTTCTAATTATTATTGCAAATAATAATTTGAAAATCTATACTTGTAATTGTCAAATACAGAACTTAAAATTGATAGCTTATAATTATATTTCAAATTATAACCAGAAGTTCTGAACTTGTAATAGTCAAATACAGAACTTCGAATTGTTAAATAAAAATAATTAGTGCAAATTATAACTTGCAGATCTGAACTTGTAATTGTCAAATACAGAACTTAAAATTGATAGCTTATAATTATAATTCAAATTATAACTTGAAGATCTGAACTTGTAATAGTCAAATACAGAACTTCGAATTGTTAAATACAAATTATTATTTCAAATTATAACTTGAAGATCTGAACTAGTAATTGTCAAATACAGAACTTAAAATTGTTAAATACAAATTATTAGTGCAAATTATAACTTGAAGATCTGTACTTGTAATTGTCAAATACAGAAATTAAAATTGATAGCTTCTAATAATTATTGCAAATTATAACTTGAAGATCTGAACTTGTAATAGTGAAATACAGAACTTCGAATTGTTAAATACAAATTATTAGTGCAAATTATAACTTGTAGATCTGAACTTGTAATAGGTAAATACAGAACTTCAAATTGTTAAATTAAAACTAAAATTGCAAATAATAATTGGAAGTTCTGAACTTGTAATAGTCAAATATAGAACTTCTAATTGTTAAATACAAATTATTAGTGCAAATTATAACTTGAAGATCTGCACTTGTAATTGTCAAATACAGAACTTAAAATTGATAGCTTCTAATTATTATTGCAAATTATAATTTGAAGATGTGAACTTGTAATAGACAAATACGCAACTTAGCATTGCTAAATACAAATTATGATTGCAAATTAAAACTTGAAGATCTGAACTAGTAATTGTCAAATACAGAACTTAAAATTGTTAAATACAAATTATTAGTGCAAATTATAACTTGAAGATCTGAACTTGTAATTGTCAAATAGAGAACTTAAAATTGATAGCTTATAATTATAATTGTAAATTATAACTTGAAGATCTGAACTTGTAATAGTGAATTACAGAACTTAGATTTGTTAAATACAAATTATTATTTCAAATTATAACTTGAAGATCTGAACTAGTAATTGTCAAATACAGAACTTAAAATTGATAGCTTCTAATTATTTTTGCAATTAATAATTAGAAGATCTGTAATTGTAATTGTCAAACACAGAACTTAAAATTGATAGCTTATAATTATAATTCAAATTATAACTTGAAGATCTGAACTTATAATAGTCAAATACAGAACTTCGAATTGAGAAATACAAATTATTAGTGCAAATTATAACTTGAAGATCTGAACTTGTAATTGTCAAATACAGAACTTAAAATTGATAGCTTCTAATTATTATTGCAAAATATAACTTGAAGATCTGAACTTGTAATAGTGAATTACAGAACTTAGATTTGTTAAATTCAAATTATTAGTTCAAATTATAACTTGAAGATCTGAACTAGTAATTGTCAAATACAGAACTTAAAATTTATAGCTTATAATTATAATTCAAATTATAACTTGAAGATCTGAGCTTGTAATAGTCAAATACAGAACTTAAAATTGATAGCTTCTAATTATTTTTGCAAATTATAACTTGAAGATCTGAACTTGTAATAGTGAATTACAGAACTTAGATTTGTTAAATTCAAATTATTATTTCAAATTAAAACTTGAAGATCTGAACTAGGAATTGTCAAATACAGAACTTAAAATTGATAGCTTATAATTATAATTCAAATTATAACTTGAAGATCTGAGCTTGTAATAGTCAAATACAGAACTTAAAATTGATAGCTTCTAATTATTATTGCAAATTATAACTTGAAGATCTGAACTTGTAATAGTGAATTACAGAACTTAGATTTGTCAAATTCAAATTATTATTTCTAATTATAACTTGAAGATCTGAACTAGTAATTGTCAAATAAGGAACTTAAAATTGGTACCTTCTAATTATTATTGCAAATTATAACTTGAAGATCTGAACTTGTAATTGTCAAATACAGAACTTAAAGTTGATAGCTTCTAATTATTATTTCAAATTATAACTTGAAGATCTGAACTTGTAATTGTCAAATACAAAACTTAAAATTAATAGCTTCTAATTATTATTGCAAATTATAACTTGAAGATCTGAACTTGTAATTGTCAAATACAGAACTTGAAGTTGATAGCTTCTAATTATTATTTCAAATTATAACTTGAAGATCTGAACTTGTAATTGTCAAATACAAAACTTAAAATTAATAGCTTCTAATTATTATTGCAAATAAAAACTTGAAGATCTGAACTTGTAATTGTCAAATGCAGAAATTAAAATTGATAGCTTCTAATTATTATTCAAATAATAATTTGAAGAACTCTACTTGTAATTGTCAAATACAGAACTTAAAATTGACAGCTTATAATTATTATTGCAAATTATAACTTGAAGATCTGAACTTGTAATTGTCAAATACAGAACTTCTAAATGTTAAATACAAATTATTATTGCAAATTATAACTTGAAGTTCTGAACTAGTAATTGTCAAATACAGAACTTAAAATTGATAGCTTATAATTATTATTGTAAATTATAACTTGAAGATCTGAACTTGTAATAGTGAATTACAGAACTTAGATTTGTTAAATTCAAATTATATTTCAAATTAAAACTTGAAGATCTGAACTTGTAATTGTCAAATACAGAACTTAAAATTGATAGCTTATAATTATAATTCAAATTATAACTTGTAGATCTGAGCTTGTAATAGTCAAATACAGAACTTCGAATTGTTAAATACAAATTATTAGTGCAAATTATAACTTGTAGATCTGAACTTGTAATAGGTAAATACAGAACTTCAAATTGTTAAATTAAAACTAAGATTGCAATAATAATAATAATTTGAAGATCTGAACTTGTAATAGTCAAATACAGAACTTCTAATTGTTAAATACAAATTATTAGTGCAAATTATAACTTGAAGATCTGAACTTGTAATTGTGAAATACAGAACTTAAAATTGATAGCTTCTAATTATTATTTTAAATTATAACTAGAAGATTTGAACTTGTAATTGGCAAATACAGAACTTCTAATTTTTAAATACAAATTATTAGTGCAAATTATAACTTGAAGATCTGCACTAGTAATTGTCAAATAGAGAACTTAAAATTGATAGCTTATAATTATAATTGCAAATTATAACTTGAAGATCTGAACTTGTAAAAGTGAAATACAGAACTTAGATTTGTTAAATTCAAATTATTATTTCATATTATAACTTGAAGATCTGAACTAGTAATTGTCAAATACAGAACTTAAAATTGTTAAATACAAATTATTAGTGCAAATTATAACTTGAAGATCTGAACTTGTAATTGTCAAATAGAGAACTTAAAATTGATAGCTTATAATTATAATTGCAAATTATAACTTGAAGATCTGAACTTGTAATAGTGAATTACAGAACTTAGATTTGTTAAATACAAATTATTATTTCAAATTATAACTTGAAGATCTGAACTAGTAATTGTCAAATACAGAACTTAAAATTGATAGCTTCTAATTATTTTTGCAAATAATAACTTGAAGATCTGAACTTGTAATTGTCAAATGCAGAACTTAAAATTGATAGCTTCTAATTATTATTGCAAATAATAATTTGAAGATCTGTAATTGTAATTGTCAAACACAGAACTTAAAATTGATAGCTTATAATTATAATTCAAATTATAACTTGAAGATCTGAACTTATAATAGTCAAATACAGAACTTCGAATTGATAAATACAAATTATTAGTGCAAATTATAACTTGAAGATCTGAACTTGTAATTGTCAAATACAGAACTTAAAATTGATAGCTTCTAATTATTATTGCAAATTATAACTTGAAGATCTGAACTTGTAATAGTGAATTACAGAACTTAGATTTGTTAAATTCAAATTATTAGTTCAAATTATAACTTGAAGATCTGAACTAGTAATTGTCAAATACAGAACTTAAAATTTATAGCTTATAATTATAATTCAAATTATAACTTGAAGATCTGAGCTTGTAATAGTCAAATACAGAACTTAAAATTGATAGCTTCTAATTATTTTTGCAAATTATAACTTGAAGATCTGAACTTGTAATAGTGAATTACAGAACTAGATTTGTTAAATTCAAATTATTATTTCAAATTAAAACTTGAAGATCTGAACTAGGAATTGTCAAATACAGAACTTAAAATTGATAGCTTATAATTATAATTCAAATTATAACTTGAAGATCTGAGCTTGTAATAGTCAAATACCGAACTTAAAATTGATAGCTTCTAATTATTATTGCAAATTATAACTTGAAGATCTGAACTTGTAATAGTGAATTACAGAACTTAGATTTGTCAAATTCAAATTATTATTTCTAATTATAACTTGAAGATCTGAACTAGTAATTGTCAAATAAGGAACTTAAAATTGGTAGCTTCTAATTATTATTGCAAATTATAACTTGAAGATCTGAACTTGTAATTGTCAAATACAGAACTTAAAGTTGATAGCTTCTAATTATTATTTCAAATTATAACTTGAAGATCTGAACTTGTAATTGTCAAATACAAAACTTAAAATTAATAGCTTCTAATTATTATTGCAAATTATAACTTGAAGATCTGAACTTGTAATTGTCAAATACAGAACTTGAAGTTGATAGCTTCTAATTATTATTTCAAATTATAACTTGAAGATCTGAACTTGTAATTGTCAAATACAAAACTTAAAATTAATAGCTTCTAATTATTATTGCAAATAAAAACTTGAAGATCTGAACTTGTAATTGTCAAATGCAGAAATTAAAATTGATAGCTTCTAATTATTATTCAAATAATAATTTGAAGAACTCTACTTGTAATTGTCAAATACAGAACTTAAAATTGACAGCTTATAATTATAATTCAAATTATAACTTGAAGATCTGAACTTGTAATAGTCAAGTACAGAACTTCGAATTGTTAAATACAAATTATTAGTGCAAATTATAACTTGAAGATCTGAACTTGTAATAGTGAATTACAGAACTTAGATTTGTTAAATTCAAATTATTATTTCAAATTATAACTTGAAGATCTGAACTAGTAATTGTCAAATACAGAACTTAAAATTGTTAAATACAAATTATTAGTGCAAATTATAACTTTTAGTTCTGAACTTGTAATAGGTAAATACAGAACTTCAAATTGTTAAATTAAAACTAAGATTGCAAATAATAATTTGAAGATCTGAACTTGTAATAGTCAAATACAGAACTTAAAATTGATAGCTTCTAATTATTATTGTAAATTATAACTCGAAGATCTGAACTTGTAATAGTGAATTACAGAACATAGATTTGTTAAATTCAAATTATATTTCAAATTAAAACTTGAAGATCTGAACTAGTAATTGTCAAATACAGAACTTAAAATTAATAGCTTATAATTATAATTCAAATTATAACTTGAAGATCTGAGCTTGTAATAGTCAAATACAGAACTTCGAATTGTTAAATACAAATTATTAGTGCAAATTATAACTTTTAGTTCTGAACTTGTAATAGGTTAATACAGAACTTCAAATTGTTAAATTAAAACTAAGATTGCAAATAATAATTTGAAGATCTGAACTTGTAATAGTCAAATACAGAACTTCTAATTGTTAAATACAAATTATTAGTGCAAATTATAACTTGAAGATCTGAACTTGTAATTGTGAAATACAGAACTTAAAATTGATAGCTTCTAATTATTATTTTAAATTATAACTTGAAGATTTGAACTTGTAATTGTCAAATACAGAACTTCTAATTGTTAAATACAAATTATTAGTGCAAATTATAACTTGAAGATCTGAACTTGTAATTGTCAAATAGAGAACTTAACATTGATAGCTTCGAATTATAATTGCATATTATAACTTGAAGATCTGTCAAATACAGAACTTAAAATGTAATAGTGAATTACAGTACTTAGATTTGTTAAATATATTAATAGCTTAACATTCTTGCGAATATAGCTTTTCCCTTAGGAACTTACAAAATCCATTTAAGAGGTGGATTAGTCCTCATCATTTATCCTATGCTTATTAACAAATCAACTATTTATTTACAGGTCATTGTGCTTCTTTGCATCGTTAATCAGGATTCTCCATGCCTTTCTATCCGTCGCTATCTGTTTCCAACCCATAACTCCCATTTTTTCCAGGTCGCTTACTACTCCATCCCACCATCGCATCCTTGGTCTTCCTCTTTTTCTTGTTTCGCTAGGTCTCCACATCATTACCAATTTCGTCGTTTCTGCACTATCGCTTCTCCAGACGTGTCCCAGCCATTTTATTCTTTGGGCTTTAATAAACCTAACGATGTCTTCACTTCCAATTTCTTTGAGCAACTCGAAATTCATCCTTGGTATAATCTCACCATTTATCCGTTTGGGACCCAATTTGGTTCTTAATACCTTCCTCTCGAAAATTCTTAATTGTTCCTCTTCTCTTTGGGTCACACATATAACCTCGGATGCATAAGTCAGGACTGGTCTTATTAATGACTTGTAAATCTTAATCTTTGTTTTCTTACTTATTTGTCGGTCTTTTAGGATGTTCATATTTGCGTAGTATGCTCTATTACCCGCTTGTATCTTTTGTCCAATTTCCACATTTCTTTCATTTCTACTGTTTACTTGTACACCCAGGTAGTTGAAACTTTCCACTTGCTCGAATCTGTACTTATCTATGATTATATCGTTTCTGGTCTCATCTAATTTTCTTTGACATTTCATATATTTTGTTTTATTCTCGTTTATACATAATCCAACTTTGATTGCCTCTTTTTCTATAGTTCTAAATATTTCTGTAATTCCTCTTCTAGTTCTAGATATAATGACCACATCATCCGCGTAGGCTAGCAACTGGCATTCCTTGTTTATTATTGTACCTATGCATTTGGTACTACTAATTATTTTTTCGAGCACTATATTGAACAGCGTCGCCGACAGCGCGTCTCCCTGTCGCACTCCGCTGTTCACCTCAAAGCTGTTTGTTTCGCCCTCAGACGTTCTAACAGTTGCCATTGTTCCTGATAACGTTGCCTGAATCATTCTTATCAGCTTATCTGGAACTTGAAATTTCTTTAAAACTATTGCCAACTGCACTCTGTTTACTTTGTCAAAAGCCTGCTTGAAATCTATGAATAGCATGTGCATATCTATATCGTACTCATAGCTCTTCTCCATAATTTGTTTTATTATATGTAATGCGTCTACCGTCGATTTGCCCCGTTTAAAGCCATATTGATAACTACCTATTATTTTGTTTGCATATTCTGTGAGACGACCATGAATTACCATCGAAAGAATTTTATAAGCAGTGTTCAACAGAGTAATTCCTCGGTAGTTATTACAATTCTCTGCATCCCCTTTCTTTTTGAGTGGTACTATAACACCTTCCTTCCATTTTTGTGGTATAGTCTCTTGTTTCCATATATGCTTTATTAATTCATATATTTCTAAATGTAGAGCAGCTCCTCCATATTTTATTAATTCAGCAGCTATCTCATCCCTCCCTGTTGATTTTCCATTCTTTAACCTATTTATCATGTCGGTAACTTCCTCGATTGTCGGCTCCGGCACCTCATCATCATTTACTGAGTCTTCCAGTATATTCGATCTCACTTTGTCGTCCTGCTGAGTATTTAATTAACTTCTGGAAGTGATTTAGCCATATTTTCTTGATGTTTTCTGAACCGCTTTCTAATCTTCCCTCATCATTCTTTAGTGATCTTACTTTTATATTACATGTCGTTTTGCTGTTCTTTATTTGTCGATAGAATTTTTTTATATTGTTGCTACTATTTTCTTCCATTTCTTTCATTCTTCGTTCGATCCATTCGTTTTTCTTTTTTTTGTATACCTGACTTGCTTCTTTTCTTTTTTCTTTGTAATTATTCAAGTCTTCTTGTTTGTTTGTTTCTAACCATTTCAGTCTTGCTTCCTTTTTATTCCTATTACTCCTCTCGCATTCATCGTCGAACCATACCTTCCACTTTCTCTTATTTCTATGTCCCAGCACGTGTATTGGACTTGTTTTAATGTTTTCTTCGATATTGTTCCATAATGCATCAATGTCGTCTTCTTTGTTTTCTCTTATTTGATATTTTAACATCTCTTGATATTGCATAGTATGTGGTTCGATATTGAGTTTTTCTATTGCTATTCCCCTTCTTATTTCATGTCGTCTTTCCCCTATCATTGTTTTCTGCTTGACTTTTGCCACCACAAGGAAGTGATCCGTGTCCGCATTAGCCCCCCTATATGATCGTACATCTTGTATGGATGTGGCTCTTCTTTTAGTCACCAGCACATGGTCAATTTGATTTCCATCCATGCTATCTCCACCAGGCCACGTCCATGTCATTTTGTGCAATTTTCTGTGTTTAAACGTGGTGCTACTAATTACCATGTCTAGTGATGCTGCTAGAGAACACAATCTATATCCATTGTCATTTGTCTCCACGTGTATTGTTTCCTTACCAGCAACGCCTTCTATGTAATCTTCTTTCCCTATTTGCGCATTAAAATCGCCCAGGATAACCGCCGTATCGTGTTTTGGCAGCGTATCGTATAGTTGTTCCAAGTCATCGTAGAATTGCTCCTTGTCAGCATCGTTGCTGTCTTCAGTTGGTGCGTAGACATTGATCAATGACAAGTTATTTGGTTTCATTTTAATTCTCAAATACGACAGTCGGCCACCCATAGGTTTAAAATGTAATATGTTCTTAGCCATCTTTTTCGCAATCATAAAACCTGTCCCATTTCTACCCTGCTTATTTTCTCCAGAATACAGAAGAACAAATGCTCCCCCATCGATCTCGCCTTGTCCTTTCCATCTTATTTCTTGTAGGGCAGCCACTTGCACTCCATATTTTAAAACTTCACCCGCCACCTCCCTCATCTTTCCAGGCTTCATCAGGGTTCTTATATTCCATGTACCCAATTTCAACATCTCATTAGCATTCTTACTCTTTTTCTTTCGTCTTTTCCCCCTTCTCGTTCTACCATCTTTAGTTTCTTCTTCTTTCGTCCTTTTACCCTGCATAGTTGTCGCCTTTGGCTCATCTTCCATAAGTAGTGGCACTAGTTGAGCCAGTCTAGTGCCACCCATC
Source organism: Cantharis lateralis (assembly GCA_963170105.1). Classification (NCBI taxonomy): domain Eukaryota; kingdom Metazoa; phylum Arthropoda; class Insecta; order Coleoptera; family Cantharidae; genus Cantharis; species Cantharis lateralis. The sequence goes on from OY720627.1 coordinate 27,890,733, forward strand.
TCTCTTATTGCTAGTTTTTTGGAGTTGTAGCGTCTAAGTTCTTCTCTACCAGTTTTTCTTCGTTATCATCCCAGACTATAACATATTCTGGCGTAATCAATTTTAGGTGGGTTATCCTTACTTTTTTTCCGTTTTCTCTCTCCAACTTTGCTCTTGCTCTTATTTCCCTCATTATACGTCTTTCTAGAGGTGTGAGATCACTGTCAATAAATATTTCGGATCCCATGAGTTTGACTTTACTCTTCAATATCTGTATTTTATCTTCAAAGTTATAAGTTTCAATACCGCATCTCTTCTCACCTATCTTGTATGCGTTCTTCACTTCTACCTCCACTCCCATCTTTTCCTTGAAAAGGTTCCTCACCGCTACCACTAATTTACTCCGGTCACGTTCATTTATGGTTATTCCACTCATTACTAGATTGTTTCTTATCTTTTCTCTTTCTATGTTCTCCATCTTCAACTCTAGTTCTTTATTTTTTTTGTCCAGCTTCTTTATTTCTTCCTTCATCAAGTTTGTGTTTTTCTCGCTTTCCTTTTTTATGGATTGTAGGTCACTATCGGTCTGTGCTGTCCCTTTCCTTACCTCTTCCATGTCCTTCTTTAGGCTTCCTATTTCGTTTTTTATATCTGCCACACTTGCCTTAATATCGCTAGCGAAACTAGCCATTATTTTTGTCAGCTGACTCATTTGTTCTTCCAGCCCTTTCGTATCGACTCGGTGTTTATTTCTTCTGGTAGACCTATTGGCATCGCTGCTCTCTAAAGCGGATTCCTCCCCTTCACTTTTAGTATCATCATTTTGAACCGGAGATCTGTTCATCTTCTTACTCCTTCTAAAAATTTCAAAACTGGCGGTTCTTTTCTTTGAACCATCATCAGTAGTTGTTCCATCGCTAACGTTCTTGTCTCCAGCTTTTTCCATCTTCTAGATCTTAGATATTCTGTGTATGAATGGTTCTTCACTCGCGTGCGTTTTTAGGATCCGGGTCAACCCCTCGGAGATCACTACCTTTTGCTTTGATAATATGTTGTATTGGTTGCCTACCTCTCGATTTGATTTATCTTCGCCGCTTCTGCGTAAATTGTTCTTGTTTAAAACAAAAGATGTCACTCTTATAGTTTTTCAATTATAATTTCCGTTGCTGTTTTGCTAGCTTTTTCCAGTTTTGCTTCTGTGTCAGTTCTTTCCGTGTGGATCCTCGTTTCCAGCTATCTCTGGTCACACTCACTTCTTATTTGTTTCCCAAAACCTTATCAAGAAGTTAACCTCAAAACATTTACCACTTCAAATATCTCTCTAAATTATCTTGCGGTTGCATATATATCGCTTCTCCAACACTCCTGAGCTTCCTAGGTTCTCAGATATTACACCCAATCACAATCTATCTCATTAATACTCTCTCAATTCAAAAATCTTCCAGCACAATTACTGTAATCAACACACGTTCATATATACGTACATTATTCGATTTGTTAAATACAAACTATTATTTCAAATTATAACTTGAAGATCTGAACTAGTAATTGTCAAATACAGAACTTATAATTGTTAAATACAAATTATTAGTGCAAATTATAACTTGAAGATCTGAACTTGTAATTGTCAAATACAGAACTTAAAATTGATAGCTTATAATTATAATTCAAATTATAACTTGAAGATCTGAACTTGTAATGGTCAAATACAGACCTTCGAATTGTTAAATACAAATTATTAGAGCAAATTATAACTTGAAGATCTGAACTTGTAATTGTCAAATACAGAACTTAACATTGATAGCTTCTAATTATAATTGCATATTATAACTTGAAGATCTGTCAAATACAGAACTTCAAATGTAATAGTGAAATACAGTACTTAGAATTGTTAAATACAAACTATTATTTCAAATTATAACTTGAAGTTCTGAACTTGTAATTGTCAAATACAAAACTTAAAATTAATAGCTTCTAATTATTATTGCAAATTATAACTTGAAGATCTGAACTTGTAATTGTCAAATACAGAACTTAAAGTTGATAGCTTCTAATTATTATTTCAAATTATAACTTGAAGATCTGAACTTGTGATTGTCAAATACAAAACTTAAAATTAATAGCTTCTAATTATTATTGCAAATAAAAACTTGAAGATCTGAACTTGTAATTGTCAAATGCAGAAATTAAAATTGATAGCTTCTAATTATTATTGCAAATAATAATTTGAAGATCTCTACTTGTAATTGTCAAATACAGAACTTAAAATTGACAGCTTATAATTATAATTCAAATTATAACTTGAAGATCTGAACTTGTAATAGTCAAATACAGAACTTCGAATTGTTAAATACAAATTATTAGTGCAAATTATAACTTGAAGATCTGAACTTGTAATAGTGAATTACAGAACTTAGATTTGTTAAATTCAAATTATTATTTCAAATTATAACTTGAAGATCTGAACTAGTAATTGTCAAATACAGAACTTAAAATTGTTAAATACAAATTATTAGAGCAAATTATAACTTGAAGATCTGAGCTTGTAATAGTCAAATACAGAACTTCGAATGGTTAAATACAAATTATTAGTGCAAATTATAACTTGTAGATCTGAACTTGTAATAGGTAAATACAGAACTTCAAATTGTTAAATTAAAACTAAGATTGCAAATAATAATTTGAAGTTCTGAACTTGTAATAGTCAAATATAGAACTTCTAATTGTTAAATACAAATTATTAGTGCAAATTATAACTTGAAGATCTGCACTTGTAATTGTCAAATACAGAACTTAAAATTGATAGCTTCTAATTATTATTGCAATTTATAATTTGAAGATGTTACCTTGTAATAGACAAATACGCAACTTAGCATTGTTAAATACAAATTATGAATGCAAATTAAAACTTGAAGATCTGAACTAGTAATTGTCAAATACAGAACTTAAAATTGATAGCTTATAATTATTATTGTAAATTATAACTTGTAGATCTGAACTTGTAATAGTGAATTACAGAACTTAGATTTGTTAAATTCAAATTATTATTTCAAATTATAACTTGAAGATCTGAACTAGTAATTGTCAAATACAGAACTTAAAATTGATAGCTTCTAATTATTATTGCAAATTATAACTTGAAGATCTGAACTTGTAATTGTCAAATACAGAACTTAAAATTGATATCTTCTAATTATTATTTCAAATTATAACTTGAAGATCTGAACTTGTAATTGTCAAATACAGAACTTCTAAATGTTAAATACAAATTATTATTGCAAATTATAACTTGAAGTTCTGAACTAGTATTTGTCAAATACAGAACTTAAAATTGATAGCTTATAATTATTATTGTGAATTATAACTTGAAGATCTGAACTTGTAATAGTGAATTACAGAACTTAGATTTGTTAAATTTAAATTACTATTTCAAATTATAACTTGAAGATCTGAACTAGTAATTGTCAAATACAGAACTTAAAATTGATAGCTTCAAATTATTATTGCAAATAATAACTTGAAGATCTGAACTTGTAATTGTCAAATGCAGAACTTAAAATTGATAGCTTCTAATTATTATTGCAAATTATAACTTGAAGTTCTGAACTAGTAATTGAGAAATACAGAACTTAAAATTGATAGCTTATAATTATTATTGTAAATTATAACTTGAAGATCTGAACTTGTAATAGTGAATTACAGAACTTAGATTTGTTAAATTCAAATTATTATTTCAAATTATAACTTGAAGATCTGAACTAGTAATTGTCAAATACAGAACTTAAAATTGTTAACTTCTAATTATTATTGCAAATTATAACTCGAAGATCTGAACTTGTAATAGTGAATTACAGAACTTAGATTTGTTAAATTCAAATTATATTTCAAATTAAAACTTGAAGATCTGAACTAGTAATTGTCAAATACAGAACTTAAAATTAATAGCTTATAATTATAATTCAAATTATAACTTGAAGATCTGAGCATGTAATAGTCAAATACAGAACTTCGAATTGTTAAATACAAATTATTAGTGCAAATTATAACTTTTAGTTCTGAACTTGTAATAGGTAAATACAGAACTTCAAATTGTTAAATTAAAACTAAGATTGCAAATAATAATTTGAAGATCTGAACTTGTAATAGTCAAATACAGAACTTCTAATTGTTAAATACAAATTATTAGTGCAAATTATAACTTGAAGATCTGAACTTGTAATTGTGAAATACAGAACTTAAAATTGATAGCTTCTAATTATTATTTTAAATTATAACTTGAAGATTTGAACTTGTAATTGTCAAATACAGAACTTCTAATTGTTAAATACAAATTATTAGTGCAAATTATAACTTGAAGATCTGAACTTGTAATTGTCAAATACAGAACTTAAAATTGATAGCTTATAATTATAATTCAAATTATAACTTGAAGATCTGAACTTGTAATGGTCAAATACAGACCTTCGAATTGTTAAATACAAATTATTAGAGCAAATTATAACTTGAAGATCTGAACTTGTAATTGTCAAATACAGAACTTAACATTGATAGCTTCTAATTATAATTGCATATTATAACTTGAAGATCTGTCAAATACAGAACTTAAAATGTAATAGTGAATTACAGTACTTAGATTTGTTAAATACAAACTATTATTTCAAATTATAACTTGAAGATCTGAACTTGTAATTGTCAAATACAAAACTTAAAATTAATAGCTTCTAATTATTATTGCAAATTATAACTTGAAGATCTGAACTTGTAATTGTCAAATACAGAACTTAAAGTTGATAGCTTCTAATTATTATTTCAAATTATAACTTGAAGATCTGAACTTGTGATTGTCAAATACAAAACTTAAAATTAATAGCTTCTAATTATTATTGCAAATTAAAACTTGAAGATCTGAACTTGTAATTGTCAAATGCAGAAATTAAAATTGATAGCTTCTAATTATTATTGCAAATAATAATTTGAAGATCTCTACTTGTAATTGTCAAATACAGAACTTAAAATTGACAGCTCATAATTATAATTCAAATTATAACTTGAAGATCTGAACTTGTAATAGTCAAATACAGAACTTCGAATTGTTAAATACAAATTATTGATGCAAATTATAACTTGAAGATCTGAACTTGTAATAGTGAATTACAGAACTTAGATTTGTTAAATTGTAATATACTTCGTATATTTCGGGTTTCTGTTTATGAAATAAATTTTGTTTAGTTTCTTTTTATTTCAAATTTACCGCTGTAGGTTAATATTTTGTTGTATCAGGACGGCGGGGATATAGAAAAAAAAAAGGAAGTGATTATTAGAAAATACGTTTTTGGTTAATCGGCGAAGGGTTGTGGTGTGTGTTATTTTTGTTGAATTGAGGGTGCAGTACGTTCGTTAAATTTCCGCGGTGTTTTTCTGTTGTGTCGTGGAGTGTCGAAGAAAATCACTACTCGCTGTAGCGAATTTATTTGGAAATTTTAATCCGAACATAATTAGCGCATCTTTGGAAGATACGCTCGGCATATTAACTTCAGGTTGCCGATTTCTATTGCCCCAAAGAAGACAAAAATAAACCATATTAAGTCCGGAATCCGTTCCCAAAAATCTTCCCCGTTTCTATCCGTTGTTCTCCGCCAAATTTTGCCAGAACCCACTTCAAGTCCTTGCTTCCAGTCCTTTAGAACGAAACGTGCCCTGGACAACTTTTATTCCATCAATGCAGGTATATGCACGCTGTTTGCAGGCTGGAGGACAAATTATTAAAAGTAAGTGAGTTTTGTCATTGTTAATATTGTGCGCACCAAATACTTTAGTGCTCGTTGAGATTAGTTCGGTGAAAAGAAAAACGTCACGGAATTATTATCGTTGTATCGTTGAGAAAGAGTTCACTTTCATTATACCTATTGATTATATTGTGTGTACCTGTAATCAGCAACAGAACATCTAGATTTAATTTTGACATGTGTTTTTTGTATAAATTTGACGTTTAGAATTTTATTGTCCAGTGGCGGAGCCACCTTATTTTTCTCAACGGTAATTTAAGATCGCATTTAGGATTATTTAGGGGCGTACCCTGTTTGTTTTTTTTTGTGCACGATAATATTATTTATCGAATTTATGCTTTATATTTTTAATTGTTAGTATTAATCTGTTACCTATTAATTTTAATAAACATTGCTCTAACCATTTGTTTAGGTTTAATTTAGAAAAAAAGACATTGTAAGCCCTTCACCCTGCATTCCGTCGTGCATATATTATTTTTTTCAGTGAACGTCCAGGTCCGTTCCGTTCTGAAAGCTGCACGCTACGAAGAAGTATTTTCTGACCTAGGTGGCGCCCTCTCCAATCTCGAAGTTTGTTCGGGATTACGAATTCCCCCCCCCCCCTGCGTTACAGTGCCCGTGATAGATTCGTCTACAATCCCACCCACTCCCATCTCCATTGAGCTGCTGGCACACTGTTTCTGCAGGGCAAATAGCCTGCCCCCCCCCTTTTTTTTGTTTATTTCTATTTCGGCTATTTATAATACAATTCGTTGCGTTTTCTTTAGTTTTCGTTCAAAACACAACGAGTTGCCCGTCACATATTTTGGCGCCCAACGTTTGAGGCCCGAATTTCTGTTTATTTTTTCCTTTTTATTAAATTTTGTTCGGTATTAGGTTTTTTTTTGTTTTGTATTAGCTTTTGTTTGACTTTCTTACAGTGCTATCGGCCACTTTTGTTTATTATCTGTAGATTTATTGTTGTAATCCTATATAGCTTGACGATTCTTTTAATTTGTTCGTCACATTCTTTATAATGGCGCGCAAGATTGACGTCGATAGACTTTTAAAATCAGAATTAGGGTATGAACTGTTGATTCGTGGAAGTCCGGCTAACAATACCGTTGCGGTACTCAGACAAAATTTAAGAAAATTATTACGTCTAGAAGCTGAGGATGCCTCATTTGAGAGGACACCCCATAATATTCGTTTTGAGGATGACGTTCGCGAAATTGAAAGTTCTATTGAACATCTTAACTCGTGGTTAGACAATTCTGATAGTGGTAAATCGATCCCAGTGATTGAAACAAAATTCACTCATATTATTGGCCGTTTACAAAATAGTACGCCATCGGATGATAACGAACGAAAAATTAGAGACAATTTATTGAATGATGTCAATGTGTCTTTTGCTGCGTACCAATATGGTTTAACTCAAACGACTTCTAATGCTACTCCTTCAATGGCAGACGTAATAACGTCCGTCCAAAGTTTAAGTTTGAATAATTCCGACGTTTTGTCGGCTCGAAGTTTTTCTATGTCAACTTTACCTACTGGTACGACTTGTTCGGTTAGTGCGCCCGCGACCCCTGTCGTTTTGTCGGTTGTTCCGTCGGTTGTTCCGACTGTTGCATCTGCGTTGCCGTTTCCGTCTACTTTACCGTCGGGGCCTACGGAAATTCGAAAGTCGACACCTGTAGTTAAATGGGGAATTTCGTTTACTGGCGATAAAAGCCAATCTGTAAACGCCTTTTTAGAACACGTGGAAGAGCTGAAATGCGCTAGAAATGTTTCTCGTGAACAACTTTTTAGAGAAGCGTTTGATTTGTTTAAAGAGCGGGCTTTGGTTTGGTTCAGAGCCAACCGCGATTCTTTTAGTAGTTGGTCGGACATTGAGACAGCATTACGTGATGAATACCTACCGCCTGATTATGACGATGTGTTGATTCGTGAGATTGAACGGCGAACACAGGGTTCTTCCGAGTCCTTAGGTGTTTACGTAGCGGTAATGAAAAATATGTTTGCGCGATTAAGTGAGAAACTGATGGAAATTAAACAAATAAAGATCATTAGAAAGAACTTAACTCCGTTTTATCAGACACATCTTGGTCTAGTCGAAATTCCGTCTCTTAAAGAGTTAATACGTTTAGGTAAATTGATTGAACAAAAAAAGGTGGCAATGGAAAATTATGTTCCACCATCCCGCAGGAAAACCGATTTAGAACCTGATTTAGCTTATTTAGATGTTAAGGTCGATGTAGCTACCGTTGAAAGTAAATTTGTTCAGAATACGCCGTCTCAAATTCTGTGTCAGGCTGAAGGAACTAATGTTTGTTGGAATTGTGGTTCACGTGAACATTATGCACGTAATTGTTCCCGCCCAAAGGTAAGAAACTATTGTTATCGGTGTGGTAAACCACATGTGACAGTTAATACTTGTCCTCGCTGTTCGGGAAACGAATCAAGGAGACAGTAAGAAGTGGATTTACTGCCTCCCGAGTTTTTAGGAATTCCACTAATCTTAATTACGTAAATTCTCTAAAAGTTAAACGCGACGAACTTTTTGTTAAAAATAAAGTGTTGTTAGATTTTATCATTGAACATGCTAGGGACGATGAAAGACCGTTTGTTACTGTTGAAGTGTGCGGTAAGCAAATCCCTGCTTTATTAGATTCTGGTGCTACTTGTACCATTCTTGGTAACAAGGGTTGGCAAAGTATTAGAGATTTAAATTTTGAGTTACGTCGACATTCTGTTTCGAGGTGTTCGCTCGCGGACGGTAGTAATTTAAATATTCTTGGAACTATTGAGTTACCAATTACATTGAATCAAAAGACAATTGTTATGAAAGTTTTGGTCGTGCCTGATGTTACTCATCCATTGATTCTTGGAATTGATTTTTGGAAAATGATTGGTTTTGTACCTGATGTGTTTCGTGGTGAATGGCATTTTTCGAAGCCTGAGTTAATGTGTTTGGAACCCAGTAATTCGGTAACTCCCGTTTCTAATTTAAGACCTGAGGAAGCTTCCGAATTAGAAAAATTCATTGACGAATCATTTTCTAATAACGACGATGGTACTCTTGGTTGTGCTACTGCCGTACAACATAAGATCACTACGACATCACCACCTATCAAACAACGTTACTATCCGGTATCGCCTATTGTTCAGAAGCAGATCGACGAAGAGCTTTCTGATATGTTGAAATTAGGAGTAATAGAGAAATCAAATAGTGCTTGGAGTAGCCCTGTTCTCCTTATAAAGAAAAAGGATGGTAAATTTAGGTTTTGTATAGATTTTCGCAAAGTTAATCAAGTTTCGAATAAGGACGCTTATCCTTTGCCGTATATTTCGTCAATTTTAGATCGTTTGCGTGAGGCAAAATATATTACGTCGTTAGATATCAAATCTGCGTATTGGCAGATTCCGATGGAAGAGAGTTCGAAACAGTACACTGCTTTTACGGTGCCTGGTAGAGGTCTTTTCCAGTTTACTAGGATGGCTTTCGGACTACATAATGCCCCTGCCACTTGGCAACGCTTTATTGATAAGATCTTGGGTCCTGAATTAGAACCGTTCGTGTTTGTGTATTTAGATGACGTTATCATCTGTGCTCCAACTTTTCAGAAGCACATGGAAATTTTACGTGAAGTATTCAAAAGAATAACTGACGCAGGTTTAACTTTGAGTAAGGACAAGTGTAATTTTTGTAAACCAGAACTGAAGTATTTAGGTTATGTGGTAAACGAACAAGGACTTGCGGTCGACCCGCAAAAGGTTGACGCGATATCTCGTATTCCCGTGCCTAAGAATGCTGCGGAAGTTAGACGCATTATTGGTATGGCTTCTTGGTACCGTAGGTTCCTACCTAACTTTTCGTCCATTATTGCGCCGATGTCAGCGCTGATTAAGCGTGGGAAGAAATTTATTTGGTCAGAAGAGTGCGATATTTCCCTAAGTACAATTAAAAATTCATTAGTTAGCGCACCTATCTTAACTTGTCCAAATTTTGAATACCCTTTTTGTATACAGACTGACGCTTCCGGCTATGGAATTGCAGGTGTATTAACTCAGAATATTGAAGGTTGTGAACGTGTTATAAGCTATTTAAGTAGGTCTTTGACCCGTCAAGAACAAAATTTTTCCGTGACTGAGCGTGAGTGCTTAGCTGTTTTGTGGGCCATTGAGAAGTTGCGTCCGTATATCGAAGGCTCCAAATTTACCGTAATCACGGACCATTATAGTTTGGTTTGGTTAAGTAATCTTAAAGAACCAACAGGACGTTTGGCCAGATGGGCGGTAAGACTACAGCAATACGATTTTCAGATTATTCACCGTAAAGGTAAGGAACATGTCGTTCCCGACGCTCTTTCCCGTGCTGTGCCTATTCTTGATGTAATTAGTGAAGATAATTCTGAGAATGTCAATACGGATAATGATGATGTTAATAGTGATGGCAATGAAGTCGGTAACAAAAATCCTAATCCTAGTTCAGTTGGTGGAAAAGGTCACTTAAATGACCGTTGGTACAAGTCGATGTTGGCTCGAATTCAAGCTCGACCACAATCTTTTCCAAAGTGGAAAATAGAGAAAGAAATTTTATATAAGCACGTAGACCCTGATTACCCTGACTTGAGTGAAGAACGTGATTACTGGCGCGAAGTAGTTTCGAATCACCGTCGCTCAGAAATCCTTAGGTCCTGTCACGATGAACCTACTTCAGGTCATCTGGGTATTAAAAAGACTTTTGAGCGTATTGCTAAGAGTTATTATTGGCCGCATTTACGAAATGCCGTCCAACGATACGTTAATCGCTGTAGAGTGTGTATTGCGCATAAACCTGAACAGAAGAAACCTGCTGGGTTAATGGCTCGACATCCGGTTGTCACCAAACCGTGGCAAATGATCTCTGCAGATTTGGTTGGTCCTTTACCTCGATCCACTCGTGGATATACTTCAATTTTAGTGGTGTCCGATTATTTTTCCAAATACACCTTGTGTTTTCCGTTACGTTCGGCTACTGCGTCCGCCGTTACTCGTCGTATTGAGGAAGATGTTATTCTTATTTACGGAGCTCCCCGTATTCTGTTATGCGATAATGGAGTGCAGTTTCGCAGTAATGAATTTAAAAATATGTTATCTATCTACAATGTCAAAATTACGTTTAATGCCCTCTATCATCCTCAGGCGAATCCGGTCGAAAGGGTCAACCGCGTAGTTAAGACTATGTTAGCCTCTTATGTCGAGGATAACCATAGAAATTGGGATAAATACTTGCCGAGAGTGTCTTGTGCCATTCGAACTGCCGTGCATGAAGTCACAGGTGTGACTCCCTATTTTGCTAATTTTGGGCGCGAAATTTGTTTAAATGGTAGCGAAACTGGTACTTCTGAACTTGCGGAAGATACCGAGTTAACATTCGGTGACCGTGCTTATTTGAAAAATAAACCTAAAGCGTTAGAAAAATTGTATGACGATATAGTACAAAGGCTTAAAGTAGCTTACGACAAAAATAAAATTGCTTACGATCTACGTCGACGACCTGCGAATTTTGCGGTCGGTGATTCCGTTTGGCGACGTAACTTTGCGCTATCTGAGGCATCGCGTTATTTTACGGCAAAATTAGCTCCGAAATTTTTAGGTCCGTTCTTTATAAAGAAGAAGGTCTCGTATGCTACTTATCAGCTCTCTGATACTTCGGGTAAAGACCGCGGTACGTGGCATGCGAAAGACCTTAAATCTAACCCTGAGTAACAACTTTTTTTTTACTGTAAACATTTCTATTGTTATTTTTCCTTATACCTTATTTTAGCTTCACAACTTATTATTAATTGTGGAATATTACTGTATTTTATTATTGTTCTTTAATTTAATTTCTCCGATATATAGCGAGTATGTCAGTGTGAACTTTTGCGTTGTCTTGTCGTATGTCTTCTTGTAGAAAGCAATTCGGTTGAATTACTTTAGGAAGAACGAGGGATGTAATATACTTCGTATATTTCGGGTTTCTGTTTATGAAATAAATTTTGTTTAGTTTCTTTTTATTTCAAATTTACCGCTGTAGGTTAATATTTTGTTGTATCAGGACGGCGGGGATATAGAAAAAAAAAAGGAAGTGATTATTAGAAAATACGTTTTTGGTTAATCGGCGAAGGGTTGTGGTGTGTGTTATTTTTGTTGAATTGAGGGTGCAGTACGTTCGTTAAATTTCCGCGGTGTTTTTCTGTTGTGTCGTGGAGTGTCGAAGAAAATCACTACTCGCTGTAGCGAATTTATTTGGAAATTTTAATCCGAACATAATTAGCGCATCTTTGGAAGATACGCTCGGCTTATTAACTTCAGGTTGCCGATTTCTATTGCCCCAAAGAAGACAAAAATAAACCATATTAAGTCCGGAATCCGTTCCCAAAAATCTTCCCCGTTTCTATCCGTTGTTCTCCGCCAAATTTTGCCAGAACCCACTTCAAGTCCTTGCTTCCAGTCCTTTAGAACGAAACGTGCCCTGGATAACTTTTATTCCATCAATGCAGGTATATGCACGCTGTTTGCAGGCTGGAGGACAAATTATTAAAAGTAAGTGAGTTTTGTCATTGTTAATATTGTGCGCACCAAATACTTTAGTGCTCGTTGAGATTAGTTCGGTGAAAAGAAAAACGTCACGGAATTATTATCGTTGTATCGTTGAGAAAGAGTTCACTTTCATTATACCTATTGATTATATTGTGTGTACCTGTAATCAGCAACAGAACATCTAGATTTAATTTTGACATGTGTTTTTTGTATAAATTTGACGTTTAGAATTTTATTGTCCAGTGGCGGAGCCACCTTATTTTTCTCAACGGTAATTTAAGATCGCATTTAGGATTATTTAGGGGCGTACCCTGTTTGTTTTTTTTTGTGCACGATAATATTATTTATCGAATTTATGTTTTATATTTTTAATTGTTAGTATTAATCTGTTACCTATTAATTTTAATAAACATTGCTCTAACCATTTGTTTAGGTTTAATTTAGAAAAAAAGACATTGTAAGCCCTTCACCCTGCATTCCGTCGTGCATATATTATTTTTTTCAGTGAACGTCCAGGTCCGTTCCGTTCTGAAAGCTGCACGCTACGAAGAAGTATTTTCTGACCTAGGTGGCGCCCTCTCCAATCTCGAAGTTTGTTCGGGATTACGAATTCCCCCCCCCCCCTGCGTTACAGTGCCCGTGATAGATTCGTCTACAATCCCACCCACTCCCATCTCCATTGAGCTGCTGGCACACTGTTTCTGCAGGGCAAATAGCCTGCCCCCCCCCTTTTTTTTGTTTATTTCTATTTCGGCTATTTATAATACAATTCGTTGCGTTTTCCTTAGTTTTCGTTCAAAACACAACGAGTTGCCCGTCACAAAATTCAAATTATTATTTCAAATTATAACTTGAAGATCTGAACTAGTAATTGTCAAATACAGAACTTAAAATTGTTAAATACAAATTATTAGAGCAAATTATAACTTGAAGATCTGAGCTTGTAATAGTCAAATACAGAACTTCGAATTGTTAAATACAAATTATTAGTGCAAATTATAACTTGTAGATCTGAACTTGTAATAGGTAAATACAGAACTTCAAATTGTTAAATTAAAACTAAGATTGCAAATAATAATTTGAAGTTCTGAACTTGTAAAAGTCAAATATAGAACTTCTAATTGTTAAATACAAATTATTAGTGCAAATTATAGCTTGAAGATCTGCACTTGTAATTGTCAAATACAGAACTTAAAATTGATAGCTTCTAATTATTATTGCAAATTATAATTTGAAGATGTGAACTTGTAATAGACAAATACGCAACTTAGCATTGTTAAATACAAATTATGATTGCAAATTAAAACTTGAAGATCTGAACTAGTAACTGTCAAATACAGAACTTAAAATTGATAGCTTATAATTATTATTGTAAATTATAACTTGAAGATCTGAACTTGTAATAGTGAATTACAGAACTTAGATTTGTTAAATTCAAATTATTATTTCAAATTATAACTTGAAGATCTGAACTAGTAATTGTCAAATACAGAACTTAAAATTGATAGCTTCTAATTATTATTGCAAATTATAACTTGAAGTTCTGAACTTGTAATTGTCAAATACAGAACTTAAAATTGATAGCTTCTAATTATTATTTCAAATTATAACTTGAAGATCTGAACTTGTAATTGTCAAATACAGAACTTCTAAATGTTAAATACAAATTATTATTGCAAATTATAACTTGAAGTTCTGAACTAGTATTTGTCAAATACAAAACTTAAAATTGATAGCTTATAATTATTATTGTGAATTATAACTTGAAGATCTGAACTTGTATTAGTGAATTACAGAACTTAGATTTGTTAAATTTAAATTATTATTTCAAATTATAACTTGAAGATCTGAACTAGTAATTGTCAAATACAGAACTTAAAATTGATAGCTTCAAATTATTATTGCAAATAATAACTTGAAGATCTGAACTTGTAATTGTCAAATGCAGAACTTAAAATTGATAGCTTCTAATTATTATTGCAAATTATAACTTGAAGTTCTGAACTAGTAATTGTGAAATACAGAACTTAAAATTGATAGCTTATAATTATTATTGTAAATTATAACTTGAAGATCTGAACTTGTAATAGTGAATTACAGAACTTAGATTTGTTAAATTCAAATTATTATTTCAAATTATAACTTGAAGATCTGAACTAGTAATTGTCAAATACAGAACTTAAAATTGTTAACTTCTAATTATTATTGCAAATTATAACTCGAAGATCTGAACTTGTAATAGTGAATTGCAGAACTTAGATTTGTTAAATTCAAATTATATTTCAAATTAAAACTTGAAGATCTGAACTAGTAATTGTCAAATACAGAACTTAAAATTAATAGCTTATAATTATAATTCAAATTATAACTTGAAGATCTGAGCTTGTAATAGTCAAATACAGAACTTCGTATTGTTAAATACAAATTATTAGTGCAAATTATAACTTTTAGTTCTGAACTTGTAATAGGTAAATACAGAACTTCAAATTGTTAAATTAAAACTAAGATTGCAAATAATAATTTGAAGATCTGAACTTGTAATAGTCAAATACAGAACTTCTAATTGTTAAATACAAATTATTAGTGCAAATTATAACTTGAAGATCTGAACTTGTAATTGTGAAATACAGAACTTAAAATTGATAGCTTCTAATTATTATTTTAAATTATAACTTGAAGATTTCAACTTGTAATTGTCAAATACAGAACTTCTAATTGTTAAATACAAATTATTAGTGCAAATTATAACTTGAAGATCTGAACTTGTAATTGTCAAATAGAGAACTTAACATTGATAGCTTCGAATTATAATTGCATATTATAACTTGAAGATCTGTCAAATACAGAACTTAAAATGTAATAGTGAATTACAGTACTTAGATTTGTTAAATACAAACTATTATTTCAAATTATAACTTGAAGATCTGAACTAGTAATTGTCAAATACAGAACTTATAATTGTTAAATACAAATTATTAGTGCAAATTATAACTTGAAGATCTGAACTTGTAATTGTCAAATACAGAACTTAAAATTGATAGCTTATAATTATAATTCAGATTATAACTTGAAGATCTGAACTTGTAATGGTCAAATACAGAACTTCTAAATGTTAAATACAAATTATTATTGCAAATTATAACTTGAAGTTCTGAACTAGTATTTGTCAAATACAGAACTTAAAATTGATAGCTTCTAATTATTATTTCAAATTATAACTTGAAGATCTGAACTTGTAATTGTCAAATACAGAACTTCTAAATGTTAAATACAAATTATTATTGCAAATTATAACTTGAAGTTCTGAACTAGTATTTGTCAAATACAGAACTTAAAATTGATAGCTTATAATTATTATTGTGAATTATAACTTGAAGATCTGAACTTGTATTAGTGAATTACAGAACTTAGATTTGTTAAATTTAAATTATTATTTCAAATTATAACTTGAAGATCTGAACTAGTAATTGTCAAATACAGAACTTAAAATTGATAGCTTCAAATTATTATTGCAAATAATAACTTGAAGATCTGAACTTGTAATTGTCAAATGCAGAACTTAAAATTGATAGCTTCTAATTATTATAGCAAATTATAACTTGAAGTTCTGAACTAGTAATTGTGAAATACAGAACTTAAAATTGATAGCTTATAATTATTATTGTAAATTATAACTTGAAGATCTGAACTTGTAATAGTGAATTACAGAACTTAGATTTGTTAAATTCAAATTATTATTTCAAATTATAACTTGAAGATCTGAACTAGTAATTGTCAAATACAGAACTTAAAATTGTTAACTTCTAATTATTATTGCAAATTATAACTCGAAGATCTGAACTTGTAATAGTGAATTACAGAACTTAGATTTGTTAAGTTCAAATTATATTTCAAATTAAAACTTGAAGATCTGAACTAGTAATTGTCAAATACAGAACTTAAAATTAATAGCTTATAATTATAATTCAAATTATAACTTGAAGATCTGAGCATGTAATAGTCAAATACAGAACTTCGAATTGTTAAATACAAATTATTAGTGCAAATTATAACTTTTATTTCTGAACTTGTAATAGGTAAATACAGAACTTCAAATTGTTAAATTAAAACTAAGATTGCAAATAATAATTTGAAGATCTGAACTTGTAATAGTCAAATACAGAACTTCTAATTGTTAAATACAAATTATTAGTGCAAATTATAACTTGAAGATCTGAACTTGTAATTGTGAAATACAGAACTTAAAATTGATAGCTTCTAATTATTATTTTAAATTATAACTTGAAGATTTGAACTTGTAATTGTCAAATACAGAACTTCTAATTGTTAAATACAAATTATTAGTGCAAATTATAACTTGAAGATCTGAACTTGTAATTGTCAAATACAGAACTTAAAATTGATAGCTTATAATTATAATTCAAATTATAACTTGAAGATCTGAACTTGTAATGGTCAAATACAGACCTTCGAATTGTTAAATACAAATTATTAGAGCAAATTATAACTTGAAGATCTGAACTTGTAATTGTCAAATACAGAACTTAACATTGATAGCTTCTAATTATAATTGCATATTATAACTTGAAGATCTGTCAAATACAGAACTTAAAATGTAATAGTGAATTACAGTACTTAGATTTGTTAAATACAAACTATTATTACAAATTATAACTTGAAGATCTGAACTTGTAATTGTCAAATACAAAACTTAAAATTAATAGCTTCTAATTATTATTGCAAATTATAACTTGAAGATCTGAACTTGTAATTGTCAAATACAGAACTTAAAGTTGATAGCTTCTAATTATTATTTCAAATTATAACTTGAAGATCTGAACTTGTGATTGTCAAATACAAAACTTAAAATTAATAGCTTCTAATTATTATTGCAAATTAAAACTTGAAGTTCTGAACTTGTAATTGTCAAATGCAGAAATTAAAATTGATAGCTTCTAATTATTATTGCAAAAAATAATTTGAAGATCTCTACTTGTAATTGTCAAATACAGAACTTAAAATTGACAGCTCGTAATTATAATTCAAATTATAACTTGAAGATCTGAACTTGTAATAGTCAAATACAGAACTTCGAATTGTTAAATACAAATTATTGGTGCAAATTATAACTTGAAGATCTGAACTTGTAATAGTGAATTACAGAACTTAGATTTGTTAAATTCAAATTATTATTTCAAATTATAACTTGAAGATCTGAACTAGTAATTGTCAAATACAGAACTTAAAATTGTTAAATACAAATTATTAGAGCAAATTATAACTTGAAGATCTGAGCTTGTAATAGTCAAATACAGAACTTCGAATTGTTAAATACAAATTATTAGTGCAAATTATAACTTGTAGATCTGAACTTGTAATAGGTAAATACAGAACTTCAAATTGTTAAATTAAAACTAAGATTGATAATAATAATTTGAAGTTCTGAACTTGTAATAGTCAAATATAGAACTTCTAATTGTTAAATACAAATTATTAGTGCAAATTATAACTTGAAGATCTGCACTTGTAATTGTCAAATACAGAACTTAAAATTGATAGCTTCTAATTATTATTGCAAATTATAATTTGAAGATGTGAACTTGTAATAGACAAATACGCAACTTAGCATTGTTAAATACAAATTATGATTGCAAATTAAAACTTGAAGATCTGAACTAGTAATTGTCAAATACAGAACTTAAAATTGATAGCTTATAATTATTATTGTAAATTATAACTTGAAGATCTGAACTTGTAATAGTGAATTACAGAACTTAGATTTGTTAAATTCAAATTATTATTTCAAATTATATCTTGAAGATCTGAACTAGTAATTGTCAAATACAGAACTTAAAATTGATAGCTTCTAATTATTATTGCAAATTATAACTTGAAGTTCTGAACTTGTAATTGTCAAATACAGAACTTAAAATTGATAGCTTCTAATTATTATTTCAAATTATAACTTGAAGATCTGAACTTGTAATTGTCAAATACAGAACTTCTAAATGTTAAATACAAATTATTATTGCAAATTATAACTTGAAGTTCTGAACTAGTATTTGTCAAATACAGAACTTAAAATTGATAGCTTATAATTATTATTGTGAATTATAACTTGAAGATCTGAACTTGTATTAGTGAATTACAGAACTTAGATTTGTTAAATTTAAATTATTATTTCAAATTATAACTTGAAGATCTGAACTAGTAATTGTCAAATACAGAACTTAAAATTGATAGCTTCAAATTATTATTGCAAATAATAACTTGAAGATCTGAACTTGTAATTGTCAAATGCAGAACTTAAAATTGTTAACTTCTAATTATTATTGCAAATTATAACTCGAAGATCTGAACTTGTAATAGTGAATTACAGAACTTAGATTTGTTAAATTCAAATTATATTTCAAATTAAAACTTGAAGATCTGAACTAGTAATTGTCAAATACAGAACTTAAAATTAATAGCTTATAATTATAATTCAAATTATAACTTGAAGATCTGAGCTTGTAATAGTCAAATACAGAACTTCGAATTGTTAAATACAAATTATTAGTGCAAATTATAACTTTTAGTTCTGAATTTGTAATAGGTAAATACAGAACTTCAATTTGTTAAATTAAAACTAAGATTGCAAATAATAATTTGAAGATCTGAACTTGTAATAGTCAAATACAGAACTTCTAATTGTTAAATACAAATTATTAGTGCAAATTATAACTTGAAGATCTGAACTTGAAATTGTGAAATATAGAACTTAAAATTGATAGCTTCTAATTATTATTTTAAATTATAACTTGAAGATTTGAACTTGTAATTGTCAAATACAGAACTTCTAATTGTTAAATACAAATTATTAGTGCAAATTATAACTTGAAGATCTGAACTTGTAATTGTCAAATAGAGAACTTAACATTGATAGCTTCGAATTGTAATTGCATATTATAACTTGAAGATCTGTCAAATACAGAACTTAAAATGTAATAGTGAATTAGAGTACTTAGATTTGTTAAATACAAACTATTATTTCAAATTATAACTTGAAGATCTGAACTAGTAATTGTCAAATACAGAACTTATAATTGTTAAATACAAATTATTAGTGCAAATTATAACTTGAAGATCTGAACTTGTAATTGTCAAATACAGAACTTAAAATTGATAGCTTATAATTATAATTCAAATTATAACTTGAAGATCTGAACTTGTAATGGTCAAATACAGACCTTCGAATTGTTAAATACAAATTATTAGAGCAAATTATAACTTGAAGATCTGAACTTGTAATTGTCAAATACAGAACTTAACATTGATAGCTTCTAATTATAATTGCATATTATAACTTGCAGATCTGTCAAATACAGAACTTAAAATGTAATAGTGAATTACAGTACTTAGATTTGTTAAATACAAACTATTATTTCAAATTATAACTTGAAGATCTGAACTAGTAATTGTCAAATACAGAACTTAAAATTGATAGCTTCTAATTATTATTGCAATTTATAATTTGAAGATGTTACCTTGTAATAGACAAATACGCAACTTAGCATTGTTAAATACAAATTATGATTGCAAATTAAAACTTGAAGATCTGAACTAGTAATTGTCAAATACAGAACTTAAAATTGATAGCTTATAATTATTATTGTAAATTATAACTTGAAGATCTGAACTTGTAATAGTGAATTACAGAACTTAGATTTGTTAAATTCAAATTATTATTTCAAATTATAACTTGAAGATCTGAACTAGTAATTGTCAAATACAGAACTTAAAATTGATAGCTTCTAATTATTATTGCAAATTATAACTTGAAGATCTGAACTTGTAATTGTCAAATACAGAACTTAAAATTGATATCTTCTAATTATTATTTCCAATTATAACTTGAAGATCTGAACTTGTAATTGTCAAATACAGAACTTCTAAATGTTAAATACAAATTATTATTGCAAATTATAACTTGAAGTTCTGAACTAGTATTTGTCAAATACAGAACTTAAAATTGATAGCTTATAATTATTATTGTGAATTATAACTTGAAGATTTGAACTTGTAATAGTGAATTACAGAACTTAGATTTGTTAAATTTAAATTACTATTTCAAATTATAACTTGAAGATCTGAACTAGTAATTGTCAAATACAGAACTTAAAATTGATAGCTTCAAATTATTATTGCAAATAATAACTTGAAGATCTGAACTTGTAATTGTCAAATGCAGAACTTACAATTGATAGCTTCTAATTATTATTGCAAATTATAACTTGAAGTTCTGAACTAGTAATTGAGAAATACAGAACTTAAAATTGATAGCTTATAATTATTATTGTAAATTATAACTTGAAGATCTGAACTTGTAATAGTGAATTACAGAACTTAGATTTGTTAAATTCAAATTATTATTTCAAATTATAACTTGAAGATCTGAACTAGTAATTGTCAAATACAGAACTTAAAATTGTTAACTTCTAATTATTATTGCAAATTATAACTCGAAGATCTGAACTTGTAATAGTGAATTACAGAACTTAGATTTGTTAAATTCAAATTATATTTCAAATTAAAACTTGATGATCTGAACTAGTAATTGTCAAATACAGAACTTAAAATTAATAGCTTATAATTATAATTCAAATTATAACTTGAAGATCTGAGCATGTAATAGTCAAATACAGAACTTCGAATTGTTAAATACAAATTATTAGTGCAAATTATAACTTTTAGTTCTGAACTTGTAATAGGTAAATACAGAACTTCAAATTGTTAAATTAAAACTAAGATTGCAAATAATAATTTGAAGATCTGAACTTGTAATAGTCAAATACAGAACTTCTAATTGTTAAATACAAATTATTAGTGCAAATTATAACTTGAAGATCTGAACTTGTAATTGTGAAATACAGAACTTAAAATTGATAGCTTCTAATTATTATTTTAAATTATAACTTGAAGATTTGAACTTGTAATTGTCAAATACAGAACTTCTAATTGTTAAATACAAATTATTAGTGCAAATTATAACTTGAAGATCTGAACTTGTAATTGTCAAATACAGAACTTAAAATTGATAGCTTATAATTATAATTCAAATTATAACTTGAAGATCTGAACTTGTAATGGTCAAATACAGACCTTCGATATGTCAAATACAAATTATTAGAGCAAATTATAACTTGAAGATCTGAACTTGTAATTGTCAAATACAGAACTTAACATTGATAGCTTCTAATTATAATTGCATATTATAACTTGAAGATCTGTCAAATACAGAACTTAAAATGTAATAGTGAATTACAGTACTTAGATTTGTTAAATACAAACTATTATTTCAAATTATAACTTGAAGATCTGAACTTGTAATTGTCAAATACAAAACTTAAAATTAATAGCTTCTAATTATTATTGCAAATTATAACTTGAAGATCTGAACTTGTAATTGTCAAATACAGAACTTAAAGTTGATAGCTTCTAATTATTATTTCAAATTATAACTTGAAGATCTGAACTTGTGATTGTCAAATACAAAACTTAAAATTAATAGCTACTAATTATTATTGAAAATTAAAACTTGAAGATCTGAACTTGTAATTGTCAAATGCAGAAATTAAAATTGATAGCTTCTAATTATTATTGCAAATAATAATTTGAAGATCTCTACTTGTAATTGTCAAATACAGAACTTAAAATTGACAGCTTATAATTATAATTCAAATTATAACTTGAAGATCTGAACTTGTAATAGTCAAATACAGAACTTCGAATTGTTAAATACAAATTATTGGTGCAAATTATAACTTGAAGATCTGAACTTGTAATAGTGAATTACAGAACTTAGATTTGTTAAATTCAAATTATTATTTCAAATTATAACTTGAAGATCTGAACTAGTAATTGTCAAATACAGAACTTAAAATTGTTAAATACAAATTATTAGAGCAAATTATAACTTGAAGATCTGAGCTTGTAATAGTCAAATACAGAACTTCGAATTGTTAAATACAAATTATTAGTGCAAATTATAACTTGTAGATCTGAACTTGTAATAGGTAAATACAGAACTTCAAATTGTTAAATTAAAACTAAGATTGCAAATAATAATTTGAAGTTCTGAACTTGTAATAGTCAAATATAGAACTTCTAATTGTTAAATACAAATTATTAGTGCAAATTATAACTTGAAGATCTGCACTTGTAATTGTCAAATACAGAACTTAAAATTGATAGCTTCTAATTATTATTGCAAATTATAATTTGAAGATGTGAACTTGTAATAGACAAATACGCAACTTAGCATTGTTAAATACAAATTATGATTGCAAATTAAAACTTGAAGATCTGAACTAGTAATTGTCAAATACAGAACTTAAAATTGATAGCTTATAATTATTATTGTAAATTATAACTTGAAGATCTGAACTTGTAATAGTGAATTACAGAACTTAGATTTGTTAAATTCAAATTATTATTTCAAATTATAACTTGAAGATCTGAACTAGTAATTGTCAAATACAGAACTTAAAATTGATAGCTTCTAATTATTATTGCAAATTATAACTTGAAGTTCTGAACTTGTAATTGTCAAATACAGAACTTAAAATTGATAGCTTCTAATTATTATTTCAAATTATAACTTGAAGATCTGAACTTGTAATTGTCAAATACAGAACTTCTAAATGTTAAATACAAATTATTATTGCAAATTATAACTTGAAGTTCTGAACTAGTATTTGTCAAATACAGAACTTAAAATTGATAGCTTATAATTATTATTGTGAATTATAACTTGAAAATCTGAACTTGTATTAGTGAATTACAGAACTTAGATTTGTTAAATTTAAATTATTATTTCAAATTAAAACTTGAAGATCTGAACTAGTAATTGTCAAATACAGAACTTAAAATTAATAGCTTATAATTATAATTCAAATTATAACTTGATGATCTGAGCTTGTAATAGTCAAATACAGAACTTCGAATTGTTAAATACAAATTATTAGTGCAAATTATAACTTTTAGTTCTGAACTTGTAATAGGTAAATACAGAACTTCAAATTGTTAAATTAAAACTAAGATTGCAAATAATAATTTGAAGATCTGAACTTGTAATAGTCAAATACAGAACTTTTAATTGTTAAGTACAAATTATTAGTGCAAATTATAACTTGAAGATCTGAACTTGTAATTGTGAAATACAGAACTTAAAATTGATAGCTTCTAATTATTATTTTAAATTATAACTTGAAGATTTGAACTTGTAATTGTCAAATACAGAACTTCTAATTGTTAAATACAAATTATTAGTGCAAATTATAACTTGAAGATCTGAACTTGTAATTGTCAAATACAGAACTTAAAATTGATAGCTTATAATTATAATTCAAATTATAACTTGAAGATCTGAACTTGTAATGGTCAAATACAAACCTTCGAATTGTGAAATACAAATTATTAGAGCAAATTATAACTTGAAGATCTGAACTTGTAATTGTCAAATACAGAACTTAACATTGATAGCTTCTAATTATAATTGCATATTATAACTTGCAGATCTGTCAAATACAGAACTTAAAATGTAATAGTGAATTACAGTACTTAGATTTGTTAAATACAAACTATTATTTCAAATTATAACTTGAAGATCTGAACTAGTAATGGTCAAATACAGAACTTAAATACAAATTATTAGTGCAAATTATAACTTGAAGATCTGAGCTTGTAATAGTCAAATACAGAACTTCGAATTGTTAAATACAAATTATTAGTGCAAATTATAACTTGTAGATCTGAACTTGTAATAGGTAAATACAGAACTTCAAATTGTTAAATTAAAACTAAGATTGCAAATAATAATTTGAAGATCTGAACTTGTAATAGTCAAATACAGAACTTCTAATTGTTAAATACAAATTATTAGTGCAAATTATAACTTGAAGATTTGAACTTGTAATTGTCAAATACTGAACTTAAAATTGATAACTTCTAATTATTATTGCAAATTATAATTTGAAGATGTGAACTTGTAATAGACAAATACGCAACTTAGCATTGTTAAATACAAATTATGATTGCAAATTAAAACTTGAAGATCTGAACTTGTAATAGGTAAATACAGAACTTCTAATTGTTAAATTCAAACTAAGATTGCAAATAATAATTTGAAGATCTGAACTTGTAATAGTCAAATACAGAACTTCTAATTGTTAAATACAAATTATTAGTGCAAATTATAACTTGAAGATCTGAACTAGTAATTGTCAAATACAGAACTTAAAATTGATAGCTTCTAATTATTATTGTAAATTATAACTTGAAGATCTGAACTTGTAATTGTCAAATACAGAACTTAAAATTGATAGCTTCAAATTATTATTGCAAATAATAACTTGAAGATCTGAACTTGTAATTGTCAAATACAGAACTTAAAATTGATAGCTTCTAATTATTATTTCAAATTATAACTTGAAGATCTGAACTTGTAATTGTCAAATACAGAACTTAAAATTGATAGCTTCTAATTATTATTGCAAATTATAACTTGAAGATCTGAACTTGTAATTGTCAAATACAGAACTTCTAATTGTTAAATACAAATTATTAGTGCAAATTATAACTTGAAGATCTGAACTTATAATTGTCAAATACAGAACTTAAAATTGATAGCTTCTAATTATTATTGTAAATTATAACTTGAAGATCTGAACTTGTAATAGTGAATTACAGAACTTAGATTAGTTAAATTCAAATTATTATTTCAAATTATAACTTGAAGATCTGAACTAGTAATTGTCAAATACTGAACTTAAAATTGATAGCTTCTAATTATTATTGCAAATTATAACTTGAAGATCTGAACTTGCTATTGTCAAATACAGAACTTAAAATTGATAGCTTCTAATTATTATTGTAAATTATAACTTGAAGATCTGAACTTGTAATTGTCAAATACAGAACTTAAAATTGATAGCTTCTATTTATTATTGCAAATAATAACTTGAAGATCTGAACTTGTAATTGTCAAATGCAGAACTTAAAATTGATAGCTTCTAATTATTATTGCAAATAATAATTTGAAGATCTGTACTTGTAATTGTCAAATACAGAACTTAAAATTGATAGCTAATAATTATAATTCAAATTATAACTTGAAGATCTGAACTTGTAATAGTCAAATACAGAACTTCGAATTGTTAAATACAAATTATTAGTGCAAATTATAACTTGAAGATCTGAACTTGTAATTGGTAAATACAGAACTTCGAATTGTTAAATTCAAACTAAGATTGCAAATAATAATATGAAGATCTGAACTTGTAATAGTCAAATACAGAACTTAAAATTGATAGCTTCTAATTATTATTGTCAATTATAACTTGTAGATCTGAACTTGTAATAGTGAATTACAGTACTTAGATTTGTGAAATTCAAATTATTATTTCAAATTATAACTTGAAGATCTGAACTAGTAACTGTCAAATACAGAACTTAAAATTGATAGCTTCTAATTATTATTGCAAATTATAACTTGAAGATCTGAACTTGTAATTGTCAAATACAGAACTTAAAATTGATAGCTTCTAATTATTATTTCAAATTATAACTTGAAGATCTGAACTTGTAATTGTCAAATACAGAACTTAAAATTGATAGCTTCTAATTATTATTGCAAATAATAACTTGAAGATCTGTACTTGTAATTGTCAAATACAGAACTTAAAATTGATAGCTTATAATTATAGTGTCACGAGTGGAAACACTTCCTAAATGATTAATCGTTCTACAGAAGACATGTCCCTTCCTGATAAGAGAATTGACCAGTATAGCTAGTCCGATCCTGTAGATTACTAATTAATAGTAGGGGTATGATCGACGGATTGATTGAAGACTGGAAGTCAAGTCGCGGAAGTGGAACGAGTGAGTTCGAGCTTGGGCTTGGGCACGAATCCGTCTTTCAACCCTGAACCAGGGTAGTGTAAGTAATTAGTTGTAGTTCAATAATTGTAGTTATGTATTTCCAAAATTAAGTAGTATGTTTAATAGAATTAAGTTTATCAGAATTTACTCTCGTTTAATATAAATATGCAGTCCCTTAATTCCGTAGTTGACACCATCTGAGTTAAACCCCAAGCTTTAACCAAACCAAGCTAAAACCAAATTTGAAATAATTAAAGTCCTATGCGACATGGTGGAGGTTAAAGCCGGTCCTGGTTAGCTTAAATCACCGAATTTTTGCTAAATTATCTGATAATGAAAATTTCTTTTTTTTTTGTAAATTTAACGTAATAAGTAATAAATATAGTTGACCTTTTATTTTATAAATTCAAATAAAATATTGTTAAGATGAAGGTCTATTGAAACAATAAATTGTCCAACGTTTCGGGAATTTTAATGTCCCATTTTCAAGGAATACAGCAATAATATAACTTTAAAAAATAATAATATAACTTTAAAATTAACATAAACTTTCAAAAATTAGTTTGTCAAACTAATTTTTTGAAAGTTTATGTTAATGTTATGTTATGTTTATGTAAATTAGTTTGTCAAACTAATTTTTTGAAAGTTTATGTTAATTTTAAAGTTATATTATTATTTTTTAAAGTTATATTATTGCTGTATTCCTTGAAAATGGGACATTAAAATTCCCGAAACGTTGGACAATTTATTGTTTCAATAGACCTTCATCTTAACAATATTTTATTTGAATTTATTTAACGTAATGTTTATAGAAAAGAACTTAATGTCGAGTAATAAGTAGCATAAAGCAATGTTGGTGTCATATTTAAGGGGATTTGTTTTATTTAAGCAACTCAATTTTAATTAAGTATTTTGAAAGAAATTTTTGAAAAATATTATTTAAATAGGTATCTATACGTCAAGAAATAATTTATGTATATAGCAAATTCTGCACTTTAATCAAATAGTTCATTATTACTTTATCGACATATTATTATGGTGTGAAATAAAATATGCGTATATTAAATTGAGAAATATAAATTTATGTTTAATGTGATTTACTTTAAGTTATAGTTAAAAATTTAATTTGATAATATTAGGGACTTGAGTAATAATTATTGATTAGTTATGAAGGATAATTTTAAAAGTATAGTTTTACAGGGTAAATAGGTTAAATCAAGAAGTTATTTTAAAAAAAATAAGGGTAATTTAAAGTATAATTAATAAATAACGCTTAGGAAAGATGCACATATAGGTAAAAAAAAAAAAAAAAAAAAAATAAAATTGTCTCTGATGGAGGAATTTAATAAGTTGCAAAAAAGAAAAGTTCAAACAAGTTCATGAGATAGGTAAACCTACATAGTACATACGTACACATATTGTGGAAAAAGAAAATTTTTGCAAGTCAGTCGATTAAAAATATTATAAAATCGAGTAATTTTAATTAAGAAATTAAACTTATAGAGCGGGATCTATTTAGATTAATTATATGTCGGAAGAAAATAAAGGGCCACAAACTAGGTCACAAGCTAAGAAAATCCTTAAAGTATATGAGGAGGTATCTGATCTCGGAAGTACAGGTAATGCTCCCACAACAAGCATAACAAATATCGAAGATTCAACAGACGTTACAGATAATCAAAATACACTTGAAAGTGACGGTTTAAATTTAAGCAGTATTCAAGTAGGTAATACAAACGAGTTCAAGCCACAACATCGAAGTACAAGTTTTATAGTCAACCTTTCACCAGAAACGCAGGATTCAGGAAATCCATTTAACCGGAGTACGAAAATAATACGGAGTCCCAAGAAATTTGCAACAAAAATCGAAAATTTGTTGGACGCCAGTATTGTGTTGTCAAATAAGAACCCGCATCAAGCTAGCGCCGCCACTTTTTCAAAATCTAAAAAAAATATATGGAGAATTTGTGACGTGCGTGAACCTGGCTCCCCTTATTTTAAAATATTAATTTTTTTTTGTTGTTTTGGATTGTTTTCCATTTGTTTTCAATTGTTTTGATATTTTTTTTTTTGATTTTGCAAAAAAGAATGGAGAAAATCTCAAAAAACTTTTTTTTCTGCCAGCTCCCCTTTTTTCGAAATTAAATTTTTTTTTTGTTGTTTTCGATTGTTTTTGATTTGTTGTCAATTGTTTTGTAAAAATAAAATTTTTAAATCAAATGATAACCGCGAAAATCGCGAAATGAGATTTTGCCCCAGCTCCCCTTTTTTCGAAATTAAATTTTTTTTTTGTTGTTTTCGATTGATTTTGATTTGTTTTCAATTGTTTTGTAAAAATAAAATTTTTAAATCAAATGATAACCGCGAAAATCACAAAATAAGATTTCGCGCCAGCTCCTCTTTTTTCAAAATAAAAATTTTTTGTAGTTGTTTTCGATTGTTCTTAATTTGTTTTCAATTGTTTTGTAAAACTTAAATTTTTAAATCAAATGATAACCGTGAAAACCGCGAAATAAGATTTAAAGCCAGTATCTCTATGTTTTTTTAATTATAAATTTCTTCCTTTGTTGGTGTGGATTGTTCTTCATTTATTATTAATTATTATTATTTTCCTATTATTTAATTTTACTTCATAAATATACTTGCTCTGGTAGCAATACAATATGAAATATTTGAAATATAAATGTGGTAACCCGGATTAACGGATTATTTGTAATTATTACTTCAGTACCAATTTAGAATTTTCAGTATATACTATACTATATGAAATAATCATCTGATTAAGTAAAAAATTATTCTAACAATACAAAACAACACTTCAACTTTAACAGGTATATTTAAAGACTAAGGCCCGGCGCAAATTGAACCCAGCACATGTACAGCCCATGTACATCCCACGCGTGGACTATTTTGTAGAACGTGGTTTGAGACGGAGTGCCGCATATTAAACCTATCCCACGGCCAGTCCAGCTCCGTCTCAAACCACGTTCTACAAAATAGTCCACGCGTGGGATGTACATGGGCTGTACATGTGCTGGGTTCAATTTGCGCCGGGCCTAACGCTGGCCAAACATGTGGAACCCCTTCTAGATATCATTCTTTCTAGTGAATTTCGGCGGGTGTCAAATGTCCAAAACAGGCATATACGTCACTGTAACAGGAACGTGTGAAGAATGTGGTTGTAATGTTGTAATGTTCAACGTGAAAGGTTGTGTCTTCATAGGTGCTAGAATAATTTTATTATAAACCACTCCTGAGGTTTATACAAATTCTATGGGACTTTTAAGGGTCCTACGTTATCCATCGCTGTATAATTTCAATTCTAGCAGTGTTTATAAATACACATAAGATGTATGTATTTATAAAAGTAGCATGGGGGGCATTTGGCTGGGAACCTGGAGTCCGGACCTGGACTCAATTTGGTTCCCATGGCCAAGTTCATTTGGCATCAATTAGCATTGAAGCTTGTTCTAATATTAGCAATTTGTGTGAATATGTTTTTCATCGCGATTGGAGTGTTATGGAACAATTTACATGTGATATATGTAAAAAGAAAAAAACTTTCACAAAAGTATTGGCTCCAATTAATATTGACATAATTAACCGACATACTTTCAAACATTTAGAAGAGGCATTACAAAATGGTGGACTGTCAACAAGAAGGTGTTGTGGAAAATCATTTGAACTAGTTATAACATATGGTTCGCATATTTTCATCGAATGTGAAGTGAACAGAAGTATATCTGTCGAAGAATTTCCACAGTACATACAATTAATAGACAGAAGATACGCGTTAGCAGTGCTTGTGATGTACAAAAATGACAGCCACGATTATCATAATGCCATTAATTCGCTAGGACATTACACGGCCTGGGTAAAAAGAAGCAACCATTGGGTAGAATTTGATGATTTGATTAAAAAGTCTCCACTCTCGATTAAGTTTCTCAACGAAAAAACACCACGGTTGTGTGTATATGTAGAAATATGATTTTAGAAGTACTGTTTGTATAATAATATAATTATAATATATTTTAAATAATTGTCACAGAACATTTTTTCATACTTTACGACTATGATGTAATAAAATTACCGAAACCGGTAATTTTTGCGATTTTCACGGTTATCATTTGATTTAAAAATTTTAGTTTTACAAAACAATTGAAAACAAATTAAGAACAATCGAAAACAACAACAAAAAAATTTTTATTTTGAAAAAAGAGGAGCTGGCGCAAAATTTTATTTCGTGATTTTCACGGTTATCATTTGATTTAAAAATTTAATTTTTACAAAACAATTGAAAACAAATTAATAATAATCGAAAACAACAAAAAAAAATTTTAATTTTGAAAAAAGGGGAGCTGGAGCAAAATCTCATTTCGCGATTTTCGTGGTTATCATTTGATTTAAAAAATTTATTTTTACAAAACAATTGACAACAAATCAAAAACAATCGAAAACAACAAAAAAATAATTTAATTTCGAAAAAAGGGGAGCTGGCAGAAAAAAAAGTTTTTTGAGATTTTCTCCATTCTTTTTTGTAAAATCAAAAAAAAAATATCAAAACAATTGAAAACAAATGGAAAACAATCCAAAACAACAAAAAAAAATTAATATTTTAAAATAAGGGGAGCCAAGTTCACGCACGTGAATTTGTGGCTAATTTGTGGCTAATTAGTTGCCGCAATCGCGAATTAATCGCTCTTACCGTTCGGTAATTACAGCCATTTGAGTGGTGGCGGCGCTAGCTTGATGTCAAGCTAGCGCCGCCACCACTAAAAACTTACCAAAAATAAAAAATAAGTATATAGGAATTTGTGGCTAATTTGTGGCCAATTAGTTGCCGCAATCCCGAATTAATCGCTCTTACGGTTCGGGAATTACAGCCGTTTGAGTGGTGGCGGCGCTAGCTTTATGTCAAGCTAGCGCCGCCACCACTAAAAACTTACTAAAAATAAAAAATAAGTATATAGGAATTTGTGGCTAATTTGTGGCCAATTAGTTGCCGCAATCCCGAATTAATCGCTCTTACCGTTCGGGAATTACACCCATTTGAGTGATGGCGGCTCCAGCTTGACATCCAGCCAGCATCGCTACCACTAAAAACTTACTAAAAACAAAAAAAGTAAATGGGAATTTATGCAACTAATTTGTTGCTAAATTTATGAGCCAAATACTTAATAATTATAATAAGCAGTAGTTATCTCTTGCCATCTATATATATAAAAATGGATGTATGTATGTATGTAGGTATGTATGTATGTTCCTTATAGATTCCTAGACCGCTTGACCAATCTTTATGAAATTTGGTGTATAAGATAATTACGATGCTGCGAAGAAGATAGGCTACTTTAGAACGGCTTTCAACAAACTTTAATAAAATATGTGGGATTACCTGACGCCCATGATAAGATTAACGAGATTCTAACACAAACATACCGTCGCGTCCGCAGGTTGCTCGACAATAGCAAAATTTCAAAAACCGAAATTGTAGCAAACCCTGTATTTGTATTTTTCAAAATTTATTGATCCAAATCAGGAGCATTCGGACGACATATTAAATGCAACTCCAAATCTATATATATAAAAATGGATGTATGTATTCATACGAGACAGAAATGATGTGCAAGACAGAGACCTGGTGCGAGAACAGCACTTCGACGTAGCCCAGCAACAACATTTTGTGGAAACGCAAACAAGACTTTTAGTTTCTGATCAAAAAAATGCCTACGACAAAATCATGCAAGGTCTAACCGACGCAAATGGCGGAATTTTTTTTCTTGATGCTCCGGGAGGTACAGGCAAAACATTTCTTATCAATTTGATATTGGCGTCGGTTCGAATGCAGAATGGAATCGCACTCGCAGTGGCATCATCGGGAATTGCATCAACGCTACTCCACGGTGGACGTACAGCACATTCAGCACTCAAGCTTCCGTTGAATTTCAACCAGACCGAAACACCAACATGTAACATCAGCAAAAATTCTGGTATGGCCACAATCCTTAAAACGTGCAAAATTATCATTTGGGACGAATGCACTATGGCCCATAAAAAATCGCTCGAAGCGCTGGACCGGACTCTGCGCGATTTCCGAGGAAAAAACCAAGCTATGGGAGGCGCTCTGATACTTCTTGCGGGTGATTTTCGCCAAACTTTGCCCGTTATACCTCGATCAACGCCTGCTGATGAACTGAACGCTTGCTTAAAAGCATCGTATTTATGGAACCGAGTTGAAAAAATTACGCTCTCGACAAACATGCGTGTGCATTTACTACAAGATGCGACTGCCCAAACGTTTTCAAAACAACTTTTGGATATCGGAAATGGCAAAATTCCAATTGATCGCACTACAAATGAGATTTCGTTTCCGCCCAATTTTTGTCAAATGCAGCCGAACATTCAAGCTGTTGTAAACAAGGTTTTCCAAGATTTAACGATCAACTACAAAAATCCTGATTGGCTGTGCGAACGTGCAATTATAGCCCCCAAAAATGACGATGTGAACAAGCTGAATGAACAAATTCAATTGAAATTGCCCGGACAATCAGTCAAATACAAATCAATAGATACACTGATGGAGCAAGAACAAGCAGTCAATTATCCTACCGAATTTCTAAATTCACTAGAGCCACCTGGAATGCCACCACACACATTGAGATTGAAAGTTGGGTCACCGGTTATACTCATTAGAAACTTGAACGCGCCAAAACTGTGCAACGGAACCAGACTGGCCATAAAAAAATTGACACCAAATTTGATCGAGGCAACAATCATCAGTGGCAAATTCAAAGGGGAAGATGTGTTGATTCCCCACATACCGATGATTACCAACGATTTACCATTCCAGTTCAAGCGGCTTCAATTCCCCTTGCGTCTTGCCTTCGCGATTACAATCAACAAAGCACAAGGGCAATCATTAACTATTGCGGGTTTGAATTTGGAGAATTCGTGTTTTTCACACGGCCAATTGTATGTTGCTTGCTCCCGAGTTGGCACACCAAAAACTTTGTACATTTATTCACCGAATGGAACTACCAAAAATATTGTGTATCCTTTAGCATTACGATAAAATAATAATAGACAACGTCCGTTGGGTCAGCTATGATAAATATATCTACAGAGTGTACCTAAATATTGTTACTTTGGTTTAAATAAATATATAAATTTTATCATCCATTCTACCCGTTTTAATTCTTTTTCAGAATGTTGCTGCACGAAGTCCAAGAGCCTACATCAAAATACTTCAGGCATAAAAAAAGCGTTTTATTTTTAATAACACCCCGACTGAAGCCGGGTATCCATAACTATAGATAGATAGACAAAAGAAAAACCAAAATTACTGTTTTGTTGTGTGTACGCATTGCTGAAGTCCGTTCGTATGAAACAAACGAGTAACGGAAAGCAAGATTGGAAAACGTTCGAGTACGTAGACTAATGCAAAGTATTTTATTTTTAAAGAGACCCCGGGCGAAGCCGGGTATCCAGCTAGTTTTTAATAATTCAGAAAAAGAGGAAAATAAAGATTAAAATTTTTAAAAAATCATAAATTCAATATTTTATGGAAAAAAACAGAAAGTAGGTACAAATTTGTTTACAAAATATTTTTCAGTAGGCAGAGACGGTTCCAAGAGAAACTTTTCGGGGACTAGCAGTCCTCAATTTTCCAAGTAGATTCTACCAACTTTGCCTAATTTACACAAACGGAAGGTCCCCCCTCAAGGGGCCGTCCCTGTCAGTAGGGACACTAGCATCCAAGGCCGTAGTTAGATAAAAGGAGGGGTTTATGGAATTAAAAAAGAGGTTGGCATATGGCCGTATTTTTCACTTTTCTCCACTTTTTTTTATTTTGAGACTAGAAATAACGATTATTATTATTATTACATAGAAAATAAGGTTAAATCGGCAAAGATTGGTTTCTGGTTTACAACAAAATTTGAAAACAATCCCTAGCGCGCTTTGCTCTAATTGGTTCTTGCTTAGCTTCATTTTGATTGGAGGGATCATTCCTGCTATTAGGCCCTCGTTCAAAGTCTAGGTTAAGTATCTTATTGAGTTATCTTAGTATCAGAATTGCAAAAACAGGCACCTTAAGGTAAAAGAATGCATTACTAGGTTTATTTCTACTTATTTTTTGAAATTTAAAAATTTTCTAAAATTCTGATGATTTTTGAACTTGGCAATACAGCACCTGCATTTAGCTTCTTTGAAATTTATTAAAAAGCGATAACGGTTGTTATTAAAATTGAACTCTAGACAGATAATTATTGTTTTTAAAATTAATGATGAACAATCTGAAAATAATAACATTTTAAGCGGTTCATTTCAAATGTAATATAATTTTGCAACGCCATCTAGTGGATTCTCAACTGAACTTAACCTAGACTTGAAATTTTTGAAACACGAACATCAAAGACGCCGACACGAAGTGTCCCTACCTAAAGCCTCAATTACACGAGGATAGTGACTTGTACAAGTTACTAAAATCCAGTACTAAAAGCTAATGATTTAAGGAAAGTTGTGTTTACATGGTAATAGTAGCTTGTTCAAGTTACTAGTGTTTTAAACAAAGAATTCGAAGTGTCAAATCACTATTCTGCCAGGAAATACTAGAACGCCTGCTAAAACGAGATGTTTACACGGGTTTAGTTTTTAGGAAAGTAGGAGTGGGGGTAGTACTGGTGTGGTACCGGCTCAAGTAAATAGGATTGTTTTCTATTCACTAAACTGGAATTGTTACTAAAACCAGCACTGGAATTTAGTACTAAAATACTTGTTTACACGAAGACAGTACTAAAATTTAGTACTGGATTTTAGTAACTTGTACAAATCACTATCCTCGTGTAATTGACACTTAATACTTTCAGTACGAGGCTTAAGTTTTATAGTTGTAATTTTTAATAAGTACATTAAGGCGTAACGCGAACATTAGGAAAAATAAGAACGTAAGAAACAGTCATAAAATCGAGTGGTAGGCCGCAAAAGCTTAATTTTGAATTATTGATAAAATGCATTAAAAAATTTAAAAACCAAATAATATTGCAAAATAATAAAATTGCTTCAAAATCAAGTGAAGTGTGGGAGGCAATTAGCAAAGACTTGGAATATATTGTAAAGGCCAACACTATTTATGCAATGATAATTTGTAACAGAATTTATATAATAGGACCCAAAATACCCACTAAATAATATCCATCTTCAAATATTAATAAAATATAGGGTCGGAAATAATAATTTAGTTATACTAATTATTATTATTATGTTGTTTTTTATGTTTTTTGTATATTGTTCTTTTTATGTTTTTCTTTCACATGTAGTTTTTCTACTTTTTTGAAGCTGTATAGCTATAGCGGCTAAATAATTTTTTTTTAATTTTTATTATTATTATTATGACGTCGTATAAAATAAATTATAAATAATCTTGTTTTAATAAAATTTTATTTTAGTTTATCAAAATTTCGTTGTGAGTATCAGTATCTACTAGCTTAATATTAAGCTAGGGTCACCACCACTCAAATGGGTGTAATTCCCGAACGGTAAGAGCGATTAATTCGGGATTGCGGCAACTAATTGGCCACAAATTAGCCACAAATTCCTATATACTTATTTTTTATTTTTGGTAAGTTTGGTAAGCCACTCAAATGGCTGTAATTACCGAACGGTAAGAGCGATTAATTCGCGATTGCGGCAACTAATTAGCCACAAATTAGCCACAAATTCTCCATATATTTTTTTTAGATTTTGAAAAAGTGGCGGCGCTAGCTTGATGGAGGTCAAATAAGATTGTCCAATTGGCAGTTCAAAACGAAGTTCCAATAGAAAAAGTACGGTCTCCTGGAGGTAATTCGGGAGAAAACTCGGAAGAGTTGGCGTTGATAAATACATCATTTAAGGAATCATTAATAGAAAAATTCGAGGAAGTTGATAATTCTGTTTTAAAAAAATCGACAAGTTATAAAATCAATACGATGGCAAATTTAAATGTTACCGTGCAAAATGCGAACACCGCGGAGTTAACACCTCGGTTACCCAAATTCATTTCCCCGAGTACTTTTAACCCGGCGACAACAAATGCGATGAATTTCATAAACTCATATGAACGGACGGCAATAGCAAATGGATGGTCAAACATTCATAAAATAAATTATTTAGGTTCATTTTTGGAGGGGTCAGCAAATAGTTGGTATTTAAAGTATAAAGAAAATCCGGAAAATAATGAAAAAACATGGAATCAAATTAAAGATGACTTTTCTACGAAATTCGCAGGCGATTCATCCAGGAGAGTTGCTAAAATTAAATTGTCGAATCGTAAACAGCAACCCTTGGAAGGGATAAAAAATTATTTTTATGACCTCACAACATTATCAGAAGATTATGACCCTAATATGAGTAAAGAGGACTTTATCGACTATTTCGAAAATGGATTGGCAGAAAGGTATTTGCAAATGTATCTAATTTTAAAAACCACTGAAATGGATATCGAAGGCTTAGAAAAAATTGTTCACAAATTAAGCGACTGGGAACAACGAACAACAGGTCCCGAATTGCAGCAAGCTTCAGTATTTTTAAGTTCAAGGTCTCACAAAGCGCAACCCAAACCGAATAATTTTAAATTCTTAAATCAAAGGGCTACTGCCAATAATTTTAATTATAACGCCGAAAGACGACGATGTTTTAATTGTAATAAATTGGGACATTTCGCATCCAATTGTTGGAGTGCAAGTCAGTACAATATCCCAGTTAATCGTAACAACAACTTTGATCAACAAAATAATTATTTTAACAACTCCGGAAGACCAGGTACAAGTAGGGCAAATTTTATTAATACGAGGGGTAGAAATTTTAATAGAAATAATACAAATATAACGCAAAATTCTAGAAATGTTAGCAATAAAAACCAAGGAGGGTACGCTAAATCCTATTCTAACAAAAATTTCACAAATCAGAATTATAATCAAAAAAACGGAGGGGCACAACGCAGTCGGTCCCCAACTCCGTTGTTTTGTACCAATTAGGGGAAGTAGGACTTAGATCAAAAATACTGACAATAAACGCAAAATTAAATAATAAAATAACCGAAATTGTAATTGATACAGGATCTTGTAAAAATATTGTTTCCAAAAACTTAACAAATAATTGCGATTTAATACCATCCGGACAAATTTTAACAACTGTGGGAGGACAAGTTCCTGTAGAAGGTAAAACAAATTTGAAATTAGAAATTTGCGGTAAAATATTTTTTATCCCCGCCTTAGTAGTAAAGAATTTACCAAAACCATTATTGTTGGGAAACCAATTTTTAAAGGAACATAAAGTATTAATTGATTATAACCACGAAAAAATTATTCTCCAGGTAAATAATGAAAGAATTATAACAAATTTTAATCAAAAATTGGGAAACTTTGCAAATTTTGTAAATCGTCAAGTGTCATTTGCACCTGAGGTGGAATTAATAAATTACGGAAATCACGTCACAAAATGTAAAATTAACAATAAAAGTAAACCGGAGACAGATAGAATAAGTACCAATAGCAATAAAAACTTAATAAATAGGCAAAATAATACGAATAAATATAAATTTTCTTGTCATCAAGAAAACGCAATGACAACATCGTTCATTGACTTAGACGCGTGGAAAAATTGGTTGCAAATAATAGAAAAATTTTTCCGAAATGATAGCAATATTTCAAATACAATGCCAACACCTACAAAATTTGATACTGGTGTAATGCAAGAAATCGGGCAGGATATTTTCGAAGATAAAGTAAATAAATTTAAATTTAAATTAATTAAAGATTATAAAGTTCAACCAAACAACCCGATTAGAATTTTTTTAAGATTACTTTACGACGGCGAATTTGATCCAATTTTAGAATTCAGTGAATTCATCCCTAATGATAAGTTTTTACTAAATCACAAATTAGCGTTCGTTTCAGAATTAACACGGGTCGAAAATAATTTATTTATGATTAGAATTATTTCAAAGTCAATGTACCCAATTAAATTATTTGAAGGTACAACCTTAGGTTATGTAGAGTTGTCAGTTAAATCTGAAAATTTCTTTATAAATGATAAAAATAATATTGCAATTAAACCCAGAAAAAAATCAACAGTAACATTAGAAGATCATGTTTTAGGAGATAATTTAACAAGTGAACAAAAATTGGAAGTACAAAAATTACTTTTAGAATTCAGCGACGTTTATGCAAAACAAACCAGCGAAATGGGTTTTACTGATTTAGCAACACATAAAATAGATGTGCAGGGAGCTGCCCCTATTAAATCAAAACCTTATCGGGTATCGGCCACAGAACGAAAATTGATCGAAGAACAGATACAGGAGATGTTAGAACATGGAATTATCAGAGAATCAAAAAGCCCTTGGTGTTTTCCTGTAATTTTGGTAAATAAACAGGACGGGACTAAAAGATTTTGCGTCGACTATCGTAAGCTTAATTCGCTGACTAAGAAAAATAGTTACCCCCTCCCCCACGTCGATGACATCCTAAATTACCTACATGGAGCCAAATATTTCACGTCTCTTGATCTTTATAGTGGATATTGGCAGATAGGAATGGATGAAGGTTCTAAAGAATACACTGCCTTCATCGCCCCAGGCTACGGATTGTCCGAATTTAACGTATTGAGTTTTGGGTTGTGTAATAGCCCAAGTACTTTTGAGGAATTGATGGATAGATTATTTGCAGGGATGAAATGGAACGAAGTAATGATTTACTTGGACGACATTTTAATATTTTCAGCAACTTTCGAAGAACATTTGGTTAGGCTAAGAAAGGTATTGGAAAGATTGCGACGAGCTGGTTTGACTTTGAAACCGAAGAAATGTGTATACGCCAAAGACGAAGTAAAGATGCTGGGTCATATTGTAAACAAAGATGGTGTAGCTCCAGACGAGGACAAATTAAAAGCAATTAGAAATTTTAAAAAACCCACAAGTATAAAAACAGTTCAAAGTTTTTTGGGTCTGTGTAACTATTATCGGAAATTTATACCAAACTTTTCAATCATTGCTCGACCTTTATATGAGGCTACCAAAATCACAGGATTTAAATGGGAGGAATCTCAGGAAGAAGCTTTTGAAGAATTAAAAAATAAATTAACCAGCGCTCCCTTGATAAAACATTTCGATCCGACACAAGGTTGCGAATTGAGAACAGACGCAAGTACAAAAGGATTAGGAGCTATTCTATTGCAAGAAGGTTCAGACAAAATAATGCATCCCGTGGCGTACGGAAGCAGATCGTTAACGAAAGCCGAAAAAAATTATACAATCTCAGAATTGGAAGCACTAGCAGTTATTTGGAGCTTGCAATACTTTAGACATCTTATTTATGGAAAACCAATAAAAATAGTGACGGACCACCACTCTCTTTGCTTTTTAAAAACTATAAACAACTTAACATCAAAATTAGCTCGTTGGTACTTAAAATTGTCCGAATTTGACCACACAATAATTTATAAAAGTGGTAAGACACACCACGACGTTGATTGCTTGTCAAGAAATCCAGTGTCTATAGGTAATCAAGAAGACGAAGACGACTCAAAGGATATACCAACGTTCATTTTACAGGTCAACGAGATAAGAATATTGCAAGAAAAAGACGCGGAGGTGAACAAAATTATAGTTGCAATTGAAAATCCCAAAAAATCGAATGAAAGTATCGGGTTTAGAAGAAAAGCAAAAAATTATGCTATCATTGACGGTGTACTTTACAAAAAAAATGCTAACGTAAACGGAAATGACAATTTATTAGTTATCCCTAAAACCTTAATTTCAGAAATTTTAATTTCGCATCATAACGAACCTTTAGCGGGACATTTAGGAATTACAAAAACGTTGCACAAAATTAAAAATCGTTACTTTTGGGAGGGTCTCCAAAAGGATGTCGAGAAATTCGTAAAAGGTTGTTCGGACTGCCAAGCGCGAAAGGGCAGATCCAATGCTAAACCTGCGGGACTTTTGCAACCCATTGAAGTTGGTTTACCTTTTGAGAAAATCGGAATCGATTTGTTAGGTCCATTTCCAAGAAGTCGCAATGGTAAAACAATGATAGTGGTAGCTACAGATTACGCGACCAGATGGGTCGAAACGAAAGCGTTAGTAGACGCTACATGTAGCACAATTTATACTTGAAAATATAATTTGCAGACACGGTTCACCAAAAATACTATTAAGTGATAGGGGTATGGTTTTTTTGTCTCAAATGGTAACCGAACTAGTAAAATTAATGGGAGGTACGAGTAAATTTACTACTGCTTATCACCCACAGTGTAATGGCCTGACAGAACGTTTTAATAGTACAGTAGCAAATATGATTTCAAATTATGTAAATCCTAATCAAGATCAATGGGACGAGTGGTTACCGCATGTGACTTTTGCTTACAATGCATCATATCAGGAAACGACTAAATACTCGCCTTTTATGCTGGTATACGGTAGAGAACCTAGATTACCAACCGAGACAAGTTTAGCGATCCCAGTCCAAGGAAAAGATACCGAAAATTTACGCGAAAAGGTATTAAAAATGAGAAATTTAGCTATACAAAATATACAAACGCGACAATCAAAAGATAAAGAATATTACGATGCTAAACATCGATCCCTTGAATTTATGCCAGGTGACAAAGTCAGAATATTTACTCCAATTAGAAAAGTAGGCAGGTCAGAAAAATTATTATTAAAATGGTCAGGACCATATTTTATAAACAAAAAAATTGGCGAAGTCAATTACGAGGTCCGAAAAGGAGAAGCGTTAAATTCAAAAACGGAAGTTATACATGTAAGCAGAATTCTCCCGTATAACGATAAATGGGAATGTCCTTTAAAGAGTAAATAAAATATATCGCTTAATTAGTAAAATAATGTCTTCATATAGGAAATAAAACCGTGTGTAAAATACAACCTCAAGCCTAAAATTGAGTCATTATACTTACTTTAAAATAAATTTTAGATAATATTGTTAATTTTTAATAATATGAAATAAGATACGAAATAGGAATAAGATGCGTTATAAATAATGACCAGCAGATAAATCTGCAAAAACTCATATTATTATATTGAATTATAAATACAAATAGTTTAGGAATAGGTATTAAACCTTATATTGTATTAACAGGAAAAGGGAATATTGGAAAAGTAATAGTAAAGTGCTTAAATTAACTAAAATTTAAAAAATGTTGTAGTACAATTTCGAAAAATTAAGGCAAACCATAGTCGAGTTCTCACCAGTACAGTGGTGGTATATAGAAACCAATAATGAAATGGAATGGTAATGGTAACGGAAATGGTAACCAAATTTAAAATGGGCGAAGGAAGAAGTGGAAAAATGGTACACTTCATTTGGAAAAGCTGACGGGAGCCCTTGATGTCAAATTTGGGACTGATCACCTCAACAACTGACGTCATGCGCCTCGATCAACTGCCAATTTGTAACAATTTCATAATTTGGTATGGAATGGAATGGCATGGTTATCAAACAAAAATTTCGCTACAAGTGATAAGGACGTATATAACGTGTTGTCTTGGAAAAATTTGAAGATAAAGGTATGGGTATAAAGCCAAAAATAGCAATTGGGCATAGCAGCTAATAGTGCAAAAAGAAGACATGGGCATCAGTGTGTAAAGTCAATCATTAACAAAATATGGGTTAAAGTAGATTGAATTGAAGACAAAATGGGTAGGTCCGATGTGAGCTGCTCCAGAAGTCAAAAAGCGGATCGAGGACGAACCGCTTGGCTAGTATTTAAAAGTGCATCAAGTCCAATATTAAGAAGATTATTGTTCAAGGGTGATAAATTGGACAAGGATTCGCGAGTGATGTAAAAGCAGAGTAAAACGTGTTAAAGTGTTATGGTGCATAGAAATTTCGGTATACGATTTAAGTAATGTCAATAATGTCAAGAAATGAATAGTTAAGATATTATGTATCACAAAGGGTGGCCACCCCCAAAATCTAATGCAGCGAGATATTTATATAGGAAGGAATATTATATCATAATTAAAGTTCGAACAAAATAACATCAATTTTTTTTTAAAGACTTCCGATATAAATTTATCCAAGCATTAGTAAATTGTTATTATTTTTATGTAAAATAAGCAAATACAACAAAGAAGTTGTAAGTACGTACGTAATTATGAAAAAGGATCCGATTTAAAAAGTATGTTGTAGAATTATTGTATGTCACATCTTATATGATTAGGAAAGATAGGTCAGGAAAAAAGTTGCACAAAAAGTAATTAAAGATGATGCTATGTTAAGCCCATAATTAAGATGACTAAATAGTAGAAATTTTTGGAGAAATTTCGATAAGAAATGAAATTAAAGGGATGTACCTTGAAATTACAATGACAAATTAAATTCGGGCGTTTAGGTAAAAGAATAACCATAAAAAGGTGTTGAAAGTTTAAACGACATAAAAGCAGAAACACAGTATCTAATTTTTTTTAAACAAATCATTTATCTAACTGTGGAATAAGGTTACAAACATGATCAGTCAGCAATAGTAGAAATAATATAGTAAAACGTAAAACTAAGTCACGGCATTAATGTGCTTAAAAAAGTGCAAAGGAATGAGTTAAATTAATATTCTCAGATAAAAAAGTTACATATTAACGACTAGATCAAACAGGGTTCAAGTTTAGAACAAAATTAGTGATGTAACCAAAAAAGCGCAATTGCAACGAACATTTACTTTTCTTTCAAAATTTTAAATTTTCAACACGATTGAACGATTTGAACATCCGAGAGATTGCAAAAACCAATCATTGTAATTTAAGGATTTTGCCAAAAACTATAATTAAAGCACGATATTAACTAATTTATATATGTGTGTAAATATTTTTTTTGTAGTATGTATCATTTATGTAAGGTAAATATGAAAGTTTATTGTTATTAAGCATTAAGTTCAGGATAGGATTAAGGAAATATGCATATGGGGTCAATTCTCACAAAGCACCCACATTCAATTTATGTCGGGAAACTATTCGTTTTTAATAATTCGATTTCAAATTTTTGTTATTATTGGTCCAAACGACTTGGGTCAGCCGTTTTGTTAGGAGGGGGAGATCTTACGAGTGGAAACACTTCCTAAATGATTAATCGTTCTACAGAAGACATGTCCCTTCCTGATAAGAGAATTGACCAGTATAGCTAGTCCGATCCTGTAGATTACTAATTAATAGTAGGGGTATGATCGACGGATTGATTGAAGAATGGAAGTCAAGTCGCGGAAGTGGAACGAGTGAGTTCGAGCTTGGGCTTGGGCACGAATCCGTCTTTCAACCCTGAACCAGGGTAGTGTAAGTAATTAGTTGTAGTTCAATAATTGTAGTTATGTATTTCCAAAATTAAGTAGTATGTTTAATAGAATTAAGTTTATCAGAATTTACTCTCGCTTAATAGTCCCTTAATTCCGTAGTTGACACCATCTGAGTTAAACCCCAAGCTAGGGCCCTTAATTTGAAATAATTAAAGTACTATGCGACAATAGTTCAAATTATAACTTGAAGATCTGAACTTGTAATAGTCAAATACAGAACTTCGAATTGTTAAATACAAATTATTAGTACAAATTATAACTTGAAGATCTGAACTTGTAATAGGTAAATACAGAACTTCTAATTGTTAAATTCTAACTAAGATTGCAAATAATAATTTGAAGATCTGAACTTGTAATAGTCAAATACAGAACTTCTAATTGTTAAATACAAATTATTAGTGCAAATTATAACTTGAAGATCTGA
This sequence comes from Cantharis lateralis, assembly GCA_963170105.1. NCBI lineage: Eukaryota > Metazoa > Arthropoda > Insecta > Coleoptera > Cantharidae > Cantharis > Cantharis lateralis. The sequence goes on from OY720627.1 coordinate 27,934,728, forward strand.
ACTTGTAATAGTGAATTACAAAACTTAGATTTGTTAAATTCAAATTATTATTTCAAATTATAACTTGAAGATCTGAACTAGTAATTGTCAAATACAGAACTTAAATTGATAGCTTATAATTATTATTGCAAATAATAATTTGAAGATCTGCACTTGTAATAGTGAAATACAGAACTTCTAATTGTTAAATACAAATTATTAGTGCAAATTATAACTTGCAGATCTGAACTAGTAATTGTCAAATACAGAACTTAAAATTGATAGCTTCTAATTATTATTGCAAATTATAACTTGAAGATCTGAACTTGTAATAGTGAATTACAAAACTTAGATTTGTTAAATTCAAATTATAATTTCAAATTATAACTTGAAGATCTGAACTAGTAATTGTCAAATACAGAACTTAAATTGATAGCTTATAATTATTATTGCAAATAATAATTTGAAGATCTGAACTGGTAATTGTCAAATAAAGAACTTAAAATTGATAGCTTCTAAATATTATTGCAAATTATAACTTGAAGATCTGAACTTGTAATTGTCAAATACAGAACTTAAAATTGATAGCTTCTAATTATTATTGTAAATTATAACTTGAAGATCTGAACTTGTAATTGTCAAATACAGAACTTAAAATTGATAGCTTCTAATTATTATTGTAAATTATAACTTGAAGATCTGAACTTGTAATTGTCAAATACAGAACTTAAAATTGATAGCTTCTAATTATTATTGCAAATAATAACTTGAAGATCTGAACTTGTAATTGTCAAATACAGAACTTAAAATTGTTAGCTTCTAATTATTATTTAAAATTATAATTTGAAGATCTGAACTTGTAATAGACAAATACGCTACTTAGCATTGTTAAATACAAATTGTGATTGCAAATTATAACTTGAAGATCTGAACCTGTAATAGTCAAATACAGAACTTCTAATTGTTAAATACAAATTATTAGTGCAAATTATAACTTGAAGATCTGAACTAGTAATTGTCAAATACAGAACTTAAAATTGATAGCTTCTGATTATTATTTCAAATTATAACTTGAAGATCTGAACTTGTAATTGTCATATACAGAACTTCTAATTATTAAATACAAATTATTAGTGCAAATTATAACTTGAAGATCTGAACTAGTAATTGTCAAATACAGAACTTAAAATTGATAGCTTCTGATTATTATTGCAAATTATATCTTGAAGATCTGAACTTGTAATTGTCAAATACAGAACTTAAAATTGATAGCTTCTAATTATTATTTCAAATTATAACTTGAAGTTCTGAACTTGTAATTGTCAAGTACAGAACTTAAAATTGATAGCTTCTAATTATTATTGCAAATTATAACTTGAAGATCTGAACTTGTAATTGTCAAATACAGAACTTCTAATTGTTAAATACAAATTATTAGTGCAAATTATAACTGTAAGATCTGAACTTGTAATTGTCAAATACAGAACTTAAAATTGATAGCTTATAATTATTATTTCAAATTATAACTTGAAGTTCTGAACTTGTAATTGTCAAATACAGAACTTAAAATTGATAGTTTCTAATTATTATTTCAAATTATAACTTGAAGATCTGATCTTGTAATTGTCAAATACAGAACTTAAAATTGATTGCTACTAATTATTATTGCTAATAATAACTTGAACATCTGTACTTGTAATTGTCAAATACAGAACTTAAAATTGATAGCTTATAATTATAGTTCAAATTATAACTTGAAGATCTGAACTTGTAATAGTCAAATACAGAACTTCGAATTGTTAAATACAAATTATTAGTGCAAATTATAACTTGAAGATCTGAACTTGTAATAGGTAAATACAGAACTTCTAATTGTTAAATTCAAACTAAGATTGCAAATAATAATTTGAAGATCTGAACTTGTAATAGTCAAATACAGAACTTCTAATTGTTAAATACAAATTATTAGTGCAAATTATAACTTGAAGATCTGAACTAGTAATTGTCAAATACAGAACTTAAAATTGATAGCTTCTAATTATTATTGCAAATTATAACTTGAAGATCTGAACTTGTAATAGTGAATTACAAAACTTAGATTTGTTAAATTCAAATTATTATTTCAAATTATAACTTGAAGATCTGAACTAGTAATTGTCAAATACAGAACTTAAATTGATAGCTTATAATTATTATTGCAAATAATAATTTGAAGATCTGAACTTGTAATAGTCAAATACAGAACTTCTAATTGTTAAATACAAATTATTAGTGAAAATTATAAGTTGAAGATCTGAACTGGTAATTGTCAAATACAGAACTTAAAATTGATACCTTCTAATTATTATTGCAAATTATAACTTGAAGATCTGAACTTGTAATTGTCAAATAGAGAACTTAAAATTGATAGCTTCTAATTATTATTGCAAATTATAACTTGAAGATCTGAACATGTAATAGTCAAATACAGAACTTCTAATTGTTAAATACAAATTATTAGTGCAAATTATAACTTGAAGATCTGAACTTGTAATTGTCAAATACAGAACTTAAAATTGATAGCTTCTAATTATTATTGTAAATTATAACTTGAAGATCTGAACTTGTAATAGTGAATTACAGAACTTAGATTAGTTAAATTCAAATTATTATTTCAAATTATAACTTGAAGATCTGAACTAGTAATTGTCAAATACTGAACTTAAAATTGATAGCTTCTAATTATTATTGCAAATTATAACTTGAAGATCTGAACTTGTTATTGTCAAATACAGAACTTAAAATTGATAGCTTCTAATTATTATTGTAAATTATAACTTGAAGATCTGAACTTGTAATTGTCAAATACAGAACTTAAAATTGATAGCTTCTATTTATTATTGCAAATAATAACTTGAAGATCTGAACTTGTAATTGTCAAATGCAGAACTTAAAATTGATAGCTTCTAATTATTATTGCAAATAATAATTTGAAGATCTGTACTTGTAATTGTCAAATACAGAACTTAAAATTGATAGCTTATAATTATAATTCAAATTATAACTTGAAGATCTGAACTTGTAATAGTCAAATACAGAACTTCGAATTGTTAAATACAAATTATTAGTGCAAATTATAACTTGAAGATCTGAACTTGTAATAGGTAAATACAGAACTTCGAATTGTTATATTCAAACTAAGATTGCAAATAATAATTTGAAGATCTGAACTTGTAATAGTCAAATACAGAACTTAAAATTGATAGCTTCTAATTATTATTGTAAATTATACCTTGAAGATCTGAACTTGTAATAGTGAATTACAGAACTTAGATTTGTTAAATTCAAATTATTATTTCAAATTATAACTTGAAGATCTGAACTAGTAACTGTCAAATACAGAACTTAAAATTGATAGCTTCTAATTATTATTGCAAATTATAACTTGAAGGTCTGAACTTGTAATTTTCAAATACAGAACTTAAAATTGATAGCTTCTAATTATTATTTCAAATTATAACTTGAAGATCTGAACTTGTAATTGTCAAATACAGAACTTAAAATTGATAGCTTCTAATTATTATTGCAAATAATAACTTGAAGATCTGTACTTGTAATTGTCAAATACAGAACTTAAAATTGATAGCTTATAATTATAGTTCAAATTATAACTTGAAGATCTGAACTTGTAATTGTCAAATACAGAACTTCGAATTGTTAAATCCAAATTATTAGTACAAATTATAACTTGAAGATCTGAACTTGTAATAGGTAAATACAGAACTTCTAATTGTTAAATTCAAACTAAGATTGCAAATAATAATTTGAAGATCTGAACTTGTAATAGTCAAATACAGAACTTCTAATTGTTAAATACAAATTATTAGTGCAAATTATAACTTGAAGATCTGAACTTGTAATAGTGAGTTACAAAACTTAGATTTGTTAAATTCAAATTATTATTTCAAATTATAACTTGAAGATCTGAACTAGTAATTGTCAAATACAGAACTTAAATTGATAGCTTATAATTATTATTGCAAATAATAATTTGAAGATCTGCACTTGTAATAGTGAAATACAGAACTTCTAATTGTTAAATACAAATTATTATTGCAAATTATAACTTGTAGATCTGAACTAGTAATTGTCAAATACAGAACTTAAAATTGATAGCTTATAATTATTATTGTAAATTATAACTTGAAGATCTGAACTTGTAATAGTGAATTACAGAACTTAGATTTGTTAAATTCAAATTAATATTTCAAATTATAACTTGAAGATCTGAACTTGTAATTGTCAAATACAGAACTTAAAATTGATAGCTTATAATTATAATACAAATTATAACTTGAAGATCTGAACTTGTAATAGTCAAATACAGAACTTAAAATTGATTGCTGCTAATTATTATTGCAAATAATAACTTGAAGATCTGTACTTATAATTGTCAATTACAGAACTTAAAATTGATAGCTTCTAATTATAGTTCAAATTATAACTTGAAGATCTGAACTTGTAATAGTCAAATACAGAACTTCGAATTGTTAAATACAAATTAGTAGTGCAAATTATAACTTGAAGATCTGAACTTGTAATAGGTAAATACAGAACTTCTAATTGTTAAATTCAAACTAAGATTGCAAATAATAATTTGAAGTTCTGAACTTGTAATAGTCAAATACAGAACTTCTAATTATTAAATACAAATTATTAGTGCAAATTATAAGTTGAAGATCTGAACTGGTAATTGTCAAATACAGAACTTAAAATTGATAGCTTCTAATTATTATTGCAAATTATAACTTGAAGATCTGAACTTGTAATAGTGAATTACAAAACTTAGATTTGTTAAATTCAAATTATTATTTCAAATTATAACTTGAAGATCTGAACTAGTAATTGTCAAATACAGAACTTAAATTGATAGCTTATAATTATTATTGCAAATAATAATTTGAAGATCTGCACTTGTAATAGTGAAATACAGAACTTCTAATTGTTAAATACAAATTATTATAGCAAATTATAACTTGTAGATCTGAACTAGTAATTGTCAAATACAGAACTTAAAATTGATAGCTAATAATTATTATTGTAAATTATAACTTGAAGATCTGAACTTGTAATAGTGAATTACAGAACTTAGATTTGTTAAATTCAAATTAATATTTCAAATTATAACTTGAAGATCTGAACTTGTAATTGTCAAATACAGAACTTAAAATTGATAGCTTATAATTATAATACAAATTATAACTTGAAGATCTGAACTTGTAATAGTCAAATACAGAACTTAAAATTGATTGCTGCTAATTATTATTGCAAATAATAACTTGAAGATCTGTAGTTGTAATTGTCAATTACAGAACTTAAAATTGATAGCTTATAATTATAGTTCAAATTATAACTAGAAGATCTGAACTTGTAATAGTCAAATACAGAACTTCGAATTGTTAAATACAAATTAGTAGTGCAAATTATAACTTGAAGATCTGAACTTGTAATAGGTAAATACAGAACTTCTAATTTTTAAATTCAAACTAAGATTGCAAATAATAATTTGAAGATCTGAACTTGTAATAGTCAAATACAGAACTTCTAATTGTTAAATACAAATTATTAGTGCAAATTATAACTTGAAGATCTGAACTAGTAATTGTCAAATACAGAACTTAAAATTGATAGCTTCTAATTATTATTACAAATTATAACTTGAAGATCTGAACTTGTAATTGTCAAATACAGAACTTAAAATTGATTGCTTCTAATTATTATTGCAAATAATAACTTGAAGATCTGTACTTGTAATTTTCAAATACAGAACTTAAAATTGATAGCTTTTAATTATAGTTCAAATTATAACTTGAAGATCTGTACTTGTAATTGTCAAATACAGAACTTAAAATTGATAGCTTATAATTATAGTTCAAATTATAACTTGAAGATCTGAACTTGTAATAGTCAAATACAGAACTTCGAATTGTTAAATACAAATTATTAGTGCAAATTATAACTTGAAGATTTGAACTTGTAATAGGTAAATACAGAACTTCTAATTGTTAAATTCAAACTAAGATTGCAAATAATAATTTGAAGATCTGAACTTGTAATAGTCAAATACAGAACTTCAAATTGTTAAATACAAATTATTAGTGCAAATTATAAGTTGAAGATCTGAACTGGTAATTGTCAAATACAGAACTTAAAATTGATAGCTTCTAATTATTATTGCAAATTATAACTTGAAGATCTGAACTTGTAATTGTCAAATACAGAACTTAAAATTGATAGCTTCCAATTATTATTGCAAATTATAACTTGAAGATCTGAACATGTAATTGTCATATACAGAACTTCTAATTGTTAAATACTAATTATTAGTGCAAATTATAACTTGAAGATCTGAACTTGTAATTGTCAAATACAGAACTTAAAATTGATAGCTTCTAATTATTATTGCAAATTATAACTTGAAGATCTGAACTTGTTATTGTCAAATACAGAACTTAAAATTGATAGCTTCTAATTATTATTGTAAATTATAACTTGAAGATCTGAACTTGTAATTGTCAAATACAGAACTTAAAATTGATAGCTTCTATTTATTATTGCAAATAATAACTTGAAGATCTGAACTTGTAATTGTCAAATGCAGAACTTAAAATTGATAGCTTCTAATTATTATTGCAAATAATAATTTGAAGATCTGTACTTGTAATTGTCAAATACAGAACTTAAAATTGATAGCTTATAATTATAATTCAAATTATAACTTGAAGATCTGAACTTGAAATAGTCAAATACAGAACTTCGAATTGTTAAATACAAATTATTAGTGCAAATTATAACTTGAAGATCTGAACTTGTAGTAGGAAAATACAGAACTTCGAATTGTTAAATTCAAACTAAGATTGCAAATAATAATTTGAAGATCTTAACTTGTAATAGTCAAATACAGAACTTAAAATTGATAGCTTCTAATTATTATTGTAAATTATAACTTGAAGATCTGAACTTGTAATAGTGAATTACAGAACTTAGATTTGTTAAATACAAATTATTATTTCAAATTATAACTTGAAGATCTGAACTAGTAATTGTCTAATACAGAACTTAAAATTGTTAAATACAAATTATTTGTGCAAATTATAACTTGAAGATCTGAACTTGTAATTGTCAAATACAGAAATTAAAATTGATAGCTTTTAATTATTATTGCAAATTATAACTTGAAGATCTGAACTTGTAATAGTGAATTACAGAACTTAGATTTGTTAAATACAAATTATTATTTCAAATTATAACTTGAAGATCTGAACTAGAAATTGTCAAATACAGAACTTAAAATTGTTAAATACAAATTATTAGTGCAAATTATAACTTGAAGATCTGAGCTTGTAATAGTCAAATACAGAACTTCGAATTGTTAAATACAAATTATTAGTGCAAATTATAACTTGAAGATCTGAACTTGTAATAGGTAAATACAGAACTTCGAATTGTTAAATTCAAACTTAGATTGCAAATAATAATTTGAAGATCTGAACTTGTAATAGTCAAATACAGAACTTCTAATTATTAAATACAAATTATTAGTGCAAATTATAAGTTGAAGATCTGAACTGGTAATTGTCAAATACAGAACTTAAAATTGATAGCTTCTAATTATTATTGCAAATTATAACTTGAAGATCTGAACTTGTAATTGTCAAATACAGAACTTAAAATTGATAGCTTCTAATTATTATTGCAAATTATAACTTGAAGATCTGAACATGTAATTGTCAAATACAGAATTTCTAATTGTTAAATACAAATTATTAGTGCAAATTATAACTTGAAGATCTGAACTTGTAATTGTCAAATACAGAACTTAAAATTGATAGCTTCTAATTATTATTGTAAATTATAACTTGAAGATCTGAACTTGTAATTGTCAAATACAGAACTTAAAATTGATAGCTTCTATTTATTATTGCAAATAATAACTTGAAGATCTGAACTTGTAATTGTCAAATGCAGAACTTAAAATTGATAGCTTCTAATTATTATTGCAAATAATAATTTGAAGATCTGTACTTGTAATTGTCAAATACAGAACTTAAAATTGATAGCTTATAATTATAATTCAAATTATAACTTGAAGATCTGAACTTGTAATAGTCAAATACAGAACTTCGAATTGTTAAATACAAATTATTAGTGCAAATTATAACTTGAAGATCTGAACTTGTAATAGGTAAATACAGAACTTCGAATTGTTATATTCAAACTAAGATTGCAAATAATAATTTGAAGATCTGAACTTGTAATAGTCAAATACAGAACTTAAAATTGATAGCTTCTAATTATTATTGTAAATTATACCTTGAAGATCTGAACTTGTAATAGTGAATTACAGAACTTAGATTTGTTAAATTCAAATTATTATTTCAAATTATAACTTGAAGATCTGAACTAGTAACTGTCAAATACAGAACTTAAAATTGATAGCTTCTAATTATTATTGCAAATTATAACTTGAAGGTCTGAACTTGTAATTTTCAAATACAGAACTTAAAATTGATAGCTTCTAATTATTATTTCAAATTATAACTTGAAGATCTGAACTTGTAATTGTCAAATACAGAACTTAAAATTGATAGCTTCTAATTATTATTGCAAATAATAACTTGAAGATCTGTACTTGTAATTGTCAAATACAGAACTTAAAATTGATAGCTTATAATTATAGTTCAAATTATAACTTGAAGATCTGAACTTGTAATTGTCAAATACAGAACTTCGAATTGTTAAATCCAAATTATTAGTACAAATTATAACTTGAAGATCTGAACTTGTAATAGGTAAATACAGAACTTCTAATTGTTAAATTCAAACTAAGATTGCAAATAATAATTTGAAGATCTGAACTTGTAATAGTCAAATACAGAACTTCTAATTGTTAAATACAAATTATTAGTGCAAATTATAACTTGAAGATCTGAACTTGTAATAGTGAGTTACAAAACTTAGATTTGTTAAATTCAAATTATTATTTCAAATTATAACTTGAAGATCTGAACTAGTAATTGTCAAATACAGAACTTAAATTGATAGCTTATAATTATTATTGCAAATAATAATTTGAAGATCTGCACTTGTAATAGTGAAATACAGAACTTCTAATTGTTAAATACAAATTATTATTGCAAATTATAACTTGTAGATCTGAACTAGTAATTGTCAAATACAGAACTTAAAATTGATAGCTTATAATTATTATTGTAAATTATAACTTGAAGATCTGAACTTGTAATAGTGAATTACAGAACTTAGATTTGTTAAATTCAAATTAATATTTCAAATTATAACTTGAAGATCTGAACTTGTAATTGTCAAATACAGAACTTAAAATTGATAGCTTATAATTATAATACAAATTATAACTTGAAGATCTGAACTTGTAATAGTCAAATACAGAACTTAAAATTGATTGCTGCTAATTATTATTGCAAATAATAACTTGAAGATCTGTACTTATAATTGTCAATTACAGAACTTAAAATTGATAGCTTCTAATTATAGTTCAAATTATAACTTGAAGATCTGAACTTGTAATAGTCAAATACAGAACTTCGAATTGTTAAATACAAATTAGTAGTGCAAATTATAACTTGAAGATCTGAACTTGTAATAGGTAAATACAGAACTTCTAATTGTTAAATTCAAACTAAGATTGCAAATAATAATTTGAAGTTCTGAACTTGTAATAGTCAAATACAGAACTTCTAATTATTAAATACAAATTATTAGTGCAAATTATAAGTTGAAGATCTGAACTGGTAATTGTCAAATACAGAACTTAAAATTGATAGCTTCTAATTATTATTGCAAATTATAACTTGAAGATCTGAACTTGTAATAGTGAATTACAAAACTTAGATTTGTTAAATTCAAATTATTATTTCAAATTATAACTTGAAGATCTGAACTAGTAATTGTCAAATACAGAACTTAAATTGATAGCTTATAATTATTATTGCAAATAATAATTTGAAGATCTGCACTTGTAATAGTGAAATACAGAACTTCTAATTGTTAAATACAAATTATTATAGCAAATTATAACTTGTAGATCTGAACTAGTAATTGTCAAATACAGAACTTAAAATTGATAGCTTATAATTATTATTGTAAATTATAACTTGAAGATCTGAACTTGTAATAGTGAATTACAGAACTTAGATTTGTTAAATTCAAATTAATATTTCAAATTATAACTTGAAGATCTGAACTTGTAATTGTCAAATACAGAACTTAAAATTGATAGCTTATAATTATAATACAAATTATAACTTGAAGATCTGAACTTGTAATAGTCAAATACAGAACTTAAAATTGATTGCTGCTAATTATTATTGCAAATAATAACTTGAAGATCTGTAGTTGTAATTGTCAATTACAGAACTTAAAATTGATAGCTTATAATTATAGTTCAAATTATAACTAGAAGATCTGAACTTGTAATAGTCAAATACAGAACTTCGAATTGTTAAATACAAATTAGTAGTGCAAATTATAACTTGAAGATCTGAACTTGTAATAGGTAAATACAGAACTTCTAATTTTTAAATTCAAACTAAGATTGCAAATAATAATTTGAAGATCTGAACTTGTAATAGTCAAATACAGAACTTCTAATTGTTAAATACAAATTATTAGTGCAAATTATAACTTGAAGATCTGAACTAGTAATTGTCAAATACAGAACTTAAAATTGATAGCTTCTAATTATTATTACAAATTATAACTTGAAGATCTGAACTTGTAATTGTCAAATACAGAACTTAAAATTGATTGCTTCTAATTATTATTGCAAATAATAACTTGAAGATCTGTACTTGTAATTGTCAAATACAGAACTTAAAATTGATAGCTTTTAATTATAGTTCAAATTATAACTTGAAGATCTGTACTTGTAATTGTCAAATACAGAACTTAAAATTGATAGCTTATAATTATAGTTCAAATTATAACTTGAAGATCTGAACTTGTAATAGTCAAATACAGAACTTCGAATTGTTAAATACAAATTATTAGTGCAAATTATAACTTGAAGATTTGAACTTGTAATAGGTAAATACAGAACTTCTAATTGTTAAATTCAAACTAAGATTGCAAATAATAATTTGAAGATCTGAACTTGTAATAGTCAAATACAGAACTTCAAATTGTTAAATACAAATTATTAGTGCAAATTATAAGTTGAAGATCTGAACTGGTAATTGTCAAATACAGAACTTAAAATTGATAGCTTCTAATTATTATTGCAAATTATAACTTGAAGATCTGAACTTGTAATTGTCAAATACAGAACTTAAAATTGATAGCTTCCAATTATTATTGCAAATTATAACTTGAAGATCTGAACATGTAATTGTCATATACAGAACTTCTAATTGTTAAATACTAATTATTAGTGCAAATTATAACTTGAAGATCTGAACTTGTAATTGTCAAATACAGAACTTAAAATTGATAGCTTCTAATTATTATTGCAAATTATAACTTGAAGATCTGAACTTGTTATTGTCAAATACAGAACTTAAAATTGATAGCTTCTAATTATTATTGTAAATTATAACTTGAAGATCTGAACTTGTAATTGTCAAATACAGAACTTAAAATTGATAGCTTCTATTTATTATTGCAAATAATAACTTGAAGATCTGAACTTGTAATTGTCAAATGCAGAACTTAAAATTGATAGCTTCTAATTATTATTGCAAATAATAATTTGAAGATCTGTACTTGTAATTGTCAAATACAGAACTTAAAATTGATAGCTTATAATTATAATTCAAATTATAACTTGAAGATCTGAACTTGAAATAGTCAAATACAGAACTTCGAATTGTTAAATACAAATTATTAGTGCAAATTATAACTTGAAGATCTGAACTTGTAGTAGGAAAATACAGAACTTCGAATTGTTAAATTCAAACTAAGATTGCAAATAATAATTTGAAGATCTTAACTTGTAATAGTCAAATACAGAACTTAAAATTGATAGCTTCTAATTATTATTGTAAATTATAACTTGAAGATCTGAACTTGTAATAGTGAATTACAGAACTTAGATTTGTTAAATACAAATTATTATTTCAAATTATAACTTGAAGATCTGAACTAGTAATTGTCTAATACAGAACTTAAAATTGTTAAATACAAATTATTTGTGCAAATTATAACTTGAAGATCTGAACTTGTAATTGTCAAATACAGAAATTAAAATTGATAGCTTTTAATTATTATTGCAAATTATAACTTGAAGATCTGAACTTGTAATAGTGAATTACAGAACTTAGATTTGTTAAATACAAATTATTATTTCAAATTATAACTTGAAGATCTGAACTAGAAATTGTCAAATACAGAACTTAAAATTGTTAAATACAAATTATTAGTGCAAATTATAACTTGAAGATCTGAGCTTGTAATAGTCAAATACAGAACTTCGAATTGTTAAATACAAATTATTAGTGCAAATTATAACTTGAAGATCTGAACTTGTAATAGGTAAATACAGAACTTCGAATTGTTAAATTCAAACTTAGATTGCAAATAATAATTTGAAGATCTGAACTTGTAATAGTCAAATACAGAACTTCTAATTATTAAATACAAATTATTAGTGCAAATTATAAGTTGAAGATCTGAACTGGTAATTGTCAAATACAGAACTTAAAATTGATAGCTTCTAATTATTATTGCAAATTATAACTTGAAGATCTGAACTTGTAATTGTCAAATACAGAACTTAAAATTGATAGCTTCTAATTATTATTGCAAATTATAACTTGAAGATCTGAACATGTAATTGTCAAATACAGAATTTCTAATTGTTAAATACAAATTATTAGTGCAAATTATAACTTGAAGATCTGAACTTGTAATTGTCAAATACAGAACTTAAAATTGATAGCTTCTAATTATTATTGTAAATTATAACTTGAAGATCTGAACTTGTAATAGTGAATTACAGCGCTTAGATTAGTTAAATTCAAATTATTATTTCAAATTATAACTTGAAGATCTGAACTAGTAATTGTCAAATACAGAACTTAAAATTGATAGCTTCTAATTATTATTGAAAATTATAACTTGAAGATCTGAACTTGTAATAGTGAATTACAGAACTTAGATTAGTTAAATTCAAATTATTATTTCAAATTATAACTTGAAGATCTGAACTAGTAATTGTCAAATACTGAACTTAAAATTGATAGCTTCTAATTATTATTGCAAATTATAACTTGAAGATCTGAACTTGTTATTGTCAAATACAGAACTTAAAATTGATAGCTTCTAATTATTATTGTAAATTATAACTTGAAGATCTGAACTTGTAATTGTCAAATACAGAACTTAAAATTGATAGCTTCTATTTATTATTGCAAATAATAACTTGAAGATCTGAACTTGTAATTGTCAAATGCAGAACTTAAAATTGATAGCTTCTAATTATTATTGCAAATAATAATTTGAAGATCTGTACTTGTAATTGTCAAATACAGAACTTAAAATTGATAGCTTATAATTATAATTCAAATTATAACTTGAAGATCTGAACTTGAAATAGTCAAATACAGAACTTCGAATTGTTAAATACAAATTATTAGTGCAAATTATAACTTGAAGATCTGAACTTGTAGTAGGAAAATACAGAACTTCGAATTGTTAAATTCAAACTAAGATTGCAAATAATAATTTGAAGATCTGAACTTGTAATAGTCAAATACAGAACTTAAAATTGATAGCTTCTAATTATTATTGTAAATTATAACTTGAAGATCTGAACTTGTAATAGTGAATTACAGAACTTAGATTTGTTAAATACAAATTATTATTTCAAATTATAACTTGAAGATCTGAACTAGTAATTGTCTAATACAGAACTTAAAATTGTTAAATACAAATTATTATTTCAAATTATAACTTGAAGATCTGAACTTGTAATTGTCAAATACAGAAATTAAAATTGATAGCTTTTAATTATTATTGCAAATTATAACTTGAAGATCTGAACTTGTAATAGTGAATTACAGAACTTAGATTTGTTAAATACAAATTATTATTTCAAATTATAACTTGAAGATCTGAACTAGAAATTGTCAAATACAGAACTTAAAATTGTTAAATACAAATTATTAGTGCAAATTATAACTTGAAGATCTGAGCTTGTAATAGTCAAATACAGAACTTCGAATTGTTAAATACAAATTATTAGTGCAAATTATAACTTGAAGATCTGAACTTGTAATAGGTAAATAGAGAACTTCGAATTGTTAAATTCAAACTAAGATTGCAAATAATAATTTGAAGATCTGAGCTTGTAATAGTCAAATACAGAACTTCTAATTATTAAATACAAATTATTAGTGCAAATTATAAGTTGAAGATCTGAACTGGTAATTGTCAAATACAGAACTTAAAATTGATAGCTTCTAATTATTATTGCAAATTATAACTTGAAGATCTGAACTTGTAATTGTCAAATACAGAACTTAAAATTGATAGCTTCTAATTATTATTGCAAATTATAACTTGAAGATCTGAACATGTAATTGTCAAATACAGAATTTCTAATTGTTAAATACAAATTATTAGTGCAAATTATAACTTGAAGATCTGAACTTGTAATTGTCAAATACAGAACTTAAAATTGATAGCTTCTAATTATTATTGTAAATTATAACTTGAAGATCTGAACTTGTAATAGTGAATTACAGCACTTAGATTAGTTAAATTCAAATTATTATTTCAAATTATAACTTGAAGATCTGAACTAGTAATTGTCAAATACTGAACTTAAAATTGATAGCTTCTAATTATTATTGCAAATTATAACTTGAAGATCTGAACTTGTTATTGTCAAATACAGAACTTAAAATTGATAGCTTCTAATTATTATTGTAAATTATAACTTGAAGATCTGAACTTGTAATTGTCAAATACAGAACTTAAAATTGATACCTTCTAATTATTATTGCAAATAATAACTTGAAGATCTGAACTTGTAATTGTCAAATGCAGAACTTAAAATTGATAACTTCTAATTATTATTGCAAATAATAATTTGAAGATCTGTACTTGTAATTGTCAAATACAGAACTTAAAATTGATAGCTTATAATTATTATTGCAAATTATAACTTGAAGATCTGAACTTGTTATTGTCAAATACAGAACTTAAAATTGATAGCTTCTAATTATTTGTCATGTTTCAATTAACAAACCCCGTAATTAAGATTCTACATTTAAAAAACACAAATAAAGTTTAAACTTTTTTTAATTGAATTTTGCTTTGGAAACTCAGGATTACTTATGATTGATTTTTATGATGATAATTTGTTTAGTTTCACATATTGTTTGAGTTTTATTAATAACGGAAGGCATGGTTAATAGTTTGTTTTGCAACTTTTTTTCAGCATTTTAAAATTTAAAGGATGTTTTTGGTCCACGATCTTTGAATGAAAAGATAAACGCCAAATTTATCAAAGCGCCATGGCTTTATTATTTTTGTTAAAATTTTGATAACAAGTATTTTTAAACTATAAAAGTGGATACGTGTGATAATTTAAATAAGTGCGTCGACTCAACCAAAGTTTTCCACCACTTAACAATTCTGATGTGGTATTTGCTGGATAATGGAGGGAGAATGGTTTTTAAAAATAACTCATTCTGGGCAAGGCCGTTGTTTCGATAAGTTCGAAATTTAAAGCCCAGAGTCACAGAGTTAAATAATTAAGATGAAATTAAGATTAATAAGTGATATTAAAAATTTAAATTAGTTAGATAAATTATATGATTATAATATTTTCTTACCTGAAGAATGAAAATTCAGAGTAAGAGTGTTTTTTTGTGAAATTGATAAGCAGAAGAAGAATTAAATTTATTCACCACGACAGGTGAAACACTAAAGAAACGTAAGAAACCAAGAAACAAAATGAACAAGCAACAATAAAATTTTAAGAAGACATCAAAACGTATAGGGTGAGAACAATTTTAAAAGCGCAAAACAATTAATTTTACGACCAGTGACCACGATAAAATTGATTATTTGATTTTTGTATTATTTTGCCATCTAATTTGAAAATTAAGCTAGAAAGTTGGAAAAGTTACTTATAAATACGTTTAATTTGCAAATTTGGTGATCTTTGTTTTATTTGGCGAACCGATGTTATGCGGTTTTTAGATCAAAAACATCACGATTTTTACATCAATTATAAACAACAACTTGATTAAACTGTACCTTCGTTTGTAACATTTAAAATTTAGTATTGTGTGATTAAAAATACATTTTACATTTATAACTTGCTTAATTTTTTTCATCATAAAATTTATCTTAAGGATCGCAAGCTTTATTTACAGAGATGGGTGTTCCAAAAGTAACAATTTAAGTTTTCTTCGTATAAGTTTAGCTTTTACACTTTTGAGCATCGCATATTATTGTAAATTATAACTTGAAGATCTGAACTTGTAATTGTCAAATACAGAACTTAAAATTGATAGCTTCTAATTATTATTGCAAATAATAACTTGAAGATCTGAACTTGTAATTGTCAAATGCAGAACTTAAAATTGATAGCTTCTAATTATTATTGCAAATAATAATTTGAAGATCTGTACTTGTAATTGTCAAATACAGAACTTAAAATTGATAGCTTCTAATTATTATTGCAAATTATAACTTGAAGATCTGAACTTGTAATTGTCAAATACTGAACTTAAAATTGATAGCTTCTAATTATTATTGCAAATTATAACTTGAAGATCTGAACTTGTTATTGTCAAATACAGAACTTAAAATTGATAGCTTCTAATTATTATTGTAAATTATAACTTGAAGATCTGAACTTGTAATTGTCAAATACAGAACTTAAAATTGATAGCTTCTATTTATTATTGCAAATAATAACTTGAAGATCTGAACTTGTAATAGTGAATTACAGAACTTAGATTTGTTAAATACAAATTATTATTTCAAATTATAACTTGAAGATCTGAACTAGTAATTGTCTAATACAGAACTTAAAATTGTTAAATACAAAATATTTGTGCAAATTATAACTTGAAGATCTGAACTTGTAATTGTCAAATACAGAAATTAAAATTGATAGCTTTTAATTATTATTGCAAATTATAACTTGAAGATCTGAACTTGTAATAGTGAATTACAGAACTTAGATTTGTTAAATACAAATTATTATTTCAAATTATAACTTGAAGATCTGAACTAGAAATTGTCAAATACAGAACTTAAAATTGTTAAATACAAATTATTAGTGCAAATTATAACTTGAAGATCTGAGCTTGTAATAGTCAAATACAGAACTTCGAATTGTTAAATACAAATTATTAGTGCAAATTATAACTTGAAGATCTGAACTTGTAATAGGTAAATACAGAACTTCGAATTGTTAAATTCAAACTAAGATTGCAAATAATAATTTGAAGATCTGAGCTTGTAATAGTCAAATACAGATCTTCTAATTATTAAATACAAATTATTAGTGCAAATTATAAGTTGAAGATCTGAACTGGTAATTGTCAAATACAGAACTTAAAATTGATAGCTTCTAATTATTATTGCAAATTATAACTTGAAGATCTGAACTTGTAATTGTCAAATACAGAACTTAAAATTGATAGCTTCTAATTATTATTGCAAATTATAACTTGAAGATCTGAACATGTAATTGTCAAATACAGAATTTCTAATTGTTAAATACAAATTATTAGTGCAAATTATAACTTGAAGATCTGAACTTGTAATTGTCAAATACAGAACTTAAAATTGATAGCTTCTAATTATTATTGTAAATTATAACTTGAAGATCTGAACTTGTAATAGTGAATTACAGCACTTAGATTAGTTAAATTCAAATTATTATTTCAAATTATAACTTGAAGATCTGAACTAGTAATTGTCAAATACTGAACTTAAAATTGATAGCTTCTAATTATTATTGCAAATTATAACTTGAAGATCTGAACTTGTTATTGTCAAATACAGAACTTAAAATTGATAGCTTCTAATTATTATTGTAAATTATAACTTGAAGATCTGAACTTGTAATTGTCAAATACAGAACTTAAAATTGATACCTTCTAATTATTATTGCAAATAATAACTTGAAGATCTGAACTTGTAATTGTCAAATGCAGAACTTAAAATTGATAACTTCTAATTATTATTGCAAATAATAATTTGAAGATCTGTACTTGTAATTGTCAAATACAGAACTTAAAATTGATAGCTTATAATTATTATTGCAAATTATAACTTGAAGGTCTGAACTTGTTATTGTCAAATACAGAACTTAAAATTGATAGCTTCTAATTATTATTGTAAATTATAACTTGAAGATCTGAACTTGTAATTGTCAAATACAGAACTTAAAATTGATAGCTTCTAATTATTATTGCAAATAATAACTTGAAGATCTGAACTTGTAATTGTCAAATGCAGAACTTAAAATTGATAGCTTCTAATTATTATTGCAAATAATAATTTGAAGATCTGTACTTGTAATTGTCAAATACAGAACTTAAAATTGATAGCTTCTAATTATTATTGCAAATTATAACTTGAAGATCTGAACTTGTAATTGTCAAATACTGAACTTAAAATTGATAGCTTCTAATTATTATTGCAAATTATAACTTGAAGATCTGAACTTGTTATTGTCAAATACAGAACTTAAAATTGATAGCTTCTAATTATTATTGTAAATTATAACTTGAAGATCTGAACTTGTAATTGTCAAATACAGAACTTAAAATTGATAGCTTCTATTTATTATTGCAAATAATAACTTGAAGATCTGAACTTGTAATTGTCAAATGCAGAACTTAAAATTGATAGCTTCTAATTATTATTGCAAATAATAATTTGAAGATCTATACTTGTAATTGTCAAATACAGAACTTAAAATTGATAGCTTATAATTATAATTCAAATTATAACTTGAAGATCTGAACTTGTAATAGTCAAATACAGAACTTCGAATAGTTAAATACAAATTATTAGTGCAAATTATAACTTGAAGATCTGAACTTGTAATAGGAAAATACAGAACTACGAATTGTTAAATTCAAACTAAGATTGCAAATAATAATTTGAAGATCTGAACTTGTAATTGTCAAATACAGAAATTAAAATTGATAGCCTTTAATTATTATTGCAAATTATAACTTGAAGATCTGAACTTGTAATAGTGAATTACAGAACTTAGATTTGTTAAATACAAATTATTATTTCAAATTATAACTTGAAGATCTGAACTAGAAATTGTCAAATACAGAACTTAAAATTGTTAAATACAAATTATTAGTGCAAATTATAACTTGAAGATCTGAGCTTGTAATAGTCAAATACAGAACTTCGAATTGTTAAATACAAATTATTAGTGCAAATTATAACTTGAAGATCTGAACTTGTAATAGGTAAATACAGAACTTCGAATTGTTAAATTCAAACTAAGATTGCAAATAATAATTTGAAGATCTGAACTTGTAATAGTCAAATACAGAACTTCTAATTGTTAAATACAAATTATTAGTGCAAATTATAAGTTGAAGATCTGAACTGGTAATTGTCAAATACAGAACTTAAAATTGATAGCTTCTAATTATTATTGCAAATTATAACTTGAAGATCTGAACTTGTAATTGTCAAATACAGAACTTACAATTGATAGCTTCTAATTATTATTGCATATTATAACTTGTAGATCTGAACTTGTAATAGTGAATTACAGAACTTAGATTTGTTAAATACAAATTATTATTTCAAATTATAACTTGAAGATCTGAACTAGTAATTGTCTAATACAGAACTTAAAATTGTTAAATACAAATTATTTGTGCAAATTATAACTTGAAGATCTGAACTTGTAATTGTCAAATACAGAAATTAAAATTGATAGCTTTTAATTATTATTGCAAATTATAACTTGAAGATCTGAACTTGTAATAGTGAATTACAGAACTTAGATTTGTTAAATACAAATTATTATTTCAAATTATAACTTGAAGATCTGAACTAGAAATTGTCAAATACAGAACTAAAAATTGTTAAATACAAATTATTAGTGCAAATTATAACTTGAAGATCTGAGCGTGTAATAGTCAAATACAGAACTTCGAATTGTTAAATACAAATTATTAGTGCAAATTATAACTTGAAGATCTGAACTTGTAATAGGTAAATACAGAACTTCGAATTGTTAAATGCAAACTAAGATTGCAAATATAAATTTGAAGATCTGAACTTGTAATAGTCAAATACAGAACTTCTAATTGTTAAATACAAATTATTAGTGCAAATTATAAGTTGAAGATCTGAACTGGTAATTGTCAAATACAGAACTTAAAATTGATAGCTTCTAATTATTATTGCAAATTATAACTTGAAGATCTGAACTTGTAATTGTCAAATACAGAACTTAAAATTGATAGCTTCTAATTATTATTGCAAATTATAACTTGAAGATCTGAACATGTAATTGTCAAATACAGAACTTCTAATTGTTAAATACAAATTATTAGTGCAAATTATAACTTGATGATCTGAACTTGTAATTGTCAAATACAGAACTTAAAATTGATAGCTTCTAATTATTATTGTAAATTATAACTTGAAGATCTGAACTTGTAATAGTGAATTACAGCACTTAGATTAGTTAAATTCAAATTATTATTTCAAATTATAACTTGAAGATCTGAACTAGTAATTGTCAAATACTGAACTTAAAATTGATAGCTTCTAATTATTATTGCAAATTATAACTTGAAGATCTGAACTTGTTATTGTCAAATACAGAACTTAAAATTGATAGCTTCTAATTATTATTGTAAATTATAACTTGTAGATCTGAACTTGTAATTGTCAAATACAGAACTTAAAATTGATAGCTTCTAATTATTATTGCAAATAATAACTTGAAGATCTGAACTTGTAATTGTCAAATGCAGAACTTAAAATTGATAGCTTCTAATTATTATTGCAAATAATAATTTGAAGATCTGTACTTGTAATTGTCAAATACAGAACTTAAAATTGATAGCTTATAATTATAATTCAAATTATAACTAGAAGATCTGAACTAGTAATAGTCAAATACAGAACTTCGAATTGTTAAATACAAAGTATTAGTGCAAATTATATCTTGAAGATCTGAACTTGTAATATGTAAATACAGAACTTCGAATTGTTAAATTCAAACTATGATTGCAAATAATAATTTTAAGATCTGAACTTGTAATAGTCAAATACAGAACTTAAAATTGATAGCTTCTAATTATTATTGTAAATTATAACTTGAAGATCTGAACTTGTAATAGTGAATTACAGAACTTAGATTTGTTAAATTCAAATTATTATTTCAAATTATAACTTGAAGATCTGAACTAGTAACTGTCAAATACAGAACTTAAAATTGATAGCTTCTAATTATTATTGCAAATTATAACTTGAAGATCTGAACTTGTAATTGTCAAATACAGAACTTAAAATTGATAGCTTCTAATTATTATTTCAAATTATAACTTGAAGATCTGAACTTGTAATTGTCAAATACAGAACTTAAAATTGATAGCTTCTAATTATTATTGCAAATAATAACTTGAAGATCTGTACTTGTAATAGTCAAATACAGAACTTAAAATTGATAGCTTATAATTATAGTTCAAATTATAACTTGAAGATCTGAACTTGTAATAGTCAAATACAGAACTTCGAATTGTTAAATACAAATTATTAGTACAAATTATAACTTGAGAATCTGAACTTGTAATAGGTAAATACAGAACTTCTAATTGTTAAATTCAAACTAAGATTGCAAATAATAATTTGAAGATCTGAACTTGTAATAGTCAAATACAGAACTTCTAATTGTTAAATACAAATTATTAGTGCAAATTATAACTTGAAGATCTGAACTAGTAATTGTCAAATATAGAACTTAAAATTGATAGCTTCAAATTATTATTGCAAATTATAACTTGAAGATCTGAACTTGTAATAGTGAATTACAAAACTTAGATTTGTTAAATTCAAATTATTATTTCAAATTATAACTTGAAGATCTGAACTAGTAATTGTCAAATACAGAACTTAAATTGATAGCTTATAATTATTATTGCAAATAATAATTAGAAGATCTGAACTTGTAATAGTCAAATACAGAACTTCTAATTGTTAAATACAAATTATTAGTGCAAATTATAAGTTGAAGATCTGAACTGGTAATTGTCAAATACAGAACTTAAAATTGATAGCTTCTAATTATTATTGCAAATTATAACTTGAAGATCTGAACTTGTAATTGTCAAATACAGAACTTAAAATTGATAGCTTCTAATTATTATTGCAAATTATAACTTGAAGATCTGAACATGTAATTGTCAAATACAGAACTTCTAATTGTTAAATACAAATTATTAGTGCAAATTATAACTTGAAGATCTGAACTTGTAATTGTCAAATACAGAACTTAAAATTGATAGCTTCTAATTATTATTGTAAATTATAACTTGAAGATCTGAACTTGTAATAGTGAATTACAGAACTTAGATTAGTTAAATTCAAATTATTATTTCAAATTATAACTTGAAGATCTGAACTAGTAATTGTCAAATACTGAACTTAAAATTGATAGCTTCTAATTATTATTGCAAATTATAACTTGAAGATCTGAACTTGTTATTGACAAATACAGAACTTAAAATTGATAGCTTCTAATTATTATTGTTAATTATAACTTGAAGATCTCAACTTGTAATTGTCAAATACAGAACTTAAAATTGATAGCTTCTATTTATTATTGCAAATAATAACTTGAAGATCTGAACTTGTAATTGTCAAATGCAGAACTTAAAATTGATAGCTTCTAATTATTATTGCAAATAATAATTTGAAGATCTGTACTTGTAATTGTCAAATACAGAACTTAAAATTGATAGCTTAGAATTATAATTCAAATTATATCTTGAAGATCTGAACTTGTAATAGTCAAATACAGAACTTCGAATTGTTAAATACAAATTATTAGTGCAAATTATAACTTGAAGATGTGAACTTTTAATAGGTAAATACAGAACTGCGAATTGTTAAATTCAAACTAAGATTGCAAATAATAATTTGAAGATCTGAACTTGTAATAGTCAAATACAGAACTTAAAATTGATAGCTTCTAATTATTATTGTAAATTATAACTTGAAGATCTGAACTTGTAATAGTGAATTACAGAACTTAGATTTGTTAAATTCAAATTATTATTTCAAATTATAACTTGAAGATCTGAACTAGTAACTGTCAAATACAGAACTTAAAATTGATAGCTTCTAATTATTATTGCAAATTATAACTTGAAGATCTGAACTTGTAATTGTCAAATAGAGAACTTAAAATTGATAGCTTCTAATTATTATTGCAAATAATAACTTGAAGATCTGAACTTGTAATTGTCAAATGCAGAACTTAAAATTGATAACTTCTAATTATTATTGCAAATAATAATTTGAAGATCTGTACTTGTAATTGTCAAATACAGAACTTAAAATTGATAGCTTATAATTATTATTGCAAATTATAACTTGAAGATCTGAACTTGTTATTGTCAAATACAGAACTTAAAATTGATAGCTTCTAATTATTATTGTAAATTATAACTTGAAGATCTGAACTTGTAATTGTCAAATACAGAACTTAAAATTGATAGCTTCTAATTATTATTGCAAATAATAACTTGAAGATCTGAACTTGTAATTGTCAAATGCAGAACTTAAAATTGATAGCTTCTAATTATTATTGCAAATAATAATTTGAAGATCTGTACTTGTAATTGTCAAATACAGAACTTAAAATTGATAGCTTCTAATTATTATTGCAAATTATAACTTGAAGATCTGAACTTGTAATTGTCAAATACTGAACTTAAAATTGATAGCTTCTAATTATTATTGCAAATTATAACTTGAAGATCTGAACTTGTTATTGTCAAATACAGAACTTAAAATTGATAGCTTCTAATTATTATTGTAAATTATAACTTGAAGATCTGAACTTGTAATTGTCAAATACAGAACTTAAAATTGATAGCTTCTATTTATTATTGCAAATAATAACTTGAAGATCTGAACTTGTAATTGTCAAATGCAGAACTTAAAATTGATAGCTTCTAATTATTATTGCAAATAATAATTTGAAGATCTATACTTGTAATTGTCAAATACAGAACTTAAAATTGATAGCTTATAATTATAATTCAAATTATAACTTGAAGATCTGAACTTGTAATAGTCAAATACAGAACTTCGAATAGTTAAATACAAATTATTAGTGCAAATTATAACTTGAAGATCTGAACTTGTAATAGGAAAATACAGAACTACGAATTGTTAAATTCAAACTAAGATTGCAAATAATAATTTGAAGATCTGAACTTGTAATTGTCAAATACAGAAATTAAAATTGATAGCCTTTAATTATTATTGCAAATTATAACTTGAAGATCTGAACTTGTAATAGTGAATTACAGAACTTAGATTTGTTAAATACAAATTATTATTTCAAATTATAACTTGAAGATCTGAACTAGAAATTGTCAAATACAGAACTTAAAATTGTTAAATACAAATTATTAGTGCAAATTATAACTTGAAGATCTGAGCTTGTAATAGTCAAATACAGAACTTCGAATTGTTAAATACAAATTATTAGTGCAAATTATAACTTGAAGATCTGAACTTGTAATAGGTAAATACAGAACTTCGAATTGTTAAATTCAAACTAAGATTGCAAATAATAATTTGAAGATCTGAACTTGTAATAGTCAAATACAGAACTTCTAATTGTTAAATACAAATTATTAGTGCAAATTATAAGTTGAAGATCTGAACTGGTAATTGTCAAATACAGAACTTAAAATTGATAGCTTCTAATTATTATTGCAAATTATAACTTGAAGATCTGAACTTGTAATTGTCAAATACAGAACTTACAATTGATAGCTTCTAATTATTATTGCATATTATAACTTGTAGATCTGAACTTGTAATAGTGAATTACAGAACTTAGATTTGTTAAATACAAATTATTATTTCAAATTATAACTTGAAGATCTGAACTAGTAATTGTCTAATACAGAACTTAAAATTGTTAAATACAAATTATTTGTGCAAATTATAACTTGAAGATCTGAACTTGTAATTGTCAAATACAGAAATTAAAATTGATAGCTTTTAATTATTATTGCAAATTATAACTTGAAGATCTGAACTTGTAATAGTGAATTACAGAACTTAGATTTGTTAAATACAAATTATTATTTCAAATTATAACTTGAAGATCTGAACTAGAAATTGTCAAATACAGAACTAAAAATTGTTAAATACAAATTATTAGTGCAAATTATAACTTGAAGATCTGAGCGTGTAATAGTCAAATACAGAACTTCGAATTGTTAAATACAAATTATTAGTGCAAATTATAACTTGAAGATCTGAACTTGTAATAGGTAAATACAGAACTTCGAATTGTTAAATGCAAACTAAGATTGCAAATATAAATTTGAAGATCTGAACTTGTAATAGTCAAATACAGAACTTCTAATTGTTAAATACAAATTATTAGTGCAAATTATAAGTTGAAGATCTGAACTGGTAATTGTCAAATACAGAACTTAAAATTGATAGCTTCTAATTATTATTGCAAATTATAACTTGAAGATCTGAACTTGTAATTGTCAAATACAGAACTTAAAATTGATAGCTTCTAATTATTATTGCAAATTATAACTTGAAGATCTGAACATGTAATTGTCAAATACAGAACTTCTAATTGTTAAATACAAATTATTAGTGCAAATTATAACTTGATGATCTGAACTTGTAATTGTCAAATACAGAACTTAAAATTGATAGCTTCTAATTATTATTGTAAATTATAACTTGAAGATCTGAACTTGTAATAGTGAATTACAGCACTTAGATTAGTTAAATTCAAATTATTATTTCAAATTATAACTTGAAGATCTGAACTAGTAATTGTCAAATACTGAACTTAAAATTGATAGCTTCTAATTATTATTGCAAATTATAACTTGAAGATCTGAACTTGTTATTGTCAAATACAGAACTTAAAATTGATAGCTTCTAATTATTATTGTAAATTATAACTAGAAGATCTGAACTAGTAATAGTCAAATACAGAACTTCGAATTGTTAAATACAAAGTATTAGTGCAAATTATATCTTGAAGATCTGAACTTGTAATATGTAAATACAGAACTTCGAATTGTTAAATTCAAACTATGATTGCAAATAATAATTTTAAGATCTGAACTTGTAATAGTCAAATACAGAACTTAAAATTGATAGCTTCTAATTATTATTGTAAATTATAACTTGAAGATCTGAACTTGTAATAGTGAATTACAGAACTTAGATTTGTTAAATTCAAATTATTATTTCAAATTATAACTTGAAGATCTGAACTAGTAATTGTCAAATACAGAACTTAAAATTGATAGCTTCTAATTATTATTGCAAATTATAACTTGAAGATCTGAACTTGTAATTGTCAAATACAGAACTTAAAATTGATAGCTTCTAATTATTATTTCAAATTATAACTTGAAGATCTGAACTTGTAATTGTCAAATACAGAACTTAAAATTGATAGCTTCTAATTATTATTGCAAATAATAACTTGAAGATCTGTACTTGTAATTGTCAAATACAGAACTTAAAATTGATAGCTTATAATTATAGTTCAAATTATAACTTGAAGATCTGAACTTGTAATAGTCAAATACAGAACTTCGAATTGTTAAATACAAATTATTAGTACAAATTATAACTTGAGAATCTGAACTTGTAATAGGTAAATACAGAACTTCTAATTGTTAAATTCAAACTAAGATTGCAAATAATAATTTGAAGATCTGAACTTGTAATAGTCAAATACAGAACTTCTAATTGTTAAATACAAATTATTAGTGCAAATTATAACTTGAAGATCTGAACTAGTAATTGTCAAATATAGAACTTAAAATTGATAGCTTCAAATTATTATTGCAAATTATAACTTGAAGATCTGAACTTGTAATAGTGAATTACAAAACTTAGATTTGTTAAATTCAAATTATTATTTCAAATTATAACTTGAAGATCTGAACTAGTAATTGTCAAATACAGAACTTAAATTGATAGCTTATAATTATTATTGCAAATAATAATTAGAAGATCTGAACTTGTAATAGTCAAATACAGAACTTCTAATTGTTAAATACAAATTATTAGTGCAAATTATAAGTTGAAGATCTGAACTGGTAATTGTCAAATACAGAACTTAAAATTGATAGCTTCTAATTATTATTGCAAATTATAACTTGAAGATCTGAACTTGTAATTGTCAAATACAGAACTTAAAATTGATAGCTTCTAATTATTATTGCAAATTATAACTTGAAGATCTGAACATGTAATTGTCAAATACAGAACTTCTAATTGTTAAATACAAATTATTAGTGCAAATTATAACTTGAAGATCTGAACTTGTAATTGTCAAATACAGAACTTAAAATTGATAGCTTCTAATTATTATTGTAAATTATAACTTGAAGATCTGAACTTGTAATAGTGAATTACAGAACTTAGATTAGTTAAATTCAAATTATTATTTCAAATTATAACTTGAAGATCTGAACTAGTAATTGTCAAATACTGAACTTAAAATTGATAGCTTCTAATTATTATTGCAAATTATAACTTGAAGATCTGAACTTGTTATTGACAAATACAGAACTTAAAATTGATAGCTTCTAATTATTATTGTTAATTATAACTTGAAGATCTCAACTTGTAATTGTCAAATACAGAACTTAAAATTGATAGCTTCTATTTATTATTGCAAATAATAACTTGAAGATCTGAACTTGTAATTGTCAAATGCAGAACTTAAAATTGATAGCTTCTAATTATTATTGCAAATAATAATTTGAAGATCTGTACTTGTAATTGTCAAATACAGAACTTAAAATTGATAGCTTAGAATTATAATTCAAATTATATCTTGAAGATCTGAACTTGTAATAGTCAAATACAGAACTTCGAATTGTTAAATACAAATTATTAGTGCAAATTATAACTTGAAGATGTGAACTTTTAATAGGTAAATACAGAACTGCGAATTGTTAAATTCAAACTAAGATTGCAAATAATAATTTGAAGATCTGAACTTGTAATAGTCAAATACAGAACTTAAAATTGATAGCTTCTAATTATTATTGTAAATTATAACTTGAAGATCTGAACTTGTAATAGTGAATTACAGAACTTAGATTTGTTAAATTCAAATTATTATTTCAAATTATAACTTGAAGATCTGAACTAGTAACTGTCAAATACAGAACTTAAAATTGATAGCTTCTAATTATTATTGCAAATTATAACTTGAAGATCTGAACTTGTAATTGTCAAATAGAGAACTTAAAATTGATAGCTTCTAATTATTATTGCAAATAATAACTTGAAGATCTGTACTTGTAATAGGCAAATACAGAACTTCGAATTGTTAAATACAAATTATTAGTGCAAATTATAACTTGAAGATCTGAGCGTGTAATAGTCAAATACAGAACTTCGAATTGTTAAATACAAATTATTAGTGCAAATTATAACTTGAAGATCTGAACTTGTAATAGGTAAATACAGAACTTCGAATTGTTAAATGCAAACTAAGATTGCAAATAATAATTTGAAGATCTGAACTTGTAATAGTCAAATACAGAACTTCTAATTGTTAAATACAAATTATTAGTGCAAATTATAAGTTGAAGATCTGAACTGGTAATTGTCAAATACAGAACTTAAAATTGATAGCTTCTAATTATTATTGCAAATTATAACTTGAAGATCTGAACTTGTAATTGTCAAATACAGAACTTAAAATTGATAGCTTCTAATTATTATTGCAAATTATAACTTGAAGATCTGAACATGTAATTGTCAAATACAGAACTTCTAATTGTTAAATACAAATTATTAGTGCAAATTATAACTTGATGATCTGAACTTGTAATTGTCAAATACAGAACTTAAAATTGATAGCTTCTAATTATTATTGTAAATTATAACTTGAAGATCTGAACTTGTAATAGTGAATTACAGCACTTAGATTAGTTAAATTCAAATTATTATTTCAAATTATAACTTGAAGATCTGAACTAGTAATTGTCAAATACTGAACTTAAAATTGATAGCTTCTAATTATTATTGCAAATTATAACTTGAAGATCTGAACTTGTTATTGTCAAATACAGAACTTAAAATTGATAGCTTCTAATTATTATTGTAAATTATAACTTGAAGATCTGAACTTGTAATTGTCAAATACAGAACTTAAAATTGATAGCTTCTAATTATTATTGCAAATAATAACTTGAAGATCTGAACTTGTAATTGTCAAATGCAGAACTTAAAATTGATAGCTTCTAATTATTATTGCAAATAATAATTTGAAGATCTGTACTTGTAATTGTCAAATACAGAACTTAAAATTGATAGCTTATAATTATAATTCAAATTATAACTAGAAGATCTGAACTAGTAATAGTCAAATACAGAACTTCGAATTGTTAAATACAAATTATTAGTGCAAATTATATCTTGAAGATCTGAACTTGTAATATGTAAATACAGAACTTCGAATTGTTAAATTCAAACTATGATTGCAAATAATAATTTTAAGATCTGAACTTGTAATAGTCAAATACAGAACTTAAAATTAATAGCTTCTAATTATTATTGTAAATTATAACTTGAAGATCTGAACTTGTAATAGTGAATTACAGAACTTAGATTTGTTAAATTCAAATTATTATTTCAAATTATAACTTGAAGATCTGAACTAGTAACTGTCAAATACAGAACTTAAAATTGATAGCTTCTAATTATTATTGCAAATTATAACTTGAAGATCTGAACTTGTAATTGTCAAATACAGAACTTAAAATTGATAGCTTCTAATTATTATTTCAAATTATAACTTGAAGATCTGAACTTGTAATTGTCAAATACAGAACTTAAAATTGATAGCTTCTAATTATTATTGCAAATAATAACTTGAAGATCTGTACTTGTAATTGTCAAATACAGAACTTAAAATTGATAGCTTATAATTATAGTTCAAATTATAACTTGAAGATCTGAACTTGTAATAGTCAAATACAGAACTTCGAATTGTTAAATACAAATTATTAGTACAAATTATAACTTGAGAATCTGAACTTGTAATAGGTAAATACAGAACTTCTAAATGTTAAATTCAAACTAAGATTGCAAATAATAATTTGAAGATCTGAACTTGTAATAGTCAAATACAGAACTTCTAATTGTTAAATACAAATTATTAGTGCAAATTATAACTTGAAGATCTGAACTAGTAATTGTCAAATATAGAACTTAAAATTGATAGCTTCAAATTATTATTGCAAATTATAACTTGAAGATCTGAACTTGTAATAGTGAATTACAAAACTTAGATTTGTTAAATTCAAATTATTATTTCAAATTATAACTTGAAGATCTGAACTAGTAATTGTCAAATACAGAACTTAAATTGATAGCTTATAATTATTATTGCAAATAATAATTAGAAGATCTGAACTTGTAATAGTCAAATACAGAACTTCTAATTGTTAAATACAAATTATTAGTGCAAATTATAAGTTGAAGATCTGAACTGGTAATTGTCAAATACAGAACTTAAAATTGATAGCTTCTAATTATTATTGCAAATTATAACTTGAAGATCTGAACTTGTAATTGTCAAATACAGAACTTAAAATTGATAGCTTCTAATTATTATTGCAAATTATAACTTGAAGATCTGAACATGTAATTGTCAAATACAGAACTTCTAATTGTTAAATACAAATTATTAGTGCAAATTATAACTTAAAGATCTGAACTTGTAATTGTCAAATACAGAACTTAAAATTGATAGCTTCTAATTATTATTGTAAATTATAACTTGAAGATCTGAACTTGTAATAGTGAATTACAGAACTTAGATTAGTTAAATTCAAATTATTATTTCAAATTATAACTTGAAGATCTGAACTAGTAATTGTCAAATACTGAACTTAAAATTGATAGCTTCTAATTATTATTGCAAATTATAACTTGAAGATCTGAACTTGTTATTGACAAATACAGAACTTAAAATTGATAGCTTCTAATTATTATTGTAAATTATAACTTGAAGATCTGAACTTGTAATTGTCAAATACAGAACTTAAAATTGATAGCTTCTATTTATTATTGCAAATAATAACTTGAAGATCTGAACTTGTAATTGTCAAATGCAGAACTTAAAATTGATAGCTTCTAATTATTATTGCAAATAATAATTTGAAGATCTGTACTTGTAATTGTCAAATACAGAACTTAAAATTGATAGCTTAGAATTATAATTCAAATTATATCTTGAAGATCTGAACTTGTAATAGTCAAATACAGAACTTCGAATTGGTAAATACAAATTATTAGTGCAAATTATAACTTGAAGATGTGAACTTGTAATAGGTAAATACAGAACTGCGAATTGTTAAATTCAAACTAAAATTGCAAATAATAATTTGAAGATCTGAACTTGTAATAGTCAAATACAGAACTTAAAATTGATAGCTTCTAATTATTATTGTAAATTATAACTTGAAGATCTGAACTTGTAATAGTGAATTACAGAACTTAGATTTGTTAAATTCAAATTATTATTTCAAATTATAACTTGAAGATCTGAACTAGTAACTGTCAAATACAGAACTTAAAATTGATAGCTTCTAATTATTATTGCAAATTATAACTTGAAGATCTGAACTTGTAATTGTCAAATAGAGAACTTAAAATTGATAGCTTCTAATTATTATTGCAAATAATAACTTGAAGATCTGTACTTGTAATAGTCAAATACAGAACTTCGAATTGTTAAATACAAATTATTAGTGCAAATTATAACTTGAAGATCTGAACTTGTAGTAGGAAAATACAGAACTTCGAATTGTTAAATTCAAACTAAGATTGCAAATAATAATTTGAAGATCTGAACTTGTAATAGTCAAATACAGAACTTAAAATTGATAGCTTCTAATTATTATTGTAAATTATAACTTGAAGATCTGAACTTGTAATAGTGAATTACAGAACTTAGATTTGTTAAATTCAAATTATTATTTCAAATTATAACTTGAAGATCTGAACTAGTAATTGTCTAATACAGAACTTAAAATTGTTAAATACAAATTATTTGTGCAAATTATAACTTGAAGATCTGAACTTGTAATTGTCAAATACAGAAATTAAAATTGATAGCTTTTAATTATTATTGCAAATTATAACTTGAAGATCTGAACTTGTAATAGTGAATTACAGAACTTAGATTTGTTAAATACAAATTATTATTTCAAATTATAACTTGAAGATCTGAACTAGAAATTGTCAAATACAGAACTTAAAATTGTTAAATTTAAATTATTAGTGCAAATTATAACTTGAAGATCTGAGCTTGTAATAGTCAAATACAGAACTTCGAAATGTTAAATACAAATTATTAGTGCAAATTATAACTTGAAGATCTGAACTTGTAATAGGTAAATACAGAACTTCGAATTGTTAAATTCAAACTAAGATTGCAAATAATAAATTGAAGATCTGAACTTGTAATAGTCAAATACAGAACTTCTAATTATTAAATACAAATTATTAGTGCAAATTATAAGTTGAAGATCTGAACTGGTAATTGTCAAATACAGAACTTAAAATTGATAGCTTCTAATTATTATTGCAAATTATAACTTGAAGATCTGAACTTGTAATTGTCAAATACAGAACTTAAAATTGATAGCTTCTAATTATTATTGCAAATTATAACTTGAAGATCTGAACATGTAATTGTCAAATACAGAATTTCTAATTGTTAAATACAAATTATTAGTGCAAATTATAACTTGAAGATCTGAACTTGTAATTGTCAAATACAGAACTTAAAATTGATAGCTTCTAATTATTATTGTAAATTATAACTTGAAGATCTGAACTTGTAATAGTGAATTACAGCACTTAGATTAGTTAAATTCAAATTATTATTTCAAATTATAACTTGAAGATCTGAACTAGTAATTGTCAAATACAGAACTAAAAATTGTTAAATACAAATTATTAGTGCAAATTATAACTTGAAGATCTGAGCGTGTAATAGTCAAATACAGAACTTCGAATTGTTAAATACAAATTATTAGTGCAAATTATAACTTGAAGATCTGAACTTGTAATAGGTAAATACAGAACTACAAATTGTTAAATGCAAACTAAGATTGCAAATAATAATTTGAAGATCTGAACTTGTAATAGTCAAATACAGAACTTCTAATTGTTAAATACAAATTATTAGTGCAAATTATAAGTTGAAGATCTGAACTGGTAATTGTCAAATACAGAACTTAAAATTGATAGCTTCTAATTATTATTGCAAATTATAACTTGAAGATCTGAACTTGTAATTGTCAAATACAGAACTTAAAATTGATAGCTTCTAATTATTATTGCAAATTATAACTTGAAGATCTGAACATGTAATTGTCAAATACAGAACTTCTAATTGTTAAATACAAATTATTAGTGCAAATTATAACTTGATGATCTGAACTTGTAATTGTCAAATACAGAACTTAAAATTGATAGCTTCTAATTATTATTGTAAATTATAACTTGAAGATCTGAACTTGTAATGGTGAATTTTAGCACTTAGATTAGTTAAATTCAAATTATTATTTCAAATTATAACTTGAAGATCTAAACTAGTAATTGTCAAATACTGAACTTAAAATTGATAGCTTCTAATTATTATTGCAAATTATAACTTGAAGATCTGAACTTGTAATTGTCAAATACAGAACTTAAAATTGATAGCTTCTATTTATTATTGCAAATAATAACTTGAAGATCTGAACTTGTAATTGTCAAATGCAGAACTTAAAATTGATAGCTTCTAATTATTATTGCAAATAATAATTTGAAGATCTGTACTTGTAATTGTCAAATACGGAACTTAAAATTGATAGCTTATAATTATAATTCAAATTATAACTAGAAGATCTGAACTAGTAATAGTCAAATACAGAACTTCGAATTGTTAAATACAAATTATTAGTGCAAATTATATCTTGAAGATCTGAACTTGTAATATGTAAATACAGAACTTCGAATTGTTAAATTCAAACTATGATTGCAAATAATAATTTGAAGATCTGAACTTGTAATAGTCAAATACAGAACTTAAAATTGATAGCTTCTAATTATTATTGTAAATTATAACTTGAAGATCTGAACTTGTAATAGTGAATTACAGAACTTAGATTTGTTAAATTCAAATTATTATTACAAATTATAACTTGAAGATCTGATCTAGTAACTGTCAAATACAGAACTTAAAATTGATAGCTTCTAATTATTATTTCAAATTATAACTTGAAGATCTGAACTTGTAATTGTCAAATACAGAACTTAAAATTGATAGCTTCTAATTATTATTGCAAATAATAACTTGAAGATCTGTACTTGTAATTGTCAAATACAGAACTTAAAATTGATAGCTTATAATTATAGTTCAAATTATAACTTGAAGATCTGAACTTGTAATAGTCAAATACAGAACTTCGAATTGTTAAATACAAATTATTAGTACAAATTATAACTTGAGAATCTGAACTTGTAATAGGTAAATACAGAACTTCTAATTGTTAAATTCAAACTAAGATTGCAAATAATAATTTGAAGATCTGAACTTGTAATAGTCAAATACAGAACTTCTAATTGTTAAATACAAATTATTAGTGCAAATTATAACTTGAAGATCTGAACTAGTAATTGTCAAATATAGAACTTAAAATTGATAGCTTCAAATTATTATTGCAAATTATAACTTGAAGATCTGAACTTGTAATAGTGAATTACAAAACTTAGATTTGTTAAATTCAAATTATTATTTCAAATTATAACTTGAAGATCTGAACTAGTAATTGTCAAATACAGAACTTAAAATTGATAGCTTCTAATTATTATTGCAAATTATAACTTGAAGATCTGAACATGTAATTGTCAAATACAGAACTTCTAATTGTTAAATACAAATTATTAGTGCAAATTATAACTTGAAGATCTGAACTTGTAATTGTCAAATACAGAACTTAAAATTGATAGCTTCTAATTATTATTGTAAATTATAACTTGAAGATCTGAACTTGTAATAGTGAATTACAGAACT
Organism: Cantharis lateralis; assembly: GCA_963170105.1. Classification (NCBI taxonomy): domain Eukaryota; kingdom Metazoa; phylum Arthropoda; class Insecta; order Coleoptera; family Cantharidae; genus Cantharis; species Cantharis lateralis. Next base: position 27,970,069 of record OY720627.1, read on the forward strand.
TAGATTACTTAAATTCAAATTATTATTTCAAATTATAACTTGAAGATCTGAACTAGTAATTGTCAAATACTGAACTTAAAATTGATAGCTTCTAATTATTATTGCAAATTATAACTTGAAGATCTGAACTTGTTATTGACAAATACAGAACTTAAAATTGATAGCTTCTAATTATTATTGTAAATTATAACTTGAAGATCTGAACTTGTAATTGTCAAATACAGAACTTAAAATTGATAGCTTCTATTTATTATTGCAAATAATAACTTGAAGATCTGAACTTGTAATTGTCAAATGCAGAACTTAAAATTGATAGCTTCTAATTATTATTGCAAATAATAATTTGAAGATCTGTACTTGTAATTGTCAAATACAGAACTTAAAATTGATAGCTTAGAATTATAATTCAAATTATATCTTGAAGATCTGAACTTGTAATAGTCAAATACAGAACTTCGAATTGTTAAATACAAATTATTAGTGCAAATTATAACTTGAAGATGTGAACTTGTAATAGGTAAATACAGAACTGCGAATTGTTAAATTCAAACTAAGATTGCAAATAATAATTTGAAGATCTGAACTTGTAATAGTCAAATACAGAACTTAAAATTGATAGCTTCTAATTATTATTGTAAATTATAACTTGAAGATCTGAACTTGTAATAGTGAATTACAGAACTTAGATTTGTTAAATTCAAATTATTATTTCAAATTATAACTTGAAGATCTGAACTAGTAACTGTCAAATACAGAACTTAAAATTGATAGCTTCTAATTATTATTGCAAATTATAACTTGAAGATCTGAACTTGTAATTGTCAAATAGAGAACTTAAAATTGATAGCTTCTAATTATTATTGCAAATAATAACTTGAAGATCTGTACTTGTAATAGTCAAATACAGAACTTCGAATTGTTAAATACAAATTATTAGTGCAAATTATAACTTGAAGATCTGAGCGTGTAATAGTCAAATACAGAACTTCGAATTGTTAAATACAAATTATTAGTGCAAATTATAACTTGAAGATCTGAACTTGTAATAGGTAAATACAGAACTTCGAATTGTTAAATGCAAACTAAGATTGCAAATTTGCAATCTTTGATTTGAAGATCTGAACTTGTAATAGTCAAATACAGAACTTCTAATTGTTAAATACAAATTATTAGTGCAAATTATAAGTTGAAGATCTGAACTGGTAATTGTCAAATACAGAACTTAAAATTGATAGCTTCTAATTATTATTGCAAATTATAACTTGAAGATCTGAACTTGTAATTGTCAAATACAGAACTTAAAATTGATAGCTTCTAATTATTATTGCAAATTATAACTTGAAGATCTGAACATGTAATTGTCAAATACAGAACTTCTAATTGTTAAATACAAATTATTAGTGCAAATTATAACTTGATGATCTGAACTTCTAATTGTCAAATACAGAACTTAAAATTGATAGCTTCTAATTATTATTGTAAATTATAACTTGAAGATCTGAACTTGTAATAGTGAATTACAGCACTTAGATTAGTTAAATTCAAATTATTATTTCAAATTATAACTTGAAGATCTGAACTAGTAATTGTCAAATACTGAACTTAAAATTGATAGCTTCTAATTATTATTGCAAATTATAACTTGAAGATCTGAACTTGTTATTGTCAAATACAGAACTTAAAATTGATAGCTTCTAATTATTATTGTAAATTATAACTTGAAGATCTGAACTTGTAATTGTCAAATACAACACTTAAAATTGATAGCTTCTAATTATTATTGCAAATAATAACTTGAAGATCTGAACTTGTAATTGTCAAATGCAGAACTTAAAATTGATAGCTTCTAATTATTATTGCAAATAATAATTTGAAGATCTGTACTTGTAATTGTCAAATACAGAACTTAAAATTGATAGCTTATAATTATAATTCAAATTATAACTAGAAGATCTGAACTAGTAATAGTCAAATACAGAACTTCGAATTGTTAAATACAAATTATTAGTGCAAATTATATCTTGAAGATCTGAACTTGTAATATGTAAATACAGAACTTCGAATTGTTAAATTCAAACTATGATTGCAAATAATAATTTTAAGATCTGAACTTGTAATAGTCAAATACAGAACTTCTAATTGTTAAATACAAATTATTAGTGCAAATTATAACTTGAAGATCTGAACTAGTAATTGTCAAATATAGAACTTAAAATTGATAGCTTCAAATTATTATTGCAAATTATAACTTGAAGATCTGAACTTGTAATAGTGAATTACAAAACTTAGATTTGTTAAATTCAAATTATTATTTCAAATTATAACTTGAAGATCTGAACTAGTAATTGTCAAATACAGAACTTAAATTGATAGCTTATAATTATTATTGCAAATAATAATTAGAAGATCTGAACTTGTAATAGTCAAATACAGAACTTCTAATTGTTAAATACAAATTATTAGTGCAAATTATAAGTTGAAGATCTGAACTGGTAATTGTCAAATACAGAACTTAAAATTGATAGCTTCTAATTATTATTGCAAATTATAACTTGAAGATCTGAACTTGTAATTGTCAAATACAGAACTTAAAATTGATAGCTTCTAATTATTATTGCAAATTATAACTTGAAGATCTGAACATGTAATTGTCAAATACAGAACTTCTAATTGTTAAATACAAATTATTAGTGCAAATTATAACTTGAAGATCTGAACTTGTAATTGTCAAATACAGAACTTAAAATTGATAGCTTCTAATTATTATTGTAAATTATAACTTGAAGATCTGAACTTGTAATAGTGAATTACAGAACTTAGATTAGTTAAATTCAAATTATTATTTCAAATTATAACTTGAAGATCTGAACTAGTAATTGTCAAATACTGAACTTAAAATTGATAGCTTCTAATTATTATTGCAAATTATAACTTGAAGATCTGAACTTGTTATTGAGAAATACAGAACTTAAAATTGATAGCTTCTAATTATTATTGTAAATTATAACTTGAAGATCTGAACTTGTAATTGTCAAATACAGAACTTAAAATTGATAGCTTCTATTTATTATTGCAAATAATGACTTGAAGATCTGAACTTGTAATTGTCAAATGCAGAACTTAAAATTGATAGCTTCTAATTATTATTGCAAATAATAATTTGAAGATCTGTACTTGTAATTGTCAAATACAGAACTTAAAATTGATAGCTTAGAATTATAATTCAAATTATATCTTGAAGATCTGAACTTGTAATAGTCAAATACAGAACTTCGAATTGTTAAATACAAATTATTAGTGCAAATTATAAGTTGAAGATCTGAACTGGTAATTGTCAAATACAGAACTTAAAATTGATAGCTTCTAATTATTATTGCAAATTATAACTTGAAGATCTGAACTTGTAATTGTCAAATACAGAACTTAAAATTGATAGCTTCTAATTATTATTGCAAATTATAACTTGAAGATCTGAACATGTAATTGTCAAATACAGAACTTCTAATTGTTAAATACAAATTATTAGTGCAAATTATAACTTGAAGATCTGAACTTGTAATTGTCAAATACAGAACTTAAAATTGATAGCTTCTAATTATTATTGTAAATTATAACTTGAAGATCTGAACTTGTAATAGTGAATTACAGAACTTAGATTAGTTAAATTCAAATTATTATTTCAAATTATAACTTGAAGATCTGAACTAGTAATTGTCAAATACTGAACTTAAAATTGATAGCTTCTAATTATTATTGCAAATTATAACTTGAAGATCTGAACTTGTTATTGAGAAATACAGAACTTAAAATTGATAGCTTCTAATTATTATTGTAAATTATAACTTGAAGATCTGAACTTGTAATTGTCAAATACAGAACTTAAAATTGATAGCTTCTATTTATTATTGCAAATAATAACTTGAAGATCTGAACTTGTAATTGTCAAATGCAGAACTTAAAATTGATAGCTTCTAATTATTATTGCAAATAATAATTTGAAGATCTGTACTTGTAATTGTCAAATACAGAACTTAAAATTGATAGCTTCTAATTATTATTGTAAATTATAACTTGAAGATCTGAACTTGTAATAGTGAATTACAGAACTTAGATTTGTTAAATTCAAATTATTATTTCAAATTATAACTTGAAGATCTGAACTAGTAACTGTCAAATACAGAACTTAAAATTGATAGCTTCTAATTATTATTGCAAATTATAACTTGAAGATCTGAACTTGTAATTGTCAAATAGAGAACTTAAAATTGATAGCTTCTAATTATTATTGCAAATAATAACTTGAAGATCTGTACTTGTAATAGTCAAATACAGAACTTCGAATTGTTAAATACAAATTATTAGTGCAAATTATAACTTGAAGATCTGAACTTGTAGTAGGAAAATACAGAACTTCGAATTGTTAAATTCAAACTAAGATTGCAAATAATAATTTGAAGATCTGAACTTGTAATAGTCAAATACAGAACTTAAAATTGATAGCTTCTAATTATTATTGTAAATTATAACTTGAAGATCTGAACTTGTAATAGTGAATTACAGAACTTAGATTTGTTAAATACAAATTATTATTTCAAATTATAACTAGAAGATCTGAACTAGTAATTGTCTAATACAGAACTTAAAATTGTTAAATACAAATTATTTGTGCAAATTATAACTTGAAGATCTGAACTTGTAATTGTCAAATACAGAAATTAAAATTGATAGCTTTTAATTATTATTGCAAATTATAACTTGAAGATCTGAACTTGTAATAGTGAATTACAGATCTTAGATTTGTTAAATACAAATTATTATTTCAAATTATAACTTGAAGATCTGAACTAGAAATTGTCAAATACAGAACTTAAAATTGTTAAATACAAATTATTAGTGCAAATTATAACTAGAAGATCTGAGCTTGTAATAGTCAAATACAGAACTTCGAATTGTTAAATACAAATTATTAGTGCAAATTATAACTTGAAGATCTGAACTTGAAAAAGGTAAATACAGAACTTCGAATTGTTAAATTCAAACTAAGATTGCAAATAATAATTTGAAGATCTGAACTTGTAATAGTCAAATACAGAACTTCTAATTATTAAATACAAATTATTAGTGCAAATTATAAGTTGAAGATCTGAACTGGTAATTGTCAAATACAGAACTTAAAATTGATAGCTTCTAATTATTATTGCAAATTATAACTTGAAGATCTGAACTTGTAATTGTCAAATACAGAACTTAAAATTGATAGCTTCTAATTATTATTGCAAATTATAACTTGAAGATCTGAACATGTAATTGTCAAATACAGAATTTCTAATTGTTAAATACAAATTATTAGTGCAAATTATAACTTGAAGATCTGAACTTGTAATTGTCAAATACAGAACTTAAAATTGATAGCTTCTAATTATTATTGTAAATTATAACTTGAAGATCTGAACTTGTAATAGTGAATTACAGCACTTAGATTAGTTAAATTCAAATTATTATTTCAAATTATAACTTGAAGATCTGAACTAGTAATTGTCAAATACAGAACTTAAAATTGATACCTTCTAATTATTATTGCAAATAATAACTTGAAGATCTGAACTTGTAATTGTCAAATGCAGAACTTAAAATTGATAGCTTCTAATTATTATTGCAAATAATAATTTGAAGATCTGTACTTGTAATTGTCAAATACAGAACTTAAAATTGATAGCTTATAATTATTATTGCAAATTATAACTTGAAGATCTGAACTTGTTATTGTCAAATACAGAACTTAAAATTGATAGCTTCTAATTATTATTGTAAATTATAACTTGAAGATCTGAACTTGTAATTGTCAAATACAGAACTTAAAATTGATAGCTTCTAATTATTATTGCAAATAATAACTTGAAGATCTGAACTTGTAATTGTCAAATGCAGAACTTAAAATTGATAGCTTCTAATTATTATTGCAAATAATAATTTGAAGATCTGTACTTGTAATTGTCAAATACAGAACTTAAAATTGATAGCTTCTAATTATTATTGCAAATTATAACTTGAAGATCTGAACTTGTAATTGTCAAATACTGAACTTAAAATTGATAGCTTCTAATTATTATTGCAAATTATAACTTGAAGATCTGAACTTGTTATTGTCAAATACAGAACTTAAAATTGATAGCTTCTAATTATTATTGTAAATTATAACTTGAAGATCTGAACTTGTAATTGTCAAATACAGAACTTAAAATTGATAGCTTCTATTTATTATTGCAAATAATAACTTGAAGATCTGAACTTGTAATTGTCAAATGCAGAACTTAAAATTGATAGCTTCTAATTATTATTGCAAATAATAATTTGAAGATCTATACTTGTAATTGTCAAATACAGAACTTAAAATTGATAGCTTATAATTATAATTCAAATTATAACTTGAAGATCTGAACTTGTAATAGTCAAATACAGAACTTCGAATTGTTAAATACAAATTATTAGTGCAAATTATAACTTGAAGATCTGAACTTGTAATAGGAAAATACAGAACTTCGAATTGTTAAATTCAAACTAAGATTGCAAATAATAATTTGAAGATCTGAACTTGTAATAGTCAAATACAGAACTTAAAATTGATAGCTTCTAATTATTATTGTAAATTATAACTTGAAGATCTGAACTTGTAATAGTGAATTACAGAACTTAGATTTGTTAAATACAAATTATTATTTCAAATTATAACTTGAAGATCTGAACTAGTAATTTTCAAATACAGAACTTAAAATTGTTAAATACAAATTATTAGTGCAAATAATAACTTGAAGATCTGAACTTGTAATTTTGTCAAATGCAGAACTTAAAATTGATAGCTTCTTATTATTATTGCAAATAATAATTTGAAGATCTGTACTTTTAATTGACAAATACAGAACTTAAAATTGATAGCTTATAATAATAATTCAAATTATAACTTGAAGATCTGAACTTGTAATAGTCAAATACAGAACTTCGAATTGTTAAATAAAAATTATTAGTGCAAATTATAACTTGAAGATCTGAACTTGTAATTGTCAAATACAGAATTTAAAATTGATAGCTTCTAATTATTATTGCATATTATAACTTGTAGATCTGAACTTGTAATTGTCAAATACAGAAATTAAAATTGATAGCCTTTAATTATTATTGCAAATTATAACTTGAAGATCTGAACTTGTAATAGTGAATTACAGAACTTAGATTTGTTAAATACAAATTATTATTTCAAATTATAACTTGAAGATCTGAACTAGAAATTGTCAAATACAGAACTTAAAATTGTTAAATACAAATTATTAGTGCAAATTATAACTTGAAGATCTGAGCTTGTAATAGTCAAATACAGAACTTCGAATTGTTAAATACAAATTATTAGTGCAAATTATAACTTGAAGATCTGAACTTGTAATAGGTAAAACAACCAACCCGCCTTAAGGGCGTAGTTAATAATTTCACCTGGAATTGGTGGTATCCAGTAATTATTTGTAGTTGTTGCCCGCTAGGACACGAAGTCACCAGCCCCTGCTTGCTTATAAGCTTGCGGAGGCAAAGGGGGTGGATCGAACTTCTCGTCGTTAATTGCTTTCCCTGCAAAGAAACGTGAACAAAAGAAAACACAATTTGATCAACAAAATATTTAATGATTTTAGCAGATTGACTCGTGATTACAACTTCCAACGTATCCAAATTTGACTCGGCTATCTTCAACTTTTGAGTCACCGACAATTGTGATAGTAAAAATATGTGTTCGTCTGCACAAAATCTAACAATAAATAAATGACTCACCAGTACTGATTGTCTCACAAAAAGTAATACGACAAGGTGTATCGTCAGCTTCGGTACAGGAACGATGTTAATTGATACTTCCAACACTTGCCAATGACTTCCTGATAGCTCTACAGGTGAACAGATGACCTTGCGAAAACAGACCAGTAGTGGGATTCGATTTACAGCAACAGATGGTTCGGTGTGGAAAACTTTCACACTTGGAAAACTTGATCGCGAACAAAACAGGTACCCAGGTAACAAAATCGCATACAACATTCGCATAGGAACTCTTGGTTTCGTGTTACTTAATTTATGATCTTCCATACAATTGCAATTGCGGCTCGACAAAATCAAACAGGCTCTCGTGCTTGGCGTTGTTGAAATTTCTTGTACAACACAAGTTATTTCGTTTGGGCGTTCTCGGGAACTCACACGGATTAAAACTCGTAGAATTAAAACAGAATACTACTCCGGAGTATCACCTCTAACCACAACATAAACGCACGACTTCTTAGTTTGCCGTCCAAATCTCAAAAAGCCTCGAAAAATACGCTGTACGCCGGGACCTTGAGGGCGCGTGGTACCTTTTAAGAACGCTAGGGGCCGAATTCCATTAGCGTCGCGTATGGGAATTCTAAATAGGAAATTATTTAACATAATTCCGTTACACACCCCCTCCCCAAATATCTCCTCGGTAGATGGAGATAGCTATCAACTAACCCAAAGTCTGCAAAAACTGTGCTCTTGCGTTGAAGACGCAGCCCCCTAACTGTAGGATAAACTAAAAAAACTTCGGATCAAAACTATCCTAATTTCCCAAAAACTAAACCATAAAATAAAAAATAAGGTAGGTATTCAACCTGATAACGAAACGTTACCTTTAAATCCGCCTAAGCGAGAACCCTCATGACTAAGCTTGGTAGCTTCAAAAAGTCATCAACAAAAAAACTGCCATTTATGCCGTCACATAATGGACTTAAATGCCCCTAGGCTAGTACAGCTCCCCATAGGACCCGTACTAATATAAAAAACTCAGATTCCAACGAATCTCAACAATACACCCAATGGCTACGCCGCCCAATGGTGTTTTGGAATGGACCGCATAGGACCCATTCGTGCCTGCTCGAAAGTGTATCTAATCCCAACTAACACACCCAGCGCAAAAATTCGTTCCGGACCAACGCACTCAGCGTCGTTGGGACATAGGAACTGTAAGTAAAAATAAAAAATAAACTTCCGTTTTAATCATAAAAACCCAAATCCTCTACAGCTAGTAGACTACGCATTCCTAAGCGTGAGATTAAATCTCAGATGACGCAATTAAAAGCTTCCGATGTTATGCTAATTAATTGAAAATTTAAAACCCAGGAAAACAAAATATACCCAACCCTTCCCAGGAATGTTACAAATAGGATCCCAATGTGAAATAGGAAGGAGGTAGAAAGGAGGAAAGGTAAAGGAAGGTAATAGGAAACAGAAGGATAAATGACTTCCGTAATTAATGGTTCCCCGCAGCAATGACGTAATCGATGATTCGTCCTCGCGTATGGATGATAACAACGCGTCGTGGACCGCCAATCAACAGATCATCGCCACCGCAACGACAAAACACCAACGACTTGGTCGAATTTGAGGACGGGAGGAAAGGTTACCCCGGGGAATGACAGTATGTCATTGAGAGCCTGAAAAACTCACGTAATCCGCCCTCAAAATTACGATCATCGTCCGGGACTTAACTGACTGAGTTCTGGAAACTGCACGACGAGAGACCTCCACAAACACCCAGGGCTACCGCTCGCAACGTCAACACGGACTTTCCAATTGACCAACCCCACCGCAACGGTGTAGCGAAGCCTAGCCTAAACAGGGTCTTCAGGTGTAGTCAACCTTTGCGTACGCGCAAAACGAAGGATGGCTTCACAGCACGCTTGGCGTGAGAGCGAATTCCCCCGCCCCTGCAATAACCAGAACCGAAAAAACCAAACGAGTCGGGACTTAATGACTCCACGGAAGACGGTAGTCTGATGTACGACATACGGGCTAACAGGTGCTTGAGCAGAACCCTGTAAAAAAACTCTGATCTAGATGTTAACCGACCAGGTTGTGACAACATTACCCAACCTCCACCCATTATGTTGAATCACTCCATCCCACAACCTTCCTCTGCTCTATTATCCTGAGGATGCTGCTTCAGATCTTTGATGTGGAACACTCCCACATCTTTACCCCGTTCGTTGACCAGACGGTAGGTCAAAGGACCTGTAACCTCCTTAACTCTACATTTGACATACTTCGGTGCAAGTTTACTGACGAAATGCTTACTAGCGTTGGACAAAGCGAAATTCCGGCGCCATACCGTCTCACCCACCCTAAAGCGCGTGGTTCGCTTCCGGAAGTTGTAATGTGAAGCATTACGGCGGTAAGCACTCCCTAACCGGTTCGTAACATCATTGTAGAGCTCATTCAGTTTATTCATCTCTTCCGCAATTCTTTCGCGACTCCCTAAGGTTACGTCTCCCTCCCCCAATTCCGACACGCGACCGTAATAATCTCCCTTCGCAGGAACGGTCCTGCCTAAATTTAGGAAAGAAGGTGTGAACCCAGTCACCTCATGAGTTGCGGATCTAATAGCGTGGGCAATCTTGTGGATTTCCACATCCCATGTCCGGTGGTCTTGTTTGACATAAGATCTGATCGCAGTACCTACTACTCTATTCACCCTCTCTACAAAATTAACCTGCGGGTGATAGGCTGCGTTATACCATAGATGATTCACCTTGTAGTCGTTCATGAGTGCCCGAAATTCGTGACTGATAAACTGAGGCCCGTTATCCACCATGCATATTTGAGGAACTCCAAATAGCAGGAAGACTTGGTTCTCTAAAAATTCGCAAATCGACTTTGCGGTAGCCTTACGTAAGGGTTGTACCAGCACAAACTTAGAAAACCAATCACAGACTACAAGTAACATGGTGTTACCCCTAGCAGAACGCGGAAAAGGACCCATAAGGTCGACAGAAATGCACTGGAAAGGAAATCGAACTTTTTTCGGGTTCCCCATTAACCCACTACGCCCTCCCTGACATGCCTTAGACGACAAACACACGGTGCACCGACGCACATACCTAGCCACATCCGCTCGCATCCTTGGCCAATAGTAAAGTTCGCTGATCTTATTCAAAGTTTTAAAAATTCCCAAATGAGCCGAGGTCGGATCGTCATGGCATTCCTTAAAAATGTCCTGGCGTCGCGACTTGGGTATGACTTGTTTCCATTCAATCAAATTGGAAGTCACATCATGATTGTTACTAATAAGTTTGAACAGAAGCCCCCCCTCTATGCGCCAATCAGGATAATTCACCGGATTTTCGCGAACTCTGGCCAACATGCGTCGATACCACGCATCGAAATCGCCCTCGGACAAGTCAAGAGAAGACACCTCCAAAGGTGCGCGTGATAGTGCATCCGGCACTACGTTCAATTTCCCTTTCCGATGCTGGATGTTAAAAGAATGTTGAGCTAAACGTACGCTCCACCTAGCCAGCTTATTCGTGGGACTTTTCATCGATAAAAGCCATAACAAACTGTAATGGTCCGTAACCACCGTAAATTCGGTTCCCTCTACATAAGGTCGGAATTTCTCGATGCCGAAAATTACAGCTAAACATTCCCGTTCCGTCGCAGAATAATTCCTCTCGGCTTTGTTGAGAGTTCTCGAAGCATAGGCAATTGCACGTTCTTCGTCCCCTTCCCCTTGACTTAAAACACAACCCAACCCGTAGTTTGAAGCATCACACTGTATGTAAAATTTCTTACTAAAATCCGGACTAGCCAAAATAGGCGCAGTAACTAACAACTTTTTTAAGTTTTCAAATGACTCATTAGCGTCAGGAGTCCAGGTAATGGATTGACGCTTGGCCCGTCCCTTAATAAGCTCGGTGATGGGAGCCGAATAATTTGAAAAATTAGGAATGAAACGCCGGTACCAACCAATCATACCTATAAAACGTTTGACACCTGTCGTGGTGGTCGGTTTAGCTAGTCGTGTGATCGCTTCAACCTTATCTGGATCCGTGTGAAGTCCAGTTTCGTCGATAATGTGACCTAGAAACTTAAGGCTTGACCTACAAAATTCACACTTTTCCAAATTAATGGTTAGGTTGGCTTCCTGTAGACGAGAAAACACCTGTTCGAGCAGATGTAAGTGCTCTTCGAAAGTTGCCGAGATAACGATGATGTCGTCCAAATACACCCAAATTCTCTCTCCGAGAAGAGATCCGAAAATATTTTCCATCAGCCGCTGCTGAGTCATGGGAGCGTTAGAAATTCCCATGGGAACGACCACGTATTCGAACAACCCTCGACCCGGTACTGTAAAAGCCGTCTTCTCGCAGGAGGATTCAGTAAGAGGTATCTGCCAAAACGCCTTCTTTAAATCGATGGTCGATAAAAAACGCGCGTCGCGGAGAGATGTAAGAATCTCCTCAGGCGTGGGTAACGGAAAAGCATCGCGTTTGCTTAACCGGTTCAACGACCTCCCGTCATAACACAAACGGTGCGACCCATCAGATTTCTTCACCAATAACATTGGAGAAGACCACGGCGATTTTGACGGACGTACAATGCCCATCTCCAACATCTTGTCGAGCTCTGCGTGAGCTATCTTACGCATAGCCGGAGACAACGGATACGCCCGTTGTTTAAGAGGAGCAGCATCCCCAGTATCAATGTTGTGAGTAATCTTATCTGTACGAGTAAGACCATCACGAGAAAGTAATTTAAATTTATTTTTAATTTCAGTGAGAGCAACCTGTTGTTCTAGGTTTAAGTCCCCAGCAGATCTTATCAGTTTCAACGATTGGACCTCGTCCACAACGTACTGATCTTGACGGAAATCTGCTCGAACCCCAAACAGCCGACAAAAATCTATCCCTAAGGTCAACCCTATATGTATGCTTTTACATACCAGAACCTCTAGTGGTCGCACCACTCTGCCAATACATAATGGTAAATTGACCTTACCCAAAATCTCCTGCGGCGTTCCGTCCGCAGACCGCAAAACCGAAGTACCCCCCTTAGAAAGTATAAGGTCGAGCTTATCTACGAGGTAATGACCCTCGGTACCTAAGATAGATACGCTAGCACCTGAATCTAGCAACGCTGTCACTGGCTCTTCACCTACTTTTAAATTAATATAAGGACGTTGATCGGAAGTAGGATGGAGGAAAAGAGTAGAATCATTGGAGGCCGATCCGCAAAAATCGCGTATTTTTGCCAACCAATTCTTCCAGTCTCCTTTCGCGACGATTTTAGCTTTTCTTAACGCCGCGAGGGACGCGCCGCGACGCCTCCTCGCCCTACGGCGTTTTTTTGAACCCTTACTACAGTCACACATGTTGGTAGCTTTACCCTTGCGGCCACAACCGCTACAAAAAATGGAAACAGGTTTAGGGCATGATCGAAAATGGTGCCCCTGCTCTGAGCAGTTCCAACAATTACCTACATTAAATCTCCGTTGAGAGCTCGGAGCGGGTGGAGTTACAATTGAATTCTCAGAGGCGAGTGTCGACGCGGACACTTCCCTAGCAGTCCATTGTACTAAACGTTCCGCTGCCTGGGCCGTTTGAATAAAAACTTCACGGTTCGACGTGAGAGTCGGTCCCATGGCTAACGAAATTGAAGGCAATAAATTCCTTCGAATCACCCACAATTGATCTTCCTCCGAAGGAACTGGAGAAATTCGCGAAAACTCGGCAAACATTGATTCAGCAAAACTACGCACCGACTCGCTAGGTTTCTGTTTCCGATTACGGATTTGTTCAATGTACTCGCGACTGAAATCGAGGGACAAAAAACGAATTTTTAATTCCTCGACCAGCTGCGCCCATGTGGTGATAGCAGTAGTACCTAACGTCCGATACCAAGTTAATGCTTCGCCTGTGAAAAATTCGACCGCCTTATCGAATAATACTTTTTCGCTTATTCCCCGAGAACGTGAAAGTTCCTTTGCTCTCTCAATAAAACTAAATAATTGCTCGGACCCCCCTTTACCATCGTAAGACAAATTCCATTTATGTACGGCCGAGTTGGAATTTTTATTACTAATTAACGATTGTAACACAGTAGTTAAATCGGGATTACTAACCGGTGGAAGTAGAGATGACTTACGCATCGGGCTCTCAAACATCGAGATCCCGGGATCTTCGTAGACTTCCTCTTCTTCATTTTGAGTGATCACATTCTCCAATTTAACCCTAAGCGCAAGAATTTTTGCTAACATTTTTTCCCTATCAGCTTTAGGAGCACCCTGTACTATCTCTATGCGGTTGTTATAATGCGCGAGCCGGTTGGTGGTTTTCTCGAGCGCTTTAGCGTCAACCGTTCTTTCAAGTTCCTCGATAGAAATTTGAATCTCATTTAACGCCCTATTTGTAGCTTCGAATTCAGCTATTAAATTCGACGGACTATAACTGTGTGGATTGGTGAAAGATGTAAATTTTTCACTACGCATTAATTTATTAAGTTCTTTACGAAGAGAAGTAAGGTGTTGCGGCAAAGTTGAAAGGTCTTTTCCTCTAATAAGAAATTCCACATGAATTTCATCGCGGTTAAGTGCATGAACGTAATTAGTAGCCGACATGTTAAATTAAATTTATTAAAATAATTTATCGTAACTGTAGATAATGGTCGAAAAGCCAACAAAATTGAATGCAAGGTCATACAATCAAATATTCGCATACGCAAATACCTGGTTCAATCTTCAAACAAAAGATTAATTCAAAAATTTTATCACGTGTTCACACTATGCTACGCTTGTATGTATTTCGACGTACCACCTGTATAAAATTTGATGCGAAAAAAAAATACCACTGTTGCTGTGACTTCTAAAACAATCTACTGCCCGCAAGTCAATAAAAAACCGAACAACCGTTGGAAATTGTAACACAGCAATCGTTCAGGGAAAGCAATCAAGTTTAAAAAAATGGTCGGCAACTACGTTGGGCGCCAGTAAAACAACCAACCCGCCTTAAGGGCGTAGTTAATAATTTCACCTGGAATTGGTGGTATCCAGTAATTATTTGTAGTTGTTGCCCGCTAGGACACGAAGTCACCAGCCCCTGCTTGCTTATAAGCTTGCGGAGGCAAAGGGGGTGGATCGAACTTCTCGTCGTTAATTGCTTTCCCTGCAAAGAAACGTGAACAAAAGAAAACACAATTTGATCAACAAAATATTTAATGATTTTAGCAGATTGACTCGTGATTACAACTTCCAACGTATCCAAATTTGACTCGGCTATCTTCAACTTTTGAGTCACCGACAATTGTGATAGTAAAAATATGTGTTCGTCTGCACAAAATCTAACAATAAATAAATGACTCACCAGTACTGATTGTCTCACAAAAAGTAATACGACAAGGTGTATCGTCAGCTTCGGTACAGGAACGATGTTAATTGATACTTCCAACACTTGCCAATGACTTCCTGATAGCTCTACAGGTGAACAGATGACCTTGCGAAAACAGACCAGTAGTGGGATTCGATTTACAGCAACAGATGGTTCGGTGTGGAAAACTTTCACACTTGGAAAACTTGATCGCGAACAAAACAGGTACCCAGGTAACAAAATCGCATACAACATTCGCATAGGAACTCTTGGTTTCGTGTTACTTAATTTATGATCTTCCATACAATTGCAATTGCGGCTCGACAAAATCAAACAGGCTCTCGTGCTTGGCGTTGTTGAAATTTCTTGTACAACACAAGTTATTTCGTTTGGGCGTTCTCGGGAACTCACACGGATTAAAACTCGTAGAATTAAAACAGAATACTACTCCGGAGTATCACCTCTAACCACAACATAAACGCACGACTTCTTAGTTTGCCGTCCAAATCTCAAAAAGCCTCGAAAAATACGCTGTACGCCGGGACCTTGAGGGCGCGTGGTACCTTTTAAGAACGCTAGGGGCCGAATTCCATTAGCGTCGCGTATGGGAATTCTAAATAGGAAATTATTTAACATAATTCCGTTACATAGGTAAATACAGAACTTCGAATTGTTAAATTCAAACTAAGATTGCAAATAATAATTTGAAGATCTGAACTTGTAATAGTCAAATACAGAACTTCTAATTGTTAAATACAAATTATTAGTGCAAATTATAAGTTGAAGATCTGAACTGGTAATTGTCAAATACAGAACTTAAAACTGATAGCTTCTAATTATTATTGCAAATTATAACTTGAAGATCTGAACTTGTAATTGTCAAATACAGAACTTACAATTGATAGCTTCTAATTATTATTGCATATTATAACTTGTAGATCTGAACTTGTAATAGTGAATTACAGAACTTAGATTTGTTAAATACAAATTATTATTTCAAATTATAACTTGAAGATCTGAACTAGTAATTGTCTAATACAGAACTTAAAATTGTTAAATACAAATTATTTGTGCAAATTATAACTTGAAGATCTGAACTTGTAATTGTCAAATACAGAAATTAAAATTGATAGCTTTTAATTATTATTGCAAATTATAACTTGAAGATCTGAACTTGTAATAGTGAATTACAGAACTTAGATTTGTTAAATACAAATTATTATTTCAAATTATAACTTGAAGATCTGAACTAGAAATTGTCAAATACAGAACTAAAAATTGTTAAATACAAATTATTAGTGCAAATTATAACTTGAAGATCTGAGCGTGTAATAGTCAAATACAGAACTTCGAATTGTTAAATACAAATTATTAGTGCAAATTATAACTTGAAGATCTGAACTTGTAATAGGTAAATACAGAACTTCGAATTGTTAAATGCAAACTAAGATTGCAAATAATAATATGAAGATCTGAACTTGTAATAGTCAAATACAGAACTTCTAATTGTTAAATACAAATTATTAGTGCAAATTATAAGTTGAAGATCTGAACTGGTAATTGTCAAATACAGAACTTAAAATTGATAGCTTCTAATTATTATTGCAAATTATAACTTGAAGATCTGAACTTGTAATTGTCAAATGCAGAACTTAAAATTGATAGCTTCTAATTATTATTGCAAATAATAATTTGAAGATCTGTACTTGTAATTGTCAAATACAGAACTTAAAATTGATAGCTTATAATTATAATTCAAATTATAACTAGAAGATCTGAACTAGTAATAGTCAAATACAGAACTTCGAATTGTTAAATACAAATTATTAGTGCAAATTATATCTTGAAGATCTGAACTTGTAATATGTAAATACAGAACTTCGAATTGTTAAATTCAAACTATGATTGCAAATAATAATTTTAAGATCTGAACTTGTAATAGTCAAATACAGAACTTAAAATTAATAGCTTCTAATTATTATTGTAAATTATAACTTGAAGATCTGAACTTGTAATAGTGAATTACAGAACTTAGATTTGTTAAATTCAAATTATTATTTCAAATTATAACTTGAAGATCTGAACTAGTAACTGTCAAATACAGAACTTAAAATTGATAGCTTCTAATTATTATTGCAAATTATAACTTGAAGATCTGAACTTGTAATTGTCAAATACAGAACTTAAAATTGATAGCTTCTAATTATTATTTCAAATTATAACTTGAAGATCTGAACTTGTAATTGTCAAATACAGAACTTAAAATTGATAGCTTCTAATTATTATTGCAAATAATAACTTGAAGATCTGTACTTGTAATTGTCAAATACAGAACTTAAAATTGATAGCTTATAATTATAGTTCAAATTATAACTTGAAGATCTGAACTTGTAATAGTCAAATACAGAACTTCGAATTGTTAAATACAAATTATTAGTACAAATTATAACTTGAGAATCTGAACTTGTAATAGGTAAATACAGAACTTCTAAATGTTAAATTCAAACTAAGATTGCAAATAATAATTTGAAGATCTGAACTTGTAATAGTCAAATACAGAACTTCTAATTGTTAAATACAAATTATTAGTGCAAATTATAACTTGAAGATCTGAACTAGTAATTGTCAAATATAGAACTTAAAATTGATAGCTTCAAATTATTATTGCAAATTATAACTTGAAGATCTGAACTTGTAATAGTGAATTACAAAACTTAGATTTGTTAAATTCAAATTATTATTTCAAATTATAACTTGAAGATCTGAACTAGTAATTGTCAAATACAGAACTTAAATTGATAGCTTATAATTATTATTGCAAATAATAATTAGAAGATCTGAACTTGTAATAGTCAAATACAGAACTTCTAATTGTTAAATACAAATTATTAGTGCAAATTATAAGTTGAAGATCTGAACTGGTAATTGTCAAATACAGAACTTAAAATTGATAGCTTAGAATTATAATTCAAATTATATCTTGAAGATCTGAACTTGTAATAGTCAAATACAGAACTTCGAATTGGTAAATACAAATTATTAGTGCAAATTATAACTTGAAGATGTGAACTTGTAATAGGTAAATACAGAACTGCGAATTGTTAAATTCAAACTAAGATTGCAAATAATAATTTGAAGATCTGAACTTGTAATAGTCAAATACAGAACTTAAAATTGATAGCTTCTAATTATTATTGTAAATTATAACTTGAAGATCTGAACTTGTAATAGTGAATTACAGAACTTAGATTTGTTAAATTCAAATTATTATTTCAAATTATAACTTGAAGATCTGAACTAGTAACTGTCAAATACAGAACTTAAAATTGATAGCTTCTAATTATTATTGCAAATTATAACTTGAAGATCTGAACTTGTAATTGTCAAATAGAGAACTTAAAATTGATAGCTTCTAATTATTATTGCAAATAATAACTTGAAGATCTGTACTTGTAATAGTCAAATACAGAACTTCGAATTGTTAAATACAAATTATTAGTGCAAATTATAACTTGAAGATCTGAACTTGTAGTAGGAAAATACAGAACTTCGAATTGTTAAATTCAAACTAAGATTGCAAATAATAATTTGAAGATCTGAACTTGTAATAGTCAAATACAGAACTTAAAATTGATAGCTTCTAATTATTATTGTAAATTATAACTTGAAGATCTGAACTTGTAATAGTGAATTACAGAACTTAGATTTGTTAAATACAAATTATTATTTCAAATTATAACTTGAAGATCTGAACTAGTAATTGTCTAATACAGAACTTAAAATTGTTAAATACAAATTATTTGTGCAAATTATAACTTGAAGATCTGAACTTGTAATTGTCAAATACAGAAATTAAAATTGATAGCTTTTAATTATTATTGCAAATTATAACTTGAAGATCTGAACTTGTAATAGTGAATTACAGAACTTAGATTTGTTAAATACAAATTATTATTTCAAATTATAACTTGAAGATCTGAACTAGAAATTGTCAAATACAGAACTTAAAATTGTTAAATTTAAATTATTAGTGCAAATTATAACTTGAAGATCTGAGCTTGTAATAGTCAAATACAGAACTTCGAAATTATAATACAAATTATTAGTGCAAATTATAACTTGAAGATCTGAACTTGTAATAGGTAAATACAGAACTTCGAATTGTTAAATTCAAACTAAGATTGCAAATAATAAATTGAAGATCTGAACTTGTAATAGTCAAATACAGAACTTCTAATTATTAAATACAAATTATTAGTGCAAATTATAAGTTGAAGATCTGAACTGGTAATTGTCAAATACAGAACTTAAAATTGATAGCTTCTAATTATTATTGCAAATTATAACTTGAAGATCTGAACTTGTAATTGTCAAATACAGAACTTAAAATTGATAGCTTCTAATTATTATTGCAAATTATAACTTGAAGATCTGAACATGTAATTGTCAAATACAGAATTTCTAATTGTTAAATACAAATTATTAGTGCAAATTATAACTTGAAGATCTGAACTTGTAATTGTCAAATACAGAACTTAAAATTGATAGCTTCTAATTATTATTGTAAATTATAACTTGAAGATCTGAACTTGTAATAGTGAATTACAGCACTTAGATTAGTTAAATACAAATTATTATTTCAAATTATAACTTGAAGATCTGAACTAGTAATTGTCAAATACAGAACTAAAAATTGTTAAATACAAATTATTAGTGCAAATTATAACTTGAAGATCTGAGTGTGTAATAGTCAAATACAGAACTTCGAATTGTTAAATACAAATTATTAGTGCAAATTATAACTTGAAGATCTGAACTTGTAATAGGTAAATACAGAACTACGAATTGTTAAATGCAAACTAAGATTGCAAATAATAATTTGAAGATCTGAACTTGTAATAGTCAAATACAGAACTTCTAATTGTTAAATACAAATTATTAGTGCAAATTATAAGTTGAAGATCTGAACTGGTAATTGTCAAATACAGAACTTAAAATTGATAGCTTCTAATTATTATTGCAAATTATAACTTGAAGATCTGAACTTGTAATTGTCAAATACAGAACTTAAAATTGATAGCTTCTAATTATTATTGCAAATTATAACTTGAAGATCTGAACATGTAATTGTCAAATACAGAACTTCTAATTGTTAAATACAAATTATTAGTGCAAATTATAACTTGATGATCTGAACTTGTAATTGTCAAATACAGAACTTAAAATTGATAGCTTCTAATTATTATTGTAAATTATAACTTGAAGATCTGAACTTGTAATGGTGAATTACAGCACTTAGATTAGTTAAATTCAAATTATTATTTCAAATTATAACTTGAAGATCTGAACTAGTAATTGTCAAATACTGAACTTAAAATTGATAGCTTCTAATTATTATTGCAAATTATAACTTGAAGATCTGAACTTGTAATTGTCAAATACAGAACTTAAAATTGATAGCTTCTATTTATTATTGCAAATAATAACTTGAAGATCTGAACTTGTAATTGTCAAATGCAGAACTTAAAATTGATAGCTTCTAATTATTATTGCAAATAATAATTTGAAGATCTGTACTTGTAATTGTCAAATACGGAACTTAAAATTGATAGCTTATAATTATAATTCAAATTATAACTAGAAGATCTGAACTAGTAATAGTCAAATACAGAACTTCGAATTGTTAAATACAAATTATTAGTGCAAATTATATCTTGAAGATCTGAACTTGTAATATGTAAATACAGAACTTCGAATTGTTAAATTCAAACTATGATTGCAAATAATAATTTGAAGATCTGAACTTGTAATAGTCAAATACAGAACTTAAAATTGATAGCTTCTAATTATTATTGTAAATTATAACTTGAAGATCTGAACTTGTAATAGTGAATTACAGAACTTAGATTTGTTAAATTCAAATTATTATTTCAAATTATAACTTGAAGATCTGAACTAGTAACTGTCAAATACAGAACTTAAAATTGATAGCTTCTAATTATTATTGCAAATTATAACTTGAAGATCTGAACTTGTAATTGTCAAATACAGAACTTAAAATTGATAGCTTCTAATTATTATTTCAAATTATAACTTGAAGATCTGAACTTGTAATTGTCAAATACAGAACTTAAAATTGATAGCTTCTAATTATTATTGCAAATAATAACTTGAAGATCTGTACTTGTAATTGTCAAATACAGAACTTAAAATTGATAGCTTATAATTATAGTTCAAATTATAACTTGAAGATCTGAACTTGTAATAGTCAAATACAGAACTTCGAATTGTTAAATACAAATTATTAGTACAAATTATAACTTGAGAATCTGAACTTGTAATAGGTAAATACAGAACTTCTAATTGTTAAATTCAAACTAAGATTGCAAATAATAATTTGAAGATCTGAACTTGTAATAGTCAAATACAGAACTTCTAATTGTTAAATACAAATTATTAGTGCAAATTATAACTTGAAGATCTGAACTAGTAATTGTCAAATATAGAACTTAAAATTGATAGCTTCAAATTATTATTGCAAATTATAACTTGAAGATCTGAACTTGTAATAGTGAATTACAAAACTTAGATTTGTTAAATTCAAATTATTATTTCAAATTATAACTTGAAGATCTGAACTAGTAATTGTCAAATACAGAACTTAAATTGATAGCTTATAATTATTATTGCAAATAATAATTAGAAGATCTGAACTTGTAATAGTCAAATACAGAACTTCTAATTGTTAAATACAAATTATTAGTGCAAATTATAAGTTGAAGATCTGAACTGGTAATTGTCAAATACAGAACTTAAAATTGATAGCTTCTAATTATTATTGCAAATTATAACTTGAAGATCTGAACTTGTAATTGTCAAATACAGAACTTAAAATTGATAGCTTCTAATTATTATTGCAAATTATAACTTGAAGATCTGAACATGTAATTGTCAAATACAGAACTTCTAATTGTTAAATACAAATTATTAGTGCAAATTATAACTTGAAGATCTGAACTTGTAATTGTCAAATACAGAACTTAAAATTGATAGCTTCTAATTATTATTGTAAATTATAACTTGAAGATCTGAACTTGTAATAGTGAATTACAGAACTTAGATTAGTTAAATTCAAATTATTATTTCAAATTATAACTTGAAGATCTGAACTAGTAATTGTCAAATACTGAACTTAAAATTGATAGCTTCTAATTATTATTGCAAATTATAACTTGAAGATCTGAACTTGTTATTGACAAATACAGAACTTAAAATTGATAGCTTCTAATTATTATTGTAAATTATAACTTGAAGATCTGAACTTGTAATTGTCAAATACAGAACTTAAAATTGATAGCTTCTATTTATTATTGCAAATAATAACTTGAAGATCTGAACTTGTAATTGTCAAATGCAGAACTTAAAATTGATAGCTTCTAATTATTATTGCAAATAATAATTTGAAGATCTGTACTTGTAATTGTCAAATACAGAACTTAAAATTGATAGCTTAGAATTATAATTCAAATTATATCTTGAAGATCTGAACTTGTAATAGTCAAATACAGAACTTCGAATTGTTAAATACAAATTATTAGTGCAAATTATAACTTGAAGATGTGAACTTGTAATAGGTAAATACAGAACTGCGAATTGTTAAATTCAAACTAAGATTGCAAATAATAATTTGAAGATCTGAACTTGTAATAGTCAAATACAGAACTTAAAATTGATAGCTTCTAATTATTATTGTAAATTATAACTTGAAGATCTGAACTTGTAATAGTGAATTACAGAACTTAGATTTGTTAAATTCAAATTATTATTTCAAATTATAACTTGAAGATCTGAACTAGTAACTGTCAAATACAGAACTTAAAATTGATAGCTTCTAATTATAATTGCAAATTATAACTTGAAGATCTGAACTTGTAATTGTCAAATAGAGAACTTAAAATTGATAGCTTCTAATTATTATTGCAAATAATAACTTGAAGATCTGTACTTGTAATAGTCAAATACTGAACTTCGAATTGTTAAATACAAATTATTAGTGCAAATTATAACTTGAAGATCTGAGCGTGTAATAGTCAAATACAGAACTTCGAATTGTTAAATACAAATTATTAGTGCAAATTATAACTTGAAGATCTGAACTTGTAATAGGTAAATACAGAACTTCGAATTGTTAAATGCAAACTAAGATTGCAAATTTGCAATCTTTGATTTGAAGATCTGAACTTGTAATAGTCAAATACAGAACTTCTAATTGTTAAATACAAATTATTAGTGCAAATTATAACTTGATGATCTGAACTTCTAATTGTCAAATACAGAACTTAAAATTGATAGCTTCTAATTATTATTGTAAATTATAACTTGAAGATCTGAACTTGTAATAGTGAATTACAGCACTTAGATTAGTTAAATTCAAATTATTATTTCAAATTATAACTTGAAGATCTGAACTAGTAATTGTCAAATACTGAACTTAAAATTGATAGCTTCTAATTATTATTGCAAATTATAACTTGAAGATATGAACATGTAATTGTCAAATACAGAACTTCTAATTGTTAAATACAAATTATTAGTGCAAATTATAACTTGATGATCTGAACTTCTAATTGTCAAATACAGAACTTAAAATTGATAGCTTCTAATTATTATTGTAAATTATAACTTGAAGATCTGAACTTGTAATAGTGAATTACAGCACTTAGATTAGTTAAATTCAAATTATTATTTCAAATTATAACTTGAAGATCTGAACTAGTAATTGTCAAATACTGAACTTAAAATTGATAGCTTCTAATTATTATTGCAAATTATAACTTGAAGATCTGAACTTGTTATTGTCAAATACAGAACTTAAAATTGATAGCTTCTAATTATTATTGTAAATTATAACTTGAAGATCTGAACTTGTAATTGTCAAATACAGAACTTAAAATTGATAGCTTCTAATTATTATTGCAAATAATAACTTGAAGATCTGAACTTGTAATTGTCAAATGCAGAACTTAAAATTGATAGCTTCTAATTATTATTGCAAATAATAATTTGAAGATCTGTACTTGTAATTGTCAAATACAGAACTTAAAATTGATAGCTTATAATTATAATTCAAATTATAACTAGAAGATCTGAACTAGTAATAGTCAAATACAGAACTTCGAATTGTTAAATACAAATTATTAGTGCAAATTATATCTTGAAGATCTGAACTTGTAATATGTAAATACAGAACTTCGAATTGTTAAATTCAAACTATGATTGCAAATAATAATTTTAAGATCTGAACTTGAAATAGTCAAATACAGAACTTCTAATTGTTAAATACAAATTATTAGTGCAAATTATAACTTGAAGATCTGAACTAGTAATTGTCAAATATAGAACTTAAAATTGATAGCTTCAAATTATTATTGCAAATTATAACTTGAAGATCTGAACTTGTAATAGTGAATTACAAAACTTAGATTTGTTAAATTCAAATTATTATTTCAAATTATAACTTGAAGATCTGAACTAGTAATTGTCAAATACAGAACTTAAATTGATAGCTTATAATTATTATTGCAAATAATAATTAGAAGATCTGAACTTGTAATAGTCAAATACAGAACTTCTAATTGTTAAATACAAATTATTAGTGCAAATTATAAGTTGAAGATCTGAACTGGTAATTGTCAAATACAGAACTTAAAATTGATAGCTTCTAATTATTATTGCAAATTATAACTTGAAGATCTGAACTTGTAATTGTCAAATACAGAACTTAAAATTGATAGCTTCTAATTATTATTGCAAATTATAACTTGAAGATCTGAACATGTAATTGTCAAATACAGAACTTCTAATTGTTAAATACAAATTATTAGTGCAAATTATAACTTGAAGATCTGAACTTGTAATTGTCAAATACAGAACTTAAAATTGATAGCTTCTAATTATTATTGTAAATTATAACTTGAAGATCTGAACTTGTAATAGTGAATTACAGAACTTAGATTAGTTAAATTCAAATT
Organism: Cantharis lateralis; assembly: GCA_963170105.1. Classification (NCBI taxonomy): domain Eukaryota; kingdom Metazoa; phylum Arthropoda; class Insecta; order Coleoptera; family Cantharidae; genus Cantharis; species Cantharis lateralis. The sequence continues at coordinate 27,995,279 of OY720627.1, forward strand.
ATTATTTCAAATTATAACTTGAAGATCTGAACTAGTAATTGTCAAATACTGAACTTAAAATTGATAGCTTCTAATTATTATTGCAAATTATAACTTGAAGATCTGAACTTGTTATTGAGAAATACAGAACTTAAAATTGATAGCTTCTAATTATTATTGTAAATTATAACTTGAAGATCTGAACTAGTAATTTTCAAATACAGAACTTAAAATTGTTAAATACAAATTATTAGTGCAAATAATAACTTGAAGATCTGAACTTGTAATTTTGTCAAATGCAGAACTTAAAATTGATAGCTTCTTATTATTATTGCAAATAATAATTTGAAGATCTGTACTTTTAATTGACAAATACAGAACTTAAAATTGATAGCTTATAATTATAATTCAAATTATAACTTGAAGATCTGAACTTGTAATAGTCAAATACAGAACTTCGAATTGTTAAATACAAATTATTAGTGCAAATTATAACTTGAAGATGTGAACTTGTAATAGGTAAATACAGAACTGCGAATTGTTAAATTCAAACTAAGATTGCAAATAATAATTTGAAGATCTGAACTTGTAATAGTCAAATACAGAACTTAAAATTGATAGCTTCTAATTATTATTTTAATTATAACTTGAAGATCTGAACTTGTAATAGTGAATTACAGAACTTAGATTTGTTAAATTCAAATTATTATTTCAAATTATAACTTGAAGATCTGAACTAGTAACTGTCAAATACAGAACTTAAAATTGATAGCTTCTAATTATTATTGCAAATTATAACTTGAAGATCTGAACTTGTAATTGTCAAATAGAGAACTTAAAATTGATAGCTTCTAATTATTATTGCAAATAATAACTTGTAGATCTGTACTTGTAATAGTCAAATACAGAACTTCGAATTGTTAAATACAAATTATTAGTGCAAATTATAACTTGAAGATCTGAACTTGTAATAGGTAAATACAGAACTTCTAATTGTTAAATTCAAACTAAGATTGCAAATAATAATTTGAAGATCTGAACTTGTAATAGTCAAATACAGAACTTCAAATTGTTAAATACAAATTATTAGTGCAAATTATAACTTGAAGATCTGAACTAGTAATTGTCAAATACAGAACTTAAAATTGATAGCTTCTAATTATTATTGCAAATTATAACTTGAAGATCTGAACTTGTAATAGTGAATTACAAAACTTAGATTTGTTAAATTCAAATTATTATTTCAAATTATAACTCGAAGATCTGAACTAGTAATTGTCAAATACAGAACTTAAATTGATAGCTTATAATTATTATTGCAAATAATAAGTTGAAGATCTGAACTTGTAATAGTCAAATACAGAACTTCTAATTGTTAAATACAAATTATTAGTGCAAATTATAAGTTGAAGATCTGAACTGGTAATTGTCAAATATAGAACTTAAAATTGATAGCTTCTAATTATTATTGCAAATTATAACTTGAAGATCTGAACTTGTAATTGTCAAATACAGAACTTAAAATTGATAGCTTCTAATTATTATTGCAAATTATAACTTGAAGATCTGAACATGTAATTGTCAAATACAGAACTTCTAATTGTTAAATACAAATTATTAGTGCAAATTATAACTTGAAGATCTGAACTTGTAATTGTCAAATACAGAACTTAAAATTGATAGCTTCTAATTATTATTGTAAATTATAACTTGAAGATCTGAACTTGTAATAGTGAATTACAGAACTTAGATTAGTTAAATTCAAATTATTATTTCAAATTATAACTTGAAGATCTGAACTAGTAATTGTCAAATACTGAACTTAAAATTAATAGCTTCTAATTATTATTGCAAATTATAACATGAAGATCTGAACTTGTTATTGTCAAATACAGAACTTAAAATTGATAGCTTCTAATTATTATTGTAAATTATAACTTGAAGATCTGAACTTGTAATTGTCAAATACAGAACTTAAAATTGATAGCTTCTATTTATTATTGCAAATAATAACTTGAAGATCTGAACTTGTAATTGTCAAATGCAGAACTTAAAATTGATAGCTTCTAATTATTATTGCAAATAATAATTTGAAGATCTGTACTTGTAATTGTCAAATACAGAACTTAAAATTGATAGCTTATAATTATAATTCAAATTATAACTTGAAGATCTGAACTTGTAATAGTCAAATACAGAACTTCGAATTGTTAAATACAAATTATTAGTGCAAATTATAACTTGAAGATGTGAACTTGTAATAGGTAATTACAGAACTTCGAATTGTTAAATTCAAATTAAGATTTCAAATAATAATTTGAAGATCTGAACTTGTAATAGTCAAATACAGAACTTAAAATTGATAGCTTCTAATTATTATTGTAAATTATAACTTGAAGATCTGAACTTGTAATAGTGAATTACAGAACTTAGATTTGTTAAATTCAAATTATTATTTCAAATTATAACTTGAAGATCTGAACTAGTAACTGTCAAATACAGAACTTAAAATTGATAGCTTCTAATTATTATTGCAAATTATAACTTGAAGATCTGAACTTGTAATTGTCAAATACAGAACTTAAAATTGATAGCTTCTAATTATTATTTCAAATTATAACTTGAAGATCTGAACTTGTAATTGTCAAATAGAGAACTTAAAATTGATAGCTTCTAATTATTATTGCAAATTATAACTTGAAGATCTGAACTTGTAATTGTCAAATACAGAACTTAAAATTGATAGCTTCTAATTATTATTTCAAATTATAACTTGAAGATCTGAACTTGTAATTGTCAAATACAGAACTTAAAATTGATAGCTTCTAATTATTATTGCAAATTATAACTTGAAGATCTGAACTTGTAATTGTCAAATACAGAACTTAAAATTGATAGCTTCTAATTATTATTGCAAATTATAACTTGAAGATCTGAACATGTAATTGTCAAATACAGAACTTCTAATTGTTAAATACAAATTATTAGTGCAAATTATAACTTGAAGATCTGAACTTGTAATTGTCAAATACAGAACTTAAAATTGATAGCTTCTAATTATTATTGTAAATTATAACTTGAAGATCTGAACTTGTAATTGTCAAATACAGAACTTAAAATTGATAGCTTCTAATTATTATTTCAAATTATAACTTGAAGATCTGAACATGTAATTGTCAAATACAGAACTTCTAATTGTTAAATACAAATTATTAGTGCAAATTATAACTTGAAGATCTGAACTTGTAATTGTCAAATACAGAACTTAAAATTGATAGCTTCTAATTATTATTGTAAATTATAACTTGAAGATCTGAACTTGTAATAGTGAATTACAGAACTTAGATTAGTTAAATTCAAATTATTATTTCAAATTATAACTTGAAGATCTGAACTAGTAATTGTCAAATACTGAACTTAAAATTGATAGCTTCTAATTATTATTGCAAATTATAACTTGAAGATCTGAACTTGTTATTGACAAATACAGAACTTAAAATTGATAGCTTCTAATTATTACTGTAAATTATAACTTGAAGATCTGAACTTGTAATTGTCAAATACAGAACTTAAAATTGATAGCTTCTATTTATTATTGCAAATAATAACTTGAAGATCTGAACTTGTAATTGTCAAATGCAGAACTTAAAATTGATAGCTTCTAATTATTATTGCAAATAATAATTTGAAGATCTGTACTTGTAATTGTCAAATACAGAACTTAAAATTGATAGCTTAGAATTATAATTCAAATTATATCTTGAAGATCTGAACTTGTAATAGTCAAATACAGAACTTCGAATTGTTAAATACAAATTATTAGTGCAAATTATAACTTGAAGATGTGAACTTGTAATAGGTAAATACAGAACTGCGAATTGTTAAATTCAAACTAAGATTGCAAATAATAATTTGAAGATCTGAACTTGTAATAGTCAAATACAGAACTTAAAATTGATAGCTTCTAATTATTATTTTAATTATAACTTGAAGATCTGAACTTGTAATAGTGAATTACAGAACTTAGATTTGTTAAATTCAAATTATTATTTCAAATTATAACTTGAAGATCTGAACTAGTAACTGTCAAATACAGAACTTAAAATTGATAGCTTCTAATTATTATTGCAAATTATAACTTGAAGATCTGAACTTGTAATTGTCAAATAGAGAACTTAAAATTGATAGCTTCTAATTATTATTGCAAATAATAACTTGTAGATCTGTACTTGTAATAGTCAAATACAGAACTTCGAATTGTTAAATACAAATTATTAGTGCAAATTATAACTTGAAGATCTGAACTTGTAATAGGTAAATACAGAACTTCTAATTGTTAAATTCAAACTAAGATTGCAAATAATAATTTGAAGATCTGAACTTTTAATAGTCAAATACAGAACTTCTAATTGTTAAATACAAATAATTAGTGCAAATTATAACTTGAAGATCTGAACTAGTAATTGTCAAATACAGAACTTAAAATTGATAGCTTCTAATTATTATTGCAAATAATAACTTGAAGATCTGAACTTGTAATTGTCAAATGCAGAACTTAAAATTGATAGCTTCTAATTATTATTGCAAATAATAATTTGAAGATCTGTACTTGTAATTGTCAAATACAGAACTTAAAATTGATAGCTTATAATTATAATTCAAATTATAACTAGAAGATCTGAACTAGTAATAGTCAAATACAGAACTTCGAATTGTTAAATACAAATTATTAGTGCAAATTATATCTTGAAGATCTGAACTTGTAATATGTAAATACAGAACTTCGAATTGTTAAATTCAAACTATGATTGCAAATAATAATTTTAAGATCTGAACTTGTAATAGTCAAATACAGAACTTAAAATTGATAGCTTCTAATTATTATTGTAAATTATAACTTGAAGATCTGAACTTGTAATAGTGAATTACTGAACTTAGATTTGTTAAATTCAAATTATTATTTCAAATTATAACTTGAAGATCTGAACTAGTAACTGTCAAATACAGAACTTAAAATTGATAGCTTCTAATTATTATTGCAAATTATAACTTGAAGATCTGAACTTGTAATTGTCAAATACAGAACTTAAAATTGATAGCTTCTAATTATTATTTCAAATTATAACTTGAAGATCTGAACTTGTAATTGTCAAATACAAACTTAAAATTGATAGCTTCTAATTATTATTGCAAATAATAACTTGAAGATCTGTACTTGTAATTGTCAAATACAGAACTTAAAATTGATAGCTTATAATTATAGTTCAAATTATAACTTGAAGATCTGAACTTGTAATAGTCAAATACAGAACTTCGAATTGTTAAATACAAATTATTAGTACAAATTATAACTTGAGAATCAGAACTTGTAATAGGTAAATACAGAACTTCTAATTGTTAAATTCAAACTAAGATTGCAAATAATAATTTGAAGATCTGAACTTGTAATAGTCAAATACAGAACTTCTAATTGTTAAATACAAATTATTAGTGCAAATTATAACTTGAAGATCTGAACTAGTAATTGTCAAATATAGAACTTAAAATTGATAGCTTCAAATTATTATTGCAAATTATAACTTGAAGATCTGAACTTGTAATAGTGAATTACAAAACTTAGATTTGTTAAATTCAAATTATTATTTCAAATTATAACTTGAAGATCTGAACTAGTAATTGTCAAATACAGAACTTAAATTGATAGCTTATAATTATTATTGCAAATAATAATTAGAAGATCTGAACTTGTAATAGTCAAATACAGAACTTCTAATTGTTAAATACAAATTATTAGTGCAAATTATAAGTTGAAGATCTGAACTGGTAATTGTCAAATACAGAACTTAAAATTGATAGCTTCTAATTATTATTGCAAATTATAACTTGAAGATCTGAACTTGTAATTGTCAAATACAGAACTTAAAATTGATAGCTTCTAATTATTATTGCAAATTATAACTTGAAGATCTGAACATGTAATTGTCAAATACAGAACTTCTAATTGTTAAATACAACTTATTAGTGCAAATTATAACTTGAAGATCTGAACTTGTAATTGTCAAATACAGAACTAAAATTGATAGCTTCTAATTATTATTGCAAATTATAACTTGAAGATCTGAACTTGTAATTGTCAAATACAGAACTTAAAATTGATAGCTTCTATTTATTATTGCAAATAATAACTAGAAGATCTGAACTTGTAATTGTCAAATGCAGAACTTAAAATTGATAGCTTCTAATTATTATTGCAAATAATAATTTGAAGATCTGTACTTGTAATTGTCAAATACAGAACTTAAAATTGATAGCTTAGAATTATAATTCAAATTATATCTTGAAGATCTGAACTTGTAATAGTCAAATACAGAACTTCGAATTGTTAAATACAAATTATTAGTGCAAATTATAACTTGAAGATGTGAACTTGTAATAGGTAAATACAGAACTGCGAATTGTTAAATTCAAACTAAGATTGCAAATAATAATTTGAAGATCTGAACTTGTAATAGTCAAATACAGAACTTAAAATTGATAGCTTCTAATTATTATTTTAATTATAACTTGAAGATCTGAACTTGTAATAGTGAATTACAGAACTTAGATTTGTTAAATTCAAATTATTATTTCAAATTATAACTTGAAGATCTGAACTAGTAACTGTCAAATACAGAACTTAAAATTGATAGCTTCTAATTATTATTGCAAATTATAACTTGAAGATCTGAACTTGTAATTGTCAAATAGAGAACTTAAAATTGATAGCTTCTAATTATTATTGCAAATAATAACTTGTAGATCTGTACTTGTAATAGTCAAATACAGAACTTCGAATTGTTAAATACAAATTATTAGTGCAAATTATAACTTGAAGATCTGAACTTGTAATAGGTAAATACAGAACTTCTAATTGTTAAATTCAAACTAAGATTGCAAATAATAATTTGAAGATCTGAACTTGTAATAGTCAAATACAGAACTTCTAATTGTTAAATACAAATTATTAGTGCAAATTATAACTTGAAGATCTGAACTAGTAATTGTCAAATACAGAACTTAAAATTGATAGCTTCTAATTATTATTGCAAATTATAACTTGAAGATCTGAACTTGTAATAGTGAATTATAAAACTTAGATTTGTTAAATTCAAATTATTATTTCAAATTATAACTCGAAGATCTGAACTAGTAATTGTCAAATACAGAACTTAAATTGATAGCTTATAATTATTATTGCAAATAATAAGTTGAAGATCTGAACTTGTAATAGTCAAATACAGAACTTCTAATTGTTAAATACAAATTATTAGTGCAAATTATAAGTTGAAGATCTGAACTGGTAATTGTCAAATATAGAACTTAAAATTGATAGCTTCTAATTATTATTGCAAATTATAACTTGAAGATCTGAACTTGTAATTGTCAAATACAGAACTTAAAATTGATAGCTTCTAATTATTATTGCAAATTATAACTTGAAGATCTGAACATGTAATTGTCAAATACAGAACTTCTAATTGTTAAATACAAATTATTAGTGCAAATTATAACTTGAAGATCTGAACTTGTAATTGTCAAATACAGAACTTAAAATTGATAGCTTCTAATTATTATTGTAAATTATAACTTGAAGATCTGAACTTGTAATAGTGAATTACAGAACTTAGATTAGTTAAATTCAAATTATTATTTCAAATTATAACTTGAAGATCTGAACTAGTAATTGTCAAATACTGAACTTAAAATTAATAGCTTCTAATTATTATTGCAAATTATAACATGAAGATCTGAACTTGTTATTGTCAAATACAGAACTTAAAATTGATAGCTTCTAATTATTATTGTAAATTATAACTTGAAGATCTGAACTTGTAATTGTCAAATACAGAACTTAAAATTGATAGCTTCTATTTATTATTGCAAATAATAACTTGAAGATCTGAACTTGTAATTGTCAAATGCAGAACTTAAAATTGATAGCTTCTAATTATTATTGCAAATAATAATTTGAAGATCTGTACTTGTAATTGTCAAATACAGAACTTAAAATTGATAGCTTATAATTATAATTCAAATTATAACTTGAAGATCTGAACTTGTAATAGTCAAATACAGAACTTCGAATTGTTAAATACAAATTATTAGTGCAAATTATAACTTGAAGATGTGAACTTGTAATAGGTAATTACAGAACTTCGAATTGTTAAATTCAAATTAAGATTGCAAATAATAATTTGAAGATCTGAACTTGTAATAGTCAAATACAGAACTTAAAATTGATAGCTTCTAATTATTATTGTAAATTATAACTTGAAGATCTGAACTTGTAATAGTGAATTACAGAACTTAGATTTGTTAAATTCAAATTATTATTTCAAATTATTACTTGAAGATCTGAACTAGTAACTGTCAAATACAGAACTTAAAATTGATAGCTTCTAATTATTATTGCAAATTATAACTTGAAGATCTGAACTTGTAATTGTCAAATACAGAACTTAAAATTGATAGCTTCTAATTATTATTTCAAATTATAACTTGAAGATCTGAACTTGTAATTGTCAAATACAGAACTTAAAATTGATAGCTTCTAATTATTATTGCAAATAATAACTTGAAGATCTGTACTTGTAATTGTCAAATACAGAACTTAAAATTGATAGCTTATAATTATAGTTCAAATTATAACTTGAAGATCTGAACTTGTAATAGTCAAATACAGAACTTCGAATTGTTAAATACAAATTATTAGTACAAATTATAACTTGAGCATCTGAACTTGTAATAGGTAAATACAGAACTTCTAATTGTTAAATTCAAACTAAGAATGCAAATAATAATTTGAAGATCTGAACTTGTAATAGTCAAATACAGAACTTCTAATTGTTAAATACAAATTATTAGTGCAAATTATAACTTGAAGATCTGAACTAGTAATTGTCAAATATAGAACTTAAAATTGATAGCTTCAAATTATTATTGCAAATTATAACTTGAAGATCTGAACTTGTAATAGTGAATTACAAAACTTAGATTTGTTAAATTCAAACTAAGATTGCAAATAATAATTTGAAGATCTGAACTAGTAATTGTCAAATACAGAACTTAAATTGATAGCTTATAATTATTATTGCAAATAATAATTAGAAGATCTGAACTTGTAATAGTCAAATACAGAACTTCTAATTGTTAAATACAAATTATTAGTGCAAATTATAAGTTGAAGATCTGAACTGGTAATTGTCAAATACAGAACTTAAAATTGATAGCTTCTAATTATTATTGCAAATTATAACTTGAAGATCTGAACTTGTAATTGTCAAATACAGAACTTAAAATTGATAGCTTCTAATTATTATTGCAAATTATAACTTGAAGATCTGAACATGTAATTGTCAAATACAGAACTTCTAATTGTTAAATACAAATTATTAGTGCAAATTATAACTTGAAGATCTGACCTTGTAATTGTCAAATACAGAACTTAAAATTGATAGCTTCTAATTATTATTGTAAATTATAACTTGAAGATCTGAACTTGTAATAGTGAATTACAGAACTTAGATTAGTTAAATTCAAATTATTATTTCAAATTATAACTTGAAGATCTGAACTAGTAATTGTCAAATACTGAACTTAAAATTGATAGCTTCTAATTATTATTGCAAATTATAACTTGAAGATCTGAACTTGTTATTGACAAATACAGAACTTAAAATTGATAGCTTCTAATTATTATTGTAAATTATAACTTGAAGATCTGAACTTGTAATTGTCAAATACAGAACTTAAAATTGATAGCTTCTATTTATTATTGCAAATAATAACTTGAAGATCTGAACATGTAATTGTCAAATGCAGAACTTAAAATTGATAGCTTCTAATTATTATTGCAAATAATAATTTGAAGATCTGTACTTGAAATTGTCAAATACAGAACTTAAAATTGATAGCTTAGAATTATAATTCAAATTATATCTTGAAGATCTGAACTTGTAATAGTCAAATACAGACCTTCGAATTGTTAAATACAAATTATTAGTGCAAATTATAACTTGAAGATGTGAACTTGTAATAGGTAAATACAGAACTGCGAATTGTTAAATTCAAACTAAGATTGCAAATAATAATTTGAAGATCTGAACTTGTAATAGTCAAATACAGAACTTAAAATTGATAGCTTCTAATTATTATTGTAAATTATAACTTGAAGATCTGAACTTGTAATAGTGAATTACAGAACTTAGATTTGTTAAATTCAAATTATTATTTCAAATTATAACTTGAAGATCTGAACTAGTAACTGTCAAATACAGAACTTAAAATTGATAGCTTCTAATTATTATTGCAAATTATAACTTGAAGATCTGAACTTGTAATTGTCAAATACAGAACTTAAAATTGATAGCTTCTAATTATTATTGCAAATAATAACTTGAAGATCTGTACTTGTAATAGTCAAATACAGAACTTCGAATTGTTAAATACAAATTATTAGTGCAAATTATAACTTGAAGATCTGAACTTGTAATAGGTAAATACAGAACTTCTAATTGTTAAATTCAAACTAAGATTGCAAATAATAATTTGAAGATCTGAACTTGTAATAGTCAAATACAGAACTTCTAATTGTTAAATACAAATTATTAGTGCAAATTATAACTTGAAGATCTGAACTAGTAATTGTCAAATACAGAACTTAAAATTGATAGCTTCTAATTATTATTGCAAATTATAACTTGAAGATCTGAACTTGTAATAGTGAATTACAAAACTTAGATTTGTTAAATTCAAATTATTATTTCAAATTATAACTCGAAGATCTGAACTAGTAATTGTCAAATACAGAACTTAAATTGATAGCTTATAATTATTATTGCAAATAATAAGTTGAAGATCTGAACTTGTAATAGTCAAATACAGAACTTCTAATTGTTAAATACAAATTATTAGTGCAAATTATAAGTTGAAGATCTGAACTGGTAATTGTCAAATATAGAACTTAAAATTGATAGCTTCTAATTATTATTGCAAATTATAACTTGAAGATCTGAACTTGTAATTGTCAAATACAGAACTTAAAATTGATAGCTTCTAATTATTATTGCAAATTATAACTTGAAGATCTGAACATGTAATTGTCAAATACAGAACTTCTAATTGTTAAATACAAATTATTAGTGCAAATTATAACTTGAAGATCTGAACTTGTAATTGTCAAATACAGAACTTAAAATTGATAGCTTCTAATTATTATTGTAAATTATAACTTGAAGATCTGAACTTGTAATAGTGAATTACAGAACTTAGATTAGTTAAATTCAAATTATTATTTCAAATTATAACTTGAAGATCTGAACTAGTAATTGTCAAATACTGAACTTAAAATTGATAGCTTCTAATTATTATTGCAAATTATAACATGAAGATCTGAACTTGTTATTGTCAAATACAGAACTTAAAATTGATAGCTTCTAATTATTATTGTAAATTATAACTTGAAGATCTGAACTTGTAATTGTCAAATACAGAACTTAAAATTGATAGCTTCTATTTATTATTGCAAATAATAACTTGAAGATCTGAACTTGTAATTGTCAAATGCAGAACTTAAAATTGATAGCTTCTAATTATTATTGCAAATAATAATTTGAAGATCTGTACTTGTAATTGTCAAATACAGAACTTAAAATTGATAGCTTATAATTATAATTCAAATTATAACTTGAAGATCTGAACTTGTAATAGTCAAATACAGAACTTCGAATTGTTAAATACAAATTATTAGTGCAAATTATAACTTGAAGATGTGAACTTGTAATAGGTAAATACAGAACTTCGAATTGTTAAATTCAAATTAAGATTGCAAATAATAATTTGAAGATCTGAACTTGTAATAGTCAAATACAGAACTTAAAATTGATAGCTTCTAATTATTATTGTAAATTATAACTTGAAGATCTGAACTTGTAATAGTGAATTACAGAACTTAGATTTGTTAAATTCAAATTATTATTTCAAATTATAACTTGAAGATCTGAACTAGTAACTGTCAAATACAGAACTTAAAATTGATAGCTTCTAATTATTATTGCAAATTATAACTTGAAGATCTGAACTTGTAATTGTCAAATACAGAACTTAAAATTGATAGCTTCTAATTATTATTTCAAATTATAACTTGAAGATCTGAACTTGTAATTGTCAAATACAGAACTTAAAATTGATAGCTTCTAATTATTATTGCAAATAATAACTTGAAGATCTGTACTTGTAATTGTCAAATACAGAACTTAAAATTGATAGCTTCTAATTATTATTGCAAATAAAAACTTGAAGATCTGTACTTGTAATTGTCAAATACACAACTTAAAATTGATAGCATCTAATTATTATTTCTAATTATAACTTGAAGATCTGAACTTGTAATTGTCAAATACAGAACTTAAAATTGATAGCTTCTAATTATTATTGCAAATAATAACTTGAAGATCTGTACTTATAATTGTCAAATACAGAACTTAAAATTGATAGCTTATAATTATAGTTCAAATTATAACTTGAAGATCTGAACTTGTAATAGTCAAATACAGAACTTCGAATTGTTAAATACAAATTATTAGTTCAAATTTTAACTTGAAGATCTGAACTTGTAATAGGTAAATACAGAACTTCTAATTGTTAAATTCAAACTAAGATTGCAAATAATAATTTGAAGATCTGAACTTGTAATAGTCAAATACAGAACTTCTAATTGTGAAATACAAATAATTAGTGCAAATTATAACTTGAAGATTTGAACTAGTAATTGTCAAATACAGAACTTAAAATTGATAGCTTCTAATTATTATTGTAAATTATAACTTGAAGATCTGAACTTGTAATTGTCAAATACAGAACTTAAAATTGATAGCTTCTAATTATTATTGCAAATAATAACTTGAAGATCTGAACTTGTAATTGTCAAATACAGAACTTAAAATTGATAGCTTCTAATTATTATTGCAAATTATAACTTGAAGTTCTGAACTTGTAATTGTCAAATACAGAACTTACAATTGATAGCTTCTAATTATTATTGCAAATTATAATTTGAAGATGTGAACTAGTAATTGTCAAATACAGAACTTAAAATTGATAGCTTCTAATTATTATTGCAAATTATAATTGGAACATCTGAACTTGTAATTGTCAAATACAGAACTTAAAATTGATAGCTTCTAATTATAATTCAAATCATAACTTGAAGATATGAACTTGTAATAGTCAAATACAGAACTTCGAATTGTTAAATACAAATTATTAGTGCAAATTATAACTTGAAGATCTGAACTAGTAATAGGTAAATACAGAACTTCGAATTGTTAAATTCAAACTAAGATTGCAAATAATAATTTGAAGATCTGAACTTGTAATAGTCAAATACAGCACTTATAATTGATAGCTTCTAATTATTATTGCAAATTATAACTTGAAGATCTGAACTTGTAATTGTCAAATACAGAACCTAAAATTGATAGCTCCAAATTATTATTGTAAATTATAACTTGAAGATCTGAACTAGTATTTGTCAAATACAGAACTAAAAATTGATAGCTTCTAATTATTATTGCAAATTATAATTGGAACATCTGAACTTGTAATTGTCAAATACAGAACTTAAAATTGATAGCTTCTAATTATTATTTCAAATTATAACTAGAAAATCTGAACTTGTAATTGTCAAATACAGAACTTAAAATTGATAGCTTCTATTTATTATTGCAAATTATAACTTGAAGATCTGTACTTGTAATTGTCAAATACACAACTTAAAATTGATAGCATCTAATTATTATTTCTAATTATAACTTGAAGATCTGAACTTGTAATTGTCAAATACAGAACTTAAAATTGATAGCTTCTAATTATTATTGCAAATAAAAACTTGAAGATCTGTACTTGTAATTGTCAAATACAGAACTTAAAATTGATAGCTTATAATTATAGTTCAAATTATAACTTGAAGATCTGAACTTGTAATAGTCAAGTACAGAACTTCGAATTGCTAAATACAAATTATTAGTTCAAGTTATAACTTGAAGATCTGAACTTGTAATAGGAAAATACAGAACTTCTAATTGTTAAATTCAAACTAAGATTGCAAATAATAATTTGAAGATCTGAACTTGTAATAGTCAAATACAGAACTTCTTATTGTTAAATACAAATTATTAGTGCAAATTATAACTTGAATATCTGAAATTGTAATTGTCAAATACAGAACTTATAATTGATAGCTTCTAATTATTATTGCAAATTATAACTTGAAGTTCTGAACTTGTAATTGTCAAATACAGAACTTACAATTGATAGCTTCTAATTATTATTGCAAATTATAATTTGAAGATGTGAACTTGTAATAGACAAATACGCAACTTAGCATTGTTAAATACAAATTATGATTGCAAATTAAAACTTGAAGATCTGAACTAGTAATTGTCAAATACAGAACTTAAAATTGATAGCTTATAATTATAATTCAAATTATAACTTGAAGATCTGAACTTGCAATAGTGAATTACAGAACTTAGATTTGTTAAATTCAAATTATTATTTCAAATTATAACTTGAAGATCTGAACTTGTAATTGTCAAATACAGAACTTAAAATTGATAGCTTCTAATTATTATTGCAAATAATAACTTGAAGATCTGAACTTGTAATTTTGTCAAATGCAGAACTTAAAATTGATAGCTTCTTATTATTATTGCAAATAATGATTTGAAGATCTGTACTTTTAATTGACAAATACAGAACCTAAAATTGATAGCTTATAATTATAATTCAAATTATAACTTGAAGATCTGAACTTGTAATAGTCAAATACAGAACTTCGAATTGTTAAATAAAAATTATTAGTGCAAATTATAACTTGAAGATCTGAACTTGTAATTGTCAAATACAGAAATTAAAATTGATAGCTTTTAATTATTATTGCAAATTATAACTTGAAGATCTGAACTTGTAATAGTGAATTACAGAACTTAGATTTGTTAAATTCAAATTATTATTTCAAATTATAACTTGAAGATCTGAACTAGAAATTGTCAAATACAGAACTTAAAATTGTTAAATACAAATTATTAGTGCAAATTATAACTTGAAGATCTGAGCTTGTAATAGTCAAATACAGAACTTCGAATTGTTAAATACAAATTATTAGTGCAAATTATAACTTGAAGATCTGAACTTGTAATAGGTAAATACAGAACTTCGAATTGTTAAATTCACACTAAGATTGCAAATAATAATTTGAAGAACTGAACTTGTAATAGTCAAATACAGAACATAAAATTGATAGCTTCTAATTATTATTGTAAATTATAACTTGAAGATCTGAACTTGTAATAGTGAATTACAGAACTTAGATTTGTTAAATTCAAATTATTATTTCAAATTATAACTTGAAGATCTGAACTAGTAATTGTCAAATACAGAACTTAAAATTGATAGCTTCTAATTATTATTGCAAATAATAACTTGAAGATCTGTACTTGTAATTGTCAAATACACAACTTAAAATTGATAGCATCTAATTATTATTTCTAATTATAACTTGAAGATCTGAACTTGTAATAGTCAAATACAGAACTTCGAATTGCTAAATACAAATTATTAGTTCAAATTATAACTTGAAGATCTGAACTTGTAATAGGTAAATACAGAACTTCTAATTGTTAAATTCAAACTAAGATTGCAAATAATAATTTGAAGATCTGAACTTGTAATAGTCAAATACAGAACTTCTTATTGTTAAATACAAATTATTAGTGCAAATTATAACTTGAATATCTGAACTAGTAATTGTCAAATACAGAACTTAAAATTGATAGCTTCTAATTATTATTGTAAATTATAACTAGAAGATCTGAACTTGTAATTGTCAAATACAGAACTTAAAATTGATAGCTTCTAATTATTATTGCAAATAATAACTTGAAGATCTGAACTTGTAATTGTCAAATACAGAACTTAAAATTGATAGCTTCTAATTATTATTGCAAATTATAACTTGAAGTTCTGAACTTGTAATTGTCAAATACAGAACTTACAATTGATAGCTTCTAATTATTATTGCAAAATATAATTTGAAGATGTGAACTTGTAATAGACAAATACGCAACTTAGCATTGTTAAATACAAATTATGATTGCAAATTAAAACTTGAAGATCTGAACTAGTAATTGTCAAATACAGAACTTAAAATTGATAGCTTATAATTATAATTCAAATTATAACTTGAAGATCTGAACTTGTAATAGTGAATTACAGAACTTAGATTTGTTAAATTCAAATTATTATTTCAAATTATAACTTGAAGATCTGAACTAGTAATTGTCAAATACAGACCTTAAAATGGATAGCTTCTAATTATTATTGCAAATTATAACTTGAAGATCTGAACTTGTAATTGTCAAAAACAGAACTTAAAATTGATAGCTTCTAATTATTATTGCAACTAATAACTTGAAGATCTGAACTTGTAATTGTCAAATACAGAACTTAAAATTGATAGCTTCTAATTATTATTGCAAATTATAATTTCAAGATCTGAACTTGTAATAGACAAATACGCAACTTAGCATTGTTAAATACAAATTGTGATTGCAAATTATAACTTGAACATCTGAACCTGTAATTGGTAAATACAGAACTTCGAATTGTTAAATTCAAACTAAGATTGCAAATAATAATTCGAAGATCTGAACTTGTAATAGTCAAATACAGAACTTCTAATTGTTAAATACAAATTATTAGTGCAAATTATAACTTGAAGATCTGAACTAGTAATTGTCAAATACAGAACTTAAAATTGATAGCTTCTAATTATTATTGCAAATTATAACTTGAAGATCTGAACTTGTAATTGTTAAATACAGAACTTAAAATTGATAGCTTCTAATTATTATTTCAAATTATAACGTGAAGATCTGAACTTGTAATTGTCAAATACAGAACTTAAAATTGATAGCTTCTAATTATTATTGCAAATTATAACTTGAAGATCTGAACTAGTAATTGTCAAATACAGAACTTCTAATTGTTAAATACAAATTATTAGTGCAAATTATAACTTGAAGATCTGAACTTGTAATTGTCAAATACAGAACTTAAAATTGATAGCTTCTAATTATTATTGTAAATTATAACTTGAAGATCTGAACTTGTAATAGTGAATTACAGAACTTAGATTTGTTAAATTCAAATTATTATTTCAAATTATAACTTGAAGATCTGAACTAGTAATTGTCAAATACAGAACTTAAAATTGATAGCTTCTAATTATTATTGCAAATTATAACTTGCAGATCTGAACTTGTAATTGTCAAATACAGAACTTAAAATTGATAGCTTCTAATTATTATTGTAAATTAGAACTTGAAGATCTGAACTTGTAATTGTCAAATACAGAACTTAAAATTGATAGCTTCTAATTATTATTGCAAATAATAACTTGAAGATCTGAACTTGTAATTGTCAAATGCAGAACTTAAAATTGATAGCTTCTAATTATTATTGCAAATAATAATTTGAAGATCTGTACTTGTAATTGTCAAATACAGAACTTAAAATTGATAGCTTATAATTATTATTCAAATTATAACTTGAAGATCTGAACTTGTAATAGTCAAATACAGAACTTCGAATTGTGAAATACAAATTTTTAGTGCAAATTATAACTTGAAGATCTGAACTTGTAATAGGTAAATACAGAACTTCGAATTGTTAAATTCAAACTAAGATTGCAAATAATAATTTGAAGATCTGAACTTGTAATAGTCAAATACAGAACTTAAAATTGATAGCTTCTAATTATTATTGCAAATTATAACTTGAAGATCTGAACTTGTAATTGTCAAATACAGAACCTAAAATTGATAGCTTCTAATTATTATTGTAAATTATAACTTGAAGATCTGAACTAGTAATTGTCAAATACAGAACTAAAAATTGATAGCTTCTAATTATTATTGCAAATTATAATTGGAACATCTGAACTTGTAATTGTCAAATACAGAACTTAAAATTGATAGCTTCTAATTATTATTTCAAATTATAACTTGTAATTGTCAAATACAGAACTTAAAATTGATAGCTTCTATTTATTATTGCAAATAATAACTTGAAGATCTGTACTTGTAATTGTCAAATACAGAACTTAAAATTGATAGCTTATAATTATAGATCAAATTATAACTTGAAGATCTGAACTTGTAATAGTCAAATACAGATCTTCTAATTGTTAAATACAAATTATTAGTGCAAATTATAACTTGAAGATCTGAACTTGCAATAGGTAAATACAGAACTTCGAATTGTTAAATTCAAACTAAGATTGCAAATAATAATTTGAAGATCTGAACTTGTAATAGTCAAATACAGAACTTAAAATTGATAGCTTCTAATTATTATTGCAAATTATAACTTGAAGATCTGAACTTGTAATAGTGATTGACAGAACTTAGATTTGTTAAATTCAAATTATTATTTCAAATTATAACTTGAAGATCTGAACTAGAAATTGTCAAATACAGAACTTAAAATTGTTAAATACAAATTATTAGTGCAAATTATAACTTGAAGATCTGAGCTTGTAATAGTCAAATACAGAACTTCGAATTGTTAAATACAAATTATTAGTGAAAATTATAACTTGAAGATCTGAACTTGTAATAGGTAAATACAGAACTTCGAATTGTTAAATTCACACTAAGATTGCAAATAATAATTTGAAGATCTGAACTTGTAATAGTCAAATACAGAACTTAAAATTGATAGCTTCTAATTATTATTGCAAATTATAATTTGAAGATGTGAACTTGTAATAGACAAATACGCAACTTAGCATTGTTAAATACAAATTATGATTGCAAATTAAAACTTGAAGATCTGAACTAGTAATTGTCAAATACAGAACTTAAAATTGATAGCTTATAATTATAATTCAAATTATAACTTGAAGATCTGAACTTGTAATAGTGAATTACAGAACTTAGATTTGTTAAATTCAAATTATTATTTCAAATTATAACTTGAAGATCTGAACTAGTAATTGTCAAATACAGACCTTAAAATTGATAGCTTCTAATTATTATTGCAAATTATAACTTGAAGATCTGAACTTGTAATTGTCAAATACAGAACTTAAAATTGATAGCTTCTAATTATTATTGCAACTAATAACTTGAAGATCTGAACTTGTAATTGTCAAATACAGAACTTAAAATTGATAGCTTCTAATTATTATTCCAAATTATAATTTCAAGATCTGAACTTGTAATAGACAAATACGCAACTTAGCATTGTTAAATACAAATTGTGATTGCAAATTATAACTTGAACATCTGAACCTGTAATTGGTAAATACAGAACTTCGAATTGTTAAATTCAAACTAAGATTGCAAATAATAATTCGAAGATCTGAACTTGTAATAGTCAAATACAGAACTTCTAATTGTTAAATACAAATTATTAGTGCAAATTATAACTTGAAGATCTGAACTAGTAATTGTCAAATACAGAACTTAAAATTGATAGCTTCTAATTATTATTGCAAATTATAACTTGAAGATCTGAACTTGTAATTGTCAAATACAGAACTTAAAATTGATAGCTTCTAATTATTATTTCAAATTATAACGTGAAGATCTGAACTTGTAATTGTCAAATACAGAACTTAAAATTGATAGCTTCTAATTATTATTGCAAATTATAACTTGAAGATCTGAACTTGTAATTGTCAAATACAGAACTTCTAATTGTTAAATACAAATTATTAGTGCAAATTATAACTTGAAGATCTGAACTTGTAATTGTCAAATACAGAACTTAAAATTGATAGCTTCTAATTATTATTGTAAATTATAACTTGAAGATCTGAACTTGTAATTGTCAAATACAGAACTTAAAATTGATAGCTTCTAATTATTATTGCAAATAATAACTTGAAGATCTGTACTTGTAATTGTCAAATACAGAACTTAAAATTGATAGCTTCTAATTATTATTGTAAATTAGAACTTGAAGATCTGAACTTGTAATTGTCAAATACAGAACTTAAAATTGATAGCTTCTAATTATTATTGTAAATTATAACTAGAAGATCTGAACTTGTAATTGTCAAATACAGAACTTAAAATTGATAGCTTCTAATTATTATTGCAAATAATAACTTGAAGATCTGAACTTGTAATTGTCAAATACAGAACTTAAAATTGATAGCTTCTAATTATTATTGCAAATTATAACTTGAAGTTCTGAACTTGTAATTGTCAAATACAGAACTTACAATTGATAGCTTCTAATTATTATTGCAAATTATAATTTGAAGATGTGAACTTGTAATAGACAAATACGCAACTTAGCATTGTTAAATACAAATTATGATTGCAAATTAAAACTTGAAGATCTGAACTAGTAATTGTCAAATACAGAACTT
Organism: Cantharis lateralis; assembly: GCA_963170105.1. Classification (NCBI taxonomy): domain Eukaryota; kingdom Metazoa; phylum Arthropoda; class Insecta; order Coleoptera; family Cantharidae; genus Cantharis; species Cantharis lateralis. The sequence continues at coordinate 28,015,740 of OY720627.1, forward strand.
AAAATTGATAGCTTATAATTATAATTCAAATTATAACTTGAAGATCTGAACTTGTAATAGTGAATTACAGAACTTAGATTTGTTAAATACAAATTATTATTTCAAATTATAACTTGAAGATCTGAACTAGTAATTGTCAAATACAGACCTTAAAATTGATAGCTTCTAATTATTATTGCAAATTATAACTTGAAGATCTGAACTTGTAATTGTCAAATACAGAACTTAAAATTGATAGCTTCTAATTATTATTGCAACTAATAACTTGAAGATCTGAACATGTAATTGTCAAATACAGAACTTAAAATTGATAGCTTCTAATTATTATTGCAAATTATAATTTCAAGATCTGAACTTGTAATAGACAAATACGCAACTTAGCATTGTTAAATACAAAATGTGATTGCAAATTATAACTTGAACATCTGAACCTGTAATTGGTAAATACAGAACTTCGAATTGTTAAATTCAAACTAAGATTGCAAATAATAATTCGAAGATCTGAACTTGTAATAGTCAAATACAGAACTTCTAATTGTTAAATACAAATTATTAGTGCAAATTATAACTTGAAGATCTGAACTAGTAATTGTCAAATACAGAACTTAAAATTGATAGCTTCTAATTATTATTGCAAATTATAACTTGAAGATCTGAACTTGTAATTCTCAAATACAGAACTTAAAATTGATAGCTTCTAATTATTATTTCAAATTATAACGTGAAGATCTGAACTTGTAATTGTCAAATACAGAACTTAAAATTGATAGCTTCTAATTATTATTGCAAATTATAACTTGAAGATCTGAACTTGTAATTGTCAAATACAGAACTTCTAATTGTTAAATACAAATTATTAGTGCAAATTATAACTTGAAGATCTGAACTTGTAATTGTCAAATACAGAACTTAAAATTGATAGCTTCTAATTATTATTGTAAATTATAACTTGAAGATCTGAACTTGTAATTGTCAAATACAGAACTTAAAATTGATAGCTTCTAATTATTATTGCAAATAATAACTTGAAGATCTGTACTTGTAATTGTCAAATACAGAACTTAAAATTGATAGCTTCTAATTATTATTGTAAATTAGAACTTGAAGATCTGAACTTGTAATTGTCAAATACAGAACTTAAAATTGATAGCTTATAATTATAATTCAAATTATAACTTGAAGATCTGAACTTGTAATAGTCAAATACAGAACTTCGAATTGTGAAATACAAATTTTTAGTGCAAATTATAACTTGAAGATCTGAACTTGTAATAGGTAAATACAGAACTTCGAATTGTTAAATTCAAACTAAGATTGCAAATAATAATTTGAAGATCTGCACTTGTAATAGTCAAATACAGAACTTAAAATTGATAGCTTCTAATTATTATTGCAAATTATAACTTGAAGATCTGAACTTGTAATTGTCAAATACAGAACCTAAAATTGATAGCTTGTAATTATTATTGTAAATTATAACTTGAAGATCTGAACTAGTAATTGTCAAATACAGAACTAAAAATTGATAGCTTCTAATTATTATTGCAAATTATAATTGGAACATCTGAACTTGTAATTGTCAAATACAGAACTTAAAATTGATAGCTTCTAATTATTATTTCAAATTATAACTTGAAGATCTGAACTTGTAATTGTCAAATACAGAACTTAAAATTGATAGCTTCTATTTATTATTGCAAATAATAACTTGAAGATCTGTACTTGTAATTGTCAAATACAGAACTTAAAATTGATAGCTTATAATTATAGATCAAATTATAACTTGAAGATCTGAACTTGTAATAGTCAAATACAGATCTTCTCATTGTTAAATACAAATTATTAGTGCAAATTATAACTTGAAGATCTGAACTTGCAATAGGTAAATACAGAACTTCGAATTGTTAAATTCAAACTAAGATTGTAAATAATAATTTGAAGATCTGAACTTGTAATAGTCAAATACAGAACTTAAAATTGATAGCTTCTAATTATTATTGTAAATTATAACTTGAAGATCTGAACTAGTAATAGTGAATTACAGAACTTAGATTTGTTAAATTCAAATTATTATTTCAAATTATAACTTGAAGAACTGAACTAGTAATTGTCAAATACAGAACTTAAAATTGAGAGCTTATCATTATAATTCAAATTATAACTTGAAGATCTGAACTTGTAATAATCAAATACAGAACTTCGAATTGTGAAATACAAATTTTTAGTGCAAATTATAACTTGAAGATCTGAACTTGTAATAGGTAAATACAGAACTTCGAATTGTTAAATTCAAACTAAGATTGCAAATAATAATTTGAAGATCTGAACTTGTAATAGTGAAATACAGAACTTAAAATTGATAGCTTCTAATTATTATTGTAAATTATAACTTGAAGATCTGAACTAGTAATAGCGAATTACAGAACTTAGATTTGTTAAATTCAAATTATTATTTCAAATTATAACTTGAAGAACTGAACTAGTAATTGTCAAATACAGAACTTAAAATTGAGAGCTTCTAATTATTATTGCAAATTATAACTTGAAGATCTGAACTTGTAATTGTCAAATACAGAACTTTAAATTGATAGCTTATAATTATTATTTCAAATTATAACTTGAAGATCTGAACTTGTAATTGTCAAATACAGAACTTAAAATTGATAGCTTCTAATTATTAATGCAAATAATAACTTGAAGATCTGTACTTGTAATTGTCAAATAAAGAACTTAAAATTGATAGCTTATAATTATAGTTCAAATTATAACTTGAAGATCAGAACTTGTAATAGACAAATACAGAACTTCGAATTGTTAAATACAAATTATTAGTGCAAATTATAACTTGAAGATCTGAACTTGTAATAGGTAAATACAGAACTTCTAATTGTTAAATTCAAACTAAGATTGCACATAATAATTTGAAGATCTGAACTTGTAATAGTCAAATACAGAACTTGTAATTGTTAAATAAAACTATTAGTGCAAATAATAACTGTAAGATCTGAACTTGTAATTGTCAAATACAGAACTTAAAATTGATAGCTTCTAATTATTATTGTAAATTATAATTTGAAGATCTGAACTTGTAATAGTGAATTACAGAACTTAGATTTGTTAAATTCAAATTATTATTTCTAATTATAACTTGAAGATCTGAACTAGTAATTGTCAAATACTGAACTTAAAATTGACAGCTTCTAATTATTATTGCAAATTATAACTTGAAGATCTGAACTTGTTATTGTCAAATACAGAACTTAAAATTGATAGCTTCTAATTATTATTGCAAATTATAACTTGAAGATCTGAACTTGTAATTGTCAAATACAGAACTTAAAATTGATAGCTTCTGATTATTATTGCAAATTATAACTTGAAGATCTGAACTTGTAATTGTCAAATACAGAACTTAAAATTGATAGCTTCTAATTATTATTTCAAATTATAACTTGAAGATCTCAACTTGTAATTGTCAAATACAGAACTTAAAATTGATAGCTTCTAATTATTATTGCAAATTATAACTTGAAGATCTGAACTTGTAATTGTCAAATACAGAACTTCTAATTGTTAAATACAAATTATTAGTGCAAATTATAACTGTAAGATCTGAACTTGTAATTGTCAAATACAGAACTTAAAATTGATAGCTTCTAATTATTATTGTAAATAATAACTTGAAGATCTGAACTTGTAATTGTCAAATACAGAACTTAAAATTGATAGCTTCTAATTATTATTGCAAATTATAACTTGAAGATCTGAACTTGTAATTGTCAAATACAGAACCTAAAATTGATAGCTTCTAATTATTATTGTAAATTATAACTTGAAGATCTGAACTAGTAATTGTTAAATACAGAACTAAAAATTGATAGCTTCTAATTATTATTGCAAATTATAATTGGAACATCTGAACTTGTAATTGTCAAATACAGAACTTAAAATTGATAGCTTCTAATTATTATTTCAAATTATAACTTGAAGATCTGAACTTGTAATTGTCAAATACAGAACTTAAAATTGATAGCTTCTATTTATTATTGCAAATAATAACTTGAAAATCTGTACTTGTAATTGTCAAATACAGAACTTAAAATTGATAGCTTATAATTATAGATCAAATTATAACTTGAAGATCTGAACTTGTAATAGTCAAATACAGATCTTCTAATTGTTAAATACAAATTATTAGTGCAAATTATAACTTGAAGATCTGAACTTGCAATAGGTAAATACAGAACTTCGAATTGTTAAATTCAAACTAAGATTGCAAATAATAATTTGAAGATCTGAACTTGTAATTGTCAAATACAGAACTTAAAATTGATAGCTTATCATTATAATTCAAATTATAACTTGAAGATCTGAACTTGTAATAATCAAATACAGAACTTCGAATTGTGAAATACAAATTTTTAGTGCAAATTATAACTTGAAGATCTGAACTTGTAATAGGTAAATACAGAACTTCGAATTGTTAAATTCAAACTAAGATTGCAAATAATAATTTCGAGATCTGAACTTGTAATAGTGAAATACAGAACTTAAAATTGATAGCTTCTAATTATTATTGTAAATTATAACTTGAAGATCTGAACTAGTAATAGTGAATTACAGAACTTAGATTTGTTAAATTCAAATTATTATTTCAAATTATAACTTGAAGAACTGAACTAGTAATTGTCAAATACAGAACTTAAAATTGAGAGCTTCTAATTATTATTGCAAATTATAACTTGAAGATCTGAACTTGTAATTGTCAAATACAGAACTTTAAATTGATAGCTTATAATTATTATTTCAAATTATAACTTGAAGATCTGAACTTGTAATTGTCAAATACACAACTTAAAATTGATAGCTTCTAATTATTAATGCAAATAATAACTTGAAGATCTGTACTTGTAATTGTCAAATAAAGAACTTAAAATTGATAGCTTATAATTATAGTTCAAATTATAACTTGAAGATCAGAACTTGTAATAGACAAATACAGAACTTCGAATTGTTAAATACAAATTATTAGTGTAAATTATAACTTGAAGATCTGAACTTGTAATAGGTAAATACAGAACTTCTAATTGTTAAATTCAAACTAAGATTGCACATAATAATTTGAAGATCTGAACTTGTAATAGTCAAATACAGAACTTCTAATTGTTAAATAAAACTATTAGTGCAAATAATAACTGTAAGATCTGAACTTGTAATTGTCAAATACAGAACTTAAAATTGATAGCTTCTAATTATTATTGTAAATTAAAACTTGAAGATCTGAACTTGTAATAGTGAATTACAGAACTTAGATTTGTTAAATTCAAATTATTATTTCTAATTATAACTTGAAGATCTGAACTAGTAATTGTCAAATACTGAACTTAAAATAGACAGCTTCTAATTATTATTGCAAATTATAACTTGAAGATCTGAACTTGTTATTGTCAAATACAGAACTTAAAATTGATAGCTTCTAATTATTATTGCAAATTATAACTTGAAGATCTGAACTTGTAATTGTCAAATACAGAACTTAAAATTGATAGCTTCTGATTATTATTGCAAATTATAACTTGAAGATCTGAACTTGTAATTGTCAAATACAGAACTTAAAATTGATAGCTTCTAATTATTATTTCAAATTATAACTTGAAGATCTCAACTTGTAATTGTCAAATACAGAACTTAAAATTGATAGCTTCTAATTATTATTGGAAATTATAACTTGAAGATCTGAACTTGTAATTGTCAAATACAGAACTTCTAATTGTTAAATACAAATTATTAGTGCAAATTATAACTGTAAGATCTGAACTTGTAATTGTCAAATACAGAACTTAAAATTGATAGCTTCTAATTATTATTGTAAATAATAACTTGAAGATCTGAACTTGTAATTGTCAAATACAGAACTTAAAATTGATAGCTTCTAATTATTATTGCAAATTATAACTTGAAGATCTGTACTTGTAATTGTCAAATACAGAACTTAAAATTGATAGCTTATAATTATAGTTCAAATTATAACTTGAAGATCTGAACTTGTAATAGTCAAATACAGAACTTCGAATTGTTAAATACAAATTATTAGTTCAAATTATAACTTGAAGTTCTGAACTAGTAATAGTGAATGACAGAACTTAGATTTGTTAAATTCAAATTATTATTTCAAATTATAACTTGAAGATCTGAACTAGAAATTGTCAAATACAGAACTTAAAATTGTTAAATACAAATTATTAGTGCAAATTATAACTTGAAGATCTGAGCTTGCAATAGTCAAATACAGAACTTCGAATTGTTAAATACAAATTATTACTGAAAATTATAACTTGAAGATCTGAACTTGTAATAGGTAAATACAGAACTTCGAATTGTTAAATTCACACTAAGATTGCAAATAATAATTTGAAGATCTAAACTTGTAATAGTCAAATACAGAACTTAAAATTGATAGCTTCTAATTATTATTGCAAATTATAATTTGAAGATGTGAACTTGTAATAGACAAATACGCATCTTAGCATTGTTAAATACAAATTATGATTGCAAATTAAAACTTGAAGATCTGAACTAGTAATTGTCAAATACAGAACTTAAAATTGATAGCTTATAATTATAATTCAAATTATAACTTGAAGATCTGAACTTGTAATAGTGAATTACAGAACTTAGATTTGTTAAATTCAAATTATTATTTCAAATTATAACTTGAAGATCTGAACTAGTAATTGTCAAATACAGACCTTAAAATTGATAGCTTCTAATTATTATTGCAAATTATAACTTGAAGATCTGAACTTGTAATTGTCAAATACAGAACTTAAAATTGATAGCTTCTAATTATTATTGCAACTAATAACTTGAAGATCTGAACTTGTAATTGTCAAATACAGAACTTAAAATTGATAGCTTCTAATTATTATTCCAAATTATAATTTCAAGATCTGAACTTGTAATAGACAAATACGCAACTTAGCATTGTTAAATACAAATTGTGATTGCAAATTATAACTTGAACATCTGAACCTGTAATTGGTAAATACAGAACTTCGAATTGTTAAATTCAAACTAAGATTGCAAATAATAATTCGAAGATCTGAACTTGTAATAGTCAAATACAGAACTTCTAATTGTTAAATACAAATTATTAGTGCAAATTATAACTTGAAGATCTGAACTAGTAATTGTCAAATACAGAACTTAAAATTGATAGCTTCTAATTATTATTTCAAATTATAACGTGAAGATCTGAACTTGTAATTGTCAAATACGGAACTTAAAATTGATAGCTTCTAATTATTATTGCAAATTATAACTTGAAGATCTGAACTTGTAATTGTCAAATACAGAACTTCTAATTGTTAAATACAAATTATTAGTGCAAATTATAACTGTAAGATCTGAACTTGTAATTGTCAAATACAGAACTTAAAATTGATAGCTTCTAATTATTATTGTAAATAATAACTTGAAGATCTGAACTTGTAATTGTCAAATACAGAACTTAAAATTGATAGCTTCTAATTATTATTGCAAATTATAACTTGAAGATCTGAACTTGTAATTGTCAAATACAGAACCTAAAATTGATAGCTTCTAATTATTATTGTAAATTATAACTTGAAGATCTGAACTAGTAATTGTCAAATACAGATCTTCTAATTGTTAAATACAAATTATTAGTGCAAATTATAACTTGAAGATCTGAACTTGCAATAGGTAAATACAGAACTTCGAATTGTTAAATTCAAACTAAGATTGCAAATAATAATTTGAAGATCTGAACTTGTAATAGTCAAATACAGAACTTAAAATTGATAGCTTCTAATTATTATTGCAAATAATAATTTGAAGATCTGTACTTGTAATTGTCAAATACAGAACTTAAAATTGATAGCTTATCATTATAATTCAAATTATAACTTGAAGATCTGAACTTGTAATAATCAAATACAGAACTTCGAATTGTGAAATACAAATTTTTAGTGCAAATTATAACTTGAAGATCTGAACTTGTAATAGGTAAATACAGAACTTCGAATTGTTAAATTCAAACTAAGATTGCAAATAATAATTTCGAGATCTGAACTTGTAATAGTGAAATACAGAACTTAAAATTGATAGCTTCTAATTATTATTGTAAATTGTAACTTGAAGATCTGAACTAGTAATAGTGAATTACAGAACTTAGATTTGTTAAATTCAAATTATTATTTCAAATTATAACTTGAAGAACTGAACTAGTAATTGTCAAATACAGAACTTAAAATTGAGAGCTTCTAATTATTATTGCAAATTATAACTTGAAGATCTGAACTTGTAATTGTCAAATACAGAACTTTAAATTGATAGCTTATAATTATTATTTCAAATTATAACTTGAAGATCTGAACTTGTAATTGTCAAATACACAACTTAAAATTGATAGCTTCTAATTATTAATGCAAATAATAACTTGAAGATCTGTACTTGTAATTGTCAAATAAAGAACTTAAAATTGATAGCTTATAATTATAGTTCAAATTATAACTTGAAGATCAGAACTTGTAATAGACAAATACAGAACTTCGGATTGTTAAATACAAATTATTAGTGTAAATTATAACTTGAAGATCTGAACTTGTAATAGGTAAATACAGAACTTCTAATTGTTAAATTCAAACTAAGATTGCACATAATAATTTGAAGATCTGAACTTGTAATAGTCAAATACAGAACTTCTAATTGTTAAATAAAACTATTAGTGCAAATAATAACTGTAAGATCTGAACTTGTAATTGTCAAATACAGAACTTAAAATTGATAGCTTCTAATTATTATTGTAAATTAAAACTTGAAGATCTGAACTTGTAATAGTGAATTACAGAACTTAGATTTGTTAAATTCAAATTATTATTTCTAATTATAACTTGAAGATCTGAACTAGTAATTGTCAAATACTGAACTTAAAATAGACAGCTTCTAATTATTATTGCAAATTATAACTTGAAGATCTGAACTTGTTATTGTCAAATACAGAACTTAAAATTGATAGCTTCTAATTATTATTGCAAATTATAACTAGAAGATCTGAACTTGTAATTGTCAAATACAGAACTTAAAATTGATAGCTTCTGATTATTATTGCAAATTATAACTTGAAGATCTGAACTTGTAATTGTCAAATACAGAACTTAAAATTGATAGCTTCTAATTATTATTTCAAATTATAACTTGAAGATCTCAACTTGTAATTGTCAAATACAGAACTTAAAATTGATAGCTTCTAATTATTATTGGAAATTATAACTTGAAGATCTGAACTTGTAATTGTCAAATACAGAACTTCTAATTGTTAAATACAAATTATTAGTGCAAATTATAACTTGCAGATCTGAACTTGTAATTGTCAAATACAGAACTTAAAATTGATAGCTTCTAATTATTATTGTAAATAATAACTTGAAGATCTGAACTTGTAATTGTCAAATACAGAACTTAAAATTGATAGCTTCTAATTATTATTGCAAATTATAACTTGAAGATCTGTACTTGTAATTGTCAAATACAGAACTTAAAATTGATAGCTTATAATTATAGTTCAAATTATAACTTGAAGATCTGAACTTGTAATAGTCAAATACAGAACTTCGAATTGTTAAATACAAATTATTATTTCAAATTATAACTTGAAGATCTGAACTAGAAATTGTCAAATACAGAACTTAAAATTGTTAAATACAAATTATTAGTGCAAATTATAACTTGAAGATCTGAGCTTGCAATAGTCAAATACAGAACTTCGAATTGTTAAATACAAATTATTACTGAAAATTATAACTTGAAGATCTGAACTTGTAATAGGTAAATACAGAACTTCGAATTGTTAAATTCACACTAAGATTGCAAATAATAATTTGAAGATCTAAACTTGTAATAGTCAAATACAGAACTTAAAATTGATAGCTTCTAATTATTATTGCAAATTATAATTTGAAGATGTGAACTTGTAATAGACAAATACGCATCTTAGCATTGTTAAATACAAATTATGATTGCAAATTAAAACTTGAAGATCTGAACTAGTAATTGTCAAATACAGAACTTAAAATTGATAGCTTATAATTATAATTCAAATTATAACTTGAAGATCTGAACTTGTAATAGTGAATTACAGAACTTAGATTTGTTAAATTCAAATTATTATTTCAAATTATAACTTGAAGATCTGAACTAGTAATTGTCAAATACAGACCTTAAAATTGATAGCTTCTAATTATTATTGCAAATTATAACTTGAAGATCTGAACTTGTAATTGTCAAATACAGAACTTAAAATTGATAGCTTCTAATTATTATTGCAACTAATAACTTGAAGATCTGAACTTGTAATTGTCAAATACAGAACTTAAAATTGATAGCTTCTAATTATTATTCCAAATTATAATTTCAAGATCTGAACTTGTAATAGACAAATACGCAACTTAGCATTGTTAAATACAAATTGTGATTGCAAATTATAACTTGAACATCTGAACCTGTAATTGGTAAATACAGAACGTCGAATTGTTAAATTCAAACTAAGATTGCAAATAATAATTCGAAGATCTGAACTTGTAATAGTCAAATACAGAACTTCTAATTGTTAAATACAAATTATTAGTGCAAATTATAACTTGAAGATCTGAACTAGTAATTGTCAAATACAGAACTTAAAATTGATAGCTTCTAATTATTATTTCAAATTATAACGTGAAGATCTGAACTTGTAATTGTCAAATACGGAACTTAAAATTGATAGCTTCTAATTATTATTGCAAATTATAACTTGAAGATCTGAACTTGTAATTGTCAAATACAGAACTTCTAATTGTTAAATACAAATTATTAGTGCAAATTATAACTTGAAGATCTGAACTTGTAATTGTCAAATACAGAACTTAAAATTCATAGCTTCTAATTATTATTGTAAATTATAACTTGAAGATCTGAACTTGTAATTGTCAAATACAGAACTTAAAATTGATAGCTTCTAATTATTATTGCAAATAATAACTTGAAGATCTGTACTTGTAATTGTCAAATACAGAACTTAAAATTGATAGCTTATAATTATAGTTCAAATTATAACTTGAAGATCTGAACTTGTAATAGTCAAATACAGAACTTCGAATTGCTAAATACAAATTATTAGTTCAAATTATAACTTGAAGATCTGATCTTGTAATAGGTAAGTACAGAACTTCTAATTGTTAAATTCAAACTAAGATTGCAAATAATAATTTGAAGATCTGAACTTGTAATAGTCAAATACAGAACTTCTTATTGTTAAATACAAATTATTAGTGCAAATTATAACTTGAATATCTGAACTAGTAATTGTCAAATACAGAACTTAAAATTGATAGCTTCTAATTATTATTGTAAATTATAACTAGAAGATCTGAACTTGTAATTGTCAAATACAGAACTTAAAATTGATAGCTTCTAATTATTATTGCAAATAATAACTTGAAGATCTGAACTTGTAATTGTCAAATACAGAACTTAGATTTGTTAAATTCAAATTATTATTTCAAATTATAACTTGAAGATCTGAACTAGTAATTGTCAAATACAGACCTTAAAATTGATAGCTTCTAATTATTATTGCAAATTATAACTTGAAGATCTGAACTTGTAATTGTCAAATACAGAACTTAAAATTGATAGCTTCTAATTATTATTGCAACTAATAACTTGAAGATCTGAACTTGTAATTGTCAAATACAGAACTTAAAATTGATAGCTTCTAATTATTATTCCAAATTATAATTTCAAGATCTGAACTTGTAATAGACAAATACGCAACTTAGCATTGTTAAATACAAATTGTGATTGCAAATTATAACTTGAACATCTGAACCTGTAATTGGTAAATACAGAACTTAAAATTGTTAAATTCAAACTAAGATTGCAAATAATAATTCGAAGATCTGAACTTGTAATAGTCAAATACAGAACTTCTAATTGTTAAATACAAATTATTAGTGCAAATTATAACTTGAAGATCTGAACTAGTAATTGTCAAATACAGAACTTAAAATTGATAGCTTCTAATTATTATTGCAAATTATAACTTGAAGATCTGAACTTGTAATTGTCAAATACAGAACTTAAAATTGATAGCTTCTAATTATTATTTCAAATTATAACGTGAAGATCTGAACTTGTAATTGTCAAATACGGAACTTAAAATTGATAGCTTCTAATTATTATTGCAAATTATAACTTGAAGATCTGAACTTGTAATTGTCAAATACAGAACTTCTAATTGTTAAATACAAATTATTAGTGCAAATTATAACTTGAAGATCTGAACTTGTAATTGTCAAATACAGAACTTAAAATTGATAGCTTCTAATTATTATTGTAAATTATAACTTGAAGATCTGAACTTGTAATTGTCAAATACAGAACTTAAAATTGATAGCTTCTAATTATTATTGCAAATAATAACTTGAAGATCTGTACTTGTAATTGTCAAATACAGAACTTAAAATTGATAGCTTATAATTATAGTTCAAATTATAACTTGAAGATCTGAACTTGTAATAGTCAATTACAGAACTTCGAATTGCTAAATACAAATTATTAGTTCAAATTATAACTTGAAGATCTGAACTTGTAATAGGTAAGTACAGAACTTCTAATTGTTAAATTCAAACTAAGATTGCAAATAATAATTTGAAGATCTGAACTTGTAATAGTCAAATACAGAACTTCTTATTGTTAAATACAAATTATTAGTGCAAATTATAACTTGAATATCTGAACTAGTAATTGTCAAATACAGAACTTAAAATTGATAGCTTCTAATTATTATTGTAAATTATAACTAGAAGATCTGAACTTGTAATTGTCAAATACAGAACTTAAAATTGATAGCTTCTAATTATTATTGCAAATAATAACTTGAAGATCTGAACTTGTAATTGTCAAATACAGAACTTAAAATTGATAGCTTCTAATTATTATTGCAAATTATAACTTGAAGTTCTGAACTTGTAATTGTCAAATACAGAACTTACAATTGATAGCTTCTAATTATTATTGCAAATTATAATTTGAAGATGTGAACTTGTAATAGACAAATACGCAACTTAGCATTGTTAAATACAAATTATGATTGCAAATTAAAACTTGAAGATCTGAACTAGTAATTGTCAAATACAGAACTTAAAATTGATAGCTTATAATTATAATTCAAATTATAACTTGAAGATCTGAACTTGTAATAGTGAATTACAGAACTTAGATTTGTTAAATTCAAATTATTATTTCAAATTATAACTTGAAGATCTGAACTAGTAATTGTCAAATACAGACCTTAAAATTGATAGCTTCTAATTATTATTGCAAATTATAACTTGAAGATCTGAACTTGTAATTGTCAAATACAGAACTTAAAATTGATAGCTTCTAATTATTATTGCAACTAATAACTTGAAGATCTGAACATGTAATTGTCAAATACAGAACTTAAAATTGATAGCTTCTAATTATTATTGCAAATTATAATTTCAAGATCTGAACTTGTAATAGACAAATACGCAACTTATCATTGTTAAATACAAATTGTGATTGCAAATTATAACTTGAACATCTGAACCTGTAATTGGTAAATACAGAACTTCGAATTGTTAAATTCAAACTAAGATTGCAAATAATAATTCGAAGATCTGAACTTGTAATAGTCAAATACAGAACTTCTAATTGTTAAATACAAATTATTAGTGCAAATTATAACTTGAAGATCTGAACTAGTAATTGTCAAATACAGAACTTAAAATTGATAGCTTCTAATTATTATTGCAAATTATAACTTGAAGATCTGAACTTGTAATTCTCAAATACAGAACTTAAAATTGATAGCTTCTAATTATTATTTCAAATTATAACGTGAAGATCTGAACTTGTAATTGTCAAATACAGAACTTAAAATTGATAGCTTCTAATTATTATTGCAAATTATAACTTGAAGATCTGAACTTGTAATTGTCAAATACAGAACTTCTAATTGTTAAATACAAATTATTAGTGCAAATTATAACTTGAAGATCTGAACTTGTAATTGTCAAATACAGAACTTAAAATTGATAGCTTCTAATTATTATTGTAAATTATAACTTGAAGATCTGAACTTGTAATTGTCAAATACAGAACTTAAAATTGATAGCTTCTAATTATTATTGCAAATAATAACTTGAAGATCTGTACTTGTAATTGTCAAATACAGAACTTAAAATTGATAGCTTATAATTATAGTTCAAATTATAACTTGAAGATCTGAACTTGTAATAGTCAAATACAGAACTTCGAATTGCTAAATACAAATTATTAGTTCAAATTATAACTTGAAGATCTGAACTTGTAATAGGTAAATACAGAACTTCTAATTGTTAAATTCAAACTAAGATTGCAAATAATAATTTGAAGATCTGAACTTGTAATAGTCAAATACAGAACTTCTTATTGTTAAATACAAATTATTAGTGCAAATTATAACTTGAATATCTGAACTAGTAATTGTCAAATACAGAACTTAAAATTGATAGCTTCTAATTATTATTGCAAATAATAACTTGAAGATCTGAACTTGTAATTGTCAAATACAGAACTTAAAATTGATAGCTTCTAATTATTATTGCAAATTATAACTTGAAGTTCAGAACTTGTAATTGTCAAATACAGAACTTACAATTGATAGCTTCTAATTATTATTGCAAATTATAATTTGAAGATGTGAACTTGTAATAGACAAATACGCAACTTAGCATTGTTAAATACAAATTATGATTGCAAATTAAAACTTGAAGATCTGAACTAGTAATTGTCAAATACAGAACTTAAAATTGATAGCTTATAATTATAATTCAAATTATAACTTGAAGATCTGAACTTGTAATAGTGAATTACAGAACTTAGATTTGTTAAACTCAAATTATTATTTCAAATTATAACTTGAAGATCTGAACTAGTAATTGTCAAATACAGACCTTAAAATTGATAGCTTCTAATTATTATTGCAAATTATAACTTGAAGATCTGAACTTGTAGTTGTCAAATACAGCACTTAAAATTGATAGCTTCTAATTATTATTGAAACTAATAACTTGAAGATCTGAACATGTAATTGTCAAATACAGAACTTAAAATTGATAGCTTCTAATTATTATTGCAAATTATAATTTCAAGATCTGAACTTGTAATAGACAAATACGCAACTTAGCATTGTTAAATACAAATTGTGATTGCAAATTATAACTTGAACATCTGAACCTGTAATTGGTAAATACAGAACTTCGAATTGTTAAATTCAAACTAAGATTGCAAATAATAATTCGAAGATCTGAACTTGTAATAGTCAAATACAGAACTTCTAATTGTTAAATACAAATTATTAGTGCAAATTATAACTTGAAGATCTGAACTAGTAATTGTCAAATACAGAACTTAAAATTGATAGCTACTAATTATTATTGCAAATTATAACTTGAAGATCTGAACTTGTAATTGTCAAATACAGAACTTAAAATTGATAGCTTCTAATTATTATTTCAAATTATAACGTGAAGATCTGAACTTGTAATTGTCAAATACAGAACTTAAAATTGATAGCTTCTAATTATTATTGCAAATTATAACTTGAAGATCTGAACTTGTAATTGTCAAATACAGAACTTCTAATTGTTAAATACAAATTATTAGTGCAAATTATAACTTGAAGATCTGAACTTGTAATTGTCAAATACAGAACTTAAAATTGATAGCTTCTAATTATTATTGTAAATTATAACTTGAAGATCTGAACTTGTAATAGTGAATTACAGAACTTAGATTTGTTAAATTCAAATTATTATTTCAAATTATAACTAGAAGATCTGAACTAGTAATTGTCAAATACAGAACTTAAAATTGATAGCTTCTAATTATTATTGCAAATTATAACTTGCAGATCTGAACTTGTAATTGTCAAATACAGAACTTAAAATTGATAGCTTCTAATTATTATTGTAAATTAGAACTTGAAGATCTGAACTTGTAATTGTCAAATACAGAACTTAAAATTGATAGCTTCTAATTATTATTGCAAATAATAACTTGAAGATCTGAACTTGTAATTGTCAAATACAGAACTTAAAATTGATAGCTTATAATTATAATTCAAATTATAACTAGAAGATCTGAACTTGTAATAGTCAAATACAGAACTTCGAATTGTGAAATACAAATTTTTAGTGCAAATTATAACTTGAAGATCTGAACTTGTAATAGGTAAATACAGAACTTCGAATTGTTAAATTCAAACTAAGATTGCAAATAATAATTTGAAGATCTGAACTTGTAATAGTCAAATACAGAACTTAAAATTGATAGCTTCTAATTATTATTGCAAATAATAATTTGAAGATCTGTACTTGTAATTGTCAAATACAGAACTTAAAATTGATAGCTTATAATTATAATTCAAATTATAACTCGAAGATCTGAACTTGTAATAGTCAAATACAGAACTTCGAATTGTGAAATACAAATTTTTAGTGCAAATTATAACTTGAACATCTGAACTTGTAATAGGTAAATACAGAACTTCGAATTGTTAAATTCAAACTAAGATTGCAAATAATAATTTGAAGATCTGAACTTGTAATAGTCAAATACAGAACTTAAAATTGATAGCTTCTAATTATTATTGCAAATTATAACTTGAAGATCTGAACTTGTAATTGTCAAATACAGAACCTAAAATTGATAGCTTCTAATTATTATTGTAAATTATAACTTGAAGATCTGAACTAGTAATTGTCAAATACAGAACTAAAAATTGATAGCTTCTAATTATTATTGCAAATTATAATTGGAACATCTGAACTTGTAATTGTCAAATACAGAACTTAACATTTATAGCTTCTAATTATTATTTCAAATTATAACTTGAAGATCTGAACTTGTAATTGTCAAATACAGAACTTAAAATTGATAGCTTCTATTTATTATTGCAAATAATAACTTGAAGATCTGTACTTGTAATTGTCAAATACAGAACTTAAAATTGATAGCTTATAATTATAGATCAAATTATAACTTGAAGATCTGAACTTGTAATAGTCAAATACAGATCTTCTAATTGTTAAATACAAATTATTAGTGCAAATTATAACTTGAAGATCTGAACTTGCAATAGGTAAATACAGAACTTCGAATTGTTAAATTCAAACTAAGATTGCAAATAATAATTTGAAGATCTGAACTTGTAATAGTCAAATACAGAACTTAAAATTGATAGCTTCTAATTATTATTGCAAATAATAATTTGAAGAGCTGTACTTGTAATTGTCAAATACAGAACTTAAAATTGATAGCTTATCATTATAATTCAAATTATAACTTGAAGATCTGAACTTGTAATAATCAAATACAGAACTTCGAATTGTGAAATACAAATTTTTAGTGCAAATTATAACTTGAAGATCTGAACTTGTAATAGGTAAATACAGAACTTCGAATTGTTAAATTCAAACTAAGATTGCAAATAATAATTTGAAGATCTGAACTTGTAATAGTGAAATACAGAACTTAAAATTGATAGCTTCTAATTATTATTGTAAATTATAACTTGAAGATCTGAACTAGTAATAGTGAATTACAGAACTTAGATTTGTTAAATACAAATTATTAGTGCAAATTATAACTTGAAGATCTGAACTTGTAATAGGTAAATACAGAACTTCTAATTGTTAAATTCAAACTAAGATTGCACATAATAATTTGAAGATCTGAACTTGTAATAGTCAAATACAGAACTTCGAATTGTTAAATTCAAACTAAGATTGCAAATAATAATTTGAAGATCTGAACTTGTAATAGTGAAATACAGAACTTAAAATTGATAGCTTCTAATTATTATTGTAAATTATAACTTGAAGATCTGAACTTGTAATAGTGAATTACAGAACTTAGATTTGTTAAATTCAAATTATTATTTCTAATTATAACTTGAAGATCTGAACTAGTAATTGTCAAATACTGAACTTAAAATTGATAGCTTCTAATTATTATTGCAAATTATAACTTGAAGATCTAAACTTGTAATTGTCAAATACAGAACTTAAAATTGATAGCTTCTGATTATTATTGCAAATTATAACTTGAAGATCTGAACTTGTAATTGTCAAATACAGAACTTAAAATTGATAGCTTCTAATTATTATTTCAAATTATAACTTGAAGATCTCAACTTGTAATTGTCAAATACAGAACTTAAAATTGATAGCTTCTAATTATTATTGCAAATTATAACTTGAAGATCTGAACTTGTAATTGTCAAATACAGAACTTCTAATTGTTAAATACAAATTATTAGTGCAAATTATAACTGTAAGATCTGAACTTGTAATTGTCAAATACAGAACTTAAAATTGATAGCTTCTAATTATTATTTCAAATTATAACGTGAAGATCTGAACTTGTAATTGTCAAATACAGAACTTAAAATTGATAGCTTCTAATTATTATTGCAAATTATAACTTGAAGATCTGAACTTGTAATTGTCAAATACAGAACTTCTAATTGTTAAATACAAATTATTAGTGCAAATTATAACTTGAAGATCTGAACTTGTAATTGTCAAATACAGAACTTAAAATTGATAGCTTCTAATTATTATTGTAAATTATAACTTGAAGATCTGAACTTGTAATAGTGAATTACAGAACTTAGATTTGTTAAATTCAAATTATTATTTCAAATTATAACTAGAAGATCTGAACTAGTAATTGTCAAATACAGAACTTAAAATTGATCGCTTCTAATTATTATTGCAAATTATAACTTGCAGATCTGAACTTGTAATTGTCAAATACAGAACTTAAAATTGATAGCTTCTAATTATTATTGTAAATTAGAACTTGAAGATCTGAACTTGTAATTGTCAAATACAGAACTTAAAATTGATAGCTTCTAATTATTATTGCAAATAATAACTTGAAGATCTGAACTTGTAATTGTCAAATGCAGAACTTAAAATTGATAGCTTCTAATTATTATTGCAAATAATAATTTGAAGATCTGTACTTGTAATTGTCAAATACAGAACTTAAAATTGATAGCTTATAATTATAATTCAAATTATAACTTGAAGATCTGAACTTGTAATAGTCAAATACAGAACTTCGAATTGTGAAATACAAATTTTTAGTGCAAATTATAACTTGAAGATCTGAACTTGTAATAGGTAAATACAGAACTTCGAATTGTTAAATTCAAACTAAGATTGCAAATAATAATTTGAAGATCTGAACTTGTAATAGTCAAATACAGAACTTAAAATTGATAGCTTCTAATTATTATTGCAAATTATAACTTGAAGATCTGAACTTGTAATTGTCAAATACAGAACCTAAAATTGATAGCTTCTAATTATTATTGTAAATTATAACTTGAAGATCTGAACTAGTAATTGTCAAATACAGAACTAAAAATTGATAGCTTCTAATTATTATTGCAAATTATAATTGGAACATCTGAACTTGTAATTGTCAAATACAGAACTTAAAATTGATAGCTTCTAATTATTATTTCAAATTATAACTTGAAGATCTGAACTTGCAATTGTCAAATACAGAACTTAAAATTGATAGCTTCTATTTATTATTGCAAATAATAACTTGAAGATCTGTACTTGTAATTGTCAAATACAGAACTTAAAATTGATAGCTTATAATTATAGATCAAATTATAACTTGAAGATCTGAACTTGTAATAGTCAAATACAGATCTTCTAATTGTTAAATACAAATTATTAGTGCAAATTATAACTTGAAGATCTGAACTTGCAATAGGTAAATACAGAACTTCGAATTGTTAAATTCAAACTAAGATTGCAAATAATAATTTGAAGATCTGAACTTGTAATAGTCAAATACAGAACTTAAAATTGATAGCTTCTAATTATTATTGCAAATAATAATTTGAAGAGCTGTACTTGTAATTGTCAAATACAGAACTTAAAATTGATAGCTTATCATTATAATTCAAATTATAACTTGAAGATCTGAACTTGTAATAATCAAATACAGAACTTCGAATTGTGAAATACAAATTTTTAGTGCAAATTATAACTTGTAGATCTGAACTTGTAATAGGTAAATACAGAACTTCGAATTGTTAAATTCAAACTAAGATTGCAAATAATAATTTGAAGATCTGAACTTGTAATAGTGAAATACAGAACTTAAAATTGATAGCTTCTAATTATTATTGTAAATTATAACTTGAAGATCTGAACTAGTAATAGTGAATTACAGAACTTAGATTTGTTAAATACAAATTATTAGTGCAAATTATAACTTGAAGATCTGAACTTGTAATAGGTAAATACAGAACTTCTAATTGTTAAATTCAAACTAAGATTGCACATAATAATTTGAAGATCTGAACTTGTAATAGTCAAATACAGAACTTGTAATTGTTAAATAAAACTATTAGTGCAAATAATAACTGTAAGATCTGAACTTGTAATTGTCAAATACAGAACTTAAAATTGATAGCTTCTAATTATTATTGTAAATTATAACTTGAAGATCTGAACTTGTAATAGTGAATTACAGAACTTAGATTTGTTAAATTCAAATTATTATTTCTAATTATAACTTGAAGATCTGAACTAGTAATTGTCAAATACTGAACTTAAAATTGACAGCTTCTAATTATTATTGCAAATTATAACTTGAAGATCTGAACTTGTTATTGTCAAATACAGAACTTAAAATTGATAGCTTCTAATTATTATTGCAAATTATAACTTGAAGATCTGAACTTGTAATTGTCAAATACAGAACTTAAAATTGATAGCTTCTGATTATTATTGCAAATTATAACTTGAAGATCTGAACTTGTAATTGTCAAATACAGAACTTAAAATTGATAGCTTCTAATTATTATTTCAAATTATAACTTGAAGATCTCAACTTGTAATTGTCAAATACAGAACTTAAAATTGATAGCTTCTAATTATTATTGCAAATTATAACTTGAAGATCTGAACTTGTAATTGTCAAATACAGAACTTCTAATTGTTAAATACAAATTATTAGTGCAAATTATAACTGTAAGATCTGAACTTGTAATTGTCAAATACAGAACTTAAAATTGATAGCTTCTAATTATTATTTCAAATTATAACGTGAAGATCTGAACTTGTAATTGTCAAATACAGAACTTAAAATTGATAGCTTCTAATTATTATTGCAAATTATAACTTGAAGATCTGAACTTGTAATTGTCAAATACAGAACTTCTAATTGTTAAATACAAATTATTAGTGCAAATTATAACTTGAAGATCTGAACTTGTAATTGTCAAATACAGAACTTAAAATTGATAGCTTCTAATTATTATTGTAAATTATAACTTGAAGATCTGAACTTGTAATTGTCAAATACAGAACTTAAAATTGATAGCTTCTAATTATTATTGCAAATTATAACTTGAAGTTCAGAACTTGTAATTGTCAAATACAGAACTTACAATTGATAGCTTCTAATTATTATTGCAAATTATAATTTGAAGATGTGAACTTGTAATAGACAAATACGCAACTTAGCATTGTTAAATACAAATTATGATTGCAAATTAAAACTTGAAGATCTGAACTAGTAATTGTCAAATACAGAACTTAAAATTGATAGCTTATAATTATAATTCAAATTATAACTTGAAGATCTGAACTTGTAATAGTGAATTACAGAACTTAGATTTGTTAAACTCAAATTATTATTTCAAATTATAACTTGAAGATCTGAACTAGTAATTGTCAAATACAGACCTTAAAATTGATAGCTTCTAATTATTATTGCAAATTATAACTTGAAGATCTGAACTTGTAGTTGTCAAATACAGCACTTAAAATTGATAGCTTCTAATTATTATTGAAACTAATAACTTGAAGATCTGAACATGTAATTGTCAAATACAGAACTTAAAATTGATAGCTTCTAATTATTATTGCAAATTATAATTTCAAGATCTGAACTTGTAATAGACAAATACGCAACTTAGCATTGTTAAATACAAATTGTGATTGCAAATTATAACTTGAACATCTGAACCTGTAATTGGTAAATACAGAACTTCGAATTGTTAAATTCAAACTAAGATTGCAAATAATAATTCGAAGATCTGAACTTGTAATAGTCAAATACAGAACTTCTAATTGTTAAATACAAATTATTAGTGCAAATTATAACTTGAAGATCTGAACTAGTAATTGTCAAATACAGAACTTAAAATTGATAGCTACTAATTATTATTGCAAATTATAACTTGAAGATCTGAACTTGTAATTGTCAAATACAGAACTTAAAATTGATAGCTTCTAATTATTATTTCAAATTATAACGTGAAGATCTGAACTTGTAATTGTCAAGTACAGAACTTAAAATTGATAGCTTCTAATTATTATTGCAAATTATAACTTGAAGATCTGAACTTGTAATTGTCAAATACAGAACTTCTAATTGTTAAATTCAAATTATTAGTGCAAATTATAACTTGAACATCTGAACCTGTAATTGGTAAATACAGAACTTCGAATTGTTAAATTCAAACTAAGATTGCAAATAATAATTCGAAGATCTGAACTTGTAATAGTCAAATACAGAACTTCTAATTGTTAAATACAAATTATTAGTGCAAATTATAACTAGAAGATCTGAACTAGTAATTGTCAAATACAGAACTTAAAATTGATAGCTTCTAATTATTATTGCAAATTATAACTTGCAGATCTGAACTTGTAATTGTCAAATACAGAACTTAAAATTGATAGCTTCTAATTATTATTGTAAATTAGAACTTGAAGATCTGAACTTGTAATTGTCAAATACAGAACTTAAAATTGATAGCTTCTAATTATTATTGCAAATAATAACTTGAAGATCTGAACTTGTAATTGTCAAATGCAGAACTTAAAATTGATAGCTTCTAATTATTATTGCAAATAATAATTTGAAGATCTGTACTTGTAATTGTCAAATACAGAACTTAAAATTGATAGCTTATAATTATAATTCAAATTATAACTAGAAGATCTGAACTTGTAATAGTCAAATACAGAACTTCGAATTGTGAAATACAAATTTTTAGTGCAAATTATAACTTGAAGATCTGAACTTGTAATAGGTAAATACAGAACTTCGATTTGTTAAATTCTAACTAAGATTGCAAATAATAATTTGAAGATCTGAACTTGTAATAGTCAAATACAGAACTTAAAATTGATAGCTTCTAATTATTATTGCAAATTATAACTTGAAGATCTGAACTTGTAATTGTCAAATACAGAACCTAAAATTGATAGCTTCTAATTATTATTGTAAATTATAACTTGAAGATCTGAACTAGTAATTGTCAAATACAGAACTAAAAATTGATAGCTTCTAATTATTATTGCAAATTATAATTGGAACATCTGAACTTGTAATTGTCAAATACAGAACTTAAAATTGATAGCTTCTAATTATTATTTCAAATTATAACTTGAAGATCTGAACTTGTAATTGTCAAATACAGAACTTAAAATTGATAGCTTCTATTTATTATTGCAAATAATAACTTGAAGATCTGTACTTGTAATTGTCAAATACAGAACTTAAAATTGATAGCTTATAATTATAGATCAAATTATAACTTGAAGATCTGAACTTGTAATAGTCAAATACAGATCTTCTAATTGTTAAATACAAATTATTAGTGCAAATTATAACTTGAAGATCTGAACTTGCAATAGGTAAATACAGAACTTCGAATTGTTAAATTCAAACTAAGATTGCAAATAATAATTTGAAGATCTGAACTTGTAATAGTCAAATTCAGAACTTAAAATTGATAGCTTCTAATTATTATTGCAAATAATAATTTGAAGAGCTGTACTTGTAATTGTCAAATACAGAACTTAAAATTGATAGCTTATCATTATAATTCAAATTATAACTTGAAGATCTGAACTTGTAATAATCAAATACAGAACTTCGAATTGTGAAATACAAATTTTTAGTGCAAATTATAACTTGAAGATCTGAACTTGTAATAGGTAAATACAGAACTTCGAATTGTTAAATTCAAACTAAGATTGCAAATAATAATTTGAAGATCTGAACTTGTAATAGTGAAATACAGAACTTAAAATTGATAGCTTCTAATTATTATTGTAAATTATAACTTGAAGATCTGAACTAGTAATAGTGAATTACAGAACTTAGATTTGTTAAATACAAATTATTAGTGCAAATTATAACTTGAAGATCTGAACTTGTAATAGGTAAATACAGAACTTCTAATTGTTAAATTCAAACTAAGATTGCACATAATAATTTGAAGATCTGAACTTGTAATAGTCAAATACAGAACTTCGAATTGTTAAATTCAAACTAAGATTGCAAATAATAATTTGAAGATCTGAACTTGTAATAGTGAAATACAGAACTTAAAATTGATAGCTTCTAATTATTATTGTAAATTATAACTTGAAGATCTGAACTTGTAATAGTGAATTACAGAACTTACATTTGTTAAATTCAAATTATTATTTCTAATTATAACTTGAAGATCTGAACTAGTAATTGTCAAATACTGAACTTAAAATTGATAGCTTCTAATTATTATTGCAAATTATAACTTGAAGATCTGAACTTGTAATTGTCAAATACAGAACTTAAAATTGATAGCTTCTGATTATTATTGCAAATTATAACTTGAAGATCTGAACTTGTAATTGTCAAATACAGAACTTAAAATTGATAGCTTCTAATTATTATTTCAAATTATAACTTGAAGATCTCAACTTGTAATTGTCTAATACAGAACTTAAAATTGATAGCTTCTAATTATTATTGCAAATTATAACTTGAAGATCTGAACTTGTAATTGTCAAATACAGAACTTCTAATTGTTAAATACAAATTATTAGTGCAAATTATAACTGTAAGATCTGAACTTGTAATTGTCAAATACAGAACTTAAAATTGATAGCTTCTAATTATTATTTCAAATTATAACGTGAAGATCTGAACTTGTAATTGTCAAATACAGAACTTAAAATTGATAGCTTCTAATTATTATTGCAAATTATAACTTGAAGATCTGAACTTGTAATTGTCAAATACAGAACTTCTAATTGTTAAATACAAATTATTAGTGCAAATTATAACTTGAAGATCTGAACTTGTAATTGTCAAATACAGAACTTAAAATTGATAGCTTCTAATTATTATTGTAAATTAGAACTTGAAGATCTGAACTTGTAATTGTCAAATACAGAACTTAAAATTGATAGCTTCTAATTATTATTGTAAATTATAACTTGAAGATCTGAACTTGTAATTGTCAAATACAGAACTTAAAATTGATAGCTTCTAATTATTATTGCAAATTATAACTTGAAGTTCAGAACTTGTAATTGTCAAATACAGAACTTACAATTGATAGCTTCTAATTATTATTGCAAATTATAATTTGAAGATGTGAACTTGTAATAGACAAATACGCAACTTAGCATTGTTAAATACAAATTATGATTGCAAATTAAAACTTGAAGATCTGAACTAGTAATTGTCAAATACAGAACTTAAAATTGATAGCTTATAATTATAATTCAAATTATAACTTGAAGATCTGAACTTGTAATAGTGAATTACAGAACTTAGATTTGTTAAACTCAAATTATTATTTCAAATTATAACTTGAAGATCTGAACTAGTAATTGTCAAATACAGACCTTAAAATTGATAGCTTCTAATTATTATTGCAAATTATAACTTGAAGATCTGAACTTGTAGTTGTCAAATACAGCACTTAAAATTGATAGCTTCTAATTATTATTGAAACTAATAACTTGAAGATCTGAACATGTAATTGTCAAATACAGAACTTAAAATTGATAGCTTCTAATTATTATTGCAAATTATAATTTCAAGATCTGAACTTGTAATAGACAAATACGCAACTTAGCATTGTTAAATACAAATTGTGATTGCAAATTATAACTTGAACATCTGAACCTGTAATTGGTAAATACAGAACTTCGAATTGTTAAATTCAAACTAAGATTGCAAATAATAATTCGAAGATCTGAACTTGTAATAGTCAAATACAGAACTTCTAATTGTTAAATACAAATTATTAGTGCAAATTATAACTTGAAGATCTGAACTAGTAATTGTCAAATACAGAACTTAAAATTGATAGCTACTAATTATTATTGCAAATTATAACTTGAAGATCTGAACTTGTAATTGTCAAATACAGAACTTAAAATTGATAGCTTCTAATTATTATTTCAAATTATAACGTGAAGATCTGAACTTGTAATTGTCAAGTACAGAACTTAAAATTGATAGCTTCTAATTATTATTGCAAATTATAACTTGAAGATCTGAACTTGTAATTGTCAAATACAGAACTTCTAATTGTTAAATTCAAATTATTAGTGCAAATTATAACTTGAACATCTGAACCTGTAATTGGTAAATACAGAACTTCGAATTGTTAAATTCAAACTAAGATTGCAAATAATAATTCGAAGATCTGAACTTGTAATAGTCAAATACAGAACTTCTAATTGTTAAATACAAATTATTAGTGCAAATTATAACTAGAAGATCTGAACTAGTAATTGTCAAATACAGAACTTAAAATTGATAGCTTCTAATTATTATTGCAAATTATAACTTGCAGATCTGAACTTGTAATTGTCAAATACAGAACTTAAAATTGATAGCTTCTAATTATTATTGTAAATTAGAACTTGAAGATCTGAACTTGTAATTGTCAAATACAGAACTTAAAATTGATAGCTTCTAATTATTATTGCAAATAATAACTTGAAGATCTGAACTTGTAATTGTCAAATGCAGAACTTAAAATTGATAGCTTCTAATTATTATTGCAAATAATAATTTGAAGATCTGTACTTGTAATTGTCAAATACAGAACTTAAAATTGATAGCTTATAATTATAATTCAAATTATAACTAGAAGATCTGAACTTGTAATAGTCAAATACAGAACTTCGAATTGTGAAATACAAATTTTTAGTGCAAATTATAACTTGAAGATCTGAACTTGTAATAGGTAAATACAGAACTTCGATTTGTTAAATTCTAACTAAGATTGCAAATAATAATTTGAAGATCTGAACTTGTAATAGTCAAATACAGAACTTAAAATTGATAGCTTCTAATTATTATTGCAAATTATAACTTGAAGATCTGAACTTGTAATTGTCAAATACAGAACCTAAAATTGATAGCTTCTAATTATTATTGTAAATTATAACTTGAAGATCTGAACTAGTAATTGTCAAATACAGAACTAAAAATTGATAGCTTCTAATTATTATTGCAAATTATAATTGGAACATCTGAACTTGTAATTGTCAAATACAGAACTTAAAATTGATAGCTTCTAATTATTATTTCAAATTATAACTTGAAGATCTGAACTTGTAATTGTCAAATACAGAACTTAAAATTGATAGCTTCTATTTATTATTGCAAATAATAACTTGAAGATCTGTACTTGTAATTGTCAAATACAGAACTTAAAATTGATAGCTTATAATTATAGATCAAATTATAACTTGAAGATCTGAACTTGTAATAGTCAAATACAGATCTTCTAATTGTTAAATACAAATTATTAGTGCAAATTATAACTTGAAGATCTGAACTTGCAATAGGTAAATACAGAACTTCGAATTGTTAAATTCAAACTAAGATTGCAAATAATAATTTGAAGATCTGAACTTGTAATAGTCAAATTCAGAACTTAAAATTGATAGCTTCTAATTATTATTGCAAATAATAATTTGAAGAGCTGTACTTGTAATTGTCAAATACAGAACTTAAAATTGATAGCTTATCATTATAATTCAAATTATAACTTGAAGATCTGAACTTGTAATAATCAAATACAGAACTTCGAATTGTGAAATACAAATTTTTAGTGCAAATTATAACTTGAAGATCTGAACTTGTAATAGGTAAATACAGAACTTCGAATTGTTAAATTCAAACTAAGATTGCAAATAATAATTTGAAGATCTGAACTTGTAATAGTGAAATACAGAACTTAAAATTGATAGCTTCTAACTATTATTGTAAATTATAACTTGAAGATCTGAACTAGTAATAGTGAATTACAGAACTTAGATTTGTTAAATACAAATTATTAGTGCAAATTATAACTTGAAGATCTGAACTTGTAATAGGTAAATACAGAACTTCTAATTGTTAAATTCAAACTAAGATTGCACATAATAATTTGAAGATCTGAACTTGTAATAGTCAAATACAGAACTTCGAATTGTTAAATTCAAACTAAGATTGCAAATAATAATTTGAAGATCTGAACTTGTAATAGTGAAATACAGAACTTAAAATTGATAGCTTCTAATTATTATTGTAAATTATAACTTGAAGATCTGAACTTGTAATAGTGAATTACAGAACTTACATTTGTTAAATTCAAATTATTATTTCTAATTATAACTTGAAGATCTGAACTAGTAATTGTCAAATACTGAACTTAAAATTGATAGCTTCTAATTATTATTGCAAATTATAACTTGAAGATCTGAACTTGTAATTGTCAAATACAGAACTTAAAATTGATAGCTTCTGATTATTATTGCAAATTATAACTTGAAGATCTGAACTTGTAATTGTCAAATACAGAACTTAAAATTGATAGCTTCTAATTATTATTTCAAATTATAACTTGAAGATCTCAACTTGTAATTGTCAAATACAGAACTTAAAATTGATAGCTTCTAATTATTATTGCAAATTATAACTTGAAGATCTGAACTTGTAATTGTCAAATACAGAACTTCTAATTGTTAAATACAAATTATTAGTGCAAATTATAACTGTAAGATCTGAACTTGTAATTGTCAAATACAGAACTTAAAATTGATAGCTTCTAATTATTATTTCAAATTATAACGTGAAGATCTGAACTTGTAATTGTCAAATACAGAACTTAAAATTGATAGCTTCTAATTATTATTGCAAATTATAACTTGAAGATCTGAACTTGTAATTGTCAAATACAGAACTTCTAATTGTTAAATACAAATTATTAGTGCAAATTATAACTTGAAGATCTGAACTTGTAATTGTCAAATACAGAACTTAAAATTGATAGCTTCTAATTATTATTGTAAATTATAACTTGAAGATCTGAACTTGTAATAGTGAATTACAGAACTTAGATTTGTTAAATTCAAATTATTATTTCAAATTATAACTAGAAGATCTGAACTAGTAATTGTCAAATACAGAACTTAAAATTGATAGCTTCTAATTATTATTGCAAATTATAACTTGCAGATCTGAACTTGTAATTGTCAAATACAGAACTTAAAATTGATAGCTTCTAATTATTATTGTAAATTAGAACTTGAAGATCTGAACTTGTAATTGTCAAATACAGAACTTAAAATTGATAGCTTCTAATTATTATTGCAAATAATAACTTGAAGATCTGAACTTGTAATTGTCAAATGCAGAACTTAAAATTGATAGCTTCTAATTATTATTGCAAATAATAATTTGAAGATCTGTACTTGTAATTGTCAAATACAGAACTTAAAATTGATAGCTTATAATTATAATTCAAATTATAACTTGAAGATCTGAACTTGTAATAGTCAAATACAGAACTCCGAATTGTGAAATACAAATTTTTAGTGCAAATTATAACTTGAAGATCTGAACTTGTAATAGGTAAATACAGAACTTCGAATTGTTAAATTCAAACTAAGATTGCAAATAATAATTTGAAGATCTGAACTTGTAATAGTCAAATACAGAACTTAAAATTGATAGCTTCTAATTATTATTGCAAATTATAACTTGAAGATCTGAACTTGTAATTGTCAAATACAGAACCTAAAATTGATAGCTTCTAATTATTATTGTAAATTATAACTTGAAGATCTGAACTAGTAATTGTCAAATACAGAACTAAAAATTGATAGCTTCTAATTATTATTGCAAATTATAATTGGAACATCTGAACTTGTAATTGTCAAATACAGAACTTAAAATTGATAGCTTCTAATTATTATTTCAAATTATAACTTGAAGATCTGAACTTGTAATTGTCAAATACAGAACTTAAAATTGATAGCTTCTATTTATTATTGCAAATAATAACTTGAAGATCTGTACTTGTAATTGTCAAATACAGAACTTAAAATTGATAGCTTATAATTATAGATCAAATTATAACTTGAAGATCTGAACTTGTAATAGTCAAATACAGATCTTCTAATTGTTAAATACGAATTATTAGTGCAAATTATAACTTGAAGATCTGAACTTGCAATAGGTAAATACAGAACTTCGAATTGTTAAATTCAAACTAAGATTGCAAATAATAATTTGAAGATCTGAACTTGTAATAGTCAAATACAGAACTTAAAATTGATAGCTTCTAATTATTTTTGCAAATAATAATTTGAAGAGCTGTACTTGTAATTGTCAAATACAGAACTTAAAATTGATAGCTTATCATTATAATTCAAATTATAACTTGAAGATCTGAACTTGTAATAATCAAATACAGAACTTCGAATTGTGAAATACAAATTTTTAGTGCAAATTATAACTTGAAGATCTGAACTTGTAATAGGTAAATACAGAACTTCGAATTGTTAAATTCAAACTAAGATTGCAAATAATAATTTGAAGATCTGAACTTGTAATAGTGAAATACAGAACTTAAAATTGATAGCTTCTAATTATTATTGTAAATTATAACTTGAAGATCTGAACTAGTAATAGTGAATTACAGAACTTAGATTTGTTAAATACAAATTATTAGTGCAAATTATAACTTGAAGATCTGAACTTGTAATAGGTAAATACAGAACTTCTAATTGTTAAATTCAAACTAAGATTGCACATAATAATTTGAAGATCTGAACTTGTAATAGTCAAATACAGAACTTGTAATTGTTAAATAAAACTATTAGTGCAAATAATAACTGTAAGATCTGAACTTGTAATTGTCAAATACAGAACTTAAAATTGATAGCTTCTAATTATTATTGTAAATTATAACTTGAAGATCTGAACTTGTAATAGTGAATTACAGAACTTAGATTTGTTAAATTCAAATTATTATTTCTAATTATAACTTGAAGATTTGAACTAGTAATTGTCAAATACTGAACTTAAAATTGACAGCTTCTAATTATTATTGCAAATTATAACTTGAAGATCTGAACTTGTTATTGTCAAATACAGAACTTAAAATTGATAGCTTCTAATTATTATTGCAAATTATAACTTGAAGATCTGAACTTGTAATTGTCAAATACAGAACTTAAAATTGATAGCTTCTGATTATTATTGCAAATTATAACTTGAAGATCTGAACTTGTAATTGTCAAATACAGAACTTAAAATTGATAGCTTCTAATTATTATTTCAAATTATAACTTGAAGATCTCAACTTGTAATTGTCAAATACAGAACTTAAAATTGATAGCTTCTAATTATTATTGCAAATTATAACTTGAAGATCTGAACTTGTAATTGTCAAATACAGAACTTCTAATTGTTAAATACAAATTATTAGTGCAAATTATAACTGTAAGATCTGAACTTGTAATTGTCAAATACAGAACTTAAAATTGATAGCTTCTAATTATTATTTCAAATTATAACGTGAAGATCTGAACTTGTAATTGTCAAATACAGAACTTAAAATTGATAGCTTCTAATTATTATTGCAAATTATAACTTGAAGATCTGAACTTGTAATTGTCAAATACAGAACTTCTAATTGTTAAATACAAATTATTAGTGCAAATTATAACTTGAAGATCTGAACTTGTAATTGTCAAATACAGAACTTAAAATTGATAGCTTCTAATTATTATTGTAAATTATAACTTGAAGATCTGAACTTGTAATAGTGAATTACAGAACTTAGATTTGTTAAATTCAAATTATTATTTCAAATTATAACTAGAAGATCTGAACTAGTAATTGTCAAATACAGAACTTAAAATTGATAGCTTCTAATTATTATTGCAAATTATAACTTGCAGATCTGAACTTGTAATTGTCAAATACAGAACTTAAAATTGATAGCTTCTAATTATTATTGTAAATTAGAACTTGAAGATCTGAACTTGTAATTGTCAAATACAGAACTTAAAATTGATAGCTTCTAATTATTATTGCAAATAATAACTTGAAGATCTGAACTTGTAATTGTCAAATGCAGAACTTAAAATTGATAGCTTCTAATTATTATTGCAAATAATAATTTGAAGATCTGTACTTGTAATTGTCAAATACAGAACTTAAAATTGATAGCTTATAATTATAATTCAAATTATAACTTGAAGATCTGAACTTGTAATAGTCAAATACAGAACTTCGAATTGTGAAATACAAATTTTTAGTGCAAATTATAACTTGAAGATCTGAACTTGTAATAGGTAAATACAGAACTTCGAATTGTTAAATTCAATCTAAGATTGCAAATAATAATTTGAAGATCTGAACTTGTAATAGTCAAATACAGAACTTAAAATTGATAGCTTCTAATTATTATTGCAAATTATAACTTGAAGATCTGAACTTGTAATTGTCAAATACAGAACCTAAAATTGATAGCTTCTAATTATTATTGTAAATTATAACTTGAAGATCTGAACTAGTAATTGTCAAATACAGAACTAAAAATTGATAGCTTCTAATTATTATTGCAAATTATAATTGGAACATCTGAA
Organism: Cantharis lateralis; assembly: GCA_963170105.1. Lineage (NCBI taxonomy): Eukaryota > Metazoa > Arthropoda > Insecta > Coleoptera > Cantharidae > Cantharis > Cantharis lateralis. Next base: position 28,048,580 of record OY720627.1, read on the forward strand.
CTTGTAATTGTCAAATACAGAACTTAAAATTGATAGCTTCTAATTATTATTTCAAATTATAACTTGAAGATCTGAACTTGTAATTGTCAAATACAGAACTTAAAATTGATAGCTTCTATTTATTATTGCAAATAATAACTTGAAGATCTGTACTTGTAATTGTCAAATACAGAACTTAAAATTGATAGCTTATAATTATAGATCAAATTATAACTTGAAGATCTGAACTTGTAATAGTCAAATACAGATCTTCTAATTGTTAAATACAAATTATTAGTGCAAATTATAACTTGAAGATCTGAACTTGCAATAGGTAAATACAGAACTTCGAATTGTTAAATTCAAACTAAGATTGCAAATAATAATTTGAAGATCTGAACTTGTAATAGTCAAATACAGAACTTAAAATTGATAGCTTCTAATTATTATTGCAAATAATACTTTGAAGAGCTGTACTTGTAATTGTCAAATACAGAACTTAAAATTGATAGCTTATCATTATAATTCAAATTATAACTTGAAGATCTGAACTTGTAATAATCTAATACAGAACTTCGAATTGTGAAATACAAATTTTTAGTGCAAATTCTAACTTGAAGATCTGAACTTGTAATAGGTAAATACAGAACTTCGAATTGTTAAATTCAAACTAAGATTGCAAATAATAATTTGAAGATCTGAACTTGTAATAGTGAAATACAGAACTTAAAATTGATAGCTTCTAATTATTATTGTAAATTATAACTTGAAGATCTGAACTAGTAATAGTGAATTACAGAACTTAGATTTGTTAAATACAAATTATTAGTGCAAATTATAACTTGAAGATCTGAACTTGTAATAGGTAAATACAGAACTTCTAATTGTTAAATTCAAACTAAGATTGCACATAATAATTTGAAGATCTGAACTTGTAATAGTCAAATACAGAACTTGTAATTGTTAAATAAAACTATTAGTGCAAATAATAACTGTAAGATCTGAACTTGTAATTGTCAAATACAGAACTTAAAATTGATAGCTTCTAATTATTATTGTAAATTATAACTTGAAGATCTGAACTTGTAATAGTGAATTACAGAACTTAGATTTGTTAAATTCAAATTATTATTTCTAATTATAACTTGAAGATCTGAACTAGTAATTGTCAAATACTGAACTTAAAATTGACAGCTTCTAATTATTATTGCAAATTATAACTTGAAGATCTGAACTTGTTATTGTCAAATACAGAACTTAAAATTGATAGCTTCTAATTATTATTGCAAATTATAACTTGAAGATCTGAACTTGTAATTGTCAAATACAGAACTTAAAATTGATAGCTTCTGATTATTATTGCAAATTATAACTTGAAGATCTGAACTTGTAATTGTCAAATACAGAACTTAAAATTGATAGCTTCTAATTATTATTTCAAATTATAACTTGAAGATCTCAACTTGTAATTGTCAAATACAGAACTTAAAATTGATAGCTTCTAATTATTATTGCAAATTATAACTTGAAGATCTGAACTTGTAATTGTCAAATACAGAACTTCTAATTGATAGCTTCTAATTATTATTGCAAATTATAACTTGCAGATCTGAACTTGTAATTGTCAAATACAGAACTTAAAATTGATAGCTTCTAATTATTATTGTAAATTAGAACTTGAAGATCTGAACTTGTAATTGTCAAATACAGAACTTAAAATTGATAGCTTCTAATTATTATTGCAAATAATAACTTGAAGATCTGAACTTGTAATTGTCAAATGCAGAACTTAAAATTGATAGCTTCTAATTATTATTGCAAATAATAATTTGAAGATCTGTACTTGTAATTGTCAAATACAGAACTTAAAATTGATAGCTTATAATTATAATTCAAATTATAACTTGAAGATCTGAACTTGTAATAGTCAAATACAGAACTTCGAATTGTGAAATACAAATTTTTAGTGCAAATTATAACTTGAAGATCTGAACTTGTAATAGGTAAATACAGAACTTCGAATTGTTAAATTCAAACTAAGATTGCAAATAATAATTTGAAGATCTGAACTTGTAATAGTCAAATACAGAACTTAAAATTGATAGCTTCTAATTATTATTGCAAATTATAACTTGAAGATCTGAACTTGTAATTGTCAAATACAGAACCTAAAATTGATAGCTTCTAATTATTATTGTAAATTATAACTTGAAGATCTGAACTAGTAATTGTCAAATACAGAACTAAAAATTGATAGCTTCTAATTATTATTGCAAATTATAATTGGAACATCTGAACTTGTAATTGTCAAATACAGAACTTAAAATTGATAGCTTCTAATTATTATTTCAAATTATAACTTGAAGATCTGAACTTGTAATTGTCAAATACAGAACTTAAAATTGATAGCTTCTATTTATTATTGCAAATAATAACTTGAAGATCTGTACTTGTAATTGTCAAATACAGAACTTAAAATTGATAGCTTATAATTATAGATCAAATTATAACTTGAAGATCTGAACTTGTAATAGTCAAATACAGATCTTCTAATTGTTAAATACAAATTATTAGTGCAAATTATAACTTGAAGATCTGAACTTGCAATAGGTAAATACAGAACTTCGAATTGTTAAATTCAAACTAAGATTGCAAATAATAATTTGAAGATCTGAACTTGTAATAGTCAAATACAGAACTTAAAATTGATAGCTTCTAATTATTATTGCAAATAATACTTTGAAGAGCTGTACTTGTAATTGTCAAATACAGAACTTAAAATTGATAGCTTATCATTATAATTCAAATTATAACTTGAAGATCTGAACTTGTAATAATCAAATACAGAACTTCGAATTGTGAAATACAAATTTTTAGTGCAAATTATAACTTGAAGATCTGAACTTGTAATAGGTAAATACAGAACTTCGAATTGTTAAATTCAAACTAAGATTGCAAATAATAATTTGAAGATCTGAACTTGTAATAGTGAAATACAGAACTTAAAATTGATAGCTTCTAATTATTATTGTAAATTATAACTTGAAGATCTGAACTAGTAATAGTGAATTACAGAACTTAGATTTGTTAAATACAAATTATTAGTGCAAATTATAACTTGAAGATCTGAACTTGTAATAGGTAAATACAGAACTTCTAATTGTTAAATTCAAACTAAGATTGCACATAATAATTTGAAGATCTGAACTTGTAATAGTCAAATACAGAACTTGTAATTGATAAATAAAACTATTAGTGCAAATAATAACTGTAAGATCTGAACTTGTAATTGTCAAATACAGAACTTAAAATTGATAGCTTCTAATTATTATTGTAAATTATAACTTGAAGATCTGAACTTGTAATAGTGAATTACAGAACTTAGATTTGTTAAATTCAAATTATTATTTCTAATTATAACTTGAAGATCTGAACTAGTAATTGTCAAATACTGAACTTAAAATTGACAGCTTCTAATTATTATTGCAAATTATAACTTGAAGATCTGAACTTGTTATTGTCAAATACAGAACTTAAAATTGATAGCTTCTAATTATTATTGCAAATTATAACTTGAAGATCTGAACTTGTAATTGTCAAATACAGAACTTAAAATTGATAGCTTCTGATTATTATTGCAAATTATAACTTGAAGATCTGAACTTGTAATTGTCAAATACAGAACTTAAAATTGATAGCTTCTAATTATTATTTCAAATTATAACTTGAAGATCTCAACTTGTAATTGTCAAATACAGAACTTAAAATTGATAGCTTCTAATTATTATTGCAAATTATAACTTGAAGATCTGAACTTGTAATTGTCAAATACAGAACTTCTAATTGTTAAATACAAATTATTAGTGCAAATTATAACTGTAAGATCTGAACTTGTAATTGTCAAATACAGAACTTAAAATTGATAGCTTCTAATTATTATTGTAAATAATAACTTGAAGATCTGAACTTGTAATTGTCAAATACAGAACTTAAAATTGATAGCTTCTAATTATTATTGCAAATTATAACTTGAAGATCTGAACTTGTAATTGTCAAATACAGAACCTAAAATTGATAGCTTCTAATTATTATTGTAAATTATAACTTGAAGATCTGAACTAGTAATTGTCAAATACAGAACTAAAAATTGATAGCTTCTAATTATTATTGCAAATTATAATTGGAACATCTGAACTTGTAATTGTCAAATACAGAACTTAAAATTGATAGCTTCTAATTATTATTTCAAATTATAACTTGAAGATCTGAACTTGTAATTGTCAAATACAGAACTTAAAATTGATAGCTTCTATTTATTATTGCAAATAATAACTTGAAGATCTGTACTTGTAATTGTCAAATACAGAACTTAAAATTGATGGCTTATAATTATAGATCAAATTATAACTTGAAGATCTGAACTTGTAATAGTCAAATACAGATCTTCTAATTGTTAAATACAAATTATTAGTGCAAATTATAACTTGAAGATCTGAACTTGCAATAGGTAAATACAGAACTTCGAATTGTTAAATTCAAACTAAGATTGCAAATAATAATTTGAAGATCTGAACTTGTAATAGTCAAATACAGAACTTAAAATTGATAGCTTCTAATTATTATTGCAAATAATAATTTGAAGATCTGTACTTGTAATTGTCAAATACAGAACTTAAAATTGATAGCTTATCATTATAATTCAAATTATAACTTGAAGATCTGAACTTGTAATAATCAAATACAGAACGTCGAATTGTGAAATACAAATTTTTAGTGCAAATTATAACTTGAAGATCTGAACTTGTAATAGGTAAATACAGAACTTCGAATTGTTAAATTCAAACTAAGATTGCAAATAATAATTTCGAGATCTGAACTTGTAATAGTGAAATACAGAACTTAAAATTGATAGCTTCTAATTATTATTGTAAATTAAAACTTGAAGATCTGAACTTGTAATAGTGAATTACAGAACTTAGATTTGTTAAATTCAAATTATTATTTCTAATTATAACTTGAAGATCTGAACTAGTAATTGTCAAATACTGAACTTAAAATTGACAGCTTCTAATTATTATTGCAAATTATAACTTGAAGATCTGAACTTGTTATTGTCAAATACAGAACTTAAAATTGATAGCTTCTAATTATTATTGCAAATTATAACTTGAAGATTTGAACTTGTAATTGTCAAATACAGAACTTAAAATTGATAGCTTCTGATTATTATTGCAAATTATAACTTGAAGATCTGAACTTGTAATTGTCAAATACAGAACTTAAAATTGATAGCTTCTAATTATTATTTCAAATTATAACTTGAAGATCTCAACTTGTAATTGTCAAATACAGAACTTAAAATTGATAGCTTCTAATTATTATTGCAAATTATAACTTGAAGATCTGAACTTGTAATTGTCAAATACAGAACTTCTAATTGTTAAATGCAAATTATTAGTGCAAATTATAACTGTAAGATCTGAACTTGTAATTGTCAAATACAGAACTTAAAATTGATAGCTTCTAATTATTATTGTAAATAATAACTTGAAGATCTGAACTTTTATTGTCAAATACAGAACTTAAAATTGATAGCTTCTAATTATTATTGCAAATTATAACTTGAAGATCTGTACTTGTAATTGTCAAATACAGAACTTAAAATTGATAGCTTATAATTATAGTTCAAATTATAACTTGAAGATCTGAACTTGTAATAGTCAAATACAGAACATCGAATTGTTAAATACAAATTATTAGTTCAAATTATAACTTGAAGATCTGAACTTGTAATAGGTAAATACAGAACTTCTAATTGTTAAATTCTAACTAAGATTGCAAATAATAATTAGAAGATCTGAACTTGTAATAGTCAAATACAGAACTTCTAATTGTTAAATACAAATTATTAGTGCAAATTATAACTTGAAGATCTGAACTAGTAATTGTCAAATACAGAACTTAAAATTGATAGCTTCTAATTATTATTGTAAATTATAACATGAAGATCTGAACTTGTAATTGTCAAAAACAGAACTTAAAATTGATAGCTTCTAATTATTATTGCAAATAATAACTTGAAGATCTGAACTTGTAATTGTCAAATACAGAACTTAAAATTGATAGCTTCTAATTATTATTGCAAATTATAACTTGAAGTTCTGAACTTGTAATTGTCAAATACAGAACTTACAATTGATAGCTTCTAATTATTATTGCAAATTATAATTTGAAGATGTGAACTTGTAATAGACAAATACGCAACTTAGCATTGTTAAATACAAATTATGATTGCAAATTAAAACTTGAAGATCTGAACTAGTAATTGTCAAATACAGAACTTAAAATTGATAGCTTATAATTATATTTCAAATTATAACTTGAAGATCTGAACTTGTAATAGTGAATTACAGAACTTAGATTTGTTAAATTCAAATTATTATTTCAAATTATAACTTGAAGATCTGAATTAGTAATTGTCAAATACAGACCTTAAAATTGATAGCTTCTAATTATTATTGCAAATTATAACTTGAAGATCTGAACTTGTAATTGTCAAATACAGAACTTAAAATTGATAGCTTCTAATTATTATTGCAACTAATAACTTGAAGATCTGAACTTGTAATTGTCAAATACAGAACTTAAAATTGATAGCTTCTAATTATTATTGCAAATTATAATTTCAAGATCTGAACTTGTAATAGACAAATACGCAACTTAGCATTGTTAAATACAAATTGTGATTGCAAATTATAACTTGAACATCTGAACCTGTAATTGGTAAATACAGAACTTCGAATTGTTAAATTCAAACTAAGATTGCAAATAATAATTCGAAGATCTGAACTTGTAATAGTCAAATACAGAACTTATAATTGTTAAATACAAATTATTAGTGCAAATTATAACTTGAAGATCTGAACTAGTAATTGTCAAATACAGAACTTAAAATTGATAGCTTCTAATTATTATTGCAAATTATAACTTGTAGATCTGAACTTGTAATTGTCAAATACAGAACTTAAAATTGAAAGCTTCTAATTATTATTTCAAATTATAACGTGAAGATCTGAACTTGTAATTGTCAAATACAGAACTTAAAATTGATAGCTTCTAATTATTATTGCAAATTATAACTTGAAGATCTGAACTTGTAATTGTCAAATACAGAACTTCTAATTGTTAAATACAAATTATTAGTGCAAATTATAACTTGAAGATCTGAACTTGTAATTGTCAAATACAGAACTTAAAATTGATAGCTTCTAATTATTATTGTAAATTATAACTTGAAGATCTGAACTTGTAATAGTGAATTACAGAACTTAGATTTGTTAAATTCAAATTATTATTTCAAATTATAACTTGAAGATCTGAACTAGTAATTGTCAAATACAGAACTTAAAATTGATAGCTTCTAATTATTATTGCAAATTATAACTTGCAGATCTGAACTTGTAATTGTCAAATACAGAACTTAAAATTGATAGCTTCTAATTATTATTGTAAATTAGAACTTGAAGATCTGAACTTGTAATTGTCAAATACAGAACTTAAAATTGATAGCTTCTAATTATTATTGCAAATAATAACTTGAAGATCTGAACTTGTAATTGTCAAATGCAGAACTTAAAATTGATAGCTTCTAATTATTATTGCAAATAATAATTTGAAGATCTGTACTTGTAATTGTCAAATACAGAACTTAAAATTGATAGCTTATAATTATAATTCAAATTATAACTTGAAGATCTGAACTTGTAATAGTCAAATACAGAACTTCGAATTGTGAAATACAAATTTTTAGTGCAAATTATAACTTGAAGATCTGAACTTGTAATAGGTAAATACAGAACTACGAATTGTTAAATTCAAACTAAGATTGCAAATAATAATTTGAAGATCTGAACTTGTAATAGTCAAATACAGAACTTAAAATTGATAGCTTCTAATTATTATTGCAAATTATAACTTGAAGATCTGAACTTGTAATTGTCAAATACAGAACCTAAAATTGATAGCTTCTAATTATTATTGTAAATTATAACTTGAAGATCTGAACTAGTAATTGTCAAATACAGAACTAAAAATTGATAGCTTCTAATTATTATTGCAAATTATAATTGGAACATCTGAACTTGTAATTGTCAAATACAGAACTTAAAATTGATAGCTTCTAATTATTATTTCAAATTATAACTTGAAGATCTGAACTTGTAATTGTCAAATACAGAACTTAAAATTGATAGCTTCTATTTATTATTGCAAATAATAACTTGAAGATCTGTACTTGTAATTGTCAAATACAGAACTTAAAATTGATAGCTTATAATTATAGATCAAATTATAATTTGAAGATCTGAACTTGTAATAGTCAAATACAGATCTTCTAATTGTTAAATACAAATTATTAGTGCAAATTATAACTTGAAGATCTGAACTTGCAATAGGTAAATACAGAACTTCGAATTGTTAAATTCAAACTAAGATTGCAAATAATAATTTGAAGATCTGAACTTGTAATAGTCAAATACAGAACTTAAAATTGATAGCTTCTAATTATTATTGTAAATTATAACTTGAAGATCTGAACTTGTAATAGTGAATTACAGAACTTAGATTTGTTAAATTCAAATTATTATTTCAAATTATAACTTGAAGATCTGAACTAGTAATTGTCAAATACAGAACTTAAAATTGATAGCTTCTAATTATTATTGCAAATAATAACTTGAAGATCTGTACTTGTAATTGTCAAATACAGAACTTAAAATTGATAGCATCTAATTATTATTTCTAATTATAACTTGAAGATCTGAACTTGTAATTGTCAAATACAGAAATTAAAATTGATAGCTTCTAATTATTATTGCAAATAATAACTAGAAGATCTGTACTTGTAATTGTCAAATACAGAACTTAAAATTTATAGCTTATAATTATAGTTCAAATTATAACTTGAAGATCTGAACTTGTAATAGTCAAATACAGAACTTCGAATTGTTAAATACAAATTATTAGTTCAAATTATAACTTGAAGATCTGAACTTGTAATAGGTAAATACAGAACTTCTAATTGTTAAATTCAAACTAAGATTGCAAATAATAATTTGAAGATCTGAACTTGTAATAGTCAAATACAGAACTTCTAATTGTTAAATACAAATTATTAGTGCAAATTATAACTTGAAGATCTGAACTTGTAATTGTCAAATACAGAACCTAAAATTGATAGCTTCTAATTATTATTGTAAATTATAACTTGAAGATCTGAACTAGTAATTGTCAAATACAGAACTAAAAATTGATAGCTTCTAATTATTATTGCAAATTATAATTGGAACATCTGAACTTGTAATTGTCAAATACAGAACTTAAAATTGATAGCTTCTAATTATTATTTCAAATTGTAACTTGAAGATCTGAACTTGCAATTGTCAAATACAGAACTTAAAATTGATAGCTTCTATTTATTATTGCAAATAATAACTTGAAGATCTGTACTTGTAATTGTCAAATACAGAACTTAAAATTGATAGCTTATAATTATATATCAAATTATAATTTGAAGATCTGAACTTGTAATAGTCAAATACAGATCTTCTAATTGTTAAATACAAATTATTAGTGCAAATTATAACTTGAAGATCTGAACTTGCAATAGGTAAATACAGAACTTCGAATTGTTAAATTCAAACTAAGATTGCAAATAATAATTTGAAGATCTGAACTTGTAATAGTCAAATACAGAACTTAAAATTGATAGCTTCTAATTATTATTGTAAATTATAACTTGAAGATCTGAACTTGAAATAGTGAATTACAGAACTTAGATTTGTTAAATTCAAATTATTATTTCAAATTATAACTTGAAGATCTGAACTAGTAATTGTCAAATACAGAACTTAAAATTGATAGCTTCTAATTATTATTGCAAATAATAACTTGAAGATCTGTACTTGTAATTGTCAAATACAGAACTTAAAATTGATAGCATCTAATTATTATTTCTAATTATAACTTGAAGATCTGAACTTGTAATTGTCAAATACAGAACTTAAAATTGATAGCTTCTAATTATTATTGCAAATAATAACTTGAAGATCTGTACTTGTAATTGTCAAATACAGAACTTAAAATTTATAGCTTATAATTATAGTTCAAATTATAACTTGAAGATCTGAACTTGTAATAGTCAAATACAGAACTTCGAATTGTTAAATACAAATTATTAGTTCAAATTATAACTTGAAGATCTGAACTTGTAATAGGTAAATACAGAACTTCTAATTGTTAAATTCAAACTAAGATTGCAAATAATAATTTGAAGATCTGAACTTGTAATAGTCAAATACAGAACTTCTAATTGTTAAATACAAATTATTAGTGCAAATGATAACTTGAAGATCTGAACTAGTAATTGTCAAATACAGAACTTAAAATTGATAGCTTATAATTATTATTGCAAATAATAACTTGAAGATCTGAACTTGTAATTGTCAAATACAGAACTTAAAATTGATAGCTTCTAATTATTATTGCAAATTATAACTTGCAGATCTGAACTTGTAATTGTCAAATACAGAACTTAAAATTGATAGCTTCTAATTATTATTGTAAATTAGAACTTGAAGATCTGAACTTGTAATTGTCAAATACAGAACTTAAAATTGATAGCTTCTAATTATTATTGCAAATAATAACTTGAAGATCTGAACTTGTAATTGTCAAATGCAGAACTTAAAATTGATAGCTTCTAATTATTATTGCAAATAATAATTTGAAGATCTGTACTTGTAATTGTCAAATACAGAACTTAAAATTGATAGCTTATAATTATAATTCAAATTATAACTTGAAGATCTGAACTTGTAATAGTCAAATACAGAACTTCGAATTGTGAAATACAAATTTTTAGTGCAAATTATAACTTGAAGATCTGAACTTGTAATAGGTAAATACAGAACTACGAATTGTTAAATTCAAACTAAGATTGCAAATAATAATTTGAAGATCTGAACTTGTAATAGTCAAATACAGAACTTAAAATTGATAGCTTCTAATTATTATTGCAAATTATAACTTGAAGATCTGAACTTGTAATTGTCAAATACAGAACCTAAAATTGATAGCTTCTAATTATTATTGTAAATTATAACTTGAAGATCTGAACTAGTAATTGTCAAATACAGAACTAAAAATTGATAGCTTCTAATTATTATTGCAAATTATAATTGGAACATCTGAACTTGTAATTGTCAAATACAGAACTTAAAATTGATAGCTTCTAATTATTATTTCAAATTATAACTTGAAGATCTGAACTTGTAATTGTCAAATACAGAACTTAAAATTGATAGCTTCTATTTATTATTGCAAATAATAACTTGAAGATCTGTACTTGTAATTGTCAAATACAGAACTTAAAATTGATAGCTTATAATTATAGATCAAATTATAATTTGAAGATCTGAACTTGTAATAGTCAAATACAGATCTTCTAATTGTTAAATACAAATTATTAGTGCAAATTATAACTTGAAGATCTGAACTTGCAATAGGTAAATACAGAACTTCGAATTGTTAAATTCAAACTAAGATTGCAAATAATAATTTGAAGATCTGAACTTGTAATAGTCAAATACAGAACTTAAAATTGATAGCTTCTAATTATTATTGTAAATTATAACTTGAAGATCTGAACTTGTAATAGTGAATTACAGAACTTAGATTTGTTAAATTCAAATTATTATTTCAAATTATAACTTGAAGATCTGAACTAGTAATTGTCAAATACAGAACTTAAAATTGATAGCTTCTAATTATTATTGCAAATAATAACTTGAAGATCTGTACTTGTAATTGTCAAATACAGAACTTAAAATTGATAGCATCTAATTATTATTTCTAATTATAACTTGAAGATCTGAACTTGTAATTGTCAAATACAGAAATTAAAATTGATAGCTTCTAATTATTATTGCAAATAATAACTAGAAGATCTGTACTTGTAATTGTCAAATACAGAACTTAAAATTTATAGCTTATAATTATAGTTCAAATTATAACTTGAAGATCTGAACTTGTAATAGTCAAATACAGAACTTCGAATTGTTAAATACAAATTATTAGTTCAAATTATAACTTGAAGATCTGAACTTGTAATAGGTAAATACAGAACTTCTAATTGTTAAATTCAAACTAAGATTGCAAATAATAATTTGAAGATCTGAACTTGTAATAGTCAAATACAGAACTTCTAATTGTTAAATACAAATTATTAGTGCAAATTATAACTTGAAGATCTGAACTTGTAATTGTCAAATACAGAACCTAAAATTGATAGCTTCTAATTATTATTGTAAATTATAACTTGAAGATCTGAACTAGTAATTGTCAAATACAGAACTAAAAATTGATAGCTTCTAATTATTATTGCAAATTATAATTGGAACATCTGAACTTGTAATTGTCAAATACAGAACTTAAAATTGATAGCTTCTAATTATTATTTCAAATTGTAACTTGAAGATCTGAACTTGCAATTGTCAAATACAGAACTTAAAATTGATAGCTTCTATTTATTATTGCAAATAATAACTTGAAGATCTGTACTTGTAATTGTCAAATACAGAACTTAAAATTGATAGCTTATAATTATATATCAAATTATAATTTGAAGATCTGAACTTGTAATAGTCAAATACAGATCTTCTAATTGTTAAATACAAATTATTAGTGCAAATTATAACTTGAAGATCTGAACTTGCAATAGGTAAATACAGAACTTCGAATTGTTAAATTCAAACTAAGATTGCAAATAATAATTTGAAGATCTGAACTTGTAATAGTCAAATACAGAACTTAAAATTGATAGCTTCTAATTATTATTGTAAATTATAACTTGAAGATCTGAACTTGTAATAGTGAATTACAGAACTTAGATTTGTTAAATTCAAATTATTATTTCAAATTATAACTTGAAGATCTGAACTAGTAATTGTCAAATACAGAACTTAAAATTGATAGCTTCTAATTATTATTGCAAATAATAACTTGAAGATCTGTACTTGTAATTGTCAAATACAGAACTTAAAATTGATAGCATCTAATTATTATTTCTAATTATAACTTGAAGATCTGAACTTGTAATTGTCAAATACAGAACTTAAAATTGATAGCTTCTAATTATTATTGCAAATAATAACTTGAAGATCTGTACTTGTAATTGTCAAATACAGAACTTAAAATTTATAGCTTATAATTATAGTTCAAATTATAACTTGAAGATCTGAACTTGTAATAGTCAAATACAGAACTTCGAATTGTTAAATACAAATTATTAGTTCAAATTATAACTTGAAGATCTGAACTTGTAATAGGTAAATACAGAACTTCTAATTGTTAAATTCAAACTAAGATTGCAAATAATAATTTGAAGATCTGAACTTGTAATAGTCAAATACAGAACTTCTAATTGTTAAATACAAATTATTAGTGCAAATGATAACTTGAAGATCTGAACTAGTAATTGTCAAATACAGAACTTAAAATTGATAGCTTATAATTATTATTGCAAATAATAACTTGAAGATCTGAACTTGTAATTGTCAAATACAGAACTTAAAATTGATAGCTTCTAATTATTATTGCAAATTATAACTTGAAGTTCTGAACTTGTAATTGTCAAATACAGAACTTACAATTGATAGCTTCTAATTATTATTGCAAATTATAATTTGAAGATGTGAACTTGTAATAGACAAATACACAACTTAGCATTGTTAAATACAAATTATGATTGCAAATTAAAACTTGAAGATCTGAACTAGTAATTGTCAAATACAGAACTTAAAATTGATAGCTTATAATTATTATTGCAAATAATAACTTGAAGATCTGAACTTGTAATTGTCAAATACAGAACTTAAAATTGATAGCTTCTAATTATTATTGCAAATTATAGCTTGAAGTTCTGAACTTGTAATTGTCAAATACAGAACTTACAATTGATAGCTTCTAATTATTATTGCAAATTATAATTTGAAGATGTGAACTTGTAATAGACAAATACACAACTTAGCATTGTTAAATACAAATTATGATTGCAAATTAAAACTTGAAGATCTGAACTAGTAATTGTCAAATACAGAACTTAAAATTGATAGCTTATAATTATAATTCAAATTATAACTTGAAGATCTGAACTTGTAATTGTCAAATACAGAACTTAAAATTGATAGCTTCTAATTATTATTGCAACTAATAACTTTAAGATCTGAACTTGTAATTGTCAAATACAGAACTTAAAATTGATAGCTTCTAATTATTATTTCAAATTAAAACGTGAAGATCTGAACTTGTAATTGTCAAATACAGAACTTAAAATTGATAGCTTCTAATTATTATTGCAAATTATAATTTGAAGATCTGAACTTGTAATAGACAAATACGCAACTTAGCATTGTTAAATACAAATTGTGATTGCAAATTATAACTTGAACATCTGAACCTGTAATAGGTAAATACAGAACTTCGAATTGTTAAATTCAAACTAAGATTGCAAATAATAATTCGAAGATCTGAACTTGTAATAGTCAAATACAGAACTTCTAATTGTTAAATACAAATTATTAGTGCAAATTATAACTTGAAGATCTGAACTAGTAATTGTCAAATACAGAACTTAAAATTGATAGCTTCTAATTATTGTTGCAAATTATAACTTGAAGATCTGAACTTGTAATTGTCAAATACAGAACTTAAAATTGATAGCTTCTAATTATTATTTCAAATTATAACGTGAAGATCAGAACTTGTAATTGTCAAATACAGAACTTAAAATTGATAGCTTCTAATTATTATTGAAAATTATAATTTGAAGATCTGAACTTTGAAATAGACAAATCCGCAACTTAGCATTGTTAAATACAAATTGTGATTGCAAATTATAACTTGAACATCTGAACCTGTAATAGGTAAATACAGAACTTCGAATTGTTAAATTCAAACTAAGATTGCAAATAATAATTCGAAGATCTGAACTTGCAATAGTCAAATACAGAACTTCTAATTGTTAAATACAAATTATTAGTGCAAATTATAACTTGAAGATCTGAACTAGTAATTGTCAAATACAGAACTTAAAATTGATAGCTTCTAATTGTTATTGCAAATTATAACTTGAAGATCTGAACTTGTAATTGTCAAATACAGAACTTAAAATTGATAGCTTCTAATTATTATTTCAAATTATAACGTGAAGATCTGAACTTGTAATTGTCAAATACAGAACTTCTAATTGTTAAATACATATTATTAGTGCAAATTATAACTTGAAGATCTGAACTTGTAATTGTCAAATACAGAACTTAAAATTGATAGCTTCTAATTATTATTGTAAATTATAACTTGAAGATCTGAACTTGTAATAGTGAATTACAGAACTTAGATTTGTTAAATTCAAATTATTATTTCAAATTATAACTTGAAGATCTGAACTAGTAATTGTCAAATAGAGAACTTAAAATTGATAGCTTCTAATTATTATTGCAAATTATAACTTGAAGATCTGAACTTGTAATTGTCAAATACAGAACTTAAAATTGATAGCTTCTAATTATTATTGTAAATTATAACTTGAAGATCTGAACTTGTAATTGTCAAATACAGAACTTAAAATTGATAGCTTCTAATTATTATTGCAAATAATAACTTGAAGATCTGAACTTGTAATTGTCAAATGCAGTACTTAAAATTGATAGCTTCTAATTATTATTGCAAATAATAATTTGATGATCTGTACTTGTAATTGTCAAATACAGAACTTAAAATTGATAGCTTATAATTATAATTCAAATTATAACTTGAAGATCTGAACTTGTAATAGTCAAATACATAACTTCGAATTGTTAAATACAAATTATTAGTGCAAATTATAACTTGAAGATCTGAACTTGTAATAGGTAAATACAGAACTTCGAATTGTTAAATTCAAACTAAGATTGCAAATAATAATTTGAAGATCTGAACTTGTAATAGTCAAATACAGAACTTAAAATTGATAGCTTCTAATTATTATTGCAAATTATAACTTGAAGATCTGAACTTGTAATTGTCAAATACAGAACCTAAAATTGATAGCTTCTAATTATTATTGTAAATTATAACTTGAAGATCTGAACTAGTAATTGTCAAATACAGAACTTAAAATTGATAGCTTCTAATTATTATTGCAAATTATAATTGGAACATCTGAACTTGTAATTGTCAAATACAGAACTTAAAATTGATAGCTTCTAATTATTATTTCAAATTATAACTTGAAGATCTGAACTTGTAATTGTCAAATACAGAACTTAAAATTGATAGCTTCTATTTATTATTGCAAATTATAACTTGAAGATCTGAACTTGTAATTGTCAAATACAGAACCTAAAATTGATAGCTTCTAATTATTATTGCAAATTATAACTTGTAGATCTGAACTAGTAATTGTCAAATACAGAACTTAAATTATTATTATAATTATTATTATAATTATTATTGCAAATAATAATTTGAAGATCTGCACTTGTAATAGTGAAATACAGAACTTCTAATTGTTAAATACAAATTATTAGTGCAAATTATAACTTGTAGATCTGAACTAGTAATTGTCAAATACAGAACTTAAAATTGATAGCTTATAATTATTATTGTAAATTATAACTTGAAGATCTGAACTTGTAATAGTGAATTACAGAACTTAGATTTGTTAAATTCAAATTAATATTTCAAATTATAACTTGAAGATCTGAACTTGTAATTGTCAAATACAGAACTTAAAATTGATAGCTTCTAATTATTATTGCAAATAATAACTTGAAGATCTGAACTTGTAATTTTGTCAAATGCAGAACTTAAAATTGATAGCTTCTTATTATTATTGCAAATAATAATTTGAAGATCTGTACTTTTAATTGACAAATACAGAACTTAAAATTGATAGCTTATAATTATAATTCAAATTATAACTTGAAGATCTGAACTTGTAATAGTCAAATACAGAACTCCGAATTGTTAAATAAAAATTATTAGTTCAAATTATAACTTGAAGATCTGAACTTGTAATTGTCAAATACAGAAATTAAAATTGATAGCTTTTAATTATTATTGCAAATTATAACTAGAAGATCTGAACTTGTAATAGTGAATTACAGAACTTAGATTTGTTAAATTCAAATTATTATTTCAAATTATAACTTGAAGATCTGAACTAGAAATTGTCAAATACAGAACTTAAAATTGTTAAATACAAATTATTAGTGCAAATTATAACTTGAAGATCTGAGCTTGTAATAGTCAAATACAGAACTTCGAATTGTTAAATACAAATTATTAGTGCAAATTATAACTTGAAGATCTGAACTTGTAATAGGTAAATACAGAACTTCGAATTGTTAAATTCAAACTAAGATTGCAAATAATAATTTGAAGATCTGAACTTGTAATAGTCAAATACAGAACTTAAAATTGATAGCTTCTAATTATTATTGTAAATTGTAACTTTCAGATCTGAACTTGTAATAGTGAATTACAGAACTTAGATTTGTTAAATTCAAATTATTATTTCAAATTATAACTTGAAGATCTGAACTAGTAATTGTCAAATACAGAACTTAAAATTGATAGCTTCTAATTATTATTGCAAATAATAACTTGAAGATCTGTACTTGTAATTGTCAAATACACAACTTAAAATTGATAGCATCTAATTATTATTTCTAATTATAACTTGAAGATCTGAACTTGTAATTGTCAAATACAGAACTTAAAATTGATAGCTTATAATTATAGTTCAAATTATAACTTGAAGATCTGAACTTGTAATTGTCAAATACAGAAATTAAAATTGATAGCTTCTAATTATTATTTCAAATTATAACTTGAAGATCTGAACTTGTAATTGTCAAATACAGAACTTAAAATTGATAGCTTCTAATTATTATTGCAAATAATAACTTGAAGATCTGTACTTGTAATAGTCAAATACAGAACTTCTAATTGTTAAATACAAATTATTAGTGCAAATTATAACTTGAAGATCTGAACTAGTAATTGTCAAATACAGAACTTAAAATTGATAGCTTCTAATTGTTATTGCAAATTATAACTTGAAGATCTGAACTTGTAATTGTCAAATACAGAACTTAAAATTGATAGCTTCTAATTATTATTTCAAATTATAACGTGAAGATCTGAACTTGTAATTGTCAAATACAGAACTTCTAATTGTTAAATACAAATTATTAGTGCAAATTATAACTTGAAGAACTGAACTTGTAATTGTCAAATACAGAACTTAAAATTGATAGCTTCTAATTATTATTGTAAATTATAACTTGGAGATCTGAACTTGTAATAGTGAATTACAGAACTTAGATTTGTTAAATTCAAATTATTATTTCAAATTATAACTTGAAGATCTGAACTAGTAATTGTCAAATAGAGAACTTAAAATTGATAGCTTCTAATTATTATTGCAAATTATAACTTGAAGATCTGAACTTGTAATTGTCAAATACAGAACTTAAAATAGATAGCTTCTAATTATTATTGTAAATTATAACTTGAAGATCTGAACTTGTAATTGTCAAATACAGAACTTAAAATTGATAGCTTCTAATTATTATTGCAAATAAAAACTTGAAGATCTGAACTTGTAATTGTCAAATGCAGTACTTAAAATTGATAGCTTCTAATTATTATTGCAAATAATAATTTGATGATCTGTACTTGTAATTGTCAAATACAGAACTTAAAATTGATAGCTTATAATTATAATTCAAATTATAACTTGAAGATCTGAACTTGTAATAGTCAAATACATAACTTCGAATTGTTAAATACAAATTATTAGTGCAAATTATAACTTGAAGATCTGAACTTGTAATAGGTAAATACAGAACTTCGAATTGTTAAATTCAAACTAAGATTGCAAATAATAATTTGAAGATCTGAACTTGTAATAGTCAAATACAGAACTTAAAATTGATAGCTTCTAATTATTATTGCAAATTATAACTTGAAGATCTGAACTTGTAATTGTCAAATACAGAACCTAAAATTGATAGCTTCTAATTATTATTGTAAATTATAACTTGAAGATCTGAACTAGTAATTGTCAAATACAGAACTTAAAATTGATAGCTTCTAATTATTATTGCAAATTATAATTGGAACATCTGAACTTGTAATTGTCAAATACAGAACTAAAAATTGATAGCTTCTAATTATTATTTCAAATTATAACTTGAAGATCTGAACTTGTAATTGTCAAATACAGAACTTAAAATTGATAGCTTCTATTTATTATTGCAAATTATAACTTGAAGATCTGAACTTGTAATTGTCAAATACAGAACCTAAAATTGATAGCTTCTAATTATTATTGCAAATAATAACTTGAAGATCTGAACTTGTAATTTTGTCAAATGCAGAACTTAAAATTGATAGCTTCTTATTATTATTGCAAATAATAATTTGAAGATCTGTACTTTTATTTGACAAATACAGAACTTAAAATTGATAGCTTATAATTATAATTCAAATTATAACTTGAAGATCTGAACTTGTAATAGTCAAATACAGAACTCCGAATTGTTAAATAAAAATTATTAGTGCAAATTATAACTTGAAGATCTGAACTTGTAATTGTCAAATACAGAAATTAAAATTGATAGCTTTTAATTATTATTGCAAATTATAACTAGAAGATCTGAACTTGTAATAGTGAATTACAGAACTTAGATTTGTTAAATTCAAATTATTATTTCAAATTATAACTTGAAGATCTGAACTAGAAATTGTCAAATACAGAACTTAAAATTGTTAAATACAAATTATTAGTGCAAATTATAACTTGAAGATCTGAGCTTGTAATAGTCAAATACAGAACTTCGAATTGTTAAATACAAATTATTAGTGCAAATTATAACTTGAAGATCTGAACTTGTAATAGGTAAATACAGAACTTCGAATTGTTAAATTCAAACTAAGATTGCAAATAATAATTTGAAGATCTGAACTTGTAATAGTCAAATACAGAACTTAAAATTGATAGCTTCTAATTATTATTGTAAATTATAACTTTCAGATCTGAACTTGTAATAGTGAATTACAGAACTTAGATTTGTTAAATTCAAATTATTATTTCAAATTATAACTTGTAGATCTGAACTAGTAATTGTCAAATACAGAACTTAAAATTGATAGCTTCTAATTATTATTGCAAATAATAACTTGAAGATCTGTACTTGTAATTGTCAAATACACAACTTAAAATTGATAGCATCTAATTATTATTTCTAATTATAACTTGAAGATCTGAACTTGTAATTGTCAAATACAGAACTTAAAATTGATAGCTTCTAATTATTATTGCAAATAATAACTTGAAGATCTGTACTTATAATTGTCAAATACAGAACTTAAAATTGATAGCTTATAATTATAGTTCAAATTATAACTTGAAGATCTGAACGTGTAATTGTCAAATACAGAAATTAAAATTGATAGCTTCTAATTATTATTTCAAATTATAACTTGAAGATCTGAACTTGTAATTGTCAAATACAGAACTTAAAATTGATAGCTTCTAATTATTATTGCAAATAATAACTTGAAGATCTGTACTTGTAATTGTCAAATACAGAACTTAAAATTGATAGCTTATAATTATAGTTCAAATTATAACTTGAAGATCTGAACTTGTAATAGACAAATACAGAACTTCGAATTGTTAAATACAAATTATTAGTGGTAATAATAACTTGAAGATCTGAACTTGTAATAGGTAAATACAGAACTTCTAATTGTTAAATTCAAACTAAGATTGCAAATAATAATTTGAAGATCTGAACTAGTAATTGTCAAATACAGAACTTAAATTTGATAGCTTCTAATTATTATTGCAAATTATAACTTGAAGATCTGAACTTGTAATTGTCAAATACAGAACTTTAAATTGATAGCTTCGAATTATTATTGTAAATCATAACTTGTAGATCTGAACTTGTAATTGTCAAATAGAGAACTTAAAATTGATAGCTTCTAATTATTATTGCAAATTATAACTTGAAGATCTGAACTTGTAATTGTCAAATACAGAACTTTAAATTGATAGCTTCGAATTATTATTGTAAATCATAACTTGTAGATCTGAACTTGTAATTGTCAAATACAGAAATTAAAATTGATAGCTTCTAATTATTATTTCAAATTATAACTTGAAGATCTGAACTTGTAATTGTCAAATACAGAACTTAAAATTGATAGCTTCTAATTATTATTGCAAATAATAACTTGAAGATCTGTACTTGTAATTGTCAAATACAGAACTTAAAATTGATAGCTTATAATTATAGTTCAAATTATAACTTGAAGATCTGAACTTGTAATAGACAAATACAGAACTTCGAATTGTTAAATACAAATTATTAGTGGTAATTATAACTTGAAGATCTGAACTTGTAATAGGTAAATACAGAACTTCTAATTGTTAAATTCAAACTAAGATTGCAAATAATAATTTGAAGATCTGAACTAGTAATTGTCAAATACAGAACTTAAATTTGATAGCTTCTAATTATTATTGCAAATTATAACTTGAAGATCTGAACTTGTAATTGTCAAATACAGAACTTTAAATTGATAGCTTCGAATTATTATTGTAAATCATAACTTGTAGATCTGAACTTGTAATTGTCAAATAGAGAACTTAAAATTGATAGCTTCTAATTATTATTGCAAATTATAACTTGAAGATCTGAACTTGTAATTGTCAAATACAGAACTTTAAATTGATAGCTTCGAATTATTATTGTAAATCATAACTTGTAGATCTGAACTTGTAATTGTCAAATAGAGAACTTAAAATTGATAGCTTCTAATTATTATTGCAAATAATAACTTGAAGATCTGAACTTGTAATTGTCAAATGCAGAACTTAAAATTGATAGCTTCTAATTATTATTGCAAATAATAATTTGAAGATCTGTACTTGTAATTGTCAAATACAGAACTTAAAATTGATAGCTTATAATAATAATTCAAATTATAACTTGAAGATCTGAACTTGTAATAGTCAAATACAGAACTTCGAATTGTTAAATACAAATTATTAGTGCAAATTATAACTTGTAGATCTGAACTTGTAATAGGTAAATACTGAACTTCGAATTGTTAAATTCAAACTAAGATTGCAAATAATAATTTGAAGATCTGAACTTGTAATAGTCAAATACAGAACTTAAAATTGATAGCTTCTAATTATTATTGCAAATTATAACTTGAAGATCTGAACTTGTAATAGTGAATTACAAAACTTAGATTTGTTAAATTCAAATTATTATTTCAAATTATAACTTGAAGATCTGAACTAGTAATTGTCATATACAGAAATTAAATTGAAAGCTTATAATTATAATTGAAAATAATAATTTGAAGTTCTGAAATAGTAATAGTCAAATACAGAACTTCTAATTGCTAATACAAATTATTAGTGCAAATTATAACTTGAAGATCTGAACTTGTAATTGTCAAATACAGAACTTAAAATTGATAGCTTCTAATTATTATTGCAAATTATAACTTGAAGATCTGAACTTGTAATAGTGAATTACAAAACTGAGATTTGTTAAATTCAAATTATTATTTCAAATTATAACTTGAAGATCTGATCTAGTAATTGTCAAATACAGAACTTAAATTGATAGCTTATAATTATAATTGAAAATAATAATTTGAAGATCTGAACTTGTAATAGTCAAATACAGAACTTCTAATTGCTAATACAAATTATTAGTGCAAATTATAACTTGTAGATCTGAACTAGTAATTGTCAAATACAGAACTTAAAATTGATAGCTTCTAACTATTATTGCAAATTATAACTTGAAGAACTGAACTTGTAATAGTGAATTACAGAACTAAGATTTGTTAAATTCAAATTATTATTTCAAATTATAACTTGAAGATCTGAACTAGTAATTGTCAAATACAGAACTTAAAATTGATAGCTTCTAATTATTATCGCAAATAATAATTTGAAGATCTGTACTTGTAATTGTCAAATACAGAACTTAAAATTGATAGCTTATCATTATAATTCAAATTATAACTTGAAGATCTGAACTTGTAATAATCAAATACAGAACTTCGAATTGTTAAATACAAATTATTAGTGAAAATTATAACTTGAAGATCAGAACTTGTAATAGGTAAATACAGAACTTCGAATTGTTAAATTCAAACTAAGATTGCAAATAATAATTTGAAGATCTGAACTTGTAATAGTGAAATACAGAACTTAAAATTGATAGCTTCTAATTATTATTGTAAATTATAACTTGAAGATCTGAACTAGTAATAGTGAATTACAGAACTTAGATTTGTTAAACGCAAATTATTATTTCAAATTATAACTTGAAGAACTGAACTAGTAATTGTCAAATACAGAACTTAAAATTGAGAGCTTCTAATTATTATTGCAAATTATAACTTGAAGATCTGAACTTGTAATAGTCAAATACAGAACTTCTAATTGTTAAATAAAACTATTAGTGCAAATTATAACTGTAAGATCTGAACTTGTAATTGTCAAATACAGAACTTAAAATTGATAGCTTCTAATTATTATTGTAAATTATAACTTAAAGATCTGAACTTGTAATAGTGAATTACAGAACTTAGATTTGTTAAATTCAAATTATTATTTCTAATTATAACTTGAAGATCTGAACTAGTAATTGTCAAATACTGAACTTAAAATTGACAGCATCTAATTATTATTGCAAATTATAACTTGAAGATCTGAACTTGTTATTGTCAAATACAGAACTTAAAATTGATAGCTTCTAATTATTATTGCAAATTATAACTTGAAGATCTGAACTTGTAATTGTCAAATACAGAACTTAAAATTGATAGCTTCTGATTATTATTGCAAATTATAACTTGAAGATCTGAACTTGTAATTGTCAAATACAGAACTTAAAATTGATAGCTTCTAATTATTATTTCAAATTATAACTTGAAGATCTCAACTTGTAATTGTCAAATACAGAACTTAAAATTGATTGCTTCTAATTATTATTGCAAATTATAACTTGAAGATCTGAACTTGTAATTGTCAAATACAGAACTTCTAATTGTTAAATACAAATTATTAGTTCAAATTATAACTTAAAGATCTGAACTTGTAATAGGTAAATACAGAACTTCTAATTGTTAAATTCAAACTAAGATTGCAAATAATAATTAGAAGATCTGAACTTGTAATAGTCAAATACAGAACTTCTAATTGTTAAATACAAATTATTAGTGCAAATTATAACTGTAAGAACTGAATTTGTAATTGTCAAATACAGAACTTAAAATTGATAGCTTCTAATTATTATTGTAAATAATAACTTGAAGATCTGAACTTGTAATTGTCAAATACAGAACTTAAAATTGATAGCTTCTAATTATTATTGCAAATTATAACTTGAAGATCTGAACTTGTAATTGTCAAATACAGAACTTCTAATTGTTAAATACAAATTATTAGTGCAAATTATAACTGTAAGAACTGAATTTGTAATTGTCAAATACAGAACTTAAAATTGATAGCTTCTAATTATTATTGTAAATAATAACTTGAAGATCTGAACTTGTAATTGTCAAATACAGAACTTAAAATTGATAGCTTCTAATTAATATTGCAAATTATAACTTGAAGATCTGTACTTGTAATTGTCAAATACAGAACTTAAAATTGATAGCTTATAATTATAGTTCAAATTATAACTTGAAGATCTGAACTTGTAATAGTCAAATACAGAACTTCGAATTGTTAAATACAAATTATTAGTTCAAATTATAACTTGAAGATCTGAACTTGTAATAGGTAAATACAGAACTTCTAATTGTTAAATTCAAACTAAGATTGCAAATAATAATTAGAAGATCTGAACTTGTAATAGTCAAATACAGAACTTCTAATTGTTAAATACAAATTATTAGTGCAAATTATAACTTGAAGATCTGAACTAGTAATTGTCAAATACAGAACTTAAAATTGATAGCTTCTAATTATTATTGTAAATTATAACTTGAAGATCTGAACTTGTAATTGTCAAATACAGAACTTAAAATTGATAGCTTCTAATTATTATTGCAAATAATAACTTGAAGATCTGAACTTGAATTGTCAAATACAGAACTTAAAATTGATAGCTTCTAATTATTATTGCAAATTATAACTTGAAGTTCTGAACTTGTAATTGTCAAATACAGAACTTACAATTGATAGCTTCTAATTATTATTGCAAATTATAATTTGAAGATGTGAACTTGTAATAGACAAATACGCAACTTAGCATTGTTAAATACAAATTATGATTGCAAATTAAAACTTGAAGATCTGAACTAGTAATTGTCAAATACAGAACTTAAAATTGATAGCTTATAATTATAATTCAAATTATAACTTGAAGATCTGAACTTGTAATAGTGAATTACAGAACTTAGATTTGTTAAATTCAAATTATTATTTCAAATTATAACTTGAAGATCTGAACTAGTAATTGTCAAATACAGACCTTAAAATTGATAGCTTCTAATTATTATTGCAAATTATAACTTGAAGATCTGAACTTGTAATTGTCAAATACAGAACTTAAAATTGATAGCTTCTAATTATTATTGCAACTAATAACTTGAAGATCTGAACTTGTAATTGTCAAATACAGAACTTAAAATTGATAGCTTCTAATTATTATTGCAAATTATAATTTCAAGATCTGAACTTGTAATAGACAAATACGCAACTTAGCATTGTTAAATACAAATTGTGATTGCAAATTATAACTTGAACATCTGAACCTGTAATTGGTAAATACAGAACTTCGAATTGTTAAATTCAAACTAAGATTGCAAATAATAATTCGAAGATCTGAACTTGTAATAGTCAAATACAGAACTTATAATTGTTAAATACAAATTATTAGTGCAAATTATAACTTGAAGATCTGAACTAGTAATTGTCAAATACAGAACTTAAAATTGATAGCTTCTAATTATTATTGCAAATTATAACTTGTAGATCTGAACTTGTAATTGTCAAATACAGAACTTAAAATTGATAGCTTCTAATTATTATTTCAAATTATAACGTGAAGATCTGAACTTGTAATTGTCAAATACAGAACTTAAAATTGATAGCTTCTAATTATTATTGCAAATTATAACTTGAAGATCTGAACTTGTAATTGTCAAATACAGAACTTCTAATTGTTAAATACAAATTATTAGAGCAAATTATAACTTGAAGATCTGAACTTGTAATTGTCAAATACAGAACTTAAAATTGATAGCTTCTAATTATTATTGTAAATTATAACTTGAAGATCTGAACTTGTAATAGTGAATTACAGAACTTAGATTTGTTAAATTCAAATTATTATTTCAAATTATAACTTGAAGATCTGAACTAGTAATTGTCAAATACAGAACTTAAAATTGATAGCTTCTAATTATTATTGCAAATTATAACTTGCAGATCTGAACTTGTAATTGTCAAATACAGAACTTAAAATTGATAGCTTCTAATTATTATTGTAAATTAGAACTTGAAGATCTGAACTTGTAATTGTCAAATACAGAACTTAAAATTGATAGCTTCTAATTATTATTGCAAATAATAACTTGAAGATCTGAACTTGAAATTGTCAAATTTATTTATTTTATTTTATTTAAACAGCGTAACATTCCGAAGAATTGAGCTACCCCTTAGGGCTTACAAAATCCTTTTTTGAGGGGGATTAGTCCTCTTACAATTTCAAACTGTATTTCAAATTTCAAAAACTATTCCTAGCGCTTTCTAGAGACTGCGATGTGCTCTCGCTTCATTTATCACGCTTCTCCATCTCTCTCTGTCATCGATTAGTCGTCTCCACTCGCTTACACCCATCTTCTTCAGGTCATCGACCACGCAGTCCCACCATCTCAACTTGGGTCTTCCCTTGAATCTTCTTTCATCTGGTTTCCACGTTGTCAACATCTTTATCGGTTCATCATCATCGCTTCTCAGTACATGTCCTAGCCATTTAATTCTCTGCGCTTTCATGACCCTTACAACGTCCTCTCCTGCCATTTCGTCTCTTATCTCGAAATTCATTCTCGGTCTGAACTCGCCGTCCACTTCTTTAGCTCCCAAGATCGCTCTTAAAATTTTCCTTTCGAAGGTTCTCAGCATCTCTTCTTCTCTTTGCGTAGTGCACATGACCTCTGATGCGTACGTGAGCACAGGTCTTATCAAAGTTTTGTATATTTTAATTTTTGTGTTCTTTGCTATTCTTTTATCTTTCAAAATGGTTCTATTCGCGTAATAAGCTCTATTCGCTGCCTGTATTCTTGCCTTTACTTCTGTGCTTCTGTTGTTTTTACTGTTTATTTGAACTCCTAGGTAGCTGATTTTTTCGACCTTTTCTAAAATATGATTTCCAATTTTTATCTCTCTTCTGGTATCGTTTGATGTTCTGTCGCATTTCATGTATTTCGTCTTGTCATAGTTTATGAGTAATCCCATTTTCGTTGCCGCCTCCTCTATAACTTGGAATACCTCAGTCATACCTTTTTCCGATCTTGAGACTATCACCACGTCGTCTGCATAAGCAATTAATTGTGTTTCTTTATTTATTATTGTTCCGTTGCAGTTAGTGTGTTTGATTATACTTTCTAGTGCGATATTAAACAGATTCGCAGACAGTGCATCGCCTTGTCTCAAGCCACAGTTCGCTTCGAAGTTATCTGTCTCTCCTTCTGATGATCTCACGGTGACCGATGTTTGTTCAAGTGTCATTCGGATCAGACTTACCAATTTCGATGGCATTTTCCATTTTTTCATTATTTGTATCAACTCACTTTATCGAATGCCTGTTTAAAATCAACAAATAACATATGTATGTCAATGTCGAATTCGTAGCTTCTTTCTCCAATCTGTTTAATGATATGTAAAGCGTTAATTGTAGATTTTCCTCTTCTGAATCCATATTGGTAGTTGCCGATTATTTTCTCACTATATGTAGTAAGTCTGCTGTTTATTAATGTTGAGAGTACCTTGTATGCAACGTTAAGGAGTGTAATACCTCTATAATTGTTACAAATTTCT
This sequence comes from Cantharis lateralis, assembly GCA_963170105.1. Taxonomy (NCBI): domain Eukaryota; kingdom Metazoa; phylum Arthropoda; class Insecta; order Coleoptera; family Cantharidae; genus Cantharis; species Cantharis lateralis. The sequence goes on from OY720627.1 coordinate 28,076,757, forward strand.
GCGTCTCCTTTTTTCTTTATTGTTATTATAACTCCTTCCCTCCACTTATCTGGCATTTCTTCGTACATCCATATTTTCTTTATTAGCTCACATAATTTGTTGTGTAATGTCTCACCCCCGTTCTTGATCATCTCTGCCATTATACCATCTTTACCTGGTGCTTTTCCGTTCTTAAGTCTATTTATTATTTCTAAGATATCCTCATTTTTAGGTTCTTCAACTTGGTCTTCATTTTCATTCGATTCTAATTCAATTTGGTCTAGTCTATTATCTTGTTGTATTCTCAGCAGCTTTTTAAAGTGATTCATCCAGATTTTATTTATTTCTTCTGGTCTATTCTCCAGTTCACCTTCATCGTTTTTCATTCCTCTCGTTTTGATCGTCTGAGTTTTTCTTGTGTTTTTGATCTGGTTATAAAATTTCTTCATATTGTTTCTTTCGTTGTTTTCTTCTATTTCTCTCATTTTTTCGTCTAACCATGTATTCTTTTTTTGTTTGTACAGTCTGTTTGCTTCTTGTCTTTTAATTTTATAGCTATTCTGATCTTCTGTCTTATCTGTTTCTAACCACTTTAGTCTTAACAGTTTCTTTTCTTTGTTTTTTTCTATACATTCGTTATCAAACCATGTTTTCCATCCTGTCTTTTTTCTTTGACCTATCACCTGTTCCACGCTTGATGTAATGTTCTCCGCCATGTGGTTCCATTCTTCGCTTATGCCAATTTCTCTTGTTGTCTCCTTTGTTATTCTATTTTTTAACGTTTCCTGATACTCATCTGTGAGTGTTTTGATGCTAAATTTCTCTATTGCAAATCGTTTCTGTTCTTTGTTCTTTCTATACTCTGTTGCACTTTTCTGTTTAATAGTTGTTACCACCAGATAGTGATCCGTATCAGCGTTCGCGCCTCTGAAAGTCCTCACATCCGTTATTGATGTGGCTCTTCTTCTTGATACCAATACATGATCTATTTGATTGCCTTCTGTGTTATTACTTCCTGGCCATCTCCAGGTAATTTTGTGTTGTTTCTTGTGTATAAATTTTGTGCTACTGATTATCATGTTTAGAGACTCCGCTAAATTGCATAGTCTAGTGCCATTATCATTTGTATTCTCGTGAATTGTATGTTTGCCAGCTACGTCACTCACATGATCTTCTTTTCCAATTTTCGCGTTGTAGTCACCCAGGATTATCGCTGTGTCGTGTCTTGGTATCATTTCGAACAGTGCTTCCAGTTCATAGTAGAATTGTTCTTTCTCTGCTACATTACTTTCTTCTGGTGGTGCATATACATTTATTATTGACAGGTTGTTGGGAGCCATCCTTATTCTTAGATATGAAAGTCTTCCTCCCATCGGCTTAAAGTGCAATATGTTTTTTCTCATCTTCCTCATTACAATGAAGCCCGTGCCGTTACTACCTTGCTTATTTTCCCCGGAGTACAAAAACGTAAAACCATCTCCATTCATTTCTCCTTGTCCTCCCCATCTGATCTCTTGTAACGCTGCAATATCTATCTTGTAATTATTCAGTTCTCGCGCCACTTCATTTATTTTTCCTGGCTTCAGAAGTGTCCTCACATTCCACGTGCCAACCTTTGCTGTTTTATGTTTAGGGTTTTCCGTATTCATATTAGCGTGTCGTCTCTCTTTCTTCACTAATTCCCTAATCAGTTCGCCTTCATCTTTAATCGTTTTTCCGTTTTCTCGCCTGTCCGTCATACTTTCATCATCCGTTTCGTTTTCATTTAGTTTTTTGTCTCGAGACGTGGTTCTTCTGATATTTTTTCGACCATTCCTCCATTTTCTCGATCCCAGATTATTATCTTTCCCTTCATAATTAGTTTCATGTGACCCACCTTTACCTGGTTTCCTCTTTCTCTCTCAGTTCTTGCTCTCTTTCTCATCTCACTCATGATACGTCTTTGTGTGGGTGTGAGATCGCTATCGATATATATTTCGCTTCGTATGAGCTTACTCTTGTTTCTTAATACCTCCATCTTATCTTCCCACTTATTCAATTCTATCACGCATCTTTTTTCTCCTATTTTGTACACACTCTTGGGTTCTATATTCAATTCAAGCTTCTCTTTAATAATATTCTTCACAGCTATCTTCAGTTTTTCGCTATCTCTTTCATTTATCAGTATACCGCTCATGATTACGTTGTTTTTCACCTTCTCTTCCTCCATTTTTTCTAGTTTGTATTCTAGTTCTGCTCCTCTAGTTTGTAGCTTTTTTACTTCTTCTCTTAGTTCCTTCAAGTTTTGGTTGCTCTCCTTTTTCAGTGATTGCAGTTCGTTATCTGTCCGTTCTGCTCCGTTTTTGACTTCTGTTATCTGATTCTTTAGGTCTCCCATTTCATTTTTCATTTCCTCTACACTTGATTTGATTTCTTTCACAAAGCTCGACATCATCTCCGTAAAGCGATCCATTTTTTCTTCCATATTTGTATCTTTTTTCCCTGGACTTTTCTTCCCAAATGATTCTTCTGTATCTTTTCCGTAATTACGCTCCTTCTGTTCGGGGTCGCTTTGTGTTCTTTTACTTGGGGATCTCAAGATTTTTTTACTTTTTCGGAAGATCTCGTATGTGGCTAACCTCTTTCTGTTACCCCCGTCCGTCGACGTTTCGTCACTGCTCTCCACTGATTTATCTACGTCTCCTCTGTCTATTCTTTTGCTCATACTAGATTCGATGTATATATTGTCCGAAAGGTTTTTCTCCGGTGTTCGGTTTTAGTCGCTTTACTTTTCCCTGTATATATCTTTCCTTCAAGAAAGGACCGTTGGATATAGTTATGATTCGCGCTTAACACAGACCCTCGGTTCAACCCCTCGGAAGCGTCTGTGTCGTAAATCTCTATTTTGGGATGGTTTTTCTCCTTAGTATTAATTCAGTGATTTCCTTCAAAATTCTTTTAGGTTGGTATTGTATCTTATAACTTACGTACATATATAAGTTAACCTCCAAATCGGTTATTTCACCTATCTTATTCCAGTCAGGGCACTTCCTCACGTCACCCACACCCTCACAGTAAACTCCGGTTCTACAGGGCACACTGTAAATATTCTCAATTGTTTATATTTACTTAATTTCGTAAAACAAACCAAAATCTTTTCACCTTTCACAATCACTTGTTCAGGACCGTACCGTGTCTATATAGTAGACACGATCTGAACTTGTAATAGTCAAATACAGAACTTAAAATTGATAGCTTCTAATTATTATTGTAAATTATAACTTGAAGATCTGAACTTGTAATAGTGAATTACAGAACTTAGATTTGTTAAATTCAAATTATTATTTCAAATTATAACTTGAAGATCTGAACTAGTAATTGTCAAATACAGAACTTAAAATTGATAGCTTCTAATTATTATTGCAAATTATAACTTGAAGATCTGAACTTGTAATTGTCAAATACAGAACTTAAAATTGATAGCTTCTAATTATTATTTAAAATTATAACTTGAAGATCTGAACTTGTACTTGTCAAATACAGAACTTAAAATTGATAGCTTCTAATTATTATTGCAAATAATAACTTGAAGATCTGTACTTGTAATTGTCAAATACAGAACTTAAAATTGATAGCTTATAATTATAGTTCAAATTATAACTTGAAGATCTGAACTTGTAATAGACAAATACAGAACTTCGAATTGTTAAATACAAATTATTAGTGCTAATTATAACTTGAAGATCTGAACTTGTAATAGGTAAATACAGAACTTCTAATTGTTAAATTCAAACTAAGATTGCAAATAATAATTTGAAGATCTGAACTAGTAATTGTCAAATACAGAACTTAAAATTGAAAGCTTCTACTTATTATTGCAAATTATAACTTGAAGATCTGAACTTGTAATTGTCAAATACAGAACTTAAAATTGATAGCTTCGAATTATTATTGTAAATTATAACTTGAAGATCTGAACTTGTAATTGACAAATAGAGAACTTAAAATTGATAGCTTCTAATTATTATTGCAAATAATAACTTGAAGATCTGAACTTGTAATTGTCAAATGCAGAACTTAAAATTGATAGCTTCTAATTATTATTGCAAATAATAATTTGAAGATCTGTACTTGTAATTGTCAAATACAGAACTTAAAATTGATAGCTTCTAATTATTATTGCAAATAATAATTTGAAGATCTGTACTTGTAATTGTCAAATACAGAACTTAAAATTGATAGCTTATAATAATAATTCAAATTATAACTTGAAGATCTGAACTTGTAATAGTCAAATACAGAACTTCGAATTGTTAAATACAAATTATTAGTGCAAATTATAACTTGTAGATCTGAACTTGTAATAGGTAAATACTGAACTTCGAATTGTTAAATTCAAACTAAGATTGCAAATAATAATTTGAAGATCTGAACTTGAAATAGTCAAATACAGAACTTAAAATTGATAGCTTCTAATTATTATTGCAAATTATAACTTGAAGATCTGAACTTGTAATAGTGAATTACAAAACTTAGATTTGTTAAATTCAAATTATTATTTCAAATTATAACTTGAAGATCTGAACTAGTAATTGTCAAATACAGAAATTAAATTGATAGCTTATAATTATAATTGAAAATAATAATTTGAAGTTCTGAAATTGTAATAGTCAAATACAGAACTTCTAATTGCTAATACAAATTATTAGTGCAAATTATAACTTGAAGATCTGAACTTGTAATTGTCAAATACAGAACTTAAAATTGATAGCTTCTAATTATTATTGCAAATTATAACTTGAAGAACTGAACTTGTAATAGTGAATTACAGAACTAAGATTTGTTAAATTCAAATTATTATTTCAAATTATAACTTGAAGATCTGAACTAGTAATTGTCAAATACAGAACTTAAAATTGATAGCTTCTAATTATTATTGCAAATAATAATTTGAAGATCTGTACTTGTAATTGTCAAATACAGAACTTAAAATTGATAGCTTATCATTATAATTCAAATTATAACTTGAAGATCTGAACTTGTAATAATCAAATACAGAACTTCGAATTGTTAAATACAAATTATTAGTGAAAATTATAACTTGAAGATCAGAACTTGTAATAGGTAAATACAGAACTTCGAATTGTTAAATTCAAACTAAGATTGCAAATAATAATTTGAAGATCTGAACTTGTAATAGTGAAATACAGAACTTAAAATTGATAGCTTCTAATTATTATTGTAAATTATAACTTGAAGATCTGAACTAGTAATAGTGAATTACAGAACTTAGATTTGTTAAATTCAAATTATTATTTCAAATTATAACTTGAAGAACTGAACTAGTAATTGTCAAATACAGAACTTAAAATTGAGAGCTTCTAATTATTATTGCAAATTATAACTTGAAGATCTGAACTAGTAATTGTCAAATACAGAACTTAAAATTGATAGCTTCTAATTATTATTGCAAGTTATAACTTGAAGATCTGAACTTGTAATTGTCAAATACAGAACTTAAAATTGATAGCTTCTAATTATTATTTCAAATTATAACTTGAAGATCTGAACTTGTAATTGTCAAATACAGAACCTAAAATTGATAGCTTCTAATTATTATTGCAAATAATAACTTGAAGATCTGTACTTGTAATTGTCAAATACAGAACTTAAAATTGATAGCTTATAATTATAGTTCAAATTATAACTTGAAGATCTGAACTTGTAATAGACAAATACAGAACTTCGAATTGTTAAATACAAATTATTAGTGCTAATTATAACTTGAAGATCTGAACTTGTAATAGGTAAATACAGAACTTCTAATTGTTAAATTCAAACTAAGATTGCAAATAATAATTTGAAGATCTGAACTAGTAATTGTCAAATACAGAACTTAAAATTGATAGCTTCTACTTATTATTGCAAATTATAACTTGAAGATCTGAACTTGTAATTGTCAAATACAGAACTTAAAATTGATAGCTTCGAATTATTATTGTAAATTATAACTTGAAGATCTGAACTTGTAATTGACAAATAGAGAACTTAAAATTGATAGCTTCTAATTATTATTGCAAATAATAACTTGAAGATCTGAACTTGTAATTGTCAAATGCAGAACTTAAAATTGATAGCTTCTAATTATTATTGCAAATAATAATTTGAAGATCTGTACTTGTAATTGTCAAATACAGAACTTAAAATTGATAGCTTCTAATTATTATTGCAAATAATAATTTGAAGATCTGTACTTGTAATTGTCAAATACAGAACTTAAAATTGATAGCTTATAATAATAATTCAAATTATAACTTGAAGATCTGAACTTGAAATAGTCAAATACAGAACTTCGAATTGTTAAATACAAATTATTAGTGCAAATTATAACTTGTTGATCTGAACTTGTAACAGGTAAATACTGAACTTCGAATTGTTAAATTCAAACTAAGATTGCAAATAATACTTTGAAGATCTGAACTTGTAATTGTCAAATACAGAACTTAAAATTGATAGCTTCTAATTATTATTGCAAATTATAACTTGAAGATCTGAACTTGTAATAGTGAATTACAAAACTTAGATTTGTTAAATTCAAATTATTATTTCAAATTATAACTTGAAGATCTGAACTAGTAATTGTCAAATACAGAAATTAAATTGATAGCCTATAATTATAATTGAAAATAATAATTTGAAGTTCTGAAATTGTAATAGTCAAATACAGAACTTCTAATTGCTAATACAAATTATTAGTGCAAATTATAACTTGTAGATCTGAACTAGTAATTGTCAAATACAGAACTTAAAATTGATAGCTTCTAACTATTATTGCAAATTATAACTTGAAGAACTGAACTTGTAATAGTGAATTACAGAACTAAGATTTGTTAAATTCAAATTATTATTTCAAATTATAACTTGAAGATCTGAACTAGTAATTGTCAAATACAGAACTTAAAATTGATAGCTTCTAATTATTATTGCAATTAATAATTTGAAGATCTGTACTTGTAATTGTCAAATACAGAACTTAAAATTGATAGCTTATCATTATAATTCAAATTAGAACTAGAAGATCTGAACTTGTAATAATCAAATACAGAACTTCGAATTGTTAAATACAAATTATTAGTGAAAATTATAACTTGAAGATCAGAACTTGTAATAGGTAAATACAGAACTTCGAATTGTTAAATTCAAACTAAGATTGCAAATAATAATTTGAAGATCTGAACTTGTAATAGTGAAATACAGAACTTAAAATTGATAGCTTCTAATTATTATTGTAAATTATAACTTGAAGATCTGAACTAGTAATAGTGAATTACAGAACTTAGATTTGTTAAATTTTAATTATTATTTCAAATTATAACTTGAAGAACTGAACTAGTAATTGTCAAATACAGAACTTAAAATTGAGAGCTTCTAATTATTATTGCAAATTATAACTTGAAGATCTGAACTTGTAATTGTCAAATACAGAACTTTAAATTGATAGCTTATAATTATTATTTCAAATTATAACTTGAAGATCTGAACTTGTAATTGTCAAATACAGAACTTAAAATTGATAGCTTCTAATTATTATTGTAAATTATAACTTGAAGATCTGAACTTGTAATAGTGAATTACAGAACTTAGATTTGTTAAATTCAAATTATTATTTCTAATTATAACTTGAAGATCTGAACTAGTAATTGTCAAATACTGAACTTAAAATTGACAGCTTCTAATTATTATTGCAAATTATAACTTGAAGATCTGAACTTGTTATTGTCAAATACAGAACTTAAAATTGATAGCTTCTAATTATTATTGCAAATTATAACTTGAAGATCTGAACTTGTAATTGTCAAATACAGAACTTAAAATTGATAGCTTCTGATTATTATTGCAAATTATAACTTGAAGATCTGAACTTGTAATTGTCAAATACAGAACTTAAAATTGATAGCTTATAATTATAATTGAAAATAATAATTTGAAGTTCTGAACTTGTAATAGGTAAATACAGAACTTCTAATTGTTAAATTCAAACTAAGATTGCAAATAATAATTTGAAGATCTGAACTAGTAATTGTCAAATACAGAACTTAAAATTGATAGCTTCTACTTATTATTGCAAATTATAACTTGAAGATCTGAACTTGTAATTGTCAAATACAGAACTTAAAATTGATAGCTTCGAATTATTATTGTAAATTATAACTTGAAGATCTGAACTTGTAATTGACAAATAGAGAACTTAAAATTGATAGCTTCTAATTATTATTGCAAATAATAACTTGAAGATCTGAACTTGTAATTGTCAAATGCAGAACTTAAAATTGATAGCTTCTAATTATTATTGCAAATAATAATTTGAAGATCTGTACTTGTAATTGTCAAATACAGAACTTAAAATTGATAGCTTCTAATTATTATTGCAAATAATAATTTGAAGATCTGTACTTGTAATTGTCAAATACAGAACTTAAAATTGATAGCTTATAATAATAATTCAAATTATAACTTGAAGATCTGAACTTGTAATAGTCAAATACAGAACTTCGAATTGTTAAATACAAATTATTAGTGCAAATTATAACTTGTAGATCTGAACTTGTAATAGGTAAATACTGAACTTCGAATTGTTAAATTCAAACTAAGATTGCAAATAATACTTTGAAGATCTGAACTTGTAATTGTCAAATACAGAACTTAAAATTGATAGCTTCTAATTATTATTGCAAATTATAACTTGAAGATCTGAACTTGTAATAGTGAATTACAAAACTTAGATTTGTTAAATTCAAATTATTATTTCAAATTATAACTTGAAGATCTGAACTAGTAATTGTCAAATACAGAAATTAAATTGATAGCCTATAATTATAATTGAAAATAATAATTTGAAGTTCTGAAATTGTAATAGTCAAATACAGAACTTCTAATTGCTAATACAAATTATTAGTGCAAATTATAACTTGAAGATCTGAACTTGTAATTGTCAAATACAGAACTTAAAATTGATAGCTTCTAATTATTATTGCAAATTATAACTTGAAGATCTGAACTTGTAATAGTGAATTACAAAACTTAAATTTGTTAAATTCAAATTATTATTTCAAATTATAACTTGAAGATCTGAACTAGTAATTGTCAAATACAGAACTTAAATTGATAGCTTATAATTATAATTGAAAATAATAATTTGAAGATCTGAACTTGTAATAGTCAAATACAGAACTTCTAATTGCTAATACAAATTATTAGTGCAAATTATAACTTGTAGATCTGAACTAGTAATTGTCAAATACAGAACTTAAAATTGATAGCTTCTAACTATTATTGCAAATTATAACTTGAAGAACTGAACTTGTAATAGTGAATTACAGAACTAAGATTTGTTAAATTCAAATTATTATTTCAAATTATAACTTGAAGATCTGAACTAGTAATTGTCAAATACAGAACTTAAAATTGATGGCTTCTAATTATTATTGCAAATAATAATTTGAAGATCTGTACTTGTAATTGTCAAATACAGAACTTAAAATTGATAGCTTATCATTATAATTCAAATTAGAACTAGAAGATCTGAACTTGTAATAATCAAATACAGAACTTCGAATTGTTAAATACAAATTATTAGTGAAAATTATAACTTGAAGATCAGAACTTGTAATAGGTAAATACAGAACTTCGAATTGTTAAATTCAAACTAAGATTGCAAATAATAATTTGAAGATCTGAACTTGTAATAGTGAAATACAGAACTTAAAATTGATAGCTTCTAATTATTATTGTAAATTATAACTTGAAGATCTGAACTTGTAATAGTGAATTACAGAACTTAGATTTGTTAAATTCAAATTATTATTTCTAATTATAACTTGAAGATCTGAACTAGTAATTGTCAAATACTGAACTTAAAATTGACAGCTTCTAATTATTATTGCAAATTATAACTTGAAGATCTGAACTTGTAATTGTCAAATACAGAACTTAAAATTGATAGCTTCTGATTATTATTGCAAATTATAACTTGAAGATCTGAACTTGTAATTGTCAAATACAGAACTTAAAATTGATAGCTTATAATTATTATTTCAAATTATAACTTGAAGATCTGAACTTGTAATTGTCAAATACAGAACTTAAAATTGATAGCTTCTAATTATTATTGTAAATTATAACTTGAAGATCTGAACTTGTAATAGTGAATTACAGAACTTAGATTTGTTAAATTCAAATTATTATTTCTAATTATAACTTGAAGATCTGAACTAGTAATTGTCAAATACTGAACTTAAAATTGACAGCTTCTAATTATTATTGCAAATTATAACTTGAAGATCTGAACTTGTAATTGTCAAATACAGAACTTAAAATTGATAGCTTCTGATTATTATTGCAAATTATAACTTGAAGATCTGAACTTGTAATTGTCAAATACAGAACTTAAAATTGATAGCTTATAATTATTATTTCAAATTATAACTTGAAGATCTGAACTTGTAATTGTCAAATACAGAACTTAAAATTGATAGCTTCTAATTATTATTGTAAATTATAACTTGAAGATCTGAACTTGTAATAGTGAATTACAGAACTTAGATTTGTTAAATTCAAATTATTATTTCTAATTATAACTTGAAGATCTGAACTAGTAATTGTCAAATACTGAACTTAAAATTGACAGCTTCTAATTATTATTGCAAATTATAACTTGAAGATCTGAACTTGTAATTGTCAAATACAGAACTTAAAATTGATAGCTTATAATTATAATTGAAAATAATAATTTGAAGTTCTGAAATTGTAATAGTCAAATACAGAACTTCTAATTGCTAATACAAATTATTAGTGCAAATTATAACTAGAAGATCTGAACTTGTAATTGTCAAATACAGAACTTAAAATTGATAGTTTCTAATTATTATTGCAAATTATAACTTGAAGATCTGAACTTGTAATAGTGAATTACAAAACTTAGATTTGTTAAATTCAAATTATTATTTCAAATTATAACTTGAAGATCTGAACTAGTAATTGTCAAATACAGAACTTAAATTGATAGCTTATAATTATAATTGAAAATAATAATTTGAAGATCTGAACTTGTAATAGTCAAATACAGAACTTCTAATTGCTAGTTCAAATTATTAGTGCAAATTATAACTTGTAGATCTGAACTAGTAATTGTCAAATACAGAACTTAAAATTGATAGCTTCTAACTATTATTGCAAATAATAACTTGAAGAACTGAACTTGTAATAGTGAATTACAGAACTAAGATTTGTTAAATTCAAATTATTATTTCAAATTATAACTTGAAGATCTGAACTAGTAATTGTCAAATACAGAACTTAAAATTGATAGCTTCTAATTATTATTGCAATTAATAATTTGAAGATCTGTACTTGTAATTGTCAAATACAGAACTTAAAATTGATAGCTTATCATTATAATTCAAATTATAACTTGAAGATCTGAATTTGTAATAATCAAATACAGAACTTCGAATTGTTAAATACAAATTATTAGTGAAAATTATAACTTGAAGATCAGAACTTGTAATAGGAAATACAGAACTTCGAATTGTTAAATTCAAACTAAGATTGCAAATAATAATTTGAAGATCTGAACTTGTAATAGTGAAATACAGAACTTAAAATTGATAGCTTCTAATTATTATTGTAAATTATAACTTGAAGATCTGAACTAGTAATAGTGAATTACAGAACTTAGATTTGTTAAATTCAAATTATTATTTCAAATTATAACTTGAAGAACAGAACTAGTAATTGTCAAATACAGAACTTAAAATTGAGAGCTTCTAATTATTATTGCAAATAATAACTGCAAGATCTGAACTTGTAATTGTCAAATACAGAACTTCGAATTGTTAAATTCAAACTAAGATTGCAAATAATAATTTGAAGATCTGAACTTGTAATAGTCAAATACAGAACTTCTAATTGTTAAATACAAATTATTAGTTCAAATTATAACTTGAAGATCTGAACTAGTAATTGTCAAATACAGAACTTAAAATTGATAGCTTCTAATTATTATTGCAAATTATAACTTGAAGATCTGAACTTGTAATAGTGAATTACAAAACTTAGATTTGTTAAATTCAAATTATTATTTCAAATTATAACTTGAAGATCTGAACTTGTAATAATCAAATACAGAACTTCGAATTGTTAAATACAAATTATTAGTGAAAATTATAACTTGAAGATCAGAACTTGTAATAGGTAAATACAGAACTTCGAATTGTTAAATTCAAACTAAGATTGCAAATAATAATTTGAAGATCTGAACTTGTAATAGTCAAATACAGAACTTCTAATTGTTAAATACAAATTATTAGTTCAAATTATAACTTGAAGATCTGAACTAGTAATTGTCAAATACAGAACTTAAAATTGATAGCTTCTAATTATTATTGCAAATTATAACTTGAAGATCTGAACTTGTAATAGTGAATTACAAAACTTAGATTTGTTAAATTCAAATTATTATTTCAAATTATAACTTGAAGATCTGAACTAGTAATTGTCAAATACAGAACTTAAATTGCTAGCTTATAATTAATATTGCAAATAATAATTTGAAGATCTGAACTTGTAATAGTCAAATACAGAACTTCTAATTGTTAAAACCAAATTATTAGTGCAAAATATAACTTGAAGATCTGAACTGGTAATTTTCAAATACAGAACTTAAAATTGATAGCTTCTAATTATTATTGCAAATAATAACTTGAAGATCTGAACTTGTAATTGTCAAATGCAGAACTTAAAATTGATAGCTTCTAATTATTATTGCAAATAATAACTTGAGGATCTGTACTTGTAATTGTCAAATACAGAACTTAAAATTGATAGCTTATAATTATAGTTCAAATTATAACTTGAAGATCTGAACTTGTTATAGTCAAATTCAGAACTTCGAATTGTTAAATACAAATTATTAGTGCAAATTATAACTTGAAGATCTGAACTTGTAATAGGTAAATACAGAACTTCTAATTGTTAAATTCAAACTAAGATTGCAAATAATAATTTGAAGATCTGCACTTGTAATAGTCAAATACAGAACTTCTAATTGTTAAATACAAATTATTGGTGCAAATTATAACTTGAAGATCTGAACTTGTAATTGTCAAATACAGAACTTAAAATTGATAGCTTCTAATTATTATTGCAAATTATAACTTGAAGATCTGAACTTGTAATAGTGAATTACAAAACTTAGATTTGTTAAATTCAAATTATTATTTCAAATTATAACTTGAAGATCTGAACTAGTAATTGTCAAATACAGAACTTAAATTGCTAGCTTATAATTAATATTGCAAATAATAATTTGAAGATCTGAACTTGTAATAGTCAAATACAGAACTTCTAATTGTTAAAACCAAATTATTAGTGCAAAATATAACTTGAAGATCTGAACTGGTAATTTTCAAATACAGAACTTAAAATTGATAGCTTCTAATTATTATTGCAAATAATAACTTGAAGATCTGAACTTGTAATTGTCAAATGCAGAACTTAAAATTGATAGCTTCTAATTATTATTGCAAATAATAACTTGAGGATCTGTACTTGTAATTGTCAAATACAGAACTTAAAATTGATAGCTTATAATTATAGTTCAAATTATAACTTGAAGATCTGAACTTGTTATAGTCAAATTCAGAACTTCGAATTGTTAAATACAAATTATTAGTGCAAATTATAACTTGAAGATCTGAACTTGTAATAGGTAAATACAGAACTTCTAATTGTTAAATTCAAACTAAGATTGCAAATAATAATTTGAAGATCTGCACTTGTAATAGTCAAATACAGAACTTCTAATTGTTAAATACAAATTATTGGTGCAAATTATAACTTGAAGATCTGAACTTGTAATTGTCAAATACAGAACTTAAAATTGATAGCTTCTAATTATTATTGCAAATTATAACTTGAAGATCTGAACTTGTAATAGTGAATTACAAAACTTAGATTTGTTAAATTCAAATTATTCTTTCAAATTATAACTTGAAGATCTGAACTAGTAATTGTCAAATACAGAACTTAAATTGATAGCTTATAATTATAATTGAAAATAATAATTTGAAGATCTGAACTTGTAATAGTCAAATACAGAACTTCTAATTGTTAAATACAAATTATTAGTGCAAATTATAACTTGAAGATCTGAACTAGTAATTGTCAAATACAGAACTTAAAATTGAGAGCTTCTAACTATTATTGCAAATTATAACTTGAAGATCTGAACTTGTAATAGTGATATACAGAACTAAGATTTGTTAAATTCAAATTATTATTTCAAATTATAACTTGAAGATCTGAACTAGTAATTGTCAAATACAGAACTTCTAATTATTAAATACAAATTATTAGTGCAAATTATAACTTGAAGATCTTAACTTGTAATTGTCAAATACAGAACTTAAAATTGATAGCTTCTAATTATTATTGTAAATTATAACTTGTAGATCTGAACTTGTAATTGTCAAATACAGAACTTAAAATTGATAGCTTCTAATTATTATTGCAAATAATAATTTGAAGATCTGTACTTGTAATTGTCAAATACAGAACTTAAAATTGATAGCTTCTAATTATTATTGCAAATAATAATTTGAAGATCTGTACTTGTAATTGTCAAATACAGAACTTAAAATTGATAGCTTATAATAATAATTCAAATTATAACTTGAAGATCTGAACTTGTAATAGGTAAATACTGAACTTCGAATTGTTAAATTCAAACTAAGATTGCAAATAATACTTTGAAGATCTGAACTTGTAATTGTCAAATACAGAACTTAAAATTGATAGCTTCTAATTATTATTGCAAATTATAACTTGAAGATCTGAACTTGTAATAGTGAATTACAAAACTTAGATTTGTTAAATTCAAATTATTATTTCAAATTATATCTTGAAGATCTGAACTAGTAATTGTCAAATACAGAAATTAAATTGATAGCCTATAATTATAATTGAAAATAATAATTTGAAGTTCTGAAATTGTAATAGTCAAATACAGAACTTCTAATTGCTAATACAAATTATTAGTGCAAATTATAACTTGAAGATCTGAACTTGTAATTGTCAAATACAGAACTTAGAATTGATAGCTTCTAATTATTATTGCAAATTATAACTTGAAGATCTGAACTTGTAATAGTGAATTACAAAACTTAAATTTGTTAAATTCAAATTATTATTTCAAATTATAACTTGAAGATCTGAACTAGTAATTGTCAAATACAGAACTTAAATTGATAGCTTATAATTATAATTGAAAATAATAATTTGAAGATCTGAACTTGTAATAGTCAAATACAGAACTTCTAATTGCTAATACAAATTATTAGTGCAAATTATAACTTGTAGATCTGAACTAGTAATTGTCAAATACAGAACTTAAAATTGATAGCTTCTAACTATTATTGCAAATTATAACTTGAAGAACTGAACTTGTAATAGTGAATTACAGAACTAAGATTTGTTAAATTCAAATTATTATTTCAAATTATAACTTGAAGATCTGAACTAGTAATTGTCAAATACAGAACTTAAAATTGATGGCTTCTAATTATTATTGCAAATAATAATTTGAAGATCTGTACTTGTAATTGACAAATACAGAACTTAAAATTGATAGCTTATCATTATAATTCAAATTAGAACTAGAAGATCTGAACTTGTAATAATCAAATACAGAACTTCGAATTGTTAAATACAAATTATTAGTGAAAATTATAACTTGAAGATCAGAACTTGTAATAGGTAAATACAGAACTTCGAATTGTTAAATTCAAACTAAGATTGCAAATAATAATTTGAAGATCTGAACTTGTAATAGTGAAATACAGAACTTAAAATTGATAGCTTCTAATTATTATTGTAAATTATAACTTGAAGATCTGAACTTGTAATAGTGAATTACAGAACTTAGATTTGTTAAATTCAAATTATTATTTCTAATTATAACTTGAAGATCTGAACTAGTAATTGTCAAATACTGAACTTAAAATTGACAGCTTCTAATTATTATTGCAAATTATAACTTGAAGATCTGAACTTGTAATTGACAAATACAGAACTTAAAATTGATAGCTTCTGATTATTATTGCAAATTATAACTTGAAGATCTGAACTTGTAATTGTCAAATACAGAACTTAAAATTGATAGCTTATAATTATTATTTCAAATTATAACTTGAAGATCTGAACTTGTAATTGTCAAATACAGAACTTAAAATTGATAGCTTCTAATTATTATTGTAAATTATAACTTGAAGATCTGAACTTGTAATAGTGAATTACAGAACTTAGATTTGTTAAATTCAAATTATTATTTCTAATTATAACTTGAAGATCTGAACTAGTAATTGTCAAATACTGAACTTAAAATTGACAGCTTCTAATTATTATTGCAAATTATAACTTGAAGATCTGAACTTGTAATTGTCAAATACAGAACTTAAAATTGATAGCTTCTGATTATTATTGCAAATTATAACTTGAAGATCTGAACTTGTAATTGTCAAATACAGAACTTAAAATTGATAGCTTATAATTATTATTTCAAATTATAACTTGAAGATCTGAACTTGTAATTGTCAAATACAGAACTTAAAATTGATAGCTTCTAATTATTATTGTAAATTATAACTTGAAGATCTGAACTTGTAATAGTGAATTACAGAACTTAGATTTGTTAAATTCAAATTATTATTTCTAATTATAACTTGAAGATCTGAACTAGTAATTGTCAAATACTGAACTTAAAATTGACAGCTTCTAATTATTATTGCAAATTATAACTTGAAGATCTGAACTTGTAATTGTCAAATACAGAACTTAAAATTGATAGCTTATAATTATAATTGAAAATAATAATTTGAAGTTCTGAAATTGTAATAGTCAAATACAGAACTTCTAATTGCTAATACAAATTATTAGTGCAAATTATAACTAGAAGATCTGAACTTGTAATTGTCAAATACAGAACTTAAAATTGATAGTTTCTAATTATTATTGCAAATTATAACTTGAAGATCTGAACTTGTAATAGTGAATTACAAAACTTAGATTTGTTAAATTCAAATTATTATTTCAAATTATAACTTGAAGATCTGAACTAGTAATTGTCAAATACAGAACTTAAATTGATAGCTTATAATTATAATTGAAAATAATAATTTGAAGATCTGAACTTGTAATAGTCAAATACAGAACTTCTAATTGCTAGTTCAAATTATTAGTGCAAATTATAACTTGTAGATCTGAACTAGTAATTGTCAAATACAGAACTTAAAATTGATAGTTTCTAACTATTATTGCAAATAATAACTTGAAGAACTGAACTTGTAATAGTGAATTACAGAACTAAGATTTGTTAAATTCAAATTATTATTTCAAATTATAACTTGAAGATCTGAACTAGTAATTGTCAAATACAGAACTTAAAATTGATAGCTTCTAATTATTATTGCAATTAATAATTTGAAGATCTGTACTTGTAATTGTCAAATACAGAACTTAAAATTGATAGCTTATCATTATAATTCAAATTATAACTTGAAGATCTGAATTTGTAATAATCAAATACAGAACTTCGAATTGTTAAATACAAATTATTAGTGAAAATTATAACTTGAAGATCAGAACTTGTAATAGGAAATACAGAACTTCGAATTGTTAAATTCAAACTAAGATTGCAAATAATAATTTGAAGATCTGAACTTGTAATAGTGAAATACAGAACTTAAAATTGATAGCTTCTAATTATTATTGTAAATTATAACTTGAAGATCTGAACTAGTAATAGTGAATTACAGAACTTAGATTTGTTAAATTCAAATTATTATTTCAAATTATAACTTGAAGAACTGAACTAGTAATTGTCAAATACAGAACTTAAAATTGAGAGCTTCTAATTATTATTGCAAATAATAACTGCAAGATCTGAACTTGTAATTGTCAAATACAGAACTTTAAATTGATAGCTTATAATTATTATTTCAAATTATAACTTGAAGATCTGAACTAGTAATTGTCAAATACAGAACTTAAAATTGATAGCTTATCATTATAATTCAAATTATAACTTGAAGATCTGAACTTGTAATAATCAAATACAGAACTTCGAATTGTTAAATACAAATTATTAGTGAAAATTATAACTTGAAGATCAGAACTTGTAATAGGTAAATACAGAACTTCGAATTGTTAAATTCAAACTAAGATTGCAAATAATAATTTGAAGATCTGAACTTGTAATAGTCAAATACAGAACTTCTAATTGTTAAATACAAATTATTAGTTCAAATTATAACTTGAAGATCTGAACTAGTAATTGTCAAATACAGAACTTAAAATTGATAGCTTCTAATTATTATTGCAAATTATAACTTGAAGATCTGAACTTGTAATAGTGAATTACAAAACTTAGATTTGTTAAATTCAAATTATTATTTCAAATTATAACTTGAAGATCTGAACTAGTAATTGTCAAATACAGAACTTAAATTGCTAGCTTATAATTAATATTGCAAATAATAATTTGAAGATCTGAACTTGTAATAGTCAAATACAGAACTTCTAATTGTTAGAACCAAATTATTAGTGCAAAATATAACTTGAAGATCTGAACTGGTAATTTTCAAATACAGAACTTAAAATTGATAGCTTCTAATTATTATTGCAAATAATAACTTGAAGATCTGAACTTGTAATTGTCAAATGCAGAACTTAAAATTGATAGCTTCTAATTATTATTGCAAATAATAACTTGAGGATCTGTACTTGTAATTGTCAAATACAGAACTTAAAATTGATAGCTTATAATTATAGTTCAAATTATAACTTGAAGATCTGAACTTGTTATAGTCAAATTCAGAACTTCGAATTGTTAAATACAAATTATTAGTGCAAATTATAACTTGAAGATCTGAACTTGTAATAGGTAAATACAGAACTTCTAATTGTTAAATTCAAACTAAGATTGCAAATAATAATTTGAAGATCTGCACTTGTAATAGTCAAATACAGAACTTCTAATTGTTAAATACAAATTATTGGTGCAAATTATAACTTGAAGATCTGAACTTGTAATTGTCAAATACAGAACTTAAAATTGATAGCTTCTAATTATTATTGCAAATTATAACTTGAAGATCTGAACTTGTAATAGTGAATTACAAAACTTAGATTTGTTAAATTCAAATTATTCTTTCAAATTATAACTTGAAGATCTGAACTAGTAATTGTCAAATACAGAACTTAAATTGATAGCTTATAATTATAATTGAAAATAATAATTTGAAGATCTGAACTTGTAATAGTCAAATACAGAACTTCTAATTGTTAAATACAAATTATTAGTGCAAATTATAACTTGAAGATCTGAACTAGTAATTGTCAAATACAGAACTTAAAATTGAGAGCTTCTAACTATTATTGCAAATTATAACTTGAAGATCTGAACTTGTAATAGTGATATACAGAACTAAGATTTGTTAAATTCAAATTATTATTTCAAATTATAACTTGAAGATCTGAACTAGTAATTGTCAAATACAGAACTTCTAATTATTAAATACAAATTATTAGTGCAAATTATAACTTGAAGATCTTAACTTGTAATTGTCAAATACAGAACTTAAAATTGATAGCTTCTAATTATTATTGTAAATTATAACTTGTAGATCTGAACTTGTAATTGTCAAATACAGAACTTAAAATTGATAGCTTCTAATTATTATTGCAAATAATAACTTGAAGATCTGTACTTGTAATTGTCAAATACAGAACTTAAAATTGATAGCTTATAATTATAGTTCAAATTATAACTTGAAGATCTGAACTTGTAATAGTCAAATATAGAACTTCTAATTGTTAAATACAAATTATTAGTGCAAATTATAACTTGAAGATCTGAACTAGTAATTGTCAAATACAGAACTTAAAATTGATAGCTTCTAATTATTATTGCAAATTATAACTTGAAGATCTGAACTTGTAATAGTGAATTACAAAACTTAGATTTGTTAAATTCAAATTATTATTTCAAATTATAACTTGATGATCTGAACTAGTAATTGTCAAATACAGAACTTAAATTGATAGCTTATAATTATTATTGCAAATAATAATTTGAAGATCTAAACTTGTAATAGTTAAATACAGAACTTCTAATTGATAAATACAAATTATTAGTGCAAATTATAAGTTGAAGATCTGAACTGGTAATTGTCAAATACAGAACTTAAAATTGATAGCTTCTAATTATTATTGCAAATTATAACTTGAAGATCTGAACTTGTAATTGTCAAATACAGAACTTAAAATTGATAGCTTCTAATTATTATTGTAAATTATAACTTGAAGATCTGAACTTGTAATTGTCAAATACAGAAATTAAAATTGATAGCTTCTAATTATTATTACAAATAATAACTTGAAGATCTGAACTTGTAATTGTCAAATGCAGAACTTAAAATTGATAGCTTCTAATTATTATTGCAAATAATAACTTGAGGATCTGTACTTGTAATTGTCAAATACAGAACTTAAAATTGATAGCTTATAATTATAGTTCAAATTATAACTTGAAGATCTGAACTTGTTATAGTCAAATACAGAACTTCGAATTGTTAAATACAAATTATTATTGCAAATTATAACTTGAAGATCTGAACTTGTAATTGTCAAATACAGAACTTAAAATTGATAGTTTCTAATTATTATTGCAAATTATAACTTGAAGATCTGAACTTGTAATAGTGAATTACAAAACTTAGATTTGTTAAATTCAAATTATTATTTCAAATTATAACTTGAAGATCTGAACTAGTAATTGTCAAATACAGAACTTAAATTGATAGCTTATAATTATAATTGAAAATAATAATTTGAAGATCTGAACTTGTAATAGTCAAATACAGAACTTCTAATTGCTAGTTCAAATTATTAGTGCAAATTATAACTTGTAGATCTGAACTAGTAATTGTCAAATACAGAACTTAAAATTGATAGCTTCTAACTATTATTGCAAATAATAACTTGAAGAACTGAACTTGTAATAGTGAATTACAGAACTAAGATTTGTTAAATTCAAATTATTATTTCAAATTATAACTTGAAGATCTGAACTAGTAATTGTCAAATACAGAACTTAAAATTGATAGCTTCTAATTATTATTGCAATTAATAATTTGAAGATCTGTACTTGTAATTGTCAAATACAGAACTTAAAATTGATAGCTTATCATTATAATTCAAATTATAACTTGAAGATCTGAATTTGTAATAATCAAATACAGAACTTCGAATTGTTAAATACAAATTATTAGTGAAAATTATAACTTGAAGATCAGAACTTGTAATAGGAAATACAGAACTTCGAATTGTTAAATTCAAACTAAGATTGCAAATAATAATTTGAAGATCTGAACATGTAATAGTGAAATACAGAACTTAAAATTGATAGCTTCTAATTATTATTGTAAATTATAACTTGAAGATCTGAACTAGTAATAGTGAATTACAGAACTTAGATTTGTTAAATTCAAATTATTATTTCAAATTATAACTTGAAGAACTGAACTAGTAATTGTCAAATACAGAACTTAAAATTGAGAGCTTCTAATTATTATTGCAAATAATAACTGCAAGATCTGAACTTGTAATTGTCAAATACAGAACTTTAAATTGATAGCTTATAATTATTATTTCAAATTATAACTTGAAGATCTGAACTAGTAATTGTCAAATACAGAACTTAAAATTGATAGCTTATCATTATAATTCAAATTATAACTTGAAGATCTGAACTTGTAATAATCAAATACAGAACTTCGAATTGTTAAATACAAATTATTAGTGAAAATTATAACTTGAAGATCAGAACTTGTAATAGGTAAATACAGAACTTCGAATTGTTAAATTCAAACTAAGATTGCAAATAATAATTTGAAGATCTGAACTTGAAATAGTCAAATACAGAACTTCTAATTGTTAAATACAAATTATTAGTTCAAATTATAACTTGAAGATCTGAACTAGTAATTGTCAAATACAGAACTTAAAATTGATAGCTTCTAATTATTATTGCAAATTATAACTTGAAGATCTGAACTTGTAATAGTGAATTACAAAACTTAGATTTGTTAAATTCAAATTATTATTTCAAATTATAACTTGAAGATCTGAACTAGTAATTGTCAAATACAGAACTTAAATTGCTAGCTTATAATTAATATTGCAAATAATAATTTGAAGATCTGAACTTGTAATAGTCAAATACAGAACTTCTAATTGTTAAAACCAAATTATTAGTGCAAAATATAACTTGAAGATCTGAACTGGTAATTTTCAAATACAGAACTTAAAATTGATTGCTTCTAATTATTATTGCAAATAATAACTTGAAGATCTGAACTTGTAATTGTCAAATGCAGAACTTAAAATTGATAGCTTCTAATTATTATTGCAAATAATAACTTGAGGATCTGTACTTGTAATTGTCAAATACAGAACTTAAAATTGATAGCTTATAATTATAGTTCAAATTATAACTTGAAGATCTGAACTTGTTATAGTCAAATTCAGAACTTCGAATTGTTAAATACAAATTATTAGTGCAAATTATAACTTGAAGATCTGAACTTGTAATAGGTAAATACAGAACTTCTAATTGTTAAATTCAAACTAAGATTGCAAATAATAATTTGAAGATCTGCACTTGTAATAGTCAAATACAGAACTTCTAATTGTTAAATACAAATTATTGGTGCAAATTATAACTTGAAGATCTGAACTTGTAATTGTCAAATACAGAACTTAAAATTGATAGCTTCTAATTATTATTGCAAATTATAACTTGAAGATCTGAACTTGTAATAGTGAATTACAAAACTTAGATTTGTTAAATTCAAATTATTCTTTCAAATTATAACTTGAAGATCTGAACTAGTAATTGTCAAATACAGAACTTAAATTGATAGCTTATAATTATAATTGAAAATAATAATTTGAAGATCTGAACTTGTAATAGTCAAATACAGAACTTCTAATTGTTAAATACAAATTATTAGTGCAAATTATAACTTGAAGATCTGAACTAGTAATTGTCAAATACAGAACTTAAAATTGAGAGCTTCTAACTATTATTGCAAATTATAACTTGAAGATCTGAACTTGTAATAGTGATATACAGAACTAAGATTTGTTAAATTCAAATTATTATTTCAAATTATAACTTGAAGATCTGAACTAGTAATTGTCAAATATAGAACTTCTAATTATTAAATACAAATTATTAGTGCAAATTATAACTTGAAGATCTTAACTTGTAATTGTCAAATACAGAACTTAAAATTGATAGCTTCTAATTATTATTGTAAATTATAACTTGTAGATCTGAACTTGTAATTGTCAAATACAGAACTTAAAATTGATAGCTTCTAATTATTATTGCAAATAATAACTTGAAGATCTGAACTTGTAATAGTCAAATACAGAACTTCTAATTGTTAAATACAAATTATTAGTGCAAATTATAACTTGAAGATCTGAACTAGTAATAGTGAATTACAAAACTTAGATTTGTTAAATTCAAATTATTATTTCAAATTATAACTTGAAGATCTGAACTAGTAATTGTCAAATACAGAACTTAAATTGATAGCTTATAATTATTATTGCAAATAATAATTTGAAGATCTAAACTTGTAATAGTTAAATACAGAACTTCTAATTGATAAATACAAATTATTAGTGCAAATTATAAGTTGAAGATCTGAACTAGTAATTGTCAAATACAGAACTTAAAATTGATAGCTTCTAATTATTATTGCAAATTATAACTTGAAGATCTGAACTTGTAATAGTTAAATACAGAACTTCTAATTGATAAATACAAATTATTAGTGCAAATTATAACTTGAAGATCTGAACTAGTAATTGTCAAATACAGAACTTAAAATTGATAGCTTCTAATTATTATTGCAAATTATAACTTGAAGATCTGAACTTGTAATAGTGAATTACAAAACTTAGATTTGTTAAATTCAAATTATTATTTCAAATTATAACTTGAAGATCTGAACTAGTAATTGTCAAATACAGAACTTAAATTGATAGCTTATAATTATTATTGCAAATAATAATTTGAAGATCTAAACTTGTAATAGTTAAATACAGAACTTCTAATTGATAAATACAAATTATTAGTGCAAATTATAAGTTGAAGATCTGAACTGGTAATTGTCAAATACAGAACTTAAAATTGATAGCTTCTAATTATTATTGCAAATTATAACTTGAAGATCTGAACTTGTAATTGTCAAATACAGAACTTAAAATTGATAGCTTCTAATTATTATTGTAAATTATAACTTGAAGATCTGAACTTGTAATTGTCAAATACAGAAATTAAAATTGATAGCTTCTAATTATTATTACAAATAATAACTTGAAGATCTGAACTTGTAATTGTCAAATGCAGAACTTAAAATTGATAGCTTCTAATTATTATTGCAAATAATAACTTGAGGATCTGTACTTGTAATTGTCAAATACAGAACTTAAAATTGATAGCTTATAATTATAGTTCAAATTATAACTTGAAGATCTGAACTTGTTATAGTCAAATACAGAACTTCGAATTGTTAAATACAAATTATTATTGCAAATTATAACTTGAAGATCTGAACTTGTAATAGTGAATTACAAAACTTAGATTTGTTAAATTCAAATTATTCTTTCAAATTATAACTTGAAGATCTGAACTAGTAATTGTCAAATACAGAACTTAAATTGATAGCTTATAATTATAATTGAAAATAATAATTTGAAGATCTGAACTTGTAATAGTCAAATACAGAACTTCTAATTGTTAAATACAAATTATTAGTGCAAATTATAACTTGAAGATCTGAACTAGTAATTGTCAAATACAGAACTTAAAATTGAGAGCTTCTAACTATTATTGCAAATTATAACTTGAAGATCTGTACTTGTAATTGTCAAATACAGAACTTAAAATTGATAGCTTATAATTATAGTTCAAATTATAACTTGAAGATCTGAACTTGTAATAGTCAAATACAGAACTTCTAATTGTTAAATACAAATTATTAGTGCAAATTATAACTTGAAGATCTGAACTAGTAATTGTCAAATACAGAACTTAAAATTGATAGCTTCTAATTATTATTGCAAATTATAACTTGAAGATCTGAACTTGTAATAGTGAATTACAAAACTTAGATTTGTTAAATTCAAATTATTATTTCAAATTATAACTTGAAGATCTGAACTAGTAATTGTCAAATACAGAACTTAAATTGATAGCTTATAATTATTATTGCAAATAATAATTTGAAGATCTAAACTTGTAATAGTTAAATACAGAACTTCTAATTGATAAATACAAATTATTAGTGCAAATTATAAGTTGAAGATCTGAACTGGTAATTGTCAAATACAGAACTTAAAATTGATAGCTTCTAATTATTATTGCAAATTATAACTTGAAGATCTGAACTTGTAATTGTCAAATACAGAACTTAAAATTGATAGCTTCTAACTATTATTGCAAATAATAACTTGAAGAACTGAACTTGTAATAGTGAATTACAGAACTAAGATTTGTTAAATTCAAATTATTATTTCAAATTATAACTTGAAGATCTGAACTAGTAATTGTCAAATACAGAACTTAAAATTGATAGCTTCTAATTATTATTGCAATTAATAATTTGAAGATCTGTACTTGTAATTGTCAAATACAGAACTTAAAATTGATAGCTTATCATTATAATTCAAATTATAACTTGAAGATCTGAACTTGTAATAATCAAATACAGAACTTCGAATTGTTAAATACAAATTATTAGTGAAAATTATAACTTGAAGATCAGAACTTGTAATAGGAAATACAGAACTTCGAATTGTTAAATTCAAACTAAGATTGCAAATAATAATTTGAAGATCTGAACTTGTAATAGTGAAATACAGAACTTAAAATTGATAGCTTCTAATTATTATTGTAAATTATAACTTGAAGATCTGAACTAGTAATAGTGAATTACAGAACTTAGATTTGTTAAATTCAAATTATTATTTCAAATTATAACTTGAAGAACTGAACTAGTAATTGTCAAATACAGAACTTAAAATTGAGAGCTTCTAATTATTATTGCAAATAATAACTGCAAGATCTGAACTTGTAATTGTCAAATACAGAACTTTAAATTGATAGCTTATAATTATTATTTCAAATTATAACTTGAAGATGTGAACTAGTAATTGTCAAATACAGAACTTAAAATTGATAGCTTATCATTATAATTCAAATTATAACTTGAAGATCTGAACTTGTAATAATCAAATACAGAACTTCGAATTGTTAAATACAAATTATTAGTGAAAATTATAACTTGAAGATCAGAACTTGTAATAGGTAAATACAGAACTTCGATTTGTTAAATTCAAACTAAGATTGCAAATAATAATTTGAAGATCTGAACTTGTAATAGTCAAATACAGAACTTCTAATTGTTAAATACAAATTATTAGTTCAAATTATAACTTGAAGATCTGAACTAGTAATTGTCAAATACAGAACTTAAATTGATAGCTTATAATTAATATTGCAAATAATAATTTGAAGATCTGAACTTGTAATAGTCAAATACAGAACTTCTAATTGTTAAAACCAAATTATTAGTGCAAAATATAACTTGAAGATCTGAACTGGTAATTTTCAAATACAGAACTTAAAATTGATAGCTTCTAATTATTATTGCAAATAATAACTTGAAGATCTGAACTTGTAATTGTCAAATGCAGAACTTAAAATTGATAGCTTCTAATTTTTATTGCAAATAATAACTTGAGGATCTGTACTTGTAATTGTCAAATACAGAACTTAAAATTGATAGCTTATAATTATAGTTCAAATTATAACTTGAAGATCTGAACTTGTTATAGTCAAATACAGAACTTCGAATTGTTAAATACAAATTATTAGTGCAAATTATAACTTGAAGATCTGAACTTGTAATAGGTAAATACAGAACTTCTAATTGTTAAATTCAAACTAAGATTGCAAATAATAATTTGAAGATCTGCACTTGTAATAGTCAAATACAGAACTTCTAATTGTTAAATACAAATTATTGGTGCAAATTATAACTTGAAGATCTGAACTTGTAATTGTCAAATACAGAACTTAAAATTGATAGCTTCTAATTATTATTGCAAATTATAACTTGAAGATCTGAACTTGTAATAGTGAATTACAAAACTTAGATTTGTTAAATTCAAATTATTCTTTCAAATTATAACTTGAAGATCTGAACTAGTAATTGTCAAATACAGAACTTAAATTGATAGCTTATAATTATAATTGAAAATAATAATTTGAAGATCTGAACTTGTAATAGTCAAATACAGAACTTCTAATTGTTAAATACAAATTATTAGTGCAAATTATAACTTGAAGATCTGAACTAGTAATTGTCAAATACTGAACTTAAAATTGAGAGCTTCTAACTATTATTGCAAATTATAACTTGAAGATCTGAACTTGTAATAGTGATATACAGAACTAAGATTTGTTAAATTCAAATTATTATTTCAAATTATAACTTGAAGATCTGAACTAGTAATTGTCAAATACAGAACTTCTAATTATTAAATACAAATTATTAGTGCAAATTATAACTTGAAGATCTTAACTTGTAATTGTCAAATACAGAACTTAAAATTGATAGCTTCTAATTATTATTGTAAATTATAACTTGTAGATCTGAACTTGTAATTGTCAAATACAGAACTTAAAATTGATAGCTTCTAATTATTATTGCAAATAATAACTTGAAGATCTGTACTTGTAATTGTCAAATACAGAACTTAAAATTGATAGCTTATAATTATAGTTCAAATTATAACTTGAAGATCTGAACTTGTAATAGTCAAATACAGAACTTCTAATTGTTAAATACAAATTATTAGTGCAAATTATAACTTGAAGATCTGAACTAGTAATTGTCAAATACAGAACTTAAAATTGATAGCTTCTAATTATTATTGCAAATTATAACTTGAAGATCTGAACTTGTAATAGTGAATTACAAAACTTAGATTTGTTAAATTCAAATTATTATTTCA
Source organism: Cantharis lateralis (assembly GCA_963170105.1). Taxonomy (NCBI): domain Eukaryota; kingdom Metazoa; phylum Arthropoda; class Insecta; order Coleoptera; family Cantharidae; genus Cantharis; species Cantharis lateralis. The sequence goes on from OY720627.1 coordinate 28,104,927, forward strand.
AATTATAACTTGAAGATCTGAACTAGTAATTGTCAAATACAGAACTTAAATTGATAGCTTATAATTATTATTGCAAATAATAATTTGAAGATCTAAACTTGTAATAGTTAAATACAGAACTTCTAATTGATAAATACAAATTATTAGTGCAAATTATAAGTTGAAGATCTGAACTGGTAATTGTCAAATACAGAACTTAAAATTGATAGCTTCTAATTATTATTGCAAATTATAACTTGAAGATCTGAACTTGTAATTGTCAAATACAGAACTTAAAATTGATAGCTTCTAATTATTATTGTAAATTATAACTTGAAGATCTGAACTTGTAATTGTCAAATACAGAAATTAAAATTGATAGCTTCTAATTATTATTACAAATAATAACTTGAAGATCTGAACTTGTAATTGTCAAATACAGAACTTAAAATTCATAGCTTCTAATTATTATTGCAAATTATAATTTGAAGATCTGAACTTGTAATAGACAAATACGCAACTTAGCATTGTTAAATACAAATTGTGATTGCAAATTATAACTTGAAGATCTGAACTTGCAATAGGTAAATACAGAACTTGGAATTGTTAAATTCAAACTAAGATTGCAAATAATAATTTGAAGATCTGAACTTGTAATAGTCAAATACAGAACTTAAAATTGATAGCTTCTAATTATTATTGTAAATTATAACTTGAAGATCTGAACTTGTAATAGTGAATTACAGAACTTAGATTTGTTAAATTCAAATTATTATTTCAAATTATAACTTGAAGATCTGAACTAGTAATTGTCAAATACAGAACTTAAAATTGATAGCTTCTAATTATTATTGCAAATTATAACTTGAAGATCTGTACTTGTAATTGTCAAATACAGAACTTAAAATTGATAGCTTATAATTATAGTTCAAATTATAACTTGAAGATCTGAACTTGTAATAGACAAATACAGAACTTCGAATTGTTAAATACAAATTATTAGTGCAAATTATAACTTGAAGATCTGAACTTGTAATAGGTAAATACAGAATTTCTAATTGTTAAATTCAAACTAAGATTGCAAATAATAATTTGAAGATCTGAACTAGTAATTGTCAAATACAGAACTTAAAATTGATAGCTTCTAATTATTATTGCAAATTATAACTTGTAGATCTGAACTTGTAATTGTCAAATACAGAACTTAAAATTGATAGCTTCTAATTATTATTGTAAATTATAACTTGAAGATCTGAACTTGTAATTGTCAAATAGAGAACTTAAAATTGATAGCTTCTAATTATTATTGCAAATAATAACTTGAAGATCGGAACTTGTAATTTTCAAATGCAGAACTTAAAATTGATAGCTTCTAATTATTATTGCAAATAATAATTTGAAGATCTGTACTTGTAATTGTCAAATACAGAACTTAAAATTGATAGCTTATAATAATAATTCAAATTATAACTTGAAGATCTGAACTTGTAATAGTCAAATACAGAACTTCGAATTGTTAAATACAAATTATTAGTGCAAATTATAACTTGAAGATCTGAACATGTAAAAGGTAAATACAGAACTTCGAATTGTTAAATTCAAACTAAGATTGCAAAGAATAATTTGAAGATCTGAACTTGTTATAGTCAAATACAGAACTTAAAATTGATAGCTTCTAATTATTATTGCAAATTATAACTTGAACATCTGAACTTGTAATTGTCAAATACAGAACTTAAAATTGATAGCTTCTAATTATTATTTCAAATTATAACTTGAAGATCTGAACTTGTAATTGTCAAATACAGAACTTAAAATTGATAGCTTCTAATTATTATTGCAAATAATAACTTGAGGATCTGTACTTGTAATTGTCAAATACAGAACTTAAAATTGATAGCTTATAATTATAGTTCAAATTATAACTTGAAGATCTGAACTTGTAATAGTCAAATACAGAACTTCGAATTGTTAAATACAAATTATTAGTGCAAATTATAACTTGAAGATCTGAACTTGTAGTAGGTAAATACAGAACTTCTAATTGTTAAATTCAAACTAAGATTGCAAATAATAATTTGAAGTTCTGCACTTGTAATTATTGGTTTTGTCTTTTGTATGTAATAAAATATGCAAAATATTAATCTAATAAATGTCAACAACTACAAAGTTAAAAGACTGTAGTTGAAAACAAATAAACATTGTCGCGCCTAGAACGGAAACCAAGTCATAACACCCCAAACTTGAACTTATAAAAATATTGTCTGCATCATTCCGTTCTAAACGTGTGAAGAGTGCAGATGTTTTATTTAGCCAAATTAAATTACATTGTTACAAATTTATAAACTGTTTTATTTAAAAAATCCTCGCTTCGATATCCTTAAACCAATAGGTTATGGGACCAGGATTATACGCGAAATAATTGTGGTGAAGTGAAAATTGTTCAAAAAATTATAAACTAAAATTTAACAACAAAAAAGTTTTAAGTGACGAAAATGGATAACAAAAAAAGACGAAATATTAAACCGTTCGATGGTGATCATTACAGTATATGGAAATTTCGTTTACGAACCGGAATTGCAGAAGATGACGCATTAAGAGTACTCGATGAAAATCCTCCGGAAATTATTACCGAAAAATGGCGCAAATGGGAAAGAACTGCAAAGAGTCATATAATTGAATACCTCAGCGACACTATGATTGGTATTGTAACGGAAGAAGCAACTGCACGCGACATTATAGTAAAATTAGATTCAATATACGAAAGAAAAAGTTTGGCCACTCAATTATCGGTACAGAAGAAATTACTGAGTTTCAAATTACAAGGTGATACGAAATTAATTAAACACTTCCTCGCATTTGATGAAATGATGATCGAGTTAACAGCTGCAGGTGGAAACCTGAACGAAATGGGAAAAGTTGCTCACCTCTTATTGACTTTACCAGCGAGTTATGATGGAGTAGTTACAGCAATTCAAACATTGTCAGAAGAATATCTGAGCCTCGCATTCGTGAAGACAAGGTTACTTGATCATGAAACAAAACTTAAGAACGAAAGCGGTGACACAAGTAATAAAGTTCTACTATTAGAAAATAAACCTCAGCAACGAAAGAAAACTTTTCAAGAAAAAAAATCGTTTAAAAATTTACGGCCAACACAATTTAAGGAAAACTTCAGACCTGCAACACGTTTTAATAAACATTCAAATAGAAATAATCGATATGTTCGTGCAATAAATTGTAACCACTGCGGCAGAAGAAATCACACAAAAGCGGAGTGTTATTATTACAAAAATACTCAAAGGGCGTCCAATGACCGAAGCGAGAGAACCGTGCAAACAACACGAAGAATTAACAATATCGAGAAAAGCTTTGTTTTTATGCTGGGGATGAAAACATCAGAAAATAACGACAATCCCAATGAAATAAAATTCCTATTGGATTCGGGAGCAACGGATCACGTGGTTAACCAGTACCATCTTTTCATCTCGGTATCCAAATTGGTGAAACCAATCAATATTTCTGTGGCTAAAAATGATGTCTCCATCACAGCGACCCACAAAGGAACAATGCTGGTAACAACAAACTTAGGATATAATGGAATATTGGAAAACGTTCTCTATTCCGCTGAAATACCTTACAATATTTTATCCGTACGACGCATTCAAGAAAGTGGAATGACAGTAATTTTTGAAGGCAACGGTAATGTACAAATAAACAAGAATGGTAAGACCATCATAATGGGTAAGCTCTTGAATGAATTATTTTGTGTAATTTTAAAATTAACTAAAAATTCAAATAAACAAAAAGGGCATGCAAAACGTTATTAATAGAACTACCAATTCAGAAAACAACAGTTATAAAATTTGGCATGAACGTTTAGGTCATATAGGAAAAAAAAAATTTTTAGAATTAAAAACAAAGGAACTAACTATTAATAGTAATCAGTTGAGTGTAATTAATCCCACAAATGACTTATGTGAGGCATGTATTTTTGGTAAACAAGCTCGACTTCCTTTTTCTAAAGCCAAAGATAAATCTTATGTAAAAAGACCATTGTTTATTGTACATTCAGATGTACTATGTGGACCAATTACCCCAACAACAATTGATAACCGAAATTATTTTGTCACATTTATTGACGAATACACACATTACACGGTTACCTATTTATTAACTTATAAATCCGAGGTGTTTACAGTTTTTCAAGATTTTGTTGCAAAAAGTGAAGCACATTTCAATAATTTTAAAATTGTAAATTTATACTGCGACAATGGGGGCGAATACCTTTCGAATGACCTAAAAACTTTTTGTGTTAAAAAGGGTATTACTTACCACTTAACGATACCTCATACGCCGCAACAAAATTCGGTAGCGGAACGAATGAACAGGTCTCTCACAGAAAAGGCTACAAGGAGCTTGCCTAGACAAACGTTTTTGGGGTGAAGCCATTTTAACGGCTACATATTTAATAAATTTAACCCCTACTAAAGCAATCAAAGAAAATTCAACACCATTTGAACTGTGGCATAATAAAAAGCCCAGATTAGACCATTTAAAAGTATTTGGTTCTACTGTGTATGTACACAACAAAACTAGAAAGACCAAGTTTGATGAAAAATCATTCAAAGGTATACTAGTGGGTTACGTACCAAATGGTTAGAAAATTTTCAATGCAGAAAATCATAATTTCATTACTGCACGTGATGTTATTTTTGATGAAAGAAATTTTAAAACATCAAGGCCATTATTAAAACTTGATGAAGAAGTTGTAAATGAAAACTTCAATTGTACTAAAATTTCAAAAATTGCTAAACCTGGTAAAATTAAAAAATCAGGCAACGATATTAAATCTGTAACAAATAAAACAGATAGTGGTGAATCAGCAACTGAATCTGATGAACTTGTAAACACCTATCCGGATAAAGTCAACGCTACTCGGCATAGCGAAAGAATAAAAAATCGCCCCCCTGTCCTATATAGAACAGATGACGATAACATTGATAACTATCTTTTATGCGCGCAATCTATAGTTTGCAAAATTCCAACCAGTTACCAAGAAATAAGCGCGAGAAAGGATAAAAATCAATGGGAACATGCAATAAATGAGGAAATTAATTCCCTTTTAAAAAATAAAACATGGTCAATAGTTCCTAAACCTATAAATAAAAATATAGTAGATTGTAAATGGATTTTTACAATTAAAAACGATATTTTTGGAAATCCAACTAAATATAAAGCGCGATTAGTAGCTAGAGGATTCAGTCAGAAATATCAACTAGATTATGACGAAACGTTTGCACCGGTAGCTAGGATTTCCACGTTCAGATTACTTTTGGTACTTGCAAACCAATACAATCTTTTAGCTCACCATATGGATGTTAAAACTGCCTATTTGAATGGCATTTTAAAAGAAGAAATTTATATGCAAGTACCCGAAGGAATTGAAACAAAAAATAAAAATGTAGTATGTAAATTACATAAATCTTTGTACGGCCTAAAACAGTCCGCGAGATGCTGGTTTGAACGTTTTGACCAGATATTAAAACAAAAGGGTTTCAAAAACTCTTCAGTCGACCGTTGTTTATATTTATTAAATAAAGGTGATGTAAGAAAAAATATTTACATTATCTTATATGTCGACGACCTTTTGATAGTTACCGGAAATATGAGTACAATGTCAAATCTAAAACAGTATTTGATGGAACAATTCAACATGATTGATTTAAAAGACATTAAACTTTTTTTAGGTATAAAAATAGAAAGGACTGCAAATGAGACTTCTTTAGATCAGAGTGCTTATTTAAAAAATGTTCTTAGTAAATTTAATATGAGTGATTGTAAATCTGTCAGTACTCCACTTCAAGTAAAACTGAATTATGAAGCTTTAAATTCAGACGAAACTACAAATGCACCTTGCAGAAATCTGATTGGATGTTTAATGTATGCAATGTTGTGTACACGTCCAGATCTGTGCACTGCAATTAATTTATTAAGTAGATATCAAAGTAAAAGTAATGCAGAACTTTGGCAATCATTAAAACGAGTATTACGTTATATTAAAGGTACTATCAACTTAAAATTAATTTATAAAAGAAGTGAAACAAATGACGAAACATTAGTTGGCTACGTAGACTCTGATTGGGGGAGCAATGAAACGGATCGCATTAGTACGACGGGTTACGTATTTATATTATTTGATCATTGTACAATTTGCTGGAATACCAAACGACAAAAATCAGTAGCAGCCTCTTCCACTGAAGCTGAATATATGGCGTTATTTGAAGGGGTTAGAGAGGTTTTGTGGTTAAAATCTTTATTGGAAAGCATTAAATTAAAATTAGAACAGCCAATAACTATTTTTGAAGATAATAATGGTTGCATTGCAATTGCCAATAATCCAACCTCTCATAAACGTTCAAAACATATTGATATCAAATATCATTTTTCAAGACAGCAAATTGAAAATAAAATAATAAAATTAAAATATATTCCCACAGCTCAACAATTAGCTGATACATTTACCAAACAACTACCTGCACCCAAGTTTCAAGAAATTCGTTTAAAACTTGGATTAAACGAGTAAAATTTATTTTAATTTTTTTTTGTATATAATATGTACTATATATTTTTTTTTGTTTTATCTCATGGTCTGATTAGGTTTTTTATTGGTTTTTCCCTAATCCTTTGCAACAAATGTTGGACCACAGTATCTATAATGTAATCCTAATTATAATTGTTATTTTATTTTTTATTGAAATTGTTAGTATTGATTAATTTTTTGAAGGGGAGTATTGGTTTTGTATGTAATAAAGTATGCAAAATATTAATCTAATAAATGTCAACAGCTACAAAGTTAAAAGACTGTAGTTGAAAACAAATAAACATTGTCGCGCCTAGAACGGAAACCAAGTCATAACACCCCAAACTTGAACTTATAAAAATATTGTCTTCATCATTCCGTTCTAAACGTGTGAAGAGTGCAGATGTTTTATTTAGCCAAATTAAATTACATTATTACAAAATTATAAACTGTTTTATTTAAAAAAAATCCTCGCTTCGCTATCCTTAAACCAATACAGATCTTCAAGTTATAATTTACAATAATAATTATAAGCTATCAATTTTAAGTTCTGTATTTGACAATTCCTAGTTCAGATCTTCAAGTTATAATTTGAAATAATAATTTGAATTTAACAAATCTAAGTTCTGTAATTCACTATTACAAGTTCAGATCTTCAAGTTATAATTTGCAATAATAATTAGAAGCTATCAATTTTAAGTTCTGTATTTGACAATTACAAGTTCAGATCTTCAAGTTATAATTTGCACTAATAATTTGTATTTAATAATTAGAAGTTGTGTATTTGACAATTTCAAGTTCAGATCTTCAAGTTATAATATGTACTAATAATTTGAATTTAACAAATCTAAGTTCTGTAATTCACTATTACAAGTTCAGATCTTCAAGTTATAATTTGCAATAATAATTAGAAGCTATCAATTTTAAGTTCTGTATTTGACAATTACAAGTTCGATCTTCTAGTTATAATTTGCACTAATAACTTGTATTTAATAATTAGAAGTTCTGTATTTGACAATTAAAAGTTCAGATCTTCAAGTTATAATTTGCAATAATAATTTGTATTTAAAAATTAGAAGTTCTGTATTTGACTATTACAAGTTCAGATCTTCAAATTATTATTTGCAATCTTAGTTTAAAACAACCAACCCGCCTTAAGGGCGTAGTTAATAATTTCACCTGGAATTGGTGGTATCCAGTAATTATTTGTAGTTGTTGCCCGCTAGGACACGAAGTCACCAGCCCCTGCTTGCTTATAAGCTTGCGGAGGCAAAGGGGGTGGATCGAACTTCTCGTCGTTAATTGCTTTCCCTGCAAAGAAATGTGAACAAAAGAAAACACAATTTGATCAACAAAATATTTAATGATTTTAGCAGATTGACTCGTGATTACAACTTCCAACGTATCCAAATTTGACTCGGCTATCTTCAACTTTTGAGTCACCGACAATTGTGATAGTAAAAATATGTGTTCGTCTGCACAAAATCTAACAATAAATAAATGACTCACCAGTACTGATTGTCTCACAAAAAGTAATACGACAAGGTGTATCGTCAGCTTCGGTACAGGAACGATGTTAATTGATACTTCCAACACTTGCCAATGACTTCCTGATAGCTCTACAGGTGAACAGATGACCTTGCGAAAACAGACCAGTAGTGGGATTCGATTTACAGCAACAGATGGTTCGGTGTGGAAAACTTTCACACTTGGAAAACTTGATCGCGAACAAAACAGGTACCCAGGTAACAAAATCGCATACAACATTCGCATAGGAACTCTTGGTTTCGTGTTACTTAATTTATGATCTTCCATACAATTGCAATTGCGGCTCGACAAAATCAAACAGGCTCTCGTGCTTGGCGTTGTTGAAATTTCTTGTACAACACAAGTTATTTCGTTTGGGCGTTCTCGGGAACTCACACGGATTAAAACTCGTAGAATTAAAACAGAATACTACTCCGGAGTATCACCTCTAACCACAACATAAACGCACGACTTCTTAGTTTGCCGTCCAAATCTCAAAAAGCCTCGAAAAATACGCTGTACGCCGGGACCTTGAGGGCGCGTGGTACCTTTTAAGAACGCTAGGGGCCGAATTCCATTAGCGTCGCGTATGGGAATTCTAAATAGGAAATTATTTAACATAATTCCGTTACACACCCCCTCCCCAAATATCTCCTCGGTAGATGGAGATAGCTATCAACTAACCCAAAGTCTGCAAAAACTGTGCTCTTGCGTTGAAGACGCAGCCCCCTAACTGTAGGATAAACTAAAAAACTTCGGATCAAAACTATCCTAATTTCCCAAAAACTAAACCATAAAATAAAAAATAAGGTAGGTATTCAACCTGATAACGAAACGTTACCTTTAAATCCGCCTAAGCGAGAACCCTCATGACTAAGCTTGGTAGCTTCAAAAAGTCATCAACAAAAAAACTGCCATTTATGCCGTCACATAATGGACTTAAATGCCCCTAGGCTAGTACAGCTCCCCATAGGACCCGTACTAATATAAAAAACTCAGATTCCAACGAATCTCAACAATACACCCAATGGCTACGCCGCCCAATGGTGTTTTGGAATGGACCGCATAGGACCCATTCGTGCCTGCTCGAAAGTGTATCTAATCCCAACTAACACACCCAGCGCAAAAATTCGTTCCGGACCAACGCACTCAGCGTCGTTGGAACATAGGCACTGTAAGTAAAAATAAAAAATAAACTTCCGTTTTAATCATAAAAACCCAAATCCTCTACAGCTAGTAGACTACGCATTCCTAAGCGTGAGATTAAATCTCAGATGGCGCAATTAAAAGCTTCCGATGTTATGCTAATTAATTGAAAATTTAAAACCCAGGAAAACAAAATATACCCAACCCTTCCCAGGAATGTTACAAATAGGATCCCAATGTGAAATAGGAAGGAGGTAGAAAGGAGGAAAGGTAAAGGAAGGTAATAGGAAACAGAAGGATAAATGACTTCCGTAATTAATGGTTCCCCGCAGCAATGACGTAATCGATGATTCGTCCTCGCGTATGGATGATAACAACGCGTCGTGGACCGCCAATCAACAGATCATCGCCACCGCAACGACAAAACACCAACGACTTGGTCGAATTTGAGGACGGGAGGAAAGGTTACCCCGGGGAATGACAGCATGTCATTGAGAGCCTGAAAAACTCACGTAATCCGCCCTCAAAATTACGGTCATCGTCCGGGACTTAACTGACTGAGTTCCGGAGACTGCACGACGAGAGACCTCCACAAACACCCAGGGCTACCGCTCGCAACGTTAACACGGACTTTCCAATTGACCAACCCCACCGCAACGGTGTAGCGAAGCCTAGCCTAAACAGGGTCTTCAGGTGTAGTCAACCTTTGCGTACGCGCAAAACGAAGGATGGCTTCACAGCACGCTTGGCGTGAGAGCGAATTCCCCCGCCCCTGCAATAACCAGAACCGAAAAAACCAAACGAGTCGGGACTTAATGACTCCACGGAAGACGGTAGTCTGATGTACGACATACGGACTAACAGGTGCTTGAGCAGAACCCTGTAAAAAAACTCTGATCTAGATGTTAACCGACCAGGTTGTGACAACATTACCCAACCTCCACCCATTATGTTGAATCACTCCATCCCACAACCTTCCTCTGCTCTATTATCCTGAGGATGCTGCTTCAGATCTTTGATGTGGAACACTCCCACATCTTTACCCCGTTCGTTGACCAGACGGTAGGTCAAAGGACCTGTAACCTCCTTAACTCTACATTTGACATACTTCGGTGCAAGTTTACTGACGAAATGCTTACTAGCGTTGGACAAAGCGAAATTCCGGCGCCATACCGTCTCACCCACCCTAAAGCGCGTGGTTCGCTTCCGGAAGTTGTAATGTGAAGCATTACGGCGGTAAGCACTCCCTAACCGGTTCGTAACATCATTGTAGAGCTCATTCAGTTTATTCATCTCTTCCGCAATTCCTTCGCGACTCCCTAAGGTTACGTCTCCCTCCCCCAATTCCAACACGCGACCGTAATAATCTCCCTTCGCAGGAACGGTCCTGCCTAAATTTAGGAAAGAAGGTGTGAACCCAGTCACCTCATGAGTTGCGGATCTAATAGCGTGGGCAATCTTGTGGATTTCCACATCCCATGTCCGGTGGTCTTGTTTGACATAAGATCTGATCGCAGTACCTACTACTCTATTCACCCTCTCTACAAAATTAACCTGCGGGTGATAGGCTGCGTTATACCATAGATGATTCACCTTGTAGTCGTTCATGAGTGCCCGAAATTCGTGACTGATAAACTGAGGCCCGTTATCCACCATGCATATTTGAGGAACTCCAAATAGCAGGAAGACTTGGTTCTCTAAAAATTCGCAAATCGACTTTGCGGTAGCCTTACGTAAGGGTTGTACCAGCACAAACTTAGAAAACCAATCACAGACTACAAGTAACATGGTGTTACCCCTAGCAGAACGCGGAAAAGGACCCATAAGGTCGACAGAAATGCACTGGAAAGGAAATCGAACTTTTTTCGGGTTCCCCATTAACCCACTACGCCCTCCCTGACATGCCTTAGACGACAAACACACGGTGCACCGACGCACATACCTAGCCACATCCGCTCGCATCCTTGGCCAATAGTAAAGTTCGCTGATCTTATTCAAAGTTTTAAAAATTCCCAAATGAGCCGAGGTCGGATCGTCATGGCATTCCTTAAAAATGTCCTGGCGTCGCGACTTGGGTATGACTTGTTTCCATTCAATCAAATTGGAAGTCACATCATGATTGTTACTAATAAGTTTGAACAGAAGCCCCCCCTCTATGCGCCAATCAGGATAATTCACCGGATTTTCGCGAACTCTGGCCAACATGCGTCGATACCACGCATCGAAATCGCCCTCGGACAAGTCAAGAGAAGACACCTCCAAAGGTGCGCGTGATAGTGCATCCGGCACTACGTTCAATTTCCCTTTCCGATGCTGGATGTTAAAAGAATGTTGAGCTAAACGTACGCTCCACCTAGCCAGCTTATTCGTGGGACTTTTCATCGATAAAAGCCATAACAAACTGTAATGGTCCGTAACCACCGTAAATTCGGTTCCCTCTACATAAGGTCGGAATTTCTCGATGCCGAAAATTACAGCTAAACATTCCCGTTCCGTCGCAGAATAATTCCTCTCGGCTTTGTTGAGAGTTCTCGAAGCATAGGCAATTGCACGTTCTTCGTCCCCTTCCCCTTGACTTAAAACACAACCCAACCCGTAGTTTGAAGCATCACACTGTATGTAAAATTTCTTACTAAAATCCGGACTAGCCAAAATAGGCGCAGTAACTAACAACTTTTTTAAGTTTTCAAATGACTCATTAGCGTCAGGAGTCCAGGTAATGGATTGACGCTTGGCCCGTCCCTTAATAAGCTCGGTGATGGGAGCCGAATAATTTGAAAAATTAGGAATGAAACGCCGGTACCAACCAATCATACCTATAAAACGTTTGACACCTGTCGTGGTGGTCGGTTTAGCTAGTCGTGTGATCGCTTCAACCTTATCTGGATCCGTGTGAAGTCCAGTTTCGTCGATAATGTGACCTAGAAACTTAAGGCTTGACCTACAAAATTCACACTTTTCCAAATTAATGGTTAGGTTGGCTTCCTGTAGACGAGAAAACACCTGTTCGAGCAGATGTAAGTGCTCTTCGAAAGTTGCCGAGATAACGATGATGTCGTCCAAATACACCCAAATTCTCTCTCCGAGAAGAGATCCGAAAATATTTTCCATCAGCCGCTGCTGAGTCATGGGAGCGTTAGAAATTCCCATGGGAACGACCACGTATTCGAACAACCCTCGACCCGGTACTGTAAAAGCCGTCTTCTCGCAGGAGGATTCAGTAAGAGGTATCTGCCAAAACGCCTTCTTTAAATCGATGGTCGATAAAAAACGCGCGTCGCGGAGAGATGTAAGAATCTCCTCAGGCGTGGGTAACGGAAAAGCATCGCGTTTGCTTAACCGGTTCAACGACCTCCCGTCATAACACAAACGGTGCGACCCATCAGATTTCTTCACCAATAACATTGGAGAAGACCACGGCGATTTTGACGGACGTACAATGCCCATCTCCAACATCTTGTCGAGCTCTGCGTGAGCTATCTTACGCATAGCCGGAGACAACGGATACGCCCGTTGTTTGAGAGGAGCAGCATCCCCAGTATCAATGTTGTGAGTAATCTTATCTGTACGAGTAAGACCATCACGAGAAAGTAATTTAAATTTATTTTTAATTTCAGTGAGAGCAACCTGTTGTTCTAGGTTTAAGTCCCCAGCAGATCTTATCAGTTTCAACGATTGGACCTCGTCCACAACGTACTGATCTTGACGGAAATCTGCTCGAACCCCAAACAGCCGGCAAAAATCTATCCCTAAGGTCAACCCTATATGTATGCTTTTACATACCAGAACCTCTAGTGGTCGCACCACTCTGCCAATACATAATGGTAAATTGACCTTACCCAAAATCTCCTGCGGCGTTCCGTCCGCAGACCGCAAAACCGAAGTACCCCCCTTAGAAAGTATAAGGTCGAGCTTATCTACGAGGTAATGACCCTCGGTACCTAAGATAGATACGCTAGCACCTGAATCTAGCAACGCTGTCACTGGCTCTTCACCTACTTTTAAATTAATATAAGGACGTTGATCGGAAGTAGGATGGAGGAAAAGAGTAGAATCATTGGAGGCCGATCCGCAAAAATCGCGTATTTTTGCCAACCAATTCTTCCAGTCTCCTTTCGCGACGATTTTAGCTTTTCTTAACGCCGCGAGGGACGCGCCGCGACGCCTCCTCGCCCTACGGCGTTTTTTTGAACCCTTACTACAGTCACACATGTTGGTAGCTTTACCCTTGCGGCCACAACCGCTACAAAAAATGGAAACAGGTTTAGGGCATGATCGAAAATGGTGCCCCTGCTCTGAGCAGTTCCAACAATTACCTACATTAAATCTCCGTTGAGAGCTCGGAGCGGGTGGAGTTACAATTGAATTCTCAGAGGCGAGTGTCGACGCGGACACTTCCCTAGCAGTCCATTGTACTAAACGTTCCGCTGCCTGGGCCGTTTGAATAAAAACTTCACGGTTCGACGTGAGAGTCGGTCCCATGGCTAACGAAATTGAAGGCAATAAATTCCTTCGAATCACCCACAATTGATCTTCCTCCGAAGGAACTGGAGAAATTCGCGAAAACTCGGCAAACATTGATTCAGCAAAACTACGCACCGACTCGCTAGGTTTCTGTTTCCGATTACGGATTTGTTCAATGTACTCGCGACTGAAATCGAGGGACAAAAAACGAATTTTTAATTCCTCGACCAGCTGCGCCCATGTGGTGATAGCAGTAGTACCTAACGTCCGATACCAAGTTAATGCTTCGCCTGTGAAAAATTCGACCGCCTTATCGAATAATACTTTTTCGCTTATTCCCCGAGAACGTGAAAGTTCCTTTGCTCTCTCAATAAAACTAAATAATTGCTCGGACCCCCCTTTACCATCGTAAGACAAATTCCATTTATGTACGGCCGAGTTGGAATTTTTATTACTAATTAACGATTGTAACACAGTAGTTAAATCGGGATTACTAACCGGTGGAAGTAGAGATGACTTACGCATCGGGCTCTCAAACATCGAGATCCCGGGATCTTCGTAGACTTCCTCTTCTTCATTTTGAGTGATCACATTCTCCAATTTAACCCTAAGCGCAAGAATTTTTGCTAACATTTTTTCCCTATCAGCTTTAGGAGCACCCTGTACTATCTCTATGCGGTTGTTATAATGCGCGAGCCGGTTGGTGGTTTTCTCGAGCGCTTTAGCGTCAACCGTTCTTTCAAGTTCCTCGATAGAAATTTGAATCTCATTTAACGCCCTATTTGTAGCTTCGAAATCAGCTATTAAATTCGACGGACTATAACTGTGTGGATTGGTGAAAGATGTAAATTTTTCACTACGCATTAATTTATTAAGTTCTTTACGAAGAGAAGTAAGGTGTTGCGGCAAAGTTGAAAGGTCTTTTCCTCTAATAAGAAATTCCACATGAATTTCATCGCGGTTAAGTGCATGAACGTAATTAGTAGCCGACATGTTAAATTAAATTTATTAAAATAATTTATCGTAACTGTAGATAATGGTCGAAAAGCCAACAAAATTGAATGCAAGGTCATACAATCAAATATTCGCATACGCAAATACCTGGTTCAATCTTCAAACAAAAGATTAATTCAAAAATTTTATCACGTGTTCACACTATGCTACGCTTGTATGTATTTCGACGTACCACCTGTATAAAATTTGATGCGAAAAAAAATACCACTGTTGCTGTGACTTCTAAAACAATCTACTGCCCGCAAGTCAATAAAAAAACCGAACAACCGTTGGAAATTGTAACACAGCAATCGTTCAGGGAAAGCAATCAAGTTTAAAAAAAAATGGTCGGCAACTACGTTGGGCGCCAGTAAAACAACCAACCCGCCTTAAGGGCGTAGTTAATAATTTCACCTGGAATTGGTGGTATCCAGTAATTATTTGTAGTTGTTGCCCGCTAGGACACGAAGTCACCAGCCCCTGCTTGCTTATAAGCTTGCGGAGGCAAAGGGGGTGGATCGAACTTCTCGTCGTTAATTGCTTTCCCTGCAAAGAAATGTGAACAAAAGAAAACACAATTTGATCAACAAAATATTTAATGATTTTAGCAGATTGACTCGTGATTACAACTTCCAACGTATCCAAATTTGACTCGGCTATCTTCAACTTTTGAGTCACCGACAATTGTGATAGTAAAAATATGTGTTCGTCTGCACAAAATCTAACAATAAATAAATGACTCACCAGTACTGATTGTCTCACAAAAAGTAATACGACAAGGTGTATCGTCAGCTTCGGTACAGGAACGATGTTAATTGATACTTCCAACACTTGCCAATGACTTCCTGATAGCTCTACAGGTGAACAGATGACCTTGCGAAAACAGACCAGTAGTGGGATTCGATTTACAGCAACAGATGGTTCGGTGTGGAAAACTTTCACACTTGGAAAACTTGATCGCGAACAAAACAGGTACCCAGGTAACAAAATCGCATACAACATTCGCATAGGAACTCTTGGTTTCGTGTTACTTAATTTATGATCTTCCATACAATTGCAATTGCGGCTCGACAAAATCAAACAGGCTCTCGTGCTTGGCGTTGTTGAAATTTCTTGTACAACACAAGTTATTTCGTTTGGGCGTTCTCGGGAACTCACACGGATTAAAACTCGTAGAATTAAAACAGAATACTACTCCGGAGTATCACCTCTAACCACAACATAAACGCACGACTTCTTAGTTTGCCGTCCAAATCTCAAAAAGCCTCGAAAAATACGCTGTACGCCGGGACCTTGAGGGCGCGTGGTACCTTTTAAGAACGCTAGGGGCCGAATTCCATTAGCGTCGCGTATGGGAATTCTAAATAGGAAATTATTTAACATAATTCCGTTACAAGTTGGAATTTAACAATTCGAAGTTCTGTATTTATCTATTACAAGTTCAGATCTTCAAGTTATAATTTGCAATCATAATTTGTATTTAACAATGCTAAGTTGCGTATTTGTCTATTACAAGTTCACATCTTCAAATTATAATTTGCAATAATAATTGGAAGCTATCAATTTTAAGTTCTGTATTTGACAATTACAAGTTCAGATCTTCAAGTTATAATTTGCACTAATAATTTGTATTTACAATTAGAAGTTCTGTATTTGACTATTACAAGTTCAGATCTTCAAACTATTATTTGCAATCTTAGTTTGAATTTAACAATTTGAAGTTCTGTATTTACCTATTACAAGTTCAGATCTACAAGTTATAATTTGCACTAATAATTTGTATTTAACATTTCGAAGTTCTGTATTTGACTATTACAAGCTCAGATCTTCAAGTTATAATTATAAGCTATCAATTTTAAGTTCTGAATTTGACAATTTCTAGTTCAGATCTTCAAGTTATAATTAGAAATAATAATTTGAATTTAACAAATCTAAGTTCTGTAATTCACTATTACAAGTTCAGATCTTCAAGTTATAATTTACAATAATAATATTATAAGCTATCAATTTTAAGTTCTGTATTTGACAATTACTAGTTCAGATCTTCAAGTTATAATTTGAAATAATAATTTGAATTTAACAAATCTAAGTTCTGTAATTCACTATTACAAGTTCAAATCTTCAAGTTATAATTTGCAATAATAATTAGAAGCTATCAATTTTAAGTTCTGTATTTGACAATTACAAGTTCGATCTTCTAGTTATAATTTGCACTAATAACTTGTATTTAATAATTAGAAGTTCTGTATTTGACAATTACAAGTTCAGATCTTCAAGTTATAATTTGCAATAATAATTTGTATTTAAAAATTAGAAGTTCTGTATTTGACCATTACAAGTGCAGATCTTCAAATTATTATTTGCAATCTTAGTTTGAATTTAACAATTTGAAGTTCTGTATTTACCTATTACAAGTTCAGATCTACAAGTTATAATTTGCACTAATAATTTGTATTTAACAATTCGAAGTTCTGTATTTGACTATTACAAGCTCAGAACTTCAAGTTATAATTTGAATTATAATTATAAGCTATCAATTTTAAGTTCTGTATTTGACAATTACTAGTTCAGATCTTCAAGTTATAATTTGAAATAATAATTTGAATTTAACAAATCTAAGTTCTGTAATTCACTATTACAAGTTCAGATCTACAAGTTATAATTTACAATAATAATTAGAAGCTATCAATTTTCAGTTCTGTATTTGACAATTACAAGTTCAGATCTTCAAGTTATAATTTGCAATAATAATTAGAAGCTATCAATTTTAAGTTCTGTATTTGACAATTACAAGTTCAGATCTTCAAGTTATAATTTGAAATAATAATTTGAATTTAACAAATCTAAGTTCTGTAATTCACTATTACATGTTCAGATCTTCAAGTTATAATTTACAATAATAATTATAAGCTATCAATTTTAAGTTCTGTATTTGACAATTACTAGTTCAGATCTTCAAGTTATAATTTGAAATAATAATTTGAATTTAACAAATCTAAGTTCTGTAATTCACTATTACAAGTTCAGATCTTCAAGTTATAATTTGCAATAATAATTAGAAGCTATCAATTTTAAGTTCTGTATTTGACAATTACAAGTTCGATCTTCTAGTTATAATTTGCACTAATAACTTGTAGTTAATAATTAGAAGTTCTGTATTTGACAATTACAAGTTCAGATCTTCAAGTTATAATTTGCAATAATAATTTGTATTTAAAAATTAGAAGTTCTGTATTTGATTATTATAAGTGCAGATCTTCAAATTATTATTTGCAATCTTAGTTGAAATTTAACAATTCGAAGTTCTGTATTTATCTATTACAAGTTCAGATCTTCAAGTTATAATTTGCAATCATAATTTGTATTTAACAATGCTAAGTTGCGTATTTGTCTATTACAAGTTCACATCTTCAAATTATAATCTGCAATAATAATTAGAAGCTATCAATTTTAAGTTCTGTATTTGACAATTACAAGTTCAGATCTTCAAGTTATAATTTGCACTAATAATTTGTATTTACAATTAGAAGTTCTGTATTTGACTATTACAAGTTTAGATCTTCAAATTATTATTTGCAATCTTAGTTTGTATTTAACAATTTGAAGTTCTGTATTTACCCATTACAAGTTCAGATCTACAAGTTATAATTTGCACTAATAATTTGTATTTAACAATTCGAAGTTCTGTATTTGACTATTACAAGCTCAGATCTTCAAGTTATAATTTCAATTATAATTATAAGCTATCAATTTTAAGTTCTGTATTTGACAATTACTAGTTCAGATCTTCAAGTTATAATTTGAAATAATAATTTGAATTTAACAAATCTAAGTTCTGTAATTCACTATTACAAGTTCAGATCTTCTAGTTATAATTTACAATAATAATTAGAAGCTATCAATTTTCAGTTCTGTATTTGACAATTACAAGTTCAGATCTTCAAGTTATAATTTGAACTAATAATTTGTATTTAACAATTTTAAGTTCTGTATTTGACAATTACTAGTTCAGATCTTCAAGTTATAATTTGAAATAATAATTTGAATTTAACAAATCTAAGTTCTGTAATTCACTATTACAAGTTCAGATCTTCAAGTTATAATTTGCAATAATAATTAGAAGCTATCAATTTTAAGTTCTGTATTAGACAATTACAAGTTCGATCTTCTAGTTATAATTTGCACTAATAACTTGTATTTAATAATTAGAAGTTCTGTATTTGACAATTACAAGTTCAGATCTTCAAGTTATAATTTGCAATAATAATTTGTATTTAAAAATTAGAAGTTCTGTATTTGACTATTACAAGTTCAGATCTTCAAATTATTATTTGCAATCTTAGTTGGAATTTAACAATTCGAAGTTCTGTATTTATCTATTACAAGTTCAGATCTTCAAGTTATAATTTGCAATCATAATTTGTATTTAACAATGCTAAGTGGCGTATTTGTCTATTACAAGTTCACATCTTCAAATTATAATTTGCAATAATAATTAGAAGCTATCAATTTTAAGTTCTGTATTTGACAATTACAAGTTCAGATCTTCAAGTCATAATTTGCACTAATAATTTGTATTTACAATTAGAAGTTCTGTATTTGACAATTACAAGTTCAGATCTTCAAGTTATAATTTGAAATAATAATTAGAAGCTATCAATTTTAAGTTCTGTATTTGACAATTACAAGTTCAGATCTTCAAGTTATAAAGTGCAATAATAATTAGAAGCTATCAATTTTAAGTTCTGTATTTGACAATTACAAGTTCAGATCTTCAAGTTATAATTTGCAATAATAATTAGAAGCTATCAATTTTAAGTTCTGTATTTGACAATTGCTAGTTCAGATCTACAAGTTATAATTTGAAATAATAATTTGCATTTAACAAATCTAAGTTCTGTAATTCACAATTACAAGTTCAGATCTTCAAGTTATAATTTACAATAATAATTAGAAGCTATCAATTTTTAAGTTCTGTATTTGACAATTACAAGTTCAGATCTTCAAGTTATAATTAGCACTAATAATTTGTATTTAACAATTAGAAGTTCTGTATTTGACAATTACAAGTTCAGATCTTCAAGTTATAATTAGAAATAATAATTAGAAGCTATCAATTTTAAGTTCTGTATTTGACAATTACAAGTTCAGATCTTCAAGTTATAATTTGCAATCACAATATGTTGTTAACAATGCTAAGTTGCGTATTTGTCTATTACAAGATCAGATCTTCAAATTATAATTTGCAATAATAATTAGAAGCTATCAATTTTAAGTTCTGTATTTAACAATTACAAGTTCAGATCTTCAAGTTATAATTTGAAATAATAATTTGAATTTAACAAATCTAAGTTCTGTAATTCACTATTACAAGTTCAGATCTTCAAGTTATAATTTGCAATAATAATTAGAAGCTATCAATTTTAAGTTCTGTATTTGACAATTGCTAGTTCAGATCTACAAGTTATAATTTGAAATAATAATTTGCATTTAACAAATCTAAGTTCCGTAATTCACAATTACAAGTTCAGATCTTCAAGTTATAATTTACAATAATAATTAGAAGCTATCAATTTTAAGTTCTGTATTTGACAATTACAAGTTCAGATCTTCAAGTTATAATTAGCACTAATAATTTGTATTTAACAATTAGAAGTTCTGTATTTGACAATTACAAGTTCAGATCTTCAAGTTATAATTAGAAATAATAATTAGAAGCTATCAATTTTAAGTTCTGTATTTGACAATTACAAGTTCAGATCTTCAAGTTATAATTTGCAATCACAATATATGTTGTTAACAATGCTAAGTTGCGTATTTGTCTATTACAAGTTCAGATCTTCAAATTATAATTTGCAATGATAATTAGAAGCTATCAATTTTAAGTTCTGTATTTAACAATTACAAGTTCAGATCTTCAAGTTATAATTTGAAATAATAATTTGAATTTAACAAATCTAAGTTCTGTAATTCACTATTACAAGTTCAGATCTTCAAGTTATAATTTACAATAATAATTATAAGCTATCAATTTTAAGTTCTGTATTTGACAATTACTAGTTCAGATCTTCAAGTTATAATTTGAAATAATAATTTGAATTTAACAAATCTAAGTTCTGTAATTCACTAATACAAGTTCAGATCTTCAAGTTATAATTTGCAATAATAATTAGAAGCTATCAATTTTAAGTTCTGTATTTGACAATTACAAGTTCGATCTTCTAGTTATAATTTGCACTAATAACTTGTATTTAATAATTAGAAGTTCTGTATTTGAAAATTACAAGTTCAGATCTTCACGTTATAATTTGCAATAATAATTTGTATTTAAAAATTAGAAGTTCTGTATTTGACTATTACAAGTGCAGATCTTCAAATTATTATTTGCAATCTTAGTTGGAATTTAACAATTCGAAGTTCTGTATTTATCTATTACAAGTTCAGATCTTCAAGTTATAATTTCCAATCATAATTTGTATTTAACAATGCTAAGTTGCGTATTTGTCTATTACAAGTTCACATCTTCAAATTATAATTTGCAATAATAATTAGAAGCTATCAATTTTAAGTTCTGTATTTGACAATTACAAGTTCAGATCTTCAAGTTATAATTTGCACTAATAATTAGTATTTACAATTAGAAGTTCTGTATTTGACTATTACAAGTTCAGATCTTCAAATTATTATTTGCAATCTTAGTTTGAATTTAACAATTTGAAGTTCTGTATTTACCTATTACAAGTTCAGATCCACAAGTTATAATTTGCACTAATAATTTGTATTTAACAATTCGAAGTTCTGTATTTGACTATTACAAGCTCAGATCTTCAAGTTATAATTTGAATTATAATTATAAGCTATCAATTTTAAGTTCTGTATTTGACAATTACTAGTTCAGATCTTCTAGTTATAATTTGAAATAATAATTTGAATTTAACAAATCTAAGTTCTGTAATTCACTATTACAAGTTCAGATCTTCAAGTTATAATTTACAATAATAATTAGAAGCTATCAATTTTCAGTTCTGTATTTGACAATTATAAGTTCAGATCTTCAAGTTATAATTTGCACTAATAATTTGTATTTAACAATTTTAAGTTCTGTATTTGAAAATTACTAGTTCAGATCTTCAAGTTATAATTTGAAATAATAATTTGAATTTAACAAATCTAACTTCTGTAATTCACTATTAAAAGTTCAGATCTTCAAGTTATTATTTGTACTAATAATTTGTATTTAACAATTAGAAGTTCTGTATTTGACAATTACAAGTTCAGATCTTCAAGTTATAATTTGAAATAATAATTAGAAGCTAACAATTTTAAGTTCTAAATTTGACAATTACTAGTTCAGATCTTCAAGTTATAATTTGAAATAATAATTTGAATTTAACAAATCTAAGTTCTGTAATTCACTATTACAAGTTCAGATCTTCAAGTTATAATTTGCACTAATAATTTGTATTTAACAATTCGAAGTTCTGTATTTGACTATTACAAGTTCAGATCTTCAAGTTATAAATTGAATTATAATTTTAAGCTATCAATTTTAAGTTCTGTATTTGACAATTACTAGTACTGATCTTCAAATTAACATTTGCAATATTAATTAGAAGCTATCAATTTTAAGTTCTGTATTTGACAATTACTAGATCAGATCTTCAAGTTATAATTTCAAATAATAATTTGAATTTAACAAATCTAAGTTCTCTATTTGACAATTACAAGTTCAGATCTTCAAGTTATAATTTGCAATAATAATTAGAAGCTATCAATTATAAGTTCTGTATTTGACAATTACAAGTTCAGATCTTCAAGTTATAATTTGCACTAATAATTTGTATTTAACAATTAGAAGTTCTGTATTTGACAATTACAAGTTCAGATCTTCAAGTTATAATTTGAAATAATAATTAGAAGCTATCAATTTTAAGTTCTGTATTTGACAATTACAAGTTCAGATCTTCAAGTTATAATTTGCAATAATAATTAGAAGCTATCAATTTTAAGTTCTGTATTTAACAATTACATGTTCAGATCTTCAAGTTATAATTTGCACTAATAATTTGAATTTAACAATTAGAAGTTCTGTATTTGACAATTACAAGTTCAAGAATTAGGACTCTCGGGATATTGGATCGCTACAATAAAACACAACTGGACTGTCGGTCGACGTTTCGGCTTTATTAACTAATAGCCATCCTCGGGACTACAATAGGAGACAATAAGTCACACAAAACGATCAAAAAATCACAGTCTCACACTCACCTAACAATACAAGGTGTAGGTAGTTTTAGCGACAAGCATTTTAATGGAGAGAATAACCATGGTCTGTAAGGGCAACACATTCAACCACGTCGTATATAAAATTTAAATGTAAAAATATAAAATATAAATTGTATAACATATAAGTCACAATTACTTAAACGTAGATAAAAATATATACAAACACTCAGCAATAAATTTTCAATAAAATGTCAAAAACAGATAAACGATAACAAATGATATAGTCCGACAGGCAATCTAAAATTATTAACAATAAACACACTAAAAATTGATGGCCACAATTAAAATATGAAAATACAAAAATTACAAAACCAAACCATCTCTCCGAATAAAAGCCCCAATGTAAAATTGGAAACGCAAAATGTTGAAAGTGAAGTGCGAGGACTGGACCGACAAAGCTCAAAAACAATAAAGATAAAAATGTATAAAAACAGTAAAAACAGGAGCTAAAACTAAACACGACTAACTAGTCGCAAGTCAACAATTATAAAAATGGGTTTCGTAACAAAATAAAACATAACGCAAACACTGGACTCAGAACTAAATAAATTAAGATGGATCAAATTTCTTTTTCTTTTTAAGATAGTTTCTTAGTAGATTTTTGTACCCAGCATTGATATAACCGTAATCAGTCTGTTTGTTAATATTATCCGGTGTAGTGGAGATGTACGCTGCTTCTAAGAAAGTTCTTCTCTGATAATTAGACTCCGTGTTGACTATGCTTACATCTTCAGGCGAAAAATTGTGTGAGTCCCCGTCTATGTGCTCAGCCAAACCTGTCTTTTTAGACCCCGTTCTTACGTCGTATTGGTGTTGTTTGACTCTGTTAGACAATCTCTGTTTGGTCTGGCCTATATATTGAGCGTTACAACTACATTTAATACTGTAAATCAGGTTGTTTCTTTCTAAGATGGGTATGTTATCCTTGGTTCTCGAAAATAATAAGTTATTCAATGTGAAGCGGTTGTGGAATGTTATGATAATTTTGCTGTTTTGCAGGGCTTCTTTCATTATAGCGCGTATTCTATGAGCTAACCAAGGGTGAAACGTGATCTTACAGAATCTATTAGTAGGCATAGTTACGTTTAATTGGGAATCCGCTGTATTGGTCGTTCGAATTTTACTCCTGAAGAGGGCACAATCAATCAGCCTACCCGGAAAACCATTCTTCAGTAGTTGGGACTTAAACTCGTGTAGTCTTTTGCCAATGATGTGATGTGGTGCACAGTTAGTGATTCTATTTTTCAATGTGTAAACAACACTCATTTTATGCTGGAGTGGGTGTGCCGAGTTAAAATTTAAAAGTCTGTCAGTAGAAGAAGGCTTACGGTAGACATCCGTACTTAAACTACCATCCACATGTCTTTCAATCAAAAGATCGAGGAAAGGGATAGTGTTGTTGGATTCCAACTCGTACGTAAAATTAAGGAGTTCATCATACGAATTAAGTGTCGTGAGGCAGTTGTCTATTTCGTTAATAGGTACGGCTGTTAAAATGTCATCAACGTATAACATCAAAAACGGGAGATGAAAACTCACCGTACCAAAAAAGTTGCAAAGAAGGTCACTCATCACAAAATTCGAAAATATGGGGCTGCAAGGGTCACCCATAGCTGACCCGACAAGTTGAGAATAGAATTCTCCTTGGAAGCTAAAGTAGCTATTATCAAAAATAGTGGCCACCAATTCCATAAACATACCCGACGGTATAGTAGTAAAGGGAGAGATTAAGTCCCAATTATTGTGTAGTGATGAGATGACAGACTCCTTAGAGATGTTGGTGAAAAGTGACTTAACATCAAAAGAGACCAGTACATAGTCACGCGGCAAGTTGGCCAATAAAATCTTCTCCTTCGCTTCAATCGTATTTTTCACGTTAAATGGAAAAGAAGGGACAACGTTCTTCAATATCCCGTTGATAAATTTAGCCAAAGGGATGGAAGGTGAGTTCACGCAGCTAATAACCGGTCTCAAAGGGACACCATCCTTATGGGCTTTAGGCAGTCCGTACGCCCGTGGGAATAAAGAGTTATAAGATGTCAATGACTTTCTAGTGTGGGCGTCTATGTGACCATTGTCGTGTAGTTTCTTAATGATTTTGTTATATCTGCCCTGAGTGGAGATTGTCGGGTTACCGGGTAGTTTTTTATAAGTAGTATTATTATTAAATAACTCATTCATTTTGGTGATATACTCATCTCTCTGCATAAAGACCGTGGAATTGCCTTTATCTGCTTTAAGGACAAGAAGATCAGGGTTGTTCTTCAAAAATCTCTTGGTGGTCCAAACTTGTTGGGCCAGTAGGTTGCTGTCTTTAGGTCTGTTGCAGAAATTATGAGTAATATTGATGAGTTTTCCCCTCAGCAACTCTCTTTCGTTCTCAGGAATAGTTACACAAGTTAATGCGTATTCGATTTCGGACAGATAGTTATACATCGGAAACTCCCTAAGTGATGGTAATATAGAAAATTTAGGTCCCAATGAAACTGTCTTTGTCACAATCTCCGGGATATGGGTATTGGTACAATTCAATACCCAATTAACATCCCCCAACACCTCAGAATGCTGCTGTTGATAACGTAAGACACGGAATTTATCACATTGTCGACCTCTGACGTTGTTAAAATAACTTTCGGAGTGACAGCGTTGTATGTTCACGAATTTGTCCACCAAATCATGTGGAAGTGAAGTTTTTGCCAACATAATGTTAGATTTCAATTCTTCCTCCAAGGACTTAATACTAGAAATGGCTATTTTTATGTGAATATTGAGGATGGACTTCTTGAACTGGTTAAGAAATCCATCAGCTCTACGTAATATTTCTCTGTCAGGGATCAATTCTTGGGACATACATCTAACTTTGCTTTGAATGAACTGAGGAAAAATGCCAGCGCTGCGGCAACGTAATAAGAATACCCTTCTGTTTTTAGATGTTACAAGCTTCCTGAAATTACTTCTTATTAAGTTGAGCAGTGTCACCGTCTGTGGACCATAATTCATCTCCATCTCCAGAAAGAAACCCATGCTAAAGATTAGAGTCAATATCTCATCCAATGCCACAATTGAAGAATTAGGACTCTCGGGATATTGGATCGCTACAATAAAACACAACTGGACTGTCGGTCGACGTTTCGGCTTTATTAACTAATAGCCATCCTCGGGACTACAATAGGAGACAATAAGTCACACAAAACGATCAAAAAATCACAGTCTCACACTCACCTAACAATACAAGGTGTAGGTAGTTTTAGCGACAAGCATTTTAATGGAGAGAATAACCATGGTCTGTAAGGGCAACACATTCAACCACGTCGTATATAAAATTTAAATGTAAAAATATAAAATATAAATTGTATAACATATAAGTCACAATTACTTAAACGTAGATAAAAATATATACAAACACTCAGCAATAAATTTTCAATAAAATGTCAAAAACAGATAAACGATAACAAATGATATAGTCCGACAGGCAATCTAAAATTATTAACAATAAACACACTAAAAATTGATGGCCACAATTAAAATATGAAAATACAAAAATTACAAAACCAAACCATCTCTCCGAATAAAAGCCCCAATGTAAAATTGGAAACGCAAAATGTTGAAAGTGAAGTGCGAGGACTGGACCGACAAAGCTCAAAAACAATAAAGATAAAAATGTATAAAAACAGTAAAAACAGGAGCTAAAACTAAACACGACTAACTAGTCGCAAGTCAACAATTATAAAAATGGGTTTCGTAACAAAATAAAACATAACGCAAACACTGGACTCAGAACTAAATAAATTAAGATGGATCAAATTTCTTTTTCTTTTTAAGATAGTTTCTTAGTAGATTTTTGTACCCAGCATTGATATAACCGTAATCAGTCTGTTTGTTAATATTATCCGGTGTAGTGGAGATGTACGCTGCTTCTAAGAAAGTTCTTCTCTGATAATTAGACTCCGTGTTGACTATGCTTACATCTTCAGGCGAAAAATTGTGTGAGTCCCCGTCTATGTGCTCAGCCAAACCTGTCTTTTTAGACCCCGTTCTTACGTCGTATTGGTGTTGTTTGACTCTGTTAGACAATCTCTGTTTGGTCTGGCCTATATATTGAGCGTTACAACTACATTTAATACTGTAAATCAGGTTGTTTCTTTCTAAGATGGGTATGTTATCCTTGGTTCTCGAAAATAATAAGTTATTCAATGTGAAGCGGTTGTGGAATGTTATGATAATTTTGCTGTTTTTGCAGGGCTTCTTTCATTATAGCGCGTATTCTATGAGCTAACCAAGGGTGAAACGTGATCTTACAGAATCTATTAGTAGGCATAGTTACGTTTAATTGGGAATCCGCTGTATTGGTCGTTCGAATTTTACTCCTGAAGAGGGCACAATCAATCAGCCTACCCGGAAAACCATTCTTCAGTAGTTGGGACTTAAACTCGTGTAGTCTTTTGCCAATGATGTGATGTGGTGCACAGTTAGTGATTCTATTTTTCAATGTGTAAACAACACTCATTTTATGCTGGAGTGGGTGTGCCGAGTTAAAATTTAAAAGTCTGTCAGTAGAAGAAGGCTTACGGTAGACATCCGTACTTAAACTACCATCCACATGTCTTTCAATCAAAAGATCGAGGAAAGGGATAGTGTTGTTGGATTCCAACTCGTACGTAAAATTAAGGAGTTCATCATACGAATTAAGTGTCGTGAGGCAGTTGTCTATTTCGTTAATAGGTACGGCTGTTAAAATGTCATCAACGTATAACATCAAAAACGGGAGATGAAAACTCACCGTACCAAAAAAGTTGCAAAGAAGGTCACTCATCACAAAATTCGAAAATATGGGGCTGCAAGGGTCACCCATAGCTGACCCGACAAGTTGAGAATAGAATTCTCCTTGGAAGCTAAAGTAGCTATTATCAAAAATAGTGGCCACCAATTCCATAAACATACCCGACGGTATAGTAGTAAAGGGAGAGATTAAGTCCCAATTATTGTGTAGTGATGAGATGACAGACTCCTTAGAGATGTTGGTGAAAAGTGACTTAACATCAAAAGAGACCAGTACATAGTCACGCGGCAAGTTGGCCAATAAAATCTTCTCCTTCGCTTCAATCGTATTTTTCACGTTAAATGGAAAAGAAGGGACAACGTTCTTCAATATCCCGTTGATAAATTTAGCCAAAGGGATGGAAGGTGAGTTCACGCAGCTAATAACCGGTCTCAAAGGGACACCATCCTTATGGGCTTTAGGCAGTCCGTACGCCCGTGGGAATAAAGAGTTATAAGATGTCAATGACTTTCTAGTGTGGGCGTCTATGTGACCATTGTCGTGTAGTTTCTTAATGATTTTGTTATATCTGCCCTGAGTGGAGATTGTCGGGTTACCGGGTAGTTTTTTATAAGTAGTATTATTATTAAATAACTCATTCATTTTGGTGATATACTCATCTCTCTGCATAAAGACCGTGGAATTGCCTTTATCTGCTTTAAGGACAAGAAGATCAGGGTTGTTCTTCAAAAATCTCTTGGTGGTCCAAACTTGTTGGGCCAGTAGGTTGCTGTCTTTAGGTCTGTTGCAGAAATTATGAGTAATATTGATGAGTTTTCCCCTCAGCAACTCTCTTTCGTTCTCAGGAATAGTTACACAAGTTAATGCGTATTCGATTTCGGACAGATAGTTATACATCGGAAACTCCCTAAGTGATGGTAATATAGAAAATTTAGGTCCCAATGAAACTGTCTTTGTCACAATCTCCGGGATATGGGTATTGGTACAATTCAATACCCAATTAACATCCCCCAACACCTCAGAATGCTGCTGTTGATAACGTAAGACACGGAATTTATCACATTGTCGACCTCTGACGTTGTTAAAATAACTTTCGGAGTGACAGCGTTGTATGTTCACGAATTTGTCCACCAAATCATGTGGAAGTGAAGTTTTTGCCAACATAATGTTAGATTTCAATTCTTCCTCCAAGGACTTAATACTAGAAATGGCTATTTTTATGTGAATATTGAGGATGGACTTCTTGAACTGGTTAAGAAATCCATCAGCTCTACGTAATATTTCTCTGTCAGGGATCAATTCTTGGGACATACATCTAACTTTGCTTTGAATGAACTGAGGAAAAATGCCAGCGCTGCGGCAACGTAATAAGAATACCCTTCTGTTTTTAGATGTTACAAGCTTCCTGAAATTACTTCTTATTAAGTTGAGCAGTGTCACCGTCTGTGGACCATAATTCATCTCCATCTCCAGAAAGAAACCCATGCTAAAGATTAGAGTCAATATCTCATCCAATGCCACAATTGAAGAATTAGGACTCTCGGGATATTGGATCGCTACAATAAAACACAACTGGACTGTCGGTCGACGTTTCGGCTTTATTAACTAATAGCCATCCTCGGGACTACAATAGGAGACAATAAGTCACACAAAACGATCAAAAAATCACAGTCTCACACTCACCTAACAATACAAGGTGTAGGTAGTTTTAGCGACAAGCATTTTAATGGACTTCACACTTCGCACTTCACTTTCAACATTTTGCGTTTCCAATTTTACATTGGGGCTTTTATTCGGAGAGATGGTTTGGTTTTGTAATTTTTGTATTTTCATATTTTAATTGTGGCCATCAATTTTTAGTGTGTTTATTGTTAATAATTTTAGATTGCCTGTCGGACTATATCATTTGTTATCGTTTATCTGTTTTTGACATTTTATTGAAAATTTATTGCTGAGTGTTTGTATATATTTTTATCTACGTTTAAGTAATTGTGACTTATATGTTATACAATTTATATTTTATATTTTTACATTTAAATTTTATATACGACGTGGTTGAATGTGTTGCCCTTACAGACCATGGTTATTCTCTCCATTAAAATGCTTGTCGCTAAAACTACCTACACCTTGTATTGTTAGGTGAGTGTGAGACTGTGATTTTTTGATCGTTTTGTGTGACTTATTGTCTCCTATTGTAGTCCCGAGGATGGCTATTAGTTAATAAAGCCGAAACGTCGACCGACAGTCCAGTTGTGTTTTATTGTAGCGATCCAATATCCCGAGAGTCCTAATTCTTCAATTGTGGCATTGGATGAGATATTGACTCTAATCTTTAGCATGGGTTTCTTTCTGGAGATGGAGATGAATTATGGTCCACAGACGGTGACACTGCTCAACTTAATAAGAAGTAATTTCAGGAAGCTTGTAACATCTAAAAACAGAAGGGTATTCTTATTACGTTGCCGCAGCGCTGGCATTTTTCCTCAGTTCATTCAAAGCAAAGTTAGATGTATGTCCCAAGAATTGATCCCTGACAGAGAAATATTACGTAGAGCTGATGGATTTCTTAACCAGTTCAAGAAGTCCATCCTCAATATTCACATAAAAATAGCCATTTCTAGTATTAAGTCCTTGGAGGAAGAATTGAAATCTAACATTATGTTGGCAAAAACTTCACTTCCACATGATTTGGTGGACAAATTCGTGAACATACAACGCTGTCACTCCGAAAGTTATTTTAACAACGTCAGAGGTCGACAATGTGATAAATTCCGTGTCTTACGTTATCAACAGCAGCATTCTGAGGTGTTGGGGGATGTTAATTGGGTATTGAATTGTACCAATACCCATATCCCGGAGATTGTGACAAAGACAGTTTCATTGGGACCTAAATTTTCTATATTACCATCACTTAGGGAGTTTCCGATGTATAACTATCTGTCCGAAATCGAATACGCATTAACTTGTGTAACTATTCCTGAGAACGAAAGAGAGTTGCTGAGGGGAAAACTCATCAATATTACTCATAATTTCTGCAACAGACCTAAAGACAGCAACCTACTGGCCCAACAAGTTTGGACCACCAAGAGATTTTTGAAGAACAACCCTGATCTTCTTGTCCTTAAAGCAGATAAAGGCAATTCCACGGTCTTTATGCAGAGAGATGAGTATATCACCAAAATGAATGAGTTATTTAATAATAATACTACTTATAAAAAACTACCCGGTAACCCGACAATCTCCACTCAGGGCAGATATAACAAAATCATTAAGAAACTACACGACAATGGTCACATAGACGCCCACACTAGAAAGTCATTGACATCTTATAACTCTTTATTCCCACGGGCGTACGGACTGCCTAAAGCCCATAAGGATGGTGTCCCTTTGAGACCGGTTATTAGCTGCGTGAACTCACCTTCCATCCCTTTGGCTAAATTTATCAACGGGATATTGAAGAACGTTGTCCCTTCTTTTCCATTTAACGTGAAAAATACGATTGAAGCGAAGGAGAAGATTTTATTGGCCAACTTGCCGCGTGACTATGTACTGGTCTCTTTTGATGTTAAGTCACTTTTCACCAACATCTCTAAGGAGTCTGTCATCTCATCACTACACAATAATTGGGACTTAATCTCTCCCTTTACTACTATACCGTCGGGTATGTTTATGGAATTGGTGGCCACTATTTTTGATAATAGCTACTTTAGCTTCCAAGGAGAATTCTATTCTCAACTTGTCGGGTCAGCTATGGGTGACCCTTGCAGCCCCATATTTTCGAATTTTGTGATGAGTGACCTTCTTTGCAACTTTTTTGGTACGGTGAGTTTTCATCTCCCGTTTTTGATGTTATACGTTGATGACATTTTAACAGCCGTACCTATTAACGAAATAGACAACTGCCTCACGACACTTAATTCGTATGATGAACTCCTTAATTTTACGTACGAGTTGGAATCCAACAACACTATCCCTTTCCTCGATCTTTTGATTGAAAGACATGTGGATGGTAGTTTAAGTACGGATGTCTACCGTAAGCCTTCTTCTACTGACAGACTTTTAAATTTTAACTCGGCACACCCACTCCAGCATAAAATGAGTGTTGTTTACACATTGAAAAATAGAATCACTAACTGTGCACCACATCACATCATTGGCAAAAGACTACACGAGTTTAAGTCCCAACTACTGAAGAATGGTTTTCCGGGTAGGCTGATTGATTGTGCCCTCTTCAGGAGTAAAATTCGAACGACCAATACAGCGGATTCCCAATTAAACGTAACTATGCCTACTAATAGATTCTGTAAGATCACGTTTCACCCTTGGTTAGCTCATAGAATACGCGCTATAATGAAAGAAGCCCTGCAAAACAGCAAAATTATCATAACATTCCACAACCGCTTCACATTGAATAACTTATTATTTTCGAGAACCAAGGATAACATACCCATCTTAGAAAGAAACAACCTGATTTACAGTATTAAATGTAGTTGTAACGCTCAATATATAGGCCAGACCAAACAGAGATTGTCTAACAGAGTCAAACAACACCAATACGACGTAAGAACGGGGTCTAAAAAGACAGGTTTGGCTGAGCACATAGACGGGGACTCACACAATTTTTCGCCTGAAGATGTAAGCATAGTCAACACGGAGTCTAATTATCAGAGAAGAACTTTCTTAGAAGCAGCGTACATCTCCACTACACCGGATAATATTAACAAACAGACTGATTACGGTTATATCAATGCTGGGTACAAAAATCTACTAAGAAACTATCTTAAAAAGAAAAAGAAATTTGATCCATCTTAATTTATTTAGTTCTGAGTCCAGTGTTTGCGTTATGTTTTATTTTGTTACGAAACCCATTTTTATAATTGTTGACTTGCGACTAGTTAGTCGTGTTTAGTTTTAGCTCCTGTTTTTACTGTTTTTATACATTTTTATCTTTATTGTTTTTGAGCTTTGTCGGTCCAGTCCTCGCACTTCACTTTCAACATTTTGCGTTTCCAATTTTACATTGGGGCTTTTATTCGGAGAGATGGTTTGGTTTTGTAATTTTTGTATTTTCATATTTTAATTGTGGCCATCAATTTTTAGTGTGTTTATTGTTAATAATTTTAGATTGCCTGTCGGACTATATCATTTGTTATCGTTTATCTGTTTTTG
The DNA here is from genome assembly GCA_963170105.1 of Cantharis lateralis. Lineage (NCBI taxonomy): Eukaryota > Metazoa > Arthropoda > Insecta > Coleoptera > Cantharidae > Cantharis > Cantharis lateralis. The sequence goes on from OY720627.1 coordinate 28,137,854, forward strand.
ACATTTTATTGAAAATTTATTGCTGAGTGTTTGTATATATTTTTATCTACGTTTAAGTAATTGTGACTTATATGTTATACAATTTATATTTTATATTTTTACATTTAAATTTTATATACGACGTGGTTGAATGTGTTGCCCTTACAGACCATGGTTATTCTCTCCATTAAAATGCTTGTCGCTAAAACTACCTACACCTTGTATTGTTAGGTGAGTGTGAGACTGTGATTTTTTGATCGTTTTGTGTGACTTATTGTCTCCTATTGTAGTCCCGAGGATGGCTATTAGTTAATAAAGCCGAAACGTCGACCGACAGTCCAGTTGTGTTTTATTGTAGCGATCCAATATCCCGAGAGTCCTAATTCTTCAATTGTGGCATTGGATGAGATATTGACTCTAATTACAAGTTCAGATCTTCAAGTTATAATTTGAAATAATAATTAGAAGCTATCAATTTTATGTTCTGTATTTGACAATTACAAGTTCAGATATTCAAGTTATAATTTGCAATTATAATTTGTATTTAACAATTAGAAGTTCTGTATTTGACTATTACAAGTTTAGATTTTCAAATTATTATTTGCAATCTTAGTTTGAATTTAACAATTCGAAGTTCTGTTTATTTATTACAAGTTCAGATCTTCAAGTTATAATTTGCACTAATAATTCGTATTTAACAATTCGAAGTTCTGTATTTGACTATTACAAGTTCAGATCTTCAAGTTATAAATTGAATTATAATTTTAAGCTATGAATTTTAAGTTCTGTATTTGACAATTACTAGTAGAGATCTTCAAATTATTATTTGCAATAATAATTAGAAGCTATCAATTTTAAGTTCTGCATTTGACAATTACAAGTTCAGATCTTCAAGTTATAATTTGAAATAATAATTAGAAGCTATCAATTTTAAGTTCTGTATTTGACAATTACAAGTTCAGATCTTCAAGTTATAAAGTGCAATAATAATTAGAAGCTATCAATTTTAAGTTCTGTATTTGACAATTACTAGTTCAGATCTTCAAGTTATAATTAGAAATAATAATTTGAATTTAACAAATCTAAGTTCTGTAATTCACTATTACAAGTTCAGATCTTCAAGTTATAATTTACAATAATAATTAGAAGCTATCAATTTTAAGTTCTGTATTTGACAATTACAAGTTCAGATCTTCAAGTTATAATTTGCACTAATAATTTGTATTTAAGAATTAGAAGTTCTGTATTTGACAAGTACAAGTTCAGATCTTCAAGATATAATTTGAAATAATAATTAGAAGCTATCAATTTTAGTTCTGTATTTGACAATTACAAGTTCAGATCTTCAAGTTATAATTTGCAATAATAATTAGAAGCTATCAATTTTAAGTTCTGTATTTGACAATTGCTAGTTCAGATCTACAAGTTATAATTTGAAATAATAATTTGCATTTAACAAATCTAAGTTCCGTAATTCACAATTACAAGTTCAGATCTTCAAGTTATAATTTACAATAATAATTAGAAGCTATCAATTTTAAGTTCTGTATTTGACAATTACAAGTTCAGATCTTCAAGTTATAATTAGCAATCACAATATATGTTGTTAACAATGCTAAGTTGCGTATTTGTCTATTACAAGTTCAGATCTTCAAATTATAATTTGCAATGATAATTAGAAGCTATCAATTTTAAGTTCTGTATTTAACAATTACAAGTTCAGATCTTCAAGTTATAATTTGAAATAATAATTTGAATTTAACAAATCTAAGTTCTGTAATTCACTAATACAAGTTCAGATCTTCAAGTTATAATTTGCAATAATAATTAGATGCTATCAATTTTAAGTTCTGTATTTGACAATTACAAGTTCGATCTTCTAGTTATAATTTGCACTAATAACTTGTATTTAATAATTAGAATTTCTGTATTTGAAAATTACAAGTTCAGATCTTCAAGTTATAATTTGCAATAATAATTTGTATTTAAAAATTAGAAGTTCTGTATTTGACTATTACAAGTTCAGATCTTCAAATTATTATTTGCAATCTTAGTTGGAATTTAACAATTCGAAGTTCTGTATTTATCTATTACAAGTTCAGATCTTCAAGTTATAATTTGCAATCATAATTTGTATTTAACAATGCTAAGTTGCGTATTTGTCTATTACAAGTTCACATCTTCAAATTATAATTTGCAATAATAATTAGAAGCTATCAATTTTAAGTTCTGTATTTGACAATTACAAGTTCAGATCCTCAAGTTATAATTTGCACTAATAATTAGTATTTACAATTAGAAGTTCTGTATTTGACTATTACAAGTTCAGATCTTCAAATTATTATTTGCAATCTTAGTTTGAATTTAACAATTTGAAGTTCTGTACTTACCTATTACAAGTTCAGATCTACAAGTTATAATTTGCACTAATAATTTGTATTTAACAATTCGAAGTTCTGTATTTGACTATTACAAGCTCAGATCTTCAAGTTATAATTTGAATTATAATTATAAGCTATCAATTTTAAGTTCTGTATTTGACAATTACTAGTTCAGATCTTCAAGTTATAATTTGAAATAATAATTTGAATTTAACAAATCTAAGTTCTGTAATTCACTATTACAAGTTCAGATCTTCAAGTTATAATTTGTACTAATAATTTGTATTTAACAATTAGAAGTTCTGTATTTGACAATTACAAGTTCAGATCTTCAAGTTATAATTTGAAATAATAATTAGAAGCTATCAATTTTAAGTTCTAAATTTGACAATTACTAGTTCAGATCTTCAAGTTATAATTTGAAATAATAATTTGAATTTAACAAATCTAAGTTCTGTAATTCACTATTACAAGTTCAGATCTTCAAGTTATAATTTGCACTAATAATTTGCATTTAATAATTAGAAGTTCTGTATTTGACAATTACAAGTTCAGATCTTCAAGTTATAATTTGCAATAATAAATTGTATTTAACAATTAGAAGTTCTGTATTTGACTATTACAAGTTCAGATCTTCAAATTATTATTTGCAATCTTAGTTTGAATTTAACAATTCGAAGTTCTGCATTTATCTATTACAAGTTCAGATCTTCAAGTTATAATTTGCACTAATAAATTGTATTTAACAATTCGAAGTTCTGTATTTGACTATTACAAGTTCAGATCTTCAAGTTATAAATTGAATTATAATTTTAAGCTATCAATTTTAAGTTCTGTATTTGACAATTACTAGTACTGATCTTCAAATTATAATTTGCAATAATAATTAGAAGCTATCAATTTTAGGTTCTGTATTTGACAATTACAAGTTCAGATCTTCAAGTTATAATTTGCACTAATAATTTGTATTTAACAATTAGAAGTTCTGTATTTGACAATTACAAGTTCAGATCTTCAAGTTATAATTTGAAATAATAATTAGAAGCTATCAATTTTAAGTTCTGTATTTGACAATTACAAGTTCAGATCTTCAAGTTATAATTTGCAATAATAATTAGAAGCTATCAATTTTAAGTTCTGTATTTAACAATTACATGTTCAGATCTTCAACTTATAATTTGCACTAATAATTTGTATTTAACAATTAGAAGTTCTGTATTTGACAATTACAAGTTGAGATCTTCAAGTTATAATTTGAAATAATAATTAGAAGCTATCAATTTTAAGTTCTGTATTTGACAATTACAAGTTCAGATCTTCAAGTTATAATTTGCAATAATAATTAGAAGCTATCAATTTTAAGTTCTATATTTGACAATTACTAGTTCAGATCTTCAAGTTATAATTTGAAATAATAATTTGAATTTAACAAATCTAAGTTCTGTAATTCACTATTCCAAGTTCAGATCTTCAAGTTATAATTTGCACTAATAATTTGTATTTAATAATTAGAAGTTCTGTATTTGACAATTACAAGTTCAGATCTTCAAGTTATTATTTGCAATAATAATTAGAAGCTATCAATTTTAAGTTCTGGATTTGACAATTACAAGTTCAGATCTTCAAGTTATAATTAGAAATAATAATTAGAAGCTATCAATTTTGAGTTCTGTATTTTACAATTACAAGTTCAGATCTTCAAGTTATAATTTGCAATAATAATTAGAAGCTATCAATTTTAAGTTCTGTATTTGACAATTACTAGTTCAGATCTTCAAGTTATAATTTGAAATAATAATTTGAATTTAACAAATCTAAGTTTTGTAATTCACAATTACAAGTTCAGATCTTCAAGTTATAATTTACAATAATAATTAGAAGCTATCAATTTTAAGTTCTGTATTTGACAATTACGAGTTCAGATCTTCAAGTTATAATTTGCACTAATAATTTGTATTTAACAATTAGAAGTTCTGTATTTGACAATTACAAGTTCAGATCTTCAAGTTATAATTTGAAATAATAATTAGAAGCTATCAATTTTAAGTTCTATATTTGACAATTACAAGTTCAGATCTTCAAATTATTATTTGCACTAATAATTTGTATTTAACAATTAGAAGTTCTGTATTTGAGTATTACAAGTTCAGATCTTCAAGTTATTATTAGCAATAATAATTAGAAGCTATCAATTTTAATTTCTGTATTTGACAATTACAAGTTCAGATCTTCAAGTTATAATTTACAATAAAAATTAGAAGCTATCAATTTTAAGTTCTGTATTTGACTATTACAAGTTCAGATCTTCAAGTTATAATTTGCACTAATAATTTGTATTTAACAATTAGAAGTTCTGTATTTGACAAGTACAAGTTTAGATCTTCGAGATATAATTTGAAATAATAATTAGTAGCTATCAATTTTAGTTCTGTATTTGACAATTACAAGTTCAGATCTTCAAGTTATAATTTGCAATAATAATTAGAAGCTATCAATTTTAAGTTCTGTATTTGACAATTACTAGTTCAGATCTACAAGTTATAATTTGAAATAATAATTTGAATTTAACAAATCTAAGTTCTGTAATTCACAATTACAAGTTCAGATCTTCAAGTTATAATTTACAATAATAATTTGAAGCTATCAATTTTAAGTTCTGTATTTGACAATTACAAGTTCAGAACTTCAAGTTATAATTAGCACTAATAATTTGTATTTAACAATTAGAAGTTCTGTATTTGACAATTACAAGTTCAGATCTACAAGTTATAATTTGAAATAATAATTAGAAGCTATCAATTTTAAGTTCTGTATTTGACAATTACAAGTTCAGATCTTCAAGTTATAATTTGCAATAATAATTAGAAGCTATCAATTTTAAGTTCTGTATTTGACTATTACTAGTTCAGATCTTCAAGTTATAATTAGAAATAATAATTTGAATTTAACAAATCTAAGTTCTGTAATTCACTATTACAAGTTCAGCTCTTCAAGTTATAATTTGAAATAATAATTAGAAGCTATCAATTTTGAGTTCTGTATTTTACAATTACAAGTTCAGATCTTCAAGTTATAATTTGCAATAATAATTAGAAGCTATCAATTTTAAGTTCTGTATTTGACAATTACTAGTTCAGATCTTCAAGTTATAATTTGAAATAATAATTTGAATTTAACAAATACAAGTTCTGTAATTCACAATTACAAGTTCAGATCTTCAAGTTATAATTTACAATAATAATTAGAAGCTATCAATTTTAAGTTCTGTATTTGACAATTACGAGTTCAGATCTTCAAGTTATAATTTGCACTAATAATTTGTATTTAACAATTACAAGTTCTGTATTTTACAATTACAAGTTAAGATCTTCAAGTTATAATTTGAAATAATAATTAGAAGCTATCAATTTTAAGTTCTGTATTTGACAATTACAAGTTCAGATCTTCAAGTTATAAATTGCAATAATAATTAGAAGCTATCAATTTGAGTTCTGTATTTGACAATTACTAGTTCAGATCTTCAAGTTATAATTAGAAATAATAATTTGAATTTAACAAATCTAAGTTCTGTAATTCACAATTACAAGTTCAGATCTTCAAGTTATAATTTACAATAATAATTAGAAGCTATCAATTTTAAGTTCTGTATTTGACAATTACAAGTTCAGATCTTCAAGTTATAATTAGCACTAATAATTTGTATTTAACAATTAGAAGTTCTGTATTTGACAATTACAAGTTCAGATCTTCAAGTTATAATTTGAAATAATAATTAGAAGCTATCAATTTTAAGTTCTGTATTTGACAATTACAAGTTCAGATCTTCAAGTTATAATTTGCAATAATAATTAGTAGCTAATAATTTTAAGTTCTGTATTTGACAATTACTAGTTCAGATCTTCAAGTTATAATTAGAAATAATAATTTGAATTTAACAAATCTAAGTTCTATAATTCACTATTACAAGTTCAGATCTTAAAGTTATAATTTACAATAATAATTAGAAGCTATCAATTTTAAGTTCTGTATTTGACAATTACTAGTTCAGATCTTCAAGTTATAATTTGCAATCACAATTTGTTGTTAACAATGCTAAGTTGCGTATTTGTCTATTACAAGTTCAGATCTTCAAATTATAATTTGCAATAATAATTAGAAGCTATCAATTTTAAATTCTGTATTTAACAATTACAAGTTCAGATCTTCAAGTTATAATTTGAAATAATAATTTGAATTTAACAAATCTAAGTTCTGTAGTTCACTATTACAAGTTCAGATCTTCAAGTTATAATTTACAATAATAATTATAAGCTATCAATTTTAAGTTCTGTATTTGACAATTACTAGTTCAGATCTTCAAGTTATAATTTGAAATAATAATTTGAATTTAACAAATCTAAGTTCTGTAATTCACTATTACAAGTTCAGATCTTCAAGTTATAATTTGCAATAATAATTAGAAGCTATCAATTTTAAGTTCTGTATTTGACAATTACTAGTTCAGATCTTCAAGTTATAATTTGAAATAATAATTTGAATTTAACAAATCTAAGTTCTGTAATTCACAATTACAAGTTCAGATCTTCAAGTTATAATTTACAATAATAATTGGAAGCTATCAATTTTAAGTTCTGTATTTGACAATTACAAGTTCAGATCTTCAAGTTATAATTAGCACTAATAATTTGTATTTAACAATTAGAAGTTCTGTATTTGACAATTACAAGTTCAGATCTTCAAGTTATAATTTGAAATAATAATTAGAAGCTATCAATTTTAAGTTCTGTATTTGACAATTACAAGTTCAGATCTTCAAGTTATAATTTGCAATAATAATTAGTAGCTAATAATTTTAAGTTCTGTATTTGACAATTACTAGTTCAGATCTTCAAGTTATAATTAGAAATAATAATTTGAATTTAACAAATCTAAGTTCTATAATTCACTATTACAAGTTCAGATCTTAAAGTTATAATTTACAATAATAATTAGAAGCTATCAATTTTAAGTTCTGTATTTGACAATTACTAGTTCAGATCTTCAAGTTATAATTTGCAATCACAATTTGTTGTTAACAATGCTAAGTTGCGTATTTGTCTATTACAAGTTCAGATCTTCAAATTATAATTTGCAATAATAATTAGAAGCTATCAATTTTAAATTCTGTATTTAACAATTACAAGTTCAGATCTTCAAGTTATAATTTGAAATAATAATTTGAATTTAACAAATCTAAGTTCTGTAGTTCACTATTACAAGTTCAGATCTTCAAGTTATAATTTACAATAATAATTTGAAGCTATCAATTTTAAGTTCTGTATTTGACAATTACTAGTTCAGATCTTCAAGTTATAATTTGAAATAATAATTTGAATTTAACAAATCTAAGTTCTGTAATTCACTATTACAAGTTCAGATCTTCAAGTTATAATTTGCAATAATAATTAGAAGCTATCAATTTTAAGTTCTGTATTTGACAATTACAAGTTCGATCTTCTAGTTATAATTTGCACTAATAACTTGTATTTAATAATTAGAAGTTCTGTATTTGACAATTACAAGTTCAGATCTTCAAGTTATAATTTGCAATAATAATTTGTATTTAAAAATTAGAAGTTCTGTATTTGACTATTACAAGTTCAGATCTTCAAATTATTATTTGCAATCTTAGTTGGAATTTAACAATTCGAAGTTCTGTATTTATTTATTACAAGTTCAGATCTTCAAGTTATAATTTGCAATCATAATTTGTATTTAACATTGCTAAGTTTCGTATTTGTCTATTACAAGTTCACATCTTCAAATTATAATTTGCAATAATAATTAGAAGCTATCAATTTTAAGTTCTGTATTTGACAATTACAAGTTCAGATTTTCAAGTTATAATTTGCACTAATAATTTGCGTTTACAATTAGAAGTTCTGTATTTGACTATTACAAGTTCAGATCTTCAAATTATTATTTGCAATCTTAGTTTGAATTTAACAATTTGAAGTTCTGTATTTACCTATTACAAGTTCAGATCTACAAGTTATAATTTGCACTAATAATTTGTATTTAACAATTCGAAGTTCTGTATTTGACTATTACAAGCTCAGATCTTCAAGTTATAATTTGAATTATAATTATAAGCTATCAATCTTAAGTTCTGTATTTGACAATTACAAGTTCAGATCTTCAAGTTATAATTTGCAATAATAATTAGAAGCTATCAATTTTAAGTTCTATATTTGACAATTACTAGTTCAGATCTTCAAGTTATAATTTGAAATAATAATTTGAATTTAACAAATCTAAGTTCTGTAATTCACTATTCCAAGTTCAGATCTTCAAGTTATAATTTGCACTAATAATTTGTATTTATTAATTAGAAGTTCTGTATTTGACAATTACAAGTTCATATATTCAAGTTATAATTTGCAATAATAATTTGTATTTAATAATTAGAAGTTCTGTATTTGACAATTACAAGTTCAGATCTTCAAGTTATTATTTGCAATAATAATTAGAAGCTATCAATTTTAAGTTCTGGATTTGACAATTACAAGTTCAGATCTTCAAGTTATAATTAGAAATAATAATTAGAAGCTATCAATTTTGAGTTCTGTATTTTACAATTACAAGTTCAGATCTTCAAGTTATAATTTGCAATAATAATTAGAAGCTATCAATTTTAAGTTCTGTATTTGACAATTACTAGTTCAGATCTTCAAGTTATAATTTGAAATAATAATTTGAATTTAACAAATCTAAGTTTTGTAATTCACAATTACAAGTTCAGATCTTCAAGTTATAATTTACAATAATAATTAGAAGCTATCAATTTTAAGTTCTGTATTTGACAATTACGAGTTCAGATCTTCAAGTTATAATTTGCACTAATAATTTGTATTTAACAATTAGAAGTTCTGTATTTGACAATTACAAGTTCAGATCTTCAAGTTATAATTTGAAATAATAATTAGAAGCTATCAATTTTAAGTTCTATATTTGACAATTACAAGTTCAGATCTTCAAATTATTATTTGCACTAATAATTTGTATTTAACAATTAGAAGTTCTGTATTTGAGTATTACAAGTTCAGATCTTCAAGTTATTATTAGCAATAATAATTAGAAGCTATCAATTTTAATTTCTGTATTTGACAATTACAAGTTCAGATCTTCAAGTTATAATTTACAATAAAAATTAGAAGCTATCAATTTTAAGTTCTGTATTTGACTATTACAAGTTCAGATCTTCAAGTTATAATTTGCACTAATAATTTGTATTTAACAATTAGAAGTTCTGTATTTGACAAGTACAAGTTTAGATCTTCGAGATATAATTTGAAATAATAATTAGTAGCTATCAATTTTAGTTCTGTATTTGACAATTACAAGTTCAGATCTTCAAGTTATAATTTGCAATAATAATTAGAAGCTATCAATTTTAAGTTCTGTATTTGACAATTACTAGTTCAGATCTACAAGTTATAATTTGAAATAATAATTTGAATTTAACAAATCTAAGTTCTGTAATTCACAATTACAAGTTCAGATCTTCAAGTTATAATTTACAATAATAATTTGAAGCTATCAATTTTAAGTTCTGTATTTGACAATTACAAGTTCAGAACTTCAAGTTATAATTAGCACTAATAATTTGTATTTAACAATTAGAAGTTCTGTATTTGACAATTACAAGTTCAGATCTACAAGTTATAATTTGAAATAATAATTAGAAGCTATCAATTTTAAGTTCTGTATTTGACAATTACAAGTTCAGATCTTCAAGTTATAATTTGCAATAATAATTAGAAGCTATCAATTTTAAGTTCTGTATTTGACTATTACTAGTTCAGATCTTCAAGTTATAATTAGAAATAATAATTTGAATTTAACAAATCTAAGTTCTGTAATTCACTATTACAAGTTCAGCTCTTCAAGTTATAATTTGAAATAATAATTAGAAGCTATCAATTTTGAGTTCTGTATTTTACAATTACAAGTTCAGATCTTCAAGTTATAATTTGCAATAATAATTAGAAGCTATCAATTTTAAGTTCTGTATTTGACAATTACTAGTTCAGATCTTCAAGTTATAATTTGAAATAATAATTTGAATTTAACAAATACAAGTTCTGTAATTCACAATTACAAGTTCAGATCTTCAAGTTATAATTTACAATAATAATTAGAAGCTATCAATTTTAAGTTCTGTATTTGACAATTACGAGTTCAGATCTTCAAGTTATAATTTGCACTAATAATTTGTATTTAACAATTACAAGTTCTGTATTTTACAATTACAAGTTAAGATCTTCAAGTTATAATTTGAAATAATAATTAGAAGCTATCAATTTTAAGTTCTGTATTTGACAATTACAAGTTCAGATCTTCAAGTTATAAATTGCAATAATAATTAGAAGCTATCAATTTGAGTTCTGTATTTGACAATTACTAGTTCAGATCTTCAAGTTATAATTAGAAATAATAATTTGAATTTAACAAATCTAAGTTCTGTAATTCACAATTACAAGTTCAGATCTTCAAGTTATAATTTACAATAATAATTAGAAGCTATCAATTTTAAGTTCTGTATTTGACAATTACAAGTTCAGATCTTCAAGTTATAATTAGCACTAATAATTTGTATTTAACAATTAGAAGTTCTGTATTTGACAATTACAAGTTCAGATCTTCAAGTTATAATTTGAAATAATAATTAGAAGCTATCAATTTTAAGTTCTGTATTTGACAATTACAAGTTCAGATCTTCAAGTTATAATTTGCAATAATAATTAGTAGCTAATAATTTTAAGTTCTGTATTTGACAATTACTAGTTCAGATCTTCAAGTTATAATTAGAAATAATAATTTGAATTTAACAAATCTAAGTTCTATAATTCACTATTACAAGTTCAGATCTTAAAGTTATAATTTACAATAATAATTAGAAGCTATCAATTTTAAGTTCTGTATTTGACAATTACTAGTTCAGATCTTCAAGTTATAATTTGCAATCACAATTTGTTGTTAACAATGCTAAGTTGCGTATTTGTCTATTACAAGTTCAGATCTTCAAATTATAATTTGCAATAATAATTAGAAGCTATCAATTTTAAATTCTGTATTTAACAATTACAAGTTCAGATCTTCAAGTTATAATTTGAAATAATAATTTGAATTTAACAAATCTAAGTTCTGTAGTTCACTATTACAAGTTCAGATCTTCAAGTTATAATTTACAATAATAATTATAAGCTATCAATTTTAAGTTCTGTATTTGACAATTACTAGTTCAGATCTTCAAGTTATAATTTGAAATAATAATTTGAATTTAACAAATCTAAGTTCTGTAATTCACTATTACAAGTTCAGATCTTCAAGTTATAATTTGCAATAATAATTAGAAGCTATCAATTTTAAGTTCTGTATTTGACAATTACTAGTTCAGATCTTCAAGTTATAATTTGAAATAATAATTTGAATTTAACAAATCTAAGTTCTGTAATTCACAATTACAAGTTCAGATCTTCAAGTTATAATTTACAATAATAATTAGAAGCTATCAATTTTAAGTTCTGTATTTGACAATTACAAGTTCAGATCTTCAAGTTATAATTAGCACTAATAATTTGTATTTAACAATTAGAAGTTCTGTATTTGACAATTACAAGTTCAGATCTTCAAGTTATAATTTGAAATAATAATTAGAAGCTATCAATTTTAAGTTCTGTATTTGACAATTACAAGTTCAGATCTTCAAGTTATAATTTGCAATAATAATTAGTAGCTAATAATTTTAAGTTCTGTATTTGACAATTACTAGTTCAGATCTTCAAGTTATAATTAGAAATAATAATTTGAATTTAACAAATCTAAGTTCTATAATTCACTATTACAAGTTCAGATCTTAAAGTTATAATTTACAATAATAATTAGAAGCTATCAATTTTAAGTTCTGTATTTGACAATTACTAGTTCAGATCTTCAAGTTATAATTTGCAATCACAATTTGTTGTTAACAATGCTAAGTTGCGTATTTGTCTATTACAAGTTCAGATCTTCAAATTATAATTTGCAATAATAATTAGAAGCTATCAATTTTAAATTCTGTATTTAACAATTACAAGTTCAGATCTTCAAGTTATAATTTGAAATAATAATTTGAATTTAACAAATCTAAGTTCTGTAGTTCACTATTACAAGTTCAGATCTTCAAGTTATAATTTACAATAATAATTATAAGCTATCAATTTTAAGTTCTGTATTTGACAATTACTAGTTCAGATCTTCAAGTTATAATTTGAAATAATAATTTGAATTTAACAAATCTAAGTTCTGTAATTCACTATTACAAGTTCAGATCTTCAAGTTATAATTTGCAATAATAATTAGAAGCTATCAATTTTAAGTTCTGTATTTGACAATTACAAGTTCGATCTTCTAGTTATAATTTGCACTAATAACTTGTATTTAATAATTAGAAGTTCTGTATTTGACAATTACAAGTTCAGATCTTCAAGTTATAATTTGCAATAATAATTTGTATTTAAAAATTAGAAGTTCTGTATTTGACTATTACAAGTTCAGATCTTCAAATTATTATTTGCAATCTTAGTTGGAATTTAACAATTCGAAGTTCTGTATTTATTTATTACAAGTTCAGATCTTCAAGTTATAATTTGCAATCATAATTTGTATTTAACATTGCTAAGTTTCGTATTTGTCTATTACAAGTTCACATCTTCAAATTATAATTTGCAATAATAATTAGAAGCTATCAATTTTAAGTTCTGTATTTGACAATTACAAGTTCAGATTTTCAAGTTATAATTTGCACTAATAATTTGCGTTTACAATTAGAAGTTCTGTATTTGACTATTACAAGTTCAGATCTTCAAATTATTATTTGCAATCTTAGTTTGAATTTAACAATTTGAAGTTCTGTATTTACCTATTACAAGTTCAGATCTACAAGTTATAATTTGCACTAATAATTTGTATTTAACAATTCGAAGTTCTGTATTTGACTATTACAAGCTCAGATCTTCAAGTTATAATTTGAATTATAATTATAAGCTATCAATCTTAAGTTCTGTATTTGACAATTACAAGTTCAGATCTTCAAGTTATAATTTGCAATAATAATTAGAAGCTATCAATTTTAAGTTCTATATTTGACAATTACTAGTTCAGATCTTCAAGTTATAATTTGAAATAATAATTTGAATTTAACAAATCTAAGTTCTGTAATTCACTATTCCAAGTTCAGATCTTCAAGTTATAATTTGCACTAATAATTTGTATTTATTAATTAGAAGTTCTGTATTTGACAATTACAAGTTCATATATTCAAGTTATAATTTGCAATAATAATTTGTATTTAACAATTAGATGTTCTGTATTTGACTATTACAAGTTCAGATTTTCAAATTATTATTTGCAATCTTAGTTTGAATTTAACAATTCGAAGTTCTGTATTTATTTATTACAAGTTCAGATCTTCAAGTTATAATTTGCACTAATAATTTGTATTTAACAATTCGAAGTTCTGTATTTGACTATTACAAGTTCAGATCTACAAGTTATAAATTGAATTATCATTTTAAGCTATCAATTTTAAGTTCTGTATTTGACAATTACTAGTAGAGATCTTCAAATTATTATTTGCAATAATAATTAGAAGCTATCAATTTTAAGTTCTGCATTTGACAATTACAAGTTCAGATCTTCAAGTTATTATTTGCAATAATAATTAGAAGCTATCAATTTTAAGTTCTGGATTTGACAATTACAAGTTCAGATCTTCAAGTTATAATTAGAAATAATAATTAGAAGCTATCAATTTTGAGTTCTGTATTTTACAATTACAAGTTCAGATCTTCAAGTTATAATTTGCAATAATAATTAGAAGCTATCAATTTTAAGTTCTGTATTTGACAATTTCTAGTTCAGATCTTCAAGTTATAATTTGAAATAATAATTTGAATTTAACAAATCTAAGTTCTGTAATTCACAATTACAAGTTCAGATCCTCAAGTTATAATTTATAATAATAATTAGAAGCTATCAATTTTAAGTTCTGTATTTGACAATTACGAGTTCAGATCTTCAAGTTATAATTTGCACTAATAATTTGTATTTAACAATTAGAAGTTCTGTATTTGACAATTACAAGTTCAGATCTTCAAGTTATAAAGTGCAATAATAATTAGAAGCTATCAATTTTAAGTTCTGTATTTGACAATTACTAGTTCAGATCTTCAAGTTATAATTAGAAATAATAATTTGAATTTAACAAATCTAAGTTCTGTAATTCACTATTACAAGTTCAGATCTTCAAGTTATAATTTACAATAATAATTAGAAGCTATCAATTTTAAGTTCTGTATTTGACAATTACAAGTTCAGATCTTCAAGTTATAATTTGAAATAATAATTAGAAGCTATCAATTTTAAGTTCTGTATTTGACAATTACAAGTTCAGATCTTCAAGCTATAATTTGCAATAATAATTAGAAGCTATCAATTTTAAGTTCTATATTTGACAATTACTAGTTCAGATCTTCAAGTTATAATTTGAAATAATAATTTGAATTTAACAAATCTAAGTTCTGTAATTCACTATTCCAAGTTATAATTTACAATAATAATTAGAAGCTATCAATTTTAAGTTCTGTATTTGACAATTACAAGTTCAGATCTTCAAGTTATAATTAGCACTAATAATTTGTATTTAACAATTAGAAGTTCTGTATTTGACAATTACAAGTTCAGATCTTCAAGTTATAATTTGAAATAATAATTAGAAGCTATCAATTTTAAGTTCTGTATTTGACAATTACAAGTTCAGATCTTCAAGTTATAATTTGCAATAATAATTAGTAGCTAATAATTTTAAGTTCTGTATTTGACAATTACTAGTTCAGATCTTCAAGTTATAATTAGAAATAATAATTTGAATTTAACAAATCTAAGTTCTATAATTCACTATTACAAGTTCAGATCTTAAAGTTATAATTTACAATAATAATTAGAAGCTATCAATTTTAAGTTCTGTATTTGACAATTACTAGTTCAGATCTTCAAGTTATAATTTGCAATCACAATTTGTTGTTAACAATGCTAAGTTGCGTATTTGTCTATTACAAGTTCAGATCTTCAAATTATAATTTGCAATAATAATTAGAAGCTATCAATTTTAAATTCTGTATTTAACAATTACAAGTTCAGATCTTCAAGTTATAATTTGAAATAATAATTTGAATTTAACAAATCTAAGTTCTGTAGTTCACTATTACAAGTTCAGATCTTCAAGTTATAATTTACAATAATAATTATAAGCTATCAATTTTAAGTTCTGTATTTGACAATTACTAGTTCAGATCTTCAAGTTATAATTTGAAATAATAATTTGAATTTAACAAATCTAAGTTCTGTAATTCACTATTACAAGTTCAGATCTTCAAGTTATAATTTGCAATAATAATTAGAAGCTATCAATTTTAAGTTCTGTATTTGACAATTACTAGTTCAGATCTTCAAGTTATAATTTGAAATAATAATTTGAATTTAACAAATCTAAGTTCTGTAATTCACAATTACAAGTTCAGATCTTCAAGTTATAATTTACAATAATAATTAGAAGCTATCAATTTTAAGTTCTGTATTTGACAATTACAAGTTCAGATCTTCAAGTTATAATTAGCACTAATAATTTGTATTTAACAATTAGAAGTTCTGTATTTGACAATTACAAGTTCAGATCTTCAAGTTATAATTTGAAATAATAATTAGAAGCTATCAATTTTAAGTTCTGTATTTGACAATTACAAGTTCAGATCTTCAAGTTATAATTTGCAATAATAATTAGTAGCTAATAATTTTAAGTTCTGTATTTGACAATTACTAGTTCAGATCTTCAAGTTATAATTAGAAATAATAATTTGAATTTAACAAATCTAAGTTCTATAATTCACTATTACAAGTTCAGATCTTAAAGTTATAATTTACAATAATAATTAGAAGCTATCAATTTTAAGTTCTGTATTTGACAATTACTAGTTCAGATCTTCAAGTTATAATTTGCAATCACAATTTGTTGTTAACAATGCTAAGTTGCGTATTTGTCTATTACAAGTTCAGATCTTCAAATTATAATTTGCAATAATAATTAGAAGCTATCAATTTTAAATTCTGTATTTAACAATTACAAGTTCAGATCTTCAAGTTATAATTTGAAATAATAATTTGAATTTAACAAATCTAAGTTCTGTAGTTCACTATTACAAGTTCAGATCTTCAAGTTATAATTTACAATAATAATTATAAGCTATCAATTTTAAGTTCTGTATTTGACAATTACTAGTTCAGATCTTCAAGTTATAATTTGAAATAATAATTTGAATTTAACAAATCTAAGTTCTGTAATTCACTATTACAAGTTCAGATCTTCAAGTTATAATTTGCAATAATAATTAGAAGCTATCAATTTTAAGTTCTGTATTTGACAATTACTAGTTCAGATCTTCAAGTTATAATTTGAAATAATAATTTGAATTTAACAAATCTAAGTTCTGTAATTCACAATTACAAGTTCAGATCTTCAAGTTATAATTTACAATAATAATTAGAAGCTATCAATTTTAAGTTCTGTATTTGACAATTACAAGTTCAGATCTTCAAGTTATAATTAGCACTAATAATTTGTATTTAACAATTAGAAGTTCTGTATTTGACAATTACAAGTTCAGATCTTCAAGTTATAATTTGAAATAATAATTAGAAGCTATCAATTTTAAGTTCTGTATTTGACAATTACAAGTTCAGATCTTCAAGTTATAATTTGCAATAATAATTAGTAGCTAATAATTTTAAGTTCTGTATTTGACAATTACTAGTTCAGATCTTCAAGTTATAATTAGAAATAATAATTTGAATTTAACAAATCTAAGTTCTATAATTCACTATTACAAGTTCAGATCTTAAAGTTATACTTTACAATAATAATTAGAAGCTATCAATTTTAAGTTCTGTATTTGACAATTACTAGTTCAGATCTTCAAGTTATAATTTGCAATCACAATTTGTTGTTAACAATGCTAAGTTGCGTATTTGTCTATTACAAGTTCAGATCTTCAAATTATAATTTGCAATAATAATTAGAAGCTATCAATTTTAAATTCTGTATTTAACAATTACAAGTTCAGATCTTCAAGTTATAATTTGAAATAATAATTTGAATTTAACAAATCTAAGTTCTGTAGTTCACTATTACAAGTTCAGATCTTCAAGTTATAATTTACAATAATAATTATAAGCTATCAATTTTAAGTTCTGTATTTGACAATTACTAGTTCAGATCTTCAAGTTATAATTTGAAATAATAATTTGAATTTAACAAATCTAAGTTCTGTAATTCACTATTACAAGTTCAGATCTTCAAGTTATAATTTGCAATAATAATTAGAAGCTATCAATTTTAAGTTCTGTATTTGACAATTACAAGTTCGATCTTCTAGTTATAATTTGCACTAATAACTTGTATTTAATAATTAGAAGTTCTGTATTTGACAATTACAAGTTCAGATCTTCAAGTTATAATTTGCAATAATAATTTGTATTTAAAAATTAGAAGTTCTGTATTTGACTATTACAAGTTCAGATCTTCAAATTATTATTTGCAATCTTAGTTGGAATTTAACAATTCGAAGTTCTGTATTTATTTATTACAAGTTCAGATCTTCAAGTTATAATTTGCAATCATAATTTGTATTTAACAATGCTAAGTTTCGTATTTGTCTATTACAAGTTCACATCTTCAAATTATAATTTGCAATAATAATTAGAAGCTATCAATTTTAAGTTCTGTATTTGACAATTACAAGTTCAGATTTTCAAGTTATAATTTGCACTAATAATTTGCGTTTACAATTAGAAGTTCTGTATTTGACTATTACAAGTTCAGATCTTCAAATTATTATTTGCAATCTTAGTTTGAATTTAACAATTTGAAGTTCTGTATTTACCTATTACAAGTTCAGATCTACAAGTTATAATTTGCACTAATAATTTGTATTTAACAATTCGAAGTTCTGTATTTGACTATTACAAGCTCAGATCTTCAAGTTATAATTTGAATTATAATTATAAGCTATCAATCTTAAGTTCTGTATTTGACAATTACAAGTTCAGATCTTCAAGTTATAATTTGCAATAATAATTAGAAGCTATCAATTTTAAGTTCTATATTTGACAATTACTAGTTCAGATCTTCAAGTTATAATTTGAAATAATAATTTGAATTTAACAAATCTAAGTTCTGTAATTCACTATTCCAAGTTCAGATCTTCAAGTTATAATTTGCACTAATAATTTGTATTTATTAATTAGAAGTTCTGTATTTGACAATTACAAGTTCATATATTCAAGTTATAATTTGCAATAATAATTTGTATTTAACAATTAGATGTTCTGTATTTGACTATTACAAGTTCAGATTTTCAAATTATTATTTGTAATCTTAGTTTGAATTTAACAATTCGAAGTTCTGTATTTATTTATTACAAGTTCAGATCTTCAAGTTATAATTTGCACTAATAATTTGTATTTAACAATTCGAAGTTCTGTATTTGACTATTACAAGTTCAGATCTACAAGTTATAAATTGAATTATCATTTTAAGCTATCAATTTTAAGTTCTGTATTTGACAATTACTAGTAGAGATCTTCAAATTATTATTTGCAATAATAATTAGAAGCTATCAATTTTAAGTTCTGCATTTGACAATTACAAGTTCAGATCTTCAAGTTATTATTTGCAATAATAATTAGAAGCTATCAATTTTAAGTTCTGGATTTGACAATTACAAGTTCAGATCTTTAAGTTATAATTAGAAATAATAATTAGAAGCTATCAATTTTGAGTTCTGTATTTTACAATTACAAGTTCAGATCTTCAAGTTATAATTTGCAATAATAATTAGAAGCTATCAATTTTAAGTTCTGTATTTGACAATTTCTAGTTCAGATCTTCAAGTTATAATTTGAAATAATAATTTGAATTTAACAAATCTAAGTTCTGTAATTCACAATTACAAGTTCAGATCCTCAAGTTATAATTTATAATAATAATTAGAAGCTATCAATTTTAAGTTCTGTATTTGACAATTACGAGTTCAGATCTTCAAGTTATAATTTGCACTAATAATTTGTATTTAACAATTAGAAGTTCTGTATTTGACAATTACAAGTTCAGATCTTCAAGTTATAATTTGAAATAATAATTAGAAGCTATCAATTTTAAGTTCTGTATTTGACAATTACAAGTTCAGATCTTCAAGTTATAAAGTGCAATAATAATTAGAAGCTATCAATTTTAAGTTCTGTATTTGACAATTACTAGTTCAGATCTTCAAGTTATAATTAGAAATAATAATTTGAATTTAACAAATCTAAGTTCTGTAATTCACTATTACAAGTTCAGATCTTCAAGTTATAATTTACAATAATAATTAGAAGCTATCAATTTTAAGTTCTGTATTTGACAATTACAAGTTCAGATCTTCAAGTTATAATTTGAAATAATAATTAGAAGCTATCAATTTTAAGTTCTGTATTTGACAATTACAAGTTCAGATCTTCAAGCTATAATTTGCAATAATAATTAGAAGCTATCAATTTTAAGTTCTATATTTGACAATTACTAGTTCAGATCTTCAAGTTATAATTTGAAATAATAATTTGAATTTAACAAATCTAAGTTCTGTAATTCACTATTCCAAGTTATAATTTACAATAATAATTTGAAGCTATCAATTTTAAGTTCTGTATTTGACAATTACAAGTTCAGATCTTCAAGTTATAATTAGCACTAATAATTTGTATTTAACAATTAGAAGTTCTGTATTTGACAATTACAAGTTCAGATCTACTAGTTATAATTTGAAATAATAATTAGAAGCTATCAATTTTAAGTTCTGTATTTGACAATTACAAGTTCAGATCTTCAAGTTATAATTTGCAATAATAATTAGAAGCTATCAATTTTAAGTTCTGTATTTGACAATTACTAGTTCAGATCTTCTAGTTATAATTAGAAATAATAATTTGAATTTAACAAATCTAAGTTCTGTAATTCACTATTACAAGTTCAGCTCTTCAAGTTATAATTTGAAATAATAATTAGAAGCTATCAATTTTAAGTTCTGTATTTGACAATTACAAGTTCAGATTTTCAAGTTATAATTTGCACTAATAATTTGTATTTACAATTAGAAGTTCTGTATTTGACTATTACAAGTTCAGATCTTCAAATTATTATTTGCAATCTTAGTTTGAATTTAACAATTTGAAGTTCTGTATTTACCTATTACAAGTTCAGATCTACAAGTTATAATTTGCACTAATAATTTGTATTTAACAATTCGAAGTTCTGTATTTGACTATTACAAGCTCAGATCTTCAAGTTATAATTTGAATTATAATTATAAGCTATCAATCTTAAGTTCTGTATTTGACAATTACAAGTTCAGATCTTCAAGTTATAATTTGCATTAATAATTAGAAGCTATCAATTTTAAGTTCTATATTTGACAATTACTAGTTCAGATCTTCAAGTTATAATTTGAAATAATAATTTGAATTTAACAAATCTAAGTTCTGTAATTCACTATTCCAAGTTCAGATCTTCAAGTTATAATTTGCACTAATAATTTGTATTTTTAATTAGAAGTTCTGTATTTGACAATTACAAGTTCATATAATCAAGTTATAATTTGCAATAATAATTTGTATTTAACAATTAGATGTTCTGTATTTGACTATTACAAGTTCAGATTTTCAAATTATTATTTGCAATCTTAGTTTGAATTTAACAATTCGAAGTTCTGTATTTATTTATTACAAGTTCAGATCTTCAAGTTATAATTTGCACTAATAATTTGTATTTAACAATTCGAAGTTCTGTATTTGACTATTACAAGTTCAGATCTACAAGTTATAAATTGAATTATCATTTTAAGCTATCAATTTTAAGTTCTGTATTTGACAATTACTAGTAGAGATCTTCAAATTATTATTTGCAATAATAATTAGAAGCTATCAATTTTAAGTTCTGCATTTGACAATTACAAGTTCAGATCTTCAAGTTATTATTTGCAATAATAATTAGAAGCTATCAATTTTAAGTTCTGGATTTGACAATTACAAGTTCAGATCTTCAAGTTATAATTAGAAATAATAATTAGAAGCTATCAATTTTGAGTTCTGTATTTTACAATTACAAGTTCAGATCTTCAAGTTATAATTTGCAATAATAATTAGAAGCTATCAATTTTAAGTTCTGTATTTGACAATTACTAGTTCAGATCTTCAAGTTATAATTTGAAATAATAATTTGAATTTAACAAATCTAAGTTCTGTAATTCACAATTACAAGTTCAGATCCTCAAGTTATAATTTATAATAATAATTAGAAGCTATCAATTTTAAGTTCTGTATTTGACAATTACGAGTTCAGATCTTCAAGTTATAATTTGCACTAATAATTTGTATTTAACAATTAGAAGTTCTGTATTTGACAATTACAAGTTCAGATCTTCAAGTTATAATTTGAAATAATAATTAGAAGCTATCAATTTTAAGTTCTGTATTTGACAATTACAAGTTCAGATCTTCAAGTTATAAAGTGCAATAATAATTAGAAGCTATCAATTTTAAGTTCTGTATTTGACAATTACTAGTTCAGATCTTCAAGTTATAATTAGAAATAATAATTTGAATTTAACAAATCTAAGTTCTGTAATTCACTATTACAAGTTCAGATCTTCAAGTTATAATTTACAATAATAATTAGAAGCTATCAATTTTAAGTTCTGTATTTGACAATTACAAGTTCAGATCTTCAAGTTATAATTTGAAATAATAATTAGAAGCTATCAATTTTAAGTTCTGTATTTGACAATTACAAGTTCAGATCTTCAAGCTATAATTTGCAATAATAATTAGAAGCTATCAATTTTAAGTTCTATATTTGACAATTACTAGTTCAGATCTTCAAGTTATAATTTGAAATAATAATTTGAATTTAACAAATCTAAGTTCTGTAATTCACTATTCCAAGTTATAATTTACAATAATAATTAGAAGCTATCAATTTTAAGTTCTGTATTTGACAATTACAAGTTCAGATCTTCAAGTTATAATTAGCACTAATAATTTGTATTTAACAATTAGAAGTTCTGTATTTGACAATTACAAGTTCAGATCTACTAGTTATAATTTGAAATAATAATTAGAAGCTATCAATTTTAAGTTCTGTATTTGACAATTACAAGTTCAGATCTTCAAGTTATAATTTGCAATAATAATTAGAAGCTATCAATTTTAAGTTCTGTATTTGACAATTACTAGTTCAGATCTTCTAGTTATAATTAGAAATAATAATTTGAATTTAACAAATCTAAGTTCTGTAATTCACTATTACAAGTTCAGCTCTTCAAGTTATAATTTGAAATAATAATTAGAAGCTATCAATTTTGAGTTCTGTATTTTACAATTACAAGTTCAGATCTTCAAGTTATAATTTGCAATAATAATTAGAAGCTATCAATTTTAAGTTCTGTTTTTGACAATTACTAGTTCAGATCTTCAAGTTATAATTTGAAATAATAATTAGAAGCTATCAATTTTAAGTTCTGTATTTGACAATTACAAGTTCAGATCTTCAAGTTATAATTTGCAATAATAATTAGAAGCTATCAATTTTAAGTTCTGTATTTGACAATTACTAGTTCAGATCTTCTAGTTATAATTAGAAATAATAATTTGAATTTAACAAATCTAAGTTCTGTAATTCACTATTACAAGTTCAGCTCTTCAAGTTATAATTTGAAATAATAATTAGAAGCTATCAATTTTAAGTTCTGTATTTGACAATTACAAGTTCAGATTTTCAAGTTATAATTTGCACTAATAATTTGTATTTACAATTAGAAGTTCTGTATTTGACTATTACAAGTTCAGATCTTCAAATTATTATTTGCAATCTTAGTTTGAATTTAACAATTTGAAGTTCTGTACTTACCTATTACAAGTTCAGATCTACATGTTATAATTTGCACTAATAATTTGTATTTAACAATTCGAAGTTCTGTATTTGACTATTACAAGCTCAGATCTTCAAGTTATAATTTGAATTATAATTATAAGCTATCAATCTTAAGTTCTGTATTTGACAATTACAAGTTCAGATCTACTAGTTATAATTTGAAATAATAATTAGAAGCTATCAATTTTAAGTTCTGTATTTGACAATTACAAGTTCAGATCTTCAAGTTATAATTTGCAATAATAATTAGAAGCTATCAATTTTAAGTTCTGTATTTGACAATTACTAGTTCAGATCTTCTAGTTATAATTAGAAATAATAATTTGAATTTAATAAATCTAAGTTCTGTAATTCACTATTACAAGTTCAGCTCTTCAAGTTATAATTTGAAATAATAATTAGAAGCTATCAATTTTGAGTTCTGTATTTTACAATTACAAGTTCAGATCTTCAAGTTATAATTTGCAATAATAATTAGAAGCTATCAATTTTAAGTTCTGTTTTTGACAATTACTAGTTCAGATCTTCAAGTTATAATTTGAAATAATAATTAGAAGCTATCAATTTTAAGTTCTGTATTTGACAATTACAAGTTCAGATCTTCAAGTTATAATTTGCAATAATAATTAGAAGCTATCAATTTTAAGTTCTGTATTTGACAATTACTAGTTCAGATCTTCTAGTTATAATTAGAAATAATAATTTGAATTTAACAAATCTAAGT
Organism: Cantharis lateralis; assembly: GCA_963170105.1. Classification (NCBI taxonomy): domain Eukaryota; kingdom Metazoa; phylum Arthropoda; class Insecta; order Coleoptera; family Cantharidae; genus Cantharis; species Cantharis lateralis. The sequence goes on from OY720627.1 coordinate 28,162,035, forward strand.
TCTGTAATTCACTATTACAAGTTCAGCTCTTCAAGTTATAATTTGAAATAATAATTAGAAGCTATCAATTTTAAGTTCTGTATTTGACAATTACAAGTTCAGATTTTCAAGTTATAATTTGCACTAATAATTTGTATTTACAATTAGAAGTTCTGTATTTGACTATTACAAGTTCAGATCTTCAAATTATTATTTGCAATCTTAGTTTGAATTTAACAATTTGAAGTTCTGTATTTACCTATTACAAGTTCAGATCTACAAGTTATAATTTGCACTAATAATTTGTATTTAACAATTCGAAGTTCTGTATTTGACTATTACAAGCTCAGATCTTCAAGTTATAATTTGAATTATAATTATAAGCTATCAATCTTAAGTTCTGTATTTGACAATTACAAGTTCAGATCTTCAAGTTATAATTTGCAATAATAATTAGAAGCTATCAATTTTAAGTTCTATATTTGACAATTACTAGTTCAGATCTTCAAGTTATAATTTGAAATAATAATTTGAATTTAACAAATCTAAGTTCTGTAATTCACTATTCCAAGTTCAGATCTTCAAGTTATAATTTGCACTAATAATTTGTATTTATTAATTAGAAGTTCTGTATTTGACAATTACAAGTTCATATATTCAAGTTATAATTTGCAATAATAATTTGTATTTAACAATTAGATGTTCTGTATTTTACTATTACAAGTTCAGATTTTCAAATTATTATTTGCAATCTTAGTTTGAATTTAACAATTCGAAGTTCTGTATTTATTTATTACAAGTTCAGATCTTCAAGTTATAATTTGCACTAATAATTTGTATTTAACAATTCGAAGTTCTGTATTTGACTATTACAAGTTCAGATCTACAAGTTATAAATTGAATTATCATTTTAAGCTATCAATTTTAAGTTCTGTATTTGACAATTACTAGTAGAGATCTTCAAATTATTATTTGCAATAATAATTAGAAGCTATCAATTTTAAGTTCTGCATTTGACAATTACAAGTTCAGATCTTCAAGTTATTATTTGCAATAATAATTAGAAGCTATCAATTTTAAGTTCTGGATTTGACAATTACAAGTTCAGATCTTCAAGTTATAATTAGAAATAATAATTAGAAGCTATCAATTTTGAGTTCTGTATTTTACAATTACAAGTTCAGATCTTCAAGTTATAATTTGCAATAATAATTAGAAGCTATCAATTTTAAGTTCTGTATTTGACAATTACTAGTTCAGATCTTCAAGTTATAATTTGAAATAATAATTTGAATTTAACAAATCTAAGTTCTGTAATTCACAATTACAAGTTCAGATCCTCAAGTTATAATTTATAATAATAATTAGAAGCTATCAATTTTAAGTTCTGTATTTGACAATTACGAGTTCAGATCTTCAAGTTATAATTTGCACTAATAATTTGTATTTAACAATTAGAAGTTCTGTATTTGACAATTACAAGTTCAGATCTTCAAGTTATAATTTGAAATAATAATTAGAAGCTATCAATTTTAAGTTCTGTATTTGACAATTACAAGTTCAGATCTTCAAGTTATAAAGTGCAATAATAATTAGAAGCTATCAATTTTAAGTTCTGTATTTGACAATTACTAGTTCAGATCTTCAAGTTATAATTAGAAATAATAATTTGAATTTAACAAATCTAAGTTCTGTAATTCACTATTACAAGTTCAGATCTTCAAGTTATAATTTACAATAATAATTAGAAGCTATCAATTTTAAGTTCTGTATTTGACAATTACAAGTTCAGATCTTCAAGTTATAATTTGAAATAATAATTAGAAGCTATCAATTTTAAGTTCTGTATTTGACAATTACAAGTTAAGATCTTCAAGCTATAATTTGCAATAATAATTAGAAGCTATCAATTTTAAGTTCTATATTTGACAATTACTAGTTCAGATCTTCAAGTTATAATTTGAAATAATAATTTGAATTTAGCAAATCTAAGTTCTGTAATTCACTATTCCAAGTTATAATTTACAATAATAATTTGAAGCTATCAATTTTAAGTTCTGTATTTGACAATTACAAGTTCAGATCTTCAAGTTATAATTAGCACTAATAATTTGTATTTAACAATTAGAAGTTCTGTATTTGACAATTACAAGTTCAGATCTACTAGTTATAATTTGAAATAATAATTAGAAGCTATCAATTTTAAGTTCTGTATTTGACAATTACAAGTTCAGATCTTCAAGTTATAATTTGCAATAATAATTAGAAGCTATCAATTTTAAGTTCTGTATTTGACAATTATTATTTCAGATCTTCTAGTTATAATTAGAAATAATAATTTGAATTTAACAAATCTAAGTTCTGTAATTCACTATTACAAGTTCAGCTCTTCAAGTTATAATTTGAAATAATAATTAGAAGCTATCAATTTTGAGTTCTGTATTTTACAATTACAAGTTCAGATCTTCAAGTTATAATTTGCAATAATAATTAGAAGCTATCAATTTTAAGTTCTGTTTTTGACAATTACTAGTTCAGATCTTCAAGTTATAATTTGAAATAATAATTAGAAGCTATCAATTTTAAGTTCTGTATTTGACAATTACAAGTTCAGATCTTCAAGTTATAATTTGCAATAATAATTAGAAGCTATCAATTTTAAGTTCTGTATTTGACAATTACTAGTTCAGATCTTCAAGTTATAATTAGAAATAATAATTTGAATTTAACAAATCTAAGTTCTGTAATTCACTATTACAAGTTCAGCTCTTCAAGTTATAATTTGAAATAATAATTAGAAGCTATCAATTTTGAGTTCTGTATTTTACAATTACAAGTTCAGATCTTCAAGTTATAATTTGCAATAATAATTAGAAGCTATCAATTTTAAGTTCTGTTTTTGACAATTACTAGTTCAGATCTTCAAGTTATAATTTGAAATAATAATTTGAATTTAACAAATCTAAGTTCTGTAATTCCCAATTACAAGTTCAGATCTTCCAGTTATAATTTACAATAATAATTAGAAGCTATCAATTTTATGTTCTGTATTTGACAATTACGAGTTCAGATCTTCAAGTTATAATTTGCACTAATAATTTGTATTTAACAATTACAAGTTCTGTATTTTACAATTACAAGTTCAGATCTTCAAGTTATAATTTGAAATAATAATTAGAAGCTATCAATTTTAAGTTCTGTATTTGACAATTACAAGTTCAGATCTTCAAGTTATAAATTGCAATAATAATTAGAAGCTATCAATTTTAAGTTCTGTATTTGACAATTACTAGTTCAGATCTTCAAGTTATAATTAGAAATAATAATTTGTATTTAACAAATCTAAGTTCTGTAATTCACTATTACAAGATCAGATCTTCAAGTTATAATTTACAATAATAATTAGAAGCTATCAATTTTAAGTTCTGTATTTGACAATTACAAGTTCAGATCTTCAAGTTATAATTTGCACTAATAATTTGTATTTAACAATTAGAAGTTCTGTATTTGACAAGTACAAGTTCAGATCTTCAAGTTATAATTTGAAATAATAATTAGAAGCTATCAATTTTAAGTTCTGTATTTGACAATTACAAGTTCAGATCTTCAAGTTATAATTTGCAATAATAATTAGAAGCTATCAATTTTAAGTTCTGTATTTGACAATTACTAGTTCAGATCTTCAAGTTATAATTAGAAATAATAATTTGAATTTAACAAATCTAAGTTCTGTAATTCACAATTACAAGTTCAGATCTTCAAGTTATAATTAGCACTAATAATTTGTATTTAACAATTAGAAGTTCTGTATTTGACAATTACAAGTTCAGATCTTCAAGTTATAATTTGCACTAATAATTTGTATTTAACAATTAGAAGTTCTGTATTTGACTATTACAAGTTCAGATCTACAAGTTATAAATTGAATTATCATTTTAAGCTATCAATTTTAAGTTCTGTATTTGACAATTACTAGTAGAGATCTTCAAATTATTATTTGCAATAATAATTAGAAGCTATCAATTTTAAGTTCTGCATTTGACAATTACAAGTTCAGATCTTCAAGTTATTATTTGCAATAATAATTAGAAGCTATCAATTTTAAGTTCTGGATTTGACAATTACAAGTTCAGATCTTCAAGTTATAATTAGAAATAATAATTAGAAGCTATCAATTTTGAGTTCTGTATTTTACAATTACAAGTTCAGATCTTCAAGTTATAATTTGCAATAATAATTTGAAGCTATCAATTTTAAGTTCTGTATTTGACAATTTCTAGTTCAGATCTTCAAGTTATAATTTGAAATAATAATTTGAATTTAACAAATCTAAGTTCTGTAATTCACAATTACAAGTTCAGATCCTCAAGTTATAATTTATAATAATAATTAGAAGCTATCAATTTTAAGTTCTGTATTTGACAATTACGAGTTCAGATCTTCAAGTTATAATTTGCACTAATAATTTGTATTTAACAATTAGAAGTTCTGTATTTGACAATTACAAGTTCAGATCTTCAAGTTATAATTTGAAATAATAATTAGAAGCTATCAATTTTAAGTTCTGTATTTGACAATTACAAGTTCAGATCTTCAAGTTATAAAGTGCAATAATAATTAGAAGCTATCAATTTTAAGTTCTGTATTTGACAATTACTAGTTCAGATCTTCAAGTTATAATTAGAAATAATAATTTGAATTTAACAAATCTAAGTTCTGTAATTCACTATTACAAGTTCAGATCTTCAAGTTATAATTTACAATAATAATTAGAAGCTATCAATTTTAAGTTCTGTATTTGACAATTACAAGTTCAGATCTTCAAGTTATAATTTGAAATAATAATTAGAAGCTATCAATTTTAAGTTCTGTATTTGACAATTACAAGTTCAGATCTTCAAGCTATAATTTGCAATAATAATTAGAAGCTATCAATTTTAAGTTCTATATTTGACAATTACTAGTTCAGATCTTCAAGTTATAATTTGAAATAATAATTTGAATTTAACAAATCTAAGTTCTGTAATTCACTATTCCAAGTTAAAATTTACAATAATAATTTGAAGCTATCAATTTTAAGTTCTGTATTTGACAATTACAAGTTCAGATCTTCAAGTTATAATTAGCACTAATAATTTGTATTTAACAATTAGAAGTTCTGTATTTTACAATTACAAGTTCAGATCTACTAGTTATAATTTGAAATAATAATTAGAAGCTATCAATTTTAAGTTCTGTATTTGACAATTACAAGTTCAGATCTTCAAGTTATAATTTGCAATAATAATTAGAAGCTATCAATTTTAAGTTCTGTATTTGACAATTACTAGTTCAGATCTTCTAGTTATAATTAGAAATAATAATTTGAATTTAACAAATCTAAGTTCTGTAATTCACTATTACAAGTTCAGCTCTTCAAGTTATAATTTGAAATAATAATTAGAAGCTATCAATTTTAAGTTCTGTATTTGACAATTACAAGTTCAGATTTTCAAGTTATAATTTGCACTAATAATTTGTATTTACAATTAGAAGTTCTGTATTTGACTATTACAAGTTCAGATCTTCAAATTATTATTTGCAATCTTAGTTTGAATTTAACAATTTGAAGTTCTGTATTTACCTATTACAAGTTCAGATCTACAAGTTATAATTTGCACTAATAATTTGTATTTAACAATTCGAAGTTCTGTATTTGACTATTACAAGCTCAGATCTTCAAGTTATAATTTGAATTATAATTATAAGCTATCAATCTTAAGTTCTGTATTTGACAATTACAAGTTCAGATCTTCAAGTTATAATTTGCAATAATAATTAGAAGCTATCAATTTTAAGTTCTATATTTGACAATTACTAGTTCAGATCTTCAAGTTATAATTTGAAATAATAATTTGAATTTAACAAATCTAAGTTCTGTAATTCACTATTCCAAGTTCAGATCTTCAAGTTATAATTTGCACTAATAATTTGTATTTATTAATTAGAAGTTCTGTATTTGACAATTACAAGTTCATATATTCAAGTTATAATTTGCAATAATAATTTGTATTTAACAATTAGATGTTCTGTATTTGACTATTACAAGTTCAGATTTTCAAATTATTATTTGCAATCTTAGTTTGAATTTAACAATTCGAAGTTCTGTATTTATTTATTACAAGTTCAGATCTTCAAGTTATAATTTGCACTAATAATTTGTATTTAACAATTCGAAGTTCTGTATTTGACTATTACAAGTTCAGATCTACAAGTTATAAATTGAATTATCATTTTAAGCTATCAATTTTAAGTTCTGTATTTGACAATTACTAGTAGAGATCTTCAAATTATTATTTGCAATAATAATTAGAAACTATCAATTTTAAGTTCTGCATTTGACAATTACAAGTTCAGATCTTCAAGTTATTATTTGCAATAATAATTAGAAGCTATCAATTTTAAGTTCTGGATTTGACAATTACAAGTTCAGATCTTCAAGTTATAATTAGAAATAATAATTAGAAGCTATCAATTTTGAGTTCTGTATTTTACAATTACAAGTTCAGATCTTCAAGTTATAATTTGCAATAATAATTAGAAGCTATCAATTTTAAGTTCTGTATTTGACAATTACTAGTTCAGATCTTCAAGTTATAATTTGAAATAATAATTTGAATTTAACAAATCTAAGTTCTGTAATTCACAATTACAAGTTCAGATCCTCAAGTTATAATTTATAATAATAATTAGAAGCTATCAATTTTAAGTTCTGTATTTGACAATTACGAGTTCAGATCTTCAAGTTATAATTTGCACTAATAATTTGTATTTAACAATTAGAAGTTCTGTATTTGACAATTACAAGTTCAGATCTTCAAGTTATAATTTGAAATAATAATTAGAAGCTATCAATTTTAAGTTCTGTATTTGACAATTACAAGTTCAGATCTTCAAGTTATAAAGTGCAATAATAATTAGAAGCTATCAATTTTAAGTTCTGTAATTGACAATTACTAGTTCAGATCTTCAAGTTATAATTAGAAATAATAATTTGAATTTAACAAATCTAAGTTCTGTAATTCACTATTACAAGTTCAGATCTTCAAGTTATAATTTACAATAATAATTAGAAGCTATCAATTTTAAGTTCTGTATTTGACAATTACAAGTTCAGATCTTCAAGTTATAATTTGAAATAATAATTAGAAGCTATCAATTTTAAGTTCTGTATTTGACAATTACAAGTTCAGATCTTCAAGCTATAATTTGCAATAATAATTAGAAGCTATCAATTTTAAGTTCTATATTTGACAATTACTAGTTCAGATCTTCAAGTTATAATTTGAAATAATAATTTGAATTTAACAAATCTAAGTTCTGTAATTCACTATTCCAAGTTATAATTTACAATAATAATTTGAAGCTATCAATTTTAAGTTCTGTATTTGACAATTACAAGTTCAGATCTTCAAGTTATAATTAGCACTAATAATTTGTATTTAACAATTAGAAGTTCTGTATTTGACAATTACAAGTTCAGATCTACTAGTTATAATTTGAAATAATAATTAGAAGCTATCAATTTTAAGTTCTGTATTTGACAATTACAAGTTCAGATCTTCAAGTTATAATTTGCAATAATAATTAGAAGCTATCAATTTTAAGTTCTGTATTTGACAATTACTAGTTCAGATCTTCTAGTTATAATTAGAAATAATAATTTGAATTTAACAAATCTAAGTTCTGTAATTCACTATTACAAGTTCAGCTCTTCAAGTTATAATTTGAAATAATAATTAGAAGCTATCAATTTTGAGTTCTGTATTTTACAATTACAAGTTCAGATCTTCAAGTTATAATTTGCAATAATAATTAGAAGCTATCAATTTTAAGTTCTGTTTTTGACAATTACTAGTTCAGATCTTCAAGTTATAATTTGAAATAATAATTAGAAGCTATCAATTTTAAGTTCTGTATTTGACAATTACAAGTTCAGATCTTCAAGTTATAATTTGCAATAATAATTAGAAGCTATCAATTTTAAGTTCTGTATTTGACAATTACTAGTTCAGATCTTCTAGTTATAATTAGAAATAATAATTTGAATTTAACAAATCTAAGTTCTGTAATTCACTATTACAAGTTCAGCTCTTCAAGTTATAATTTGAAATAATAATTAGAAGCTATCAATTTTAAGTTCTGTATTTGACAATTACAAGTTCAGATTTTCAAGTTATAATTTGCACTAATAATTTGTATTTACAATTAGAAGTTCTGTATTTGACTATTACAAGTTCAGATCTTCAAATTATTATTTGCAATCTTAGTTTGAATTTAACAATTTGAAGTTCTGTATTTACCTATTACAAGTTCAGATCTACAAGTTATAATTTGCACTAATAATTTGTATTTAACAATTCGAAGTTCTGTATTTGACTATTACAAGCTCAGATCTTCAAGTTATAATTTGAATTACAATTATAAGCTATCAATCTTAAGTTCTGTATTTGACAATTACAAGTTCAGATCTTCAAGTTATAATTTGCAATAATAATTAGAAGCTATCAATTTTAAGTTCTATATTTGACAATTACTAGTTCAGATCTTCAAGTTATAATTTGAAATAATAATTTGAATTTAACAAATCTAAGTTCTGTAATTCACTATTCCAAGTTCAGATCTTCAAGTTATAATTTGCACTAATAATTTGTATTTATTAATTAGAAGTTCTGTATTTGACAATTACAAGTTCATATATTCAAGTTATAATTTGCAATAATAATTTGTATTTAACAATTAGATGTTCTGTATTTTACTATTACAAGTTCAGATTTTCAAATTATTATTTGCAATCTTAGTTTGAATTTAACAATTCGAAGTTCTGTATTTATTTATTACAAGTTCAGATCTTCAAGTTATAATTTGCACTAATAATTTGTATTTAACAATTCGAAGTTCTGTATTTGACTATTACAAGTTCAGATCTACAAGTTATAAATTGAATTATCATTTTAAGCTATCAATTTTAAGTTCTGTATTTGACAATTACTAGTAGAGATCTTCAAATTATTATTTGCAATAATAATTAGAAGCTATCAATTTTAAGTTCTGCATTTGACAATTACAAGTTCAGATCTTCAAGTTATTATTTGCAATAATAATTAGAAGCTATCAATTTTAAGTTCTGGATTTGACAATTACAAGTTCAGATCTTCAAGTTATAATTAGAAATAATAATTAGAAGCTATCAATTTTGAGTTCTGTATTTTACAATTACAAGTTCAGATCTTCAAGTTATAATTTGCAATAATAATTAGAAGCTATCAATTTTAAGTTCTGTATTTGACAATTACTAGTTCAGATCTTCAAGTTATAATTTGAAATAATAATTTGAATTTAACAAATCTAAGTTCTGTAATTCACAATTACAAGTTCAGATCCTCAAGTTATAATTTATAATAATAATTAGAAGCTATCAATTTTAAGTTCTGTATTTGACAATTACGAGTTCAGATCTTCAAGTTATAATTTGCACTAATAATTTGTATTTAACAATTAGAAGTTCTGTATTTGACAATTACAAGTTCAGATCTTCAAGTTATAATTTGAAATAATAATTAGAAGCTATCAATTTTAAGTTCTGTATTTGACAATTACAAGTTCAGATCTTCAAGTTATAAAGTGCAATAATAATTAGAAGCTATCAATTTTAAGTTCTGTATTTGACAATTACTAGTTCAGATCTTCAAGTTATAATTAGAAATAATAATTTGAATTTAACAAATCTAAGTTCTGTAATTCACTATTACAAGTTCAGATCTTCAAGTTATAATTTACAATAATAATTAGAAGCTATCAATTTTAAGTTCTGTATTTGACAATTACAAGTTCAGATCTTCAAGTTATAATTTGAAATAATAATTAGAAGCTATCAATTTTAAGTTCTGTATTTGACAATTACAAGTTCAGATCTACAAGCTATAATTTGCAATAATAATTAGAAGCTATCAATTTTAAATTCTATATTTGACAATTACTAGTTCAGATCTTCAAGTTATAATTTGAAATAATAATTTGAATTTAACAAATCTAAGTTCTGTAATTCACTATTCCAAGTTATAATTTACAATAATAATTTGAAGCTATCAATTTTAAGTTCTGTATTTGACAATTACAAGTTCAGATCTTCAAGTTATAATTAGCACTAATAATTTGTATTTAACAATTAGAAGTTCTGTATTTGACAATTACAAGTTCAGATCTACTAGTTATAATTTGAAATAATAATTAGAAGCTATCAATTTTAAGTTCTGTATTTGACAATTACAAGTTCAGATCTTCAAGTTATAATTTGCAATAATAATTAGAAGCTATCAATTTTAAGTTCTGTATTTGACAATTACTATTTCAGATCTTCTAGTTATAATTAGAAATAATAATTTGAATTTAACAAATCTAAGTTCTGTAATTCACTATTACAAGTTCAGCTCTTCAAGTTATAATTTGAAATAATAATTAGAAGCTCTCAATTTTGAGTTCTGTATTTTACAATTACAAGTTCAGATCTTCAAGTTATAATTTGCAATAATAATTAGAAGCTATCAATTTTAAGTTCTGTTTTTGACAATTACTAGTTCAGATCTTCAAGTTATAATTTGAAATAATAAATAGAAGCTATCAATTTTAAGTTCTGTATTTGACAATTACAAGTTCAGATCTTCAAGTTATAATTTGCAATAATAATTAGAAGCTATCAATTTTAAGTTCTGTATTTGACAATTACTAGTTCAGATCTTCAAGTTATAATTAGAAATAATAATTTGAATTTAACAAATCTAAGTTCTGTAATTCACTATTACAAGTTCAGCTCTTCAAGTTATAATTTGAAATAATAATTAGAAGCTATCAATTTTGAGTTCTGTATTTTCAATTACAAGTTCAGATCTTCAAGTTATAATTTGCAATAATAATTAGAAGCTATCAATTTTAAGTTCTGTTTTTGACAATTACTAGTTCAGATCTTCAAGTTATAATTTGAAATAATAATTTGAATTTAACAAATCTAAGTTCTGTAATTCACAATTACAAGTTCAGATCTTCAAGTTATAATTTACAATAATAATTAGAAGCTATCAATTTTATGTTCTGTATTTGACAATTACGAGTTCAGATCTTCAAGTTATAATTTGCACTAATAATTTGTATTTAACAATTACAAGTTCTGTATTTTACAATTACAAGTTCAGATCTTCAAGTTATAATTTGAAATAATAATTAGAAGCTATCAATTTTAAGTTCTGTATTTGACAATTACAAGTTCAGATCTTCAAGTTATAAATTGCAATAATAATTAGAAGCTATCAATTTTAAGTTCTGTATTTGACAATTACTAGTTGAGATCTTCAAGTTATAATTAGAAATAATAATTTGTATTTAACAAATCTAAGTTCTGTAATTCACTATTACAAGATCAGATCTTCAAGTTATAATTTACAATAATAATTAGAAGCTATCAATTTTAAGTACTGTATTTGACAATTACAAGTTCAGATCTTCAAGTTATAATTTGCACTAATAATTTGTATTTAACAATTAGAAGTTCTGTATTTGACAAGTACAAGTTCAGATCTTCAAGTTATAATTTGAAATAATAATTAGAAGCTATCAATTTTAAGTTCTGTATTTGACAATTACAAGTTCAGATCTTCAAGTTATAATTTGCAATAATAATTAGAAGCTATCAATTTTAAGTTCTGTATTTGACAATTACTAGTTCAGATCTTCAAGTTATAATTAGAAATAATAATTTGAATTTAACAAATCTAAGTTCTGTAATTCACAATTACAAGTTCAGATCTTCAAGTTATAATTAGCACTAATAATTTGTATTTAACAATTAGAAGTTCTGTATTTGACAATTACAAGTTCAGATCTTCAAGTTATAATTTGCACTAATAATTTGTATTTAACAATTAGAAGTTCTGTATTTGACAAGTACAAGTTCAGATCTTCAAGTTATAATTTGAAATAATAATTAGAAGCTATCAATTTTAAGTTCTGTATTTGACAATTACAAGTTCAGATCTTCAAGTTATAATTTGCAATAATAATTAGAAGCTATCAATTTTAAGTTCTGTATTTGACAATTACAAGTTCAGATCTTCAAGTTATAATTAGCACTAATAATTTGTATTTAACAATTAGAAGTTCTGTATTTGTCAATTACAAGTTCAGATCTTCAAGTTATAATTTGAAATAATAATTAGAAGCTATCAATTTTAAGTTCTGTATTTGACAATTACAAGTTCAGATCTTCAAGTTATAATTTGCAATAATAATTAGTAGCTATCAATTTTAAGTTCTGTATTTGACAATTACTAGTTCAGATCTTCAAGTTATAATTAGAAATAATAATTTGAATTTAACAAATCTAAGTTCTGTAATTCACTATTACAAGTTCAGATCTTAAAGTTATAATTTACAATAATAATTAGAAGCTATCAATTTTGAGTTCTGTATTTTACAATTACAAGTTCAGATCTTCAAGTTATAATTTGCAATAATAATTAGAAGCTATCAATTTTAAGTTCTGTATTTGACAATTACTAGTTCAGATCTTCAAGTTATAATTTGAAATAATAATTTGAATTTAACAAATCTAAGTTCTGTAATTCACAATTACAAGTTCAGATCTTCAAGTTATAATTTACAATAATAATTAGAAGCTATCAATTTTAATTCTGTATTTGACAATTACGAGTTCAGATCTTCAAGTTATAATTTGCACTAATAATTTGTATTTAACAATTAGAAGTTCTGTATTTGACAATTACAAGTTCAGATCTTCAAGTTATAATTTGAAATAATAATTAGAAGCTATCAATTTTAAGTTCTGTATTTGACAATTACAAGTTCAGATCTTCAAGTTATAAATTGCAATAATAATTAGAAGCTATCAATTTTAAGTTCTGTATTTGACAATTACTAGTTCATATCTTCAAGTTATAATTAGAAATAATAATTTGAATTTAACAAAACTAAGTTCTGTAATTCACTATTACAAGTTCAGATCTTCAAGTTATAATTTACAATAATAATTAGAAGCTATCAATTTTAAGTTCTGTATTTGACAATTACAAGTTCAGATCTTCAAGTTATAATATGCACTAATAATTTGAATTTAATAATTAGAAGTTCTGTATTTGACAAGTACAAGTTCAGATCTTCAAGTTATAATTTGAAATAATAATTAGAAGCTATCAATTTTATGTTCTGTATTTGACAATTACGAGTTCAGATCTTCAAGTTATAATTTGCACTAATAATTTGTATTTAACAATTACAAGTTCTGTATTTTACAATTACAAGTTCAGATCTTCAAGTTATAATTTGAAATATTAATTAGAAGCTATCAATTTTAAGTTCTGTATTTGACAATTACAAGTTCAGATCTTCAAGTTATAAATTGCAATAATAATTAGAAGCTATCAATTTTAAGTTCTGTATTTGACAATTACTAGTTCAGATCTTCAAGTTATAATTAGAAATAATAATTTGAATTTAACAAATCTAAGTTCTGTAATTCACTATTACAAGATCAGAACTTCAAGTTATAATTTACAATAATAATTAGAAGCTATCAATTTTAAGTTCTGTATTTGACAATTACAAGTTCAGATCTTCAAGTTATAATTTGCACTAATAATTTGTATTTAACAATTAGAAGTTCTGTATTTGACAATTACAAGTTCAGATCTACTAGTTATAATTTGAAATAATAATTAGAAGCTATCAATTTTAAGTTCTGTATTTGACAATTACAAGTTCAGATCTTCAAGTTATAATTTGCAATAATAATTAGAAGCTATCAATTTTAAGTTCTGTATTTGACAATTACTATTTCAGATCTTCTAGTTATAATTAGAAATAATAATTTGAATTTAACAAATCTAAGTTCTGTAATTCACTATTACAAGTTCAGCTCTTCAAGTTATAATTTGAAATAATAATTAGAAGCTATCAATTTTGAGTTCTGTATTTTACAATTACAAGTTCAGATCTTCAAGTTATAATTTGCAATAATAATTAGAAGCTATCAATTTTAAGTTCTGTTTTTGACAATTACTAGTTCAGATCTTCAAGTTATAATTTGAAATAATAATTAGAAGCTATCAATTTTAAGTTCTGTATTTGACAATTACAAGTTCAGATCTTCAAGTTATAATTTGCAATAATAATTAGAAGCTATCAATTTTAAGTTCTGTATTTGACAATTACTATTTCAGATCTTCTAGTTATAATTAGAAATAATAATTTGAATTTAACAAATCTAAGTTCTGTAATTCACTATTACAAGTTCAGCTCTTCAAGTTATAATTTGAAATAATAATTAGAAGCTATCAATTTTGAGTTCTGTATTTTACAATTACAAGTTCAGATCTTCAAGTTATAATTTGCAATAATAATTAGAAGCTATCAATTTTAAGTTCTGTTTTTGACAATTACTAGTTCAGATCTTCAAGTTATAATTTGAAATAATAATTAGAAGCTATCAATTTTAAGTTCTATATTTGACAATTACAAGTTCAGATCTTCAAGTTATAATTTGCAATAATAATTAGAAGCTATCAATTTTAAGTTCTGTATTTGACAATTACTAGTTCAGATCTTCAAGTTATAATTAGAAATAATAATTTGAATTTAACAAATCTAAGTTCTGTAATTCACTATTACAAGTTCAGCTCTTCAAGTTATAATTTGAAATAATAATTAGAAGCTATCAATTTTGAGTTCTGTATTTTACAATTACAAGTTCAGATCTTCAAGTTATAATTTGCAATAATAATTAGAAGCTATCAATTTTAAGTTCTGTTTTTGACAATTACTAGTTCAGATCTTCAAGTTATAATTTGAAATAATAATTAGAATTTAACAAATCTAAGTTCTGTAATTCACAATTACAAGTTCAGATCTTCAAGTTATAATTTACAATAATAATTAGAAGCTATCAATTTTATGTTCTGTATTTGACAATTACGAGTTCAGATCTTCAAGTTATAATTTGCACTAATAATTTGTATTTAACAATTACAAGTTCTGTATTTTACAATTACAAGTTCAGATCTTCAAGTTATAATTTGAAATAATAATTAGAAGCTATCAATTTTAAGTTCTGTATTTGACAATTACAAGTTCAGATCTTCAAGTTATAAATTGCAATAATAATTAGAAGCTATCAATTTTAAGTTCTGTATTTGACAATTACTAGTTCAGATCTTCAAGTTATAATTAGAAATAATAATTTGTATTTAACAAATCTAAGTTCTGTAATTCACTATTACAAGATCAGATCTTCAAGTTATAATTTACAATAATAATTAGAAGCTATCAATTTTAAGTTCTGTATTTGACAATTACAAGTTCAGATCTTCAAGTTATAATTTGCACTAATAATTTGTATTTAACAATTAGAAGTTCTGTATTTGACAAGTACAAGTTCAGATCTTCAAGTTATAATTTGAAATAATAATTAGAAGCTATCAATTTTAAGTTCTGTATTTGACAATTACAAGTTCAGATCTTCAAGTTATAATTTGCAATAATAATTAGAAGCTATCAATTTTAAGTTCTGTATTTGACAATTACTAGTTCAGATCTTCAAGTTATAATTAGAAATAATAATTTGAATTTAACAAATCTAAGTTCTGTAATTCACAATTACAAGTTCAGATCTTCAAGTTATAATTAGCACTAATAATTTGTATTTAACAATTAGAAGTTCTGTATTTGACAATTACAAGTTCAGATCTTCAAGTTATAATTTGCACTAATAATTTGTATTTAACAATTAGAAGTTCTGTATTTGACAAGTACAAGTTCAGATCTTCAAGTTATAATTTGAAATAATAATTAGAAGCTATCAATTTTAAGTTCTGTATTTGACAATTACAAGTTCAGATCTTCAAGTTATAATTTGCAATAATAATTAGAAGCTATCAATTTTAAGTTCTGTATTTGACAATTACAAGTTCAGATCTTCAAGTTATAATTAGCACTAATAATTTGTATTTAACAATTAGAAGTTCTGTATTTCTCAATTACAAGTTCAGATCTTCAAGTTATAATTTGAAATAATAATTAGAAGCTATCAATTTTAAGTTCTGTATTTGACAATTACAAGTTCAGATCTTCAAGTTATAATTTGCAATAATAATTAGTAGCTATCAATTTTAAGTTCTGTATTTGACAATTACTAGTTCAGATCTTCAAGTTATAATTAGAAATAATAATTTGAATTTAACAAATCTAAGTTCTGTAATTCACTATTACAAGTTCAGATCTTAAAGTTATAATTTACAATAATAATTAGAAGCTATCAATTTTGAGTTCTGTATTTTACAATTACAAGTTCAGATCTTCAAGTTATAATTTGCAATAATAATTAGAAGCTATCAATTTTAAGTTCTGTATTTGACAATTACTAGTTCAGATCTTCAAGTTATAATTTGAAATAATAATTTGAATTTAACAAATCTAAGTTCTGTAATTCACAATTACAAGTTCAGATCTTCAAGTTATAATTTACAATAATAATTAGAAGCTATCAATTTTAATTCTGTATTTGACAATTACGAGTTCAGATCTTCAAGTTATAATTTGCACTAATAATTTGTATTTAACAATTAGAAGTTCTGTATTTGACAATTACAAGTTCAGATCTTCAAGTTATAATTTGAAATAATAATTAGAAGCTATCAATTTTAAGTTCTGTATTTGACAATTACAAGTTCAGATCTTCAAGTTATAAATTGCAATAATAATTAGAAGCTATCAATTTTAAGTTCTGTATTTGACAATTACTAGTTCATATCTTCAAGTTATAATTAGAAATAATAATTTGAATTTAACAAAACTAAGTTCTGTAATTCACTATTACAAGTTCAGATCTTCAAGTTATAATTTACAATAATAATTAGAAGCTATCAATTTTAAGTTCTGTATTTGACAATTACAAGTTCAGATCTTCAAGTTATAATATGCACTAATAATTTGAATTTAATAATTAGAAGTTCTGTATTTGACAAGTACAAGTTCAGATCTTCAAGTTATAATTTGAAATAATAATTAGAAGCTATCAATTTTATGTTCTGTATTTGACAATTACGAGTTCAGATCTTCAAGTTATAATTTGCACTAATAATTTGTATTTAACAATTACAAGTTCTGTATTTTACAATTACAAGTTCAGATCTTCAAGTTATAATTTGAAATAATAATTAGAAGCTATCAATTTTAAGTTCTGTATTTGACAATTACAAGTTCAGATCTTCAAGTTATAAATTGCAATAATAATTAGAAGCTATCAATTTTAAGTTCTGTATTTGACAATTACTAGTTCAGATCTTCAAGTTATAATTAGAAATAATAATTTGAATTTAACAAATCTAAGTTCTGTAATTCACTATTACAAGATCAGAACTTCAAGTTATAATTTACAATAATAATTAGAAGCTATCAATTTTAAGTTCTGTATTTGACAATTACAAGTTCAGATCTTCAAGTTATAATTTGCACTAATAATTTGTATTTAACAATTAGAAGTTCTGTATTTGACAAGTACAAGTTCAGATTTTCAAGTTATAATTTGAAATAATAATTAGAAGCTATCAATTATAAGTTCTGTATTTGACAATTACAAGTTCAGATCTTCAAGTTATAATTTGCAATAATAATTAGAAGCTATCAATTTTAAGTTCTGTATTTGACAATTACTAGTTCAGATCTTCAAGTTATAATTAGAAATAATAATTTGAATTTAACAAATCTAAGTTCTGTAATTCACAATTACAAGTTCAGATCTTCAAGTTATAATTAGCACTAATAATTTGTATTTAACAATTAGAAGTTCTGTATTTGACTATTACAAGTTCAGATCTACAAGTTATAATTTGCACTAATAATTTGTATTTAACAATTAGGAGTTCTGTATTTGACAAGTACAAGTTCAGATCTTCAAGTTATAATTTGAAATAATAATTAGAAGCTATCAATTTTAAGTTCTGTATTTGACAATTACAAGTTCAGATCTTCAAGTTATAATTTGCAATACTAATTAGAAGCTATCAATTTTAAGTTCTGTATTTGACAATTACTAGTTCAGATCTTCAAGTTATAATTTGAAATAATAATTTGAATTTAACAAATCTAAGTTCTGTAATTCACAATTACAAGTTCAGATCTTCAAGTTATAATTTACAATAATAATTAGAAGCTATCAATTTTAAGTTCTGTATTTGACAATTACAAGTTCAGATCTTCAAGTTATAATTAGCACTAATAATTTGTATTTAACAATTAGAAGTTCTGTATTTGACAATTACAAGTTCAGATCTTCAAGTTATAATTTGAAATAATAATTAGAAGCTATCAATTTTAAGTTCTGTATTTGACAATTACAAGTTCAGATCTTCAAGTTATAATTTGCAATAATAATTAGTAGCTATCAATTTTAAGTTCTGTATTTGACAATTACTAGTTCAGATCTTCAAGTTATAATTAGAAATAATAATTTGAATTTAACAAATCTAAGTTCTGTAATTCACTATTACAAGTTCAGATCTTAAAGTTATAATTTACAATAATAATTAGAAGCTATCAATTTTGAGTTCTGTATTTTACAATTACAAGTTCAGATCTTCAAGTTATAATTTGCAATAATAATTAGAAGCTATCAATTTTAAGTTCTGTATTTGACAATTACTAGTTCAGATCTTCAAGTTATAATTTGAAATAATAATTTGAATTTAACAAATCTAAGTTCTGTAATTCACAATTACAAGTTCAGATCTTCAAGTTATAATTTACAATAATAATTAGAAGCTATCAATTTTAATTCTGTATTTGACAATTACGAGTTCAGATCTTCAAGTTATAATTTGCACTAATAATTTGTATTTAACAATTAGAAGTTCTGTATTTGACAATTACAAGTTCAGATCTTCAAGTTATAATTTGAAATAATAATTAGAAGCTATCAATTTTAAGTTCTGTATTTGACAATTACAAGTTCAGATCTTCAAGTTATAAATTGCAATAATAATTAGAAGCTATCAATTTTAAGTTCTGTATTTGACAATTACTAGTTCATATCTTCAAGTTATAATTAGAAATAATAATTTGAATTTAACAAAACTAAGTTCTGTAATTCACTATTACAAGTTCAGATCTTCAAGTTATAATTTACAATAATAATTAGAAGCTATCAATTTTAAGTTCTGTATTTGACAATTACAAGTTCAGATCTTCAAGTTATAATATGCACTAATAATTTGAATTTAATAATTAGAAGTTCTGTATTTGACAAGTACAAGTTCAGATCTTCAAGTTATAATTTGAAATAATAATTAGAAGCTATCAATTTTATGTTCTGTATTTGACAATTACGAGTTCAGATCTTCAAGTTATAATTTGCACTAATAATTTGTATTTGACAATTACAAGTTCTGTATTTTACAATTACAAGTTCAGATCTTCAAGTTATAATTTGAAATAATAATTAGAAGCTATCAATTTTAAGTTCTGTATTTGACAATTACAAGTTCAGATCTTCAAGTTATAAATTGCAATAATAATTAGAAGCTATCAATTTTAAGTTCTGTATTTGACAATTACTAGTTCAGATCTTCAAGTTATAATTAGAAATAATAATTTGAATTTAACAAATCTAAGTTCTGTAATTCACTATTACAAGATCAGATCTTCAAGTTATAATTTACAATAATAATTAGAAGCTATCAATTTTAAGTTCTGTATTTGACAATTACAAGTTCAGATCTTCAAGTTATAATTTGCACTAATAATTTGTATTTAAGAATTAGAAGTTCTGTATTTGACAAGTACAAGTTCAGATTTTCAAGTTATAATTTGAAATAATAATTAGAAGCTATCAATTATAAGTTCTGTATTTGACAATTACAAGTTCAGATCTTCAAGTTATAATTTGCAATAATAATTAGAAGCTATCAATTTTAAGTTCTGTATTTGACAATTACTAGTTCAGATCTTCAAGTTATAATTAGAAATAATAATTTGAATTTAACAAATCTAAGTTCTGTAATTCACAATTACAAGTTCAGATCTTCAAGTTATAATTAGCACTAATAATTTGTATTTAACAATTAGAAGTTCTGTATTTGACTATTACAAGTTCAGATCTACAAGTTATAATTTGCACTAATAATTTGTATTTAACAATTAGAAGTTCTGTATTTGACAAGTACAAGTTCAGATCTTCAAGATATAATTTGAAATAATAATTAGAAGCTATCAATTTTAGTTCTGTATTTGACAATTACAAGTTCAGATCTTCAAGTTATAATTTGCAATAATAATTAGAAGCTATCAATTTTAAGTTCTGTATTTGACAATTGCTAGTTCAGATCTACAAGTTATAATTTGAAATAATAATTTGAATTTAACAAATCTAAGTTCTGTAATTCACAATTACAAGTTCAGATCTTCAAGTTATAATTTACAATAATAATTTGAAGCTATCAATTTTAAGTTCTGTATTTGACAATTACAAGTTCAGATCTTCAAGTTATAATTAGCACTGATAATTTGTATTTAACAATTAGAAGTTCTGTATTTGACAATTACAAGTTCAGATCTACTAGTTATAATTTGAAATAATAATTAGAAGCTATCAATTTTAAGTTCTGTATTTGACAATTACAAGTTCAGATCTTCAAGTTATAATTTGCAATAATAATTAGAAGCTATCAATTTTAAGTTCTGTATTTGACAATTACTAGTTCAGATCTTCAAGTTATAATTAGCACTAATAATTTGTATTTAACAATTAGAAGTTCTGTATTTGACAATTACAAGTTCAGATCTTCAAGTTATAATTTGAAATAATAATTAGAAGCTATCAATTTTAAGTTCTGTATTTGACAATTACAAGTTCAGATCTTCAAGTTATAATTTGCAATAATAATTAGTAGCTATCAATTTTAAGTTCTGTATTTGACAATTACTAGTTCAGATCTTCAAGTTATAATTAGAAATAATAATTTGAATTTAACAAATCTAAGTTCTGTAATTCACTATTACAAGTTCAGATCTTAAAGTTATAATTTACAATAATAATTAGAAGCTATCAATTTTGAGTTCTGTATTTTACAATTACAAGTTCAGATCTTCAAGTTATAATTTGCAATAATAATTAGAAGCTATCAATTTTAAGTTCTGTATTTGACAATTACTAGTTCAGATCTTCAAGTTATAATTTGAAATAATAATTTGAATTTAACAAATCTAAGTTCTGTAATTCACAATTACAAGTTCTGATCGTCAAGTTATAATTTACAATAATAATTAGAAGCTATCAATTTTAATTCTGTATTTGACAATTACGAGTTCAGATCTTCAAGTTATAATTTGCACTAATAATTTGTATTTAACAATTAGAAGTTCTGTATTTGACAATTACAAGTTCAGATCTTCAAGTTATAATTTGAAATAATAATTAGAAGCTATCAATTTTAAGTTCTGTATTTGACAATTACAAGTTCAGATCTACAAGTTATAAATTGCAATAATAATTAGAAGCTATCAATTTTAAGTTCTGTATTTGACAATTACTAGTTCATATCTTCAAGTTATAATTAGAAATAATAATTTGAATTTAACAAAACTAAGTTCTGTAATTCACTATTACAAGTTCAGATCTTCAAGTTATAATTTACAATAATAATTAGAAGCTATCAATTTTAAGTTCTGTATTTGACAATTACAAGTTCAGATCTTCAAGTTATAATATGCACTAATAATTTGAATTTAATAATTAGAAGTTCTGTATTTGACAAGTACAAGTTCAGATCTTCAAGTTATAATTTGAAATAATAATTAGAAGCTATCAATTTTATGTTCTGTATTTGACAATTACGAGTTCAGATCTTCAAGTTATAATTTGCACTAATAATTTGTATTTAACAATTACAAGTTCTGTATTTTACAATTACAAGTTCAGATCTTCAAGTTATAATTTGAAATAATAATTAGAAGCTATCAATTTTAAGTTCTGTATTTGACAATTACAAGTTCAGATCTTCAAGTTATAAATTGCAATAATAATTAGAAGCTATCAATTTTAAGTTCTGTATTTGACAATTACTAGTTCAGATCTTCAAGTTATAATTAGAAATAATAATTTGAATTTAACAAATCTAAGTTCTGTAATTCACAATTACAAGTTCAGATCTTCAAGTTATAATTAGCACTAATAATTTGTATTTAACAATTAGAAGTTCTGTATTTGACTATTACAAGTTCAGATCTACAAGTTATAATTTGCACTAATAATTTGTATTTAACAATTAGAAGTTCTGTATTTGACAAGTACAAGTTCAGATCTTCAAGTTATAATTTGAAATAATAATTAGAAGCTATCAATTTTAAGTTCTGTATTTGACAATTACAAGTTCAGATCTTCAAGTTATAATTTGCAATACTAATTAGAAGCTATCAATTTTAAGTTCTGTATTTGACAATTACTAGTTCAGATCTTCAAGTTATAATTTGAAATAATAATTTGAATTTAACAAATCTAAGTTCTGTAATTCACAATTACAAGTTCAGATCTTCAAGTTATAATTTACAATAATAATTAGAAGCTATCAATTTTAAGTTCTGTATTTGACAATTACAAGTTCAGATCTTCAAGTTATAATTAGCACTAATAATTTGTATTTAACAATTAGAAGTTCTGTATTTGACAATTACAAGTTCAGATCTTCAAGTTATAATTTGAAATAATAATTAGAAGCTATCAATTTTAAGTTCTGTATTTGACAATTACAAGTTCAGATCTTCAAGTTATAATTTGCAATAATAATTAGTAGCTATCAATTTTAAGTTCTGTATTTGACAATTACTAGTTCAGATCTTCAAGTTATAATTAGAAATAATAATTTGAATTTAACAAATCTAAGTTCTGTAATTCACTATTACAAGTTCAGATCTTAAAGTTATAATTTACAATAATAATTAGAAGCTATCAATTTTGAGTTCTGTATTTTACAATTACAAGTTCAGATCTTCAAGTTATAATTTGCAATAATAATTAGAAGCTATCAATTTTAAGTTCTGTATTTGACAATTACTAGTTCAGATCTTCAAGTTATAATTTGAATTTATCAAATCTAAGTTCTGTAATTCACAATTACAAGTTCAGATCTTCAAGTTATAATTTACAATAATAATTAGAAGCTATCAATTTTAATTCTGTATTTGACAATTACGAGTTCAGATCTTCAAGTTATAATTTGAACTAATAATTTGTATTTAACAATTAGAAGTTCTGTATTTGACAATTACAAGTTCAGATCTTCAAGTTATAATTTGAAATAATAATTAGAAGCTATCAATTTTAAGTTCTGTATTTGACAATTACAAGTTCAGATCTTCAAGTTATAAATTGCAATAATAATTAGAAGCTATCAATTTTAAGTTCTGTATTTGACAATTACTAGTTCATATCTTCAAGTTATAATTAGAAATAATAATTTGAATTTAACAAAACTAAGTTCTGTAATTCACTATTACAAGTTCAGATCTTCAAGTTATAATTTACAATAATAATTAGAAGCTATCAATTTTAAGTTCTGTATTTGACAATTACAAGTTCAGATCTTCAAGTTATAATATGCACTAATAATTTGAATTTAATAATTAGAAGTTCTGTATTTTACAAGTACAAGTTCAGATCTTCAAGTTATAATTTGAAATAATAATTAGAAGCTATCAATTTTAAGTTCTGTATTTGACAATTACAAGTTCAGATCTTCAAGTTATAATTTGCAATAATAATTAGAAGCTATCAATTTTAAGTTCTGTTTTTGACAATTACTAGTTCAGAACTTCTAGTTATAATTTGAAATAATAATTTGAATTTAACAAATCTAAGTTCTGTAATTCACAATTACAAGTTCAGATCTTCAAGTTATAATTTACAATAATAATTAGAAGCTATCAATTTTATGTTCTGTATTTGACAATTACGAGTTCAGATCTTCAAGTTATAATTTGCACTAATAATTTGTATTTAACAATTACAAGTTCTGTATTTTACAATTACAAGTTCAGATCTTCAAGTTATAATTTGAAATAATAATTAGAAGCTATCAATTTTAAGTTCTGTATTTGACAATTACAAGTTCAGATCTTCAAGTTATAAATTGCAATAATAATTAGAAGCTATCAATTTTAAGTTCTGTATTTGACAATTACTAGTTCAGATCTTCAAGTTATAATTAGAAATAATAATTTGAATTTAACAAATCTAAGTTCTGTAATTCACTATTACAAGATCAGATCTTCAAGTTATAATTTACAATAATAATTAGAAGCTATCAATTTTAAGTTCTGTATTTGACAATTACAAGTTCAGATCTTCAAGTTATAATTTGCACTAATAATTTGTATTTAACAATTAGAAGTTCTGTATTTGACAAGTACAAGTTCAGATTTTCAAGTTATAATTTGAAATAATAATTAGAAGCTATCAATTATAAGTTCTGTATTTGACAATTACAAGTTCAGATCTTCAAGTTATAATTTGCAATAATAATTAGAAGCTATCAATTTTAAGTTCTGTATTTGACAATTACTAGTTCAGATCTTCAAGTTATAATTAGAAGTAATAATTTGAATTTAACAAATCTAAGTTCTGTAATTCACAATTACAAGTTCAGATCTTCAAGTTATAATTAGCACTAATAATTTGTATTTAACAATTAGAAGTTCTGTATTTGACAATTACAAGTTCAGATCTACAAGTTATAATTTGCACTAATAATTTGTATTTAACAATTAGAAGTTCTGTATTTGACAAGTACAAGTTCAGATCTTCAAGTTATAATTTGAAATAATAATTAGAAGCTATCAATTTTAAGTTCTGTATTTGACAATTACAAGTTCAGATCTTCAAGTTATAATTTGCAATAATAATTAGAAGCTATCAATTTTAAGTTCTGTATTTGACAATTACTAGTTCAGATCTTCAAGTTATAATTTGAAATAATAATTTGAATTTAATAATTAGAAGTTCTGTATTTGACAAGTACAAGTTCAGATCTTCAAGTTATAATTTGAAATAATAATTAGAAGCTATCAATTTTAAGTTCTGTATTTGACAATTACAAGTTCAGATCTTCAAGTTATAATTTGCAATAATAATTAGAAGCTATCAATTTTAAGTTCTGTTTTTGACAATTACTAGTTCAGAACTTCAAGTTATAATTTGAAATAATAATTTGAATTTAACAAATCTAAGTTCTGTAATTCACAATTACAAGTTCAGATCTTCAAGTTATAATTTACAATAATAATTAGAAGCTATCAATTTTAAGTTCTGTATTTGACAATTACGAGTTCAGATCTTCAAGTTATAATTTGCACTAATAATTTGTATTTAACAATTACAAGTTCTGTATTTTACAATTACAAGTTCAGATCTTCAAGTTATAATTTGAAATAATAATTAGAAGCTATCAATTTTAAGTTCTGTATTTGACAATTACAAGTTCAGATCTTCAAGTTATAAATTGCAATAATAATTAGAAGCTATCAATTTTAAGTTCTGTATTTGACAATTACTAGTTCAGATCTTCAAGTTATAATTAGAAATAATAATTTGAATTTAACAAATCTAAGTTCTGTAATTCACTATTACAAGATCAGATCTTCAAGTTATAATTTACAATAATAATTAGAAGCTATCAATTTTAAGTTCGGTATTTGACAATTACAAGTTCAGATCTTCAAGTTATAATTTGCACTAATAATTTGTATTTAACAATTAGAAGTTCTGTATTTGACAAGTACAAGTTCAGATTTTCAAGTTATAATTTGAAATATTAATTAGAAGCTATCAATTATAAGTTCTGTATTTGAGAATTACAAGTTCAGATCTTCAAGTTATAATTTGCAATAATAATTAGAAGCTATCAATTTTAAGTTCTGTATTTGACAATTACTAGTTCAGATCTTCAAGTTATAATTAGAAGTAATAATTTGAATTTAACAAATTTAAGTTCTGTAATTCACAATTACAAGTTCAGATCTTCAAGTTATAATTAGCACTAATAATTTGTATTTAACAATTAGAAGTTCTGTATTTGACAATTACAAGTTCAGATCTACAAGTTATAATTTGCACTAATAATTTGTATTTAACAATTAGAAGTTCTGTATTTGACAAGTACAAGTTCAGATCTTCAAGTTATAATTTGAAATAATAATTAGAAGCTATCAATTTTAAGTTCTGTATTTGACAATTACAAGTTCAGATCTTCAAGTTATAATTTGCAATAATAATTAGAAGCTATCAATTTTAAGTTCTGTATTTGACAATTACTAGTTCAGATCTTCAAGTTATAATTTGAAATAATAATTTGAATTTAACAAATCTAAGTTCTGTAATTCACAATTACAAGTTCAGATCTTCAAGTTATAATTTACGATAATAATTAGAAGCTATCAATTTTAAGTTCTGTATTTGACAATTACAAGTTCAGATCTTCAAGTTATAATTAGCACTAATAATTTGTATTTAACAATTAGAAGTTCTGTATTTGACAATTACAAGTTCAGATCTTCAAGTTATAATTTGAAATAATAATTAGAAGCTATCAATTTTAAGTTCTGTATTTGACAATTACAAGTTCAGATCTTCAAGTTATAATTTGCAATAATAATTAGTAGCTATCAATTTTAAGTTCTGTATTTGACAATTACTAGTTCAGATCTTCAAGTTATAATTAGAAATAATAATTTGAATTTAACAAATCTAAGTTCTGTAATTCACTATTACAAGTTCAGATCTTAAAGTTATAATTTACAATAATAATTAGAAGCTATCAATTTTGAGTTCTGTATTTTACAATTACAAGTTCAGATCTTCAAGTTATAATTTGCAATAATAATTAGAAGCTATCAATTTTAAGTTCTGTATTTGACAATTACTAGTTCAGATCTTCAAGTTATAATTTGAATTTATCAAATCTAAGTTCTGTAATTCACAATTACAAGTTCAGATCTTCAAGTTATAATTTACAATAATAATTAGAAGCTATCAATTTTAATTCTGTATTTGACAATTACGAGTTCAGATCTTCAAGTTATAATTTGCACTAATAATTTGTATTTAACAATTAGAAGTTCTGTATTTGACAATTACAAGTTCAGATCTTCAAGTTATAATTTGAAATAATAATTAGAAGCTATCAATTTTAAGTTCTGTATTTGACAATTACAAGTTCAGATCTTCAAGTTATAAATTGCAATAATAATTAGAAGCTATCAATTTTAAGTTCTGTATTTGACAATTACTAGTTCATATCTTCAAGTTATAATTAGAAATAATAATTTGAATTTAACAAAACTAAGTTCTGTAATTCACTATTACAAGTTCAGATCTTCAAGTTATAATTTACAATAATAATTAGAAGCTATCAATTTTAAGTTCTGTATTTGACAATTACAAGTTCAGATCTTCAAGTTATAATATGCACTAATAATTTGAATTTAAGAATTAGAAGTTCTGTATTTGACAAGTACAAGTTCAGATCTTCAAGTTATAATTTGAAATAATAATTAGAAGCTATCAATTTTAAGTTCTGTATTTGACAATTACAAGTTCAGATCTTCAAGTTATAATTTGCACTAATAATTTGTATTTAACAATTAGAAGTTCTGTATTTGACAAGTACAAGTTCAGATCTTCAAGATATAATTTGAAATAATAATTAGAAGCTATCAATTTTAGTTCTGTATTTGACAATTACAAGTTCAGATCTTCAAGTTATAATTTGCAATAATAATTAGAAGCTATCAATTTTAAGTTCTGTATTTGACAATTGCTAGTTCAGATCTACAAGTTATAATTTGAAATAATAATTTGAATTTAACAAATCTAAGTTCTGTAATTCACAATTACAAGTTCAGATCTTCAAGTTATAATTTACAATAATAATTTGAAGCTATCAATTTTAAGTTCTGTATTTGACAATTACAAGTTCAGATCTTCAATTTATAATTAGCACTGATAATTTGTATTTAACAATTAGAAGTTCTGTATTTGACAATTACAAGTTCAGATCTACTAGTTATAATTTGAAATAATAATTAGAAGCTATCAATTTTAAGTTCTGTATTTGACAATTACAAGTTCAGATCTTCAAGTTATAATTTGCAATAATAATTAGAAGCTATCAATTTTAAGTTCTGTATTTGACAATTACTAGTTCAGATCTTCAAGTTATAATTAGAAGTAATAATTTGAATTTAACAAATCTAAGTTCTGTATTTGACAATTACAAGTTCAGCTCTTCAAGTTATAATTTGAAATAATAATTAGAAGCTATCAATTTTGAGTTCTGTATTTTACAATTACAAGTTCAGATCTTCAAGTTATAATTTGAAATAATAATTTGAATTTAACAAATCTAAGTTCTGTAATTCACAATTACAAGTTCAGATCTTCAAGTTATAATTTACAATAATAATTAGAAGCTATCAATTTTATGTTCTGTATTTGACAATTACGAGTTCAGATCTTCAAGTTATAATTTGCACTAATAATTTGTATTTAACAATTACAAGTTCTGTATTTTACAATTACAAGTTCAGATCTTCAAGTTATAATTTGAAATAATAATTAGAAGCTATCAATTTTAAGTTCTGTATTTGTCAATTACAAGTTCAGATCTTCAAGTTATTAATTGCAATAATAATTAGAAGCTATCAATTTTAAGTTCTGTATTTGACAATTACTAGTTCAGATCTTCAAGTTATAATTAGAAATAATAATTTGAATTTAACAAATCTAAGTTCTGTAATTCACTATTACAAGATCAGATCTTCAAGTTATAATTTTCAATAATAATTAGAATATATCAATTTTAAGTTCTGTATTTGACAATTACAAGTTCAGATCTTCAAGTTATAATTTGCACTAATAATTTGTATTTAACAATTAGAATTCTGTATTTGACAAGTACAAGTTCAGATCTTCAAGTTATAATTTGAAATAATAATTAGAAGCTATCAATTTTAAGTTCCGTATTTGACAATTACAAGTTCAGATCTTCAAGTTATAATTTGCAATAATAATTAGAAGCTATCAATTTTAAGTTCTGTATTTGACAATTACTAGTTCAGATCTTCAAGTTATAATTAGAAATAATAATTTGAATTTAACAGATCTAAGTTCTGTAATTCACAATTACAAGTTCAGATCTTCAAGTTATAATTAGCACTAATAATTTGTATTTAACAATTAGAAGTTCTGTATTTGACAATTAGAAGTTCAGATCTTCAAGTTATAATTTGCAATAATAATTAGAAGCTATCAATTTTAAGTTCTGTATTTGACAATTACTAGTTCAGATCTTCAAGGTATAATTTGCAATCACAATTTGTTGTTAACAATGCTAAGTTGCGTATTTGTCTATTACAAGTTCAGATCTTCAAATTATAATTTGCAATAATAATTAGAAGCTATCAATTTTAAGTTCTGTATTTGACAATTACGAGTTCAGATCTTCAAGTTATAATTTGCACTAATAATTTGTATTTAACAATTAGAAGTTCTGTATTTGACAAGTACAAGTTCAGATCTTCAAGTTATAATTTGAAATAATAATTAGAAGCTATCAATTTTAAGTTCCGTATTTGACAATTACAAGTTCAGATCTTCAAGTTATAATTTGCAATAATAATTAGAAGCTATCACATTTAAGTTCTGTATTTGACAATTACTAGTTCAGATCTTCAAGTTATAATTAGAAATAATAATTTGAATTTAACAAATCTAAGTTCTGTAATTCACAATTACAAGTTCAGATCTTCAAGTTATAATTAGCACTAATAATTTGTATTTAACAATTAGAAGTTCTGTATTTGACAATTAGAAGTTCAGATCTTCAAGTTATAATTTGCAATAATAATTAGAAGCTATCAATTTTAAGTTCTGTATTTGACAATTACTAGTTCAGATCTTCAAGGTATAATTTGCAATCACAATTTGTTGTTAACAATGCTAAGTTGCGTATTTGCCTATTACAAGTTCAGATCTTCAAATTATAATTTGCAATAATAATTAGAAGCTATCAATTTTAAGTTCTGTATTTGACAATTACGAGTTCAGATCTTCAAGTTATAATTTGCACTAATAATTAGTATTTAACAATTAGAAGTTCTGTATTTGACAATTACAAGTTCAGATCTTCAAGTTATAATTTGAAATAATAATTAGAAGCTATCAATTTTAAGTTCTGTATTTGACAATTACAAGTTCAGATCTTCAAGTTATAAATTGCAACAATAATTAGAAGCTATCAATTTTAAGTTCTGTATTTGACAATTACTAGTTCATATCTTCAAGTTATAATTAGAAATAATAATTTGAATTTAACAAAACGAAGTTCTGTAATTCACTATTACAAGTTCATATCTTCAAGTTATAATTTACAATAATAATTAGAAGCTATCAATTTTAATTCTGTATTTGACAATTACAAGTTCAGATCTTCAAGTTATAATATGCACTAATTATTTGTATTTAATAATTAGAAGTTCTGTATTTGACAAGTACAAGTTCAGATCTTCAAGTTATAATTTGAAATAATAATTAGAAGCTATCAATTTTAAGTTCTGTATTTGACAATTACAAGTTCAGATCTTCAAGTTATAATTTGCAATAATAATTAGAAGCTATCAATTTTAAGTTCTGTATTTGACAATTACTAGTTCAGATCTTCAAGTTATAATTTGAAATAATAATTTGAATTTAACAAATCTAAGTTCTGTAATTCATTATTACAAGTTCAGATCTTCAAGTTATAATTTACAATAAAAATTTGAAGCTATCAATTTTAAGTTCTGTATTTGACAATTACAAGTTCAGATCTTCAAGTTATAATTAGCACTAATAATTTGTATTTAAAATTAGAAGTTCTGTATTTGACAATTACAAGTTCAGATCTTCAAGTTATAATTTGAAATAATAATTAGAAGTTATCAATTTTAAGTTCTGTATTTGACAATTACAAGTTCAGATCTTCAAGTTATAATTTGCAATAATAATTAGAAGCTATCAATTTTAAGTTCTGTATTTGACAATTACTAGTTCAGATCTTCAAGTTATAATTAGAAATAATAATTTGAATTTAACAAATCTAAGTTCTGTATTTCACTATTACAAGTTCAGCTCTTCAAGTTATAATTTGAAATAATAATTAGAAGCTATCAATTTTGGGTTCTGTATTTTACAATTACAAGTTCAGATCTTCAAGTTATAATTTTCAATAATAATTAGAAGATATCAATTTTGATTTCTGTATTTTACAATTACAAGTTCAGATCTTCAAGTTATAAGTTGCAATAATAATTAGAAGCTATCAATTTTAAGTTCTGTATTAGACAATTACGAGTTCAGATCTTCAAGTTATAATTTGCACTAATAATTTGTATTTATCAAATAGAAGTTCTGTATTTGACAATTACAAGTTCAGATCTTCAAGTTATAATTTGAAATAATAATTTGAAGCTATCAATTTTAAGTTCTGTATTTGACAATTACTAGTTCATATCTTCAAGTTATAATTAGAAATAATAATTTGAATTTAACAAAACGAAGTTCTGTAATTCACTATTACAAGTTCATATCTTCAAGTTATAATTTACAATAATAATTAGAAGCTATCAATTTTAATTCTGTATTTGACAATTACAAGTTCAGATCTTCAAGTTATAATATGCACTAATAATTTGTATTTAATAATTAGAAGTTCTGTATTTGACAAGTACAAGTTCAGATCTTCAAGTTATAATTTGAAATAATAATTAGAAGCTATCAATTTTAAGTTCTGTATTTGACAATTACAAGTTCAGATCTTCAAGTTATAATTTGCAATAATAATTAGAAGCTATCAATTTTAAGTTCTGTATTTGACAATTACTAGTTCAGATCTTCAAGTTATAATTTGAAATAATAATTTGAATTTAACAAATCTAAGTTCTGTAATTCATTATTACAAGTTCAGATCTTCAAGTTATAATTTACAATAAAAATTTGAAGCTATCAATTTTAAGTTCTGTATTTGACAATTACAAGTTCAGATCTTCAAGTTATAATTAGCACTAATAATTTGTATTTAAAATTAGAAGTTCTGTATTTGACAATTACAAGTTCAGATCTTCAAGTTATAATTTGAAATAATAATTAGAAGTTATCAATTTTAAGTTCTGTATTTGACAATTACAAGTTCAGATCTTCAAGTTATAATTTGCAATAATAATTAGAAGCTATCAATTTTAAGTTCTGTATTTGACAATTACTAGTTCAGATCTTCAAGTTATAATTAGAAATAATAATTTGAATTTAACAAATCTAAGTTCTGTATTTCACTATTACAAGTTCAGCTCTTCAAGTTATAATTTGAAATAATAATTAGAAGCTATCAATTTTGAGTTCTGTATTTTACAATTACAAGTTCAGATCTTCAAGTTATAATTTTCAATAATAATTAGAAGATATCAATTTTGATTTCTGTATTTTACAATTACAAGTTCAGATCTTCAAGTTATAAGTTGCAATAATAATTAGAAGCTATCAATTTTAAGTTCTGTATTAGACAATTACGAGTTCAGATCTTCAAGTTATAATTTGCACTAATAATTTGTATTTATCAAATAGAAGTTCTGTATTTGACAATTACAAGTTCAGATCTTCAAGTTATAATTTGAAATAATAATTTGAAGCTATCAATTTTAAGTTCTGTATTTGACAATTACAAGTTCAGATCTTCAAGTTATAAAGTGCAATAATAATTAGAATCTATCAATTTTAAGTTCTGTATTTGACAATTACTAGTTCAGATCTTCAAGTTATAATTAGAAATAATAATTTGAATTTAACAAATCTAAGTTCTGTAATTCACTATTACAAGTTCAGATCTTCAAGTTATAATTTACAATAATAATTAGAAGCTATCAATTATAAGTTCTGTATTAGACAATTACGAGTTCAGATCTTCAAGTTATAATTTGCACTAATAATTTGTACTTAACAATTAGAAGTTCTGTATTTGACAATTACAAGTTCAGATCTTCAAGTTATAATTTGAAATAATAATTTGAAGCTATCAATTTTAAGTTCTGTATTTTACAATAACAAGTTCAGATCTTCAAGTTATAATTTGCAATAATAATTAGAAGCTATCAATTTTAAGTTCTGTATTTGACAATTACTAGTTCAGATCTTCAAGGTATAATTTGCAATCACAATTTGTTGTTAACAATGCTAAGTTGCGTATTTGTCTATTACAAGTTCAGATCTTCAAATTATAATTTGCAATAATAATTAGAAGCTATCAATTTTAAGTTCTGTATTTGACAATTACGAGTTCAGATCTTCAAGTTATAATTTGCACTAATAATTTATAATTAACAATTAGAAGTTCTGTATTTGACAATTACAAGTTCAGATCTTCAAGTTATAATTTGAAATAATAATTAGAAGCTATCAATTTTAAGTTCTGTATTTGACAATTACAAGTTCAGATCTTCAAGTTATAAATTGCAACAATAATTAGAAGCTATCAATTTTAAGTTCTGTATTTGACAATTACTAGTTCATATCTTCAAGTTATAATTAGAAATAATAATTTGAATTTAACAAAACTAAGTTCTGTAATTCACTATTACAAGTTCATATCTTCAAGTTATAATTTACAATAATAATTAGAAGCTATCAATTTTAATTCTGTATTTGACAATTACAAGTTCAGATCTTCAAGTTATAATATGCACTAATAATTTGTATTTAATAATTAGAAGTTCTGTATTTGACAAGTACAAGTTCAGATCTTCAAGTTATAATTTGAAATAATAATTAGAAGCTATCAATTTTAAGTTCTGTATTTGACAATTACAAGTTCAGATCTTCAAGTTATAATTTGCAATAATAATTAGAAGCTATCAATTTTAAGTTCTGTATTTGACAATTACTAGTTCAGATCTTCAAGTTATAATTTGAAATAATAATTTGAATTTAACAAATCTAAGTTCTGTAATTCATTATTACAAGTTCAGATCTTCAAGTTATAATTTACAATAAAAATTTGAAGCTATCAATTTTAAGTTCTGTATTTGACAATTACAAGTTCAGATCTTCAAGTTATAATTAGCACTAATAATTTGTATTTAAAATTAGAAGTTCTGTATTTGACAATTACAAGTTCAGACCTTCAAGTTTTAATTTGAAATAATAATTAGAAGTTATCAATTTTAAGTTCTGTATTTGACAATTACAAGTTCAGATCTTCAAGTTATAATTTGCAATAATAATTAGAAGCTATCAATATTAAGTTCTGTATTTGACAATTACTAGTTCAGATCTTCAAGTTATAATTAGAAATAATAATTTGAATTTAACAAATCTAAGTTCTGTATTTCACTATTACAAGTTCAGCTCTTCAAGTTATAATTTGAAATAATAATTAGAAGCTATCAATTTTGAGTTCTGTATTTTACAATTACAAGTTCAGATCTTCAAGTTATAATTTGCAATAATAATTAGAAGATATCAATTTTGATTTCTGTATTTTACAATTACAAGTTCAGATCTTCAAGTTATAATTTGCAATAATAATTAGAAGCTATCAATTTTAAGTTCTGTATTTGACAATTACTAGTTCAGATCTTCAAGTTATAATTTGAAATAATAATTTGAATTTAACAAATCTAAGTTCTGTAATTCACAATTACAAGTTCAGATCTACAAGTTATAATTTACAATAATAATTAGAAGCTATCAATTATAAGTTCTGTATTAGACAATTACGAGTTCAGATCTTCAAGTTATAATTTGCACTAATAATTTGTATTTAACAATTAGAAGTTCTGTATTTGACAATTACAAGTTCAGATCTTCAAGTTATAATTTGAAATAATAATTTGAAGCTATCAATTTTAAGTTCTGTATTTGACAATTACAAGTTCAGATCTTCTAGTTATAAAGTGCAATAATAATTAGAAGCTATCAATTTTAAGTTCTGTATTTGACAATTACTAGTTCAGATCTTCAAGTTATAATTAGAAATAATAATTTGAATTTAACAAATCTAAGTTCTGTAATTCACTATTACAAGTTCAGATCTTCAAGTTATAATTTACAATAATAATTAGAAGCTATCAATTTTAAGTTCTGTATTTGACAATTACTAGTTCAGATCTTCAAGTTATAATTAGAAATAATAATTTGAATTTAACAAATCTAAGTTCTGTAATTCACTATTACAAGTTCAGCTCTTCAAGTTATAATTTGAAATAATAATTAGAAGCTATCAATTTTAAGTTCTCTATTTGACAATTACGAGTTCAGATCTTCAAGTTATAATTTGCACTAATAATTTGTATTTAACAATTACAAGTTCTGTATTTTACAATTACAAGTTCAGATCTTCAAGTTATAATTTGAAATAATAATTAGAAGCTATCAATTTTAAGTTCTGTATTTGACAATTACAAGTTCAGATCTTCAAGTTATAAATTGCAATAATAATTAGAAGCTATCAATTTTAAGTTCTGTATTTGACAATTACTAGTTCAGATCTTCAAGTTATAATTAGAAATAATAATTTGAATTTAACAAATCTAAGTTCTGTAATTCACTATTAGAAGTTCAGATCTTCAAGTTATAATTTACAATAATAATTAGAAGCTATCAATTTTAAGTTCTGTATTTGACAATTACAAGTTCAGATCTTCAAGTTATAATTTGCAGTAATAATTGGTATTTAACAATTAGAAGTTCTGTATTTGACAAGTACAAGTTCAGATCTTCAAGTTATAATTTGAAATAATAATTAGAAGCTATCAATTTTAAGTTCTGTATTTGACAATTACAAGTTCAGATCTTCAAGTTATAATTTGCAATAATAATTAGAAGCTATCAATTTTAAGTTCTGTATTTGACAATTACTAGTTCAGATCTTCAAGTTATAATTTGAAATAATAATTTGAATTTAACAAATCTAAGTTCTGTAATTCACAATTACAAGTTCAGATCTTCAAGTTATAATTTACAATAATAATTAGAAGCTATCAATTTTAAGTTCTGTATTTGACAATTACAAGTTCAGATCTTCAAGTTATAATTAGCACTAATAATTTGTATTTAACAATTAGAAGTTCTGTATTTGACAATTACAAGTTCAGATCTTCAAGTTATAATTTGAAATAATAATTAGAAGCTATCAATTTTAAGTTCTGTATTTGACAATTACAAGTTCAGATCTTCAAGTTATAATTTGCAATAATACTTAGTAGCTATCAATTTTAAGTTCTGTATTTGACAATTACTAGTTCAGATCTTCAAGTTATAATTAGAAATAATAATTTGAATTTAACAAATCTAAGTTCTGTAATTCACTATTACAAGTTCAGATCTTAAAGTTATAATTTACAATAATAATTAGAAGCTATCAATTTTGAGTTCTGTAATTTACAATTACAAGTTCAGATCTTCAAGTTATAATTTGCAATAATAATTAGAAGCTATCAATTGTAAGTTCTGTATTTGACAATTACTAGTTCAGATCTTCAAGTTATAATTTGAAATAATAATTTGAATTTAACAAATCTAAGTTCTGTAATTCACAATTACAAGTTCAGATCTTCAAGTTATAATTTACAATAATAATTAGAAGCTATCAATTTTTAGTTCTGTATTTGACCATTACGAGTTCAGATATTCAAGTTATAATTTGCACTAATAATTTGTATTTAACAATTAGAAGTTCTGTATTTGACAATTACAATTTCAGATCTTCAAGTTATAATTTGAAATAATAATTAGAAGCTATCAATTTTAAGTTCTGTATTTGACAATTACAAGTTCAAATCTTCAAGTTATAAATTGCAATAATAATTAGAAGCTATCAATTTTAAGTTCTGTATTTGACAATTACTAGTTCATATCTTCAAGTTATATTTAGAAATAATAATTTGAATTTAACAAATCTAAGTTCTGTAATTCACTATTACAAGTTCAGATCTTCAAGTTATAATTTACAATAATAATTTGAAGCTATCAATTTTAAGTTCTGTATTTGACAATTACAAGTTCAGATCTTCAAGTTATAATTAGCACTAATAATTTGTATTTAAAATTAGAAGTTCTGTATTTGACAATTACAAG
Organism: Cantharis lateralis; assembly: GCA_963170105.1. Lineage (NCBI taxonomy): Eukaryota > Metazoa > Arthropoda > Insecta > Coleoptera > Cantharidae > Cantharis > Cantharis lateralis. The sequence goes on from OY720627.1 coordinate 28,199,263, forward strand.
TTCAGATCTTCAAGTTATAATTTGAAATAATAATTAGAAGCTATCAATTTTAAGTTCTGTATTTAACAATTACAAGTTCAGATCTTCAAGTTATAATTTGAAATAATAATTTGAATTTAACAAATCTAAGTTCTGTAATTCACTATTACAAGTTCAGATCTTCAAGTTTTAATTTACAATAAAAATTTGAAGCTATCAATTTTAAGTTCTGTATTTGACAATTACAAGTTCAGATCTTCAAGATATAATTAGCACTAATAATTTGTATTTAAAATTAGAAGTTCTGTATTTGACAATTACAAGTTCAGATCTTCAAGTTATAATTTGAAATAATAATTAGAAGTTATCAATTTTAAGTTCTGTATTTGACAATTACAAGTTCAGATCTTCAAGTTATAATTTGCAATAATAATTAGAAGCTATCAATTTTAAGTTCTGTATTTGACAATTACTAGTTCAGATCTTCAAGTTATAATTAGAAATAATAATTTGAATTTAACAAATCTAAGTTCTGTATTTCACTATTACAAGTTCAGCTCTTCAAGTTATAATTTGAAATAATAATTAGAAGCTATCAATTTTGAGTTCTGTATTTTACAATTACAAGTTCAGATCTTCAAGTTATAATTTGCAATAATAATTAGAAGATATCAATTTTGATTTCTGTATTTTACAATTACAAGTTCAGATCTTCAAGTTATAATTTGCAATAATAATTAGAAGCTATCAATTTTAATTTCTGTATTTGAAAATTACTAGTTCAGATCTTCAAGTTATAATTTGAAATAATAATTTGAATTTAACAAATCTAAGTTCTGTAATTCACAATTCCAAGTTCAGATCTTCAAGTTATAATTTACAATAATAATTAGAAGCTATCAATTATAAGTTCTGTATTTGACAATTACGAGTTCAGATCTTCAAGTTATAATTTGCACTAATAATTTGTATTTAACAATTAGAAGTTCTGTATTTGACAATTACAAGTTCAGATCTTCAAGTTATAATTTGAAATAATAATTTGAAGCTATCAATTTTAAGTTCTGTATTTGACAATTACAAGTTCAGATCTTCAAGTTATAAAGTGCAATAATAATTAGAAGCTATCAATTTTAAGTTCTGTATTTGACAATTACTAGTTCAGATCTTCAAGTTATAATTAGAAATAATAATTTGAATTTAACAAATCTAAGTTCTGTAATTCACTATTACAAGTTCAGATCTTCAAGTTATAATTTACAATAATAATTAGAAGCTATCAATTTTAAGTTCTGTATTTGACAATTACCAGTTCAGATCTTCAAGTTATAATTTGCACTAATAATTTGTATTTAACAATTAGAAGTTCTGTATTTGACAAGTACAAGTTCAGATCTTCAAGATATAATTTGAAATAATAATTAGAAGCTATCAATTTTAGTTCTGTATTTGACAATTACAAGTTCAGATCTTCAAGTTATAATTTGCAATAATAATTAGAAGCTATCAATTTTAAGGTCTGTATTTGACAATTGCTAGTTCAGATCTACAAGTTATAATTTGAAATAATAATTTGTATTTAACAAATCTAAGTTCTGTAATTCACAATTACAAGTTCAGATCTTCAAGTTATAATTTACAATAATAATTTGAAGCTATCAATTTTAAGTTCTGTATTTGACAATTACTAGTTCAGATCTTCAAGTTATAATTTGCAATAATAATTAGAAGCTATCAATTTTAAGTTCTGTATTTGACAATTACTAGTTCAGATCTTCAAGTTATAATTTGAATTAATAATTTGAATTTAACAAATCTAAGTTCTATAATTCACAATTACAAGTTCAGATCTTCAAGTTATAATTTACAATAATAATTAGAAGCTATCAATTTTAAGTTCTGTATTTGACAATTACAAGTTCAGATCTTCAAGTTATAATTTGCACTAATAATTTGTATTTAACAATTAGAAGTTCTGTATTTGACAAGTACAAGTTCAGATCTTCAAGATATAATTTGAAATAATAATTAGAAGCTATCAATTTTAGTTCTGTATTTGACAATTACAAGTTCAGATCTTCAAGTTATAATTTGCAATAATAATTAGAAGCTATCAATTTTAAGGTCTGTATTTGACAATTGCTAGTTCAGATCTACAAGTTATAATTTGAAATAATAATTTGAATTTAACAAATCTAAGTTCTGTAATTCACAATTACAAGTTCAGATCTTCAAGTTATAATTTACAATAATAATTTGAAGCTATCAATTTTAAGTTCTGTATTTGACAATTACAAGTTCAGATCTTCAAGTTATAATTAGCACTAATAATTTGTATTTAACAATTAGAAGTTCTGTATTTGACAATTACAAGTTCAGATCTACAAGTTATAATTTGAAATAATAATTAGAAGCTATCAATTTTAAGTTCTGTATTTGACAATTACAAGTTCAGATCTTCTAGTTATAATTTGCAATAATAATTAGAAGCTATCAATTTTAAGTTCTGTATTTGACAATTACTAGTTCAGATCTTCAAGTTATAATTAGAAATAATAATTTGAATTTAACAAATCTAAGTTCTGTAATTCACTATTACAAGTTCAGCTCTCCAAGTTATAATTTGAAATAATAATTAGAAGCTATCAATTTTGAGTTCTGTATTTTACAATTACAAGTTCAGATCTTCAAGTTATAATTTGCAATAATAATTAGAAGCTATCAATTTTAAGTTCTGTATTTGACAATTACTAGTTCAGATCTTCAAGTTATAATTTGAAATAATAATTTGAATTTAACAAATCTAAGTTCTGTAATTCACAATTACAAGTTCAGATCTTCAAGTTATAATTTACAATAATAATTAGAAGCAATCAATTTTAAGTTCTCTATTTGACAATTACGAGTTCAGATCTTCAAGTTATAATTTGCACTAATAATTTGTATTTAACAATTAGAAGTTCTGTATTTGACAATTACAAGTTCAGATCTTCAAGTTATAATTTGAAATAATAATTAGAAGCTATCAATTTTAAGTTCTGTATTTTACAATTACAAGTTCAGATCTTCAAGTTATAATTTGCAATAATAATTAGAAGCTATCAATTTTAAGTTCTGTATTTGACAATTACTAGTTCAGATCTTCAAGTTATAATTTGCAATCACAATTTGTTGTTAACAATGCTAAGTTGCGTATTTGTCTATTACAAGTTCAGATCTTCAAATTATAATTTGCAATAATAATTAGAAGCTATCAATTTTAAGTTTTGTATTTAACAATTACAAGTTCAGATCTTCAAGTTATAATTTGAAATAATAATTTGAATTTAACAAATCTAAGTTCTGTAATTCACTATTACAAGTTCAGATCTTCAAGTTATAATTTACAATAAAAATTTGAAGCTATCAATTTTAAGTTCTGTATTTGACAATTACAAGTTCAGATCTTCAAGATATAATTAGCACTAATAATTTGTATTTAAAATTAGAAGTTCTGTATTTGACAATTACAAGTTCAGATCTTCAAGTTATAATTTGAAATAATAATTAGAAGTTATCAATTTTAAGTTCTGTATTTGACAATTACAAGTTCAGATCTTCAAGTTATAATTTGCAATAATAATTAGAAGCTATCAATTTTAAGTTCTGTATTTGACAATTACTAGTTCAGATCTTCAAGTTATAATTAGAAATAATAATTTGAATTTAACAAATCTAAGTTCTGTATTTCACTATTACAAGTTCAGCTCTTCAAGTTATAATTTGAAATAATAATTAGAAGCTATCAATTTTGAGTTCTGTATTTTACAATTACAAGTTCAGATCTTCAAGTTATAATTTGCAATAATAATTAGAAGATATCAATTTTGATTTCTGTATTTTACAATTACAAGTTCAGATCTTCAAGTTATAATTTGCAATAATAATTAGAAGCTATCAATTTTAAGTTCTGTATTTGAAAATTACTAGTTCAGATCTTCAAGTTATAATTTGAAATAATAATTTGAATTTAACAAATCTAAGTTCTGTAATTCACAATTACAAGTTCAGATCTTCAAGTTATAATTTACAATAATAATTAGAAGCTATCAATTATAAGTTCTGTATTTGACAATTACGAGTTCAGATCTTCAAGTTATAATTTGCACTAATAATTTGTATTTAACAATTAGAAGTTCTGTATTTGACAATTACAAGTTCAGATCTTCAAGTTATAATTTGAAATAATAATTTGAAGCTATCAATTTTAAGTTCTGTATTTGACAATTACAAGTTCAGATCTTCAAGTTATGAAGTGCAATAATAATTAGAAGCTATCAATTTTAAGTTCTGGATTTGACAATTACTAGTTCAGATCTTCAAGTTATAATTAGAAATAATAATTTGAATTTAACAAATCTAAGTTCTGTAATTCACTATTACAAGTTCAGATCTTCAAGTTATAATTTACTATAATAATTAGAAGCTATCAATTTTAAGTTCTGTATTTGACAATTACCAGTTCAGATCTTCAAGTTATAATTTGCACTAATAATTTGTATTTAACAATTAGAAGTTCTGTATTTGACAAGTACAAGTTCAGATCTTCAAGATATAATTTGAAATAATAATTAGAAGCTATCAATTTTAGTTCTGTATTTGACAATTACAAGTTCAGATCTTCAAGTTATAATTTGCAATAATAATTAGAAGCTATCAATTTTAAGGTCTGTATTTGACAATTGCTAGTTCAGATCTACAAGTTATAATTTGAAATAATAATTTGAATTTAACAAATCTAAGTTCTGTAATTCACAATTACAAGTTCAGATCTTCAAGTTATAATTTACAATAATAATTTGAAGCTATCAATATTAAGTTCTGTATTTGACAATTGCTAGTTCAGATCTTCAAGTTATAATTTGCAATAATAATTAGAAGCTATCAATTTTAAGTTCTGTATTTGACAATTACTAGTTCAGATCTTCAAGTTATAATTTGAAATAATAATTTGAATTTAACAAATCTAAGTTCTGTAATTCACAATTACAAGTTCAGATCTTCAAGTTATAATTTACAATAATAATTAGAAGCTATCAATTTTAAGTTCTCTATTTGACAATTACGAGTTCAGATCTTCAAGTTATAATTTGCACTAATAATTTGTATTTAACAATTAGAAGTTCTGTATTTGACAAGTACAAGTTCAGATCTTCAAGATATAATTTGAAATAATAATTAGAAGCTATCAATTTTAGTTCTGTATTTGACAATTACAAGTTCAGATCTTCAAGTTATAATTTGCAATAATAATTAGAAGCTATCAATTTTAAGGTCTGTATTTGACAATTGCTAGTTCAGATCTACAAGTTATAATTTGAAATAATAATTTGAATTTAACAAATCTAAGTTCTGTAATTCACAATTACAAGTTCAGATCTTCAAGTTATAATTTACAATAATAATTTGAAGCTATCAATTTTAAGTTCTGTATTTGACAATTACAAGTTCAGATCTTCAAGTTATAATTAGCACTAATAATTTGTATTTAACAATTAGAAGTTCTGTATTTGACAATTACAAGTTCAGATCTACAAGTTATAATTTGAAATAATAATTAGAAGCTATCAATTTTAAGTTCTGTATTTGACAATTACAAGTTCAGATCTTCTAGTTATAATTTGCAATAATAATTAGAAGCTATCAATTTTAAGTTCTGTATTTGACAATTACTAGTTCAGATCTTCAAGTTATAATTAGAAATAATAATTTGAATTTAACAAATCTAAGTTCTGTAATTCACTATTACAAGTTCAGCTCTCCAAGTTATAATTTGAAATAATAATTAGAAGCTATCAATTTTGAGTTCTGTATTTTACAATTACAAGTTCAGATCTTCAAGTTATAATTTGCAATAATAATTAGAAGCTATCAATTTTAAGTTCTGTATTTGACAATTACTAGTTCAGATCTTCAAGTTATAATTTGAAATAATAATTTGAATTTAACAAATCTAAGTTCTGTAATTCACAATTACAAGTTCAGATCTTCAAGTTATAATTTACAATAATAATTAGAAGCAATCAATTTTAAGTTCTCTATTTGACAATTACGAGTTCAGATCTTCAAGTTATAATTTGCACTAATAATTTGTATTTAACAATTAGAAGTTCTGTATTTGACAATTACAAGTTCAGATCTTCAAGTTATAATTTGAAATAATAATTAGAAGCTATCAATTTTAAGTTCTGTATTTTACAATTACAAGTTCAGATCTTCAAGTTATAATTTGCAATAATAATTAGAAGCTATCAATTTTAAGTTCTGTATTTGACAATTACTAGTTCAGATCTTCAAGTTATAATTTGCAATCACAATTTGTTGTTAACAATGCTAAGTTGCGTATTTGTCTATTACAAGTTCAGATCTTCAAATTATAATTTGCAATAATAATTAGAAGCTATCAATTTTAAGTTTTGTATTTAACAATTACAAGTTCAGATCTTCAAGTTATAATTTGAAATAATAATTTGAATTTAACAAATCTAAGTTCTGTAATTCACTATTACAAGTTCAGATCTTCAAGTTATAATTTACAATAAAAATTTGAAGCTATCAATTTTAAGTTCTGTATTTGACAATTACAAGTTCAGATCTTCAAGATATAATTAGCACTAATAATTTGTATTTAAAATTAGAAGTTCTGTATTTGACAATTACAAGTTCAGATCTTCAAGTTATAATTTGAAATAATAATTAGAAGTTATCAATTTTAAGTTCTGTATTTGACAATTACAAGTTCAGATCTTCAAGTTATAATTTGCAATAATAATTAGAAGCTATCAATTTTAAGTTCTGTATTTGACAATTACTAGTTCAGATCTTCAAGTTATAATTAGAAATAATAATTTGAATTTAACAAATCTAAGTTCTGTATTTCACTATTACAAGTTCAGCTCTTCAAGTTATAATTTGAAATAATAATTAGAAGCTATCAATTTTGAGTTCTGTATTTTACAATTACAAGTTCAGATCTTCAAGTTATAATTTGCAATAATAATTAGAAGATATCAATTTTGATTTCTGTATTTTACAATTACAAGTTCAGATCTTCAAGTTATAATTTGCAATAATAATTAGAAGCTATCAATTTTAAGTTCTGTATTTGAAAATTACTAGTTCAGATCTTCAAGTTATAATTTGAAATAATAATTTGAATTTAACAAATCTAAGTTCTGTAATTCACAATTACAAGTTCAGATCTTCAAGTTATAATTTACAATAATAATTAGAAGCTATCAATTATAAGTTCTGTATTTGACAATTACGAGTTCAGATCTTCAAGTTATAATTTGCACTAATAATTTGTATTTAACAATTAGAAGTTCTGTATTTGACAATTACAAGTTCAGATCTTCAAGTTATAATTTGAAATAATAATTTGAAGCTATCAATTTTAAGTTCTGTATTTGACAATTACAAGTTCAGATCTTCAAGTTATGAAGTGCAATAATAATTAGAAGCTATCAATTTTAAGTTCTGGATTTGACAATTACTAGTTCAGATCTTCAAGTTATAATTAGAAATAATAATTTGAATTTAACAAATCTAAGTTCTGTAATTCACTATTACAAGTTCAGATCTTCAAGTTATAATTTACTATAATAATTAGAAGCTATCAATTTTAAGTTCTGTATTTGACAATTACCAGTTCAGATCTTCAAGTTATAATTTGCACTAATAATTTGTATTTAACAATTAGAAGTTCTGTATTTGACAAGTACAAGTTCAGATCTTCAAGATATAATTTGAAATAATAATTAGAAGCTATCAATTTTAGTTCTGTATTTGACAATTACAAGTTCAGATCTTCAAGTTATAATTTGCAATAATAATTAGAAGCTATCAATTTTAAGGTCTGTATTTGACAATTGCTAGTTCAGATCTACAAGTTATAATTTGAAATAATAATTTGAATTTAACAAATCTAAGTTCTGTAATTCACAATTACAAGTTCAGATCTTCAAGTTATAATTTACAATAATAATTTGAAGCTATCAATATTAAGTTCTGTATTTGACAATTGCTAGTTCAGATCTTCAAGTTATAATTTGCAATAATAATTAGAAGCTATCAATTTTAAGTTCTGTATTTGACAATTACTAGTTCAGATCTTCAAGTTATAATTTGAAATAATAATTTGAATTTAACAAATCTAAGTTCTGTAATTCACAATTACAAGTTCAGATCTTCAAGTTATAATTTACAATAATAATTAGAAGCTATCAATTTTAAGTTCTCTATTTGACAATTACGAGTTCAGATCTTCAAGTTATAATTTGCACTAATAATTTGTATTTAACAATTAGAAGTTCTGTATTTGACAAGTACAAGTTCAGATCTTCAAGTTATAATTTGAAATAATAATTAGAAGCTATCAATTTTAAGTTCTGTATTTGACAATTACAAGTTCAGATCTTCAAGTTATAATTTGCAATAATAATTAGAAGCTATCAATTTTAAGTTCTGTATTTGACAATTACTAGTTCAGATCTTCAAGTTATAATTTGAAATAATAATTTGAATTTAACAAATCTAAGTTCTGTAATTCACAATTACTAGTTCAGATCTTCAAGTTATAATTTACAATAATAATTAGAAGCTATCAATTTTAAGTTCTGTATTTGACAATTACAAGTTGAGATCTTCAAGTTATAATTAGCACTAATAATTTGTATTTAAAATTAGAAGTTCTGTATTTGACAATTACAAGTTCAGATCTTCAAGTTATAATTTGAAATAATAATTAGAAGCTATCAATTTTAAGTTCTGTATTTGACAATTACAAGTTCAGATCTTCAAGTTATAATTTGCAATAATAATTAGAAGCTATCTATTTTAAGTTCTGTATTTGGCAATTACTAGTTCAGATCTTCAAGTTATAATTAGATATAATAATTTGAATTTAACAAATCTAAGTTCTGTAATTCACTATTACAAGTTCAGCTCTTCAAGTTATAATTAGAAATAATAATTAGAAGCTATCAATTTTGAGTTCTGTATTTTACAATTACAAGTTCAGATCTTCAAGTTATAATTTGCAATAATAATTAGAAGCTATCAATTTTAAGTTCTGTATTTAACAATTACTAGTTCAGATCTTCAAGTTATAATTTGAAATAATAATTTGAATTTAACAAATCTAAGTTCTGTAATTCACAATTACAAGTTCAGATCTTCAAGTTATAATTAGCACTAATAATTTGTATTTAACAATTAGAAGTTCTGTATTTGACAATTACAAGTTCAGATCTTCAAGTTATAATTTGAAATAATAATTAGAAGCTATCAATTTTAAGTTCTGTATTTTACAATTACAAGTTCAGATCTTCAAGTTATAATTTGCAATAATAATTAGAAGCTATCAATTTTAAGTTCTGTATTTGACAATTACTAGTTCAGATCTTCAAGTTATAATTTGCAATCACAATTTGTTGTTAACAATGCTAAGTTGCGTATTTGTCTATTACATGTTCAGATCTTCAAATTATAATTGGCAATAATAATTAGAAGCTATCAATTTTAAGTTTTGTATTTAACAATTACAAGTTCAGATCTTCAAGTTATAATTTGAAATAATAATTTGAATTTAACAAATCTAAGTTCTGTAAGTCACTATTACAAGTTCAGATCTTCAAGTTATAATTTACAATAATAATTATAAGCTATCAATTTTAAGTTCTGTATTTGACAATTACTAGTTCAGATCTTCTAGTTATAATTTGCACTAATAACTTGTATTTAATAATTAGAAGCTCTGTATTTGACAATTACAAGTTCAGATCTTCAAGTTATAATTTACAATAATAATTAGAAGCTATCAATTTTAAGTTCTGTATTTGACCATTACGAGTTCAGATCTTCAAGTTATAATTTGCACTAATAAATTGTATTTAACAATTAGAAGTTCTGTATTTGACAATTACAATTTCAGATCTTCAAGTTATAATTTGAAATAATAATTAGAAGCTATCAATTTTAAGTTCTGTATTTGACAATTACAAGTTCAAATCTTCAAGTTATAAATTGCAATAATAATTAGAAGCTATCAATTTTAAGTTCTGTATTTGACAATTACTAGTTCATATCTTCAAGTTATAATTAGAAATAATAATTTGAATTTAACAAAACTAAGTTCTGTAATTCACTATTACAAGTTCAGATCTTCAAGTTATAATTTACAATAATAATTAGAAGCTATCAATTTTAAGTTCTGTATTTGACAATTACAAGTTCAGATCTTCAAGTTATAATATGCACTAATAATTTGTATTTAATAATTAGAAGTTCTGTATTTGACAAGTACAAGTTCAGATCTTCAAGTTATAATTTGAAATAATAATTAGAAGCTATCAATTTTAAGTTCTGTATTTGACAATTAAAAGTTCAGATCTTCAAGTTATAATTTGCAATAATAATTAGAAGCTATCAATTTTAAGTTCTGTATTTGACAATTACTAGTTCAGATCTTCAAGTTATAATTTGAAATAATAATTTGAATTTAACAAATCTAAGTTCTGTAATTCACTATTACAAGTTCAGATCTTCAAGTTATAATTTACAATAATAATTTGAAGCTATCAATTTTAAGTTCTGTATTTGACAATTACAAGTTCAGATCTTCAAGTTATAATTAGCACTAATAATTTGTATTTAAAATTAGAAGTTCTGTATTTGACAATTACAAGTTCAGATCTTCAAGTTATAATTTGAAATAATAATTAGAAGCTATCAATTTTAGTTCTGTATTTGATAATTACAAGTTCAGATCTTCAAGTTATAATTTGCAATAATAATTAGAAGCTATCTATTTTAAGTTCTGTATTTGACAATTACTAGTTCAGATCTTCAAGTTATAATTAGAAATAATAATTTGAATTTAACAAATCTAAGTTCTGTAATTCACTATTACAAGTTCAGCTCTTCAAGTTATAATTTGAAATAATAATTAGAAGCTATCAATTTTGAGTTCTGTATTTTACAATTACAAGTTCAGATCTTCAAGTTATAATTTGCAATAATAATTAGAAGCTATCAATTTTAAGTTCTGTATTTGACAATTACTAGTTCAGATCTTCAAGTTATAATTTGAAATAATAATTTGAATTTAACAAATCTAAGTTCTGTAATTCACTATTACAAGTTCAGATCTTCAAGTTATAATTTACAATAAAAATTTGAAGCTATCAATTTTAAGTTCTGTATTTGACAATTACAAGTTCAGATCTTCAAGATATTATTAGCACTAATAATTTGTATTTAAAATTAGAAGTTCTGTATTTGACAATTACAAGTTCAGATCTTCAAGTTATAATTTGAAATAATAATTAGAAGTTATCAATTTTAAGTTCTGTATTTGACAATTACAAGTTCAGATCTTCAAGTTATAATTTGCAATAATAATTAGAAGCTATCAATTTTAAGTTCTGTATTTGACAATTACTAGTTCAGATCTTCAAGTTATAATTAGAAATAATAATTTGAATTTAACAAATCTAAGTTCTGTATTTCACTATTACAAGTTCAGCTCTTCAAGTTATAATTTGAAATAATAATTAGAAGCTATCAATTTTGAGTTCTGTATTTTACAATTACAAGTTCAGATCTTCAAGTTATAATTTGCAATAATAATTAGAAGATATCAATTTTGATTTCTGTATTTTACAATTACAAGTTCAGATCTTCAAGTTATAATTTGCAATAATAATTAGAAGCTATCAATTTTAAGTTCTGTATTTGAAAATTACTAGTTCAGATCTTCAAGTTATAATTTGAAATAATAATTTGAATTTAACAAATCTAAGTTCTGTAATTCACAATTACAAGTTCAGATCTTCAAGTTATAATTTACAATAATAATTAGAAGCTATCAATTATAAGTTCTGTATTTGACAATTACGAGTTCAGATCTTCAAGTTATAATTTGCACTAATAATTTGTATTTAACAATTAGAAGTTCTGTATTTGACAATTACAAGTTCAGATCTTCAAGTTATAATTTGAAATAATAATTTGAAGCTATCAATTTTAAGTTCTGTATTTGACAATTACAAGTTCAGATCTTCAAGTTATAAAGTGCAATAATAATTAGAAGCTATCAATTTTAAGTTCTGGATTTGACAATTACTAGTTCAGATCTTCAAGTTATAATTAGAAATAATAATTTGAATTTAACAAATCTAAGTTCTGTAATTCACTATTACAAGTTCAGATCTTCAAGTTATAATTTACAATAATAATTAGAAGCTATCAATTTTAAGGTCTGTATTTGACAATTACCAGTTCAGATCTTCAAGTTATAATTTGCACTAATAATTTGTATTTAACAATTAGAAGTTCTGTATTTGACAAGTACAAGTTCAGATCTTCAAGATATAATTTGAAATAATAATTAGAAGCTATCAATTTTAGTTCTGTATTTGACAATTACAAGTTCAGATCTTCAAGTTATAATTTGCAATAATAATTAGAAGCTATCAATTTTAAGGTCTGTATTTGACAATTGCTAGTTCAGATCTACAAGTTATAATTTGAAATAATAATTTGAATTTAACAAATCTAAGTTCTGTAATTCACAATTACAAGTTCAGATCTTCAAGTTATAATTTACAATAATAATTTGAAGCTATCAATTTTAAGTTCTGTATTTGACAATTACTAGTTCAGATCTTCAAGTTATAATTTGCAATAATAATTAGAAGCTATCAATTTTAAGTTCTGTATTTGACAATTACTAGTTCAGATCTTCAAGTTATAATTTGAAATAATAATTTGAATTTAACAAATCTAAGTTCTGTAATTCACAATTACAAGTTCAGATCTTCAAGTTATAATTAGCACTAATAATTTGTATTTAACAATTAGAAGTTCTGTATTTGACAATTACAAGTTCAGATCTTCAAGTTATAATTTGAAATAATAATTAGAAGCTATCAATTTTAAGTTCTGTATTTTACAATTACAAGTTCAGATCTTCAAGTTATAATTTGCAATAATAATTAGAAGCTATCAATTTTAAGTTCTGTATTTGACAATTACTAGTTCAGATCTTCAAGTTATAATTTGCAATCACAATTTGTTGTTAACAATGCTAAGTTGCGTATTTGTCTATTACATGTTCAGATCTTCAAATTATAATTTGCAATAATAATTAGAAGCTATCAATTTTAAGTTTTGTATTTAACAATTACAAGTTCAGATCTTCAAGTTATAATTTGAAATAATAATTTGAATTTAACAAATCTAAGTTCTGTAAGTCACTATTACAAGTTCAGATCTTCAAGTTATAATTTACAATAATAATTATAAGCTATCAATTTTAAGTTCTGTATTTGACAATTACTAGTTCAGATCTTCTAGTTATAATTTGCACTAATAACTTGTATTTAATAATTAGAAGCTCTGTATTTGACAATTACAAGTTCAGATCTTCAAGTTATAATTTACAATAATAATTAGAAGCTATCAATTTTAAGTTCTGTATTTGACCATTACGAGTTCAGATCTTCAAGTTATAATTTGCACTAATAATTTGTATTTAACAATTAGAAGTTCTGTATTTGACAATTACAATTTCAGATCTTCAAGTTATAATTTGAAATAATAATTAGAAGCTATCAATTTTAAGTTCTGTATTTGACAATTACAAGTTCAAATCTTCAAGTTATAAATTGCAATAATAATTAGAAGCTATCAATTTTAAGTTCTGTATTTGACAATTACTAGTTCATATCTTCAAGTTATAATTAGAAATAATAATTTGAATTTAACAAAACTAAGTTCTGTAATTCACTATTACAAGTTCAGATCTTCAAGTTATAATTTACAATAATAATTAGAAGCTATCAATTTTAAGTTCTGTATTTGACAATTACAAGTTCAGATCTTCAAGTTATAATATGCACTAATAATTTGTATTTAATAATTAGAAGTTCTGTATTTGACAAGTACAAGTTCAGATCTTCAAGTTATAATTTGAAATAATAATTAGAAGCTATCAATTTTAAGTTCTGTATTTGACAATTACAAGTTCAGATCTTCAAGTTATAATTTGCAATAATAATTAGAAGCTATCAATTTTAAGTTCTGTATTTGACAATTACTAGTTCAGATCTTCAAGTTATAATTTGAAATAATAATTTGAATTTAACAAATCTAAGTTCTGTAATTCACTATTACAAGTTCAGATCTTCAAGTTATAATTTACAATAATAATTTGAAGCTATCAATTTTAAGTTCTGTATTTGACAATTACAAGTTCAGATCTTCAAGTTATAGTTAGCACTAATAATTTGTATTTAAAATTAGAAGTTCTGTATTTGACAATTACAAGTTCAGATCTTCAAGTTATAATTTGAAATAATAATTAGAAGCTATCAATTTTAAGTTCTGTATTTGATAATTACAAGTTCAGATCTTCAAGTTATAATTTGCAATAATAATTAGAAGCTATCTATTTTAAGTTCTGTATTTGACAATTACTAGTTCAGATCTTCAAGTTATAATTAGAAATAATAATTTGAATTTAACAAATCTAAGTTCTGTAATTCACTATTACAAGTTCAGCTCTTCAAGTTATAATTTGAAATAATAATTAGAAGCTATCAATTTTGAGTTCTGTATTTTACAATTACAAGTTCAGATCTTCAAGTTATAATTTGCAATAATAATTAGAAGCTATCAATTTTAAGTTCTGTATTTGACAATTACTAGTTCAGATCTTCAAGTTATAATTTGAAATAATAATTTGAATTTAACAAATCTAAGTTCTGTAATTCACAATTACAAGTTCAGATCTTCAAGTTATAATTAGCACTAATAATTTGTATTTAACAATTAGAAGTTCTGTATTTGACAATTACAAGTTCAGATCTTCAAGTTATAATTTGAAATAATAGTTAGAAGCTATCAATTTTAGTTCTGTATTTTACAATTACAAGTTCAGATCTTCAAGTTATAATTTGCAATAATAATTAGAAGCTATCAATTTTAAGTTCTGTATTTGACAATTACTAGTTCAGATCTTCAAGTTATAATTTGCAATCACAATTTGTTGTTAACAATGCTAAGTTGCGTATTTGTCTATTACAAGTTCAGATCTTCAAATTATAATTTGCAATAATAATTAGAAGCTATCAATTTTAAGTTTTGTATTTAACAATAAATTACAAGTTCAGATCTTCAAGTTATAATTTGAAATAATAATTTGAATTTAACGAATCTAAGTTCTGTAATTCACTATTACAAGTTCAGATCTTCAAGTTATAATTTACAATAATAATTATAAGCTATCAATTTTAAGTTCTGTATTTGACAATTACAAGTTCAGATCTTCAAGTTATAAATTGCAATAATAGTTAGAAGCTATCAATTTTAAGTTCTGTATTTGACAATTACTAGTTCATATCTTCAAGTTATAATTAGAAATAATAATTTGAATTTAACAAAACTAAGTTCTGTAATTCACTATTACAAGTTCAGATCTTCAAGTTATAATTTACAATAATAATTAGAAGCTATCAATTTTAAGTTCTGTATTTGACAATTACAAGTTCAGATCTTCAAGTTATAATAT
Source organism: Cantharis lateralis (assembly GCA_963170105.1). Classification (NCBI taxonomy): domain Eukaryota; kingdom Metazoa; phylum Arthropoda; class Insecta; order Coleoptera; family Cantharidae; genus Cantharis; species Cantharis lateralis. The sequence goes on from OY720627.1 coordinate 28,214,855, forward strand.
GCAATAATAATTTGTATTTAATAATTAGAAGTTCTGTATTTGACAAGTACAAGTTCAGATCTTCAAGTTATAATTTGAAATAATAATTAGAAGCTATCAATTTTAAGTTTTGTATTTGACAATTACAAGTTCAGATCTTCAAGTTATAATTTGCAATAATAATTAGAAGCTATCAATTTTAAGTTCTGTATTTGACAATTACTAGTTCAGATCTTCAAGTTATAATTTGAAATAATAATTTGAATTTAACAAATCTAAGTTCTGTAATTCACTATTACAAGTTCAGATCTTCAAGTTATAATTTACAATAATAATTTGAAGCTATCAATTTTAAGTTCTGTATTTGACAATTACAAGTTCAGATCTTCAAGTTATAATTAGCACTAATAATTTGTATTTAAAATTAGAAGTTCTGTATTTGACAATTACAAGTTCAGATCTTCAAGTTATAATTTGAAATAATAATTAGAAGCTATCAATTTTAAGTTCTGTATTTGACAATTACAAGTTCAGATCTTCAAGTTATAATTTGCAATAATAATTAGAAGCTATCTATTTTAAGTTCTGTATTTGACAATTACTAGTTCAGATCTTCAAGTTATAATTAGAAATAATAATTTGAATTTAACAAATCTAAGTTCTGTAATTCACTATTACAAGTTCAGCTCTTCAAGTTATAATTTGAAATAATAATTAGAAGCTATCAATTTTGAGTTCTGTATTTTACAATTACAAGTTCAGATCTTCAAGTTATAATTTGCAATAATAATTAGAAGCTATCAATTTTAAGTTCTGTATTTGACAATTACTAGTTCAGATCTTCAAGTTATAATTTGAAATAATAATTTGAATTTAACAAATCTAAGTTCCATAATTCACAATTACAAGTTCAGATCCTCAAGTTATAATTAGCACTAATAATTTGTATTTAACAATTAGAAGTTCTGTATTTGACAATTACAAGTTCAGATCTTCAAGTTATAATTTGAAATAATAATTAGAAGCTATCAATTTTAGTTCTGTATTTTACAATTACAAGTTCAGATCTTCAAGTTATAATTTGGAATAATAATTAGAAGCTATCAATTTTAAGTTCTGTATTTGACAATTACTAGTTCAGATCTTCAAGTTATAATTTGCAATCACAATTTGTTGTTAATAATGCTAAGTTGCGTATTTGTCTATTACAAGTTCAGATCTTCAAATTATAATTTGCAATAATAATTAGAAGCTATCAATTTTAAGTTTTGTATTTAACAATTACAAGTTCAGATCTTCAAGTTATAATTTGAAATAATAATTTGAATTTAACAAATCTAAGTTCTGTAATTCACTATTACAAGTTCAGATCTTCAAGTTATAATTTACAATAATAATTATAAGCTATCAATTTTAAGTTCTGTATTTGACAATTACTCGTTCAGATCTTCAAGTTATAATTTGAAATAATAATTTGAATTTAACAAATCTAAGTTCTGTAATTCACTATTACAAGTTCAGATCTTCAAGTTATAATTTGCAATAATAATTAGAAGCTATCAATTTTAAGTTCTGTATTTGACAATTACAAGTTCAGATCTTCAAGTTATAATTTGAAATAATAATTTGAATTTAACAAATCTAAGTTCTGTAATTCACTATTACAAGTTCAGATCTTCAAGTTATAATTTACAATAATAATTTGAAGCTATCAATTTTAAGTTCTGTATTTGACAATTACAAGTTCAGATCTTCAAGTTATAATTAGCACTAATAATTTGTATTTAAAATTAGAAGTTCTGTATTTGACAATTACAAGTTCAGATCTTCAAGTTATAATTTGAAATAATAATTAGAAGCTATCAATTTTAAGTTCTGTATTTGATAATTACAAGTTCAGATCTTCAAGTTATAATTTGCAATAATAATTAGAAGCTATCTATTTTAAGTTCTGTATTTGACAATTACTAGTTCAGATCTTCAAGTTATAATTAGAAATAATAATTTGAATTTAACAAATCTAAGTTCTGTAATTCACTATTACAAGTTCAGCTCTTCAAGTTATAATTTGAAATAATAATTAGAAGCTATCAATTTTGAGTTCTGTATTTTACAATTACAAGTTCAGATCTTCAAGTTATAATTTGCAATAATAATTAGAAGCTATCAATTTTAAGTTCTGTATTTGACAATTACTAGTTCAGATCTTCAAGTTATAATTTGAAATAATAATTTGAATTTAACAAATCTAAGTTCTGTAATTCACAATTACAAGTTCAGATCTTCAAGTTATAATTAGCACTAATAATTTGTATTTAACAATTAGAAGTTCTGTATTTGACAATTACAAGTTCAGATCTTCAAGTTATAATTTGAAATAATAATTAGAAGCTATCAATTTTAGTTCTGTATTTTACAATTACAAGTTCAGATCTTCAAGTTATAATTTGCAATAATAATTAGAAGCTATCAATTTTAAGTTCTGTATTTGACAATTACTAGTTCAGATCTTCAAGTTATAATTTGCAATCACAATTTGTTGTTAACAATGCTAAGTTGCGTATTTGTCTATTACAAGTTCAGATCTTCAAATTATAATTTGCAATAATAATTAGAAGCTATCAATTTTAAGTTTTGTATTTAACAATAAATTACAAGTTCAGATCTTCAAGTTATAATTTGAAATAATAATTTGAATTTAACGAATCTAAGTTCTGTAATTCACTATTACAAGTTCAGATCTTCAAGTTATAATTTACAATAATAATTATAAGCTATCAATTTTAAGTTCTGTATTTGACAATTACTAGTTCAGATCTTCAAGTTATAATTTGATTTAATAATTTGAATTTAACAAATCTAAGTTCTGTAATTCACTATTACAAGTTCAGATCTTCAAGTTATAATTTGCAATAATAATTAGAAGCTATCAATTTTAAGTTCTGTATTTGACAATTACAAGTTCGATCTTCTAGTTATAATTTGCACTAATAACTTGTATTTAATAATTAGAAGTTCTGTATTTGACAATTACAAGTTCAGATCTTCAAGTTATAATTTGCAATAATAATTTGTATTTAAAAATTAGAAGTTCTGTATTTGACTATTACAAGTTCAGATCTTCAAATTATTATTTGCAATCTTAGTTGGAATTTAACAATTCGAAGTTCTGTATTTATCTATTACAAGTTCAGATCTTCAAGTTATAATTTGAACTAATAATTTGTATTTAACAATTAGAAGTTCTGTATTGGACAATTACAATTTCAGATCTTCAAGTTATAATTTGAAATAATAATTAGAAGCTATCAATTTTAAGTTCTGTATTTGACAATTACAAGTTCAAATCTTTTAGTTATAAATTGCAATAATAATTAGAAGCTATCAATTTTAAGTTCTGTATTTGACAATTACTAGTTCATATCTTCAAGTTATAATTAGAAATAATAATTTGAATTTAACAAAACTAAGTTCTGTAATTCACTATTACAAGTTCAGATCTTCAAGTTATAATTTACAATAATAATTAGAAGCTATCAATTTTAAGTTCTGTATTTGACAATTACAAGTTCAGATCTTCAAGTTATAATATGCAATAATAATTTGTATTTAATAATTAGAAGTTCTGTATTTGACAAGTACAAGTTCAGATCTTCAAGTTATAATTTGAAATAATAATTAGAAGCTATCAATTTTAAGTTTTGTATTTGACAATTACAAGTTCAGATCTTCAAGTTATAATTTGCAATAATAATTAGAAGCTATCAATTTTAAGTTCTGTATTTGACAATTACTAGTTCAGATCTTCAAGTTATAATTTGAAATAATAATTTGAATTTAACAAATCTAAGTTCTGTAATTCACTATTACAAGTTCAGATCTTCAAGTTATAATTTACAATAATAATTTGAAGCTATCAATTTTAAGTTCTGTATTTGACAATTACAAGTTCAGATCTTCAAGTTATAATTAGCACTAATAATTTGTATTTAAAATTAGAAGTTCTGTATTTGACAATTACAAGTTCAGATCTTCAAGTTATAATTTGAAATAATAATTAGAAGCTATCAATTTTAAGTTCTGTATTTGACAATTACAAGTTCAGATCTTCAAGTTATAATTTGCAATAATAATTAGAAGCTATCTATTTTAAGTTCTGTATTTGACAATTACTAGTTCAGATCTTCAAGTTATAATTAGAAATAATAATTTGAATTTAACAAATCTAAGTTCTGTAATTCACTATTACAAGTTCAGCTCTTCAAGTTATAATTTGAAATAATAATTAGAAGCTATCAATTTTGAGTTCTGTATTTTACAATTACAAGTTCAGATCTTCAAGTTATAATTTGCAATAATAATTAGAAGCTATCAATTTTAAGTTCTGTATTTGACAATTACTAGTTCAGATCTTCAAGTTATAATTTGAAATAATAATTTGAATTTAACAAATCTAAGTTCCATAATTCACAATTACAAGTTCAGATCCTCAAGTTATAATTAGCACTAATAATTTGTATTTAACAATTAGAAGTTCTGTATTTGACAATTACAAGTTCAGATCTTCAAGTTATAATTTGAAATAATAATTAGAAGCTATCAATTTTAGTTCTGTATTTTACAATTACAAGTTCAGATCTTCAAGTTATAATTTGGAATAATAATTAGAAGCTATCAATTTTAAGTTCTGTATTTGACAATTACTAGTTCAGATCTTCAAGTTATAATTTGCAATCACAATTTGTTGTTAATAATGCTAAGTTGCGTATTTGTCTATTACAAGTTCAGATCTTCAAATTATAATTTGCAATAATAATTAGAAGCTATCAATTTTAAGTTTTGTATTTAACAATTACAAGTTCAGATCTTCAAGTTATAATTTGAAATAATAATTTGAATTTAACAAATCTAAGTTCTGTAATTCACTATTACAAGTTCAGATCTTCAAGTTATAATTTACAATAATAATTATAAGCTATCAATTTTAAGTTCTGTATTTGACAATTACTCGTTCAGATCTTCAAGTTATAATTTGAAATAATAATTTGAATTTAACAAATCTAAGTTCTGTAATTCACTATTACAAGTTCAGATCTTCAAGTTATAATTTGCAATAATAATTAGAAGCTATCAATTTTAAGTTCTGTATTTGACAATTACAAGTTCGATCTTCTAGTTATAATTTGCACTAATAACTTGTATTTAATAATTAGAAGTTCTGTATTTGACAATTACAATTTCAGATCTTCAAGTTATAATTTGAAATAATAATTAGAAGCTATCAATTTTAAGTTCTGTATTTGACAATTACAAGTTCGATCTTCAAGTTATAATTTGAACTAATAATTTGTATTTAACAATTAGAAGTTCTGTATTGGACAATTACAATTTCAGATCTTCAAGTTATAATTTGAAATAATAATTAGAAGCTATCAATTTTAAGTTCTGTATTTGACAATTACAAGTTCAAATCTTCAAGTTATAAATTGCAATAATAATTAGAAGCTATCAATTTTAAGTTCTGTATTTGACAATTACTAGTTCATATCTTCAAGTTATAATTAGAAATAATAATTTGAATTTAACAAAACTAAGTTCTGTAATTCACTATTACAAGTTCAGATCTTCAAGTTATAATTTACAATAATAATTAGAAGCTATCAATTTTAAGTTCTGTATTTGACAATTACAAGTTCAGATCTTCAAGTTATAATATGCAATAATAATTTGTATTTAATAATTAGAAGTTCTGTATTTGACAAGTACAAGTTCAGATCTTCAAGTTATAATTTGAAATAATAATTAGAAGCTATCAATTTTAAGTTTTGTATTTGACAATTACAAGTTCAGATCTTCAAGTTATAATTTGCAATAATAATTAGAAGCTATCAATTTTAAGTTCTGTATTTGACAATTACTAGTTCAGATCTTCAAGTTATAATTTGAAATAATAATTTGAATTTAACAAATCTAAGTTCTGTAATTCACTATTACAAGTTCAGATCTTCAAGTTATAATTTACAATAATAATTTGAAGCTATCAATTTTAAGTTCTGTATTTGACAATTACAAGTTCAGATCTTCAAGTTATAATTAGCACTAATAATTTGTATTTAAAATTAGAAGTTCTGTATTTGACAATTACAAGTTCAGATCTTCAAGTTATAATTTGAAATAATAATTAGAAGCTATCAATTTTAAGTTCTGTATTTGACAATTACAAGTTCAGATCTTCAAGTTATAATTTGCAATAATAATTAGAAGCTATCTATTTTAAGTTCTGTATTTGACAATTACTAGTTCAGATCTTCAAGTTATAATTAGAAATAATAATTTGAATTTAACAAATCTAAGTTCTGTAATTCACTATTACAAGTTCAGCTCTTCAAGTTATAATTTGAAATAATAATTAGAAGCTATCAATTTTGAGTTCTGTATTTTACAATTACAAGTTCAGATCTTCAAGTTATAATTTGCAATAATAATTAGAAGCTATCAATTTTAAGTTCTGTATTTGACAATTACTAGTTCAGATCTTCAAGTTATAATTTGAAATAATAATTTGAATTTAACAAATCTAAGTTCCATAATTCACAATTACAAGTTCAGATCCTCAAGTTATAATTAGCACTAATAATTTGTATTTAACAATTAGAAGTTCTGTATTTGACAATTACAAGTTCAGATCTTCAAGTTATAATTTGAAATAATAATTAGAAGCTATCAATTTTAGTTCTGTATTTTACAATTACAAGTTCAGATCTTCAAGTTATAATTTGGAATAATAATTAGAAGCTATCAATTTTAAGTTCTGTATTTGACAATTACTAGTTCAGATCTTCAAGTTATAATTTGCAATCACAATTTGTTGTTAATAATGCTAAGTTGCGTATTTGTCTATTACAAGTTCAGATCTTCAAATTATAATTTGCAATAATAATTAGAAGCTATCAATTTTAAGTTTTGTATTTAACAATTACAAGTTCAGATCTTCAAGTTATAATTTGAAATAATAATTTGAATTTAACAAATCTAAGTTCTGTAATTCACTATTACAAGTTCAGATCTTCAAGTTATAATTTACAATAATAATTATAAGCTATCAATTTTAAGTTCTGTATTTGACAATTACTCGTTCAGATCTTCAAGTTATAATTTGAAATAATAATTTGAATTTAACAAATCTAAGTTCTGTAATTCACTATTACAAGTTCAGATCTTCAAGTTATAATTTGCAATAATAATTAGAAGCTATCAATTTTAAGTTCTGTATTTGACAATTACAAGTTCGATCTTCTAGTTATAATTTGCACTAATAACTTGTATTTAATAATTAGAAGTTCTGTATTTGACAATTACAAGTTCAGATCTTCAAGTTATAATTTGCAATAATAATTTGTATTTAAAAATTAGAAGTTCTGTATTTGACTATTACAAGTTCAGATCTTCAAATTATTATTTGCAATCTTAGTTGGAATTTAACAATTCGAAGTTCTGTATTTATCTATTACAAGTTCAGATCTTCAAGTTATAATTTGCACTAATAATTTGTATTTAACAATTAGAAGTTCTGTATTTGACAATTACAATTTCAGATCTTCAAGTTATAATTTGAAATAATAATTAGAAGCTATCAATTTTAAGTTCTGTATTTGACCATTACAAGTTCAAATCTTCAAGTTATAAATTGCAATAATAATTAGAAGCTATCAATTTTAAGTTCTGTATTTGACAATTACTAGTTCATATCTTCAAGTTATAATTAGAAATAATAATTTGAATTTAACAAAACTAAGTTCTGTAATTCACTATTACAAGTTCAGATCTTCAAGTTATAATTTACAATAATAATTAGAAGCTATCAATTTTAAGTTCTGTATTTGACAATTACAAGTTCAGATCTTCAAGTTATAATATGCAATAATAATTTGTATTTAATAATTAGAAGTTCTGTATTTGACAAGTACAAGTTCAGATCTTCAAGTTATAATTTGAAATAATAATTAGAAGCTATCAATTTTAAGTTCTGTATTTGACAATTACAAGTTCAGATCTTCAAGTTATAATTTGCAATAATAATTAGAAGCTATCAATTTTAAGTTCTGTATTTGACAATTACTAGTTCAGATCTTCAAGTTATAATTTGAAATAATAATTTGAATTTAACAAATCTAAGTTCTGTAATTCACTATTACAAGTTCAGATCTTCAAGTTATAATTTACAATAATAATTTGAAGCTATCAATTTTAAGTTCTGTATTTGACAATTACAAGTTCAGATCTTCAAGTTATAATTAGCACTAATAATTTGTATTTAAAATTAGAAGTTCTGTATTTGACAATTACAAGTTCAGATCTTCAAGTTATAATTTGAAATAATAATTAGAAGCTATCAATTTTAAGTACTGTATTTGACAATTACAAGTTCAGATCTTCTAGTTATAATTTGCAATAATAATTAGAAGCTATCTATTTTAAGTTCTGTATTTGACAATTACTAGTTCAGATCTTCAAGTTATAATTAGAAATAATAATTTGAATTTAACAAATCTAAGTTCTGTAATTCACTATTACAAGTTCAGCTCTTCAAGTTATAATTTGAAATAATAATTAGAAGCTATCAATTTTGAGTTCTGTATTTTACAATTACAAGTTCAGATCTTCAAGTTATAATTTGCAATAATAATTAGAAGCTATCAATTTTAAGTTCTGTATTTGACAATTACTAGTTCAGATCTTCAAGTTATAATTTGAAATAATAATTTGAATTTAACAAATCTAAGTTCTGTAATTCACAATTACAAGTTCAGATCCTCAAGTTATAATTAGCACTAATAATTTGTATTTAACAATTAGAAGTTCTGTATTTGACAATTACAAGTTCAGATCTTCAAGTTATAATTTGAAATAATAATAAGAAGCTATCAATTTTAGTTCTGTATTTTACAATTACAAGTTCAGATCTTCAAGTTATAATTTGCAATAATAATTAGAAGCTATCAATTTTAAGTTCTGTATTTGACAATTACTAGTTCAGATCTTCAAGTTATAATTTGCAATCACAATTTGTTGTTAACAATGCTAAGTTGCGTATTTGTCTATTACAAGTTCAGATCTTCAAATTATAATTTGCAATAATAATTAGAAGCTATCAATTTTAAGTTTTGTATTTAACAATTACAAGTTCAGATCTTCAAGTTATAATTTGAAATAATAATTTGAATTTAACAAATCTAAGATCTGTAATTCACTATTACAAGTTCAGATCTTCAAGTTATAATTTACAAAAATAATTATAAGCTATCAATTTTAAGTTCTGTATTTGACAATTACTAGTTCAGATCTTCAAGTTATAATTTGAAATAATAATTTGAATTTAACAAATCTAAGTTCTGTAATTCACTATTACAAGTTCAGATCTTCAAGTTATAATTTGCAATAATAATTAGAAGCTATCAATTTTAAGTTCTGTATTTGACAATTACAAGTTCGATCTTCTAGTTATAATTTGCACTAATAACTTGTATTTAATAATTAGAAGTTCTGTATTTGACAATTACAAGTTCAGATCTTCAAGTTATAATTTGCAATAATAATTTGTATTTAAAAATTAGAAGTTCTGTATTTGACTATTACAAGTTCAGATCTTCAAATTATTATTTGCAATCTTAGTTGGAATTTAACAATTCGAAGTTCTGTATTTATCTATTACAAGTTCAGATCTTCAAGTTATAATTTGCAATCATAATTTGTATTTAACAATGCTAAGTTGCGTATTTGTCTATTACAAGTTCACATCTTCAAATTATAATTTGCAATAATAATTAGAAGCTATCAATTTTAAGTTCTGTATTTGACAATTTGAAGTTCAGATCTTCAAGTTATAATTTGCACTAATAATTTGTATTTACAATTAGAAGTTCTGTATTTGACTATTACAAGTTCAGATCTTCAAATTATTATTTGCAATCTTAGTTTGAATTTAACAATTTGAAGTTCTGTATTTACCTATTACAAGTTCAGATCTACAAGTTATAATTTGCACTAATAATTTGTATTTAACAATTCGAAGTTCTGTATTTGACTATTACAAGCTCAGATCTTCAAGTTATAATTTGAATTATAATTATAAGCTATCAATTTTAAGTTCTGTATTTGACAATTACTAGTTCAGATCTTCAAGTTATAATTTGAAATAATAATTTGAATTTAACAAATCTAAGTTCTGTAATTCACTATTACAAGTTCAGATCTTCAAGTTATAATTTACAATAATAATTAGAAGCTATCAATTTTCAGTTCTGTATTTGACAATTACAAGTTCAGATCTTCAAGTTATAATTTGAACTAATAATTTGTATTTAACAATTTTAAGTTCTGTATTTGACAATTACTAGTTCAGATCTTCAAGTTATAATTTGAAATAATAATTTGAATTTATCAAATCTAAGTTCTGTAATTCACTATTACAAGTTCAGATCTTCAAGTTATAATTTGCAATAATAATTAGAAGCTATCAATTTTAAGTTCTGTATTAGACAATTACAAGTTCGATCTTCTAGTTATAATTTGCACTAATAACTTGTATTTAATAATTAGAAGTTTTGTATTTGACAATTACAAGTTCAGATCTTCAAGTTATAATTTGCAATAATAATTTGTATTTAAAAATTAGAAGTTCTGTATTTGACTATTAAAGACTGTCCCAGAAAAAAATGGGCCACTTTCAGGTATATGATTTCAGGTAAAATTTCATGAAATATTTTGAAAAATAATTTTTTTTGGGTTCAAAATAGGTTTCTAGGGGTACACAATTTTATTTGTCTTTGAGTGTTCATCGGTGTTAGTTATGGAGTGTCAACAAGTAACCAAGCGCAAACGAATTATTTCCGAACATGTTAAAAATCCTGAATTGTCGCAAAGACAATTAGCAAAATTATTAAAATTACCAAGATCAACTGTGCAACGTGTGCTAAATCGATTCAAAAATGATCCTAGTATTATTAGAAAATGTGGTTCGGGACGGAAAAAGGGCTCAAGTAACAAAAATTTGCAAAAAGAAGTGATCAAGGCGTTTAGGAGCAATCCGAACAGTTCTGTAAGGGATATTGCGGATAAATTTGAAACTTCGAAATCAACGGTGCAAAGGATAAAATCTCGTGCTGGATTAAGAACCTTTAAGGTGCAGAAAGCTGCAAATCGCTCGGCTGAGCAAGAAATTACAGCAAAAACAAGGGCGAGAAAATTATACGAAGAGTTCGTCACAAAATATTCGTGCATTGTAATGGACGACGAAACATACTGTAAAGCCGATTTTCAACAGTTACCAGGTCAAGAATTTTATGTTGCAGTAGGTAAAGGACAAGTAGAAGAACGGTACAAAACAAGAAAAATTTCAAAATTTCCAAAAAAGTACCTAATTTGGCAAGCAATTTGTACCTGTGGTTTAAAATCGGCAGCATTTGTAACAATAGGGACCATAAATACGGAAATTTACTTAAGCGAATGTATTAAAAAGCGGCTACTACCTTTTCTGGCATTACACAACACCTCGCCATTATTTTGGCCTGATTTGGCTACCTGCCATTACAGTAAGAAAGCAATAGAATTTTATAATCAAAATTCTATCCATTTTGTACCGAAATATGCAAATCCACCGAACTGTCCAGAACTTCGCCCAATTGAAAAATATTGGGCACAAATTAAACTGAAGCTTAAAAAAACAAAAAAGCAAACCACAGATATAAATGGTTTCAAAAAAAAATACAAAAAAGCAGCGGATTCAATATCACCTAGTGGTGTACAAAACCTCATGAAAGGAGTTAAACGGAAAATTCGAAAATTTTATGGCCCGTCATAAAAAATGTTACTTTTAAATTTTTTACATGTAGTATTATATTATTAACTGTAAATAAAAATATTGTTTTGAAAAAATATTAATTCGATCTCTTTAAATTTAAAATATAAAGTGGCCCGTTTTTTTAAGTTCAGATCTTCAAATTATTATTTGCAATCTTAGTTGGAATTTAACAATTCGAAGTTCTGTATTTATCTATTACAAGTTCAGATCTTCAAGTTATAATTTGCAATCATAATTTGTATTTAACAATGCTAAGTGGCGTATTTGTCTATTACAAGTTCACATCTTCAAATTATAATTTGCAATAATAATTAGAAGCTATCAATTTTAAGTTCAGTATTTGACAATTACAAGTTCAGATCTTCAAGTTATAATTTGCACTAATAATTTGTATTTACAATTAGAAGTTCTGTATTTGACTATTACAAGTTCAGATCTTCAAATTATTATTTGCAATCTTAGTTTGAATTTAACAATTTGAAGTTCTGTATTTACCTATTACAAGTTCAGATCTACAAGTTATAATTTGCACTAATAATTTGTATTTAACAATTCGAAGTTCTGTATTTGACTATTACAAGCTCAGATCTTCAAGTTATAATTTGAATTATAATTATAAGCTATCAATTTTAAGTTCTGTATTTGACAATTTCTAGTTCAGATCTTCAAGTTATAATTTGAAATAATAATTTGAATTTAACAAATCTAAGTTCTGTAATTCACTATTACAAGTTCAGATCTTCAAGTTATAATTTACAATAATAATTATAAGCTATCAATTTTAAGTTCTGTATTTGACAATTACTAGTTCAGATCTTCAAGTTATAATTTGAAATAATAATTTGAATTTAACAAATCTAAGTTCTGTAATTCACTATTACAAGTTCAGATCTTCAAGTTATAATTTGCAATATTAATTAGAAGCTATCAATTTTAAGTTCTGTATTTGACAATTACAAGTTCGATCTTCTAGTTATAATTTGCACTAATAACTTGTATTTAATAATTAGAAGTTCTGTATTTGACAATTACAAGTTCAGATCTTCAAATTATTATTTGCAATAATAATTAGAAGCTATCAATTTTAAGTTCTGCATTTGACAATTACAAGTTCAGATCTTCAAGTTATTATTTGCAATAATAATTAGAAGCTATCAATTTTAAGTTCTGTATTTGACAATTACTAGTTCAGATCTTCAAGTTATAATTTGAAATAATAATTTGAATTTAACAAATCTAAGTTCTGTAATTCACAATTACAAGTTCAGATCTTCAAGTTATAATTTACAATAATAATTAGAAGCTATCAATTTTAACTTCTGTATTTGACAATTACGAGTTCAGATCTTCAAGTTATAATTTGCACTAATAATTTGTATTTAACCATTACAAGTTCTGTATTTTTCAATTACAAGTTCAGATCTTCAAGTTATAATTTGAAATAATAATTAGAAGCTATCAATTTTAAGTTCTGTATTTGACAATTACAAGTTCAGATCTTCAAGTTATAAATTGCAATAATAATTAGAAGCTATCAATTTTAAGTTCTGTATTTGACAATTACTAGTTCAGATCTTCAAGTTATAATTAGAAATAATAATTTGAATTTAACAAATCTAAGTTCTGTAATTCACTATTACAAGTTCAGATCTTCAAGTTATAATTTACAATAATAATTAGAAGCTATCAATTTTAAGTTCTGTATTTGACAATTACAAGTTCAGATCTTCAAGTTATAATTTGCACTAATAATTTGTATTTAACAATTAGAAGTTCTGTATTTGACAATTACAAGTTCAGATCTTCAAGTTATAATTTGAAATAATAATTAGAAGCTATCAATTTTAAGTTCTGTATTTGACAATTACAAGTTCAGATCTTCAAGTTATAAATTGCAATAATAATTAGAAGCTATCAATTTTAAGTTCTGTATTTGACAATTACTAGTTCATATCTTCAAGTTATAATTAGAAATAATAATTTGAATTTAAAAAAACTAAGTTCTGTAATTCACTATTACAAGTTCAGATCTTCAAGTTATAATTTACAATAATAATTAGAAGCTATCAATTTTAAGTTCAGTATTTGACAATTACAAGTTCAGATCTTCAAGTTATAATATGCACTAATAATTTGTATTTAATAATTAGAAGTTCTGTATTTGACAAGTACAAGTTCAGATCTTCAAGTTATAATTTGCAATAATAATTAGAAGCTATCAATTTTAAGTTCTGTATTTGACAATTACAAGTTCAGATCTTCAAGTTATAATTTGCAATAATAATTAGAAGCTATCAATTTTAAGTTCTGTATTTGACAATTACTAGTTCAGATCTTCAAGTTATAATTAGAAATAATAATTTGAATTTAACAAATCTAAGTTCTGTAATTCACTATTACAAGTTCAGATCTTCAAGTTATAATTTGCAATAATAATTAGAAGCTATCAATTTTAAGTTCTGTATTTGACAATTACAAGTTCGATCTTCTAGTTATAATTTGCACTAATAACTTGTATTTAATAATTAGAAGTTCTGTATTTGACAATTACAAGTTCAGATCTTCAAATTATTATTTGCAATAATAATTAGAAGCTATCAATTTTAAGTTCTGCATTTGACAATTACAAGTTCAGATCTTCAAGTTATTATTTGCAATAATAATTAGAAGCTATCAATTTTAAGTTCTGTATTTGACAATTACAAGTTCAGATCTTCAAGTTATAATTTCAAATAATAATTAGAAGCTATCAATTTTAAGTTCTGTATTTGACAATTACAAGTTTAGATCTTCAAATTATAATTTGAAATAATAATTAGAAGCTATCAATTTTAAGTTCTGTATTTGACAATTACAAGTTCAGATCTTCAAGTTATAATTTGCAATAATAATTAGAAGCTATCAATTTTAAGTTTTGTATTTAACAATTACTAGTTCAGATCTTCAAGTTATAATTTGCACTAATAATTTGTATTTAATAATTAGAAGTTCTGTATTTGACAATTACAAGTTCAGATCTTCAAGTTATAATTTGCAATAATAATTAGAAGCTATCAATTTTAAGTTCTGTATTTTGACAATTACAAGTTCGATCTTCTAGTTATAATTTGCACTAATAACTTGTATTTAATAATTAGAAGTTCTGTATTTGACAATTACAAGTTCAGATCTTCAAATTATTATTTGCAATAATAATTAGAAGCTATCAATTTTAAGTTCTGCATTAGACAATTACAAGTTCAGATCTTCAAGTTATTATTTGCAATAATAATTAGAAGCTATCAATTTTAAGTTCTGTATTTGACAATTACAAGTTCAGATCTTCAAGTTATAATTTCAAATAATAATGAGAAGCTATCAATTTTAAGTTCTGTATTTGACAATTACAAGTTCAGATCTTCAAGTTATAATTTGCAATAATAATTAGAAGCTATCAATTTTAAGTTCTGTATTTAACAATTACTAGTTCAGATCTTCAAGTTATAATTTGCACTAATAATTTGTATTTAATAATTAGAAGTTCTGTATTTGACAATTACAAGTTCAGATCTTCAAGTTATAATTTGAAATAATAATTAGAAGCTATCAATTTTAAGTTCTATATTTGACAATTACAAGTTCAGATCTTCAAGTTATAAATTGCATTAATAATTAGAAGCTATCAATTTTAAGTTCTGTATTTGACAATTACTAGTACAGATCTTCAAGTTATAATTAGAAATAATAATTTGAATTTAACAAATCTTAGTTCTGTAATTCACTATTACAAGTTCAGATCTTCAAGTTATAATTTACAATAATAATTAGAAGCTATCAATTTTAAGTTCTGTATTTGACAATTACAAGTTCAGATCTTCAAGTTATAATTTGCACTAATAATTTGTATTTAACAATTAGAAGTTCTGTATTTGACAAGTACAAGATCAGATCTTCAAGTTATAATTTGAAATAATAATTAGAAGCTCTCAATTTTAAGTTCTGTATTTGACAATTACAAGTTCAGATCTTCAAGTTATAATTTGCAATTATAATTAGAAGCTATCAATTTTAAGTTCTGTATTTGACAATTACTAGTTCAGATCTTCAAGTTATAATTTGAAATAATAATTTGTAATTAACAAATCTAAGTTCTGTAATTCACAATTACAAGTTCAGATCTTCAAGTTATAATTTGCACTAATAATTTGTATTTAACAATTCGAAGTTCTGTATTTGACTATTACAAGTTCAGATCTTCAAGTTATAATTTGAATTATAATTATAAGCTATCAATTATATGTTCTGTATTTAACAATTACAATTACAGATCTTCAAATTATTATTTGCAATAATAATTAGAAGCTATCAATTTTAAGTTCTGCATTTGACAATTACAAGTTCAGATCTTCAAGTTATAATTTGCACTAATAATTTGTATTTAACAATTCGAAGTTCTGTATTTGACTATTACAAGTTCAGATCTTCAAGTTATAATTTGAATTATAATTATAAGGTATCAATTTTAAGTTCTGTATTTGACAATTACAAGTTCAGATCTTCAAGTTATAATTTGAAATAATAATTTGAATTTAACAAATCTAAGTTCTGTAATTCACTATTACAAGTTCAGATCTTCAAGTTATAATTTACAATAATAATTAGAAGCTATCAATTTTCAGTTCTGTATTTGACAATTACAAGTTCAGATCTTCAAGTTATAATTTGAACTAATAATTTGTATTTAACAATTTTAAGTTCTGTATTTGACAATTACTAGTTCAGATCTTCAAGTTATAATTTGAAATAATAATTTGAATTTAACAAATCTAAGTTCTGTAATTCACTATTACAAGTTCAGATCTTCAAGTTATAATTTGCAATAATAATTAGAAGCTATCAATTTTAAGTTCTGTATTAGACAATTACAAGTTCGATCTTCTAGTTATAATTTGCACTAATAACTTGTATTTAATAATTAGAAGTTCTGTATTTGACAATTACAAGTTCAGATCTTCAAGTTATAATTTGCAATAATAATTTGTATTTAAAAATTAGAAGTTCTGTATTTGACTATTACATGTTCAGATCTTCAAATTATTATTTGCAATCTTAGTTGGAATTTAGCAATTCGAAGTTCTGTATTTATCTATTACAAGTTCAGATCTTCAAGTTATAATTTGCAATCATAATTTGTATTTAACAATGCTAAGTGGCGTATTTGTCTATTACAAGTTCACATCTTCAAATTATAATTTGCAATAATAATTAGAAGCTATCAATTTTAAGTTCTGTATTTGACAATTACAAGTTCAGATCTTCAAGTTATAATTTGCACTAATAATTTGTATTTACAATTAGAAGTTCTGTATTTGACTATTACAAGTTCAGATCTTCAAATTATTATTTGCAATCTTAGTTTGAATTTAACAATTTGAAGTTCTGTATTTACCTATTACAAGTTCAGATCTACAAGTTATAATTTGCACTAATAATTTGTATTTAACAATTCGAAGTTCTGTATTTGACTATTACAAGCTCAGATCTTCAAGTTATAATTTGAATTATAATTATAAGCTATCAATTTTAAGTTCTGTATTTGACAATTACTAGTTCAGATCTTCAAGTTATAATTTGAAATAATAATTTGAATTTAACAAATCTAAGTTCTGTAATTCACTCTTTCAAGTTCAGATCTTCAAGTTATAATTTACAATAATAATTAGAAGCTATCAATTTTCAGTTCTGTATTTGACATTTACAAGTTCAGATCTTCAAGTTATATTTTGCACTATTAATTTGTATTTAACAATTTTAAGTTCTGTATTTGACAATTACTAGTTCAGATCTTATAGTTATAATTTGAAATAATAATTTGAATTCAACAAATCTAAGTTCTGTAATTCACTATTACAAGTTCAGATCTTCAAGTTATAATTTGCAATAATAATTAGAAGCTATCAATTTTAAGTTCTGTATTTGACAATTACAAGTTCAGATCTTTAAGTTATAATTTGAAATAATAATTTGAATTTAACAAATCTAAGTTCTGTAATTCACTATTACAAGTTCAGATCTTCAAGTTATAATTTGTACTAATAATTTGTATTTAACAATTAGAAGTTCTGTATTTGACAATTACAAGTTCAGATCTTCAAGTTATAATTTGAAATAATAATTAGAAGCTATCAATTTTAAGTTCTATATTTGACAATTACTAGTTCAGATCTTCAAGTTATAATTTGAAATAATAATTAGCATTTAACAAATCTAAGTTCTGTAATTCACTATTACAAGTTCAGATCTTCAAGTTATAATTTGCACTAATAATTTGCATTTAATAATTGGAAGTTCTGTATTTGACTATTACAAGTTAATTATTATTTGCAATAATTATTATTTGCAATCTTAGTTTGAATTTAACAATTCGAAGTTCTGTATTTATCTATTACAGTTCAGATCTTCAAGTTATAATTTGCACTAATAATTTGTATTTAACAATTCGAAGTTCTGTATTTGACTATTACAAGTTCAGATCTTCAAGTTATAAATTGAATTATAATTTTAAGCTATCAATTTTAAGTTCTGTATTTGACAATTACTAGTACTGATCTTCAAATTATAATTTGCAATATTAATTAGAAGCTATCAATTTTAAGTTCTGTATTTGACAATTACTAGATCAGATCTTCAAGTTATAATTTCAAATAATAATTTGAATTTAACAAATCTAAGTTCTGTATTTGACAATTACAAGTTCAGATCTTCAAGTTATAATTTGCAATAATAATTAGAAGCTATCAATTATAAGTTCTGTATTTGACAATTACAAGTTCAGATCTTCAAGTTATAATTTGCACTAATAATTTGTATTTAACAATTAGATGTTCTGTATTTGACAATTACAAGTTCAGATCTTCAAGTTATAATTTGAAATAATAATTAGAAGCTATCAATTTTAAGTTCTGCTCTTGACAATTACAAGTTCAGATCTTCAAGTTATAATTTGCAATAATAATTAGAAGCTATCAATTTTAAGTTCTGTATTTAACAATTACATGTTCAGATCTTCAAGTTATAATTTGCACTAATAATTTGTATTTAACAATTAGAAGTTCTGTATTTGACAATTACCAGTTCAGATCTTCAAGTTATAATTTGAAATAATAATTAGAAGTAATCAATTTTAAGTTCTGTATTTGACAATTACAAGTTCAGATCTTCAAGTTATAATTTGCAATAATAATTAGAAGCTATCAATTTTAAGTTCTGTATTTGACAATTACAAGTTCAGATCTTCAAGTTATAAAGTGCAATAATAATTAGAAGCTATCAATTTTAAGTTCTGTATTTGACAATTACTAGTTCAGATCTTCAAGTTATAATTAGAAATAATAATTTGAATTTAACAAATCTAAGTTCTGTAATTCACTATTACAAGTTCAGATGTTCAAGTTATAATTTACAATAATAATTAGAAGCTATCAATTTTAAGTTCTGTATTTGACAATTACAAGTTCAGATCTTCAAGTTATAATTTGCACTAATAATTTGTATTTAAGAATTAGAAGTTCTGTATTTGACAAGTACAAGTTCAGATCTTCAAGATATAATTTGAAATAATAATTAGAAGCTATCAATTTTAGTTCTGTATTTGACAATTACAAGTTCAGATCTTCAAGTTATAAATTGCAATAATAATTAGAAGCTATCAATTTTAAGTTCTGTATTTGACAATTGCTAGTTCAGATCTACAAGTTATAATTTGAAATAATAATTTGCATTTAACAAATCTAAGTTCTGTAATTCACAATTACAAGTTCAGATCTTCAAGTTATAATTTACAATAATAATTTGAAGCTATCAATTTTAAGTTCTGTATTTGACAATTACAAGTTCAGATCTTCAAGTTATAATTAGCACTAATAATTTGTATTTAACAATTAGAAGTTCTGTATTTGACAATTTCAAGTTCAGATCTTCAAGTTATAATTTGAAATAATAATTAGAAGCTATCAATTTTAAGTTCTGTATTTGACAATTACAAGTTCAGATCTTCAAGTTATAATTTGCAATCACAATATGTTGTTAACAATGCTAAGTTGCGTATTTGTCTATTACAAGTTCAGATCTTCAAATTATAATTTGCAATAATAATTAGAAGCTATCAATTTTAAGTTCTGTATTTAACAATTACAAGTTCAGATCTTCAAGTTATAATTTGAAATAATAATTTGAATTTAACAAATCTAAGTTCTGTAATTCACTATTACAAGTTCAGATCTTCAAGTTATAATTTACAATAATAATTATAAGCTATCAATTTTAAGTTCTGTATTTGACAATTACTAGTTCAGATCTTCAAGTTATAATTTGAAATAATAATTTGAATTTAACAAATCTAAGTTCTGTAATTCACTAATACAAGTTCAGATCTTCAAGTTATAATTTGCAATAATAATTAGAAGCTATCAATTTTAAGTTCTGTATTTGACAATTACAAGTTCGATCTTCTAGTTATAATTTGCACTAATAACTTGTATTTAATAATTAGAAGTTCTGTATTTGACAATTACAAGTTCAGATCTTCAAGTTATAATTTGCAATAATAATTTGTATTTAAAAATTAGAAGTTCTGTATTTGACAATTACAAGTTCAGATCTTCAAGTTATAATTTGCAATAATAATTTGTATTTAAAAATTAGAAGTTCTGTATTTGACAATTACAAGTTCAGATCTTCAAGTTATAATTTGCACTAATAATTTGTATTTAATAATTAGAAGTTCTGTATTTGACAATTACAAGTTCAGATCTTCAAGTTATAATTTGCAATAATAATTAGAAGCTATCAATTTTAAGTTCTGTATTTTGACAATTACAAGTTCGATCTTCTAGTTATAATTTGCACTAATAACTTGTATTTAATAATTAGAAGTTCTGTATTTGACAATTACAAGTTCAGATCTTCAAATTATTATTTGCAATAATAATTAGAAGCTATCAATTTTAAGTTCTGCATTAGACAATTACAAGTTCAGATCTTCAAGTTATAATTTCAAATAATAATTAGAAGCTATCAATTTTAAGTTCTGTATTTGACAATTACAAGTTTAGATCTTCAAGTTATAATTTGAAATAATAATTAGGAGCTATCAATTTGAAGTTCTGTATTTGACAATTACAAGTTCAGATCTTCAAGTTATAATTTGCAATAATAATTAGAAGCTATCAATTTTAAGTTCTGTATTTAACAATTACTAGTTCAGATCTTCAAGTTATAATTTGCACTAATAATTTGTATTTAATAATTAGAAGTTCTGTATTTGACAATTACAAGTTCAGATCTTCAAGTTATAATTTGAAATAATAATTAGAAGCTATCAATTTTAAGTTCTATATTTGACAATTACAAGTTCAGATCTTCAAGTTATAAATTGCATTAATAATTAGAAGCTATCAATTTTAAGTTCTGTATTTGACAATTACTAGTACAGATCTTCAAGTTATAATTAGAAATAATAATTTGAATTTAACAAATCTAAGTTCTGTAATTCACTATTACAAGTTCAGATCTTCAAGTTATAATTTACAATAATAATTAGAAGCTATCAATTTTAAGTTCTGTATTTGACAATTACAAGTTCAGATCTTCAAGTTATAATTTGCACTAATAATTTGTATTTAACAATTAGAAGTTCTGTATTTGACAAGTTCAGATCTTCAAGTTATAATTTGAAATAATAATTAGAAGCTCTCAATTTTAAGTTCTGTATTTGACAATTACAAGTTCAGATCTTCAAGTTATAATTTGCAATTATAATTAGAAGCTATCAATTTTAAGTTCTGTATTTGACAATTACTAGTTCAGATCTTCAAGTTATAATTTGAAATAATAATTTGTAATTAACAAATCTAAGTTCTGTAATTCACAATTACAAGTTCAGATCTTCAAGTTATAATTTGCACTAATAATTTGTATTTAACAATTCGAAGTTCTGTATTTGACTAATACAAGTTCAGATCTTCAAGTTATAATTTGAATTATAATTATAAGCTATCAATTATATGTTCTGTATTTAACAATTACAATTACAGATCTTCAAATTATTATTTGCAATAATAATTAGAAGCTATCAATTTTAAGTTCTGCATTTGACAATTACAAGTTCAGATCTTCAAGTTATAATTTGCACTAATAATTTGTATTTAACAATTCGAAGTTCTGTATTTGACTATTACAAGTTCAGATCTTCAAGTTATAATTTGAATTATAATTATAAGGTATCAATTTTAAGTTCTGTATTTGACAATTACAAGTTCAGATCTTCAAGTTATAATTTGAAATAATAATTTGAATTTAACAAATCTAAGTTCTGTAATTCACTATTACAAGTTCAGATCTTCAAGTTATAATTTACAATAATAATTAGAAGCTATCAATTTTCAGTTCTGTATTTGACAATTACAAGTTCAGATCTTCAAGTTATAATTTGAACTAATAATTTGTATTTAACAATTTTAAGTTCTGTATTTGACAATTACTAGTTCAGATCTTCAAGTTATAATTTGAAATAATAATTTGAATTTAACAAATCTAAGTTCTGTATTTGACAATTACAAGTTCGATCTTCTAGTTATAATTTGCACTAATAACTTGTATTTAATAATTAGAAGTTCTGTATTTGACAATTACAAGTTCAGATCTTCAAGTTATAATTTGCAATAATAATTTGTATTTAAAAATTAGAAGTTCTGTTTTTGACTATTACAAGTTCAGATCTTCAAATTATTATTTGCAATCTTAGTTGGAATTTAACAATTCGAAGTTCTGTATTTATCTATTACAAGTTCAGATCTTCAAGTTATAATTTGCAATCATAATTTGTATTTAACAATGCTAAGTTGCGTATTTGTCTATTACAAGTTCACATCTTCAAATTATAATTTGCAATAATAATTAGAAGTTATCAATTTTAAGTTCTGTATTTGACAATTTGAAGTTCAGATCTTCAAGTTATAATTTGCACTAATAATTTGTATTTACAATTCGAAGTTCTGTATTTGACTATTACAAGCTCAGATCTTCAAGTTATAATTTGAAATAATAATTAGAAGCTATCAATTTTAAGTTCTATATTTGACAATTACTAGTTCAGATCTTCAAGTTATAATTTGAAATAATAATTTGAATTTAACAAATCTAAGTTCTGTAATTCACAATTACAAGTTCAGATCTTCAAGTTATAATTTACAATAATAATTAGAAGCTATCAATTTTAAGTTCTGTATTTGACAATTACAAGTTCAGATCTTCAAGTTATAATTTGCACTAATAATTTGTATTTAACAATTAGAAGTTCTGTATTTGACAATTACAAGTTCAGATCTTCAAGTTATAATTTGAAATAATAATTAGAAGCTATCAATTTTAAGTTCTGTATTTGACAATTACAAGTGCAGATCTTCTAGTTATAAAGTGCAATAATAATTAGAAGCTATCAATTTTAAGTTCTGTATTTGACAATTACTAGTTCAGATCTTCAAGTTATAATTAGAAATAATAATTTGAATTTAACAAATCTAAGTTCTGTAATTCACTATTACAAGTTCAGATCTTCAAGTTATAATTTGCAATAATAATTAGAAGCTATCAATTTTAAGTTCTGTATTTGACAATTACAAGTTCGATCTTCTAGTTATAATTTGCACTAATAACTTGTATTTAATAATCAGAAGTTCTGTATTTGACAATTACAAGTTCAGATCTTCAAGTTATAATTTGCAATAATAATTTGTATTTAAAAATTAGAAGTTCTGTATTTGACTATTACAAGTTCAGATCTTCAAATTATTATTTGCAATCTAAGTTGGAATTTAACAATTCGAAGTTCTGTATTTA
The DNA here is from genome assembly GCA_963170105.1 of Cantharis lateralis. Taxonomy (NCBI): domain Eukaryota; kingdom Metazoa; phylum Arthropoda; class Insecta; order Coleoptera; family Cantharidae; genus Cantharis; species Cantharis lateralis. The sequence continues at coordinate 28,238,571 of OY720627.1, forward strand.
TCTATTACAAGTTCAGATCTTCTAGTTATAATTTGCAATCATAATTTGTATTTAACAATGCTAAGTTGCGTATTTGTCTATTACAAGTTCACATCTTCAAATTATAATTTGCTATAATAATTAGAAGCTATCAATTTTAAGTTCTGTATTTGACAATTACAAGTTCAGATCTTCAAGTTATAATTTGCACTAATAATTTGTATTTACAATTAGAAGTTCTGTATTTGACTATTACAAGTTCAGATCTTCAAATTATTATTTGCAATCTTAGTTTGTATTTAACAATTTGAAGTTCTGTACCTATTACAAGTTCAGATCTACAAGTTATAATTTGCACTAATAATTTGTATTTAACAATTCGAAGTTCTGTATTTGACTATTACAAGCTCAGATCTTCAAGTTATAATTTGAATTATAATTATAAGGTATCACTTTTAAGTTCTGTATTTGACAATTACAAGTTCAGATCTTCAAGTTATAATTTGAAATAATAATTTGAATTTAACAAATCTAAGTTCTGTAATTCACTATTACAAGTTCAGATCTTCAAGTTATAATTTACAATAATAATTAGAAGCTATCAATTTTCAGTTCTGTATTTGACAATTACAAGTTCAGATCTTCAAGTTATAATTTGAACTAATAATTTGTATTTAACAATTTTAAGTTCTGTATTTGACAATTACTAGTTCAGATCTTCAAGTTATAATTTGAAATAATAATTTGAATTTAACAAATCTAAGTTCTGTAATTCACTATTACAAGTTCAGATCTTCAAGTTATAATTTGCAATAATAATTAGAAGCTATCAATTTTAAGTTCTGTATTAGACAATTACAAGTTCGATCTTCTAGTTATAATTTGCACTAATAACTTGTATTTAATAATTAGAAGTTCTGTATTTGACAATTACAAGTTCAGATCTTCAAGTTATAATTTGCAATAATAATTTGTATTTAAAAATTAGAAGTTCTGTATTTGACTATTACATGTTCAGATCTTCAAATTATTATTTGCAATCTTAGTTGGAATTTAGCAATTCGAAGTTCTGTATTTATCTATTACAAGTTCAGATCTTCAAGTTATAATTTGCAATCATAATTTGTATTTAACAATGCTAAGTGGCGTATTTGTCTATTACAAGTTCACATCTTCAAATTATAATTTGCAATAATAATTAGAAGCTATCAATTTTAAGTTCTGTATTTGACAATTACAAGTTCAGATCTTCAAGTTATAATTTGCACTAATAATTTGTATTTACAATTAGAAGTTCTGTATTTGACTATTACAAGTTCAGATCTTCAAATTATTATTTGCAATCTTAGTTTGAATTTAACAATTTGAAGTTCTGTATTTACCTATTACAAGTTCAGATCTACAAGTTATAATTTGCACTAATAATTTGTATTTAACAATTCGAAGTTCTGTATTTGACTATTACAAGCTCAGATCTTCAAGTTATAATTTGAATTATAATTATAAGCTATCAATTTTAAGTTCTGTATTTGACAATTACTAGTTCAGATCTTCAAGTTATAATTTGAAATAATAATTTGAATTTAACAAATCTAAGTTCTGTAATTCACTATTTCAAGTTCAGATCTTCAAGTTATAATTTACAATAATAATTAGAAGCTATCAATTTTCAGTTCTGTATTTGACAATTACAAGTTCAGATCTTCAAGTTATATTTTGCACTATTAATTTGTATTTAACAATTTTAAGTTCTGTATTTGACAATTACTAGTTCAGATCTTCAAGTTATAATTTGAAATAATAATTTGAATTTAACAAATCTAAGTTCTGTAATTCACTATTACAAGTTCAGATCTTCAAGTTATAATTTACAATAATAATTAGAAGCTATCAATTTTAAGTTCTGTATTTGACAATTACAAGTTCAGATCTATAAGTTATAATTTGAAATAATAATTTGAATTTAACAAATCTAAGTTCTGTAATTCACTATTACTAGTTCAGATCTTCAAGTTATGATTTACAATAATAATTATAAGCTATCAATTTTAAGTTCTGTATTTGACAATTACTAGTTCAGATCTTCAAGTTATAATTTGAAATAATAATTTGAATTTAACAAATCTAAGTTCTGTAATTCACTATTACAAGTTCAGATCTTCAAGTTATAATTTGTACTAATAATTTGTATTTAACAATTAGAAGTTCTGTATTTGACAATTACAAGTTCAGATCTTCAAGTTATAATTTGAAATAATAATTAGAAGCTATCAATTTTAAGTTCTATATTTGACAATTACTAGTTCAGATCTTCAAGTTATAATTTGAAATAATAATTAGAATTTAACAAATCTAAGTTCTGTAATTCACTATTACAAGTTCAGATCTTCAAGTTATAATTTGCACTAATAATTTGCATTTAATAATTAGAAGTTCTGTATTTGACTATTACAAGTTAATTATTATTTGCAATAATTATTATTTGCAATCTTAGTTTGAATTTAACAATTCGAAGTTCTGTATTTATCTATTACAGTTCAGATCTTCAAGTTATAATTTGCACTAATAATTTGTATTTAACAATTCGAAGTTCTGTATTTGACTATTACAAGTTCAGATCTTCAAGTTATAAATTGAATTATAATTTTAAGCTATCAATTTTAAGTTCTGTATTTGACAATTACTAGTACTGATCTTCAAATTATAATTTGCAATATTAATTAGAAGCTATCAATTTTAAGTTCTGTATTTGACAATTACTAGATCAGATCTTCAAGTTATAATTTCAAATAATAATTTGAATTTAACAAATCTAAGTTCTGTATTTGACAATTACAAGTTCAGATCTTCAAGTTATAATTTGCAATAATAATTAGAAGCTATCAATTATAAGTTCTGTATTTGACAATTACAAGTTCAGATCTTCAAGTTATAATTTGCACTAATAATTTGTATTTAACAATTAGATGTTCTGTATTTGACAATTACAAGTTCAGATCTTCAAGTTATAATTTGAAATAATAATTAGAAGCTATCAATTTTAAGTTCTGCTCTTGACAATTACAAGTTCAGATCTTCAAGTTATAATTTGCAATAATAATTAGAAGCTATCAATTTTAAGTTCTGTATTTAACAATTACATGTTCAGATCTTCAAGTTATAATTTGCACTAATAATTTGTATTTAACAATTAGAAGTTCTGTATTTGACAATTACCAGTTCAGATCTTCAAGTTATAATTTGAAATAATAATTAGAAGTAATCAATTTTAAGTTCTCTATTTGACAATTACAAGTTCAGATCTTCAAGTTATAATTTGCAATAATAATTAGAAGCTATCAATTTTAAGTTCTGTATTTGACAATTACAAGTTCAGAACTTCAAGTTATAAAGTGCAATAATAATTAGAAGCTATCAATTTTAAGTTCTGTATTTGACAATTACTAGTTCAGATCTTCAAGTTATAATTAGAAATAATAATTTGAATTTAACAAATCTAAGTTCTGTAATTCACTATTACAAGTTCAGATGTTCAAGTTATAATTTACAATAATAATTAGAAGCTATCAATTTTAAGTTCTGTATTTGACAATTACAAGTTCAGATCTTCAAGTTATAATTTGCAATAATAATTAGAAGCTATCAATTTTAAGTTCTGTATTTGACAATTACAAGTTCAGAACTTCAAGTTATAAAGTGCAATAATAATTAGAAGCTATCAATTTTAAGTTCTGTATTTGACAATTACAAGTTCAGATCTTCAAGTTACAAATTGCAATAATAATTAGAAGCTATCAATTTTAAGTTCTGTATTTGACAATTGCTAGTTCAAATCTACAAGTTATAATTAGAAATAATAATTTGCATTTAACAAATCTAAGTTCTGTAATTCACAATTACAAGTTCAGATCTTCAAGTTATAATTTACAATAATAATTTGAAGCTATCAATTTTAAGTTCTGTATTTGACAATTACAAGTTCAGATCTTCAAGTTATAATTAGCACTAATAATTTGTATTTAACAATTAGAAGTTCTGTATTTGACAATTACAAGTTCAGATCTTCAAGTTATAATTTGAAATAATAATTAGAAGCTATCAATTTTAAGTTCTGTATTTGACAATTACAAGTTCAGATCTTCAAGTTATAATTTGCAATCACAATATGTTGTTAACAATGCTAAGTTGCGTATTTGTCTATTACAAGTTCAGATCTTCAAATTATAATTTGCAATAATAATTAGAAGCTATCAATTTTAAGTTCTGTATTTAACAATTACAAGTTCAGATCTTCAAGTTATAATTTGAAATAATAATTTGAATTTAACAAATCTAAGTTCTGTAATTCACTATTACAAGTTCAGATCTTCAAGTTATAATTTACAATAATAATTATAAGCTATCAATTTTAAGTTCTGTATTTGACAATTACTAGTTCAGATCTTCAAGTTATAATTTGAAATAATAATTTGAATTTAACAAATCTAAGTTCTGTAATTCACTAATACAAGTTCAGATCTTCAAGTTATAATTTGCAATAATAATTAGAAGCTATCAATTTTAAGTTCTGTATTTGACAATTACAAGTTCGATCTTCTAGTTATAATTTGCACTAATAACTTGTATTTAATAATTAGAAGTTCTGTATTTGACAATTACAAGTTCAGATCTTCAAGTTATAATTTGCAATAATAATTTGTATTTAAAAATTAGAAGTTCTGTATTTGACTATTACAAGTTCAGATCTTCAAATTATTATTTGCAATCTTAGTTGGAATTTAACAATTCGAAGTTCTGTATTTATCTATTACAAGTTCAGATCTTCAAGTTATAATTTGCAATCATAATTTGTATTTAACAATGCTAAGTTGCGTATTTGTCTATTACAAGTTCACATCTTCAAATTATAATTTGCAATAATAATTAGAAGCTATCAATTTTAAGTTCTGTATTTGACAATTACTAGTTCAGATCTTCAAGTTATAATTAGAAATAATAATTTGAATTTAACAAATCTAAGTTCTGTAATTCACTATTACAAGTTCAGATGTTCAAGTTATAATTTACAATAATAATTAGAAGCTATCAATTTTAAGTTCTGTATTTGACAATTACAAGTTCAGATCTTCAAGTTATAATTTGCACTAATAATTTGTATTTAAGAATTAGAAGTTCTGTATTTGACAAGTACAAGTTCAGATCTTCAAGATATAATTTGAAATAAAAATTAGAAGCTATCAATTTTAGTTCTGTATTTGACAATTACAAGTTCAGATCTTCAAGTTACAAATTGCAATAATAATTAGAAGCTATCAATTTTAAGTTCTGTATTTGACAATTGCTAGTTCAAATCTACAAGTTATAATTAGAAATAATAATTTGCATTTAACAAATCTAAGTTCTGTAATTCACAATTACAAGTTCAGATCTTCAAGTTATAATTTACAATAATAATTTGAAGCTATCAATTTTAAGTTCTGTATTTGACAATTACAAGTTCAGATCTTCAAGTTATAATTAGCACTAATAATTTGTATTTAACAATTAGAAGTTCTGTATTTGACAATTACAAGTTCAGATCTTCAAGTTATAATTTGAAATAATAATTAGAAGCTATCAATTTTAAGTTCTGTATTTGACAATTACAAGTTCAGATCTTCAAGTTATAATTTGCAATCACAATATGTTGTTAACAATGCTAAGTTGCGTATTTGTCTATTACAAGTTCAGATCTTCAAATTATAATTTGCAATAATAATTAGAAGCTATCAATTTTAAGTTCTGTATTTAACAATTACAAGTTCAGATCTTCAAGTTATAATTTGAAATAATAATTTGAATTTAACAAATCTAAGTTCTGTAATTCACTATTACAAGTTCAGATCTTCAAGTTATAATTTACAATAATAATTATAAGCTATCAATTTTAAGTTCTGTATTTGACAATTACTAGTTCAGATCTTCAAGTTATAATTTGAAATAATAATTTGAATTTAACAAATCTAAGTTCTGTAATTCACTAATACAAGTTCAGATCTTCAAGTTATAATTTGCAATAATAATTAGAAGCTATCAATTTTAAGTTCTGTATTTGACAATTACAAGTTCGATCTTCTAGTTATAATTTGCACTAATAACTTGTATTTAATAATTAGAAGTTCTGTATTTGACAATTACAAGTTCAGATCTTCAAGTTATAATTTGCAATAATAATTTGTATTTAAAAATTAGAAGTTCTGTATTTGACTATTACAAGTTCAGATCTTCAAATTATTATTTGCAATCTTAGTTGGAATTTAACAATTCGAAGTTCTGTATTTATCTATTACAAGTTCAGATCTTCAAGTTATAATTTGCAATCATAATTTGTATTTAACAATGCTAAGTTGCGTATTTGTCTATTACAAGTTCACATCTTCAAATTATAATTTGCAATAATAATTAGAAGCTATCAATTTTAAGTTCTGTATTTGACAATTACTAGTTCAGATCTTCAAGTTATAATTAGAAATAATAATTTGAATTTAACAAATCTAAGTTCTGTAATTCACTATTACAAGTTCAGATGTTCAAGTTATAATTTACAATAATAATTAGAAGCTATCAATTTTAAGTTCTGTATTTGACAATTACAAGTTCAGATCTTCAAGTTATAATTTGCACTAATAATTTGTATTTAAGAATTAGAAGTTCTGTATTTGACAAGTACAAGTTCAGATCTTCAAGATATAATTTGAAATAATAATTAGAAGCTATCAATTTTAGTTCTGTATTTGACAATTACAAGTTCAGATCTTCAAGTTACAAATTGCAATAATAATTAGAAGCTATCAATTTTAAGTTCTGTATTTGACAATTGCTAGTTCAAATCTACAAGTTATAATTAGAAATAATAATTTGCATTTAACAAATCTAAGTTCTGTAATTCACAATTACAAGTTCAGATCTTCAAGTTATAATTTTCAATAATAATTTGAAGCTATCAATTTTAAGTTCTGTATTTGACAATTACAAGTTCAGATCTTCAAGTTATAATTAGCACTAATAATTTGTATTTAACAATTAGAAGTTCTGTATTTGACAATTACAAGTTCAGATCTTCAAGTTATAATTTGAAATAATAATTAGAAGCTATCAATTTTAAGTTCTGTATTTGACAATTACAAGTTCAGATCTTCAAGTTATAATTTGCAATCACAATATGTTGTTAACAATGCTAAGTTGCGTATTTGTCTATTACAAGTTCAGATCTTCAAATTATAATTTGCAATAATAACTAGAAGCTATCAATTTTAAGTTCTGTATTTAACAATTACAAGTTCAGATCTTCAAGTTATAATTTGAAATAATAATTTTAATTTAACAAATCTAAGTTCTGTAATTCACTATTACAAGTTCAGATCTTCAAGTTATAATTTACAATAATAATTATAAGCTATCAATTTTAAGTTCTGTATTTGACAATTACTAGTTCAGATCTTCAAGTTATAATTTGAAATAATAATTTGAATTTAACAAATCTAAGTTCTGTAATTCACTAATACAAGTTCAGATCTTCAAGTTATAATTTGCAATCATAATTTGTATTTAACAATGCTAAGTTGCGTATTTGTCTATTACAAGTTCACATCTTCAAATTATAATTTGCAATAATAATTAGAAGCTATCAATTTTAAGTTTTGTATTTGACAATTACAAGTTCAGATCTTCAAGTTATAATTTGCACTAATAATTTGTATTTACAATTAGAAGTTCTGTATTTGACTATTACAACTTCAGATCTTCAAATTATTATTTGCAATCTTAGTTTGAATTTAACAATTTGAAGTTCTGTATTTACCTATTACAAGTTCAGATCTACAAGTTATAATTTGCACTAATAATTTGTATTTAACAAGTCGAAGTTCTGTATTTGACTATTACAAGCTCAGATCTTCAAGTTATAATTTGAATTATAATTATAAGCTATCAATTTTAAGTTCTGTATTTGACAATTACTAGTTCAGATCTTCAAGTTATAATTTGCAATAATAATTAGAAGCTATCAATTTTAAGTTCTATATTTGACAATTACTAGTTCAGATCTTCAAGTTATAATTTGAAATAATAATTTGAATTTAACAAATCTAAGTTCTGTAATTCACTATTCCAAGTTCAGATCTTCAAGTTATAATTTGCACTAATAATTTGTATTTAATAATTAGAAGTTCTGTATTTGACAATTACAAGTTCAGATATTCAAGTTATAATTTGCAATAATAATTAGAAGCTATCAATTTTAAGTTCTATATTTGACAATTACTAGTTCAGATCTTCAAGTTATAATTTGAAATAATAATTTGAATTTAACAAATCTAAGTTCTGTAATTCACAATTACAAGTTCAGATCTTCAAGTTATAATTTACAATAATAATTAGAAGCTATCAATTTTAAGTTCTGTATTTGACAATTACGAGTTCAGATCTTCAAGTTATAATTTGCACTAATAATTTGTATTTAACAATTAGAAGTTCTGTATTTGACAATTACAAGTTCAGATCTTCAAGTTATAATTTGAAATAATAATTAGAAGCTATCAATTTTAAGTTCTATATTTGACAATTACTAGTTCAGATCTTCAAGTTATAATTTGAAATAATAATTTGAATTTAACAAATCTAAGTTCTGTAATTCACAATTACAAGTTCAGATCTTCAAGTTATAATTTACAATAATAATTAGAAGCTATCAATTTTAAGTTCTGTATTTGACAATTACAAGTTCAGATCTTCAAGTTATAATTTGCACTAATAATTTGTATTTAACAATTAGAAGTTCTGTATTTGACAATTACAAGTTCAGATCTTCAAGTTAAAATTTGAAATAATAATTAGAAGCTATCAATTTTAAGTTCTGTATTTGACAATTACAAGTGCAGATCTTCAAGTTATAAAGTGCAATAATAATTAGAAGCTATCAATTTTAAGTTCTGTATTTGACAATTACTAGTTCAGATCTTCAAGTTATAATTAGAAATAATAATTTGAATTTAACAAATCTAAGTTCTGTAATTCACTATTACAAGTTCAGATCTTCAAGTTATAATTTCCAATAATAATTAGAAGCTATCAATTTTAAGTTCTGTATTTGACAATTACAAGTTCAGATCTTCAAGTTATAATTTGCACTAATAATTTGTATTTAAGAATTAGAAGTTCTGTATTTGACAAGTACAAGTTCAGATCTTCAAGATATAATTTGAAATAATAATTAGAAGCTATCAATTTTAGTTCTGTATTTGACAATTACAAGTTCAGATCTTCAAGTTATAATTTGCAATAATAATTAGAAGCTATCAATTTTAAGTTCTGTATTTGACAATTGCTAGTTCAGATCTACAAGTTATAATTTGAAATAATAATTTGCATTTAACAAATCTAAGTTCTGTAATTCACAATTACAAGTTCAGATCTTCAAGTTATAATTTACAATAATAATTTGAAGCTATCAATTTTAAGTTCTGTATTTGACAATTACAAGTTCAGATCTTCAAGTTATAATTAGCACTAATAATTTGTATTTAACAATTAGAAGTTCTGTATTTGACAATTACAAGTTCAGATCTTCAAGTTATAATTTGAAATAATAATTAGAAGCTATCAATTTTAAGTTCTGTATTTGACAATTACAAGTTCAGATCTTCAAGTTATAATTTGCACTAATAATTTGTATTTAACAATTCGAAGTTCTGTATTTGACTATTACAAGTTCAGATCTTCAAGTTATAAATTGAATTATAATTTTAAGCTATCAATTTTAAGTTCTGTATTTGACAATTACTAGTACTGATCTTCAAATTATAATTTGCAATATTAATTAGAAGCTATCAATTTTAAGTTCTGTATTTGACAATTACTAGATCAGATCTTCAAGTTATAATTTCAAATAATAATTTGAATTTAACAAATCTAAGTTCTGTATTTGACAATTACAAGTTCAGATCTTCAAGTTATAATTTGCAATAATAATTAGAAGCTATCAATTATAAGTTCTGTATTTGACAATTACAAGTTCAGATCTTCAAGTTATAATTTGCACTAATAATTTGTATTTAACAATTAGATGTTCTGTATTTGACAATTACAAGTTCAGATCTTCAAGTTATAATTTGAAATAATAATTAGAAGCTATCAATTTTAAGTTCTGCTCTTGACAATTACAAGTTCAGATCTTCAAGTTATAATTTGCAATAATAATTAGAAGCTATCAATTATAAGTTCTGTATTTAACAATTACATGTTCAGATCTTCAAGTCATTATTTGCACTATAATTTCTATTTAACAATTAGAAGTTCTGTATTTGACAATTACCAGTTCAGATCTTCCAGTTATAATTTGAAATAATAATTAGAAGTAATCAATTTTAAGTTCTGTATTTGACAATTACAAGTTCAGATCTTCAAGTTATAATTTGCAATAATAATTAGAAGCTATCAATTTTAAGTTCTGTATTTGACAATTACAAGTTCAGATCTTCAAGTTATAAAGTGCAATAATAATTAGAAGCTTTCAATTTTAAGTTCTGTATTTGTCAATTACTAGTTCAGATCTTCAAGTTATAATTAGAAATAATAATTTGAATTTAACAAATCTAAGTTCTGTAATTCACTATTACAAGTTCAGATCTTCAAGTTATAATTGACAATAATAATTAGAAGCTATCAATTTTAAGTTCTGTATTTAACAATTACAAGTTCAGATCTTCAAGTTATAATTTGAAATAATAATTTGAATTTAACAAATCTAAGTTCTGTAATTCAGTATTACAAGTTCAGATCTTCAAGTTATAATTTACAATAATAATTATAAGCTATCAATTTTAAGTTCTGTATTTGACAATTACTAGTTCAGATCTTCAAGTTATAATTTGAAATAATAATTTGAATTTAACAAATCTAAGTTCTGTAATTCACTAATACAAGTTCAGATCTTCAAGTTATAATTTGCAATAATAATTAGAAGCTATCAATTTTAAGTTCTGTATTTGACAATTCCAAGTTCGATCTTCTAGTTATAATTTGCACTAATAACTTGTATTTAATAATTAGAAGTTCTGTATTTGACAATTACAAGTTCAGATCTTCAAGTTATAATTTGCAATAATAATTTGTATTTAAAAATTAGAAGTTCTGTATTTGACTATTACAAGTTCAGATCTTCAAATTATTATTTGCAATCTTAGTTGGAATTTAACAATTCGAAGTTCTGTATTTATCTATTACAAGTTCAGATCTTCAAGTTATAATTTGCAATCATAATTTGTATTTAACAATGCTAAGTTGCGTATTTGTCTATTACAAGTTCACATCTTCAAATTATAATTTGCAATAATAATTAGAAGCTATCAATTTTAAGTTCTGTATTTGACAATTACAAGTTCAGATCTTCAAGTTATAATTTGCACTAATAATTTGTATTTACAATTAGAAGTTCTGTATTTGACTATTACAAGTTCAGATCTTCAAATTATTATTTGCAATCTTAGTTTGAATTTAACAATTTGAAGTTCTGTATTTACCTATTACAAGTTCAGATCTACAAGTTATAATTTGCACTAATAATTTGTATTTAACAATTCGAAGTTCTGTATTTGACTATTACAAGCTCAGATCTTCAAGTTATAATTTGAATTATAATTATAAGCTATCAATTTTAAGTTCTGTATTTGACAATTACTAGTTCAGATCTTCAAGTTATAATTTGAATTATAATTATAAGCTATCAATTTTAAGTTCTGTATTTGACAATTCCTAGTTCAGATCTTCAAGTTATAATTTGCAATAATAATTAGAAGCTATCAATTTTAAGTTCTATATTTGACAATTACTAGTTCAGATCTTCAAGTTATAATTTGAAATAATAATTTGAATTTAACAAATCTAAGTTCTGTAATTCACTATTCCAAGTTCAGATCTTCAAGTTATAATTTGCACTAATAATTTGTATTTAATAATTAGAAGTTCTGTATTTGACAATTACAAGTTCAGATATTCAAGTTATAATTTGCAATAATAATTAGAAGCTATCAATTTTAAGTTCTATATTTGACAATTACTAGTTCAGATCTTCAAGTTATAATTTGAAATAATAATTTGAATTTAACAAATCTAAGTTCTGTAATTCACAATTACAAGTTCAGATCTTCAAGTTATAATTTACAATAATAATTAGAAGCTATCAATTTTAAGTTCTGTATTTGACAATTACGAGTTCAGATCTTCAAGTTATAATTTGCACTAATAATTTGTATTTAACAATTAGAAGTTCTGTATTTGACAATTACAAGTTCAGATTTTCAAGTTATAATTTGAAATAATAATTAGAAGCTATCAATTTTAAGTTCTGTATTTGACAATTACAAGTTCAGATCTTCAAGTTATAAAGTGCAATAATAATTAGAAGCTATCAATTTTAAGTTCTGTATTTGACAATTACTAGTTCAGATCTTCAAGTTATAATTAGAAATAATAATTTGAATTTAACAAATCTAAGTTCTGTAATTCACTATTACAAGTTCAGATCTTCCAGTTATAATTTACAATAATAATTAGAAGCTATCAATTTTAAGTTCTGTATTTGACAATTACAAGTTCAGATCTTCAAGTTATAATTTGCACTAATAATTTGTATTTAGGAATTAGAAGTTCTGTATTTGACAAGTACAAGTTCAGATCTTCAAGATATAATTTGAAATAATAATTAGAAGCTATCAATTTTAGTTCTGTATTTGACAATTACAAGTTCAGATCTTCAAGTTATAATTTGCAATAATAATTAGAAGCTATCAATTTTAAGTTCTGTATTTGACAATTGCTAGTTCAGATCTACAAGTTATAATTTGAAATAATAATTTGCATTTAACAAATCTAAGTTCTGTAATTCACAATTACAAGTTCAGATCTTCAAGTTATAATTTACAATAATAATTTGAAGCTATCAATTTTAAGTTCTGTATTTGACAATTACTAGTTCAGATCTTCAAGTTATAATTAGCACTAATAATTTGTATTTAACAATTAGAAGTTCTGTATTTGACAATTACAAGTTCAGATCTTCAAGTTATAATTTGCAATAATAATTAGAAGCTATCAATTATAAGTTCTGTATTTGACAATTACAAGTTCAGATCTTCAAGTTATAATTTGCACTAATAATTTGTATTTAACAATTAGATGTTCTGTATTTGACAATTACAAGTTCAGATCTTCAAGTTATAATTTGAAATAATAATTAGAAGCTATCAATTTTAAGTTCTGCTCTTGACAATTACAAGTTCAGATCTTCAAGTTATAATTTGCAATAATAATTAGAAGCTATCAATTATAAGTTCTGTATTTAACAATTACATGTTCAGATCTTCAAGTCATTATTTGCACTATAATTTCTATTTAACAATTAGAAGTTCTGTATTTGACAATTACCAGTTCAGATCTTCCAGTTATAATTTGAAATAATAATTAGAAGTAATCAATTTTAAGTTCTGTATTTGACAATTACAAGTTCAGATCTTCAAGTTATAATTTGCAATAATAATTAGAAGCTATCAATTTTAAGTTCTGTATTTGACAATTACAAGTTCAGATCTTCAAGTTATAAAGTGCAATAATAATTAGAAGCTTTCAATTTTAAGTTCTGTATTTGTCAATTACTAGTTCAGATCTTCAAGTTATAATTAGAAATAATAATTTGAATTTAACAAATCTAAGTTCTGTAATTCACTATTACAAGTTCAGATCTTCAAGTTATAATTGACAATAATAATTAGAAGCTATCAATTTTAAGTTCTGTATTTGACAATTACAAGTTCAGATCTTCAAGTTATAATTAGCACTAATAATTTGTATTTAACAATTAGAAGTTCTGTATTTGACAATTACAAGTTCAGATCTTCAAGTTATAATTTGCATTAATAATTAGAAGCTATCAATTTTAAGTTCTGTATTTAACAATTACAAGTTCAGATCTTCAAGTTATAATTTGAAATAATAATTTGAATTTAACAAATCTAAGTTCTGTAATTCAGTATTACAAGTTCAGATCTTCAAGTTATAATTTACAATAATAATTATAAGCTATCAATTTTAAGTTCTGTATTTGACAATTACTAGTTCAGATCTTCAAGTTATAATTTGAAATAATAATTTGAATTTAACAAATCTAAGTTCTGTAATTCACTAATACAAGTTCAGATCTTCAAGTTATAATTTGCAATAATAATTAGAAGCTATCAATTTTAAGTTCTGTATTTGACAATTACAAGTTCGATCTTCTAGTTATAATTTGCACTAATAACTTGTATTTAATAATTAGAAGTTCTGTATTTGACAATTACAAGTTCAGATCTTCAAGTTATAATTTGCAATAATAATTTGTATTTAAAAATTAGAAGTTCTGTATTTGACTATTACAAGTTCAGATCTTCAAATTATTATTTGCAATCTTAGTTGGAATTTAACAATTCGAAGTTCTGTATTTATCTATTACAAGTTCAGATCTTCAAGTTATAATTTGCAATCATAATTTGTATTTAACAATGCTAAGTTGCGTATTTGTCTATTACAAGTTCACATCTTCAAATTATAATTTGCAATAATAATTAGAAGCTATCAATTTTAAGTTCTGTATTTGACAATTACAAGTTCAGATCTTCAAGTTATAATTTGCACTAATAATTTGTATTTACAATTAGAAGTTCTGTATTTGACTATTACAAGTTCAGATCTTCAAATTATTATTTGCAATCTTAGTTTGAATTTAACAATTTGAAGTTCTGTATTTACCTATTACAAGTTCAGATCTACAAGTTATAATTTGCACTAATAATTTGTATTTAACAATTCGAAGTTCTGTATTTGACTATTACAAGCTCAGATCTTCAAGTTATAATTTGAATTATAATTATAAGCTATCAATTTTAAGTTCTGTATTTGACAATTACTAGTTCAGATCTTCAAGTTATAATTTGAATTATAATTATAAGCTATCAATTTTAAGTTCTGTATTTGACAATTCCTAGTTCAGATCTTCAAGTTATAATTTGCAATAATAATTAGAAGCTATCAATTTTAAGTTCTATATTTGACAATTACTAGTTCAGATCTTCAAGTTATAATTTGAAATAATAATTTGAATTTAACAAATCTAAGTTCTGTAATTCACTATTCCAAGTTCAGATCTTCAAGTTATAATTTGCACTAATAATTTGTATTTAATAATTAGGAGTTCTGTATTTGACAATTACAAGTTCAGATATTCAAGTTATAATTTGCAATAATAATTAGAAGCTATCAATTTTAAGTTCTATATTTGACAATTACTAGTTCAGATCTTCAAGTTATAATTTGAAATAATAATTTGAATTTAACAAATCTAAGTTCTGTAATTCACAATTACAAGTTCAGATCTTCAAGTTATAATTTACAATAATAATTAGAAGCTATCAATTTTAAGTTCTGTATTTGACAATTACGAGTTCAGATCTTCAAGTTATAATTTGCACTAATAATTTGTATTTAACAATTAGAAGTTCTGTATTTGACAATTACAAGTTCAGATTTTCAAGTTATAATTTGAAATAATAATTAGAAGCTATCAATTTTAAGTTCTGTATTTGACAATTACAAGTTCAGATCTTCAAGTTATAAAGTGCAATAATAATTAGAAGCTATCAATTTTAAGTTCTGTATTTGACAATTACTAGTTCAGATCTTCAAGTTATAATTAGAAATAATAATTTGAATTTAACAAATCTAAGTTCTGTAATTCACTATTACAAGTTCAGATCTTCAAGTTATAATTTACAATAATAATTAGAAGCTATCAATTTTAAGTTCTGTATTTGACAATTACAAGTTCAGATCTTCAAGTTATAATTTGCACTAATAATTTGTATTTAAGAATTAGAAGTTCTGTATTTGACAAGTACAAGTTCAGATCTTCAAGATATAATTTGAAATAATAATTAGAAGCTATCAATTTTAGTTCTGTATTTGACAATTACAAGTTCAGATCTTCAAGTTATAATTTGCAATAATAATTAGAAGCTATCAATTTTAAGTTCTGTATTTGACAATTGCTAGTTCAGATCTACAAGTTATAATTTGAAATAATAATTTGCATTTAACAAATCTAAGTTCTGTAATCCACAATTACAAGTTCAGATCTTCAAGTTATAATTTACAATAATAATTTGAAGCTATCAATTTTAAGTTCTGTATTTGACAATTACTAGTTCAGATCTTCAAGTTATAATTAGCACTAATAATTTGTATTTAACAATTAGAAGTTCTGTATTTGACAATTACAAGTTCAGATCTTCAAGTTATAATTTGAAATAATAATTAGAAGCTATCAATTTTAAGTTCTGTATTTGACAATTACAAGTTCAGATCTTCAAGTTATAATTTGCAATCACAATATGTTGTTAACAATGCTAAGTTGCGTATTTGTCTATTACAAGTTCATATCTTCAAATTATAATTTGCAATAATAATTAGAAGCTATCAATTTTAAGTTCTGTATTTAACAATTACAAGTTCAGATCTTCAAGTTATAATTTGAAAAAATAATTTGAATTTAACAAATCTAAGTTCTGTAATTCACTATTACAAGTTCAGATCTTCAAGTTATACTTTACAATAATAATTATAAGCTATCAATTTTAAGTTCTGTATTTGACAATTACTAGTTCAGATCTTCAAGTTATAATTTGAAATAATAATTTGAATTTAACAAATCTAAGTTCTGTAATTCACTAATACAAGTTCAGATCTTCAAGTTATAATTTGCAATAATAATTAGAAGCTATCAATTTTAAGTTCTGTATTTGACAATTACAAGTTCGATCTTCTAGTTATAATTTGCACTAATAACTTGTATTTAATAATTAGAAGTTCTGTATTTGACAATTAAAAGTTCAGATCTTCAAGTTATAATTTGCAATAATAATTTGTATTTAAAAATTAGAAGTTCTGTATTTGACTATTACAAGTTCAGATCTTCAAATTATTATTTGCAATCTTAGTTGGAATTTAACAATTCGAAGTTCTGTATTTATCTATTACAAGTTCAGATCTTCAAGTTATAATTTGCAATCATAATTTGTATTTAACAATGCTAAGTTGCGTATTTGTCTATTACAAGTTCACATCTTCAAATTATAATTTGCAATAATAATTAGAAGCTTTCAATTTTAAGTTCTGTATTTGACAATTACAAGTTCAGATCTTCAAGTTATAATTTGCACTAATAATTTGTATTTACAATTAGAAGTTCTGTATTTGACTATTACAAGTTCAGATCTTCAAATTATTATTTGCAATCTTAGTTTGAATTTAACAATTTGAAGTTCTGTATTTACCTATTACAAGTTCAGATCTACTAGTTATAATTTGCACTAATAATTTGTATTTAACAATTCGAAGTTCTGTATTTGACTATTACAAGCTCAGATCTTCAAGTTATAATTTGAATTATAATTATAAGCTATCAATTTTAAGTTCTGTATCTGACAATTACTAGTTCAGATCTTCAAGTTATAATTTGAAATAATAATTTGAATTTAACAAATCTAAGATCTGTAATTCACTATTACAAGTTCAGATCTTCAAGTTATAATTTACAATAATAATTAGAAGCTATCAATTTTCAGTTCTGTATTTGACAATTATAAGTTCAGATCTTCAAGTTATAATTTGCACTAATAATTTGTATTTAACAATTTTAAGTTCTGTATTTGAAAATTACTAGTTCAGATCTTCAAGTTATAATTTGAAATAATAATTTGAATTTAACAAATCTAAGTTCTGTAATTCACTATTACAAGTTCAGATCTTCAAGTTATAATTTGTACTTATAATTTGTATTTAACAATTAGAAGTTCTGTATTTGACAATTACAAGTTCAGATCTTCAAGTTATAATTTGCAATAATAATTTGTATTTAACAATTAGAAGTTCTGTATTTGACTATTACAAGTTCAGATCTTCAAATAATTATTTGCAATCTTAGTTTGAATTTAACAATTCGAAGTTCTGTATTTATCTATTACAAGTTCAGATCTTCAAGTTATAATTTGCACTAATAATTTGTATTTAACAATTCGAAGTTCTGTATTTGACTATTACAAGTTCAGATCTTCAAGTTATAAATTGAATTATAATTTTAAGCTATCAATTTTAAGTTCTGTATTTGACAATTACTAGTACTGATCTTCAAATTATAATTTGCAATAATAATTAGAAGCTATCAATTTTAGGTTCTGTATTTGACAATTACTAGATCAGATCTTCAAGTTATAATTTCAAATAATAATTTGAATTTAACATATCTAAGTTCTGTATTAGACAATTACAAGTTCAGATCTTCAAGTTATAATTTGCAATAATAATTAGAAGCTATTAATTATAAGTTCTGTATTTGACAATTACAAGTTCAGATCTTCAAGTTATAATTTGCACTAATAATTTGTATTTAACAATTAGAAGTTCTGTATTTGACAATTACAAGTTCAGATATTCAAGTTATAATTTGCAATAATAATTTGTATTTAACAATTAGAAGTTCTGTATTTGACTATTACAAGTTCAGATTTTCAAATTATTATTTGCAATCTTAGTTTGAATTTAACAATTCGAAGTTCTGTATTTATTTATTACAAGTTCAGATCTTCAAGTTATAATTTGCACTAATAATTTGTATTTAACAATTCGAAGTTCTGTATTTGACTATTACAAGTTCAGATCTTCAAGTTATAAATTGAATTATAATTTTAAGCTATCAATTTTAAGTTCTGTATTTGACAATTACTAGTAGAGATCTTCAAATTATTATTTGCAATAATAATTAGAAGCTATCAATTTTAAGTTCTGCATTTGACAATTACAAGTTCAGATCTTCAAGTTATAATTTGCACTAATAATTTGTATTTAACAATTAGAAGTTCTGGATTTTACAATTACTAGTTCAGATCTTCAAGTTATAATTTGCAATAATAATTAGAAGCTATTAATTATAAGTTCTGTATTTGACAATTACAAGTTCAGATCTTCAAGTTATAATTAGCAATAATAATTTGTATTTAACAATTAGAAGTTTTGTATTTGACTATTACAAGTTCAGATCTTCAAATTATTATTTGCAATCTTAGTTTGAATTTAACAATTCGAAGTTCTGTATTTAACTATTACAAGTTCAGATCTTCAAGTTATAATTTGCACTAATAATTTGTATTTAATGATTAGAAGTTCTGTATTTGACAATTACAAGTTCAGATCTTCAAGTTATAATTTGCAATAATAATTAGAAGCTATCAATTTTAAGTTCTGTATTTGACAATTGCTAGTTCAGATCTACAAGTTATAATTTGAAATAATAATTTGAATTTAACAAATCTAAGTTCTGTAATTCACAATTACAAGTTCAGATCTTCAAGTTATAATTTACAATAATAATTTGAAGCTATCAATTTTAAGTTCTGTATTTGACAATTACAAGTTCAGATCTTCAAGTTATAATTAGCACTAATAATTTGTATTTAACAATTAGAAGTTCTGTATTTGACAATTACAAGTTCAGATCTACAAGTTATAATTTGAAATAATAATTAGAAGCTATCAATTTTAAGTTCTGTATTTGACAATTACAAGTTCAGATCTTCAAGTTATAATTTGCACTAATAATTTGTATTTAACAATTAGAAGTTCTGTATTTGACAATTACAAGTTCAGATATTCAAGTTATAATTTGCAATAATAATTTGTATTTAACAATTAGAAGTTCTGTATTTGACTATTACAAGTTCAGATTTTCAAATTATTATTTGCAATCTTAGTTTGAATTTAACAATTCGAAGTTCTGTATTTATTTATTACAAGTTCAGATCTTCAAGTTATAATTTGCACTAATAATTTGTATTTAACAATTCGAAGTTCTGTATTTGACTATTACAAGTTCAGATCTTCAAGTTATAAATTGAATTATAATTTTAAGCTATCAATTTTAAGTTCTGTATTTGACAATTACTAGTAGAGATCTTCAAATTATTATTTGCAATAATAATTAGAAGCTATCAATTTTAAGTTCTGCATTTGACAATTACAAGTTCAGAACTTCAAGTTATAATTTGCACTAATAATTTGTATTTAACAATTAGAAGTTCTGGATTTTACAATTACAAGTTCAGATCTTCAAGTTATAATTTGCAATAATAATTAGAAGCTATTAATTATAAGTTCTGTATTTGACAATTACAAGTTCAGATCTTCAAGTTATAATTAGCAATAATAATTTGTATTTAACAATTAGAAGTTTTGTATTTGACTATTACAAGTTCAGATCTTCAAATTATTATTTGCAATCTTAGTTTGAATTTCACAATTCGAAGTTCTGTATTTAACTATTACAAGTTCAGATCTTCAAGTTATAATTTGCACTAATAATTTGTATTTAATGATTAGAAGTTCTGTATTTGACAATTACAAGTTCAGATCTTCAAGTTATAATTTGCAATAATAATTAGAAGCTATCAATTTTAAGTTCTGTATTTGACAATTGCTAGTTCAGATCTACAAGTTATAATTTGAAATAATAATTTGAATTTAACAAATCTAAGTTCTGTAATTCACAATTACAAGTTCAGATCTTCAAGTTATAATTTACAATAATAATTTGAAGCTATCAATTTTAAGTTCTGTATTTAACAATTACAAGTTCAGATCTTCAAGTTATAATTAGCACTAATAATTTGTATTTAACAATTAGAAGTTCTGTATTTGACAATTACAAGTTCAGATCTACAAGTTATAATTTGAAATAATAATTAGAAGCTATCAATTTTAAGTTCTGTATTTGACAATTACAAGTTCAGATCTTCAAGTTATAATTTCCAATAATAATTAGAAACTATCAATTTTAAGTTCAGTATTTGACAATTACTAGTTCAGATCTTCAAGTTATAATTAGAAATAATAATTTGAATTTAACAAATCTAAGTTCTGTAATTCACTATTACAAGTTCAGCTCTTCAAGTTATAATTTGAAATAATAATTAGAAGCTATCAATTTTGAGTTCTGTATTTTACAATTACAAGTTCAGATCTTCAAGTTATAATTTGCAATAATAATTAGAAGCTATCAATTTTAAGTTCTGTATTTGACAATTACTAGTTCAGATCTTCAAGTTATAATTTGAAATAATAATTTGAATTTAACAAATCTAAGTTCTGTAATTCACAATTACAAGTTCAGATCTTCAAGTTATAATTTACAATAATAATTAGAAGCTATCAATTTTAAGTTCTGTATTTGACAATTACGAGTTCAGATCTTCAAGTTATAATTTGCACTAATAATTTGTATTTAACAATTACAAGTTCTGTATTTTACAATTACAAGTTCAGATCTTCAAGTTATAATTTGAAATAATAATTAGAAGCTATCAATTTTAAGTTCTGTATTTGACAATTACAAGTTCAGATCTTCAAGTTATAAATTGCAATAATAATTAGAAGCTATCAATTTTAAGTTCTGTATTTGACAATTACTAGTTCAGATCTTCAAGTTATAATTAGAAATAATAATTTGAATTTAACAAATCTAAGTTCTGTAATTCACTATTACAAGTTCAGATCTTCAAGTTATAATTTACAATAATAATTAGAAGCTATCAATTTTAAGTTCTGTATTTGACAATTACTAGTTCAGATCTTCAAGTTACAATTTGCACTAATAATTTGTATTTAACAATTAGAAGTTCTGTATTTGACAAGTACAAGTTCAGATCTTCAAGTTATAATGTGAAATAATAATTAGAAGCTATCAATTTTAAGTTCTGTATTTGACAATTACAAGTTCAGATCTTCAAGTTATAATTTGCAATAATAATTAGAAGCTATCAATTTTAAGTTCTGTATTTGACAATTACAAGTTCAGATCTTCAAGTCATAAATTGCAATAATAATTAGAAGCTATCAATTTTAAGTTCTGTATTTGACAATTACTAGTTCATATCTTCAAGTTATAATTAGAAATAATAATTTGAATTTAACAAAACTAAGTTCTGTAATTCACTATTACAAGTTCATATCTTCAAGTTATAATTTACAATAATAATTGGAAGCTATCAATTTTAAGTTCTGTATTTGACAATTACAAGTTCAGATCTTCAAGTTATAATATGCACTAATAATTTGTATTTAATAATTAGAAGTTCTGTATTTGACAAGTACAAGTTCAGATCTTCAAGTTATAATTTGAAATAATAATTAGAAGCTATCAATTTTAAGTTCTGTATTTGACAATTACAAGTTCAGATCTTCAAGTTATAATTTGCAATAATAATTAGAAGCTATCAATTTTAAGTTCTGTATTTGACAATTACTAGTTCAGATCTTCAAGTTATAATTTGAAATAATAATTTGAATTTAACAAATCTAAGTTCTGTAATTCACTATTACAAGTTCAGATCTTCAAGTTATAATTTACAATAAAAATTTGAAGCTATCAATTTTAAGTTCTGTATTTGACAATTACAAGTTCAGATCTTCAAGTTATAATTAGCACTAATAATTTGTATTTAAAATTAGAAGTTCTGTATTTGACAATTACAAGTTCAGATCTTCAAGTTATAATTTGAAATAATAATTAGAAGCTCTCAATTTTAAGTTCTGTATTTGACAATTACAAGTTCAGATCTTCAAGTTATAATTTGCAATAATAATTAGAAGCTATCAATTTTAAGTTCTGTATTTGACTATTACTAGTTCAGATCTTCAAGTTATAATTAGAAATAATAATTTGAATTTAACAAATCTAAGTTCTGTAATTCACTATTACAAGTTCAGCTCTTCAAGTTATAATTTGTAATAATAATTAGAAGCTATCAATTTTGAGTTCTGTATTTTACAATTACAAGTTCAGATCTTCAAGTTATAATTTGCAATAATAATTAGAAGCTATCAATTTTAAGTTCTGTATTTGACAATTACTAGTTCAGATCTTCAAGTTATAATTTGAAATAATAATTTGAATTTAACAAATCTAAGTTCTGTAATTCACAATTACAAGCTCGGATCTTCAAGTTAAACTAGCACTAATAATTTGTATTTAACAATTAGAAGTTCTGTATTTGACAATTGCAAGTTCAGATCTTCAAGTTATAATTTGCAATAATAATTAGAAGCTATCAATTTTAAGTTCTGTATTTTACAATTACAAGTTCAGATCTTCAAGTTATAATTAGCAATAATAATTAGAAGCTATCAATTTTAAGTTCTGTATTTGACAATTACTAGTTCAGATCTTCAAGTTATAATTTGCAATCACAATTTGTTGTTAACAATGCTAAGTTGCGTATTTGTCTATTACAAGTTCAGATCTTCAAATTATAATTTGCAATAATAATTATAAGCTATCAATTTTAAGTTCTGTATTTGATAATTACTAGTTCAGATCTTCAAGTTATAATTTGAAATAATAATTTGAATTTAACAAATCTAAGTTCTGTAATTCACTATTACGAGTTCAGATCTTCAAGTTATAATTTGCAATAATAATTAGAAGCTATCAATTTTAAGTTCTGTATTTGACAATTACAAGTTCGATCTTCTAGTTATAATTTGCACAAATAACTTGTATTTAATAATTAGAAGTTCTGTATTTGACAATTACAAGTTCAGATCTTCAAGTTATAATTTGCAATAATAATTTGTATTTAAAAATTAGAAGTTCTGTATTTGACTATTACAAGTTCAGATCTTCAAATTATTATTTGCAATCTTAGTTGGAATTTAACAATTCGAAGTTCTGTATTTATCTATTACAAGTTCAGATCTTCAAGTTATAATTTGTAATCATAATTTGTATTTAACAATGCTAAGTTGCGTATTTGTCTATTACAAGTTCACATCTTCAAATTATAATTTGCAATAATAATTAGAAGCTATCAATTTTAAGTTCTGTATTTGACAATTACAAGTTCAGATCTTTAAGTTATAATTTGCACTAATAATTTGTATTTACAATTAGAAGTTCTGTATTTGACTATTACAAGTTCAGATCTTCAAATTATTATTTGCAATCTTAGTTTGAATTTAACAATTTGAAGTTCTGTATTTACCTATTACAAGTTCAGATCTACAAGTTATAATTTGCACTATTAATTTGTATTTAACAATTCGAAGTTCTGTATTTGACTATTACAAGCTCAGATCTTCAAGTTATAATTTGAATTATAATTATAAGCTATCAATTTTAAGTTCTGTATTTGACAATTACAAGTTCAGATCTTCAAGTTATAATTTGCAATAATAATTAGAAGCTATCAATTTTAAGTTCTATATTTGACAATTACTAGTTCAGATCTTCAAGTTATAATTTGAAATAATAATTTGAATTTAACAAATCTAAGTTCTGTAATTCACTATTCCAAGTTCAGATCTTCAAGTTATAATTTGCACTAATAATTTGTATTTAATAATTAGAAGTTCTGTATTTGACAATTACAAGTTCAGATATTCAAGGTATAATTTGCAATAATAATTTGTATTTAACAATTAGAAGTTCTGAATTTGACTATTACAAGTTCAGATTTTCAAATTATTATTTGCAATCTTAGTTTGAATTTAACAATTCGAAGTTCTGTATTTATTTATTACAAGTTCAGATCTTCAAGTTATAATTTGCACTAATAATTTGTATTTAACAATTCGAAGTTCTGTATTTGACTATTACAAGTTCAGATCTTCAAGTTATAAATTGAATTATAATTTTAAGCTATCAATTTTAAGTTCTGTATTTGACAATTACTAGTAGAGATCTTCAAATTATTATTTGCAATAATAATTAGAAGCTATCAATTTTAAGTTCTGCATTTGACAATTACTAGTTCAGATCTTCAAGTTATTATTTGCAATAATAATTAGAAGCTATCAATTTTAAGTTCTGGATTTGACAATTACAAGTTCAGATCTTCAAGTTATAATTAGAAATAATAATTAGAAGCTATCAATTTAGAGTTCTGTATTTTACAATTACAAGTTCAGATCTTCAAGTTATAATTTACAATAATAATTAGAAGCTATCAATTTTAAGTTCTGTATTTGACAATTACGAGTTCAGATCTTCAAGTTATAATTTGCACTAATAATTTGTATTTAACAATTAGAAGTTCTGTATTTGACAATTACAAGTTCAGATCTTCAAGTTATAATTTGAAATAATAATTTGAAGCTATCAATTTTAAGTTCTGTATTTGACAATTACAAGTTCAGATCTTCAAGTTATAAAGTGCAATAATAATTAGAAGCTATCAATTTTAAGTTCTGTATTTGACAATTACTAGTTCAGATCTTCAAGTTATAATTAGAAATAATAATTGGAATTTAACAAATCTATGTTCTGTAATTCACTATTACAAGTTCAGATCTTCAAGTTATAATTTACAATAATAATTAGAAGCTATCAATTTTAAGTTCTGTATTTGACAATTACAAGTTCAGATCTTCAAGTTATAATTTGCAATAATAATTAGAAGCTATCAATTTTAAGTTCTGTATTTGACAATTGCTAGTTCAGATCTACAAGTTATAATTTGAAATAATAATTTGAATTTAACAAATCTAAGTTCTGTAATTCACAATTACAAGTTCAGATCTTCAAGTTATAATTTACAATAATAATTTGAAGCTATCAATTTTAAGTTCTGTATTTAACAATTACAAGTTCAGATCTTCAAGTTATAATTAGCACTAATAATTTGTATTTAACAATTAGAAGTTCTGTATTTGACAATTACAAGTTCAGATCTACAAGTTATAATTTGAAATAATAATTAGAAGCTATCAATTTTAAGTTCTGTATTTGACAATTACAAGTTCAGATCTTCAAGTTATAATTTCCAATAATAATTAGAAACTATCAATTTTAAGTTCAGTATTTGACAATTACTAGTTCAGATCTTCAAGTTATAATTAGAAATAATAATTTGAATTTAACAAATCTAAGTTCTGTAATTCACTATTACAAGTTCAGCTCTTCAAGTTATAATTTGAAATAATAATTAGAAGCTATCAATTTTGAGTTCTGTATTTTACAATTACAAGTTCAGATCTTCAAGTTATAATTTGCAATAATAATTAGAAGCTATCAATTTTAAGTTCTGTATTTGACAATTACTAGTTCAGATCTTCAAGTTATAATTTGAAATAATAATTTGAATTTAACAAATCTAAGTTCTGTAATTCACAATTACAAGTTCAGATCTTCAAGTTATAATTTACAATAATAATTAGAAGCTATCAATTTTAAGTTCTGTATTTGACAATTACGAGTTCAGATCTTCAAGTTATAATTTGCACTAATAATTTGTATTTAACAATTACAAGTTCTGTATTTTACAATTACAAGTTCAGATCTTCAAGTTATAATTTGAAATAATAATTAGAAGCTATCAATTTTAAGTTCTGTATTTGACAATTACAAGTTCAGATCTTCAAGTTATAAATTGCAATAATAATTAGAAGCTATCAATTTTAAGTTCTGTATTTGACAATTACTAGTTCAGATCTTCAAGTTATAATTAGAAATAATAATTTGAATTTAACAAATCTAAGTTCTGTAATTCACTATTACAAGTTCAGATCTTCAAGTTATAATTTACAATAATAATTAGAAGCTATCAATTTTAAGTTCTGTATTTGACAATTACTAGTTCAGATCTTCAAGTTACAATTTGCACTAATAATTTGTATTTAACAATTAGAAGTTCTGTATTTGACAAGTACAAGTTCAGATCTTCAAGTTATAATGTGAAATAATAATTAGAAGCTATCAATTTTAAGTTCTGTATTTGACAATTACAAGTTCAGATCTTCAAGTTATAATTTGCAATAATAATTAGAAGCTATCAATTTTAAGTTCTGTATTTGACAATTACAAGTTCAGATCTTCAAGTCATAAATTGCAATAATAATTAGAAGCTATCAATTTTAAGTTCTGTATTTGACAATTACTAGTTCATATCTTCAAGTTATGATTAGAAATAATAATTTGAATTTAACAAAACTAAGTTCTGTAATTCACTATTACAAGTTCATATCTTCAAGTTATAATTTACAATAATAATTGGAAGCTATCAATTTTAAGTTCTGTATTTGACAATTACAAGTTCAGATCTTCAAGTTATAATATGCACTAATAATTTGTATTTAATAATTAGAAGTTCTGTATTTGACAAGTACAAGTTCAGATCTTCAAGTTATAATTTGAAATAATAATTAGAAGCTATCAATTTTAAGTTCTGTATTTGACAATTACAAGTTCAGATCTTCAAGTTATAATTTGCAATAATAATTAGAAGCTATCAATTTTAAGTTCTGTATTTGACAATTACTAGTTCAGATCTTCAAGTTATAATTTGAAATAATAATTTGAATTTAACAAATCTAAGTTCTGTAATTCACTATTACAAGTTCAGATCTTCAAGTTATAATTTACAATAAAAATTTGAAGCTATCAATTTTAAGTTCTGTATTTGACAATTACAAGTTCAGATCTTCAAGTTATAATTAGCACTAATAATTTGTATTTAAAATTAGAAGTTCTGTATTTGACAATTACAAGTTCAGATCTTCAAGTTATAATTTGAAATAATAATTAGAAGCTCTCAATTTTAAGTTCTGTATTTGACAATTACAAGTTCAGATCTTCAAGTTATAATTTGCAATAATAATTAGAAGCTATCAATTTTAAGTTCTGTATTTGACTATTACTAGTTCAGATCTTCAAGTTATAATTAGAAATAATAATTTGAATTTAACAAATCTAAGTTCTGTAATTCACTATTACAAGTTCAGCTCTTCAAGTTATAATTTGTAATAATAATTAGAAGCTATCAATTTTGAGTTCTGTATTTTACAATTACAAGTTCAGATCTTCAAGTTATAATTTGCAATAATAATTAGAAGCTATCAATTTTAAGTTCTGTATTTGACAATTACTAGTTCAGATCTTCAAGTTATAATTTGAAATAATAATTTGAATTTAACAAATCTAAGTTCTGTAATTCACAATTACAAGCTCGGATCTTCAAGTTAAACTAGCACTAATAATTTGTATTTAACAATTAGAAGTTCTGTATTTGACAATTACAAGTTCAGATCTTCAAGTTATAATTTGAAATAATAATTAGAAGCTATCAATTTTAAGTTCTGTATTTTACAATTACAAGTTCAGATCTTCAAGTTATAATTTGCAATAATAATTAGAAGCTATCAATTTTAAGTTCTGTATTTGACAATTACTAGTTCAGATCTTCAAGTTATAATTTGCAATCACAATTTGTTGTTAACAATGCTAAGTTGCGTATTTGTCTATTACAAGTTCAGATCTTCAAATTATAATTTGCAATAATAATTATAAGCTATCAATTTTAAGTTCTGTATTTGATAATTACTAGTTCAGATCTTCAAGTTATAATTTGAAATAATAATTTGAATTTAACAAATCTAAGTTCTGTAATTCACTATTACGAGTTCAGATCTTCAAGTTATAATTTGCAATAATAATTAGAAGCTATCAATTTTAAGTTCTGTATTTGACAATTACAAGTTCGATCTTCTAGTTATAATTTGCACAAATAACTTGTATTTAATAATTAGAAGTTCTGTATTTGACAATTACAAGTTCAGATCTTCAAGTTATAATTTGCAATAATAATTTGTATTTAAAAATTAGAAGTTCTGTATTTGACTATTACAAGTTCAGATCTTCAAATTATTATTTGCAATCTTAGTTGGAATTTAACAATTCGAAGTTCTGTATTTATCTATTACAAGTTCAGATCTTCAAGTTATAATTTGTAATCATAATTTGTATTTAACAATGCTAAGTTGCGTATTTGTCTATTACAAGTTCACATCTTCAAATTATAATTTGCAATAATAATTAGAAGCTATCAATTTTAAGTTCTGTATTTGACAATTACAAGTTCAGATCTTTAAGTTATAATTTGCACTAATAATTTGTATTTACAATTAGAAGTTCTGTATTTGACTATTACAAGTTCAGATCTTCAAATTATTATTTGCAATCTTAGTTTGAATTTAACAATTTGAAGTTCTGTATTTACCTATTACAAGTTCAGATCTACAAGTTATAATTTGCACTATTAATTTGTATTTAACAATTCGAAGTTCTGTATTTGACTATTACAAGCTCAGATCTTCAAGTTATAATTTGAATTATAATTATAAGCTATCAATTTTAAGTTCTGTATTTGACAATTACAAGTTCAGATCTTCAAGTTATAATTTGCAATAATAATTAGAAGCTATCAATTTTAAGTTCTATATTTGACAATTACTAGTTAAGATCTTCAAGTTATAATTTGAAATAATAATTTGAATTTAACAAATCTAAGTTCTGTAATTCACTATTCCAAGTTCAGATCTTCAAGTTATAATTTGCACTAATAATTTGTATTTAATAATTAGAAGTTCTGTATTTGACAATTACAAGTTCAGATATTCAAGTTATAATTTGCAATAATAATTTGTATTTAACAATTAGAAGTTCTGAATTTGACTATTACAAGTTCAGATTTTCAAATTATTATTTGCAATCTTAGTTTGAATTTAACAATTCGAAGTTCTGTATTTATTTATTACAAGTTCAGATCTTCAAGTTATAATTTGCACTAATAATTTGTATTTAACAATTCGAAGTTCTGTATTTGACTATTACAAGTTCAGATCTTCAAGTTATAAATTGAATTATAATTTTAAGCTATCAATTTTAAGTTCTGTATTTGACAATTACTAGTAGAGATCTTCAAATTATTATTTGCAATAATAATTAGAAGCTATCAATTTTAAGTTCTGCATTTGACAATTACAAGTTCAGATCTTCAAGTTATTATTTGCAATAATAATTAGAAGCTATCAATTTTAAGTTCTGGATTTGACAATTACAAGTTCAGATCTTCAAGTTATAATTAGAAATAATAATTAGAAGCTATCAATTTTGAGTTCTGTATTTTACAATTACAAGTTCAGATCTTCAAGTTATAATTTACAATAATAATTAGAAGCTATCAATTTTAAGTTCTGTATTTGACAATTACGAGTTCAGATCTTCAAGTTATAATTTGCACTAATAATTTGTATTTAACAATTAGAAGTTCTGTATTTGACAATTACAAGTTCAGATCTTCAAGTTATAATTTGAAATAATAATTTGAAGCTATCAATTTTAAGTTCTGTATTTGACAATTACAAGTTCAGATCTTCAAGTTATAAAGTGCAATAATAATTAGAAGCTATCAATTTTAAGTTCTGTATTTGACAATTACTAGTTCAGATCTTCAAGTTATAATTAGAAATAATAATTGGAATTTAACAAATCTATGTTCTGTAATTCACTATTACAAGTTCAGATCTTCAAGTTATAATTTACAATAATAATTAGAAGCTATCAATTTTAAGTTCTGTATTTGACAATTACAAGTTCAGATCTTCAAGTTATAATTTGCACTAATAATTTGTATTTAACAATTAGAAGTTCTGTATTTGACAAGTACAAGTTCAGATCTTCAAGATATAATTTGAAATAATAATTAGAAGCTATCAATTTTAGTTCTGTATTTGACAATTACAAGTTCAGATCTTCAAGTTATAATTTGCAATAATAATTAGAAGCTATCAATTTTAAGGTCTGTATTTGACAATTGCTAGTTCAGATCTACAAGTTATAATTTGAAATAATAATTTGAATTTAACAAATCTAAGTTCTGTAATTCACAATTACAAGTTCAGATCTTCAAGTTATAATTTACAATAATAATTTGAAGCTATCAATTTTAAGTTCTGTATTTGACAATTACAAGTTCAGATCTTCAAGTTATAATTAGCACTAATAATTTGTATTTAACAATTAGAAGTTCTGTATTTGACAATTACAAGTTCAGATCTACAAGTTATAATTTGAAATAATAATTAGAAGCTATCAATTTTAAGTTCTGTATTTGACAATTACAAGTTCAGATCTTCAAGTTATAATTTGCAATAATAATTAGAAGCTATCAATTTTAAGTTCTGTATTTGACAATTACTAGTTCAGATCTTCAAGTTATAATTAGAAATAATAATTTGAATTTAACAAATCTAAGTTCTGTAATTCACTATTACAAGTTCAGCCCTTCAAGTTATAATTTGAAATAATAATTAGAAGCTATCAATTTTGAGATCTGTATTTTACAATTACAAGTTAAGATCATCAAGTTATAATTTGCAATAATAATTAGAAGCTATCAATTTTAAGTTCTGTTTTTGACAATTACTAGTTCAGATCTTCAAGTTATAATTTGAAATAATAATTTGAATTTAACAAATCTAAGTTCTGTAATTCACAATTACAAGTTCAGATCTTCAAGTTATAATTTACAATATTAATTAGAAGCTATCAATTTTAAGTTCTCTATTTAACAATTACCAGTTCAGATCTTCAAGTTATAATTTGCACTAATAATTTATATTTAACAATTACAAGTTCTGTATTTTACAATTACAAGTTCAGATCTTCAAGTTATAATTTGAAATAATAATTAGAAGCTATCAATTTTAAGTTCTGTATTTGACAATTACAAGTTCAGATCTTCAAGTTATAAATTGCAATAATAAATAGAAGCTATCAATTTTAAGTTCTGTATTTGACAATTACTAGTTCAGATCTTCAAGTTATAATTAGAAATAATAATTTGAATTTAACAAATCTAAGTTCTGTAATTCACTATTACAAGTTCAGATCTTCAAGTTATAATTTACAATACTAATTAGAAGCTATCAATTTTAAGTTCTGTATTTGATAATTACAAGTTCAGATCTTCAAGTTATAATTTGCACTAATAATTTGTATTTAACAATTAGAAGTTCTGTATTTGACAAGTACAAGTTCAGATCTTCAAGTTATAATTTGAAATAATAATTAGAAGCTATCAATTTTAAGTTCTGTATTTGACAATTACAAGTTCAGATCTTCAAGTTATAATTTGCAATAATAATTAGAAGCTATCAATTTTAAGTTCTGTATTTGACAATTACTAGTTCAGATCTTCAAGTTATAATTTGAAATAATAATTTGAATTTAACAAATCTAAGTTCTGTAATTCACAATTCCAAGTTCAGATCTTCAAGTTATAATTTACAATAATAATTAGAAGCTATCAATTTTAAGTTCTGTATTTGACAATTACAAGTTCAGATCTTCAAGTTATAATTTGCACTAATAATTTGTATTTAACAATTCGAAGTTCTGTATTTGACTATTACAAGTTCAGATCTTCAAGTTATAATTTGAATTATAATTATAAGCTATCAATTATATGTTCTGTATTTAACAATTACAATTACAGATCTTCAAATTATTATTTGCAATAATAATTAGTAGCTATCAATTTTAAGTTCTGTATTTGACAATTACTAGTTCAGATCTTCAAGTTATAATTAGAAATAATAATTTGAATTTAACAAATCTAAGTTCTGTAATTCACTATTACAAGTTCAGATCTTAAAGTTATAATTTGCAATAATAATTAGAAGCTATCAATTTTGAGTTCTGTAATTCACTATTACAAGTTCAGATCTTCAAGTTATAATTTGCAATAATAATTAGAAGCTATCAATTTTAAGTTCTGTATTTGACAATTACAAGTTCAGATCTTCAAGTTATAATTTGCACTAATAATTTGTATTTAACAATTAGAAGTTCTGTATTTGACAAGTACAAGTTCAGATCTTCAAGTTATAATTTGAAATAATAATTAGAAGCTATCAATTTTAAGTTCTGTATTTGACAATTACAAGTTCAGATCTTCAAGTTATAATTTGCACTAATAATTTGAATTTACAATTAGAAGTTCTGTATTTGACTATTACAAGTTCAGATCTTCAAATTATTATTTGCAATCTTAGTTTGAATTTAACAATTTGAAGTTCTGTATTTACCTATTACAAGTTCAGATCCACAAGTTATAATTTGCACTAATAATTTGTATTTAACAATTCTAAGTTCTGTATTTGACTATTACAAGCTCAGATCTTCAAGTTATAATTTGAATTATAATTATAAGCTATCAATTTTAAGTTCTGTATTTGACAATTACTAGTTCAGATCTTCAAGTTATAATTTGAAATAATAATTTGAATTTAACAAATCTAAGTTCTGTAATTCACTATTACATGTTCAGATCTTCAAGTTATAATTTACAATAATAATTAGAAGCTATCAATTTTCAGTTCTGTATTTGACAATTACAAGTTCAGATCTTCAAGTTATAATTTGAACTAATAATTTGTATTTAACAATTTTAAGTTCTGTATTTGACAATTACTAGTTCAGATCTTCAAGTTATAATTTGAAATAATAATTTGAATTTAACAAATCTAAGTTCTGTAATTCACTATTACAAGTTCAGATCTTCAAGTTATAATTTGCAATAATAATTAGAAGCTATCAATTTTAAGTTCTGTATTAGACAATTACAAGTTCGATCTTCGAGTTATAATTTGCACTAATAACTTGTATTTAATAATTAGAAGTTTTGTATTTGACAATTACAAGTTCAGATCTTCAAGGTATAATTTGCAATAATAATTTGTATTTAAAAATTAGAAGTTCTGTATTTGACTATTACAAGTTCAGATCTTCAAATTATTATTTGCAATCTTAGTTGGAATTTAACATTTCGAAGTTCTGTATTTATCTATTACAAGTTCAGATCTTCAAGTTATAATTTGCAATCATAATTTGTATTCAACAATGCTAAGTGGCGTATTTGTCTATTACAAGTTCACATCTTCAAATTATAATTTGCAATAATAATTAGAAGCTATCAATTTTAAGTTCTGTATTTGACAATTACAAGTTCAGATCTTCAAGTTATAATTTGCACTAATAATTTGTATTTACAATTAGAAGTACTTTATTTGACTATTACAAGTTCAGATCTTCAAATTATTATTTGCAATCTTAGTTTGAATTTAACAATTTGAAGTTCTGTATTTACCTATTACAAGTTCAGATCTACAAGTTATAATTTGCACTAATAATTTGTATTTAACAATTCGAAGTTCTGTATTTGACTATTACAAGCTCAGATCTTCAAGTTATAATTTGAATTATAATTATAAGCTATCAATTTTAAGTTCTGTATTTGACAATTTCTAGTTCAGATCTTCAAGTTATAATTTGAAATAATAATTTGAATTTAACAAATCTAAGTTCTGTAATTCACTATTACAAGTTCAGATCTTCAAGTTATAATTTACAATAATAATTATAAGCTATCAATTTTAAGTTCTGTATTTGACAATTACTAGTTCAGATCTTCAAGTTATAATTTGAAATAATAATTTGAATTTAACAAATCTAAGTTCTGTAATTCACTATTACAAGTTCAGATCTTCAAGTTATAATTTGCAATAATAATTAGAAGCTATCAATTTTAAGTTCTGTATTTGACAATTACGAGTTCAGATCTTCAAGTTATAATTTGCACTAATAATTAGTATTTAACCATTACAAGTTCTGTATTTTACAATTACAAGTTCAGATCTTCAAGTTATAATTTGAAATAATAATTAGAAGCTATCAATTTTAAGTTCTGTATTTGACAATTACTAGTTCAGTCTTCAAGTTATAATTTGAAATAATAATTTGAATTTAACAAATCTAAGTTCTGTAATTCACAATTACAAGTTCAGATCTTCAAGTTATAATTTACAATAATAATTAGAAGCTATCAATTTTAAGTTCTGTATTTGACAATTACGAGTTCAGATCTTCAAGTTATAATTTGCACTAATAATTTGTATTTAACCATTACAAGTTCTGTATTTTACAATTACAAGTTCAGATCTTCAAGTTATAATTTGAAATAATAATTAGAAGTTATCAATTTTAAGTTCTGTATTTGACAATTACAAGTTCAGATCTTCAAGTTATAATTTGCAATAATAATTAGAAGCTATCAATTTTAAGTTCTGTGTTTGACAATTACTAGTTCAGATCTTCAAGTTATAATTTGAAATAATAATTTGAATTTAACAAATCTAAGTTCTGTAATTCACTATTACAAGTTCAGATCTTCAAGTTATAATTTACAATAATAATTTGAAGCTATCAATTTTAAGTTCTGTATTTGACAATTACAAGTTCAGATCTTCAAGTTATAATTTGAAATAATAATTAGAAGCTATCAATTTTAAGTTCTGTATTTGACAATTACAAGTTCAGATCTTCAAGTTATAATTTGCAATAATAATTAGAAACTATCAATTTTAAGTTCTGTATTTGACAATTACTAGTTCAGATCTTCAAGTAATAATTAGAAATAATAATTTGAATTTAACAAATCTAAGTTCTGTAATTCACTATTACAAGTTCAGATCTTCAAGTTATAATTTGCAATAATAATTAGAAGCTATCAATTTTAAGTTCTGTATTTGACAATTACAAGTTCGATCTTCTAGTTATAATTTGCACTAATAACTTGTATTTAATAATTAGAAGTTCTGTATTTGACAATTACAAGTTCAGATCTTCAAATTATTATTTGCAATAATAATTAGAAGCTATCAATTTTAAGTTCTGCATTTGACAATTACAAGTTCAGATCTTCAAGTTATTATTTGCAATAATAATTAGAAGCTATCAATTTTAAGTTCTGTATTTGACAATTACAAGTTCAGATCTTCAAGTTATAATTTCAAATAATAATTAGAAGCTATCAATTTTAAGTTCTGTATTTGACAATTACAAGTTTAGATCTTCAAGTTATAATTTGAAATAAGAATTAGAAGCTATCAATTTTAAGTTCTGTATTTGACAATTACAAGTTCAGATCTTCAAGTTATAATTTGCAATAATAATTAGAAGCTATCAATTTTAAGTTCTGTATTTAACAATTACTAGTTCAGATCTTCAAGTTATAATTTGCACTAATAATTTGTATTTAATAATTAGAAGTTCTGTATTTGACAATTACAAGTTCAGATCTTCAAGTTATAATTTGAAATAATAATTAGAAGCTATCAATTTTAAGTTCTGTATTTGACAATTACAAGTTCAGATCTTCAAGTTATAAATTGCAATAATAATTAGAAGCTATCAATTTTAAGTTCTGTATTTGACAATTACTAGTTCAGATCTTCAAGTTATAATTAGAAATAATAATTTGAATTTAACAAATCTAAGTTCTGTAATTCACTATTACAAGTTCAGATCTTCAAGTTATAATTTACAATAATAATTAGAAGCTATCAATTTTAAGTTCTGTATTTGACAATTACAAGTTCAGATCTTCAAGTTATAATTTGCACTAATAATTTGTATTTAACAATTAGAAGTTCTGTATTTGACAAGTACAAGTTCAGATCTTCAAGTTATAATTTGAAATAATAATTAGAAGCTATCAATTTTAAGTTCTGTATTTGACAATTACAAGTTCAGATCTTCAAGTTATAATTTGCAATTATAATTAGAAGCTATCAATTTTAAGTTCTGTATTTGACAATTACTAGTTCAGATCTTCAAGTTATAATTTGAAATAATAACTTGTAATTAACAAATCTAAGTTCTGTAATTCACAATTACAAGTTCAGATCTTCAAGTTATAATTTGCACTAATAATTTGTATTTAACAATTCGAAGTTCTGTATTTGACTATTACAAGTTCAGATCTTCAAGTTATAATTTGAATTATAATTATAAGCTATCAATTATATGTTCTGTATTTAACAATTACAATTACAGATCTTCAAATTATTATTTGCAATAATAATTAGAAGCTATCAATTTTAAGTACTGCATTTGACAATTACAAGTTCAGATCTTCAAGTTATTATTTGCAATAATAATTAGAAGCTATCAATTTTAAGTTCTGTATTTGACAATTACAAGTTCAGATCTTCAAGTTATAATTTCAAATAATAATTAGAAGCTATCAATTTTAAGTTCTGTATTTGACAATTACAAGTTTAAATCTTCAAGTTATAATTTGAAATAATAATTAGAAGCTATCAATTTTAAGTTCTGTATTTGACAATTACTAGTTCAGAT
The DNA here is from genome assembly GCA_963170105.1 of Cantharis lateralis. Taxonomy (NCBI): domain Eukaryota; kingdom Metazoa; phylum Arthropoda; class Insecta; order Coleoptera; family Cantharidae; genus Cantharis; species Cantharis lateralis. The sequence goes on from OY720627.1 coordinate 28,275,700, forward strand.
CTTCAAGTTATAATTTGCAATAATAATTAGAAGCTATCAATTTTAAGTTCTATATTTGACAATTACTAGTTCAGATCTTCAAGTTATAATTTGAAATAATAATTTGAATTTAACAAATCTAAGTTCTGTAATTCACTATTACAAGTTCAGATCTTCAAGTTATAATTTACAATAATAATTAGAAGCTATCAATTTTAAGTTCTGTATTTGACAATTACATGTTCAGATCTTCAAGTTATAATTTGCACTAATAATTTGTATTTAACAATTAGAAGTTCTGTATTTACCAATTACAAGTTCAGATCTTCAAGTTATAATTTGAAATAATACTTAGAAGCTATCAATTTTAAGTTCTGTATCTGACAATTACAAGTTCAGATCTTCAAGTTATAATTTGCAATAATAATTAGAAGCTATCAATTTTAAGTTCTATATTTGACAATTACTAGTTCAGATCTTCTAGTTATAATTTGAAATAATAATTTGAATTTAACAAATCTAAGTTCTGTAATTCACTATTACAAGTTCAGTTCTTCAAGTTATAATTTACAATAATAATTAGAAGCTATCAATTTTAAGTTCTGTATTTGACAATTACAAGTTCAGATCTTCAAGTTATAATGTGAAATAATAATTAGAAGCTATCAATTTTAAGTTCTGTATTTGACAATTACAGCTTCAGATCTTCAAGTTATAATTTGCAATAATAATTGGAAGCTATCAATTATAAGTTCTATATTTGACAATTACTAGTTCAGATCTTCAAGTATAATTTGAAATAATAATTTGAATTTAACAAATCTAAGTTCTGTAATTCACTATTACAAGTTCAGATCTTCAAGTTATAATTTGAAATAATAATTAGAAGCTATCAATTTTAAGTTCTGTATTTGACAATTACAAGTTCAGATCTTCAAGTTATAATTTGCTATAATAATTAGAAGCTATCAATTATAAGTTCTGTATTTGACAATTACTAGTTCAAATCTTCAAGTTATAATTTGAAATAATAATTTGAATTTAACAAATCTAAGTTCTGTAATTCACTATTACAAGTTCAGATCTTCAAGTTATAATTTGCAATAATAATTAGAAGCTATCAATTTTAAGTTCTGTATTTGACAATTACTAGTTCAGATCTTCAAGTTATAATTTGAAATAATAATTTGAATTTAACAAATCTAAGTTCTGTAATTCACTATTACAAGTTCAGATCTTCAAGTTATAATTTACAATAATAATTATAAGCTATCAATTTTAAGTTCTGTATTTGACAATTACTAGTTCAGATCTTCAAGTTATAATTTGAAATAATAATTTGAATTTAACAAATCTAAGTTCTGTAATTCATTATTACAAGTTCAGATCTTCAAGTTATAATTTGCAATAATAATTAGAAGCTATCAATTTTAAGTTCTGTATTTGACAATTACAAGTTCAGATCTTCAAGTTATAATTTGCACTAATAATTTGTATTTATTGATTAGAAGTTCTGTATTTTACAATTACAAGTTCAGATCTTCAAGTTATAATTTGCACTAATAATTTGTATTTAACAATCAGAAGTTCTGTATTTGACTATTACAAGTTCAGATATTCAAATTACTATTTGCAATCTTAGTTTGAATTTAACAATTCGAAGTTCTGTATTTACCTATTACAAGTTCAGATCTTCAAGTTATAATTTGCACTAATAATTTGTATTTTACAATTCGTAGTTCTGTATTTGACTATTACAAGTTCAGATCTTCAAGTTATAATTTGAATTATAATTATAAGCTATCAATTATATGTTCTGTATTTAACAATTACAATTACAGATCTACAAATTATTATTTGCAATCTTAGTTTGAATTTAACAATTCGAAGTTCTGTATTTATCTATTACAAGTTCAGATCTTCAAGTTATAATTTGCACTAATGATTTGTATTTAACAATTCGAAGTTCTGTATTTGACTATTACAAGTTCAGATCTTCAAGTTATTATTTGCAATAATAATTAGAAGCTATCAATTTTAAGTTCTGTATTTGACAATTACAAGTTCAGATCTTCAAGTTATAATTAGCAATAATAATTAGAAGCTATCAATTTTAAGTTCTGTATTTAACAATTACTAGTTCAGATCTTCAAGTTATAATTAGATATAATAATTGGAATTTAACAAATCTAAGTTCGGTAATTCACTATTACAAGTTCAGATCGTCAAGTTATAATTTACTATAATAATTAGAAGCTATCAATTTTAAGTTCTGTATTTGACAATTACATGTTCAGATCTTCAAGTTATAATTTGCACTAATAATTTGTATTTAATAATTAGAAGTTCTGTATTTGACAATTCCAGTTCAGATCTTCAAGTTATAATTTGAAATAATAATTAGAAGCTATCAATTTTAAGTTCTGTATTTGACAATTACAAGTTCAGATCTTCAAGTTATAATTTGCAATAATAATTAGAAGCTATCAATTTTAAGTTCTATATTGGACAATTACTAGTTCAGATCTTCAAGTTATAATTTGAAATAATAATTCGAATTTAACAAATCTAAGTTCTGTAATTCACTATTACAAGTTCAGATCTTCAAGTTATAATTTGCACTAATAATTTGTATTTAATAATTAGAAGTTCTGTATTTGACAATTACAAGTTCAGATCTTCAAGTTATAATTTGAAATAATAATTAGAAGCTATCAATTTTAAGTTCTGTATTTGACAATTACAAGTTCAGATCTTCAAGTTATAAATTGCAATAATAATTACAAGCTATCAATTTTAAGTTCTGTATTTGACAATTACTAGTTCAGATCTTCAAGTTATAATTAGAAATAATAATTTGAATTTAACAAATCTAAGTTCTGTAATTCACTATTACAAGTTCAGATCTTCAAGTTATAATTTGCAATAATAATTAGAAGCTATCAATTTTAAGTTCTGTATTTGACAATTACAAGTTCAGATCTTCAAGTTATAATTTGCACTAATAATTTGTATTTAACAATTAGAAGTTCTGTATTTGACAAGTACAAGTTCAGATCTTCAAGTTATAATTTGAAATAATAATTAGAAGCTATCAATTTTAAGTTCTGTATTTGACAATTACAAGTTCAGATCTTCAAGTTATAATTAGCAATTATAATTAGAAGCTATCAATTTTAAGTTCTGTATTTGACAATTACTAGTTCAGATCTTCAAGTTATAATTTGAAATAATAATTTGTAATTAACAAATCTAAGTTCTGTAATTCACAATTACAAGTTCAGATCTTCAAGTTATAATTTGCACTAATAATTTGTATTTAACAATTAGAAGTTCTGTATATGACTATTACAAGTTCAGATCTTCAAGTTATAATTTGAATTATAATTATAAGCTATCAATTATATGTTCTGTATTTAACAATTACAATTACAGATCTTCAAATTATTATTTGCAATAATAATTAGAAGCTATCAATTTTAAGTTCTGCATTTGACAATTACAAGTTCAGATCTTCAAGTTATTATTTGCAATAATAATTAGAAGCTATCAATTTTAAGTTCTGTATTTGACAATTACAAGTTCAGATCTTCAAGTTATAATTTCAAATAATAATTAGAAGCTATCAATTTTAAGTTCTGTATTTGACAATTACAAGTTTAGATCTTCAAGTTATAATTTGAAATAATAATTTGAATTTAACAAATCTAAGTTCTGTAATTCACTATTACAAGTTCAGATCTTCAAGTTATAATTTACAATAATAATTATAAGCTATCAATTTTAAGTTCTGTATTTGACAATTACTAGTTCAGATCTTCAAGTTATAATTTGAAATAATAATTTGAATTTAACAAATCTAAGTTCTGTAATTCATTATTACAAGTTCAGATCTTCAAGTTATAATTTGCAATAATAATTAGAAGCTATCAATTTTAAGTTCTGTATTTGACAATTACAAGTTCAGATCTTCAAGTTATAATTTGCACTAATAATTTGTATTTATTGATTAGAAGTTCTGTATTTTACAATTACAAGTTCAGATCTTCAAGTTATAATTTGCACTAATAATTTGTATTTAACAATCAGAAGTTCTGTATTTGACTATTACAAGTTCAGATATTCAAATTACTATTTGCAATCTTAGTTTGAATTTAACAATTCGAAGTTCTGTATTTACCTATTACAAGTTCAGATCTTCAAGTTATAATTTGCACTAATAATTTGTATTTTACAATTCGTAGTTCTGTATTTGACTATTACAAGTTCAGATCTTCAAGTTATAATTTGAATTATAATTATAAGCTATCAATTATATGTTCTGTATTTAACAATTACAATTACAGATCTACAAATTATTATTTGCAATCTTAGTTTGAATTTAACAATTCGAAGTTCTGTATTTATCTATTACAAGTTCAGATCTTCAAGTTATAATTTGCACTAATGATTTGTATTTAACAATTCGAAGTTCTGTATTTGACTATTACAAGTTCAGATCTTCAAGTTATTATTTGCAATAATAATTAGAAGCTATCAATTTTAAGTTCTGTATTTGACAATTACAAGTTCAGATCTTCAAGTTATAATTAGCAATAATAATTAGAAGCTATCAATTTTAAGTTCTGTATTTAACAATTACTAGTTCAGATCTTCAAGTTATAATTAGATATAATAATTGGAATTTAACAAATCTAAGTTCGGTAATTCACTATTACAAGTTCAGATCGTCAAGTTATAATTTACTATAATAATTAGAAGCTATCAATTTTAAGTTCTGTATTTGACAATTACATGTTCAGATCTTCAAGTTATAATTTGCACTAATAATTTGTATTTAATAATTAGAAGTTCTGTATTTGACAATTCCAGTTCAGATCTTCAAGTTATAATTTGAAATAATAATTAGAAGCTATCAATTTTAAGTTCTGTATTTGACAATTACAAGTTCAGATCTTCAAGTTATAATTTGCAATAATAATTAGAAGCTATCAATTTTAAGTTCTATATTGGACAATTACTAGTTCAGATCTTCAAGTTATAATTTGAAATAATAATTCGAATTTAACAAATCTAAGTTCTGTAATTCACTATTACAAGTTCAGATCTTCAAGTTATAATTTGCACTAATAATTTGTATTTAATAATTAGAAGTTCTGTATTTGACAATTACAAGTTCAGATCTTCAAGTTATAATTTGAAATAATAATTAGAAGCTATCAATTTTAAGTTCTGTATTTGACAATTACAAGTTCAGATCTTCAAGTTATAAATTGCAATAATAATTACAAGCTATCAATTTTAAGTTCTGTATTTGACAATTACTAGTTCAGATCTTCAAGTTATAATTAGAAATAATAATTTGAATTTAACAAATCTAAGTTCTGTAATTCACTATTACAAGTTCAGATCTTCAAGTTATAATTTGCAATAATAATTAGAAGCTATCAATTTTAAGTTCTGTATTTGACAATTACAAGTTCAGATCTTCAAGTTATAATTTGCACTAATAATTTGTATTTAACAATTAGAAGTTCTGTATTTGACAAGTACAAGTTCAGATCTTCAAGTTATAATTTGAAATAATAATTAGAAGCTATCAATTTTAAGTTCTGTATTTGACAATTACAAGTTCAGATCTTCAAGTTATAATTAGCAATTATAATTAGAAGCTATCAATTTTAAGTTCTGTATTTGACAATTACTAGTTCAGATCTTCAAGTTATAATTTGAAATAATAATTTGTAATTAACAAATCTAAGTTCTGTAATTCACAATTACAAGTTCAGATCTTCAAGTTATAATTTGCACTAATAATTTGTATTTAACAATTAGAAGTTCTGTATATGACTATTACAAGTTCAGATCTTCAAGTTATAATTTGAATTATAATTATAAGCTATCAATTATATGTTCTGTATTTAACAATTACAATTACAGATCTTCAAATTATTATTTGCAATAATAATTAGAAGCTATCAATTTTAAGTTCTGCATTTGACAATTACAAGTTCAGATCTTCAAGTTATTATTTGCAATAATAATTAGAAGCTATCAATTTTAAGTTCTGTATTTGACAATTACAAGTTCAGATCTTCAAGTTATAATTTCAAATAATAATTAGAAGCTATCAATTTTAAGTTCTGTATTTGACAATTACAAGTTTAGATCTTCAAGTTATAATTTGAAATAATAATTAGAAGCTATCAATTTTAAGTTCTGTGTTTGACAATTACTAGTTCAGATCTTCAAGTTATAATTTGCAATAATAATTAGAAGCTATCAATTTTAAGTTCTATATTTGACAATCACTAGTTCAGATCTTCAAGTTATAAATTGAATTATAATTTTAAGCTATCAATTTTAAGTTCTGTATTTGACAATTACTAGTACAGATCTTCAAATTATTATTTGCAATAATAATTAGAAGCTATCAATTTTAAGTTCTGCATTTGACAATTACAAGTTCAGATCTTCAAGTTATTATTTGCAATAATAATTAGAAGCTATCAATTTTGAGTTCTGTACTTTACAATTACAAGTTCAAATCTTCAAGTTATAATTAGCAATAATAATTAGAAGCTATCAATTTTGAGTTCTGTACTTTACAATTACAAGTTCAGATCTTCAAGTTATAATTTGCAATAATATTTAGAAGCTATCAATTTTAAGTTCTGTATTTGACAATTAATAGTTCAGATCTTCAAGTTATAATTTGAAATAATAATTTGAATTTAACAAATCTAAGTTCTGTAATTCACTATTACAAGTTCAGATCTTCAAGTTATAATTTACAATAATAATAATAGCTATCAATTATAAGTTCTGTATTTGACAATTACATGTTCAGATCTTCAAGTTATAATTTGCACTAATAATTTGTATTTAACAATTAGAAGTTCTGTATTTGACAATTACAAGTTCAGATCTTCAAGTTATAATTTGAAATAATACTTAGAAGCTATCAATTTTATGTTCTGTATTTGACAATTACAAGTTCAAATCTTCAAGTTTTAATTTGCAATAATTATTAGAAGCTATCAATTTTAAGTTCTATATTTGACAATTACTAGTTCAGATCTTCAAGTTATAATTTGAAATAATAATTTGAATTTAACAAATCTAAGTTCTGTAATTCACTATTACAAGTTCAGATCTTCAAGTTATAATTTACAATAATAATTAGAAGCTATCAATTTTAAGTTCTGCTTTTGACAATTACAAGTTCAGATCTTCAAGTTATAATGTGAAATAATAATTAGAAGCTATCAATTTTAAGTTCTGTATTTGACAATTACAGCTTCAGATCTTCAAGTTATAATTTGCAATAATAATTAGAAGCTATCAATTATAAGTTCTATATTTGACAATTACTAGTTCAGATCTTCAAGTTATAATTTGAAATAATAATTTGAATTTAACAAATCTAAGTTCTGTAATTCACTATTACAAGTTCGGATCTTCAAGTTATAATTTGAAATAATAATTAGAAGCTATCAATTTTAAGTTCTGTATTTGACAATTACAAGTTCAGATCTTCAAGTTATAATTTACAGTAATAATTAGAAGCTATCAATTTTAAGTTCTGTATTTGACAATTACAAGTTCAGATCTTCAAGTTATAATTTGCACTAATAATTTGTATTTAACAATTAGAAGTTCTGTATTTGACAAGTACAAGTTCAGATTTTCAAGTTATAATTTGAAATAATAATTAGACTCTATCAAATTTAAGTTCTGTATTTGACAATTACTAGTTCAGATCTTCAAGTTCTATTTGAAATAATAATTTGAATTTAACAAATCTAAGTTCTGTAATTCACTATTACAAGTTCAGATCTTCAAGTTATAATTTACAATAATAATTATAAGCTATCAATTTTAAGTTCTGTATTTGACAATTACTAGTTCAGATCTTCAAGTTATAATTTGAAATAACAATTTGAATTTAATAAATCTAAGTTCTGTAATTCACTATTACGATCAGATCTTCAAGTTATAATTTGCAATAATAATTAGAAGCTATCAATTTTAAGTTCTGCATTTGACAATTACAAGTTCAGATCTTCAAGTTATTATTTGCAATAATAATTAGAAGCTATCAATTTTAAGTTCTGGATTTGACAATTGCAAGTTCAGATCTTCAAGTTATAATTTGAAATAATAATTAGAAGCTATCAATTTTAAGTTCTGTATTTGACAATTACTAGTTCAGATCTTCAAGTTATAATTTGAAATAATAATTTGAATTTAACAAATCTAAGTTCTGTAATTCACTATTACGATCAGATCTTCAAGTTATAATTTGCAATAATAATTAGAAGCTATCAATTTTAAGTTCTGCATTTGACAATTACAAGTTCAGATCTTCAAGTTATTATTTGCAATAATAATTATAAGCTATCAATTTTAAGTTCAGTATTTGACAATTACTAGTTCAGATCTTCAAGTTATAATTTGAAATAATAATTTGAATTTAACAAAACTAAGTTCTGTAATTCACTATTACAAGTTCAGATCTTCAAGTTATAATTTGCAATAATAATTAGAAGCTATCAATTTTAAGTTCTGCATTTGACAATTACAAGTTCAGATCTTCAAGTTATTATTTGCAATAATAATTAGAAGCTATCAATTTTAAGTTCTGGATTTGACAATTGCAAGTTCAGATCTTCAAGTTATAATTTGAAATAATAATTAGAAGCTATCAATTTTAAGTTCTGTATTTGACAATTACAAGTTCAGATCTTCAAGTTATAATTTGCAATAATAATTAGAAGCTATCAATTTTAAGTTCTGTATTTGACAATTACTAGTTCAGATCTTCAAGTTATAATTAGAAATAATAATTTGAATTTAACAAATATACGTTCTGTAATTCACTATTACAAGTTCAGATCTTCAAGTTATGATTTACAATAATAATTAGAAGCTATCAATTTTAAGTTCTGTATTTGAAAATTACAAGATCAGATCTTCAAGTTATAATTTGAAATAATAATTTGTATTTAACAATTAGAAGTTCTGTATTTGACAATTTCAAGTTCAGATCTTCATGTTATAATTTGAAATAATAATTAGAAGTTATCAATTTTAAGTTCTGTATTTGACAATTACAAGTTCAGATCTTCAAGTTATAATTTGCAATAATAATTAGAAGCTATCAATTTTAAGTTCTCTATTTGACAATTACTAATTCAGTTCTTCAAGTTATAATGTGAAACAATAATTTCAATTTAACAAATCTAAGTTCTGTAATCCACTATTACAAGTTCAGATCTGCAAGTTATAATTTACAATAATAATTAGAAGCTATTAATTTTAAGTTCTGTATTTGACAATTACAAGTTCAGATCTACAAGTTATAATTTGCACTAATAATTTGTATTTAACAATTAGAAGTTCTGTATTTGACAAGTACAAGTTCAGATCTTCAAGTTATAATTTGAAATAATAATTAGAAGCTATCAAATTTAAGTTCTGTATTTGAAAATTACAAGATCAGATCTTCAAGTTATAATTTGAAATAATAATTTGTATTTAACAATTAGAAGTTCTGTATTTGACAATTTCAAGTTCAGATCTTCAAGTTATAATTTGAAATAATAATTAGAAGTTATCAATTTTAAGTTCTGTATTTGACAATTACAAGTTCAGATCTTCAAGTTATAATTTGCAATAATAATTAGAAGCTATCAATTTTAAGTTCTGTATTTGACAATTACTAATTCAGATCTTCAAGTTATAATGTGAAACAATAATTTCAATTTAACAAATCTAAGTTCTGTAATTCACTATTACAAGTTCAGATCTTCAAGTTATAATTTACAATAATAATTAGAAGCTATTAATTTTAAGTTCTGTATTTGACAATTACAAGTTCAGATCTTCAAGTTATAATTTGCACTAATAATTTGTATTTAACAATTCGAAGTTCTGTATTTGACTATTACAAGTTCAGATCTTCAAGTTATAATTTGAAATAAGAATTAGAAGCTATCAATTTTAAGTTCTGTATTTGACAATTAGAAGTTCAGATCTTCAAGTTATAATTTGCAATAATAATTAGAAGCTATCAATTTTAAGTTCTGTATTTGACAATTAATAGTTCAGATCTTCAAGTTATAATTTGAAATAATAATTTGAATTTATCAAATCTAAGTTCTGTAATTCTCTATTACAAGTTCAGATCTTCAAGTTATAATTTACAATAATAATTAGAAGCTATCAATTTTAATTCTGTATTTGAAAATTACAAGTTCAAATCTTCAAGTTATAATTTGCACTAATAATTTGTTTTTAATAATTAGAAGTTCTGTATTTGACAATTTCAAGTTCAGATCTTCAAGTTATAATTTGAAATAATAATGAGAAGCTATCAATTTTAAGTTCTGTATTTGACAATTACAAGTTCAGATCTTCAATTTATAATTTGCAATAATAATTAGAAGCTATCAATTTTAAGTTCTGTATTTGACAATTACTACTTCAGATCTTCAAGTTATAATTTGAAATAATAATTTGAATTTAACAAATCTAAGTTCTGTAATTCACTATTACAAGTTCAGATCTTCAAGTTATAATTTACAATAATAATTATAAGCTATCAATTTTAAGTTCTGTATTTGACAATTACTAGTTCAGATCTTCAAGTTATAATTTGATATAATAATTTGAATTTAACAATTCTAAGTTCTGTAATTCACTATTACAAGTTCAGATCTTCAAGTTATAATTTGCAATAATAATTAGAAGCTATCAATTTTAAGTTCTGTATTTATCTATTACAAGTTCAGATCTTCAAGTTATAATTTGCACTAATAATTTGTATTTAACAATTCGAAGTTCTGTATTTGACTATTACAAGTTCAGATCTTCAAGTTATAAATTGAATTATAATATTAAGCTATCAATTTTAAGTTCTGTATTTGACAATTACTAGTACAGATCGTCAAATTATTATTTGCAATAATAATTAGAAGCTATCAATTTTAAGTTCTGCATTTGACAATTACAAGTTAGATCTTCAAGTTATTATTTGCAATAATAATTAGAAGTTATCAATTTTAAGTTCTGGATTTGACAATTGCAAGTTCAGATCTTCAAGTTATAATTTGAATTAATAATTAGAAGCTATCAATTTTAAGTTCTGTATTTGACAATTACAAGTTCAGATCTTCAAGTTTTGCTTCAAGCAATAATAATTAGAAGCTATCAATTTTAAGTTCTATATTTGACAATTACTAGTTCGGATCTTCAAGTTATAATTAGAAATAATAATTTGAATTTAACAAATCTAAGATCTGTAATTCACTATTACAAGTTCAGATCTTCAAGTTATAATTTGCACTAATAATTTGTATTTAACAATTCGAAGTTCTGTATTTGACTATTACAAGTTCAGATCTTCAAGTTATAATTTGAATTATAATTATAAGCTATCAATTATATGTTCTGTATTTAACAATTACAATTACAGATCTACAAATTATTATTTGCAATCTTAGTTTGAATTTAACAATTCGAAGTTCTGTATTTATCTATTACAAGTTCAGATCTTCAAGTTATAATTTGCACTAATAATTTGTATTTAACAATTCGAAGTTCTGTATTTGACTATTACAAGTTCAGATCTTCCAGTTATAATTTGCAATAATAATTAGAAGCTATCAATTTTAAGTTCTGTATTTAACAATTACTAGTTCAGATCTTCAAGTTATAATTAGAAATAATAATTTGAATTTAACAAATCTAACTTCTGTAATTCACTATTACAAGTTCAGATCTTCAAGTTATAATTTACTATAATAATTAGAAGCTATCAATTTTAAGTTCTGTATTTGACAATTACTAGTTCAGATCTTCAAGTTATAATTAGAAATAATAATTTGAATTTAACAAATCTAAGTTCTGTAATTCACTATTACAAGTTCAGATCTTAAAGTTATAATTTACAATAATAATTAGAAGCTATTAATTTTAAGTTCTGTATTTGACAATTACAAGTTCAGATCTTCAAGTTATAATTTGCACTAATAATTTGAATTTAACAAATCTAAGTTCTGTAATTCACTATTACAAGTTCAGATCTTCATGTTATAGTTTACAATAATAATTATAAGCTATCAATTTTAAGTTCTGTATTTGACAATTACTAGTTCAGATCTTCAAGTTATAATTTGAAATAATAATTTGAATTTAACAAATCTAAGTTCTGTAATTCACTATTACAAGTTCAGATCTTCAAGTTATATTTTGCAATAATAATTAGAAGCTATCAATTTTAATTTCTGTATTTTACAATTACAAGTTCAGATCTTCAAGTTATAATTTGCACTAATAATTTGTATTTAATAATTAGAAGTTCTGTATTTGACAATTACTAGTCCAGATCTTCAAGTTATAATTTGAAATAATAATTAGAAGCTATCAATTTTAAGTTCTGTATTTGACAATTAGAAGTTCAGATCTTCAAGTTATAATTTGCAATAATAATTTGAAGCTATCAATTTTAAGTTCTGTATTTGACAATTACTAGTTCAGATCTTCAAGTTATAATTAGCACTAATAATTTGTATTTAACAATTAGAAGTTCTGTATTTGACAATTACAAGTTCAGATCTTCAAGTTATAATTTGAAATAATAATTAGAAGTTTTAAGTTATTAAATTAATCAATTTTAAGTTCTGTATTTGACAATTACAAGTTCAGATCTTCAAGTTATAATTTGCAATAATAATTAGAAGCTATCAATTTTAAGTTCTGTATTTGACAATTACTAGTTCAGATCTTCAAGTTATAATTAGAAATAATAATTTGAATTTAACAAATCTAAGTTCTGTAATTTACTATTACAAGTTCAGATCTTAAAGTTATAATTTACAATAATAATTAGAAGCTATTAATTTTAAGTTCTGTATATGACAATTACAAGTTCAGATCTTCAAGTTATAATTTGCACTAATAATTTGTATTTAACAATTAGAAGTTCTGTATTTGACAAGTACAAGTTCAGATTTTCAAGTTATAAATTGAAATAATAATTAGACGCTATCAAATTTAAGTTCTGTATTTGACAATTACTAGTTCAGATCTTCAAGTTCTAATTTGAAATAATAATTTGAATTTAACAAATCTAAGTTCTGTAATTCACTATTACAAGTTCAGATCTTCAAGTTATAATTTACAATAATAATTATAAGCTATCAATTTTAAGTTCTGTATTTGACAATTACTAGTTCAGATCTTCAAGTTATAATTTGAAATAATAATTTGAATTTAACAAATCTAAGTTCTGCAATTCACCATTACAAGTTCAGATCTGCAAGTTATAATTTGCAATAATAATTAGAAGCTATCAATTTTAAGTTCTGCATTTGACAATTACAAGTTCAGATCTTCAAGTTATAATTTACAATAATAATTAGAAGCTATTAATTTTAAGTTCTGTATTTGACAATTACAAGTTCAGATCTTCAAGTTATAATTTGCACTAATAATTTGTATTTAACAATTAGAAGTTCTGTATTTGACAAGTACAAGTTCAGATCTTCAAGTTATAATTTGAAATTATAATTAGAAGCTATCAAATTTAAGTTCTCTATTTGACAATTACAAGTTCAGATCTTCAAGTTATAATTTGCAATAATAATTAGAAGCTATCAATTTTAAGTTCTGTATTTGACAATTACTAGTTCAGATCTTCAAGTTATAATTTGAAATAATAATTTGTATTTAACAAATCTAAGTTCTGTAATTCACTATTACAAGTTCAGATCTTCAAGTTATAAATTACAATAATAATTATAAGCTATCAATTTTAAGTTCTGTATTTGACAATTACTAGTTCAGATGTTCAAGTTATAATTTGAAATAATAATTTGAATTTAACAAATCTAAGTTCTGTAATTCACTATTACAAGTTCAGATCTTCAAGTTATATTTTGCAATAATAATTAGAAGCTATCAATTTTAATTTCTGTATTTTACAATTACAAGTTCAGATCTTCAAGTTATAATTTGCACTAATAATTTGTATTTAATAATTAGAAGTTCTGTATTTGACAATTACTAGTCCAGATCTTCAAGTTATAATTTGAAATAAGAATTAGAAGCTATCAATTTTAAGTTCTGTATTTGACAATTAGAAGTTCAGATCTTCAAGTTATAATTTGCAATAATAATTAGAAGCTATCAATTTTAAGTTCTGTATTTGACAATTAATAGTTCAGATCTTCAAGTTATAATTTGAAATAATAATTTGAATTTAACAAATCTAAGTTCTGTAATTCACTATTACAAGTTCAGATCTTCAAGTTATAATTTACAATAATAATTAGAAGCTATCAATTTTAATTCTGTATTTGAAAATTACAAGTTCAAATCTTCAAGTTATAATTTGCACTAATAATTTGTTTTTAACAATTAGAAGTTCTGTATTTGACAATTTCAAGTTCAGATCTTCAAGTTATAATTTGAAATAATAATGAGAAGCTATCAATTTTAAGTTCTGTATTTGACAATTACAAGTTCAGATCTTCAATTTATAATTTGCAATAATAATTAGAAGCTATCAATTTTAAGTTCTGTATTTGACAATTACTACTTCAGATCTTCAAGTTATAATTTGAAATAATAATTTGAATTTAACAAATCTAAGTTCTGTAATTCACTATTACAAGTTCAGATCTTCAAGTTATAATTTACAATAATAATTATAAGCTATCAATTTTAAGTTCTGTATTTGACAATTACTAGTTCAGATCTTCAAGTTATAATTTGATATAATAATTTGAATTTAACAATTCTAAGTTCTGTAATTCACTATTACAAGTTCAGATCTTCAAGTTATAATTTGCAATAATAATTAGAAGCTATCAATTTTAAGTTCTGTATTTATCTATTACAAGTTCAGATCTTCAAGTTATAATTTGCACTAATAATTTGTATTTAACAATTCGAAGTTCTGTATTTGACTATTACAAGTTCAGATCTTCAAGTTATAAATTGAATTATAATATTAAGCTATCAATTTTAAGTTCTGTATTTGACAATTACTAGTACAGATCGTCAAATTATTATTTGCAATAATAATTAGAAGCTATCAATTTTAAGTTCTGCATTTGACAATTACAAGTTAGATCTTCAAGTTATTATTTGCAATAATAATTAGAAGTTATCAATTTTAAGTTCTGGATTTGACAATTGCAAGTTCAGATCTTCAAGTTATAATTTGAATTAATAATTAGAAGCTATCAATTTTAAGTTCTGTATTTGACAATTACAAGTTCAGATCTTCAAGTTTTGCTTCAAGCAATAATAATTAGAAGCTATCAATTTTAAGTTCTATATTTGACAATTACTAGTTCGGATCTTCAAGTTATAATTAGAAATAATAATTTGAATTTAACAAATCTAAGATCTGTAATTCACTATTACAAGTTCAGATCTTCAAGTTATAATTTGCACTAATAATTTGTATTTAACAATTCGAAGTTCTGTATTTGACTATTACAAGTTCAGATCTTCAAGTTATAATTTGAATTATAATTATAAGCTATCAATTATATGTTCTGTATTTAACAATTACAATTACAGATCTACAAATTATTATTTGCAATCTTAGTTTGAATTTAACAATTCGAAGTTCTGTATTTATCTATTACAAGTTCAGATCTTCAAGTTATAATTTGCACTAATAATTTGTATTTAACAATTCGAAGTTCTGTATTTGACTATTACAAGTTCAGATCTTCCAGTTATAATTTGCAATAATAATTAGAAGCTATCAATTTTAAGTTCTGTATTTAACAATTACTAGTTCAGATCTTCAAGTTATAATTAGAAATAATAATTTGAATTTAACAAATCTAACTTCTGTAATTCACTATTACAAGTTCAGATCTTCAAGTTATAATTTACTATAATAATTAGAAGCTATCAATTTTAAGTTCTGTATTTGACAATTACTAGTTCAGATCTTCAAGTTATAATTAGAAATAATAATTTGAATTTAACAAATCTAAGTTCTGTAATTCACTATTACAAGTTCAGATCTTAAAGTTATAATTTACAATAATAATTAGAAGCTATTAATTTTAAGTTCTGTATTTGACAATTACAAGTTCAGATCTTCAAGTTATAATTTGCACTAATAATTTGAATTTAACAAATCTAAGTTCTGTAATTCACTATTACAAGTTCAGATCTTCATGTTATAGTTTACAATAATAATTATAAGCTATCAATTTTAAGTTCTGTATTTGACAATTACTAGTTCAGATCTTCAAGTTATAATTTGAAATAATAATTTGAATTTAACAAATCTAAGTTCTGTAATTCACTATTACAAGTTCAGATCTTCAAGTTATATTTTGCAATAATAATTAGAAGCTATCAATTTTAATTTCTGTATTTTACAATTACAAGTTCAGATCTTCAAGTTATAATTTGCACTAATAATTTGTATTTAATAATTAGAAGTTCTGTATTTGACAATTACTAGTCCAGATCTTCAAGTTATAATTTGAAATAATAATTAGAAGCTATCAATTTTAAGTTCTGTATTTGACAATTAGAAGTTCAGATCTTCAAGTTATAATTTGCAATAATAATTAGAAGCTATCAATTTTATGTTCTGTATTTGACAATTACTAGTTCAGATCTTCAAGTTATAATTTGAAATAATAATTTGAATTTAACAAATCTAAGTTCTGTAATTCACTATTACAAGTTCAGATCTTCAAGTTATAATTTACAATAATAATTAGAAGCTATCAATTTTAAGTTCTGACAATTACAAGTTCAGATCTTCAAGTTATAATTTGCACTAATAATTTGTTTTTAACAATTAGAAGTTCTGTATTTGACAATTTCAAGTTCAGATCTTCAAGTTATAATTTGAAATAATAATTAGAAGCTATCAATTTTAAGTTCTGATTTTGACAATTACAAGTTCAGATCTTCAAGTTATAATTTGCAATAATAATTAGAAGCTATCAATTTTAAGTTCTGTATTTGACAATTACTAGTTCAGATCTTCAAGTTATAATTTTAAATAATAATTTGAATTTAACAAATCTAAGTTCTGTAATTCACTATTACAAGTTCAGATCTTCAAGTTATAATTTACAATAATAATTTGTGATGTCCTGAAATTTGATATATTTATTTTTGAAATTTTGAGATTTGGAAGAGAAAATTTAAATTTATTTTAAATTTAAAAATTTGTATTTGCCGCGAGGATTTGTGTGGTGGAAGGAAAAAGAGAGTTGATAAGGGCTTGGTCCGCGGTGATTGTAGCGGACGGCCACGATTTTTGGTTGATTTTAGAATTTTGAAACAGAAAATAAATTTTGGAAAGATTATTAAAATTTGGTTTGATTGAATTGTTTATCTGGAGTGGAAATGAAAATTAAGAATTATTAAAAGTGAATTAATGGTGTGGAAGGCATTTAAAAACTTAATTTGGATATACGAATAATTTATTGTTGCTTGTAATATTTGCTTCGAAGGTGATAAGAGGTATCACCATTTATTTCGATTTGAATGAAAATTAAAATGGATAAAGAAAGAAAAATTTAATGTTTTATAATTTTATTGATGGTTAGAAAATATTTGCATTTAAAAACAACCCCGAGTTATTACATAACAAATTATAAGCTATCAATTTTAAGTTCTGTATTTGACAATTACTAGTTCAGATCTTCAAGTTATAATTTGAAATAATAATTTGAATTTAACAAATCTAAGTTCTGTATTTCACTATTACAAGTTCAGATCTTCAAGTTATAATTTGCAATAATAATTAGAAGCTATCAATTTTAAGTTCTGTATTTGACAGTTACAAGTTCAGATCTTCAAGTTATAATTTGCAATAATAATTAGAAGCTATCAATTTTAAGTTCTGTATTTGACAATTACAAGTTCAGATCTTCAAGTTATAATTTGAAATAATAATTTGAATTTAACAAATCTAAGTTCTGTAATTCACAATTACAAGTTCAGATCTTCAAGTTATAATTTGCAATAATAATTAGAAGCTATCAATTTTAAGTTCTGTATTTGACAATTACAAGTTCAGATCTTCAAGTTATAATTTGCAATAATAATTAGAAGCTATCAATTTTAAGTTCTGTATTTGACAATTACTAGTTCAGATCTTCAAGTTATAATTTGAAATAATAATTTGAATTTAACAAATCTAAGTTCTGTAATTCACTATTACAAGTTCAGATCTTCAAGTTATAATTTACAATAATAATTAGAAGCTATCAATTTTAAGTTCTGTATTTGACAATTACAAGTTCAGATCTTCAAGTTATAATTTGCACTAATAATTTGTATTTAACAATTAGAAGTTCTGTATTTGACAATTTCAAGTTCAGATCTTCAAGTTATAATTCGAAATAATAATTAGAAGCTATCAATTTTAAGTTCTGTACTTGACAATTACAAGTTCAGATCTTCAAGTTATAATTTGCAATAATAATTAGATGCTATCAATTTTAAGTTCTGTATTTGACAATTACTAGTTCAGATCTTCAAGTTATAATTAGAAATAATAATTTGAATTTAACAAATCTAAGTTCTGTAATTCACTATTACAAGTTCAGATCTTCTAGTTATAATTTACAATAATAATTAGAAGCTATCAATTTTAAGTTCTGTATTTGACAATTACAAGTTCAGATCATCAAGTTATAATTTGAACTAATAATTTGTATTTAACAATTAGAAGTTCTGTATTTGACAAGTACAAGTTCAGATCTTCAAGTTATAATTTGAAATAATAATTAGAAGCTATCAAATTTAAGTTCTGTATTTGACAATTACAAGTTCAGATCTTCAAGTTATAATTAGCAATAATAATTTGTATTTAACAATTAGAAGTTTTGTATTTGACTATTACAAGTTCAGATCTTCAAATTATTATTTGCAATCTTAGTTTGAATTTAACAATTCGAAGTTCTGTATTTAACTATTACAAGTTCAGATCTTCAAGTTATAATTTCCACTAATAATTTGTATTTAATGATTAGAAGTTCTGTATTTGACAATTTCAAGTTCAGATCTTCAAGTTATAATTCGAAATAATAATTAGAAGCTATCAATTTTAAGTTCTGTACTTGACAATTACAAGTTCAGATCTTCAAGTTATAATTTGCAATAATAATTAGAAGCTATCAATTTTAAGTTCTGTATTTGACAATTACTAGTTCAGATCTTCAAGTTATAATTTGAAATAATAATTTGAATTTAACAAATCTAAGTTCTGTAATTCACTATTACAAGTTCAGATCTTCTAGTTATAATTTGCAATAATAATTAGAAGCTATCAATTTTAAGTTCTGTATTTGACAATTACAAGTGCAGATCTTCAAGTTATAATGTGAAATAATAATTAGAAGCTATCAATTTTAAGTTCTGTATTTGACAATTACAGGTTCAGATCTTCAAGTTATAATTTGAAATAATAATTAGAAGCTATCAATTTTAAGTTCTATATTTGACAATTACTAGTTCAGATCTTCAAGTTATAATTTGAAATAATAATTTGAATTTAACAAATCTAAGTTCTGTAATTCACTATTACAAGTTCAGATCTTCAAGTTATAATTTACTATAATAATTAGAAGCTATCAATTTTAAGTTCTGTATTTGACAATTACATGTTCAGATCTTCAAGTTATAATTTGCACTAATAATTTGTATTTAATAATTAGAAGTTCTGTATTTGACAATTACAAGTTCTGATCTTCAAGTTATAATTTGCAATAATAATTTGTATTTAACAATTAGAAGTTTTGTATTTGACTATTACAAGTTCAGATCTTCAAATTATTATTTGCAATCTTAGTTTGAATTTAACAATTCGAAGTTCTGTATTTAACTATTACATGTTCAGATCTTCAAGTTATAATTTGCACTAATAATTTGAATTTAACAAATCTAAGTTCTGTAATTCACTATTACAAGTTCAGATCTTCAAGTTATAATTTAAAATAATAATTAGAAGCTATCAATTTTAAGTTCTGTATTTGACAATTACAAGTTCAGATCTTCAAGTTATAATTTGCACTAATAATTTGTATTTAATGATTAGAAGTTCTGTATTTTACAATTACAAGTTCAGATCTTCAAGTTATAATTTGCACTAATAATTTGTATTTAACAATTAGAAGTTCTGTATTTGACAATTACTAGTCCAGATCTTCAAGTTATAATTTGAAATAATAATTAGAAGCTATCAATTTTAAGTTCTGTATTTGACAATTACAAGTTCAGATCTTCAAGTTATAATTTGCAATAATAATTAGAAGCTATCAATTTTAAGTTCTGTATTTGACATTTACTAGTTCAGATCTACAAGTTATAATTTGAAATAATAATTTGAATTTAACAAATCTAAGTTCTGTAATTCATTATTACAAGTTCAGATCTTCAAGTTATAATTTACAATAATAATTAGAAGCTATCAATTTTAAGTTCTGTATTTGACAATTACAAGTTCAGATCTTCAAGTTATAATTTGGACTAATAATTTGTATTTAACAATTAGAAGTTCTGTATTTGACAATTACTAGTTCAGATCTTCAAGTTATAATTTGAAATAATAATTTGAATTTAACAAATCTAAGTTCTGTAATTCACTATTACAAGTTCAGATCTTCAAGTTATAATTTACAATAATAATTAGAAGCTATCAATTTTAAGTTCTGTATTTGACAATTACAAGTTCAGATCTTCAAGTTATAATTTGCACTAATAATTTGTATTTAACAATTAGAAGTTCTGTATTTGACAATTTCAAGTTCAGATCTTCAAGTTATAATTTGCAATAATAATTAGAAGCTATCAATTTTAAGTTCTGTATTTGACAATTACTAGTTCAGATCTTTAAGTTATAATTAGAAATAGTAATTTGAATTTAACAAATCTAAGTTCTGTAATTCATTATTATAAGTTCAGATCTTCTAGTTATAATTTACAATAATAATTAGAAGCTATCAATTTTAAGTACTGTATTTGACAATTACAAGTTCAGATCATCAAGTTTTAATTTGAACTAATAATTTGTATTTAACAATTAGAAGTTCTGTATTTGACAAGTACAAGTTCAGATCTTCAAGTTATAATTTGAAATAAAAATTAGAAGCTATCAAATTTAAGTTCTGTATTTGACAATTACAAGTTCAGATCTTCAAGTTATAATTTGCAATAATAATTTGTATTTAACAATTAGAAGTTTTGTATTTGACTATTACAAGTTCAGATCTTCAAATTATTATTTGCAATCTTAGTTTGAATTTAACAATTCGAAGTTCTGTATTTAACTATTACAAGTTCAGATCTTCAAGTTATAATTTGCACTAATAATTTTGTATTTAATGATTAGAAGTTCTGTATTTTACAATTACAAGTTCAGATCTTCAAGTTATAATTTGCACTAATAATTTGTATTTAACAATTAGAAGTTCTGTATTTGACTATTACAAGTTCAGATATTCAAATTATTATTTTCAATCTTAGTTTGAATTTAACAATTCGAAGTTCTGTATTTACCTATTACAAGTTCAGATCTTCAAGTTATAATTTACTATAATAAGTAGAAGCTATCAATTTTAAGTTCTGTATTTCACAATTACATGTTCAGATCTTCAAGTTATAATTTACTATAATAAGTAGAAGCTATCAATTTTAAGTTCTGTATTTGACAATTACATGTTCAGATCTTCAAGTTATAATTTGCAATAATAATTTGTATTTAACAATTAGAAGTTTTGTATTTGACTATTACAAGTTCAGATCTTCAAATTATTATTTGCAATCTTAGTTTGAATTTAACAATTCGAAGTTCTGTATTTAACTATTACAAGTTCAGATCTTCAAGTTATAATTTGCAATAATAATTAGAAGCTATCAATTTTAAGTTCTGTATTTGACAATTACTAGTTCAGATCTTCAAGTTATAATTAGAAATAATAATTTGATTTTAACAAATCTAAGTTCTGTAATTCACTATTACAAGTTCAGATCTTCTAGTTATAATTTACAATCATAATTAGAAGCTATCAATTTTAAGTTCTGCATTTGACAATTACAAGTTCAGATCTTCAAGTTATAATTTGCACTAATAATTTGTATTTAACAATTAGAAGTTCTGTATTTGACAAGTACAAGTTCAGATCTTCAAGTTATAACTTGAAATAATAATTAGAAGCTATCAAATTTAAGTTCTGTATTTGACAATTACAAGTTCAGATCTTCAAGTTATAATTTGCAATAATAATTAGAAGCAATCAATTTTAAGTTCTGTATTTGACAATTACTAGTTCAGATCTTCTAGTTATAATTTGAAATTATAATTTGTATTTAACAAATCTAAGTTCTGTAATTCACTATTACAAGTTCAGATCTTCAAGTTATAATTTACAATAATAATTATAAGCTATCAATTTTAAGTTCTGTATTTGACAATTACTAGTTCAGATCTTCAAGTTATAATTTGAAATAATAATTTGAATTTAACAAATCTAAGTTCTGTAATTCACTATTACAAGTTCAGATCTTCTAGTTATAATTTGCAATAATAATTAGAAGCTATCAATTTTAAGTTCTGTATTTTACAATTACAAGTTCTGATCTTCAAGTTATAATTTGCACTAATAATTAAATTTAATAATTAGAAGTTCTGTATTTGACAATTACAAGTTCAGATCTTCAAGTTATAATGTGAAATAATAATTAGAAGCTATCAATTTTAAGTTCTGTATTTGACAATTACAGGTTCAGATCTTCAAGTTATAATTTGCAATAATAATTAGAAGCTATCAATTTTAAGATCTATATTTGACAATTACTAGTTCAGATCTTCAAGTTATAATTTGAAATAATAATTTGAATTTAACAAATCTAAGTTCTGTAATTCACTATTACAAGTTCAGATCTTCAAGTTATAATTTATAATAATAATTAGAAGCTATCAATTTTAAGTTCTGTATTGGACAATTACAAGTTCAGATCTTCAAGTTGTAATTTGGACT
Organism: Cantharis lateralis; assembly: GCA_963170105.1. Lineage (NCBI taxonomy): Eukaryota > Metazoa > Arthropoda > Insecta > Coleoptera > Cantharidae > Cantharis > Cantharis lateralis. Next base: position 28,298,724 of record OY720627.1, read on the forward strand.
AATAATTTGTATTTAACAATTAGAAGTTCTGTATTTGACAATTACAAGTTCAGATCTTCATGTTATAATTTGAAATAATAATTAGAAGCTATCAATTTTAAGTTCTGTATTTGACAATTACATGTTCAGATCTTCAAATCCTAATTTGCACTAATAATTTGTATTTAATAATTAGAAGTTCTGTATTTGACAATTACAAGTTCTGATCTTCAAGTTATAATTTGCAATAATAATTTGTATTTAACAATTAGAAGTTTTGTATTTGACTATTACAAGTTCAGATCTTCAAATTATTATTTGCAATCTTAGTTTGAATTTAACAATTCGAAGTTCTGTATTTAACTATTACAAGTTCAGATCTTCTAGTTATAATTTGCACTAATAATTTTGTATTTAATGATTAGAAGTTCTGTATTTTACAATTACAAGTTCAGATCTTCAAGTTATAATTTGCACTAATAATTTGTATTTAACAATTAGAAGTTCTGTATTTGACTATTACAAGTTCAGATATTCAAATTATTATTTGCAATCTTAGTTTGAATTTAACAATGCGAAGTTCTGTATTTACCTATTACAAGTTCAGATCTTCAAGTTATAATTTACTATAATAATTAGAAGCTATCAATTTTAAGTTCTGTATTTGACAATTACATGTTCAGATCTTCAAGTTATAATTTGCACTAATAATTTGTATTTAATAATTAGAAGTTCTGTATTTGACAATTACAAGTTCTGATCTTCAAGTTATAATTTGCAATAATAATTTGTATTTAACAATTAGAAGTTTTGTATTTGACTATTACAAGTACAGATCTTCAAATTATTATTTGCAATCTTAGTTTGAATTTAACAATTCGAAGTTCTGTATTTAACTATTACAAGTTCAGATCTTCAAGTTATAATTTGCAATAATAATTAGAAGCTATCAATTTTAAGTTCTGTAGTTGACAATTACTAGTTCAGATCTTCAAGTTATAATTAGAAATAATAATTTGAATTTAACAAATCTAAGTTCTGTAATTCACTATTACAAGTTCAGATCTTCTAGTTATAATTTACAATCATAATTAGAAGCTATCAATTTTAAGTTCTGTATTTGACAATTACAAGTTCAGATCTTCAAGTTATAATTTGCACTAATAATTTGTATTTAACAATTAGAAGTTCTGTATTTGACAAGTACAAGTTCAGATCTTCAAGTTATAATTTGAAATAATAATTAGAAGCTATCAAATTGAAGATCTGCATTTGACAATTACAAGTTCAGATCTTCAAGTTATAATTTGCAATAATAATTAGAAGCAATCAATTTTAAGTTCTGTATTTGACAATTACTAGTTCAGATCTTCTAGTTATAATTTGAAATAATAATTTGTATTTAACAAATCTAAGTTCTGTAATTCACTATTACAAGTTCAGATCTTCAAGTTATAATTTACAATAATAATTATAAGCTATCAATTTTAAGTTCTGTATTTGACAATTACTAGTTCAGATCTTCAAGTTATAATTTGAAATAATAATTTGAATTTAACAAATCTAAGTTCTGTAATTCACTATTACAAGTTCAGATCTTCTAGTTATAATTTGCAATAATAATTAGAAGCTATCAATTTTAAGTTCTGTATTTGACAATTACAAGTTCAGATCTTCAAGTTATAATGTGAAATAATAATTAGAAGCTATCAATTTTAAGTTCTGTATTTGACAATTACAGGTTCAGATCTTCAAGTTATAATTTGAAATAATAATTAGAAGCTATCAATTTTAAGTTCTATATTTGACAATTACTAGTTCAGATCTTCAAGTTATAATTTGAAATAATAATTTGAATTTAACAAATCTAAGTTCTGTAATTCACTATTACAAGTTCAGATCTTCAAGTTATAATTTATAATAATAATTAGAAGCTATCAATTTTAAGTTCTGTATTTGACAATTACAAGTTCAGATCTTCAAGTTATAATATGGACTAATAATTTGTATTTAACAATTAGAAGTTCTGTATTTGACAATTACAAGTTCAGATCTTCAAGTTATAATTTGAAATAATAATTAGAAGCTATCAATTTTAAGTTCTGTATTTGACAATTACAAGTTCAGATCTTCAAGTTATAATTTGCAATAATAATTAGAAGCTATCAATTATAAGTTCTTTATTTGACAATTACTAGTTCAGATCTTCAAGTTATAATTTGAAATAATAATTTGATTTAACAAATCTAAGTTCTGTAATTCACTATTACAAGTTCAGATCTTCAAGTTATAATTTGCAATAATAATTAGAAGCTATCAATTTTAAGTTCTGTATTTGACAATTACTAGTTCAGATCTTCAAGTTATAATTTGAAATAATAATTTGAATTTAACAAATCTAAGTTCTGTAATTCACTATTACAAGTTCAGATCTTCAAGTTATAATTTGCAATAATAATTAGAAGCTATCAATTTTAAGTTCTGTATTTGACAATTACAAGTTCAGATCTTCAAGTTATAATTTGCACTAATAATTTGTATTTAATGATTAGAAGTTCTGTATTTTACAATTAGAAGTTCAGATCTTCAAGTTATAATTTGCACTAATAATTTGTATTTAACAATTAGAAGTTCTGTATTTGACTATTACAAGTTCAGATATTCAAATTATTATTTGCAATCTTAGTTTGAATTTAACAATTCGAAGTTCTGTATTTACCTATTACAAGTTCAGATCTTCAAGTTATAATTTGCACTAATAATTTGTATTTAACAATTCGAAGTTCTGTATTTGACTATTACAAGTTCAGATCTTCAAGTTATAATTTGAATTATAATTATAAGCTATCAATTATATGTTCTGTATTTAACAATTACAATTACAGATCTACAAATTATTATTTGCAATCTTAGTTTGAATTTAACAATTCGAAGTTCTGTATTTATCTATTACAAGTTCAGATCTTCAAGTTATAATTTGCACTAATAATTATAAGCTATCAATTATATGTTCTGTATTTAACAATTACAATTACAGATCTACAAATTATTATTTGCAATCTTAGTTTGAATTTAACAATTCGAAGTTCTGTATTTATCTATTACAGGTTCAGATCTTCAAGTTATAATTTGCAATAATAATTAGAAGCTATCAATTTTAAGTTCTATATTTGACAATTACTAGTTCAGATCTTCAAGTTATAATTTGAAATAATAATTTGAATTTAACAAATCTAAGTTCTGTAATTCACTATTACAAGTTCAGATCTTCAAGTTATAATTTACAATAATAATTAGAAGCTATCAATTTTAAGTTCTGTATTTGACAATTACAAGTTCAGATCTTCAAGTTATAATTTGGACTAATAATTTGTATTTAACAATTAGAAGTTCTGTATTTGACAATTACAAGTTCAGATCTTCAAGTTATAATTTGAAATAATAATTAGAAGCTATCAATTTTAAGTTCTGTATTTGACAATTACAAGTTCAGATCTTCAAGTTATAATTTGCAATAATAATTAGAAGCTATCAATTATAAGTTCTGTATTTGACAATTACTAGTTCAGATCTTCAAGTTATAATTTGCAATAATAATTAGAAGCTATCAATTTTAAGTTCTATATTTGACAATTACTAGTTCAGATCTTCAAGTTATAATTTGAAATAATAATTTGAATTTAACAAATCTAAGTTCTGTAATTCACTATTACAAGTTCAGATCTTCAAGTTATAATTTGCAATAATAATTAGAAGCTATCAATTTTAAGTTCTGTATTTGACAATTACAAGTTCAGATCTTCAAGTTATAATTTGCACTAACAATTTGTATTTAATGATTAGAAGTTCTGTATTTTACAATTACAAGTTCAGATCTTCAAGTTATAATTTGCAGTAATAATTTGTATTTCACAATTAGAAGTTCTGTATTTGACTATTACAAGTTCAGATATTCAAATTATTATTTGCAATCTTAGTTTGAATTTAACAATTCGAAGTTCTGTATTTACCTATTACAAGTTGAGATCTTCAAGTTATAATTTGCACTAATAATTTGTATTTAACAATTAGAAGTTTTGTATTTGACTATTACAAGTTCAGATCTTCAAATTATTATTTGCAATCTTAGTTTGAATTTAACAATTCGAAGTTCTGTATTTAACTATTACAAGTTCAGATCTTCAAGTTATAATTTGCACTAATAATTTTGTATTTAATGATTAGAAGTTCTGTATTTTACAATTACAAGTTCAGATCTTCAAGTTATAATTTGCACTAATAATTTGTATTTAACAATTAGAAGTTCTGTATTTGACTATTACAAGTTCAGATATTCAAATTATTATTTGCAATCTTAGTTTGAATTTAACAATTCGAAGTTCTGTATTTACCTATTACAAGTTCAGATCTTCAAGTTATAATTTACTATAATAATTAGAAGCTATCAATTTTAAGTTCTGTATTTGACAATTACATGTTCAGATCTTCAAGTTATAATTTACTATAATAAGTAGAAGCTATCAATTTTAAGTTCTGTATTTGACAATTACATGTTCAGATCTTCAAGTTATAATTTGCAATAATAATTTGTATTTAACAATTAGAAGTTTTGTATTTGACTATTACAAGTTCAGATCTTCAAATTATTATTTGCAATCTTAGTTTGAATTTAACAATTCGAAGTTCTGTATTTAACTATTACAAGTTCAGATCTTCAAGTTATAATTTGCAATAATAATTAGAAGCTATCAATTTTAAGTTCTGTATTTGACAATTACTAGTTCAGATCTTCAAGTTATAATTAGAAATAATAATTTGATTTTAACAAATCTAAGTTCTGTAATTCACTATTACAAGTTCAGATCTTCTAGTTATAATTTACAATCATAATTAGAAGCTATCAATTTTAAGTTCTGTATTTGACAATTACAAGTTCAGATCTTCAAGTTATAATTTGCACTAATAATTTGTATTTAACAATTAGAAGTTCTGTATTTGACAAGTACAAGTTCAGATCTTCAAGTTATAACTTGAAATAATAATTAGAAGCTATCAAATTTAAGTTCTGTATTTGACAATTACAAGTTCAGATCTTCAAGTTATAATTTGCAATAATAATTAGAAGCAATCAATTTTAAGTTCTGTATTTGACAATTACTAGTTCAGATCTTCTAGTTATAATTTGAAATTATAATTTGTATTTAACAAATCTAAGTTCTGTAATTCACTATTACAAGTTCAGATCTTCAAGTTATAATTTACAATAATAATTATAAGCTATCAATTTTAAGTTCTGTATTTGACAATTACTAGTTCAGATCTTCAAGTTATAATTTGAAATAATAATTTGAATTTAACAAATCTAAGTTCTGTAATTCACTATTACAAGTTCAGATCTTCTAGTTATAATTTGCAATAATAATTAGAAGCTATCAATTTTAAGTTCTGTATTTTACAATTACAAGTTCTGATCTTCAAGTTATAATTTGCACTAATAATTAAATTTAATAATTAGAAGTTCTGTATTTGACAATTACAAGTTCAGATCTTCAAGTTATAATGTGAAATAATAATTAGAAGCTATCAATTTTAAGTTCTGTATTTGACAATTACAAGTTCAGATCTTCAAGTTATAATTTGCAATTATAATTAGAAGCTATCAATTTTAAGTTCTGTATTTGACAATTACTAGTTCAGATCTTCAAGTTATAATTTGAAATAATAATTTGTAATTAACAAATCTAAGTTCTGTAATTCACAATTACAAGTTCAGATCTTCAAGTTATAATTTGCACTAATAATTTGTATTTAACAATTCGAAGTTCTGTATTTGACTATTACAAGTTCAGATCTTCAAGTTATAATTTGAATTATAATTATAAGCTATCAATTATATGTTCTGTATTTAACAATTACAATTACAGATCTTCAAATTATTATTTGCAATAATAATTAGAAGCTATCAATTTTAAGTTCTGCATTTGACAATTTCAAGTTCAGATCTTCAAGTTATTATTTGCAATAATAATTAGAAGCTATCAATTTTAAGTTCTGTATTTGACAATTACAAGTTCAGATCTTCAAGTTATAATTTCAAATAATAATTAGAAGCTATCAATTTTAAGTTCTGTATTTGACAATTACAAGTTTAGATCTACAAGTTATAATTTGAAATAATAATTTGAAGCTATCAATTTTAAGTTCTGTATTTGACAATTACTAGTTCAGATCTTCAAGTTATAATTTGCAATAATAATTAGAAGCTATCAATTTTAAGTTCTATATTTGACAATTACTAGTTCAGATTTTCAAGTTATAATTTGAAATAATAATTTGAATTTAACAAATCTAAGTTCTGTAATTCACTATTACAAGTTCAGATCTTCAAGTTATAATTCGCACTAATAATTTGTATTTAATAATTAGAAGTTCTGTATTTGACAATTACAAGTTCAGATATTCAAGTTATAATTTGCAATAATAATTTGTATTTAACAATTAGAAGTTCTGTATTTGACTATTACAAGTTCAGATTTCAAATTATTATTTGCAATCTTAGTTTGAATTTAACAATTCGAAGTTCTGTATTTATCTATTACAAGTTCAGATCTTCAAGTTATAATTTGCACTAATAATTTGTATTTAACAATTCGAAGTTCTGTATTTGACTATTACAAGTTCAGATCTTCAAGTTATAAATTGAATTATAATTTTAAGCTATCAATTTTAAGTTCTGTATTTGACAATTACTAGTACAGATCTTCAAATTATTATTTGCAATAATAATTAGAAGCTATCAATTTTAAGTTCTGCATTTATCAATTACAAGTTCAGATCTTCAAGTTATTATTTGCAATAATAATTAGAAGCTATCAATTTTGAGTTCTGTACTTTACAATTACAAGTTCAGATCTTCAAGTTATAATTAGCAATAATAATTAGAAGCTATCAATTTTGAGTTCTGTACTTTACAATTACAAATTCAGATCTTCAAGTTATAATTTGCAATAATATTTAGATGCTATCAATTTTAAGTTCTGTATTTGACAATTAATAGTTCAGATCTTCAAGTTATAATTTGAAATAATAATTTGAATTTAACAAATCTAAGTTCTGTAATTCACTATTACAAGTTCAGATCTTCAAGTTATAATTTACAATAATAATTAGAAGCTATCAATTTTAAGTTCTGTATTTGACAATTACATGTTCAGATCTTCAAGTTATAATTTGCACTAATAATTTGTATTTAACAATTAGAAGTTCTGTATTTGACAATTACAAGTTCAGATCTTCAAGTTATAATTTGAAATAATACTTAGAAGCTATCAATTTTATGTTCTGTATTTGACAATTACAAGTTCAGATCTAGAAGTTATAATTTGCAATAATAATTAGAAGCTATCAATTTTAAGTTCTATATTTCACAATTACTAGTTCAGATCTTCAAGTTATCATTTGAAATAATAATTTGAATTTAACAAATCTAAGTTCTGTAATTCACTATTCCAAGTTCAGATCTTCAAGTTATAATTTACAATAATAATTAGAAGCTATCAATTTTAAGCTCTGTATTTGACAATTACAAGTTCAGATCTTCAAGTTATAATTTGGACTAATAATTTGTATTTAACAATTAGAAGTTCTGTATAATTGACAATTACAAGTTCAGATTTACAAGTTATAATTTGAAATAATAATTAGAAGCTATCAATTTTAAGTTCTGTATTTGACAATTACAAGTTCAGATCTTCAAGTTATAATTTGCAATTATAATTAGAAGCTATCAATTTTAAGTTCTATATTTGACAATTACTAGTTCAGATCTTCAAGTTATAATTTGAAATAATAATTTGAATTTAACAAATCTAAGTTCTGTAATTCACTATTACAAGTTCAGATCTTCAAGTTATAATTTACAATAATAATTAGAAGCTATCAATTTTAAGTTCTGTATTTGACAATTACAAGTTCAGATCTTCAAGTTATAATTTGGACTAATAGTTTGTATTTAACAATTAGAAGTTCTGTATTTGACAATTACAAGTTCAGATCTTCAAGTTATAATTTGAAATAATAATTAGAAGCTATCAATTATAAGTTCTGTATTTGACAATTACAAGTTCAGATCTTCAAGTTATAATTTGCAATAATAATTAGAAGCTATCAATTATAAGTTCTGTATTTGACAATTACTAGTTCAGATCTTCAAGTTATAATTTGAAATAATAATTTGAATTTAACAAATCTAAGTTCTGTAATTCACTATTACAAGTTCAGATCTTCAAGTTATAATTTGCAATAATAATTAGAAGCTATCAATTTTAAGTTCTGTATTTGTCAATTACTAGTTCAGATCTTCAAGTTATAATTTGAAATAATAATTTGAATTTAACAAATCTAAGTTCTGTAATTCACTATTACAAGTTCAGATCTTCAAGTTATAATTTGCAATAATAATTAGAAGCTATCAATTTTAAGTTCTGTATTTGACAATTACAAGTTCAGATCTTCAAGTTATAATTTGCACTAATAATTTGTATTTAATGATTGGAAGTTCTGTATTTTACAATTACAAGTTCAGATCTTCAAGTTATAATTTGCAATAATAATTAGAAGCTATCAATTTTAAGTTCTGTATTTAACAATTACTACTTCAGATCTTCAAGTTATAATTAGAAATAATAATTTGAAATTAACAAATCTAAGTTCTGTAATTCACTATTACAAGTTCAGATTTTCAAGTTATAATTTACTATAATAATTAGAAGCTATCAAGTTTAAGTTCTGTATTTGACAATTACATGTTCAGATCTTCAAGTTATAATTTGCACTAATAATTTGTATTTAATAATTAGTAGTTCTGTATTTGACAATTTCAGTTCAGATCTTCAAGTTATAATTTGAAATAATAATTAGAAGCTATCAATTTTAAGTTCTCTATTTGACAATTACAAGTTCAATCTTCAAGTTATAATTTGCAATAATAATTAGAAGCTATCAATTTAAAGTTCTATATTTGACAATTACTAGTTCAGATCTTCAAGTTATAATTTGAAATAATAATTTGAATTTAACAAATCTAAGTTCTGTAATTCACTATTACAAGTTCAGATCTTCAAGTTATAATTTGCACTAATAATTTGTATTTAATAATTAGAAGTTCTGTATTTGACAATTACATGTTCAGATCTTCAAGTTATAACTTGCACTAATAATTTGTATTTAATAATTAGTAGTTCTGTATTTGACAATTTCAGTTCAGATCTTCAAGTTATAATTTGAAATAATAATTAGAAGCTATCAATTTTAAGTTCTCTATTTGACAATTACAAGTTCAATCTTCAAGTTATAATTTGCAATAATAATTAGAAGCTATCAATTTAAAGTTCTATATTTGACAATTACAAGTTCAGATCTTCAAGTTATAATTTGCAATAATAATTAGAAGCTATCAATTTTAAGTTCTGTATTTAACAATTACTAGTTCAGATCTTCAAGTTATAATTAGAAATAATAATTTGAATTTAACAAATCTAAGTTCTGTAATTCACTATTACAAGTTCAGATCTTCAAGTTATAATTTACAATAATAATTAGAAGCTATCAATTTTAAGTTCTGTATTTGACAATTACATGTTCAGATCTTCAAGTTATAATTTGCACTAATAATTTGTATTTAACAATTAGAAGTTCTGTATTTGACAATTACAAGTTCAGATCTTCAAGTTATAATTTGAAATAATACTTAGAAGCTATCAATTTTATGTTCTGTATTTGACAATTACAAGTTCAGATCTTCAAGTTATAATTTGCAATAATAATTAGAAGCTATCAATTTTAAGTTCTATATTTGACAATTACTAGTTCAGATCTTCAAGTTATAATTTAAAATAATAATATGAATTTAACAAATCTAAGTTCTGTAATTCACAATTACAAATTCAGATCTTCAAGTTATAATTTACAATAATAATTAGAAGCTATCAATTTTAAGTTCTGTATTTGACAATTACGAGTTCAGATCTTCAAGTTATAATTTGCAATAATAATTTGTATTTAACAATTAGAAGTTCTGTATTTGACAATTACAAGTTCAGATCTTCAAGTTATAATTTGAAATAATAATTTGAAGCTATCAATTTTAAGTTCTGTATTTGACAATTACAAGTTCAGATCTTCAAGTTATAATTTGAAATAATAATTAGAAGCTATCAATTTTAAGTTCTGTATTTGACAATTACAAGTTCAGATCTTCAAGTTATAATTTGCAATTATAATTAGAAGCTATCAATTTTAAGTTCTGTATTTGACAATTACTAGTTCAGATCTTCAAGTTATAATTTGAAATAATAATTTGAATTTAACAAATCTAAGGTCTGTAATTCACAATTACAAGTTCAGATCTTCAAGTTATACTTTGCACTATTAATTTGTATTTAACAATTCGAAGTTCTGTATTTGACAATTACAAGTTCAGATCTTCAAGTTATAATTTGCAATAATAATTAGAAGCTATCAATTTTAAGTTCTGCATTTGTCAATTACAAGTTCAGATCTTCAAGTTATTATTTGCAATAATAATTAGAAGCTATCAATTTTAAGTTCTGTATTTGACAATTACAAGTTCAGATCTTCAAGTTATAATTTCAAATAATAATTAGAAGCTATCAATTTTAAGTTCTGTATTTGACAATTACAAGTTCAGATCTTCAAGTTATTATTTGCAATAATAATTAGAAGCTATCAATTTTGAGTTCTGTACTTTACAATTACAAGTTCAGATCTTCAAGTTATAATTAGCAATAATATTTAGAAGCTATCAATTTTAAGTTCTGTATTTGACAATTAATAGTTCAGATCTTCAAGTTATAATTTGAAATAATAATTTGAATTTAACAAATCTAAGTTCTGTAATTCACTATTACAAGTTCAGATCTTCAAGTTATAATTTACAATAATAATTGGAAGCTATCAATTTTAAGTTCTGTATTTGACAATTACATGTTAAGATCTTCAAGTTATAATTTGCACTAATAATTTGTATTTAACAATTAGAAGTTCTGTATTTAACAATTACAAGTTCAGATCTTCAAGTTATAATTTGAAATAATACTTAGAAGCTATCAATTTTATGTTCTGTATTTGACAATTACAAGTTCAGATCTTCAAGTTATAATTTGCAATAATAATTAGAAGCTATCAATTTTAAGTTCTATATTTGACAATTACTAATTCAGATCTTCAAGTTATAATTTGAAATAATAATTTGAATTTAACAAATCTAAGTTCTGTAATTCACTATTACAAGTTCAGATCTTCAAGTTATAATTTACAATAATAATTAGAAGCTATCAATTTTAAGTTCTGTATTTGACAATTACAAGTTCAGATCTTCAAGTTATAATTTGGACTAATAATTTATATTTAACAATTAGAAGTTCTGTATTTGACAATTACAAGTTCAGATCTTCAAGTTATAATTTGAAATAATAATTAGAAGCTATCAATTTTAAGTTCTGTATTTGACAATTACAAGTTCAGATCTACAAGTTATAATTTGCAATTATAATTAGAAGCTATCAATTTTAAGTTCTATATTTGACAATTACTAGTTCAGATCTTCAAGTTATAATTTGAAATAATAATTAGAAGCTATCAATTTTAAGTTCTGTATTTGACAATTACAAGTTCAGATCTACAAGTTATAATTTGCAATAATAATTAGAAGCTATCAATTTAAAGTTCTATATTTGACAATTACTAGTTCAGATCTTCAAGTTATAATTTGAAATAATAATTTGAATTTAACAAATCTAAGTTCTGTAATTCACTATTACAAGTTCAGATCTTCAAGTTATAATTTGCACTAATAATTTGTATTTAATAATTAGAAGTTCTGTATTTGACAATTACATGTTCAGATCTTCAAGTTATAACTTGCACTAATAATTTGTATTTAATAATTAGTAGTTCTGTATTTGACAATTTCAGTTCAGATCTTCAAGTTATAATTTGAAATAATAATTAGAAGCTATCAATTTTAAGTTCTCTATTTGACAATTACAAGTTCAATCTTCAAGTTATAATTTGCAATAATAATTAGAAGCTATCAATTTAAAGTTCTATATTTGACAATTACAAGTTCAGATCTTCAAGTTATAATTTGCAATAATAATTAGAAGCTATCAATTTTAAGTTCTGTATTTAACAATTACTAGTTCAGATCTTCAAGTTATAATTAGAAATAATAATTTGAATTTAACAAATCTAAGTTCTGTAATTCACTATTACAAGTTCAGATCTTCAAGTTATAATTTACAATAATAATTAGAAGCTATCAATTTTAAGTTCTGTATTTGACAATTACATGTTCAGATCTTCAAGTTATAATTTGCACTAATAATTTGTATTTAACAATTAGAAGTTCTGTATTTGACAATTACAAGTTCAGATCTTCAAGTTATAATTTGAAATAATACTTAGAAGCTATCAATTTTATGTTCTGTATTTGACAATTACAAGTTCAGATCTTCAAGTTATAATTTGCAATAATAATTAGAAGCTATCAATTTTAAGTTCTATATTTGACAATTACTAGTTCAGATCTTCAAGTTATAATTTAAAATAATAATATGAATTTAACAAATCTAAGTTCTGTAATTCACAATTACAAATTCAGATCTTCAAGTTATAATTTACAATAATAATTAGAAGCTATCAATTTTAAGTTCTGTATTTGACAATTACGAGTTCAGATCTTCAAGTTATAATTTGCAATAATAATTTGTATTTAACAATTAGAAGTTCTGTATTTGACAATTACAAGTTCAGATCTTCAAGTTATAATTTGAAATAATAATTTGAAGCTATCAATTTTAAGTTCTGTATTTGACAATTACAAGTTCAGATCTTCAAGTTATAATTTGAAATAATAATTAGAAGCTATCAATTTTAAGTTCTGTATTTGACAATTACAAGTTCAGATCTTCATGTTATAATTTGCAATTATAATTAGAAGCTATCAATTTTAAGTTCTGTATTTGACAATTACTAGTTCAGATCTTCAAGTTATAATTTGAAATAATAATTTGAATTTAACAAATCTAAGGTCTGTAATTCACAATTACAAGTTCAGATCTTCAAGTTATACTTTGCACTATTAATTTGTATTTAACAATTCGAAGTTCTGTATTTGACAATTACAAGTTCAGATCTTCAAGTTATAATTTGCAATAATAATTAGAAGCTATCAATTTTAAGTTCTGCATTTGTCAATTACAAGTTCAGATCTTCAAGTTATTATTTGCAATAATAATTAGAAGCTATCAATTTTAAGTTCTGTATTTGACAATTACAAGTTCAGATCTTCAAGTTATAATTTCAAATAATAATTAGAAGCTATCAATTTTAAGTTCTGTATTTGACAATTACAAGTTCAGATCTTCAAGTTATTATTTGCAATAATAATTAGAAGCTATCAATTTTGAGTTCTGTACTTTACAATTACAAGTTCAGATCTTCAAGTTATAATTAGCAATAATATTTAGAAGCTATCAATTTTAAGTTCTGTATTTGACAATTAATAGTTCAGATCTTCAAGTTATAATTTGAAATAATAATTTGAATTTAACAAATCTAAGTTCTGTAATTCACTATTACAAGTTCAGATCTTCAAGTTATAATTTACAATAATAATTGGAAGCTATCAATTTTAAGTTCTGTATTTGACAATTACATGTTAAGATCTTCAAGTTATAATTTGCACTAATAATTTGTATTTAACAATTAGAAGTTCTGTATTTAACAATTACAAGTTCAGATCTTCAAGTTATAATTTGAAATAATACTTAGAAGCTATCAATTTTATGTTCTGTATTTGACAATTACAAGTTCAGATCTTCAAGTTATAATTTGCAATAATAATTAGAAGCTATCAATTTTAAGTTCTATATTTGACAATTACTAATTCAGATCTTCAAGTTATAATTTGAAATAATAATTTGAATTTAACAAATCTAAGTTCTGTAATTCACTATTACAAGTTCAGATCTTCAAGTTATAATTTACAATAATAATTAGAAGCTATCAATTTTAAGTTCTGTATTTGACAATTACAAGTTCAGATCTTCAAGTTATAATTTGGACTAATAATTTATATTTAACAATTAGAAGTTCTGTATTTGACAATTACAAGTTCAGATCTTCAAGTTATAATTTGAAATAATAATTAGAAGCTATCAATTTTAAGTTCTGTATTTGACAATTACAAGTTCAGATCTACAAGTTATAATTTGCAATTATAATAAGAAGCTATCAATTTTAAGTTCTATATTTGACAATTACTAGTTCAGATCTTCAAGTTATAATTTGAAATAATAATTTGAATTTAACAAATCTAAGTTCTGTAATTCACTATTACAAGTTCAGATCTTCAAGTTATAATTTACAATAATAATTAGAAGCTATCTATTTTAAGTTCTGTATTTGACAATTACAAGTTCAGATCTTCAAGTTATAATTTGGACTAATAATTTGTATTTAACAATTAGAAGTTCTGTATTTGACAATTACAAGTTCAGATCTTCAAGTTATAATTTGAATAATAATAATTAGAAGCTATCAATTATAAGTTCTGTATTTGACAATTACAAGTTCAGATCTTCAAGTTATAATTTGCAATAATAATTAGAAGCTATCAATTAGAAGTTCTGTATTTGACAATTACTAGTTCAGATCTTCAAGTTATAATTTGAAATAATAATTTGAATTTAACAAATCTAAGTTCTGTAATTCACTATTACAAGTTCAGATCTTCAAGTTATAATTTGCAATAATAATTAGAAGCTATCAATTTTAAGTTCTGTATTTGTCAATTACTAGTTCAGATCTACAAGTTATAATTTGAAATAATAATTTGAATTTAACAAATCTAAGTTCTGTAATTCACTATTACAAGTTCAGATCTTCAAGTTATAATTTGCAATAATAATTAGAAGCTATCAATTTTAAGTTCTGTATTTGACAATTACAAGTTCAGATCTTCAAGTTATAATTTGCACTAATAATTTGTATTTAATGATTGGAAGTTCTGTATTTTACAATTACAAGTTCAGATCTTCAAGTTATAATTTGCACTAATAATTTGTATTTAACAATTCGAAGTTCTGTATTTGACTATTACAAGTTCAGATCTTCAAGTTATAAATTGAATTATAATTTTAAGCTATCAATTTTAAGTTCTGTATTTGACAATTACTAGTACAGATCTACAAATTATAATTTGCAATAATAATTAGAAGCTATCAATTTTAAGTTCTGTATTTGACAATTACTAGTTCAGATCTTCAAGTTATAATTTGCACTAATAATTTGTATTTAACAATTAGAAGTTCTGTATTTGACAATTACAAGTTCAGATCTTCAAGTTATAATTTGAAATAATAACTAGAAGCTATCAATTTTAAGTTCTGTATTTGACAATTACAAGTTCAGATCTTCAAGTTATAAATTGCAATAATAATTAGAAGCTATCAATTTTAAGTTCTGTATTTGACAATTACTAGTTCAGATCTTCAAGTTATAATCAGAAATAATAATTTGAATTTAACAAATCTAAGTTCTGTAATTCACTATTACAAGTTCAGATCTTCAAGTTATAATTTACAATAATAATTAGAAGCTATCAATTTTAAGTTCTGTATTTGACAATAACAAGTTCAGATCTTCAAGTTATAATTTGCAATAATAATTTGTATTTAACAATTAGAAGTTCTGTATTTGACAATTACAAGTTCAGATCTTCAAGTTATAATTTGAAATAATAATTAGAAGCTATCAATTTTAAGTTCTGTATTTGACAATTACAAGTTCAGATCTTCAAGTTATAATTTGAAATAATAATTAGAAGCTATCAATTTTAAGTTCTGTATTTGACAATTACAAGTTCAGATCTTCAAGTTATAATTTGCAATTATAATTAGAAGCTATCAATTTTAAGTTCTGTATTTGACAATTACTAGTTCAGATCTTCAAGTTATAATTTGAAATAATAATTTGAATTTAACAAATCTAAGTTCTGTAATTCACAATTACAAGTTCAGATCTTCAAGTTATACTTTGCACTATTAATTTGTATTTAACAATTCGAAGTTCTGTATTTGACAATTACAAGTTCAGATCTTCAAGTTATAATTTGAATTATAATTATAAGCTATCAATTATATGTTCTGTATTTAACAATTACAATTACAGATCTTCAAATTATTATTTGCAATAATAATTTGAAGCTATCAATTTTAAGTTCTGCATTTGTCAATTACAAGTTCAGATCTTCAAGTTATTATTTGCAATAATAATTAGAAGCTATCAATTTTAAGTTCTGTATTTGACAATTACAAGTTCAGATCTTCAAGTTATAATTTCAAATAATAATTAGAAGCTATCAATTTTAAGTTCTGTATTTGACAATTACAAGTTCAGATCTTCAAGTTATTATTTGCAATAATAATTAGAAGCTATCAATTTTGAGTTCTGTACTTTACAATTACAAGTTCAGATCTTCAAGTTATAATTAGCAATAATATTTAGAAGCTATCAATTTTAAGTTCTGTATTTGACAATTAATAGTTCAGATCTTCAAGTTATAATTTGAAATAATAATTTGAATTTAACAAATCTAAGTTCTGTAATTCACTATTACAAGTTCAGATCTTCAAGTTATAATTTACAATAATAATTAGAAGCTATCAATTTTAAGTTCTGTATTTGACAATTACATGTTAAGATCTTCAAGTTATAATTTGCACTAATAATTTGTATTTAACAATTAGAAGTTCTGTATTTAACAATTACAAGTTCAGATCTTCAAGTTATAATTTGAAATAATACTTAGAAGCTATCAATTTTATGTTCTGTATTTGACAATTACAAGTTCAGATCTTCAAGTTATAATTTGCAATAATAATTAGAAGCTATCAATTTTAAGTTCTATATTTGACAATTACTAATTCAGATCTTCAAGTTATAATTTGAAATAATAATTTGAATTTAACAAATCTAAGTTCTGTAATTCACTATTACAAGTTCAGATCTTCAAGTTATAATTTACAATAATAATTAGAAGCTATCAATTTTAAGTTCTGTATTTGACAATTACAAGTTCAGATCTTCAAGTTATAATTTGGACTAATAATTTATATTTAACAATTAGAAGTTCTGTATTTGACAATTACAAGTTCAGATCTTCAAGTTATAATTTGAAATAATAATTAGAAGCTATCAATTTTAAGTTCTGTATTTGACAATTACAAGTTCAGATCTACAAGTTATAATTTGCAATTATAATTAGAAGCTATCAATTTTAATTTCTATATTTGACAATTACTAGTTCAGATCTTCAAGTTATAACTTGAAATAATAATTTGAATTTAACAAATCTAAGTTCTGTAATTCACTATTACAAGTTCAGATCTTCAAGTTATAATTTACAATAATAATTAGAAGCTATCTATTTTAAGTTCTGTATTTGACAATTACAAGTTCAGATCTTCAAGTTATAATTTGGACTAATAATTTGTATTTAACAATTAGAAGTTCTGTATTTGACAATTACAAGTTCAGATCTTCAAGTTATAATTTGAAATAATAATTTGAATTTAACAAATCTAAGTTCTGTAATTCACTATTAGAAGTTCAGATCTTCAAGTTATAATTTGCAATAATAATTAGAAGCTATCAATTTTAAGTTCTGTATTTGACAATTACTAGTTCAGATCTTCAAGTTATAATTTGCACTAATAATTTGTATTTAACAATTAGAAGTTCTGTATTTGACAATTACAAGTTCAGATCTTCAAGTTATAATTTGAAATAATAACTAGAAGCTATCAATTTTAAGTTCTGTATTTGACAATTACAAGTTCAGATCTTCAAGTTATAAATTGCAATAATAATTAGAAGCTATCAATTTTAAGTTCTGTATTTGACAATTACTAGTTCAGATCTTCAAGTTATAACCAGAAATAATAATTTGAATTTAACAAATCTAAGTTCTGTAATTCACTATTACAAGTTCAGATCTTCAAGTTATAATTTACAATAATAATTAGAAGCTATCAATTTTAAGTTCTGTATTTGACAATAACAAGTTCAGATCTTCAAGTTATAATTTGCACTAATAATTTGTATTTAACAATTAGAAGTTCTGTATTTGACAAGTACAAGTTCAGATCTTCACGTTATAATTTGAAATAATAATTAGAAGCTATCAATTTTAAGTTCTGTATTTGACAATTACAAGTTCAGATCTTCAAGTTATAATTTGCAATTATAATTAGAAGCTATCAATTTTAAGTTCTGTATTTGACAATTACTAGTTCAGATCTTCAAGTTATAATTTGAAATAATAATTTGAATTTAACAAATCTAAGTTCTGTAATTCACAATTACAAGTTCAGATCTTCAAGTTATACTTTGCACTAATAATTTGTATTTAACAATTCGAAGTTCTGTATTTGACTATTACAAGTACAGATCTTCAAGTTATAATTTGAATTATAATTATAAGCTATCAATTATATGTTCTGTATTTAACAATTACAATTACAGATCTTCAAATTATTATTTGCAATAATAATTAGAAGCTATCAATTTTAAGTTCTGCATTTGACAATTAGAAGTTCAGATCTTCAAGTTATTATTTGCAATAATAATTAGAAGCTATCAATTTTAAGTTCTGTATTTGACAATTACAAGTTCAGATCTTCAAGTTATAATTTCAAATAATAATTAGAAGCTATCAATTTTAAGTTCTGTATTTGACAATTACAAGTTCAGATCTTCAAGTTATTATTTGCAATAATAATTAGAAGCTATCAATTTGAGTTCTGTACTTTACAATTACAAGTTCAGATCTTCAAGTTATAATTAGCAATAATAATTAGAAGCTATCAATTTTGAGTTCTGTACTTTACAACTACAAGTTCAGATCTTCAAGTTATAATTTGCAATAATATTTAGAAGCTATCAATTTTAAGTTCTGTATTTGACAATTAATAGTTCAGATCTTCAAGTTATAATTTGAAATAATAATTTGAATTTAACAAATCTAAGTTCTGTAATTCACTATTACAAGTTCAGATCTTCAAGTTATAATTTACAATAATAATTAGAAGCTATCAATTTTAAGTTCTGTATTTGACAATTACATGTTCAGATCTTCAAGTTATAATTTGCACTAATAATTTGTATTTAAAAATTGGAAGTTCTGTATTTGACAATTACAAGTTCAGATCTTCAAGTTATAATTTGAAATAATACTTAGAAGCTATCAATTTTATGTTCTGTATTTGACAATTACAAGTTCAGATCTTCAAGTTATAATTTGCAATAATAATTAGAAGCTATCAATTTTAAGTTCTATATTTGACAATTACTAGTTCAGATCTTCAAGTTATAATTTGAAATAATAATTTGAATTTAACAAATCTAAGTTCTGTAATTCACTATTACAAGTTCAGATCTTCAAGTTATAATTTACAATAATAATTAGAAGCTATCAATTTTAAGTTCTGTATTTGACAATTACAAGTTCAGATCTTCAAGTTATAATTTGGACTAATAATTTGTATTTAACAATTAGAAGTTCTGTATTTGACAATTACAGATTCAGATCTTCAAGTTATAATTTGAAATAATAATTAGAAGCTATCAATTTTAAGTTCTGTATTTGACAATTACAAGTTCAGATCTTCAAGTTATAATTTGCAATTATAATTAGAAGCTATCAATTTTAAGTTCTATATTTGACAATTACTAGTTCAGATCTTCAAGTTATAATTTGAAATAATAATTTGAATTTAACAAATCTAAGTTCTGTAATTCACTATTACAAGTTCAGATCTTCAAGTTATAATTTACAATAATAATTAGAAGCTATCAATTTTAAGTTCTGTATTTGACAATTACAAGTTCAGATCTTCAAGTTATAATTTGGACTAATAATTTGTATTTAACAATTAGAAGTTCTGTATTTGACAATTACAAGTTCAGATCTTCAAGTTATAATTTGAAATAATAATTAGAAGCTATCAATTTTAAGTTCTGTATTTGACAATTACAAGTTCAGATCTTCAAGTTATAATTTGCACTAATAATTTGTATTTAACAATTAGAAGTTCTGTATTTGACAAGTACAAGTTCAGATCTTCAAGTTATAATTTGAAATAATAATTAGAAGCTATCAATTTTAAGTTCTGTATTTTACAATTACAAGTTCAGATCTTCAAGTTATAATTTGCACTAATAATTTGTATTTAACAATTAGAAGTTCTGTATTTGTCTATTACAAGTTCACATCTTCAAATTATAATTTGCAATAATAATTAGAAGCTATCAATTTTAAGTTCTGTATTTGACAATTACAAGTTCAGATCTTCAAGTTATAATTTGCACTAATAATTTGTATTGACAATTAGAAGTTCTGTATTTGACTATTACAAGTTCAGATCTTCAAATTATTATTTGCAATCTTAGTTTGAATTTAACAATTTGAAATTCTGTATTTACCTATTACAAGTTCAGATCTACAAGTTATAATTTGCACTAATAATTTGTATTTAACAATTCGAAGTTCTGTATTTGACTATTACAAGCTCAGATCTTCAAGTTATAATTTGAATTATAATTATAAGCTATCAATTTTAAGTTCTGTATTTGACAATTTCTAGATCAGATCTTCAAGTTATAATTTGAAATAATAATTTGAATTTAACAAATCTAGGTTCTGTAATTCACTATTACAAGTTCAGATCTTCAAGTTATAATTTACAATAATAATTATAAGCTATCAATTTTAAGTTCTGTATTTGACAATTACTAGTTCAGATCTTCAAGTTATTATTTGCAATAATAATTAAAAGCTATCAATTTTAAGTTCTGTATTTGACAATTACAAGTTCAGATCTTCAAGTTATAATTTCAAATAATAATTAGAAGCTATCAATTTTAAGTTCTGTATTCGACAATTACAAGTTTAGATCTTCAAGTTATAATTTGAAATAATAATTAGAAGCTATCAATTTTAAGTTCTGTATTTGACAATTACAAGTTCAGATCTTCAAGTTATAATTTGCAATAATAATTAGAAGCTATCAATTTTAAGTTCTGTATTTAACAATTACTAGTTCAGATCTTCAAGTTATAATTTGAAATAATAATTTGAATTTAACAAATCTAAGTTCTGTAATTCACTATTACAAGTTCAGATCTTCAAGTTATAATTTACAATAATAATTAGAAGCTATCAATTTTAAGTTCTGTATTTGACAATTACATGTTCAGATCTTCAAGTAATAATTTGTATTTAAAAATTGGAAGTTCTGTATTTGACAATTACAAGTTCAGATCTTCAAGTTATAATTTGAAATAATACTTAGAAGCTATCAATTTTATGTTCTGTATTTGACAATTACAAGTTCAGATCTTCAAGTTATAATTTGCAATAATAATTAGAAGCTATCAATTTTAAGTTCTGTATTTGACAATTACAAGTTCAGATCTTCAAGTTATAATTTCAAATAATAATTAGAAGCTATCAATTTTAAGTTCTGTATTTGACAATTACAAGTTCAGATCTTCAAGTTATTATTTGCAATAATAATTAGAAGCTATCAATTTGAGTTCTGTACTTTACAATTACAAGTTCAGATCTTCAAGTTATAATTAGCAATAATAATTAGAAGCTATCAATTTTGAGTTCTGTACTTTACAACTACAAGTTCAGATCTTCAAGTTATAATTTGCAATAATATTTAGAAGCTATCAATTTTAAGTTCTGTATTTGACAATTAATAGTTCAGATCTTCAAGTTATAATTTGAAATAATAATTTGAATTTAACAAATCTAAGTTCTGTAATTCACTATTACAAGTTCAGATCTTCAAGTTATAATTTACAATAATAATTAGAAGCTATCAATTTTAAGTTCTGTATTTGACAATTACATGTTCAGATCTTCAAGTTATAATTTGCACTAATAATTTGTATTTAAAAATTGGAAGTTCTGTATTTGACAATTACAAGTTCAGATCTTCAAGTTATAATTTGAAATAATACTTAGAAGCTATCAATTTTATGTTCTGTATTTGACAATTACAAGTTCAGATCTTCAAGTTATAATTTGCAATAATAATTAGAAGCTATCAATTTTAAGTTCTATATTTGACAATTACTAGTTCAGATCTTCAAGTTATAATTTGAAATAATAATTTGAATTTAACAAATCTAAGTTCTGTAATTCACTATTACAAGTTCAGATCTTCAAGTTATAATTTACAAAAATAATTAGAAGCTATCAATTTTAAGTTCTGTATTTGACAATTACAAGTTCAGATCTTCAAGTTATAATTTGGACTAATAATTTGTATTTAACAATTAGAAGTTCTGTATTTGACAATTACAGATTCAGATCTTCAAGTTATAATTTGAAATAATAATTAGAAGCTATCAATTTTAAGTTCTGTATTTGACAATTACAAGTTCAGATCTTCAAGTTATAATTTGCAATTATAATTAGAAGCTATCAATTTTAAGTTCTATATTTGACAATTACTAGTTCAGATCTTCAAGTTATAATTTGAAATAATAATTTGAATTTAACAAATCTAAGTTCTGTAATTCACTATTACAAGTTCAGATCTTCAAGTTATAATTTACAATAATAATTAGAAGCTATCAATTTTAAGTTCTGTATTTGACAATTACAAGTTCAGATCTTCAAGTTATAATTTGGACTAATAATTTGTATTTAACAATTAGAAGTTCTGTATTTGACAATTACAAGTTCAGATCTTCAAGTTATAATTTGAAATAATAATTAGAAGCTATCAATTTTAAGTTCTGTATTTGACAATTACAAGTTCAGATCTTCAAGTTATAATTTGCACTAATAATTTGTATTTAACAATTAGAAGTTCTGTATTTGACAAGTACAAGTTCAGATCTTCAAGTTATAATTTGAAATAATAATTAGAAGCTATCAATTTTAAGTTCTGTATTTTACAATTACAAGTTCAGATCTTCAAGTTATAATTTGCACTAATAATTTGTATTTAACAATTAGAAGTTCTGTATTTGTCTATTACAAGTTCACATCTTCAAATTATAATTTGCAATAATAATTAGAAGCTATCAATTTTAAGTTCTGTATTTGACAATTACAAGTTCAGATCTTCAAGTTATAATTTGCACTAATAATTTGTATTGACAATTAGAAGTTCTGTATTTGACTATTACAAGTTCAGATCTTCAAATTATTATTTGCAATCTTAGTTTGAATTTAACAATTTGAAATTCTGTATTTACCTATTACAAGTTCAGATCTACAAGTTATAATTTGCACTAATAATTTGTATTTAACAATTCGAAGTTCTGTATTTGACTATTACAAGCTCAGATCTTCAAGTTATAATTTGAATTATAATTATAAGCTATCAATTTTAAGTTCTGTATTTGACAATTTCTAGTTCAGATCTTCAAGTTATAATTTGAAATAATAATTTGAATTTAACAAATCTAGGTTCTGTAATTCACTATTACAAGTTCAGATCTTCAAGTTATAATTTACAATAATAATTATAAGCTATCAATTTTAAGTTCTGTATTTGACAATTACTAGTTCAGATCTTCAAGTTATTATTTGCAATAATAATTAAAAGCTATCAATTTTAAGTTCTGTATTTGACAATTACAAGTTCAGATCTTCAAGTTATAATTTCAAATAATAATTAGAAGCTATCAATTTTAAGTTCTGTATTCGACAATTACAAGTTTAGATCTTCAAGTTATAATTTGAAATAATAATTAGAAGCTATCAATTTTAAGTTCTGTATTTGACAATTACAAGTTCAGATCTTCAAGTTATAATTTGCAATAATAATTAGAAGCTATCAATTTTAAGTTCTGTATTTAACAATTACTAGTTCAGATCTTCAAGTTATAATTTGAAATAATAATTTGAATTTAACAAATCTAAGTTCTGTAATTCACTATTACAAGTTCAGATCTTCAAGTTATAATTTACAATAATAATTAGAAGCTATCAATTTTAAGTTCTGTATTTGACAATTACATGTTCAGATCTTCAAGTTATAATTTGCACTAATAATTTGTATTTAAAAATTGGAAGTTCTGTATTTGACAATTACAAGTTCAGATCTTCAAGTTATAATTTGAAATAATACTTAGAAGCTATCAATTTTATGTTCTGTATTTGACAATTACAAGTTCAGATCTTCAAGTTATAATTTGCAATAATAATTAGAAGCTATCAATTTTAAGTTCTATATTTGACAATTACTAGTTCAGATCTTCAAGTTATAATTTGAAATAATAATTTGAATTTAACAAATCTAAGTTCTGTAATTCACTATTACAAGTTCAGATCTTCAAGTTATAATTTACAATAATAATTAGAAGCTATCAATTTTAAGTTCTGTATTTGACAATTACAAGTTCAGATCTTCAAGTTATAATTTGGACTAATAATTTGTATTTAACAATTAGAAGTTCTGTATTTGACAATTACAGATTCAGATCTTCAAGTTATAATTTGAAATAATAATTAGAAGCTATCAATTTTAAGTTCTGTATTTGACAATTACAAGTTCAGATCTTCAAGTTATAATTTGCAATTATAATTAGAAGCTATCAATTTTAAGTTCTATATTTGACAATTACTAGTTCAGATCTTCAAGTTATAATTTGAAATAATAATTTGAATTTAACAAATCTAAGTTCTGTAATTCACTATTACAAGTTCAGATCTTCAAGTTATAATTTACAATAATAATTAGAAGCTATCAATTTTAAGTTCTGTATTTGACAATTACAAGTTCAGATCTTCAAGTTATAATTTGGACTAATAATTTGTATTTAACAATTAGAAGTTCTGTATTTGACAATTACAAGTTCAGATCTTCAAGTTATAATTTGAAATAATAATTAGAAGCTATCAATTTTAAGTTCTGTATTTGACAATTACAAGTTCAGATCTTCAAGTTATAATTTGCACTAATAATTTGTATTTAACAATTAGAAGTTCTGTATTTGACAAGTACAAGTTCAGATCTTCAAGTTATAATTTGAAATAATAATTAGAAGCTATCAATTTTAAGTTCTGTATTTTACAATTACAAGTTCAGATCTTCAAGTTATAATTTGCACTAATAATTTGTATTTAACAATTAGAAGTTCTGTATTTGTCTATTACAAGTTCACATCTTCAAATTATAATTTGCAATAATAATTAGAAGCTATCAATTTTAAGTTCTGTATTTGACAATTACAAGTTCAGATCTTCAAGTTATAATTTGCACTAATAATTTGTATTGACAATTAGAAGTTCTGTATTTGACTATTACAAGTTCAGATCTTCAAATTATTATTTGCAATCTTAGTTTGAATTTAACAATTTGAAATTCTGTATTTACCTATTACAAGTTCAGATCTACAAGTTATAATTTGCACTAATAATTTGTATTTAACAATTCGAAGTTCTGTATTTGACTATTACAAGCTCAGATCTTCAAGTTATAATTTGAATTATAATTATAAGCTATCAATTTTAAGTTCTGTATTTGACAATTTCTAGTTCAGATCTTCAAGTTATAATTTGAAATAATAATTTGAATTTAACAAATCTAGGTTCTGTAATTCACTATTACAAGTTCAGATCTTTAAGTTATAATTTACAATAATAATTATAAGCTATCAATTTTAAGTTCTGTATTTGACAATTACTAGTTCAGATCTTCAAGTTATTATTTGCAATAATAATTAAAAGCTATCAATTTTAAGTTCTGTATTTGACAATTACAAGTTCAGATCTTCAAGTTATAATTTCAAATAATAATTAGAAGCTATCAATTTTAAGTTCTGTATTCGACAATTACAAGTTTAGATCTTCAAGTTATAATTTGAAATAATAATTAGAAGCTATCAATTTTAAGTTCTGTATTTGACAATTACAAGTTCAGATCTTCAAGTTATAATTTGCAATAATAATTAGAAGCTATCAATTTTAAGTTCTGTATTTAACAATTACTAGTTCAGATCTTCAAGTTATAATTTGAAATAATAATTTGAATTTAACAAATCTAAGTTCTGTAATTCACTATTACAAGTTCAGATCTTCAAGTTATAATTTACAATAATAATTAGAAGCTATCAATTTTAAGTTCTGTATTTGACAATTACATGTTCAGATCTTCAAGTTATAATTTGCACTAATAATTTGTATTTAAAAATTGGAAGTTCTGTATTTGACAATTACAAGTTCAGATCTTCAAGTTATAATTTGAAATAATACTTAGAAGCTATCAATTTTATGTTCTGTATTTGACAATTACAAGTTCAGATCTTCAAGTTATAATTTGCAATAATAATTAGAAGCTATCAATTTTAAGTTCTGTATTTGACAATTACAAGTTCAGATCTTCAAGTTATAATTTCAAATAATAATTAGAAGCTATCAATTTTAAGTTCTGTATTTGACAATTACAAGTTCAGATCTTC
Organism: Cantharis lateralis; assembly: GCA_963170105.1. NCBI lineage: Eukaryota > Metazoa > Arthropoda > Insecta > Coleoptera > Cantharidae > Cantharis > Cantharis lateralis. The sequence continues at coordinate 28,325,277 of OY720627.1, forward strand.
AAGTTATTATTTGCAATAATAATTAGAAGCTATCAATTTGAGTTCTGTACTTTACAATTACAAGTTCAGATCTTCAAGTTATAATTAGCAATAATAATTAGAAGCTATCAATTTTGAGTTCTGTACTTTACAACTACAAGTTCAGATCTTCAAGTTATAATTTGCAATAATATTTAGAAGCTATCAATTTTAAGTTCTGTATTTGACAATTAATAGTTCAGATCTTCAAGTTATAATTTGAAATAATAATTTGAATTTAACAAATCTAAGTTCTGTAATTCACTATTACAAGTTCAGATCTTCAAGTTATAATTTACAATAATAATTAGAAGCTATCAATTTTAAGTTCTGTATTTGACACTTACATGTTCAGATCTTCAAGTTATAATTTGCACTAATAATTTGTATTTAAAAATTGGAAGTTCTGTATTTGACAATTACAAGTTCAGATCTTCAAGTTATAATTTGAAATAATACTTAGAAGCTATCAATTTTATGTTCTGTATTTGACAATTACAAGTTCAGATCTTCAAGTTATAATTTGCAATAATAATTAGAAGCTATCAATTTTAAGTTCTATATTTGACAATTACTAGATCAGATCTTCAAGTTATAATTTGAAATAATAATTTGAATTTAACAAATCTAAGTTCTGTAATTCACTATTACAAGTTCAGATCTTCAAGTTATAATTTACAATAATAATTAGAAGCTATCAATTTTAAGTTCTGTATTTGACAATTACAAGTTCAGATCTTCAAGTTATAATTTGCAATTATAATTAGAAGCTATCAATTTTAAGTTCTATATTTGACAATTACTAGTTCAGATCTTCAAGTTATAATTTGAAATAATAATTTGAATTTAACAAATCTAAGTTCTGTAATTCACTATTACAAGTTCAGATCTTCAAGTTATAATTTACAATAATAATTAGAAGCTATCAATTTTAAGTTCTGTATTTGACAATTACAAGTTCAGATCTTCAAGTTATAATTTGGACTAATAATTTGTATTTAACAATTAGAAGTTCTGTATTTGACAATTACAAGTTCAGATCTTCAAGTTATAATTTGAAATAATAATTAGAAGCTATCAATTTTAAGTTCTGTATTTGACAATTACAAGTTCAGATCTTCAAGTTATAATTTGCACTAATAATTTGTATTTAACAATTAGAAGTTCTGTATTTGACAAGTACAAGTTCAGATCTTCAAGTTATAATTTGAAATAATAATTAGAAGCTATCAATTTTAAGTTCTGTATTTTACAATTACAAGTTCAGATCTTCAAGTTATAATTTGCACTAATAATTTGTATTTAACAATTAGAAGTTCTGTATTTGTCTATTACAAGTTCACATCTTCAAATTATAATTTGCAATAATAATTAGAAGCTATCAATTTTAAGTTCTGTATTTGACAATTACAAGTTAAGATCTTCAAGTTATAATTTGCACTAATAATTTGTATTGACAATTAGAAGTTCTGTATTTGACTATTACAAGTTCAGATCTTCAAATTATTATTTGCAATCTTAGTTTGAATTTAACAATTTGAAATTCTGTATTTACCTATTACAAGTTCAGATCTACAAGTTATAATTTGTACTAATAATTTGTATTTAACAATTCGAAGTTCTGTATTTGACTATTACAAGCTCAGATCTTCAAGTTATAATTTGAATTATAATTATAAGCTATCAATTTTAAGTTCTGTATTTGACAATTTCTAGTTCAGATCTTCAAGTTATAATTTGAAATAATAATTTGAATTTACCAAATCTAGGTTCTGTAATTCACTATTACAAGTTCAGATCTTCAAGTTATTATTTGCAATAATAATTAAAAGCTATCAATTTTAAGTTCTGTATTTGACAATTACAAGTTCAGATCTTCAAGTTATAATTTCAAATAATAATTAGAAGCTATCAATTTTAAGTTCTGTATTCGACAATTACAAGTTTAGATCTTCAAGTTATAATTTGAAATAATAATTAGAAGCTATCAATTTTAAGTTCTGTATTTGACAATTACTAGTTCAGATCTTCAAGTTATAATTTGCAATAATAATTAGAAGCTATCAATTTTAAGTTCTGTATTTAACAATTACTAGTTCAGATCTTCAAGTTATAATTTGAAATAATAATTTGAATTTAACAAATCTAAGTTCTGTAATTCACTATTACAAGTTCAGATCTTCAAGTTATAATTTACAATAATAATTAGAAGCTATCAATTTTAAGTTCTGTATTTGACAATTACATGTTCAGATCTTCAAGTTATAATTTGCACTAATAATTTGTATTTAAAAATTGGAAGTTCTGTATTTGACAATTACAAGTTCAGATCTTCAAGTTATAATTTGAAATAATACTTAGAAGCTATCAATTTTATGTTCTGTATTTGACAATTACAAGTTCAGATCTTCAAGTTATAATTTGCAATAATAATTAGAAGCTATCAATTTTAAGTTCTATATTTGACAATTACTAGTTCAGATCTTCAAGTTATAATTTGAAATAATAATTTGAATTTAACAAATCTAAGTTCTGTAATTCACTATTACAAGTTCAGATCTTCAAGTTATAATTTACAATAATAATTAGAAGCTATCAATTTTAAGTTCTGTATTTGACAATTACAAGTTCAGATCTTCAAGTTATAATTTGGACTAATAATTTGTATTTAACAATTAGAAGTTCTGTATTTGACAATTACAAGTTCAGATCTTCAAGTTATAATTTGAAATAATAATTAGAAGCTATCAATTTTAAGTTCTGTATTTGACAATTACAAGTTCAGATCTTCAAGTTATAATTTGCAATTATAATTAGAAGCTATCAATTTTAAGTTCTGTATTTGACAATTACTAGTTCAGATCTTCAAGTTATAATTTGCACTAATAATTTGTATTTAACAATTAGAAGTTCTGTATTTGACAATTACAAGTTCAGATCTTCAAGTTATAATTTGAAATAATAACTAGAAGCTATCAATTTTAAGTTCTGTATTTGACAATTACAAGTTCAGATCTTCAAGTTATAAATTGCAATAATAATTAGAAGCTATCAATTTTAAGTTCTGTATTTGACAATTACTAGTTCAGATCTTCAAGTTATAATCAGAAATAATAATTTGAATTTAACAAATCTAAGTTCTGTAATTCACTATTACAAGTTCAGATCTTCAAGTTATAATTTACAATAATAATTAGAAGCTATCAATTTTAAGTTCTGTATTTGACAATAACAAGTTCAGATCTTCAAGTTATAATTTGCACTAATAATTTGTATTTAACAATTAGAAGTTCTGTATTTGACAAGTACAAGTTCAGATCTTCAAGTTATAATTTGAAATAATAATTAGAAGCTATCAATTTTAAGTTCTGTATTTGACAATTACAAGTTCAGATCTTCAAGTTATAATTTGCAATTATAATTAGAAGCTATCAATTTTAAGTTCTGTATTTGACAATTACTAGTTCAGATCTTCAAGTTATAATTTGAAATAATAATTTGAATTTAACAAATCTAAGTTCTGTAATTCACAATTACAAGTTCAGATCTTCAAGTTATACTTTGCACTAATAATTTGTATTTAACAATTCGAAGTTCTGTATTTGACTATTACAAGTACAGATCTTCAAGTTATAATTTGAATTATAATTATAAGCTATCAATTATATGTTCTGTATTTAACAATTACAATTACAGATCTTCAAATTATTATTTGCAATAATAATTAGAAGCTATCAATTTTAAGTTCTGCATTTGACAATTAGAAGTTCAGATCTTCAAGTTATTATTTGCAATAATAATTAGAAGCTATCAATTTTAAGTTCTGTATTTGACAATTACAAGTTCAGATCTTCAAGTTATAATTTCAAATAATAATTAGAAGCTATCAATTTTAAGTTCTGTATTTGACAATTACAAGTTCAGATCTTCAAGTTATTATTTGCAATAATAATTAGAAGCTATCAATTTGAGTTCTGTACTTTACAATTACAAGTTCAGATCTTCAAGTTATAATTAGCAATAATAATTAGAAGCTATCAATTTTGAGTTCTGTACTTTACAACTACAAGTTCAGATCTTCAAGTTATAATTTGCAATAATATTTAGAAGCTATCAATTTTAAGTTCTGTATTTGACAATTAATAGTTCAGATCTTCAAGTTATAATTTGAAATAATAATTTGAATTTAACAAATCTAAGTTCTGTAATTCACTATTACAAGTTCAGATCTTCAAGTTATAATTTACAATAATAATTAGAAGCTATCAATTTTAAGTTCTGTATTTGACAATTACATGTTCAGATCTTCAAGTTATAATTTGCACTAATAATTTGTATTTAAAAATTGGAAGTTCTGTATTTGACAATTACAAGTTCAGATCTTCAAGTTATAATTTGAAATAATACTTAGAAGCTATCAATTTTATGTTCTGTATTTGACAATTACAAGTTCAGATCTTCAAGTTATAATTTGCAATAATAATTAGAAGCTATCAATTTTAAGTTCTATATTTGACAATTACTAGTTCAGATCTTCAAGTTATAATTTGAATTAATAATTTGAATTTAACAAATCTAAGTTCTGTAATTCACTATTACAAGTTCAGATCTTCAAGTTATAATTTACAATAATAATTAGAAGCTATCAATTTTAAGTTCTGTATTTGACAATTACAAGTTCAGATCTTCAAGTTATAATTTGCAATTATAATTAGAAGCTATCAATTTTAAGTTCTATATTTGACAATTACTAGTTCAGATCTTCAAGTTATAATTTGAAATAATAATTTGAATTTAACAAATCTAAGTTCTGTAATTCACTATTACAAGTTCAGATCTTCAAGTTATAATTTACAATAATAATTAGAAGCTATCAATTTTAAGTTCTGTATTTGACTAATACAAGCTCAGATCTTCAAGTTATAATTTGAATTATAATTATAAGCTATCAATTTTAAGTTCTGTATTTGACAATTTCTAGTTCAGATCTTCAAGTTATAATTTTAAATAATAATTTGAATTTATCAAATCTAGGTTCTGTAATTCACTATTACAAGTTCAGATCTTCAAGTTATAATTTACAATAATAATTATAAGCTATCAATTTTAAGTTCTGTATTTGACAATTACTAGTTCACATCTTCAAGTTATTATTTGCAATAATAATTAAAAGCTATCAATTTTAAGTTCTGTATTTGACAATTACAAGTTCAGATCTTCAAGTTATAATTTCAAATAATAATTAGAAGCTATCAATTTTAAGTTCTGTATTCGACAATTACAAGTTTAGATCTTCAAGTTATAATTTGAAATAATAATTAGAAGCTATCAATTTTAAGTTCTGTATTTGACAATTACAAGTTCAGATCTTCAAGTTATAATTTGCAATAATAATTAGAAGCTATCAATTTTAAGTTCTGTATTTAACAATTACTAGTTCAGATCTTCAAGTTATAATTTGAAATAATAATTTGAATTTAACAAATCTAAGTTCTGTAATTCACTATTACAAGTTCAGATCTTCAAGTTAAAATTTACAATAATAATTAGAAGCTATCAATTTTAAGTTCTGTATTTGACAATTACATGTTCAGATCTTCAAGTTATAATTTGCACTAATACTTAGAAGCTATCAATTTTATGTTCTGTATTTGACAATTACAAGTTCAGATCTTCAAGTTATAATTTGCAATAATAATTAGAAGCTATCAATTTTAAGTTCTATATTTGACAATTACTAGTTCAGATCTTCAAGTTATAATTTGAAATAATAATTTGAATTTAACAAATCTAAGTTCTGTAATTCACTATTACAAGTTCAGATCTTCAAGTTATAATTTACAATAATAATTAGAAGCTATCAATTTTAAGTTCTGTATTTGACAATTACAAGTTCAGATCTTCAAGTTATAATTTGGACTAATAATTTGTATTTAACAATTAGAAGTTCTGTATTTGACAATTACAGATTCAGATCTTCAAGTTATAATTTGAAATAATAATTAGAAGCTATCAATTTTAAGTTCTGTATTTGACAATTACAAGTTCAGATCTTCAAGTTATAATTTGCAATTATAATTAGAAGCTATCAATTTTAAGTTCTATATTTGACAATTACTAGTTCAGATCTTCAAGTTATAATTTGAAATAATAATTTGAATTTAACAAATCTAAGTTCTGTAATTCACTATTACAAGTTCAGATCTTCAAGTTATAATTTACAATAATAATTAGAAGCTATCAATTTTAAGTTCTGTATTTGACAATTACAAGTTCAGATCTTCAAGTTATAATTTGGACTAATAATTTGTATTTAACAATTAGAAGTTCTGTATTTGACAATTACAAGTTCAGATCTTCAAGTTATAATTTGAAATAATAATTAGAAGCTATCAATTTTAAGTTCTGTATTTGACAATTACAAGTTCAGATCTTCAAGTTATAATTTGCACTAATAATTTGTATTTAACAATTAGAAGTTCTGTATTTGACAAGTACAAGTTCAGATCTTCAAGTTATAATTTGAAATAATAATTAGAAGCTATCAATTTTAAGTTCTGTATTTTACAATTACAAGTTCAGATCTTCAAGTTATAATTTGCACTAATAATTTGTATTTAACAATTAGAAGTTCTGTATTTGTCTATTACAAGTTCACATCTTCAAATTATAATTTGCAATAATAATTAGAAGCTATCAATTTTAAGTTCTGTATTTGACAATTACAAGTTCAGATCTTCAAGTTATAATTTGCACTAATAATTTGTATTGACAATTAGAAGTTCTGTATTTGACTATTACAAGTTCAGATCTTCAAATTATTATTTGCAATCTTAGTTTGAATTTAACAATTTGAAATTCTGTATTTACCTATTACAAGTTCAGATCTACAAGTTATAATTTGCACTAATAATTTGTATTTAACAATTCGAAGTTCTGTATTTGACTATTACAAGCTCAGATCTTCAAGTTATAATTTGAATTATAATTATAAGCTATCAATTTTAAGTTCTGTATTTGACAATTTCTAGTTCAGATCTTCAAGTTATAATTTGAAATAATAATTTGAATTTAACAAATCTAGGTTCTGTAATTCACTATTACAAGTTCAGATCTTCAAGTTATAATTTACAATAATAATTATAAGCTATCAATTTTAAGTTCTGTATTTGACAATTACTAGTTCAGATCTTCAAGTTATTATTTGCAATAATAATTAGAAGCTATCAATTTTAAGTTCTGTATTTGACAATTACAAGTTCAGATCTTCAAGTTATAATTTCAAATAATAATTAGAAGCTATCAATTTTAAGTTCTGTATTCGACAATTACAAGTTTAGATCTTCAAGTTATAATTTGAAATAATAATTAGAAGCTATCAATTTTAAGTTCTGTATTTGACAATTACAAGTTCAGATCTTCAAGTTATAATTTGCAATAATAATTAGAAGCTATCAATTTTAAGTTCTGTATTTAACAATTACTAGTTCAGATCTTCAAGTTATAATTAGATATAATAATTTGAATTTAACAAATCTAAGTTCTGTAATTCACTATTACAAGTTCAGATCTTCAAGTTATAATTTGAAATAATAATTAGAAGCTATCAATTTTAAGTTCTGTATTTTACAATTACAAGTTCAGATCTTCAAGTTATAATTTGCAATAATAATTTGTATTTAACAATTAGAAGTTCTGTATTTGTCTATTACAAGTTCACATCTTCAAATTATAATTTGCAATAATAATTAGAAGCTATCAATTTTAAGTTCTGTATTTGACAATTACAAGTTCAGATCTTCAAGTTATAATTTGCACTAATAATTTGTATTGACAATTACAAGTTCAGATCTTCAAGTTATAATTTGCAATAATAATTAGAAGCTATCAATTCTAAGTTCTATATTTGACAATTACTAGTTCAGATCTTCAAGTTATAATTTGAAATAATAATTTGAATTTAACAAATCTAAGTTCTGTAATTCACTATTACAAGTTCAGATCTTCAAGTTATAATTTGCACTAATAATTTGTATTTAATAATCAGAAGTTCTGTATTTGACAATTACAAGTTCAGATCTTCAAGTTATAATTTGAAATAATAATTAGAAGCTATCAATTTTAAGTTCTGTATTTGACAATTACAAGTTCAGATCTTCAAGTTATAAATTGCAATAATAATTAGAAGCTATCAATTTTAAGTTCTGTATTTGACAATTACTAGTTCAGATCTTCAAGTTATAATTAGAAATAATAATTTGAATTTAACAAATCTAAGTTCTGTAATTCACTATTACAAGTTCAGATCTTCAAGTTATAATTTACAATAATAATTAGAAGCTATCAATTTTAAGTTCTGTATTTGACAATTACAAGTTCAGATCTTCAAGTTATAATTTGCACTAATAATTTGTATTTAACAATTAGAAGTTCTGTATTTGACAAGTACAAGTTCAGATCTTCAAGTTATAATTTGAAATAATAATTAGAAGCTATCAATTTTAAGTTCTGCATTTGACAATTACAAGTTCAGATCTTTAAGTTATTATTTGCAATAATAATTAGAAGCTATCAATTTTAAGTTCTGTATTTGACAATTACCAGTTCAGATCTTCAAGTTATAATTTCAAATAATAATTAGAAGCTATCAATTTTAAGTTCTGTATTTGACAATTACAAGTTTAGATCTTCAAGTTATAATTTGAAATAATAATTAGAAGCTATCAATTTTAAGTTCTGTATTCGACAATTACAAGTTTAGATCTTCAAGTTATAATTTGAAATAATAATTAGAAGCTATCAATTTTAAGTTCTGTATTTGACAATTACAAGTTCAGATCTTCAAGTTATAATTTGCAATAATAATTAGAAGCTATCAATTTTAAGTTCTGTATTTAACAATTACTAGTTCAGATCTTCAAGTTATAATTAGATATAATAATTTGAATTTAACAAATCTAAGTTCTGTAATTCACTATTACAAGTTCAGATCTTCAAGTTATAATTTACTATAATAATTAGAAGCTATCAATTTTAAGTTCTGTATTTGACAATTACAAGTTCAGATCTTCAAGTTATAATTTGCAATAATAATTAGAAGCTTTCAATTTTAAGTTCTATATTTGACAATCACTAGTTCAGATCTTCAAGTTATAATTTGAAATAATAATTTGAATTTAACAAATCTAAGTTCTGTAATTCACTATTACTAGTTCAGATCTTCAAGTTATAATTTGCACTAATAATTTGTATTTAATAATTAGAAGTTCTGTATTTGACAATTACAAGTTCAGATCTTCAAGTTATAATTTGAAATAATAATTAGAAGCTATCAATTTTAAGTTCTGTATTTGACAATTACAAGTTCAGATCTTCTAGTTATAAATTGCAATAATAATTAGAAGCTATCAATTTTAAGTTCTGTATTTGACAATTACTAGTTCAGATCTTCAAGTTATAATTAGAAATAATAATTTGAATTTAACAAATCTAAGTTCTGTAATTCACTATTACAAGTTCAGATCTTCAAGTTATAATTTACAATAATAATTAGAAGCTATCAATTTTAAGTTCTGTATTTGACAATTACAAGTTCAGATCTTCAAGTTATAATTTGCACTAATAATTTGTATTTAACAATTAGAAGTTCTGTATTTGACAAGTACAAGTTCAGATCTTCAAGTTATAATTTACAATAATAATTAGAAGCTATCAATTTTAAGTTCTGCATTTGACAATTAGAAGTTCAGATCTTCAAGTTATTATTTGCAATAATAATTAGAAGCTATCAATTTTAAGTTCTGTATTTGACAATTACAAGTTCAGATCTTCAAGTTATAATTTCAAATAATAATTAGAAGCTATCAATTTTAAGTTCTGTATTTGACAATTACAAGTTCAGATCTTCAAGTTATTATTTGCAATAATAATTAGAAGCTATCAATTTGAGTTCTGTACTTTACAATTACAAGTTCAGATCTTCAAGTTATAATTAGCAATAATAATTAGAAGCTATCAATTTTGAGTTCTGTACTTTACAACTACAAGTTCAGATCTTCAAGTTATAATTTGCAATAATATTTAGAAGCTATCAATTTTAAGTTCTGTATTTGACAATTAATAGTTCAGATCTTCAAGTTATAATTTGAAATAATAATTTGAATTTAACAAATCTAAGTTCTGTAATTCACTATTACAAGTTCAGATCTTCAAGTTATAATTTACAATAATAATTAGAAGCTATCAATTTTAAGTTCTGTATTTGACAATTACATGTTCAGATCTTCAAGTTATAATTTGCACTAATAATTTGTATTTAAAAATTGGAAGTTCTGTATTTGACAATTACAAGTTCAGATCTTCAAGTTATAATTTGAAATAATACTTAGAAGCTATCAATTTTATGTTCTGTATTTGACAATTACAAGTTCAGATCTTCAAGTTATAATTTGCAATAATAATTAGAAGCTATCAATTTTAAGTTCTATATTTGACAATTACTAGTTCAGATCTTCAAGTTATAATTTGAATTAATAATTTGAATTTAACAAATCTAAGTTCTGTAATTCACTATTACAAGTTCAGATCTTCAAGTTATAATTTACAATAATAATTAGAAGCTATCAATTTTAAGTTCTGTATTTGACAATTACAAGTTCAGATCTTCAAGTTATAATTTGGACTAATAATTTGTATTTAGCAATTAGAAGTTCTGTATTTGACAATTACAGATTCAGATCTTCAAGTTATAATTTGAAATAATAATTAGAAGCTATCAATTTTAAGTTCTGTATTTGACAATTACAAGTTCAGATCTTCAAGTTATAATTTGCAATTATAATTAGAAGCTATCAATTTTAAGTTCTATATTTGACAATTACTAGTTCAGATCTTCAAGTTATAATTTGAAATAATAATTTGAATTTAACAAATCTAAGTTCTGTAATTCACTATTACAAGTTCAGATCTTCAAGTTATAATTTACAATAATAATTAGAAGCTATCAATTTTAAGTTCTGTATTTGACTATTACAAGCTCAGATCTTCAAGTTATAATTTGAATTATAATTATAAGCTATCAATTTTAAGTTCTGTATTTGACAATTTCTAGTTCAGATCTTCAAGTTATAATTTGAAATAATAATTTGAATTTAACAAATCTAGGTTCTGTAATTCACTATTACAAGTTCAGATCTTCAAGTTATAATTTACAATAATAATTATAAGCTATCAATTTTAAGTTCTGTATTTGACAATTACTAGTTCAGATCTTCAAGTTATTATTTGCAATAATAATTAAAAGCTATCAATTTTAAGTTCTGTATTTGACAATTACAAGTTCAGATCTTCAAGTTATAATTTCAAATAATAATTAGAAGCTATCAATTTTAAGTTCTGTATTCGACAATTACAGGTTTAGATCTTCAAGTTATAATTTGAAATAATAATTAGAAGCTATCAATTTTAAGTTCTGTATTTGACAATTACAAGTTCAGATCTTCAAGTTATAATTTACAATAATAATTAGAAGCTATCAATTTTAAGTTCTGTATTTAACAATTACTAGTTCAGATCTTCAAGTTATAATTTGAAATAATAATTTGAATTTAACAAATCTAAGTTCTGTAATTCACTATTACAAGTTCAGATCTTCAAGTTATAATTTACAATAATAATTAGAAGCTATCAATTTTAAGTTCTGTATTTGACAATTACATGTTCAGATCTTCAAGTTATAATTTGCACTAATAATTTGTATTTAAAAATTGGAAGTTCTGTATTTGACAATTACAAGTTCAGATCTTCAAGTTATAATTTGAAATAATACTTAGAAGCTATCAATTTTATGTTCTGTATTTGACAATTACAAGTTCAGATCTTCAAGTTATAATTTGCAATAATAATTAGAAGCTATCAATTTTAAGTTCTATATTTGACAATTACTAGTTCAGATCTTCAAGTTATAATTTGAAATAATAATTTGAATTTAACAAATCTAAGTTCTGTAATTCACTATTACAAGTTCAGATCTTCAAGTTATAATTTACAATAATAATTAGAAGCTATCAATTTTAAGTTCTGTATTTGACAATTACAAGTTCAGATCTTCAAGTTATAATTTGGACTAATAATTTGTATTTAACAATTAGAAGTTCTGTATTTGACAAGTACAAGTTCAGATCTTCAAGTTATAATTTACAATAATAATTAGAAGCTATCAATTTTAAGTTCTGCATTTGACAATTAGAAGTTCAGATCTTCAAGTTATTATTTGCAATAATAATTAGAAGCTATCAATTTTAAGTTCTGTATTTGACAATTACAAGTTCAGATCTTCAAGTTATAATTTCAAATAATAATTAGAAGCTATCAATTTTAAGTTCTGTATTTGACAATTACAAGTTCAGATCTTCAAGTTATTATTTGCAATAATAATTAGAAGCTATCAATTTGAGTTCTGTACTTTACAATTACAAGTTCAGATCTTCAAGTTATAATTAGCAATAATAATTAGAAGCTATCAATTTTGAGTTCTGTACTTTACAACTACAAGTTCAGATCTTCAAGTTATAATTTGCAATAATATTTAGAAGCTATCAATTTTAAGTTCTGTATTTGACAATTAATAGTTCAGATCTTCAAGTTATAATTTGAAATAATAATTTGAATTTAACAAATCTAAGTTCTGTAATTCACTATTACAAGTTCAGATCTTCAAGTTATAATTTACAATAATAATTAGAAGCTATCAATTTTAAGTTCTGTATTTGACAATTACATGTTCAGATCTTCAAGTTATAATTTGCACTAATAATTTGTATTTAAAAATTGGAAGTTCTGTATTTGACAATTACAAGTTCAGATCTTCAAGTTATAATTTGAAATAATACTTAGAAGCTATCAATTTTATGTTCTGTATTTGACAATTACAAGTTCAGATCTTCAAGTTATAATTTGCAATAATAATTAGAAGCTATCAATTTTAAGTTCTATATTTGACAATTACTAGTTCAGATCTTCAAGTTATAATTTGAATTAATAATTTGAATTTAACAAATCTAAGTTCTGTAATTCACTATTACAAGTTCAGATCTTCAAGTTATAATTTACAATAATAATTAGAAGCTATCAATTTTAAGTTCTGTATTTGACAATTACAAGTTCAGATCTTCAAGTTATAATTTGGACTAATAATTTGTATTTAACAATTAGAAGTTCTGTATTTGACAATTACAGATTCAGATCTTCAAGTTATAATTTGAAATAATAATTAGAAGCTATCAATTTTAAGTTCTGTATTTGACAATTACAAGTTCAGATCTTCAAGTTATAATTTGCAATTATAATTAGAAGCTATCAATTTTAAGTTCTATATTTGACAATTACTAGTTCAGATCTTCAAGTTATAATTTGAAATAATAATTTGAATTTAACAAATCTAAGTTCTGTAATTCACTATTACAAGTTCAGATCTTCAAGTTATAATTTACAATAATAATTAGAAGCTATCAATTTTAAGTTCTGTATTTGACTAATACAAGCTCAGATCTTCAAGTTATAATTTGAATTATAATTATAAGCTATCAATTTTAAGTTCTGTATTTGACAATTTCTAGTTCAGATCTTCAAGTTATAATTTTAAATAATAATTTGAATTTATCAAATCTAGGTTCTGTAATTCACTATTACAAGTTCAGATCTTCAAGTTATAATTTACAATAATAATTATAAGCTATCAATTTTAAGTTCTGTATTTGACAATTACTAGTTCAGATCTTCAAGTTATTATTTGCAATAATAATTAAAAGCTATCAATTTTAAGTTCTGTATTTGACAATTACAAGTTCAGATCTTCAAGTTATAATTTCAAATAATAATTAGAAGCTATCAATTTTAAGTTCTGTATTCGACAATTACAAGTTTAGATCTTCAAGTTATAATTTGAAATAATAATTAGAAGCTATCAATTTTAAGTTCTGTATTTGACAATTACAAGTTCAGATCTTCAAGTTATAATTTGCAATAATAATTAGAAGCTATCAATTTTAAGTTCTGTATTTAACAATTACTAGTTCAGATCTTCAAGTTATAATTTGAAATAATAATTTGAATTTAACAAATCTAAGTTCTGTAATTCACTATTACAAGTTCAGATCTTCAAGTTATAATTTACAATAATAATTAGAAGCTATCAATTTTAAGTTCTGTATTTGACAATTACATGTTCAGATCTTCAAGTTATAATTTGCACTAATACTTAGAAGCTATCAATTTTATGTTCTGTATTTGACAATTACAAGTTCAGATCTTCAAGTTATAATTTGCAATAATAATTAGAAGCTATCAATTTTAAGTTCTATATTTGACAATTACTAGTTCAGATCTTCAAGTTATAATTTGAAATAATAATTTGAATTTAACAAATCTAAGTTCTGTAATTCACTATTACAAGTTCAGATCTTCAAGTTATAATTTACAATAATAATTAGAAGCTATCAATTTTAAGTTCTGTATTTGACAATTACAAGTTCAGATCTTCAAGTTATAATTTGGACTAATAATTTGTATTTAACAATTAGAAGTTCTGTATTTGACAATTACAGATTCAGATCTTCAAGTTATAATTTGAAATAATAATTAGAAGCTATCAATTTTAAGTTCTGTATTTGACAATTACAAGTTCAGATCTTCAAGTTATAATTTGCAATTATAATTAGAAGCTATCAATTTTAAGTTCTATATTTGACAATTACTAGTTCAGATCTTCAAGTTATAATTTGAAATAATAATTTGAATTTAACAAATCTAAGTTCTGTAATTCACTATTACAAGTTCAGATCTTCAAGTTATAATTTACAATAATAATTAGAAGCTATCAATTTTAAGTTCTGTATTTGACAATTACAAGTTCAGATCTTCAAGTTATAATTTGGACTAATAATTTGTATTTAACAATTAGAAGTTCTGTATTTGACAATTACAAGTTCAGATCTTCAAGTTATAATTTGAAATAATAATTAGAAGCTATCAATTTTAAGTTCTGTATTTGACAATTACAAGTTCAGATCTTCAAGTTATAATTTGCACTAATAATTTGTATTTAACAATTAGAAGTTCTGTATTTGACAAGTACAAGTTCAGATCTTCAAGTTATAATTTGAAATAATAATTAGAAGCTATCAATTTTAAGTTCTGTATTTTACAATTACAAGTTCAGATCTTCAAGTTATAATTTGCACTAATAATTTGTATTTAACAATTAGAAGTTCTGTATTTGTCTATTACAAGTTCACATCTTCAAATTATAATTTGCAATAATAATTAGAAGCTATCAATTTTAAGTTCTGTATTTGACAATTACAAGTTCAGATCTTCAAGTTATAATTTGCACTAATAATTTGTATTGACAATTAGAAGTTCTGTATTTGACTATTACAAGTTCAGATCTTCAAATTATTATTTGCAATCTTAGTTTGAATTTAACAATTTGAAATTCTGTATTTACCTATTACAAGTTCAGATCTACAAGTTATAATTTGCACTAATAATTTGTATTTAACAATTCGAAGTTCTGTATTTGACTATTACAAGCTCAGATCTTCAAGTTATAATTTGAATTATAATTATAAGCTATCAATTTTAAGTTCTGTATTTGACAATTTCTAGTTCAGATCTTCAAGTTATAATTTGAAATAATAATTTGAATTTAACAAATCTAGGTTCTGTAATTCACTATTACAAGTTCAGATCTTCAAGTTATAATTTACAATAATAATTATAAGCTATCAATTTTAAGTTCTGTATTTGACAATTACTAGTTCAGATCTTCAAGTTATTATTTGCAATAATAATTAGAAGCTATCAATTTTAAGTTCTGTATTTGACAATTACAAGTTCAGATCTTCAAGTTATAATTTCAAATAATAATTAGAAGCTATCAATTTTAAGTTCTGTATTCGACAATTACAAGTTTAGATCTTCAAGTTATAATTTGAAATAATAATTAGAAGCTATCAATTTTAAGTTCTGTATTTGACAATTACAAGTTCAGATCTTCAAGTTATAATTTGCAATAATAATTAGAAGCTATCAATTTTAAGTTCTGTATTTAACAATTACTAGTTCAGATCTTCAAGTTATAATTAGATATAATAATTTGAATTTAACAAATCTAAGTTCTGTAATTCACTATTACAAGTTCAGATCTTCAAGTTATAATTTGAAATAATAATTAGAAGCTATCAATTTTAAGTTCTGTATTTTACAATTACAAGTTCAGATCTTCAAGTTATAATTTGCAATAATAATTTGTATTTAACAATTAGAAGTTCTGTATTTGTCTATTACAAGTTCACATCTTCAAATTATAATTTGCAATAATAATTAGAAGCTATCAATTTTAAGTTCTGTATTTGACAATTACAAGTTCAGATCTTCAAGTTATAATTTGCACTAATAATTTGTATTGACAATTACAAGTTCAGATCTTCAAGTTATAATTTGCAATAATAATTAGAAGCTATCAATTCTAAGTTCTATATTTGACAATTACTAGTTCAGATCTTCAAGTTATAATTTGAAATAATAATTTGAATTTAACAAATCTAAGTTCTGTAATTCACTATTACAAGTTCAGATCTTCAAGTTATAATTTGCACTAATAATTTGTATTTAATAATCAGAAGTTCTGTATTTGACAATTACAAGTTCAGATCTTCAAGTCATAATTTGAAATAATAATTAGAAGCTATCAATTTTAAGTTCTGTATTTGACAATTACAAGTTCAGATCTTCAAGTTATAAATTGCAATAATAATTAGAAGCTATCAATTTTAAGTTCTGTATTTGACAATTACTAGTTCAGATCTTCAAGTTATAATTAGAAATAATAATTTGAATTTAACACATCTAAGTTCTGTAATTCACTATTACAAGTTCAGATCTTCAAGTTATAATTTACAATAATAATTAGAAGCTATCAATTTTAAGTTCTGTATTTGACAATTACAAGTTCAGATCTTCAAGTTATAATTTGCACTAATAATTTGTATTTAACAATTAGAAGTTCTGTATTTGACAAGTACAAGTTCAGATCTTCAAGTTATAATTTGAAATAATAATTAGAAGCTATCAATTTTAAGTTCTGCATTTGACAATTACAAGTTCAGATCTTTAAGTTATTATTTGCAATAATAATTAGAAGCTATCAATTTTAAGTTCTGTATTTGACAATTACCAGTTCAGATCTTCAAGTTATAATTTCAAATAATAATTAGAAGCTATCAATTTTAAGTTCTGTATTTGACAATTACAAGTTTAGATCTTCAAGTTATAATTTGAAATAATAATTAGAAGCTATCAATTTTAAGTTCTGTATTCGACAATTACAAGTTTAGATCTTCAAGTTATAATTTGAAATAATAATTAGAAGCTATCAATTTTAAGTTCTGTATTTGACAATTACAAGTTCAGATCTTCAAGTTATAATTTGCAATAATAATTAGAAGCTATCAATTTTAAGTTCTGTATTTAACAATTACTAGTTCAGATCTTCAAGTTATAATTAGATATAATAATTTGAATTTAACAAATCTAAGTTCTGTAATTCACTATTACAAGTTCAGATCTTCAAGTTATAATTTACTATAATAATTAGAAGCTATCAATTTTAAGTTCTGTATTTGACAATTACAAGTTCAGATCTTCAAGTTATAATTTGCAATAATAATTAGAAGCTATCAATTTTAAGTTCTATATTTGACAATCACTAGTTCAGATCTTCAAGTTATAATTTGAAATAATAATTTGAATTTAACAAATCTAAGTTCTGTAATTCACTATTACTAGTTCAGATCTTCAAGTTATAATTTGCACTAATAATTTGTATTTAATAATTAGAAGTTCTGTATTTGACAATTACAAGTTCAGATCTTCAAGTTATAATTTGAAATAATAATTAGAAGCTATCAATTTTAAGTTCTGTATTTGACAATTACAAGTTCAGATCTTCTAGTTATAAATTGCAATAATAATTAGAAGCTATCAATTTTAAGTTCTGTATTTGACAATTACTAGTTCAGATCTTCAAGTTATAATTAGAAATAATAATTTGAATTTAACAAATCTAAGTTCTGTAATTCACTATTACAAGTTCAGATCTTCAAGTTATAATTTACAATAATAATTAGAAGCTATCAATTTTAAGTTCTGTATTTGACAATTACAAGTTCAGATCTTCAAGTTATAATTTGCACTAATAATTTGTAATTAACAATTAGAAGTTCTGTATTTGACAAGTACAAGTTCAGATCTTCAAGTTATAATTTACAATAATAATTAGAAGCTATCAATTTTAAGTTCTGCATTTGACAATTAGAAGTTCAGATCTTCAAGTTATTATTTGCAATAATAATTAGAAGCTATCAATTTTAAGTTCTGTATTTGACAATTACAAGTTCAGATCTTCAAGTTATAATTTCAAATAATAATTAGAAGCTATCAATTTTAAGTTCTGTATTTGACAATTACAAGTTCAGATCTTCAAGTTATTATTTGCAATAATAATTAGAAGCTATCAATTTGAGTTCTGTACTTTACAATTACAAGTTCAGATCTTCAAGTTATAATTAGCAATAATAATTAGAAGCTATCAATTTTGAGTTCTGTACTTTACAACTACAAGTTCAGATCTTCAAGTTATAATTTGCAATAATATTTAGAAGCTATCAATTTTAAGTTCTGTATTTGACAATTAATAGTTCAGATCTTCAAGTTATAATTTGAAATAATAATTTGAATTTAACAAATCTAAGTTCTGTAATTCACTATTACAAGTTCAGATCTTCAAGTTATAATTTACAATAATAATTAGAAGCTATCAATTTTAAGTTCTGTATTTGACAATTACATGTTCAGATCTTCAAGTTATAATTTGCACTAATAATTTGTATTTAAAAATTGGAAGTTCTGTATTTGACAATTACAAGTTCAGATCTTCAAGTTATAATTTGAAATAATACTTAGAAGCTATCAATTTTATGTTCTGTATTTGACAATTACAAGTTCAGATCTTCAAGTTATAATTTGCAATAATAATTAGAAGCTATCAATTTTAAGTTCTATATTTGACAATTACTAGTTCAGATCTTCAAGTTATAATTTGAATTAATAATTTGAATTTAACAAATCTAAGTTCTGTAATTCACTATTACAAGTTCAGATCTTCAAGTTATAATTTACAATAATAATTAGAAGCTATCAATTTTAAGTTCTGTATTTGACAATTACAAGTTCAGATCTTCAAGTTATAATTTGGACTAATAATTTGTATTTAACAATTAGAAGTTCTGTATTTGACAATTACAGATTCAGATCTTCAAGTTATAATTTGAAATAATAATTAGAAGCTATCAATTTTAAGTTCTGTATTTGACAATTACAAGTTCAGATCTTCAAGTTATAATTTGCAATTATAATTAGAAGCTATCAATTTTAAGTTCTATATTTGACAATTACTAGTTCAGATCTTCAAGTTATAATTTGAAATAATAATTTGAATTTAACAAATCTAAGTTCTGTAATTCACTATTACAAGTTCAGATCTTCAAGTTATAATTTACAATAATACTTAGAAGCTATCAATTTTAAGTTCTGTATTTGACTATTACAAGCTCAGATCTTCAAGTTATAATTTGAATTATAATTATAAGCTATCAATTTTAAGTTCTGTATTTGACAATTTCTAGTTCAGATCTTCAAGTTATAATTTGAAATAATAATTTGAATTTAACAAATCTAGGTTCTGTAATTCACTATTACAAGTTCAGATCTTCAAGTTATAATTTACAATAATAATTATAAGCTATCAATTTTAAGTTCTGTATTTGACAATTACTAGTTCAGATCTTCAAGTTATTATTTGCAATAATAATTAAAAGCTATCAATTTTAAGTTCTGTATTTGACAATTACAAGTTCAGATCTTCAAGTTATAATTTCAAATAATAATTAGAAGCTATCAATTTTAAGTTCTGTATTCGACAATTACAAGTTTAGATCTTCAAGTTATAATTTGAAATAATAATTAGAAGCTATCAATTTTAAGTTCTGTATTTGACAATTACAAGTTCAGATCTTCAAGTTATAATTTACAATAATAATTAGAAGCTATCAATTTTAAGTTCTGTATTTAACAATTACTAGTTCAGATCTTCAAGTTATAATTTGAAATAATAATTTGAATTTAACAAATCTAAGTTCTGTAATTCACTATTACAAGTTCAGATCTTCAAGTTATAATTTACAATAATAATTAGAAGCTATCAATTTTAAGTTCTGTATTTGACAATTACATGTTCAGATCTTCAAGTTATAATTTGCACTAATAATTTGTATTTAAAAATTGGAAGTTCTGTATTTGACAATTACAAGTTCAGATCTTCAAGTTATAATTTGAAATAATACTTAGAAGCTATCAATTTTATGTTCTGTATTTGACAATTACAAGTTCAGATCTTCAAGTTATAATTTGCAATAATAATTAGAAGCTATCAATTTTAAGTTCTATATTTGACAATTACTAGTTCAGATCTTCAAGTTATAATTTGAAATAATAATTTGAATTTAACAAATCTAAGTTCTGTAATTCACTATTACAAGTTCAGATCTTCAAGTTATAATTTACAATAATAATTAGAAGCTATCAATTTTAAGTTCTGTATTTGACAATTACAAGTTCAGATCTTCAAGTTATAATTTGGACTAATAATTTGTATTTAACAATTAGAAGTTCTGTATTTGACAAGTACAAGTTCAGATCTTCAAGTTATAATTTACAATAATAATTAGAAGCTATCAATTTTAAGTTCTGCATTTGACAATTAGAAGTTCAGATCTTCAAGTTATTATTTGCAATAATAATTAGAAGCTATCAATTTTAAGTTCTGTATTTGACAATTACAAGTTCAGATCTTCAAGTTATAATTTCAAATAATAATTAGAAGCTATCAATTTTAAGTTCTGTATTTGACAATTACAAGTTCAGATCTTCAAGTTATTATTTGCAATAATAATTAGAAGCTATCAATTTGAGTTCTGTACTTTACAATTACAAGTTCAGATCTTCAAGTTATAATTAGCAATAATAATTAGAAGCTATCAATTTTGAGTTCTGTACTTTACAACTACAAGTTCAGATCTTCAAGTTATAATTTGCAATAATATTTAGAAGCTATCAATTTTAAGTTCTGTATTTGACAATTAATAGTTCAGATCTTCAAGTTATAATTTGAAATAATAATTTGAATTTAACAAATCTAAGTTCTGTAATTCACTATTACAAGTTCAGATCTTCAAGTTATAATTTACAATAATAATTAGAAGCTATCAATTTTAAGTTCTGTATTTGACAATTACATGTTCAGATCTTCAAGTTATAATTTGCACTAATAATTTGTATTTAAAAATTGGAAGTTCTGTATTTGACAATTACAAGTTCAGATCTTCAAGTTATAATTTGAAATAATACTTAGAAGCTATCAATTTTATGTTCTGTATTTGACAATTACAAGTTCAGATCTTCAAGTTATAATTTGCAATAATAATTAGAAGCTATCAATTTTAAGTTCTATATTTGACAATTACTAGTTCAGATCTTCAAGTTATAATTTGAATTAATAATTTGAATTTAACAAATCTAAGTTCTGTAATTCACTATTACAAGTTCAGATCTTCAAGTTATAATTTACAATAATAATTAGAAGCTATCAATTTTAAGTTCTGTATTTGACAATTACAAGTTCAGATCTTCAAGTTATAATTTGGACTAATAATTTGTATTTAACAATTAGAAGTTCTGTATTTGACAATTACAGATTCAGATCTTCAAGTTATAATTTGAAATAATAATTAGAAGCTATCAATTTTAAGTTCTGTATTTGACAATTACAAGTTCAGATCTTCAAGTTATAATTTGCAATTATAATTAGAAGCTATCAATTTTAAGTTCTATATTTGACAATTACTAGTTCAGATCTTCAAGTTATAATTTGAAATAATAATTTGAATTTAACAAATCTAAGTTCTGTAATTCACTATTACAAGTTCAGATCTTCAAGTTATAATTTACAATAATAATTAGAAGCTATCAATTTTAAGTTCTGTATTTGACTATTACAAGCTCAGATCTTCTAGTTATAATTTGAATTATAATTATAAGCTATCAATTTTAAGTTCTGTATTTGACAATTTCTAGTTCAGATCTTCAAGTTATAATTTGAAATAATAATTTGAATTTAACAAATCTAGGTTCTGTAATTCACTATTACAAGTTCAGATCTTCAAGTTATAATTTACAATAATAATTATAAGCTATCAATTTTAAGTTCTGTATTTGACAATTACTAGTTCAGATCTTCAAGTTATTATTTGCAATAATAATTAAAAGCTATCAATTTTAAGTTCTGTATTTGACAATTACAAGTTCAGATCTTCAAGTTATAATTTCAAATAATAATTAGAAGCTATCAATTTTAAGTTCTGTATTCGACAATTACAAGTTTAGATCTTCAAGTTATAATTTGAAATAATAATTAGAAGCTATCAATTTTAAGTTCTGTATTTGACAATTACAAGTTCAGATCTTCAAGTTATAATTTGCAATAATAATTAGAAGCTATCAATTTTAAGTTCTGTATTTAACAATTACTAGTTCAGATCTTCAAGTTATAATTTGAAATAATAATTTGAATTTAACAAATCTAAGTTCTGTAATTCACTATTACAAGTTCAGATCTTCAAGTTATAATTTACAATAATAATTAGAAGCTATCAATTTTAAGTTCTGTATTTGACAATTACATGTTCAGATCTTCAAGTTATAATTTGCACTAATAATTTGTATTTAAAAATTGGAAGTTCTGTATTTGACAATTACAAGTTCAGATCTTCAAGTTATAATTTGAAATAATACTTAGAAGCTATCAATTTTATGTTCTGTATTTGACAATTACAAGTTCAGATCTTCAAGTTATAATTTGCAATAATAATTAGAAGCTATCAATTTTAAGTTCTATATTTGACAATTACTAGTTCAGATCTTCAAGTTATAATTTGAAATAATAATTTGAATTTAACAAATCTAAGTTCTGTAATTCACTATTACAAGTTCAGATCTTCAAGTTATAATTTACAATAATAATTAGAAGCTATCAATTTTAAGTTCTGTATTTGACAATTACAAGTTCAGATCTTCAAGTTATAATTTGGACTAATAATTTGTATTTAACAATTAGAAGTTCTGTATTTGACAATTACAGATTCAGATCTTCAAGTTATAATTTGAAATAATAATTAGAAGCTATCAATTTTAAGTTCTGTATTTGACAATTACAAGTTCAGATCTTCAAGTTATAATTTGCAATTATAATTAGAAGCTATCAATTTTAAGTTCTATATTTGACAATTACTAGTTCAGATCTTCAAGTTATAATTTGAAATAATAATTTGAATTTAACAAATCTAAGTTCTGTAATTCACTATTACAAGTTCAGATCTTCAAGTTATAATTTACAATAATAATTAGAAGCTATCAATTTTAAGTTCTGTATTTGACAATTACAAGTTCAGATCTTCAAGTTATAATTTGGACTAATAATTTGTATTTAACAATTAGAAGTTCTGTATTTGACAATTACAAGTTCAGATCTTCAAGTTATAATTTGAAATAATAATTAGAAGCTATCAATTTTAAGTTCTGTATTTGACAATTACAAGTTCAGATCTTCAAGTTATAATTTGCACTAATAATTTGTATTTAACAATTAGAAGTTCTGTATTTGACAAGTACAAGTTCAGATCTTCAAGTTATAATTTGAAATAATAATTAGAAGCTATCAATTTTAAGTTCTGTATTTTACAATTACAAGTTCAGATCTTCAAGTTATAATTTGCACTAATAATTTGTATTTAACAATTAGAAGTTCTGTATTTGTCTATTACAAGTTCACATCTTCAAATTATAATTTGCAATAATAATTAGAAGCTATCAATTTTAAGTTCTGTATTTGACAATTACAAGTTCAGATCTTCAAGTTATAATTTGCACTAATAATTTGTATTGACAATTAGAAGTTCTGTATTTGACTATTACAAGTTCAGATCTTCAAATTATTATTTGCAATCTTAGTTTGAATTTAACAATTTGAAATTCTGTATTTACCTATTACAAGTTCAGATCTACAAGTTATAATTTGCACTAATAATTTGTATTTAACAATTCGAAGTTCTGTATTTGACTATTACAAGCTCAGATCTTCAAGTTATAATTTGAATTATAATTATAAGCTATCAATTTTAAGTTCTGTATTTGACAATTTCTAGTTCAGATCTTCAAGTTATAATTTGAAATAATAATTTGAATTTAACAAATCTAGGTTCTGTAATTCACTATTACAAGTTCAGATCTTCAAGTTATAATTTACAATAATAATTATAAGCTATCAATTTTAAGTTCTGTATTTGACAATTACTAGTTCAGATCTTCAAGTTATTATTTGCAATAATAATTAGAAGCTATCAATTTTAAGTTCTGTATTTGACAATTACAAGTTCAGATCTTCAAGTTATAATTTCAAATAATAATTAGAAGCTATCAATTTTAAGTTCTGTATTCGACAATTACAAGTTTAGATCTTCAAGTTATAATTTGAAATAATAATTAGAAGCTATCAATTTTAAGTTCTGTATTTGACAATTACAAGTTCAGATCTTCAAGTTATAATTTGCAATAATAATTAGAAGCTATCAATTTTAAGTTCTGTATTTAACAATTACTAGTTCAGATCTTCAAGTTATAATTAGATATAATAATTTGAATTTAACAAATCTAAGTTCTGTAATTCACTATTACAAGTTCAGATCTTCAAGTTATAATTTGAAATAATAATTAGAAGCTATCAATTTTAAGTTCTGTATTTTACAATTACAAGTTCAGATCTTCAAGTTATAATTTGCAATAATAATTTGTATTTAACAATTAGAAGTTCTGTATTTGTCTATTACAAGTTCACATCTTCAAATTATAATTTGCAATAATAATTAGAAGCTATCAATTTTAAGTTCTGTATTTGACAATTACAAGTTCAGATCTTCAAGTTATAATTTGCAATAATAATTAGAAGCTATCAATTTTAAGTTCTGTATTTGACAATTACATGTTCAGATCTTCAAGTTATAATTTGCACTAATAATTTGTATTTAACAATTAGAAGTTCTGTATTTGACAATTACAAGTTCAGATCTTCAAGTTATAATTTGAAATAATACTTAGAAGCTATCAATTTTATGTTCTGTATTTGACAATTACAAGTTCAGATCTAGAAGTTATAATTTGCAATAATAATTAGAAGCTATCAATTTTAAGTTCTATATTTGACAATTACTAGTTCAGATCTTCAAGTTATAATTTGAAATAATAATTTGAATTTAACAAATCTAAGTTCTGTAATTCACTATTCCAAGTTCAGATCTTCAAGTTATAATTTACAATAATAATTAGAAGCTATCAATTTTAAGCTCTGTATTTGACAATTACAAGTTCAGATCTTCAAGTTATAATTTGGACTAATAATTTGTATTTAACAATTAGAAGTTCTGTATAATTGACAATTACAAGTTCAGATTTACAAGTTATAATTTGAAATAATAATTAGAAGCTATCAATTTTAAGTTCTGTATTTGACAATTACAAGTTCAGATCTTCAAGTTATAATTTGCAATTATAATTAGAAGCTATCAATTTTAAGTTCTATATTTGACAATTACTAGTTCAGATCTTCAAGTTATAATTTGAAATAATAATTTGAATTTAACAAATCTAAGTTCTGTAATTCACTATTACAAGTTCAGATCTTCAAGTTATAATTTACAATAATAATTAGAAGCTATCAATTTTAAGTTCTGTATTTGACAATTACAAGTTCAGATCTTCAAGTTATAATTTGGACTAATAATTTGTATTTAACAATTAGAAGTTCTGTATTTGACAATTACAAGTTCAGATCTTCAAGTTATAATTTGAAATAATAATTAGAAGCTATCAATTATAAGTTCTGTATTTGACAATTACAAGTTCAGATCTTCAAGTTATAATTTGCAATAATAATTAGAAGCTATCAATTATAAGTTCTGTATTTGACAATTACTAGTTCAGATCTTCAAGTTATAATTTGAAATAATAATTTGAATTTAACAAATCTAAGTTCTGTAATTCACTATTACAAGTTCAGATCTTCAAGTTATAATTTGCAATAATAATTAGAAGCTATCAATTTTAAGTTCTGTATTTGTCAATTACTAGTTCAGATCTTCAAGTTATAATTTGAAATAATAATTTGAATTTAACAAATCTAAGTTCTGTAATTCACTATTACAAGTTCAGATCTTCAAGTTATAATTTGCAATAATAATTAGAAGCTATCAATTTTAAGTTCTGTATTTGACAATTACAAGTTCAGATCTTCAAGTTATAATTTGCACTAATAATTTGTATTTAATGATTGGAAGTTCTGTATTTTACAATTACAAGTTCAGATCTTCAAGTTATAATTTGCAATAATAATTAGAAGCTATCAATTTTAAGTTCTGTATTTAACAATTACTACTTCAGATCTTCAAGTTATAATTAGAAATAATAATTTGAAATTAACAAATCTAAGTTCTGTAATTCACTATTACAAGTTCAGATTTTCAAGTTATAATTTACTATAATAATTAGAAGCTATCAAGTTTAAGTTCTGTATTTGACAATTACATGTTCAGATCTTCAAGTTATAATTTGCACTAATAATTTGTATTTAATAATTAGTAGTTCTGTATTTGACAATTTCAGTTCAGATCTTCAAGTTATAATTTGAAATAATAATTAGAAGCTATCAATTTTAAGTTCTCTATTTGACAATTACAAGTTCAATCTTCAAGTTATAATTTGCAATAATAATTAGAAGCTATCAATTTAAAGTTCTATATTTGACAATTACTAGTTCAGATCTTCAAGTTATATTTTGAAATAATAATTTGAATTTAACAAATCTAAGTTCTGTAATTCACTATTACAAGTTCAGATCTTCAAGTTATAATTTGCACTAATAATTTGTATTTAATAATTAGAAGTTCTGTATTTGACAATTACATGTTCAGATCTTCAAGTTATAATTTGCACTAATAATTTGTATTTAATAATTAGTAGTTCTGTATTTGACAATTTCAGTTCAGATCTTCAAGTTATAATTTGAAATAATAATTAGAAGCTATCAATTTTAAGTTCTCTATTTGACAATTACAAGTTCAATCTTCAAGTTATAATTTGCAATAATAATTAGAAGCTATCAATTTAAAGTTCTATATTTGACAATTACAAGTTCAGATCTTCAAGTTATAATTTGCAATAATAATTAGAAGCTATCAATTTTAAGTTCTGTATTTAACAATTACTAGTTCAGATCTTCAAGTTATAATTAGAAATAATAATTTGAATTTAACAAATCTAAGTTCTGTAATTCACTATTACAAGTTCAGATCTTCAAGTTATAATTTACAATAATAATTAGAAGCTATCAATTTTAAGTTCTGTATTTGACAATTACATGTTCAGATCTTCAAGTTATAATTTGCACTAATAATTTGTATTTAACAATTAGAAGTTCTGTATTTGACAATTACAAGTTCAGATCTTCAAGTTATAATTTGAAATAATACTTAGAAGCTATCAATTTTATGTTCTGTATTTGACAATTACAAGTTCAGATCTTCAAGTTATAATTTGCAATAATAATTAGAAGCTATCAATTTTAAGTTCTATATTTGACAATTACTAGTTCAGATCTTCAAGTTATAATTTAAAATAATAATATGAATTTAACAAATCTAAGTTCTGTAATTCACAATTACAAATTCAGATCTTCAAGATATAATTTACAATAATAATTAGAAGCTATCAATTTTAAGTTCTGTATTTGACAATTATGAGTTCAGATCTTCAAGTTATAATTTGCAATAATAATTTGTATTTAACAATTAGAAGTTCTGTATTTGACAATTACAAGTTCAGATCTTCAAGTTATAATTTGAAATAATAATTAGAAGCTATCAATTTTAAATTCTGTATTTGACAATTACAAGTTCAGATCTTCAAGTTATAATTTGAAATAATAATTAGAAGCTATCAATTTTAAGTTCTGTATTTGACAATTACAAGTTCAGATCTTCAAGTTATAATTTGCAATTATAATTAGAAGCTATCAATTTTAAGTTCTGTATTTGACAATTACTAGTTCAGATCTTCAAGTTATAATGTGAAATAATAATTTGAATTTAACAAATCTAAGTTCTGTAATTCACAATTACAAGTTCAGATCTTCAAGTTATACTTTGCACTATTAATTTGTATTTAACAATTCGAAGTTCTGTATTTGACAATTACAAGTTCAGATCTTCAAGTTATAATTTGAATTATAATTATAAGCTATCAATTATATGTTCTGTATTTAACAATTACAATTACAGATCTTCAAATTATTATTTGCAATAATAATTTGAAGCTATCAATTTTAAGTTCTGCATTTGTCAATTACAAGTTCAGATCTTCAAGTTATTATTTGCAATAATAATTAGAAGCTATCAATTTTAAGTTCTGTATTTGACAATTACAAGTTCAGATCTTCAAGTTATAATTTCAAATAATAATTAGAAGCTATCAATTTTAAGTTCTGTATTTGACAATTACAAGTTCAGATCTTCAAGTTATTATTTGCAATAATAATTAGAAGCTATCAATTTTGAGTTCTGTACTTTACAATTACAAGTTCAGATCTTCAAGTTATAATTAGCAATAATATTTAGAAGCTATCAATTTTAAGTTCTGTATTTGACAATTAATAGTTCAGATCTTCAAGTTATAATTTGAAATAATAATTTGAATTTAACAAATCTAAGTTCTGTAATTCACTATTACAAGTTCAGATCTTCAAGTTATAATTTACAATAATAATTAGAAGCTATCAATTTTAAGTTCTGTATTTGACAATTACATGTTAAGATCTTCAAGTTATAATTTGCACTAATAATTTGTATTTAACAATTAGAAGTTCTGTATTTAACAATTACAAGTTCAGATCTTCAAGTTATAATTTGAAATAATACTTAGAAGCTATCAATTTTATGTTCTGTATTTGACAATTACAAGTTCAGATCTTCAAGTTATAATTTGCAATAATAATTAGAAGCTATCAATTTTAAGTTCTATATTTGACAATTACTAATTCAGATCTTCAAGTTATAATTTGAAATAATAATTTGAATTTAACAAATCTAAGTTCTGTAATTCACTATTACAAGTTCAGATCTTCAAGTTATAATTTACAATAATAATTAGAAGCTATCAATTTTAAGTTCTGTATTTGACAATTACAAGTTCAGATCTTCAAGTTATAATTTGGACTAATAATTTATATTTAACAATTAGAAGTTCTGTATTTGACAATTACAAGTTCAGATCTTCAAGTTATAATTTGAAATAATAATTAGAAGCTATCAATTTTAAGTTCTGTATTTGACAATTACAAGTTCAGATCTTCAAGTTATAATTTGCAATTATAATTAGAAGCTATCAATTTTAAGTTCTATATTTGACAATTACTAGTTCAGATCTTCAAGTTATAATTTGAAATAATAATTTGAATTTAACAAATCTAAGTTCTGTAATTCACTATTACAAGTTCAGATCTTCAAGTAATAATTTACAATAATAATTAGAAGCTATCTATTTTAAGTTCTGTATTTGACAATTACAAGTTCAGATCTTCAAGTTATAATTTGGACTAATAATTTGTATTTAACAATTAGAAGTTCTGTATTTGACAATTACAAGTTCAGATCTTCAAGTTATAATTTGAAATAATAATTAGAAGCTATCAATTATAAGTTCTGTATTTGACAATTACAACTTCAGATCTTCAAGTTATAATTTGCAATAATAATTAGAAGCTATCAATTATAAGTTCTGTATTTGACAATTACTAGTTCAGATCTTCAAGTTATAATTTGAAATAATAATTTGAATTTAACAAATCTAAGTTCTGTAATTCACTATTACAAGTTCAGATCTTCAAGTTATAATTTGCAATAATAATTAGAAGCTATCAATTTTAAGTTCTGTATTTGTCAATTACTAGTTCAGATCTACAAGTTATAATTTGAAATAATAATTTGAATTTAACAAATCTAAGTTCTGTAATTCACTATTACAAGTTCAGATCTTCAAGTTATAATTTGCAATAATAATTAGAAGCTATCAATTTTAAGTTCTGTATTTGACAATTACAAGTTCAGATCTTCAAGTTATAATTTGCAGTAATAATTTGTATTTAATGATTGGAAGTTCTGTATTTTACAATTACAAGTTCAGATCTTCAAGTTATAATTTGCACTAATAATTTGTATTTAACAATTCGAAGTTCTGTATTTGACTATTACAAGTTCAGATCTTCAAGTTATAAATTGAATTATAATTTTAAGCTATCAATTTTAAGTTCTGTATTTGACAATTACTAGTACAGATCTACAAATTATAATTTGCAATAATAATTAGAAGCTATCAATTTTAAGTTCTGTATTTGACAATTACTAGTTCAGATCTTCAAGTTATAATTTGCACTAATAATTTGTATTTAACAATTAGAAGTTCTGTATTTGACAATTACAAGTTCAGATCTTCAAGTTATAATTTGAAATAATAACTAGAAGCTATCAATTTTAAGTTCTGTATTTGACAATTACAAGTTCAAATCTTCTAGTTATAAATTGCAATAATAATTAGAAGCTATCAATTTTAAGTTCTGTATTTGACAATTACTAGTTCAGATCTTCAAGTTATAATCAGAAATAATAATTTGAATTTAACAAATCTAAGTTCTGTAATTCACTATTACAAGTTCAGATCTTCAAGTTATAATTTACAATAATAATTAGAAGCTATCAATTTTAAGTTCTGTATTTGACAATAACAAGTTCAGATCTTCAAGTTATAATTTGCGCTAATAATTTGTATTTAACAATTAGAAGTTCTGTATTTGACAAGTACAAGTTCAGATCTTCAAGTTATAATTTGAAATAATAATTAGAAGCTATCAATTTTAAGTTCTGTATTTGACAATTACAAGTTCAGATCTTCAAGTTATAATTTGCAATTATAATTAGAAGCTATCAATTTTAAGTTCTGTATTTGACAATTACTAGTTCAGATCTTCAAGTTATAATTTGAAATAATAATTTGAATTTAACAAATCTAAGTTCTGTAATTCACAATTACAAGTTCAGATCTTCAAGTTATACTTTGCACTAATAATTTGTATTTAACAATTCGAAGTTCTGTATTTGACTATTACAAGTACAGATCTTCAAGTTATAATTTGAATTATAATTATAAGCTATCAATTATATGTTCTGTATTTAACAATTACAATTACAGATCTTCAAATTATTATTTGCAATAATAATTAGAAGCTATCAATTTTAAGTTCTGCATTTGACAATTAGAAGTTCAGATCTTCAAGTTATTATTTGCAATAATAATTAGAAGCTATCAATTTTAAGTCCTGTATTTGACAATTACAAGTTCAGATCTTCAAGTTATAATTTCAAATAATAATTAGAAGCTATCAATTTTAAGTTCTGTATTTGACAATTACAAGTTCAGATCTTCAAGTTATTATTTGCAATAATAATTAGAAGCTATCAATTTGAGTTCTGTACTTTACAATTACAAGTTCAGATCTTCAAGTTATAATTAGCAATAATAATTAGAAGCTATCAATTTTGAGTTCTGTACTTTACAATTACAAGTTCAGATCTTCAAGTTATAATTTGCAATAATATTTAGAAGCTATCAATTTTAAGTTCTGTATTTGACAATTAATAGTTCAGATCTTCAAGTTATAATTTGAAATAATAATTTGAATTTAACAAATCTAAGTTCTGTAATTCACTATTACAAGTTCAGATCTTCAAGTTATAATTTACAATAATAATTAGAAGCTATCAATTTTAAGTTCTGTATTTGACAATTACATGTTCAGATCTTCAAGTTATAATTTGCACTAATAATTTGTATTTAAAAATTGGAAGTTCTGTATTTGACAATTACAAGTTCAGATCTTCAAGTTATAATTTGAAATAATACTTAGAAGCTATCAATTTTATGTTCTGTATTTGACAATTACAAGTTCAGATCTTCAAGTTATAATTTGCAATAATAATTAGAAGCTATCAATTTTAAGTTCTATATTTGACAATTACTAGTTCAGATCTTCAAGTTATAATTTGAAATAATAATTTGAATTTAACAAATCTAAGTTCTGCAATTCACTATTACAAGTTCAGATCTTCAAGTTATAATTTGCACTAATAATTTGTATTTAATAATTAGAAGTTCTGTATTTGACAATTACAAGTTCAGATATTCAAGTTATAATTTGCAATAATAATTTGTATTTAACAATTAGAAGGTCTGTATTTGACTATTACAAGTTCAGATTTCAAATTATTATTTGCAATCTTAGTTTGAATTTAACAATTCGAAGTTCGGTATTTATCTATTACAAGTTCAGATCTTCAAGTTATAATTTGCACTAATAATTTGTATTTAACAATTCGAAGTTCTGTAATTGACTATTACAAGTTCAGATCTTCAAGTTATAAATTGAATTATAATTTTAAGCTATCAATTATAAGTTCTGTATTTGACAATTACTAGTACAGATCTTCAAATTATTATTTGCAATAATAATTAGAAGCTATCAATTTTAAGTTCTGCATTTGACAATTACAAGTTCAGATCTTCAAGTTATTATTTTCAATAATAATTAGAAGCTATCAATTTTGAGTTCTGTACTTTACAATTACAAGTTCAGATCTTCAGGTTATAATTAGCTATAATAATTAGAAGCTATCAATTTTAAGTTCTGTATTTGACAATTACAAGTTCAGATCTTCAAGTTATAATTTGCACTAATAATTTGTATTTAACAATTCGAAGTTCTGTATTTGACAATTACAAGTTCAGATCTTCAAGTTATAATTTGCAATAATAATTAGAAGCTATCAATTTTAATTTCTGTATTTAACAATTACTAGTTCAGATCTTCAAGTTATAATTAGAAATAATAATTTGAATTTAACAAATCTAAGTTCTGTAATTCACTATTACAAGTTCAGATCTTCAAGTTATAATTTACAATAATAATTAGAAGCTATCAATTTTAAGTTCTGTATTTGACAATTACATGTTCAGATCTTCAAGTTATAATTTGCACTTATAATTTGTATTTAACAATTAGAAGTTCTGTATTTGACAATTACAAGTTCAGATCTTCAAGTTATAATTTGAAATAATACTTAGAAGCTATCAATTTTATGTTCTGTATTTGACAATTACAAGTTCAGATCTTCAAGTTATAATTTGCAATAATAATTAGAAGCTATCAATTTTAAGTTTAATATTTGACAATTACTAGTTCAGATCTTCAAGTTATAATTTGAAATAATAATTTGAATTTAACAAATCTAAGTTCTGTAATTCACTATTACAAGTTGTGATCTTCAAGTTATAATTTGCACTAATAATTTGTATTTAATAATTAGAAGTTCTGTATTTGACAATTACAAGTTCAGATATTCAAGTTATAATTTGCAATAATAATTTGTATTTAACAATTAGAAGTTCTGTATTTGACTATTACAAGTTCAGATTTTCAAATTATTATTTGCAATCTTAGTTGGAATTTAACAATTCGAAGTTCTGTATTTATCTATTACAAGTTCAGATCTTCAAGTT
This sequence comes from Cantharis lateralis, assembly GCA_963170105.1. NCBI lineage: Eukaryota > Metazoa > Arthropoda > Insecta > Coleoptera > Cantharidae > Cantharis > Cantharis lateralis. The sequence continues at coordinate 28,359,180 of OY720627.1, forward strand.
ATAATTTGCACTAATAATTTGTATTTAACAATTAGAAGTTCTGTATTTGACAATTACAAGTTCAGATCTTCAAGTTATAATTTGAAATAATCATTAGAAGCTATCAATTTTAAGTTCGGTATTTGACAATTACAAGTTCAGATCTTCTAGTTATAAATTGCAATAATAATTAGAAGCTATCAATTTTAAGTTCTGTATTTGAAAATTACTAGTTCAGATCTTCAAGTTATAATTAGAAATAATAATTTGAATTTAACAAATCTAAGTTCTGTAATTCACTATTACAAGTTCAGATCTTCAAGTTATAATTTACAATAATAATTAGAAGCTATCAATTTTAAGTTCTGTATTTGACAATTACAAGTTCAGATCTTCAAGTTATAATTTGTACTAAAAATTTGTATTTAACAATTAGAAGTTCTGCATTTGACAAGTACAAGTTCAGATCTTCAAGTTATAATTTGAAATAATAATTAGAAGCTATCAATTTTAAGTTCTGTATTTGACAATTACAAGTTCAGATCTTCAAGTTATAATTTGCAATTATAATTAGAAGCTATCAAATTTAAGTTCTGTATTTGACAATTACAAGTTCAGATCTTCAAGTTATAATTTGAAATAATAATTAGAAGCTATCAATTTTGAGTTCTGTACTTTACAATTACAAGTTCAGATCTTCAAGTTATAATTTGCAATAATAATTAGAAGCTATCAATTTTGAGTTCTGTACTTTACAATTACAAGTTCAGATCTTCAAGTTATAATTTGCAATAATAATTAGAAGCTATCAATTTTAAGTTCTGTATTTGACAATTAATAGTTCAGATCTTCAAGTTATAATTTGAAATAATAATTAGAAGCTATCAATTTTGAGTTCTGTACTTTACAATTACAAGTTCAGATCTTCAAGTTATAATTTGCAATAATAATTAGAAGCTATTAATTTTAAGTTCTGTATTTGACAATTAATAGTTCAGATCTTCAAGTTATAATTTGAAATAATAATTTGAATTTAACAAATCTAAGTTCTGTAATTCACAATTACAAGTTCAGAACTTCAAGTTATAATTTACAATAATAATTAGAAGCTATCAATTTTAAGTTCTGTATTTGACAATTACAAGTTCAGATCATCAAGTTATAATTTGCACTAATAATTTGTATTTAACAATTAGAAGTTATGTATTTGACAATTACAAGTTCAGTTCTTCAAGCTATAATTTGAAATAATAATTAGAAGCTATCAATTTTAAGTTCTGTATTTGACAATTACAAGTTCAGATCTTCAAGTTATAATTTGCAATAATAATTAGAAGCTATCAATTTTAAGTTCTGTATTTGACAATTACTAGTTCAGATCTTCAAGTTATAATTAGAAATAATAATTTATTTATTTATTTATTTATTTATTTATTTAAACGGAAATATCCTTTTTACATATATACACATTATACTATAATACAAACTATTCATTAGTAATTTTGATGTATCGCAGGTTCCATCAATAGCTTTTTTAGGTTGGGATATAAAATTGAGAAATCGAATCCCTCAACACCATTGCACTTATTAGTGTAAACCATCATCCTAGTAATAGGATTGTGCTGTCCATAATTTGTCCTGTGATGTGGGATAGTAAATAAATCTTGGTTCCTAGTTGAGCGGGTAGGGACCCTAAAATTGATTTTGGTCAAGAGCGAGGTACAGTCGATACGTCCATGTAGCAACCTATTCAGGAACAAGATGTCAGATGCCGTACGTCTGCGAGTAAGGGTACTGGTCTGCAAAATATTTAAACATACTTCGTCCAAGAACCCATCATTACTACCCATTAATTTGTAATAAAAATATTTTAGAAATTTGTGCTGCACCGATTCAACTTTTTTTATATGAATTTCATAATATGGAGACCAGATACATGAAGCATACTCGAGATGTGATCTTACTAATGAATAATATAGAATTTTGACTGTATCGGCTGAGAAGTGCTTGCATTACCTTTTGATAAAACCTAGCATGCGTAGCGCCTTACGGCAAATAATTTGAATGTGAGTATTGAATGTGAATTTGCTGTCGATGTGCACGCCTAAATCAAGAACTTCATCGACTCTCATTAGTATTTGATTATTAAGGAAATAATCTGATTTAAGCGGTTTGCTTTTAGAGAAGGAGATTACAGAGCATTTGCTAAAGTTTAATGATAAATTATTAATTTTACACCATGAACATAATCTGTTTAAATCAGATTGAAGTATTGCACAATCGCTGACCGATTTGATTTGTGAGAAAACTTTTAAGTCATCTGCAAATAAAAGATAGTATAGATAATTTGAATTTAACAAATCTAAGTTCTGTAATTCACTATTACAAGTTCAGATCTTAAAGTTATAATTTACAATAATAATTAGAAGCTATCAATTTTAAGTTCTGTATTTGACAATTACAAGTTCAGATCTTCAAGTTATAATTTGCACTAATAATTTGTATTTAACAATTAGAAGTTCTGTTTCTGACAAGTACAAGTTCAGATCTTCAAGTTACAATTTGAAATAATAATTAGAAGCTATCAAATTTAAGTTCTGTATTTGACAATTACTAGTTCAGAACTTCAAGTTATAATTTGAAATAATAATTTGAATTTAACAAATCTAAGTTCTGTAATTCACAATTACAAGTTCAGATCTTCAAGTTATTGTTTGCAATAATAATTAGAAGCTATCAATTTTGAGTTCTGTACTTTACAATTACAAGTTCAGATCTTCAAGTTATAATTAGCAATAATAATTAGAAGTTATTAATTTTAAGTTCTGTATTTGACAATTACAAGTTCAGATCTTCAAGTTATAATTTGCACTAATAATTTGTATTTAACAATTAGAAGTTCTGTATTTGACAATTACAAGTTCAGATCTTCAAGTTATAATTTGCAATAATAATTAGAAGCTATCAATTTTAATTTCTGTATTTAACAATTACTAGTTCAGATCTTCAAGTTATAATTAGAAATAATAATTTGAATTTAACAAATCTAAGTTCTGTAATTCACTATTACAAGTTCAGATCTTCAAGTTATAATTTACAATAATAATTAGAAGCTATCAATTTTAAGTTCTGTATTTGACAATTACATGTTCAGATCTTCAAGTTATAATTTGCACTAATAATTTGTATTTAACAATTAGAAGTTCTGTATTTGACAATTACAAGTTCAGATCTTCAAGTTATAATTTTAAATAATACTTAGAAGCTATCAATTTTATGTTCTGTATTTGACAATTACAAGTTCAGATCTTCAAGTTATAATTTGCACTAAAAATTTGTATTTAACAATTAGAAGTTCTGCATTTGACAAGTACAAGTTCAGATCTTCAAGTTATAATTTGAAATAATAATTAGAAGCTATCAATTTTAAGTTCTGTACTTTACAATTACAAGTTCAGATCTTCAAGTTATAATTAGCAATAATAATTAGAAGCTATTAATTTTAAGTTCTGTATTTGACAATTACAAGTTCAGATCTTCAAGTTATAATTTGCACTAATAATTTGTATTTAACAATTAGAAGTTCTGTATTTGACAATTACAAGTTCAGATCTTCAAGTTATAATTTGCAATAATAATTAGAAGCTATCAATTTTAATTTCTGTATTTATCAATTACTAGTTCAGATCTTCAAGTTATAATTAGAAATAATAATTTGAATTTAACAAATCTAAGTTCTGTAATTCACTATTACAAGTTCATATCTTCAAGTTATAATTTACAATAATAATTAGAAGCTATCAATTTTAAGTTCTGTATTTGACAATTACATGTTCAGATCTTCAAGTTATAATTTGCACTAATAATTTGTATTTAACAATTAGAAGTTCTGTATTTGACAATTACAAGTTCAGATCTTCAAGTTATAATTTGAAATAATACTTAGAAGCTATCAATTTTATGTTCTGTATTTGACAATTACAAGTTCAGATCTTCAAGTTATAATTTGCAATAATAATTAGAAGCTATCAATTTTAAGTTCTATATTTGACAATTACTAGTTCAGATCTTCAAGTTATAATTTGAAATAATAATTTGAATTTAACAAATCTAAGTTCTGTAATTCACTATTACAAGTTCAGATCTTCAAGTTATAATTTGCACTAATAATTTGTATTTAATAATTAGAAGTTCTGTATTTGACAATTACAAGTTCAGATATTCAAGTTATAATTTGCAATAATAATTTGTATTTAACAATTAGAAGGTCTGTATTTGACTATTACAAGTTCAGATTTCAAATTATTATTTGCAATCTTAGTTTGAATTTAACAATTCGAAGTTCGGTATTTATCTATTACAAGTTCAGATCTTCAAGTTATAATTTGCACTAATAATTTGTATTTAACAATTCGAAGTTCTGTAATTGACTATTACAAGTTCAGATCTTCAAGTTATAAATTGAATTATAATTTTAAGCTATCAATTATAAGTTCTGTATTTGACAATTACTAGTACAGATCTTCAAATTATTATTTGCAATAATAATTAGAAGCTATCAATTTTAAGTTCTGCATTTGACAATTACAAGTTCAGATCTTCAAGTTATTATTTTCAATAATAATTAGAAGCTATCAATTTTGAGTTCTGTACTTTACAATTACAAGTTCAGATCTTCAGGTTATAATTAGCTATAATAATTAGAAGCTATCAATTTTAAGTTCTGTATTTGACAATTACAAGTTCAGATCTTCAAGTTATAATTTGCACTAATAATTTGTATTTAACAATTCGAAGTTCTGTATTTGACAATTACAAGTTCAGATCTTCAAGTTATAATTTGCAATAATAATTAGAAGCTATCAATTTTAATTTCTGTATTTAACAATTACTAGTTCAGATCTTCAAGTTATAATTAGAAATAATAATTTGAATTTAACAAATCTAAGTTCTGTAATTCACTATTACAAGTTCAGATCTTCAAGTTATAATTTACAATAATAATTAGAAGCTATCAATTTTAACTTCTGTATTTGACAATTACATGTTCAGATCTTCAAGTTATAATTTGCACTTATAATTTGTATTTAACAATTAGAAGTTCTGTATTTGACAATTACAAGTTCAGATCTTCAAGTTATAATTTGAAATAATACTTAGAAGCTATCAATTTTATGTTCTGTATTTGACAATTACAAGTTCAGATCTTCAAGTTATAATTTGCAATAATAATTAGAAGCTATCAATTTTAAGTTTAATATTTGACAATTACTAGTTCAGATCTTCAAGTTATAATTTGAAATAATAATTTGAATTTAACAAATCTAAGTTCTGTAATTCACTATTACAAGTTCGGATCTTCAAGTTATAATTTGCACTAATAATTTGTATTTAATAATTAGAAGTTCTGTATTTGACAATTACAAGTTCAGATATTCAAGTTATAATTTGCAATAATAATTTGTATTTAACAATTAGAAGTTCTGTATTTGACTATTACAAGTTCAGATTTTCAAATTATTATTTGCAATCTTAGTTGGAATTTAACAATTCGAAGTTCTGTATTTATCTATTACAAGTTCAGATCTTCAAGTTATAATTTGCACTAATAATTTGTATTTAACAATTAGAAGTTCTGTATTTGACAATTACAAGTTCAGATCTTCAAGTTATAATTTGAAATAATCATTAGAAGCTATCAATTTTAAGTTCGGTATTTGACAATTACAAGTTCAGATCTTCTAGTTATAAATTGCAATAATAATTAGAAGCTATCAATTTTAAGTTCTGTATTTGAAAATTACTAGTTCAGATCTTCAAGTTATAATTAGAAATAATAATTTGAATTTAACAAATCTAAGTTCTGTAATTCACTATTACAAGTTCAGATCTTCAAGTTATAATTTACAATAATAATTAGAAGCTATCAATTTTAAGTTCTGTATTTGACAATTACAAGTTCAGATCTTCAAGTTATAATTTGTACTAAAAATTTGTATTTAACAATTAGAAGTTCTGCATTTGACAAGTACAAGTTCAGATCTTCAAGTTATAATTTGAAATAATAATTAGAAGCTATCAATTTTAAGTTCTGTATTTGACAATTACAAGTTCAGATCTTCAAGTTATAATTTGCAATTATAATTAGAAGCTATCAAATTTAAGTTCTGTATTTGACAATTACTAGTTCAGATCTACAAGTTATAATTTGAAATAATAATTTGAATTTAACAAATCTAAGTTCTGTAATTCACAATTACATGTTCAGAACTTCAAGTTATAATTTACAATAATAATTAGAAGCTATCAATTTTAAGTTCTGTATTTGACAATTACAAGTTCAGATCATCAAGTTATAATTTGCACTAATAATTAGTATTTAACAATTAGAAGTTATGTATTTGACAATTACAAGTTCAGTTCTTTAAGCTATAATTTGAAATAATAATTAGAAGCTATCAATTTTAAGTTCTGTATTTGACAATTACAAGTTCAGATCTTCAAGTTATAATTTGCAATAATAATTAGAAGCTATCAATTTTAAGTTCTGTATTTGACAATTACTAGTTCAGATCTTCAAGTTATAATTAGAAATAATAATTTGAATTTAACAAATCTAAGTTCTGTAATTCACTATTACAAGTTCAGATCTTAAAGTTATAATTTACAATAATAAGTAGAAGCTATCAATTTTAAGTTCTGTATTTGACAATTACAAGTTCAGATCTTCAAGTTATAATTTGCACTAATAATTTTTATTTTACAATTAGAAGTTCTGTTTCTGACAAGTACAAGTTCAGATCTTCAAGTTATAATTTGAAATAATAATTAGAAGCTATCAAATTTAAGTTCTGTATTTGACAATTACTAGTTCAGATCTTCAAGTTATAATTTGAAATAATAATTTGAATTTAACAAATCTAAGTTCTGGATTTGACAATTACAAGTTCAGATCTTCAAGTTATAATTTGAAATAATAATTAGAAGCTATCAATTTTGAGTTCTGTACTTTACAATTACAAGTTCAGATCTTCAAGTTATAATTTGCAATAATAATTAGAAGCTATCAATTTTAAGTTCTGTATTTGACAATTAATAGTTCAGATCTTCAAGTTATAATTTGAAATAATAATTTGAATTTAACAATTCTAAGTTCTGTAATTCACAATTACAAGTTCAGATCTTCAAGTTATAATTTACAATAATAATTAGAAGCTATCAATTTTAAGTTCTGTATTTGACAATTACGAGTTCAGATCTTCAAGTTATAATTTGCACTAATAATTTGTATTTAACAATTAGAAGTTCTGTATTTGACAATTACAAGTTCAGATCTGCAAGTTATAATTTGAAATAATAATTAGAAGCTATCAATTTTAAGTTCTGTATTTGACAATTACAAGTTCAGATCTTCAAGTTATAAATTGCAATAATAATTAGAAGCTATCAATTTTAAGTTCTGTATTTGACAATTACTAGTTCAGATCTTCAAGTTATAATTAGAAATAATAATTTGAATTCTACAAATCTAAGTTCTGTAATTCACTATTACAAGTTCAGATCTTCAAGTTATAATTTACAATAATAATTAGAAGCTATCAATTTTAAGTTATGTATTTGACAATTACAAGTTCAGATCTTCAAGTTATAATTTGCACTAATAATTTGTATTTAACAATTAGAAGTTCTGCATTTGACAAGTACAAGTTCAGATCTTCAAGTTATAATTTGAAATAATAATTAGAAGCTATCAATTTTAAGTTCTGTATTTGACAATTACAAGTTCAGATCTTCAAGTTATAATTAGAAATAATAATTTGAATTCTACAAATCTGAGTTCTGTAATTCACTATTACAAGTTCAGATCTTCAAGTTATAATTTACAATAATAATTAGAAGCTATCAATTTTAAGTTATGTATTTGACAATTACAAGTTCAGATCTTCAAGTTATAATTTGCACTAATAATTTGTATTTAACAATTAGAAGTTCTGCATTTGACAAGTACAAGTTCAGATCTTCAAGTTATAATTTGAAATAATAATTAGAAGCTATCAATTTTAAGTTCTGTACTTAACAATTACAAGTTCAGATCTTCAAGTTATAATTTGCAATTATAATTAGAAGCTATCAAATTTAAGTTGTGTATTTGACAATTACTAGTTCAGATCTTCAAGTTATAATTTGAAATAATAATTTGAATTTAACAAATCTAAGTTCTGTAATTCACAATTACAAGTTCAGAACTTCAAGTTATAATTTACAATAATAATTAGAAGCTATCAATTTTAAGTTCTGTATTTGACTCTTACAAGTTCAGATCATCAAGTTATAATTTGCACTAATAATTTGCATTTAACAATTAGAAGTTATGTATTTGACAATTACAAGTTCAGTTCTTCAAGCTATAATTTGAAATAATAATTAGAAGCTATCAATTTTAAGTTCTGTATTTGACAATTACAAGTTCAGATCTTCAAGTTATAATTTGAAATAATAATTAGAAGCTATCAATTTTAAGTTCTGTATTTGACAATTACTAGTTCAGATCTTCAAGTTATAATTAGAAATAATAATTTGAATTTAACAAATCTAAGTTCTGTAATTCACTATTACAAGTTCAGATCTTAAAGTTATAATTTACAATAATAATTAGAAGCTATCAATTTTAAGTTCTGTATTTGACAATTACAAGTTCAGATCTTCAAGTTATAATTTGCACTAATAATTTGTATTTAACAATTAGAAGTTCTGTATTTGACAATTACAAGTTCAGATCTTAAAACTATAATTTGAAATAATAATTAGAAGCTATCAATTTTAAGTTCTGTATTTGACAATTACAAGTTCAGATCTTCAAGTTATAATTTGCAATAATAATTAGAAGCTATCAATTTTAAGTTCTGAATTTGACAATTACTAGTTCAGATCTTCAAGTTATAATTAGAAATAATAATTAGAAGCTATCAATTTTAAGTTCTGTATTTGACAATTACTATTACAGATCTTCAAGTTATAATTTGAAATAATAATTTGAATTTAGCAAATCTAAGTTCTGTAATTCACAATTACAAGTTCAGAACTTCAAGTTATAATTTACAATAATAATTAGAAGCTATCAATTTTAAGTTCTGTATTTGACAATTACAAGTTCAGATCATCAAGTTATAATTTGCACTAATAATTTGTATTTAACAATTAGAAGTTCTGTATTTGACAATTACAAGTTCAGATCTAAAACTATAATTTGAAATAATAATTAGAAGCTATCAATTTTAAGTTCTGTATTTGACAATTACAAGTTCAGATCTTCAAGTTATAATTTGCAATAATAATTAGAAGCTATCAATTTTAAGTTCTGAATTTGACAATTACTAGTTCAGATCTTCAAGTTATAATTAGAAATAATAATTTGAATTTAACAAATCTAAGTTCTGTATTTGACAATTACAAGTTCAGATCTTCAAGCTATAATTTGTAATAATAATTAGAAGCTATCAATTTTAAGTTCTGTATTTGACAATTACAAGTTCAGATCTTCAAGTTATAATTTGAAATCACAATTTGTTGTTAACAATCCTAAGTTGCGTAGTTGTCTATTACAAGTTCAGATTTTCAAATTAAAATTTGCAATAATAATTAGAAGCTATCAACTTTAAGTTCTGTATTTAACAATTACAAGTTTAGATCTTCAAGTTATAATTTGAAATAATAATTTGAATTTAACAAATCTAAGTTCTGTAATTCACTATTACAAGTTCAGATCTTCAAGTTATAATTTACAATAATAATTATAAGCTATCAATTTTAAGTTCTGTATTTGACAATTACTAGTTCAGATCTTCAAGTTATAATTTGCACTAATAATTTGTATTTAATAATTAGAAGTTCTGTATTTGACATTTACAAGTTCAGATCATCAAGTTATAATTTGCAATAATAATTAGAAGCTATCAATTTTAAGTTCTGTATTTGACAATTACTAGTTCAGATCTTCAAGTTATAATTTCAAATAATAATTTGAAATTAACAAATCTCAGTTCTGTATTTGACAATTACAAGTTCAGATCTTCAAGTTATAATTTGCAATAATAATTTATATTTAACAATTAGAAGTTCTGTATTTGACTATTACAAGTTCAGATCTTCAAGTTATAATTTGCACTAATAATTTGTATTTAACAATTCGAAGTTATGTATTTGACTATTACAAGTTCAGATCTTCAAGTTATAAATTGAATTATAATTTTAAGCTATCAATTTTAAGTTCTGTATTTGACAATTACTAGTACAGATCTTCAAATTATTATTTGCAATAATAATTAGAAGCTATCAATTTTAAGTTCTGCATTTGACAATTACAAGTTCAGATCTTCAAGTTATTATTTGCAATAATAATTAGAAGCTATCAATTTTAAGTTCTGTATTTGACAATTACTAGTTCAGATCTTCTAGTTATAATTTGAAATAATAATTTGAATGTAACAAATCTAAGTTCTGTAATTCACAATTACTAGTTCAGATCTTCAAGTTATAATTTGCACTAATAATTTGTATTTAATAATTTGAAGTTCTGTATTTGACAATTACAAGTTCAGATCATCAAGTTATAATTTGCAATAATAATTAGAAGCTATCAATTTTAAGTTCTGTATTTGACAATTACTAGTTCAGATCTTCAAGTTATAATTTCAAAAAATAATTTGAAATTAACAAATCTCAGTTCTGTATTTGACAATTACAAGTTCAGCTCTTCAAGTTAAAATTTGCAATAATAATTTATATTTAACAATTAGAAGTTCTGTATTTGACTATTACAAGTTCAGATCTTCAAGTTATAATTTGCACTAATAATTTGTATTTAACAATTCGAAGTTATGTATTTGACTATTACAAGTTCAGATCTTCAAGTTATAAATTGAATTATAATTTTAAGCTATCAATTTTAAGTTCTGTATTTGACAATTACTAGTACAGATCTTCAAATTATTATTTGCAATAATAATTAGAAGCTATCAATTTTAAGTTCTGCATTTGACAATTACAAGTTCAGATCTTCTAGTTATTATTTGCAATAATAATTAGAAGCTATCAATTTTAAGTTCTGTATTTGACAATTACTAGTTCAGATCTTCTAGTTATAATTTGAAATAATAATTTGAATGTAACAAATCTAAGTTCTGTAATTCACAATTACTAGTTCAGATCTTCAAGTTATAATTTACAATAATAATTAGAAGCTATCAATTTTACGTTCTGTATTTGACAATTACAAGTTCAGATCTTCAAGTTATAATTTGCACTAATAATTTGTATTTAACAATTAGAAGTTCTGTATTTGACAATTACAAGTTCAGATCTTCAAGTTATAATTTGAAATAATAATTAAAAGCTATCAATTTTAAGTTCTGTATTTGACAATTACAAGTTCAGATCTTCAAGTTATAAATTGCAATAATAATTAGAAGCTATCAATTTTAAGTTCTGTATTTGACAATTACAAGTTCAGATCTTCTAGTTATAATAAGAAATAATAATTTGAATTTAACAAATCTAAGTTCTGTAATTCACTATTACAAGTTCAGATCTTCAAGTTATAATTTGCAATAATAATTAGAAGCTATCAATTTTAAGTTCTGTATTTGACAATTACAAGTTCAGATCTTCAAGTTATAATTTGCACTAATAATTTGTATTTAATAATTAGAAGTTCTGTAATTGACAATTTCAAGTTCAGATCTTCAAGTTATAATTTGCACTAATAATTTGTATTTAACAATTAGAAGTTCTGTATTTGACTATTACTAGTTCAGATGTTCAAATTATTATTTGCAATCTTAGTTTGAATTTAACAATTCGAAGTTCTGTATTTACCTATTACAAGTACAGTTCTTCAAGTTATAATTTGCACTAATAATTTGTATTTAACAATTCGAAGTTCTGTATTTGACTATTACAAGTTCAGATCTTCAAGTTATAAATTGAATTATAATTTTAAGCTATCAATTTTAAGTTCTGTATTTGACAATTACAAGTTCAGATCTTCAAGTTATAAATTGCAATAATAATTAGAAGCTATCAATTTTAAGTTCTGTATTTGACAATTGCTAGTTCAGATCTTCAAGTTATAATCAGAAATAATAATTTGAATTTAACAAATCTAAGTTCTGTAATTCACTATTACAAGTTCAGATCTCCAAGTTATAATTTACAATAATAATTAGAAGCTATCAATTTTAAGTTCTGTATTTGACAATTACAAGTTCAGATCTTCAAGTTATAATTTGCACTAATAATTTGTATTTGACAATTAGAAGTTCTGTATTTGACAAGTACAAGTTCAGATCTTCAAGTAATAATTTGAAATAATAATTAGAAGCTATCACTTTTAAGTTCTGTATTTGACAATTACAAGTTCAGATCTTCAAGTTATAATTTGCAATAATAATTAGAAGCTATCAATTTTAAGTTCTGTATTTGACAATTACATGTTCAGATCTTCAAGTTATAATTTGCACTAATAATTTGTATTTAACAATTAGAAGTTCTGTATTTTACAATTACAAGTTCAGATCTTCAAGTTATAATTTGCAATAATAATTAGAAGCTATCAATTTTAAGTTCTATATTTGACAATTACTAGTTCAGATCTGCAAGGTATAATTTGAAATAATAATTTGAATTTAACAAATCTAAGTTCTGTAATTCACTATTACAAGTTCAGATCTTCAAGTTATAATTTGCAATAATAATTAGAAGCTATCAATTTTAAGTTCTGTATTTGACAATTACAAGTTCAGATCTTCAAGTTATAATTTGCACTAATAATTTGTATTTAATAATTAGAAGTTCTGTAATTGACAATTTCAAGTTCAGATCTTCAAGTTATAATTTGCACTAATAATTTGTATTTAACAATTAGAAGTTCTGTATTTGACTATTACTAGTTCAGATCTTCAAATTATTATTTGCAATCTTAGTTTGAATTTAACAATTCGAAGTTCTGTATTTACCTATTACAAGTACAGTTCTTCAAGTTATAATTTGCACTAATAATTTGTATTTAACAATTCGAAGTTCTGTATTTGACTATTACAAGTTCAGATCTTCAAGTTATAAATTGAATTATAATTTTAAGCTATCAATTTTAAGTTCTGTATTTGACAATTACAAGTTCAGATCTTCAAGTTATAAATTGCAATAATAATTAGAAGCTATCAATTTTAAGTTCTGTATTTGACAATTACTAGTTCAGATCTTCAAGTTATAATTTACAATAATAATTATAAGCCATCAATTTTAAGTTCTGTATTTGACAATTACTAGTTCAGATCTTCAAGTTATAATTTGCACTAATAATTTGTATTTAATAATTAGAAGTTTTGCATTTGACAATTACAAGTTCAGATCTTCAAGTTATAATTTGCAATAATAATTAGAAGCTATCAATTTTAAGTTCTGTATTTGACAATTACTAGTTCAGATCTTCAAGTTATAATTTCAAATAATAATTTGAATTTAACAAATCTCAGTTCTGTATTTGACAATTACAAGTTCAGATCTTCAAGTTATAATTTGCAATAATAATTTATATTTAACAATTAGAAGTTCTGTATTTGACTATTACAAGTTCAGATCTTCAAGTTATAATTTGCACTAATAATTTGTATTTAACAATTCGAAGTTATGTATTTGACTATTACAAGTTCAGATCTTCAAGTTATAAATTGAATTATAATTTTAAGCTATCAATTTTAAGTTCTGTATTTGACAATTACTAGTACAGATCTTATAGTTATTATTTGCAATAATAATTAGAAGCTATCAATTTTAAGTTCTGTATTTGACAATTACTAATTCAGATCTTCTAGTTATAATTTGAAATAATAATTTGAATTTAACAAATCTAAGTTCTGTAATTCACAATTACTAGTTCAGATCTTCAAGTTATAATTTACAATAATAATTAGAAGCTATCAATTTTACGTTCTGTATTTGACAATTACAAGTTCAGATCTTCAAGTTATAATTTGCACTAATAATTTGTATTTAACAATTAGAAGTTCTGTATTTGACAATTACAAGTTCAGATCTTCATGTTATAATTTGAAATAATAATTAAAAGCTATCAATTTTGAGTTCTGTATTTGACAATTTCAAGTTCAGATCTTCAAGTTATAATTTGCACTAATAATTTGTATTCAATAATTAGAAGTTCTGTAATTGACAATTTCAAGTTCAGATCTTCAAGTTATAATTTGCACTAATAATTTGTATTTAACAATTAGAAGTTCTGTATTTGACTATTACTAGTTCAGATCTTCAAATTATTATTTGCAATCTTAGTTTGAATTTAACAATTCGAAGTTCTGTGTTTACCTATTACAAGTACAGTTCTTCAAGTTATAATTTGCACTAATAATTTGTATTTAACAATTCGAAGTTCTGTATTTGACTATTACAAGTTCAGATCTTCAAGTTATAAATTGAATTATAATTTTAAGCTATCAATTTTAAGTTCTGTATTTGACAATTACAAGTTCAGATCTTCAAGTTATAAATTGCAATAATAATTAGAAGCTATCAATTTTAAGTTCTGTATTTGACAATTACTAGTTCAGATCTTCAAGTTATAATTTACAATAATAATTATAAGCTATCAATTTTAAGTTCTGTATTTGACAATTACTAGTTCAGAACTTCAAGTTATAATTTGCACTAATAATTTGTATTTAATAATTAGAAGTTCTGTATTTGACAATTACAAGTTCAGATCTTCAAGTTATAATTTGCAATAATAATTAGAAGCTATCAATTTTAAGTTCTGTATTTGACAATTACTAGTTCAGATCTTCAAGTTATAATTTCAAATAATAATTAGAATTTAACAAATCTCAGTTCTGTATTTGACAATTACAAGTTCAGATCTTCAAGTTATAATTTGCAATAATAATTTATATTTAACAATTAGAAGTTCTGTATTTGACTATTACAAGTTCAGATCTTCAAGTTATAATTTGTACTAATAATTTGTATTTAACAATTCGACGTTATGTATTTGACTATTACAAGTTCAGATCTTCAAGTTATAAATTGAATTATAATTTTAAGCTATCAATTTTAAGTTCTGTATTTGACAATTACAAGTTCAGATCTTCAAGTTATAAATTGCAATAATAATTAGAAGCTATCAATTTTAAGTTCTGTATTTGACAATTACTAGTTCAGATCTTCAAGTTATAATAAGAAATAATAATTTGAATTTAACAAATCTAAGTTCTGTAATTCACTATTACAAGTTCAGATCTTCAAGTTATAATTTACAATAATAATTAGAAGCTATCAATTTTAAGTTCTGTATTTGACAATTACAAGTTCAGATCTTCAAGTTATAATTTGCACTAATAATTTGTATTTGACAATTAGAAGTTCTGTATTTGACAAGTACAAGTTCAGATCTTCAAGTAATAATTTGAAATAATAATTAGAAGCTATCACTTTTAAGTTCTGTATTTGACAATTACAAGTTCAGATCTTCAAGTTATAATTTGCAATAATAATTAGAAGCTATCAATTTTAAGTTATGTATTTGACAATGACATGTTCAGATTTTCAAGTTATAATTTGCACTAATAATTTGTATTTAACAATTAGAAGTTCTGTATTTTACAATTACAAGTTCAGATCTTCAAGTTATAATTTGCAATAATAATTAGAAGCTATCAATTTTAAGTTCTATATTTGACAATTACTAGTGCAGATCTGCAAGGTATAATTTGAAATAATAATTTGAATTTAACAAATCTAAGTTCTGTAATTCACTATTACAAGTTCAGATCTTCAAGTTATAATTTGCAATAATAATTAGAAGCTATCAATTTTAAGTTCTGTATTTGACAATTACAAGTTCAGATCTTCAAGTTATAATTTGCACTAATAATTTGTATTTAACAATTAGAAGTTCTGTATTTTACAATTACAAGTTCAGATCTTCAAGTTATAATTTGCAATAATAATTAGAAGCTATCAATTTTAAGTTCTATATTTGACAATAACTAGTTCAGATCTGCAAGGTATAATTTGAAATAATAATTTGAATTTAACAAATCTAAGTTCTGAAATTCACTATTACAAGTTCAGATCTTCAAGTTATAATTTGCACTAATAATTTGTATTTAATAATTAGAAGTTCTGGAATTGACAATTTCAAGTTCAGATCTTCAAGTTATAATCAGAAATAATAATTTGAATTTAACAAATCTAAGTTCTGTAATTCACTATTACAAGTTCAGATCTTCAAGTTATAATTTACAATAATAATTAGAAGCTATTTTTTAAGTTCTGTATTTGACAATTACAAATTCAGATCTTCAAGTTATAATTTGCACTAATAATTTGTATTTAACAATTAGAAGTTCTGTATTTGACATGTACAAGTTCAGATCTTCAAGTTATAATTTGAAATAATAATTAGAAGCTATCAATTTTAAGTTCTGTATTTGACAATTACAAGTTCAGATCTTCAAGTTATAATTTGCAATTATAATTAGAAGCTATCAATTTTAAGTTCTGTATTTGACAATTACTAGTTCAGATCTTCAAGTTATAATTTGAAATAATAATTTGAATTTAACAAATCTAAGTTCTGTAATTCACAATTACAAGTTCAGATTCTCAAGTTATAATTTGCACTAGTAATTTGTATTTAACAATTCGAAGTTCTGTATTTGACTATTACAAGTTCAGATCTTCAAGTTATAATTTGAATTATAATTATAAGCTATCAATTATATGTTCTGTATTTAACAATTACAATTACAGATCTTCAAATTATTGTTTGCAATAATAATTAGAAGCTATCAATTTTAAGTTCTGCATTTGCAATTACAAGTTCAGATCTTCAAGTTATTATTTGCAATAATAATTAGAAGCTATCAATTTTAAGTTCTGGATTTGACAATTACAAGTTCAGATCTACAAGTTATAATTTGCAATAATAATTAGAAGCTATCAATTTTAAGTTCTGTATTTGACAATTACAAGTTCAGATCTTCAAGTTATAATTTGCACTAATAATTTGTATTTAACAATTAGAAGTTCTGTATTTGACAAGTACAAGTTCAGATCTTCAAGTTATAATTTGAAATAATAATTAGAAGCTATCAATTTTAAGTTCTGTATTTGACAATTACAAGTTCAGATCTTCAAGTTATAATTTGAAATAATAATTAGAAGCTATCAATTTTAAGTTCTGTATTTGACAATTACAAGTTCAGATCTTCAAGTTATAATTTGCAATTATAATTAGAAGCTATCAATTTTAAGTTCTGTATTTGACAATTACAAGTTCATATCTTCAAGTTATAATTTGCACTAATAATTTGTATTTAACAATTAGAAGTTCTGTATTTGACAATTACAAGTTCAGATCTTCAAGTTATAAATTGCAATAATAATTAGAAGCTATCAATTTTAAGTTCTGTATTTGACAATTACTAGTTCAGATCTTCAAGTTATAATAAGAAATAATAATTTGAATTTAACAAATCTAAGTTCTGTAATTCACTATTACAAGTTCAGATCTTCAAGTTATAATTTACAATAATAATTAGAAGCTATCAATTTTAAGTTCTGTATTTGACAATTACAAGTTCAGATCTTCAAGTTATAATTTGCACTAATAATTTGTATTTGACAATTAGAAGTTCTGTATTTGACAAGTACAAGTTCAGATCTTCAAGTAATAATTTGTAATAATAATTAGAAGCTATCACTTTTAAGTTCTGTATTTGACAATTACAAGTTCAGATCTTCAAGTTATAATTTGCAATAATAATTTGAAGCTATCAATTTTAAGTTCTGTATTTGACAATTACATGTTCAGATCTTCAAGTTATAATTTGCACTAATAATTTGTATTTAACAATTAGAAGTTCTGTATTTTACAATTACAAGTTCAGATCTTCAAGTTATAATTTGCAATAATAATTAGAAGCTATCAATTTTAAGTTCTATATTTGACAATTACTAGTTCAGATCTGCAAGGTATAATTTGAAATAATAATTTGAATTTAACAAATCTAAGTTCTGTAATTCACTATTACAAGTTCAGATCTTCAAGGTATAATTTGCAATAATAATTAGAAGCTATCAATTTTAAGTTCTGTATTTGACAATTACAAGTTCAGATCTTCAAGTTATAAATTGCACTAATAATTTGTATTTAATAATTAGAAGTTCTGTAATTGACAATTTCAAGTTCAGATCTTCAAGTTATAATTTGCACTAATAATTTGTATTTAACAATTAGAAGTTCTGTATTTGACTATTACTAGTTCAGATCTTCAAATTATTATTTGCAATCTTAGTTTGAATTTAACAATTCGAAGTTCTGTATTTACCTATTACAAGTACAGTTCTTCAAGTTATAATTTGCACTAATAATTTGTATTTAACAATTCGAAGTTCTGTATTTGACTATTACAAGTTCAGATCTTCAAGTTATAAATTGAATTATAATTTTAAGCTATCAATTTTAAGTTCTGTATTTGACAATTACTAGTTCAGATCTTCAAGTTATAATTTCAAATAATAATTAGAATTTAACAAATCTCAGTTCTGTATTTGACAATTACAAGTTCAGATCTTCAAGTTATAATTTGCAATAATAATTTATATTTAACAATTAGAAGTTCTGTATTTGACTATTACAAGTTCAGATCTTCAAGTTATAATTTGCACTAATAATTTGTATTTAACAATTCGAAGTTATGTATTTGACTATTACAAGTTCAGATCTTCAAGTTATAAATTGAATTATAATTTTAAGCTATCAATTTTAAGTTCTGTATTTGACAATTACAAGTTCAGATCTTCAAGTTATAAATTGCAATAATAATTAGAAGCTATCAATTTTAAGTTATGTATTTGACAATGACATGTTCAGATTTTCAAGTTATAATTTGCACTAATAATTTGTATTTAACAATTAGAAGTTCTGTATTTTACAATTACAAGTTCAGATCTTCAAGTTATAATTTGCAATAATAATTAGAAGCTATCAATTTTAAGTTCTATGTTTGACAATTACTAGTTCAGATCTGCAAGGTATAATTTGAAATAATAATTTGCATTTAACAAATCTAAGTTCTGTAATTCACTATTACAAGTTCAGATCTTCAAGTTATAATTTGCAATAATAATTAGAAGCTTACAATTTTAAGTTCTGTATTTGACAATTACAAGTTCAGATCTTCAAGTTATAATTTGCACTAATAATTTGTATTTAATAATTAGAAGTTCTGTAATTGACAATTTCAAGTTCAGATCTTCAAGTTATAATTTGCACTAATAATTTGTATTTGACAATTAGAAGTTCTGTATTTGACAAGTACAAGTTCAGATCTTCAAGTAATAATTTGAAATAATAATTAGAAGCTATCACTTTTAAGTTCTGTATTTGACAATTACAAGTTCAGATCTTCAAGTTATAATTTGCAATAATAATTAGAAGCTATCAATTTTAAGTTCTGTATTTGACAATTACATGTTCAGATCTTCAAGTTATAATTTGCACTAATAATTTGTATTTAACAATTAGAAGTTCTGTATTTTACAATTACAAGTTCAGATCTTCAAGTTATAATTTGCAATAATAATTAGAAGCTATCAATTTTAAGTTCTATATTTGACAATTACTAGTTCAGATCTGCAAGGTATAATTTGAAATAATAATTTGAATTGAACAAATCTAAGTTCTGTAATTCACTATTACAAGTTCAGATCTTCAAGGTATAATTTGCAATAATAATTAGAAGCTATCAATTTTAAGTTCTGTATTTGACAATTACAAGTTCAGATCTTCAAGTTATAATTTGCACTAATAATTTGTATTTAATAATTAGAAGTTCTGTAATTGACAATTTCAAGTTCAGATCTTCAAGTTATAATTTGCACTAATAATTTGTATTTAACAATTAGAAGTTCTGTATTTGACTATTACTAGTTCAGATCTTCAAATTATTATTTGCAATCTTAGTTTGAATTTAACAATTCGAAGTTCTGTATTTACCTATTACAAGTACAGTTCTTCAAGTTATAATTTGCACTAATAATTTGTATTTAACAATTCGAAGTTCTGTATTTGACTATTACAAGTTCAGATCTTCAAGTTATAAATTGAATTATAATTTTAAGCTATCAATTTTAAGTTCTGTATTTGACAATTACAAGTTCAGATCTTCAAGTTATAAATTGCAATAATAATTAGAAGCTATCAATTTTAAGTTCTGTATTTGACAATTACTAGTTCAGATCTTCAAGTTATAATTTACAATAATAATTATAAGCTATCAATTTTAAGTTCTGTATTTGACAATTACTAGTTCAGATCTTCAAGTTATAATTTGCACTAATAATTTGTATTTAATAATTAGAAGTTCTGTATTTGACAATTACAAGTTCAGATCTTCAAGTTATAATTTGCAATAATAATTAGAAGCTATCAATTTTAAGTTCTGTATTTGACAATTACTAGTTCAGATCTTCAAGTTATAATTTCAAATAATAATTAGAATTTAACAAATCTCAGTTCTGTATTTGACAATTACAAGTTCAGATCTTCAAGTTATAATTTGCAATAATAATTTATATTTAACAATTAGAAGTTCTGTATTTGACTATTACAAGTTCAGATCTTCAAGTTATAATTTGCACTAATAATTTGTATTTAACAATTCGAAGTTATGTATTTGACTATTACAAGTTCAGATCTTCAAGTTATAAATTGAATTATAATTTTAAGCTATCAATTTTAAGTTCTGTATTTGACAATTACAAGTTCAGATCTTCAAGTTATAAATTGCAATAATAATTAGAAGCTATCAATTTTAAGTTCTGTATTTGACAATTACTAGTTCAGATCTTCAAGTTATAATAAGAAATAATAATTTGAATTTAACAAATCTAAGTTCTGTAATTCACTATTACAAGTTCAGATCTTCAAGTTATAATTTACAATAATAATTAGAAGCTATCAATTTTAAGTTCTGTATTTGACAATTACAAGTTCAGATCTTCAAGTTATAATTTGCACTAATAATTTGTATTTGACAATTAGAAGTTCTGTATTTGACAAGTACAAGTTCAGATCTTCAAGTAATAATTTGAAATAATAATTAGAAGCTATCACTTTTAAGTTCTGTATTTGACAATTACAAGTTCAGATCTTCAAGTTATAATTTGCAATAATAATTAGAAGCTATCAATTTTAAGTTATGTATTTGACAATGACATGTTCAGATCTTCAAGTTATAATTTGCACTAATAATTTGTATTTAACAATTAGAAGTTCTGTATTTTACAATTACAAGTTCAGATCTTCAAGTTATAATTTGCAATAATAATTAGAAGCTATCAATTTTAAGTTCTATATTTGACAATTACTAGTTCAGATCTGCAAGGTATAATTTGAAATAATAATTTGAATTTAACAAATCTAAGTTCTGTAATTCACTATTACAAGTTCAGATCTTCAAGTTATAATTTGCAATAATAATTAGAAGCTATCAATTTTAAGTTCTGTATTTGACAATTACAAGTTCAGATCTTCAAGTTATAATTTGCACTAATAATTTGTATTTAATAATTAGAAGTTCTGTAATTGACAATTTCAAGTTCAGATCTTCAAGTTATAATTTGCACTAATAATTTGTATTTAACAATTAGAAGTTCTGTATTTGACTAGTTCAGATCTTCAAGTTATAATTTGCACTAATAATTTGTATTTGACAATTAGAAGTTCTGTATTTGACAAGTACAAGTTCAGATCTTCAAGTAATAATTTGAAATAATAATTAGAAGCTATCACTTTTAAGTTCTGTTATTGACAATTACAAGTTCAAATCTTCAAGTTATAATTTGCAATAATAATTAGAAGCTATCAATTTTAAGTTATGTATTTGACAATGACATGTTCAGATTTTCAAGTTATAATTTGCACTAATAATTTGAATTTAACAATTAGAAGTTCTGTATTTTACAATTACAAGTTCAGATCTTCAAGTTATAATTTGCAATAATAATTAGAAGCTATCAATTTTAAGTTCTATATTTGACAATTACTAGTTCAGATCTGCAAGGTATAATTTGAAATAATAATTTGAATTTAACAAATCTAAGTTCTGTAATTCACTATTACAAGTTCAGATCTTCAAGTTATAATTTGCAATAATAATTAGAAGCTTACAATTTTAAGTTCTGTATTTGACAATTACAAGTTCAGATCTTCAAGTTATAATTTGCACTAATAATTTGTATTTAAAAATTAGAAGTTCTGTAATTGACAATTTCAAGTTCAGATCTTCAAGTTATAATTTGCACTAATAATTTGTATTTGACAATTAGAAGTTCTGTATTTGACAAGTACAAGTTCAGATCTTCAAGTAATAATTTGAAATAATAATTAGAAGCTATCACTTTTAAGTTCTGTATTTGACAATTACAAGTTCAGATCTTCAAGTTATAATTTGCAATAATAATTAGAAGCTATCAATTTTAAGTTCTGTATTTGACAATTACATGTTCAGATCTTCAAGTTATAATTTGCACTAATAATTTGTATTTAACAATTAGAAGTTCTGTATTTTACAATTACAAGTTCAGATCTTCAAGTTATAATTTGCAATAATAATTAGAAGCTATCAATTTTAAGTTCTATATTTGATAATTACTAGTTCAGATCTGCAAGGTATAATTTGAAATAATAATTTGAATTTAACAAATCTAAGTTCTGTAATTCACTATTACAAGTTCAGATCTTCAAGGTATAATTTGCAATAATAATTAGAAGCTATCAATTTTAAGTTCTGTATTTGACAATTACAAGTTCAGATCTTCAAGTTATAATTTGCACTAATAATTTGTATTTAATAATTAGAAGTTCTGTAATTGACAATTTCAAGTTCAGATCTTCAAGTTATAATTTGCACTAATAATTTGCATTTAACAATTAGAAGTTCTGTATTTGACTATTACTAGTTCAGATCTTCAAATTATTATTTGCAATCTTAGTTTGAATTTAACAATTCGAAGTTCTGTATTTACCTATTACAAGTACAGTTCTTCAAGTTATAATTTGCACTAATAATTTGTATTTAACAATTCGAAGTTCTGTATTTGACTATTACAAGTTCAGATCTTCAAGTTATAAATTGAATTATAATTTTAAGCTATCAATTTTAAGTTCTGTATTTGACAATTACAAGTTCAGATCTTCAAGTTATAAATTGCAATAATAATTAGAAGCTATCAATTTTAAGTTCTGTATTTGACAATTACTAGTTCAGATCTTCAAGTTATAATTTACAATAATAATTATAAGCTATCAATTTTAAGTTCTGTATTTGACAATTACTAGTTCAGATCTTCAAGTTATAATTTGCACTAATAATTTGTATTTAATAATTAGAAGTTCTGTATTTGACAATTACAAGTTCAGATCTTCAAGTTATAATTTGCAATAATAATTAGAAGCTATCAATTTTAAGTTCTGTATTTGACAATTACTAGTTCAGATCTTCAAGTTATAATTTCAAATAATAATTAGAATTTAACAAATCTCAGTTCTGTATTTGACAATTACAAGTTCAGATCTTCAAGTTATAATTTGCAATAATAATTTATATTTAACAATTAGAAGTTCTGTATTTGACTATTACAAGTTCAGATCTTCAAGTTATAATTTGCACTAATAATTTGTATTTAACAATTCGAAGTTCTGTATTTGACAATTACAAGTTCAGATCTTCAAGTTATAAATTGCAATAATAATTAGAAGCTATCAATTTTAAGTTCTGTATTTGACAATTACTAGTTCAGATCTTCAAGTTATAATAAGAAATAATAATTTGAATTTAACAAATCTAAGTTCTGTAATTCACTATTACAAGTTCAGATCTTCAAGTTATAATTTACAATAATAATTAGAAGCTATCAATTTTAAGTTCTGTATTTGACAATTACAAGTTCAGATCTTCAAGTTATAATTTGCACTAATAATTTGTATTTGACAATTAGAAGTTCTGTATTTGACAAGTACAAGTTCAGATCTTCAAGTAATAATTTGAAATAATAATTAGAAGCTATCACTTTTAAGTTCTGTATTTGACAATTACAAGTTCAGATCTTCAAGTTATAATTTGCAATAATAATTAGAAGCTATCAATTTTAAGTTATGTATGTGACAATGACATGTTCAGATTTTCAAGTTATAATTTGCACTAATAATTTGTATTTAACAATTAGAAGTTCTGTATTTTACAATTACAAGTTCAGATCTTCAAGTTATAATTTGCAATAATAATTAGAAGCTATCAATTTTAAGTTCTATGTTTGACAATTACTAGTTCAGATCTGCAAGGTATAATTTGAAATAATAATTTGCATTTAACAAATCTAAGTTCTGTAATTCACTATTACAAGTTCAGATCTTCAAGTTATAATTTGCAATAATAATTAGAAGCTTACAATTTTAAGTTCTGTATTTGACAATTACAAGTTCAGATCTTCAAGTTATAATTTGCACTAATAATTTGTATTTAATAATTAGAAGTTCTGTAATTGACAATTTCAAGTTCAGATCTTCAAGTTATAATTTGCACTAATAATTTGTATTTGACAATTAGAAGTTCTGTATTTGACAAGTACAAGTTCAGATCTTCAAGTAATAATTTGAAATAATAATTAGAAGCTATCACTTTTAAGTTCTGTATTTGACAATTACAAGTTCAGATCTTCAAGTTATAATTTGCAATAATAATTAGAAGCTATCAATTTTAAGTTCTGTATTTGACAATTACATGTTCAGATCTTCAAGTTATAATTTGCACTAATAATTTGTATTTAACAATTAGAAGTTCTGTATTTTACAATTACAAGTTCAGATCTTCAAGTTATAATTTGCAATAATAATTAGAAGCTATCAATTTTATGTTCTATATTTGACAATTACTAGTTCAGATCTGCAAGGTATAATTTGAAATAATAATTTGAATTTAACAAATCTAAGTTCTGTAATTCACTATTACAAGTTCAGATCTTCAAGGTATAATTTGCAATAATAATTAGAAGCTATCAATTTTAAGTTCTGTATTTGACAATTACAAGTTCAGATCTTCAAGTTATAATTTGCACTAATAATTTGTATTTAATAATTAGAAGTTCTGTAATTGACAATTTCAAGTTCAGATCTTCAAGTTATAATTTGCACTAATAATTTGTATTTAACAATTAGAAGTTCTGTATTTGACTATTACTAGATCAGATCTTCAAATTATTATTTGCAATCTTAGTTTGAATTTAACAATTCGAAGTTCTGTATTTACCTATTACAAGTACAGTTCTTCAAGTTATAATTTGCACTAATAATTTGTATTTAACAATTCGAAGTTCTGTATTTGACTATTACAAGTTCAGATCTTAAAGTTATAAATTGAATTATAATTTTGAAGCTATCAATTTTAAGTTCTGTATTTGACAATTACAAGTTCAGATCTTCAAGTTATAAATTGCAATAATAATTAGAAGCTATCAATTTTAAGTTCTGTATTTGACAATTACTAGTTCAGATCTTCAAGTTATAATTTACAATAATAATTATAAGCTATCAATTTTAAGTTCTGTATTTGACAATTACTAGTTCAGATCTTCAAGTTATAATTTGCACTAATAATTTGTATTTAATAATTAGAAGTTCTGTATTTGACAATTACAAGTTCAGATCTTCAAGTTATAATTTGCAATAATAATTAGAAGCTATCAATTTTAAGTTCTGTATTTGACAATTACTAGTTCAGATCTTCAAGTTATAATTTCAAATAATAATTAGAATTTAACAAATCTCAGTTCTGTATTTGACAATTACAAGTTCAGATCTTCAAGTTATAATTTGCAATAATAATTTATATTTAACAATTAGAAGTTCTGTATTTGACTATTACAAGTTCAGATCTTCAAGTTATAATTTGCACTAATAATTTGTATTTAACAATTCGAAGTTATGTATTTGACTATTACAAGTTCAGATCTTCAAGTTATAAATTGAATTATAATTTTAAGCTATCAATTTTAAGTTCTGTATTTGACAATTACAAGTTCAGATCTTCAAGTTATAAATTGCAATAATAATTAGAAGCTATCAATTTTAAGTTCTGTATTTGACAATTACCAGTTCAGATCTTCAAGTTATAATAAGAAATAATAATTTGAATTTAACAAATCTAAGTTCTGTAATTCACTATTACAAGTTCAGATCTTCAAGTTATAATTTACAATAATAATTAGAAGCTATCAATTTTAAGTTCTGTATTTGACAATTACAAGTTCAGATCTTCAAGTTATAATTTGCACTAATAATTTGTATTTGACAATTAGAAGTTCTGTATTTGACAAGTACAAGTTCAGATCTTCAAGTTATAATTTGCAATAATAATTAGAAGCTATCAATTTTAAGTTCTATATTTGACAATTACTAGTTCAGATCTGCAAGGTATAATTTGAAATAATAATTTGAATTTAACAAATCTAAGTTCTGTAATTCACTATTACAAGTTCAGATCTTCAAGTTATAATTTGCAATAATAATTTGTATTTAATAATTAGAAGTTCTGTAATTGACAATTTCAAGTTCAGATCTTCAAGTTATAATTTGCACTAATAATTTGTATTTAACAATTAGAAGTTCTGTATTTGACTAGTTCAGATCTTCAAGTTATAATTTGCACTAATAATTTGTATTTGACAATTAGAAGTTCTGTATTTGACAAGTACAAGTTCAGATCTTCAAGTAATAATTTGAAATAATAATTAGAAGCTATCACTTTTAAGTTCTGTATTTGACAATTACAAGTTCAGATCTTCAAGTTATAATTTGCAATAATAATTAGAAGCTATCAATTTTAAGTTATGTATTTGACAATGACATGTTCAGATTTTCAAGTTATAATTTGCACTAATAATTTGTATTTAACAATTAGAAGTTCTGTATTTTACAATTACAAGTTCAGATCTTCAAGTTATAATTTGCAATAATAATTAGAAGCTATCAATTTTAAGTTCTATATTTGACAATTACTAGTTCAGATCTGCAAGGTATAATTTGAAATAATAATTTGAATTTAACAAATCTAAGTTCTGTAATTCACTATTACAAGTTCAGATCTTCAAGTTATAATTTGCAATAATAATTAGAAGCTTACAATTTTAAGTTCTGTATTTGACAATTACAAGTTCAGATCTTCAAGTTATAATTTGCACTAATAATTTGTATTTAATAATTAGAAGTTCTGTAATTGACAATTTCAAGTTCAGATCTTCAAGTTATAATTTGCACTAATAATTTGTATTTGACAATTAGAAGTTCTGTATTTGACAAGTACAAGTTCAGATCTTCAAGTAATAATTTGAAATAATAATTAGAAGCTATCACTTTTAAGTTCTGTATTTGACAATTACAAGTTCAGATCTTCAAGTTATAATTTGCAATAATAATTAGAAGCTATCAATTTTAAGTTCTGTATTTGACAATTACATGTTCAGATCTTCAAGTTATAATTTGCACTAATAATTTGTATTTAACAATTAGAAGTTCTGTATTTTACAATTACAAGTTCAGATCTTCAAGTTATAATTTGCAATAATAATTAGAAGCTATCAATTTTAAGTTCTATATTTGACAATTACTAGTTCAGATCTGCAAGGTATAATTTGAAATAATAATTTGAATTTACCAAATCTAAGTTCTGTAATTCACTATTACAAGTTCAGATCTTCAAGGTATAATTTGCAATAATAATTAGAAGCTATCAATTTTAAGTTCTGTATTTGACAATTACAAGTTCAGATCTTCAAGTTATAATTTGCACTAATAATTTGTATTTAATAATTAGAAGTTCTGTAATTGACAATTTCAAGTTCAGATCTTCAAGTTATAATTTGCACTAATAATTTGTATTTAACAATTAGAAGTTCTGTATTTGACTATTACTAGTTCAGATCTTCAAATTATTATTTGCAATCTTAGTTTGAATTTAACAATTCGAAGTTCTGTATTTACCTATTACAAGTACAGTTCTTCAAGTTATAATTTGCACTAATAATTTGTATTTAACAATTCGAAGTTCTGTATTTGACTATTACAAGTTCAGATCTTCAAGTTATAAATTGAATTATAATTTTAAGCTATCAATTTTAAGTTCTGTATTTGACAATTACAAGTTCAGATCTTCAAGTTATAAATTGCAATAATATTTAGAAGCTATCAATTTTAAGTTCTGTATTTGACAATTACTAGTTCAGATCTTCAAGTTATAATTTACAATAATAATTATAAGCTATCAATTTTAAGTTCTGTATTTGACAATTACTAGTTCAGATCTTCAAGTTATAATTTGCACTAATAATTTGTATTTAATAATTAGAAGTTCTGTATTTGACAATTACAAGTTCAGATCTTCAAGTTATAATTTGCAATAATAATTAGAAGCTATCAATTTTAAGTTCTGTATTTGACAATTACTAGTTCAGATCTTCAAGTTATAATAAGAAATAATAATTTGAATTTAACAAATCTAAGTTCTGTAATTCACTATTACAAGTTCAGATCTTCAAGTTATAATTTACAATAATAATTAGAAGCTATCAATTTTAAGTTCTGTATTTGACAATTACAAGTTCAGATCTTCAAGTTATAATTTGCACTAATAATTTGTATTTGACAATTAGAAGTTCTGTATTTGACAAGTACAAGTTCAGATCTTCAAGTAATAATTTGAAATAATAATTAGAAGCTATCACTTTTAAGTTCTGTATTTGACAATTACAAGTTCAGATCTTCAAGTTATAATTTGCAATAATAATTAGAAGCTATCAATTTTAAGTTATGTATTTGACAATGACATGTTCAGATCTTCAAGTTATAATTTGCACTAATAATTTGTATTTAACAATTAGAAGTTCTGTATTTTACAATTACAAGTTCAGATCTTCAAGTTATAATTTGCAATAATAATTAGAAGTTATCAATTTTAAGTTCTATATTTGACAATTACTAGTTCAGATCTGCAAGGTATAATTTGAAATAATAATTTGAATTTAACAAATCTAAGTTCTGTAATTCACTATTACAAGTTCAGATCTTCAAGTTATAATTTGCAATAATAATTAGAAGCTATCAATTTTAAGTTCTGTATTTGACAATTACAAGTTCAGATCTTCAAGTTATAATTTGCACTAATAATTTGTATTTAATAATTAGAAGTTCTGTAATTGACAATTTCAAGTTCAGATCTTCAAGTTATAATTTGCACTAATAATTTGTATTTAACAATTAGAAGTTCTGTATTTGACTAGTTCAGATCTTCAAATTATTATTTGCAATCTTAGTTTGAATTTAACAATTCGAAGTTCTGTATTTACCTATTACAAGTACAGTTCTTCAAGTTATAATTTGCACTAATAATTTGTATTTAACAATTCGAAGTTCTGTATTTGACAATTACTAGTTCAGATCTTCAAGTTATAAATTGAATTATAATTTTAAGCTATCAATTTTAAGTTCTGTATTTGACAATTACAAGTTCAGATCTTCAAGTTATAAATTGCAATAATAATTAGAAGCTATCACTTTTAAGTTCTGTATTTGACAATTACTAGTTCAGATCTTCAAGTTATAATTTGCAATAATAATTAGAAGCTATCAATTTTAAGTTATGTATTTGACAATGACATGTTCAGATCTTCAAGTTATAATTTGCACTAATAATTTGTATTTAACAATTAGAAGTTCTGTATTTTACAATTACAAGTTCAGATCTTCAAGTTATAATTTGCAATAATAATTAGAAGCTATCAATTTTAAGTTCTATATTTGACAATTACTAGTTCAGATCTGCAAGGTATAATTTGAAATAATAATTTGAATTTAACAAATCTAAGTTCTGTAATTCACTATTACAAGTTCAGATCTTCAAGTTATAATTTGCAATAATAATTAGAAGCTATCAATTTTAAGTTCTGTATTTGACAATTACAAGTTCAGATCTTCAAGTTATAATTTGCACTAATAATTTGTATTTAATAATTAGAAGTTCTGGAATTGACAATTTCAAGTTCAGATCTTCAAGTTATAATCAGAAATAATAATTTGAATTTAACAAATCTAAGTTCTGTAATTCACTATTACAAGTTCAGATCTTCAAGTTATAATTTACAATAATAATTAGAAGCTATTTTTTAAGTTCTGTATTTGACAATTACAAATTCAGATCTTCAAGTTATAATTTGCAATTATAATTAGAAGCTATCAATTTTAAGTTCTGTATTTGACAATTACTAGTTCAGATTCAAGTTATAATTTGCACTTATAATTTGTATTTAACAATTAGAAGTTCTGTATTTGACAATTACAAGTTCAGATCTTCAAGTTATAATTTGAAATAATACTTAGAAGCTATCAATTTTATGTTCTGTATTTGACAATTACAAGTTCAGATCTTCAAGCTATAATTAGCAATAATAATTAGAAGCTATCAATTTTAAGTTCTATATTTGACAATTACTAGTTCAGATCTTCAAGTTATAATTTGAAATAATAATTTGAATTTAACAAATCTAAGTTCTGTAATTCACTATTACAAGTTCAGATCTTCAAGTTATAATTTGCACTAATAATTTGTATTTAATAATTAGAAGTTCTGTATTTGACAATTACAAGTTCAGATATTCAAGTTATAATTTGCAATAATAATTTGTATTTAAAAATTAGAAGTTCTGTATTTGACTATTACAAGTTCAGATTTTCAAATTATTATTTGCAATCTTAGTTTGAATTTAACAATTCGAAGTTCTGTATTTATCTATTACAAGTTCAGATCTTCAAGTTATAATTTGCACTAATAATTTGTATTTAACAATTCGAAGGTCTGTATTTGACTATTACAAGTTCAGATCTTCAAGTTATAAATTGAATTATAATTTTAAGCTATCAATTTTAAGTTCTGTATTTGACAATTACTAGTACAGATCTTCAAATTATTATTTGCAATAATAATTAGGAGCTATCAATTTTAAGTTCTGCATTTGACAATTACAAGTTCAGATCTTCAAGTTATTATTTGCAATAATAATTAGAAGCTATCAATTTTAAGTTCTGGATTTGACAATTACAAGTTCAGATCTTCAAGTTATAATTTGAAATAATAATTAGAAGCTATCAATTTTGAGTTCTGTACTTTACAATTACAAGTTCAGATCTTCAAGTTATAATTTGCAATAATAATTAGAAGCTATCAATTTTAAGTTCTGTATTTGACAATTAATAGTTCAGATCTTCAAGTTATAATTTGAAATAATAATTTGAATTTAACAAATCTAAGTTCTGTAATTCACAATTACAAGTTCAGATCTTCAAGTTATAATTTACAATAATAATTAGAAGCTATCAATTTTAAGTTCTGTATTTGACAATTACGAGTTCAGATCTTCAAGTTATAATTTGCACTAATAATTTGTATTTAACAATTAGAAGTTCTGTATTTGACAATTACAAGTTCAGATCTTCAAGTTATAATTTGAAATAATAATTAGATGCTATCAATTTTAAGTTCTGTATTTGACAATTACAAGTTCAGATCTTCAAGTTATAAATTGCAATAATAATTAGAAGCTATCAATTTTAAGTTCTGTATTTGACATTTACTAGTTCATATCTTCAAGTTATAATTAGATATAATAATTTGAATTTAACAAATCTAAGTTCTGTAATTCACTATTACAAGTTCAGATCTTCAAGTTATAATTTACAATAATAATTAGAAGCTATCAATTTTAAGTTCTGTATTTGACAATTACAAGTTCAGATCTTCAAGTTATAATTTGCACTAATAATTTGTATTTAACAATTAGAAGTTCTGCATTTGACAAGTACAAGTTCAGATCTTCAAGTTATAATTTGAAATAATAATTAGAAGCTATCAATTTTAAGTTCTGTATTTGACAATTACAAGTTCAGATCTTCAAGTTATAATTTGCAATTATAATTAGAAGCTATCAAATTTAAGTTCTGTATTTGACAATTACTAGTTCTGATCTTCAAGTTATAATTTGAAATAATAATTTGAATTTAACAAATCTAAGTTCTGTAATTCACAATTACAAGTTCAGAACTTCAAGTTATAATTTACAATAATAATTAGAAGCTATCAATTTTAAGTTCTGTATTTGACAATTACAAGTTCAGATCATCAAGTTATAATTTGCACTAATAATTTGTATTTAACAATTAGAAGTTATGTATTTGACAATTACAAGTTCAGTTCTTCAAGCTATAATTTGAAATAATAATTAGAAGCTATCGATTTTAAGTTCTGTATTTGACAATTACAAGTTCAGTTCTTCAAGTTATAATTTGCAATAATAATTAGAAGCTATCAATTTTAAGTTCTGTATTTGACAATTACTAGTTCAGATCTTCAAGTTATAATTAGAAATAATAATTTGAATTTAACAAATCTAAGTTCTGTAATTCACTATTACAAGTTCAGATCTTAAAGTTATAATTTACAATAATAATTAGAAGCTATCAATTTTAAGTTCTGTATTTGACAAATACAAGTTCAGATCTTCAAGTTATAATTTGCA
This sequence comes from Cantharis lateralis, assembly GCA_963170105.1. Classification (NCBI taxonomy): domain Eukaryota; kingdom Metazoa; phylum Arthropoda; class Insecta; order Coleoptera; family Cantharidae; genus Cantharis; species Cantharis lateralis. Next base: position 28,391,853 of record OY720627.1, read on the forward strand.
CTAATAATTTGTATTTAACAATTAGAAGTTCTGTTTCTGACAAGTACAAGTTCAGATCTTCAAGTTATAATTTGAAATAATAATTAGAAGCTATCAAATTTAAGTTCTGTATTTGACAATTACTAGTTCAGATCTTCAAGTTATAATTTGAAATAATAATTTGAATTTAACAAATCTAAGTTCTGTAATTCACAATTACAAGTTCAGAACTTCAAGTTAAAATTTACAATAATAATTAGAAGCTATCAATTTTAAGTTCTATATTTGACAATTACAAGTTCAGATCATCAAGTTATAATTTGCACTAATAATTTGTATTTAACAATTAGAAGTTCTGTATTTGACAATTACAAGTTCAGATCTTCAAGTTATAATTTGAAATAATAATTAGAAGCTATCGATTTTAAGTTCTGTATTTGACAATTACAAGTTCAGTTCTTCAAGTTATAATTTGCAATAATAATTAGAAGCTATCAATTTTAAGTTCTGTATTTGACAATTACTAGTTCAGATCTTCAAGTTATAATTTGAAATAATAATTTGAATTTAACAAATCTAAGTTCTGTATTTGACAATTACAAGTTCAGATCTTCAAGCTATAATTTGTAATAATAATTAGAAGCTATCAATTTTAAGTTCTATATTTGACAATTACAAGTTCAGATCTTCAAGTTATAATTTGAAATCACAATTTGTTGTTAACAATGCTAAGTTGCGTATTTGTCTATTACAAGTTCAGATCTTCAAGTTATAATTTGAAATAATAATTTGAATTTAGCAAATCTAAGTTCTGTAATTCACTATTACAAGTTCAGATCTTCAAGTTATAATTTACAATAATAATTATAAGCTATCAATTTTAAGTTCTGTATTTGACAATTACTAGTTCAGATCTTCAAGTTATAATTTTCAATAATAATTATAAGCTATCAATTTTAAGTTCTTTATTTGACAATTACTAGTTCAGATCTTCAAGTTATAATTTGCACTAATAATTTGTATTTAATAATTAGAAGTTCTGTATTTGACAATTACAAGTTCAGATCTTCAAGTTATAATTTGCAATAATAATTAGAAGCTATCAATTTTAAGTTCTGTATTTGACAATTACTAGTTCAGATCTTCAAGTTATAATTTCAAATAATAATTTGAATTTAACAAATCTCAGTTCTGTATTTGACAATTACAAGTTCAGATCTTCAAGTTATAATTTGCACTAATAATTTGTATTTAACAATTAGAAGTTCTGTATTTGACAATTACAAGTTCAGATCTTCTAGTTATAATTTGAAATAATAATTAAAAGCTATAAATTTTAAGTTCTGTATTTGACAATTACAAGTTCAGATCTTCAAGTTATAAATTGCAATAATAATTAGAAGCTATCAATTTTAAGTTCTGTATTTGACAATTACTAGTTCAGATCTTCAAGTTATAATAAGAAATAATAATTTGAATTTAACAAATCTAAGTTCTGTAATTCACTATTACAAGTTCAGATCTTCAAGTTATAATTTACAATAATAATTAGAAGCTATCAATTTTAAGTTCTGTATTTGACAATTACAAGTTCAGATCTTCAAGTTATAATTTGCACTAATAATTTGTATTTAACAATTAGAAGTTCTGTATTTGACTATTACTAGTTCAGATCTTCAAATTATTATTTGCAATCTTAGTTTGAATTTAACAATTCGAAGTTCTGTATTTACCTATTACAAGTACAGTTCTTCAAGTTATAATTTGCACTAATAATTTGTATTTAACAATTCGAAGTTCTGTATTTGACTATTACAAGTTCAGATCTTCAAGTTATAAATTGAATTATAATTTTAAGCTATCAATTTTAGTTCTGTATTTGACAATTACAAGTTCAGATCTTCAAGTTATAAATTGCAATAATAATTAGAAGCTATCAATTTTAAGTTCTGTATTTGACAATTACTAGTTCAGATCTTCAAGTTATAATCAGAAATAATAATTTGAATTTAACAAATCTAAGTTCTGTAATTCACTATTACAAGTTCAGATCTTCAAGTTATAATTTACAATAATAATTAGAAGCTATCAATTTTAAGTTCTGTATTTGACAATTGCAAGTTCAGATCTTCAAGTTATAATTTGCACTAATAATTTGAATTTAACAATTAGAAGTTCTGTATTTGACATGTACAAGTTCAGATCTTCAAGTTATAATTTGAAATAATAATTAGAAGCTATCAATTTTAAGTTCTGTATTTGACAATTACAAGTTCAGATCTTCAAGTTATAATTTGCAATTATAATTAGAAGCTATCAATTTTAAGTTCTGTATTTGACAATTACTAGTTCATATCTTCAAGTTATAATTTGAAATAATAATTTGAATTTAACAAATCTAAGTTCTGTAATTCACAATTACAAGTTCAGATTCTCAAGTTATAATTTGCACTAGTAATTTGTATTTAACAATTCGAAGTTCTGTATTTGACTATTACAAGTTCAGATCTTCAAGTTATAATTTGAATTATAATTATAAGCTATCAATTATATGTTCTGTATTTAACAATTACAATTACAGATCTTCAAATTATTATTTGCAATAATAATTAGAAGCTATCAATTTTAAGTTCTGCATTTGACAATTACAAGATCAGATCTTCAAGTTATTATTTGCAATAATACTTAGAAGCTATCAATTTTAAGTTCTGGATTTGACAATTACAAGTTCAGATCTTCAAGTTATAATTTGCAATAATAATTAGAAGCTATCAATTTTAAGTTCTGTATTTGACAATTACAAGTTCAGATCTTCAAGTTATAATTTGCACTAATAATTTGTATTTAACAATTAGAAGTTCTGTATTTGACAAGTACAAGTTCAGATCTTCAAGTTATAATTTGAAATAATAATTAGAAGCTATCAATTTTAAGTTCTGTATTTGACAATTACAAGTTCAGATCTTCAAGTTATAATTTGAAATAATAATTAGAAGCTATCAATTTTAAGTTCTGTATTTGACAATTACAAGTTCAGATCTTCAAGTTATAATTTGCAATTATAATTAGAAGCTATCAATTTTAAGTTCTGTATTTGACAATTACTGGTACAGATCTTCATGTTATAATTTGAAATAATAATTTGTATTTAATAATTAGAAGTTGTGTATTTGACAATTTCAAGATCAGATCTTCAAGTTATAATTTGCAATAATAATTTGTATTTAACAATTAGAAGTTCTGAATTTGACTATTACAAGTTCAGATCTTCAAGTTATAAATTGAATTATAATTTTATGCTATCAATTTTAAGTTCTGTATTTGACAATTACTAGTACAGATCTTCAAATTATTATTTGCAATAATAATTAGAAGCTATCAATTTTAAGTTCTGCATTTGACAATTACAAGTTCAGATCTTCAAGTTATTATTTGCAATAATAATTAGAAGCTATCAATTTTAAGTTCTGGATTTGACAATTACAAGTTCAGATCTTCAAGTTATAATTTGAAATAATAATTAGAAGCTATCCATTTTTAGTTCTGTACTTTACAATTACAAGTTCAGATCTTCAAGTTATAATTTGCAATAATAATTAGAAGCTATCAATTTTAAGTTCTGTATTTGAGAATTAATAGTTTAGATCTTCAAGTTATAATTTGAAATAATAATTTGAATTTAACAAATCTAAGTTCTGTAATTCACAATTACAAGTTCAGATCTTCAAGTTATAATTTACAATAATAATTAGAAGCTATCAATTTTAAGTTCTGTATTTGACAATTACGAGTTCAGATCTTCAAGTTTTAATTTGCACTAATAATTTGTATTTAACAATTAGAAGTTCTGTATTTGACAATTACAAGTTCAGATCTTCAAGTTATAATTTGAAATAATAATTAGAAGCTATCAATTTTAAGTTCTGTATTTGACAATTACAAGTTCAGATCTTCAAGTTATAAATTGCAATAATAATTAGAAGCTATCAATTTTAAGTTCTGTATTTGACAATTACTAGTTCAGATCTTCAAGTTATAATTAGAAATAATAATTTGAATTTAACAAATCTAAGTTCTGTAATTCACTATTACAAGTTCAGATCTTCAAGTTATAATTTACAATAATAATTAGAAGCTATCAATTTTAAGTTCTGTATTTGACAATTACAAGTTCAGATCTTCAAGTTATAATTTGCACTAATAATTTGTATTTAACAATTAGAAGTTCTGCATTTCACAAGTACAAGTTCAGATCTTACAGTTATAATTTGAAATAATAATTAGAAGCTATCAATTTTAAGTTCTCTATTTGACAATTACAAGTTCAGATCTTCAAGTTATAATTTGCAATTATAATTAGAAGCTATCAATTTTAAGTTCTGTATTTGACAATTACTAGTTCAGATCTTCAAGTTATAATTTGAAATAATAATTAGAAAATTTAACAAATCTAAGTTCTGTAATTCACAATTACAAGTTCAGAACTTCAAGTTATAATTTACAATAATAATTAGAAGCTATCAATTTTAAGTTCTGTATTTGACAATTACAAGTTCAGATCATCAAGTTATAATTTGCACTAATAATTTGTATTTAACAATTAGAAGTTCTGTATTTGACAATTACTAGTTCAGATCTTCAAGCTATAATTTGAAATAATAATTAGAAGCTATCAATTTTAAGTTCTGTATTTGACAATTACAAGTTCAGATCTTCAAGTTATAATTTGCAATAATAATTAGAAGCTATCAATTTTAAGTTCTGTATTTGACAATTACTAGTTCAGATCTTCAAGTTATAATTTACAATAATAATTAGAAGTTATCAATTTTAAGTTTTGTATTTGACAATTACAAGTTCAGATCTTCAAGTTATAATTTGCACTAATAATTGGTATTTAACAATCAGAAGTTCTGTATTTGACAATTACAAGTTCAGATCTTCAAGTTATAATTTGAAATAATAATTAGTAGCTATCAATTTTAAGTTCTGTATTTGACAATTACAAGTTCAGATCTTCAAGTCATAATTTGCAATAATAATTAGAAGCTATCAATTTTGAGTTCTGTATTTGACAATTACTAGTTCAGATCTTCAAGTTATAATTAGAAATAATAATTTGAATTTAACAAATCTAAGTTCTGTAATTCACTATTACAAGTTCAGATCTTCAAGTTATAATTTGCACTAATACTTTGTATTTAATAATTAGAAGTTGTGTATTTGACAATTTCAAGTTCAGATCTTCAAGTTATAATTTGCACTAATAATTTGTATTTAACAATTAGAAGTTCTGTATTTGACTATTACAAGTTCAGATCTTCAAATTATTATTTGCAATCTTAGTTTGAATTTAACAATTCGAAGTTCTGTATTTACCTATTACAAGTTCAGATCTTCAAGTTATAATTTGCACTAATAATTTGTATTTAACAATTCGAAGTTCTGTATTTGACTATTACAAGTTCAGATTTTCAAATTATAATTAGCAATAATAATTAGAAGCTAACAATTTTAAGTTCTGTATTTGACAATTACTAGTTCAGATCTTCAAGTTACAATTTGAAATAATAATTTGAATTTAACAAATCTAAGTTCTGTAATTCACTATTACAAGTTCAGATCTTCAAGTTATACTTTAGAATAATAATTATAAGCTATCAATTTTAAGTTCTGTATTTGACAATTACTAGTTCACATCTTCTAGTTATAATTTGAAATAATAATTTGAATTTAACAAATCTAAGTTCTGTAATTCACTATTACAAGTTCAGATCTTCAAGTTATAATTTGCAATAATAATTAGAAGCTATCAATTTTAAGTTCTGTATTTGACAATTACAAGTTCAGATCTTCAAGTTATAATTTGCACTAATAATTTGTATTTAATAATTCAAGTACTGTATATGACAATTACAAGTTCTGATCTTCAAGTTATAATTTGCAATAATAATTTGTATTTAAAAATTCGAAGTTCTGTATTTGACTATTACAAGTTCAGATCTTCAAATTATTATTTGCAATCTTAGTTTGAATTTAACAATTCGAAGTTCTGTATTTATCTATTACAAGTTCAGATCTTCAAGTTATAAATTGCACAAATAATTTGTATTTAACAATTCGAAGTTCTGTATTTGACTATTACAAGTTCAGATCTTCAAGTTATAAATTGCAATAATAATTTGTATTTAACAATTCGAAGTTCTGCATTTGACTATTACAAGTTCAGATCTTCAAGTTATAATTTGCTCTAATAATTTGTATTTAATAATTAGAAGTTCTGTATATGACAATTACAAGTTCAGATCTTCAAGTTATAATTAGCAATAATAATTTTTATTTAACAATTCGAAGTTCTGTATTTGACTATTACAAGTTCAGATCTTCAAATTATTATTTGCAATCTTAGTTTGAATTTAACAATTCGAAGTTCTGTATTTATCTATTACAAGTTCAGATCTTCAAGTTATAATTTGCACTAATAATTTGTATTTAACAATTCGAAGTTCTGTATTTGACTATTTTACAAGTTCAGATCTTCAAGTTATAAATTGAAATATAATTTTAAGCTATCAATTTTGAGTTCTTTATTTGACAATTACAAGTACAGATCTTCAAATTATTATTTGCAATAATAATTAGAAGCTATCAATTTTAAGTTCTGCATTTGACAATTACAAGTTCAGATCTTCAAGTTATAATTTGAAATAATAATTTGAATTTAACAAATCTAAGTTCTGTAATTCACTATTACAAGTTCAGATCTTCAAGTTATAATTTACAATAATAATTATAAGCTATCAATTTTAAGTTCTGTATTTGACAATTACTAGTTCAGATCTTCAAGTTATAATTTGAAATTATAATTTGTATTTAACAATTAGAAGTTCTGTTTTTGACAATTACAAGTTCAGATCTTCAAGTTATAATTTGAAATAATAATTTGAAGATATCAATTTTAAGTTCTGTATTTCACAATTACAAGTTCAGATCTTCAAGTTATAATTTGCAATAATAATTAGAAGCTATCAATTTTAAGTTCTGTATTTGACAATTACTAGTTCAGATCTTCAAGTTATAACTTGAAATAATAATTTGAATTTAACAAATCTAAGTTCTGTGATTCACTATTACAAGTTCAGATCTTCAAGTTATAATTTGCAATAATAATTAGAAGCTATCAATTTTAAGTTCTGTATTTGACAATTACTAGTTCAGATCTTCAAGTTATAATTTGAAATAATAATTTGAATTTAACAAATGTAAGTTCTGTAATTCACTATTACAAGTTCAGATCTTCAAGTTATAATTTGAAATAATAATTTGAATTTAACAAATCTAAGTTCTGTAATTCACTATTACAAGTTCAGCTCTTCAAGTTATAATTTGAAATAATAATTTGAATTTAACAAATCTAAGTTCTGTAATTCACTATTACAAGTTCAGATCTTCAAGTTATAATTTACAATAATAATTATAAGCTATCAATTTTAAGTTCTGTATTTGACAAGTACTAGTTCAGATCTTCAAGTTATAATTTGCAATAATAATTAGAAGCTATCAATTTTAAGTTCTGTATTTGACAATTACTAGTTCAGATCTTCAAGATATAATTTACAATAATAATTAGAAGTTATCAATTTTAAGTTCTGGATTTGACAATTACAAGTTCAGATCTTCAAGTTATAATTTGCACTAATAATTGGTATTTAACAATTAGAAGTTCTGTATTTGACAATTACAAGATCAGATCTTCAAGTTATAATTTGAAATAATAATTAGAAGCTATCAATTTTAAGTTCTTGATTTGACAATTACAAGTTCAGATCTTCAAGTCATAATTTGCAATAATAATTAGAAGCTATCAATTTTAAGTTCTGTATTTGACAATTACTAGTTCAGATCTTCAAGTTATAATTAGAAATAATAATTTGAATTTAACAAATCTAAGTTCTGTAATTCACTATTACAAGTTCAGATCTTCAAGTTATAATTTGCACTAATAATTTGTATTTAATAATTAGAAGTTGTGTATTTGACAATTACAAGTTCAGATCTTCAAGTTATAATTTGCACTAATAATTTGTATTTAACAATTCGAAGTTCTGTATTTGACTATTACAAGTTCAGATTTTCAAATTATAATTAGCAATAATAATTAGAAGCTAACAATTTTAAGTTCTGTATTTGACAATTACAAGTTCAGATCTTCAAGTTATAATTTGAAATAATAATTAGAATTTTACAAATCTAAGTTCTATAATTCACTATTACAAGTTCAGATCTTCAAGTTATACTTTAGAATAATAATTATTAGCTATCAATTTTAAGTTCTGTATTTGACAATTACTAGTTCACATCTTCTAGTTATAATTTGAAATAATAATTTGAATTTAACAAATCTAAGTTCTGTAATTCACTATTACAAGTTCAGATCTTCAAGTTATAATTTGCAATAATAATTAGAAGCTATCAATTTTAAGTTCTGTTTTTGACAATTACAAGTTCAGATCTTCAAGTTATAATTTGCACTAATAATTTGTATTTAATAATTAGAAGTTCTGTATATGACAATTACAAGTTCAGATCTTCAAGTTATAATTTGCAATAATAATTTGTATTTAAAAATTCGAAGTTCTGTATTTGACTATTACAAGTTCAGATCTTCAAATTATTATTTGCAATCTTAGTTGGAATTTAACAATTCGAAGTTCTGTATTTATCTATTACAAGTTCAGATCTTCAAGTTATAATTTGCACTAATAATTTGTATTTAACAATTCGTAGTTCTGTATTTGACTATTACAAGTTCAGATCTTCAAGTTATAAATTGAATTATAATTTTAAGCTATCAATTTTAAGTGCTTTATTTGACAATTACAAGTACAGATCTTCAAATTATTATTTGCAATAATAATTAGAAGCTATCAATTTTAAGTTCTGCAATTGACAATTACAAGTTCAAATCTTCAAGTTATAATTTGAAATAATAATTTGAATTTAACAAATCTAAGTTCTGTAATTCACTATTACAAGTTCAGATCTTCAAGTTATAATTTACAATAATAATTATAAGCTATCAATTTTAAGTTCTGTATTTGATAATTACTAGTTCAGATCTTCAAGTTATAATTTGAAATAATAATTTGTATTTAACAATTAGAAGTTCTGCATTTGACAATTACAAGTTCAGATCTTCAAGTTATAATTTGAAATAATAATTTGAATTTAACAAATCTAAGTTCTGTAATTCACTATTACAAGTTCAGATCTTCAAGTTATAATTTACAATAATAATTATAAGCTATCAATTTAAGTTCTGTATTTGACAATTACCAGTTCAGATCTTCAAGTTATAATTTGAAATAATAATTTGTATTTAACAATTAGAAGTTCTGTTTTTGACAATTACAAGTTCAGATCTTCAAATTATAATTTGAAATAATAATTAGAAGCTATCAATTTTAAGTTCTGTATTTGACAATTACAAGTTCAGATCTTCAAGTTATAATTTGCAATAATAATTAGAAGCTATCAATTTTAAGTTTTGTATTTGACAATTACTAGTTCAGATCTTCAAGTTATAATTTGAAATACTAATTTGAATTTAACAAATCTAAGTTCTGTGATTCACTATTACAAGTTCAGATCTTCAAGTTATAATTTGCAATAATAATTAGAAGCTATCAATTTTAAGTTCTGTATTTGACAATTACTAGTTCAGATCTTCAAGTTATAATTTGAAATAATAATTTGAATTTAACAAATCTAAGTTCCGTAATTCACTATTACAAGTTCAGATCTTCAAGTTATAATTTGAAATAATAATTTGAATTTAACAAATCTAAGTTCTGTAATTCACTATTACAAGTTCAGCTCTTCAAGTTATAATTTACAATAATAATTATAAGCTATCAATTTTAAGTTCTGTATTTGACAAGTACTAGTTCAGATCTTCAAGTTATAATTTGCAATAATAATTAGAAGCTATCAATTTTAAGTTCTGTATTTGACAATTACTAGTTCAGATCTTCAAGTTATAATTTGCAATAATAATTAGAAGCTATCAATTTTAAGTTCTGTATTTGACAATTACAAGTTCAGATCTTCAAGTTATAATTTGCACTAATAATTTGTATTTAATAATTTGAAGTACTGTATATGACAATTACAAGTTCTGATCTTCAAGTTATAATTTGCAATAATAATTTGTATTTAAAAATTCGAAGTTCTGTATTTGACTATTACAAGTTCACATCTTCAAATTATTATTTGCAATCTTAGTTTGAATTTAACAATTCGAAGTTCTGTATTTATCTATTACAAGTTCAGATCTTCAAGTTATAATTTGCACTAATAATTTGTATTTAACAATTCGAAGTTCTGTATTTGACTATTACAAGTTCAGATCTACAAGTTATAAATCGAATTATAATTTTTAGCTATCAATTTTAAGTGCTTTATTTGACAATTACAAGTACAGATCTTCAAATTATTATTTGCAATAATAATTAGAAGCTATCAATTTTAAGTTCTGTCTTTGACAATTACTAGTTCAGATCTTCAAGTTATAATTTGAAATAATAATTTGAATTTAACAAATCTAAGTTATGTAATTCACCATTACAAGTTCAGCTCTTCAAGTTATAATTTGAAATAATAATTATAAGCTATCAATTTTAAGTTCTGTATTTGACAATTACAAGTTCAGATCTTCAAGTTATAATTTGCAATAATAATTAGAAGCTATCAATTTTAAGTTCTGTATTTGAAAATTACAAGTTCAGATCTTCAAGTTATAATTTGCAATAATAATTAGAAGCTATCAATTTTAAGTTCTGTATTTGACAATTACAAGTTCAGATCTTCAAGTTATAATTTGCACTAATAATTTGTATTTAATAATTAGAAGTTCTGTATATGACAATTACAAGTTCAGATCTTCAAGTTATAATTTCCAATAATAATTTGTATTTAACAATTCGAAGTTCTGTATTTGACTATTACAAGTTCAGATCTTCAAATTATTATTTGCAATCTTAGTTTGAATTTAACAATTCGAAGTTCTGTATTTATCTATTACAAGTTCAGATCTTCAAGTTATAATTTGCACAAATAATTTGTATTTAACAATTCGAAGTTCTGTATTTGACTATTACAAGTTCAGATCTTCAAGTTATAAATTGCAATAATAATTTGTATTTAACAATTCGAAGTTCTGCATTTGACTATTACAAGTTCAGATCTTCAAGTTATAATTTGCACTAATAATTTGTATTTAATAATTAGAAGTTCTGTATATGACAATTACAAGTTCAGATCTTCAAGTTATAATTAGCAATAATAATTTTTATTTAACAATTCGAAGTTCTGTATTTGACTATTACAAGTTCAGATCTTCAAATTATTATTTGCAATCTTAGTTTGAATTTAACAATTCGAAGTTCTGTATTTATCTATTACAAGTTCAGATCTTCAAGTTATAATTTGCACTAATAATTTGTATTTAACAATTCGAAGTTCTGTATTTGACTATTTTACAAGTTCAGATCTTCAAGTTATAAATTGAAATATAATTTTAAGCTATCAATTTTGAGTTCTTTATTTGACAATTACAAGTACAGATGTTCAAATTATTATTTGCAATAATAATTATAAGCTATCAATTTTAAGTTCTGTATTTGACAATTACTAGTTCAGATCTTCAAGTTATAATTTGAAATAATAATTTGTATTTAACAATTAGAAGTTCTGTTTTTGACAATTACAAGTTCAGATCTTCAAGTTATAATTTGAAATAATAATTTGAAGGTATCAATTTTAAGTTCTGTATTTCACAATTACAAGTTCAGATCTTCAAGTTATAATTTGCAATAATAATTAGAAGCTATCAATTTTAAGTTCTGTATTTGACAATTACTAGTTCAGATCTTCAAGTTATAACTTGAAATAATAATTTGAATTTAACAAATCTAAGTTCTGTGATTCACTATTACAAGTTCAGATCTTCAAGTTATAATTTGCAATAATAATTAGAAGCTATCAATTTTAAGTTCTGTATTTGACAATTACTAGTTCAGATCTTCAAGTTATAATTTGAAATAATAATTTGAATTTAACAAATGTAAGTTCTGTAATTCACTATTACAAGTTCAGATCTTCAAGTTATAATTTGAAATAATAATTTGAATTTAACAAATCTAAGTTCTGTAATTCACTATTACAAGTTCAGCTCTTCAAGTTATAATTTGAAATAATAATTTGAATTTAACAAATCTAAGTTCTGTAATTCACTATTACAAGTTCAGATCTTCAAGTTATAATTTACAATAATAATTATAAGCTATCAATTTTAAGTTCTGTATTTGACAAGTACTAGTTCAGATCTTCAAGTTATAATTTGCAATAATAATTAGTAGCTATCAATTTTAAGTTCTGTATTTGACAATTACTAGTTCAGATCTTCAAGATAGCATTTACAATAATAATTAGAAGTTATCAATTTTAAGTTCTGGATTTGACAATTACAAGTTCAGATCTTCAAGTTATAATTTGCACTAATAATTGGTATTTAACAATTAGAAGTTCTGTATTTGACAATTACAAGATCAGATCTTCAAGTTATAATTTGAAATAATAATTAGAAGCTATCAATTTTAAGTTCTGTATTTGACAATTACAAGTTCAGATCTTCAAGTCATAATTTGCAATAATAATTAGAAGCTATCAATTTTAAGTTCTGTATTTGACAATTACTAGTTCAGATCTTCAAGTTATAATTAGAAATAATAATTTGAATTTAACAAATCTAAGTTCTGTAATTCACTATTACAAGTTCAGATCTTCAAGTTATAATTTGCAATAATAATTAGAAGCTATCAATTTTAAGTTCTGTTTTTGACAATTACAAGTTCAGATCTTCAAGTTATAATTTGCACTAATAATTTGTATTTAATAATTAGAAGTTCTGTATATGACAATTACAAGTTCAGATCTTCAAGTTATAATTTGCAATAATAATTTGTATTTAAAAATTCGAAGTTCTGTATTTGACTATTACAAGTTCAGATCTTCAAATTATTATTTGCAATCTTAGTTGGAATTTAACAATTCGAAGTTCTGTATTTATCTATTACAAGTTCAGATCTTCAAGTTATAATTTGCACTAATAATTTGTATTTAACAATTCGTAGTTCTGTATTTGACTATTACAAGTTCAGATCTTCAAGTTATAAATTGAATTATAATTTTAAGCTATCAATTTTAAGTGCTTTATTTGACAATTACAAGTACAGATCTTCAAATTATTATTTGCAATAATAATTAGAAGCTATCAATTTTAAGTTCTGCAATTGACAATTACAAGTTCAAATCATCAAGTTATAATTTGAAATAATAATTTGAATTTAACAAATCTAAGTTCTGTAATTCACTATTACAAGTTCAGATCTTCAAGTTATAATTTACAATAATAATTATAAGCTATCAATTTTAAGTTCTGTATTTGACAATTACTAGTTCAGATCTTCAAGTTATAATTTGAAATAATAATTTGTATTTAACAATTAGAAGTTCTGTTTTTGACAATTACAAGTTCAGATCTTCAAATTATAATTTGAAATAATAATTAGAAGCTATCAATTTTAAGTTCTGTATTTGACAATTACAAGTTCAGATCTTCAAGTTATAATTTGCAATAATAATTAGAAGCTATCAATTTTAAGTTTTGTATTTGACAATTACTAGTTCAGATCTTCAAGTTATAATTTGAAATACTAGTTTGAATTTAACAAATCTAAGTTCTGTGATTCACTATTACAAGTTCAGATCTTCAAGTTATAATTTGCAATAATAATTAGAAGCTATCAATTTTAAGTTCTGTATTTGACAATTACTAGTTCAGATCTTCAAGTTATAATTTGAAATAATAATTTGAATTTAACAAATCTAAGTTCCGTAATTCACTATTACAAGTTCAGATCTTCAAGTTATAATTTGAAATAATAATTTGAATTTAACAAATCTAAGTTCTGTAATTCACTATTACAAGTTCAGCTCTTCAAGTTATAATTTACAATAATAATTATAAGCTATCAATTTTAAGTTCTGTATTTGACAAGTACTAGTTCAGATCTTCAAGTTATAATTTGCAATAATAATTAGAAGCTATCAATTTTAAGTTCTGTATTTGACAATTACTAGTTCAGATCTTCAAGTTATAATTTGCAATAATAATTAGAAGCAATCAATTTTAAGTTCTGTATTTGACAATTACAAGTTCAGATCTACAAGTTATAATTTGCACTAATAATTTGTATTTAATAATTTGAAGTACTGTATATGACAATTACAAGTTCTGATCTTCAAGTTATAATTTGCAATAATAATTTGTATTTAAAAATTCGAAGTTCTGTATTTGACTATTACAAGTTCAGATCTTCAAATTATTATTTGCAATCTTAGTTTGAATTTAACAATTCGAAGTTCTGTATTTATCTATTACAAGTTCAGATCTTCAAGTTATAATTTGCACTAATAATTTGTATTTAACAATTCGAAGTTCTGTATTTGACTATTACAAGTTCAGATCTACAAGTTATAAATTGAATTATAATTTTAAGCTATCAATTTTAAGTGCTTTATTTGACAATTACAAGTACAGATCTTCAAATTATTATTTGCAATAATAATTAGAAGCTATCAATTTTAAGTTCTGTCTTTGACAATTACTAGTTCAGATCTTCAAGTTATAATTTGAAATAATAATTTGAATTTAACAAATCTAAGTTATGTAATTCACCATTACAAGTTCAGCTCTTCAAGTTATAATTTGAAATAATAATTTGAATTTAACAAATCTAAGTTCTGTAATTCACTATTACAAGTTCAGATCTTCAAGTTATAATTTACAATAATAATTATAAGCTATCAATTTTAAGTTCTGTATTTGACAATTACAAGTTCAGATCTTCAAGTTATAATTTGCAATAATAATTAGAAGCTATCAATTTTAAGTTCTGTATTTGAAAATTACAAGTTCAGATCTTCAAGTTATAATTTGCAATAATAATTAGAAGCTATCAATTTTAAGTTCTGTATTTGACAATTACAAGTTCAGATCTTCAAGTTATAATTTGCACTAATAATTATATTTAATAATTAGAAGTTCTGTATATGACAATTACAAGTTCAGATCTACAAGTTATAATTTCCAATAATAATTTGTATTTAACAATTCGAAGTTCTGTATTTGACTATTACAAGTTCAGATCTTCAAATTATTATTTGCAATCTTAGTTTGAATTTAACAATTCGAAGTTCTGTATTTATCTATTACAAGTTCAGATCTTCAAGTTATAATTTGCACAAATAATTTGTATTTAACAATTCGAAGTTCTGTATTTGACTATTACAAGTTCAGATCTTCAAGTTATAAATTGCAATAATAATTTGTATTTAACAATTCGAAGTTCTGCATTTGACTATTACAAGTTCAGATCTTCAAGTTATAATTTGCACTAATAATTTGTATTTAATAATTAGAAGTTCTGTATATGACAATTACAAGGTCAGATCTTCAAGTTATAATTAGCAATAATAATTTGTATTTAACAATTCGAAGTTCTGTATTTGACTATTACAAGTTCAGATCTTCAAATTATTATTTGCAATCTTAGTTTGAATTTAACAATTCGAAGTTCTGTATTTATCTATTACAAGTTCAGATCTTCAAGTTATAATTTGCACTAATAATTTGTATTTAACAATTCGAAGTTCTGTATTTGACTATTTTACAAGTTCAGATCTTCAAGTTATAAATTGAAATATAATTTTAAGCTATCAATTTTGAGTTCTTTATTTGACAATTACAAGTACAGATCTTCAAATTATTATTTGCAATAATAATTAGAAGCTATCAATTTTAAGTTCTGCATTTGACAATTACAAGTTCAGATCTTCAAGTTATAATTTGAAATAATAATTTGAATTTAACAAATCTAAGTTCTGTAGTTCACTATTACAAGTTCAGATCTTCAAGTTATAATTTACAATAATAATTATAAGCTATCAATTTTAAGTTCTGTATTTGACAATTACTAGTTCAGATCTTCAAGTTATAATTTGAAATAATAATTTGTATTTAACAATTAGAAGTTCTGTTTTTGACAATTACAAGTTCAGATCTTCAAGTTATAATTTGAAATAATAATTTGAAGGTATCAATTTTAAGTTCTGTATTTCACAATTACAAGTTCAGATCTTCAAGTTATAATTTGCAATAATAATTAGAAGCTATCAATTTTAAGTTCTGTATTTGACAATTACTAGTTCAGATCTTCAAGTTATAATTTGAAATAATAATTTGAATTTAACAAATGTAAGTTCTGTAATTCACTATTACAAGTTCAGATCTTCAAGTTATAATTTGTAATAATAATTAGAAGCTATCAATTTTAAGTTCTGTATTTGACAATTACTAGTTCAGATCTTCAAGATATAATTTACTATAATAATTAGAAGTTATCAATTTTAAGTTCTGGATTTGACAATTACAAGTTCAGATCTTCATGTTATAATTTGCACTAATAATTGGTATTTAACAATTAGAAGTTCTGTATTTGACAATTACAAGTTCAGATCTTCAAGTTATAATTTGAAATAATAATTAGAAGCTATCAATTTTAAGTTCTGTATTTGACAATTACAAGTTCAGATCTTCAAATTATTATTTGCAATCTTAGTTTGAATTTAACAATTCGAAGTTCTGTATTTATCTATTACAAGTTCAGATCTTCAAGTTATAATTTGCACTAATAATTTGTATTTAACAATTCGAAGTTCTGTATTTGACTATTTTACAAGTTCAGATCTTCAAGTTATAAATTGAAATATAATTTTAAGCTATCAATTTTGAGTTCTTTATTTGACAATTACAAGTACAGATCTTCAAATTATTATTTGCAATAATAATTAGAAGCTATCAATTTTAAGTTCTGCATTTGACAATTACAAGTTCAGATCTTCAAGTTATAATTTGAAATAATAATTTGAATTTAACAAATCTAAGTTCTGTAGTTCACTATTACAAGTTCAGATCTTCAAGTTATAATTTACAATAATAATTATAAGCTATCAATTTTAAGTTCTGTATTTGACAATTACTAGTTCAGATCTTCAAGTTATAATTTGAAATAATAATTTGTATTTAACAATTAGAAGTTCTGTTTTTGACAATTACAAGTTCAGATCTTCAAGTTATAATTTGAAATAATAATTTGAAGGTATCAATTTTAAGTTCTGTATTTCACAATTACAAGTTCAGATCTTCAAGTTATAATTTGCAATAATAATTAGAAGCTATCAATTTTAAGTTCTGTATTTGACAATTACTAGTTCAGATCTTCAAGTTATAATTTGAAATAATAATTTGAATTTAACAAATGTAAGTTCTGTAATTCACTATTACAAGTTCAGATCTTCAAGTTATAATTTGTAATAATAATTAGAAGCTATCAATTTTAAGTTCTGTATTTGACAATTACTAGTTCAGATCTTCAAGATATAATTTACTATAATAATTAGAAGTTATCAATTTTAAGTTCTGGATTTGACAATTACAAGTTCAGATCTTCATGTTATAATTTGCACTAATAATTGGTATTTAACAATTAGAAGTTCTGTATTTGACAATTACAAGTTCAGATCTTCAAGTTATAATTTGAAATAATAATTAGAAGCTATCAATTTTAAGTTCTGTATTTGACAATTACAAGTTCAGATCTTCAAGTCATAATTTGCAATAATAATTAGAAGCTATCAATTTTAAGTTCTGTATTTGACAATTACTAGTTCAGATCTTCAAGTTATAATTAGAAATAATAATTTGAATTTAACAAATCTAAGTTCTGTAATTCACTATTACAAGTTCAGATCTTCAAGTTATAATTTGCACTAATAATTTGTATTTAATAATTAGAAGTTCTGTATATGACAATTACAAGTTCAGATCTTCAAGTTATAATTTGCAATAATAATTTGTATTTAAAAATTCGAAGTTCTGTATTTGACTATTACAAGTTCAGATCTTCAAATTATTATTTGCAATCTTAGTTGGAATTTAACAATTCGAAGTTCTGTATTTATCTATTACAAGTTCAGATCTTCAAGTTATAATTTGCACTAATAATTTGTATTTAACAATTCGTAGTTCTGTATTTGACTATTACAAGTTCAGATCTTCAAGTTATAAATTGAATTATAATTTTAAGCTATCAATTTTAAGTGCTTTATTTGACAATTACAAGTACAGATCTTCAAATTATTATTTGCAATAATAATTAGAAGCTATCAATTTTAAGTTCTGCAATTGACAATTACAAGTTCAGATCTTCAAGTTATAATTTGAAATAATAATTTGAATTTAACAAATCTAAGTTCTGTAATTCTATATTACAAGTTCAGATATTCAAGTTATAATTTACAATAATAATTATAAGCTATCAATTTTAAGTTCTGTATTTGACAATTACTAGTTCAGATCTTCAAGTTATAATTTGAAATAATAATTTGTATTTAACAATTAGAAGTTCTGTTTTTGACAATTACAAGTTCAGATCTTCAAGTTAAAATTTGAAATGATAATTAGAAGCTATCAATTTTAAGTTCTGTATTTGACAATTACAAGTTCAGATCTTCAAGTTATAATTTGCAATAATAATTAGAAGCTATCAATTTTAAGTTCTGTATTTGACAATTACTAGTTCAGATCTTCAAGTTATAATTTGAAATACTAATTTGAATTTAACAAATCTAAGTTCTGTGATTCACTATTACAAGTTCAGATCTTCAAGTTATAATTTGCAATAATAATTAGAAGCTATCAATTTTAAGTTCTGTATTTGACAATTACTAGTTCAGATCTTCAAGTTATAATTTGAAATAATAATTTGAATTTAACAAATCTAAGTTCCGTAATTCACTATTACAAGTTCAGATCTTCAAGTTATAATTTGAAATAATAATTTGAATTTAACAAATCTAAGTTCTGTAATTCACTATTACAAGTTCAGCTCTTCAAGTTTTAATTTGAAATAATAATTTGAATTTAACAAATCTAAGTTCCGTAATTCACTATTACAAGTTCAGATCTTCAAGTTATAATTTGAAATAATAATTTGAATTTAACAAATCTAAGTTCTGTAATTCACTATTACAAGTTCAGATCTTCAAGTTATAATTTACAATAATAATTATAAGCTATCAATTTTAAGTTCTGTATTTGACAATTACTAGTTCAGATCTTCAAGTTATAATTTGCAATAATAATTAGAAGCTATCAATTTTAAGTTCTGTATTTGACAATTACTAGTTCAGATCTTCAAGTTATAATTTACAATAATAATTAGAAGTTATCAATTTTAAGTTTTGTATTTGACAATTACAAGTTCAGATCTTCAAGTTATAATTTGCACTAATAATTGGTATTTAACAATTAGAAGTTCTGTATTTGACAATTACAAGTTCATATCTTCAAGTTATAATTTGAAATAACAATTAGAAGCTATCAATTTTAAGTTCTGTATTTGACAATTACAAGTTCAGATCTTCAAGTCATAATTTGCAATAATAATTAGAAGCCTTCAATTTTAAGTTCTGTCTTTGGCAATTACTAGTTCAGATCTTCAAGTTATAATTAGAAATAATAATTTGAATTTAACAAATCTAAGTTCTGTAATTCACTATTACAAGTTCAGATCTTCAAGTTATAATTTGAACTAAAAATTTGTATTTAATAATTAGAAGTTGTGTATTTGACAATTTCAAGTTCAGATCTTCAAGTTATAATTTGCACTAATAATTTGTATTTAACAATTAGAAGTTCTGTATTTGACTATTACAAGTGCAGATCTTCAAATTATTATTTGCAATCTTAGTTTGAATTTAACAATTCGAAGTTCTGTATTTACCTATTACAAGTTCAGATCTTCAAGTTATAATTTGCACTAATAATTTGTATTTAACAATTAGAAGTTCTGTTTTTGACAATTACAAGTTCAGATCTTCAAGTTATAATTTGAAATAATAATTTGAAGGTATCAATTTTAAGTTCTGTATTTCACAATTACAAGTTCAGATCTTCAAGTTATAATTTGCAATAATAATTAGAAGCTATCAATTTTAAGTTCTGTATTTGACAATTACTAGTTCAGATCTTCAAGTTATAACTTGAAATAATAATTTGAATTTAACAAATCTAAGTTCTGTGATTCACTATTACAAATTCAGATCTTCAAGTTATAATTTACAATAATAATTATAAGCTATCAATTTTAAGTTCTGTATTTGACAATTACTAGTTCAGATCTTCAAGTTATAATTTGAAATAATAATTTGTATTTAACAATTAGAAGTTCTGTTTTTGACAATTACAAGTTCAGATCTTCAAGTTAAAATTTGAAATGATAATTAGAAGCTATCAATTTTAAGTTCTGTATTTGACAATTACAAGTTCAGATCTTCAAGTTATAATTTGCAATAATAATTAGAAGCTATCAATTTTAAGTTCTGTATTTGACAATTACTAGTTCAGATCTTCAAGTTATAATTTGAAATACTAATTTGAATTTAACAAATCTAAGTTCTGTGATTCACTATTACAAGTTCAGATCTTCAAGTTATAATTTGCAATAATAATTAGAAGCTATCAATTTTAAGTTCTGTATTTGACAATTACTAGTTCAGATCTTCAAGTTATAATTTGAAATAATAATTTGAATTTAACAAATCTAAGTTCCGTAATTCACTATTACAAGTTCAGATCTTCAAGTTATAATTTGAAATAATAATTTGAATTTAACAAATCTAAGTTCTGTAATTCACTATTACAAGTTCAGCTCTTCAAGTTTTAATTTGAAATAATAATTTGAATTTAACAAATCTAAGTTCCGTAATTCACTATTACAAGTTCAGATCTTCAAGTTATAATTTGAAATAATAATTTGAATTTAACAAATCTAAGTTCTGTAATTCACTATTACAAGTTCAGATCTTCAAGTTATAATTTACAATAATAATTATAAGCTATCAATTTTAAGTTCTGCATTTGACAATTACTAGTTCAGATCTTCAAGTTATAATTTGCAATAATAATTAGAAGCTATCAATTTTAAGTTCTGTATTTGACAATTACTTGTTCAGATCTTCAAGTTATAATTTACAATAATAATTAGAAGTTATCAATTTTAAGTTTTGTATTTGACAATTACAAGTTCAGATCTTCAAGTTATAATTTGCACTAATAATTGGTATTTAACAATTAGAAGTTCTGTATTTGACAATTACAAGTTCATATCTTCAAGTTATAATTTGAAATAACAATTAGAAGCTATCAATTTTAAGTTCTGTATTTGACAATTACAAGTTCAGATCTTCAAGTCATAATTTGCAATAATAATTAGAAGCCTTCAATTTTAAGTTCTGTCTTTGGCAATTACTAGTTCAGATCTTCAAGTTATAATTAGAAATAATAATTTGAATTTAACAAATCTAAGTTCTGTAATTCACTATTACAAGTTCAGATCTTCAAGTTATAATTTGCACTAATAATTTGTATTTAATAATTAGAAGTTGTGTATTTGACAATTTCAAGTTCAGATCTTCAAGTTATAATTTGCACTAATAATTTGTATTTAACAATTAGAAGTTCTGTATTTGACTATTACAAGTGCATATCTTCAAATTATTATTTGCAATCTTAGTTTGAATTTAACAATTCGAAGTTCTGTATTTACCTATTACAAGTTCAGATCTTCAAGTTATAATTTGCACTAATAATTTGTATTTAACAATTAGAAGTTCTGTTTTTGACAATTACAAGTTCAGATCTTCAAGTTATAATTTGAAATAATAATTTGAAGGTATCAATTTTAAGTTCTGTATTTCACAATTACAAGTTCAGATCTTCAAGTTATAATTTGCAATAATAATTAGAAGCTATCAATTTTAAGTTCTGTATTTGACAATTACTAGTTCAGATCTTCAAGTTATAACTTGAAATAATAATTTGAATTTAACAAATCTAAGTTCTGTGATTCACTATTACAAGTTCAGATCTTCAAGTTATAATTTGCAATAATAATTAGAAGCTATCAATTTTAAGTTCTGTATTTGACAATTACTAGTTCAGATCTTCAAGTTATAATTTGAAATAATAATTTGAATTTAACAAATGTAAGTTCTGTAATTCACTATTACAAGTTCAGATCTTCAAGTTATAATTAGAACTAATAATTTGAATTTAACAAATCTAAGTTCTGTAATTCACTATTACAAGTTCAGCTCTTCAAGTTATAATTTGAAATAATAATTTGAATTTAACAAATCTAAGTTCTGTAATTCACTATTACAAGTTCAGATCTTCAAGTTATAATTTACAATAATAATTATAAGCTATCAATTTTAAGTTCTGTATTTGACAAGTACTAGTTCAGATCTTCAAGTTATAATTTGCAATAATAATTAGAAGCTATCAATTTTAAGTTCTGTATTTGACAATTACTAGTTCAGATCTTCAAGATATAATTTACTATAATAATTAGAAGTTATCAATTTTAAGTTCTGGATTTGACAATTACAAGTTCAGATCTTCAAGTTATAATTTGCACTAATAATTGGTATTTAACAATTAGAAGTTCTGTATTTGACAATTACAAGTTCAGATCTTCAAGTTATAATTTGAAATAATAATTAGAAGCTATCAATTTTAAGTTCTGTATTTGACAATTACAAGTTCAGATCTTCAAGTCATAATTTGCAATAATAATTAGAAGCTATCAATTTTAAGTTCTGTATTTGACAATTACTAGTTCAGATGTTCAAGTTATAATTAGAAATAATAATTTGAATTTAACAAATCTAAGTTCTGTAATTCACTATTACAAGTTCAGATCTTCAAGTTATAATTTGCACTAATAATTTGTATTTAATAATTAGAAGTTGTGTATTTGACAATTTCAAGTTCAGATCTTCAAGTTATAATTTGCACTAATAATTTGTATTTAACAATTAGAAGTTCTGTATTTGACTATTACAAGTTCAGATCTTCAAATTATTATTTGCAATCTTAGTTTGAATTTAACAATTCGAAGTTCTGTATTTACCTATTACAAGTTCAGATCTTCAAGTTATAATTTGCACTAATAATTTGTATTTAACAATTCGAAGTTCTGTATTTGACTATTACAAGTTCAGATTTTCAAATTATAATTAGCAATAATAATTAGAAGCTAACAATTTTAAGTTCTGTATTTGACAATTACAAGTTCAGATCTTCAAGTTATAATTTGAAATAATAATTAGAATTTTACAAATCTAAGTTCTGTAATTCACTATTACAAGTTCAGATCTTCAAGTTATACTTTAGAATAATAATTATTAGCTATCAATTTTAAGTTCTGTATTTGACAATTACTAGTTCACATCTTCTAGTTATAATTTGAAATAATAATTTGAATTTAACAAATCTAAGTTCTGTAATTCACTATTACAAGTTCAGATCTTCAAGTTATAATTTGCAATAATAATTAGAAGCTATCAATTTTAAGTTCTGTTTTTGACAATTACAAGTTCAGATCTTCAAGTTATAATTTGCACTAATAATTTGTATTTAATAATTAGAAGTTCTGTATATGACAATTACAAGTTCAGATCTTCAAGTTATAATTTGCAATAATAATTTGTATTTAAAAATTCGAAGTTCTGTATTTGACTATTACAAGTTCAGATCTTCAAATTATTATTTGCAATCTTAGTTGGAATTTAACAATTCGAAGTTCTGTATTTATCTATTACAAGTTCAGATCTTCAAGTTATAATTTGCACTAATAAGTTGTATTTAACAATTCGTAGTTCTGTATTTGACTATTACAAGTTCAGATCTTCAAGTTATAAATTGAATTATAATTTTAAGCTATCAATTTTAAGTGCTTTATTTGACATTTACAAGTACAGATCTTCAAATTATTATTTGCAATAATAATTAGAAGCTATCAATTTTAAGTTCTGCAATTGACAATTACAAGTTCAGATCTTCAAGTTATAATTTGAAATAATAATTTGAATTTAACAAATCTAAGTTCTGTAATTCACTATTACAAGTTCAGATCTTCAAGTTATAATTTACAATAATAATTATAAGCTATCAATTTTAAGTTCTGTATTTGACAATTACTAGTTCAGATCTTCAAGTTATAATTTGAAATAATAATTTGTATTTAACAATTAGAAGTTCTGCATTTGACAATTACAAGTTCAGATCTTCAAGTTATAATTTGAAATAATAATTTGAATTTAACAAATCTAAGTTCTGTAATTCACTATTACAAGTTCAGATCTTCAAGTTATAATTTACAATAATAATTATAAGCTATCAATTTTAAGTTCTGTATTTGACAATTACTAGTTCAGATCTTCAAGTTATAATTTGAAATAATAATTTGTATTTAACAATTAGAAGTTCTGTTTTTGACAATTACAAGTTCAGATCTTCAAGTTATAATTTGAAATAATAATTAGAAGCTATCAATTTTAAGTTCTGTATTTGACAATTACAAGTTCAGATCTTCAAGTTATAATTTGCAATAATAATTAGAAGCTATCAATTTTAAGTTCTGTATTTGACAATTACTAGTTCAGATCTTCAAGTTATAATTTACAATAATAATTAGAAGCTATCAATTTTAAGTTCTGTATTTGACAATTACTAGTTCAGATCTTCAAGTTATAATTTGAAATAATAATTTGAATTTAACAAATCTAAGTTCCGTAATTCACTATTACAAGTTCAGATCTTCAAGTTATAATTTGAAATAATAATTTGAATTTAACAAATCTAAGTTCTGTAATTCACTATTACAAGTTCAGCTCTTCAAGTTTTAATTTGAAATAATAATTTGAATTTAACAAATCTAAGTTCTGTAATTCACTATTACAAGTTCAGATCTTCAAGTTATAATTTACAATAATAATTATAAGCTATCAATTTTAAGTTCTGTATTTGACAAGTACTAGTTCAGATCTTCAAGTTATAATTTGCAATAATAATTAGAAGCTATCAATTTTAAGTTCTGTATTTGACAATTACTAGTTCAGATCTTCAAATTATAATTTACAATAATAATTAGAAGTTATCAATTTTAAGTTTTGTATTTGACAATTACAAGTTCAGATCTTCAAGTTATAATTTGCACTAATAATTGGTATTTAACAATTAGAAGTTCTGTATTTGACAATTACAAGTTCAGATCTTCAAGTTATAATTTGATATAACAATTAGAAGCTATCAATTTTAAGTTCTGTATTTGACAATTACAAGTTCAGATCTTCAAGTCATAATTTGCAATAATAATTAGAAGCCTTCAATTTTAAGTTCTGTATTTGACAATTACTAGTTCAGATCTTCAAGTTATAATTAGAAATAATAATTTGAATTTAACAAATCTAAGTTCTGTAATTCACTATTACAAGTTCAGATCTTCAAGTTATAATTTGCACTAATAATTTGTATTTAATAATTAGAAGTTGTGTATTTGACAATTTCAAGTTCAGATCTTCAAGTTATAATTTGCACTAATAATTTGTATTTAACAATTAGAAGTTCTGTATTTGACTATTACAAGTGCAGATCTTCAAATTATTATTTGCAATCTTAGTTTGAATTTAACAATTCGAAGTTGTGTATTTACCTATTACAAGTTCAGATCTTCAAGTTATAATTTGCACTAATAATTTGTATTTAACAATTCGAAGTTCTGTATTTGACTATTACAAGTTCAGATTTTCAAATTATAATTAGCAATAATAATTAGAAGCTAACAATTTTAAGTTCTGTATTTGACAATTACAAGTTCAGATCTTCAAGTTATAATTTGAAATAATAATTTGAATTTTACAAATCTAAGTTCTGTAATTCACTATTACAAGTTCAGATCTTCAAGTTATACTTTAGAATAATAATTATAAGCTATCAATTTTAAGTTCTGTATTTGACAATTACTAGTTCACAACTTCTAGTTATAATTTGAAATAATAATTTGAATTTAACAAATCTAAGTTCTGTAATTCATTATTACAAGTTCAGTTCTTCAAGTTATAATTTGCAATAATAATTAGAAGCTATCAATTTTAAGTTCTGTTTTTGACAATTACAAGTTCAGATCTTCAAGTTATAATTTGCACTAATAATTTGTATTTAATATTTAGAAGTTCTGTATATGACAATTACAAGTTCAGATCTTCAAGTTATAATTTGCAATAATAATTTGTATTTAAAAATTCGAAGTTCTGTATTTGACTATTACAAGTTCAGATCTTCAAATTATTATTTGCAATCTTAGTTGGAATTTAACAATTCGAAGTTCTGTATTTATCTATTACAAGTTCAGATCTTCAAGTTATAATTTGCACTAATAATTTGTATTTAACAATTCGTAGTTCTGTATTTGACTATTACAAGTTCAGATCTTCAAGTTATAAATTGAATTATAATTTTAAGCTATCAATTTTAAGTGCTTTATTTGACAATTACAAGTACAGATCTTCAAATTATTATTTGCAATAATAATTAGAAGCTATCAATTTTAAGTTCTGCAATTGACAATTACAAGTTCAGATCTTCAAGTTATAATTTGAAATAATAATTTGAATTTAACAAATCTAAGTTCTGTAATTCACTATTACAAGTTCAGATATTCAAGTTATAATTTACAATAATAATTATAAGCTATCAATTTTAAGTTCTGTATTTGACAATTACTAGTTCAGATCTTCAAGTTATAATTTGAAATAATAATTTGAATTTAACAAATCTAAGTTCCGTAATTCACTATTACAAGTTCAGATCTTCAAGTTATAATTTGCAATAATAATTTGAAGTTAACAAATCTAAGTTCTGTAATTCACTATTACAAGTTCAGCTCTTCAAGTTTTAATTTGAAATAATAATTTGAATTTAACAAATCTAAGTTCCGTAATTCACTATTACAAGTTCAGATCTTCAAGTTATAATTTGAAATAATAATTTGAATTTAACAAATCTAAGTTCTGTAATTCACTATTACAAGTTCAGATCTTCAAGTTATAATTTACAATAATAATTATAAGCTATCAATTTTAAGTTCTGTATTTGACAAGTACTAGTTCAGATCTTCAAGTTATAATTTGCAATAATAATTAGAAGCTATCAATTTTAAGTTCTGTATTTGACAATTACTAGTTCAGATCTTCAAGTTATAATTTACAATAATAATTAGAAGTTATCAATTTTAAGTTTTGTATTTGACAATTACAAGTTCAGATCTTCAAGTTATAATTTGCACTAATAATTGGTATTTAACAATTAGAAGTTCTGTATTTGACAATTACAAGTTCAGATCTTCAAGTTATAATTTGAAATAACAATTAGAAGCTATCAATTTTAAGTTCTGTATTTGACAATTACAAGTTCAGATCTTCAAGTCATAATTTGCAATAATAATTAGAAGCCTTCAATTTTAAGTTCTGTATTTGACAATTACTAGTTCAGATCTTCAAGTTATAATTAGAAATAATAATTTGAATTTAACAAATCTAAGTTCTGTAATTCACTATTACAAGTTCAGATCTTCAAGTTATAATTTGCACTAATAATTTGTATTTAATAATTAGAAGTTGTGTATTTGACAATTTCAAGTTCAGATCTTCAAGTTATAATTTGCACTAATAATTTGTATTTAACAATTAGAAGTTCTGTATTTGACTATTACAAGTGCAGATCTTCAAATTATTATTTGCAATCTTAGTTTGAATTTAACAATTCGAAGTTCTGTATTTACCTATTACAAGTTCAGATCTTCAAGTTATAATTTGCACTAATAATTTGTATTTAACAATTAGAAGTTCTGTTTTTGACAATTACAAGTTCAGATCTTCAAGTTATAATTTGAAATAATAATTTGAAGGTATCAATTTTAAGTTCTGTATTTCACAATTACAAGTTCAGATCTTCAAGTTATAATTTGCAATAATAATTATAAGCTATCAATTTTAAGTTCTGTATTTGACAATTACTAGTTCAGATCTTCAAGTTATAACTTGAAATAATAATTTGAATTTAACAAATCTAAGTTCTGTGATTCACTATTACAAGTTCAGATCTTCAAGTTATAATTTGCAATAATAATTAGAAGCTATCAATTTTAAGTTCTGTATTTGACAATTACTAGTTCAGATCTTCAAGTTATAATTTGAAATAATAATTTGAATTTAACAAATGTAAGTTCTGTAATTCACTATTACAAGTTCAGATCTTCAAGTTATAATTAGAAATACAAATTAGAATTTAACAAATCTAAGTTCTGTAATTCACTATTACAAGTTCAGCTCTTCAAGTTATAATTTGAAATAATAATTTGAATTTAACAAATCTAAGTTCTGTAATTCACTATTACAAGTTCAGATCTTCAAGTTATAATTTACAATAATAATTATAAGCTATCAATTTTAAGTTCTGTATTTGACAAGTACTAGTTCAGATCTTCAAGTTATAATTTGCAATAATAATTAGAAGCTATCAATTTTAAGTTCTGTATTTGACAATTACTAGTTCAGATCTTCAAGATATAATTTACTATAATAATTAGAAGTTATCAATTTTAAGT
The DNA here is from genome assembly GCA_963170105.1 of Cantharis lateralis. Lineage (NCBI taxonomy): Eukaryota > Metazoa > Arthropoda > Insecta > Coleoptera > Cantharidae > Cantharis > Cantharis lateralis. The sequence goes on from OY720627.1 coordinate 28,420,526, forward strand.
TCTGGATTTGACAATTACAAGTTCAGATCTTCAAGTTATAATTTGCACTAATAATTGGTATTTAACAATTAGAAGTTCTGTATTTGACAATTACAAGTTCAGATCTTCAAGTTATAATTTGAAATAATAATTAGAAGCTATAAATTTTAAGTTCTGTATTTGACAATTACAAGTTCAGATCTTCAAGTCATAATTTGCAATAATAATTAGAAGCTATCAATTTTAAGTTCTGTTTTTGACAATTACAAGTTCAGATCTTCAAGTTATAATTTGAAATAATAATTAGAAGCTATCAATTTTAAGTTCTGTATTTGACAATTACAAGTTCAGATCTTCAAGTTATAATTTGAAATAATAATTTGAATTTTACAAATCTAAGTTCTGTAATTCACTATTACAAGTTCAGATCTTCAAGTTATACTTTAGAATAATAATTATAAGCTATCAATTTTAAGTTCTGTATTTGACAATTACTAGTTCACAACTTCTAGTTATAATTTGAAATAATAATTTGAATTTAACAAATCTAAGTTCTGTAATTCATTATTACAAGTTCAGTTCTTCAAGTTATAATTTGCAATAATAATTAGAAGCTATCAATTTTAAGTTCTGTTTTTGACAATTACAAGTTCAGATCTTCAAGTTATAATTTGCACTAATAATTTGTATTTAATATTTAGAAGTTCTGTATATGACAATTACAAGTTCAGATCTTCAAGTTATAATTTGCAATAATAATTTGTATTTAAAAATTCGAAGTTCTGTATTTGACTATTACAAGTTCAGATCTTCAAATTATTATTTGCAATCTTAGTTGGAATTTAACAATTCGAAGTTCTGTATTTATCTATTACAAGTTCAGATCTTCAAGTTATAATTTGCACTAATAATTTGTATTTAACAATTCGTAGTTCTGTATTTGACTATTACAAGTTCAGATCTTCAAGTTATAAATTGAATTATAATTTTAAGCTATCAATTTTAAGTGCTTTATTTGACAATTACAAGTACAGATCTTCAAATTATTATTTGCAATAATAATTAGAAGCTATCAATTTTAAGTTCTGCAATTGACAATTACAAGTTCAGATCTTCAAGTTATAATTTGAAATAATAATTTGAATTTAACAAATCTAAGTTCTGTAATTCACTATTACAAGTTCAGATATTCAAGTTATAATTTACAATAATAATTATAAGCTATCAATTTTAAGTTCTGTATTTGACAATTACTAGTTCAGATCTTCAAGTTATAATTTGAAATAATAATTTGAATTTAACAAATCTAAGTTCCGTAATTCACTATTACAAGTTCAGATCTTCAAGTTATAATTTGCAATAATAATTTGAAGTTAACAAATCTAAGTTCTGTAATTCACTATTACAAGTTCAGCTCTTCAAGTTTTAATTTGAAATAATAATTTGAATTTAACAAATCTAAGTTCCGTAATTCACTATTACAAGTTCAGATCTTCAAGTTATAATTTGAAATAATAATTTGAATTTAACAAATCTAAGTTCTGTAATTCACTATTACAAGTTCAGATCTTCAAGTTATAATTTACAATAATAATTATAAGCTATCAATTTTAAGTTCTGTATTTGACAAGTACTAGTTCAGATCTTCAAGTTATAATTTGCAATAATAATTAGAAGCTATCAATTTTAAGTTCTGTATTTGACAATTACTAGTTCAGATCTTCAAGTTATAATTTACAATAATAATTAGAAGTTATCAATTTTAAGTTTTGTATTTGACAATTACAAGTTCAGATGTTCAAGTTATAATTTGCACTAATAATTGGTATTTAACAATTAGAAGTTCTGTATTTGACAATTACAAGTTCAGATCTTCAAGTTATAATTTGAAATAACAATTAGAAGCTATCAATTTTAAGTTCTGTATTTGACAATTACAAGTTCAGATCTTCAAGTCATAATTTGCAATAATAATTAGAAGCCTTCAATTTTAAGTTCTGTATTTGACAATTACTAGTTCAGATCTTCAAGTTATAATTAGAAATAATAATTTGAATTTAACAAATCTAAGTTCTGTAATTCACTATTACAAGTTCAGATCTTCAAGTTATAATTTGCACTAATAATTTGTATTTAATAATTAGAAGTTGTGTATTTGACAATTTCAAGTTCAGATCTTCAAGTTATAATTTGCACTAATAATTTGTATTTAACAATTAGAAGTTCTGTATTTGACTATTACAAGTGCAGATCTTCAAATTATTATTTGCAATCTTAGTTTGAATTTAACAATTCGAAGTTCTGTATTTACCTATTACAAGTTCAGATCTTCAAGTTATAATTTGCACTAATAATTTGTATTTAACAATTAGAAGTTCTGTTTTTGACAATTACAAGTTCAGATCTTCAAGTTATAATTTGAAATAATAATTTGAAGGTATCAATTTTAAGTTCTGTATTTCACAATTACAAGTTCAGATCTTCAAGTTATAATTTGCAATAATAATTATAAGCTATCAATTTTAAGTTCTGTATTTGACAATTACTAGTTCAGATCTTCAAGTTATAACTTGAAATAATAATTTGAATTTAACAAATCTAAGTTCTGTGATTCACTATTACAAGTTCAGATCTTCAAGTTATAATTTGCAATAATAATTAGAAGCTATCAATTTTAAGTTCTGTATTTGACAATTACTAGTTCAGATCTTCAAGTTATAATTTGAAATAATAATTTGAATTTAACAAATGTAAGTTCTGTAATTCACTATTACAAGTTCAGATCTTCAAGTTATAATTAGAAATACAAATTAGAATTTAACAAATCTAAGTTCTGTAATTCACTATTACAAGTTCAGCTCTTCAAGTTATAATTTGAAATAATAATTTGAATTTAACAAATCTAAGTTCTGTAATTCACTATTACAAGTTCAGATCTTCAAGTTATAATTTACAATAATAATTATAAGCTATCAATTTTAAGTTCTGTATTTGACAAGTACTAGTTCAGATCTTCAAGTTATAATTTGCAATAATAATTAGAAGCTATCAATTTTAAGTTCTGTATTTGACAATTACTAGTTCAGATCTTCAAGATATAATTTACTATAATAATTAGAAGTTATCAATTTTAAGTTCTGGATTTGACAATTACAAGTTCAGATCTTCAAGTTATAATTTGCACTAATAATTGGTATTTAACAATTAGAAGTTCTGTATTTGACAATTACAAGTTCAGATCTTCAAGTTATAATTTGAAATAATAATTAGAAGCTATCAATTTTAAGTTCTGTATTTGACAATTACAAGTTCAGATCTTCAAGTCATAATTTGCAATAATAATTAGAAGCTATCAATTTTAAGTTCTGTATTTGACAATTACTAGTTCAGATGTTCAAGTTATAATTAGAAATAATAATTAGAATTTAACAAATCTAAGTTCTGTAATTCACTATTACAAGTTCAGATCTTCAAGTTATAATTTGCACTAATAATTTGTATTTAATAATTAGAAGTTGTGTATTTGACAATTTCAAGTTCAGATCTTCAAGTTATAATTTGTACTAATAATTTGTATTTAACAATTAGAAGTTCTGTATTTGACTATTACAAGTTCAGATCTTCAAATTATTATTTGCAATCTTAGTTTGAATTTAACAATTCGAAGTTCTGTATTTACCTATTACAAGTTCAGATCTTCAAGTTATAATTTGCACTAATAATTTGTATTTAACAATTCGAAGTTCTGTATTTGACTATTACAAGTTCAGATTTTCAAATTATAATTAGCAATAATAATTAGAAGCTAACAATTTTAAGTTCTGTATTTGACAATTACAAGTTCAGATCTTCAAGTTATAATTTGAAATAATAATTAGAATTTTACAAATCTAAGTTCTGTAATTCACTATTACAAGTTCAGATCTTCAAGTTATACTTTAGAATAATAATTATTAGCTATCAATTTTAAGTTCTGTATTTGACAATTACTAGTTCACATCTTCTAGTTATAATTTGAAATAATAATTTGAATTTAACAAATCTAAGTTCTGTAATTCACTATTACAAGTTCAATTCTTCAAGTTATAATTTGTAATAATAATTAGAAGCTATCAATTTTAAGTGCTTTATTTGACAATTACAAGTACAGATCTTCAAATTATTATTTGCAATAATAATTAGAAGCTATCAATTTTAAGTTCTGCAATTGACAATTACAAGTTCAGATCTTCAAGTTATAATTTGAAATAATAATTTGAATTTAACAAATCTAAGTTCTGTAATTCACTATTACAAGTTCAGATATTCAAGTTATAATTTACAATAATAATTATAAGCTATCAATTTTAAGTTCTGTATTTGACAATTACTAGTTCAGATCTTCAAGTTATAATTTGAAATAATAATTTGAATTTAACAAATCTAAGTTCCGTAATTCACTATTACAAGTTCAGATCTTCAAGTTATAATTTGCAATAATAATTTGAAGTTAACAAATCTAAGTTCTGTAATTCACTATTACAAGTTCAGCTCTTCAAGTTTTAATTTGAAATAATAATTTGAATTTAACAAATCTAAGTTCCGTAATTCACTATTACTAGTTCAGATCTTCAAGTTATAATTTGAAATAATAATTTGAATTTAACAAATCTAAGTTCTGTAATTCACTATTACAAGTTCAGATCTTCAAGTTATAATTTACAATAATAATTATAAGCTATCAATTTTAAGTTCTGTATTTGACAAGTACTAGTTCAGATCTTCAAGTTATAATTTGCAATAATAATTAGAAGCTATCAATTTTAAGTTCTGTATTTGACAATTACTAGTTCAGATCTTCAAGTTATAATTCACAATAATAATTAGAAGTTATCAATTTTAAGTTTTGTATTTGACAATTACAAGTTCAGATCTTCAAGTTATAATTTGCACTAATAATTGGTATTTAACAATTAGAAGTTCTGTATTTGACAATTACAAGTTCAGATCTTCAAGTTATAATTTGAAATAACAATTAGAAGCTATCAATTTTAAGTTCTGTATTTGACAATTACAAGTTCAGATCTTCAAGTCATAATTTGCAATAATAATTAGAAGCCTTCAATTTTAAGTTCTGTATTTGACAATTACTAGTTCAGATCTTCAAGTTATAATTAGAAATAATAATTTGAATTTAACAAATCTAAGTTCTGTAATTCACTATTACAAGTTCAGATCTTCAAGTTATAATTTGCACTAATAATTTGTATTTAATAATTAGAAGTTGTGTATTTGACAATTTCAAGTTCAGATCTTCAAGTTATAATTTGCACTAATAATTTGTATTTAACAATTAGAAGTTCTGTATTTGACTATTACAAGTGCAGATCTTCAAATTATTATTTGCAATCTTAGTTTGAATTTAACAATTCGAAGTTCTGTATTTACCTATTACAAGTTCAGATCTTCAAGTTATAATTTGCACTAATAATTTGTATTTAACAATTAGAAGTTCTGTTTTTGACAATTACAAGTTCAGATCTTCAAGTTATAATTTGAAATAATAATTTGAAGGTATCAATTTTAAGTTCTGTATTTCACAATTACAAGTTCAGATCTTCAAGTTATAATTTGCAATAATAATTATAAGCTATCAATTTTAAGTTCTGTATTTGACAATTACTAGTTCAGATCTTCAAGTTATAACTTGAAATAATAATTTGAATTTAACAAATCTAAGTTCTGTGATTCACTATTACAAGTTCAGATCTTCAAGTTATAATTTGCAATAATAATTAGAAGCTATCAATTTTAAGTTCTGTATTTGACAATTACTAGTTCAGATCTTCAAGTTATAATTTGAAATAATAATTTGAATTTAACAAATGTAAGTTCTGTAATTCACTATTACAAGTTCAGATCTTCAAGTTATAATTAGAAATACAAATTAGAATTTAACAAATCTAAGTTCTGTAATTCACTATTACAAGTTCAGCTCTTCAAGTTATAATTTGAAATAATAATTTGAATTTAACAAATCTAAGTTCTGTAATTCACTATTACAAGTTCAGATCTTCAAGTTATAATTTACAATAATAATTATAAGCTATCAATTTTAAGTTCTGTATTTGACAAGTACTAGTTCAGATCTTCAAGTTATAATTTGCAATAATAATTAGAAGCTATCAATTTTAAGTTCTGTATTTGACAATTACTAGTTCAGATCTTCAAGATATAATTTACTATAATAATTAGAAGTTATCAATTTTAAGTTCTGGATTTGACAATTACAAGTTCAGATCTTCAAGTTATAATTTGCACTAATAATTGGTATTTAACAATTAGAAGTTCTGTATTTGACAATTACAAGTTCAGATCTTCAAGTTATAATTTGAAATAATAATTAGAAGCTATCAATTTTAAGTTCTGTATTTGACAATTACAAGTTCAGATCTTCAAGTCATAATTTGCAATAATAATTAGAAGCTATCAATTTTAAGTTCTGTATTTGACAATTACTAGTTCAGATGTTCAAGTTATAATTAGAAATAATAATTAGAATTTAACAAATCTAAGTTCTGTAATTCACTATTACAAGTTCAGATCTTCAAGTTATAATTTGCACTAATAATTTGTATTTAATAATTAGAAGTTCTGTATATGACAATTACAAGTTCAGATCTTCAAGTTATAATTTGCAATAATAATTTGTATTTAAAAATTCGAAGTTCTGTATTTGACTATTACAAGTTCAGATCTTCAAATTATTATTTGCAATCTTAGTTGGAATTTAACAATTCGAAGTTCTGTATTTATCTATTACAAGTTCAGATCTTCAAGTTATAATTTGCACTAATAAGTTGTATTTAACAATTCGTAGTTCTGTATTTGACTATTACAAGTTCAGATCTTCAAGTTATAAATTGAATTATAATTTTAAGCTATCAATTTTAAGTGCTTTATTTGACAATTACAAGTACAGATCTTCAAATTATTATTTGCAATAATAATTAGAAGCTATCAATTTTAAGTTCTGCAATTGACAATTACAAGTTCAGATCTTCAAGTTATAATTTGAAATAATAATTTGAATTTAACAAATCTAAGTTCTGTAATTCACTATTACAAGTTCAGATCTTCAAGTTATAATTTACAATAATAATTATAAGCTATCAATTTTAAGTTCTGTATTTGACAATTACTAGTTCAGATCTTCAAGTTATAATTTGAAATAATAATTTGTATTTAACAATTAGAAGTTCTGCATTTGACAATTACAAGTTCAGATCTTCAAGTTATAATTTGAAATAATAATTTGAATTTAACAAATCTAAGTTCTGTAATTCACTACTACAAGTTCAGATCTTCAAGTTATAATTTACAATAATAATTATAAGCTATCAATTTTAAGTTCTGTATTTGACAATTACTAGTTCAGATCTTCAAGTTATAATTTGAAATAATAATTTGTATTTAACAATTAGAAGTTCTGTTTTTGACAATTAGAAGTTCAGATCTTCAAGTTATAATTTGAAATAATAATTAGAAGCTATCAATTTTAAGTTCTGTATTTGACAATTACAAGTTCAGATCTTCAAGTTATAATTTGCAATAATAATTAGAAGCTATCAATTTTAAGTTCTGTATTTGACAATTACTAGTTCAGATCTTCAAGTTATAATTTGAAATACTAATTTGAATTTAACAAATCTAAGTTCTGTGATTCACTATTACAAGTTCAGATCTTCAAGTTATAATTTGCAATAATAATTAGAAGCTATCAATTTTAAGTTCTGTATTTGACAATTACTAGTTCAGATCTTCAAGTTATAATTTGAAATAATAATTTGAATTTAACAAATCTAAGTTCCGTAATTCACTATTACAAGTTCAGATCTTCAAGTTATAATTTGAAATAATAATTTGAATTTAACAAATCTAAGTTCTGTAATTCACTATTACAAGTTCAGCTCTTCAAGTTTTAATTTGAAATAATAATTTGAATTTAACAAATCTAAGTTCTGTAATTCACTATTACAAGTTCAGATCTTCAAGTTATAATTTACAATAATAATTATAAGCTATCAATTTTAAGTTCTGTATTTGACAAGTACTAGTTCAGATCTTCAAGTTATAATTTGCAATAATAATTAGAAGCTATCAATTTTAAGTTCTGTATTTGACAATTACTAGTTCAGATCTTCAAGTTATAATTTACAATAATAATTAGAAGTTATCAATTTTAAGTTTTGTATTTGACAATTAATAGTTCAGATCTTCAAGTTATAATTTGCACTAATAATTGGTATTTAACAATTAGAAGTTCTGTATTTGACAATTACAAGTTCAGATCTTCAAGTTATAATTTGATATAACAATTAGAAGCTATCAATTTTAAGTTCTGTATTTGACAATTACAAGTTCAGATCTTCAAGTCATAATTTGCAATAATAATTAGAAGCCTTCAATTTTAAGTTCTGTATTTGACAATTACTAGTTCAGATCTTCAAGTTATAATTAGAAATAATAATTTGAATTTAACAAATCTAAGTTCTGTAATTCACTATTACAAGTTCAGATCTTCAAGTTATAATTTGCACTAATAATTTGTATTTAATAATTAGAAGTTGTGTATTTGACAATTTCAAGTTCAGATCTTCAAGTTATAATTTGCACTAATAATTTGTATTTAACAATTAGAAGTTCTGTATTTGACTATTACAAGTGCAGATCTTCAAATTATTATTTGCAATCTTAGTTTGAATTTAACAATTCGAAGTTCAGTATTTACCTATTACAAGTTCAGATTTTCAAATTATAATTAGCAATAATAATTAGAAGCTAACAATTTTAAGTTCTGTATTTGACAATTACAAGTTCAGATCTTCAAGTTATAATTTGAAATAATAATTAGAATTTTACAAATCTAAGTTATGTAATTCACTATTACAAGTTCAGATCTTCAAGTTATACTTTAGAATAATAATTATTAGCTATCAATTTTAAGTTCTGTATTTGACAATTACTAGTTCACATCTACTAGTTATAATTTGAAATAATAATTTGAATTTAACAAATCTAAGTTCTGTAATTCACTATTACAAGTTCAGATCTTCAAGTTATAATTTGTAATAATAATTAGAAGCTATCAATTTTAAGTTCTGTTTTTGACAATTACAAGTTCAGATCTTCAAGTTATAATTTGCACTAATAATTTGTATTTAATAATTAGAAGTTCTGTATATGACAATTACAAGTTCAGATCTTCAAGTTATAATTTGCAATAATAATTTGTATTTAAAAATTCGAAGTTCTGTATTTGACTATTACAAGTTCAGATCTTCAAATTATTATTTGCAATCTTAGTTGGAATTTAACAATTCGAAGTTCTGTATTTATCTATTACAAGTTCAGATCTTCAAGTTATAATTTGCACTAATAAGTTGTATTTAACAATTCGTAGTTCTGTATTTGACTATTACAAGTTCAGATCTTCAAGTTATAAATTGAATTATAATTTTAAGCTATCAATTTTAAGTGCTTTATTTGACAATTACAAGTACAGATCTTCAAATTATTATTTGCAATAATAATTAGAAGCTATCAATTTTAAGTTCTGCAATTGACAATTACAAGTTCAGATCTTCAAGTTATAATTTGAAATAATAATTTGAATTTAACAAATCTAAGTTCTGTAATTCACTATTACAAGTTCAGATCTTCAAGTTATAATTTACAATAATAATTATAAGCTATCAATTTTAAGTTCTGTATTTGACAATTACTAGTTCAGATCTTCAAGTTATAATTTGAAATAATAATTTGTATTTAACAATTAGAAGTTCTGCATTTGACAATTACAAGTTCAGATCTTCAAGTTATAATTTGAAATAATAATTTGAATTTAACAAATCTAAGTTCTGTAATTCACTATTACAAGTTCAGATCTTCAAGTTATAATTTACAATAATAATTATAAGCTATCAATTTTAAGTTCTGTATTTGACAATTACTAGTTCAGATCTTCAAGTTATAATTTGAAATAATAATTTGAATTTAACCAATCTAAGTTCCGTAATTCACTATTACAAGTTCAGATCTTCAAGTTATAATTTGAAATAATAATTTGAATTTAACAAATCTAAGTTCTGTAATTCACTATTACAAGTTCAGCTCTTCAAGTTTTAATTTGAAATAATAATTTGAATTTAACAAATCTAAGTTCTGTAATTCACTATTACAAGTTCAGATCTTCAAGTTATAATTTACAATAATAATTATAAGCTATCAATTTTAAGTTCTGTATTTGACAAGTACTAGTTCAGATCTTCAAGTTATAATTTGCAATAATAATTAGAAGCTATCAATTTTAAGTTCTGTATTTGACAATTACTAGTTCAGATCTTCAAGTTATAATTTGAAATAATAATTTGAATTTAACAAATCTAAGTTCTGTAATTCACTATTACAAGTTCAGATCTTCAAGTTATAATTTGCACTAATAATTTGTATTTAATAATTAGAAGTTGTGTATTTGACAATTTCAAGTTCAGATCTTCAAGTTATAATTTGCACTAATAATTTGTATTTAACAATTAGAAGTTCTGTATTTGACTATTACAAGTGCAGATCTTCAAATTATTATTTGCAATCTTAGTTTGAATTTAACAATTCGAAGTTCAGTATTTACCTATTACAAGTTCAGATCTTCAAGTTATAATTTGCAATAATAATTTGTATTTAAAAATTCGAAGTTCTGTATTTGACTATTACAAGTTCAGTTCTTCAAATTATTTTTTGCAATCTTAGTTTGAATTTAACAATTCGAAGTTCAGTATTTACCTATTACAAGTTCAGATCTTCTAGTTATAATTTGCACTAATAATTTGTATTTAACAATTCGAAGTTCTGTATTTGACTATTACAAGTTCAGATTTTCAAATTATAATTAGCAATAATAATTAGAAGCTAACAATTTTAAGTTCTGTATTTGACAATTACAAGTTCAGATCTTCAAGTTATAATTTGAAATAATAATTTGAATTTTACAAATCTAAGTTCTGTAATTCACTATTACAAGTTCAGATCTTCTAGTTATACTTTAGAATAATAATTATAAGCTATCAATTTTAAGTTCTGTATTTGACAATTACTAGTTCACATCTTCTAGTTATAATTTGAAATAATAATTTGAATTTAACAAATCTAAGTTCTGTAATTCACTATTACAAGTTCAGATCTTCAAGTTATAATTTGCAATAATAATTAGAAGCTATCAATTTTAAGTTCTGTTTTTGACAATTACAAGTTCAGATCCTCAAGTTATAATTTGCACTAATAATTTGTATTTAATAATTAGAAGTTCTGTATATGACAATTACAAGTTCAGATCTTCAAGTTATAATTAGCAATAATAATTTGTATTTAACAATTCGAAGTTCTGTATTTGACTATTACAAGTTCAGATCTTCAAATTATTATTTGCAATCTTAGTTTGAATTTAACAATTCGAAGTTCTGTATTTATCTATTACAAGTTCAGATCTTCAAGTTATAATTTGCACTAATAATTTGTATTTAACAATTCGAAGTTCTGTATTTCACTATTTTACAAGTTCAGATCTTCAAGTTATAAATTGAAATATAATTTTAAGCTATCAATTTTAAGTTCTTTATTTGACAATTACAAGTACAGATCTTCAAATTATTATTTGCAATAATAATTAGAAGCTATCAATTTTAAGTTCTGCATTTGACAATTACAAGTTCAGATCTTCAAGTTATAATTTGAAATAATAATTTGAATTTAACAAATCTAAGTTCTGTAATTCACTATTACAAGTTCAGATCTTCAAGTTATAATTTACAATAATAATTATAAGCTATCAATTTTAAGTTCTGTATTTGACAATTACTAGTTCAGATCTTCAAGTTATAATTTGAAATAATAATTTGAATTTAACAAATGTAAGTTCTGTAATTCACTATTACAAGTTCAGATCTTCAAGTTATAATTTGAAATAATAATTTGAATTTAACAAATCTAAGTTCTGTAATTCACTATTACAAGTTCAGCTCTTCAAGTTATAATTTGAAATAATAATTTGAATTTAACAAATCTAAGTTCTGTAATTCACTATTACAAGTTCAGATCTTCAAGTTATAATTTACAATAATAATTATAAGCTATCAATTTTAAGTTCTGTATTTGACAAGTACTAGTTCAGATCTCTAGTTATAATTTGCAATAATAATTAGAAGCTATCAATTTTAAGTTCTGTATTTGACAATTACTAGTTCAGATCTTCAAGATATAATTTGAAATAATAATTTGAATTTAACAAATGTAAGTTCTGTAATTCACTATTACAAGTTCAGATCTTCAAGTTATAATTTCCAATAATAATTTGTATTTAACAATTCGAAGTTCTGTATTTGACTATTACAAGTTCAGATCTTCAAATTATTATTTGCAATCTTAGTTTGAATTTAACAATTCGAAGTTCTGTATTTATCTATTACAAGTTCAGATCTTCAAGTTATAATTTGCACAAATAATTTGTATTTAACAATTCGAAGTTCTGTATTTGACTATTACAAGTTCAGATCTTCAAGTTATAAATTGCAATAATAATTTGTATTTAACAATTCGAAGTTCTGCATTTGACTATTACAAGTTCAGATCTTCAAGTTATAATTTGCACTAATAATTTGTATTTAATAATTAGAAGTTTTGTATATGACAATTACAAGTTCAGATCTTCAAGTTATAATTAGCAATAATAATTTGTATTTAACAATTCGAAGTTCTGTATTTGACTATTACAAGTTCAGATCTTCAAATTATTATTTGCAATCTTAGTTTGAATTTAACAATTCGTAGTTCTGTATTTATCTATTACAAGTTCAGATCTTCAAGTTATAATTTGCACTAATAATTTGTATTTAACAATTCGAAGTTCTGTATTTGACTATTTTACAAGTTCAGATCTTCAAGTTATAAATTGAAATATAATTTTAAGCTATCAATTTTGAGTTCTTTATTTGACAAATACAAGTACAGATCTTCAAATTATTATTTGCAATAATAATTAGAAGCTATCAATTTTAAGTTCTGCATTTGACAATTACAAGTTCAGATCTTCAAGTTATAATTTGAAATAATAATTTGAATTTAACAAATCTAAGTACTGTAGTTCACTATTACAAGTTCAGATCTTCAAGTTATAATTTACAATAATAATTATAAGCTATCAATTTTAAGTTCTGTATTTGACAATTACTAGTTCAGATCTTCAAGTTATAATTTGAAATAATAATTTGTATTTAACAATTAGAAGTTCTGTTTTTGACAATTACAAGTTCAGATCTTCAAGTTATAATTTGAAATAATAATTTGAAGGTATCAATTTTAAGTTCTGTATTTCACAATTACAAGTTCAGATCTTCAAGTTATAATTTGCAATAATAATTAGAAGCTATCAATTTTAAGTTCTGTATTTGACAATTACTAGTTCAGATCTTCAAGTTATAACTTGAAATTATAATTTGAATTTAACAAATCTAAGTTCTGTAATTCACTATTACAAGTTCACATCTTCAAGTTATAATTTACAATAATAATTATAAGCTATCAATTTTAAGTTCTGTATTTGACAATTACTAGTTCAGATCTTCAAGTTATAATTTGAAATAATAATTTGAATTTAACAAATCTAAGTTCTGTAATTCACCATTAGAAGTTCACATCTTCAAGTTATAATTTACAATAATAATTATAAGCTATCAATTTTAAGTTCTGTATTTGACAAGTACTAGTTCAGATCTTCAAGTTATAATTAGAAATAATAATTTGAATTTAACAAATCTAAGTTCTGTAATTCACTATTACAAGTTCAGCTCTTCAAGTTACAATTTGAAATAATAATTTGAATTTAACAAATCTAAGTTCTGTAATTCACTATTACAAGTTCACATCTTCAAGTTATAATTTACAATAATAATTATAAGCTATCAATTTTAAGTTCTGTATTTGACAATTACTAGTTCAGATCTTCAAGTTATAATTTGAAATAATAATTTGAATTTAACAAATCTAAGTTCTGTAATTCACCATTAGAAGTTCACATCTTCAAGTTATAATTTACAATAATAATTATAAGCTATCAATTTTAAGTTCTGTATTTGACAAGTACTAGTTCTGATCTTCAAGTTATAATTTGCAATAATAATTAGAAGCTATCAATTTTAAGTTCTGTATTTGACAATTACAAGTTCAGATCTTCAAGTCATAATTTGCAATAATAATTAGAAGCCTTCAATTTTAAGTTCTGTATTTGACAATTACTAGTTCAGATCTTCAAGTTATAATTAGAAATAATAATTTGAATTTAACAAATCTAAGTTCTGTAATTCACTATTACATGTTCAGATCTTCAAGTTATAATTTGCACTAATAATTTGTATTTAATAATTAGAAGTTGTGTATTTGACAATTTCAAGTTCAGATCTTCAAGTTATAATTTGCACTAATAATTTGTATTTAACAATTAGAAGTTCTGTATTTGACTATTACAAGTGCAGATCTTCAAATTATTATTTGCAATCTTAGTTTGAATTTAACAATTCGAAGTTCTGTATTTACCTATTACAAGTTCAGATCTTCAAGTTATAATTTGCACTAATAATTTGTATAAAACAATTCGAAGTTCTGTATTTGACTATTACAAGTTCAGATTTTCAAATTATAATTAGCAATAATAATTAGAAGCTAACAATTTTAAGTTCTGTATTTGACAATTACAAGTTCAGATCTTCAAGTTATAATTTGAAATAATAATTTGAATTTTACAAATCTAAGTTCTGTAATTCACTATTACAAGTTCAGATCTTCAAGTTATCCTTTAGAATAATAATTATAAGCTATCAATTTTAAGTTCTGCATTTGACAATTACTAGTTCACATCTTCTAGTTATAATTTGAAATAATAATTTGAATTTAACAAATCTAAGTTCTGTAATTCACTATTACAAGTTCAGATCTTCAAGTTATAATTTGCAATAATAATTAGAAGCTATCAATTTTAAGTTCTGTTTTTGACAATTACAAGTTCAGATCTTCAAGTTATAATTTGCACTAATAATTTGTATTTAATAATTAGAAGTTCTGTATATGACAATTACAAGTTCAGATCTTCAAGTTATAATTTGCAATAATAATTTGTATTTAACAATTCGAAGTTCTGTATTTGACTATTACAAGTTCAGATCTTCAAGTTATAAATTGAATTATAATTTTAAGCTATCAATTTTAAGTGCTTTATTTGACAATTACAAGTACAGATCTTCAAATTATTATTTGCAATAATAATTAGAAGCTATCAATTTTAAGTTCTGCAATTGACAATTACAAGTTCAGATCTTCAAGTTATAATTTGAAATAATAATTTGAATTTAACAAATCTAAGTTCTGTAATTCACTATTACCAGTTCAGATCTTCAAGTTATAATTTGCAATAATAATTAGAAGCTATCAATTTTAAGTTCTGTATTTGACAATTACTAGTTCAGATCTTCTAGTTATAATTTACAATAATAATTAGAAGTTATCAATTTTAAGTTTTGTATTTGACAATTACAAGTTCAGATCTTCAAGTTATAATTTGCACTAATAATTGGTATTTAACAATTAGAAGTTCTGTATTTGACAATTACAAGTTCAGATCTTCAAGTTATAATTTGAAATAATAATTAGAAGCTATCAATTTTAAGTTCTGTATTTGACAATTACAAGTTCAGATCTTCAAGTCATAATTTGCAATAATAATTAGAAGCTATCAATTTTAAGTTCTGTATTTGACAATTACTAGTTCAGATCTTCAAGTTATAATTAGAAATAATAATTTGAATTTAACAAATCTAAGTTCTGTAATTCACTATTACAAGTTCAGATCTTCAAGTTATAATTTGCACTAATAATTTGTATTTAATAATTAGAAGTTGTGTATTTGACAATTTCAAGTTCAGATCTT
Organism: Cantharis lateralis; assembly: GCA_963170105.1. NCBI lineage: Eukaryota > Metazoa > Arthropoda > Insecta > Coleoptera > Cantharidae > Cantharis > Cantharis lateralis. The sequence goes on from OY720627.1 coordinate 28,436,514, forward strand.
CAAGTTATAATTTGCACTAATAATTTGTATTTAACAATTAGAAGTTCGGTATTTGACTATTACAAGTGCAGATCTTCAAATTATTATTTGCAATCTTAGTTTGAATTTTACAATTCGAAGTTCTGTATTTACCTATTACAAGTTCAGATCTTCAAGTTATAATTTGCAATAATAATTAGAAGCTATCAATTTTAACTTCTGTATTTTATAATTACAAGTTCAGATCTTCAAGTTATAATTTGCAATAATATTTTGTATTTAACAATATGAAGTTCTGTATTTGACTATTACAAGTTCAGATCTTCAAATTATTATTTGCAATCTTAGTTTGAATTTAACAATTCGAAGTTCTGTATTTACCTATTACAAGTTCAGATCTTCAAGTTATAATTTGCACTAATAATTTGTATTTAACAATTCGAAGTTCTGTATTTGACTATTACAAGTTCAGATTTTCAAATTATAATTAGCAATAATAATTAGAAGCTAACAATTTTAAGTTCTGTATTTGACAATTACAAGTTCAGATCTTCAAGTTATAATTTGAAATAATAATTTGAATTTAACAAATCTAAGTTCTGTAATTCACTATTACAAGTTCAGATCTTCAAGTTATCCTTTAGAATAATAATTATAAGCTATCAATTTTAAGTTCTGCATTTGACAATTACTAGTTCACATCTTCTAGTTATAATTTGAAATAATAATTTGAATTTAACAAATCTAAGTTCTGTAATTCACTATTACAAGTTCAGATCTTCAAGTTATAATTTGCAATAATAATTAGAAGCTATCAATTTTAAGTTCTGTTTTTGACAATTACAAGTTCAGATCTTCAAGTTATAATTTGCACTAATAATTTGTATTTAATAATTAGAAGTTCTGTATATGACAATTACAAGTTCAGATCTTCAAGTTATAATTTGCAATAATAATTTGTATTTAAAAATTCGAAGTTCTGTATTTGACTATTACAAGTTCAGATCTTCAAATTATTATTTGCAATCTTAGTTGGAATTTAACAATTCGAAGTTCTGTATTTATCTATTACAAGTTCAGATCTTCAAGTTATAATTTGCACTAATAATTTGTATTTAACAATTCGAAGTTCTGTATTTGACTATTACAAGTTCAGATCTTCAAGTTATAAATTGAATTATAATTTTAAGCTATCAATTTTAAGTGCTTTATTTGACAATTACAAGTACAGATCTTCAAATTATTATTTGCAATAATAATTAGAAGCTATCAATTTTAAGTTCTGCAATTGACAATTACAAGTTCAGATCTTCAAGTTATAATTTGAAATAATAATTTGAATTTAACAAATCTAAGTTCTGTAATTCACTATTACCAGTTCAGATCTTCAAGTTATAATTTGCAATAATAATTAGAAGCTATCAATTTTAAGTTCTGTATTTGACAATTACTAGTTCAGATCTTCTAGTTATAATTTACAATAATAATTAGAAGTTATCAATTTTAAGTTTTGTATTTGACAATTACAAGTTCAGATCTTCAAGTTATAGTTTGCACTAATAATTGGTATTTAACAATTAGAAGTTCTGTATTTGACAATTACAAGTTGAGATCTTCAAGTTATAATTTGAAATAATAATTAGAAGCTATCAATTTTAAGTTCTGTATTTGACAATTACAAGTTCAGATCTTCAAGTCATAATTTGCAATAATAATTAGAAGCTATCAATTTTAAGTTCTGTATTTGACAATTACTAGTTCAGATCTTCAAGTTATAATTAGAAATAATAATTTGAATTTAACAAATCTAAGTTCTGTAATTCACTATTACAAGTTCAGATCTTCAAGTTATAATTTGCAATAATAATTAGAAGCTATCAATTTTAAGTTCTGTATTTGACAATTACTAGTTCAGATCTTCTAGTTATAATTTGCAATAATAATTAGAAGCTATCAATTTTAAGTTCTGCATTTGACAATTACAAGTTCAGATCTTCAAGTTATAATTTGAAATAATAATTTGAATTTAACAGATCTAAGTTCTGTAATTCACTATTACAAGTTCAGATCTTCAAGTTATAATTTACAATAATAATTATAAGCTATCAATTTTAGGTTCTGTATTTGACAATTACTAGTTCAGATCTTCAAGTTATAATTTGAAATAATAATTTGTATTTAACAATTAGAAGTTCTGTTTTTGACAATTACAAGTTCAGATCTTCAAGTTATAATTTGCAATAATAATTAGAAGCTATCAATTTTAAGTTCTGTATTTGACAATTACAAGTTCAGATCTTCAAGTTATAATTTACAATAATAATTAGAAGCTATCAATTTTAAGTTCTGTATTTGACAATTACTAGTTCAGATCTTCAAGTTATAATTTGAAATAATAATTTGAATTTAACAAATCTAAGTTCTGTGATTCACTATTACAAGTTCAGATCTTCAAGTTATAATTTGCAATAATAATTAGGAGCTATCAATTTTAAGTTCTGTATTTGACAATTACTAGTTCAGATCTTCAAGTTATAATTTGAAATAATAATTTTAATTTAACAAATCTAAGTTCTGTAATTCACTATTACAAGTTCAGATCTTCAAGTTATAATTTGAAATAATAATTTGAATTTAACAAATCTAAGTTCTGTAATTCACTATTACAAGTTCAGCTCTTCAAGTTATAATTTGAAATAATAATTTGAATTTAACAAATCTAAGTTCTGTAATTCACTATTACGAGTTCAGATCTTCAAGTTATAATTTACAATAATAATTATAAGCTATCAATTTGAAGTTCTGTATTTGACAAGTACTAGTTCAGATCTTCAAGTTATAATTTGAAATAATAATTTGAATTTAACAAATCTAATTTCTGTAATTCACTATTACAAGTTCAGATCTTCAAGTTATAATTTACAATAATAATTATAAGCTATCAATTTGAAGTTCTGTATTTGACAATTACAAGTTCAGATCTTCAAGTTATAATTTGCACTAATAATTTGTATTTAACAATTCGAAGTTCTGTATTTGACTATTTTACAAGTTCAGATCTTCAAGTTATAAATTGAATTATAATTTTAAGCTATCAATTTTAAGTTCTTTATTTGACAATTACAAGTACAGATCTTCAAATTATTATTTGCAATAATAATTAGAAGCTATCAATTTTAAGTTCTGCATTTGACAATTACAAGTTCAGATCTTCAAGTTATAATTTGAAATAATAATTTGAATTTAACAGATCTAAGTTCTGTAATTCACTATTACAAGTTCAGATCTTCAAGTTATAATTTACAATAATAATTCTAAGCTATCAATTTTAGGTTCTGTATTTGACAATTACTAGTTCAGATCTTCAAGTTATAATTTGAAATAATAATTTGTATTTAACAATTAGAAGTTCTGTTTTTGACAATTACAAGTTCAGATCTTCAAGTTATAATTTGCAATAATAATTAGAAGCTATCAATTTTAAGTTCTGTATTTGACAATTACAAGTTCAGATCTTCAAGTTATAATTTGAAATAATAATTTGAATTTTACAAATCTAAGTTCTGTAATTCACTATTACAAGTTCAGATCTTCAAGTTATCCTTTAGAATAATAATTATAAGCTATCAATTTTAAGTTCTGCATTTGACAATTACTAGTTCACATCTTCTAGTTATAATTTGAAATAATAATTTGAATTTAACAAATCTAAGTTCTGTAATTCACTATTACAAGTTCAGATCTTCAAGTTATAATTTGCAATAATAATTAGAAGCTATCAATTTTAAGTTCTGTTTTTGACAATTACAAGTTCAGATCTTCAAGTTATAATTTGCACTAATAATTTGTATTTAATAATTAGAAGTTCTGTATATGACAATTACAAGTTCAGATCTTCAAGTTATAATTTGCAATAATAATTTGTATTTAACAATTCGAAGTTCTGTATTTGACTATTACAAGTTCAGATCTTCAAGTTATAAATTGAATTATAATTTTAAGCTATCAATTTTAAGTGCTTTATTTGACAATTACAAGTACAGATCTTCAAATTATTATTTGCAATAATAATTAGAAGCTATCAATTTTAAGTTCTGCAATTGACAATTACAAGTTCAGATCTTCAAGTTATAATTTGAAATAATAATTTGAATTTAACAAATCTAAGTTCTGTAATTCACTATTACCAGTTCAGATCTTCAAGTTATAATTTGCAATAATAATTAGAAGCTATCAATTTTAAGTTCTGTATTTGACAATTACTAGTTCAGATCTTCTAGTTATAATTTACAATAATAATTAGAAGTTATCAATTTTAAGTTTTGTATTTGACAATTACAAGTTCAGATCTTCAAGTTATAATTTGCACTAATAATTGGTATTTAACAATTAGAAGTTCTGTATTTGACAATTACAAGTTCAGATCTTCAAGTTATAATTTGAAATAATAATTAGAAGCTATCAATTTTAAGTTCTGTATTTGACAATTACAAGTTCAGATCTTCAAGTCATAATTTGCAATAATAATTAGAAGCTATCAATTTTAAGTTCTGTATTTGACAATTACTAGTTCAGATCTTCAAGTTATAATTAGAAATAATAATTTGAATTTAACAAATCTAAGTTCTGTAATTCACTATTACAAGTTCAGATCTTCAAGTTATAATTTGCACTAATAATTTGTATTTAATAATTAGAAGTTGTGTATTTGACAATTTCAAGTTCAGATCTTCAAGTTATAATTTGCACTAATAATTTGTATTTAACAGTTAGAAGTTCGGTATTTGACTATTACAAGTGCAGATCTTCAAATTATTATTTGCAATCTTAGTTTGAATTTAACAATTCGAAGTTCTGTATTTACCTATTACAAGTTCAGATCTTCAAGTTATAATTTGCAATAATAATTAGAAGCTATCAATTTTAACTTCTGTATTTTATAATTACAAGTTCAGATCTTCAAGTTATAATTTGCACTAATAATTTGTATTTCACAATTAGAAGTTCTGTATTTGACAATTACAAGTTCAGATCTTCAAGTTATAATTTGAAATAATAATTAGAAGCTATCAATTTTAAGTTCTGTATTTGACAATTACAAGTTCAGATCTTCAAGTTATAATTTGCACTAATAATTTGTATTTAATAATTAGAAGTTCTGTATATGACAATTACAAGTTCAGATCTTCAAGTTATAATTTGCAATAATAATTTGTATTTAACAATATGAAGTTCTGTATTTGACTATTACAAGTTCAGATCTTCAAATTATTATTTGCAATCTTAGTTTGAATTTAACAATTCGAAGTTCTGTATTTACCTATTACAAGTTCAGATCTTCAAGTTATAATTTGCACTAATAATTTGTATTTAACAATTCGAAGTTCTGTATTTGACTATTACAAGTTCAGATTTTCAAATTATAATTAGCAATAATAATTAGAAGCTAACAATTTTAAGTTCTGTATTTGACAATTACAAGTTCAGATCTTCAAGTTATAATTTGAAATAATAATTTGAATTTTACAAATCTAAGTTCTGTAATTCACTATTACAAGTTCAGATCTTCAAGTTATCCTTTAGAATAATAATTATAAGCTATCAATTTTAAGTTCTGTATTTGACAATTACTAGTTCACATCTACTAGTTATAATTTGAAATAATAATTTGAATTTAACAAATCTAAGTTCTGTAATTCACTATTACAAGTTCAGATCTTCAAGTTATAATTTGCAATAATAATTAGAAGCTATCAATTTCAAGTTCTGTTTTTGACAATTACAAGTTCAGATCTTCAAGTTATAATTTGCACTAATAATTTGTATTTAATAATTAGAAGTTCTGTATATGACAATTACAAGTTCAGATCTTCAAGTTATAATTTGCAATAATAATTTGTATTTAAAAATTCGAAGTTCTGTATTTGACTATTACAAGTTCAGATCTTCAAATTATTATTTGCAATCTTAGTTGGAATTTAACAATTCGAAGTTCTGTATTTATCTATTACAAGTTCAGATCTTCAAGTTATAATTTGCACTAATAATTTGTATTTAACAATTCGAAGTTCTGTATTTGACTATTACAAGTTCAGATCTTCAAGTTATAAATTGAATTATAATTTTAAGCTATCAATTTTAAGTGCTTTATTTGACAATTACAAGTACAGATCTTCAAATTATTATTTGCAATAATAATTAGAAGCTATCAATTTTAAGTTCTGCAATTGACAATTACAAGTTCAGATCTTCAAGTTATAATTTGAAATAATAATTTGAATTTAACAAATCTAAGTTCTGTAATTCACTATTACCAGTTCAGATCTTCAAGTTATAATTTGCAATAATAATTAGAAGCTATCAATTTTAAGTTTTGTATTTGACAATTACAAGTTCAGATCTTCAAGTTATAGTTTGCACTAATAATTGGTATTTAACAATTAGAAGTTCTGTATTTGACAATTACAAGTTCAGATCTTCAAGTTATAATTTGAAATAATAATTAGAAGCTATCAATTTTAAGTTCTGTATTTGACAATTACAAGTTCAGATCTTCAAGTCATAATTTGCAATAATAATTAGAAGCTATCAATTTTAAGTTCTGTATTTGACAATTACTAGTTCAGATCTTCAAGTTATAATTTGAAATAATAATTTGAATTTAACAAATCTAAGTTCTGTAATTCACTATTACAAGTTCAGATCTTCAAGTTATAAATTGAATTATAATTTTAAGCTATCAATTTTAAGTGCTTTATTTGACAATTACAAGTACAGATCTTCAAATTATTATTTGCAATAATAATTAGAAGCTATCAATTTTAAGTTCTGCAATTGACAATTACAAGTTCAGATCTTCAAGTTATAATTTGAAATAATAATTTGAATTTAACAAATCTAAGTTCTGTAATTCACTATTACAAGTTCAGATCTTCAAGTTATAATTTGCACTAATAATTTGTATTTAATAATTAGAAGTTGTGTATTTGACAATTTCAAGTTCAGATCTTCAAGTTATAATTTGCACTAATAATTTGTATTTAACAATTAGAAGTTCGGTATTTGACTATTACAAGTGCAGATCTTCAAATTATTATTTGCAATCTTAGTTTGAATTTAACAATTCGAAGTTCTGTATTTACCTATTACAAGTTCAGATCTTCAAGTTATAATTTGCAATAATAATTAGAAGCTATCAATTTTAACTTCTGTATTTTATAATTACAAGTTCAGATCTTCAAGTTATAATTTGCAATAATAATTATAAGCTATCAATTTGAAGTTCTGTATTTGACAAGTACTAGTTCAGATCTTCAAGTTATAATTTGAAATAATAATTTGAATTTAACAAATCTAATTTCTGTAATTCACTATTACAAGTTCAGATCTTCAAGTTATAATTTACAATAATAATTATAAGCTATCAATTTGAAGTTCTGTATTTGACAATTACAAGTTCAGATCTTCAAGTTATAATTTGCACTAATAATTTGTATTTAACAATTCGAAGTTCTGTATTTGACTATTTTACAAGTTCAGATCTTCAAGTTATAAATTGAATTATAATTTTAAGCTATCAATTTTAAGTTCTTTATTTGACAATTACAAGTACAGATCTTCAAATTATTATTTGCAATAATAATTAGAAGCTATCAATTTTAAGTTCTGCATTTGACAATTACAAGTTCAGATCTTCAAGTTATAATTTGAAATAATAATTTGAATTTAACAGATCTAAGTTCTGTAATTCACTATTACAAGTTCAGATCTTCAAGTTATAATTTACAATAATAATTATAAGCTATCAATTTTAGGTTCTGTATTTGACAATTACTAGTTCAGATCTTCAAGTTATAATTTGAAATAATAATTTGTATTTAACAATTAGAAGTTCTGTTTTTGACAATTACAAGTTCAGATCTTCAAGTTATAATTTGCAATAATAATTAGAAGCTATCAATTTTAAGTTCTGTATTTGACAATTACAAGTTCAGATCTTCAAGTTATAATTTACAATAATAATTAGAAGCTATCAATTTTAAGTTCTGTATTTGACAATTACTAGTTCAGATCTTCAAGTTATAATTTGAAATAATAATTTGAATTTAACAAATCTAAGTTCTGTGATTCACTATTACAAGTTCAGATCTTCAAGTTATAATTTGCAATAATAATTAGGAGCTATCAATTTTAAGTTCTGTATTTGACAATTACTAGTTCAGATCTTCAAGTTATAATTTGAAATAATAATTTTAATTTAACAAATCTAAGTTCTGTAATTCACTATTACAAGTTCAGATCTTCAAGTTATAATTTGAAATAATAATTTGAATTTAACAAATCTAAGTTCTGTAATTCACTATTACAAGTTCAGCTCTTCAAGTAATAATTTGAAATAATAATTTGAATTTAACAAATCTAAGTTCTGTAATTCACTATTACGAGTTCAGATCTTCAAGTTATAATTTACAATAATAATTATAAGCTATCAATTTGAAGTTCTGTATTTGACAAGTACTAGTTCAGATCTTCAAGTTATAATTTGAAATAATAATTTGAATTTAACAAATCTAATTTCTGTAATTCACTATTACAAGTTCAGATCTTCAAGTTATAATTTACAATAATAATTATAAGCTATCAATTTGAAGTTCTGTATTTGACAATTACAAGTTCAGATCTTCAAGTTATAATTTGCACTAATAATTTGTATTTAACAATTCGAAGTTCTGTATTTGACTATTTTACAAGTTCAGATCTTCAAGTTATAAATTGAATTATAATTTTAAGCTATCAATTTTAAGTTCTTTATTTGACAATTACAAGTACAGATCTTCAAATTATTATTTGCAATAATAATTAGAAGCTATCAATTTTAAGTTCTGCATTTGACAATTACAAGTTCAGATCTTCAAGTTATAATTTGAAATAATAATTTGAATTTAACAGATCTAAGTTCTGTAATTCACTATTACAAGTTCAGATCTTCAAGTTATAATTTACAATAATAATTCTAAGCTATCAATTTTAGGTTCTGTATTTGACAATTACTAGTTCAGATCTTCAAGTTATAATTTGAAATAATAATTTGTATTTAACAATTAGAAGTTCTGTTTTTGACAATTACAAGTTCAGATCTTCAAGTTATAATTTGCAATAATAATTAGAAGCTATCAATTTTAAGTTCTGTATTTGACAATTACAAGTTCAGATCTTCAAGTTATAATTTACAATAATAATTAGAAGCTATCAATTTTAAGTTCTGTATTTGACAATTACTAGTTCAGATCTTCAAGTTATAATTTGAAATAATAATTTGAATTTAACAAATCTAAGTTCTGTGATTCACTATTACAAGTTCAGATCTTCAAGTTATAATTTGCAATAATAATTAGAAGCTATCAATTTTAAGTTCTGTATTTGACAATTACTAGTTCAGATCTTCAAGTTATAATTTGAAATAATAATTTTAATTTAACAAATCTAAGTTCTGTAATTCACTATTACAAGTTCAGATCTTCAAGTTATAATTTGAAATAATAATTTGAATTTAACAAATCTAAGTTCTGTAATTCACTATTACAAGTTCAGCTCTTCAAGTTATAATTTGAAATAATAATTTGAATTTAACAAATCTAAGTTCTGTAATTCACTATTACAAGTTCAGATCTTCAAGTTATAATTTACAATAATAATTATAAGCTATCAATTTGAAGTTCTGTATTTGACAAGTACTAGTTCAGATCTTCAAGTTATAATTTGAAATAATAATTTGAATTTAACAAATCTAATTTCTGTAATTCACTATTACAAGTTCAGATCTTCAAGTTATAATTTACAATAATAATTATAAGCTATCAATTTGAAGTTCTGTATTTGACAATTACTAGTTCAGATCTTCAAGTTATAATTTGAAATAATAATTTGTATTTAACAATTAGAAGTTCTGTTTTTGACAATTACAAGTTCAGATCTTCAAGTTATAATTTGAAATAATAATTTGAAGCTATCAATTTTAAGTTCTGTATTTGACAATTACAAGTTCAGATCTTCAAGTTATAATTTGCAATAATAATTAGAAGCTATCAATTTTAAGTTCTGTATTTGACAGTTACTAGTTCAGATCTTCAAGTTATAATTTGAAATAATAATTTGAATTTAACAAATCTAAGTTCTGTGATTCACTATTACAAGTTCAAATCTTCAAGTTATAATTTGCAATAATAATTAGAAGCTATCAATTTTAAGTTCTGTATTTGACAATTACTAGTTCAGATGTTCAAGTTATAATTTGAAATAATAATTTGAATTTAACAAATCTAAGTTCTGTAATTCACTATTACAAGTTCAGATCTTCAAGTTATAATTTACAATAATAATTATAAGCTATCAATTTTAAGTTCTGTATTTGACAAGTACTAGTTCAGATCATCAAGTTATAATTAGAAAAATTAATTTGAATTTAACAAATCTAAGTTCTGTAATTCACTATTACAAGTTCAGATCTTCTAGTTATAATTTGCAATAATAATTAGAAGCTATCAATTTTAAGTTCTGTATTTGACAAGTACTAGTTCAGATCTTCAAGTTATAATTTGAAATAATAATATGAATTTAACAAATCTAAGTTATGTAATTCACCATTACAAGTTCAGCTCTTCAAGTTATAATTTGAAATAATAATTTGAATTTAACAAATCAAAGTTCGGTAATTCACTATTACAAGTTCAGATCTTCAAGTTATAATTTACAATAATAATTATAAGCTATCAATTTTAAGTTCTGTATTTGACAATTACAAGTTCAGATCTTCAAGTTATAATTTGCAATAATAATTAGAAGCTATCAATTTTAAGTTCTGTATTTGACAATTACAAGTTCAGATCTTCAAGTTATAATTTGCACTAATAATTTGTATTTAATAATTAGAAGTTCTGTATATGACAATTACAAGTTCAGATCTTCAAGTTATAATTTGCAATAATAATTTGTATTTAAAAATTCGAAATTCTGTATTTGACTATTACAAGTTCAGATCTTCAAATTATTATTTGCAATCTTAGTTTGAATTTAACAATTCGAAATTCTGTATTTATCTATTACAAGTTCAGATCTTCAAGTTATAATTTACAATAATAATTATAAGCTATCAATTTGAAGTTCTGTATTTGACAAGTACTAGTTCAGATCTTCAAGTTATAATTTGAAATAATAATTTGAATTTAACAGATCTAATTTCTGTAATTCACTATTACAAGTTCAGATCTTCAAGTTATAATTTGAAATAATAATTTGAATTTAACAAATCTAAGTTCTGTAATTCACTATTACAAGTTAAGATCTTCAAGTTATTATTTGCAATAATAATTAGAAGCTATCAATTTTAAGTTCTGTATTTGACAATTACTAGTTCAGATCTTTAAGTTATAATTTGAAATAATAATTTGAATTTAACAAATCTAAGTTCTGTAATTCACTATTACAAGTTCAGATCTTCAAGTTATAATTTGCAATAATAATTAGAAGCTATCAATTTTAAGTTCTGTATTTGACAATTACAACTTCAGATCTTCAAGTTATAATTTGAAATAATAATTTGAATTTAACAAATCCAAGTTCTGTAATTCACTATTACAAGTTCAGATCTTCAAGTTATAATTTACAATAATAATTATAAGCTATCAATTTTAAGTTCTGTATTTGACAATTACTAGTTCAGATCTTCAAGTTATAATTTGAAATAATAATTTGAATTTAACAAATCTAAGTTCTGTAATTCACTATTACAAGTTCAGATCTTCAAGTTATAATTTGCAATAATAATTAGAAGCTATCAATTTTAAGTTCTGTATTTGACAATTACAAGTTCAGATCTTCAAGTTATAATTTGCACTAATAACTTGTATTTAATAATTAGAAGTTCTGTATTTGACTATTCAAGTTCAGATCTTCAAGTTATAATTTGCAATAATAATTTGTATTTAAAAATTAGAAGTTCTGTATTTGACAATTACAAGTTCAGATCTTCTAATTATTACTTGCAATCTTAGTTTGAATTTAACAATTCGAAGTTCTGTATTTATCTATTACAAGTTCAGATCTTCAAGTTATAATTTGCAATCATAATTTGTATTTAACAATGCTAAGTTGCGTATTTGTCTATTACAAGTTCACATCTTCAAATTATAATTTGCAATAATAATTAGAAGCTATCAATTTTAAGTTCTGTATTTGACAATTACAAGTTCAAATCTTCTAGTTATAATTTGCACTAATAACATGTATTTAATAATTAGAAGTTCTGTATTTGACAATTTCAAGTTCAGATCTTCAAGTTATAATTTGAAATAATAATTTTAATTTAACAAATCTAAGTTCTGTAATTCACTATTACAAGTTCAGATCTTCAAGTTATAATTTGCAATAATAATTAGAAGCTATCAATTTTAAGTTCTGTAATTGACAATTACTAGTTCAGAACTTCAAGTTATAATTTGAAATAATAATTTGAATTTAACAAATCTATGTTCTGTAATTCACTATTACAAGTTCAGATCTTCAAGTTATAATTTGCAATAATAATTAGAAGCTATCAATTTTATGTTCTGTATTTGACAATTACAAGTTCAGATCTTCAAGTTATAATTTCACTAATAATTAGTATTTACAATTAGAAGTTCTGTATTTGACTATTACAAGTTCAGATCTTCAAATTATTATTTGCATTCTTAGTTTGAATTTAACAATTTGTAGTTCTGTATTTACTTATTAAAAGTTCAGATCTTCAAGTTATAATTTGCACTAATAATTTGTATTTAACAATTCGAAGTTCTGTATTTGACTATTACAAGCTCAGATCTTCAAGTTATAATTTGATTTATAATTATAAGCTATCAATTTTAAGTTCTGTATTTGACAATTACAAGTTCAGATCTTCAAGTTATAATTTGAAATAATAATTTGAATTTAACAAATCTAAGTTCTGTAATTCACTATTACAAGTTCAGATCTTCAAGTTATTATTTGCAATAATAATTAGAAGCTATCAATTTTAAGTTCTGTATTTGACAATTACTAGTTCAGATCTTTAAGTTATAATTTGAAATAATAATTTGAATTTAACAAATCTAAGTTCTGTAATTCACTATTACAAGTTCAGATCTTCAAGTTATAATTTGCAATAATAATTAGAAGCTATCAATTTTAAGTTCTGTATTTGACAATTACAACTTCAGATCTTCAAGTTATAATTTGAAATAATAATTTGAATTTAACAAATCCAAGTTCTGTAATTCACTATTACAAGTTCAGATCTTCAAGTTATAATTTACAATAATAATTATAAGCTATCAATTTTAAGTTCTGTATTTGACAATTACTAGTTCAGATCTTCAAGTTATAATTTGAAATAATAATTTGAATTTAACAAATCTAAGTTCTGTAATTCACTATTACAAGTTCAGATCTTCAAGTTATAATTTGCAATAATAATTAGAAGCTATCAATTTTAAGTTCTGTATTTGACAATTACAAGTTCAGATCTTCAAGTTATAATTTGCACTAATAACTTGTATTTAATAATTAGAAGTTCTGTATTTGACTATTACAAGTTCAGATCTTCAAGTTATAATTTGCAATAATAATTTGTATTTAAAAATTAGAAGTTCTGTATTTGACAATTACAAGTTCAGATCTTCTAATTATTACTTGCAATCTTAGTTTGAATTTAACAATTCGAAGTTCTGTATTTATCTATTACAAGTTCAGATCTTCAAGTTATAATTTGCAATCATAATTTGTATTTAACAATGCTAAGTTGCGTATTTGTCTATTACAAGTTCACATCTTCAAATTATAATTTGCAATAATAATTAGAAGCTATCAATTTTAAGTTCTGTATTTGACAATTACAAGTTCAAATCTTCAAGTTATAATGTCACTAATAATTAGTATTTACAATTAGAAGTTCTGTATTTGACTATTACAAGTTCAGATCTTCAAATTATTATTTGCATTCTTAGTTTGAATTTAACAATTTGTAGTTCTGTATTTACTTATTAAAAGTTCAGATCTTCAAGTTATAATTTGCACTAATAATTTGTATTTAACAATTCGAAGTTCTGTATTTGACTATTACAAGCTCAGATCTTCAAGTTATAATTTGAATTATAATTATAAGCTATCAATTTTAAGTTCTGTATTTGACAATTACAAGTTCAGATCTTCAAGTTATAATTTGAAATAATAATTTGAATTTAACAAATCTAAGTTCTGTAATTCACTATTACAAGTTCAGATCTTCAAGTTATTATTTGCAATAATAATTAGAAGCTATCAATTTTAAGTTCTGTATTTGACAATTACTAGTTCAGATCTTTAAGTTATAATTTGAAATAATAATTTGAATTTAACAAATCTAAGTTCTGTAATTCACTATTACAAGTTCAGATCTTCAAGTTATAATTTGCAATAATAATTAGAAGCTATCAATTTTAAGTTCTGTATTTGACAATTACAACTTCAGATCTTCAAGTTATAATTTGAAATAATAATTTAAATTTAACAAATCCAAGTTCTGTAATTCACTATTACAAGTTCAGATCTTCAAGTTATAATTTGCACTAATAATTTGTATTTAATAATTAGAAGTTCTGTATATGACAATTACAAGTTCAGATCTTCAAGTTATAATTTGCAATAATAATTTGTATTTAACAATTCGAAGTTCTGTATTTGACTATTACAAGTTCAGATCTTCAAGTTATAATTTGCACTAATAATTTGTATTTAATAATTAGAAGTTCTGTATATGACAATTACAAGTTCAGATCTTCAAGTTATAATTTGTACTAATAATTTGTATTTAACAATTCGAAGTTCTGTATTTGACTATTACAAGTTCAGATCTTCAAGTTATAAATTGAATTATAATTTTAAGCTATCAATTTTAAGTTCTTTATTTGACAATTACAAGTACAGATCTTCAAATTATTATTTGCAATAATAATTAGAAGCTATCAATTTTAAGTTCTGCATTTGACAATTACAAGTTCAGATCTTCAAGTTATAAATTACAATAATAATTATAAGCTATCAATTTTAAGTTCTGTATTTGACAATTACTAGTTCAGATCTTCAAGTTATAATTTGAAATAATAATTTGTATTTAACAATTAGAAGTTCTGTTTTTGACAATTACAAGTTCAGATCTTCAAGTTATAATTTGAAATAATAATTTGAAGCTATCAATTTTAAGTTCTGTATTTGACAATTACAAGTTCAGATCTTCAAGTTATAATTTGCAATAATAATTAGAAGCTATCAATTTTAAGTTCTGTATTTGACAATTACTATTTCAGATCTTCAAGTTATAATTTGAAATAATAATTTGAATTTAACAAATCTAAGTTCTGTGATTCACTATTACAAGTTCAGATCTTCAAGTTATAATTTGCAATAATAATTAGAAGCTATCAATTTTAAGTTCTGTATTTGACAATTACTAGTTCAGATGTTCAAGTTATAATTTGAAATAATAATTTGACTTTAACAAATCTAAGTTCTGTAATTCACTATTACAAGTTCAGATCTTCAAGTTATAATTTGAAATAATAATTTGAATTTAACAAATCTAAGTTCTGTAATTCACTATTACAAGTTCAGATCTTCAAGTTATAATTTACAATAATAATTATAAGCTATCAATTTTAAGTTCTGTATTTGACAAGTACTAGTTCAGATCTTCAAGTTGTAATTTGAAATATTAATTGAATTTAACAAATCTAAGTTCTGTAATTCACTATTACAAGTTCAGATCTTCAAGTTATAATTTGCAATAATAATTAGAAGCTATCAATTTTAAGTTCTGTAATTGACAATTACTAGTTCAGAACTACAAGTTATAATTTGAAATAATAATTTGAATTTAACAAATCTAAGTTCTGTAATTCACTATTACAAGTTCAGATCTTCAAGTTATAATTTGCAATAATAATTAGAAGCTATCAATTTTATGTTCTGTATTTGACAATTACAAGTTCAGATCTTCAAGTTATAATTTCACTAATAATTAGTATTTACAATTAGAAGTTCTGTATTTGACTATTACAAGTTCAGATCTTCAAATTATTATTTGCATTCTTAGTTTGAATTTAACAATTTGTAGTTCTGTATTTACTTATTAAAAGTTCAGATCTTCAAGTTATAATTTGCACTAATAATTTGTATTTAACAATTCGAAGTTCTGTATTTGACTATTACAAGCTCAGATCTTCAAGTTATAATTTGAATTATAATTATAAGCTATCAATTTTAAGTTCTGTATTTGACAATTACAAGTTCAGATCTTCAAGTTATAATTTGAAATAATAATTTGAATTTAACAAATCTAAGTTCTGTAATTCACTATTACAAGTTCAGATCTTCAAGTTATTATTTGCAATAATAATTAGAAGCTATCAATTTTAAGTTCTGTATTTGACAATTACTAGTTCAGATCTTTAAGTTATAATTTGAAATAATAATTTGAATTTAACAAATCTAAGTTCTGTAATTCACTATTACAAGTTCAGATCTTCAAGTTATAATTTGCAATAATAATTAGAAGCTATCAATTTTAAGTTCTGTATTTGACAATTACAACTTCAGATCTTCAAGTTATAATTTGAAATAATAATTTGAATTTAACAAATCCAAGTTCTGTAATTCACTATTACAAGTTCAGATCTTCAAGTTATAATTTACAATAATAATTATAAGCTATCAATTTTAAGTTCTGTATTTGACAATTACTAGTTCAGATCTTCAAGTTATAATTTGAAATAATAATTTGAATTTAACAAATCTAAGTTCTGTAATTCACTATTACAAGTTCAGATCTTCAAGTTATAATTTGCAATAATAATTAGAAGCTATCAATTTTAAGTTCTGTATTTGACAATTACAAGTTCAGATCTTCAAGTTATAATTTGCACTAATAACTTGTATTTAATAATTAGAAGTTCTGTATTTGACTATTACAAGTTCAGATCTTCAAGTTATAATTTGCAATAATAATTTGTATTTAAAAATTAGAAGTTCTGTATTTGACAATTACAAGTTCAGATCTTCTAATTATTACTTGCAATCTTAGTTTGAATTTAACAATTCGAAGTTCTGTATTTATCTATTACAAGTTCAGATCTTCAAGTTATAATTTGCAATCATAATTTGTATTTAACAATGCTAAGTTGCGTATTTGTCTATTACAAGTTCACATCTTCAAATTATAATTTGCAATAATAATTAGAAGCTATCAATTTTAAGTTCTGTATTTGACAATTACAAGTTCAAATCTTCAAGTTATAATTTCACTAATAATTAGTATTTACAATTAGAAGTTCTGTATTTGACTATTACAAGTTCAGATCTTCAAATTATTATTTGCATTCTTAGTTTGAATTTAACAATTTGTAGTTCTGTATTTACTTATTAAAAGTTCAGATCTTCAAGTTATAATTTGCACTAATAATTTGTATTTAACCCTCTAGGGTCACACTGGGTGAATTTCACCCAGAAAAAACTTTGAGCCCCTCGGAGAGTACTTAAATGTACGAGCCTGGCTTCGGGACGCCCCCTAGCGTTCGTTGGGAACCTCTACTTGACATTTTCGGAGTCGGCGGGGTTCGACGCCCGTTAGTCTTTACGTAGCATCTGATGCAATCAGAAGTTCTAAAATCGTTGGGTGAAATTCACCCAGTGTGACTATAGTGAACTTAAAAATATTTTTAACCCACCAGGACCAATTCTCGAACTCAGACACTGATTTTTCGGCGGTGGGTGAAATTCACCCAGTGTGACCTTCATGCGATTCCAGGGAAGTGTGACCCTAGAGGGTTAACAATTCGAAGTTCTGTATTTGACTATTACAAGCTCAGATCTTCAAGTTATAATTTGAATTATAATTATAAGCTATCAATTTTAAGTTCTGTATTTGACAATTACAAGTTCAGATCTTCAAGTTATAATTTGAAATAATAATTTGAATTTAACAAATCTAAGTTCTGTAATTCACTATTACAAGTTCAGATCTTCAAGTTATTATTTGCAATAATAATTAGAAGCTATCAATTTTAAGTTCTGTATTTGACAATTACTAGTTCAGATCTTTAAGTTATAATTTGAAATAATAATTTGAATTTAACAAATCTAAGTTCTGTAATTCACTATTACAAGTTCAGATCTTCAAGTTATAATTTGCAATAATAATTAGAAGCTATCAATTTTAAGTTCTGTATTTGACAATTACAACTTCAGATCTTCAAGTTATAATTTGAAATAATAATTTGAATTTAACAAATCCAAGTTCTGTAATTCACTATTACAAGTTCAGATCTTCAAGTTATAATTTACAATAATAATTATAAGCTATCAATTTTAAGTTCTGTATTTGACAATTACTAGTTCAAATTTTCAAGTTATAATTTGAAATAATAATTTGAATTTAACAAATCTAAGTTCTGTAATTCACTATTACAAGTTCAGATCTTCAAGTTATAATTTGCAATAATAATTAGAAGCTATCAATTTTAAGTTCTGTATTTGACAATTACAAGTTCAGATCTTCAAGTTATAATTTGCACTAATAACTTGTACTTAATAATTAGAAGTTCTGTATTTGACTATTCAAGTTCAGATCTTCAAGTTATAATTTGCAATAATAATTTGTATTTAAAAATTAGAAGTTCTGTATTTGACAATTACAAGTTCAGATCCTCTAATTATTACTTGCAATCTTAGTTTGAATTTAACAATTCGAAGTTCTGTATTTATCTATTACAAGTTCAGATCTTCAAGTTATAATTTGCAATCATAATTTGTATTTAACAATGCTAAGTTGCGTATTTGTCTATTACAAGTTCACATCTTCAAATTATAATTTGCAATAATAATTAGAAGCTATCAATTTTAAGTTCTGTATTTGACAATTACAAGTTCAAATCTTCTAGTTATAATTTGCACTAATAACATGTATTTAATAATTAGAAGTTCTGTATTTGACAATTTCAAGTTCAGATCTTCAAGTTATAATTTGAAATAATAATTTTAATTTAACAAATCTAAGTTCTGTAATTCACTATTACAAGTTCAGATCTTCAAGTTATAATTTGCAATAATAATTAAAAGCTATCAATTTTAAGTTCTGTAATTGACAATTACTAGTTCAGAACTTCAAGTTATAATTTGAAATTATAATTTGAATTTAACAAATCTAAGTTCTGTAATTCACTATTACAAGTTCAGATCTTCAAGTTATAATTTGCAATAATAATTAGAAGCTATCAATTTTATGTTCTGTATTTGACAATTACAAGTTCAGATCTTCAAGTTATAATTTCACTAATAATTAGTATTTACAATTAGAAGTTCTGTATTTGACTATTACAAGTTCAGATCTTCAAATTATTATTTGCATTCTTAGTTTGAATTTAACAATTTGTAGTTCTGTATTTACTTATTAAAAGTTCAGATCTTCAAGTTATAATTTGCACTAATAATTTGTATTTAACAATTCGAAGTTCTGTATTTGACTATTACAAGCTCAGATCTTCAAGTTATAATTTGAATTATAATTATAAGCTATCAATTTTAAGTTCTGTATTTGACAATTACAAGTTCAGATCTTCAAGTTATAATTTGAAATAATAATTTGAATTTAACAAATCTAAGTTCTGTAATTCACTATTACAAGTTCAGATCTTCAAGTTATTATTTGCAATAATAATTAGAAGCTATCAATTTTAAGTTCTGTATTTGACAATTACTAGTTCAGATCTTTAAGTTATAATTTGAAATAATAATTTGAATTTAACAAATCTAAGTTCTGTAATTCACTATTACAAGTTCAGATCTTCAAGTTATAATTTGCAATAATAATTAGAAGCTATCAATTTTAAGTTCTGTATTTGACAATTACAACTTCAGATCTTCAAGTTATAATTTGAAATAATAATTTGAATTTAACAAATCCAAGTTCTGTAATTCACTATTACAAGTTCAGATCTTCAAGTTATAATTTACAATAATAATTATAAGCTATCAATTTTAAGTTCTGTATTTGACAATTACTAGTTCAGATCTTCAAGTTATAATTTGAAATAATAATTTGAATTTAACAAATCTAAGTTCTGTAATTCACTATTACAAGTTCAGATCTTCAAGTTATAATTTGCAATAATAATTAGAAGCTATCAATTTTAAGTTCTGTATTTGACAATTACAAGTTCAGATCTTCAAGTTATAATTTGCACTAATAACTTGTATTTAATAATTAGAAGTTCTGTATTTGACTATTACAAGTTCAGATCTTCAAGTTATAATTTGCAATAATAATTTGTATTTAAAAATTAGAAGTTCTGTATTTGACAATTACAAGTTCAGATCTTCTAATTATTACTTGCAATCTTAGTTTGAATTTAACAATTCGAAGTTCTGTATTTATCTATTACAAGTTCAGATCTTCAAGTTATAATTTGCAATCATAATTTGTATTTAACAATGCTAAGTTGCGTATTTGTCTATTACAAGTTCACATCTTCAAATTATAATTTGCAATAATAATTAGAAGCTATCAATTTTAAGTTCTGTATTTGACAATTACAAGTTCAAATCTTCAAGTTATAATTTCACTAATAATTAGTATTTACAATTAGAAGTTCTGTATTTGACTATTACAAGTTCAGATCTTCAAATTATTATTTGCATTCTTAGTTTGAATTTAACAATTTGTAGTTCTGTATTTACTTATTAAAAGTTCAGATCTTCAAGTTATAATTTGCACTAATAATTTGTATTTAACAATTCGAAGTTCTGTATTTGACAATTACAAGTTCAGATCTTCAAGTTATAATTTGAAATAATAATTTGAATTTAACAAATCTAAGTTCTGTAATTCACTATTACAAGTTAAGATCTTCAAGTTATTATTTGCAATAATAATTAGAAGCTATCAATTTTAAGCTCTGTATTTGACAATTACTAGTTCAGATCTTTAAGTTATAATTTGAAATAATAATTTGAATTTAACAAATCTAAGTTCTGTAATTCACTATTACAAGTTCAGATCTTCAAGTTATAATTTGCAATAATAATTAGAAGCTATCAATTTTAAGTTCTGTATTTGACAATTACAACTTCAGATCTTCAAGTTATAATTTGAAATAATAATTTGAATTTAACAAATCCAAGTTCTGTAATTCACTATTACAAGTTCAGATCTTCAAGTTATAATTTACAATTATAATTATAAGCTATCAATTTTAAGTTCTGTATTTGACAATTACTAGTTCAGATCTTCAAGTTATAATTTGAAATAATAATTTGAATTTAACAAATCTAAGTTCTGTAATTCACTATTACAAGTTCAGATCTTCAAGTTATAATTTGCAATAATAATTAGAAGCTATCAATTTTAAGTTCTGTATTTGACAATTACAAGTTCAGATCTTCAAGTTATAATTTGCACTAATAATTTGTATTTAATAATTAGAAGTTCTGTATATGACAATTACAAGTTCAGATCTTCAAGTTATAATTTGTACTAATAATTTGTATTTAACAATTCGAAGTTCTGTATTTGACTATTACAAGTTCAGATCTTCAAGTTATAAATTGAATTATAATTTTAAGCTATCAATTTTAAGTTCTTTATTTGACAATTACAAGTACAGATCTTCAAATTATTATTTGCAATAATAATTAGATGCTATCAATTTTAAGTTCGGCATTTGACAATTACAAGTTCAGATCTTCAAGTTATAAATTACAATAATAATTATAAGCTATCAATTTTAAGTTCTGTATTTGACAATTACTAGTTCAGATCTTCAAGTTATAATTTGAAATAATAATTTGTATTTAACAATTAGAAGTTCTGTTTTTGACAATTACAAGTTCAGATCTTCAAGTTATAATTTGAAATAATAATTTGAAGCTATCAATTTTAAGTTCTGTATTTGACAATTACAAGTTCAGATCTTCAAGTTATAATTTGCAATAATAATTAGAAGCTATCAATTTTAAGTTCTGTATTTGACAATTACTATTTCAGATCTTCAAGTTATAATTTGAAATAATAATTTGAATTTAACAAATCTAAGTTCTGTGATTCACTATTACAAGTTCAGATCTTCAAGTTATAATTTGCAATAATAATTAGAAGCTATCAATTTTAAGTTCTGTATTTGACAATTACTAGTTCAGATGTTCAAGTTATAATTTGAAATAATAATTTGACTTTAACAAATCTAAGTTCTGTAATTCACTATTACAAGTTCAGATCTTCAAGTTATAATTTGAAATAATAATTTGAATTTAACAAATCTAAGTTCTGTAATTCACTATTACAAGTTCAGATCTTCAAGTTATAATTTACAATAATAATTATAAGCTATCAATTTTAAGTTCTGTATTTGACAAGTACTAGTTCAGATCTTCAAGTTGTAATTTGAAATATTAATTGAATTTAACAAATCTAAGTTCTGTAATTCACTATTACAAGTTCAGATCTTCAAGTTATAATTTGCAATAATAATTAGAAGCTATCAATTTTAAGTTCTGTAATTGACAATTACTAGTTCAGAACTACAAGTTATAATTTGAAATAATAATTTGAATTTAACAAATCTAAGTTCTGTAATTCACTATTACAAGTTCAGATCTTCAAGTTATAATTTGCAATAATAATTAGAAGCTATCAATTTTATGTTCTGTATTTGACAATTACAAGTTCAGATCTTCAAGTTATAATTTCACTAATAATTAGTATTTACAATTAGAAGTTCTGTATTTGACTATTACAAGTTCAGATCTTCAAATTATTATTTGCATTCTTAGTTTGAATTTAACAATTTGTAGTTCTGTATTTACTTATTAAAAGTTCAGATCTTCAAGTTATAATTTGCACTAATAATTTGTATTTAACAATTCGAAGTTCTGTATTTGACTATTACAAGCTCAGATCTTCAAGTTATAATTTGAATTATAATTATAAGCTATCAATTTTAAGTTCTGTATTTGATAATTACAAGTTCAGATCTTCAAGTTATAATTTGAAATAATAATTTGAATTTAACAAATCTAAGTTCTGTAATTCACTATTACAAGTTCAGATCTTCAAGTTATTATTTGCAATAATAATTAGAAGCTATCAATTTTAAGTTCTGTATTTGACAATTACTAGTTCAGATCTTTAAGTTATAATTTGAAATAATAATTTGAATTTAACAAATCTAAGTTCTGTAATTCACTATTACAAGTTCAGATCTTCAAGTTATAATTTGCAATAATAATTAGAAGCTATCAATTTTAAGTTCTGTATTTGACAATTACAACTTCAGATCTTCAAGTTATAATTTGAAATAATAATTTGAATTTAACAAATCCAAGTTCTGTAATTCACTATTACAAGTTCAGATCTTCAAGTTATAATTTACAATAATAATTATAAGCTATCAATTTTAAGTTCTGTATTTGACAATTACTAGTTCAGATCTTCAAGTTATAATTTGAAATAATAATTTGAATTTAACAAATCTAAGTTCTGTAATTCACTATTACAAGTTCAGATCTTCAAGTTATAATTTGCAATAATAATTAGAAGCTATCAATTTTAAGTTCTGTATTTGACAATTACAAGTTCAGATCTTCAAGTTATAATTTGCACTAATAACTTGTATTTAATAATTAGAAGTTCTGTATTTGACTATTACAAGTTCAGATCTTCAAGTTATAATTTGCAATAATAATTTGTATTTAAAAATTAGAAGTTCTGTATTTGACAATTACAAGTTCAGATCTTCTAATTACTACTTGCAATCTTAGTTTGAATTTAACAATTCGAAGTTCTGTATTTATCTATTACAAGTTCAGATCTTCAAGTTATAATTTGCAATCATAATTTGTATTTAACAATGCTAAGTTGCGTATTTGTCTATTACAAGTTCACATCTTCAAATTATAATTTGCAATAATAATTAGAAGCTATCAATTTTAAGTTCTGTATTTGACAATTACAAGTTCAAATCTTCAAGTTATAATTTCACTAATAATTAGTATTTACAATTAGAAGTTCTGTATTTGACTATTACAAGTTCAGATCTTCAAATTATTATTTGCATTCTTAGTTTGAATTTAACAATTTGTAGTTCTGTATTTACTTATTAAAAGTTCAGATCTTCAAGTTATAATTTGCACTAATAATTTGTATTTAACCCTCTAGGGTCACACTGGGTGAATTTCACCCAGAAAAAACTTTGAGCCCCTCGGAGAGTACTTAAATGTACGAGCCTGGCTTCGGGACGCCCCCTAGCGTTCGTTGGGAACCTCTACTTGACATTTTCGGAGTCGGCGGGGTTCGACGCCCGTTAGTCTTTACGTAGCATCTGATGCAATCAGAAGTTCTAAAATCGTTGGGTGAAATTCACCCAGTGTGACTATAGTGAACTTAAAAATATTTTTAACCCACCAGGACCAATTCTCGAACTCAGACACTGATTTTTCGGCGGTGGGTGAAATTCACCCAGTGTGACCTTCATGCGATTCCAGGGAAGTGTGACCCTAGAGGGTTAACAATTCGAAGTTCTGTATTTGACTATTACAAGCTCAGATCTTCAAGTTATAATTTGAATTATAATTATAAGCTATCAATTTTAAGTTCTGTATTTGACAATTACAAGTTCAGATCTTCAAGTTATAATTTGAAATAATAATTTGAATTTAACAAATCTAAGTTCTGTAATTCACTATTACAAGTTCAGATCTTCAAGTTATTATTTGCAATAATAATTAGAAGCTATCAATTTTAAGTTCTGTATTTGACAATTACTAGTTCAGATCTTTAAGTTATAATTTGAAATAATAATTTGAATTTAACAAATCTAAGTTCTGTAATTCACTATTACAAGTTCAGATCTTCAAGTTATAATTTGCAATAATAATTAGAAGCTATCAATTTTAAGTTCTGTATTTGACAATTACAACTTCAGATCTTCAAGTTATAATTTGAAATAATAATTTGAATTTAACAAATCCAAGTTCTGTAATTCACTATTACAAGTTCAGATCTTCAAGTTATAATTTACAATAATAATTATAAGCTATCAATTTTAAGTTCTGTATTTGACAATTACTAGTTCAGATTTTCAAGTTATAATTTGAAATAATAATTTGAATTTAACAAATCTAAGTTCTGTAATTCACTATTACAAGTTCAGATCTTCAAGTTATAATTTGCAATAATAATTAGAAGCTATCAATTTTAAGTTCTGTATTTGACAATTACAAGTTCAGATCTTCAAGTTATAATTTGCACTAATAACTTGTATTTAATAATTAGAAGTTCTGTATTTGACTATTCAAGTTCAGATCTTCAAGTTATAATTTGCAATAATAATTTGTATTTAAAAATTAGAAGTTCTGTATTTGACAATTACAAGTTCAGATCTTCTAATTATTACTTGCAAACTTAGTTTGAATTTAACAATTCGAAGTTCTGTATTTATCTATTACAAGTTCAGATCTTCAAGTTATAATTTGCAATCATAATTTGTATTTAACAATGCTAAGTTGCGTATTTGTCTATTACAAGTTCACATCTTCAAATTATAATTTGCAATAATAATTAGAAGCTATCAATTTTAAGTTCTGTATTTGACAATTACAAGTTCAAATCTTCTAGTTATAATTTGCACTAATAACATGTATTTAATAATTAGAAGTTCTGTATTTGACAATTTCAAGTTCAGATCTTCAAGTTATAATTTGAAATAATAATTTTAATTTAACAAATCTAAGTTCTGTAATTCACTATTACAAGTTCAGATCTTCAAGTTATAATTTGCAATAATAATTAGAAGCTATCAATTTTAAGTTCTGTAATTGACAATTACTAGTTCAGAACTTCAAGTTATAATTTGAAATTATAATTTGAATTTAACAAATCTAAGTTCTGTAATTCACTATTACAAGTTCAGATCTTCAAGTTATAATTTGCAATAATAATTAGAAGCTATCAATTTTATGTTCTGTATTTGACAATTACAAGTTCAGATCTTCAAGTTATAATTTCACTAATAATTAGTATTTACAATTAGAAGTTCTGTATTTGACTATTACAAGTTCAGATCTTCAAATTATTATTTGCATTCTTAGTTTGAATTTAACAATTTGTAGTTCTGTATTTACTTATTAAAAGTTCAGATCTTCAAGTTATAATTTGCACTAATAATTTGTATTTAACAATTCGAAGTTCTGTATTTGACTATTACAAGCTCAGATCTTCAAGTTATAATTTGAATTATAATTATAAGCTATCAATTTTAAGTTCTGTATTTGACAATTACAAGTTCAGATCTTCAAGTTATAATTTGAAATAATAATTTGAATTTAACAAATCTAAGTTCTGTAATTCACTATTACAAGTTCAGATCTTCAAGTTATTATTTGCAATAATAATTAGAAGCTATCAATTTTAAGTTCTGTATTTGACAATTACTAGTTCAGATCTTTAAGTTATAATTTGAAATAATAATTTGAATTTAACAAATCTAAGTTCTGTAATTCACTATTACAAGTTCAGATCTTCAAGTTATAATTTGCAATAATAATTAGAAGCTATCAATTTTAAGTTCTGTATTTGACAATTACAACTTCAGATCTTCAAGTTATAATTTGAAATAATAATTTGAATTTAACAAATCCAAGTTCTGTAATTCACTATTACAAGTTCAGATCTTCAAGTTATAATTTACAATAATAATTATAAGCTATCAATTTTAAGTTCTGTATTTGACAATTACTAGTTCAGATCTTCAAGTTATAATTTGAAATAATAATTTGAATTTAACAAATCTAAGTTCTGTAATTCACTATTACAAGTTCAGATCTTCAAGTTATAATTTGCAATAATAATTAGAAGCTATCAATTTTAAGTTCTGTATTTGACAATTACAAGTTCAGATCTTCAAGTTATAATTTGCACTAATAACTTGTATTTAATAATTAGAAGTTCTGTATTTGACTATTACAAGTTCAGATCTTCAAGTTATAATTTGCAATAATAATTTGTATTTAAAAATTAGAAGTTCTGTATTTGACAATTACAAGTTCAGATCTTCTAATTATTACTTGCAATCTTAGTTTGAATTTAACAATTCGAAGTTCTGTATTTATCTATTACAAGTTCAGATCTTCAAGTTATAATTTGCAATCATAATTTGTATTTAACAATGCTAAGTTGCGTATTTGTCTATTACAAGTTCACATCTTCAAATTATAATTTGCAATAATAATTAGAAGCTATCAATTTTAAGTTCTGTATTTGACAATTACAAGTTCAAATCTTCAAGTTATAATTTCACTAATAATTAGTATTTACAATTAGAAGTTCTGTATTTGACTATTACAAGTTCAGATCTTCAAATTATTATTTGCATTCTTAGTTTGAATTTAACAATTTGTAGTTCTGTATTTACTTATTAAAAGTTCAGATCTTCAAGTTATAATTTGCACTAATAATTTGTATTTAACAATTCGAAGTTCTGTATTTGACAATTACAAGTTCAGATCTTCAAGTTATAATTTGAAATAATAATTTGAATTTAACAAATCTAAGTTCTGTAATTCACTATTACAAGTTAAGATCTTCAAGTTATTATTTGCAATAATAATTAGAAGCTATCAATTTTAAGCTCTGTATTTGACAATTACTAGTTCAGATCTTTAAGTTATAATTTGAAATAATAATTTGAATTTAACAAATCTAAGTTCTGTAATTCACTATTACAAGTTCTGATCTTCAAGTTATAATTTGCAATAATAATTAGAAGCTATCAATTTTAAGTTCTGTATTTGACAATTACAACTTCAGATCTTCAAGTTATAATTTGAAATAATAATTTGAATTTAACAAATCCAAGTTCTGTAATTCACTATTACAAGTTCAGATCTTCAAGTTATAATTTACAATTATAATTATAAGCTATCAATTTTAAGTTCTGTATTTGACAATTACTAGTTCAGATCTTCAAGTTATAATTTGAAATAATAATTTGAATTTAACAAATCTAAGTTCTGTAATTCACTATTACAAGTTCAGATCTTCAAGTTATAATTTGCAATAATAATTAGAAGCTATCAATTTTAAGTTCTGTATTTGACAATTACAAGTTCAGATCTTCAAGTTATAATTTGCACTAATAACTTGTATTTAATAATTAGAAGTTCTGTATTTGACTATTCAAGTTCAGATCTTCAAGTTATAATTTGCAATAATAATTTGTATTTAAAAATTAGAAGTTCTGTATTTGACAATTACAAGTTCAGATCTTCTAATTATTACTTGCAATCTTAGTTTGAATTTAACAATTCGAAGTTCTGTATTTATCTATTACAAGTTCAGATCTTCAAGTTATAATTTGCAATCATAATTTGTATTTAACAATGCTAAGTTGCGTATTTGTCTATTACAAGTTCACATCTTCAAATTATAATTTGCAATAATAATTAGAAGCTATCAATTTTAAGTTCTGTATTTGACAATTACAAGTTCAAATCTTCAAGTTATAATTTCACTAATAATTAGTATTTACAATTAGAAGTTCTGTATTTGACTATTACAAGTTCAGATCTTCAAATTATTATTTGCATTCTTAGTTTGAATTTAACAATTTGTAGTTCTGTATTTACTTATTAAAAGTTCAGATCTTCAAGTTATAATTTGCACTAATAATTTGTATTTAACAATTCGAAGTTCTGTATTTGACTATTACAAGCTCAGATCTTCAAGTTATAATTTGAATTATAATTATAAGCTATCAATTTTAAGTTCTGTATTTGACAATTACAAGTTCAGATCTTCAAGTTATAATTTGAAATAATAATTTGAATTTAACAAATCTAAGTTCTGTAATTCACTATTACAAGTTCAGATCTTCAAGTTATTATTTGCAATAATAATTAGAAGCTATCAATTTTAAGTTCTGTATTTGACAATTACTAGTTCAGATCTTTAAGTTATAATTTGAAATAATAATTTGAATTTAACAAATCTAAGTTCTGTAATTCACTATTACAAGTTCAGATCTTCAAGTTATTATTTGCAATAATAATTAGAAGCTATCAATTTTAAGTTCTGTATTTGACAATTACTAGTTCAGATCTTTAAGTTATAATTTGAAATAATAATTTGAATTTAACAAATCTAAGTTCTGTAATTCACTATTACAAGTTCAGATCTTCAAGTTATAATTTCACTAATAATTAGTATTTACAATTAGAAGTTCTGTATTTGACTATTTCAAGTTCAGATCTTCAAATTATTATTTGCATTCTTAGTTCGAATTTAACAATTTGTAGTTCTGTATTTACTTATTAAAAGTTCAGATCTTCAAGTTATAATTTGCACTAATAATTTGTATTTAACAATTCGAAGTTCTGTATTTGACTATTACAAGCTCAGATCTTCAAGTTATAATTTGATTTATAATTATAAGCTATCAATTTTAAGTTCTGTATTTGACAATTACAAGTTCAGATCTTCAAGTTATAATTTGAAATAATAATTTGAATTTAACAAATCTAAGTTCTGTAATTCACTATTACAAGTTCAGATCTTCAAGTTATTATTTGCAATAATAATTAGAAGCTATCAATTTTAAGTTCTGTATTTGGCAATTACTAGTTCAGATCTTTAAGTTATAATTTGAAATAATAATTTGAATTTAACAAATCTAAGTTCTGTAATTCACTATTACAAGTTCAGATCTTCAAGTTATAATTTGCAATAATAATTAGAAGCTATCAATATTAAGTTCTGTATTTGACAATTACAACTTCAGATCTTCAAGTTATAATTTGAAATAATAAGTTGAATTTAACAAATCCAAGTTCTGTAATTCACTATTACAAGTTCAGATCTTCAAGTTATAATTTACAATAATAATTATAAGCTATCAATTTTAAGTTCTGTATTTGACAATTACTAGTTCAGATCTTCAAGTTATAATTTGAAATAATAATTTGAATTTAACAAATCTAAGTTCTGTAATTCACTATTACAAGTTCAGATCTTCAAGTTATAATTTGCAATAATAATTAGAAGCTATCAATTTTAAGTTCTGTATTTGACAATTACAAGTTCAGATCTTCAAGTTATAATTTGCACTAATAACTTGTATTTAATAATTAGAAGTTCTGTATTTGACTATTACAAGTTCAGATCTTCAAGTTATAATTTGCAATAATAATTTGTATTTAAAAATTAGAAGTTCTGTATTTGACAATTACAAGTTCAGATCTTCTAATTATTACTTGCAATCTTAGTTTGAATTTAACAATTCGAAGTTCTGTATTTATCTATTACAAGTTCAGATCTTCAAGTTATAATTTGCAATCATAATTTGTATTTAACAATGCTAAGTTGCGTATTTGTCTATTACAAGTTCACATCTTCAAATTATAATTTGCAATAATAATTAGAAGCTATCAATTTTAAGTTCTGTATTTGACAATTACAAGTTCAAATCTTCAAGTTATAATTTCACTAATAATTAGTATTTACAATTAGAAGTTCTGTATTTGACTATTACAAGTTCAGATCTTCAAATTATTATTTGCATTCTTAGTTTGAATTTAACAATTTGTAGTTCTGTATTTACTTATTAAAAGTTCAGATCTTCAAGTTATAATTTGCACTAATAATTTGTATTTAACAATTCGAAGTTCTGTATTTGACTATTACAAGCTCAGATCTTCAAGTTATAATTTGAATTATAATTATAAGCTATCAATTTTAAGTTCTGTATTTGACAATTACAAGTTCAGATCTTCAAGTTATAATTTGAAATAATAATTTGAATTTAACAAATCTAAGTTCTGTAATTCACTATTACAAGTTCAGATCTTCAAGTTATTATTTGCAATAATAATTAGAAGCTATCAATTTTAAGTTCTGTATTTGACAATTACTAGTTCAGATCTTTAAGTTATAATTTGAAATAATAATTTGAATTTAACAAATCTAA
The DNA here is from genome assembly GCA_963170105.1 of Cantharis lateralis. Taxonomy (NCBI): domain Eukaryota; kingdom Metazoa; phylum Arthropoda; class Insecta; order Coleoptera; family Cantharidae; genus Cantharis; species Cantharis lateralis. The sequence continues at coordinate 28,467,551 of OY720627.1, forward strand.
GTTCTGTAATTCACTATTACAAGTTCAGATCTTCAAGTTATAATTTGCAATAATAATTAGAAGCTATCAATTTTAAGTTCTGTATTTGACAATTACAACTTCAGATCTTCAAGTTATAATTTGAAATAATAATTTGAATTTAACAAATCCAAGTTCTGTAATTCACTATTACAAGTTCAGATCTTCAAGTTATAATTTACAATAATAATTATAAGCTATCAATTTTAAGTTCTGTATTTGACAATTACTAGTTCAGATCTTTAAGTTATAATTTGAAATAATAATTTGAATTTAACAAATCTAAGTTCTGTAATTCACTATTACAAGTTCAGATCTTCAAGTTATAATTTGCAATAATAATTAGAAGCTATCAATTTTAAGTTCTGTATTTGACAATTACAACTTCAGATCTTCAAGTTATAATTTGAAATAATAATTTGAATTTAACAAATCCAAGTTCTGTAATTCTCTATTACAAGTTCAGATCTTCAAGTTATAATTTACAATAATAATTATAAGCTATCAATTTTAAGTTCTGTATTTGACAATTACTAGTTCAGATCTTCAAGTTATAATTTGAAATAATAATTTGAATTTAACAAATCTAAGTTCTGTAATTAACTATTACAAGTTCAGATCTTCAAGTTATAATTTGCAATAATAATTAGAAGCTATCAATTTTAAGTTCTGTATTTGACAATTACAAGTTCAGATCTTCAAGTTATAATTTGCACTAATAACTTGTATTTAATAATTAGAAGTTCTGTATTTGACTATTCAAGTTCAGATCTTCAAGTTATAATTTGCAATAATAATTTGTATTTAAAAATTAGAAGTTCTGTATTTGACAATTACAAGTTCAGATCTTCTAATTATTACTTGCAATCTTAGTTTGAATTTAACAATTCGAAGTTCTGTATTTATCTATTACAAGTTCAGATCTTCAAGTTATAATTTGCAATCATAATTTGTATTTAACAATGCTAAGTTGCGTATTTGTCTATTACAAGTTCACATCTTCAAATTATAATTTGCAATAATAATTAGAAGCTATCAATTTTAAGTTCTGTATTTGACAATTACAAGTTCAAATCTTCTAGTTATAATTTGCACTAATAACATGTATTTAATAATTAGAAGTTCTGTATTTGACAATTTCAAGTTCAGATCTTCAAGTTATAATTTGAAATAATAATTTTAATTTAACAAATCTAAGTTCTGTAATTCACTATTACTAGTTCAGATCTTCAAGTTATAATTTACAATAATAATTATAAGCTATCAATTTTAAGTTCTGTATTTGACAATTACTAGTTCAGATCTTCAAGTTATAATTTGAAATAATAATTTGAATTTAACAAATCTTAGTTCTGTAATTCACTATTACAAGTTCAGATCTTCAAGTTATAATTTGCACCTATAATTTGTATTTAACAATTCGAAGTTCTGTATTTGACTATTACAAGCTCAGATCTTCAAGTTATAATTTGAATTATAATTATAAGCTATCAATTTTAAGTTCTGTATTTGACAATTACAAGTTCAGATCTTCAAGTTATAATTTGAAATAGTAATTTTAATTTAACAAATCTAAGTTCTGTAATTCACTATTACTAGTTCAGATCTTCAAGTTATAATTTACAATAATAATTATAAGCTATCAATTTTAAGTTCTGTATTTGACAATTACTAGTTCAGATCTTCAAGTTATAATTTGAAATAATAATTTGAATTTAACAAATCTTAGTTCTGTAATTCACTATTACAAGTTCAGATCTTCAAGTTATAATTTGCAATCATAATTTGTATTTAACAATGCTAAGTTGCGTATTTGTCTATTACAAGTTCACATCTTCAAATTATAATTTGCAATAATAATTAGAAGCTATCAATTTTATGTTCTGTATTTGACAATTACAAGTTCAGATCTTCAAGTTATAATTTCACTAATAATTAGTATTTACAATTAGAAGTTCTGTATTTGACTATTACAAGTTCAGATCTTCAAATTATTATTTGCAATCTTAGTTTGAATTTAACAATTTGAAGTTCTGTATTTACCTATTACAAGTTCAGATCTTCAAGTTATAATTTGCACTAATAATTTGTATTTAACAATTCGAAGTTCTGTATTTGACTATTACAAGCTCAGATCTTCAAGTTATAATTTGAATTATAATTATAAGCTATCAATTTTAAGTTCTGTATTTGTCAATTACAAGTTCAGATCTTCAAGTTATAATTTGCACTAATAATTTGTATTTAACAATTTCAGTTCTGTATTTGACAATTACTAGTTCAGATCTTTAAGTTATAATTTGAAATAATAATTTGAATTTAACAAATCTAAGTTCTGTAATTCACTATTACAAGTTCAGATCTTCAAGTTATAATTTACAATAATAATTATAAGCTATCAATTTTAAGTTCTGTATTTGACAATTACTAGTTCAGATCTTCAAGTTATAATTTGAAATAATAATTTGAATTTAACAAATCTAAGTTCTGTAATTCACTATTACAAGTTCAGATCTTCAAGTTATAATTTGCAATAATAATTAGAAGCTAACAATTTTAAGTTCTGTATTTGACAATTACAAGTTCAGATCTTCAAGTTATAATTTGCACTAATAACTTGTATTTAATAATTAGAAGTTCTGTATTTGACAATTACAAGTTCAGATCTTCAAGTTATAATTTGCAATAATAATTTGTATTTAAAAATTAGAAGTTCTGTATTTGACAATTACAAGTTCAGATCTTCTAATTATTATTTGCAATCTTAGTTTGAATTTAACAATTCGAAGTTCTGTATTTATCTATTACAAGTTCAGATCTTCAAGTTATAATTTGCAATCATAATTTGTATTTAACAATGCTAAGTTACGTATTTGTCTATTACAAGTTCACATCTTCAAATTATAATTTGCAATAATAATTAGAAGCTATCAATTTTAAGTTCTGTATTTGACAATTACAAGTTCAGATCTTCTAGTTATAATTTGCACTAATAACATGTATTTAATAATTAGAAGTTCTGTATTTGACAATTTCAAGTTCAGATCTTCAAGTTATAATTTGAAATAATAATTTTAATTTAACAAATCTAAGTTCTGTAATTCACTATTACTAGTTCAGATCTTCAAGTTATAATTTACAATAATAATTATAAGCTATCAATTTTAAGTTCTGTATTTGACAATTACTAGTTCAGATCTTCAAGTTATAATTTGAAATAATAATTTGAATTTAACAAATCTTAGTTCTGTAATTCACTATTACAAGTTCAGATCTTCAAGTTATAATTTGCACCTATAATTTGTATTTAACAATTCGAAGTTCTGTATTTGACTATTACAAGCTCAGATCTTCAAGTTATAATTTGAATTATAATTATAAGCTATCAATTTTAAGTTCTGTATTTGACAATTACTAGTTCAGATCTTCAAGTTATAATTTGAAATAATAATTTGAATTTAACAAATCAGAGTTCTGTAATTCACTATTACTAGTTCAGATCTTCAAGTTATAATTTACAATAATAATTATAAGCTATCAATTTTAAGTTCTGTATTTGACAATTACTAGTTCAGATCTTCAAGTTATAATTTGAAATAATAATTTGAATTTAACAAATCTAAGTTCTGTAATTCACTATTACAAGTTCAGATCTTCAAGTTATAATTTGCAATAATAATTAGAAGCTATCAATTTTAAGTTCTGTATTTGACAATTACAAGTTCAGATCTTCTAGTTATAATTTGCACTAATAACTTGTATTTAATAATTAGAAGTTCTGTATTTGACAATTACAAGTTCAGATCTTCAAGTTATAATTTGCAATAATAATTTGTATTTAAAAATTAGAAGTTCTGTATTTGACTATTACAAGTTCAGATCTTCAAGTTATAATTTACAATAATAATTATAAGCTATCAATTTTAAGTTCTGTATTTGACATTTACTAGTACAGATCTTCAAGTTATAATTTGAAATAATAATTTGAATTTAACAAATCTAAGTTCTGTAATTCACTATTACAAGTTCAGATCTTCAAGTTATAATTTACAATAATAATTATAAGCTATCAATTTTAAGTTCTGTATTTGACAATTACTAGTTCAGATCTTCAAGTTATAATTTGAAATATTAATTTGAATTTAACAAATCTAAGTTCTGTAATTCACTATTACAAGTTCAGATCTTCAAGTTATAATTTGCAATAATAATTTGTATTTAAAAATTAGAAGTTCTGTATTTGACTACTACAAGTTCAGATCTTCAAATTATTATTTGCAATCTTAGTTTGAATTTAACAATTCGAAGTTCTGTATTTATCTATTACAAGTTCAGATCTTCAAGTTATAATTTGCAATCATAATTTGTATTTAACAATGCTAAGTTGCGTATTTGTCTATTACAAGTTCACATCTTCAAATTATAATTTGCAATAATAATTAGAAGCTATCAATTTTAAGTTCTGTATTTGACAATTACAAGTTCAGATCTTCTAGTTATAATTTGCACTAATAACTTGTATTTAATAATTAGAAGTTCTGTATTTGACAATTACAAGTTCAGTTCTTCAAGTTATAATTTGCAATAACAATTTGTATTTAAAAATTAGAAGCTCAGTATTTGACTACTACAAGTTCAGATCTTCAAATTATTATTTGCAATCTTAGTTTGAATTTAACAATTCGAAGTTCTGTATTTATCTATTACAAGTTCAGATCTTCAAGTTAAAATTTGCAATCATAATTTGTATTTAACAATGCTAAGTTGCGTATTTGTCTATTACAAGTTCACATCTTCATATTATAATTTGCAATAATAATTAGAAGCTATCAATTTTAAGTTCTGTATTTGACAATTACAAGTTCAGATTTACAAGTTATAATTTGCACTAATAATTTGTATTTACAATTAGAAGTTCTGTATTTGACTATTACAAGTTCAGATCTTCAAATTATTATTTGCAATCTTAGTTTGAATTTAACAATTTGAAGTTCTGTATTTACCTATTACAAGTTCAGATCTACAAGTTATAATTTGCACCTATAATTTGTATTTAGCAATTCGAAGTTCTGTATTTGACTATTACAAGCTCAGATCTTCAAGTTATAATTTGAATTATAATTATAAGCTATCAATTTTAAGTTCTGTATTTGACAATTACAAGTTCAGATCTTCAAGTTATTAACTTGCACTAATAATTTGTATTTAATAATTAGAAGTTCTGTATTTGACAATTACAAGTTCAGATCTTCAAGTTATAATTTGAAATAATAATTTGAATTTAACAAATCTAAGTTCTGTAATTCACTATTACAAGCTCAGATCTTCAAGTTATAATTTACAATAATAATTATAAGCTATCAATTTTAAGTTCTGTATTTGACAATTACTAGTTCAGATCTTCTAGTTATAATTTGAAATAATAATTGGTATTTAACAATTAGAAGTTCTGTATTTGACAATTACAAGTTCAGATCTTGAAGTTATAATTTGAAATAATAATTAGAAGCTATCAATTTTAAGTTCTGTATTTGACAATTACAAGTTCAGATCTTCAAGTTATAATTTGCAATAATAATTAGAAGCTATCAATTTTAAGTTCTGTATTTGACAATTACTAGTGCAGATCTTCAAGTTATATTTTGAAATAATAATTTGAATATAACAAATCTAAGTTCTATAATTCACTATTACAAGTTCAGATCTTCAAGTTATAATTTACAATAATAATTATAAGCTATCAATTTTAAGTTCTGTATTTTACAATTACAAGTTCAGATCTTCAAGTTATAATTTGCACTAATAATTTGAATTTAACAATTAGAAGTTCTGTATTTGACAATTACAAGTTCAGATCTTCAAGTTATAATTTGAAATAATAATTAGAAGCTATCAATTTTAAGTTCTGTATTTGACAATTACAAGTTCAGATCTACAAGTTATAATTTGCAATAATAATTAGAAGCTATCAATTTTAATTTCTGTATTTTACAATTACAAGTTCAGATCTTCAAGTTATAATTTGCACTAATAATTTGAATTTAACAATTAGAAGTTCTGTATTTGACAATTACAAGTTCAGATCTTCAAGTTATAATTTGAAATAATAATTAGAAGCTATCAATTTTAAGTTCTGTATTTGACAATTACAAGTTCAGATCTACAAGTTATAATTTGCACTAATAATTTGTATTTACAATTAGAAGTTCTGTATTTGACTATTACAAGTTCAGATCTTCAAATTATTATTTGCAATCTTAGTTTGAATTTAACAATTTGAAGTTCTGTATTTACCTATTACAAGTTCAGATCAACAATTTATAATTTGCACTAATAATTTGTATTTAACAATTCGAAGTTCTGTATTTGACTATTACAAGCTCAGATCTTCAAGTTATAAGTTGAATTATAATTATAAGCTATCAATTTTAAGTTCTGTATTTGACAATTACAAGTTCAGATCTTCAAGTTATAAACTTGCACTAATAATTTGTATTTAATAATTAGAAGTTCTGTATTTGACAATTACAAGTTCAGATCTTCAAGTTATAATTTGAAATAATAATTTGAATTTAACAAATCTAAGTTCTGTAATTCACTATTACAAGTGCAGATCTTCAAGTTATAATTTAAAATAATAATTATAAGCTATCAATTTTAAGTTCTGTATTTGACAATTACTAGTTCAGATCTTCAAGTTATAATTTGAAATAATAATTTGAATTTAACAAATCTTAGTTCTGTAATTCACTATTACAAGTTCAGATCTTCAAGTTATAATTTAAAATAATAATTATAAGCTATCAATTTTAAGTTCTGTATTTGACAATTACAAGTTCAGATCTTCAAGTTATAATTTGAAATAATAATTTGAATTTAACAAATCTAAGTTCTGTAATTCACTATTACAAGTTGAGATCTTCAAGTTATAATTTAAAATAATAATTATAAGCTATCAATTTTAAGTTCTGTATTTGACAATTACTAGTTCAGATCTTCAAGTTATAATTTGAAATAATAATTTGAATTTAACAAATCTTAGTTCTGTAATTCACTATTACAAGTTCATATCTTCAAGTTATAATTTGCACTAATAATTTGTATTTAATAATTAGAAGTTGTGTTGTTGACAATTTCAAGTTCAGATCTTCAAGTTATAATTTGCACTAATAATTTGTATTTAACAATTAGAAGTTCTGTATTTCACTATTACAAGTTCAGTTCTTCAAATTATTATTTGCAATCTTAGTTTGAATTTAACAATTCGAAGTTCTGTATTTACCTATTACAAGTTCAGATCTTCAAGTTATAATTTGCACTAATAATTTGTATTTAACAATTCGAAGTTCTGTATTTGACTATTACAAGTTCAGATCTTCAAGTTATAATTTGAAATAATAATTAGAAGCTATCAATTTTAAGTTCTGTATTTGACAATTACTAGTTCAGATCTTCAAGTTATAATTTGAAATAATAATATGAACTTAACAAATCTAAGTTCTGTAATTCACTATTACAAGTTCAGATCTTCAAGTTATAATTTACAATAATAATTAGAAGCTATCAATTTTAAGTTTTGTATTTGACAATTACAAGTTCAGATCTACAAGTTATAGATTGCACTAATAATTTGTATTTAATAATTAGAAGTTCTGTATTTGACAATTACAAGTTCAGATCTTCAAGTTATAATTTGAATTATAATTATAAGCTATCAATTTTAAGTTCTGTATTTGACAATTACAAGTTCAGATCTTCAAGTTATAAACTTGCACTAATAATTTGTATTTAATAATTAGAAGTTCTGTATTTGACTATTACAAGTTCAGATCTTCAATTTATAATTTGAAATAATAATTTGAATTTAACAAATCTAAGTTCTGTAATTCACTATTACAAGCTCAGATCTTCAAGTTATAATTTACAATAATAATTATAAGCTATCAATTTTAAGTTCTGTATTTGACAATTACTAGTTCAGATCTTCTAGTTATAATTTGAAATAATAATTTGTATTTAACAATTAGAAGTTCTGTATTTGACAATTACAAGTTCAGATCTTGAAGTTATAATTTGAAATAATAATTAGAAGCTATCAATTTTAAGTTCTGTATTTGACAATTACAAGTTCAGATCTTCAAGTTATAATTTGCAATAATAATAATTAGAAGCTATCAATTTTAAGTTCTGTATTTGACAATTACTAGTGCAGATCTTCAAGTTATATTTTGAAATAATAATTTGAATTTAACAAATCTAAGTTCTATAATTCACTATTACAAGTTCAGATCTTCAAGTTATAATTTACAATAATAATTATAAGCTATCAATTTTAAGTTCTGTATTTGACAATTACTAGTTCAGATCTTCAAGTTATAATTTGAAATAATAATTTGAATTTAACAAATCTAACTTCTGTGATTCACTATTACAAGTTCAGATCTTCAAGTTATAATTTGCAATATTAATTAGAAGCTATCAATTTTAATTTCTGTATTTTACAATTACAAGTTCAGATCTTCAAGTATATAATTTGCACTAATAATTTGAATTTAACAATTAGAAGTTCTGTATTTGACAATTGCAAGTTCAGATCTTCAAGTTATAATTTGAAATAATAATTAGAAGCTATTAATTTTAAGTTCTGTATTTGACAATTACAAGTTCAGATCTACAAGTTATAATTTGCACTAATAATTTGTATTTACAATTAGAAGTTCTGTATTTGACTATTACAAGTTCAGTTCTTCAAATTATTATTTGCAATCTTAGTTTGAATTTAACAATTTGAAGTTCTGTATTAACCTATTACAAGTTCAGATCAACAAGTTATAATTTGCACTAATAATTTGTATTTAACAATTCGAAGTTCTGTATTTGTCTATTACAAGCTCAGATCTTCAAGTTATAATTTGAATTATAATTATAAGCTATCAATTTTAAGTTCTGTATTTGACAATTACAAGTTCAGATCTTCAAGTTATAAACTTGCACTAATAATTTGTATTTAATAATTAGAAGTTCTGTATTTGACAATTACAAGTTCAGATCTTCAAGTTATAATTTGAAATAATAATTTGAATTTAACAAATCTAAGTTCTGTAATTCACTATTACAAGTTCAGATCTTCAAGTTATAATTTAAAATAATAATTATAAGCTATCAATTTTAAGTTCTGTATTTGACAATTACAAGTTCAGATCTTCAAGTTATAATTTGAAATAGTAATTTTAATTTAACAAATCTAAGTTCTGTAATTCACTATTACTAGTTCAGATCTTCAAGTTATAATTTACAATAATAATTATAAGCTATCAATTTTAAGTTCTGTATTTGACAATTACTAGTTCAGATCTTCAAGTTATAATTTGAAATAATAATTTGAATTTAACAAATCTTAGTTCTGTAATTCACTATTACAAGTTCAGATCTTCAAGTTATAATTTGCAATCATAATTTGTATTTAACAATGCTAAGTTGCGTATTTGTCTATTACAAGTTCACATCTTCAAATTATAATTTGCAATAATAATTAGAAGCTATCAATTTTATGTTCTGTATTTGACAATTACAAGTTCAGATCTTCAAGTTATAATTTCACTAATAATTAGTATTTACAATTAGAAGTTCTGTATTTGACTATTACAAGTTCAGATCTTCAAATTATTATTTGCAATCTTAGTTTGAATTTAACAATTTGAAGTTCTGTATTTACCTATTACAAGTTCAGATCTTCAAGTTATAATTTGCACTAATAATTTGTATTTAACAATTCGAAGTTCTGTATTTGACTATTACAAGCTCAGATCTTCAAGTTATAATTTGAATTATAATTATAAGCTATCAATTTTAAGTTCTGTATTTGTCAATTACAAGTTCAGATCTTCAAGTTATAATTTGCACTAATAATTTGTATTTAACAATTTCAGTTCTGTATTTGACAATTACTAGTTCAGATCTTTAAGTTATAATTTGAAATAATAATTTGAATTTAACAAATCTAAGTTCTGTAATTCACTATTACAAGTTCAGATCTTCAAGTTATAATTTACAATAATAATTATAAGCTATCAATTTTAAGTTCTGTATTTGACAATTACTAGTTCAGATCTTCAAGTTATAATTTGAAATAATAATTTGAATTTAACAAATCTAAGTTCTGTAATTCACTATTACAAGTTCAGATCTTCAAGTTATAATTTGCAATAATAATTAGAAGCTAACAATTTTAAGTTCTGTATTTGACAATTACAAGTTCAGATCTTCAAGTTATAATTTGCACTAATAACTTGTATTTAATAATTAGAAGTTCTGTATTTGACAATTACAAGTTCAGATCTTCAAGTTATAATTTGCAATAATAATTTGTATTTAAAAATTAGAAGTTCTGTATTTGACAATTACAAGTTCAGATCTTCTAATTATTATTTGCAATCTTAGTTTGAATTTAACAATTCGAAGTTCTGTATTTATCTATTACAAGTTCAGATCTTCAAGTTATAATTTGCAATCATAATTTGTATTTAACAATGCTAAGTTACGTATTTGTCTATTACAAGTTCACATCTTCAAATTATAATTTGCAATAATAATTAGAAGCTATCAATTTTAAGTTCTGTATTTGACAATTACAAGTTCAGATCTTCTAGTTATAATTTGCACTAATAACATGTATTTAATAATTAGAAGTTCTGTATTTGACAATTTCAAGTTCAGATCTTCAAGTTATAATTTGAAATAATAATTTTAATTTAACAAATCTAAGTTCTGTAATTCACTATTACTAGTTCAGATCTTCAAGTTATAATTTACAATAATAATTATAAGCTATCAATTTTAAGTTCTGTATTTGACAATTACTAGTTCAGATCTTCAAGTTATAATTTGAAATAATAATTTGAATTTAACAAATCTTAGTTCTGTAATTCACTATTACAAGTTCAGATCTTCAAGTTATAATTTGCACCTATAATTTGTATTTAACAATTCGAAGTTCTGTATTTGACTATTACAAGCTCAGATCTTCAAGTTATAATTTGAATTATAATTATAAGCTATCAATTTTAAGTTCTGTATTTGACAATTACTAGTTCAGATCTTCAAGTTATAATTTGAAATAATAATTTGAATTTAACAAATCTGAGTTCTGTAATTCACTATTACTAGTTCAGATCTTCAAGTTATAATTTACAATAATAATTATAAGCTATCAATTTTAAGTTCTGTATTTGACAATTACTAGTTCAGATCTTCAAGTTATAATTTGAAATAATAATTTGAATTTAACAAATCTAAGTTCTGTAATTCACTATTACAAGTTCAGATCTTCAAGTTATAATTTGCAATAATAATTAGAAGCTATCAATTTTAAGTTCTGTATTTGACAATTACAAGTTCAGATCTTCTAGTTATAATTTGCACTAATAACTTGTATTTAATAATTAGAAGTTCTGTATTTGACAATTACAAGTTCAGATCTTCAAGTTATAATTTGCAATAATAATTTGTATTTAAAAATTAGAAGTTCTGTATTTGACTATTACAAGTTCAGATCTTCAAGTTATAATTTACAATAATAATTATAAGCTATCAATTTTAAGTTCTGTATTTGACATTTACTAGTACAGATCTTCAAGTTATAATTTGAAATAATAATTTGAATTTAACAAATCTAAGTTCTGTAATTCACTATTACAAGTTCAGATCTTCAAGTTATAATTTACAATAATAATTATAAGCTATCAATTTTAAGTTCTGTATTTGACAATTACTAGTTCAGATCTTCAAGTTATAATTTGAAATAATAATTTGAATTTAACAAATCTAAGTTCTGTAATTCACTATTACAAGTTCAGATCTTCAAGTTATAATTTGCAATAATAATTTGTATTTAAAAATTAGAAGTTCTGTATTTGACTACTACAAGTTCAGATCTTCAAATTATTATTTGCAATCTTAGTTTGAATTTAACAATTCGAAGTTCTGTATTTATCTATTACAAGTTCAGATCTTCAAGTTATAATTTGCAATCATAATTTGTATTTAACAATGCTAAGTTGCGTATTTGTCTATTACAAGTTCACATCTTCAAATTATAATTTGCAATAATAATTAGAAGCTATCAATTTTAAGTTCTGTATTTGACAATTACAAGTTCAGATCTTCTAGTTATAATTTGCACTAATAACTTGTATTTAATAATTAGAAGTTCTGTATTTGACAATTACAAGTTCAGTTCTTCAAGTTATAATTTGCAATAACAATTTGTATTTAAAAATTAGAAGCTCAGTATTTGACTACTACAAGTTCAGATCTTCAAATTATTATTTGCAATCTTAGTTTGAATTTAACAATTCGAAGTTCTGTATTTATCTATTACAAGTTCAGATCTTCAAGTTAAAATTTGCAATCATAATTTGTATTTAACAATGCTAAGTTGCGTATTTGTCTATTACAAGTTCACATCTTCAAATTATAATTTGCAATAATAATTAGAAGCTATCAATTTTAAGTTCTGTATTTGACAATTACAAGTTCAGATTTACAAGTTATAATTTGCACTAATAATTTGTATTTACAATTAGAAGTTCTGTATTTGACTATTACAAGTTCAGATCTTCAAATTATTATTTGCAATCTTAGTTTGAATTTAACAATTTGAAGTTCTGTATTTACCTATTACAAGTTCAGATCTACAAGTTATAATTTGCACCTATAATTTGTATTTAGCAATTCGAAGTTCTGTATTTGACTATTACAAGCTCAGATCTTCAAGTTATAATTTGAATTATAATTATAAGCTATCAATTTTAAGTTCTGTATTTGACAATTACAAGTTCAGATCTTCAAGTTATTAACTTGCACTAATAATTTGTATTTAATAATTAGAAGTTCTGTATTTGACAATTACAAGTTCAGATCTTCAAGTTATAATTTGAAATAATAATTTGAATTTAACAAATCTAAGTTCTGTAATTCACTATTACAAGCTCAGATCTTCAAGTTATAATTTACAATAATAATTATAAGCTATCAATTTTAAGTTCTGTATTTGACAATTACTAGTTCAGATCTTCTAGTTATAATTTGAAATAATAATTGGTATTTAACAATTAGAAGTTCTGTATTTGACAATTACAAGTTCAGATCTTGATGTTATAATTTGAAATAATAATTAGAAGCTATCAATTTTAAGTTCTGTATTTGACAATTACAAGTTCAGATCTTCAAGTTATAATTTGCAATAATAATTAGAAGCTATCAATTTTAAGTTCTGTATTTGACAATTACTAGTGCAGATCTTCAAGTTATATTTTGAAATAATAATTTGAATATAACAAATCTAAGTTCTATAATTCACTATTACAAGTTCAGATCTTCAAGTTATAATTTACAATAATAATTATAAGCTATCAATTTTAAGTTCTGTATTTTACAATTACAAGTTCAGATCTTCAAGTTATAATTTGCACTAATAATTTGAATTTAACAATTAGAAGTTCTGTATTTGACAATTACAAGTTCAGATCTTCAAGTTATAATTTGAAATAATAATTAGAAGCTATCAATTTTAAGTTCTGTATTTGACAATTACAAGTTCAGATCTACAAGTTATAATTTGCAATAATAATTAGAAGCTATCAATTTTAATTTCTGTATTTTACAATTACAAGTTCAGATCTTCAAGTTATAATTTGCACTAATAATTTGAATTTAACAATTAGAAGTTCTGTATTTGACAATTACAAGTTCAGATCTTCAAGTTATAATTTGAAATAATAATTAGAAGCTATCAATTTTAAGTTCTGTATTTGACAATTACAAGTTCAGATCTACAAGTTATAATTTGCACTAATAATTTGTATTTACAATTAGAAGTTCTGTATTTGACTATTACAAGTTCAGATCTTCAAATTATTATTTGCAATCTTAGTTTGAATTTAACAATTTGAAGTTCTGTATTTACCTATTACAAGTTCAGATCAACAATTTATAATTTGCACTAATAATTTGTATTTAACAATTCGAAGTTCTGTATTTGACTATTACAAGCTCAGATCTTCAAGTTATAAGTTGAATTATAATTATAAGCTATCAATTTTAAGTTCTGTATTTGACAATTACAAGTTCAGATCTTCAAGTTATAAACTTGCACTAATAATTTGTATTTAATAATTAGAAGTTCTGTATTTGACAATTACAAGTTCAGATCTTCAAGTTATAATTTGAAATAATAATTTGAATTTAACAAATCTAAGTTCTGTAATTCACTATTACAAGTGCAGATCTTCAAGTTATAATTTAAAATAATAATTATAAGCTATCAATTTTAAGTTCTGTATTTGACAATTACTAGTTCAGATCTTCAAGTTATAATTTGAAATAATAATTTGAATTTAACAAATCTTAGTTCTGTAATTCACTATTACAAGTTCAGATCTTCAAGTTATAATTTAAAATAATAATTATAAGCTATCAATTTTAAGTTCTGTATTTGACAATTACAAGTTCAGATCTTCAAGTTATAATTTGAAATAATAATTTGAATTTAACAAATCTAAGTTCTGTAATTCACTATTACAAGTTGAGATCTTCAAGTTATAATTTAAAATAATAATTATAAGCTATCAATTTTAAGTTCTGTATTTGACAATTACTAGTTCAGATCTTCAAGTTATAATTTGAAATAATAATTTGAATTTAACAAATCTTAGTTCTGTAATTCACTATTACAAGTTCATATCTTCAAGTTATAATTTGCACTAATAATTTGTATTTAATAATTAGAAGTTGTGTTGTTGACAATTTCAAGTTCAGATCTTCAAGTTATAATTTGCACTAATAATTTGTATTTAACAATTAGAAGTTCTGTATTTCACTATTACAAGTTCAGTTCTTCAAATTATTATTTGCAATCTTAGTTTGAATTTAACAATTCGAAGTTCTGTATTTACCTATTACAAGTTCAGATCTTCAAGTTATAATTTGCACTAATAATTTGTATTTAACAATTCGAAGTTCTGTATTTGACTATTACAAGTTCAGATCTTCAAGTTATAATTTGAAATAATAATTAGAAGCTATCAATTTTAAGTTCTGTATTTGACAATTACTAGTTCAGATCTTCAAGTTATAATTTGAAATAATAATATGAATTTAACAAATCTAAGTTCTGTAATTCACTATTACAAGTTCAGATCTTCAAGTTATAATTTACAATAATAATTAGAAGCTATCAATTTTAAGTTTTGTATTTGACAATTACAAGTTCAGATCTACAAGTTATAGATTGCACTAATAATTTGTATTTAATAATTAGAAGTTCTGTATTTGACAATTACAAGTTCAGATCTTCAAGTTATAATTTGAATTATAATTATAAGCTATCAATTTTAAGTTCTGTATTTGACAATTACAAGTTCAGATCTTCAAGTTATAAACTTGCACTAATAATTTGTATTTAATAATTAGAAGTTCTGTATTTGACAATTACAAGTTCAGATCTTCAATTTATAATTTGAAATAATAATTTGAATTTAACAAATCTAAGTTCTGTAATTCACTATTACAAGCTCAGATCTTCAAGTTATAATTTACAATAATAATTATAAGCTATCAATTTTAAGTTCTGTATTTGACAATTACTAGTTCAGATCTTCTAGTTATAATTTGAAATAATAATTTGTATTTAACAATTAGAAGTTCTGTATTTGACAATTACAAGTTCAGATCTTGAAGTTATAATTTGAAATAATAATTAGAAGCTATCAATTTTAAGTTCTGTATTTGACAATTACAAGTTCAGATCTTCAAGTTATAATTTGCAATAATAATAATTAGAAGCTATCAATTTTAAGTTCTGTATTTGACTATTACTAGTGCAGATCTTCAAGTTATATTTTGAAATAATAATTTGAATTTAACAAATCTAAGTTCTATAATTCACTATTACAAGTTCAGATCTTCAAGTTATAATTTACAATAATAATTATAAGCTATCAATTTTAAGTTCTGTATTTGACAATTACTAGTTCAGATCTTCAAGTTATAATTTGAAATAATAATTTGAATTTAACAAATCTAACTTCTGTGATTCACTATTACAAGTTCAGATCTTCAAGTTATAATTTGCAATATTAATTAGAAGCTATCAATTTTAATTTCTGTATTTTACAATTACAAGTTCAGATCTTCAAGTATATAATTTGCACTAATAATTTGAATTTAACAATTAGAAGTTCTGTATTTGACAATTACAAGTTCAGATCTTCAAGTTATAATTTGAAATAATAATTAGAAGCTATTAATTTTAAGTTCTGTATTTGACAATTACAAGTTCAGATCTACAAGTTATAATTTGCACTAATAATTTGTATTTACAATTAGAAGTTCTGTATTTGACTATTACAAGTTCAGTTCTTCAAATTATTATTTGCAATCTTAGTTTGAATTTAACAATTTGAAGTTCTGTATTAACCTATTACAAGTTCAGATCAACAAGTTATAATTTGCACTAATAATTTGTATTTAACAATTCGAAGTTCTGTATTTGTCTATTACAAGCTCAGATCTTCAAGTTATAATTTGAATTATAATTATAAGCTATCAATTTTAAGTTCTGTATTTGACAATTACAAGTTCAGATCTTCAAGTTATAAACTTGCACTAATAATTTGTATTTAATAATTAGAAGTTCTGTATTTGACAATTACAAGTTCAGATCTTCAAGTTATAATTTGAAATAATAATTTGAATTTAACAAATCTAAGTTCTGTAATTCACTATTACAAGTTCAGATCTTCAAGTTATAATTTAAAATAATAATTATAAGCTATCAATTTTAAGTTCTGTATTTGACAATTACTAGTTCAGATCTTCAAGTTATAATTTGAAATAATAATTTGAATTTAACAAATCTTAGTTCTGTAATTCACTATTACAAGTTCATATCTTCAAGTTATAATTTGCACTAATAATTTGTATTTAATAATTAGAAGTTGTGTTGTTGACAATTTCAAGTTCAGATCTTCAAGTTATAATTTGCACTAATAATTTGTATTTAACAATTAGAAGTTCTGTATTTCACTATTACAAGTTCAGTTCTTCAAATTATTATTTGCAATCTTAGTTTGAATTTAACAATTCGAAGTTCTGTATTTACCTATTACAAGTTCAGATCTTCAAGTTATAATTTGCACTAATAATTTGTATTTAACAATTCGAAGTTCTGTATTTGACTATTACAAGTTCAGATCTTCAAGTTATAATTTGAAATAATAATTAGAAGCTATCAATTTTAAGTTCTGTATTTGACAATTACAAGTTTAGATCTTCAAGTTATAATTTGAAATAATAATTAGAAGCTATCAATTTTAAGTTCTGTATTTGACAATTACAAGTTCAGATCTTCAAGTTATAATTTGCAATAATAATTAGACGCTATAAATTTTTAGTTCTGTATTTGACAATTACTAGTTCAGATCTTCAAGTTATAATTTGAAATAATAATTTGAATTTAACAAATCTAAGTTCTGTAATTCACTATTACAAGTTCAGATCTTCAAGTTATAATTTACAATAATAATTAGAAGCTATCAATTTTAAGTTCTGTATTTGACAATTACAAGTTCAGATTTTCAAGTTATAATTTGCACTAATAATTTGTATTTAACAATTAGAAGTTCTGTATTTGACAAGTACAAGTTCAGATCTACAAGTTATAATTAGAAATAATAATTAGAAGCTATCAAATTTAAGTTCTGTATTTGACAATTACAAGTTCAGATCTTCAAGTTATAATTTGCAATAATAATTAGAAGCTATCAAATTTAAGTTCTGTATTTGACAATTACAAGTTCAGATCTTCAAGTTATAATTTGCACTAATAATTTGTATTTAATAATTAGAAGTTCTGTATATGACAATTACAAGTTCAGATCTTCAAGTTATAATTTGCAATAATAATTTGTATTTAACAATTCGAAGTTCTGTATTTGACTATTACAAGTTCAGATCTTTAAATTATTATTTGCAATCTTAGTTTGAGGTTAACAATTCGAAGTTCTGTATTTATCTATTACAAGTTCAGATCTTCAAGTTATAATTTGCACTAATAATTTGTATTTAACAATTCGAAGTTCTGTATTTGACTATTACAAGTTCAGATCTTCAAGTTATAAATTGCAATAATAATTTGTATTTAACAACTCGAAGTTCTGTATTTGACTATTACAAGTTCAGATCTTCAAGTTATAATTTGCACTAATAATTTGTATTTAATAATTAGAAGTTCTGTATATGACAATTACAAGTTCAGATCTTCAAGTTATAATTTGCAATAATAATTTGTATTTAAAAATTCGAAGTTCTGTATTTGACTATTACAAGTTCAGATCTTCAAATTATTATTTGCAATCTTAGTTTGAATTTAACAATTCGAAGTTCTGTATTTATCTATTACAAGTTCAGATCTTCAAGTTATAATTTGTACTAATAATTTGTATTTAACAATTCGAAGTTCTGTATTTGACTATTACAAGTTCAGATCTTCAAGTTATAAATTGAATTATAATTTTAAGCTATCAATTTTAAGTTCTTTTTTTGACAATTACAAGTACAGATCTTCAAATTATTATTTGCAATAATAATTCGAAGCTATCAATTTTAAGTTCTGCATTTGACAATTACAAGTTCAGATCTTCAAGTTATAATTTGAAATAATAACTAGAAGCTATCAATTTTAAGTTCTGTATTTGACAATTACAAGTTCAGATCTACAAGTTATAATTTGCAATAATAATTAGAAGCTATCAATTTTAAGTTCTGTATTTGACAATTACTAGTTCAGATCTTCAAGTTATAATTTGAAATAATAATTTGGATTTAACAAATCTAAGTTCTGTAATTCACTATTACAAGTTCAGATCTTCAAGTTATAATTTACAATAATAATTAGAAGCTATCAATTTTAAGTTTTGTATTTGACAATTACAAGTTCAGATCTACAAGTTATAAATTGCACTAATAATTTGTATTTAACAATTAGAAGTTCTGTATTTGACAATTACAAGTTCAGATCTTCAAGTTATAATTTGAAATAATAATTAGAAGCTATCAATTTTAAGTTCTGTATTTGACAATTACAAGTTCAGATCTTCAAGTTATAATTTGCAATAATAATTAGACGCTATAAATTTTTAGTTCTGTATTTGACAATTACTAGTTCAGATCTTCAAGTTATAATTTGAAATAATAATTTGAATTTAACAAATCTAAGTTCTGTAATTCACTATTACAAGTTCAGATCTTCAAGTTATAATTTACAATAATAATTAGAAGCTATCAATTTTAAGTTCTGTATTTGACAATTACAAGTTCAGATCTTCAAGTTATAATTTGCAATAATAATTAGACGCTATAAATTTTTAGTTCTGTATTTGACAATTACTAGTTCAGATCTTCAAGTTATAATTTGAAATAATAATTTGAATTTAACAAATCTAAGTTCTGTAATTCACTATTACAAGTTCAGATCTTCAAGTTATAATTTACAATAATAATTAGAAGCTATCAATTTTAAGTTCTGTATTTGACAATTACAAGTTCAGATTTTCAAGTTATAATTTGCACTAATAATTTGTATTTAACAATTAGAAGTTCTGTATTTGACAAGTACAAGTTCAGATCTACAAGTTATAATTAGAAATAATAATTAGAAGCTATCAAATTTAAGTTCTGTATTTGACAATTACAAGTTCAGATCTTCAAGTTATAATTTGCAATAATAATTAGAAGCTATCAAATTTAAGTTCTGTATTTGACAATTACAAGTTCAGATCTTCAAGTTATAATTTGCACTAATAATTTGTATTTAATAATTAGAAGTTCTGTATATGACAATTACAAGTTCAGATCTTCAAGTTATAATTTGCAATAATAATTTGTATTTAACAATTCGAAGTTCTGTATTTGACTATTACAAGTTCAGATCTTCAAATTATTATTTGCAATCTTAGTTTGAGGTTAACAATTCGAAGTTCTGTATTTATCTATTACAAGTTCAGATCTTCAAGTTATAATTTGCACTAATAATTTGTATTTAACAATTCGAAGTTCTGTATTTGACTATTACAAGTTCAGATCTTCAAGTTATAAATTGCAATAATAATTTGTATTTAACAACTCGAAGTTCTGTATTTGACTATTACAAGTTCAGATCTTCAAGTTATAATTTGCACTAATAATTTGTATTTAATAATTAGAAGTTCTGTAAATGACAATTACAAGTTCAGATCTTCAAGTTATAATTTGCAATAATAATTTGTATTTAACAATTCGAAGTTCTGTATTTGACTATTACAAGTTCAGATCTTCAAATTATTATTTGCAATCTTAGTTTGAATTTAACAATTCGAAGTTCTGTATTTATCTATTACAAGTTCAGATCTTCAAGTTATAATTTGTACTAATAATTTGTATTTAACAATTCGAAGTTCTGTATTTGACTATTACAAGTTCAGATCTTCAAGTTATAAATTGAATTATAATTTTAAGCTATCAATTTTAAGTTCTTTATTTGACAATTACAAGTACAGATCTTCAAATTATTATTTGCAATAATAATTCGAAGCTATCAATTTTAAGTTCTGCATTTGACAATTACAAGTTCAGATCTTCAAGTTATAATTTGAAATAATAATTAGAAGCTATCAATTTTAAGTTCTGTATTTGACAATTACAAGTTCAGATCTACAAGTTATAATTTGCAATAATAATTAGAAGCTATCAATTTTAAGTTCTGTATTTGACAATTACTAGTTCAGATCTTCAAGTTATAATTTGAAATAATAATTTGAATTTAACAAATCTAAGTTCTGTAATTCACTATTACAAGTTCAGATCTTCAAGTTATAATTTACAATAATAATTAGAAGCTATCAATTTTAAGTTTTGTATTTGACAATTACAAGTTCAGATCTACAAGTTATAAATTGCACTAATAATTTGTATTTAACAATTAGAAGTTCTGTATTTGACAATTACAAGTTCAGATCTTCAAGTTATAATTTGAAATAATAATTAGAAGCTATCAATTTTAAGTTCTGTATTTGACAATTACAAGTTCAGATCTTCAAGTTATAATTTGCAATAATAATTAGACGCTATAAATTTTTAGTTCTGTATTTGACAATTACTAGTTCAGATCTTCAAGTTATAATTTGAAATAATAATTTGAATTTAACAAATCTAAGTTCTGTAATTCACTATTACAAGTTCAGATCTTCAAGTTATAATTTACAATAATAATTAGAAGCTATCAATTTTAAGTTCTGTATTTCACAATTACAAGTTCAGATTTTCAAGTTATAATTTGCACTAATAATTTGTATTTAACAATTAGAAGTTCTGTATTTGACAAGTACAAGTTCAGATCTACAAGTTATAATTAGAAATAATAATTAGAAGCTATCAAATTTAAGTTCTGTATTTGACAATTACAAGTTCAGATCTTCAAGTTATAATTTGCAATAATAATTAGAAGCTATCAAATTTAAGTTCTGTATTTGACAATTACAAGTTCAGATCTTCAAATTATAATTTGCACTAATAATTTGTATTTAATAATTAGAAGTTCGGTATATGACAATTACAAGTTCAGATCTTCAAGTTATAATTTGCAATAATAATTTGTATTTAACAATTCGAAGTTCTGTATTTGACTATTACAAGTTCAGATCTTCAAATTATTATTTGCAATCTTAGTTTGAGGTTAACAATTCGAAGTTCTGTATTTATCTATTACAAGTTCAGATCTTCAAGTTATAATTTGCACTAATAATTTGTATTTAACAATTCGAAGTTCTGTATTTGACTATTACAAGTTCAGATCTTCAAGTTATAAATTGCAATAATAATTTGTATTTAACAACTCGAAGTTCTGTATTTGACTATTACAAGTTCAGATCTTCAAGTTATAATTTGCACTAATAATTTGTATTTAATAATTAGAAGTTCTGTATATGACAATTACAAGTTCAAATCTTCAAGTTATAATTTGCAATAATAATTTGTATTTAGCAATTCGAAGTTCTGTATTTGACTATTACAAGTTCAGATCTTCAAATTATTATTTGCAATCTTAGTTTGAATTTAACAATTCCAGTTCTGTATTTATCTATTACAAGTTCAGATCTTCAAGTTATAATTTGTACTAATAATTTGTATTTAACAATTCGAAGTTCTGTATTTGACTATTACAAGTTCAGATCTTCAAGTTATAAATTGAATTATAATTTTAAGCTATCAATTTTAAGTTCTTTATTTGACAATTACAAGTACAGATCTTCAAATTATTATTTGCAATAATAATTCGAAGCTATCAATTTTAAGTTCTGCATTTGACAATTACAAGTTCAGATCTTCAAGTTATAATTTGAAATAATAATTTGAATTTAACAAATCTAAGTTCTGTAATTCACTATTACAAGTTCAGATCTTCAAGTTATAATTTACAATAATAATTATAAGCTATCAATTTTAAGTTCTGTATTTGACAATTACTAGTTCAGATCTTCAAGTTATAATTTGAAATAATAATTTATATTTATCAATTAGAAGTTCTGTTTTTGACAATTACAAGTTCAGATCTTCAAGTTATAATTTGAAATAATAATTTGAAGCTATCAATTTTAAGTTCTGTATTTGGCAATTACAAGTTCAGATCTTCAAGTAATAATTTGCAATAATAATTAGAAGCTATCAATTTTAAGTTCTGTATTTGACAATTACTAGTTCAGATCTTCAAGTTATAATTTGAAATAATAATTTGAATTTAACAAATCTAAGTTCTGTGATTCACTATTACAAGTTCAGATCTTCAAGTTATAAATTACAATAATAATTATAAGCTATCAATTTTAAGTTCTGTATTTGACAATTACTAGTTCAGATCTTCAAGTTATAATTTGAAATAATAATTTGTATTTAACAATTAGAAGTTCTGTTTTTGACAATTACAAGTTCAGATCTTCAAGTTATAATTTGAAATAATAATTTGAAGCTATCAATATTAAGTTCTGTATTTGACAATTACAAGTTCAGATCTTCAAGTTATAATTTGCAATAATAATTAGAAGCTATCAATTTTAAGTTCTGTATTTGACAATTACTAGTTCAGATCTTCAAGTTATAATTTGAAATAATAATTTGAATTTAACAAATCTAAGTTCTGCGATTCACTATTACAAGTTCAGATCTTCAAGTTATAATTTGCAATAATAATTAGAAGCTATCAATTTTAAGTTCTGTATTTGACAATTACTAGTTCAGATGTACAAGTTATAATTTGAAATAATAATTTGTATTTAACAATTAGAAGTTCTGTTTTTGACAATTACAAGTTCAGATCTTCAAGTTATAATTTGAAATAATAATTTGTAGCTATCAATTTTAAGTTCTGTATTTGACAATTACAAGTTCAGATCTTCAAGTTATAATTTGCAATAATAATTAGAAGCTATCAATTTTAAGTTCTGTATTTGACAATTACTAGTTCAGATCTTCAAGTTATAATTTGAAATAATAATTTGAATTTAACAAATCTAAGTTCTGTGATTCACTATTACAAGTTCAGATCTTCAAGTTATAATTTGCAATAATAATTAGAAGCTATCAATTTTAAGTTCTGTATTTGACAATTACAAGTTCAGATCTTCAAGTTATAAACTTGCACTAATAATTTGTATTTAATAATTAGAAGTTCTGTATTTGACAATTACAAGTTCAGATCTTCAAGTTATAATTTGAAATAATAATTTGAATTTAACAAATCTAAGTTCTGTAATTCACTATTACAAGCTCAGATCTTCAAGTTATAATTTACAATAATAATTATAAGCTATCAATTTTAAGTTCTGTATTTGACAATTACTAGTTCAGATCTTCTAGTTATAATTTGAAATAATAATTTGTATTTAACAATTAGAAGTTCTGTATTTGACAATTACAAGTTCAGATCTTGAAGTTATAATTTGAAATAATAATTAGAAGCTATCAATTTTAAGTTCTGTATTTGACAATTACAAGTTCAGATCTTCAAGTTATAATTTGCAATAATAATTAGAAGCTATCAATTTTAAGTTCAGTATTTGACAATTATAGTGCAGATCTTCAAGTTATATTTTGAAATAATAATTTGAATTTAACAAATCTAAGTTCTATAATTCACTATTACAAGTTCAGATCTTCAAGTTATAATTTACAATAATAATTATAAGCTATCAATTTTAAGTTCTGTATTTGACAATTACTAGTTCAGATCTTCAAGTTATAATTTGAAATAATAATTTGAATTTAACAAATCTAAGTTCTGTGATTCACTATTACAAGTTCAGATCTTCAAGTTATAATTTGCAATAATAATTAGAAGCTATCAATTTTAATTTCTGTATTTTACAATTACAAGTTCAGATCTTCAAGTTATAATTTGCACTAATAATTTGAATTTAACAATTAGAAGTTCTGTATTTGACAATTACAAGTTCAGATCTTCAAGTTATAATTTGAAATAATAATTAGAAGCTATCAATATTAAGTTCTGTATTTGACAATTACAAGTTCAGATCTACAAGTTATAATTTGCACTAATAATTTGTATTTACAATTAGAAGTTCTGTATTTGACTATTACAAGTTCAGATCTTCAAATTATTATTTCCAATCTTAGTTTGAATTTAACAATTTGAAGTTCTGTATTTACCTATTACAAGTTCAGATCAACAAGTTATAATTTGCACTAATAATAATTTGTATTTAACAATTCGAAGTTCTGTATTTGACTATTACAAGCTCAGATCTTCAAGTTATAATTTGAATTATAATTATAAGCTATCAATTTTAAGTTCTGTATTTGACAATTACAAGTTCAGATCTTCAAGTTATAAACTTGCACTAATAATTTGTATTTAATAATTAGAAGTTCTGTATTTGACAATTACAAGTTCAGATCTTCAAGTTATAATTTGAAATAATAATTTGAATTTAACAAATCTAAGTTCTGTAATTCACTATTACAAGTTCAGATCTTCAAGTTATAATTTAAAATAATAATTATAAGCTATCAATTTTAAGTTCTGTATTTGACAATTACTAGTTCAGATCTTCAAGTTATAATTTGAAATAATAATTTGAATTTAACAAATCTAAGTTCTGTAATTCACTATTACAAGCTCAGATCTTCAAGTTATAATTTACAATAATAATTATAAGCTATCAATTTTAAGTTCTGTATTTGACAATTACTAGTTCAGATCTTCTAGTTATAATTTGAAATAATAATTTGTATTTAACAATTAGAAGTTCTGTATTTGACAATTACAAGTTCAGATCTTGAAGTTATAATTTGAAATAATAATTAGAAGCTATCAATTTTAAGTTCTGTATTTGACAATTACAAGTTCAGATCTTCAAGTTATAATTTGCAATAATAATTAGAAGCTATCAATTTTAAGTTCTGTATTTGACAATTACTAGTGCAGATCTTCAAGTTATATTTTGAAATAATAATTTAAATTTAACAAATCTAAGTTCTATAATTCACTATTACAAGTTCAGATCTTCAAGTTATAATTTGCAATAATAATTAGAAGCTATCAATTTTAAGTTCTGTATTTGACAATTACTAGTGCAGATCTTCAAGTTATATTTTGAAATAATAATTTAAATTTAACAAATCTAAGTTCTATAATTCACTATTACAAGTTCAGATCTTCAAGTTATAATTTGAAATAATAATTAGAAGCTATCAATTTTAAGTTCTGTATTTGACAATTACAAGTTCAGATCTACAAGTTATAATTTGCACTAATAATTTGTATTTACAATTAGAAGTTCTGTATTTGACTATTACAAGTTCAGATCTTCAAATTATTATTTGCAATCTTAGTTTGAATTTAACAATTTGAAGTTCTGTATTTACCTATTACAAGTTCAGATCAACAAGTTAGAATTTGCACTAATAATTTGTATTTAACAATTCGAAGTTCTGTATTTGACTATTACAAGCTCAGATCTTCAAGTTATAATTTGAATTATAATTATAAGCTATCAATTTTAAGTTCTGTATTTGACAGTTACAAGTTCAGATCTTCAAGTTATAAACTTGCACTAATAATTTGTATTTAATAATTAGAAGTTCTGTATTTGACAATTACAAGTTCAGATCTTCAAGTTATAATTTGAAATAATAATTTGAATTTAACAAATCTAAGTTCTATAATTCACTATTACAAGTTCAGATCTTCAAGTTATAATTTGAAATAATAATTATAAGCTATCAATTTTAAGTTCTGTATTTGACAATTACTAGTTCAGATCTTCAAGTTATAATTTGAAATAATAATTTGTATTTAACAAATCTTAGTTCTGTAATTCACTATTACAAGTTCATATCTTCAAGTTATAATTTGCACTAATAATTTGTATTTATTAATTAGAAGTTGTGTTGTTGACAATTTCAAGTTCAGATCTACAAGTTATAATTTGCACTAATAATTTGTATTTAACAATTAGAAGTTCTGTATTTCACTATTACAAGTTCAGTTCTTCAAATTATTATTTGCAATCTTAGTTTGAATTTAACAATTCGAAGTTCTGTATTTACCTATTACAAGTTCAGATCTTCAAGTTATAATTTGCACTTATAATTTGTATTTAACAATTCGAAGTTCTGTATTTGACTATTACAAGTTCAGATCTTCAAGTTATAATTTGAAATAATAATTAGAAGCTATCAATTTTAAGTTCTGTATTTGACAATTACAAGTTCAGATCTACAAGTTATAATTTGCAATAATAATTAGAAGCTATCAATTTTAAGTTCTGTATTTGACAATTACTAGTTCAGATCTTCAAGTTATAATTTGAAATAATAATTTGAATTTAACAAATCTAAGTTCTGTAATTCACTATTACAAGTTCAGATCTTCAAGTTATAATTTACAATAATAATTAGAAGCTATCAATTTTAAGTTTTGTATTTGACAATTACAAGTTCAGATCTACAAGTTATAAATTGCACTAATAATTTGTATTTAACAATTAGAAGTTCTGCATTTGACAATTACAAGTTCAGATCTTCAAGTTATAATTTGAAATAATAATTAGAAGCTATCTATTTTAAGTTCTGTATTTGACAATTACAAGTTCAGATCTTCAAGTTATAATTTGCAATAATAATTAGACGCTATAAATTTTTAGTTCTGTATTTGATAATTACTAGTTCAGATCTTCAAGTTATAATTTGAAATAATAATTTGAATTTAACAAATCTAAGTTCTGTAATTCACTATTACAAGTTCAGATCTTCAAGTTATAATTTACAATAATAATTAGAAGCTATCAATTTTAAGTTCTGTATTTGACAATTACAAGTTCAGATTTTCAAGTTATAATTTGCACTAATAATTTGTATTTAACAATTAGAAGTTCTGTATTTGACAAGTACAAGTTCAGATCTACAAGTTATAATAAGAAATAATAATTAGAAGCTATCAAATTTAAGTTCTGTATTTGACAATTACAAGTTCAGATCTTCAAGTTATAATTTGCAATAATAATTAGAAGCTATCAAATTTAAGTTTTGTATTTGACAATTACAAGTTCAGATCTTCAAGTTATAATTTGCACTAATAATTTGTATTTAATAATTAGAAGTTCTGTATATGACAATTACAAGTTCAGATCTTCAAGTTATAATTTGCAATAATAATTTGTATTTAACAATTCGAAGTTCTGTATTTGACTATTACAAGTTCAGATCTTCAAGTTATAAATTGCAATAATAATTTGTATTTAACAATTCGAAGTTCTGTATTTGACTATTACAAGTTCAGATCTTCAAGTTATAATTTGCACTAATAATTTGTATTTAATAATTAGAAGTTCTGTATATGACAATTACAAGTTCAGATCTTCAAGTTATAATTTGCAATAATAATTTGTATTTAACAATTCGAAGTTCTGTATTTGACTATTACAAGTTCAGATCTTCAAATTATTATTTGCAATCTTAGTTTGAATTTAACAATTCGAAGTTCTGTATTTATCTACTACAAGTTCAGATCTTCAAGTTATAATTTTTACTAATAATTTGTATTTAACAATTCGAAGTTCTGTATTTGACTATTACAAGTTCAGATCTTCAAGTTATAAATTGAATTATAATTTTAAGCTATCAATTTTAAGTTCTTTATTTGACAATTACAAGTACAGATCTTCAAATTATTATTTGCAATAATAATTCGAAGCTATCAATTTTAAGTTCTGCATTTGACAATTACAAGTTCAGATCTTCAAGTTATAATTTGAAATAATAATTTGAATTTAACAAATCTAAGTTCTGTAATTCACTATTACAAGTTCAGATCTTCAAGTTATAATTTACAATAATAGTTATAAGCTATCAATTTTAAGTTCTGTATTTGACAATTACTAGTTCAGATCTTCAAGTTATAATTTGAAATAATAATTTATATTTATCAATTAGAAGTTCTGTTTTTGACAATTACAAGTTCAGATCTTCAAGTTATAATTTGAAATAATAATTTGAAGCTATCAATTTTAAGTTCTGTATTTGACAATTACAAGTTCAGATCTTCAAGTTATAATTTGCAATAATAATTAGAAGCTATCAATTTTAAGTTCTGTATTTGACAATTACTAGTTCAGATCTTCAAGTTATAATTTGAAATAATAATTTGAATTTAACAAATCTAAGTTCTGTGATTCACTATTACAAGTTCAGATCTTCAAGTTATAATTTGCAATAATAATTAGAAGCTATCAATTTTAAGTTCTGTATTTGACAATTACAAGTTCAGATCTTCAAGTTATAAACTTGCACTACTAATTTGTATTTAATAATTAGAAGTTCTGTATTTGACAATTACAAGTTCAGATCTTCAAGTTATAATTTGAAATAATAATTTGAATTTAACAAATCTAAGTTCTGTAATTCACTATTACAAGCTCAGATCTTCAAGTTATAATTTACAATAATAATTATAAGCTATCAATTTTAAGTTCTTTATTTGACAATTACTAGTTCAGATCTTCTAGTTATAATTTGAAATAATAATTTGTATTTAACAATTAGAAGTTCTGTATTTGACAATTACAAGTTCAGATCTTGAAGTTATAATTTGAAATAATAATTAGAAGCTATCAATTTTAAGTTCTGTATTTGACAATTACAAGTTCAGATCTTCAAGTTATAATTTGCAATAATAATTAGAAGCTATCAATTTTAAGTTCTGTATTTGACAATTATAGTGCAGATCTTCAAGTTATATTTGGAAATAATAATTTGAATTTAACAAATCTAAGTTCTATAATTCACTATTACAAGTTCAGATCTTCAAGTTATAATTTACAATAATAATTATAAGCTATCAATTTTAAGTTCTGTATTTGACAATTACTAGTTCAGATCTTCAAGTTATAATTTGAAATAATAATTTGAATTTAACAAATCTAAGTTCTGTGATTCACTATTACAAGTTCAGATCTTCAAGTTATAATTTGCAATAATAATTAGAAGCTATCAATTTTAATTTCTGTATTTTACAATTACAAGTTCAGATCTTCAAGTTATAATTTGCACTAATAATTTGAATTTAACAATTAGAAGTTCTGTATTTGACAATTACAAGTTCAGATCTTCAAGTTATAATTTGAAATAATAATTAGAAGCTATCAATATTAAGTTCTGTATTTGACAATTACAAGTTCAGATCTACAAGTTATAATTTGCACTAATAATTTGTATTTACAATTAGAAGTTCTGTATTTGACTATTACAAGTTCAGATCTTCAAATTATTATTTGCAATCTTAGTTTGAATTTAACAATTTGAAGTTCTGTATTTACCTATTACAAGTTCAGATCAACAAGTTATAATTTGCACTAATAATTTGTATTTAACAATTCGAAGTTCTGTATTCGACTATTACAAGCTCAGATCTTCAAGTTATAATTTGAATTATAATTATAAGCTATCAATTTTAAGTTCTGTATTTGACAATTACAAGTTCAGATCTTCAAGTTATAAACTTGCACTAATAATTTGTATTTAATAATTAGAAGTTCTGTATTTGACAATTACAAGTTCAGATCTTCAAGTTATAATTTGAAATAATAATTAGAAGCTATCAATTTTAAGTTCTGTATTTGACAATTACAAGTTCAGATCTTCAAGTTATAATTTGCAATAATAATTAGAAGCTATCAATTTTAAGTTCTGTATTTGACAATTATAGTGCAGATCTTTAAGTTATATTTTGAAATAAAATTTGAATTTAACAAATCTAAGTTCTATAATTCACTATTACAAGTTCAGATCTTCAAGTTATAATTTACAATAATAATTATAAGCTATCAATTTTAAGTTCTGTATTTGACAATTACTAGTTCAGATCTTCAAGTTATAATTTGAAATAATAATTTGAATTTAACAAATCTAAGTTCTGTGATTCACTATTACAAGTTCAGATCTTCAAGTTATAATTTGCAATAATAATTAGAAGCTATCAATTTTAATTTCTGTATTTTACAATTACAAGTTCAGATCTTCAAGTTATAATTTGCACTAATAATTTGAATTTAACAATTAGAAGTTCTGTATTTGACAATTACAAGTTCAGATCTTCAAGTTATAATTTGAAATAATAATTAGAAGCTATCAATATTAAGTTCTGTATTTGACAATTACAAGTTCAGATCTACAAGTTATAATTTGCACTAATAATTTGTATTTACAATTAGAAGTTCTGTATTTGACTATTACAAGTTCAGATCTTCAAATTATTATTTGCAATCTTAGTTTGAATTTAACAATTTGAAGTTCTGTATTTACCTATTACAAGTTCAGATCAACAAGTTATAATTTGCACTAATAATTTGTATTTAACAATTCGAAGTTCTGTATTTGACTATTACAAGCTCAGATCTTCAAGTTATAATTTGAATTATAATTATAAGCTATCAATTTTAAGTTCTGTATTTGACAATTACAAGTTCAGATCTTCAAGTTATAAACTTGCACTAATAATTTGTATTTAATAATTAGAAGTTCTGTATTTGACAATTACTAGTTCGGATCTTCTAGTTATAATTTGAAATAATAATTTGTATTTAACAATTAGAAGTTCTGTATTTGACAATTACAAGTTCAGATCTTGAAGTTATAATTTGAAATAATAATTAGAAGCTATCAATTTTAAGTTCTGTATTTGACAATTACAAGTTCAGATCTTCAAGTTATAATTTGCAATAATAATTGGTATTTAACAATTCGAAGTTCTGTATTTGACTATTACAAGTTCAGACCTTCAAATTATTATTTGCAATCTTAGTTTGAATTTAACAATTCGAAGTTCTGTATTTATCTATTACAAGTTCAGATCTTCCAGTTATAATTTGCACTAATAATTTGTATTTAACAATTCGAAGTTCTGTATTTGACTATTACAAGTTCAGATCTTCAAGTTATAAATTGAATTATAATTTTAAGCTATCAATTTTAAGTTCTTTATTTGACAATTACAAGTACAGATCTTCAAATTATTATTTGCAATAATAATTAGAAGCTATCAATTTTAAGTTCAGCCTTTGACAACTACAAGTTCAGATCTTCAAGTTATAATTTGAAATAATAATTTAAATTTAACATATCTAAGTTCTGTAATTCACTATTACAAGTTCAGATCTTCAAGTTATAATTTACAATAATAATTATAAGCTATCAAATTTAAGTTCTGTATTTGACAATTACTAGTTCAGATCTTCAAGTTATAATTTGAAATAATAATTTGAATTTAACAAATCTAAGTTCTGTGATTCACTATTACAAGTTCAGATCTTCAAGTTATAATTTGCAATAATAATTAGAAGCTATCAATTTTAAGTTCTGTATTTGACAAGTACTAGTTCAGTTCTTCAAGTTATAATTTGAAATATTAATTTGAATTTAACAAATCTAAGTTCTGTAATTCACTATTACAAGTTCAGATCTTCAAGTTATAATTTGCAATAATAATTAGAAGCTATCAATTTTAAGTTCTGTATTTGTCAATTACAAGTTCAGATCTTCAAGTTATAGTTTGCACTAATAATTTGTATTTAACAATTTTAAGTTCTGTATTTGACAATTACTTGTTCAGATCTTCAAGTTATAATTTGAAATAATAATTTGAATTTAACAAATCTAAGTTCTGTAATTCACTATTACAAGTTCAGATCTTCTAGTTATAATTTGAAATAATAATTTGAATTTAACAAATCTAAGTTCTGTAATTCACTATTACAAGTGCAGATCTCCAAGTTATAATTTGCAATAATAATTAGAAGCTATCAATTTTAAGTTCTGTATTTGACAATTACAACTTCAGATCTTCTAGTTATAATTTGCACTCATAACTTGTATTTCATAATTAAAGGTTCTGTATTTGACAATTACAAGTTCAGATCTTCAAGTTATAATTTGCAATAATAATTTGTATTTAAAAATTAGAAGTTCTGTATTTGACTATTACAAGTTCAGATCTTCAAATTATAATTTGCAATAATAATTAGAAGCTATCAATTTTAAGTTCTGTATTTGACAATTACTAGTTCAGATCTTCAAGTTATAATTTTCGCTAATAATTTGTATTTAACAATTCGAAGTTCTGTATTTGATTATTACAAGTTCAGATCTTCAAGTTATAATTTGAATTATAATTATTAGCTATCAATTTTAAGTTCTGTATTTGACAATTACAAGTACAGATCATCAAATTATTATTTGCAATAATAATTAGAAGCTATCAATTTTAAGTTCTGCTTTTGACAATTACAAGTTCAGATCTACAAGTTATTATTTGCAATAATAATTAGAAGCTATCAAATTTAAGTTCTGTATTTGACAATAACAAGTTCAGATCTTCAAGTTATAATTTACAATAATAATTAGAAGCTATCAATTTTAAGTTCTGTATTTGACAATTACAAGTTCAGATCTTCAAGTTATAATTTATAATAATAATTAGAAGCTATCAATTATAAGTTCTGTATTTGACAATTACTAGTTCAGATCTTCAAGTTATAATTTGCACTAATAATTTGTATTTAACAATTCGAAGTTCTGTATTTGACTATTACAAGTTCAGATCTTCAAGTTATAATTTGAATTATAATTATTAGCTATCAATTTTAAGTTCTGTATTTGACAATTACAAGTACAGATCATCAAATTATTATTTGCAATAATAATTAGAAGCTATCAATTTTAAGTTCTGCTTTTGACAATTACAAGTTCAGATCTTCAAGTTATAATTTGAATTATAATTATAAGCTATCAATTTTAAGTTCTGTATTTGACAATTACAAGTTCAGATCTTCAAGTTATAAACTTGCACTAATAATTTGTATTTAATAATTAGAAGTTCTGTATTTGACAATTACAAGTTCAGATCTTCAAGTTATAATTTGAAATAATAATTAGAAGCTATCAATTTTAAGTTCTGTATTTGACAATTACAAGTTCAGATCTTCAAGTTATAATTTGCAATAATAATTAGAAGCTATCAATTTTAAGTTCTGTATTTGACAATTATAGTGCAGATCTTCAAGTTATATTTTGAAATAAAATTTGAATTTAACAAATCTAAGTTCTATAATTCACTATTACAAGTTCAGATCTTCAAGTTATAATTTACAATAATAATTATAAGCTATCAATTTTAAGTTCTGTATTTGACAATTACTAGTTCAGATCTTCAAGTTATAATTTGAAATAATAATTTGAATTTAACAAATCTAAGTTCTGTGATTCACTATTACAAGTTCAGATCTTCAAGTTATAATTTGCAATAATAATTAGAAGCTATCAATTTTAATTTCTGTATTTTACAATTACAAGTTCAGATCTTCAAGTTATAATTTGCACTAATAATTTGAATTTAACAATTAGAAGTTCTGTATTTGACAATTACAAGTTCAGATCTTCAAGTTATAATTTGAAATAATAATTAGAAGCTATCAATATTAAGTTCTGTATTTGACAATTACAAGTTCAGATCTACAAGTTATAATTTGCACTAATAATTTGTATTTACAATTAGAAGTTCTGTATTTGACTATTACAAGTTCAGATCTTCAAATTATTATTTGCAATCTTAGTTTGAATTTAACAATTTGAAGTTCTGTATTTACCTATTACAAGTTCAGATCAACAAGTTATAATTTGCACTAATAATTTGTATTTAACAATTCGAAGTTCTGTATTTGACTATTACAAGCTCAGATCTTCAAGTTATAATTTGAATTATAATTATAAGCTATCAATTTTAAGTTCTGTATTTGACAATTACAAGTTCAGATCTTCAAGTTATAAACTTGCACTAATAATTTGTATTTAATAATTAGAAGTTCTGTATTTGACAATTACTAGTTCGGATCTTCTAGTTATAATTTGAAATAATAATTTGTATTTAACAATTCTAAGTTCTGTATTTGACTATTACAAGTTCAGATCTTCAAGTTATAAATTGAATTATAATTTTAAGCTATCAATTTTAAGTTCTTTATTTGACAATTACAAGTACAGATCTTCAAATTATTATTTGCAATAATAATTAGAAGCTATCAATTTTAAGTTCAGCCTTTGACAATTACAAGTTCAGATCTTCAAGTTATAATTTGAAATAATAATTTAAATTTAACATATCTAAGTTCTGTAATTCACTATTACAAGTTCAGATCTTCAAGTTATAATTTACAATAATAATTATAAGCTATCAAATTTAAGTTCTGTATTTGACAATTACTAGTTCAGATCTTCAAGTTATAATTTGAAATAATAATTTGAATTTAACAAATCTAAGTTCTGTGATTCACTATTACAAGTTCAGATCTTCAAGTTATAATTTGCAATAATAATTAGAAGCTATCAATTTTAAGTTCTGTATTTGACAAGTACTAGTTCAGTTCTTCAAGTTATAATTTGAAATATTAATTTGAATTTAACAAATCTAAGTTCTGTAATTCACTATTACAAGTTCAGATCTTCAAGTTATAATTTGCAATAATAATTAGAAGCTATCAATTTTAAGTTCTGTATTTGTCAATTACAAGTTCAGATCTTCAAGTTATAGTTTGCACTAATAATTTGTATTTAACAATTTTAAGTTCTGTATTTGACAATTACTTGTTCAGATCTTCAAGTTATAATTTGAAATAATAATTTGAATTTAACAAATCTAAGTTCTGTAATTCACTATTACAAGTGCAGATCTTCAAGTTATAATTTGCAATAATAATTAGAAGCTATCAATTTTAAGTTCTGTATTTGACAATTACAACTTCAGATCTTCTAGTTATAATTTGCACTCATAACTTGTATTTCATAATTAAAGGTTCTGTATTTGACAATTACAAGTTCAGATCTTCAAGTTATAATTTGCAATAATAATTTGTATTTAAAAATTAGAAGTTCTGTATTTGACTATTACAAGTTCAGATCTTCAAATTATAATTTGCAATAATAATTAGAAGCTATCAATTTTAAGTTCTGTATTTGACAATTACTAGTTCAGATCTTCAAGTTATAATTTTCGCTAATAATTTGTATTTAACAATTCGAAGTTCTGTATTTGATTATTACAAGTTCAGATCTTCAAGTTATAATTTGAATTATAATTATAAGCTATCAATTTTAAGTTCTGTATTTGACAATTACAAGTACAGATCTTCAAATTATTATTTGCAATAATAATTAGATGCTATCAATTTTAAGTTCTGCATTTGCCAATTACAAGTTCAGATCTTCAAGTTATTATTTGCAATAATAATTAGAAGCTATCAATTTTAAGTTCTGTATTTGACAATTACAAGTTCAGATCTTCAAGTTATAATTTACAATAATAATTAGAAGCTATCAATTATAAGTTCTGTATTTGACAATTACTAGTTCAGATCTTCAAGTTATAATTTGCACTAATAATTTGTATTTAACAATTCGAAGTTCTGTATTTGACTATTACAAGTTCAGATCTTCAAGTTATAATTTGAATTATAATTATTAGCTATCAATTTTAAGTTCTGTATTTGACAATTACAAGTACAGATCATCAAATTATTATTTGCAATAATAATTAGAAGCAATCAATTTTAAGTTCTGCTTTTGACAATTACAAGTTCAGATCTTCAAGTTATTATTTGCAATAATAATTAGAAGCTATCAAATTTAAGTTCTGTATTTGACAATAACAAGTTCAGATCTTCAAGTTATAATTTACAATAATAATTAGAAGCTATCAATTTTAAGTTCTGTATTTGACAATTACAAGTTCAGATCTTCAAGTTATAATTTGCAATAATAATTAGAAGCTATCAATTTTAAGTTCTGTATTTGACAATTACAAGTTCAGATCTTCAAGTTATAATTTGCACTAATAATTTGTATTTAACAATTAGAAGTTCTGTATTTGACAATTACGAGTTCAGATCTTCAAGTTATAATTTGCAATAATAATTAGAAGCTATCAATTTTAAGTTCTGTATTTGACAATTACTAGTTCAGATCTTCAAGTTATAATTTGAAATAATAATTTGAATTTAACAAATCTAAGTTCTGTAATTCACTATTACAAGTTCAAATCTTCAAGTTATAATTTACAGTAATAATTGGAAGCTATCAATTTTAAGTTCTGTATTTGACTATTACAAGTTCAGATCTTCAAATTATTATTTGCAATCTTAGTTTGAATTTAACAATTCGAAGTTCTGTATTTACCTATTACAAGTTCTGATCTTCAAGTTATAATTTTCGCTAATAATTTGTATTTAACAATTCGAAGTTTTGTATTGGATTATTACAAGTTCAGATCTTCAAGTAATAATTTGAATTATAATTATAAGCTATCAATTTTAAGTTCTGTATTTGACAATTACAAGTACAGATCTTCAAATTATTATTTGCAATAATAATTAGAAGCTATCAATTTTAAGTTCTGTATTTGACAATTACAAGTTCAGATCTTCAAGTTATAATTTGCAATAATAATTAGAAGCTATCAATTTTAAGTTCTGTATTTGACAATTACCAATTTCAGATCTTCAAGTTATAATTTGCACTAATAATTTGTATTTAGCAATTCGAAGTTCTGTATTTGACTATTACAAGCTCAGATCTTCAAGTTATAATTTGAATTATAATTATAAGCTATCAATTTTAAGTTCTGTATTTGACAATTACAAGTTCAGATCTTCAAGTTATAAACTTGCACTAATAATTTGTATTTAATAATTAGAAGTTCTGTATTTGACAATTACAAGTTCAGATCTTCAAGTTGTAATTTGAAATAATAATTAGAAGCTATCAATTTTAAGTTCTGTATTTGACAATTACAAGTTCAGATCTTCAAGTTATAATTTGCAATAATAATTAGAAGCTATCAATTTTAAGTTCTGTATTTGACAATTATAGTGCAGATCTTCAAGTTATATTTTGAAATAAAATTTGAATTTAACAAATCTAAGTTCTATAATTCACTATTACAAGTTCAGATCTTCAAGTTATAATTTACAATAATAATTATAAGCTATCAATTTTAAGTTCTGTATTTGACAATTACTAGTTCAGATCTTCAAGTTATAATTTGAAATAATAATTTGAATTTAACAAATCTAAGTTCTGTGATTCACTATTACAAGTTCAGATCTTCAAGTTATAATTTGCAATAATAATTAGAAGCTATCAATTTTAATTTCTGTATTTTACAATTACAAGTTCAGAACTTCAAGTTATAATTTGCACTAATAATTTGAATTTAACAATTAGAAGTTCTGTATTTGACAATTACAAGTTCAGATCTTCAAGTTATAATTTGAAATAATAATTAGAAGCTATCAATATTAAGTTCTGTATTTGACAATTACAAGTTCAGATCTACAAGTTATAATTTGCACTAATAATTTGTATTTACAATTAGAAGTTCTGTATTTGACTATTACAAGTTCAGATCTTCAAATTATTATTTGCAATCTTAGTTTGAATTTAACAATTTGAAGTTCTGTATTTACCTATTACAAGTTCAGATCAACAAGTTATAATTTGCACTAATAATTTGTATTTAACAATTCGAAGTTCTGTATTTGACTATTACAAGCTCAGATCTTCAAGTTATAATTTGAATTATAATTATAAGCTATCAATTTTAAGTTCTGTATTTGACAATTACAAGTTCAGATCTTCAAGTTATAAACTTGCACTAATAATTTGTATTTAATAATTAGAAGTTCTGTATTTGACAATTACTAGTTCGGATCTTCTAGTTATAATTTGAAATAATAATTTGTATTTAACAATTAGAAGTTCTGTATTTGACAATTACAAGTTCAGATCTTGAAGTTATAATTTGAAATAATAATTAGAAGCTATCAATTTTAAGTTCTGTATTTGACAATTACAAGTTCAGATCTTCAAGTTATAATTTGCAATAATAATTGGTATTTAACAATTCGAAGTTCTGTATTTGACTATTACAAGTTCAGACCTTCAAATTATTATTTGCAATCTTAGTTTGAATTTAACAATTCGAAGTTCTGTATTTATCTATTACAAGTTCAGATCTTCCAGTTATAATTTGCACTAATAATTTGTATTTAACAATTCGAAGTTCTGTATTTGACTATTACAAGTTCAGATCTTCAAGTTATAAATTGAATTATAATTTTAAGCTATCAATTTTAAGTTCTTTATTTGACAATTACAAGTACAGATCTTCAAATTATTATTTGCAATAATAATTAGAAGCTATCAATTTTAAGTTCAGCCTTTGACAATTACAAGTTCAGATCTTCAAGTTATAATTTGAAATAATAATTTAAATTTAACATATCTAAGTTCTGTAATTCACTATTACAAGTTCAGATCTTCAAGTTATAATTTACAATAATAATTATAAGCTATCAAATTTAAGTTCTGTATTTGACAATTACTAGTTCAGATCTTCAAGTTATAATTTGAAATAATAATTTG
Source organism: Cantharis lateralis (assembly GCA_963170105.1). NCBI lineage: Eukaryota > Metazoa > Arthropoda > Insecta > Coleoptera > Cantharidae > Cantharis > Cantharis lateralis. Next base: position 28,506,644 of record OY720627.1, read on the forward strand.
AATTTAACAAATCTAAGTTCTGTGATTCACTATTACAAGTTCAGATCTTCAAGTTATAATTTGCAATAATAATTAGAAGCTATCAATTTTAAGTTCTGTATTTTACAAGTACTAGTTCAGTTCTTCAAGTTATAATTTGAAATATTAATTTGAATTTAACAAATCTAAGTTCTGTAATTCACTATTACAAGTTCAGATCTTCAAGTTATAATTTGCAATAATAATTAGAAGCTATCAATTTTAAGTTCTGTATTTGTCAATTACAAGTTCAGATCTTCAAGTTATAGTTTGCACTAATAATTTGTATTTAACAATTTTAAGTTCTGTATTTGACAATTACTTGTTCAGATCTTCAAGTTATAATTTGAAATAATAATTTGAATTTAACAAATCTAAGTTCTGTAATTCACTATTACAAGTTCAGATCTTCAAGTTATAATTTGAAATAATAATTTGAATTTAACAAATCTAAGTTCTGTAATTCACTATTACAAGTGCAGATCTTCAAGTTATAATTTGCAATAATAATTAGAAGCTATCAATTTTAAGTTCTGTATTTGACAATTACAACTTCAGATCTTCTAGTTATAATTTGCACTCATAACTTGTATTTCATAATTAAAGGTTCTGTATTTGACAATTACAAGTTTAGATCTTCAAGTTATAATTTGCAATAATAATTTGTATTTAAAAATTAGAAGTTCTGTATTTGACTATTACAAGTTCAGATCTTCAAATTATAATTTGCAATAATAATTAGAAGCTATCAATTTTAAGTTCTGTATTTGACAATTACTAGTTCAGATCTTCAAGTTATAATTTTCGCTAATAATTTGTATTTAACAATTCGAAGTTCTGTATTTGATTATTACAAGTTCAGATCTTCAAGTTATAATTTGAATTATAATTATAAGCTATCAATTTTAAGTTCTGTATTTGACAATTACAAGTACAGATCTTCAAATTATTATTTGCAATAATAATTAGATGCTATCAATTTTAAGTTCTGCATTTGCCAATAACAAGTTCAGATCTTCAAGTTATTATTTGCAATAATAATTAAAAGCTATCAATTTTAAGTTCTGTATTTGACAATTACAAGTTCAGATCTTCAAGTTATAATTTACAATAATAATTGGAAGCTATCAATTATAAGTTCTGTATTTGACAATTACTAGTTCAGATCTTCAAGTTATAATTTGCACTAATAATTTGTATTTAACAATTCGAAGTTCTGTATTTGACTATTACAAGTTCAGATCTTCAAGTTATAATTTGAATTATAATTATTAGCTATCAATTTTAAGTTCTGTATTTGACAATTACAAGTACAGATCATCAAATTATTATTTGCAATAATAATTAGAAGCTATCAATTTTAAGTTCTGCTTTTGACAATTACAAGTTCAGATCTTCAAGTTATTATTTGCAATAATAATTAGAAGCTATCAAATTTAAGTTCTGTATTTGACAATAACAAGTTCAGATCTTCAAGTTATAATTTACAATAATAATTAGAAGCTATCAATTTTAAGTTCTGTATTTGACAATTACAAGTTCAGATCTTCAAGTTATAATTTGCAATAATAATTAGAAGCTATCAATTTTAAGTTCTGTATTTGACAATTACAAGTTCAGATCTTCAAGTTATAATTTGCACTAATAATTTGTATTTAACAATTAGAAGTTCTGTATTTGACAATTACGAGTTCAGATCTTCAAGTTATAATTTGCAATATTAATTAGAAGCTATCAATTTTAAGTTCTGTATTTGACAATTACTAGTTCAGATCTTCAAGTTATAATTTGAAATAATAATTTGAATTTAACAAATCTAAGTTCTGTAATTCACTATTACAAGTTCAAATCTTCAAGTTATAATTTACAGTAATAATTGGAAGCTATCAATTTTAAGTTCTGTATTTGACTATTACAAGTTCAGATCTTCAAATTATTATTTGCAATCTTAGTTTGAATTTAACAATTCGAAGTTCTGTATTTACCTATTACAAGTTCTGATCTTCAAGTTATAATTTTCGCTAATAATTTGTATTTAACAATTCGAAGTTTTGTATTGGATTATTACAAGTTCAGATCTTCAAGTAATAATTTGAATTATAATTATAAGCTATCAATTTTAAGTTCTGTATTTGACAATTACAAGTACAGATCTTCAAATTATTATTTGCAATAATAATTAGAAGCTATCAATTTTAAGTTCTGTATTTGACAATTACAAGTTCAGATCTTCAAGTTATAATTTGCAATAATAATTAGAAGCTATCAATTTTAAGTTCTGTATTTGACAATTACCAGTTCAGATCTTCAAGTTATAATTTGCACTAATAATTTGTATTTAACAATTAGAAGTTCTGTATTTGACAATTACAAGTTCAGATCTTCAAGTTATAATTTGAAATAATAATTAGAAGCTATCAATTTTAAGTTCTGTATTTGACAATTACTAGTTCTGATCTTCAAGTTATAATTTGCAATATTAATTAGACGCTATTAATTTTTAGTTCTGTATTGGACAATTACTAGTTAAGATCTTCAAGTTATAATTTGAAATAATAATTTGAATTTAACAAATCTAAGTTCTGTAATTCACTATTACAAGTTCAGATCTTCAAGTTATAATTTACAATAATAATTAGAAGCTATCAATTTTAAGTTCTGTATTTGACAATTACAAGTTCAGATCTTCAAGTTATAATTTGCACTAATAATTTGTATTTAACAATTAGAAGTTCTGTATTTCACAAGTACAAGTTCAGATCTTCAAGTTATAATTTGAAATAATACTTAGAAGCTATCAAATTTAAGTTCTGTATTTGACAATTACAAGTTCAGATCTTCAAGTTATAATTTGCAATAATAATTTGTATTTAACAATTAGAAGTTCTGTATTTGACTATTACAAGTCCAGATCTTCAAATTATTATTTGCAATCTTAGTTTGAATTTAACAATTAGAAGTTCTGTATTTACCTATTACAAGTTCAGATCTTCAAGTTATAATTTGCACTAATAATTTGTATTTAACAATTCGAAGTTCTGTATTTGACTATTACAAGTTCAGATCTTCAAGTTATAATTTGAACTATAATTATAAGCTATCAAATCTCAGTTCTGTATTTGACAATATTAGAAGTACAGATCTTCAAGTTATTATTTGCAATAATAATTAGAAGCTATCAATTTTAAGTTCTGTATTTGACAATTACAAGTTCAGATCTTCAAGTTATAATTTGAAATAATAATTAGAAGCTATCAATTTTAAGTTCTGTATTTGACAATTACAGGTTCAGATCTTCAAGTTATAATTTGCAATAATAATTAGTAGCTATCAATTTTAAGTTCTGTATTTGACAATTACTAGTTCAGATCTTCAAGCTATAATTTGAAATAATAATTTGAATTTAACAAATCTAAGTTCTGTAATTCTCTATTACAAGTTCAGATCTTCAAGTTATAATTTACAATAATAATTAGAAGCTATCAATTTTAAGTTCTGTATTTGACTATTACAAGTTCAAATCTTCAAATTATTATTTGCAATCTTAGTTTGAATTTTACAATTCGAAGTTCTGTATTTACCTATTACAAGTTCAGATCTTCAAGTTATAATTTGCACTAATAATTTGTATTTAACAATTCGAAGTTCTGTATTTGACTATTACAAGTTCAGATCTTCAAGTTATAATTTGAATTATAATTATAATCTATCAATTTTAAGTTCTGCATTTGACAATTACAAGTACAGATCTTCAAATTATTATTTGCAATAATAATTAGAAGCTATCAATTTTAAGTTCTGCATTTGACAATTACAAGTTCAGATCTTCAAGTTATTATTTGCAATAATAATTAGAAGCTATCAATTTTAAGTTCTGTATTTGACAATTTCAAGTTCAGATCTTCAAGTTATAATTTGAAATAATACTTAGAAGCTATCAAATTTAAGTTCTGTATTTGACAATTACAAGTTCAGATCTTCAAGTTATAATTTGCAATAATAATTAGAAGCTATCAATTTTAAGTTCTGTATTTGACTATTACAAGTTCAGATCTTCAAATTATTATTTGCAATCTTAGTTTGAATTTTACAATTCGAAGTTCTGTATTTACCTATTACAAGTTCAGATCTTCAAGTTAAAATTTGCACTAATAATTAGAAGCTATCAATTTTAAGTTCTGTATTTGACAATTACTAGTTCAGATCTTCAAGTTATAATTTGCACTAATAATTTGTATTTAACAATTAGAAGTTCTGTATTTGACTATTACAAGTCCAGATCTTCAAATTATTATTTGCAATCTTAGTTTGAATTTAACAATTAGAAGTTCTGTATTTACCTATTACAAGTTCAGATCTTCAAGTTATAATTTGCACTAATAATTTGTATTTAACAATTCGAAGTTCTGTATTTGACTATTACAAGTTCAGATCTTCAAGTTATAATTTGAACTATAATTATAAGCTATCAAATCTCAGTTCTGTATTTGACAATATTAGAAGTACAGATCTTCAAGTTATTATTTGCAATAATAATTAGAAGCTATCAATTTTAAGTTCTGTATTTGACAATTACAAGTTCAGATCTTCAAGTTATAATTTGAAATAATAATTAGAAGCTATCAATTTTAAGTTCTGTATTTGACAATTACAAGTTCAGATCTTCAAGTTATAATTTGCAATAATAATTAGTAGCTATCAATTTTAAGTTCTGTATTTGACAATTACTAGTTCAGATCTTCAAGCTATAATTTGAAATAATAATTTGAATTTAACAAATCTAAGTTCTGTAATTCTCTATTACAAGTTCAGATCTTCAAGTTATAATTTACAATAATAATTAGAAGCTATCAATTTTAAGTTCTGTATTTGACTATTACAAGTTCAAATCTTCAAATTATTATTTGCAATCTTAGTTTGAATTTTACAATTCGAAGTTCTGTATTTACCTATTACAAGTTCAGATCTTCAAGTTATAATTTGCACTAATAATTTGTATTTAACAATTCGAAGTTCTGTATTTGACTATTACAAGTTCAGATCTTCAAGTTATAATTTGAATTATAATTATAATCTATCAATTTTAAGTTCTGCATTTGACAATTACAAGTACAGATCTTCAAATTATTATTTGCAATAATAATTAGAAGCTATCAATTTTAAGTTCTGCATTTGACAATTACAAGTTCAGATCTTCAAGTTATTATTTGCAATAATAATTAGAAGCTATCAATTTTAAGTTCTGTATTTGACAATTTCAAGTTCAGATCTTCAAGTTATAATTTACAATAATAATTAGAAGCTATCAATTTTACGTTCTGTATTTGACAATAACAAGTTCAGATCTTCCAGTTATAATTTGCAATAATAATTAGAAGCTATCAATTTTAAGTTCTGTATTTGACAATTACTAGTTCAGATGTTCAAGTTATAATTTGAAATAATAATTTGTATTTAACAATTAGAAGTTCTGTTTTTGACAATTACAAGTTCAGATCTTCAAGTTATAATTTGCACTAATAATTTGTATTTAACAATTCGAAGTTCTGTATTTGACTATTACAAGTTCAGATCTTCAAGTTATAATTTGAACTATAATTATAAGCTATCAAATCTCAGTTCTGTATTTGACAATATTAGAAGTACAGATCTTCAAGTTATTATTTGCAATAATAATTAGAAGCTATCAATTTTAAGTTCTGTATTTGACAATTACAAGTTCAGATCTTCAAGTTATAATTTGAAATAATAATTAGAAGCTATCAATGTTAAGTTCTGTATTTGACAATTACTAGTTCAGATCTTTTAGTTATAATTTGAAATATTAATTTGTATTTAACAATTAAAAGTTCTGTATTTGACAATTACTAGTTCAGATCTTCTAGTTATAATTTGAAATATTAATTTGTATTTAACAATTAAAAGTTCTGTATTTGACAATTACAAGTTCAGATCTTGAAGTTATAATTTGAAATAATAATTAGAAGCTATCAATTTTAAGTTCTGTATTTGACAATTACAAGTTCAGATCTTCAAGTTATAATTTGCAATAATAATTAGAAGCTATCAATTTTAAGTTCTGTATTTGACAATTATAGTGCAGATCTTCAAGTTATATTTTGAAATAATAATTTGAATTTAACAAATCTAAGTTCTATAATTCACTATTACAAGTTCAGATCTTCAAGTTATAATTTACAATTTTATTATAAGCTATCAATTTTAAGTTCTGTATTTGACAATTACTAGTTCAGATCTTCAAGTTATAATTTGAAATAATAATTTGAATTTAACAAATCTAAGTTCTGTGATTCACTATTACAAGTTCAGATCTTCAAGTTATAATTTGCTTAAAAATTAGAAGCTATCAATTTTAATTTCTGTATTTTACAATTACAAGTTCAGATCTTCAAGTTATAATTTGCACTAATAATTTGAATTTAACAATTAGAAGTTCTGTATTTGACAATTACAAGTTCAGATCTTCAAGTTATAATTTGAAATAATAATTAGAAGCTATCAATATTAAGTTCTGTATTTGACAATTACAAGTTCAGATCTACAAGTTATAATTTGCACTAATAATTTGTATTTACAATTAGAAGTTCTGTATTTGACTATTACAAGTTCAGATCTTCAAATTATTATTTGCAATCGTAGTTTGAATTTAACAATTTGAAGTTCTGTATTTACCTATTACAAGTTCAGATCAACAAGTTATAATTTGCACTAATAATTTGTATTTAACAATTCGAAGTTCTGTATTTGACTATTACAAGCTCAGATCTTCAAGTTATAATTTGAATTATAATTATAAGCTATCAATTTTAAGTTCTGTATTTGACAATTACAAGTTCAGATCTTCAAGTTATAAACTTGCACTAATAATTTGTATTTAATAATTAGTAGTTCTGTATTTGACAATTACAAGTTCAGATCTTCAAGTTATAATTTGAAATAATAATTAGAAGCTATCAATTTTAAGTTCTGTATTTGACAATTACAAGTTCAGATCTTCAAGTTATAATTTGCAATAATAATTAGAAGCTATCAATTTTAAGTTCTGTATTTGACAATTATAGTGCAGATCTTCAAGTTATATTTTGAAATAATAATTTGAATTTAACAAATCTAAGTTCTATAATTCACTATTACAAGTTCAGATCTTCAAGTTATAATTTACAATAATAATTATAAGCTATCAATTTTAAGTTCTGTATTTGACAATTACTAGTTCAGATCTTCAAGTTATAATTTGAAATGATAATTTGAATTTAACAAATCTAAGTTCTGTGATTCACTATTACAAGTTCAGATCTTCAAGTTATAATTTGCAATAATAATTAGAAGCTATCAATTTTAATTTCTGTATTTTACAATTACAAGTTCAGATCTTCAAGTTATAATTTGCACTAATAATTTGAATTTAACAATTAGAAGTTCTGTATTTGACAATTACAAGTTCAGATCTTCAAGTTATAATTTGAAATAATAATTAGAAGCTATCAATATTAAGTTCTGTATTTGACAATTACAAGTTCAGATCTACAAGTTATAATTTGCACTAATAATTTGTATTTACAATTAGAAGTTCTGTATTTGACTATTACAAGTTCAGATCTTCAAATTATTATTTGCAATCTTAGTTTGAATTTAACAATTTGAAGTTCTGTATTTACCTATTACAAGTTCAGATCAACAAGTTATAATTCGCACTAATAATTTGTATTTAACAATTCGAAGTTCTGTATTTGACTATTACAAGCTCAGATCTTCAAGTTATAATTTGAATTATAATTATAAGCTATCAATTTTAAGTTCTGTATTTGACAATTACAAGTTCAGATCTTCAAGTTATAAACTTGCACTAATAATTTGTATTTAATAATTAGAAGTTCTGTATTTGACAATTACTAGTTCGGATCTTCTAGTTATAATTTGAAATAATAATTTGTATTTAACAATTAGAAGTTCTGTATTTGACAATTACAAGTTCAGATCTTGAAGTTATAATTTGATATAATAATTAGAAGCTATCAATTTTAAGTTCTGTATTTGACAATTACAAGTTCAGATCTTCAAGTTATAATTTGCAATAATAATTGGTATTTAACAATTCGAAGTTCTGTATTTGACTATTACAAGTTCAGACCTTCAAATTATTATTTGCAATCTTAGTTTGAATTTAACAATTCGAAGTTCTGTATTTAACTATTACAAGTTCAGATCTTCCAGTTATAATTTGCACTAATAATTTGTATTTAACAATTCGAAGTTCTGTATTTGACAATTACAAGTTCAGATCTTGAAGTTATAATTTGATATAATAATTAGAAGCTATCAATTTTAAGTTCTGTATTTGACAATTACAAGTTCAGATCTTCAAGTTATAATTTGCAATAATAATTGGTATTTAACAATTCGAAGTTCTGTATTTGACTATTACAAGTTCAGACCTTCAAATTATTATTTGCAATCTTAGTTTGAATTTAACAATTCGAAGTTCTGTATTTATCTATTACAAGTTCAGATCTTCCAGTTATAATTTGCACTAATAATTTGTATTTAACAATTCGAAGTTCTTTATTTGACAATTACAAGTACAGATCTTCAAATTATTATTTGCAATAATAATTAGAAGCTATCAATTTTAAGTTCAGCCTTTGACAATTACAAGTTCAGATCTTCAAGTTATAATTTGAAATAATAATTTGAATTTAACAAATCTAAGTTCTGTGATTCACTATTACAAGTTCAGATCTTCAAGTTATAATTTGCAATAATAATTAGAAGCTATCAATTTTAAGTTCTGTATTTGTCAATTACAAGTTCAGATCTTCAAGTTATAGTTTGCACTAATAATTTGTATTTAACAATTTTAAGTTCTGTATTTGACAATTACTTGTTCAGATCTTCAAGTTATAATTTGAAATAATAATTTGAATTTAACAAATCTAAGTTCTGTAATTCACTATTACAAGTTCAGATCTTCAAGTTATAATTTGAAATAATAATTTGAATTTAACAAATCTAAGTTCTGTAATTCACTATTACAAGTGCAGATCTTCAAGTTATAATTTGCAATAATAATTAGAAGCTATCAATTTTAAGTTCTGTATTTGACAATTACAACTTCAGATCTTCTAGTTATAATTTGCACTCATAACTTGTATTTCATAATTAAAGGTTCTGTATTTGACAATTACAAGTTCAGATCTTCAAGTTATAATTTGCAATAATAATTTGTATTTAAAAATTAGAAGTTCTGTATTTGACTATTACAAGTTCAGAACTTCAAATTATAATTTGCAATAATAATTAGAAGCTATCAATTTTAAGTTCTGTATTTGACAATTACTAGTTCAGATCTTCAAGTTATAATTTTCGCTAATAATTTGTATTTAACAATTCGAAGTTCTGTATTTGATTATTACAAGTTCAGATCTTCAAGTTATAATTTGAATTATAATTATAAGCTATCAATTTTAAGTTCTGCATTTGCCAATTACAAGTTCAGATCTTCAAGTTATTATTTGCAATAATAATTAGATGCTATCAATTTTAAGTTCTGTATTTGACAATTACAAGTTCAGATCTTCAAGTTATAATTTACAATAATAATTAGAAGCTATCAATTTTAAGTTCTGTATTTGACAAGTACTAGTTCAGTTCTTCAAGTTATAATTTGAAATATTAATTTGAATTTAACAAATCTAAGTTCTGTAATTCACTATTACAAGTTCAGATCTTCAAGTTATAATTTGCAATAATAATTAGAAGCTATCAATTTTAAGTTCTGTATTTGTCAATTACAAGTTCAGATCTTCAAGTTATAATTTGCACTAATAATTTGTATTTAACAATTCGAAGTTCTGTATTTGACTATTACAAGTTCAGATCTTCAAGTTATAATTTGAACTATAATTATAAGCTATCAAATCTCAGTTCTGTATTTGACAATATTAGAAGTACAGATCTTCAAGTTATTATTTGCAATAATAATTAGAAGCTATCAATTTTAAGTTCTGTATTTGACAATTACAAGTTCAGATCTTCAAGTTATAATTTGAAATAATAATTAGAAGCTATCAATTTTAAGTTCTGTATTTGACAATTACAAGTTCAGATCTTCAAGTTATAATTTGCAATAATAATTAGTAGCTATCAATTTTAAGTTCTGTATTTGACAATTACTAGTTCAGATCTTCAAGCTATAATTTGAAATAATAATTTGAATTTAACAAATCTAAGTTCTGTAATTCTCTATTACAAGTTCAGATCTTCAAGTTATAATTTACAATAATAATTAGAAGCTATCAATTTTAAGTTCTGTATTTGACTATTACAAGTTCAAATCTTCAAATTATTATTTGCAATCTTAGTTTGAATTTTACAATTCGAAGTTCTGTATTTACCTATTACAAGTTCAGATCTTCAAGTTATAATTTGCACTAATAATTTGTATTTAACAATTCGAAGTTCTGTATTTGACTATTACAAGTTCAGATCTTCAAGTTATAATTTGAATTATAATTATAATCTATCAATTTTAAGTTCTGCATTTGACAATTACAAGTACAGATCTTCAAATTATTATTTGCAATAATAATTAGAAGCTATCAATTTTAAGTTCTGCATTTGACAATTACAAGTTCAGATCTTCAAGTTATTATTTGCAATAATAATTAGAAGCTATCAATTTTAAGTTCTGTATTTGACAATTTCAAGTTCAGATCTTCAAGTTATAATTTACAATAATAATTAGAAGCTATCAATTTTAAGTTCTGTATTTGACAATAACAAGTTCAGATCTTCAAGTTATAATTTGCAATAATAATTTGTATTTAAAAATTAGAAGTTCTGTATTTGACAATTACTTGTTCAGATCTTCAAGTTATAATTTGAAATAATAATTTGAATTTAACAAATCTAAGTTCTGTAATTCACTATTACAAGTTCAGATCTTCAAGTTATAATTTGAAATAATAATTTGAATTTAACAAATCTAAGTTCTGTAATTCACTATTACAAGTGCAGATCTTCAAGTTATAATTTGCAATAATAATTAGAAGCTATCAATTTTAAGTTCTGTATTTGACAATTACAACTTCAGATCTTCTAGTTATAATTTGCACTCATAACTTGTATTTCATAATTAAAGGTTCTGTATTTGACAATTACAAGTTCAGATCTTCAAGTTATAATTTGCAATAATAATTTGTATTTAAAAATTAGAAGTTCTGTATTTGACTATTACAAGTTCAGATCTTCAAATTATAATTTGCAATAATAATTAGAAGCTATCAATTTTAAGTTCTGTATTTGACAATTACTAGTTCAGATCTTCAAGTTATAATTTTCGCTAATAATTTGTATTTAACAATTCGAAGTTCTGTATTTGATTATTACAAGTTCAGATCTTCAAGTTATAATTTGAATTATAATTATAAGCTATCAATTTTAAGTTCTGTATTTGACAATTACAAGTACAGATCTTCAAATTATTATTTGCAATAATAATTAGATGCTATCAATTTTAAGTTCTGCATTTGCCAATTACAAGTTCAGATCTACAAGTTATTATTTGCAATAATAATTAGATGCTATCAATTTTAAGTTCTGTATTTGACAATTACAAGTTCAGATCTTCAAGTTATAATTTACAATAATAATTAGAAGCTATCAATTTTAAGTTCTGTATTTGACAAGTACTAGTTCAGTTCTTCAAGTTATAATTTGAAATATTAATTTGAATTTAACAAATCTAAGTTCTGTAATTCACTATTACAAGTTCAGATCTTCATGTTATAATTTGCAATAATAATTTGAATTTAACAAATCTAAGTTCTGTAATTCACTATTACAAGTGCAGATCTTCAAGTTATAATTTGCAATAATAATTAGAAGCTATCAATTTTAAGTTCTGTATTTGACAATTACAACTTCAGATCTTCTAGTTATAATTTGCACTCATAACTTGTATTTCATAATTAAAGGTTCTGTATTTGACAATTACAAGTTCAGATCTTCAAGTTATAATTTGCAATAATAATTTGTATTTAAAAATTAGAAGTTCTGTATTTGACTATTACAAGTTCAGATCTTCAAATTATAATTTGCAATAATAATTAGAAGCTATCAATTTTAAGTTCTGTATTTGACAATTACTAGTTCAGATCTTCAAGTTATAATTTTCGCTAATAATTTGTATTTAACAATTCGAAGTTCTGTATTTGATTATTACAAGTTCAGATCTTCAAGTTATAATTTGAATTATAATTATAAGCTATCAATTTTAAGTTCTGCATTTGCCAATTACAAGTTCAGATCTTCAAGTTATTATTTGCAATAATAATTAGATGCTATCAATTTTAAGTTCTGTATTTGACAATTACAAGTTCAGATCTTCAAGTTATAATTTACAATAATAATTAGAAGCTATCAATTTTAAGTTCTGTATTTGACAAGTACTAGTTCAGTTCTTCAAGTTATAATTTGAAATATTAATTTGAATTTAACAAATCTAAGTTCTGTAATTCACTATTACAAGTTCAGATCTTCAAGTTATAATTTGCAATAATAATTAGAAGCTATCAATTTTAAGTTCTGTATTTGTCAATTACAAGTTCAGATCTTCAAGTTATAATTTGCACTAATAATTTGTATTTAACAATTCGAAGTTCTGTATTTGACTATTACAAGTTCAGATCTTCAAGTTATAATTTGAACTATAATTATAAGCTATCAAATCTCAGTTCTGTATTTGACAATATTAGAAGTACAGATCTTCAAGTTATTATTTGCAATAATAATTAGAAGCTATCAATTTTAAGTTCTGTATTTGACAATTACAAGTTCAGATCTTCAAGTTATAATTTGAAATAATAATTAGAAGCTATCAATTTTAAGTTCTGTATTTGACAATTACAAGTTCAGATCTTCAAGTTATAATTTGCAATAATAATTAGTAGCTATCAATTTTAAGTTCTGTATTTGACAATTACTAGTTCAGATCTTCAAGCTATAATTTGAAATAATAATTTGAATTTAACAAATCTAAGTTCTGTAATTCTCTATTACAAGTTCAGATCTTCAAGTTATAATTTACAATAATAATTAGAAGCTATCAATTTTAAGTTCTGTATTTGACTATTACAAGTTCAAATCTTCAAATTATTATTTGCAATCTTAGTTTGAATTTTACAATTCGAAGTTCTGTATTTACCTATTACAAGTTCAGATCTTCAAGTTATAATTTGCACTAATAATTTGTATTTAACAATTCGAAGTTCTGTATTTGACTATTACAAGTTCAGATCTTCAAGTTATAATTTGAATTATAATTATAATCTATCAATTTTAAGTTCTGCATTTGACAATTACAAGTACAGATCTTCAAATTATTATTTGCAATAATAATTAGAAGCTATCAATTTTAAGTTCTGCATTTGACAATTACAAGTTCAGATCTTCAAGTTATTATTTGCAATAATAATTAGAAGCTATCAATTTTAAGTTCTGTATTTGACAATTTCAAGTTCAGATCTTCAAGTTATAATTTACAATAATAATTAGAAGCTATCAATTTTAAGTTCTGTATTTGACAATAACAAGTTCAGATCTTCAAGTTATAATTTGCAATAATAATTTGTATTTAAAAATTAGAAGTTCTGTATTTGACAATTACTTGTTCAGATCTTCAAGTTATAATTTGAAATAATAATTTGAATTTAACAAATCTAAGTTCTGTAATTCACTATTACAAGTTCAGATCTTCAAGTTATAATTTGAAATAATAATTTGAATTTAACAAATCTAAGTTCTGTAATTCACTATTACAAGTGCAGATCTTCAAGTTATAATTTGCAATAATAATTAGAAGCTATCAATTTTAAGTTCTGTATTTGACAATTACAACTTCAGATCTTCTAGTTATAATTTGCACTCATAACTTGTATTTCATAATTAAAGGTTCTGTATTTGACAATTACAAGTTCAGATCTTCAAGTTATAATTTGCAATAATAATTTGTATTTAAAAATTAGAAGTTCTGTATTTGACTATTACAAGTTCAGATCTTCAAATTATAATTTGCAATAATAATTAGAAGCTATCAATTTTAAGTTCTGTATTTGACAATTACTAGTTCAGATCTTCAAGTTATAATTTTCGCTAATAATTTGTATTTAACAATTCGAAGTTCTGTATTTGATTATTACATGTTCAGATCTTCAAGTTATAATTTGAATTATAATTATAAGCTATCAATTTTAAGTTCTGTATTTGACAATTACAAGTACAGATCTTCAAATTATTATTTGCAATAATAATTAGATGCTATCAATTTTAAGTTCTGCATTTGCCAATTACAAGTTCAGATCTACAAGTTATTATTTGCAATAATAATTAGATGCTATCAATTTTAAGTTCTGTATTTGACAATTACAAGTTCAGATCTTCAAGTTATAATTTACAATAATAATTAGAAGCTATCAATTTTAAGTTCTGTATTTGACAAGTACTAGTTCAGTTCTTCAAGTTATAATTTGAAATATTAATTTGAATTTAACAAATCTAAGTTCTGTAATTCACTATTACAAGTTCAGATCTTCAAGTTATAATTTGCAATAATAATTAGAAGCTATCAATTTTAAGTTCTGTATTTGTCAATTACAAGTTCAGATCTTCAAGTTATAATTTGCACTAATAATTTGTATTTAACAATTCGAAGTTCTGTATTTGACTATTACAAGTTCAGATCTTCAAGTTATAATTTGAACTATAATTATAAGCTATCAAATCTCAGTTCTGTATTTGACAATATTAGAAGTACAGATCTTCAAGTTATTATTTGCAATAATAATTAGAAGCTATCAATTTTAAGTTCTGTATTTGACAATTACAAGTTCAGATCTTCAAGTTATAATTTGAAATAATAATTAGAAGCTATCAATTTTAAGTTCTGTATTTGACAATTACAAGTTCAGATCTTCAAGTTATAATTTGCAATAATAATTAGTAGCTATCAATTTTAAGTTATGTATTTGACAATTACTAGTTCAGATCTTCAAGCTATAATTTGAAATAATAATTTGAATTTAACAAATCTAAGTTCTGTAATTCTCTATTACAAGTTCAGATCTTCAAGTTATAATTTACAATAATAATTAGAAGCTATCAATTTTAAGTTCTGTATTTGACTATTACAAGTTCAAATCTTCAAATTATTATTTGCAATCTTAGTTTGAATTTTACAATTCGAAGTTCTGTATTTACCTATTACAAGTTCAGATCTTCAAGTTATAATTTGCACTAATAATTTGTATTTAACAATTCGAAGTTCTGTATTTGACTATTACAAGTTCAGATCTTCAAGTTATAATTTGAATTATAATTATAATCTATCAATTTTAAGTTCTGCATTTGACAATTACAAGTACAGATCTTCAAATTATTATTTGCAATAATAATTAGAAGCTATCAATTTTAAGTTCTGCATTTGACAATTACAAGTTCAGATCTTCAAGTTATTATTTGCAATAATAATTAGAAGCTATCAATTTTAAGTTCTGTATTTGACAATTTCAAGTTCAGATCTTCAAGTTATAATTTACAATAATAATTAGAAGCTATCAATTTTAAGTTCTGTATTTGACAATAACAAGTTCAGATCTTCAAGTTATAATTTGCAATAATAATTAGAAGCTATCAATTTTAAGATCAGTATTTGACAATTACTAGTTCAGATCTTCAAGTTATAATTTGAAATAATAATTAGAAGCTATCAATTTTAAGTTCTGTATATGACAATTACAAGTTCAGATCTTCAAGTTATAATTTGCACTAATAATTTGTATTTAACAATTAGAAGTTCTGTATTTGACTATTACAAGTGCAGATTTTCAAATTATTATTTGCAATCTTAGTTTGAATTTAACAATTAGAAGTTCTGTATTTACCTATTACAAGTGCAGATCTTCAAGTTATAATTTGCACTAATAATTTGTATTTAACAATTCGAAGTTCTGTATTTGACTATTACAAGTTCAGATCTTCAAGTTATAATTTGAACTATAATTATAAGCTATCAATTTTAAGTTCTGTATTTGACAATTACAAGTACAGATCTTCAAGTTATTATTTGCAATAATAATTAGAAGCTATCAATTTTAAGTTCTGTATTTGACAATTACAAGTTCAGATCTTCAAGTTATAATTTGAAATAATATATAGAAGCTATCAATTTTAAGTTCTGTATTTGACAATTACAAGTTCAGATGTTCAAGTTATAATTTGCAATAATAATTAGAAGCTATCAATTTTAAGTTCTGTATTTGACAATTACTAGTTCAGATCTTCAAGTTATAATTTACAATAATAATTAGAAGCTATCAATTTTAGGTTCTGTATTTGACAATTACAAGTTCAGATCTTCAAGTTATAATTTGCAATAATAATTAGTAGCTATCAATTTTAAGTTCTGTATTTGACTATTACAAGTTCAGATCTTCAAATTATTATTTGCAATCTTAGTTTGAATTTAACAATTCGAAGTTCTGTATTTACCTATTACAAGTTCAGATCTTCAAGCTATAATTTGCACTAATAATTTGTATTTAACAATTCGAAGTTCTGTATTTGACTATTACAAGTTCAGATCTTCAAGTTATAATTTGAATTATAATTATAAGCTATCAATTTTAAGTTCTATATTTGACAATTACACGTACAGATCTTCAAATTATTATTTGCAATAATAATTAGAAGCTATCAATTTTAAGTTCTGCATTTGACAATTACAAGTTCAGATCTTCAAGTTATAATTTGCAATAATAATTAGAAGCTATCAATTTTAAGTTCTGTATTGGACAATTACTAGTTCAGATCTTCAAGTTATAATTTGAAATAATAATTTGAATTTAACAGATCTAAGTTCTGTAATTCAATATTACAAGTTCAGATCTTCAAGTTATAATTTACAATAATAATTAGAAGCTATCAATTTTAAGTTCTGTATTTGACTATAACAAGTTCAGATCTTCAAATTATTATTTGCAATCTTAGTTTGAATTTAACAATTCGAAGTTCTGTATTTACCTATTACAAGTTCAGATCTTCAAGTTATAATTTGCACTAATAATTTGTATTTAATAATTCGAAGTTCTGTATTTGACTATTACAAGTTCAGATCTTCAAGTTATAATTTGAAATAATAATTAGAAGCTATCTATTTTAAGTTCTGTATTTGACAATTACAAGTTCAGATCTTCAAGTTATAATTTGAAATAATAATTAGACGCTATAAATTTTTAGTTCTGTATTTGATAATTACTAGTTCAGATCTTCAAGTTATAATTTGAAATAATAATTTGAATTTAACAAATCTAAGTTCTGTAATTCACTATTACAAGTTCAGATCTTCAAGTTATAATTTACAATAATAATTAGAAGCTATCAATTTTAAGTTCTGTATTTGACAATTACAAGTTCAGATTTTCAAGTTATAATTTGCACTAATAATTTGTATTTAACAATTAGAAGTTCTGTATTTGACAAGTACAAGTTCAGATCTACAAGTTATAATAAGAAATAATAATTAGAAGCTATCAAATTTAAGTTCTGTATTTGACAATTACAAGTTCAGATCTTCAAGTTATAATTTGCAATAATAATTAGAAGCTATCAAATTTAAGTTTTGTATTTGACAATTACAAGTTCAGATCTTCAAGTTATAATTTGCACTAATAATTTGTATTTAATAATTAGAAGTTCTGTATATGACAATTACAAGTTCAGATCTTCAAGTTATAATTTGCAATAATAATTTGTATTTAACAATTCGAAGTTCTGTATTTGACTATTACAAGTTCAGATCTTCAAATTATTATTTGCAATCTTAGTTTGAGGTTAACAATTCGAAGTTCTGTATTTATCTATTACAAGTTCAGATCTTCAAGTTATAATTTGCACTAATAATTTGTATTTAACAATTCGAAGTTCTGTATTTGACTATTACAAGTTCAGATCTTCAAGTTATAAATTGCAATAATAATTTGTATTTAACAATTCGAAGTTCTGTATTTGACTATTACAAGTTCAGATCTTCAAGTTATAATTTGCACTAATAATTTGTATTTAATAATTAGAAGTTCTGTATATGACAATTACAAGTTCAAATCTTCAAGTTATAATTTGCAATAATAATTTGTATTTAACAATTCGAAGTTCTGTATTTGACTATTACAAGTTCAGATCTTCAAATTATTATTTGCAATCTTAGTTTGAATTTAACAATTCGAAGTTCTGTATTTATCTATTACAAGTTCAGATCTTCAAGTTATAATTTGTACTAATAATTTGTATTTAACAATTCGAAGTTCTGTATTTGACTATTACAAGTTCAGATCTTCAAGTTATAAATTGAATTATAATTTTAAGCTATCAATTTTAAGTTCTTTATTTGACAATTACAAGTACAGATCATCAAATTATTATTTGCAATAATAATTCGAAGCTATCAATTTTAAGTTCTGCATTTGACAATTACAAGTTCAGATCTTCAAGTTATAATTTGAAATAATAATTTGAATTTAACAAATCTAAGTTCTGTAATTCACTATTACAAGTTCAGATCTTCTAGTTATAATTTACAATAATAATTATAAGCTATCAATTTTAAGTTCTGTATTTGACAATTACTAGTTCAGATCTTCAAGTTATAATTTGAAATAATAATTTATATTTATCAATTAGAAGTTCTGTTTTTGACAATTACAAGTTCAGATCTTCAAGTTATAATTTGAAATAATAATTTGAAGCTATCAATTTTAAGTTCTGTATTTGACAATTACAAGTTCAGATCTTCAAGTTATAATTTGCAATAATAATTAGAAGCTATCAATTTTAAGTTCTGTATTTGACAATTACTAGTTCAGATCTTCAAGTTATAATTTGAAATAATAATTTGAATTTAACAAATCTAAGTTCTGTGATGCACTATTACAAGTTCAGATCTTCAAGTTATAATTTGCAATAATAATTAGAAGCTATCAATTTTAAGTTCTGTATTTGACAATTACAAGTTCAGATCTTCAAGTTATAAACTTGCACTACTAATTTGTATTTAATAATTAGAAGTTCTGTATTTGACAATTACAAGTTCAGATCTTCAAGTTATAATTTGAAGTAATAATTTGAATTTAACAAATCTAAGTTCTGTAATTCACTATTACAAGCTCAGATCTTCAAGTTATAATTTACAATAATAATTATAAGCTATCAATTTTAAGTTCTTTATTTGACAATTACTAGTTCAGATCTTCTAGTTATAATTTGAAATATTAATTTGTATTTAACAATTAAAAGTTCTGTATTTGACAATTACAAGTTCAGATCTTGAAGTTATACTTTGATATAATAATTAGAAGCTATCAATTTTAAGTTCTGTATTTGACAATTACAAGTTCAGATCTTCAAGTTATAATTTGCAATAATAATTAGAAGCTATCAATTTTAAGTTCTGTATTTGACAATTATAGTGCAGATCTTCAAGTTATATTTTGAAATAATAATTTGAATTTAACAAATCTAAGTTCTATAATTCACTATTACAAGTTCAGATCTTCAAGTTATAATTTACAGTAATAATTATAAGCTATCAATTTTAAGTTCTGTATTTGACAATTACTAGTTCAGATCTTCAAGTTATAATTTGAAATAATAATTAGAATTTAACAAATCTAAGTTCTGTGATTCACTATTACAAGTTCAGATCTTCAAGTTATAATTTGCAATAATAATTAGAAGCTATCAATTTTAATTTCTGTATTTTACAATTACAAGTTCAGATCTTCAAGTTATAATTTGCACTAATAATTTGAATTTAACAATTAGAAGTTCTGTATTTGACAATTACAAGTTCAGATCTTCAAGTTATAATTTGAAATAATAATTAGAAGCTATCAATATTAAGTTCTGTATTTGACAATTACAAGTTCAGATCTTGAAGTTATAATTTGAAATAATAATTAGAAGCTATCAATTTTAAGTTCTGTATTTGACAATTACAAGTTCAGATCTTCAAGTTATAATTTGCAATAATAATTGGTATTTAACAATTCGAAGTTCTGTATTTGACAATTACAAGTTCAGATCTTGAAGTTATAATTTGAAATAATAATTAGAAGCTATCAATTTTAAGTTCTGTATTTGACAATTACAAGTTCAGATCTTCAAGTTATAATTTGCAATAATAATTGGTATTTAACAATTCGAAGTTCTGTATTTGACTATTACAAGTTCAGACCTTCAAATTATTATTTGCAATCTTAGTTTGTATTTAACAATTCGAAGTTCTGTATTTATCTATTACAAGTTCAGATCTTCCAGTTATAATTTGCACTAATAATTTGTATTTAACAATTCGAAGTTCTGTATTTGACTATTACAAGTTCAGATCTTCAAGTTATAAATTGAATTATAATTTTAAGCTATCAATTTTAAGTTCTTTATTTGACAATTACAAGTACAGATCTTCAAATTATTATTTGCAATAATAATTAGAAGCTATCAATTTTAAGTTCAGCCTTTGACAATTACAAGTTCAGATCTTCAAGTTATAATTTGAAATAATAATTTGAATTTAACAAATCTAAGTTCTGTGATTCACTATTACAAGTTCAGATCTTCAAGTTATAATTTGCAATAATAATTAGAAGCTATCAATTTTAAGTTCTGTATTTGACAAGTACTAGTTCAGTTCTTCAAGTTATAATTTGAAATATTAATTTGAATTTAACAAATCTAAGTTCTGTAATTCACTATTACAAGTTCAGATCTTCAAGTTATAATTTGCAATAATAATTAGAAGCTATCAATTTTAAGTTCTGTATTTGTCAATTACAAGTTCAGATCTTCAAGTTATAGTTTGCACTAATAATTTGTATTTAACAATTTTAAGTTCTGTATTTGACAATTACTTGTTCAGATCTTCAAGTTATAATTTGAAATAATAATTTGAATTTAACAAATCTAAGTTCTGTAATTCACTATTACAAGTTCAGATCTTCAAGTTATAATTTGAAATAATAATTTGAATTTAACAAATCTAAGTTCTGTAATTCACTATTACAAGTGCAGATCTTCAAGTTATAATTTGCAATAATAATTAGAAGCTATCAATTTTAAGTTCTGTATTTGACAATTACAAGTTCAGATCTTCAAGTTATAATTTGCAATAATAATTTGTATTTAAAAATTAGAAGTTCTGTATTTGACTATTACAAGTTCAGATCTTCAAATTATAATTTGCAATAATAATTAGAAGCTATCAATTTTAAGTTCTGTATTTGACAATTACTAGTTCAGATCTTCAAGTTATAATTTTCGCTAATAATTTGTATTTAACAATTCGAAGTTCTGTATTTGATTATTACAAGTTCAGATCTTCAAGTTATAATTTGAATTATATTTATAAGCTATCAATTTTAAGTTCTGTATTTGACAATTACAAGTATAGATCTTCAAATTATTATTTGCAATAATAATTAGATGCTATCAATTTTAAGTTCTGCATTTGCCAATTACAAGTTCAGATCTTCAAGTTATTATTTGCAATAATAATTAGATGCTATCAATTTTAAGTTCTGTATTTGACAATTACAAGTTCAGATCTTCAAGTTATAATTTACAATAATAATTAGAAGCTATCAATTATAAGTTCTGTATTTGACAATTACTAGTTCAGATCTTCAAGTTATAATTTGCACTAATAATTTGTATTTAACAATTCGAAGTTCTGTATTTGACTATTACAAGTTCAGATCTTCAAGTTATAATTTGAATTATAATTATAAGCTATCAATTTTAAGTTCTGTATTTGACAATTACAAGTACAGATCTTTAAATTATTATTTGCAATAATAATTAGAAGCTATCAATTTTAAGTTCTGTATTTGACAATTACAAGTTCAGATCTTCAAGTTATAATTTGCAATAATAATTAGAAGCTATCAATTTTAAGTTCTGTATTTGACAATTACCAGTTCAGATCTTCAAGTTATAATTTGCACTAATAATTTGTATTTAACAATTCGAAGTTCTGTATTTGACTATTACAAGTTCAGATCTTCAAATTATTATTTGCAATCTTAGTTTGAATTTAACAATGCGAAGTTCTGTATTTATCTATTACAAGTTCAGATCTTCAAGTTATAATTTGCACTAATAATTTGTATTTAACAATTCGAAGTTCTGTATTTGACTATTACAAGTTCAGATCTTCAAGTTATAAATTGCAATAATAATTTGTATTTAACAATTCGAAGTTCTGTATTTGACTATTACAAGTTCAGATCTTCAAGTTATAATTTGCACTAATAATTTGTATTTAATAATTAGAAGTTCTGTATATGACAATTTCAAGTTCAGATCTTCAAGTTATAATTTGCAATAATAATTGGTATTTAACAATTCGAAGTTCTGTATTTGACTATTACAAGTTCAGATCTTCAAATTATTATTTGCAATCTTAGTTTGAATTTAACAATTCGAAGTTCTGTATTTATCTATTACAAGTTCAGATCTTCCAGTTATAATTTGCACTAATAATTTGTATTTAACAATTCGAAGTTCTGTATTTGACTATTACAAGTTCAGATCTTCAAGTTATAAATTGAATTATAATTTTAAGCTATCAATTTTAAGTTCTTTATTTGACAATTACAAGTACAGATCTTCAAATTATTATTTGCAATAATAATTAGAAGCTATCAATTTTAAGTTCTGCCTTTGACAATTACAAGTTCAGATCTTCAAGTTATAATTTGAAATAATAATTTAAATTTAACATATCTAAGTTCTGTAATTCACTATTACAAGTTCAGATCTTCAAGTTATAATTTACAATAATAATTATAAGCTATCAAATTTAAGTTCTGTATTTGACAATTACTAGTTCAGATCTTCAAGTTATAATTAGAAATAATAAATTGTATTTAACAATTAGAAGTTCTGTTTTTGGCAATTACAAGTTCAGATCTTCAAGTTATAATTTGAAATAATAATTTGTAGCTATCAATTTTAAGTTCTGTATTTGACAATTACAAGTTCAGATCTTCAAGTTATAATTTGCAATAATAATTAGAAGCTATCAATTTTAAGTTCTGTATTTGACAATTACTAGTTCAGATCTTCAAGTTATAATTTGAAATAATAATTTGAATTTAACAAATCTAAGTTCTGTGATTCACTATTACAAGTTCAGATCTTCAAGTTATAATTTGCAATAATAATTAGAAGCTATCAATTTTAAGTTCCGTATTTGACAATTACTAGTTCAGATCTTCAAGTTATAATTTGAAATAATAATTTGAATTTAACAAATCTAAGTTCTGTAATTCACTATTACAAGTTCAGATCTTCAAGTTATAATTTGAAATAATAATTTGAATTTAACAAATCTAAGTTCTGTAAATCACTATTACAAGTTCAGATCTTCAAGTTATAATTTGCAATAATAATTAGAAGCTATCAATTTTAAGTTCTGTATTTGTCAATTACAAGTTCAGATCTTCAAGTTATAGTTTGTACTAATAATTTGTATTTAACAATTTTAAGTTCTGTATTTGACAATTACAACTTCAGATCTTCTAGTTATAATTTGCACTCATAACTTGTATTTCATAATTAAAGGTTCTGTATTTGACAATTACAAGTTCAGATCTTCAAGTTATAATTTGCAATAATAATTTGTATTTAAAAATTAGAAGTTCTGTATTTGACTATTACAAGTTCAGATCTTCAAATTATAATTTGCAATAATAATTAGAAGCTATCAATTTTAAGTTCTGTATTTGACAATTACTAGTTCAGATCTTCAAGTTATAATTTTCGCTAATAATTTGTATTTAACAATTCGAAGTTCTGTATTTGATTATTACAAGTTCAGATCTTCAAGTTATAATTTGAATTATAATTATAAGCTATCAATTTTAAGTTCTGTATTTGACAATTACAAGTACAGATCTTCAAATTATTATTTGCACTAATAATTAGATGCTATCAATTTTAAGTTCTGCATTTGCCAATTACAAGTTCAGATCTTCAAGTTATTATTTGCAATAATAATTAGAAGCTATCAATTTTAAGTTCTGTATTTGACAATTACAAGTTCAGATCTTCAAGTTATAATTTACAATAATAATTAGAAGCTATCAATTATAAGTTCTGTATTTGACAATTACTAGTTCAGATCTACAAGTTATAATTTGCACTAATAATTTGTATTTAACAATTCGAAGTTCTGTATTTGACTATTACAAGTTCAGATCTTCAAGTTATAATTTGAATTATAATTATTAGCTATCAATTTTAAGTTCTGTATTTGACAATTACAAGTACAGATCATCAAATTATTATTTGCAATAATAATTAGAAGCTATCAATTTTAAGTTCTGCTTTTGACAATTACAAGTTCAGATCTTCAAGTTATAATTTACAATAATAATTAGAAGCTATCAATTATAAGTTCTGTATTTGACAATTACTAGTTCAGATCTACAAGTTATAATTTGCACTAATAATTTGTATTTAACAATTCGAAGTTCTCTATTTGACTATTACAAGTTCAGATCTTCAAGTTATAATTTGAATTATAATTATAAGCTATCAATTTTAAGTTCTGTATTTGACAATTACAAGTTCAGATCTTCAAGTTATAAACTTGCACTAATAATTTGTATTTAATAATTAGAAGTTCTGTATTTGACAATTACAAGTTCAGATCTTCAAGTTATAATTTGAAATAATAATTTGAATTTAACAAATCTAAGTTCTGTAATTCACTATTACAAGCTCAGATCTTCAAGTTATAATTTACAATAATAATTATAAGCTATCAATTTTAAGTTCTGTATTTGACAATTACTAGTTCAGATCTTCTAGTTATAATTTGAAATAATAATTTGTATTTAACAATTAGAAGTTCTGTATTTGACAATTACAAGTTCAGATCTTGAAGTTATAATTTGCAATAATAATTAGAAGCTATCAATTTTAAGTTCTGTATTTGACAATTACTAGTTCAGATCTTCAAGTTATAATTTGAAATAATAATTTGAATTTAACAAATCTAAGTTCTGTGATTCACTATTACAAGTTCAGATCTTCAAGTTATAATTTGCAATAATAATTAGAAGCTATCAATTTTAAGTTCCGTATTTGACAATTACTAGTTCAGATCTTCAAGTTATAATTTGAAATAATAATTTGAATTTAACAAATCGAAGTTCTGTAATTCACTATTACAAGTTCAGATCTTCAAGTTATAATTTGAAATAATAATTTGAATTTAACAAATCTAAGTTCTGTAAATCACTATTACAAGTTCAGATCTTCAAGTTATAATTTGCAATAATAATTAGAAGCTATCAATTTTAAGTTCTGTATTTGTCAATTACAAGTTCAGATCTTCAAGTTATAGTTTGCACTAATAATTTGTATTTAACAATTTTAAGTTCTGTATTTGACAATTACAACTTCAGATCTTCTAGTTATAATTTGCACTCATAACTTGTATTTCATAATTAAAGGTTCTGTATTTGACAATTACAAGTTCAGATCTTCAAGTTATAATTTGCAATAATAATTTGTATTTAAAAATTAGAAGTTCTGTATTTGACTATTACAAGTTCAGATCTTCAAATTATAATTTGCAATAATAATTAGAAGCTATCAATTTTAAGTTCTGTATTTGACAATTACTAGTTCAGATCTTCAAGTTATAATTTTCGCTAATAATTTGTATTTAACAATTCGAAGTTCTGTATTTGATTATTACAAGTTCAGATCTTCAAGTTATAATTTGAATTATAATTATAAGCTATCAATTTTAAGTTCTGTATTTGACAATTACAAGTACAGATCTTCAAATTATTATTTGCACTAATAATTAGATGCTATCAATTTTAAGTTCTGCATTTGCCAATTACAAGTTCAGATCTTCAAGTTATTATTTGCAATAATAATTAGAAGCTATCAATTTTAAGTTCTGTATTTGACAATTACAAGTTCAGATCTTCAAGTTATAATTTACAATAATAATTAGAAGCTATCAATTATAAGTTCTGTATTTGACAATTACTAGTTCAGATCTACAAGTTATAATTTGCACTAATAATTTGTATTTAACAATTCGAAGTTCTGTATTTGACTATTACAAGTTCAGATCTTCAAGTTATAATTTGAATTATAATTATTAGCTATCAATTTTAAGTTCTGTATTTGACAATTACAAGTACAGATCATCAAATTATTATTTGCAATAATAATTAGAAGCTATCAATTTTAAGTTCTGCTTTTGACAATTACAAGTTCAGATCTTCAAGTTATAATTTACAATAATAATTAGAAGCTATCAATTATAAGTTCTGTATTTGACAATTACTAGTTCAGAACTACAAGTTATAATTTGCACTAATAATTTGTATTTAACAATTCGAAGTTCTCTATTTGACTATTACAAGTTCAGATCTTCAAGTTATAATTTGAATTATAATTATAAGCTATCAATTTTAAGTTCTGTATTTGACAATTACAAGTTCAGATCTTCAAGTTATAAACTTGCACTAATAATTTGTATTTAATAATTAGAAGTTCTGTATTTGACAATTACAAGTTCAGATCTTCAAGTTATAATTTGAAATAATAATTTGAATTTAACAAATCTAAGTTCTGTAATTCACTATTACAAGCTCAGATCTTCAAGTTATAATTTACAATAATAATTATAAGCTATCAATTTTAAGTTCTGTATTTGACAATTACTAGTTCAGATCTTCTAGTTATAATTTGAAATAATAATTTGTATTTAACAATTAGAAGTTCTGTATTTGACAATTACAAGTTCAGATCTTGAAGTTATAATTTGAAATAATAATTAGAAGCTATCAATTTTAAGTTCTGTATTTGACAATTACAAGTTCAGATCTTCAAGTTATAATTTGCAATAATAATTGGTATTTAACAATTCGAAGTTCTGTATTTGACTATTACAAGTTCAGACCTTCAAATTATTATTTGCAATCTTAGTTTGAATTTAACAATTCGAAGTTCTGTATTTATCTATTACAAGTTCAGATCTTCCAGTTATAATTTGCACTAATAATTTGTATTTAACAATTCGAAGTTCTGTATTTGACTATTACAAGTTCAGATCTTCAAGTTATAAATTGAATTATAATTTTAAGCTATCAATTTTAAGTTCTTTATTTGACAATTACAAGTACAGATCTTCAAATTATTATTTGCAATAATAATTAGAAGCTATCAATTTTAAGTTCAGCCTTTGACAATTACAAGTTCAGATCTTCAAGTTATAATTTGAAATAATAATTTAAATTTAACATATCTAAGTTCTGTAATTCACTATTACAAGTTCAGATCTTCAAGTTATAATTTACAATAATAATTATAAGCTATCAAATTTAAGTTCTGTATTTGACAATTACTAGTTCAGATCTTCAAGTTATAATTTGAAATAATAATTTGTATTTAACAATTAGAAGTTCTGTTTTTGACAATTACAAGTTCAGATCTTCAAGTTATAATTTGAAATAATAATTTGTAGCTATCAATTTTAAGTTCTGTATTTGACAATTACAAGTTCAGATCTTCAAGTTATAATTTGCAATAATAATTAGAAGCTATCAATTTTAAGTTCTGTATTTGGCAATTACTAGTTCAGATCTTCAAGTTATAATTTGAAATAATAATTTGAATTTAACAAATCTAAGTTCTGTGATTCACTATTACAAGTTCAGATCTTCAAGTTATAATTTGCAATAATAATTAGAAGCTATCAATTTTAAGTTCTGTATTTGACAAGTACTAGTTCAGTTCTTCAAGTTATAATTTGAAATATTAATTTGAATTTAACAAATCTAAGTTCTGTAATTCACTATTACAAGTTCAGATCTTCAAGTTATAATTTGCAATAATAATTAGAAGCTATCAATTTTAAGTTCTGTATTTGTCAATTACAAGTTCAGATCTTCAAGTTATAGTTTGCACTAATAATTTATATTTAACAATTTTAAGTTCTGTATTTGACAATTACTTGTTCAGATCTTCAAGTTATAATTTGAAATAATAATTTGAATTTAACAAATCTAAGTTCTGTAATTCACTATTACAAGTTCAGATCTTCAAGTTATAATTTGAAATAATAATTTGAATTTAACAAATCTAAGTTCTGTAATTCACTATTACAAGTGCAGATCTTCAAGTTATAATTTGCAATAATAATTAGAAGCTATCAATTTTAAGTTCTGTATTTGACAATTACTAGTTCAGATCTTCAAGTTATAATTTTCGCTAATAATTTGTATTTAACAATTCGAAGTTCTGTATTTGACAATTACTAGTTCAGATCTTCAAGTTATAATTTGAAATAATAATTTGAATTTAACAAATCTAAGTTCTGTGATTCACTATTACAAGTTCAGATCTTCAAGTTATAATTTGCAATAATAATTAGAAGCTATCAATTTTAAGTTCCGTATTTGACAATTACTAGTTCAGATCTTCAAGTTATAATTTGAAATAATAATTTGAATTTAACAAATCTAAGTTCTGTAATTCACTATTACAAGTTCAGATCTTCAAGTTATAATTTGAAATAATAATTTGAATTTAACAAATCTAAGTTCTGTAAATCACTATTACAAGTTCAGATCTTCAAGTTATAATTTGCAATAATAATTAGAAGCTATCAATTTTAAGTTCTGTATTTGTCAATTACAAGTTCAGATCTTCAAGTTATAGTTTGCACTAATAATTTGTATTTAACAATTTTAAGTTCTGTATTTGACAATTACAACTTCAGATCTTCTAGTTATAATTTGCACTCATAACTTGTATTTCATAATTAAAGGTTCTGTATTTGACAATTACAAGTTCAGATCTTCAAGTTATAATTTGCAATAATAATTTGTATTTAAAAATTAGAAGTTCTGTATTTGACTATTACAAGTTCAGATCTTCAAATTATAATTTGCAATAATAATTAGAAGCTATCAATTTTAAGCTCTGTATTTGACAATTACTAGTTCAGATCTTCAAGTTATAATTTTCGCTAATAATTTGTATTTAACAATTCGAAGTTCTGTATTTGATTATTACAAGTTCAGATCTTCAAGTTATAATTTGAATTATAATTATAAGCTATCAATTTTAAGTTCTGTATTTGACAATTACAAGTACAGATCTTCAAATTATTATTTGCACTAATAATTAGATGCTATCAATTTTAAGTTCTGCATTTGCCAATTACAAGTTCAGATCTTCAAGTTATTATTTGCAATAATAATTAGAAGCTATCAATTTTAAGTTCTGTATTTGACAATTACAAGTTCAGATCTTCAAGTTATAATTTACAATAATAATTAGAAGCTATCAATTATAAGTTCTGTATTTGACAATTACTAGTTCAGATCTACAAGTTATAATTTGCACTAATAATTTGTATTTAACAATTCGAAGTTCTGTATTTGACTATTACAAGTTCAGATCTTCAAGTTATAATTTGAATTATAATTATTAGCTATCAATTTTAAGTTCTGTATTTGACAATTACAAGTACAGATCATCAAATTATTATTTGCAATAATAATTAGAAGCTATCAATTTTAAGTTCTGCTTTTGACAATTACAAGTTCAGATCTTCAAGTTATAATTTACAATAATAATTAGAAGCTATCAATTATAAGTTCTGTATTTGACAATTACTAGTTCAGATCTACAAGTTATAATTTGCACTAATAATTTGTATTTAACAATTCGAAGTTCTCTATTTGACTATTACAAGTTCAGATCTTCAAGTTATAATTTGAATTATAATTATAAGCTATCAATTTTAAGTTCTGTATTTGACAATTACAAGTTCAGATCTTCAAGTTATAAACTTGCACTAATAATTTGTATTTAATAATTAGAAGTTCTGTATTTGACAATTACAAGTTCAGATCTTCAAGTTATAATTTGAAATAATAATTTGAATTTAACAAATCTAAGTTCTGTAATTCACTATTACAAGCTCAGATCTTCAAGTTATAATTTACAATAATAATTATAAGCTATCAATTTTAAGTTCTGTATTTGACAATTACTAGTTCAGATCTTCTAGTTATAATTTGAAATAATAATTTGTATTTAACAATTAGAAGTTCTGTATTTGACAATTACAAGTTCAGATCTTGAAGTTATAATTTGCAATAATAATTAGAAGCTATCAATTTTAAGTTCTGTATTTGACAATTACTAGTTCAGATCTTCAAGTTATAATTTGAAATAATAATTTGAATTTAACAAATCTAAGTTCTGTGATTCACTATTACAAGTTCAGATCTTCAAGTTATAATTTGCAATAATAATTAGAAGCTATCAATTTTAAGTTCCGTATTTGACAATTACTAGTTCAGATCTTCAAGTTATAATTTGAAATAATAATTTGAATTTAACAAATCTAAGTTCTGTAATTCACTATTACAAGTTCAGATCTTCAAGTTATAATTTGAAATAATAATTTGAATTTAACAAATCTAAGTTCTGTAAATCACTATTACAAGTTCAGATCTTCAAGTTATAATTTGCAATAATAATTAGAAGCTATCAATTTTAAGTTCTGTATTTGTCAATTACAAGTTCAGATCTTCAAGTTATAGTTTGCACTAATAATTTGTATTTAACAATTTTAAGTTCTGTATTTGACAATTACAACTTCAGATCTTCTAGTTATAATTTGCACTCATAACTTGTATTTCATAATTAAAGGTTCTGTATTTGACAATTACAAGTTCAGATCTTCAAGTTATAATTTGCAATAATAATTTGTATTTAAAAATTAGAAGTTCTGTATTTGACTATTACAAGTTCAGATCTTCAAATTATAATTTGCAATAATAATTAGAAGCTATCAATTTTAAGTTCTGTATTTGACAATTACTAGTTCAGATCTTCAAGTTATAATTTTCGCTAATAATTTGTATTTAACAATTCGAAGTTCTGTATTTGATTATTACAAGTTCAGATCTTCAAGTTATAATTTGAATTATAATTATAAGCTATCAATTTTAAGTTCTGTATTTGACAATTACAAGTACAGATCTTCAAATTATTATTTGCACTAATAATTAGATGCTATCAATTTTAAGTTCTGCATTTGCCAATTACAAGTTCAGATCTTCAAGTTATTATTTGCAATAATAATTAGAAGCTATCAATTTTAAGTTCTGTATTTGACAATTACAAGTTCAGATCTTCAAGTTATAATTTACAATAATAATTAGAAGCTATCAATTATAAGTTCTGTATTTGACAATTACTAGTTCAGATCTACAAGTTATAATTTGCACTAATAATTTGTATTTAACAATTCGAAGTTCTGTATTTGACTATTACAAGTTCAGATCTTCAAGTTATAATTTGAATTATAATTATTAGCTATCAATTTTAAGTTCTGTATTTGACAATTACAAGTACAGATCATCAAATTATTATTTGCAATAATAATTAGAAGCTATCAATTTTAAGTTCTGCTTTTGACAATTACAAGTTCAGATCTTCAAGTTATAATTTACAATAATAATTAGAAGCTATCAATTATAAGTTCTGTATTTGACAATTACTAGTTCAGATCTACAAGTTATAATTTGCACTAATAATTTGTATTTAACAATTCGAAGTTCTCTATTTGACTATTACAAGTTCAGATCTTCAAGTTATAATTTGAATTATAATTATAAGCTATCAATTTTAAGTTCTGTATTTGACAATTACAAGTTCAGATCTTCAAGTTATAAACTTGCACTAATAATTTGTATTTAATAATTAGAAGTTCTGTATTTGACAATTACAAGTTCAGATCTTCAAGTTATAATTTGAAATAATAATTTGAATTTAACAAATCTAAGTTCTGTAATTCACTATTACAAGCTCAGATCTTCAAGTTATAATTTACAATAATAATTATAAGCTATCAATTTTAAGTTCTGTATTTGACAATTACTAGTTCAGATCTTCTAGTTATAATTTGAAATAATAATTTGTATTTAACAATTAGAAGTTCTGTATTTGACAATTACAAGTTCAGATCTTGAAGTTATAATTTGAAATAATAATTAGAAGCTATCAATTTTAAGTTCTGTATTTGACAATTACAAGTTCAGATCTTCAAGTTATAATTTGCAATAATAATTGGTATTTAACAATTCGAAGTTCTGTATTTGACTATTACAAGTTCAGACCTTCAAATTATTATTTGCAATCTTAGTTTGAATTTAACAATTCGAAGTTCTGTATTTATCTATTACAAGTTCAGATCTTCCAGTTATAATTTGCACTAATAATTTGTATTTAACAATTCGAAGTTCTGTATTTGACTATTACAAGTTCAGATCTTCAAGTTATAAATTGAATTATAATTTTAAGCTATCAATTTTAAGTTCTTTATTTGACAATTACAAGTACAGATCTTCAAATTATTATTTGCAATAATAATTAGAAGCTATCAATTTTAAGTTCAGCCTTTGACAATTACAAGTTCAGATCTTCAAGTTATAATTTGAAATAATAATTTAAATTTAACATATCTAAGTTCTGTAATTCACTATTACAAGTTCAGATCTTCAAGTTATAATTTACAATAATAATTATAAGCTATCAAATTTAAGTTCTGTATTTGACAATTACTAGTTCAGATCTTCAAGTTATAATTTGAAATAATAATTTGTATTTAACAATTAGAAGTTCTGTTTTTGACAATTACAAGTTCAGATCTTCAAGTTATAATTTGAAATAATAATTTGTAGCTATCAATTTTAAGTTCTGTATTTGACAATTACAAGTTCAGATCTTCAAGTTATAATTTGCAATAATAATTAGAAGCTATCAATTTTAAGTTCTGTATTTGGCAATTACTAGTTCAGATCTTCAAGTTATAATTTGAAATAATAATTTGAATTTAACAAATCTAAGTTCTGTGATTCACTATTACAAGTTCAGATCTTCAAGTTATAATTTGCAATAATAATTAGAAGCTATCAATTTTAAGTTCTGTATTTGACAAGTACTAGTTCAGTTCTTCAAGTTATAATTTGAAATATTAATTTGAATTTAACAAATCTAAGTTCTGTAATTCACTATTACAAGTTCAGATCTTCAAGTTATAATTTGCAATAATAATTAGAAGCTATCAATTTTAAGTTCTGTATTTGTCAATTACAAGTTCAGATCTTCAAGTTATAGTTTGCACTAATAATTTATATTTAACAATTTTAAGTTCTGTATTTGACAATTACTTGTTCAGATCTTCAAGTTATAATTTGAAATAATAATTTGAATTTAACAAATCTAAGTTCTGTAATTCACTATTACAAGTTCAGATCTTCAAGTTATAATTTGAAATAATAATTTGAATTTAACAAATCTAAGTTCTGTAATTCACTATTACAAGTGCAGATCTTCAAGTTATAATTTGCAATAATAATTAGAAGCTATCAATTTTAAGTTCTGTATTTGACAATTACTAGTTCAGATCTTCAAGTTATAATTTTCGCTAATAATTTGTATTTAACAATTCGAAGTTCTGTATTTGATTATTACAAGTTCAGATCTTCAAGTTATAATTTGAATTATAATTATAAGCTATCAATTTTAAGTTCTGTATTTGACAATTACAAGTACAGATCTTCAAATTATTATTTGCAATAATAATTAGATGCTATCAATATTAAGTTCTGCATTTGCCAATTACAAGTTCAGATCTTCAAGTTATTATTTGCAATAATAATTAGAAGCTATCAATTTTAAGTTCTGTATTTGACAATTACAAGTTCAGATCTTCAAGTTATAATTTACAATAATAATTTGTATTTAACAATTAGAAGTTCTGTATTTGACAATTACAAGTTCAGATCTTCAAGTTATAATTTGCACTAATAATTTGTATTTAACAATTAGAAGTTCTGTATTTCACAAGTACAAGTTCAGATCTTCAAGTTATAATTTGAAATAATACTTAGAAGCTATCAAATTTAAGTTCTGTATTTGACAATTACAAGTTCAGATCTTCAAGTTATAATTTGCAATAATAATTAGAAGCTATCAATTTTAAGTTCTGTATTTGACTATTACAAGTTCAGATCTTCAAATTATTATTTGCAATCTTAGTTTGAATTTTACAATTCGAAGTTCTGTATTTACCTATTACAAGTTCAGATCTTCAAGTTATAATTTGCACTAATAATTAGAAGCTATCAATTTTAAGTTCTGTATTTGACAATTACTAGTTCAGATCTTCAAGTTATAATTTGCACTAATAATTTGTATTTAACAATTAGAAGTTCTGCATTTGACTATTACAAGTCCAGATCTTCAAATTATTATTTGCAATCTTAGTTTGAATTTAACAATTAGAAGTTCTGTATTTACCTATTACAAGTTCAGATCTTCAAGTTATAATTTGCACTAATAATTTGTATTTAACAATTCGAAGTTCTGTATTTGACTATTACAAGTTCAGATCTTCAAGTTATAATTTGAACTATAATTATAAGCTATCAAATCTCAGTTCTGTATTTGACAATATTAGAAGTACAGATCTTCAAGTTATTATTTGCAATAATAATTAGAAGCTATCAATTTTAAGTTCTGTATTTGACAATTACAAGTTCAGATCTTCAAGTTATAATTTGAAATAATAATTAGAAGCTATCAATTTTAAGTTCTGTATTTGACAATTACAAGTTCAGATCTTCAAGTTATAATTTGCACTAATAACTAGAAGCTATCAATTTTAAGTTCTGTATTTGACAATTACTAGTTCAGATCTTCAAGTTATAATTTGCACTAATAATTTGTATTTAACAATTAGAAGTTCTGCATATGACTATTACAAGTCCAGATCTTCAAATTATTATTTGCAATCTTAGTTTGAATTTAACAATTAGAAGTTCTGTATTTACCTATTACAAGTTCAGATCTTCAAGTTATAATTTGCACTAATAATTTGTATTTAACAATTCGAAGTTCTGTATTTGACTATTACAAGTTCAGATCTTCAAGTTATAATTTGAACTATAATTATAAGCTATCAAATCTCAGTTCTGTATTTGACAATATTAGAAGTACAGATCTTCAAGTTATTATTTGCAATAATAATTAGAAGCTATCAATTTTAAGTTCTGTATTTGACAATTACAAGTTCAGATCTTCAAGTTATAATTTGAAATAATAATTAGAAGCTATCAATTTTAAGTTCTGTATTTGACAATTACAAGTTCAGATCTTCAAGTTATAATTTGCAATAATAATTAGTAGCTATCAATTTTAAGTTCTGTATTTGACAATTACTAGTTCAGATCTTCAAGCTATAATTTGAAATAATAATTTGAATTTAACAAATCTAAGTTCTGTAATTCTCTATTACAAGTTCAGATCTTCAAGTTATAATTTACAATAATAATTAGAAGCTATCAATTTTAAGTTCTGTATTTGACTATTACAAGTTCAAATCTTCAAATTATTATTTGCAATCTTAGTTTGAATTTTACAATTCGAAGTTCTGTATTTACCTATTACAAGTTCAGATCTTCAAGTTATAATTTGCACTAATAATTAGAAGCTATCAATTTTAAGTTCTGTATTTGACAATTACTAGTTCAGATCTTCAAGTTATAATTTGCACTAATAATTTGTATTTAACAATTAGAAGTTCTGCATTTGACTATTACAAGTCCAGATCTTCAAATTATTATTTGCAATCTTAGTTTGAATTTAACAATTAGAAGTTCTGTATTTACCTATTACAAGTTCAGATCTTCAAGTTATAATTTGCACTAATAATTTGTATTTAACAATTCGAAGTTCTGTATTTGACTATTACAAGTTCAGATCTTCAAGTTATAATTTGAACTATAATTATAAGCTATCAAATCTCAGTTCTGTATTTGACAATATTAGAAGTACAGATCTTCAAGTTATTATTTGCAATAATAATTAGAAGCTATCAATTTTAAGTTCTGTATTTGACAATTACAAGTTCAGATCTTCAAGTTATAATTTGAAATAATAATTAGAAGCTATCAATTTTAAGTTCTGTATTTGACAATTACAAGTTCAGATCTTCAAGTTATAATTTGCACTAATAACTAGAAGCTATCAATTTTAAGTTCTGTATTTGACAATTACTAGTTCAGATCTTCAAGTTATAATTTGCACTAATAATTTGTATTTAACAATTAGAAGTTCTGCATTTGACTATTACAAGTCCAGATCTTCAAATTATTATTTGCAATCTTAGTTTGAATTTAACAATTAGAAGTTCTGTATTTACCTATTACAAGTTCAGATCTTCAAGTTATAATTTGCACTAATAATTTGTATTTAACAATTCGAAGTTCTGTATTTGACTATTACAAGTTCAGATCTTCAAGTTATAATTTGAACTATAATTATAAGCTATCAAATCTCAGTTCTGTATTTGACAATATTAGAAGTACAGATCTTCAAGTTATTATTTGCAATAATAATTAGAAGCTATCAATTTTAAGTTCTGTATTTGACAATTACAAGTTCAGATCTTCAAGTTATAATTTGAAATAATAATTAGAAGCTATCAATTTTAAGTTCTGTATTTGACAATTACAAGTTCAGATCTTCAAGTTATAATTTGCAATAATAATTAGTAGCTATCAATTTTAAGTTCTGTATTTGACAATTACTAGTTCAGATCTTCAAGCTATAATTTGAAATAATAATTTGAATTTAACAAATCTAAGTTCTGTAATTCTCTATTACAAGTTCAGATCTTCAAGTTATAATTTACAATAATAATTAGAAGCTATCAATTTTAAGTTCTGTATTTGACTATTACAAGTTCAAATCTTCAAATTATTATTTGCAATCTTAGTTTGAATTTTACAATTCGAAGTTCTGTATTTACCTATTACAAGTTCAGATCTTCAAGTTATAATTTGCACTAATAATTTGTATTTAACAATTCGAAGTTCTGTATTTGACTATTACAAGTTCAGATCTTCAAATTATAATTTGCAATAATAATTAGAAGCTATCAATTTTAAGTTCTGTATTTGACAATTACTAGTTCAGATCTTCAAGTTATAATTTGAAATAATAATTTGAATTTAACAAATCTAAGTTCTGTAATTCACTATTACAAGTGCAGATCTTCAAGTTATAATTTGCAATAATAATTAGAAGCTATCAATTTTAAGTTCTGTATTTGACAATTACAACTTCAGATCTTCTAGTTATAATTTGCACTCATAACTTGTATTTCATAATTAAAGGTTCTGTATTTGACAATTACAAGTTCAGATCTTCAAGTTATAATTTGCAATAATAATTTGTATTTAAAAATTAGAAGTTCTGTATTTGACTATTACAAGTTCAGATCTTCAAATTATAATTTGCAATAATAATTAGAAGCTATCAATTTTAAGTTCTGTATTTGACAATTACTAGTTCAGATCTTCAAGTTATAATTTTCGCTAATAATTTGTATTTAACAATTCGAAGTTCTGTATTTGATTATTACAAGTTCAGATC
This sequence comes from Cantharis lateralis, assembly GCA_963170105.1. NCBI lineage: Eukaryota > Metazoa > Arthropoda > Insecta > Coleoptera > Cantharidae > Cantharis > Cantharis lateralis. Next base: position 28,544,285 of record OY720627.1, read on the forward strand.
TTCAAGTTATAATTTGAATTATAATTATTAGCTATCAATTTTAAGTTCTGTATTTGACAATTACAAGTACAGATCTTCAAATTATTATTTGCAATAATAATTAGATGCTATCAATTTTAAGTTCTGCATTTGCCAATTACAAGTTCAGATCTTCAAGTTATTATTTGCAATAATAATTAGAAGCTATCAATTTGAAGTTCTGTATTTGACAATTACAAGTTCAGATCTTCAAGTTATAATTTACAATAATAATTAGAAGCTATCAATTATAAGTTCTGTATTTGACAATTACTAGTTCAGATCTTCAAGTTATAATTTGCACTAATAATTTGTATTTAACAATTCGCAGTTCTGTATTTGACTATTACAAGTTCAGATCTTCAAGTTATAATTTGAATTATAATTATTAGCTATCAATTTTAAGTTCTGTATTTGACAATTACAAGTACAGATCATCAAATTATTATTTGCAATAATAATTAGAAGCTATCAATTTTAAGTTCTGCTTTTGACAATTACAAGTTCAGATCTTCAAGTTATTATTTGCAATAATAATTAGAAGCTATCAAATTTAAGTTCTGTATTTGACAATAACAAGTTCAGATCTTCAAGTTATAATTTACAATAATAATTAGAAGCTATCAATTTTAAGTTCTGTATTTGACAATTACAAGTTCAGATCTTCAAGTTATAACTTGCAATAATAATTAGAAGCTATCAATTTTAAGTTCTGTATTTGACAATTACAAGTTCAGATCTTCAAGTTATAATTTGCACTAATAATTTGTATTTAACAATTAGAAGTTCTGTATTTGACAATTACGAGTTCAGATCTTCAAGTTATAATTTGCAATAATAATTAGAAGCTATCAATTTTAAGTTCTGTATTTGACAATTACTAGTTCAGATCTTCAAGTTATAATTTGAAATAATAATTTGAATTTAACAAATCTAAGTTCTGTAATTCACTATTACAAGTTCAAATCTTCAAGTTATAATTTACAGTAATAATTGGAAGCTATCAATTTTAAGTTCTGTATTTGACTATTACAAGTTCAGATCTTCAAATTATTATTTGCAATCTTAGTTTGAATTTAACAATTCGAAGTTCTGTATTTACCTATTACAAGTTCTGATCTTCAAGTTATAATTTTCGCTAATAATTTGTATTTAACAATTCGAAGTTTTGTATTGGATTATTACAAGTTCAGATCTTCAAGTTATAATTTGAATTATAATTATAAGCTATCAATTTTAAGTTCTGTATTTGACAATTACAAGTACAGATCTTCAAATTATTATTTGCAATAATAATTAGAAGCTATCAATTTTAAGTTCTGTATTTGACAATTACAAGTTCAGATCTTCAAGTTATAATTTGCAATAATAATTAGAAGCTATCAATTTTAAGTTCTGTATTTGACAATTACCAGTTCAGATCTTCAAGTTATAATTTGCACTAATAATTTGTATTTAACAATTAGAAGTTCTGTATTTGACAATTACAAGTTCAGATCTTCAAGTTATAATTTGAAATAATAATTAGAAGCTATCAATTTTAAGTTCTGTATTTGACAATTACTAGTTCAGATCTTCAAGTTATAATTTGCAATAATAATTAGACGCTATTAATTTTTAGTTCTGTATTTGACAATTACTAGTTAAGATCTTCAAGTTATAATTTGAAATAATAATTAGAATTTAACAAATCTAAGTTCTGTAATTCACTATTACAAGTTCAGATCTTCAAGTTATAATTTACAATAATAATTAGAAGCTATCAATTTTAAGTTCTGTATTTGACAATTACAAGTTCAGATCTTCAAGTTATAATTTGCACTAATAATTTGTATTTAACAATTAGAAGTTCTGTATTTCACAAGTACAAGTTCAGATCTTCAAGTTATAATTTGAAATAATACTTAGAAGCTATCAAATTTAAGTTCTGTATTTGACAATTACAAGTTCAGATCTTCAAGTTATAATTTGCAATAATAATTAGAAGCTATCAATTTTAAGTTCTGTATTTGACTATTACAAGTTCAGATCTTCAAATTATTATTTGCAATCTTAGTTTGAATTTTACAATTCGAAGTTCTGTATTTACCTATTACAAGTTCAGATCTTCAAGTTATAATTTGCACTAATAATTAGAAGCTATCAATTTTAAGTTCTGTATTTGACAATTACTAGTTCAGATCTTCAAGTTATAATTTGCACTAATAATTTGTATTTAACAATTAGAAGTTCTGTATTTGACTATTACAAGTCCAGATCTTCAAATTATTATTTGCAATCTTAGTTTGAATTTAACAATTAGAAGTTCTGTATTTACCTATTACAAGTTCAGATCTTCAAGTTATAATTTGCACTAATAATTTGTATTTAACAATTCGAAGTTCTGTATTTGACTATTACAAGTTCAGATCTTCAAGTTATAATTTGAACTATAATTATAAGCTATCAAATCTCAGTTCTGTATTTGACAATATTAGAAGTACAGATCTTCAAGTTATTATTTGCAATAATAATTAGAAGCTATCAATTTTAAGTTCTGTATTTGACAATTACAAGTTCAGATCTTCAAGTTATAATTTGAAATAATAATTAGAAGCTATCAATTTTAAGTTCTGTATTTGACAATTACTAGTTCAGATCTTCAAGCTATAATTTGAAATAATAATCTGAATTTAACAAATCTAAGTTCTGTAATTCTCTATTACAAGTTCAGATCTTCAAGTTATAATTTACAATAATAATTAGAAGCTATCAATTTTAAGTTCTGTATTTGACTATTACAAGTTCAAATCTTCAAATTATTATTTGCAATCTTAGTTTGAATTTTACAATTCGAAGTTCTGTATTTACCTATTACAAGTTCAGATCTTCAAGTTATAATTTGCACTAATAATTTGTATTTAACAATTCGAAGTTCTGTATTTGACTATTACAAGTTCAGATCTTCAAGTTATAATTTGAATTATAATTATAATCTATCAATTTTAAGTTCTGTATTTGACAATTACAAGTACAGATCTTCAAATTATTATTTGCAATAATAATTAGAAGCTATCAATTTTAAGTTCTGCATTTGACAATTACAAGTTCAGATCTTCAAGTTATTATTTGCAATAATAATTAGATGCTATCAATTTTAAGTTCTGTATTTGACAATTTCAAGTTCAGATCTTCAAGTTATAATTTACAATAATAATTAGAAGCTATCAATTTTAAGTTCTGTATTTGACAATAACAAGTTCAGATCTTCAAGTTATAATTTGCAATAATAATTAGAAGCTATCAATTTTAAGATCAGTATTTGACAATTACTAGTTCAGATCTTCAAGTTATAATTTGAAATAATAATTAGAAGCTATCAATTTTAAGTTCTGTATATGACAATTACAAGTTCAGATCTTCAAGTTATAATTTGCACTAATAATTTGTATTTAACAATTAGAAGTTCTGTATTTGACTATTACAAGTGCAGATTTTCAAATTATTATTTGCAATCTTAGTTTGAATTTAACAATTAGAAGTTCTGTATTTACCTATTACAAGTGCAGATCTTCAAGTTATAATTTGCACTAATAATTTGTATTTAACAATTCGAAGTTCTGTATTTGACTATTACAAGTTCAGATCTTCAAGTTATAATTTGAACTATAATTATAAGCTATCAATTTTAAGTTCTGTATTTGACAATTACTAGTTCAGATCTTCAAGTTATAATTTACAATAATAATTAGAAGCTATCAATTTTAGGTTCTGTATTTGACAATTACAAGTTCAGATCTTCAAGTTATAATTTGCAATAATAATTAGAAGCTATCAATTTTAAGTTCTGTATTTGACTATTACAAGTTCAGATCTTCAAATTATTATTTGCAATCTTAGTTTGAATTTAACAATTCGAAGTTCTGTATTTACCTATTACAAGTTCAGATCATCAAGTTATAATTTGCAATAATAATTAGAAGCTATCAATTTTAAGTTCTGTATTTGACAATTACAAGTTCAGATCTTCAAGTTATAATTTGCAATAATAATTTGTATTTAACAATTCGAAGTTCTCTATTTGACTATTACAAGTTCAGATCTTCAAATTATTATTTACAATTTTAGTTTGTATTTAACAATTCGAAGTTCTGTATTTTACTACGACAAGTTCAGATCTTCAAGTTATAACTTGAACTAATAATTTGTATTTAACAATTCGAAGTTCTGTATTTGACTATTACAAGTTCAGATCTTCAAATTATTATTTGCAGTCTTAGTTTGTATTTAACAATTCGAAGTTCTGTATTTACCTACTACAAGTTAAGATCTTCAAGTTATAATTTGCAATAATAATTTGTATTTAACAATTCGAAGTTCTGTATTTACCTAATACAAGTTAAGATCTTCAAGTTGTAATTTATACTAATAATTTGTATTTAACAATTCGAAGTTCTGTATTTGACTATTACAAGTTCAGATCTTCAAATTATTATTTACAATATTAGTTTATATTTAACAATTCGAAGTTCTGTATTTACCTACAGTTCAGATCTTCAAGTTTTAATTTGCAATAATAATTAGAAGCTATCAATTTTAAGTTCTGTATTTGACAATTACAAGTTCAGATCTTCAAGTTATAATTTGCACTAATAATTAGTATTTAACAATTCGAAATTCTGTATTTGACTATTACAAGATCAGATCTTCAAATTATTATTTGCAATCCTAGTTTGAATTTAACAATTCGAAGTTCTGTATTTACCTACTACAAGTTCAGATCTTCAAGTTATAATTTGAAATAATAATTTATATTTAACAAATCTAAGTTCTGTAATTCACTCTTACAAGTTCAGATCTACAAGTTGTAATTTGCAATAATAATTTGAAGCTATCAATTTTAAGTTCTGTATTTGACAATTACAAGTTCAGATCTTCAAGTTATAATTTGCACTAATAATTTGAATTTAACAATTCGAAGTTCTGTATTTGATTAATACAAGTTCAGATCTTCAAGTTATTATTTGCAGTCTTAGTTTGTATTTAACAATTCGAAGTTCTGTATTTACCTACTACAAGTTCAGATCTTCAAGTTATAATTTGCTATAATAATCAGAAGCTATCAATTGTAAGTTCTGTAGTTGACAATTACAAGTTCATATCTTCAAGTTATAATTTGCAACTAATAATTTGTATTTAACAATTCGAAGTTCTGTATTTGACTATTACAAGTTCAGATCTTCAAATTATTATTTACAATCTTGGTTTGTATTTAACAATTCGAAGTTCTGTATTTACCTACAGTTCAGATCTTCAAGTTATAATTTGCAATAATAATTAGAAGCTATCAATGTTAAGTTCTGTATTTGATAATTACAAGTTCAGATCTTCAAATTATTATTTGCAGTCTTAGTTTGTATTTAACAATTCGAAGTTCTGTATTTACCTACTACAAGTTAAGATCTTCAAGTTATAATTTGCAATAATAATTTGTATTTAACAATTCGAAGTTCTGTATTTACCTAATACAAGTTAAGATCTTCAAGTTGTAATTTGTACTAATAATTTGGATTTAACAATTCGAAGTTCATTATTTGACTATTACAAGTTCAGATCTTCAAATTCTTATTTGCCGTCTTAGTTTGTATTTAACAATTCGAAGTTCTGTATTTACCTACTACAAGTTCAGATCTTCAAGTTATAATTTGCAATATTAATTAGAAGCTATCAATTTTAAGTTCAGTATTTGACAATTACATGTTCAGATCTTCAAGTTATAATTTGCACTATTAATTTGTATTTAACAATTCGAAGTTCTGTATTTACCTACTACAAGTTCAGATCTTCAAGTTATAATTTGCAATAATAATTAGAAGCTATCAATTTTAAGTTATGTATTTGACAATTACAAGTTCAGATCTTCAAATTATAATTTGCAATAATAATTTGTATTTAACAATTCGAAGTTCTGTATTTGACTATTACATGTTCAGATCTTCAAATTATTATTTACAATTTTAGTTTTTATTTAACAATTCGAAGTTCTGTATTTTCCTACTACAAGTTCAGATCTTCAAGTTATAATTTGCAATAATAATTAGAAGCTATCAATTTTAAGTTCTGTATTTGACAATTACAAGTTCAGATCTTCAAGTTATAATTTGCAATAATAATTTGTATTTAACAATTCGAAGTTCTGTATTTGACTATTACAAGTTCAGATCTTCAAATTATTATTTACAATCTTAGTGTGTATTTAACAATTCGAAGTTCTGTATTTACCTACAGTTCAGATCTTCAAGTTATAATTTGCAATAATAATTAGAAGCTATCAATTTTAAGTTCTGTATTTGATAATTACAAGTTCAGATCTTCAAATTATTATTTGCAGTCTTAGTTTGTATTTAACAATTCGAAGTTCTGTATTTACCTACTACAAGTTAAGATCTTCAAGTTGTAATTTGTACTAATAATTTGGATTTAACAATTCGAAGTTCATTATTTGACTATTACAAGTTCAGATCTTCAAGTTATAATTTGCAATAATAATTTGTATTTAACAATTCGAAGTTCTGTATTTGACTATTACAAGTTCAGATCTTCAAATTATTATTTACAATCTTAGTTTGTATTTAACAATTCGAAGTTCTGTATTTACCTACAGTTCAGATCTTCAAGTTATAATTTGTAATAATAATTAGAAGCTATCAATTTTAAGTTCTGTATTTGATAATTACAAGTTCAGATCTTCAAGTTATTATTTGCAATAATAATTAGAAGCTTTTAATTTTAAGTTCTGTATTTGCCAATTACAAGTTCAGATCTTCAAGTTATAATTTGAAATAATAATTAGAAGCTATCAATTTTAAGTTCTGTATTTGACAATTACAAGTTCAGATCTTTAAGTTATAATTTGCAATAATAATTAGAGGCTATCAATTTTAAGTTCTGTATTTGACAATTACTAGTTCAGATCTTCAAGTTATAATTAGAAATAATAATTTGAATTAGACAAATCTAAGTTCTGTAATTCACTATTACAAGTTCAGACCTTCAAGTTATAATTTACAATAATAATTAGAAGCTATCAATTTTAAGTTCTGTATTTGACAATTACAAGTTCAGATCTTCAAGTTTTAATTTGCAATCATAATTTGTATTTAACAATGCTAAGTTGCGTATTTGTCTATTACAAGTTCACATCTTCAAATTATAATTTGCAATAATAATTGGAAGCTATCAATTTTAAGTTCTGTATTTGACAATTACAAGTTCAGATCTTCAAGTTATAATTTGCACTAATAATTTGTATTTAACAATTAGAAGTTCTATATTTGACTATTACAAGTTGAGATCTTCAAATTATTTTTTGCAATCTTAGTTTTAATTTAACAATTTGAAGTTCTGTATTTACCTATTACAAGTTCAGATCTACAAGTTATAATTTGCACTAATAATTTGTATTTAACAATTCGAAGTTCTGTATTAGACTATTACAAGCTCAGATCTTCAAGTTATAATTTGCACTAATAATTTGTATTTAACAATTTTAAGTTCTGTATTTGACAATTACTAGTTCAGATCTTCAAGTTATAATTTGCTATAATAATTAGAAGCTATCAATTTTAAGTTCTGTATTTGACAATTACTAGTTCAGATCTTCAAGTTATAATTAGAAATAATAATTTGAATTTGACAAATCTAAGTTCTGTAATTCACTATTACAAGTTCAGATCTTCAAGTTATAATTTACAATAATAATTAGAAGCTATCAATTTTAAGGTCTGTATTTGACAATTACAAGTTCAGATCTTCAAGTTTTAATTTGCAATCATAATTAGTATTTAACAATGCTAAGTTGCGTATTTGTCTATTACAAGTTCACATCTTCAAATTATAATTTGCAATAATAATTAGAAGCTATCAATTTTAAGTTCTGTATTTGACAATTACAAGTTCAGATCTTCAAGTTATAATTTGCACTAATAATTTGTATTTAACAATTAGAAGTTGTATATTTGACTATTACAAGTTCAGATCTTCAAATTATTATTTGCAATCTTAGTTGTAATTTAACAATTTGAAGTTCTGTATTTACCTATTACAAGTTCAGATCTACAAGTTATAATTTGCACTAATAATTTGTATTTAACAATTCGAAGTTCTGTATTTGACTATTACAAGCTCAGATCTTCAAGTTATAATTTGCACTAATAATTTGTATTTAACAATTTTAAGATCTGTATTTGACAATTACTAGTTCAGATCTTCAAGTTATAATTTGCACTAATAATTTGTATTTAATAATTAGAAGTTCTGTATTTGACAATTACAAGTTCAGATCTTCAAGTTATAATTTGCAATAATAATTAGACGTTATCAATTTTAAGTTCTGTATTTGACAATTACAAGTTCAGATCTTCAAGTTATAATTTGCAATAATTATTAGAAGCTATCAATTTTAAGTGCTGTATTTGACAATTACAAGTTCAGATCTTCAAGTTATAATTTGAATTATAATTATAAGCTATCAATTTTAAGTTCTGTATTTGACAATTACAAGTACAGATCTTCAAATTATTATTTGCAATAATAATTAGAAGCTATCAATTTTAAGTGCTGCATTTGACAATTTCAAGTTCAGATCTTCAAGTTATTATTTGCAATAATAATTAGAAGCTATTAATTTTAAGTTCTGTATTTGACAATTACAAGTTCAGATCTTCAAGTTATAAATTGAAATAATAATTAGAAGCTATCAATTTTAAGTTCTGTATTTGACAATTACAAGTTCAGATCTTCAAGTTATAATTTGCTATAATAATTAGAAGCTATCAATTTTAAGTTCTGTATTTGACAATTACAAGTTCAGATCTTCAAGTTATAATTTGCAATAATAATTAGAAGCTATCAATTTTAAGTTCTGTATTTGACAATTACAAGTTCAGACCTTCAAGTTATAATTTGCACTAATAATTTGTGTTTAACAATTTTAAGTTCTGTATTTGACAATTACTAGTTCAGATCTTCAAGTTATAATTTGAAATAATAATTTGAATTTAACTAATCTAAGTTCTGTAATTCATTATTACAAGTTCAGATCTTCAAGTTATAATTTGCAATAATAATTAGAAGGTATCAATTTTTAGTTCTGTATTTGACAATTACTAGTTCAGATCTTCAAGTTATAATTTGAACTAATAATTTGAATTTAACAAATCTAAGTTCTGTAATTCACTATTACAAGTTCAGATCTTCAAGTTATAATTTGCAATAATAATTAGTAGCTATCAATTTTAAGTTCTGTATTTGACAATTACAAGTTCAGATCTTCAAGTTATAATTTGCACTAATAATTTGTGTTTAACAATTTTAAGTTCTGTATTTGACAATTACTAGTTCAGATCTTCAAGTTATAATTTGAAATAATAATTTGAATTTAACAAATCTAAGTTCTGTAATTCACTATTACAAGTTCAGATCTTCAAGTTATAATTTGCAATAATAATTAGTAGCTATCAATTTTAAGTTCTGTATTTGACAATTACAAGTTCAGATCTTCAAGTTATAATTTGCACTAATAATTTGTATTTAACAATTCGAAGTTCTGTATTTGACTATTACAAGCTCAGATCTTCAAGTTATAATTTGCACTAATAATTTGTATTTAACAATTTTAAGATCTGTATTTGACAATTACTAGTTCAGATCTTCAAGTTATAATTTGAAATAATAATTTGTATTTAACAAATCTAAGTTCTGTAATTCACTATTACACGTTCAGATCTTCAAGTTATAATATGCAATAATAATTAGAAGCTATCAATTAAGTTCTGTATTTGACAATTTCAAGTTCAGATCTTCAAGTTATAATTTGCACTAATAATAATTGGTATTTTACAATTCGAAGTTCTGTATTTGACTATTACAAGTTCAGATCTTCAAGTTATAATTTGAATTATAATTATAAGCTATCAATTTTAAGTGCTGCATTTGACAATTTCAAGTTCAGATCTTCAAGTTATTATTTGCAATAATAATTAGAAGCTATTAATTTTAAGTTCTGTATTTGACAATTACAAGTTCAGATCTTCAAGTTATAATTTGCAATAATAATTTGTATTTAACAATTCGAAGTTCTGTATTTGACTATTACAAGTTCAGATCTTCAAATTATTATTTACAATCTTAGTTTGTATTTAACAATTCGAAGTTCTGTATTTACCTACTACAAGTTCAGATCTTCAAGTTATAATTTGCAATATTAATTAGAAGCTATCAATTTTAAGTTCTGTATTTGACAATTACAAGTTCAGATCTTCAAGTTATAATTTGCACTAATAATTTGTATTTAACAATTCGAAGTTCTGTATTTGACTATTACAAGTTCAGATCTTCAAATTATTATTTGCAGTCTTAGTTTGTATTTAACAATTCGAAGTTCTGTATTTTACTACGACAAGTTCAGATCTTCAAGTTATAACTTGTACTAATAATTTGTATTTAACAATTCGAAGTTCTGTATTTGACTATTACAAGCTCAGATCTTCAAGTTATAATTTGCACTAATAATTTGTATTTAACAATTTTAAGATCTGCATTTGACAATTACTAGTTCAGATCTTCAAGTTATAATTTGAAATAATAATTTGTATTTAACAAATCTAAGTTCTGTAATTCACTATTACACGTTCAGATCTTCAAGTTATAATATGCAATAATAATTAGAAGCTATCACTTAAGTTCTGTATTTGACAATTTCAAGTTCAGATCTTCAAGTTATAATTTGCACTAATAATAATTGGTATTTTACAATTCGAAGTTCTGTATTTGACTATTACAAGTTCAGATCTTCAAGTTATAATTTGAATTATAATTATAAGCTATCAATTTTAAGTGCTGCATTTGACAATTTCAAGTTCAGATCTTCAAGTTATTATTTGCAATAATAATTAGAAGCTATTAATTTTAAGTTCTGTATTTGACAATTACAAGTTCAGATCTTCAAGTTATAATTTGCAATAATAATTTGTATTTAACAATTCGAAGTTCTGTATTTGACTATTACAAGTTCAGATCTTCAAATTATTATTTACAATCTTAGTTTGTATTTAACAATTCGAAGTTCTGTATTTACCTACAGTTCAGATCTTCAAGTTATAATTTGCAATAATAATTAGAAGCTATCAATTTTAAGTTCTGTAATTGATAATTAGAAGTTCAGATCTTCAAATTATTATTTGCAGTCTTAGTTTGTATTTAACAATTCGAAGTTCTGTATTTACCTACTACAAGTTAAGATCTTCAAGGTATAATTTGCAATAATAATTTGTATTTAATAATTCGAAGTTCTGTATTTACCTAATACAAGTTAAGATCTTCTAGTTGTAATTTGTACTAATAATTTGGATTTAACAATTCGAAGTTCATTATTTGACTATTACAAGTTCAGATCTTCAAATTCTTATTTGCCGTCTTAGTTTGTATTTAACAATTCAAAGTTCTGTATTTACCTACTACAAGTTCAGATCTTCAAGTTATAATTTCCAATATTTATTAGAAGCTATCAATTTTAAGTTCTGTATTTCACAATTTCAAGTTCAGATCTTCAAGTTATAATTTGCACTAATAATTTGTATTTAACAATTCGAAGTTCTGTATTTGACTATTACAAGTTCAGATCTTCAAATTATTATTTGCAGTCTTAGTTTGTATTTAACAATTCGAAGTTCTGTATTTTACTACGACAAGTTCAGATCTTCAAGTTATAACTTGTACTAATAATTTGTATTTAACAATTCGAAGTTCTGTATTTGACTATTACAAGTTCAGATCTTCTAATTATTATTTGCAGTCTTAGTTTGTATTTAACAATTCGAAGTTCTGAATTTACCTACTACAAGTTCAGAACTTCAAGTTATAATTTGCAATAATAATTAGAAGCTATCAATTTTAAGTTCTGTATTTGACAATTACAAGTTCAGAGCTTAAAGTTATAATTTGCAATAATAATTTGTATTTAACAATTCGAAGTTCTGTATTTGACTATTACAAGTTCAGATCTTCAAATTATTATTTACAATATTAGTTTATATTTTACAATTCGAAGTACTGTATTTACCTACAGTTCAGATCTTCAAGTTTTAATTTGCAATAATAATTAGAAGCTATCAATTTTAAGTTCTGTATTTGACAATTACAAGTTCAGATCTTCAAGTTATAATTTGCACTAATAATTAGTATTTAACAATTCGAAATTCTGTATTTGACTATTACAAGATCAGATCTCCAAATTACTATTTGCAATCCTAGTTTGAATTTAACAATTCGAAGTTCTGTATTTACCTACTACAAGTTCAGATCTTCAAGTTATAATTTGAAATAATAATTTATATTTAACAAATCTAAGTTCTGTAATTCACTCTTACAAGTTCAGATCTACAAGTTGTAATTTGCAATAATAATTAGAAGCTATCAATTTTAAGTTCTGTATTTGACAATTACAAGTTCAGATCTTCAAGTTATAATTTGCACTAATAATTTGTATTTAACAATTCGAAGTTCTGTATTTGACTATTACAAGTTCAGATCTACAAGTTATAGTTTGCAATAATAATTAGAAGCTATCAATTTTAAGTTCTGTATTTGACAATTACAACATCAGATCTTCAAGTTATAATTTGCACTAATAATTTGTATTTAACAATTTTAAGTTCTGTATTTGACAATTCCTAGTTCAGATCTTCAAGTTATAATTTGAAATAATAATTTGAATTTAACTAATCTAAGTTCTGTAATTCATTATTACAAGTTCAGATCTTCAAATTATTATTTACAATCTTAGTTTGTATTTAACAATTCGAAGTTCTGTATTTACCTACAGTTCAGATCTTCAAGTTATAATTTGCAATAATAATTAGAAGCTATCAATTTTAAGTTCTGTATTTGACAATTACAAGTTCAGATCTTCAAGTTATAATTTGCACTAATAATTAGTATTTAACAATTCGAAATTCTGTATTTGACTATTACAAGATCAGATCTCCAAATTACTATTTGCAATCCTAGTTTGAATTTAACAATTCGAAGTTCTGTATTTACCTACTACAAGTTCAGATCTTCAAGTTATAATTTGAAATAATAATTTATATTTAACAAATCTAAGTTCTGTAATTCACTCTTACAAGTTCAGATCTACAAGTTGTAATTTGCAATAATAATTAGAAGCTATCAATTTTAAGTTCTGTATTTGACAATTACAAGTTCAGATCTTCAAGTTATAATTTGCACTAATAATTTGTATTTAACAATTCGAAGTTCTGTATTTGACTATTACAAGTTCAGATCTACAAGTTATAGTTTGCAATAATAATTAGAAGCTATCAATTTTAAGTTCTGTATTTGACAATTACAACATCAGATCTTCAAGTTATAATTTGCACTAATAATTTGTATTTAACAATTTTAAGTTCTGTATTTGACAATTCCTAGTTCAGATCTTCAAGTTATAATTTGAAATAATAATTTGAATTTAACTAATCTAAGTTCTGTAATTCATTATTACAAGTTCAGATCTTCAAATTATTATTTACAATCTTAGTTTGTATTTAACAATTCGAAGTTCTGTATTTACCTACAGTTCAGATCTTCAAGTTATAATTTGCAATAATAATTAGAAGCTATCAATTTTAAGTTCTGTATTTGATAATTACAAGTTCAGATCTTCAAGTTATTATTTGCAATAATAATTAGAAGCTATTAATTTTAAGTTCTGTATTTGCCAATTACAAGTTCAGATCTTCAAGTTATAATTTGAAATAATAATTAGAAGCTATCAATTTTAAGTTCTGTATTTGACAATTATAAGTTCAGATCTTTAAGTTATAATTTGCAATAATAATTAGAAGCTATCAATTTTAAGTTCTGTATTTGACAATTACAAGTTCAGATCTTCAAGTTATAATTTGCACTAATAATTTGTATTTAACAATTAGAAGTTCTATATTTGACTATTACAAGTTGAGATCTTCAAATTATTTTTTGCAATCTTAGTTTTAATTTAACAATTTGAAGTTCTGTATTTACCTATTACAAGTTCAGATCTACAAGTTATAATTTGCACTAATAATTTGTATTTAACAATTCGAAGTTCTGTATTTGACTATTACAAGCTCAGATCTTCAAGTTATAATTTGCACTAATAATTTGTATTTAACAATTTTAAGTTCTGTATTTGACAATTACTAGTTCAGATCTTCAAGTTATTATTTGCAATCTTAGTTGTAATTTAACAATTTGAAGTTCTGTATTTACCTATTACAAGTTCAGATCTACAAGTTATAATTTGCACTAATAATTTGTATTTAACAATTCGAAGTTCTGTATTTGACTATTACAAGCTCAGATCTTCAAGTTATAATTTGCACTAATAATTTGTATTTGACAATTGGAAGTTCTGTATTTACCTACTACAAGTTCAGATCTTCAAGTTATAATTTGAAATAATAATTTATATTTAACAAATCTAAGTTCTGTACTTCACTCTTACAAGTTCAGATCTACAAGTTGTAATTTGCAATAATAATTAGAAGCTATCAATTTTGAGTTCTGTATTTGACAATTACAAGTTCAGATCTTCAAGTTATAATTTGCACTAATAATTTGTATTTAACAATTCGAAGTTCTGTATTTGACTATTACAAGTTCAGATCTTCAAGTTATTATTTGCAGTCTTAGTTTGTATTTAACAATTCGAAGTTCTGTATTTACCTACTACAAGTTCAGATCTTCAAGTTATAATTTGCTATAATAATCAGAAGCTATCAATTGTAAGTTCTGTAGTTGACAATTACAAGTTCATATCTTCAAGTTATAATTTGCAACTAATAATTTGTATTTAACAATTCGAAGTTCTGTATTTGACTATTACAAGTTCAGATCTTCAAATTATTATTTACAATCTTAGTTTGTATTTAACAATTCGAAGTTCTGTATTTACCTACAGTTCAGATCTTCAAGTTATAATTTGCAATATTAATTAGAACCTATCAATTTTAAGTTCTGTATTTGACAATTACAAGTTCAGATCTTCAAGTTATAATTTGCACTAATAATTTGTATTTAACAATTCGAAGTTCTGTATTTGACTATTACAAGTTCAGATCTTCAAATTATTATTTGCAGTCTTAGTTTGTATTTAACAATTCGAAGTTCTGTATTTTACTACGACAAGTTCAGATCTTCAAGTTATAACTTGTACTAATAATTTGTATTTAACAATTCGAAGTTCTGTATTTGACTATTACAAGTTCAGATCTTCAAATTATTATTTGCAGTCTTAGTTTGTATTTAACAATTCGAAGTTCTGTATTTACCTACTACAAGTTCAGAACTTCAAGTTATAATTTGCAATAATAATTAGAAGCTATCAATTTCAAGTTCTGTATTTGACAATTACAAGTTCAGAGCTTCAAGTTATAATTTGCAATAATAATTTGTATTTAACAATTCGAAGTTCTGTATTTGACTATTACAAGTTCAGATCTTCAAATTATTATTTACAATATTAGTTTATATTTTACAATTCGAAGTTCTGTATTTACCTACAGTTCAGATCTTCAAGTTTTAATTTGCAATAATAATTAGAAGCTATCAATTTTAAGTTCTGTATTTGACAATTACAAGTTCAGATCTTCAAGTTATAATTTGCACTAATAATTAGTATTTAACAATTCGAAATTCTGTATTTGACTATTACAAGATCAGATCTTCAAATTACTATTTGCAATCCTAGTTTGATTTTAACAATTCGAAGTTCTGTATTTACCTACTACAAGTTCAGATCTTCAAGTTATAATTTGAAATAATAATTTATATTTAACAAAGCTAAGTTCTGTAATTCACTCTTACAAGTTCAGATCTACAAGTTGTAATTTGCAATAATAATTAGAAGCTATCAATTTTAAGTTCTGTATTTGACAATTACAAGTTCAGATCTTCAAGTTATAATTTGCACTAATAATTTGTATTTAACAATTCGAAGTTCTGTATTTGACTATTACAAGTTCAGATCTTCAAGTTATTATTTGCAGTCTTAGTTTGTATTTAACAATTCGAAGTTCTGTATTTACCTACTACAAGTTCAGATCTTCAAGTTATAATTTGCTATAATAATCAGAAGCTATCAATTGTAAGTTCTGTAGTTGACAATTACAAGTTCATATCTTCAAGTTATAATTTGCAACTAATAATTTGTATTTAACAATTCGAAGTTCTGTATTTGACTATTACAAGTTCAGATCTTCAAATTATTATTTGCAATCTTAGTTTGTATTTAACAATTCGAAGTTCTGTATTTACCTACAGTTCAGATCTTCAAGTTATAATTTGCAATAATAATTAGAAGCTATCAATTTTAAGTTCTGTATTTGATAATTACAAGTTCAGATCTTCAAATTATTATTTGCAGTCTTAGTTTGTATTTAACAATTCGAAGTTCTGTATTTACCTACTACAAGTTAAGATCTTCAAGTTGTAATTTGTACTAATAATTAGGATTTAACAATTCGAAGTTCATTATTTGACTATTACAAGTTCAGATCTTCAAGTTATAATTTGCAATAATAATTTGTATTTAACAATTCGAAGTTCTGTATTTGACTATTACAAGTTCAGATCTTCAAATTATTATTTACAATCTTAGTTTGTATTTAACAATTCGAAGTTCTGTATTTACCTACAGTTCAGATCTTCAAGTTATAATTTGCAATAATAATTAGAAGCTATCAATTTTAAGTTCTGTATTTGATAATTACAAGTTCAGATCTTCAAATTATTATTTGCAGTCTTAGTTTGTATTTAACAATTCGAAGTTCTGTATTTACCTACTACAAGTTCAGATCTTCAAGTTATAATTTGCAATATTAATTAGAAGCTATCAATTTTAAGTTCTGTATTTGACAATTACAAGTTCAGATCTTCAAGTTATAATTTGCACTATTAATTTGTATTTAACAATTCGAAGTTCTGTATTTACCTACTACAAGTTCAGATCTTCAAGTTATAATTTGCAATAATAATTAGAAGCTATCAATTTTAAGTTCTGTATTTGACAATTACAAGTTCAGATCTTCAAATTATAATTTGCAATAATAATTTGTATTTAACAATTCGAAGTTCAGTATTTGACTATTACAAGTTCAGATCTTCAAATTATTATTTACAATTTTAGTTTTTATTTAACAATTCGAAGTTCTGTATTTTCCTACAGTTCAGATCTTCAAGTTATAATTTGCAATAATAATTAGAAGCTATCAATTTTAAGTTCTGTATTTGATAATTACAAGTTCAGATCTTCAAGTTATAATTTGCACTAATAATTTGTATTTAACAATTAGAAGTTGTATATTTGACTATTACAAGTTCAGATCTTCAAATTATTATTTGCAATCTTAGTTGTAATTTAACAATTTGAAGTTCTGTATTTACCTATTACAAGTTCAGATCTACAAGTTATAATTTGCACTAATAATTTGTATTTAACAATTCGAAATTCTGTATTTGACTATTACAAGCTCAGATCTTCAAGTTATAATTTGCACTAATAATTTGTATTTAAGAATTTTAAGATCTGTATTTGACAATTACTAGTTCAGATCTTCAAGTTATAATTTGCACTAATAATTTGTATTTAATAATTAGAAGTTCTGTATTTGACAATTACAAGTTCAGATCTTCAAGTTATAATTTGCAATAATAATTAGACGTTATCAATTTTAAGTTCTGTATTTGACAATTACAAGTTCAGATCTTCAAGTTATAATTTGCAATAATTATTAGAAGCTATCAATTTTAAGTGCTGTATTTGACAATTACAAGTTCAGATCTTCAAGTTATAATTTGAATTATAATTATAAGCTATCAATTTTAAGTTCTGTATTTGACAATTACAAGTACAGATCTTCAAATTATTATTTGCAATAATAATTAGAAGCTATCAATTTTAAGTGCTGCATTTGACAATTTCAAGTTCAGATCTTCAAGTTATTATTTGCAATAATAATTAGAAGCTATTAATTTTAAGTTCTGTATTTGACAATTACAAGTTCAGATCTTCAAGTTATAAATTGAAATAATAATTAGAAGCTATCAATTTTAAGTTCTGTATTTGACAATTACAAGTTCAGATCTTCAAGTTATAATTTGCTATAATAATTAGAAGCTATCAATTTTAAGTTCTGTATTTGACAATTACAAGTTCAGATCTTCAAGTTATAATTTGCAATAATAATTAGGAGCTATCAATTTTAAGTTCTGTATTTGACAATTACAAGTTCAGATCTTCAAGTTATAATTTGCACTAATAATTTGTGTTTAACAATTTTAAGTTCTGTATTTGACAATTACTAGTTCAGATCTTCAAGTTATAATTTGAAATAATAATTTGAATTTAACTAATCTAAGTTCTGTAATTCATTATTACAAGTTCAGATCTTCAAGTTATAATTTGCAATAATAATTAGAAGCTATCAATTTTTAGTTCTGTATTTGACAATTACTAGTTCAGATCTTCAAGTTATAATTTGAACTAATAATTTGAATTTAACAAATCTAAGTTCTGTAATTCACTATTACAAGTTCAGATCTTCAAGTTATAATTTGCAATAATAATTAGTAGCTATCAATTTTAAGTTCTGTATTTGACAATTACAAGTTCAGATCTTCAAGTTATAGTTTGCACTAATAATTTGTGTTTAACAATTTTAAGTTCTGTATTTGACAATTACTAGTTCAGATCTTCAAGTTATAATTTGAAATAATAATTTGAATTTAACAAATCTAAGTTCTGTAATTCACTATTACAAGTTCAGATCTTCAAGTTATAATTTGCAATAATAATTAGTAGCTATCAATTTTAAGTTCTGTATTTGACAATTACAAGTTCAGATCTTCAAGTTATAATTTGCACTAATAATTTGTATTTAACAATTCGAAGTTCTGTATTTGACTATTACAAGCTCAGATCTTCAAGTTATAATTTGCACTAATAATTTGTATTTAACAATTTTAAGATCTGTATTTGACAATTACTAGTTCAGATCTTCAAGTTATAATTTGAAATAATAATTTGTATTTAACAAATCTAAGTTCTGTAATTCACTATTACACGTTCAGATCTTCAAGTTATAATTTGCAATAATAATTAGAAGCTATCAATTAAGTTCTGTATTTGACAATTTCAAGTTCAGATCTTCAAGTTATAATTTGCACTAATAATAATTGGTATTTTACAATTCGAAGTTCTGTATTTGACTATTACAAGTTCAGATCTTCAAGTTATAATTTGAATTATAATTATAAGCTATCAATTTTAAGTGCTGCATTTGACAATTTCAAGTTCAGATCTTCAAGTTATTATTTGCAATAATAATTAGAAGCTATTAATTTTAAGTTCTGTATTTGACAATTACAAGTTCAGATCTTCAAGTTATAATTTGCAATAATAATTTGTATTTAACAATTCGAAGTTCTGTATTTGACTATTACAAGTTCAGATCTTCAAATTATTATTTACAATCTTAGTTTGTATTTAACAATTCGAAGTTCTGTATTTACCTACAGTTCAGATCTTCAAGTTATAATTTGCAATAATAATTAGAAGCTATCAATTTTAAGTTCTGTATTTGATAATTAGAAGTTCAGATCTTCAAATTATTATTTGCAGTCTTAGTTTGTATTTAACAATTCGAAGTTCTGTATTTACCTACTACAAGTTAAGATCTTCAAGGTATAATTTGCAATAATAATTTGTATTTAATAATTCGAAGTTCTGTATTTACCTAATACAAGTTAAGATCTTCTAGTTGTAATTTGTACTAATAATTTGGATTTAACAATTCGAAGTTCATTATTTGACTATTACAAGTTCAGATCTTCAAATTCTTATTTGCCGTCTTAGTTTGTATTTAACAATTCGAAGTTCTGTATTTACCTACTACAAGTTCAGATCTTCAAGTTATAATTTCCAATATTTATTAGAAGCTATCAATTTTAAGTTCTGTATTTCACAATTACAAGTTCAGATCTTCAAGTTATAATTTGCACTAATAATTTGTATTTAACAATTCGAAGTTCTGTATTTGACTATTTCAAGTTCAGATCTTCAAATTATTATTTGCAGTCTTAGTTTGTATTTAACAATTCGAAGTTCTGTATTTTACTACGACAAGTTCAGATCTTCAAGTTATAACTTGTACTAATAATTTGTATTTAACAATTCGAAGTTCTGTATTTGACTATTACAAGCTCAGATCTTCAAGTTATAATTTGCACTAATAATTTGTATTTAACAATTTTAAGATCTGCATTTGACAATTACTAGTTCAGATCTTCAAGTTATAATTTGAAATAATAATTTGTATTTAACAAATCTAAGTTCTGTAATTCACTATTACACGTTCAGATCTTCAAGTTATAATATGCAATAATAATTAGAAGCTATCAATTAAGTTCTGTATTTGACAATTTCAAGTTCAGATCTTCAAGTTATAATTTGCACTAATAATAATTGGTATTTTACAATTCGAAGTTCTGTATTTGACTATTACAAGTTCAGATCTTCAAGTTATAATTTGAATTATAATTATAAGCTATCAATTTTAAGTGCTGCATTTGACAATTTCAAGTTCAGATCTTCAAGTTATTATTTGCAATAATAATTAGAAGCTATTAATTTTAAGTTCTGTATTTGACAATTACAAGTTCAGATCTTCAAGT
The DNA here is from genome assembly GCA_963170105.1 of Cantharis lateralis. NCBI lineage: Eukaryota > Metazoa > Arthropoda > Insecta > Coleoptera > Cantharidae > Cantharis > Cantharis lateralis. Next base: position 28,565,057 of record OY720627.1, read on the forward strand.
TATAATTTGCAATAATAATTTGTATTTAACAATTCGAAGTTCTGTATTTGACTATTACAAGTTCAGATCTTCAAATTATTATTTACAATCTTAGTTTGTATTTAACAATTCGAAGTTCTGTATTTACCTACAGTTCAGATCTTCAAGTTATAATTTGCAATAATAATTAGAAGCTATCAATTTTAAGTTCTGTATTTGATAATTAGAAGTTCAGATCTTCAAATTATTATTTGCAGTCTTAGTTTGTATTTAACAATTCGAAGTTCTGTATTTACCTACTACAAGTTAAGATCTTCAAGGTATAATTTGCAATAATAATTTGTATTTAATAATTCGAAGTTCTGTATTTACCTAATACAAGTTAAGATCTTCTAGTTGTAATTTGTACTAATAATTTGGATTTAACAATTCGAAGTTCATTATTTGACTATTACAAGTTCAGATCTTCAAATTCTTATTTGCCGTCTTAGTTTGTATTTAACAATTCGAAGTTCTGTATTTACCTACTACAAGTTCAGATCTTCAAGTTATAATTTCCAATATTTATTAGAAGCTATCAATTTTAAGTTCTGTATTTCACAATTACAAGTTCAGATCTTCAAGTTACAATTTGCACTAATAATTTGTATTTAACAATTCGAAGTTCTGTATTTGACTATTACAAGTTCAGATCTTCAAATTATTATTTGCAGTCTTAGTTTGTATTTAACAATTCGAAGTTCTGTATTTTACTACGACAAGTTCAGATCTTCAAGTTATAACTTGTACTAATAATTTGTATTTAACAATTAGAAGTTCTGTATTTGACTATTACAAGTTCAGATCTTCAAATTATTATTTGCAGTCTTAGTTTGTATTTAACAATTCGAAGTTCTGTATTTACCTACTACAAGTTCAGAACTTCAAGTTATAATTTGCAATAATAATTAGAAGCTATCAATTTTAAGTTCTGTATTTGACAATTACAAGTTCAGAGCTTCAAGTTATAATTTGCAATAATAATTTGTATTTAACAATTCGAAGTTCTGTATTTGACTATTACAAGTTCAGATCTTCAAATTATTATTTACAATATTAGTTTATATTTTACAATTCGAAGTACTGTATTTACCTACAGTTCAGATCTTCAAGTTTTAATTTGCAATAATAATTAGAAGCTATCAATTTTAGGTTCTGTATTTGACAATTACAAGTTCAGATCTTCAAGTTATAATTTGCACTAATAATTAGTATTTAACAATTCGAAATTCTGTATTTGACTATTACAAGATCAGATCTCCAAATTACTATTTGCAATCCTAGTTTGAATTTAACAATTCGAAGTTCTGTATTTACCTACTACAAGTTCAGATCTTCAAGTTATAATTTGAAATAATAATTTATATTTAACAAATCTAAGTTCTGTAATTCACTCTTACAAGTTCAGATCTACAAGTTGTAATTTGCAATAATAATTAGAAGCTATCAATTTTAAGTTCTGTATTTGACAATTACAAGTTCAGATCTTCAAGTTATAATTTGCACTAATAATTTGTATTTAACAATTCGAAGTTCTGTATTTGACTATTACAAGTTCAGATCTTCAAGTTATTATTTGCAGTCTTAGTTTGTATTTAACAATTCGAAGTTCTGTATTTACCTACTACAAGTTCAGATCTTCAAGTTATAATTTGCTATAATAATCAGAAGCTATCAATTGTAAGTTCTGTAGTTGACAATTACAAGTTCATATCTTCAAGTTATAATTTGCAATAATAATTAGAAGCTATCAATTTTAAGTTCTGTATTTGACAATTACTAGTTCAGATCTTCAAGTTATAATTTGAAATAATAATTAGAATTTAACAAATCTAAGTTCTGTAATTCACTATTACAAGTTCAGATCATCAAGTTATAATTTAAAATAATAATTAGAAGCTATCAATTTTAAGTTCTGTATTTGATAATTACAAGTTCAGATCTTCAAATTATTATTTGCAGTCTTAGTTTGTATTTAACAATTCGAAGTTCTGTATTTACCTACTACAAGTTAAGATCTTCAAGTTATAATTTGCAATAATAATTTGTATTTAACAATTCGAAGTTCTGTATTTACCTAATACAAGTTAAGATCTTCAAGTTGTAATTTGTACTAATAATTTGGATTTAACAATTCGAAGTTCATTATTTGACTATTACAAGTTCAGATCTTCAAATTCTTATTTGCCGTCTTAGTTTGTATTTAACAATTCGAAGTTCTGAATTTACCTACTACAAGTTCAGACCTTCAAGTTATAATTTGCACTATTAATTTGTATTTAACAATTCGAAGTTCTGTATTTACCTACTACAAGTTCAGATCTTCAAGTTATAATTTGCAATAATAATTAGAAGCTATCAATTTTAAGTTCTGTATTTGACAATTACAAGTTCAGATCTTCAAGTTATAATTTGCAATAATAATTTGTATTTAACAATTCGAAGTTCTGTATTTGACTATTACAAGTTCAGATCTTCAAATTATTATTTACAATCTTAGTTTGTATTTAACAATTCGAAGTTCTGTATTTACCTACAGTTCAGATCTTCAAGTTATAATTTGCAATAATAATTAGAAGCTATCAATTTTAAGTTCTGTATTTGATAATTACAAGTTCAGATCTTCAAGTTATTATTTGCAATAATAATTAGAAGCTATTAATTTTAAGTTCTGTATTTGCCAATTACAAGTTCAGATCTTCAAGTTATAATTTGAAATAATAATTAGAAGCTATCAATTTTAAGTTCTGTATTTGACAATTATAAGTTCAGATCTTTAAGTTATAATTTGCAATAATAATTAGAAGCTATCAATTTTAAGTTCTGTATTTGACAATTACAAGTTCAGATCTTCAAGTTATAATTTGCACTAATAATTTGTATTTAACAATTAGAAGTTCTATATTTGACTATTACAAGTTGAGATCTTCAAATTATTTTTTGCAATCTTAGTTTTAATTTAACAATTTGAAGTTCTGTATTTACCTATTACAAGTTCAGATCTACAAGTTATAATTTGCACTAATAATTTGTATTTAACAATTCGAAGTTCTGTATTTGACTATTACAAGCTCAGATCTTCAAGTTATAATTTGCACTAATAATTTGTATTTAACAATTTTAAGTTCTGTATTTGACAATTACTAGTTCAGATCTTCAAGTTATTATTTGCAATCTTAGTTGTAATTTAACAATTTGAAGTTCTGTATTTACCTATTACAAGTTCAGATCTACAAGTTATAATTTGCACTAATAATTTGTATTTAACAATTCGAAGTTCTGTATTTGACTATTACAAGCTCAGATCTTCAAGTTATAATTTGCACTAATAATTTGTATTTAACAATTTTAAGATCTGTATTTGACAATTACTAGTTCAGATCTTCAAGTTATTTTTTGCAATCTTAGTTTTAATTTAACAATTTGAAGTTCTGTATTTACCTATTACAAGTTCAGATCTACAAGTTATAATTTGCACTAATAATTTGTATTTAACAATTCGAAGTTCTGTATTTGACTATTACAAGCTCAGATCTTCAAGTTATAATTTGCACTAATAATTTGTATTTAACAATTTTAAGTTCTGTATTTGACAATTACTAGTTCAGATCTTCAAGTTATTATTTGCAATCTTAGTTGTAATTTAACAATTTGAAGTTCTGTATTTACCTATTACAAGTTCAGATCTACAAGTTATAATTTGCACTAATAATTTGTATTTAACAATTCGAAGTTCTGTATTTGACTATTACAAGCTCAGATCTTCAAGTTATAATTTGCACTAATAATTTGTATTTAACAATTTTAAGATCTGTATTTGACTATTACAAGTTGAGATCTTCAAATTATTTTTTGCAATCTTAGTTTTAATTTAACAATTTGAAGTTCTGTATTTACCTATTGCAAGTTCAGATCTACAAGTTATAATTTGCACTAATAATTTGTATTTAACAATTCGAAGTTCTGTATTTGACTATTACAAGCTCAGATCTTCAAGTTATAATTTGCACTAATAATTTGTATTTAACAATTTTAAGTTCTGTATTTGACAATTACTAGTTCAGATCTTCAAGTTATTATTTGCAATCTTAGTTGTAATTTAACAATTTGAAGTTCTGTATTTACCTATTACAAGTTCAGATCTACAAGTTATAATTTGCACTAATAATTTGTATTTAACAATTCGAAGTTCTGTATTTGACTATTACAAGCTCAGATCTTCAAGTTATAATTTGCACTAATAATTTGTATTTAACAATTTTAAGATCTGTATTTGACAATTACTAGTTCAGATCTTCAAGTTATAATTTGAAATAATAATTTGTATTTAACAAATCTAAGTTCTGTAATTCACTATTACAAGTTCAGATCTTCAAGTTATAATATGCAATAATAATTAGAAGCTATCAATTAAGTTCTGTATTTGACAATTACAAGTTCAGATCTTCAAGTTATAATTTGCAATAATTATTAGAAGCTATCAATTTTAAGTGCTGTATTTGACAATTACAAGTTCAGATCTTCAAGTTATAATTTGAATTATAATTATAAGCTATCAATTTTAGTTCTGTATTTGACAATTACAAGTACAGATCTTCAAATTATTATTTGCAATAATAATTAGAAGCTATCAATTTTAAGTGCTGCATTTGACAATTTCAAGTTCAGATCTTCAAGTTATTATTTGCAATAATAATTAGAAGCTATTAATTTTAAGTTCTGTATTTGACAATTACAAGTTCAGATCTTCAAGTTATAAATTGAAATAATAATTAGAAGCTATCAATTTTAAGTTCTGTATTTGACAATTACAAGTTCAGATCTTCAAGTTATAATTTGCTATAATAATTAGAAGCTATCAATTTTAAGTTCTGTATTTGACAATTACAAGTTCAGATCTTCAAGTTATAATTTGCAATAATAATTAGAAGCTAACAATTTTAAGTTCTGTATTTGACAATTATAGTGCAGATCTTCAAGTTATATTTTGAAATAATAATTTGAATTTAACAAATCTAAGTTCTATAATTCACTATTACAAGTTCAGATCTTCAAGTTATAATTTACAATAATAATTATAAGCTATCAATTTTAAGTTCTGTATTTGACAATTACAAGTTCAGATCTTCAAGTTATAATTTGAAATAATAATTTGAATTTAACAAATCTAAGTTCTGTGATTCACTATTACAAGTTCAGATCTTCAAGTTATAATTTGCAATAATAATTAGGAGCTATCAATTTTAATTTCTGTATTTTACAATTACAAGTTCAGATCTTCAAGTTATAATTTGCACTAATAATTTGAATTTAACAATTAGAAGTTCTGTATTTGACAATTACAAGTTCAGATCTTCAAGTTATAATTTGAAATAATAATTTGTATTTAACAAATCTAAGTTCTGTAATTCACTATTACACGTTCAGATCTTCAAGTTATAATATGCAATAATAATTAGAAGCTATCAATTAAGTTCTGTATTTGACTATTACAAGTTCAGATCTTCAAGTTATTATTTGCAATAATAATTATAAGCTATCAATTTTAAGTTCTGTATTTGACAATTACAAGTACAGATCTTCTAATTATTATTTGCAATAATAATTAGAAGCTATCAATTTTAAGTGCTGCATTTGACAATTTCAAGTTCAGATCTTCAAGTTATTATTTGCAATAATAATTAGAAGCTATTAATTTTAAGTTCTGTATTTGACAATTACAAGTTCAGATCTTCAAGTTATAATTTGAAATAATAATTAGAAGCTATCAATTTTAAGTTCTGTATTTGACAATTACAAGTTCAGATCTTCAAGTTATAATTTGCTATAATAATTAGAAGCTATCAATTTTAAGTTCTGTATTTGACAATTACAAGTTCAGATCTTCAAGTTATAATTTGCAATAATAATTAGAAGCTATCAATTTTAAGTTCTGTATTTGACAATTACTAGTTCAGATCTTCAAGTTATAATTTGAAATAATAATTTGAATTTAACAAATCTAAGTTCTGTAATTCACTATTACAAGTTCAGATCATCAAGTTATAATTTAAAATAATAATTAGAAGCTATCAATCTTAAGTTCTGTATTTGACAATTACAAGTTCAGATCTTCAAGTTATAATTTGCACTAATAATTTGTATTTAACAATTAGAAGTTCTGTATTTGACAATTAGAAGTTCAGATCTTCAAGTTATAATTTGCAATAATAATTTGAATTTAACAAATCTAAGTTCTGTAATTCACTATTACAAGTTCAGATCATCAAGTTATAATTTAAAATAATAATTAGAAGCTATCAATTTTAAGTTCTGTATTTGACAATTACAAGTTCAGATCTTCAAGTTATAATTTGCACTAATAATTTGTATTTAACAATTAGAAGTTCTGTATTTGACATTTACAAGTTCAGATCTTCAAGTTATAATTTGCAATAATAATTTGAATTTAACAAATCTAAGTTCTGTAATTCACTATTACAAGTTCAGATCATCAAGTTATAATTTAAAATAATAATTAGAAGCTATCAATTTTAAGTTCTGTATTTGACAATTACAAGTTCAGATCTTCAAGTTATAATTTGCACTAATAATTTGTATTTAACAATTAGAAGTTCTGTATTTGACAATTAGAAGTTCAGATCTTCAAGTTATAATTTGCAATAATAATTTGAATTTAACAAATCTAAGTTCTGTAATTCACTATTACAAGTTCAGATCATCAAGTTATAATTTAAAATAATAATTAGAAGCTATCAATTTTAAGTTCTGTATTTGACAATTACAAGTTCAGATCTTCAAGTTATAATTTGCACTAATAATTTGTATTTAACAATTAGAAGTTCTGTATTTGACAATTACAAGTTCAGATCTTCAAGTTATAATTTGCAATAATAATTTGAATTTAACAAATCTAAGTTCTGTAATTCACTATTACAAGTTCAGATCTTCAAGTTATAATTTACAATAATACCTAGAAGCTATCAATTTTAAGTTCTGTATTTGACAATTACAAGTTCAGATCTTCAAGTTATAATTTGCACTAATAATTTGTGTTTAACAATTTTAAGTTCTGTATTTGACAATTACTAGTTCAGATCTTTAAGTTATAATTTGAAATAATAATTTGAATTTAACTAATCTAAGTTCTGTAATTCATTATTACAAGTTCAGATCTTCAAGTTATAATTTGCAATAATAATTAGAAGCTATCAATTTTAAGTTCTGTATTTGACAATTACAAGTTCAGATCTTCGAGTTATAATTTGCACTAATAATTTGTATTTAACAATTTTAAGTTCTGTATTTGACAATTACTAGTTCAGATCTTCAAGTTATAATTTGAATTATAATTATAAGCTATCAATTTTAAGTTCTGTATTTGACAATTACAAGTTCAGATCTTCGAGTTATAATTTGCACTAATAATTTGTATTTAACAATTCGAAGTTCTGTATTTGACTATTACAAGTTCAGATCTTCAAGTTATAATTTGAATTATAATTATAAGCTATCAATTTTAATTTCTGTATTTGACAATTACAAGTACAGATCTTCTAATTATTATTTGCAATAATAATTAGAAGCTATCAATTTTAAGTGCTGCATTTGACAATTTCAAGTTCAGATCTTCAAGTTATTATTTGCAATAATAATTAGAAGCTATTAATTTTAAGTTCTGTATTTGACAATTACAAGTTCAGATCTTCAAGTTATAATTTGAAATAATAATTAGAAGCTATCAATTTTAAGTTCTGTATTTGACAATTACAAGTTCAGATCTTCAAGTTATAATTTGCTATAATAATTAGAAGCTATCAATTTTAAGTTCTGTATTTGACAATTACAAGTTCAGATCTTCAAGTTATAATTTGCAATAATAATTAGAAGCTATCAATTTTAAGTTCTGTATTTGACAATTACTAGTTCAGATCTTCAAGTTATAATTTGAAATAATAATTTGTATTTAACAATTTTAAGTTCTGTATTTGACAATTACTAGTTCAGATCTTCAAGTTATTATTTGCAATCTTAGTTGTAATTTAACAATTTGAAGTTCTGTATTTACCTATTACAAGTTCAGATCTACAAGTTATAATTTGCACTAATAATTTGTATTTAACAATTCGAAGTTCTGTATTTGACTATTACAAGCTCAGATCTTCAAGTTATAATTTGCACTAATAATTTGTATTTAACAATTTTAAGATCTGTATTTGACTATTACAAGTTGAGATCTTCAAATTATTTTTTGCAATCTTAGTTTTAATTTAACAATTTGAAGTTCTGTATTTACCTATTGCAAGTTCAGATCTACAAGTTATAATTTGCACTAATAATTTGTATTTAACAATTCGAAGTTCTGTATTTGACTATTACAAGCTCAGATCTTCAAGTTATAATTTGCACTAATAATTTGTATTTAACAATTTTAAGTTCTGTATTTGACAATTACTAGTTCAGATCTTCAAGTTATTATTTGCAATCTTAGTTGTAATTTAACAATTTGAAGTTCTGTATTTACCTATTACAAGTTCAGATCTACAAGTTATAATTTGCACTAATAATTTGTATTTAACAATTCGAAGTTCTGTATTTGACTATTACAAGCTCAGATCTTCAAGTTATAATTTGCACTAATAATTTGTATTTAACAATTTTAAGATCTGTATTTGACAATTACTAGTTCAGATCTTCAAGTTATAATTTGAAATAATAATTTGTATTTAACAAATCTAAGTTCTGTAATTCACTATTACAAGTTCAGATCTTCAAGTTATAATATGCAATAATAATTAGAAGCTATCAATTAAGTTCTGTATTTGACAATTACAAGTTCAGATCTTCAAGTTATAATTTGCAATAATTATTAGAAGCTATCAATTTTAAGTGCTGTATTTGACAATTACAAGTTCAGATCTTCAAGTTATAATTTGAATTATAATTATAAGCTATCAATTTTAGTTCTGTATTTGACAATTACAAGTACAGATCTTCAAATTATTATTTGCAATAATAATTAGAAGCTATCAATTTTAAGTGCTGCATTTGACAATTTCAAGTTCAGATCTTCAAGTTATTATTTGCAATAATAATTAGAAGCTATTAATTTTAAGTTCTGTATTTGACAATTACAAGTTCAGATCTTCAAGTTATAAATTGAAATAATAATTAGAAGCTATCAATTTTAAGTTCTGTATTTGACAATTACAAGTTCAGATCTTCAAGTTATAATTTGCTATAATAATTAGAAGCTATCAATTTTAAGTTCTGTATTTGACAATTACAAGTTCAGATCTTCAAGTTATAATTTGCAATAATAATTAGAAGCTATCAATTTTAAGTTCTGTATTTGACAATTATAGTGCAGATCTTCAAGTTATATTTTGAAATAATAATTTGAATTTAACAAATCTAAGTTCTATAATTCACTATTACAAGTTCAGATCTTCAAGTTATAATTTACAATAATAATTATAAGCTATCAATTTTAAGTTCTGTATTTGACAATTACAAGTTCAGATCTTCAAGTTATAATTTGAAATAATAATTTGAATTTAACAAATCTAAGTTCTGTGATTCACTATTACAAGTTCAGATCTTCAAGTTATAATTTGCAATAATAATTAGGAGCTATCAATTTTAATTTCTGTATTTTACAATTACAAGTTCAGATCTTCAAGTTATAATTTGCACTAATAATTTGAATTTAACAATTAGAAGTTCTGTATTTGACAATTACAAGTTCAGATCTTCAAGTTATAATTTGAAATAATAATTTGTATTTAACAAATCTAAGTTCTGTAATTCACTATTACACGTTCAGATCTTCAAGTTATAATATGCAATAATAATTAGAAGCTATCAATTAAGTTCTGTATTTGACTATTACAAGTTCAGATCTTCAAGTTATTATTTGCAATAATAATTATAAGCTATCAATTTTAAGTTCTGTATTTGACAATTACAAGTACAGATCTTCTAATTATTATTTGCAATAATAATTAGAAGCTATCAATTTTAAGTGCTGCATTTGACAATTTCAAGTTCAGATCTTCAAGTTATTATTTGCAATAATAATTAGAAGCTATTAATTTTAAGTTCTGTATTTGACAATTACAAGTTCAGATCTTCAAGTTATAATTTGAAATAATAATTAGAAGCTATCAATTTTAAGTTCTGTATTTGACAATTACAAGTTCAGATCTTCAAGTTATAATTTGCTATAATAATTAGAAGCTATCAATTTTAAGTTCTGTATTTGACAATTACAAGTTCAGATCTTCAAGTTATAATTTGCAATAATAATTAGAAGCTATCAATTTTAAGTTCTGTATTTGACAATTACTAGTTCAGATCTTCAAGTTATAATTTGAAATAATAATTTGAATTTAACAAATCTAAGTTCTGTAATTCACTATTACAAGTTCAGATCATCAAGTTATAATTTAAAATAATAATTAGAAGCTATCAATCTTAAGTTCTGTATTTGACAATTACAAGTTCAGATCTTCAAGTTATAATTTGCACTAATAATTTGTATTTAACAATTAGAAGTTCTGTATTTGACAATTAGAAGTTCAGATCTTCAAGTTATAATTTGCAATAATAATTTGAATTTAACAAATCTAAGTTCTGTAATTCACTATTACAAGTTCAGATCATCAAGTTATAATTTAAAATAATAATTAGAAGCTATCAATTTTAAGTTCTGTATTTGACAATTACAAGTTCAGATCTTCAAGTTATAATTTGCACTAATAATTTGTATTTAACAATTAGAAGTTCTGTATTTGACATTTACAAGTTCAGATCTTCAAGTTATAATTTGCAATAATAATTTGAATTTAACAAATCTAAGTTCTGTAATTCACTATTACAAGTTCAGATCATCAAGTTATAATTTAAAATAATAATTAGAAGCTATCAATTTTAAGTTCTGTATTTGACAATTACAAGTTCAGATCTTCAAGTTATAATTTGCACTAATAATTTGTATTTAACAATTAGAAGTTCTGTATTTGACAATTAGAAGTTCAGATCTTCAAGTTATAATTTGCAATAATAATTTGAATTTAACAAATCTAAGTTCTGTAATTCACTATTACAAGTTCAGATCATCAAGTTATAATTTAAAATAATAATTAGAAGCTATCAATTTTAAGTTCTGTATTTGACAATTACAAGTTCAGATCTTCAAGTTATAATTTGCACTAATAATTTGTATTTAACAATTAGAAGTTCTGTATTTGACAATTACAAGTTCAGATCTTCAAGTTATAATTTGCAATAATAATTTGAATTTAACAAATCTAAGTTCTGTAATTCACTATTACAAGTTCAGATCTTCAAGTTATAATTTACAATAATACCTAGAAGCTATCAATTTTAAGTTCTGTATTTGACAATTACAAGTTCAGATCTTCAAGTTATAATTTGCACTAATAATTTGTGTTTAACAATTTTAAGTTCTGTATTTGACAATTACTAGTTCAGATCTTTAAGTTATAATTTGAAATAATAATTTGAATTTAACTAATCTAAGTTCTGTAATTCATTATTACAAGTTCAGATCTTCAAGTTATAATTTGCAATAATAATTAGAAGCTATCAATTTTAAGTTCTGTATTTGACAATTACAAGTTCAGATCTTCGAGTTATAATTTGCACTAATAATTTGTATTTAACAATTTTAAGTTCTGTATTTGACAATTACTAGTTCAGATCTTCAAGTTATAATTTGAATTATAATTATAAGCTATCAATTTTAAGTTCTGTATTTGACAATTACAAGTTCAGATCTTCGAGTTATAATTTGCACTAATAATTTGTATTTAACAATTCGAAGTTCTGTTTTTGACTATTACAAGTTCAGATCTTCAAGTTATAATTTGAATTATAATTATAAGCTATCAATTTTAATTTCTGTATTTGACAATTACAAGTACAGATCTTCTAATTATTATTTGCAATAATAATTAGAAGCTATCAATTTTAAGTGCTGCATTTGACAATTTCAAGTTCAGATCTTCAAGTTATTATTTGCAATAATAATTAGAAGCTATTAATTTTAAGTTCTGTATTTGACAATTACAAGTTCAGATCTTCAAGTTATAATTTGAAATAATAATTAGAAGCTATCAATTTTAAGTTCTGTATTTGACAATTACAAGTTCAGATCTTCAAGTTATAATTTGCTATAATAATTAGAAGCTATCAATTTTAAGTTCTGTATTTGACAATTACAAGTTCAGATCTTCAAGTTATAATTTGCAATAATAATTAGAAGCTATCAATTTTAAGTTCTGTATTTGACAATTACTAGTTCAGATCTTCAAGTTATAATTTGAAATAATAATTTGAATTTAACAAATCTAAGTTCTGTAATTCACTATTACAAGTTCAGATCATCAAGTTATAATTTAAAATAATAATTAGAAGCTATCAATTTTAAGTTCTGTATTTGACAATTACAAGTTCAGATCTTCAAGTTATAATTTGCACTAATAATTTGTATTTAACAATTCGAAGTTCTGTATTTGACTATTACAAGCTCAGATCTTCAAGTTATAATTTGCACTAATAATTTGTATTTAACAATTTTAAGTTCTGTATTTGACAATTACTAGTTCAGATCTTCAAGTTATTATTTGCAATCTTAGTTGTAATTTAACAATTTGAAGTTCTGTATTTACCTATTACAAGTTCAGATCTACAAGTTATAATTTGCACTAATAATTTGTATTTAACAATTCGAAGTTCTGTATTTGACTATTACAAGCTCAGATCTTCAAGTTATAATTTGCACTAATAATTTGTATTTAACAATTTTAAGATCTGTATTTGACAATTACTAGTTCAGATCTTCAAGTTATTTTTTGCAATCTTAGTTTTAATTTAACAATTTGAAGTTCTGTATTTACCTATTACAAGTTCAGATCTACAAGTTATAATTTGCACTAATAATTTGTATTTAACAATTCGAAGTTCTGTATTTGACTATTACAAGCTCAGATCTTCAAGTTATAATTTGCACTAATAATTTGTATTTAACAATTTTAAGTTCTGTATTTGACAATTACTAGTTCAGATCTTCAAGTTATTATTTGCAATCTTAGTTGTAATTTAACAATTTGAAGTTCTGTATTTACCTATTACAAGTTCAGATCTACAAGTTATAATTTGCACTAATAATTTGTATTTAACAATTCGAAGTTCTGTATTTGACTATTACAAGCTCAGATCTTCAAGTTATAATTTGCACTAATAATTAGTATTTAACAATTTTAAGATCTGTATTTGACTATTACAAGTTGAGATCTTCAAATTATTTTTTGCAATCTTAGTTTTAATTTAACAATTTGAAGTTCTGTATTTACCTATTACAAGTTCAGATCTACAAGTTATAATTTGCACTAATAATTTGTATTTAACAATTCGAAGTTCTGTATTTGACTATTACAAGCTCAGATCTTCAAGTTATAATTTGCACTAATAATTTGTATTTAACAATTTTAAGTTCTGTATTTGACAATTACTAGTTCAGATCTTCAAGTTATTATTTGCAATCTTAGTTGTAATTTAACAATTTGAAGTTCTGTATTTACCTATTACAAGTTCAGATCTACAAGTTATAATTTGCACTAATAATTTGTATTTAACAATTCGAAGTTCTGTATTTGACTATTACAAGCTCAGATCTTCAAGTTATAATTTGCACTAATAATTTGTATTTAACAATTTTAAGATCTGTATTTAACAATTACTAGTTCAGATCTTCAAGTTATAATTTGAAATAATAATTTGTATTTAACATATCTAAGTTCTGTAATTCACTATTACAAGTTCAGATCTTCAAGTTATAATATGCAATAATAATTAGAAGCTATCAATTAAGTTCTGTATTTGACAATTACAAGTTCAGATCTTCAAGTTATAATTTGCAATAATTATTAGAAGCTATCAATTTTAAGTGCTGTATTTGACAATTACAAGTTCAGATCTTCAAGTTATAATTTGAATTATAATTATAAGCTATCAATTTTAGTTCTGTATTTGACAATTACAAGTACAGATCTTCAAATTATTATTTGCAATAATAATTAGAAGCTATCAATTTTAAGTGCTGCATTTGACAATTTCAAGTTCAGATCTTCAAGTTATTATTTGCAATAATAATTAGAAGCTATTAATTTTAAGTTCTGTATTTGACAATTACAAGTTCAGATCTTCAAGTTATAAATTGAAATAATAATTAGAAGCTATCAATTTTAAGTTCTGTATTTGACAATTACAAGTTCAGATCTTCAAGTTATAATTTGCTATAATAATTAGAAGCTATCAATTTTAAGTTCTGTATTTGACAATTACAAGTTCAGATCTTCAAGTTATAATTTACAATAATAATTAGAAGCTATCAATTTTAAGTTCTGTATTTGACAATTATAGTGCAGATCTTCAAGTTATATTTTGAAATAATAATTTGAATTTAACAAATCTAAGTTCTATAATTCACTATTACAAGTTCAGATCTTCAAGTTATAATTTACAATAATAATTATAAGCTATCAATTTTAAGTTCTGTATTTGACAATTACTAGTTCAGATCTTCAAGTTATAATTTGAAATAATAATTTGAATTTAACAAATCTAAGTTCTGTGATTCACTATTACAAGTTCAGATCTTCAAGTTATAATTTGCAATAATAATTAGGAGCTATCAATTTTAATTTCTGTATTTTACAATTACAAGTTCAGATCTTCAAGTTATAATTTGCACTAATAATTTGAATTTAACAATTAGAAGTTCTGTATTTGACAATTACAAGTTCAGATCTTCAAGTTATAATTTGAAATAATAATTTGTATTTAACAAATCTAAGTTCTGTAATTCACTATTACACGTTCAGATCTTCAAGTTATAATATGCAATAATAATTAGAAGCTATCAATTAAGTTCTCTATTTGACTATTACAAGTTCAGATCTTCAAGTTATTATTTGCAATAATAATTATAAGCTATCAATTTTAAGTTCTGTATTTGACAATTACAAGTACAGATCTTCTAATTATTATTTGCAATAATAATTAGAAGCTATCAATTTTAAGTGCTGCATTTGACAATTTCAAGTTCAGATCTTCAAGTTATTATTTGCAATAATAATTAGAAGCTATTAATTTTAAGTTCTGTATTTGACAATTACAAGTTCAGATCTTCAAGTTATAATTTGAAATAATAATTAGAAGCTATCAATTTTAAGTTCTGTATTTGACAATTACAAGTTCAGATCTTCAAGTTATAATTTGCTATAATAATTAGAAGCTATCAATTTTAAGTTCTGTATTTGACAATTACAAGTTCAGATCTTCAAGTTATAATTTGCAATAATAATTAGAAGCTATCAATTTTAAATTCTGTATTTGACAATTACTAGTTCAGATCTTCAAGTTATAATTTGAAATAATAATTTGAATTTAACAAATCTAAGTTCTGTAATTCACTATTACAAGTTCAGATCATCAAGTTATAATTTAAAATAATAATTAGAAGCTATCAATCTTAAGTTCTGTATTTGACAATTACAAGTTCAGATCTTCAAGTTATAATTTGCACTAATAATTTGTATTTAACAATTAGAAGTTCTGTATTTGACAATTAGAAGTTCAGATCTTCAAGTTATAATTTGCAATAATAATTTGAATTTAACAAATCTAAGTTCTGTAATTCACTATTACAAGTTCAGATCATCAAGTTATAATTTAAAATAATAATTAGAAGCTATCAATTTTAAGTTCTGTATTTGACAATTACAAGTTCAGATCTTCAAGTTATAATTTGCACTAATAATTTGTATTTAACAATTAGAAGTTCTGTATTTGACAATTACAAGTTCAGATCTTCAAGTTATAATTTGCAATAATAATTTGAATTTAACAAATCTAAGTTCTGTAATTCACTATTACAAGTTCAGATCATCAAGTTATAATTTAAAATAATAATTAGAAGCTATCAATTTTAAGTTCTGTATTTGACAATTACAAGTTCAGATCTTCAAGTTATAATTTGCACTAATAATTTGTATTTAACAATTAGAAGTTCTGTATTTGACAATTAGAAGTTCAGATCTTCAAGTTATAATTTGCAATAATAATTTGAATTTAACAAATCTAAGTTCTGTAATTCACTATTACAAGTTCAGATCATCAAGTTATAATTTAAAATAATAATTAGAAGCTATCAATTTTAAGTTCTGTATTTGACAATTACAAGTTCAGATCTTCAAGTTATAATTTGCACTAATAATTTGTATTTAACAATTAGAAGTTCTGTATTTGACAATTACAAGTTCAGATCTTCAAGTTATAATTTGCAATAATAATTTGAATTTAACAAATCTAAGTTCTGTAATTCACTATTACAAGTTCAGATCTTCAAGTTATAATTTACAATAATACCTAGAAGCTATCAATTTTAAGTTCTGTATTTGACAATTACAAGTTCAGATCTTCAAGTTATAATTTGCACTAATAATTTGTGTTTAACAATTTTAAGTTCTGTATTTGACAATTACTAGTTCAGATCTTTAAGTTATAATTTGAAATAATAATTTGAATTTAACTAATCTAAGTTCTGTAATTCATTATTACAAGTTCAGATCTTCAAGTTATAATTTGCAATAATAATTAGAAGCTATCAATTTTAAGTTCTGTATTTGACAATTACAAGTTCAGATCTTCGAGTTATAATTTGCACTAATAATTTGTATTTAACAATTTTAAGTTCTGTATTTGACAATTACTAGTTCAGATCTTCAAGTTATAATTTGAATTATAATTATAAGCTATCAATTTTAAGTTCTGTATTTGACAATTACAAGTTCAGATCTTCGAGTTATAATTTGCACTAATAATTTGTATTTAACAATTCGAAGTTCTGTATTTGACTATTACAAGTTCAGATCTTCAAGTTATAATTTGAATTATAATTATAAGCTATCAATTTTAAGTTCTGTATTTGACAATTACAAGTACAGATCTTCTAATTATTATTTGCAATAATAATTAGAAGCTATCAATTTTAAGTGCTGCATTTGACAATTTCAAGTTCAGATCTTCAAGTTATTATTTGCAATAATAATTAGAAGCTATTAATTTTAAGTTCTGTATTTGACAATTACAAGTTCAGATCTTCAAGTTATAATTTGAAATAATAATTAGAAGCTATCAATTTTAAGTTCTGTATTTGACAATTACAAGTTCAGATCTTCAAGTTATAATTTGCTATAATAATTAGAAGCTATCAATTTTAAGTTCTGTATTTGACAATTACAAGTTCAGATCTTCAAGTTATAATTTGCACTAATAATTTGTATTTAACAATTAGAAGTTCTGTATTTGACAATTACAAGTTCAGATCTTCAAGTTATAATTTGCAATAATAATTAGAAGCAATCAATTTTAAGTTCTGTATTTGACAATTACTAGTTCAGATCTTCAAGTTATAATTTGAAATAATAATTTGAATTTAACAAATCTAAGTTCTGTAATTCACTATTACAAGTTCAGATCTTCAAGTTATAATTTGCAATAATAATTAGTAGCTATCAATTTTAAGTTCTGTATTTGACAATTACAAGTTCAGATCTTCAAGTTATAATTTGAAATAATAATTTGAATTTAACTAATCTAAGTTCTGTAATTCATTATTACAAGTTCAGATCTTCAAGTTATAATTTGCAATAATAATTAGAAGCTATCAATTATAAGTTCTGTATTTGACAATTACTAGTTCAGATCTTCAAGTTATAATTTGAACTAATAATTTGAATTTAACAAATCTAAGTTCTGTAATTCACTATTACAAGTTCAGATCTTCAAGTTATAATTTGAATAATAATTAGTAGCTATCAATTTTAAGTTCTGTATTTGACAATTACAAGTTCAGATCTTCAAGTTATAATTTGCACTAATAATTTGTGTTTAACAATTTTAAGTTCTGTATTTGACAATTACTAGTTCAGATCTTCAAGTTATAATTTGAAATAATAATTTGAATTTAACAAATCTAAGTTCTGTAATTCACTATTACAAGTTCAGATCTTCAAGTTATAATTTGCAATAATAATTAGTAGCTATCAATTTTAAGTTCTGTATTTGACAATTACAAGTTCAGATCTACAAGTTATAATTTGCACTAATAATTTGTATTTAACAATTAGAAGTTCTGTATTTGACAATTACAAGTTCAGATCTTCAAGTTATAATTTGCAATCATAATTTGTATTTAACAATGCTAAGTTGCGTATTTGTCTATTACAAGTTCAGATCTTCAAATTATAATTTGAAATAATAATTTGTATTTAAAAATTAGAAGTTCTGTATTTGACTATTACAAGTTCAGATCTTCAAATTATTATTTGCAATCTTAGTTTGAATTTAACAATTCGAAGTTCTGTATTTATCTATTACAAGTTCAGATCTTCAAGTTTTAATTTGCAATCATAATTTGTATTTAACAATGCTAAGTTGCGTATTTGTCTATTGCAAGTTCACATCTTCAAATTATAATTTGCAATAATAATTAGAAGCTATCAATTTTAAGTTCTGTATTTGACAATTACAAGTTCAGATCTACAAGTTATAATTTGCACTAATAATTTGTATTTAACAATTGGAAGTTCTGTATTTGACTATTACAAGCTCAGATCTTCAAGTTATAATTTGAATTATAATTATAAGCTATCAATTTTAAGTTCTGTATTTGACAATTACTAGTTCAGATCTTCAAGTTATAATTTGAAATAATAATTTGAATTTAACAAATCTAAGTTCTGTTATTCACTATTACAAGTTCAGATCTTCAAGTTATAATTTGCAATAATAATTAGAAGCTATCAATTGTAAGTTCTGTATTAGACAATTACAAGTTCAGATCTTTAAGTTATAATTTGCACTAATAATTTGTATTTAACAATTTTAAGTTCTGTATTTGACAATTACTAGTTCAGATCTTCAAGTTATAATTTGAAATAATAATTTGAATTTAACAAATCTAAGTTCTGTAATTCACTATTACAAGTTCAGATCTTCAAGTTATAATTTGCAATAATAATTAGAAGCTATCAATTTTAAGTTCTGTATTTGACTATTTCAAGTTCAGATCTTCAAGTTATAATTTGCACTAATAATTTGTATTTAACAATTAGAAGTTCTGTATTTGACTATTACAAGTTCAGATCTTCAAGTTATAATTTGCACTAATAATTTGTATTTAACAATTAGAAGTTCTGTATTTGACTATTACTAGTTCAGATCTTCAAATTATTATTTGCAATCTTAGTTTGAATTTAACAATTCGAAGTTCTGTATTTATCTATTACAAGTTCAGATCTTCAAGTTATAATTTGCAATAATAATTAGAAGCTATCAATTTTAAGTTCTGTATTTGACAATTACTAGTTCAGATCTTCAAGTTATAATTTGAACTAATAATTTGAATTTAACAAATCTAAGTTCTGTAATTCACTATTACAAGTTCAGATCTTATAGTTATAATTTGCAATAATAATTAGTAGCTATCAATTTTAAGTTCTGTATTTGACAATTACAAGTTCAGATCTTCAAGTTATAATTTGAAATAATAATTTGAATTTAACAAATCTAAGTTCTGTAATTCACTATTACAAGTTCAGATCTTCAAGTTATAATTTGCAATAATAATTAGTAGCTATCAATTTTAAGTTCTGTATTTGACAATTACAAGTTCAGATCTTCAAGTTATAATTTGCACTAATAATTTGTATTTAACAATTAGAAGTTCTATATTTGACAATTACAAGTTCAGATCTTCAAGTTATAATTTGCAATCATAATTTGTATTTAACAATGCTAAGTTGCGTATTTGTCTATTACAAGTTCAGATCTTCAAATTATAATTTGAAATAATAATTTGTATTTAAAAATTAGAAGTTCTGTATTTGACTATTACAAGTTCAGATCTTCAAATTATTATTTGCAATCTTAGTTTGAATTTAACAATTCGAAGTTCTGTATTTATCTATTACAAGTTCAGATCTTCAAGTTATAATTTGCAATCATAATTTGTATTTAACAATGCTAAGTTGCGTATTTGTCTATTGCAAGTTCACATCTTCAAATTATAATTTGCAATAATAATTAGAAGCTATCAATTTTAAGTTCTGTATTTGACAATTACAAGTTCAGATCTACAAGTTATAATTTGCACTAATAATTTGTATTTAACAATTGGAAGTTCTGTATTTGACTATTACAAGCTCAGATCTTCAAGTTATAATTTGAATTATAATTATAAGCTATCAATTTTAAGTTCTGTATTTGACAATTACTAGTTCAGATCTTCAAGTTATAATTTGAAATAATAATTTGAATTTAACAAATCTAAGTTCTGTAATTCACTATTACAAGTTCAGATCTTCAAGTTATAATTTGCAATAATAATTAGAAGCTATCAATTGTAAGTTCTGTATTTGACAATTACAAGTTCAGATCTGCAAGTTATAATTTGCACTAATAATTTGTATTTAACAATTTTAAGTTCTGTATTTGACAATTACTAGTTCAGATCTTCAAGTTATAATTTGAAATAATAATTTGAATTTAACAAATCTAAGTTCTGTAATTCACTATTACAAGTTCAGATCTTCAAGTTATAATTTGCAATAATAATTAGAAGCTATCAATTTTAAGTTCTGTATTTGACAATTTCAAGTTCAGATCTTCAAGTTATAATTTGCACTAATAATTTGTATTTAACAATTAGAAGTTCTGTATTTGACTATTACAAGTTCAGATCTTCAAGTTATAATTTGCACTAATAATTTGTATTTAACAATTAGAAGTTCTGTATTTGACTATTACTAGTTCAGATCTTCAAATTATTATTTGCAATCTTAGTTTGAATTTAACAATTCGAAGTTCTGTATTTATCTATTACAAGTTCAGATCTTCAAGTTATAATTTGCAATAATAATTAGAAGCTATCAATTTTAAGTTCTGTATTTGACAATTACTAGTTCAGATCTTCAAGTTATAATTTGAACTAATAATTTGAATTTAACAAATCTAAGTTCTGTAATTCACTATTACAAGTTCAGATCTTCAAGTTATAATTTGCAATAATAATTAGTAGCTATCAATTTTAAGTTCTGTATTTGACAATTACAAGTTCAGATCTTCAAGTTATAATTTGAAATAATAATTTGAATTTAACAAATCTAAGTTCTGTAATTCACTATTACAAGTTCAGATCTTCAAGTTATAATTTGCAATAATAATTAGTAGCTATCAATTTTAAGTTCTGTATTTGACAATTACAAGTTCAGATCTTCAAGTTATAATTTGCACTAATAATTTGTATTTAACAATTAGAAGTTCTGTATTTGACAATTACAAGTTCAGATCTTCAAGTTATAATTTGCAATCATAATTTGTATTTAACAATGCTAAGTTGCGTATTTGTATATTACAAGTTCAGATCTTCAAATTATAATTTGAAATAATAATTTGCATTTTACAAATCTAAGTTCTGTAATTCACTATTACAAGTTCAGATCTTCAAGTTATAATTTGCAATAATAATTTGTATTTAAAAATTAGAAGTTCTGTATTTGACTATTACAAGTTCAGATCTTCAAATTATTATTTGCAATCTTAGTTTGAATTTAACAATTCGAAGTTCTGTATTTATCTATTACAAGTTCAGATCTTCAAGTTATAATTTGCAATCATAATTTGTATTTAACAATGCTAAGTTGCGTATTTGTCTATTACAAGTTCACATCTTCAAATTTTAATTTGCAATAATAATTAGAAGCTATCAATTTTAAGTTCTGTATTTGACAATTACAAGTTCAGATCTACAAGTTATAATTTGCACTAATAATTTGTATTTAACAATTGGAAGTTCTGTATTTGACTATTACAAGCTCAGATCTTCAAGTTATAATTTGAATTATAATTATAAGCTATCAATTTTAAGTTCTGTATTTGACAATTACTAGTTCAGATCTTCAAGTTATAATTTGAAATAATAATTTGAATTTAACAAATCTAAGTTCTGTAATTCACTATTACAAGTTCAGATCTTCAAGTTATAATTTGCAATAATAATTAGAAGCTATCATTTTAAGGTCTGTATTTGA
Organism: Cantharis lateralis; assembly: GCA_963170105.1. NCBI lineage: Eukaryota > Metazoa > Arthropoda > Insecta > Coleoptera > Cantharidae > Cantharis > Cantharis lateralis. The sequence continues at coordinate 28,587,256 of OY720627.1, forward strand.
CAATTACAAGTTCAGATCTGCAAGTTATAATTTGCACTAATAATTTGTATTTAACAATTTTAAGTTCTGTATTTGACAATTACTAGTTCAGATCTTCAAGTTATAATTTGAAATAATAATTTGAATTTAACAAATCTAAGTTCTGTAATTCACTATTACAAGTTCAGATCTTCAAGTTATAATTTGCAATAATAATTAGAAGCTATCAATTTTAAGTTCTGTATTTGACAATTACAAGTTCAGATCTTCAAGTTATAATTTGCACTAATAATTTGTATTTAACAATTAGAAGTTCTGTATTTGACAATTACTAGTTCAGATCTTCAAGTTATAATTTGAAATAATAATTTGAATTTAACTAATCTAAGTTCTGTAATTCATTATTACAAGTTCAGATCTTCAAGTTATAATTTGCAATAATAATTAGAAGCTATCAATTTTAAGTTCTGTATTTGACAATTACTAGTTCAGATCTTCAAGTTATAATTTGAACTAATAATTTGAATTTAACAAATCTAAGTTCTGTAATTCACTATTACAAGTTCAGATCTTCAAGTTATAATTTGCACTAATAATTTGTATTTAACAATTGGAAGTTCTGTATTTGACTATTACAAGCTCAGATCTTCAAGTTATAATTTGAATTATAATTATAAGCTATCAATTTTAAGTTCTGTATTTGACAAGTACTAGTTCAGATCTTCAAGTTATAATTTGAAATAATAATTTGAATTTAACAAATCTAAGTTCTGTAATTCACTATTACAAGTTCAGATCTTCAAGTTATAATTTACAATAATAATTATAGGCTATCAATTTTAAGTTCTGGATTTGACAATTACTAGTTCAGATCTTCAAGTTATAATTTGCACTAATAATTTGAATTTAACAAATCTAAGTTCTGTAATTCACCATTACAAGTGCAGATCTTCAGGTTATAATTTGCACTAATAATTTGTATTTAACAATTCGAAGTTCTGTATTTGACTATTACAAGTTCAGATCTTCAAGTTATTATTTGCAATAATAATTAGCAGCTATCAATTTTAAGTTTTGTATTTGACAATTACAAGTTCAGATCTTCAAGTTATAATTTGAAATAATAATTAGAAGCTATCAATTTTAAGTTCTGTATTTGACAATTACAAGTTCAGATCCTCAAGTTATAATTTGCAATAATAATTAGAAGCTATCAATTTTAAGTTCTGTATTTGACAATTACTAGTTCAGATCTTCAAGTTATAATTTGAAATAATAATTTGAATTTAACAAATCTAAGTTCTGTAATTCACTATTACAAGTTCAGATCTTCAAGTTATAATTTGCAATAATAATTAGAAGCTATCAATTGTAAGTTCTGTATTTGACAATTACAAGTTCAGATCTGCAAGTTATAATTTGCACTAATAATTTGTATTTAACAATTTTAAGTTCTGTATTTGACAATTACTAGTTCAGATCTTCAAGTTATAATTTGAAATAATAATTTGAATTTAACAAATCTAAGTTCTGTAATTCACTATTACAAGTTCAGATCTTCAAGTTATAATTTGCAATAATAATTAGAAGCTATCAATTTTAAGTTCTGTATTTGACAATTTCAAGTTCAGATCTTCAAGTTATAATTTGCACTAATAATTTGTATTTAACAATTAGAAGTTCTGTATTTGACTATTACAAGTTCAGATCTTCAAGTTATAATTTGCACTAATAATTTGTATTTAACAATTAGAAGTTCTGTATTTGACTATTACTAGTTCAGATCTTCAAATTATTATTTGCAATCTTAGTTTGAATTTAACAATTCGAAGTTCTGTATTTATCTATTACAAGTTCAGATCTTCAAGTTATAATTTGCAATAATAATTAGAAGCTATCAATTTTAAGTTCTGTATTTGACAATTACTAGTTCAGATCTTCAAGTTATAATTTGAACTAATAATTTGAATTTAACAAATCTAAGTTCTGTAATTCACTATTACAAGTTCAGATCTTCAAGTTATAATTTGCAATAATAATTAGTAGCTATCAATTTTAAGTTCTGTATTTGACAATTACAAGTTCAGATCTTCAAGTTATAATTTGAAATAATAATTTGAATTTAACAAATCTAAGTTCTGTAATTCACTATTACAAGTTCAGATCTTCAAGTTATAATTTGCAATAATAATTAGTAGCTATCAATTTTAAGTTCTGTATTTGACAATTACAAGTTCAGATCTTCAAGTTATAATTTGCACTAATAATTTGTATTTAACAATTAGAAGTTCTGTATTTGACAATTACAAGTTCAGATCTTCAAGTTATAATTTGCAATCATAATTTGTATTTAACAATGCTAAGTTGCGTATTTGTATATTACAAGTTCAGATCTTCAAATTATAATTTGAAATAATAATTTGCATTTTACAAATCTAAGTTCTGTAATTCACTATTACAAGTTCAGATCTTCAAGTTATAATTTGCAATAATAATTTGTATTTAAAAATTAGAAGTTCTGTATTTGACTATTACAAGTTCAGATCTTCAAATTATTATTTGCAATCTTAGTTTGAATTTAACAATTCGAAGTTCTGTATTTATCTATTACAAGTTCAGATCTTCAAGTTATAATTTGCAATCATAATTTGTATTTAACAATGCTAAGTTGCGTATTTGTCTATTACAAGTTCACATCTTCTAATTTTAATTTGCAATAATAATTAGAAGCTATCAATTTTAAGTTCTGTATTTGACAATTACAAGTTCAGATCTACAAGTTATAATTTGCACTAATAATTTGTATTTAACAATTGGAAGTTCTGTATTTGACTATTACAAGCTCAGATCTTCAAGTTATAATTTGAATTATAATTATAAGCTATCAATTTTAAGTTCTGTATTTGACAATTACTAGTTCAGATCTTCAAGTTATAATTTGAAATAATAATTTGAATTTAACAAATCTAAGTTCTGTAATTCACTATTACAAGTTCAGATCTTCAAGTTATAATTTGCAATAATAATTAGAAGCTATCATTTTAAGGTCTGTATTTGACAATTACAAGTTCAGATCTGCAAGTTATAATTTGCACTAATAATTTGTATTTAACAATTTTAAGTTCTGTATTTGACAATTACTAGTTCAGATCTTCAAGTTATAATTTGAAATAATAATTTGAATTTAACAAATCTAAGTTCTGTAATTCACTATTACAAGTTCAGATCTTCAAGTTATAATTTGCAATAATAATTAGAAGCTATCAATTTTAAGTTCTGTATTTGACAATTACAAGTTCAGATCTTCAAGTTATAATTTGCACTAATAATTTGTATTTAACAATTAGAAGTTCTGTATTTGACAATTACTAGTTCAGATCTTCAAGTTATAATTTGAAATAATAATTTGAATTTAACTAATCTAAGTTCTGTAATTCATTATTACAAGTTCAGATCTTCAAGTTATAATTTGCAATAATAATTAGAAGCTATCAATTTTAAGTTCTGTATTTGACAATTACTAGTTCAGATCTTCAAGTTATAATTTGAACTAATAATTTGAATTTAACAAATCTAAGTTCTGTAATTCACTATTACAAGTTCAGATCTTCAAGTTATAATTTGCACTAATAATTTGTATTTAACAATTGGAAGTTCTGTATTTGACTATTACAAGCTCAGATCTTCAAGTTATAATTTGAATTATAATTATAAGCTATCAATTTTAAGTTCTGTATTTGACAAGTACTAGTTCAGATCTTCAAGTTATAATTTGAAATAATAATTTGAATTTAACAAATCTAAGTTCTGTAATTCACTATTACAAGTTCAGATCTTCAAGTTATAATTTACAATAATAATTATAGGCTATCAATTTTAAGTTCTGGATTTGACAATTACTAGTTCAGATCTTCAAGTTATAATTTGCACTAATAATTTGAATTTAACAAATCTAAGTTCTGTAATTCACCATTACAAGTGCAGATCTTCAGGTTATAATTTGCACTAATAATTTGTATTTAACAATTCGAAGTTCTGTATTTGACTATTACAAGTTCAGATCTTCAAGTTATTATTTGCAATAATAATTAGCAGCTATCAATTTTAAGTTTTGTATTTGACAATTACAAGTTCAGATCTTCAAGTTATAATTTGAAATAATAATTAGAAGCTATCAATTTTAAGTTCTGTATTTGACAATTACAAGTTCAGATCCTCAAGTTATAATTTGCAATAATAATTAGAAGCTATCAATTTTAAGTTCTGTATTTGACAATTACTAGTTCAGATCTTCAAGTTATAATTTGAAATAATAATTTGAATTTAACAAATCTAACTTCTGTAATTCACTATTACAAGTTCAGATCTTCAAGTTATAATTTGCAATAATAATTAGAAGCTATCAATTTTAAGTTCTGTATTTGACAATTACAAGTTCAGATCTTCAAGTTATAATTTGCACTGTTAATTTGTATTTAACAATTTTAAGTTCTGTATTTGACAATTACTAGTTCAGATCTTCAAGTTATAATTTGAAATAATAATTTGAATTTAACAAATCTAAGTTCTGTAATTCACTATTACAAGTTCAGATCTTCAAGTTATAATTTGCAATAATAATTAGAAGCTATCAATTTTAAGTCTTGTATTTGACAATTACAAGTTCAGATCTTCAAGTTATAATTTGCACTAATAATTTGTATTTAACAATTAGAAGTTCTGTATTTGACTATTACAAGTTCAGATCTTCAAATTATTATTTGCAATCTTAGTTTGAATTTAACAATTCGAAGTTCTGGATTTACCTATTACAGGTTCAGAACTTCAAGTTATAATTTGCAATCACAATTTGTATTTAACAATGCTAAGTTGCGTATTTGTCTATTACAAGTTCAGATCTTCAAATTATAATTTGCAATAATAATTAGAAGCTATTAATTTTAAGTTCTGTATTTAACAATTACAAGTTCAGATCTTCTAGTAATAATTTGAAATAATAATTTGAATTTAACAAATCTAAGTTCTGTAATTCCCTATTACAAGTTCAGATCTTCAAGTTATAATTTACAATAATAATTATAGGCTATCAATTTTAAGTTCTGGATTTGACAATTACTAGTTCAGATCTTCAAGTTATAATTTGAAATAATAATTTGAATTTAACAAATCTAAGTTCTGTAATTCACCATTACAAGTGCAGATCGTCAAGTTATAATTTGCAATAATAATTAGAAGCTATCAATTTTAAGTTCTGTATTTGACAATTACAAGTTCAGATCTTCTAGTTATAATTTGCACTAATAACTTGTATTTAATAATTAGAAGTTCTGTATTTGACAATTACAAGTTCAGATCTTCAAGTTATAATTTGCAATAATAATGGGATTTAAAAATTAGAGGTTCTGTATTTGACAATTACAAGTTCAGATCTGGAAGTTATAATTTGAAATAATAATTAGAAGCTATCAATTTTAAGTTCTGTAATTCACTATTACAAGTTCAGATCTTCAAGTTATAATTTGCAATAATAATTAGAAGCTATCAATTTTAAGTTCTGTATTTGACAATTACAAGTTCAGATCTTCAAGTTATAATTTGCTATAATAATTAGAAGCTATCAATTTTAAGTTCTGTATTTGACAATTACAAGTTCAGATCTTCAAGTTATAATTTGCAATAATAATTAGAAGCTATCAATTTTAAGTTCTGTATTTGACAATTACTAGTTCAGATCTTCAAGTTATAATTTGAAATAATAATTTGAATTTAACAAATCTAAGTTCTGTAATTCACTATTACAAGTTCAGATCATCAAGTTATAATTTAAAATAATAATTAGAAGCTATCAATTTTAAGTTCTGTATTTGACAATTACAAGTTCAGAACTTCAAGTTATAATTTGCACTAATAATTTGTATTTAACAATTAGAAGTTCTGTATTTGAGAATTACAAGTTCAGATCTTCAAGTTATAATTTGCAATAATAATTTGAATTTAACAAATCTAAGTTCTGTAATTCACTATTACAAGTTCAGATCATCAAGTTATAATTTAAAATAATAATTAGAAGCTATCAATTTTAAGTTCTGTATTTGACAATTACAAGTTCAGATCTTCAAGTTATAATTTGAAATAATAATTTGAATTTAACAAATCTAAGTTCTGTAATTCACTATTACAAGTTCAGATCTTCAAGTTATAATTTACAATAATAATTATAGGCTATCAATTTTAAGTTCTGGATTTGACAATTACAAGTTCAGATCTTCAAGTTATAATTTGCACTAATAATTTGAATTTAACAAATCTAAGTTCTGTAATTCACCATTACAAGTGCAGATCTTCAGGTTATAATTTGCACTAATAATTTGTATTTAACAATTCGAAGTTCTGTATTTGACTATTACAAGTTCAGATCTTCAAGTTATTATTTGCAATAATAATTAGCAGCTATCAATTTTAAGTTTTGTATTTGACAATTACAAGTTCAGATCTTCAAGTTATAATTTGAAATAATAATTAGAAGCTATCAATTTTAAGTTCTGTATTTGACAATTACAAGTTCAGATCCTCAAGTTATAATTTGCAATAATAATTAGAAGCTATCAATTTTAAGTTCTGTATTTGACAATTACTAGTTCAGATCTTCAAGTTATAATTTGAAATAATAATTTGAATTTAACAAATCTAACTTCTGTAATTCACTATTACAAGTTCAGATCTTCAAGTTATAATTTGCAATAATAATTAGAAGCTATCAATTTTAAGTTCTGTATTTGACAATTACAAGTTCAGATCTTCAAGTTATAATTTGCACTGTTAATTTGTATTTAACAATTTTAAGTTCTGTATTTGACAATTACTAGTTCAGATCTTCAAGTTATAATTTGAAATAATAATTTGAATTTAACAAATCTAAGTTCTGTAATTCACTATTACAAGTTCAGATCTTCAAGTTATAATTTGCAATAATAATTAGAAGCTATCAATTTTAAGTCTTGTATTTGACAATTACAAGTTCAGATCTTCAAGTTATAATTTGCACTAATAATTTGTATTTAACAATTAGAAGTTCTGTATTTGACTATTACAAGTTCAGATCTTCAAATTATTATTTGCAATCTTAGTTTGAATTTAACAATTCGAAGTTCTGGATTTACCTATTACAGGTTCAGAACTTCAAGTTATAATTTGCAATCACAATTTGTATTTAACAATGCTAAGTTGCGTATTTGTCTATTACAAGTTCAGATCTTCAAATTATAATTTGCAATAATAATTAGAAGCTATTAATTTTAAGTTCTGTATTTAACAATTACAAGTTCAGATCTTCTAGTTATAATTTGAAATAATAATTTGAATTTAACAAATCTAAGTTCTGTAATTCCCTATTACAAGTTCAGATCTTCAAGTTATAATTTACAATAATAATTATAGGCTATCAATTTTAAGTTCTGGATTTGACAATTACTAGTTCAGATCTTCAAGTTATAATTTGAAATAATAATTTGAATTTAACAAATCTAAGTTCTGTAATTCACCATTACAAGTGCAGATCGTCAAGTTATAATTTGCAATAATAATTAGAAGCTATCAATTTTAAGTTCTGTATTTGACAATTACAAGTTCAGATCTTCTAGTTATAATTTGCACTAATAACTTGTATTTAATAATTAGAAGTTCTGTATTTGACAATTACAAGTTCAGATCTTCAAGTTATAATTTGCAATAATAATGGGATTTAAAAATTAGAGGTTCTGTATTTGACAATTACAAGTTCAGATCTGGAAGTTATAATTTGAAATAATAATTAGAAGCTATCAATTTTAAGTTCTGTAATTCACTATTACAAGTTCAGATCTTCAAGTTATAATTTGCAATAATAATTAGAAGCTATCAATTTTAAGTTCTGTATTTGACAATTACAAGTTCAGATCTTCAAGTTATAATTTGCTATAATAATTAGAAGCTATCAATTTTAAGTTCTGTATTTGACAATTACAAGTTCAGATCTTCAAGTTATAATTTGCAATAATAATTAGAAGCTATCAATTTAAGTTCTGTATTTGACAATTACTAGTTCAGATCTTCAAGTTATAATTTGAAATAATAATTTGAATTTAACAAATCTAAGTTCTGTAATTCACTATTACAAGTTCAGATCATCAAGTTATAATTTAAAATAATAATTAGAAGCTATCAATTTTAAGTTCTGTATTTGACAATTACAAGTTCAGAACTTCAAGTTATAATTTGCACTAATAATTTGTATTTAACAATTAGAAGTTCTGTATTTGAGAATTACAAGTTCAGATCTTCAAGTTATAATTTGCAATAATAATTTGAATTTAACAAATCTAAGTTCTGTAATTCACTATTACAAGTTCAGATCATCAAGTTATAATTTAAAATAATAATTAGAAGCTATCAATTTTAAGTTCTGTATTTGACAATTACAAGTTCAGATCTTCAAGTTATAATTTGCACTAATAATTTGTATTTAACAATTAGAAGTTCTGTATTTGTCAATTACAAGTTCAGATCTTCAAGTTATAATTTGCAATAATAATTTGAATTTAACAAATCTAAGTTCTGTAATTCACTATTACAAGTTCAGATCTTCAAGTTATAATTTACAATAATAATTAGAAGCTATCAATTTTAAGTTCTGTATTTGACAATTACAAGTTCAGATCTTCAAGTTATAATTTGCACTAATAATTTGTATTTAACAATTAGAAGTTCTGTATTTGACAATTACAAGTTCAGATCTTCAAGTTATAATTTGCAATAATAATTAGAAGCTATCAATTTTAAGTTCTGTATTTGACAATTACTAGTTCAGATCTTCAAGTTATAATTTGATATAATAATTTGAATTTAACAAATCTAAGTTCTGTAATTCACTATTACAAGTTCAGATCTTCAAGTTATAATTTGCAATAATAATTAGTAGCTATCAATTTTAAGTTCTGTATTTGACAATTACAAGTTCAGATCTTCAAGTTATAATTTGCACTAATAATTTGTGTTTAACAATTTTAAGTTCTGTATTTGACAATTACTAGTTCAGATCTTCAAGTTATAATTTGAAATAATAATTTGAATTTAACTAATCTAAGTTCTGTAATTCATTATTACAAGTTCAGATCTTCAAGTTATAATTTGCAATAATAATTAGAAGCTATCAATTTTAAGTTCTGTATTTGACAATTACTAGTTCAGATCTTCAAGTTATAATTTGAACTAATAATTTGAATTTAACAAATCTAAGTTCTGTAATTCACTATTACAAGTTCAGATCTTCAAGTTATAATTTGCAATAATAATTAGTAGCTATCAATTTTAAGTTCTGTATATGACAATTACAAGTTCAGATCTTCAAGTTATAATTTGCACTAATAATTTGTATTTAATAATTAGAAGTTCTGTATTTGACAATTACAAGTTCAGATCTTCAAGTTATAATTTGCAATAATAATTAGACGCTATCAATTTTAAGTTATGTATTTGACAATTACAAGTTCAGATCTTCAAGTTATAATTTGCAATATTTATTAGAAGCTATCAATTTTAAGTGCTGTATTTGACAATTACTAGTTCAGATCTTCAAGTTATAATTTGCAATAATAATTTGAATTTAACAAATCTAAGTTCTGTAATTCACTATTACAAGTTCAGATCTTCAAGTTATAATTTACAATAATAATTAGAAGCTATCAATTTTAAGTTCTGTATTTGACAATTACAAGTAGAGATCTTCAAATTATTATATGCAATAATAATTAGAAGCTATCAATTTTAAGTTCTGCATTTGACAATTTCAAGTTCAGATCTTCAAGTTATTATTTGCAATAATAATTAGAAGCTATTAATTTTAAGTTCTGTAATTCACTATTACAAGTTCAGATCATCAAGTTATAATTTAAAATAATAATTAGAAGCTATCAATTTTAAGTTCTGTATTTGACAATTACAAGTTCAGATCTTCAAGTTATAATTTGCACTAATAATTTGTATTTAACAATTAGAAGTTCTGTATTTGACAATTACAAGTTCAGATCTTCAAGTTATAATTTGCAATAATAATTTGAATTTAACAAATCTAAGTTCTGTAATTCACTATTACAAGTTCAGATCTTCAAGTTATAATTTACAATAATAATTAGAAGCTATCAATTTTAAGTTCTGTATTTGACAATTACAAGTTCAGATCTTCAAGTTATAATTTGCACTAATAATTTGTATTTAACAATTAGAAGTTCTGTATTTGACAATTACAAGTTCAGATCTTCAAGTTATAATTTGCAATAATAATTATAAGCTATCAATTTTAAGTTCTGTATTTGACAATTACTAGTTCAGATCTTCAAGTTATAACTTGAAATAATAATTTGAATTTAACAAATCTAAGTTCTGTAATTCACTATTACAAGTTCAGATCTTCAAGTTATAATTTGCAATAATAATTAGAAGCTATCAATTGTAAGTTCTGTATTTGACAATTACAAGTTCAGAACTTCCAGTTATAATTTGCACTAATAATTTGTATTTAACAATTAGAAGTTCTGTATTTGACTATTACAAGTTCAGATCTTCAAATTATTATTTGCAATCTTAGTTTGAATTTAACCATTCGAAGTTCTGTATTTACCTATTACAGGTTCAGATCTTCAAGTAATAATTTGCACTAATAATTTGCATTTAACAATTCGAAGTTCTGTATTTGACTATTACAAGTTCAGATCTTCAAGTTATAATTTGAATTATAATTATAAGCTATCAATTTTAAGTTCTGTATTTGACAATTACAAGTAGAGATCTTCAAATTATTATTTGCAATAATAATTAGAAGCTATCAATTTTAAGTTCTGCATTTCACAATTTCAAGTTCAGATCTTCAAGTTATTATTTGCAATATTAATTAGAAGCTATTAATTTTAAGTTCTGTAATTCACTATTACAAGTTCAGATCATCAAGTTATAATTTAAAATAATAATTAGAAGCTATCAATTTTAAGTTCTGTATTTGACAATTACAAGTTCAGATCTTCAAGTTATAATTTGCACTAATAATTTGTATTTAACAATTAGAAGTTCTGTATTAGACAATTACAAGTTCAGATCTTCAAGTTATAATTTGCAATAATAATTTGAATTTAACAAATCTAAGTTCTGTAATTCACTATTACAAGTTCAGATCTTCAAGTTATAATTTACAATAATAATTAGAAGCTATCAATTTTAAGTTCTGTATTTGACAATTACAAGTTCAGATCTTCAAGTTATAATTTGCACTAATAATTTGTATTTAACAATTAGAAGTTCTGTATTTGACAATTACAAGTTCAGATCTTCAAGTTATAATTTGCAATAATAATTAGAAGCTATCAATTTTAAGTTCTGTATTTGACAATTACTAGTTCAGATCTTCAAGTTATAACTTGAAATAATAATTTGAATTTAACAAATCTAAGTTCTGTAATTCACTATTACAAGTTCAGATCTTCAAGTTATAATTTGCAATAATAATTAGTAGCTATCAATTTTAAGTTCTGTATTTGACAATTACAAGTTCAGATCTTCAAGTTATAATTTGAAATAATAATTTGAATTTAACAAATCTAAGTTCTGTAATTCACTATTACAAGTTCAGATCTTCAAGTTATAATTTGAAATAATAATTTGAATTTAACAAATCTAAGTTCTGTAATTCACTATTACAAGTTCAGATCTTCAAATTATAATTTGCAATAATAATTAGTAGCTATCAATTTTAAGTTCTGTATTTGCCAATTACAAGTTCAGATCTTCAAGTTATAATTTGCACTAATAATTTGTATTTAACAATTAGAAGTTCTGTATTTGACAATTACAAGTTCAGATCTTCAAGTTATAATTTGCAATCATAATTTGTATTTAACAATGCTAAGTTGCGTATTTGTCTATTGCAAGTTCAGATCTTCAAATTATAATTTGAAATAATAATTTGCATTTTACAAATCTAAGTTCTGTAATTCACTATTACAAGTTCAGATCTTCAAGTTATAATTTGCAATAATAATTTGTATTTAAAAATTAGAAGTTCTGTATTTGACTATTACAAGTTCAGATCTTCAAATTATTATTTGCAATCTTAGTTTGAATTTAACAATTCGAAGTTCTGTATTTATCTATTACAACTTCAGATCTTCAAGTTATAATTTGCAATCATAATTTGTATTTAACAATGCTAAGTTGCGTATTTGTCTATTGCAAGTTCACATCTTCAAATTATAATTTGCAATAATAATTAGAAGCTATCAATTTTAAGTTCTGTATTTGACAATTACTAGTTCAGATCTTCAAGTTATAATTTGAAATAATAATTTGAATTTAACAAATCTAAGTTCTGGAATTCACTATTACAAGTTCAGATCTTCAAGTTATAATTTGCAATAATAATTAGAAGCTATCAATTGTAAGTTCTGTATTTGACAATTACAAGTTCAGATCTGCAAGTTATAATTTGCACTAATAATTTGTATTTAACAATTTTAAGTTCTGTATTTGACAATTACTAGTTCAGATCTTCAAGTTATAATTTGAAATAATAATTTGAATTTAACAAATCTAAGTTCTGTAATTCACTATTACAAGTTCAGATCTTCAAGTTATAATTTGCAATAATAATTAGAAGCTATCAATTTTAAGTTCTGTATTTGACAATTACAAGTTCAGATCTTCAAGTTAAATTTGCACTAATAATTTGTATTTAACAATTAGAAGTTCTGTATTTGACTATTACAAGTTCAGATCTTCAAGTTATAATTTGCACTAATAATTTGTATTTAACAATTAGAAGTTCTGTATTTGACTATTACAAGTTCAGATCTTCAAATTATTATTTGCAATCTTAGTTTGAATTTAACAATTCGAAGTTCTGTATTTATCTATTACAAGTTCAGATCTTCAAGTTATAATTTGCAATAATAATTAGAAGCTATCAATTTTAAGTTCTGTATTTGACAATTACTAGTTCAGATCTTCAAGTTATAATTTGAACTAATAATTTGAATTTAACAAATCTAAGTTCTGTAATTCACTATTACAAGTTCAGATCTTCAAGTTATAATTTGCACTAATAATTTGTGTTTAACAATTTTAAGTTCTGTATTTGACAATTACTAGTTCAGATCTATAGTTATAATTTGAAATAATAATTTGAATTTAACTAATCTAAGTTCTGTAATTCATTATTACAAGTTCAGATCTTCAAGTTATAATTTGCAATAATAATTAGAAGCTATCAATTTTAAGTTCTGCATTTGACAATTTCAAGTTCAGATCTTCAAGTTATTATTTTCAATAATAATTAGAAGCTATTAATTTTAAGTTCTGTATTTGACAATTACAAGTTCAGATCTTCAAGTTATAATTTGCAATAATAATTAGAAGCTATCAATTTTAAGTTCTGTATTTGACAATTACTAGTTCAGATCTTCAAGTTATAATTTGAAATAATAATTTGAATTTAACAAATCTAAGTTCTGTAATTCACTATTACAAGTTCAGATCATCAAGTTATAATTTAAAATAATAATTAGAAGCTATCAATTTTAAGTTCTGTATTTGACAATTACAAGTTCAGATCTTCAAGTTATAATTTGCACTAATAATTTGTATTTAACAATTAGAAGTTCTGTATTAGACAATTACAAGTTCAGATCTTCAAGTTATAATTTGCAATCATAATTTGAATTTAACAAATCTAAGTTCTGTAATTCACTATTACAAGTTCAGATCTTCAAGTTATAATTTACAATAATACTTAGAAGCTATCAATTTTAAGTTCTGTATTTGACAATTACTAGTTCAGATCTTCAAGTTATAATTTGAAATAATAATTTGAATTTAACAAATCTAAGTTCTGTAATTCACTATTACAAGTTCAGATCTTCAAGTTATAATTTGCAATAATAATTAGAAGCTATCAATTGTAAGTTCTGTATTTGACAATTACAAGTTCAGAACTTCCAGTTATAATTTGCACTAATAATTTGTATTTAACAATTAGAAGTTCTGTATTTGACTATTACAAGTTCAGATCTTCAAATTATTATTTGCAATCTTAGTTTGAATTTAACCATTCGAAGTTCTGTATTTACCTATTACAGGTTCAGATCTTCAAGTAATAATTTGCACTAATAATTTGCATTTAACAATTCGAAGTTCTGTATTTGACTATTACAAGTTCAGATCTTCAAGTTATAATTTGAATTATAATTATAAGCTATCAATTTTAAGTTCTGTATTTGACAATTACAAGTAGAGATCTTCAAATTATTATTTGCAATAATAATTAGAAGCTATCAATTTTAAGTTCTGCATTTGACAATTTCAAGTTCAGATCTTCAAGTTATTATTTGCAATAATAATTAGAAGCTATTAATTTTAAGTTCTGTAATTCACTATTACAAGTTCAGATCATCAAGTTATAATTTAAAATAATAATTAGAAGCTATCAATTTTAAGTTCTGTATTTGACAATTACAAGTTCAGATCTTCAAGTTATAATTTGCACTAATAATTTGTATTTAACAATTAGAAGTTCTGTATTAGACAATTACAAGTTCAGATCTTCAAGTTATAATTTGCAATAATAATTTGAATTTAACAAATCTAAGTTCTGTAATTCACTATTACAAGTTCAGATCTTCAAGTTATAATTTACAATAATAATTAGAAGCTATCAATTTTAAGTTCTGTATTTGACAATTACAAGTTCAGATCTTCAAGTTATAATTTGCACTAATAATTTGTATTTAACAATTAGAAGTTCTGTATTTGACAATTACAAGTTCAGATCTTCAAGTTATAATTTGCAATAATAATTAGAAGCTATCAATTTTAAGTTCTGTATTTGACAATTACTAGTTCAGATCTTCAAGTTATAACTTGAAATAATAATTTGAATTTAAGAAATCTAAGTTCTGTAATTCACTATTACAAGTTCAGATCTTCAAGTTATAATTTGCAATAATAATTAGTAGCTATCAATTTTAAGTTCTGTATTTGACAATTACAAGTTCAGATCTTCAAGTTATAATTTGAAATAATAATTTGAATTTAACAAATCTAAGTTCTGTAATTCACAATTACAAGTTCAGATCTTCAAGTTATAATTTGAAATAATAATTTGAATTTCACAAATCTAAGTTCTGTAATTCACTATTACAAGTTCAGATCTTCAAATTATAATTTGCAATAATAATTAGTAGCTATCAATTTTAAGTTCTGTATTTGACAATTACAAGTTCAGATCTTCAAGTTATAATTTGCACTAATAATTTGTATTTAACAATTAGAAGTTCTGTATTTGACAATTACAAGTTCAGATCTTCAAGTTATAATTTGCAATCATAATTTGTATTTAACAATGCTAAGTTGCGTATTTGTCTATTGCAAGTTCAGATCTTCAAATTATAATTTGAAATAATAATTTGCATTTTACAAATATAAGTTCTGTAATTCACTATTACAAGTTCAGATCTTCAAGTTATAATTTGCAATAATAATTAGTAGCTATCAATTTTAAGTTCTGTATTTGACAATTACAAGTTCAGATCTTCAAGTTATAATTTGCACTAATAATTTGTATTTAACAATTAGAAGTTCAGTATTTGACAATTACAAGTTCAGATCTTCAAGTTATAATTTGCAATCATAATTTGTATTTAACAATGCTAAGTTGCGTATTTGTCTATTACAAGTTCAGATCTTCAAATTATAATTTGAAATAATAATTTGCATTTTACAAATCTAAGTTCTGTAATTCACTATTACAAGTTCAGATCTTCAAGTTATAATTTGCAATAATAATTTGTATTTAAAAATTAGAAGTTCTGTATTTGACTATTACAAGTTCAGATCTTCAAATTATTATTTGCAATCTTAGTTTGAATTTAACAATTCGAAGTTCTGTATTTATCTATTACAAGTTCAGTTCTTCAAGTTATAATTTGCAATCATAATTTGTATTTAACAATGCTAAGTTGCGTATTTGTCTATTGCAAGTTCACATCTTCAAATTATAATTTGCAATAATAATTAGAAGCTATCAATTTTAAGTTCTGTATTTGACAATTACAAGTTCAGATCTACAAGTTATAATTTGCACTAATAATTTGTAATTAACAATTGGAAGTTCTGTATTTGACTATTACAAGCTCAGATCTTCAAGTTATAATTTGAATTATAATTATAAGCTATCAATTTTAAGTTCTGTATTTGACAATTACTAGTTCAGATCTTCAAGTTATAATTTGAAATAATAATTTGAATTTAACAAATCTAAGTTCTGTAATTCACTATTACAAGTTCAGATCTTCAAGTTATAATTTGCAATAATAATTAGAAGCTATCATTTTAAGGTCTGTATTTGACAATTACAAGTTCAGATCTGCAAGTTATAATTTGCACTAATAATTTGTATTTAACAATTTTAAGTTCTGTATTTGACAATTACTAGTTCAGATCTTCAAGTTATAATTTGAAATAATAATTTGAATTTAACAAATCTAAGTTCTGTAATTCACTATTACAAGTTCAGATCTTCAAGTTATAATTTGCAATAATAATTAGAAGCTATCAATTTTAAGTTCTGTATTTGACAATTACAAGTTCAGATCTACAAGTTATAATTTGCACTAATAATTTGTATTTAACAATTAGAAGTTCTGTATTTGACTATTACAAGTTCAGATCTTCAAGTTATAATTTGCACTAATAATTTGTATTTAACAATTAGAAGTTCTGTATTTGACTATTACAAGTTCAGATCTTCAAGTTATAATTTGCACTAATAATTTGTATTTAACAATTAGAAGTTCTGTATTTATCTATTACAAGTTCAGATCTTCAAGTTATAATTTGCAATAATAATTAGAAGCTATCAATTTTAAGTTCTGTATTTGACAATTACTAGTTCAGATCTTCAAGTTATAATTTGAACTAATAATTTGAATTTAACAAATCTAAGTTCTGTAATTCACTATTACAAGTTCAGATC
The DNA here is from genome assembly GCA_963170105.1 of Cantharis lateralis. Lineage (NCBI taxonomy): Eukaryota > Metazoa > Arthropoda > Insecta > Coleoptera > Cantharidae > Cantharis > Cantharis lateralis. Next base: position 28,604,285 of record OY720627.1, read on the forward strand.
TTCAAGTTATAATTTGCACTAATAATTTGTGTTTAACAATTTTAAGTTCTGTATTTGACAATTACTAGTTCAGATCTTCAAGTTATAATTTGAAATAATAATTTGAATTTAACTAATCTAAGTTCTGTAATTCATTATTACAAGTTCAGATCTTCAAGTTATAATTTGCAATAATAATTAGAAGCTATCAATTTTAAGTTCTGCATTTGACAATTTCAAGTTCAGATCTTCAAGTTATTATTTTCAATAATAATTAGAAGCTATTAATTTTAAGTTCTGTATTTGACAATTACAAGTTCAGATCTTCAAGTTATAATTTGCAATAATAATTAGAAGCTATCAATTTTAAGTTCTGTATTTGACAATTACTAGTTCAGATCTTCAAGTTATAATTTGAAATAATAATTTGAATTTAACAAATCTAAGTTCTGTAATTCACTATTACAAGTTCAGATCATCAAGTTATAATTTAAAATAATAATTAGAAGCTATCAATTTTAAGTTCTGTATTTGACAATTACAAGTTCAGATCTTCAAGTTATAATTTGCACTAATAATTTGTATTTAACAATTAGAAGTTCTGTATTAGACAATTACAAGTTCAGATCTTCAAGTTATAATTTCCAATAATAATTTGAATTTAACAAATCTAAGTTCTGTAATTCACTATTACAAGTTCAGATCTTCATGTTATAATTTACAATAATACTTAGAAGCTATCAATTTTAAGTTCTGTATTTGACAATTACAAGTTCAGATCTTCAAGTTATAATTTGCACTAATAAATTGTATTTAACAATTAGAAGTTCTGTATTTGACAATTACAAGTTCAGATCTTCAAGTTATAATTTGCAATAATAATTAGAAGCTATCAATTTTAAGTTCTGTATTTGACAATTACTAGTTCAGATCTTCAAGTTATAATTTGTTGTAATAATTTGTATTTAACAATTAGAAGTTCTGTATTTGACAATTACAAGTTCAGATCTTAAAGTTATAATTTGCACTAATAATTTGTATTTAACAATTAGAAGTTCTGTATTTGACAATTACAAGTTCAGATCTTCAAGTTATAATTTGCAATAATAATTTGTATTTAACAATTAGAAGTTCTGTATTTGACTATTACAAGTTCAGATCTTCAAATTATTATTTGCAATCTTAGTTTGAAGTTAACAATTGGAAGTTCTGTATTTACCTATTACAAGTTCAGATCTTCAAGTTATAATTTGCAATAATAATTAGAAGCTATCAATTTTAAGTTCTGTATTTGACAATTACTAGTTCAGATCTTCAAGTTATAATTTGAACTAATAATTTGAATTTAACAAATCTCAGTTCTTTAATTCACTATTACAAGTTCAGATCTTCAAGTTATAATTTGCAATAATAATTAGTAGCTATCAATTTTAAGTTCTGTATTTGACAATTACAAGTTCAGATCTTCAAGTTATAATTTGCACTAATAATTTGTGTTTAACAATTTTAAGTTCTGTATTTGACAATTACTAGTTCAGATCATCAAGTTATAATTTGAAATAATAATTTGAATTTAACAAATCTAAGTTCTGTAATTCACTATTACAAGTTAAGATCTTAAAGTTATAATTTGCAATAACAATTAGTAGCTATCAATTTTAAGTTCTGTATTTGACAATTACAAGTTCAGATCTTCAAGTTATAATTTGCACTAATATTTTGTGTTTAACAATTTTAAGTTCTGTATTTGACAATTACTAGTTCAGATCTTCAAGTTATAATTTGAAATAATAATTTGAATTTAACTAATCTAAGTTCTGTAATTCATTATTACAAGTTCAGATCTTCAAGTTATAATTTGCAATAATAATTAGAAGCTATCAATTTTAAGTTCTGTATTTGACAATTACTAGTTCAGATCTTCAAGTTATAATTTGAACTAATAATTTGAATTTAACAAATCTAAGTTCTGTAATTCACTATTACAAGTTCAGATCTTCAAGTTATAATTTGCACTAATAATTTGTATTTAACAATTGGAAGTTCTGTATTTGACTATTACAAGCTCAGATCTTCAAGTTATAATTTGAATTATAATTATAAGCTATCAATTTTAAGTTCTGTATTTGACAATTACTAGTTCAGATCTTCAAGTTATAATTTGAAATAATAATTTGAATTTATCAAATCTAAGTTCTGTAATTCACTATTACAAGTTCAGATCTTCAAGTTATAATTTACAATAATAATTATAGGCTATCAATTTTAAGTTCTGGATTTGACAATTACTAGTTCAGATCTTCAAGTTATAATTTGCACTAATAATTTGAATTTAACAAATCTAAGTTCTGTAATTCACCATTACAAGTGCAGATCTTCAGGTTATAATTTGCACTAATAATTTGTATTTAACAATTCGAAGTTCTGTATTTGACTATTACAAGTTCAGATCTTCAAGTTATTATTTGCAATAATAATTAGAAGCTATCAATTTTAAGTTTTGTATTTGACAATTACAAGTTCAGATCTTCAAGTTATAATTTGAAATAATAATTAGAAGCTATCAATTTTAAGTTCTGTATTTGACAATTACAAGTTCAGATCCTCAAGTTATAATTTGCAATAATAATTAGAAGCTATCAATTTTAAGTTCTGTATTTGACAATTACTAGTTCAGATCTTCAAGTTATAATTTGAAATAATAATTTGAATTTAACAAATCTAAGTTCTGTAATTCACTATTACAAGTTCAGATCTTCAAGTTATAATTTACAATAATAATTAGAAGCAATCAATTTTAAGTTCTGTATTTGACAATTACTAGTACAGATCTTCAAGTTATAATTTGTTGTAATAATTTGTATTTAACAATTAGAAGTTCTGTATTTGACAATTACAAGTTCAGATCTTAAAGTTATAATTTGCACTAATAATTTGTATTTAACAATTAGAAGTTCTGTATTTGACTATTACAAGTTCAGATCTTCAAATTATTATTTGCAATCTTAGTTTGAAGTTAACAATTGGAAGTTCTGTATTTACCTATTACAAGTTCAGATCTTCAAGTTATAATTTGCAATAATAATTAGAAGCTATCAATTTTAAGTTCTGTATTTGACAATTACTAGTTCAGATCTTCAAGTTATAATTTGAACTAATAATTTGAATTTAACAAATCTCAGTTCTTTAATTCACTATTACAAGTTCAGATCTTCAAGTTATAATTTGCAATAATAATTAGTAGCTATCAATTTTAAGTTCTGTATTTGACAATTACAAGTTCAGATCTTCAAGTTATAATTTGCACCAATAATTTGTGTTTAACAATTTTAAGTTCTGTATTTGACAATTACTAATTCAGATCTTCAAGTTATAATTTGAAATAATAATTTGAATTTAACAAATCTAAGTTCTGTAATTCACTATTACAAGTTCAGATCTTCAAGTTATAATTTGCAATAATAATTAGTAGCTATCAATTTTAAGTTCTGTATTTGACAATTACAAGTTCAGATCTTCAAGTTATAATTTGCAATCATAATTTGTATTTAACAATGCTAAGTTGCGTATTTGTCTATTACAAGTTCAGATCTTCAAATTATAATTTGAAATAATAATTTGCATTTTACAAATCTAAGTTCTGTAATTCACTATTACAAGTTCAGATCTTCAAGTTATAATTTGCAATAATAATTAGAAGCTATCAATTTTAAGTTCTGTATTTGACAATTACAAGTTCAGATCTTCAAGTTATAATTTGCACTAATAATTTGTATTTAACAATTAGAAGTTCTGTATTTGACTATTACAAGTTCAGATCTTCAAATTATTATTTGCAATCTTAGTTTGAATTTAACAATTCGAAATTCTGTTTTTATCTATTACAAGTTCAGATCTTCAAGTTATAATTTGCAATCATAATTTGTATTTATCAATACTAAGTTGCGTATTTGTCTATTACAAGTTCACATCTTCAAATTATAATTTGCAATAATAATTAGAAGCTATCAATTTTAAGTTCTGTATTTGACAATTACAAGTTCAGATCTTCAAGTTAAAATTTGCACTAATAATTTGTATTTACAATTAGAAGTTCTGTATTTGACTATTACAAGTTCAGATCTTCAAATTATTATTTGCAATCTTAGTTTGAATTTAACAATTTGAAGTTCTGTATTTACCTATTACAAGTTCAGATCTTCAAGTTATAATTTGCACTAATAATTTGCAATTAACAATTCGAAGTTCTGTATTTGACTATTACAAGCTCAGATCTTCAAGTTATAATTTTAATTATAATTATAAGCTATCAATTTTAAGTTCTGTATTTGGCAATTACTAGTTCAGATCTTCAAGTTATAATTTGAAATAATAATTTGAATTTAACAAATCTAAGTTCTGTAATTCACTATTACAAGTTCAGATCTTCAAGTTATAATTTGCAATAATAATTAGAAGCTATCAATTTTAAGTTCTGTATTTCACAATTACAAGTTCAGATCTTCAAGTTATAATTTGCACTGTTAATTTGTATTTAACAATTTTAAGTTCTGTATTTGACAATTACTAGTTCAGATCTTCAAGTTATAATTTGAAATAAAAATTTGAATTTAACAAATCTAAGTTCTGTAATTCACTATTACAAGTTCAGATCTTCAAGTTATAATTTACAATAATAATTATAAGCTATCAATTTTAAGTTCTGTATTTGACAATTACTAGTTCAGATCTTCAAGTTATAATTTGAAATAATAATTTGAATTTAACAAATCTAAGTTCTGTAATTCACTATTACAAGTTCAGATCTTCAAGTTATAATTTGCAATAATAATTAGAAGCTATCAATTTTAAGTTCTGTATTTGACAATTACAAGTTCAGATCTTCAAGTTATAATTTGCACTAATAATTTGTATTTAACAATTTTAAGTTCTGTATTTGACAATTACTAGTTCAGATCTTCAAGTTATAATTTGAAATAATAATTTGTATTTAACAAATCTAAGTGCTGTAATTCACTATTACAAGTTCAGATCTTCAAGTTATAATTTGCAATAATAATTAGAAGCTATCAATTTTAAGTCTTGTATTTGACAATTACAAGTTCAGATCTTCAAGTTATAATTTGCACTAATAATTTGTATTTAACAATTAGAAGTTCTGTATTTGACTATTACAAGTTCAGATCTTCAAATTATTATTTGCAATCTTAGTTTGAATTTAACAATTCGAAGTTCTGGATTTACCTATTACAGGATCAGAACTTCAAGTTATAAATTGCAATCACAATTTGTATTTAACAATGCTAAGTTGCGTATTTGTCTATTACAAGTTCAGATCTTCAAATTATAATTTGCAATAATAATTAGAAGCTATTAATTTTAAGTTCTGTATTTAACAATTACAAGTTCAGATCTTCAAGTTATAATTTGAAATAATAATTTGAATTTAACAAATCTAAGTTCTGTAATTCCCTATTACAAGTTCAGATCTTCAAGTTATAATTTACAATAATAATTATAGGCTATCAATTTTAAGTTCTGGATTTGACAATTACTAGTTCAGATCTTCAAGTTATAATTTGAAATAATAATTTGAATTTAACAAATCTAAGTTCTGTAATTCACCATTACAAGTGCAGATCGTCAAGTTATAATTTGCAATAATAATTAGAAGCTATCAATTTTAAGTTCTGTATTTGACAATTACAAGTTCAGATCTTCTAGTTATAATTTGCACTAATAACTTGTATTTAATAATTAGAAGTTCTGTATTTGACAATTACAAGTTCAGATCTTCAAGTTATAATTTGCAATAATAATGGGATTTAAAAATTAGAGGTTCTGTATTTGACTATTACAAGTTCAGATCTTCAAATTATTATTTGCAATCTTAGTTTGAATTTAACAATTCGAAGTTCTGTATTTATCTATTACAAGTTCAGATCTTAAAGTTATAATTTGCACTAATAATTTGTATTTAACAATTCGAAGTTCTGTATTTGACTATTACAAGTTCAGATCTTCAAGTTATTATTTGCAATAATAATTAGAAGCTATCAATTTTAAGTTTTGTATTTGACAATTACAAGTTCAGATCTTCAAGTTATAATTTGAAATAATAATTTGAATTTAACAAATCTAAGTTCTGTAATTCACTATTACAAGTTCAGATCTTCAAGTTATAATTTACAATAATAATTATAAGCTATCAATTTTAAGTTCTGTATTTGACAATTACAAGTTCAGATCTGGAAGTTATAATTTGAAATAATAATTAGAAGCTATCAATTTTAAGTTCTGTAATTCACTATTACAAGTTCAGATCTTCAAGTTATAATTTGCAATAATAATTAGAAGCTATCAATTTTAGTTCTGTATTTGACAATTACAAGTTCAGATCTTCAAGTTATAATTTGAACTAATAACTTGTATTTAACAATTAGAAGTTCGGTATTTGACTATTACAAGTTCAGATCTTCAAATTATTATTTGCAATCTTAGTTTGAATTTAACAATTCGAAGTTCTGTATTTACCTATTACAGGTTCAGATGTTCAAGTTATAATTTGCAATCACAATTTGTATTTAACAATGCTAAGTTGCGTATTTGTCTATTACAAGTTCAGATCTTCAAATTATAATTTGCAATAATAATTAGAAGCTATCAATTTTAAGTTCTGTATTTGACAATTACAAGTTCAGATCTTCAAGTTATAATTTGAAATGATAATTAGCAGCTATCAATTTTAAGTTCTGTAGTTGACAATTACTAGTTCAGATCTTCAAGTTATAATTTGAAATAATAATTTGAATTTAACAAATCTAAGTTCTGTAATTCACTATTACAAGTTCAGATCGTCAAGTTATAATTTACAATAATAATTAGAAGCTATCAATTTTAAGTTCTGGATTTGACAATTACAAGTTCAGATCTTCAAGTTATAATTTGTACTAATAATTTGTATTTAACAATTAGAAGTTCTGTATTTGACAATTACAAGTTCAGATCTTCAAGTTATAATTTGAAATAATAATTAGAAGCTATCAATTTTAAGTTCTGTATTTGACAATTACAAGTTCAGATCTTCAAGTTATAATTTGCAATAATAATTAGAAGCTATCAATTTTAAGTTCTGTATTTGACAATTACTAGTTCAGATCTTCAAGTTATAATTTGAAATAATAATTTGAATTTAACAAATCTAAGTTCTGTAATTCACTATTACAAGTTCAGATCTTCAAGTTATAATTTGCAATAATAATTAGAAGCTATCAATTTTAAGTTCTGTATTTGACAGTTACAAGTTCAGATCTTCAAGTTATAATTTGCACTAATAATTGTATTTAATAATTAGAAGTTCTGTATTTGACAATTACAAGTTCAGATCTCCAAGTTATAATTTGCACTAATAATTTGTATTTAACAATTAGAAGTTCTGTATTTGACTATTACAAGTTCAGATCTTCTAATTATTATTTGCAATCTTAGTTTGAATTTAACAATTCGAAGTTCTGTATTTACCTATTACAAGGTCAGATCTTCAAGTTATAATTTGCACTAATAATTTGTATTTAACAATTCGAAGTTCTGTATTTGACTATCACAAGTTCAGATCTTCAAATTATAAATTGAATTATAATTTTAACCTATCAATTTTAAGTTCTGTATTTGACAATTACAAGTACAGATCTTCAAGGTATAATTTGAAATAATTATTTGAAGTTAACAAATCTTAGTTCTGTAATTCATTATTACAAGTTCAGATCTTCAAGTTATAATTTGCAATAATAATTAGAAGCTATCAATTTTAAGTTCTGTATTTGACAATTGCAAGTTCAGATCTTCAAGTTATAATTTGCACTAATAATTTGTATTTAACAATTAGAAGTTCTGTATTTGACAATTACAAGTTCAGATCTTCAAGTTATAATTTGCAATATTAATTAGAAGTTATCAATTTTAAGGTCTGTATTTGACAATTACTAGTTCAGATCTTCAAGTTATAATTTGAAATAATAATTTGAATTTAACAAATCTAAGTTCTGTAATTCACTATTACAAGTTCAGATCTTCAAGTTATAATTTACAATAATAATTATAAGCTATCAATTTTAAGTTCTGTATTTGACAATTACAAGTTCAGATCTTCAAGTTATAATTTGCACTAATAATTTGTATTTAACAATTAGAAGTTCTGTATTTGACAATTACAAGTTCAGATCTTGAAGTTATAATTTGAAATAATAATTAGAAGCTATCAATTTTAAGTTCTGTAATTCACTATTACAAGTTCAGATCTTCAAGTTATAATTTGCAATAATACTTAGAAGCTATCAATTTTAAGTTCTGTATTTGACAATTACAAGTTCAGATCTTCAAGTTATAATTTGCACTAATAACTTGTATTTAACAATTAGAAGTTCTGTATTTGACTATTACAAGTTCAGATGTTCAAGTTATAATTTGCAATCACAATTTGTATTTAACAATGCTAAGTTGCGTATTTGTCTATTACAAGTTCAGATCTTCAAATTATAATTTGCAATAATAATTAGAAGCTATCAATTTTAAGTTCTGTATTTGACAATTACAAGTTCAGATCTTCAAGTTATAATTTGAAATAATAATTAGCAGCTATCAATTTAAAGTTCTGTAGTTGACAATTACTAGTTAAGATCTTCAAGTTATAATTTGAAATAATAATTTGCATTTAACAAATCTAAGTTCTGTAATTCACTATTACAAGTTCAGATCGTCAAGTTATAATTTACAATAATAATTAGAAGCTATCAATTTTAAGTTCTGGATTTGACAATTACAAGTTCAGATCTTCAAGTTATAATTTGCAATAATAATGGGATTTAAAAATTAGAGGTTCTGTATTTGACTATTACAAGTTCAGATCTTCAAATTATTATTTGCAATCTTAGTTTGAATTTAACAATTCGAAGTTCTGTATTTATCTATTACAAGTTCAGATCTTCAAGTTATAATTTGCACTAATAATTTGTATTTAACAATTCGAAGTTCTGTATTTGACTATTACAAGTTCAGATCTTCAAGTTATTATTTGCAATAATAATTAGAAACTATCAATTTTAAGTTTTGTATTTGACAATTACAAGTTCAGATCTTCAAGTTATAATTTGAAATAATAATTAGAAGCTATCAATTTTAAGTTCTGTAATTCACTATTACAAGTTCAGTTCTTCAAGTTATAATTTGCAATAATACTTAGAAGCTATCAATTTTAAGTTCTGTATTTGACAATTACAAGTTCAGATCTTCAAGTTATAATTTGCACTAATAACTTGTATTTAACAATTAGAAGTTCTGTATTTGACTATTACAAGTTCAGATCTTCAAATTATTATTTGCAATCTTAGTTTGAATTTAACAATTCGAAGTTCTGTATTTACCTATTACAGGTTCAGATGTTCAAGTTATAATTTGCAATCACAATTTGTATTTAACAATGCTAAGTTGCGTATTTGTCTATTACAAGTTCAGATCTTCAAATTATAATTTGCAATAATAATTAGAAGCTATCAATTTTAAGTTCTGTATTTGACAATTACAAGTTCAGATCTTCAAGTTATAATTTGAAATAATAATTAGCAGCTATCAATTTTAAGTTCTGTAGTTGACAATTACTAGTTCAGATCTTCAAGTTATAATTTGCACTAATAATTGTATTTAATAATTAGAAGTTCTGTATTTGACAATTACAAGTTCAGATCTCCAAGTTATAATTTGCACTAATAATTTGTATTTAACAATTAGAAGTTCTGTATTTGACTATTACAAGTTCAGATCTTCTAATTATTATTTGCAATCTTAGTTTGAATTTAACAATTCGAAGTTCTGTATTTACCTATTACAAGGTCAGATCTTCAAGTTATAATTTGCACTAATAATTTGTATTTAACAATTCGAAGTTCTGTATTTGACTATCACAAGTTCAGATCTTCAAATTATAAATTGAATTATAATTTTAACCTATCAATTTTAAGTTCTGTATTTGACAATTACAAGTACAGATCTTCAAGGTATAATTTGAAATAATTATTTGAAGTTAACAAATCTAAGTTCTGTAATTCATTATTACAAGTTCAGATCTTCAAGTTATAATTTGCAATAATAATTAGAAGCTATCAATTTTAAGTTCTGTATTTGACAATTGCAAGTTCAGATCTTCAAGTTATAATTTGCACTAATAATTTGTATTTAACAATTAGAAGTTCTGTATTTGACAATTACAAGTTCAGATCTTCAAGTTATAATTTGCAATATTAATTAGAAGTTATCAATTTTAAGGTCTGTATTTGACAATTACTAGTTCAGATCTTCAAGTTATAATTTGAAATAATAATTTGAATTTAACAAATCTAAGTTCTGTAATTCACTATTACAAGTTCAGATCTTCAAGTTATAATTTACAATAATAATTATAAGCTATCAATTTTAAGTTCTGTATTTGACAATTACAAGTTCAGATCTTCAAGTTATAATTTGCACTAATAATTTGTATTTAACAATTAGAAGTTCTGTATTTGACAATTACAAGTTCAGATCTTGAAGTTATAATTTGAAATAATAATTAGAAGCTATCAATTTTAAGTTCTGTAATTCACTATTACAAGTTCAGATCTTCAAGTTATAATTTGCAATAATACTTAGAAGCTATCAATTTTAAGTTCTGTATTTGACAATTACAAGTTCAGATCTTCAAGTTATAATTTGCACTAATAACTTGTATTTAACAATTAGAAGTTCTGTATTTGACTATTACAAGTTCAGATGTTCAAGTTATAATTTGCAATCACAATTTGTATTTAACAATGCTAAGTTGCGTATTTGTCTATTACAAGTTCAGATCTTCAAATTATAATTTGCAATAATAATTAGAAGCTATCAATTTTAAGTTCTGTATTTGACAATTACAAGTTCAGATCTTCAAGTTATAATTTGAAATAATAATTAGCAGCTATCAATTTTAAGTTCTGTAGTTGACAATTACTAGTTAAGATCTTCAAGTTATAATTTGAAATAATAATTTGAATTTAACAAATCTAAGTTCTGTAATTCACTATTACAAGTTCAGATCGTCAAGTTATAATTTACAATAATAATTAGAAGCTATCAATTTTAAGTTCTGGATTTGACAATTACAAGTTCAGATCTTCAAGTTATAATTTGCAATAATAATGGGATTTAAAAATTAGAGGTTCTGTATTTGACTATTACAAGTTCAGATCTTCAAATTATTATTTGCAATCTTAGTTTGAATTTAACAATTCGAAGTTCTGTATTTATCTATTACAAGTTCAGATCTTCAAGTTATAATTTGCACTAATAATTTGTATTTAACAATTCGAAGTTCTGTATTTGACTATTACAAGTTCAGATCTTCAAGTTATTATTTGCAATAATAATTAGAAACTATCAATTTTAAGTTTTGTATTTGACAATTACAAGTTCAGATCTTCAAGTTATAATTTGAAATAATAATTAGAAGCTATCAATTTTAAGTTCTGTAATTCACTATTACAAGTTCAGTTCTTCAAGTTATAATTTGCAATAATACTTAGAAGCTATCAATTTTAAGTTCTGTATTTGACAATTACAAGTTCAGATCTTCAAGTTATAATTTGCACTAATAACTTGTATTTAACAATTAGAAGTTCTGTATTTGACTATTACAAGTTCAGATCTTCAAATTATTATTTGCAATCTTAGTTTGAATTTAACAATTCGAAGTTCTGTATTTACCTATTACAGGTTCAGATGTTCAAGTTATAATTTGCAATCACAATTTGTATTTAACAATGCTAAGTTGCGTATTTGTCTATTACAAGTTCAGATCTTCAAATTATAATTTGCAATAATAATTAGAAGCTATCAATTTTAAGTTCTGTATTTGACAATTACAAGTTCAGATCTTCAAGTTATAATTTGAAATAATAATTAGCAGCTATCAATTTTAAGTTCTGTAGTTGACAATTACTAGTTCAGATCTTCAAGTTATAATTTGAAATAATAATTTGAATTTAACAAATCTAAGTTCTGTAATTCACTATTACAAGTTCAGATCGTCAAGTTATAATTTACAATAATAATTAGAAGCTATCAATTTTAAGTTCTGTATTTGACAATTACAAGTTCAGATCTTCAAGTTATAATTTGCAATAATAATGGGATTTAAAAATTAGAGGTTCTGTATTTGACTATTACAAGTTCAGATCTTCAAATTATTATTTGCAATCTTAGTTTGAATTTAACAATTCGAAGTTCTGTATTTATCTATTACAAGTTCAGATCTTCAAGTTATAATTTGCACTAATAATTTGTATTTAACAATTCGAAGTTCTGTATTTGACTATTACAAGTTCAGATCTTCAAGTTATTATTTGCAATAATAATTAGAAACTATCAATTTTAAGTTTTGTATTTGACAATTACAAGTTCAGATCTTCAAGTTATAATTTGAAATAATAATTAGAAGCTATCAATTTTAAGTTCTGTATTTGACAATTACAAGTTCAGATCCTCAAGTTATAATTTGCAATAATAATTAGAAGCTATCAATTTTAAGTTCTGTATTTGACAATTACTAGTTCAGATCTTCAAGTTATAATTTGAAATAATAATTTGAATTTAACAAATCTAAGTTCTGTAATTCACTATTACAAGTTCAGATCTTCAAGTTATAATTTACAATAATAATTAGAAGCTATCAATTTTAAGTTCTGTATTTGACAATTACTAGTTCAGATCTTCAAGTTATAATTTGAACTAATAATTTGAATTTAACAAATCTAAGTTCTGTAATTCACTATTACAAGTTCAGATCTTCAAGTTATAATTTACAATAATAATTAGAAGCTATCAATTTTAAGTTCTGTATTTGACAATTACTAGTTCAGATCTTCAAGTTATAATTTGAAATAATAATTTGCATTTTACAAATCTAAGTTCTGTAATTCACTATTACAAGTTCAGATCTTCAAGTTATAATTTACAATAATAATTAGAAGCTATCAATTTTAAGTTCTGTATTTGACAATTACAAGTTCAGATCTTCAAGTTATAATTTGCACTAATAATTTGTATTTAACAATTAGAAGTTCTGTATTTGACTATTACAAGTTCAGATCTTCAAATTATTATTTGCAATCTTAGTTTAAATTTAACAATTCGTAGTTCTGTATTTACCTATTATAGGTTCAGATCTTCAAGTTATAATTTGCAATCACAATTTGTATTTAACAATGCTAAGTTGCGTATTTGTCTATTACAAGTTCAGATCTTCAAATTATAATTTGCAATAATAATAAGAAGCTTTCAATTTTAAGTTCTGTATTTAACAATTACAAGTTCAGATCTTCAAGTTATAATTTGAAATAATAATTTGAATTTAACAAATCTAAGTTCTGTAATTCACTATTACAAGTTCAGATCTTCAAGTTATAATTTACAATAATAATTATAAGCTATCAATTTTAAGTTCTGCATTTGACAATTACTAGTTCAGATCTTCAAGTTATAATTTGAAATAATAATTTGAATTTAACAAATCTAAGTTCTGTAATTCACTATTACAAGTTCAGATCTTCAAGTTATAATTTGCAATAATAATTAGAAGCTATCAATTTTTAGTTCTGTATTTGACAATTACAAGTTCAGATCTTCTAGTTATAATTTGCACTAATAACTTGTATTTAATAATTAGAAGTTCTGTATTTGACAATTACAAGTTCATATCTTCAAGTTATAATTTGCAATAATAATTTGTATTTAAAAATTAGAAGTTCTGTATTTGACTATTACAAGTTCAGATCTTCTAATTATTATTTGCAATCTTAGTTTGAATTTAACAATTCGAAATTCTGTATTTATCTATTACAAGTTCAGATCTTCAAGTTATAATTTGCAATCATAATTTGTATTTATCAATGCTAAGTTGCGTATTTGTCTATTACAAGTTCACATCTTCAAATTATAATTTGCAATAATAATTAGAAGCTATCAATTTTAAGTTCTGTATTTGACAATTACAAGTTCAGATCTTCAAGTTAAAATTTGCACTAATAATTTGTATTTACAATTAGAAGTTCTGTATTTGACTATTACAAGTTCAGATCTTCAAATTAATATTTGCAATCTTAGTTTGAATTTAACAATTTGAAGTTCTGTATTTACCTATTACAAGTTCAGATCTTCAAGTTATAATTTGCACTAATAATTTGCAATTAACAATTCGAAGTTCTGTATTTGACTATTACAAGCTCAGATCTTCAAGTTATAATTTGAATTATAATTATAAGCTATCAATTTTAAGTTCTGTATTTGGCAATTACTAGTTTTTAGCAATTACAAGTTCAGATCTTCAAGTTATAATTTGCACTAATAATTTGTATTTAACAATTAGAAGTTCTGTATTTGACTATTACAAGTTCAGATCTTCAAATTATTATTTGCAATCTTAGTTTGAATTTAACAATTCGAAGTTCTGTATTTACCTATTATAGGTTCAGATCTTCAAGTTATAATTTGCAATCACAATTAGTATTTAACAATGCTAAGTTGCGTATTTGTCTATTACAAGTTCAGATCTTCAAATTATAATTTGCAATAATAATATGTAGCTATCAATTTTAAGTTCTGTATTTAACAATTACAAGTTCAGATCTTCAAGTTATAATTTGAAATAATAATATGAATTTAACAAATCTAAGTTCTGTAATTCACTATTACAAGTTCAGATCTTCAAGTTATAATTTACAATAATAATTATAAGCTATCAATTTTAAGTTCTATATTTGACAATTACTAGTTCAGATCTTCAAGTTATAATTTGAAATAATAATTTGAATTTAACAAATCTAAGTTCTGTAATTCACTATTACAAGTTCAGATCTTCAAGTTATAATTTGCAATAATAATTAGAAGCTATCAATTTTAAGTTCTGTATTTGACAATTACAAGTTCAGATCTTCTAGTTATAATTTGCACTAATAACTTGTATTTAATAATTAGAAGTTCTGTATTTGACAATTACAAGTTCATATCTTCAAGTTATAATTTGCAATAATAATTTGTATTTAAAAATTAGAAGTTCTGTATTTGACTATTACAAGTTCAGATCTTCTAATTATTATTTGCAATCTTAGTTTGAATTTAACAATTCGAAATTCTGTATTTATCTATTACAAGTTCAGATCTTCAAGTTATAATTTGCAATCATAATTTGTATTTATCAATGCTAAGTTGCGTATTTGTCTATTACAAGTTCACATCTTCAAATTATAATTTGCAATAATAATTAGAAGCTATCAATTTTAAGTTCTGTATTTGACAATTACAAGTTCAGATCTTCAAGTTAAAATTTGCACTAATAATTTGTATTTACAATTAGAAGTTCTGTATTTGACTATTACAAGTTCAGATCTTCAAATTATTATTTGCAATCTTAGTTTGAATTTAACAATTTGAAGTTCTGTATTTACCTATTACAAGTTCAGATCTTCAAGTTATAATTTGCACTAATAATTTGCAATTAACAATTCGAAGTTCTGTATTTGACTATTACAAGCTCAGATCTTCAAGTTATAATTTGAATTATAATTATAAGCTATCAGTTTTAAGTTCTGTATTTGGCAATTACTAGTTCAGATCTTCAAGTTATAATTTGAAGTAATAATTTGAATTTAACAAATCTAAGTTCTGTAATTCACTATTACAAGTTCAGATCTTCAAGTTATAAATTGCAATAATAATTAGAAGCTATCAATTTTAAGTTCTGTATTTGACAATTACAAGTTCAGATCTTCAAGTTATAATTTGCACTGTTAATTTGTAATTAACAATTTTAAGTTCTGTATTTGACAATTACTAGTTCAGATCTTCAA
Organism: Cantharis lateralis; assembly: GCA_963170105.1. Lineage (NCBI taxonomy): Eukaryota > Metazoa > Arthropoda > Insecta > Coleoptera > Cantharidae > Cantharis > Cantharis lateralis. Next base: position 28,620,175 of record OY720627.1, read on the forward strand.
GTTATAATTTGAAATAATAATTTGAATTTAACAAATCTTAGTTCTGTAATTCACTATTACAAGTTCAGATCTTCAAGTTATAATTTACAATAATAATTATAAGCTATCAATTTTAAGTTCTGTATTTGACAATTACTAGTTCAGATCTTCAAGTTATAATTTGAAATAATAATTTGAATTTAACAAATCTAAGTTCTGTAATTCACTATTACAAGTTCAGATCTTCAAGTTATAATTTGCAATAATAATTAGAAGCTATCAATTTTAAATTCTGTATTTGACAATTACAAGTTCAGATCTTCAAGTTATAATTTGCACTAATAATTTGTATTTAACAATTTTAAGTTCTGTATTTGACAATTACTAGTTCAGATCTTCAAGTTATAATTTGAAATAATAATTTGTATTTAACAAATCTTAGTTCTGTAATTCACTATTACAGGTTCAGATGTTCAAGTTATAATTTGCAATCACAATTTGTATTTAACAATGCTAAGTTGCGTATTTGTCTATTACAAGTTCAGATCTTCAAATTATAATTTGCAATAATAATTAGAAGCTATCAATTTTAAGTTCTGTATTTGACAATTACAAGTTCAGATCTTCAAGTTATAATTTGAAATAATAATTAGCAGCTATCAATTTTAAGTTCTGTAGTTGACAATTACTAGTTCAGATCTTCAAGTTATAATTTGAAATAATAATTTGAATTTAACAAATCTAAGTTCTGTAATTCACTATTACAAGTTCAGATCGTCAAGTTATAATTTACAATAATAATTAGAAGCTATCAATTTTAAGTTCTGCATTTGACAATTACAAGTTCAGATCTTCAAGTTATAATTTGCAATAATAATGGGATTTAAAAATTAGAGGTTCTGTATTTGACTATTACAAGTTCAGATCTTCAAATTATTATTTGCAATCTTAGTTTGAATTTAACAATTCGAAGTTCTGTATTTATCTATTACAAGTTCAGATCTTCAAGTTATAATTTGCACTAATAATTTGTATTTAACAATTCGAAGTTCTGTATTTGACTATTACAAGTTCAGATCTTCAAGTTATTATTTGCAATAATAATTAGAAACTATCAATTTTAAGTTTTGTATTTGACAATTACAAGTTCAGATCTTCAAGTTATAATTTGAAATAATAATTAGAAGCTATCAATTTTAAGTTCTGTATTTGACAATTACAAGTTCAGATCCTCAAGTTATAATTTGCAATAATAATTAGAAGCTATCAATTTTAAGTTCTGTATTTGACAATTACTAGTTCAGATCTTCAAGTTATAATTTGAAATAATAATTTGAATTTAACAAATCTAAGTTCTGTAATTCACTATTACAAGTTCAGATTTTCAAGTTATAATTTACAATAATAATTAGAAGCTATCAATTTTAAGTTCTGTATTTGACAATTACTAGTTCAGATCTTCAAGTTATAATTTGAACTAATAATTTGAATTTAACAAATCTAAGTTCTGTAATTCACTATTACAAGTTCAGATCTTCAAGTTATAATTTGCAATAATAATTAGTAGCTATCAATTTTAAGTTCTGTATTTGACAATTACAAGTTCAGATCTTCAAGTTATAATTTGCAATCATAATTTGTATTTAACAATGCTAAGTTGCGTATTTGTCTATTACAAGTTCAGATCTTCAAATTATAATTTGAAATAATAATTTGCATTTTACAAATCTAAGTTCTGTAATTCACTATTACAAGTTCAGATCTTCAAGTTATAATTTGCAATAATAATTAGAAGCTATCAATTTTAAGTTCTGTATTTGACAATTACAAGTTCAGATCTTCAAGTTATAATTTGCACTAATAATTTGTATTTAACAATTAGAAGTTCTGTATTTGACTATTACAAGTTCAGATCTTCAAATTATTATTTGCAATCTTAGTTTAAATTTAACAATTCGAAGTTCTGTATTTACCTATTATAGGTTCAGATCTTCAAGTTATAATTTGCAATCACAATTTGTATTTAACAATGCTAAGTTGCGTATTTGTCTATTACAAGTTCAGATCTTCAAATTATAATTTGCAATAATAATAAGAAGCTTTCAATTTTAAGTTCTGTATTTAACAATTACAAGTTCAGATCTTCAAGTTATAATTTGAAATAATAATTTGAATTTAACAAATCTAAGTTCTGTAATTCACTATTACAAGTTCAGATCTTCAAGTTATAATTTACAATAATAATTATAAGCTATCAATTTTAAGTTCTGTATTTGACAATTACTAGTTCAGATCTTCAAGTTATAATTTGAAATAATAATTTGAATTTAACAAATCTAAGTTCTGTAATTCACTATTACAAGTTCAGATCTACAAGTTATAATTTGCAATAATAATTAGAAGCTATCAATTTTAAGTTCTGTATTTGACAATTACAAGTTCAGATCTTCTAGTTATAATTTGCACTAATAATTAGTAGCTATCAATTTTAAGTTCTGTATTTGACAATTACAAGTTCAGATCTTCAAGTTATAATTTGCAATCATAATTTGTATTTAACAATGCTAAGTTGCGTATTTGTCTATTACAAGTTCAGATCTTCAAATTATAATTTGAAATAATAATTTGCATTTTACAAATCTAAGTTCTGTAATTCACTATTACAAGTTCAGATCTTCAAGTTATAATTTGCAATAATAATTAGAAGCTATCAATTTTAAGTTCTGTATTTGACAATTACAAGTTCAGATCTTCAAGTTATAATTTGCACTAATAATTTGTATTTAACAATTAGAAGTTCTGTATTTGACTATTACAAGTTCAGATCTTCAAATTATTATTTGCAATCTTAGTTTAAATTTAACAATTCGAAGTTCTGTATTTACCTATTATAGGTTCAGATCTTCAAGTTATAATTTGCAATCACAATTTGTATTTAACAATGCTAAGTTGCGTATTTGTCTATTACAAGTTCAGATCTTCAAATTATAATTTGCAATAATAATAAGAAGCTTTCAATTTTAAGTTCTGTATTTAACAATTACAAGTTCAGATCTTCAAGTTATAATTTGAAATAATAATTTGAATTTAACAAATCTAAGTTCTGTAATTCACTATTACAAGTTCAGATCTTCAAGTTATAATTTACAATAATAATTATAAGCTATCAATTTTAAGTTCTGTATTTGACAATTACTAGTTCAGATCTTCAAGTTATAATTTGAAATAATAATTTGAATTTAACAAATCTAAGTTCTGTAATTCACTATTACAAGTTCAGATCTTCAAGTTATAATTTGCAATAATAATTAGAAGCTATCAATTTTAAGTTCTGTATTTGACAATTACAAGTTCAGATCTTCTAGTTATAATTTGCACTAATAACTTGTATTTAATAATTAGAAGTTCTGTATTTTACAATTACAAGTTCATATCTTCAAGTTATAATTTGCAATAATAATTTGTATTTAAAAATTAGAAGTTCTGTATTTGACTATTACAAGTTCAGATCTTCTAATTATTATTTGCAATCTTAGTTTGAATTTAACAATTCGAAATTCTGTATTTATCTATTACAAGTTCAGATCTTCAAGTTATAATTTGCAATCATAACTTGTATTTATCAATGCTAAGTTGCGTATTTGTCTATTACAAGTTCACATCTTCAAATTATAATTTGCAATAATAATTAGAAGCTATCAATTTTAAGTTCTGTATTTGACAATTACAAGTTCAGATCTTCAAGTTAAAATTTGCACTAATAATTTGTATTTACAATTAGAAGTTCTGTATTTGACTATTACAAGTTCAGATCTTCAAATTAATATTTGCAATCTTAGTTTGAATTTAACAATTTGAAGTTCTGTATTTACCTATTACAAGTTCAGATCTTCAAGTTATAATTTGCACTAATAATTTGCAATTAACAATTCGAAGTTCTGTATTTGACTATTACAAGCTCAGATCTTCAAGTTATAATTTGAATTATAATTATAAGCTATCAATTTTAAGTTCTGTATTTGGCAATTACTAGTTTTTAGCAATTACAAGTTCAGATCTTCAAGTTATAATTTGCACTAATAATTTGTATTTAACAATTAGAAGTTCTGTATTTGACTATTACAAGTTCAGATCTTCAAATTATTATTTGCAATCTTAGTTTGAATTTAACAATTCGAAGTTCTGTATTTACCTATTATAGGTTCAGATCTTCAAGTTATAATTTGCAATCACAATTAGTATTTAACAATGCTAAGTTGCGTATTTGTCTATTACTAGTTCAGATCTTCAAATTATAATTTGCAATAATAATATGTAGCTATCAATTTTAAGTTCTGTATTTAACAATTACAAGTTCAGATCTTCAAGTTATAATTTGAAATAATAATATGAATTTAACAAATCTAAGTTCTGTAATTCACTATTACAAGTTCAGATCTTCAAGTTATAATTTACAATAATAATTATAAGCTATCAATTTTAAGTTCTGTATTTGACAATTACTAGTTCAGATCTTCAAGTTATAATTTGAAATAATAATTTGAATTTAACAAATCTAAGTTCTGTAATTCACTATTACAAGTTCAGATCTTCAAGTTATAATTTGCAATAATAATTAGAAGCTATCAATTTTAAGTTCTGTATTTGACAATTACAAGTTCAGATCTTCTAGTTATAATTTGCACTAATAACTTGTATTTAATAATTAGAAGTTCTGTATTTGACAATTACAAGTTCATATCTTCAAGTTATAATTTGCAATAATAATTTGTATTTAAAAATTAGAAGTTCTGTATTTGACTATTACAAGTTCAGATCTTCTAATTATTATTTGCAATCTTAGTTTGAATTTAACAATTCGAAATTCTGTATTTATCTATTACAAGTTCAGATCTTCAAGTTATAATTTGCAATCATAATTTGTATTTATCAATGCTAAGTTGCGTATTTGTCTATTACAAGTTCACATCTTCAAATTATAATTTGCAATAATAATTAGAAGCTATCAATTTTAAGTTCTGTATTTGACAATTACAAGTTCAGATCTTCAAGTTAAAATTTGCACTAATAATTTGTATTTACAATTAGAAGTTCTGTATTTGACTATTACAAGTTCAGATCTTCAAATTATTATTTGCAATCTTAGTTTGAATTTAACAATTTGAAGTTCTGTATTTACCTATTACAAGTTCAGATCTTCAAGTTATAATTTGCACTAATAATTTGCAATTAACAGTTCGAAGTTCTGTATTTGACTATTACAAGCTCAGATCTTCAAGTTATAATTTGAATTATAATTATAAGCTATCAGTTTTAAGTTCTGTATTTGGCAATTACTAGTTCAGATCTTCAAGTTATAATTTGAAATAATAATTTGAATTTAACAAATCTAAGTTCTGTAATTCACTATTACAAGTTCAGATCTTCAAGTTATAAATTGCAATAATAATTAGAAGCTATCAATTTTAAGTTCTGTATTTGACAATTACAAGTTCAGATCTTCAAGTTATAATTTGCACTGTTAATTTGTAATTAACAATTTTAAGTTCTGTATTTGACAATTACTAGTTCAGATCTTCAAGTTATAATTTGAAATAATAATTTGAATTTAACAAATCTTAGTTCTGTAATTCACTATTACAAGTTCAGATCTTCAAGTTATAATTTACAATAATAATTATAAGCTATCAATTTTAAGTTCTGTATTTGACAATTACTAGTTCAGATCTTCAAGTTATAATTTGAAATAATAATTTGAATTTAACAAATCTAAGTTCTGTAATTCACTATTACAAGTTCAGATCTTCAAGTTATAATTTGCAATAATAATTAGAAGCTATCAATTTTAAATTCTGTATTTGACAATTACAAGTTCAGATCTTCAAGTTATAATTTGCACTAATAATTTGTATTTAACAATTTTAAGTTCTGTATTTAACAATTACAAGTTCAGATCTTCAAGTTATAATTTGAAATAATAATTTGAATTTAACAAATCTAAGTTCTGTAATTCCCTATTACAAGTTCAGATCTTCAAGTTATAATTTACAATAATAATTATAGGCTATCAATTTTACGTTCTGGATTTGACAAGTACTAGTTCAGATCTTCAAGTTATAATTTGAAATAATAATTTGAATTTAACAAATCTAAGTTCTGTAATTCACCATTACAAGTGCAGATCGTCAAGTTATAATTTGCAATAATAATTAGAAGCTATCAATTTTAAGTTCTGTATTTGACAATTACAAGTTCAGATCTTCTAGTTATAATTTGCACTAATAACTTGTATTTAATAATCAGAAGTTCTGTATTTGACAATTACAAGTTCAGATCTTAAAGTTATAATTTGCAATAATAATGGGATTTAAAAATTAGAGGTTCTGTATTTGACTATTACAAGTTCAGATCTTCAAATTATTATTTGCAATCTTAGTTTGAATTTAACAATTCGAAGTTCTGTATTTATCTATTACAAGTTCAGATCTTCAAGTTATAATTTGAAATAATAATTTGAATTTAACAAATCTAAGTTCTGTAATTCACTATTACAAGTTCAGATCTTCAAGTTATAATTTACAATAATAATTATAAGCTATCAATTTTAAGTTCTGTATTTGACAATTACAAGTTCAGATCTTGAAGTTATAATTTGAAATAATAATTATAAGCTATCAATTTTAAGTTCTGTATTTGACAATTACAAGTCCAGATCTTCAAGTTATAATTTGCACTAATAATTGGTATTTAACAATTAGAAGTTCTGTATTTGACAATTACAAGTTCAGATCTTGAAGTTATAATTTGAAATAATAATTAGAAGCTATCAATTTTAAGTTCTGTAATTCACTATTACAAGTTCAGATCTTCAAGTTATAATTTACAATAATAATTAGAAGCTATCAATTTTAGGTTCTGTATTTGACAATTACAAGTTCAGATCTTCAAGTTATAATTTGCAATAATAATTAGAAGCTATCAATTTTAAGTTCTGTATTTGACTATTACAAGTTCAGATCTTCAAATTATTATTTGCAATCTTAGGTTGAATTTAACAATTCGAAGTTCTGTATTTACCTATTACAAGTTCAGATCTTCAAGTTATAATTTGCACTAATAATTTGTATTTACAATTAGAAGTTCTGTATTTGACAATTACAAGTTCAGATCTTCAAGTTATAATTTGCACTAATAATTTGTATTTAACAATTAGAAGTTCTGTATTTGACAATTACAAGTTCAGATCTTCAAGTTATAATTTGCAATATTAATTAGAAGCAATCAATTTTAAGTTCTGTATTTTACAATTACAAGTTCAGATCTTCAAGTTATAATTTGCAATATTAATTAGAAGTTATCAATTTTAAGGTCTGTATTTGACAATTACTAGTTCAGATCTTCAAGTTATAATTTGAAATAATAATTTGAATTTAACAAATCTAAGTTCTGTAATTCACTATTACAAGTTCAGATCGTCAAGTTATAATTTACAATAATAATTAGAAGCTATCAATTTTAAGTTCTGGATTTGACAATTACAAGTTCAGATCTTCAAGTTATAATTTGCAATAATAATGGGATTTAAAAATTAGAGGTTCTGTATTTGACTATTACAAGTTCAGATCTTCAAATTATTATTTGCAATCTTAGTTTGAATTTAACAATTCGAAGTTCTGTATTTATCTATTACAAGTTCAGATCTTCAAGTTATAATTTGCACTAATAATTTGTATTTAACAATTCGAAGTTCTGTATTTGACTATTACAAGTTCAGATCTTCAAGTTATTATTTGCAATAATAATTAGAAACTATCAATTTTAAGTTTTGTATTTGACAATTACAAGTTCAGATCTTCAAGTTATAATTTGAAATAATAATTAGAAGCTATCAATTTTAAGTTCTGTAATTCACTATTACAAGTTCAGTTCTTCAAGTTATAATTTGCAATAATACTTAGAAGCTATCAATTTTAAGTTCTGTATTTGACAATTACAAGTTCAGATCTTCAAGTTATAATTTGCACTAATAACTTGTATTTAACAATTAGAAGTTCTGTATTTGACTATTACAAGTTCAGATCTTCAAATTATTATTTGCAATCTTAGTTTGAATTTAACAATTCGAAGTTCTGTATTTACCTATTACAGGTTCAGATGTTCAAGTTATAATTTGCAATCACAATTTGTATTTAACAATGCTAAGTTGCGTATTTGTCTATTACAAGTTCAGATCTTCAAATTATAATTTGCAATAATAATTAGAAGCTATCAATTTTAAGTTCTGTATTTGACAATTACAAGTTCAGATCTTCAAGTTATAATTTGAAATAATAATTAGCAGCTATCAATTTTAAGTTCTGTAGTTGACAATTACTAGTTCAGATCTTCAAGTTATAATTTGAAATAATAATTTGAATTTAACAAATCTAAGTTCTGTAATTCACTATTACAAGTTCAGATCGTCAAGTTATAATTTACAATAATAATTAGAAGCTATCAATTTTAAGTTCTGGATTTGACAATTACAAGTTCAGATCTTCAAGTTATAATTTGCAATAATAATGGGATTTAAAAATTAGAGGTTCTGTATTTGACTATTACAAGTTCAGATCTTCAAATTATTATTTGCAATCTTAGTTTGAATTTAACAATTCGAAGTTCTGTATTTATCTATTACAAGTTCAGATCTTCAAGTTATAATTTGCAATCATAATTTGTATTTAAAAATTAGAAGTTCTGTATTTGACTATTACAAGTTCAGATCTTCTAATTATTATTTGCAATCTTAGTTTGAATTTAACAATTCGAAATTCTGTATTTATCTATTACAAGTTCAGATCTTCAAGTTATAATTTGCAATCATAATTTGTATTTATCAATGCTAAGTTGCGTATTTGTCTATTACAAGTTCACATCTTCAAATTATAATTTGCAATAATAATTAGAAGCTATCAATTTTAAGTTCTGTATTTGACAATTACAAGTTCAGATCTTCAAGTTAAAATTTGCACTAATAATTTGTATTTACAATTAGAAGTTCTGTATTTGACTATTACAAGTTCAGATCTTCAAATTATTATTTGCAATCTTAGTTTGAATTTAACAATTTGAAGTTCTGTATTTACCTATTACAAGTTCAGATCTTCAAGTTATAATTTGCACTAATAGTTTGCAATTAACAATTCGAAGTTCTGTATTTGACTATTACAAGCTCAGATCTTCAAGTTATAATTTGAATTATAATTATAAGCTATCAGTTTTAAGTTCTGTATTTGGCAATTACTAGTTCAGATCTTCAAGTTATAATTTGAAATAATAATTTGAATTTAACAAATCTAAGTTCTGTAATTCACTATTACAAGTTCAGATCTTCAAGTTATTATTTGCAATAATAATTAGAAACTATCAATTTTAAGTTTTGTATTTGACAATTACAAGTTCAGATCTTCAAGTTATAATTTGAAATAATAATTAGAAGCTATCAATTTTAAGTTCTGTATTTGACAATTACAAGTTCAGATCCTCAAGTTATAATTTGCAATAATAATTAGAAGCTATCAATTTTAAGTTCTGTATTTGACAATTACCAGTTCAGATCTTCAAGTTATAATTTGAAATAATAATTTGAATTTAACAAATCTAAGTTCTGTAATTCACTATTACAAGTTCAGATCTTCAAGTTATAATTTACAATAATAATTAGAAGCTATCTATTTTAAGTTCTGTATTTGACAATTACTAGTTCAGATCTTCAAGTTATAATTTGAACTAATAATTTGAATTTAACAAATCTAAGTTCTGTAATTCACTATTACAAGTTCAGATCTTCAAGTTATAATTTGCAATAATAATTAGTAGCTATCAATTTTAAGTTCTGTATTTGACAATTACAAGTTCAGATCTTCAAGTTATAATTTGCACTAATAATTTGTATTTAACAATTCGAAGTTCTGTATTTGACTATTACAAGTTCAGATCTTCAAGTTATTATTTGCAATAATAATTAGAAACTATCAATTTTAAGTTTTGTATTTGACAATTACAAGTTCAGATCTTCAAGTTATAATTTGAAATAATAATTAGAAGCTATCAATTTTAAGTTCTGTAATTCACTATTACAAGTTCAGTTCTTCAAGTTATAATTTGCAATAATACTTAGAAGCTATCAATTTTAAGTTCTGTATTTGACAATTACAAGTTCAGATCTTCAAGTTATAATTTGCACTAATAACTTGTATTTAACAATTAGAAGTTCTGTATTTGACTATTACAAGTTCAGATCTTCAAATTATTATTTGCAATCTTAGTTTGAATTTAACAATTCGAAGTTCTGTATTTACCTATTACAGGTTCAGATGTTCAAGTTATAATTTGCAATCACAATTTGTATTTAACAATGCTAAGTTGCGTATTTGTCTATTACAAGTTCAGATCTTCAAATTATAATTTGCAATAATAATTAGAAGCTATCAATTTTAAGTTCTGTATTTGACAATTACAAGTTCAGATCTTCAAGTTATAATTTGAAATAATAATTAGCAGCTATCAATTTTAAGTTCTGTAGTTGACAATTACTAGTTCAGATCTTCAAGTTATAATTTGAAATAATAATTTGAATTTAACAAATCTAAGTTCTGTAATTCACTATTACAAGTTCAGATCGTCAAGTTATAATTTACAATAATAATTAGAAGCTATCAATTATAAGTTCTGGATTTGACAATTACAAGTTCAGATCTTCAAGTTATAATTTGCAATAATAATGGGATTTAAAAATTAGAGGTTCTGTATTTGACTATTACAAGTTCAGATCTTCAAATTATTATTTGCAATCTTAGTTTGAATTTAACAATTCGAAGTTCTGTATTTATCTATTACAAGTTCAGATCTTCAAGTTATAATTTGCACTAATAATTTGTATTTAACAATTCGAAGTTCTGTATTTGACTATTACAAGTTCAGATCTTCAAGTTATTATTTGCAATAATAATTAGAAACTATCAATTTTAAGTTTTGTATTTGACAATTACAAGTTCAGATCTTCAAGTTATAATTTGAAATAATAATTAGAAGCTATCAATTTTAAGTTCTGTATTTGACAATTACAAGTTCAGATCCTCAAGTTATAATTTGCAATAATAATTAGAAGCTATCAATTTTAAGTTCTGTATTTGACAATTACTAGTTCAGATCTTCAAGTTATAATTTGAAATAATAATTTGAATTTAACAAATCTAAGTTCTGTAATTCACTATTACAAGTTCAGATCTTCAAGTTATAATTTACAATAATAATTAGAAGCTATCAATTTTAAGTTCTGTATTTGACAATTACTAGTTCAGATCTTCAAGTTATAATTTGAACTAATAATTTGAATTTAACAAATCTAAGTTCTGTAATTCACTATTACAAGTTCAGATCTTCAAGTTATAATTTGCAATAATAATTAGTAGCTATCAATTTTAAGTTCTGTATTTGACAATTACAAGTTCAGATCTTCAAGTTATAATTTGCAATAATAATGGGATTTAAAAATTAGAGGTTCTGTATTTGACTATTACAAGTTCAGATCTTCAAATTATTATTTGCAATCTTAGTTTGAATTTAACAATTCGAAGTTCTGTATTTATCTATTACAAGTTCAGATCTTCAAGTTATAATTTGCAATCATAATTTGTATTTATCAATGCTAAGTTGCGTATTTGTCTATTACAAGTTCACATCTTCAAATTATAATTTGCAATAATAATTAGAAGCTATCAATTTTAAGTTCTGTATTTGACAATTACAAGTTCAGATCTTCAAGTTAAAATTTGCACTAATAATTTGTATTTACAATTAGAAGTTCTGTATTTGACTATTACAAGTTCAGATCTTCAAATTATTATTTGCAATCTTAGTTTGAATTTAACAATTTGAAGTTCTGTATTTACCTATTACAAGTTCAGATCTTCAAGTTATAATTTGCACTAATAGTTTGCAATTAACAATTCGAAGTTCTGTATTTGACTATTACAAGCTCAGATCTTCAAGTTATAATTTGAATTATAATTATAAGCTATCAGTTTTAAGTTCTGTATTTGGCAATTACTAGTTCAGATCTTCAAGTTATAATTTGAAATAATAATTTGAATTTAACAAATCTAAGTTCTGTAATTCACTATTACAAGTTCAGATCTTCAAGTTATTATTTGCAATAATAATTAGAAACTATCAATTTTAAGTTTTGTATTTGACAATTACAAGTTCAGATCTTCAAGTTATAATTTGAAATAATAATTAGAAGCTATCAATTTTAAGTTCTGTATTTGACAATTACAAGTTCAGATCCTCAAGTTATAATTTGCAATAATAACTAGAAGCTATCAATTTTAAGTTCTGTATTTGACAATTACTAGTTCAGATCTTCAAGTTATAATTTGAAATAATAATTTGAATTTAACAAATCTAAGTTCTGTAATTCACTATTACAAGTTCAGATCTTCAAGTTATAATTTACAATAATAATTAGAAGCTATCTATTTTAAGTTCTGTATTTGACAATTACTAGTTCAGATCTTCAAGTTATAATTTGAACTAATAATTTGAATTTAACAAATCTAAGTTCTGTAATTCACTATTACAAGTTCAGATCTTCAAGTTATAATTTGCAATAATAATTAGTAGCTATCAATTTTAAGTTCTGTATTTGACAATTACAAGTTCAGATCTTCAAGTTATAATTTGCACTAATAATTTGTATTTAACAATTCGAAGTTCTGTATTTGACTATTACAAGTTCAGATCTTCAAGTTATTATTTGCAATAATAATTAGAAACTATCAATTTTAAGTTTTGTATTTGACAATTACAAGTTCAGATCTTCAAGTTATAATTTGAAATAATAATTAGAAGCTATCAATTTTAAGTTCTGTAATTCACTATTACAAGTTCAGTTCTTCAAGTTATAATTTGCAATAATACTTAGAAGCTATCAATTTTAAGTTCTGTATTTGACAATTACAAGTTCAGATCTTCAAGTTATAATTTGCACTAATAACTTGTATTTAACAATTAGAAGTTCTGTATTTGACTATTACGAGTTCAGATCTTCAAATTATTATTTGCAATCTTAGTTTGAATTTAACAATTCGAAGCTCTGTATTTACCTATTACAGGTTCAGATGTTCAAGTTATAATTTGCAATCACAATTTGTATTTAACAATGCTAAGTTGCGTATTTGTCTATTACAAGTTCAGATCTTCAAATTATAATTTGCAATAATAATTAGAAGCTATCAATTTTAAGTTCTGTATTTGACAATTACAAGTTCAGATCTTCAAGTTATAATTTGAAATAATAATTAGCAGCTATCAATTTTAAGTTCTGTAGTTGACAATTACTAGTTCAGATCTTCAAGTTATAATTTGAAATAATAATTTGAATTTAACAAATCTAAGTTCTGTAATTCACTATTACAAGTTCAGATCGTCAAGTTATAATTTACAATAATAATTAGAAGCTATCAATTTTAAGTTCTGGATTTGACAATTACAAGTTCAGATCTTCAAGTTATAATTTGCAATAATAATGGGATTTAAAAATTAGAGGTTCTGTATTTGACTATTACAAGTTCAGATCTTCAAATTATTATTTGCAATCTTAGTTTGAATTTAACAATTCGAAGTTCTGTATTTATCTATTACAAGTTGAGATCTTCAAGTTATAATTTGCACTAATAATTTGTATTTAACAATTCGAAGTTCTGTATTTGACTATTACAAGTTCAGATCTTCAAGTTATTATTTGCAATAATAATTAGAAACTATCAATTTTAAGTTTTGTATTTGACAATTACAAGTTCAGATCTTCAAGTTATAATTTGAAATAATAATTAGAAGCTATCAATTTTAAGTTCTGTATTTGACAATTACAAGTTCAGATCCTCAAGTTATAATTTGCAATAATAATTAGAAGCTATCAATTTTAAGTTCTGTATTTGACAATTACTAGTTCAGATCTTCAAGTTATAATTTGAAATAATAATTTGAATTTAACAAATCTAAGTTCTGTAATTCACTATTACAAGTTCAGATCTTCAAGTTATAATTTACAATAATAATTAGAAGCTATCAATTTTAAGTTCTGTATTTGACAATTACTAGTTCAGATCTTCAAGTTATAATTTGAACTAATAATTTGAATTTAACAAATCTAAGTTCTGTAATTCACTATTACAAGTTCAGATCTTCAAGTTATAATTTGCAATAATAATTAGTAGCTATCAATTTTAAGTTCTGTATTTGACAATTACAAGTTCAGATCTTCAAGTTATAATTTGCAATCATAATTTGTATTTAACAATGCTAAGTTGCGCATTTGTCTATTACAAGTTCAGATCTTCAAATTATAATTTGAAATAATAATTTGCATTTTACAAATCTAAGTTCTGTAATTCACTATTACAAGTTCAGATCTTCAAGTTATAATTTACAATAATAATTAGAAGCTATCAATTTTAAGTTCTGTATTTGACAATTACAAGTTCAGATCTTCAAGTTATAATTTGCACTAATAATTTGTATTTAACAATTAGAAGTTCTGTATTTGACTATTACAAGTTCAGATCTTCAAATTATTATTTGCAATCTTAGTTTAAATTTAACAATTCGTAGTTCTGTATTTACCTATTATAGGTTCAGATCTTCAAGTTATAATTTGCAATCACAATTTGTATTTAACAATGCTAAGTTGCGTATTTGTCTATTACAAGTTCAGATCTTCAAATTATAATTTGCAATAATAATAAGAAGCTTTCAATTTTAAGTTCTGTATTTAACAATTACAAGTTCAGATCTTCAAGTTATAATTTGAAATAATAATTTGAATTTAACAAATCTAAGTTCTGTAATTCACTATTACAAGTTCAGATCTTCAAGTTATAATTTACAATAATAATTATAAGCTATCAATTTTAAGTTCTGTATTTGACAATTACTAGTTCAGATCTTCAAGTTATAATTTGAAATAATAATTTGAATTTAACAAATCTAAGTTCTGTAATTCACTATTACAAGTTCAGATCTTCAAGTTATAATTTGCAATAATAATTAGAAGCTATCAATTTTAAGTTCTGTATTTGACAATTACAAGTTCAGATCTTCTAGTTATAATTTGCACTAATAACTTGTATTTAATAATTAGAAGTTCTGTATTTGACAATTACAAGTTCATATCTTCAAGTTATAATTTGCAATAATAATTTGTATTTAAAAATTAGAAGTTCTGTATTTGACTATTACAAGTTCAGATCTTCTAATTATTATTTGCAATCTTAGTTTGAATTTAACAATTCGAAATTCTGTATTTATCTATTACAAGTTCAGATCTTCAAGTTATAATTTGCAATCATAATTTGTATTTATCAATGCTAAGTTGCGTATTTGTCTATTACAAGTTCACATCTTCAAATTATAATTTGCAATAATAATTAGAAGCTATCAATTTTAAGTTCTGTATTTGACAATTACAAGTTCAGATCTTCAAGTTAAAATTTGCACTAATAATTTGTATTTACAATTAGAAGTTCTGTATTTGACTATTACAAGTTCAGATCTTCAAATTAATATTTGCAATCTTAGTTTGAATTTAACAATTTGAAGTTCTGTATTTACCTATTACAAGTTCAGATCTTCAAGTTATAATTTGCACTAATAATTTGCAATTAACAATTCGAAGTTCTGTATTTGACTATTACAAGCTCAGATCTTCAAGTTATAATTTGAATTATAATTATAAGCTATCAATTTTAAGTTCTGTATTTGGCAATTACTAGTTTTTAGCAATTACAAGTTCAGATCTTCAAGTTATAATTTGCACTAATAATTTGTATTTAACAATTAGAAGTTCTGTATTTGACTATTACAAGTTCAGATCTTCAAATTATTATTTGCAATCTTAGTTTGAATTTAACAATTCGAAGTTCTGTATTTACCTATTATAGGTTCAGATCTTCAAGTTATAATTTGCAATCACAATTAGTATTTAACAATGCTAAGTTGCGTATTTGTCTATTACAAGTTCAGATCTTCAAATTATAATTTGCAATAATAATATGTAGCTATCAATTTTAAGTTCTGTATTTAACAATTACAAGTTCAGATCTTCAAGTTATAATTTGAAATAATAATATGAATTTAACAAATCTAAGTTCTGTAATTCACTATTACAAGTTCAGATCTTCAAGTTATAATTTACAATAATAATTATAAGCTATCAATTTTAAGTTCTATATTTGACAATTACTAGTTCAGATCTTCAAGTTATAATTTGAAATAATAATTTGAATTTAACAAATCTAAGTTCTGTAATTCACTATTACAAGTTCAGATCTTCAAGTTATAATTTGCAATAATAATTAGAAGCTATCAATTTTAAGATCTGTATTTGACAATTACAAGTTCAGATCTTCTAGTTATAATTTGCACTAATAACTTGTATTTAATAATTAGAAGTTCTGTATTTGACAATTACAAGTTCATATCTTCAAGTTAAAATTTGTAATAATAATTTGTATTTAAAAATTAGAAGTTCTGTATTTGACTATTACAAGTTCAGATCTTCTAATTATTATTTGCAATCTTAGTTTGAATTTAACAATTCGAAATTCTGTATTTATCTATTACAAGTTCAGATCTTCAAGTTATAATTTGCAATCATAATTTGTATTTATCAATGCTAAGTTGCGTATTTGTCTATTACAAGTTCACATCTTCAAATTATAATTTGCAATAATAATTAGAAGCTATCAATTTTAAGTTCTGTATTTGACAATTACAAGTTCAGATCTTCAAGTTAAAATTTGCACTAATAATTTGTATTTACAATTAGAAGTTCTGTATTTGACTATTACAAGTTCAGATCTTCAAATTATTATTTGCAATCTTAGTTTGAATTTAACAATTTGAAGTTCTGTATTTACCTATTACAAGTTCAGATCTTCAAGTTATAATTTGCACTAATAATTTGCAATTAACAATTCGAAGTTCTGTATTTGACTATTACAAGCTCAGATCTTCAAGTTATAATTTGAATTATAATTATAAGCTATCAGTTTTAAGTTCTGTATTTGGCAATTACTAGTTCAGATCTTCAAGTTATAATTTGAAATAATAATTTGAATTTAACAAATCTAAGTTCTGTAATTCACTATTACAAGTTCAGATCTTCAAGTTATAATTTGCAATAATAATTAGAAGCTATCAATTTTAAATTCTGTATTTGACAATTACAAGTTCAGATCTTCAAGTTATAATTTGCACTAATAATTTGTATTTAACAATTTTAAGTTCTGTATTTGACAATTACTAGTTCAGATCTTCAAGTTATAATTTGAAATAATAATTTGTATTTAACAAATCTTAGTTCTGTAATTCACTATTACAGGTTCAGATGTTCAAGTTATAATTTGCAATCACAATTTGTATTTAACAATGCTAAGTTGCGTATTTGTCTATTACAAGTTCAGATCTTCAAATTATAATTTGCAATAATAATTAGAAGCTATCAATTTTAAGTTCTGTATTTGACAATTACAAGTTCAGATCTTCAAGTTATAATTTGAAATAATAATTAGCAGCTATCAATTTTAAGTTCTGTAGTTGACAATTACTAGTTCAGATCTTCAAGTTATAATTTGAAATAATAATTTGGATTTAACAAATCTAAGTTCTGTAATTCACTATTACAAGTTCAGATCGTCAAGTTATAATTTACAATAATAATTAGAAGCTATCAATTTTAAGTTCTGCATTTGACAATTACAAGTTCAGATCTTCAAGTTATAATTTGCAATAATAATGGGATTTAAAAATTAGAGGTTCTGTATTTGACTATTACAAGTTCAGATCTTCAAATTATTATTTGCAATCTTAGTTTGAATTTAACAATTCGAAGTTCTGTATTTATCTATTACAAGTTCAGATCTTCAAGTTATAATTTGCACTAATAATTTGTATTTAACAATTCGAAGTTCTGTATTTGACTATTACAAGTTCAGATCTTCAAGTTATTATTTGCAATAATAATTAGAAACTATCAATTTTAAGTTTTGTATTTGACAATTACAAGTTCAGATCTTCAAGTTATAATTTGAAATAATAATTAGAAGCTATCAATTTTAAGTTCTGTATTTGACAATTACAAGTTCAGATCCTCAAGTTATAATTTGCAATAATAATTAGAAGCTATCAATTTTAAGTTCTGTATTTGACAATTACTAGTTCAGATCTTCAAGTTATAATTTGAAATAATAATTTGAATTTAACAAATCTAAGTTCTGTAATTCACTATTACAAGTTCAGATCTTCAAGTTATAATTTACAATAATAATTAGAAGCTATCAATTTTAAGTTCTGTATTTGACAATTACTAGTTCAGATCTTCAAGTTATAATTTGAACTAATAATTTGAATTTAACAAATCTAAGTTCTGTAATTCACTATTACAAGTTCAGATCTTCAAGTTATAATTTGCAATAATAATTAGTAGCTATCAATTTTAAGTTCTGTATTTGACAATTACAAGTTCAGATCTTCAAGTTATAATTTGCACTAATAATTTGTATTTAACAATTAGAAGTTCTGTATTTGACTATTACAAGTTCAGATCTTCAAATTATTATTTGCAATCTTAGTTTAAATTTAACAATTCGAAGTTCTGTATTTACCTATTATAGGTTCAGATCTTCAAGTTATAATTTGCAATCACAATTTGTATTTAACAATGCTAAGTTGCGTATTTGTCTATTACAAGTTCAGATCTTCAAATTATAATTTGCAATAATAATAAGAAGCTTTCAATTTTAAGTTCTGTATTTAACAATTACAAGTTCAGATCTTCAAGTTATAATTTGAAATAATAATTTGAATTTAACAAATCTAAGTTCTGTAATTCACTATTACAAGTTCAGATCTTCAAGTTATAATTTACAATAATAATTATAAGCTATCAATTTTAAGTTCTGTATTTGACAATTACTAGTTCAGATCTTCAAGTTATAATTTGAAATAATAATTTGAATTTAACAAATCTAAGTTCTGTAATTCACTATTACAAGTTCAGATCTTCAAGTTATAATTTGCAATAATAATTTGAAGCTATCAATTTTAAGTTCTGTATTTGACAATTACAAGTTCAGATCTTCTAGTTATAATTTGCACTAATAATTAGTAGCTATCAATTTTAAGTTCTGTATTTGACAATTACAAGTTCAGATCTTCAAGTTATAATTTGCAATCATAATTTGTATTTAACAATGCTAAGTTGCGTATTTGTCTATTACAAGTTCAGATCTTCAAATTATAATTTGAAATAATAATTTGCATTTTACAAATCTAAGTTCTGTAATTCACTATTACAAGTTCAGATCTTCAAGTTATAATTTGCAATAATAATTAGAAGCTATCAATTTTAAGTTCTGTATTTGACAATTACAAGTTCAGATCTTCAAGTTATAATTTGCACTAATAATTTGTATTTAACAATTAGAAGTTCTGTATTTGACTATTACAAGTTCAGATCTTCAAATTATTATTTGCAATCTTAGTTTAAATTTAACAATTCGAAGTTCTGTATTTACCTATTATAGGTTCAGATCTTCAAGTTATAATTTGCAATCACAATTTGTATTTAACAATGCTAAGTTGCGTATTTGTCTATTACAAGTTCAGATCTTCAAATTATAATTTGCAATAATAATAAGAAGCTTTCAATTTTAAGTTCTGTATTTAACAATTACAAGTTCAGATCTTCAAGTTATAATTTGAAATAATAATTTGAATTTAACAAATCTAAGTTCTGTAATTCACTATTACAAGTTCAGATCTTCAAGTTATAATTTACAATAATAATTATAAGCTATCAATTTTAAGTTCTGTATTTGACAATTACTAGTTCAGATCTTCAAGTTATAATTTGAAATAATAATTTGAATTTAACAAATCTAAGTTCTGTAATTCACTATTACAAGTTCAGATCTTCAAGTTATAATTTGCAATAATAATTAGAAGCTATCAATTTTAAGTTCTGTATTTGACAATTACAAGTTCAGATCTTCTAGTTATAATTTGCACTAATAACTTGTATTTAATAATTAGAAGTTCTGTATTTGACAATTACAAGTTCATATCTTCAAGTTATAATTTGCAATAATAATTTGTATTTCATAATTAGAAGTTCTGTATTTGACTATTACAAGTTCAGATCTTCTAATTATTATTTGCAATCTTAGTTTGAATTTAACAATTCGAAATTCTGTATTTATCTATTACAAGTTCAGATCTTCAAGTTATAATTTGCAATCATTATTTGTATTTATCAATGCTAAGTTGCGTATTTGTCTATTACAAGTTCACATCTTCAAATTATAATTTGCAATAATAATTAGAAGCTATCAATTTTAAGTTCTGTATTTGACAATTACAAGTTCAGATCTTCAAGTTAAAATTTGCACTAATAATTTGTATTTACAATTAGAAGTTCTGTATTTGACTATTACAAGTTCAGATCTTCAAATTAATATTTGCAATCTTAGTTTGAATTTAACAATTTGAAGTTCTGTATTTACCTATTACAAGTTCAGATCTTCAAGTTATAATTTGCACTAATAATTTGCAATTAACAATTCGAAGTTCTGTATTTGACTATTACAAGCTCAGATCTTCAAGTTATAATTTGAATTATAATTATAAGCTATCAATTTTAAGTTCTGTATTTGGCAATTACTAGTTTTTAGCAATTACAAGTTCAGATCTTCAAGTTATAATTTGCACTAATAATTTGTATTTAACAATTAGAAGTTCTGTATTTGACTATTACAAGTTCAGATCTTCAAATTATTATTTGCAATCTTAGTTTGAATTTAACAATTCGAAGTTCTGTATTTACCTATTATAGGTTCAGATCTTCAAGTTATAATTTGCAATCACAATTAGTATTTAACAATGCTAAGTTGCGTATTTGTCTATTACAAGTTCAGATCTTCAAATTATAATTTGCAATAATAATATGTAGCTATCAATTTTAAGTTCTGTATTTAACAATTACAAGTTCAGATCTTCAAGTTATAATTTGAAATAATAATATGAATTTAACAAATCTAAGTTCTGTAATTCACTATTACAAGTTCAGATCTTCAAGTTATAATTTACAATAATAATTATAAGCTATCAATTTTAAGTTCTGTATTTGACAATTACTAGTTCAGATCTTCAAGTTATAATTTGAAATAATAATTTGAATTTAACAAATCTAAGTTCTGTAATTCACTATTACAAGTTCAGATCTTCAAGTTATAATTTGCAATAATAATTAGAAGCTATCAATTTTAAGTTCTGTATTTGACAATTACAAGTTCAGATCTTCTAGTTATAATTTGCACTAATAACTTGTATTTAATAATTAGAAGTTCTGTATTTGACAATTACAAGTTCATATCTTCAAGTTATAATTTGCAATAATAATTTGTATTTAAAAATTAGAAGTTCTGTATTTGACTATTACAAGTTCAGATCTTCTAATTATTATTTGCAATCTTAGTTTGAATTTAACAATTCGAAATTCTGTATTTATCTATTACAAGTTCAGATCTTCAAGTTATAATTTGCAATCATAATTTGTATTTATCAATGCTAAGTTGCGTATTTGTCTATTACAAGTTCACATCTTCAAATTATAATTTGCAATAATAATTAGAAGCTATCAATTTTAAGTTCTGTATTTGACAATTACAAGTTCAGATCTTCAAGTTAAAATTTGCTCTAATAATTTGTATTTACAATTAGAAGTTCTGTATTTGACTATTACAAGTTCAGATCTTCAAATTATTATTTGCAATCTTAGTTTGAATTTAACAATTTGAAGTTCTGTATTTACCTATTACAAGTTCAGATCTTCAAGTTATAATTTGCACTAATAATTTGCAATTAACAATTCGAAGTTCTGTATTTGACTATTACAAGCTCAGATCTTCAAGTTATAATTTGAATTATAATTATAAGCTATCAGTTTTAAGTTCTGTATTTGGCAATTACTAGTTCAGATCTTCAAGTTATAATTTGAAATAATAATTTGAATTTAACAAATCTAAGTTCTGTAATTCACTATTACAAGTTCAGATCTTCAAGTTATAAATTGCAATAATAATTAGAAGCTATCAATTTTAAGTTCTGTATTTGACAATTACAAGTTCAGATCTTCAAGTTATAATTTGCACTGTTAATTTGTAATTAACAATTTTAAGTTCTGTATTTGACAATTACTAGTTCAGATCTTCAAGTTATAATTTGAAATAATAATTTGAATTTAACAAATCTTAGTTCTGTAATTCACTATTACAAGTTCAGATCTTCAAGTTATAATTTACAATAATAATTATAAGCTATCAATTTTAAGTTCTGTATTTGACAATTACTAGTTCAGATCTTCAAGTTATAATTTGAAATAATAATTTGAATTTAACAAATCTAAGTTCTGTAATTCACTATTACAAGTTCAGATCTTCAAGTTATAATTTGCAATAATAATTAGAAGCTATCAATTTTAAATTCTGTATTTGACAATTACAAGTTCAGATCTTCAAGTTATAATTTGCACTAATAATTTGTATTTAACAATTTTAAGTTCTGTATTTGACAATTACTAGTTCAGATCTTCAAGTTATAATTTGAAATAATAATTTGTATTTAACAAATCTAAGTGCTGTAATTCACTATTACAAGTTCAGATCTTCAAGTTATAATTTGCAATAATAATTAGAAGCTATCAATTTTAAGTCCTGTATTTGACAATTACAAGTTCAGATCTTCAAGTTATAATTTGCACTAATAATTTGTATTTAACAATTAGAAGTTCTGTATTTGACTATTACAAGTTCAGATCTTCAAATTATTATTTGCAATCTTAGTTTGAATTTAACAATTCGAAGTTCTGTATTTATCTATTACAAGTTCAGATCTTCAAGTTATAATTTGAAATAATAATTTGAATTTAACAAATCTAAGTTCTGTAATTCACTATTACAAGTTCAGATCTTCAAGTTATAATTTACAATAATAATTATAAGCTATCAATTTTAAGTTCTGTATTTGACAATTACAAGTTCAGATCTTGAAGTTGTAATTTGAAATAATAATTATAAGCTATCAATTTTAAGTTCTGTATTTGACAATTACAAGTCCAGATCTTCAAGTTATAATTTGCACTAATAATTGGTATTTAACAATTAGAAGTTCTGTATTTGACAATTACAAGTTCAGATCTTGAAGTTATAATTTGAAATAATAATTAGAAGCTATCAATTTTAAGTTCTGTAATTCACTATTACAAGTTCAGATCTTCAAGTTATAATTTACAATAATAATTATAAGCTATCAATTTTAAGTTCTGTATTTGACAATTACAAGTTCAGATCTTGAAGTTATAATTTGAAATAATAATTATAAGCTATCAATTTTAAGTTCTGTATTTGACAATTACAAGTCCAGATCTTCAAGTTATAATTTGCACTAATAATTGGTATTTAACAATTAGAAGTTCTGTATTTGACAATTACAAGTTCAGATCTTGAAGTTATAATTTGAAATAATAATTAGAAGCTATCAATTTTAAGTTCTGTAATTCACTATTACAAGTTCAGATCTTCAAGTTATAATTTACAATAATAATTAGAAGCTATCAATTTTAAGTTCTGTATTTGACTATTACAAGTTCAGATCTTCAAATTATTATTTGCAATCTTAGGTTGAATTTAACAATTCGAAGTTCTGTATTTACCTATTACAAGTTCAGATCTTCAAGTTATAATTTGCACTAATAATTTGTATTTAACAATTAGAAGTTCTGTATTTGACAATTACAAGTTCAGATCTTCAAGTTATAATTTGCACTAATAATTTGTATTTAACAATTAGAAGTTCTGTATTTGACAATTACAAGTTCAGATCTTCAAGTTATAATTTGCAATATTAATTAGAAGCTATCAATTTTAAGTTCTGTATTTTACAATTACAAGTTCAGATCTTCAAGTTATAATTTGAAATAATAAATTGAAGCTATCAATTTTAAGTTCTGTATTTGACAATTACAAGTTCAGATCTTCAAGTTATAATTTGCAATATTAATTAGAAGTTATCAATTTTAAGGTCTGTATTTGACAATTACTAGTTCAGATCTTCAAGTTATAATTTGAAATAATAATTTGAATTTAACAAATCTAAGTTCTGTAATTCACTATTACAAGTTCAGATCTTCAAGTTATAATTTACAATAATAATTATAAGCTATCAATTTTAAGTTCTGTATTTGACAATTACAAGTTCAGATCTTCAAGTTATAATTTGCACTAATAATTTGTATTTAACAATTAGAAGTTCTGTATTTGACAATTACAAGTTCAGATCTTGAAGTTATAATTTGAAATAATAATTAGAAGCTATCAATTTTAAGTTCTGTAATTCACTATTACAAGTTCAGATCTTCAAGTTATAATTTGCAATAATACTTAGAAGCTATCAATTTTAAGTTCTGTATTTGACAATTACAAGTTCAGATCTTCAAGTTATAATTTGCACTAATAACTTGTATTTAACAATTAGAAGTTCTGTATTTGACTATTACAAGTTCAGATCTTCAAATTATTATTTGCAATCTTAGTTTGAATTTAACAATTCGAAGTTCTGTATTTACCTATTACAGGTTCAGATGTTCAAGTTATAATTTGCAATCACAATTTGTATTTAACAATGCTAAGTTGCGTATTTGTCTATTACAAGTTCAGATCTTCAAATTATAATTTGCAATAATAATTAGAAGCTATCAATTTTAAGTTCTGTATTTGACAATTACAAGTTCAGATCTTCAAGTTATAATTTGAAATAATAATTAGCAGCTATCAATTTTAGTTCTGTAGTTGACAATTACTAGTTAAGATCTTCAAGTTATAATTTGAAATAATAATTTGAATTTAACAAATCTAAGTTCTGTAATTCACTATTACAAGTTCAGATCGTCAAGTTATAATTTACAATAATAATTAGAAGCTATCAATTTTAAGTTCTGGATTTGACAATTACAAGTTCAGATCTTCAAGTTATAATTTGCAATAATAATGGGATTTAAAAATTAGAGGTTCTGTATTTGACTATTACAAGTTCAGATCTTCAAATTATTATTTGCAATCTTAGTTTGAATTTAACAATTCGAAGTTCTGTATTTATCTATTACAAGTTCAGATCTTCAAGTTATAATTTGCACTAATAATTTGTATTTAACAATTCGAAGTTCTGTATTTGACTATTACAAGTTCAGATCTTCAAGTTATTATTTGCAATAATAACTAGAAACTATCAATTTTAAGTTTTGTATTTGACAATTACAAGTTCAGATCTTCAAGTTATAATTTGAAATAATAATTAGAAGCTATCAATTTTAAGTTCTGTAATTCACTATTACAAGTTCAGTTCTTCAAGTTATAATTTGCAATAATACTTAGAAGCTATCAATTTTAAGTTCTGTATTTGACAATTACAAGTTCAGATCTTCAAGTTATAATTTGCACTAATAACTTGTATTTAACAATTAGAAGTTCTGTATTTGACTATTACAAGTTCAGATCTTCAAATTATTATTTGCAATCTTAGTTTGAATTTAACAATTCGAAGTTCTGTATTTACCTATTACAGGTTCAGATGTTCAAGTTATAATTTGCAATCACAATTTGTATTTAACAATGCTAAGTTGCGTATTTGTCTATTACAAGTTCAGATCTTCAAATTATAATTTGCAATAATAATTAGAAGCTATCAATTTTAAGTTCTGTATTTGACAATTACAAGTTCAGATCTTCAAGTTATAATTTGAAATAATAATTAGCAGCTATCAATTTTAAGTTCTGTAGTTGACAATTACTAGTTCAGATCTTCAAGTTATAATTTGAAATAATAATTTGAATTTAACAAATCTAAGTTCTGTAATTCACTATTACAAGTTCAGATCGTCAAGTTATAATTTACAATAATAATTAGAAGCTATCAATTTTAAGTTCTGGATTTGACAATTACAAGTTCAGATCTTCAAGTTATAATTTGCAATAATAATGGGATTTAAAAATTAGAGGTTCTGTATTTGACTATTACAAGTTCAGATCTTCAAATTATTATTTGCAATCTTTGTTTGAATTTAACAATTCGAAGTTCTGTATTTATCTATTACAAGTTCAGATCTTCAAGTTATAATTTGCACTAATAATTTGTATTTAACAATTCGAAGTTCTGTATTTGACTATTACAAGTTCAGATCTTCAAGTTATTATTTGCAATAATAATTAGAAACTATCAATTTTAAGTTTTGTATTTGACAATTACAAGTTCAGATCTTCAAGTTATAATTTGAAATAATAATTTGAATTTAACAAATCTAAGTTCTGTAATTCATTATTACAAGTTCAGATCTTCAAGTTATAATTTACAATAATAATTATAAGCTATCAATTTTAAGTTCTGTATTTGACAATTACAAGTTCAGATCTTCAAGTTATAATTTGCACTAGTAATTTGTATTTAACAATTAGAAGTTCTGTATTTGACAATTACAAGTTCAGATCTTGAAGTTATAATTTGAAATAATAATTAGAAGCTATCAATTTTAAGTTCTGTAATTCACTATTACAAGTTCAGATCTTCAAGTTATAATTTGCAATAATAATTAGAAGCTATCAATTTTAAGTTCTGTATTTGACAATTACAAGTTCAGATCTTCAAGTTATAATTTGCAATAATAATTAGAAGCTATCAATTTTAAGTTCTGTATTTGACAATTACAAGTTCAGATCTACAAGTTATAATTTGCACTAATAATTTGTGTTTAACAATTTTAAGTTCTGTATTTGACAATTACTAGTTCAGATCTTCAAGTTATAATTTGAAATAATAATTTGAATTTAACAAATCTAAGTTCTGTAATTCACTATTACAAGTTCAGATCGTCAAGTTATAATTTACAATTATAATTAGAAGCTATCAATTTTAAGTTCTGGATTTGACAATTACTAGTTCAGATCTTCAAGTTATAATTTGAAATAATAATTTGAATTTAACAAATCTAAGTTCTGTAATTCACTATTACAAGTTCAGATCTTCAAGTTATAATTTGCACTAATAATTTGTATTTAACAATTCGAAGTTCTGTATTTGACTATTACAAGTTCAGATCTTCAAGTTATTATTTGCAATAATAATTAGAAACTATCAATTTTAAGTTTTGTATTTGACAATTACAAGTTCAGATCTTCAAGTTATAATTTGAAATAATAATTTGAATTTAACAAATCTAAGTTCTGTAATTCATTATTACAAGTTCAGATCTTCAAGTTATAATTTACAATAATAATTATAAGCTATCAATTTTAAGTTCTGTATTTGACAATTACAAGTTCAGATCTTCAAGTTATAATTTGCACTAGTAATTTGTATTTAACAATTAGAAGTTCTGTATTTGACAATTACAAGTTCAGATCTTGAAGTTATAATTTGAAATAATAATTAGAAGCTATCAATTTTAAGTTCTGTAATTCACTATTACAAGTTCAGATCTTCAAGTTATAATTTGCAATAATAATTAGAAGCTATCAATTTTAAGTTCTGTATTTGACAATTACAAGTTCAGATCTTCAAGTTATAATTTGCAATAATAATTAGAAGCTATCAATTTTAAGTTCTGTATTTGACAATTACAAGTTCAGATCTACAAGTTATAATTTGCACTAATAATTTGTGTTTAACAATTTTAAGTTCTGTATTTGACAATTACTAGTTCAGATCTTCAAGTTATAATTTGAAATAATAATTTGAATTTAACAAATCTAAGTTCTGTAATTCACTATTACAAGTTCAGATCGTCAAGTTATAATTTACAATAATAATTAGAAGCTATCAATTTTAAGTTCTGGATTTGACAATTACTAGTTCAGATCTTCAAGTTATAATTTGAAATAATAATTTGAATTTAACAAATCTAAGTTCTGTAATTCACTATTACAAGTTCAGATCGTCAAGTTATAATTTACAATAATAATTAGAAGCTATCAATTTTAAGTTCTGGATTTGACAATTACAAGTTCAGATCTTCAAGTTATAATTTGCACTAATAATTTGTATTTAACAATTAGAAGTTCTGTATTTGACTAGTTCAGATCTTCTAATTATTATTTGCAATCTTAGTTTGAATTTAACAATTCGAAGTTCTGTATTTACCTATTACAAGTTCAGATCTTCAAGTTATAATTTGCACTAATAATTTGTATTTAACAATTCGAAGTTCTTTATTTGACTATCACAAGTTCAGATCTTCAAGTTATAAATTGAATTATAATTTTAACCTATCAATTTTAAGTTCTGTATTTGACAATTACAAGTACAGATCTTCAAGGTAAAATTTGAAATAATAATTTGAATTTAACAAATCTAAGTTCTGTAATTCACTATTACAAGTTCAGATCTTCAAGTTATAATTTGCAATAATAATTAGAAGCTATCAATTTTAAGTTTTGTATTTGACAATTACAAGTTCAGATCTTCAAGTTATAATTTGCACTAATAATTTGTATTTAACAATTAGAAGTTCTGTATTTGACTATTACAAGTTCAGATCTTCAAATTATTATTTGCAATCTTAGTTTGAATTTAACAATTCGAAGTTCTGTATTTACCTATTACAGGTTCAGATCTTCAAATTATAATTTGCAATAATAATTAGAAGCTATCAATTTTAAGTTCTGTATTTAACAATTACAAGTTCAGATCTTCTAGTTATAATTTGAAATAATAATTTGAATTTAACAAATCTAAGTTCTGTAATTCACTATTACAAGTTCAGATCTTCAAGTTATAATTTGCAATAATAATTAGAAGCTATCAATTTTAAGTTCTGTATTTGACAATTACAAGTTCAGATATTCAAGTTATAATTTGTACTAATAATTTGTATTTAACAATTAGAAGTTCTGCATTTGACAATTACAAGTTCAGATCTTCAAGTTGTAATTTGAAATTATAATTAGAAGCTATCAATTTTAAGTTCTGTATTTGACAATTAGAAGTTCAGATCTTCAAGTTATAATTTGCAATAATAATTAGAAGCTATCAATTTTAAGTTCTGTATTTGACAATTACAAGTTCAGATCTTCAAGTTATAATTTGAAATAATAATTTGAATTTAACAAATCTAAGTTCTGTAATTCACTATTACAAGTTCAGATCTTCAAGTTATAATTTACAATAATAATTATAAGCTATCAATTTTAAGTTCTGTATTTGACAATTACTAGTTCAGATCTTCAAGTTATAATTTGAAATAATAATTTGAATTTAACAAATCTAAGTTCTGTAATTCACTATTACAAGTTCAGATCGTCAAGTTATAATTTACAATAATAATTAGAAGCTATCAATTTTAAGTTCTGGATTTGACAATTACAAGTTCAGATCTTCAAGTTATAATTTGTACTAATAATTTGTATTTAACAATTAGAAGTTCTGCATTTGACAATTACAAGTTCAGATCTTCAAGTTGTAATTTGAAATAATAATTAGAAGCTATCAATTTTAAGTTCTGTATTTGACAATTAGAAGTTCAGATCTTCAAGTTATAATTTGCAATAATAATTAGAAGCTATCAATTTTAAGTTCTGTATTTGACAATTACTAGTTCAGATCTTCAAGTTATAATTTGAAATAATAATTTGAATTTAACAAATCTAAGTTCTGTAATTCACTATTACAAGTTCAGATCTTCAAGTTATAATTTACAATAATAATTATAAGCTATCAATTTTAAGTTCTGTATTTGACAATTACTAGTTCAGATCTTCAAGTTATAATTTGAAATAATAATTTGAATTTAACAAATCTAAGTTCTGTAATTCACTATTACAAGTTCAGATCTTCAAGTTATAATTTGCAATAATAATTAGAAGCTATCAATTTTAAGTTCTGTATTTGACAATTACAAGTTCAGATCTTCAAGTTATAATTTGCACTAATAATTTGTATTTAATAATTAGAAGTTCTGTATTTGACAATTACAAGTTCAGATCTTCAAGTTATAATTTGCACTAATAATTTGTATTTAACAATTAGAAGTTCTGTATTTGACTAGTTCAGATCTTCTAATTATTATTTGCAATCTTAGTTTGAATTTAACAATTCGAAGTTCTGTATTTACCTATTACAAGTTCAGATCTTCAAGTTATAATTTGCACTAATAATTTGTATTTAACAATTCGAAGTTCTTTATTTGACTATCACAAGTTCAGATCTTCAAGTTATAAATTGAATTATAATTTTAACCTATCAATTTTAAGTTCTGTATTTGACAATTACAAGTACAGATCTTCAAGGTAAAATTTGAAATAATAATTTGAATTTAACAAATCTAAGTTCTGTAATTCACTATTACAAGTTCAGATCTTCAAGTTATAATTTGCAATAATAATTAGAAGCTATCAATTTTAAGTTTTGTATTTGACAATTACAAGTTCAGATCTTCAAGTTATAATTTGCACTAATAATTTGTATTTAACAATTAGAAGTTCTGTATTTGACTATTACAAGTTCAGATCTTCAAATTATTATTTGCAATCTTAGTTTGAATTTAACAATTCGAAGTTCTGTATTTACCTATTACAGGTTCAGATCTTCAAATTATAATTTGCAATAATAATTAGAAGCTATCAATTTTAAGTTCTGTATTTAACAATTACAAGTTCAGATCTTCTAGTTATAATTTGAAATAATAATTTGAATTTAACAAATCTAAGTTCTGTAATTCACTATTACAAGTTCAGATCTTCAAGTTATAATTTGCAATAATAATTAGAAGCTATCAATTTTAAGTTCTGTATTTGACAATTACAAGTTCAGATATTCAAGTTATAATTTGTACTAATAATTTGTATTTAACAATTAGAAGTTCTGCATTTGACAATTACAAGTTCAGATCTTCAAGTTGTAATTTGAAATTATAATTAGAAGCTATCAATTTTAAGTTCTGTATTTGACAATTAGAAGTTCAGATCTTCAAGTTATAATTTGCAATAATAATTAGAAGCTATCAATTTTAAGTTCTGTATTTGACAATTACAAGTTCAGATCTTCAAGTTATAATTTGAAATAATAATTTGAATTTAACAAATCTAAGTTCTGTAATTCACTATTACAAGTTCAGATCTTCAAGTTATAATTTACAATAATAATTATAAGCTATCAATTTTAAGTTCTGTATTTGACAATTAATAATAATAATAATGTTTATTAAGCAAAATATATATACATAAGTAATAACGATTGCTTAAAAGGCAAAAGTTCAGCAGAGCTGATTTTCAACCATTGCCCATCAAAGAGACCCTTGAATTTGTTTCGCCATCAGCAGTTCCTTAATACATGCTTTGAACGATAGCTTCGAACTGGCATTCAGGTAGTGTGAAGCAAACTTATTAAACGTGTGGGCAGTTCTGTACTGGAAGGATCCCTCAAACTTCACAGTCCTGTGTGTAGGCACCGACAGAGCTCCATTATTGCGTAGGTTTAATTCATGACATGACGATCTTTGATTAATGAATTCATGCAAGTAACCTGGGCGACCAGACTTGTAGACACTATAAAGAAGAAGAGCAAACTGTAGTTCACAGCGTGCCTCAATCTTCAATATTTGCTGTGAATTGTAGGTTGGAGTGACATGGTCCCATCGATCAACGTAGTAGGCGTAACGAAGACATGCATTCTGGAGCACTTGCAATTTATTCTTCAAATAACCAGTTAGGCATCCATAATAGACTGCGGAACAATAGTCGACGTGACACAATACTAGACTTTGAATCAAGTTCCATTTGACTTCTGAAGGTAGAAGATGCTTATATCTATACAACGCTTTTAGTTTAAAATATCCCATGCTGCAAATTTTATTTACATGGTTTTCGAACGTCAAACCACAATCCCAAATGACGCCAAGATTTTTTGTCTTTTCATTGAAGTCGATCACATTGTTGTCTAGGAGAATATCTGTACATTTTACATTATTAGCCACTGCTCGACAGCGTGAGCTGCCGACACAGAGACATACAGTTTTGCTGGGGTTGAGGAATAAGCCATTTGAAGAGGACCAGCGGAGCACCAGCTCAAGACAAACATTTACGTCTCGGACAATTTCATTAATAGACGATGGTTCGCCTGAAATATTCAATTGAGTGTCATCCACATACTCATGAGAATTTGTGCCTTCTGGTAACACCTTGGGAAGGTCAGCCGTAAAAATAACAAAAAGAAGTGGTCCTAGTACACTACCTTGGGGAACACCACGAGTAATTTGGAGATACTCGGATAAGGTCGAGTTCAGCTTCACACATTGTGATCTTCCTTTAAGGTAGTTGATGAGTAATTTCAGTGCAGACTCACCACATCCATAGTGTACCAATTTAGCGATTAGCAGATCATGATCGATTACATCAAAAGCCTTGCTGAAATCAAGAAGTGCCATTACAGTGACTTTGGAGTTATCCATGTTGCTAATCACATCATTTAACACCTTAGATAGAGCAGTCGTAGTGCTAAATCCAGAGCGAAATCCCGATTGCGTGTTAGGAAGAACGTCAAATTTTTCAATATGCTCAAGCAGTTGAAGATGGATGAAGGACTCAAGTACCTTCGAGAGAGCTGGTAAAATGCTGATAGGTCGGAGATCCTCAAATCTACAAGCAGTACTGGTCTTCGGAAGAGGTACAATGATTGACTTTTTCCACACTTCAGGAAAAGTTGATGTCTCCAGGCAGTAGTTGATCAGGTGAGTAAACGTGTCCACACAAAACGGCAGGACAAGTTTTAGCATTCTAGATGAAATGTTATCGATACCCACAGCATTCGACTTAAGTTTAGATATAGATCTAACAACGTCGTCCGGGCTGACCAAGCAGAATGTCAATTTTTCAGTGATCCGAGGGTGGCAACTATTTCTAAATTCATTGATAGTTTTCAGGTTGATGGTGGTCTTAGGTGCGGAATTGGCAAAGAACCTATTCAGCAGGTCGGGATCAGCGTTCTCCAAATCCATTTCGTTTTTGGATCTAGCATGTATGTTGGCACGATCGAAAAACTTCCACAGCTTCCCAGGACTATTTGAACGGATATTGACTTGATGTTGGAAGTAGGCTTTCCTTTCATTAGATATGGCTTGTGTGACGTAGTTACGAATGTCTTGATAGCACTTCCAGTCAGAGGACTTCTTAGTTTTGACATATCTCTTAAAAGCTTTTTGGCGAAGCTTAATCATGCACCGTAAGGTATATGTAAGCCAAGCCGGCTTTTTAGTATTGATTCTAACCGTACAAACAGGAGCGTGCATATCAAAAAGGTATGCAATGGCCGAGTTGACATAGGTGAGCTTATCGTTGATATTATCATAGTTTACAACATTAGTCCAGTTAATGTTACTAGCATCGAGAGCAAACTCTTCCGTGTTGATATTTTTGAGATTTCTGAATGTTGCATATTGAGGCTGAGAATTTTCGCTACTGACATCTAGCCTGCAGCTCACTAAGCAATGATCCGTCATGTGGGACATGTCGTGTGTAGTGGCATAGGAAAATCCAATGTCATTACTCAGGCAGATAACGTCAATTAACGATTCCGAGTTAGCAGTGACTCGTGTAGGCTGATTGATAACTTGCACCAGATTAAATGAGTCAAACAGCGACTTCAAAGATGCACCAAGAGTTGAGTCAGAGAGCAGGTTCACATTAAGGTCTCCCAAAATGATAATGCCATCGTATTCAACAACCAGCATAGACAATATACGTTCAAGTTCATTGATAAAGGCAGCTGAAACATGTGGAGGACGATAAATCGTACCCACTGCATATGATTTATTGTTAATGCAGATACGAACCCATAGCTGCTCCAGAAGATGAGTCCTACCATCATTCAAGTTAATGATTTGATTTTTGATGCCTTTCCGAACATAGCAGCACACCCCACCTCCTCTGCTCAAACGATCACATCGATGTAGAGAATAGCCAGGAATTGCAATTAACGATGAAGGAAACGAGGGCGGCAACCAGCTTTCTGTAACAGATATAATTTGTAATTTTAAGTCTGTTACTTCATTGACAAAATCGTCGAAACATTTCACAAGCGATCTAATATTTAAGTGAGCAATTATAAAATCATTGCCGTCACGCTTGACAGGCTGACAGCTGTTCGTTTTAGCATGTATTCCTGCCCGGTTGAATATTTCGTGGTCCACGAAAAAAAAATTAAAGCGCCTTACGTTAATGTTCTTAGGCCAGAATTCAGGTTTGGTTAACGTATCATGAAGCGAAATGTCAGCACCCACCTTAAACGACGTCGAATTGCTAAATGTGCTTAATTTAGTACATTCGAATGTATGATTAGGAAGCTTACTATTCAGAAAATTTCGTAGAGAATCTTCGGTGGCGGTAGTACTAACTCTACTGATGTAGAGCCAACACCTACTGTTGGTCCCAGCAAAATCGGCGGAAGATTCGGTAGCCAGGCCGACAATAGCTTTCTTCGGTTTACGTGACCTTTTACGTGAAACAGTTTGGTAAGGGCCCTCGCTGACCTCAGCAGCAACAATTCCAACATCCTCACTTGCTTTTGAGGCGACATACTTGTTACCATTAATAATTTTCTTTAGCTCGGGTTCTTCCAAACAGTTAGCAACATCCGACACCGAAATATTTTGTTGTTTATTCAGTTTAACACTTTGTAATTTTGAGGTTGTATTTGCAGAATTGACAGACGCTGTGGCGAGGTTAGCTGCGTTCAACACTTTCTTGTTAGCTGCGTTCAATTGAGCGGTTTTGATTTGGTTATTTACTGTTGCATTGGTTGTATAACATGCATGCGAATCTATCTTTTCGTTCAACAATTTGATAATTTTGTTTTTATCACTTACCAACTCGTTCAAGTTTTCAATTTGTTGCTTCAAGCAGCAGAGCAGTTCACCCGCCAGGTCACGTGTTTCGCCATTAATCAGTTTCATTGATACATCATAACTGAGAAGCACGTTACCATCTTTCAGCTTTCCTAAAGGTAGCTTTCCTTGTGTGATTAAATCAATTAAATCACCCTTCGTAAGCTTATTCAACTCAGTCACGATGGCTAAATTATTGATGTTATCCATCGTAATTAATATAAGTAATTATATTAAACTTAATATAAAAACTTAACTTCAAAAAACTTAACCTCAAAACACGTCCGTTCACCAACGTGGTCACTAACCTATTACTAGTTCAGATCTTCAAGTTATAATTTGAAATAATAATTTGAATTTAACAAATCTAAGTTCTGTAATTCACTATTACAAGTTCAGATCGTCAAGTTATAATTTACAATAATAATTAGAAGCTATCAATTTTAAGTTCTGGATTTGACAATTACAAGTTCAGATCTTCAAGTTATAATTTGTACTAATAATTTGTATTTAACAATTAGAAGTTCTGCATTTGACAATTACAAGTTCAGATCTTCAAGTTGTAATTTGAAATAATAATTAGAAGCTATCAATTTTAAGTTCTGTATTTGACAATTAGAAGTTCAGATCTTCAAGTTATAATTTGCAATAATAATTAGAAGCTATCAATTTTAAGTTCTGTATTTGACAATTACTAGTTCAGATCTTCAAGTTATAATTTGAAATAATAATTTGAATTTAACAAATCTAAGTTCTGTAATTCACTATTACAAGTTCAGATCTTCAAGTTATAATTTACAATAATAATTATAAGCTATCAATTTTAAGTTCTGTATTTGACAATTACTAGTTCAGATCTTCAAGTTATAATTTGAAATAATAATTTGAATTTAACAAATCTAAGTTCTGTAATTCACTATTACAAGTTCAGATCTTCAAGTTATAATTTGCAATAATAATTAGAAGCTATCAATTTTAAGTTCTGTATTTGACAATTACAAGTTCAGATCTTCAAGTTATAATTTGCACTAATAATTTGTATTTAATAATTAGAAGTTCTGTATTTGACAATTACAAGTTCAGATCTTCAAGTTATAATTTGCACTAATAATTTGTATTTAACAATTAGAAGTTCTGTATTTGACTAGTTCAGATCTTCTAATTATTATTTGCAATCTTAGTTTGAATTTAACAATTCGAAGTTCTGTATTTACCTATTACAAGTTCAGATCTTCAAGTTATAATTTGCACTAATAATTTGTATTTAACAATTCGAAGTTCTTTATTTGACTATCACAAGTTCAGATCTTCAAGTTATAAATTGAATTATAATTTTAACCTATCAATTTTAAGTTCTGTATTTGACAATTACAAGTACAGATCTTCAAGGTAAAATTTGAAATAATAATTTGAATTTAACAAATCTAAGTTCTGTAATTCACTATTACAAGTTCAGATCTTCAAGTTATAATTTGCAATAATAATTAGAAGCTATCAATTTTAAGTTTTGTATTTGACAATTACAAGTTCAGATCTTCAAGTTATAATTTGCACTAATAATTTGTATTTAACAATTAGAAGTTCTGTATTTGACTATTACAAGTTCAGATCTTCAAATTATTATTTGCAATCTTAGTTTGAATTTAACAATTCGAAGTTCTGTATTTACCTATTACAGGTTCAGATCTTCAAATTATAATTTGCAATAATAATTAGAAGCTATCAATTTTAAGTTCTGTATTTAACAATTACAAGTTCAGATCTTCTAGTTATAATTTGAAATAATAATTTGAATTTAACAAATCTAAGTTCTGTAATTCACTATTACAAGTTCAGATCTTCAAGTTATAATTTGCAATAATAATTAGAAGCTATCAATTTTAAGTTCTGTATTTGACAATTACAAGTTCAGATCTTCAAGTTATAATTTGAAATAATAATTAGAAGCTATCAATTTTAAGTTCTGTATTTGACAATTACAAGTTCAGATCTTCAAGTTATAATTTGCAATAATAATTAGAAGCTATCAATTTTAAGTTCTGTATTTGACAATTACAAGTTCAGATCTTCTAGTTATAATTTGCACTAATAACTTGTATTTAATAATTAGAAGATCTGTATTTGACAATTACAAGTTCAGATCTTCAAGTTATAATTTGCAATAAAAATTTGTATTTAAAAATTAGAAGTTCTGTATTTGTCTATTACAAATTCAGATCTTCAAATTATTTTTTGCAATCTTAGTTTGAATTTAACAATTCGAAGTTCTGTATTTATCTATTACAAGTTCAGATCTTCAAGTTATAATTTGCAATAATAATAAGAAGCTATCAATTTTAAGTTCTGTATTTGACAATTACAAGTTCAGATCTTCAAGTTATAATTTGCACTAATAATTTGTATTTAACAATTAGAAGTTCTGTATTTGACAATTACAAGTTCAGATCTTGAAGTTATAATTTGAAATAATAATTAGAAGCTATCAATTTTAAGTTCTGTAATTCACTATTACAAGTTCAGATCTTCAAGTTATAATTTGCAATAATAATTAGAAGCTATCAATTTTAAGTTCTGTATTTGACAATTACAAGTTCAGATCTTCAAGTTATAATTTCCACTAATAACTTGTATTTAACA
This sequence comes from Cantharis lateralis, assembly GCA_963170105.1. Lineage (NCBI taxonomy): Eukaryota > Metazoa > Arthropoda > Insecta > Coleoptera > Cantharidae > Cantharis > Cantharis lateralis. The sequence goes on from OY720627.1 coordinate 28,657,811, forward strand.
ATTAGAAGTTCTTTATTTGACTATTACAAGTTCAGATCTTCAAATTATTATTTGCAATCTTAGTTTGAATTTACCAATTCGAAGGTCTGTATTTACCTATTACAGGTTCAGAAGTTCAAGTTATAATTTGCAATCACAATTTGTATTTAACAATGCTAAGTTGCGTATTTGTCTATTACAAGTTCAGATCTTCAAATTATAATTTGCAATAATAATTAGAAGCTATCAATTTTAAGTTCTGTATTTGACAATTACAAGTTCAGATCTTCAAGTTATAATTTGAAATAATAATTAGCAGCTATCAATTTTAAGTTCTGTAGTTGACAATTACTAGTTCAGATCTTCAAGTTATAATTTGAAATAATAATTTGAATTTAACAAATCTAAGTTCTGTAATTCACTATTACAAGTTCAGATCGTCAAGTTATAATTTACAATAATAATTAGAAGCTATCAATTTTAAGTTCTGGATTTGACAATTACAAGTTCAAATCTTCAAGTTATAATTTGTGCTAATAATTTGTATTTAACAATTAGAAGTTCTGTATTTGACAATTACAAGTTCAGATCTTCAAGTTATAATTTGAAATAATAATTAGAAGCTATCAATTTTAAGTTCTGTATTTGACAATTACAAGTTCAGATCTTCAAGTTATAATTTGCAATAATAATTTGAATTTAACAAATCTAAGTTCTGTAATTCACTATTACAAGTTCAGATCTTCAAGTTATAATTTGCAATAATAATTAGAAGCTATCTATTTTAAGTTCTGTATTTGACAATTACAAGTTCAGATCTTCAAGTTATAATTTGAAATAATAATTAGAAGCTTTCAATTTTAAGTTCTGTATTTAACAATTACAAGTTCAGATCTTCAAGTTATAATTTGAAATAATAATTTGAATTTAACAAATCTAAGTTCAGTAATTCACTATTACAAGTTCAGATCTTCAAGTTATAATTTACAATAATAATTATAAGCTATCAATTTTAAGTTCTGTATTTGACAATTACTTGTTCAGATCTTCAAGTTATAATTTGAAATAAAAATTTGAATTTAACAAATCTAAGTTCTGTAATTCACTATTACAAGTTCAGATCTTCAAGTTATAATTTGCAATAATAATTAGAAGCTATCAATTTTAAGTTCTGTATTTGACAATTACAAGTTCAGATCTTCAAGTTATAATTTGAAATAATAATTAGAAGCTATCAATTTTAAGTTATAGTTTGCAATAATAATTAGAAGCTATCAATTTTAAGTTCTGTATTTGACAATTACAAGTTCAGATCTTCAAGTTATAATTTGCACTAATAATTTGTATTTAACAATTTTAAGTTCTGTATTTGACAATTACAAGTTCAGATCTTGAAGTTATAATTTGAAATAATAATTAGAAGCTATCAATTTTAAGTTCTGTAATTCACTATTACAAGTTCAGATCTTCAAGTTATAATTTGCAATAATAATTAGAAGCTATCAATTTTAAGTTCTGTATTTGACAATTACAAGTTCAGATCTTCAAGTTATAATTTCCACTAATAACTAGTATTTAACAATTAGAAGTTCTTTATTTGACTATTACAAGTTCAGATCTTCAAATTATTATTTGCAATTGTTGTTTTGTAGTTGTATGTAGTGGAACGTTAGATTGTTGTGATATAATTGGATTCAAAACGATTATAAAGTTTACCATTTTATTAACTGCATTTTAACATGTAACATTCTTGTATATAATACCAACTTAAAAGTTTATGCATTGAAAAATCCTAAATACAAAATAGCGCCACAAAAGGTGAGGCGCGCAATTCAAAATATATTTAAATGAAAAACATAACAGTCCTCCCCTTGTTACAAAATATGATTACATCATTAATCGTTGAGGAGGTCTACGTATGCGCTCCGAACGACGCAAGGTACAAGTGTCACTTGTAGTAGGTATAGGCACTTCTGCGATGGTATCTTGAATGTCAGAAGAGTTTTGTGGTTGCACTTCGAGATTTACATTTGAATATTCATTTTGAGGAGATTGTATTGCAGTTGGCGTTATACCCGCATTCTGCATTGAATTATTTAAATTTGGTAAAGTAAGACTCTCAACAGGCAATGTAGGAATAAAATTTTGGTTTACCGTAATAGGAGTATTTTCCCCAATTGACCTAATTTGGTCAATGTGTCTTTTCCACACGCGCTCATTATCAAGTTTAATCAAGTAATGTAATCTACCTAATTTCTTTTGTATATTACCAAATTCCCATTTGTTATTATGTAAATAATCGCGTACGGACACTCTTTCCCCTTCTGTAAATGATCTAACTTTAAGATTTTCAGTGTAATTTATATTGTTAGGAAAATTTGGTTTTAAAAGATCTAACCTTGATCGAATTTGGCGTCCAAACATCCTATAGGAAGGACTAACCAATGTAACTGAATGTGGAGTTTTCCTGTAATGGAGTAAAAATTGTGTTAAATTTTTATCCACATCTCGATCCTGCTCGCACATTCTTTTTAATGCATTTTTAAATGTTTGCACATAGCGTTCCGCTAATCCGTTTGTAGCTGGGTGATAGGGTGCTGAAAATTTATGTACTATACCATTTTCTTGTAAAAATCTTTTAAATGCATATGAAACAAATGTAGGGCCGTTATCACTAACCAAAACATGAGGAATACCGAATGTACTGAAAATTTTTCTTAGTAAGGAAATTGTAGTTGTAGTGGTCATGTTTTTAATTTCGTGGATTTCCGGCCAACGTGTATAAGAGTCCACCAGTATTAAAAAATAACAATTCATAAATGGGCCAGCGAAATCTATGTGTACTCTTTCGAATGGTTTTGAAGTTTCTTCCCAGGGGTGAATTTGTACTTTAACAGGGTTATTTTTGTATTTATTACATTGTATGCAATTCTTCACCTCGTTTTCAATATCCAATGAAATTTCTGGCCACCAGCAATAGCTCCTGGCAAGTTGCTTCATTTTGATTATACCGGGGTGTGTAATGTGTAACTCTTTTAAAATTTTTTTCCGTAAGGTTTGTGGTATAACCGCAGTTTGTAAACGAAACAAACAGTCTTGTTGTAGTGTAAATTCAGTTTGTTCTACATTAAATCTATGTTCCTTGTTAACTAATTTCCCGTATCGTAAACCGTGTATGATCTTAGCAAAACTTGTATCTTTCATAGTTTCCGTAGCTAATTGTTTTAGTGTAACTGGTAAAGTTTCAATTTGAAAAATTTCGAAAGAATCACATTCATCGTATGTACTTATTTGTTTTGAGTTTGTAGGAAGCCTTGACATAGCGTCAGCATTAGAATTTAATGTTGTATTTTTGTATCTGATATCGTATTGAAAATTTTGTAAAAACAAAGCATAATGTTGCATTCGCGTAGTAGTTAAAATTGGCAATTTTTTTGATGGTGAAAATATCTGTACTAACGGCTTATGATCCGTGTATAAAATGAAATTTCTACCGAACAAATAGTAATAAAATTTTTTTACGCCGAAAATTAGGCTATATGCCTCTTTATCGATTTGAGCATACTTTTGTTGTATTGTTGTAAGAGTTTGTGATGCAAACTGGATTGGCCGCTCGGTACCATCCGGGTATACGTGTGAAAGTACAGCTCCAACAGCGTATGGGCTGGCATCTGTAGCCAAAATAAGAGGCAATCGTGGATCGAAATGAGCTAAAACTCGCTCAGAAAGTATTTCTTTCTTTACTGCTTCAAAAGCTTTTTGACAATTTTTGTCCCATAAAAATCGTACGCCATCTTTAAGTAAATTGTAAATTGGGTATAATGTATGACTCAAATTTTGTAAAAATCTTGCGTAATAATTTACCAAACCGGCAAAAGCTCGTACTTCGGTTTTATTTGTAGGTATCTTTGCATTTTGAATAGCATCAATTTTTTGTTTTGTTTTATGAATTCCATTTTTATCAATAACGTATCCACAATATTCAATTTGATCTTCCATAAAAGAACATTTTTCGTAATTTACCCTTATATTGAAATCTGATAGTCGCGATAGAACCTGATCTAATCTTTTGAAATGTGTAACATCGTCTGGCGCTGTAACTCGTATGTCATCTAAAAATACAGAAACACCCTCAATGTCTCTTAAAATATTTTCAATTTCACGTTGCCATACAGCAGGTCCACTTGCAATCCCGTACAGAAGTCTTGTACTTTGGTACAGACCCTTTGGTGTACTTAAAGTGAGATACTTTCTATCCTCCGGGCATACCTCTAATTGTAAATATGCTTGTTGTAAGTCAAGCTTCGTAAATTTATCCCCACCCGCCATGGATGAAAATAAAGTTTCAATGGATGGTAATGGGTGTTCATCCACTATTAAACTAGGGTTTACGGTAGTTTTAAAATCCCCACAAATTCTAATCTTCCCATTAGATTTGACCACCGGAACAATGGGTGTAGCCCACTCAGAACTATTAACTTTAATTAATATTCCCTCCATTTCTAAATAATTTAATTCGTCCTCGACTTTTTGTAACAATGCGTATGACACTTTACGTGCTTTGATAAAAATAGGTTGTGTATTTGCTTTCACTCGTAAGTGTGCTTGTAAATTTTTTATCTTACCCATATCCTTTTTAAACAGGATAGGATATTTTTGTAAAATTTGTTGTACATGTGTATGTATTTGTGTTGTACTAATGTAAGAGATATTTTCTGTAAATGAAATAGGTAATTGCCGAATCCACTCGCGACCTAAAATGGGATTTCTATCTGAATTAACAACGTATAAATTTAAAAACTTTTCGTTACCCCTGTATATGCATTGAACCTGTGAGAATCCTACAATATCCAACTCGCTCTTACAATACGTAATTAATTTTAAATTTGTATTGTGAATTTGTAAATTTGGAAAAAGAGATTTAAATTGTTTTAAACTTACGATCGTGACAGCTGCTCCACTATCAACCTCGAATGTAATTGTATGACCTTCTACCTGAAGTGCAATCATAAACTTTTCTCTGTATTCCCTATGTTCATCAATTGATAAAATTTCTTCAATCTGATTCGCATTTTCCGTACCTTTTTTTCTTATGCATACCTTTGACAAATGACCCTTGGTCTTGCAAAAACTGCAAAATACATTTGTAAGTTTACATTTGTTAGCAAAATGTTGTGGCGAACCACATCTGTAACAAAATAAATGATTAGTTTGCTTATGTAGTCCTGTATTGGATGTATTTGAACTGTTTCCATCGCTGTAGCTCTTCCTTCTTGAATTTTCTGAACTTTTCTTTCTTGTACCTTGAATTTTTGTATTGATGCTGTTGATCGTAACTGCAGAACGATGTAGTTGGGCAGCATCCCTTGCAGAAGTTTCCATGCCTATTGCCACTTCTAACGCCTTCTCGATAGTTAAATCCTTGTGTTCAAGTAACCGACTTTGAATATTTTGCGTACGTAAACCAAATACAAATTGATTTCTCAGCGCCTTCTTTAAGTAATTTCCAAAATTGCATGTAGTCGCTAACTTCTGAAGTGAAGCCAAATACTCTTGAACCGTCTCTCCTTCATTTTGCTTGCGCTGTAGAAAACGAAAATTTTCGGCAATTTCCAAAGGTTCTGGATTGTAATGTAATTGCATGGCAGTTGTAATTTCTTCGTAACTTTTTTCATCTGGTGTATCGGGTGAAACTTTGTCACAAAGTACATCGTATGCTTCAGGACCCATGTAATGTAACAAATATGCAGCTTTTTTGTCTTCTGGAACGGCGAATACTCTGAATGCGCTTTCCAATCGCATTAACCAACGATCAAATTTTAAACTTGGATTGTAAGTTTCAATTGAAAAAACTGTATGTATTGAATGTACAGGTACACCTGCAGTCGCACTAGGATTGTCGCCAGGCATTTTGATTGTAATTGTAATTGTATGTTGTAATGTTGTAGATGTGTATGTATGTAAAAATTGTAAAACTCACGTTTTAATTGGAAAAAAAAACTTGCAAAAATGTGCGTTGCACTAACTTTTATTTTGTTAATTCTTCCTATTTTGTAAGTATGTAACACGCGTAATAATCTTCTTTTTATCCTCGTCGCCAATGTTGTTTTGTAGTTGTATGTAGTGGAACGTTAGATTGTTGTGATATAATTGGATTCAAAACGATTATAAAGTTTACCATTTTATTAACTGCATTTTAACATGTAACATTCTTGTATATAATACCAACTTAAAAGTTTATGCATTGAAAAATCCTAAATACAAAATAGCGCCACAAAAGGTGAGGCGCGCAATTCAAAATATATTTAAATGAAAAACATAACAGCAATCTTAGTTTGAATTTACCAATTCGAAGTTCTGTATTTACCTATTACAGGTTCAGATGTTCAAGTTATAATTTGCAATCACAATTTGTATTTAACAATGCTAAGTTGCGTATTTGTCTATTACAAGTTCAGATCTTCAAATTATAATTTGCAATAATAATTAGAAGCTATCAATTTTAAGTTCTGTATTTGACAATTACAAGTTCAGATCTTCAAGTTATAATTTGAAATAATAATTAGCAGCTATCAATTTTAAGTTCTGTAGTTGACAATTACTAGTTCAGATCTTCCAGTTATAATTTGAAATAATAATTTGAATTTAACAAATCTAAGTTCTGTAATTCACTATTACAAGTTCAGATCGTCAAGTTATAATTTACAATAATAATTAGAAGCTATCAATTTTAAGTTCTGTAATTCACTATTACAAGTTCAGATCTTCAAGTTATAATTTGCAATAATAATTAGAAGCTATCAATTTTAAGTTTTGTATTTGACAATTACAAGTTCAGATCTTGAAGTTATAATTTGAAATAATAATTAGAAGCTATCAATTTTAAGTTCTGTAATTCACTATTACAAGTTCAGATCTTCAAGTTATAATTTGCAATAATAATTAGAAGCTATCAATTTTAAGTTCTGTATTTGACAATTACAAGTTCAGATCTTCAAGTTATAATTTCCACTAATAACTTGTATTTAACAATTAGAAGTTCTTTATTTGACTATTACAAGTTCAGATCTTCAAATTATTATTTGCAATCTTAGTTTGAATTTACCAATTCGAAGTTCTGTATTTACCTATTACAGGTTCAGATGTTCAAGTTATAATTTGCAATCACAATTTGTATTTAACAATGCTAAGTTGCGTATTTGTCTATTACAAGTTCAGATCTTCAAATTATAATTTGCAATAATAATTAGAAGCTATCAATTTTAAGTTCTGTATTTGACAATTACAAGTTCAGATCTTGAAGTTATAATTTGCAATAATAATTAGAAGCTATCAATTTTAAGTTCTGTATTTGACAATTACAAGTTCAGATCTTCAAGTTATAATTTGCACTAATAATTTGTATTTAATAATTAGAAGTTCTGTATTTGACAATTACAAGTTCAGATCTTCAAGTTATAATTTGCACTAATAATTTGTATTTAACAATTAGAAGTTCTGTATTTGACTATTACAAGTTCAGATCTTCTAATTATTATTTGCAATCTTAGTTTGAATTTAAAAATTCGAAGTTCTGTATTTACCTATTACAAGTTCAGATCTTCAAGTTATAATTTGCACTAATAATTTGTATTTAACAATTCGAAGTTCTGTATTTGACTATCACAAGTTCAGATCTTCAAGTTATAAATTGAATTATAATTTTAACCTATCAATTTTAAGTTCTGTATTTGACAATTACAAGTACAGATCTTCAAGGTATAATTTGAAATAATAATTTGAATTTAACAAATCTAAGTTCTGTAATTCACTATTACAAGTTCAGATCTACAAGTTATAGTTTGCAATAATAATTAGAAGCTATCAATTTTAAGTTCTGTATTTGACAATTACAAGTTCAGATCTTCAAGTTATAATATGCACTAATAATTTGTATTTAACAATTTTAAGTTCTGTATTTGACAATTCCTAGTTCAGATCTTCAAGTTATAATTTGAAATAATAATTTGAATTTAACAAATCTAAGTTCTGTAATTCACTATTACAAGTTCAGATCTTCAAGTTATAATTTGCAATAATAATTAGAAGCTATCAATTTTAAGTTTTGTATTTGACAATTACAAGTTCAGATCTTGAAGTTATAATTTGAAATAATAATTAGAAGCTATCAATTTTAAGTTCTGTAATTCACTATTACAAGTTCAGATCTTCAAGTTATAATTTGCAATAATAATTAGAAGCTATCAATTTTAAGTTCTGTATTTGACAATTACAAGTTCAGATCTTCAAGTTATAATTTGCACTAATAATTTGTATTTAACAATTTTAAGTTCTGTATTTGACAATTCCTAGTTCAGATCTTCAAGTTATAATTTGAAATAATAATTTGAATTTAACAAATCTAAGTTCTGTAATTCACTATTACAAGTTCAGATCTTCAAGTTATAATTTGCAATAATAATTAGAAGCTATCAATTTTAAGTTTTGTATTTGACAATTACAAGTTCAGATCTTCAAGTTATAATTTGCACTAATAATTTGTATTTAACAATTAGAAGTTCTGTATTTGACTATTACAAGTTCAGATCTTCAAATTATTATTTGCAATAATAATTAGAAGCTATCAATTTTAAGTTCTGTATTTGACAATTACAAGTTCAGATCTTCAAGTTATAATTTGCAATAATAATTAGAAGCTATCAATTTTAAGTTCTGTATTTGACAATTACTAGTTCAGATCTGCAAGTTATAATTTGAAATAATAATTTGAATTTAACAAATCTAAGTTCTGTAATTCACTATTACAAGTTCAGATCTTCAAGTTATAATTTACAATAATAATTATAAGCTATCAATTTTAAGTTCTGTATTTGACAATTACTAGTTCAGATCTTCAAGTTATAATTTGAAATAATAATTTGAATTTAACGAATCTAAGTTCTGTAATTCACTATTACAAGTTCAGATCTTGAAGTTATAATTTGCAATAATAATTAGAAGCTATCAATTTTAAGTTCTGTATTTGACAATTACAAGTTCAGATCTTCAAGTTATAATTTGCACTAATAATTTGTATTTAATAATTAGAAGTTCTGTATTTGACAATTACAAGTTCAGATCTTCAAGTTATAATTTGCACTAATAATTTGTATTTAACAATTAGAAGTTCTGTATTTGACTATTACAAGTTCAGATCTTCTAATTATTATTTGCAATCTTAGTTTGAATTTAAAAATTCGAAGTTCTGTATTTACCTATTACAAGTTCAGATCTTCAAGTTATAATTTGCACTAATAATTTGTATTTAACAATTCGAAGTTCTGTATTTGACTATCACAAGTTCAGATCTTCAAGTTATAAATTGAATTATAATTTTAACCTATCAATTTTAAGTTCTGTATTTGACAATTACAAGTACAGATCTTCAAGGTATAATTTGAAATAATAATTTGAATTTAACAAATCTAAGTTCTGTAATTCACTATTACAAGTTCAGATCTACAAGTTATAGTTTGCAATAATAATTAGAAGCTATCAATTTTAAGTTCTGTATTTGACAATTACAAGTTCAGATCTTCAAGTTATAATTTGCACTAATAATTTGTATTTAACAATTTTAAGTTCTGTATTTGACAATTCCTAGTTCAGATCTTCAAGTTATAATTTGAAATAATAATTTGAATTTAACAAATCTAAGTTCTGTAATTCACTATTACAAGTTCAGATCTTCAAGTTATAATTTGCAATAATAATTAGAAGCTATCAATTTTAAGTTTTGTATTTGACAATTACAAGTTCAGATCTTGAAGTTATAATTTGAAATAATAATTAGAAGCTATCAATTTTAAGTTCTGTAATTCACTATTACAAGTTCAGATCTTCAAGTTATAATTTGCAATAATAATTAGAAGCTATCAATTTTAAGTTCTGTATTTGACAATTACAAGTTCAGATCTTCAAGTTATAATTTGCACTAATAATTTGTATTTAACAATTTTAAGTTCTGTATTTGACAATTCCTAGTTCAGATCTTCAAGTTATAATTTGAAATAATAATTTGAATTTAACAAATCTAAGTTCTGTAATTCACTATTACAAGTTCAGATCTTCAAGTTATAATTTGCAATAATAATTAGAAGCTATCAATTTTAAGTTTTGTATTTGACAATTACAAGTTCAGATCTTCAAGTTATAATTTGCACTAATAATTTGTATTTAACAATTAGAAGTTCTGTATTTGACTATTACAAGTTCAGATCTTCAAATTATTATTTGCAATAATAATTAGAAGCTATCAATTTTAAGTTCTGTATTTGACAATTACAAGTTCAGATCTTCAAGTTATAATTTGCAATAATAATTAGAAGCTATCAATTTTAAGTTCTGTATTTGACAATTACTAGTTCAGATCTGCAAGTTATAATTTGAAATAATAATTTGAATTTAACAAATCTAAGTTCTGTAATTCACTACTACAAGTTCAGATCTTCAAGTTATAATTTACAATAATAATTATAAGCTATCAATTTTAAGTTCTGTATTTGACAATTACTAGTTCAGATCTTCAAGTTATAATTTGAAATAATAATTTGAATTTAACGAATCTAAGTTCTGTAATTCACTATTACAAGTTCAGATCTTGAAGTTATAATTTGCAATAATAATTAGAAGCTATCAATTTTAAGTTCTGTATTTGACAATTACAAGTTCAGATCTTCAAGTTATAATTTGCACTAATAATTTGTATTTAATAATTAGAAGTTCTGTATTTGACAATTACAAGTTCAGATCTTCAAGTTATAATTTGCAATAATAATTTGAATTTAACAAATCTAAGTTCTGTCATTCACTATTACAAGTTCAGATCTTCAAGTTATAATTTGCAATAATAATTAGAAGCTATCTATTTTAAGTTCTGTATTTGACAATTACAAGTTCAGATCTTCAAGTTATAATTTGAAATAATAATTAGAAGCTTTCAATTTTAAGTTCTGTATTTAACAATTACAAGTTCAGATCTTCAAGTTATAATTTGAAATAATAATTTGAATTTAACAAATCTAAGTTCAGTAATTCACTATTACAAGTTCAGATCTTCAAGTTATAATTTACAATAATAATTATAAGCTATCAATTTTAAGTTCTGTATTTGACAATTACTAGTTCAGATCTTCAAGTTATAATTTGAAATAAAAATTTGAATTTAACAAATCTAAGTTCTGTAATTCACTATTACAAGTGCAGATCTTCAAGTTATAATTTGCAATAATAATTAGAAGCTATCAATTTTAAGTTCTGTATTTGACAATTACAAGTTCAGATCTTCAAGTTATAATTAGTAATAATAATTTGAAGCTATCAATTTTAAGTTCTGTATTTGACAATTACAAGTTCAGATCTTCAAGTTATAATTTGCAATAATAATTAGAAGCTATCAATTTTAAGTTCTGTATTTGACAATTACTAGTTCAGATCTTCGAGTTATACTTTGAAATAATAATTTGAATTTAACAAATCTAAGTTCTGTAATTCACAATTACAAGTTCAGATCTTCAAGTTATAATTTGCAATAATAATTAGAAGCTATCAATTTTAAGTTCTGTATTTGACAATTACAAGTTCAGATCTTCAAGTTATAATTTGCACTAATAACTTGTATTTAACAATTAGTAGTTCTTTATTTGACTATTACAAGTTCAGATCTTCAAGTTATAATTTGCACTAATAACTTGTATTTAACAATTAGAAGTTCTTTATTTACCTATTACAGGTTCAGATGTTCAAGTTATAATTTGCAATCACAATTTGTATTTAACAATGCTAAGTTGCGTATTTGTCTATTACAAGTTCAGATCTTCAAATTATAATTTGCAATAATAATTGAAAGCTATCAATTTTAAGTTCTGTATTTGACAATTACAAGTTCAGATCTTCAAGTTATAATTTGAAATAATAATTAGCAGCTATCAATTTTAAGTTCTGTAGTTGACAATTACTAGTTCAGATCTTCAAGTTATAATGTGAAATAATAATATGAATTTAACAAATCTAAGTTCTGTAATTCACTATTACAAGTTCAGATCGTCAAGTTATAATTTACAATAATAATTAGAAGCTATCAATTTTAAGTTCTGGATTTGACAATTACAAGTTCAGATCTTCAAGTTAAAATTTGTACTAATAATATGTATTTAACAATTAGAAGTTCTGTATTTGCCAATTACAAGTTCAGATCTTCAAGTTATAATTTGAAATAATAATTAGAAGCTATCAATTTTAAGTTCTGTATTTGACAATTACAAGTTCAGATCTTCAAGTTATAATTTGCAATAATAATTAGAAGCTATCAATTTTAAGTTCTGTATTTGACAATTACAAGTTCAGATCTTCAAGTTATAATTTGCACTAATAATTTGTATTTAATAATTAGAAGTTCTGTATTTGACAATTACAAGTTCAGATCTTCAAGTTATAATTTGCACTAATAATTTGTATTTAACAATTAGAAGTTCTGTATTTGACTATTACAAGTTCAGATCTTCTAATTATTATTTGCAATCTTAGTTTGAATTTAACAATTCGAAGTTCTGTATTTACCTATTACAAGTTCAGATCTTCAAGTTATAATTTGCACTAATAATTTGTATTTAACAATTCGAAGTTCTGTATTTGACTATCACAAGTTCAGATCTTCAAGTTATAAATTGAATTATAATTTTAACCTATCAATTTTAAGTTCTGTATTTGACAATTACAAGTACAGATCTTCAAGGTATAGTTTGAAATAATAATTTGAATTTAACAAATCTAAGTTCTGTAATTCACTATTACAAGTTCAGATCTACAAGTTATAGTTTGCAATAATAATTAGAAGCTATCAATTTTAAGTTCTGTATTTGACAATTACAAGTTCAGATCTTCAAGTTATAATTTGCACTAATAATTTGTATTTAACAATTTTAAGTTCTGTATTTGACAATTCCTAGTTCAGATCTTCAAGTTATAATTTGAAATAATAATTTGAATTTAACAAATCTAAGTTCTGTAATTCACTATTACAAGTTCAGATCTTCAAGTTATAATTTGCAATAATAATTAGAAGCTATCAATTTTAAGTTTTGTATTTGACAATTACAAGTTCAGATCTTCAAGTTATAATTTGCACTAATAATTTGTATTTAACAATTAGAAGTTCTGTATTTGACTATTACAAGTTCAGATCTTCAAATTATTATTTGCAATAATAATTAGAAGCTATCAATTTTAAGTTCTGTATTTGACAATTACAAGTTCAGATCTTGAAGTTATAATTTGCAATAATAATTAGAAGCTATCAATTTTAAGTTCTGTATTTGACAATTACAAGTTCAGATCTTCAAGTTATAATTTGCACTAATAATTTGTATTTAATAATTAGAAGTTCTGTATTTGACAATTACAAGTTCAGATCTTCAAGTTATAATTTGCACTAATAATTTGTATTTAACAATTAGAAGTTCTGTATTTGACTATTACAAGTTCAGATCTTCTAATTATTATTTGCAATCTTAGTTTGAATTTAAAAATTCGAAGTTCTGTATTTACCTATTACAAGTTCAGATCTTCAAGTTATAATTTGCACTAATAATTTGTATTTAACAATTCGAAGTTCTGTATTTGACTATCACAAGTTCAGATCTTCAAGTTATAAATTGAATTATAATTTTAACCTATCAATTTTAAGTTCTGTATTTGACAATTACAAGTACAGATCTTCAAGGTATAATTTGAAATAATAATTTGAATTTAACAAATCTAAGTTCTGTAATTCACTATTACAAGTTCAGATCTACAAGTTATAGTTTGCAATAATAATTAGAAGCTATCAATTTTAAGTTCTGTATTTGACAATTACAAGTTCAGATCTTCAAGTTATAATTTGCACTAATAATTTGTATTTAACAATTTTAAGTTCTGTATTTGACAATTCCTAGTTCAGATCTTCAAGTTATAATTTGAAATAATAATTTGAATTTAACAAATCTAAGTTCTGTAATTCACTATTACAAGTTCAGATCTTCAAGTTATAATTTGCAATAATAATTAGAAGCTATCAATTTTAAGTTTTGTATTTGACAATTACAAGTTCAGATCTTGAAGTTATAATTTGAAATAATAATTAGAAGCTATCAATTTTAAGTTCTGTAATTCACTATTACAAGTTCAGATCTTCAAGTTATAATTTGCAATAATAATTAGAAGCTATCAATTTTAAGTTCTGTATTTGACAATTACAAGTTCAGATCTTCAAGTTATAATTTGCACTAATAATTTGTATTTAACAATTTTAAGTTCTGTATTTGACAATTCCTAGTTCAGATCTTCAAGTTATAATTTGAAATAATAATTTGAATTTAACAAATCTAAGTTCTGTAATTCACTATTACAAGTTCAGATCTTCAAGTTATAATTTGCAATAATAATTAGAAGCTATCAATTTTAAGTTTTGTATTTGACAATTACAAGTTCAGATCTTCAAGTTATAATTTGCACTAATAATTTGTATTTAACAATTAGAAGTTCTGTATTTGACTATTACAAGTTCAGATCTTCAAATTATTATTTGCAATAATAATTAGAAGCTATCAATTTTAAGTTCTGTATTTGACAATTACAAGTTCAGATCTTCAAGTTATAATTTGCAATAATAATTAGAAGCTATCAATTTTAAGTTCTGTATTTGACAATTACTAGTTCAGATCTGCAAGTTATAATTTGAAATAATAATTTGAATTTAACAAATCTAAGTTCTGTAATTCACTACTACAAGTTCAGATCTTCAAGTTATAATTTACAATAATAATTATAAGCTATCAATTTTAAGTTCTGTATTTGACAATTACTAGTTCAGATCTTCAAGTTATAATTTGAAATAATAATTTGAATTTAACGAATCTAAGTTCTGTAATTCACTATTACAAGTTCAGATCTTGAAGTTATAATTTGCAATAATAATTAGAAGCTATCAATTTTAAGTTCTGTATTTGACAATTACAAGTTCAGATCTTCAAGTTATAATTTGCACTAATAATTTGTATTTAATAATTAGAAGTTCTGTATTTGACAATTACAAGTTCAGATCTTCAAGTTATAATTTGCAATAATAATTTGAATTTAACAAATCTAAGTTCTGTCATTCACTATTACAAGTTCAGATCTTCAAGTTATAATTTGCAATAATAATTAGAAGCTATCTATTTTAAGTTCTGTATTTGACAATTACAAGTTCAGATCTTCAAGTTATAATTTGAAATAATAATTAGAAGCTTTCAATTTTAAGTTCTGTATTTAACAATTACAAGTTCAGATCTTCAAGTTATAATTTGAAATAATAATTTGAATTTAACAAATCTAAGTTCAGTAATTCACTATTACAAGTTCAGATCTTCAAGTTATAATTTACAATAATAATTATAAGCTATCAATTTTAAGTTCTGTATTTGACAATTACTAGTTCAGATCTTCAAGTTATAATTTGAAATAAAAATTTGAATTTAACAAATCTAAGTTCTGTAATTCACTATTACAAGTGCAGATCTTCAAGTTATAATTTGCAATAATAATTAGAAGCTATCAATTTTAAGTTCTGTATTTGACAATTACAAGTTCAGATCTTCAAGTTATAATTTGTAATAATAATTTGAAGCTATCAATTTTAAGTTCTGTATTTGACAATTACAAGTTCAGATCTTCAAGTTATAATTTGCAATAATAATTAGAAGCTATCAATTTTAAGTTCTGTATTTGACAATTACTAGTTCAGATCTTCGAGTTATACTTTGAAATAATAATTTGAATTTAACAAATCTAAGTTCTGTAATTCACTATTACAAGTTCAGATCTTCAAGTTATAATTTGCAATAATAATTAGAAGCTATCAATTTTAAGTTCTGTATTTGACAATTACAAGTTCAGATCTTCAAGTTATAATTTGCACTAATAACTTGTATTTAACAATTAGTAGTTCTTTATTTGACTATTACAAGTTCAGATCTTCAAGTTATAATTTGCACTAATAACTTGTATTTAACAATTAGAAGTTCTTTATTTACCTATTACAGGTTCAGATGTTCAAGTTATAATTTGCAATCACAATTTGTATTTAACAATGCTAAGTTGCGTATTTGTCTATTACAAGTTCAGATCTTCAAATTATAATTTGCAATAATAATTGAAAGCTATCAATTTTAAGTTCTGTATTTGACAATTACAAGTTCAGATCTTCAAGTTATAATTTGAAATAATAATTAGCAGCTATCAATTTTAAGTTCTGTAGTTGACAATTACTAGTTCAGATCTTCAAGTTATAATGTGAAATAATAATATGAATTTAACAAATCTAAGTTCTGTAATTCACTATTACAAGTTCAGATCGTCAAGTTATAATTTACAATAATAATTAGAAGCTATCAATTTTAAGTTCTGGATTTGACAATTACAAGTTCAGATCTTCAAGTTAAAATTTGTACTAATAATATGTATTTAACAATTAGAAGTTCTGTATTTGCCAATTACAAGTTCAGATCTTCAAGTTATAATTTGAAATAATAATTAGAAGCTATCAATTTTAAGTTCTGTATTTGACAATTACAAGTTCAGATCTTCAAGTTATAATTTGCAATAATAATTAGAAGCTATCAATTTTAAGTTCTGTATTTGACAATTACAAGTTCAGATCTTCAAGTTATAATTTGCACTAATAATTTGTATTTAATAATTAGAAGTTCTGTATTTGACAATTACAAGTTCAGATCTTCAAGTTATAATTTGCACTAATAATTTGTATTTAACAATTAGAAGTTCTGTATTTGACTATTACAAGTTCAGATCTTCTAATTATTATTTGCAATCTTAGTTTGAATTTAACAATTCGAAGTTCTGTATTTACCTATTACAAGTTCAGATCTTCAAGTTATAATTTGCACTAATAATTTGTATTTAACAATTCGAAGTTCTGTATTTGACTATCACAAGTTCAGATCTTCAAGTTATAAATTGAATTATAATTTTAACCTATCAATTTTAAGTTCTGTATTTGACAATTACAAGTACAGATCTTCAAGGTATAGTTTGAAATAATAATTTGAATTTAACAAATCTAAGTTCTGTAATTCACTATTACAAGTTCAGATCTACAAGTTATAGTTTGCAATAATAATTAGAAGCTATCAATTTTAAGTTCTGTATTTGACAATTACAAGTTCAGATCTTCAAGTTATAATTTGCACTAATAATTTGTATTTAACAATTTTAAGTTCTGTATTTGACAATTCCTAGTTCAGATCTTCAAGTTATAATTTGAAATAATAATTTGAATTTAACAAATCTAAGTTCTGTAATTCACTATTACAAGTTCAGATCTTCAAGTTATAATTTGCAATAATAATTAGAAGCTATCAATTTTAAGTTTTGTATTTGACAATTACAAGTTCAGATCTTCAAGTTATAATTTGCACTAATAATTTGTATTTAACAATTAGAAGTTCTGTATTTGACTATTACAAGTTCAGATCTTCAAATTATTATTTGCAATAATAATTAGAAGCTATCAATTTTAAGTTCTGTATTTGACAATTACAAGTTCAGATCTTCAAGTTATAATTTGCAATAATAATTAGAAGCTATCAATTTTAAGTTCTGTATTTGACAATTACTAGTTCAGATCTGCAAGTTATAATTTGAAATAATAATTTGAATTTAACAAATCTAAGTTCTGTAATTCACTATTACAAGTTCAGATCTTCAAGTTATAATTTACAATAATAATTATAAGCTATCAATTTTAAGTTCTGTATTTGACAATTACAAGTTCAGATCTTCAAGTTATAATTTGCACTAATAATTTGTATTTAACAATTTTAAGTTCTGTATTTGACAATTCCTAGTTCAGATCTTCAAGTTATAATTTGAAATAATAATTTGAATTTAACAAATCTAAGTTCTGTAATTCACTATTACAAGTTCAGATCTTCAAGTTATAATTTGCAATAATAATTAGAAGCTATCAATTTTAAGTTTTGTATTTGACAATTACAAGTTCAGATCTTGAAGTTATAATTTGAAATAATAATTAGAAGCTATCAATTTTAAGTTCTGTAATTCACTATTACAAGTTCAGATCTTCAAGTTATAATTTGCAATAATAATTAGAAGCTATCAATTTTAAGTTCTGTATTTGACAATTACAAGTTCAGATCTTCAAGTTATAATTTCCACTAATAACTTGTATTTAACAATTAGAAGTTCTTTATTTGACTATTACAAGTTCAGATCTTCAAATTATTATTTGCAATCTTAGTTTGAATTTACCAATTCGAAGTTCTGTATTTACCTATTACAGGTTCAGATGTTCAAGTTATAATTTGCAATCACAATTTGTATTTAACAATGCTAAGTTGCGTATTTGTCTATTACAAGTTCAGATCTTCAAATTATAATTTGCAATAATAATTAGAAGCTATCAATTTTAAGTTCTGTATTTGACAATTACAAGTTCAGATCTTGAAGTTATAATTTGCAATAATAATTAGAAGCTATCAATTTTAAGTTCTGTATTTGACAATTACAAGTTCAGATCTTCAAGTTATAATTTGCACTAATAATTTGTATTTAATAATTAGAAGTTCTGTATTTGACAATTACAAGTTCAGATCTTCAAGTTATAATTTGCACTAATAATTTGTATTTAACAATTAGAAGTTCTGTATTTGACTATTACAAGTTCAGATCTTCTAATTATTATTTGCAATCTTAGTTTGAATTTAAAAATTCGAAGTTCTGTATTTACCTATTACAAGTTCAGATCTTCAAGTTATAATTTGCACTAATAATTTGTATTTAACAATTCGAAGTTCTGTATTTGACTATCACAAGTTCAGATCTTCAAGTTATAAATTGAATTATAATTTTAACCTATCAATTTTAAGTTCTGTATTTGACAATTACAAGTACAGATCTTCAAGGTATAATTTGAAATAATAATTTGAATTTAACAAATCTAAGTTCTGTAATTCACTATTACAAGTTCAGATCTACAAGTTATAGTTTGCAATAATAATTAGAAGCTATCAATTTTAAGTTCTGTATTTGACAATTACAAGTTCAGATCTTCAAGTTATAATTTGCACTAATAATTTGTATTTAACAATTTTAAGTTCTGTATTTGACAATTCCTAGTTCAGATCTTCAAGTTATAATTTGAAATAATAATTTGAATTTAACAAATCTAAGTTCTGTAATTCACTATTACAAGTTCAGATCTTCAAGTTATAATTTGCAATAATAATTAGAAGCTATCAATTTTAAGTTTTGTATTTGACAATTACAAGTTCAGATCTTGAAGTTATAATTTGAAATAATAATTAGAAGCTATCAATTTTAAGTTCTGTAATTCACTATTACAAGTTCAGATCTTCAAGTTATAATTTGCAATAATAATTAGAAGCTATCAATTTTAAGTTCTGTATTTGACAATTACAAGTTCAGATCTTCAAGTTATAATTTCCACTAATAACTTGTATTTAACAATTAGAAGTTCTTTATTTGACTATTACAAGTTCAGATCTTCAAATTATTATTTGCAATCTTAGTTTGAATTTACCAATTCGAAGTTCTGTATTTACCTATTACAGGTTCAGATGTTCAAGTTATAATTTGCAATCACAATTTGTATTTAACAATGCTAAGTTGCGTATTTGTCTATTACAAGTTCAGATCTTCAAATTATAATTTGCAATAATAATTAGAAGCTATCAATTTTAAGTTCTGTATTTGACAATTACAAGTTCAGATCTTCAAGTTATAATTTGAAATAATAATTAGCAGCTATCAATTTTAAGTTCTGTAGTTGACAATTACTAGTTCAGATCTTCAAGTTATAATTTGAAATAATAATTTGAATTTAACAAATCTAAGTTCTGTAATTCACTATTACAAGTTCAGATCGTCAAGTTATAATTTACAATAATAATTAGAAGCTATCAATTTTAAGTTCTGGATTTGACAATTACAAGTTCAAATCTTCAAGTTATAATTTGTACTAATAATTTGTATTTAACAATTAGAAGTTCTGTATTTGACAATTACAAGTTCAGATCTTCAAGTTATAATTTGAAATAATAATTAGAAGCTATCAATTTTAAGTTCTGTATTTGACAATTACAAGTTCAGATCTTCAAGTTATAATTTGCAATAATAATTTGAATTTAACAAATCTAACTTCTGTAATTCACTATTACAAGTTCAGATCTTCAAGTTCTAATTTGCAATAATAATTAGAAGCTATCTATTTTAAGTTCTGTATTTGACAATTACAAGTTCAGATCTTCAAGTTATAATTTGAAATAATAATTAGAAGCTTTCAATTTTAAGTTCTGTATTTAACAATTACAATTTCAGATCTTCAAGTTATAATTTGAAATAATAATTTGAATTTAACAAATCTAAGTTCAGTAATTCACTATTACAAGTTCAGATCTTCAAGTTATAATTTACAATAATAATTATAAGCTATCAATTTTAAGTTCTGTATTTGACAATTACTAGTTCAGATCTTCAAGTTATAATTTGAAATAAAAATTTGAATTTAACAAATCTAAGTTCTGTAATTCACTATTATTCACACACAAGTTCAGATCTTCAAGTTATAATTTGCAATAATAATTAGAAGCTATCAATTTTAAGTTCTGCATTTGACAATTACAAGTTCAGATCTTCAAGTTATAATTTGAAATAATAATTAGAAGCTATCAATTTTAAGTTCTGTATTTGACAATTACAAGTTCAGATCTTCAAGTTATAATTTGCAATAAAAATTTGTATTTAAAAATTAGAAGTTCTGTATTTGTCTATTACAAATTCAGATCTTCAAATTATTATTTGCAATCTTAGTTTGAATTTAACAATTCGAAGTTCTGTATTTATCTATTACAAGTTCAGATCTTCAAGTTATAATTTGCAATAATAATAAGAAGCTATCAATTTTAAGTTCTGTATTTGACAATTACAAGTTCAGATCTTCAAGTTATAATTTGCACTAATAATTTGTATTTAACAATTAGAAGTTCTGTATTTGACAATTACAAGTTCAGATCTTGAAGTTATAATTTGAAATAATAATTAGAAGCTATCAATTTTAAGTTCTGTAATTCACTATTACAAGTTCAGATCTTCAAGTTATAATTTGCAATAATAATTAGAAGCTATCAATTTTAAGTTCTGTATTTGACAATTACAAGTTCAGATCTTCAAGTTATAATTTCCACTAATAACTTGTATTTAACAATTAGAAGTTCTTTATTTGACTATTACAAGTTCATATCTTCAAATTATTATTTGCAATCTTAGTTTGAATTTACCAATTCGAAGTTCTGTATTTACCTATTACAGGTTCAGATGTTCAAGTTATAATTTGCAATCACAATTTGTATTTAACAATGCTAAGTTGCGTATTTGTCTATTACAAGTTCAGATCTTCAAATTATAATTTGCAATAATAATTAGAAGCTATCAATTTTAAGTTCTGTATTTGACAATTACAAGTTCAGATCTTCAAGTTATAATTTGAAATAATAATTTGAATTTAACAAATCTAAGTTCTGTAACTCACTATTACAAGTTCAGATCTTCAAGTTATAATTTACAATAATAATTATAAGCTATCAATTTTAAGTTCTGTATTTGACAATTACTAGTTCAGATCTTCAAGTTATAATTTGAAATAATAATTTGAATTTAACGAATCTAAGTTCTGTAATTCACTATTACAAGTTCAGATCTTCAAGTTATAATTTGCAATAATAATTAGAAGCTATCA
Source organism: Cantharis lateralis (assembly GCA_963170105.1). NCBI lineage: Eukaryota > Metazoa > Arthropoda > Insecta > Coleoptera > Cantharidae > Cantharis > Cantharis lateralis. The sequence continues at coordinate 28,679,643 of OY720627.1, forward strand.
ATTTTAAGTTCTGTATTTGACAATTACAAGTTCAGATCTTCAAGTTATAATTTGCACTAATAATTTGTATTTAATAATTAGAAGTTCTGTATTTGACAATTACAAGTTCAGATCTTCAAGTTATAATTTGCACTAATAATTTGTATTTAACAATTAGAAGTTCTGTATTTGACTATTACAAGTTCAGATCTTCTAATTATTATTTGCAATCTTAGTTTGAATTTAAAAATTCGAAGTTCTGTATTTACCTATTACAAGTTCAGATCTTCAAGTTATAATTTGCACTAATAATTTGTATTTAACAATTCGAAGTTCTGTATTTGACTATCACAAGTTCAGATCTTCAAGTTATAAATTGAATTATAATTTTAACCTATCAATTTTAAGTTCTGTATTTGACAATTACAAGTACAGATCTTCAAGGTATAATTTGAAATAATAATTTGAATTTAACAAATCTAAGTTCTGTAATTCACTATTACAAGTTCAGATCTACAAGTTATAGTTTGCAATAATAATTAGAAGCTATCAATTTTAAGTTCTGTATTTGACAATTACAAGTTCAGATCTTCAAGTTATAATTTGCACTAATAATTTGTATTTAACAATTTTAAGTTCTGTATTTGACAATTCCTAGTTCAGATCTTCAAGTTATAATTTGAAATAATAATTTGAATTTAACAAATCTAAGTTCTGTAATTCACTATTACAAGTTCAGATCTTCAAGTTATAATTTGCAATAATAATTAGAAGCTATCAATTTTTAGTTTTGTATTTGACAATTACAAGTTCAGATCTTGAAGTTATAATTTGAAATAATAATTAGAAGCTATCAATTTTAAGTTCTGTAATTCACTATTACAAGTTCAGATCTTCAAGTTATAATTTGCAATAATAATTAGAAGCTATCAATTTTAAGTTCTGTATTTGACAATTACAAGTTCAGATCTTCAAGTTATAATTTCCACTAATAACTTGTATTTAACAATTAGAAGTTCTTTATTTGACTATTACAAGTTCAGATCTTCAAATTATTATTTGCAATCTTAGTTTGAATTTACCAATTCGAAGTTCTGTATTTACCTATTACAGGTTCAGATGTTCAAGTTATAATTTGCAATCACAATTTGTATTTAACAATGCTAAGTTGCGTATTTGTCTATTACAAGTTCAGATCTTCAAATTATAATTTGCAATAATAATTAGAAGCTATCAATTTTAAGTTCTGTATTTGACAATTACAAGTTCAGATCTTCAAGTTATAATTTGAAATAATAATTAGCAGCTATCAATTTTAAGTTCTGTAGTTGACAATTACTAGTTCAGATCTTCAAGTTATAATTTGAAATAATAATTTGAATTTAACAAATCTAAGTTCTGTAATTCACTATTACAAGTTCAGATCGTCAAGTTATAATTTACAATAATAATTAGAAGCTATCAATTTTAAGTTCTGGATTTGACAATTACAAGTTCAAATCTTCAAGTTATAATTTGTACTAATAATTTGTATTTAACAATTAGAAGTTCTGTATTTGACAATTACAAGTTCAGATCTTCAAGTTATAATTTGAAATAATAATTAGAAGCTATCAATTTTAAGTTCTGTATTTGACAATTACAAGTTCAGATCTTCAAGTTATAATTTGCAATAATAATTTGAATTTAACAAATCTAAGTTCTGTAATTCACTATTACAAGTTCAGATCTTCAAGTTCTAATTTGCAATAATAATTAGAAGCTATCTATTTTAAGTTCTGTATTTGACAATTACAAGTTCAGATCTTCAAGTTATAATTTGAAATAATAATTAGAAGCTTTCAATTTTAAGTTCTGTATTTAACAATTACAAGTTCAGATCTTCAAGTTATAATTTGAAATAATAATTTGAATTTAACAAATCTAAGTTCAGTAATTCACTATTACAAGTTCAGATCTTCAAGTTATAATTTACAATAATAATTATAAGCTATCAATTTTAAGTTCTGTATTTGACAATTACTAGTTCAGATCTTCAAGTTATAATTTGAAATAAAAATTTGAATTTAACAAATCTAAGTTCTGTAATTCACTATTACAAGTTCAGATCTTCAAGTTATAATTTGCAATAATAATTAGAAGCTATCAATTTTAAGTTCTGCATTTGACAATTACAAGTTCAGATCTTCAAGTTATAATTTGAAATAATAATTAGAAGCTATCAATTTTAAGTTCTGTATTTGACAATTACAAGTTCAGATCTTCAAGTTATAATTTGCAATAAAAATTTGTATTTAAAAATTAGAAGTTCTGTATTTGTCTATTACAAATTCAGATCTTCAAATTATTATTTGCAATCTTAGTTTGAATTTAACAATTCGAAGTTCTGTATTTATCTATTACAAGTTCAGATCTTCAAGTTATAATTTGCAATAATAATAAGAAGCTATCAATTTTAAGTTCTGTATTTGACAATTACAAGTTCAGATCTTCAAGTTATAATTTGCACTAATAATTTGTATTTAACAATTAGAAGTTCTGTATTTGACAATTACAAGTTCAGATCTTGAAGTTATAATTTGAAATAATAATTAGAAGCTATCAATTTTAAGTTCTGTAATTCACTATTACAAGTTCAGATCTTCAAGTTATAATTTGCAATAATAATTAGAAGCTATCAATTTTAAGTTCTGTATTTGACAATTACAAGTTCAGATCTTCAAGTTATAATTTCCACTAATAACTTGTATTTAACAATTAGAAGTTCTTTATTTGACTATTACAAGTTCATATCTTCAAATTATTATTTGCAATCTTAGTTTGAATTTACCAATTCGAAGTTCTGTATTTACCTATTACAGGTTCAGATGTTCAAGTTATAATTTGCAATCACAATTTGTATTTAACAATGCTAAGTTGCGTATTTGTCTATTACAAGTTCAGATCTTCAAATTATAATTTGCAATAATAATTAGAAGCTATCAATTTTAAGTTCTGTATTTGACAATTACAAGTTCAGATCTTCAAGTTATAATTTGAAATAATAATTTGAATTTAACAAATCTAAGTTCTGTAACTCACTATTACAAGTTCAGATCTTCAAGTTATAATTTACAATAATAATTATAAGCTATCAATTTTAAGTTCTGTATTTGACAATTACTAGTTCAGATCTTCAAGTTATAATTTGAAATAATAATTTGAATTTAACGAATCTAAGTTCTGTAATTCACTATTACAAGTTCAGATCTTCAAGTTATAATTTGCAATAATAATTAGAAGCTATCAATTTTAAGTTCTGTATTTGACAATTACAAGTTCAGATCTTCAAGTTATAATTTGCACTAATAATTTGTATTTAATAATTAGAAGTTCTGTATTTGACAATTACAAGTTCAGATCTTCAAGTTATAATTTGCACTAATAATTTGTATTTAACAATTAGAAGTTCTGTATTTGACTATTACAAGTTCAGATCTTCTAATTATTATTTGCAATCTTAGTTTGAATTTAAAAATTCGAAGTTCTGTATTTACCTATTACAAGTTCAGATCTTCAAGTTATAATTTGCACTAATAATTTGTATTTAACAATTCGAAGTTCTGTATTTGACTATCACAAGTTCAGATCTTCAAGTTATAAATTGAATTATAATTTTAACCTATCAATTTTAAGTTCTGTATTTGACAATTACAAGTACAGATCTTCAAGGTATAATTTGAAATAATAATTTGAATTTAACAAATCTAAGTTCTGTAATTCACTATTACAAGTTCAGATCTACAAGTTATAGTTTGCAATAATAATTAGAAGCTATCAATTTTAAGTTCTGTATTTGACAATTACAAGTTCAGATCTTCAAGTTATAATTTGCACTAATAATTTGTATTTAACAATTTTAAGTTCTGTATTTGACAATTCCTAGTTCAGATCTTCAAGTTATAATTTGAAATAATAATTTGAATTTAACAAATCTAAGTTCTGTAATTCACTATTACAAGTTCAGATCTTCAAGTTATAATTTGCAATAATAATTAGAAGCTATCAATTTTTAGTTTTGTATTTGACAATTACAAGTTCAGATCTTGAAGTTATAATTTGAAATAATAATTAGAAGCTATCAATTTTAAGTTCTGTAATTCACTATTACAAGTTCAGATCTTCAAGTTATAATTTGAAATAATAATTTGAATTTAACAAATCTAAGTTCTGTAATTCACTATTACAAGTTCAGATCGTCAAGTTATAATTTACAATAATAATTAGAAGCTATCAATTTTAAGTTCTGGATTTGACAATTACAAGTTCAAATCTTCAAGTTATAATTTGTACTAATAATTTGTATTTAACAATTAGAAGTTCTGTATTTGACAATTACAAGTTCAGATCTTCAAGTTATAATTTGAAATAATAATTAGAAGCTATCAATTTTAAGTTCTGTATTTGACAATTACAAGTTCAGATCTTCAAGTTATAATTTGCAATAATAATTTGAATTTAACAAATCTAACTTCTGTAATTCACTATTACAAGTTCAGATCTTCAAGTTCTAATTTGCAATAATAATTAGAAGCTATCTATTTTAAGTTCTGTATTTGACAATTACAAGTTCAGATCTTCAAGTTATAATTTGAAATAATAATTAGAAGCTTTCAATTTTAAGTTCTGTATTTAACAATTACAATTTCAGATCTTCAAGTTATAATTTGAAATAATAATTTGAATTTAACAAATCTAAGTTCAGTAATTCACTATTACAAGTTCAGATCTTCAAGTTATAATTTACAATAATAATTATAAGCTATCAATTTTAAGTTCTGTATTTGACAATTACTAGTTCAGATCTTCAAGTTATAATTTGAAATAAAAATTTGAATTTAACAAATCTAAGTTCTGTAATTCACTATTATTCACACACAAGTTCAGATCTTCAAGTTATAATTTGCAATAATAATTAGAAGCTATCAATTTTAAGTTCTGCATTTGACAATTACAAGTTCAGATCTTCAAGTTATAATTTGAAATAATAATTAGAAGCTATCAATTTTAAGTTCTGTATTTGACAATTACAAGTTCAGATCTTCAAGTTATAATTTGCAATAAAAATTTGTATTTAAAAATTAGAAGTTCTGTATTTGTCTATTACAAATTCAGATCTTCAAATTATTATTTGCAATCTTAGTTTGAATTTAACAATTCGAAGTTCTGTATTTATCTATTACAAGTTCAGATCTTCAAGTTATAATTTGCAATAATAATAAGAAGCTATCAATTTTAAGTTCTGTATTTGACAATTACAAGTTCAGATCTTCAAGTTATAATTTGCACTAATAATTTGTATTTAACAATTAGAAGTTCTGTATTTGACAATTACAAGTTCAGATCTTGAAGTTATAATTTGAAATAATAATTAGAAGCTATCAATTTTAAGTTCTGTAATTCACTATTACAAGTTCAGATCTTCAAGTTATAATTTGCAATAATAATTAGAAGCTATCAATTTTAAGTTCTGTATTTGACAATTACAAGTTCAGATCTTCAAGTTATAATTTCCACTAATAACTTGTATTTAACAATTAGAAGTTCTTTATTTGACTATTACAAGTTCATATCTTCAAATTATTATTTGCAATCTTAGTTTGAATTTACCAATTCGAAGTTCTGTATTTACCTATTACAGGTTCAGATGTTCAAGTTATAATTTGCAATCACAATTTGTATTTAACAATGCTAAGTTGCGTATTTGTCTATTACAAGTTCAGATCTTCAAATTATAATTTGCAATAATAATTAGAAGCTATCAATTTTAAGTTCTGTATTTGACAATTACAAGTTCAGATCTTCAAGTTATAATTTGAAATAATAATTTGAATTTAACAAATCTAAGTTCTGTAACTCACTATTACAAGTTCAGATCTTCAAGTTATAATTTACAATAATAATTATAAGCTATCAATTTTAAGTTCTGTATTTGACAATTACTAGTTCAGATCTTCAAGTTATAATTTGAAATAATAATTTGAATTTAACGAATCTAAGTTCTGTAATTCACTATTACAAGTTCAGATCTTCAAGTTATAATTTGCAATAATAATTAGAAGCTATCAATTTTAAGTTCTGTATTTGACAATTACAAGTTCAGATCTTCAAGTTATAATTTGCACTAATAATTTGTATTTAATAATTAGAAGTTCTGTATTTGACAATTACAAGTTCAGATCTTCAAGTTATAATTTGCACTAATAATTTGTATTTAACAATTAGAAGTTCTGTATTTGACTATTACAAGTTCAGATCTTCTAATTATTATTTGCAATCTTAGTTTGAATTTAAAAATTCGAAGTTCTGTATTTACCTATTACAAGTTCAGATCTTCAAGTTATAATTTGCACTAATAATTTGTATTTAACAATTCGAAGTTCTGTATTTGACTATCACAAGTTCAGATCTTCAAGTTATAAATTGAATTATAATTTTAACCTATCAATTTTAAGTTCTGTATTTGACAATTACAAGTACAGATCTTCAAGGTATAATTTGAAATAATAATTTGAATTTAACAAATCTAAGTTCTGTAATTCACTATTACAAGTTCAGATCTACAAGTTATAGTTTGCAATAATAATTAGAAGCTATCAATTTTAAGTTCTGTATTTGACAATTACAAGTTCAGATCTTCAAGTTATAATTTGCACTAATAATTTGTATTTAACAATTTTAAGTTCTGTATTTGACAATTCCTAGTTCAGATCTTCAAGTTATAATTTGAAATAATAATTTGAATTTAACAAATCTAAGTTCTGTAATTCACTATTACAAGTTCAGATCTTCAAGTTATAATTTGCAATAATAATTAGAAGCTATCAATTTTTAGTTTTGTATTTGACAATTACAAGTTCAGATCTTGAAGTTATAATTTGAAATAATAATTAGAAGCTATCAATTTTAAGTTCTGTAATTCACTATTACAAGTTCAGATCTTCAAGTTATAATTTGCAATAATAATTAGAAGCTATCAATTTTAAGTTCTGTATTTGACAATTACAAGTTCAGATCTTCAAGTTATAATTTCCACTAATAACTTGTATTTAACAATTAGAAGTTCTTTATTTGACTATTACAAGTTCAGATCTTCAAATTATTATTTGCAATCTTAGTTTGAATTTACCAATTCGAAGTTCTGTATTTACCTATTACAGGTTCAGATGTTCAAGTTATAATTTGCAATCACAATTTGTATTTAACAATGCTAAGTTGCGTATTTGTCTATTACAAGTTCAGATCTTCAAATTATAATTTGCAATAATAATTAGAAGCTATCAATTTTAAGTTCTGTATTTGACAATTACAAGTTCAGATCTTCAAGTTATAATTTGAAATAATAATTAGCAGCTATCAATTTTAAGTTCTGTAGTTGACAATTACTAGTTCAGATCTTCAAGTTATAATTTGAAATAATAATTTGAATTTAACAAATCTAAGTTCTGTAATTCACTATTACAAGTTCAGATCGTCAAGTTATAATTTACAATAATAATTAGAAGCTATCAATTTTAAGTTCTGGATTTGACAATTACAAGTTCAAATCTTCAAGTTATAATTTGTACTAATAATTTGTATTTAACAATTAGAAGTTCTGTATTTGACAATTACAAGTTCAGATCTTCAAGTTATAATTTGAAATAATAATTAGAAGCTATCAATTTTAAGTTCTGTATTTGACAATTACAAGTTCAGATCTTCAAGTTATAATTTGCAATAATAATTTGAATTTAACAAATCTAAGTTCTGTAATTCACTATTACAAGTTCAGATCTTCAAGTTCTAATTTGCAATAATAATTAGAAGCTATCTATTTTAAGTTCTGTATTTGACAATTACAAGTTCAGATCTTCAAGTTATAATTTGAAATAATAATTAGAAGCTTTCAATTTTAAGTTCTGTATTTAACAATTACAAGTTCAGATCTTCAAGTTATAATTTGAAATAATAATTTGAATTTAACAAATCTAAGTTCAGTAATTCACTATTACAAGTTCAGATCTTCAAGTTATAATTTACAATAATAATTATAAGCTATCAATTTTAAGTTCTGTATTTGACAATTACTAGTTCAGATCTTCAAGTTATAATTTGAAATAAAAATTTGAATTTAACAAATCTAAGTTCTGTAATTCACTATTACAAGTTCAGATCTTCAAGTTATAATTTGCAATAATAATTAGAAGCTATCAATTTTAAGTTCTGCATTTGACAATTACAAGTTCAGATCTTCAAGTTATAATTTGAAATAATAATTAGAAGCTATCAATTTTAAGTTCTGTATTTGACAATTACAAGTTCAGATCTTCAAGTTATAATTTGCAATAAAAATTTGTATTTAAAAATTAGAAGTTCTGTATTTGTCTATTACAAATTCAGATCTTCAAATTATTATTTGCAATCTTAGTTTGAATTTAACAATTCGAAGTTCTGTATTTATCTATTACAAGTTCAGATCTTCAAGTTATAATTTGCAATAATAATAAGAAGCTATCAATTTTAAGTTCTGTATTTGACAATTACAAGTTCAGATCTTCAAGTTATAATTTGCACTAATAATTTGTATTTAACAATTAGAAGTTCTGTATTTGACAATTACAAGTTCAGATCTTGAAGTTATAATTTGAAATAATAATTAGAAGCTATCAATTTTAAGTTCTGTAATTCACTATTACAAGTTCAGATCTTCAAGTTATAATTTGCAATAATAATTAGAAGCTATCAATTTTAAGTTCTGTATTTGACAATTACAAGTTCAGATCTTCAAGTTATAATTTCCACTAATAACTTGTATTTAACAATTAGAAGTTCTTTATTTGACTATTACAAGTTCATATCTTCAAATTATTATTTGCAATCTTAGTTTGAATTTACCAATTCGAAGTTCTGTATTTACCTATTACAGGTTCAGATGTTCAAGTTATAATTTGCAATCACAATTTGTATTTAACAATGCTAAGTTGCGTATTTGTCTATTACAAGTTCAGATCTTCAAATTATAATTTGCAATAATAATTAGAAGCTATCAATTTTAAGTTCTGTATTTGACAATTACAAGTTCAGATCTTCAAGTTATAATTTGAAATAATAATTTGAATTTAACAAATCTAAGTTCTGTAACTCACTATTACAAGTTCAGATCTTCAAGTTATAATTTACAATAATAATTATAAGCTATCAATTTTAAGTTCTGTATTTGACAATTACTAGTTCAGATCTTCAAGTTATAATTTGAAATAATAATTTGAATTTAACGAATCTAAGTTCTGTAATTCACTATTACAAGTTCAGATCTTCAAGTTATAATTTGCAATAATAATTAGAAGCTATCAATTTTAAGTTCTGTATTTGACAATTACAAGTTCAGATCTTCAAGTTATAATTTGCACTAATAATTTGTATTTAATAATTAGAAGTTCTGTATTTGACAATTACAAGTTCAGATCTTCAAGTTATAATTTGCACTAATAATTTGTATTTAACAATTAGAAGTTCTGTATTTGACTATTACAAGTTCAGATCTTCTAATTATTATTTGCAATCTTAGTTTGAATTTAAAAATTCGAAGTTCTGTATTTACCTATTACAAGTTCAGATCTTCAAGTTATAATTTGCACTAATAATTTGTATTTAACAATTCGAAGTTCTGTATTTGACTATCACAAGTTCAGATCTTCAAGTTATAAATTGAATTATAATTTTAACCTATCAATTTTAAGTTCTGTATTTGACAATTACAAGTACAGATCTTCAAGGTATAATTTGAAATAATAATTTGAATTTAACAAATCTAAGTTCTGTAATTCACTATTACAAGTTCAGATCTACAAGTTATAGTTTGCAATAATAATTAGAAGCTATCAATTTTAAGTTCTGTATTTGACAATTACAAGTTCAGATCTTCAAGTTATAATTTGCACTAATAATTTGTATTTAACAATTTTAAGTTCTGTATTTGACAATTCCTAGTTCAGATCTTCAAGTTATAATTTGAAATAATAATTTGAATTTAACAAATCTAAGTTCTGTAATTCACTATTACAAGTTCAGATCTTCAAGTTATAATTTGCAATAATAATTAGAAGCTATCAATTTTTAGTTTTGTATTTGACAATTACAAGTTCAGATCTTGAAGTTATAATTTGAAATAATAATTAGAAGCTATCAATTTTAAGTTCTGTAATTCACTATTACAAGTTCAGATCTTCAAGTTATAATTTGCAATAATAATTAGAAGCTATCAATTTTAAGTTCTGTATTTGACAATTACAAGTTCAGATCTTCAAGTTATAATTTCCACTAATAACTTGTATTTAACAATTAGAAGTTCTTTATTTGACTATTACAAGTTCAGATCTTCAAATTATTATTTGCAATCTTAGTTTGAATTTACCAATTCGAAGTTCTGTATTTACCTATTACAGGTTCAGATGTTCAAGTTATAATTTGCAATCACAATTTGTATTTAACAATGCTAAGTTGCGTATTTGTCTATTACAAGTTCAGATCTTCAAATTATAATTTGCAATAATAATTAGAAGCTATCAATTTTAAGTTCTGTATTTGACAATTACAAGTTCAGATCTTCAAGTTATAATTTGAAATAATAATTAGCAGCTATCAATTTTAAGTTCTGTAGTTGACAATTACTAGTTCAGATCTTCAAGTTATAATTTGAAATAATAATTTGAATTTAACAAATCTAAGTTCTGTAATTCACTATTACAAGTTCAGATCGTCAAGTTATAATTTACAATAATAATTAGAAGCTATCAATTTTAAGTTCTGGATTTGACAATTACAAGTTCAAATCTTCAAGTTATAATTTGTACTAATAATTTGTATTTAACAATTAGAAGTTCTGTATTTGACAATTACAAGTTCAGATCTTCAAGTTATAATTTGAAATAATAATTAGAAGCTATCAATTTTAAGTTCTGTATTTGACAATTACAAGTTCAGATCTTCAAGTTATAATTTGCAATAATAATTTGAATTTAACAAATCTAAGTTCTGTAATTCACTATTACAAGTTCAGATCTTCAAGTTCTAATTTGCAATAATAATTAGAAGCTATCTATTTTAAGTTCTGTATTTGACAATTACAAGTTCAGATCTTCAAGTTATAATTTGAAATAATAATTAGAAGCTTTCAATTTTAAGTTCTGTATTTAACAATTACAAGTTCAGATCTTCAAGTTATAATTTGAAATAATAATTTGAATTTAACAAATCTAAGTTCAGTAATTCACTATTACAAGTTCAGATCTTCAAGTTATAATTTACAATAATAATTATAAGCTATCAATTTTAAGTTCTGTATTTGACAATTACTAGTTCAGATCTTCAAGTTATAATTTGAAATAATAATTTGAATTTAACAAATCTAAGTTCAGTAATTCACTATTACAAGTTCAGATCTTCAAGTTATAATTTACAATAATAATTATAAGCTATCAATTTTAAGTTCTGTATTTGACAATTACTAGTTCAGATCTTCAAGTTATAATTTGAAATAAAAATTTGAATTTAACAAATCTAAGTTCTGTAATTCACTATTACAAGTTCAGATCTTCAAGTTATAATTTGCAATAATAATTAGAAGCTATCAATTTTAAGTTCTGCATTTGACAATTACAAGTTCAGATCTTCAAGTTATAATTTGAAATAATAATTAGAAGCTATCAATTTTAAGTTCTGTATTTGACAATTACAAGTTCAGATCTTCAAGTTATAATTTGCAATAAAAATTTGTATTTAAAAATTAGAAGTTCTGTATTTGTCTATTACAAATTCAGATCTTCAAATTATTATTTGCAATCTTAGTTTGAATTTAACAATTCGAAGTTCTGTATTTATCTATTACAAGTTCAGATCTTCAAGTTATAATTTGCAATAATAATAAGAAGCTATCAATTTTAAGTTCTGTATTTGACAATTACAAGTTCAGATCTTCAAGTTATAATTTGAAATAATAATTTGAATTTAACAAATCTAAGTTCTGTAATTCACTATTACAAGTTCAGATCGTCAAGTTATAATTTACAATAATAATTAGAAGCTATCAATTTTAAGTTCTGGATTTGACAATTACAAGTTCAAATCTTCAAGTTATAATTTGTACTAATAATTTGTATTTAACAATTAGAAGTTCTGTATTTGACAATTACAAGTTCAGATCTTCAAGTTATAATTTGAAATAATAATTAGAAGCTATCAATTTTAAGTTCTGTATTTGACAATTACAAGTTCAGATCTTCAAGTTATAATTTGCAATAATAATTTGAATTTAACAAATCTAAGTTCTGTAATTCACTATTACAAGTTCAGATCTTCAAATTATAATTTGCAATAATAATTAGAAGCTATCAATTTTAAGTTCTGTATTTGACAATTACAAGTTCAGATCTTCAAGTTATAATTTGAAATAATAATTAGCAGCTATCAATTTTAAGTTCTGTAGTTGACAATTACTAGTTCAGATCTTCAAGTTATAATTTGAAATAATAATTTGAATTTAACAAATCTAAGTTCTGTAATTCACTATTACAAGTTCAGATCTTCAAGTTATAATTTGCAATAATAATTAGAAGCTATCAATTTTAAGTTCTGCATTTGACAATTACAAGTTCAGATCTTCAAGTTATAATTTGAAATAATAATTAGAAGCTATCAATTTTAAGTTCTGTATTTGACAATTACAAGTTCAGATCTTCAAGTTATAATTTGCAATAAAAATTTGTATTTAAAAATTAGAAGTTCTGTATTTGTCTATTACAAATTCAGATCTTCAAATTATTATTTGCAATCTTAGTTTGAATTTAACAATTCGAAGTTCTGTATTTATCTATTACAAGTTCAGATCTTCAAGTTATAATTTGCAATAATAATAAGAAGCTATCAATTTTAAGTTCTGTATTTGACAATTACAAGTTCAGATCTTCAAGTTATAATTTGCACTAATAATTTGTATTTAACAATTAGAAGTTCTGTATTTGACAATTACAAGTTCAGATCTTGAAGTTATAATTTGAAATAATAATTAGAAGCTATCAATTTTAAGTTCTGTAATTCACTATTACAAGTTCAGATCTTCAAGTTATAATTTGCAATAATAATTAGAAGCTATCAATTTTCAGTTCTGTATTTGACAATTACAAGTTCAGATCTTCAAATTATTATTTGCAATCTTAGTTTGAATTTACCAATTCGAAGTTCTGTATTTACCTATTACAGGTTCAGATGTTCAAGTTATAATTTGCAATCACAATTTGTATTTAACAATGCTAAGTTGCGTATTTGTCTATTACAAGTTCAGATCTTCAAATTATAATTTGCAATAATAATTAGAAGCTATCAATTTTAAGTTCTGTATTTGACAATTACAAGTTCAGATCTTCAAGTTATAATTTGAAATAATAATTTGAATTTAACAAATCTAAGTTCTGTAATTCACTATTACAAGTTCAGATCTTCAAGTTATAATTTACAATAATAATTATAAGCTATCAATTTTAAGTTCTGTATTTGACAATTACTAGTTCAGATCTTCAAGTTATAATTTGAAATAATAATTTGAATTTAACGAATCTAAGTTCTGTAATTCACTATTACAAGTTCAGATCTTCAAGTTATAATTTGCAATAATAATTAGAAGCTATCAATTTTAAGTTCTGTATTTGACAATTACAAGTTCAGATCTTCAAGTTATAATTTGCACTAATAATTTGTATTTAATAATTAGAAGTTCTGTATTTGACAATTACAAGTTCAGATCTTCAAGTTATAATTTGCACTAATAATTTGTATTTAACAATTAGAAGTTCTGTATTTGACTATTACAAGTTCAGATCTTCTAATTATTATTTGCAATCTTAGTTTGAATTTAAAAATTCGAAGTTCTGTATTTACCTATTACAAGTTCAGATCTTCAAGTTATAATTTGCACTAATAATTTGTATTTAACAATTCGAAGTTCTGTATTTGACTATCACAAGTTCAGATCTTCAAGTTATAAATTGAATTATAATTTTAACCTATCAATTTTAAGTTCTGTATTTGACAATTACAAGTACAGATCTTCAAGGTATAATTTGAAATAATAATTTGAATTTAACAAATCTAAGTTCTGTAATTCACTATTACAAGTTCAGATCTACAAGTTATAGTTTGCAATAATAATTAGAAGCTATCAATTTTAAGTTCTGTATTTGACAATTACAAGTTCAGATCTTCTAGTTATAATTTGCACTAATAATTTGTATTTAACAATTTTAAGTTCTGTATTTGACAATTCCTAGTTCAGATCTTCAAGTTATAATTTGAAATAATAATTTGAATTTAACAAATCTAAGTTCTGTAATTCACTATTACAAGTTCAGATCTTCAAGTTATAATTTGCAATAATAATTAGAAGCTATCAATTTTTAGTTTTGTATTTGACAATTACAAGTTCAGATCTTGAAGTTATAATTTGAAATAATAATTAGAAGCTATCAATTTTAAGTTCTGTAATTCACTATTACAAGTTCAGATCTTCAAGTTATAATTTGCAATAATAATTAGAAGCTATCAATTTTAAGTTCTGTATTTGACAATTACAAGTTCAGATCTTCAAGTTATAATTTCCACTAATAACTTGTATTTAACAATTAGAAGTTCTTTATTTGACTATTACAAGTTCAGATCTTCAAATTATTATTTGCAATCTTAGTTTGAATTTACCAATTCGAAGTTCTGTATTTACCTATTACAGGTTCAGATGTTCAAGTTATAATTTGCAATCACAATTTGTATTTAACAATGCTAAGTTGCGTATTTGTCTATTACAAGTTCAGATCTTCAAATTATAATTTGCAATAATAATTAGAAGCTATCAATTTTAAGTTCTGTATTTGACAATTACAAGTTCAGATCTTCAAGTTATAATTTGAAATAATAATTAGCAGCTATCAATTTTAAGTTCTGTAGTTGACAATTACTAGTTCAGATCTTCAAGTTATAATTTGAAATAATAATTTGAATTTAACAAATCTAAGTTCTGTAATTCACTATTACAAGTTCAGATCGTCAAGTTATAATTTACAATAATAATTAGAAGCTATCAATTTTAAGTTCTGGATTTGACAATTACAAGTTCAAATCTTCAAGTTATAATTTGTACTAATAATTTGTATTTAACAATTAGAAGTTCTGTATTTGACAATTACAAGTTCAGATCTTCAAGTTATAATTTGAAATAATAATTAGAAGCTATCAATTTTAAGTTCTGTATTTGACAATTACAAGTTCAGATCTTCAAGTTATAATTTGCAATAATAATTTGAATTTAACAAATCTAAGTTCTGTAATTCACTATTACAAGTTCAGATCTTCAAGTTATAATTTGCAATAATAATTAGAAGCTATCTATTTTAAGTTCTGTATTTGACAATTACAAGTTCAGATCTTCAAGTTATAATTTGAAATAATAATTAGAAGCTTTCAATTTTAAGTTCTGTATTTAACAATTACAAGTTCAGATCTTCAAGTTATAATTTACAATAATAATTATAAGCTATCAATTTTAAGTTCTGTATTTGACAATTACTAGTTCAGATCTTCAAGTTATAATTTGAAATAAAAATTTGTATTTAACAATTAGAAGTTCTGTATTTGACAATTACAAGTTCAGATCTTCAAGTTATAATTTGAAATAATAATTAGAAGCTATCAATTTTAAGTTCTGTATTTGACAATTACAAGTTCAGATCTTCAAGTTATAATTTGCAATAATAATTTGAATTTAACAAATCTAAGTTCTGTAATTCACTATTACAAGTTCAGATCTTCAAGTTATAATTTGCAATAATAATTAGAAGCTATCTATTTTAAGTTCTGTATTTGACAATCACAAGTTCAGATCTTCAAGTTATAATTTGAAATAATAATTAGAAGCTTTCAATTTTAAGTTCTGTATTTAACAATTACAAGTTCAGATCTTCAAGTTATAATTTGAAATAATAATTTGAATTTAACAAATCTAAGTTCAGTAATTCACTATTACAAGTTCAGATCTTCAAGTTATAATTTACAATAATAATTATAAGCTATCAATTTTAAGTTCTGTATTTGACAATTACTAGTTCAGATCTTCAAGTTATAATTTGAAATAAAAATTTGAATTTAACAAATCTAAGTTCTGTAATTCACTATTACAAGTTCAGATCTTCAAGTTATAATTTGCAATAATAATTAGAAGCTATCAATTTTAAGTTCTGCATTTGACAATTACAAGTTCAGATCTTCAAGTTATAATTTGAAATAATAATTAGAAGCTATCAATTTTAAGTTCTGTATTTGACAATTACAAGTTCAGATCTTCAAGTTATAATTTGCAATAAAAATTTGTATTTAAAAATTAGAAGTTCTGTATTTGTCTATTACAAATTCAGATCTTCAAATTATTATTTGCAATCTTAGTTTGAATTTAACAATTCGAAGTTCTGTATTTATCTATTACAAGTTCAGATCTTCAAGTTATAATTTGCAATAATAATAAGAAGCTATCAATTTTAAGTTCTGTATTTGACAATTACAAGTTCAGATCTTCAAGTTATAATTTGAAATAATAATTTGAATTTAACAAATCTAAGTTCTGTAATTCACTATTACAAGTTCAGATCGTCAAGTTATAATTTACAATAATAATTAGAAGCTATCAATTTTAAGTTCTGGATTTGACAATTACAAGTTCAAATCTTCAAGTTATAATTTGTACTAATAATTTGTATTTAACAATTAGAAGTTCTGTATTTGACAATTACAAGTTCAGATCTTCAAGTTATAATTTGAAATAATAATTAGAAGCTATCAATTTTAAGTTCTGTATTTGACAATTACAAGTTCAGATCTTCAAGTTATAATTTGCAATAATAATTTGAATTTAACAAATCTAAGTTCTGTAATTCACTATTACAAGTTCAGATCTTCAAATTATAATTTGCAATAATAATTAGAAGCTATCAATTTTAAGTTCTGTATTTGACAATTACAAGTTCAGATCTTCAAGTTATAATTTGAAATAATAATTAGCAGCTATCAATTTTAAGTTCTGTAGTTGACAATTACTAGTTCAGATCTTCAAGTTATAATTTGAAATAATAATTTGAATTTAACAAATCTAAGTTCTGTAATTCACTATTACAAGTTCAGATCGTCAAGTTATAATTTACAATAATAATTAGAAGCTATCAATTTTAAGTTCTGGATTTGACAATTACAAGTTCAAATCTTCAAGTTATAATTTGTACTAATAATTTGTATTTAACAATTAGAAGTTCTGTATTTGACAATTACAAGTTCAGATCTTCAAGTTATAATTTGAAATAATAATTAGAAGCTATCAATTTTAAGTTCTGTATTTGACAATTACAAGTTCAGATCTTCAAGTTATAATTTGCAATAATAATTTGAATTTAACAAATCTAAGTTCTGTAATTCACTATTACAAGTTCAGATCTTCAAGTTATAATTTGCAATAATAATTAGAAGCTATCTATTTTAAGTTCTGTATTTGACAATTACAAGTTCAGATCTTCAAGTTATAATTTGAAATAATAATTAGAAGCTTTCAATTTTAAGTTCTGTATTTAACAATTACAAGTTCAGATCTTCAAGTTATAATTTACAATAATAATTATAAGCTATCAATTTTAAGTTCTGTATTTGACAATTACTAGTTCAGATCTTCAAGTTATAATTTGAAATAAAAATTTGTATTTAACAATTAGAAGTTCTGTATTTGACAATTACAAGTTCAGATCTTCAAGTTATAATTTGAAATAATAATTAGAAGCTATCAATTTTAAGTTCTGTATTTGACAATTACAAGTTCAGATCTTCAAGTTATAATTTGCAATAATAATTTGAATTTAACAAATCTAAGTTCTGTAATTCACTATTACAAGTTCAGATCTTCAAGTTATAATTTGCAATAATAATTAGAAGCTATCTATTTTAAGTTCTGTATTTGACAATCACAAGTTCAGATCTTCAAGTTATAATTTGAAATAATAATTAGAAGCTTTCAATTTTAAGTTCTGTATTTAACAATTACAAGTTCAGATCTTCAAGTTATAATTTGAAATAATAATTTGAATTTAACAAATCTAAGTTCAGTAATTCACTATTACAAGTTCAGATCTTCAAGTTATAATTTACAATAATAATTATAAGCTATCAATTTTAAGTTCTGTATTTGACAATTACTAGTTCAGATCTTCAAGTTATAATTTGAAATAAAAATTTGAATTTAACAAATCTAAGTTCTGTAATTCACTATTACAAGTTCAGATCTTCAAGTTATAATTTACAATAATAATTATAAGCTATCAATTTTAAGTTCTGTATTTGACAATTACTAGTTCAGATCTTCAAGTTATAATTTGAAATAAAAATTTGAATTTAACAAATCTAAGTTCTGTAATTCACTATTACAAGTGCAGATCTTCAAGTTATAATTTGCAATAATAATTAGAAGCTATCAATTTTAAGTTCTGTATTTGACAATTACAAGTTCAGATCTTCAAGTTATAATTTGTAATAATAATTTGAAGCTATCAATTTTAAGTTCTGTATTTGACAATTACAAGTTCAGATCTTCAAGTTATAATTTGCAATAATAATTAGAAGCTATCAA
Organism: Cantharis lateralis; assembly: GCA_963170105.1. NCBI lineage: Eukaryota > Metazoa > Arthropoda > Insecta > Coleoptera > Cantharidae > Cantharis > Cantharis lateralis. The sequence continues at coordinate 28,698,343 of OY720627.1, forward strand.
TTTTAAGTTCAGTATTTGACAATTACTAGTTCAGATCTTCGAGTTATACTTTGAAATAATAATTTGAATTTAACAAATCTAAGTTCTGTAATTCACTATTACAAGTTCAGATCTTCAAGTTATAATTTACAATAATAATTATAAGCTATCAATTTTAAGTTCTGTATTTGACAATTACAAGTTCAGATCTTCAAGTTATAATATGAAATAATAATTTGAATTTAACAAATCTAAGTTCTGTAATTCACTATTACAAGTTCAGATCTTCAAGTTATAATTTGCAATAATAATTAGAAGCTATCAATTTTAAGTTCTGTATTTGACAATTACAAGTTCAGATCTTCAAGTTATAATTTGCACTAATAACTTGTATTTAACAATTAGAAGTTCTTTATTTGACTATTACAAGTTCAGATCTTCAAGTTATAATTTGCACTAATAACTTGTATTTAACAATTTGAAGTTCTTTATTTACCTATTACAGGTTCAGATGTTCAAGTTATAATTTGCAATCACAATTTGTATTTAACAATGCTAAGTTGCGTATTTGTCTATTACAAGTTCAGATCTTCAAATTATAATTTGCAATAATAATTAGAAGCTATCAATTTTAAGTTCTGTATTTGACAATTACAAGTTCAGATCTTCAAGTTATAATTTGAAATAATAATTAGCAGCTATCAATTTTAAGTTCTGTAGTTGACAATTACTAGTTCAGATCTTCAAGTTATAATTTGAAATAATAATATGAATTTAACAAATCTAAGTTCTGTAATTCACTATTACAAGTTCAGATCGTCAAGTTATAATTTACAATAATAATTAGAAGCTATCAATTTTAAGTTCTGGATTTGACAATTACAAGTTCAGATCTTCAAGTTAAAATTTGTACTAATAATTTGTATTTAACAATTAGAAGTTCTGTATTTGACAATTACAAGTTCAGATCTTCAAGTTATAATTTGAAATAATAATTAGAAGCTATCAATTTTAAGTTCTGTATTTGACAATTACAAGTTCAGATCTTCAAGTTATAATTTGCAATAATAATTAGAAGCTATCAATTTTAAGTTCTGTATTTGACAATTACAAGTTCAGATCTTCAAGTTATAATTTGCACTAAGAATTTGTATTTAATAATTAGAAGTTCTGTATTTGACAATTACAAGTTCAGATCTTCAAGTTATAATTTGCACTAATAATTTGTATTTAACAATTAGAAGTTCTGTATTTGACTATTACAAGTTCAGATCTTCTAATTATTATTTGCAATCTTAGTTTGAATTTAACAATTCGAAGTTCTGTATTTACCTATTACAAGTTCAGATCTTCAAGTTATAATTTGCACTAATAATTTGTATTTAACAATTAGAAGTTCTGTATTTGACTATTACAAGTTCAGATCTTCAAATTATTATTTGCAATCTTAGTTTGAATTTAACAATTCGAAGTTCTGTATTTACGTATTACAGGTTCAGATCTTCAAATTATAATTTGCAATAATAATTAGAAGCTATCAATTTTAAGTTCTGTATTTAACAATTACAAGTTGAGATCTTCAAATTATAATTTGCAATAATAATTAGAAGCTATCAATTTTAAGTTCTGTATTTAACAATTACAAGTTCAGATCTTCAAGTTATAATTTGCAATAATAATTAGAAGCTATCAATTTTAAGTTCTGTATTTGACAATTACAAGTTCAGATCTTCAAGTTATAATTTGCACTAATAACTTGTATTTAACAATTAGAAGTTCTTTATTTGACTATTACAAGTTCAGATCTTCAAGTTATAATTTGCACTAATAACTTGTATTTAACAATTTGAAGTTCTTTATTTACCTATTACAGGTTCAGATGTTCAAGTTATAATTTGCAATCACAATTTGTATTTAACAATGCTAAGTTGCGTATTTGTCTATTACAAGTTCAGATCTTCAAATTATAATTTGCAATAATAATTAGAAGCTATCAATTTTAAGTTCTGTATTTGACAATTACAAGTTCAGATCTTCAAGTTATAATTTGAAATAATAATTAGCAGCTATCAATTTTAAGTTCTGTAGTTGACAATTACTAGTTCGGATCTTCAAGTTATAATTTGAAATAATAATATGAATTTAACAAATCTAAGTTCTGTAATTCACTATTACAAGTTCAGATCGTCAAGTTATAATTTACAATAATAATTAGAAGCTATCAATTTTAAGTTCTGGATTTGACAATTACAAGTTCAGATCTTCAAGTTAAAATTTGTACTAATAATTTGTATTTAACAATTAGAAGTTCTGTATTTGACAATTACAAGTTCAGATCTTCAAGTTATAATTTGAAATAATAATTAGAAGCTATCAATTTTAAGTTCTGTATTTGACAATTACAAGTTCAGATCTTCAAGTTATAATTTGCAATAATAATTAGAAGCTATCAATTTTAAGTTCTGTATTTGACAATTACAAGTTCAGATCTTCAAGTTATAATTTGCACTAATAATTTGTATTTAATAATTAGAAGTTCTGTATTTGACAATTACAAGTTCAGATCTTCAAGTTATAATTTGCACTAATAATTTGTATTTAACAATTAGAAGTTCTGTATTTGACTATTACAAGTTCAGATCTTCTAATTATTATTTGCAATCTTAGTTTGAATTTAACAATTCGAAGTTCTGTATTTACCTATTACAAGTTCAGATCTTCAAGTTATAATTTGCACTAATAATTTGTATTTAACAATTAGAAGTTCTGTATTTGACTATTACAAGTTCAGATCTTCAAATTATTATTTGCAATCTTAGTTTGAATTTAACAATTCGAAGTTCTGTATTTACCTATTACAGGTTCAGATGTTCAAGTTATAATTTGCAATCACAATTTGTATTTAACAATGCTAAGTTGCGTATTTGTCTATCACAAGTTCAGATCTTCAAGTTATAAATTGAATTATAATTTTAACCTATCAATTTTAAGTTCTGTATTTGACAATTACAAGTACAGATCTTCAAGGTATAATTTGAAATAATAATTTGAATTTAACAAATCTAAGTTCTGTAATTCACTATTACAAGTTCAGATCTACAAGTTATAGTTTGCAATAATAATTAGAAGCTATCAATTTTAAGTTCTGTATTTGACAATTACAAGTTCAGATCTTCAAGTTATAATTTGCACTAATAATTTGTATTTAACAATTTTAAGTTCTGTATTTGACAATTCCTAGTTCAGATCTTCAAGTTATAATTTGAAATAATAATTTGAATTTAACAAATCTAAGTTCTGTAATTCACTATTACAAGTTCAGATCTTCAAGTTATAATTTGCAATTATAATTATAAGCTATCAATTTTAAGTTCTGTATTTGACAATTACAAGTTCAGATGTTCAAGTTATAATTAGCAATCATAATTTGAATTTGACAATTCTAAGTTCTGTATTTGACTATTACAAGTTCAGATCTTCAAGTTAAAATTTGCAATCATAATTTGAAGTTATAAATTCTAAGTTCTGTATTTGACAGTTACAAGTTCAGATCTTCAAGTTATATTTTTAAATATTTATTAGTATTTAACAAATCTAAGTTCTGTAATTCACTATTACAAGTTGAGATCTTCAAGTAATAATTTGCAATAATAATTAGAAGCTATCAATTTTAAGTTCTGTATTTGACAATTTAAAGTTCAGATCTTCAAGTTATAATTTGAAATAATCAATAGTATTTAACAAATCTAAGTTCTGTAATTCACTATTACAAGTTCAGATCTTCAAGTTATAATTTGCAATAATAATTTATATTGAACAAATCTAAGTTCTGTAATTCACTATTACAAGTTCAGATCTTCAAGTTATAATTTGCAATAATAATTAGAAGCTATCAATTTTAAATTCTGTATTTGACAATTACAAGTTCAGATCTTCAAGTTATAATTTGCAATAATAATTAGAAGCTATCAATTTTAAGTTCTGTAGTTGACTATTACAAGTTCAGATCTTCAAATTATTATTTGCAATCTTAGTTTGAATTTAACAATTCGTAGTTCTGTATTTAACTACTACAAGTTCAAATCTTCAAGTTATAATTTGTACTAATAATTTGTATTTAAGAATTCGAAGTTATGTATTTGACTATTACAACTTCAGATCTTCAAATTATTATTTGCAATCTTAGTTTGAATTTAAAAATTCGAAGTTCTGTATTTACCTACTACAAGTTCAGATCTTCAAGTTATTTTCTGCAATCATAATTTGAAGTTATCAATTCTAAGTTCTGCATTTGACAGTTACAAGTTCAGAACTTCAAGTTATAATTTGCAATCTTATTTTGAATGTAACAATTCGAAGTTCTGGATTTACCTGTAAGTTAAGATCTTCAAGTTATAATTTGCACTAATAATTAGTATTTATCAAAGCTAAGTTCTTTAATTCACTATTACAAGTTCAGATCTTCAAGTTATAATTTGCACTAATAATTTGTATTTAACAATTCGAAGTTCTGTATTTGACAATTACAAGTTCAGATCTTCAAGTTATAATTTGCAATAATAATTTGTATTTAACTATTCGAAGTTCTGTATTTGACTATTACAAGTTCAGATCTTCAAATTATTATTTGCAATCTTAGTTTGAATTTAACAATTCGAAGTTCTGGATTTACCTACTACAAGTTAAGATCTGCAAGTTATAATTTGCACTAATAATTTGTATTTAACAATTCAAAGTTCTGTATTTGACTATTGCAAGTTCAGATCTACAAATAATTATTTGCAATCTTAGTTTGAATTTAACAATTCGAAGTTCTGTGTTTACCTACTACAAGTTCAGATCTTCAAGTTATAATTTGAAATAATAATTTATATTTAACAAATCTAAGTCCTGTAATTCACTATTACAAGTTCAGATCTTCAAGTTATAATTTGCAATTATAATTATAAGCTATCAATTTTAATTTCTGGATTTGACAATTACAAGTTCAGATGTTCAAGTTATAATTAGCAATGTTAATTTGAATTTGACAATTCTAAGTTCTGTATTTGACTATTACAAGTTCAGATCTTCAAGTTAAAATTTGGTATAATAGTTTGTATTTAACAATTCGAAGTTCTGTATTTGACTATTACAAGCTTAGATCTTCAAATTATTATTTGCACTAATAATTTGTATTTAACAATTCGAAGTTCTGTATTTACCTACTACAAGTTCAAATCTTCAAGTTATAATTTGAAATAATAATTTATATTTATCAAATCTAAGTTCTGTAATTCACTATTACAAGTTCAGATCTTCAAGTTATAATTTGCAATAATAATTAGAAGCTATCAATTTTAAGTTCTGTATTTGACAATTACAAGTTCAGATCTTCAAGTTATAATTTGCACTAGTAATTGGTATTTAACAATTCGAAGTTCTGTATTTGACTATTACAAGTTCAGATCTTCAAATTATTATCTGCCATCTTAATTTGAATTTAATAATTCGAAGTTCTGTATTTATCTACTTCAAGTTAAGATCTGCAAGTTATAATTTGCACTAATAATTTGTATTTAACAATTCGTAGTTCTGTATTTGACTATTACAAGTTCAGATCTTCAAATTATTATTTGCAATCTTAGTTTGAATTTAACAATTCGAAGTTCTGTATTTACCTACTACAAGTTCAGATCTTCAAGTTATAATTTGAAATAATAATTTATATTTGACAATTCTAAGTTCTGTAATTCACTATTACAAGTTCAGATCTTCAAATTATTATTTGCAATGTTAGTTTGAATTTAACAATTCGAAGTTCTGTGTTTACCTACTAAAGTTCAGATCTTCAAGTTATAATTTGAAATAAGAATTTATATTTGACAATTCTAAGTTCTGTAATTCACTATTACAAGTTCAGATCTACAAGTTATAATTTGCACTAATAATTTGTATTAAGAATTCGAAGTTATGTATTTGACTATTACAAGTTCAGATCTTCAAATTATTATTTGCAATCTTAGTTTGAATTTAAAAATTCGAAGTTCTGTATTTACCTACTACAAGTTCAGATCTTCAAGTTATAATCTGCAATCATAATTTGAAGTTATCAATTCTAAGTTCTGCATTTGACAGTTACAAGTTCAGAACTTCAAGTTATAATTTGCAATCTTAGTTTGAATTTAACAATTCGAAGTTCTGGATTTACCTGTAAGTTAAGATCTTCAAGTTATAATTTGCACTAATAATTAGTATTTATCAAAGCTAAGTTCTTTAATTCACTATTACAAGTTCAGATCTTCAAGTTATAATTTGCACTAATAATTTGTATTTAACAATTCGAAGTTCTGTATTTGACAATTACAAGTTCAGATCTTCAAGTTATAATTTGCAATAATAATTTGTATTTAACTATTCGAAGTAGTAGTGTAGAATTAGGGGGGCAGCCATCTTGGTTCGGAGTAAGGTCAACCACGCCCACTTTTCAAGGTCGGAGTAAGGTCAACCACGCCCACTTTTCAAGGTCGAGTTCCTATTGGTCGAAAGCCACGCCCACTTTTCAAGGTCGAGTTCCTATTGGTCGAAAGCCACGCCCACTTTTCAAGGTCGAGTTCCTATTGGTCGAAAGCCACACCCACTTCTCAAGGTTAAACACAAAATACACCCCCTCTTCATCCACACCTCACGGTAATCCAAGGTCATCGAATGAGGTTATTACTCAAGGACAAATTTTAGCTATTGGCTGATGACAGACTCAAGGTCTATTGTTGACCTTCACAGTTGCTATATATTGACTTTACATTGCTTATAATCTTAAGTGTATAATTAAGAAATTTTTTTGTGCAGTGTCAATAAATGTTATTTATAGTAGATATTAGTAAACAATGACCTGTTAAACTGCATACAAAATAACATTTAAATATTCCACTGCACAAAAAATTTCTTAATTAATAAAACTTTCATGAGATGCAATTTAAATGTTATTTATAGTAGATATTAGTAAACAATGACCTGTTAAACTGCATACAAAATAACATTAAATTGCATCTCATGAAGGTTTTATTAATTAATTAAGAAATTTTTTGTGCAGTGGAATATTTAAATGTTATTTTGTATGCAGTTTAACAGGTCATTGTTTACTAATATCTACTATAAATAACATTTATTGACACTGCACAAAAAAATTTCTTAATTAAACTAATTGTCAACTTTTCATGAGATGCAATTTAAATGTTATTTTGTATGCAGTTTAACAGGTCATTGTTTACTAATATCTACTATAAATAACATTTAAATATTCCACTGCACAAAAAAATTTCTTAATTAAACTAATTGTCAACTTTTCATGAGATGCAATTTAATGTTATTTTGTATGCAGTTTAACAGGTCGTTGTTTACTAATATTTACTATAAATAACCTGGTTTCGTGTTACTTACACAGTTAAAAATAATATCGCAAGATGTTCACATGTGAACTTTGCAAGTTGACTTTTAATAGAAAATACAATTTAACGCGTCATCAACAACTTAGTTGCAAGGAACGAAATCAAAGAATGGAAGGTATGAATATTATTTATATATTTATTTATTTATTTTTGTAAATTTTAAAAATTGTATATTACATTAATTCACAGATTTTCATGATGCAATAAATACTGAATCAGCTAATGCAGCGAAAAAAATTAAAACAACCAGTAAGTTAAATAAACTCATTAGACATTTTACATTAAGATATTTGTTTTCAGATTGCACTGTTTGCAATATAAATGTATCCAACATACATTGTCACTATAATTCAATAGAACATAAAAATAAATGTATAAAAACACACTCAGATAGGGTAATGTTAATAAATTCATCATTCAAATGTCGAATTCAATCATATCGAATCTTGAGTCCATATAAAAGAATTATTTTAAAGGAATTCATGCAAGACATTAAAATCGATTTGCTACATTTAATAAAAGAATCAATTGAAAAATTTTGCTCGTTGAAAATTAACTTTCAATTATTTGGGGAGTATATCCAACAAACCAAAGCGGTGGTAGAAATCAAAAGTTTTAACACCAAAAATTTTATAACTACGCGATCATCAAATTTAGATGAACTATTATTATTAATTTCCAATATTTTGAATAGTAAGATGAGTGAATTCCAAGAACGGGACTCTGGATGGAGCTTAAGACAAATTTTATATATCGAAGTAAATTTGAATAAATTTAATCCATTGCATGGAGGAAATAATTCTTTTTTAGAATTACCGACATCCATTAAAAAAAAGCAAGCTGTTTTAAATATTAGAAATAGTGATAATTATTGTTTTGCTTATTGCATTTTAGCCGCATTTCACAAACCTAAAGGACATGAGTTGATGCCAAGCTCATATCCAAATTATTTCGGAATTTATAATTTTGAAGGCATAGATTTCCCAGTTAAATTAACCGACATTGAAAAATTTGAGAAATTAAATCAAATTAGTTGCAATGTTTTTGGACTTAAACAAGACGAAAAAACACACACAATGGTTTTAATAGGACCATATCACCACACAAAATTAAAACGTGCAGCTCATGTTAACCTATTACTTTTAGAGGATAATAATAATTGTGGAAAATTTCATTATTGTTTAATAAAAGATTTATCTCGGTTAGTTTCTACTCAATTAAGTAAATATCATCATGCAAAATATATTTGCGATGGATGTCTCCAGTTTTTTAATGTAAAATATAAATTAGAAAGACATTGCGAATACGATTGTGGACATGTACGCGCTAATTTACGCTCAGATAAAAAATTTCGAATTGATAAATTTGGTAATAATGTAGTCGAAAACATTTTAAAATTTGAACATATTCAAAATCAACTTGCAAGTCCTTTTGTTATATATGCAGACTTTGAAAGTTTATTAGAACCTATCTCAACTGTAAATCCTAATTCAGATCAATCATACACTATGAAAACCGAACATCATAAACCTTATTCTTTTGGTTACTATATTAAATGTAATTTTAATGACTCGTTTTCATTATATAGATCATATCGAGGAGTAAATTGTGCTTCCATATTTATGGAATATTTAGAATTGGATGTCAAATATATATATGATAGATGTTTAAAATTTATAAAACCGATGATTGCTCTTACTCAAAATCAAATAAACGAATATAATAGTTGTTTAGCTTGTCATATCTGTGAAAAACCATTTTCAAAACTGAATTTTAAAGTCAGAGATCATTGTCATTTAACGGGGAACTTTCGCGGCGCAAGTCACTCAATTTGTAACCTCCATTATAAAAATCAAAACGTGATCCCAATATTCCTACATAATTTATGTAATTATGATGTCCATTTATTCATCAAAAACTTAGCGATGAATAATGAAAAAGTCGATGTTATCGCTAAAAATAAAGAAAAATATATTTCATTTACAAAATATGTTTTAGTCGATAAAATTATCGATTGCACGGGTGTTAAAAATGTTAATGTAAAACTTCGATTTTTGGATTCATTTAAATTCATGCCTACTTCTTTAGAAAAACTATCTGAAAATTTAACCAATAAAGATTGTGTTGAAATTAGAAAAATGTTTACTGATGATAATAAATTTAATCTTATTCGTCAAAAAGGAGTTTTTCCATATTCTTATGTCAATAGTTTTTCAAAATTAGATGAAACAATGTTACCTCCTATACATGAGTTTTACAATAATTTAAAAGGTGAATCTATAACAATGAATGATTATAAGCGCGCGGTTAATGTTTGGAATACTTTTAATTGTAAAACTTTGGGAGACTATTCGGACGTATATTTAAAATCTGATGTTCTTCTTTTAACCGACTGCTTTGAAAAATTTCGCAGCTCTACATTTTCATGTTACGGGTTAGATGCCGCTAAATATTTTACGCTACCATCCTTAAGTTGGTCTAGTATGTTAAAGATGACAAATATTCAGTTGGAACTTTTAACAGACATTGATATGCTACACTTTTTTAAAAAAGGGGTTCGCGGAGGGGTCTCTGTCTGTGTTAAGCGAAAAGCTATTTCAAATAATATATATACGAAAGATTACGATTCATTAAAACCATCATCATATATTATATATTTGGATGCAACGAATTTATATGGTTACGCTATGCAGCAATATTTACCATATGGACAATTTGTTTGGTTAAATACCAATCAAATTGAAAATTTAAATGTTATGAATATTGCTGACACTTCCGATGTGGGTTATGCATTGGAAGTTGATTTAGAATATCCAAAAACTTTGCATGAAAAACATAACGATTATCCTTTCTGTCCGGAAAACATTGTTCCACCTAATGGAAAAACTCCGAAATTAATTCCAAATTTATATAATAAAAAAAATTATATTATTCATTATAGGGCTTTAAAACAATGCTTGAAATATGGTTTAATTTTGCGCAAAATTCACCGCGTTCTTAAGTTCAAGCAATCCCCCTGGTTGGCTCCGTACATAAATTTAAATACAGCACATAGAAATGATGCAACCTCAGCATTTGAGAAAGATTTTTTTAAATTATTAAATAATTCAATTTTTGGTAAAACTATGGAAAACGTTGAAAAGCGGAAAGATATTAAATTATTAACACATTGGGAAAATAATAATAGCTGGGGTGTTGAAATGTATGTTGCTAAGCCAAATTTTAAAAGTCTGAGTACATTTACAGAAAACTTAGTTGCAGTGGAAATGAAAAAGTTAGAAGTATTATTTGACAAACCTATATATATTGGATTCTCAATACTAGATATCGCAAAAACTGTGATGTATGAATTTTATTATGGATTTTTAATGTTGAAATATAAACAAAATGTTTCACTTCTTTACACCGATACAGATTCGCTAATTATTCAAATTCAAACAGAAAATGTTTATCACGATATCAAACAAAATTTAAATAAATTTGATACTTCTAATTTTGATGATTTAAATGTTTTCGACATTCCGCGTAATCAATCCATATTGGGAAACATGAAACTGGAATATCCATCTCAAATTATTAAAGAATTTTATGGGACGGGGGCGAAAGCATATTGTGTGATTTTGGATGGTGATGATAAAGCAGTTAAAAAAGCTAAAGGGGTTTCCAAATGTACAATAGTAAAAGATTTGCATCCATTAGATTATAAGAATGCAGTAGAAAATAAAATTAATAAATATTGCAAGATGAGTGTTTTTCAATCAACACTCCACGAGATGTATACGGAGTTACGAAATAAGGTAGCATTGTCATACTTTGATGATAAGCGCTATCTCAAATCTAATTCGTATACTACGTTAGCGTGGGGTCACGAATCCATTCAACTACATGAACTTATAAACCAATTGAACGAGACTGAATAACACAAACAAGTTTTATTGGAATTTTAATTGCTTATAATTTAAAAAACATTTAGTTTTCAAACTTATTTAAAGACCCCTTTATATACACATACACATTTACTTATATGCATGCAATACATATATATGCTACGTAGTATAAATATAAAAGCAAACTTAGAGTTGTTATAATAATATCCAAGCAACAGCTGAAGATGGTTAAGATTTTGCAACATATTCAAATAAGGGGTGGAATTTTGCGAAATTTATTGGAGAATGGTGTTGAAGATACTAAAATATTGGAGAATGGTGTTGAAGGTATTCAAAATATATTGCTTTAATATTATTATTATTATTATTATTATTATAGCTATGGTGGATGACAATAATTTTAATATGGTGGATGACAATAATTTTAATATGGTGGATGACAATAATTTTAATTTAGAAAATTTTGTCAGTGATGAGATGGAGCGGATATTTGTGATGGATAAAGAAAAAACTGATGTAGGAGTTAATGAAGGTGATAAAATAGAGAATGATGTAGAAGTTAATAAGATTGTTGGAATGGATAATGATGTAATAGTTAATGATGTTGGAATGAATGAGTTTGAGAGAATGGATGACGGAAATGATGAATATTTTGATATATCAGATTTCATCATTCTCGAAGCTGAGAGAATGAAATATAATAAAATAAAATATATAGAAAATAATATTAGTAGTTATAGTTTACAAATAGAAATGTTAAAAAATAAGATAAAACGAAAAGAAAAAATTGTTAAAAATTTAAAAAATTTATTATATTAAATAAAAAAATTAATTTTTTCTAGTATTTTTCATTAAAAAATCTTAGCAAGTTCTTAACATCATACAATTGCATCCCTACTGATCCATGCATTATGACTATTATCTAATCCCAACCATTTAACAAACACTTTGTTTTTTTGACGTTTTAGAATCTTCTCCACTAAGTAAATATCATGATGTTTAACTTTTTGTAATTCTTGCTCATAAAATCCACCTTTAATTTTTTCATTCTTAATATCTGTAAGAAGATAAGTTCTTGGTAAAGTCACTTTAATTTTAGAAATTTTAAATATTTCGTTGGACCAGGAGGGGGTGTATCCTTTCGAAAACGCATGTCGATATTTGCTTATTCTAACACTATCTCCGATTTTAAATTTAGGTTTTTTCGGATCCACAACTTTTGGATGATTATATACAGTAGTTAAAAGTAATTTCTCATTTTTCTTGGTTACATTATTTGGTTTTAATCCGGTTGTTGAGTGTTTAGTTGAATTATATACATCCACCAGTTTTTGTAATATATCTATCCATCGATAGTTTCCACGATAACTAAATTCCTTCCACATTAAATTTTTAAGTGTGCGATTAACTCTTTCTACTACAGAAGCTTTCTTAATTGAGTATGTGCTATAATGATTTATTTTATATTTCTTCATCAATTCTTGAAACTCCTTATTGTAAAATTCTTTCCCCAAATCAGTTTGCAAATTTGTGGGGATACTTTCTTTAAGAATCAGATTCATAGCAGCGGTCACCTCTCGCCCACTTTTATTCTTTAAAGGTTTTGCCCATACATATTTGGAAAACACATTAATGACGACCAATATAAATTTGAATCCTTTGTTTATAGTTGATAATTGTGCTATATCTACTAAATCTGCTTGAAATAAGTCGTTCAATCCATTAACCAAAACTGGTCTCCGTTGATAATTTCGGCGGGCAGGTTTATGTAATTCATTTACAACATCTCTCTTTATATCCATCGTTCAATAATTTCTTATTGGATAATTTTAGCTTCTCGTAATTCTTCTTCTATGGATGCGATCTCGTTTACATGACCGTCGTGACCAGCAGATCGGGATGCTATTAAAAGTTTCAATCGCTCGATTATCTCATTTACATCGTCAAAATACACAAAATCTTTTTTCTTATTGTTGTATTGTAAAAATAGTGGAGATTCTAGAAAACCACCACCCTTATGTTTATTTCCAATTATACCTTTATCTTTTAATTGTGGTTTAATTATTCTTTTATACTTGGTTGTGGCATTACCAGTAATTTGATTAGTAGATGAATAATTTCTACGAAATAAATTGGTTCTATTTCCAATATCAATATAGTTATCTAAATCATCTGTTTTATACCCCACCGGATTTTTTTTAAATAAGAGCTCGTAAAGACCGGGCGTCCCTTTATATTTTAAAGATTTATTAGCATTCGGTATTTTAATTATAATGTCGTCTTCATTAAAATCGAGTAATGAATCACCAATTGCAAATTTTGCAGTTTTTAAGTCATGATGAACTCCATAGTTAAAATCAAAATTATCATCCGTATCTCTTATCATATCTTCTATATATTGTCTAGGTAGTGGTGTAAAATTATCTAAATAATCTTGAAATGCTTTCGAACCCAACATATCGCTCACTTCTTTAGCTGTTTCATTAAAAGCGTGGCTATATTCTTCTTCTTCGGTAAACATAGGATGTAAAATTGTTCGATTTAAATCAACATCATCAGGCTCATGTTGATAAACTGCATCGTCCATTAAAAAATTTGGTGGTGATTTATAAATTTTTGGCTCGACCTCTGATTTACGTCCATATTTCTTCTTTTTTGGAGTGTGTGGTATATCAATTTCCGGTTTTGATATATCGAAATGAATTTCCGGTTTGATTTCGGGTTTTTTGTTATGCGTTTGATTGAATTGCGAGGCTATTTTTTGTAATGGTTCAGTGATGGGTTTATACTTTTTAAAGAAATCCAAATTTGATTGCATCATATTCGATTTTAAACTTTTATATTTCATTTTTACAGCTTTTCTCGCTTGAATAAGATCATGAGTTAAACGTTTATCCATCGTAGTCACCTGAATACTAGCAGTTATTTTAATAACATATCATTCTTATATAATAATAAATGTATCAAAACCTTGTCTATAGCGCCCGCTGTTAATATCACAAGCTTTGTCAATAACTAACATTCCGTATTTATTTTGCCAACAAATATTACATAAAGTTTTAAATTGATTAAAAGTCATATCCACACCCACATGATCATCATAAACATGTTTTAAATTTGTATTATCTTGTTTAAACAACACTATAAAATTTGCATTATCTCTTATTAATTGTTTAGGTATTTTACTATATGTTTGACATAAATAAAAAGAATCAATATTTTTATGTCTACCAAAACTGAAATATTCTCTCATGATATCTTGCTTGGTGCAAATCACATCATCAAAGATAAATATCGAGTTTGGTTTGACATCTATAGGTGATGGCACATCTTTCTCGTTTTCGTACTCAAAATAACCGATTCCACTTAAAGGATTCAAAACTTGTTTCAAAAATTCATATTTTGGTTGAAATATTGATTTTGAATATAGATAAATATTTTCAAAACGAAGTCCGTTGGGGTGAAGAAGTAAACAGAGAAGAGCGTTAGTTTTACCACAGCCAGAATAACCAACAATCAAACCCATTTTTGATGTGCACCCCAACAAAACACCATGCTTAGGGAAAGTAATAGTTTGAACATCATGGTTTAATATGGGAAGTTGATGATGTTGCTTCACTAAACGCATTTTTACTTATGATTTTGATATATACAATACAGCGGTATATAGCGGTATATGGCGGTATACCGCTATATAACGCCATATACCGCTATATACCGCTATATACCGCCATATACCGCTATATACCGCCATATACCGCTATATACCGCTATATGGCGGTATATAGCGGTATATAGCGGTATATGGCGGGTATATAGCGGTATACAGCGGTATAAAACGATATTTAACATAATACCACAGTAGTAACTACACTACACCGATATTGGTAATAAACACTTTTCTAATACCCTTAAAAGAAAAATCTAAAACAATAAATTTCAGTCAACATTTGTAATACAATGCTGATACATCGTAGACACGGTGCTGGACTAGTTAATAATATAATAAATAAACTACCCTTTGAATTACATATTCCGGGTTATAGGTATCTAATATATATACTCTAAGTATTTAAGAATTATGAATTTAATAATATTTTTTAAAGATTTTGCGGCCCCGGTACGAAGTTAAAAAAACGTTTAGATAGAGGTGATTCTGGCATTAACCAACTAGATGAAGCTTGTAAAGAACACGATATAGCCTATTCAAATTTTAAAGATATATCTGACAGACACAGAGCAGATAAAATACTATCCGATAAAGCTATAAGTAGAATACTTTCGAAGGATTCATCACTTGCAGAAAAAATTGCTGCTGTGGGGGTAACAGGTGTTATGAAAGCCAAAGTAAAAATGGGGATGGGTTGTAAAAGATCTAAAAAACCATCGTTCAGACAGACGTTGAAAAAAACCGCAGACGTTTTACGTCGAAGTAAAAGCTCAGATTTATTAACTAATGCGAAAATCGCTCTTTCGACCATTAAGCAGAAACCTAAAAAACCACGAGTTATTCCGATACCAAAAACTGGGGGCTTCCTACCTCTAATCCCCATATTTGCCGCTCTAAGTGCTTTAGGAGCTTTGGGTGGTGGTGCTGCAGGAATCGTTAAAGCCGTTAATGATTCAAAAAGTGCCAGCGAAAATTTAAAAGAGGCTCAACGACATAATAAAAACATGGAAGCCATTGCCATAGGCAAAGGTCTTTATTTAAAACCATATAAAAGTGGACTTGGATTATTTTTAAAGCCATATTCAAAAAACTAATAGCATCGCTACCGAAAAAACCACTAACAAACATCGATTTACTTCAAATAGTTAAAAAATTAAAAATTCCACATTTTAGAGGAGTTTTTATGAAAAATACTTTACCGAAAAAAATATGCAAATTTGAATGTGGTATAGTTAATTTGGAGGAAGATTTTAAATCCGGTTCTCATTGGACTGCATATGTTAAACATCACAATGATATTTTATATTTCGATAGTTATGGAAATCTAGCACCACCTCCACAATTAATCAAATATTTCGGTAGCAATAAGAAAATCAAATATAATTATGCCAGATACCAAAAGTATAACTCGTTCAATTGCGGGCATCTGTGTTTAGACTTTTTATATAGACATTCCACTAATTATTTACATCAGTGTTAAGTCAACCACCCACGAAATGTCATATGTAATCAGTGTAAGCGGTAATAGCTCCGAATTGTATTCGGAAATTAATCCGACTATATATGCTGATGATGGACAATATGTACTAGCTTTAACAAATTTTGAAACTTATAACACCATACATAATGTTAGGGTTGGCTGTAATAAATTTTACTATGGTGATGATGTTGTTTTCTCGGCACCCGCTGGTGCGATGAGTATTGAAAAGTTAGTTCAAAATGTGCAAGCACATTTTAAAAATCCCGATGCTATTTCCATTGTTTCGACGAATAATAATAAAATAGTACTAAAATGTGCATCCTCGGCAAATTCTGAGAGAAATGATAGTGTATTAAAAGGTCTTACATTCAAGACAACAAGCATAAAATCAAAACAATACACATTAGAGTTAAAAGATGTAATTTTCCAAAACACTCGAAAAGTGAATCAGTTTTATTATGATAATGAAAAAAGTTTAAACTTTAACCTTGACATAGGCTCTTATGAACTCACTCAAATTCTATCATCACTACAAAAAAAAATAGATAAACTAGTGCCTAATAAGTTCATTATTACAGATTTTGAGGTGCGTTTAAAATCACTACCAAAATCACTCAATAACGACAAAGAAATTGATGGCGATATTAAACCACTCTTGGGTTTTATAAAAGAAGAAAATGGGGATTATGTATTAGATTTATCTAAAACGCAAACCAAAATATTGAAGACTTACAATAAGTTTTATACGGATTTGGAAAAAATTATTGAAATTCCTAGTGGGGCTTATGAAATCAGTGATATTCAATCATATTTACAAACACAGTTAAGTGCCACTAATACCTCCCTAGAACTCACAGCTAATGCTAATACTTCAAAAGTGAACATTAAATGTACAGAACGTATTAATTTTAACAAACCCGATAGTATAGGACCATTATTGGGTTTTGATAAGAAATACATTATTAAAAATACTTCAACAGTATCTGATCATGGTGTCAATATTTTATCTGCTAACACTATCTGTATTGAGTGTAATATTACGACCGGTTCTTATAGAAATGGAAAGTTGAGTCACGTAGTGCATGAGTTTTTTCCATTAGTTCCACGCGGGTATAAAATAGTTGAAACCCCATCTAATGTCATTTATTTACCTATAACCACTCAATTTATAACAAATATTTCAGTTAGAATAGATCAGAACGATCAGGTTATAGATTTTAACGGGGAAGAAATATCAATAAGGTTTCATTTAAAAAAACTCTAAAGATGGTAATCCAATATTCTAGAAATATACGTCAACAATATAAGCATCTGTCTAACATAAAAAGCATCAGTCGAAAACCTTCAACGGGTGTGATAACACCAATTAATAAAGCGTTTTTGAAAGCTTTAGGTTATAAAGTACTTGTGTGAAGATGGGGATTTTGGATATTGCAGAAAAAATTATAGAAGATAATTCGATTACAAATGCAGAATTTCATACACATCAACCATATGCTTCCACATCATTTGCTAATAACGATGAAATTAGAATCCCTATTCAACAGCTGGATGCATATACAGCACCTAGTCTTAGCTATCTTTATATTGAAGGCTCGCTAAAAACAGATGGTGGAATTACTTCACAGACAGCCCATTTCGTTAACAATGGTGTAGCATTTTTATTCAGCGAAGTTAGATATGAATTAAACGGAGTTGTAATGGATTCCTCTAGAAATCCAGGTGTTACCACTACCATGAAATCATATACATCATACTCCGAAAACGAATGCTTGAAATTAAAAAACGCTGGGTGGAATCCAAAAGCAAATAAAGAAATGGTACTAAATCAAGGTTTCGATGGACATTTTAATGCTTGCATACCATTAAAGATGCTTTTGGGTTTTTGTGAGGATTATAATAAAATCATATTGAATGCAAAGCAAGAACTGGTATTGATAAGAAGTAACAGCGATGTAAACGCATTGGAATCTTCAAAGGCTGATGAAAAGCTTCAGGTTACTATTAATAAACTATTTTGGAAAGTACCACACATAACGGTTTCGTTGGAGGAACAGCTACGTTTAACAAAGTACATCGATAAAAACATAGAAATCCCCATAGCATTTAGATCGTGGGAACTTCACGAATATCCGCAATTACCTTTAACAAATCGTCATTCATGGACCGTAAAAACTTCCACTCAAGTAGAAACACCTAGAATGATAATAATAGCATTTTCAACAAATAGAAAAAACAAAATTAATAAGGATATGAGTAAATTTGACTATTGCAATTTGGTAAATTTAAACGTTTATTTAAATTCAGAGCGTTACCCCTATGATAATTTAAATATAAACTATCAAAAGAATTCATTTTCAATTTTATATGAAATGTTTGCAAATTTTCAACAAACATATTATGGTAAAGAAAACGAACCAATGTTTACTCCTGAAGAATTTAAAGCTAACGCTCCAATGGTAGTAGTAGATTGTACTCGTCAGAAGGAGGGTCTTAGTAAAGGACCAATAGAAGTGAGGGTAGAATTCGAATGTGCGGATAATATAAAAGAAAACACAACAGCTTATTGTTTAGTTCTACACGATCGTGTGTTTAATTATAATCCACTTACAAACTCAGTGAAGCAAATATGAGTAACATAATGGTTTTGGATGTTCAGGGGTTTAAAACTTCCAACCTAGTATTTTCACCGAAGGAGTTAGCTGTTTATGATGGTTTCAAAACAGCTCATTACATATTTAAAACGCATTTAAAGTTTAGTTGTTTACCACTGGAATTCCAAAAACAAGCAAATTATTTAATGAAAAACCACCATGGAATACTATGGGAGAGTGGATTTACACCAGTTTATAAATTTAATGATATTGTGAGAAATTTAACATCATCTGTTGATGTTGTATATGTGAAAGGGCGCGAGAAGACATTATTCATTCAAAACATAATTGGCAAATCGGTGGCAGAATTCGATGAACAACCAGCGCTACCAATGGGGAAACCATCTTGTTTTTACCACACCCTTCAAGATTGTGTTTGCGCACTATCAAATGTTTTTTATTTGTATAACAATTTTATTATGTCTGAATAAATACATTTTTTTAAATTGCTTTTTTATTGTTTTTTATTGTGGGGATAGTTTGTTATAGTTAGTACATGAAGAGCAGTTACGTGATAACCATGTGGGTATATGCTGAAGAAGAAGGTCGCCTTTTTTCGTTTAGAGATTGGAAGCACCCCTTTGTAGAATCGAAGGAGTTGGTAAAAGCTGGGTTTTACAATTTATACGATGACGATAATGTGCGGTGTGCGTATTGTGCAATCATTATTGGTAGTTGGGAAAAGGGGGATAATCCTATAGAAGAACATAAAAAATGGTCTCCAAGTTGTCCTTTTATTATAGAAGGAGAATCGCTTATTAAAATGTATGCGGAAGAAAATGGTCGACTTATTTCGTTTAAAAATTGGGGTTACTCTTTTATAGATCCGATCAAGTTAGCAAAAAACGGATTTTACAGCTTAGGAATTGGTGATATTGTTCGGTGTGCGTTTTGTGCAATCGTTATAGGAAATTGGAAGAATGGGGATATTCCTAGAGTAAAACATGAAAAAATATCTCCAAAATGCCCCATGACTGGACATGATGTTTGTGGGATATACGAAGTTTTACCTAATTCAACACCAGAAAATTACCTAAATATAACTACAAAAGTTGAAGATCTAAATGATTCCGATGATAGTGAAGATGTTTGTGCAAATTTTTCTGATGGTGATGGGGGGGATGTTTGTGGAATACATAAAGTTTTACCTAATTCAATATATGAAAATTATTCGAAGATATCTATAAAAGCTAACAATAAGTTCCATTGTCCATCTTGTATATTACAATAGTTGTAAAATCAAGATTTTGTGCGAATAATAAAAAGAAATTAAAAAATTATTTTGTTGATTTATTTGTTTTTACAGGAAAAGTTTACATTGTCTCAATTTAACTCTTAAACTAATATATACAACCGTTAGAATATATAGCACAATACTTGTGAAAAATAAAAATTTGAAAACGATTGCGTTGATATGTAGGGTGTTGTAGTTATGTCTGAGTTCGTTCAATTTGAGTACCAAATATTCACCTGGATTTCTTATTTGACTTGCATCTTGAAATTCAAAGATGGTCTCATAATATAAAACCAATTTGTCATTCTGAATTAATAATGGGTGTGTAATGATGAATTGATCACTTTGCATGATATCAATAGACATTTTATCAAATTTTTCACAATGTTTAGACTCCTCGGTAATATCCAGATATTGAGTGCAAATCATGGCGTTTTTTAGATTTCTTGGGCATGTCAATATAATTGTGTTGTTCCATATCGCTGCTATGAAATAAATTAAAGTTGAATTCATTTTATTTCATATGCTTGCTTTTGCACACATCTACTTTGTTGAAGATACTAAGTACTAATAAACAAAACATTAAATACATACATAGTTTTATATTCATTTTTATTATATTTTTATTATATTTTTATTATATTTCACCATCGTTAATACATTCTACTAATTTATTTTCTATTACAAGACCATATGGTAGAAAATCTATTATTTCACGTATAATATCTTTAAAATTTTTATTTTTTAATATTCTACAAAATGCTTCTAATGTTATTAACTTTTTTAAAAATTTATCACATAACTCCACTTGAATTCCATACTTCTCTGCCATAACTTCAGCCTCCTGCAAGTTTGGATATCCTGACTTCATATATACAGCACCATGTTCAACATCGAATGCCATATCTGTTAAAGTACACTTCAATCGTTCGATGGATGAATTTAAATCTACAGCTTTTGGATAATGTTGTTCAGCGTATGCCATCCACATCCTATAATTTAATTGCATTAGCAATTTCCACATCAACTATAATTTTTTCAGGGAAAAAATGTGCCATCTCCATAAGTGTATATGCATTGAATCCAGCAGTTTCCGTGTTGATAATATTAGATATATTAGATGGGTTTTCTAGTAGGTTTAAATTATTGTTTATGGTGTTGAAGTAAAATACATCAAATGAATGTTTATGTAATACTGATAAATAACCATTTACTAAATCGGTCAATTCCCATAATCCAGTAATAGCTTCAAACCCCAAATAAACCCAATTTTCACTATCTCTACATAATTTTATAATTTTTTTATTTTTAAAGTTATGAAATTCAATAGTAAATGAATCAACTACTGGAGACAATTTTGAACCACTATCACTAAAATATGATGTTAGCATAGTTTTGTAAAAATTAAAACGTTTCCATTCTTCTTCATTTAATATCACTTTTTGTTTTACACCGCTAATTGTAATATTAGGTTGCAAATTAAATTTAGATAATCCAATAGAGATGTTTTTAGATCGAGATTTGTTTAGTAAGTAAGATTTTTCATTTAACAATTCCACTGTAACAAAGTACTTATCAATTATAATAAAAATTAATTAATAAACACTTTACTTACTTGTTTCAAGTTGATTTGATATGTACGTTGAGTTGATTATGTATGTAGATATACACTTAAGATTATAAGCAATGTAAAGTCAATATATAGCAACTGTGAAGGTCAACAATAGACCTTGAGTCTGTCATCAGCCAATAGCTAAAATTTGTCCTTGAGTAATAACCTCATTCGATGACCTTGGATTACCGCGAGGTGTGGATGAAGAGGGGGTGTATTTTGTGTTTAACCTTGAGAAGTGGGTGTGGCTTTCGACCAATAGGAACTCGACCTTGAAAAGTGGGCGTGGCTTTCGACCAATAGGAACTCGACCTTGAAAAGTGGGCGTGGTTGACCTTACTCCGACCTTGAAAAGTGGGCGTGGTTGACCTTACTCCGAACCAAGATGGCTGCCCCCCTAATTCTACACTACTCGAAGTTCTGTATTTGACTATTACAAGTTCAGATCTTCAAATTATTATTTGCAATCTTAGTTTGAATTTAACAATTCGAAGTTCTGGATTTACCTACTACAAGTTAAGATCTGCAAGTTATAATTTGCACTAATAATTTGTATTTAACAATTCAAAGTTCTGTATTTGACTATTGCAAGTTCAGATCTACAAATAATTATTTGCAATCTTAGTTTGAATTTAACAATTCGAAGTTCTGTGTTTACCTACTACAAGTTCAGATCTTCAAGTTATAATTTGAAATAAGAATTTATATTTGACAATTCTAAGTTCTGTAATTCACTATTACAAGTTCAGATCTACAAGTTATAATTTGCACTAATAATTTGTATTAAGAATTCGAAGTTATGTATTTGACTATTACAAGTTCAGATCTTCAAATTATTATTTGCAATCTTAGTTTGAATTTAACAATTCGAAGTTCTGTGTTTACCTACTAAAGTTCAGATCTTCAAGTTATAATTTGAAATAATAATTTATATTTAACAAATCTAAGTTCTGTAATTCACTATTACAAGTTCAGATCTTCAAGTTATAATTTGCAATAATAATTAGAAGCTATCAATTTTAGTTCTGTAGTTGACTATTACAAGTTCAGATCTTCAAATTATTATTTGCAATCTTAGTTAGAATTTAACAATTCGTAGTTCTGTATTTAACTACTACAAGTTAAAATCTTCAAGTTATAATTTGTACTAATAATTGGATTTATGAATTCGAAGTTATGTATTTGACTATTACAAGTTCAGATCTTCAAATTATTATTTGCAATCTTAGTTTGAATTTAAAAATTCGAAGTTCTGTATTTACCTACTACAAGTTCAGATCTTCAAGTAATAATCTGCAATCATAATTTGTATTTAACAATTCGAAGTACTGTATTTGACTATTACAAGTTCAGATCTTCAAGTTATAATTTGAAATAATAATTTATATTTAACAAATCTAAGTTCTGTAATTCACTATTACAAGTTCAGATCTTCAAGTTATAATTTGCAATAATAATAAGAAGCTATCAATTTTAAGTTCTGTATTTGATAATTACAAGTTCAGATCTTCAAGTTATAATTTGGTATAATAGTTTGTATTTAACAATTCGAAGTTCTGTATTTGACTATTACAAGCTTAGATCTTCAAATTATTATTTGCAATCTTAGTTTGAATTTAACAATTCGAAGTTCTGTATTTACCTACTACAAGTTCAGATCTTCAAGTTATAATTTGAAATAATGATTTATATTTGACAATTCTAAGTTCTGTAATTCACTATTACAAGTTCAGATCTACAAGTTATAATTTGCACTAATAATTTGTATTTAACAATTCGAAGTACTGTATTTGACTATTACAAGTTCAGATCTTCATATTATTATTTGCAATCTTAGTTTGAATTTAACAATTCGAAGTTCTGTATTTACCTACTACAAGTTCAGATCTTCAAGTTATAATTTGAAATAATAATTTATATTTAACAAATCTAAGTTCTGTAATTCACTATTACAAGTTCAGATCTTCAAGTTATAATTTGCAATAATAATTAGAAGCTATCAATTTTAAATTCTGTATTTGACAATTACAAGTTCAGATCTTCAAGTTATAATTTGCAATAATAATTAGAAGCTATCAATTTTAAGTTCTGTATTTGACTATTACAAGTTCAGATCTTCAAATTATTATTTGCAATCTTAGTTTGAATTTAACAATTCGAAGTTCTGGATTTACCTACTACAAGTTAAGATCTTCAAGTTATAATTTGCACTAATAATTTGTATTTAACAATTCGAAGTTCTGTATTTGACTATTGCAAGTTCAGATCTTCAAATAATTATTTGCAATCTTAGTTTGAATTTAACAATTCGAAGTTCTGTGTTTACCTACTACAAGTTCAGATCTTCAAGTTATAATTTGAAATAATAATTTATATTTAACAAATCTAAGTCCTGTAATTCACTATTACAAGTTCAGATCTTCAAGTTAAAATTTGCAATCATAATTTGAAGTTATAAATTCTAAGTTCTGTATTTGACAGTTACAAGTTCAGATCTTCAAGTTATATTTTTAAATATTTATTAGTATTTAACAAATCTAAGTTCTGTAATTCACTATTACAAGTTGAGATCTTCAAGTAATAATTTGCATAATAATTAGAAGCTATCAATTTTAAGTTCTGTATTTGACAATTACAAGTTCAGATCTTCAAGTTATAATTTGAAATAATCATTAGTATTTAACAAATCTAAGTTCTGTAATTCACTATTACAAGTTCAGATCTTCAAGTTATAATTTGCAATAATAATTAGAAGCTATCAATTTTAGTTCTGTAGTTTACTGTTACAAGTTCAGATCTTCAAATTATTGTTTGCAATCTTAGTTAGAATTTAACAATTCGTAGTTCTGTATTTAACTACTACAAGTTCAAATCTTCAAGTTATAATTTGTACTAATAATTTGTATTTAAGAATTCGAAGTTATGTATTTGACTATTACAAGTTCAGATCTTCAAATTATTATTTGCAATCTTAGTTTGAATTTAAAAATTCGAAGTTCTGTATTTACCTACTACAAGTTCAGATCTTCAAGTAATAATCTGCAATCATAATTTGTATTTAACAATTCGAAGTACTGTATTTGACTATTACAAGTTCAGATTTTCTAGTTATAATTTGCACTAATAATTTGTATTTAACAATTCGAAGTTCTGTATTTGACTATTACAAGTTCAGTTCTTCAAATTATTATTTCCAATCTTAGGTTGTATTTAACCATTCGAAGTTCTGTATTTACCTACTACAAGTTCAGATCTTCAAGTTATAATTTGCACTAATAATTTGTATTTAACAATTCGAAGTTCTCTATTTGACTATTACAAGTTCAGATCTTCAAATTATTAGTATTTGCAATCTTAGTTCGAATTTCACAATTCGAAGTTCTGTATTTACCTACTACAAGTTCAGATCTTCAAGTTATAATTTGAAATAATAATTTATATTTAACAAATCTAAGTTCTGTAATTCACTATTACAAGTTCATATCTTCAAGTTATAATTTGCAATAATAATTAGAAGCTATCAATTTTAAGTTCTGTATTTCACTAAAGTTCAGATCTTCAAATTATTATTTGCAATCTTAGTTTGAATTTAACAATTCGAAGTTCTGTATTTCACTACTACAAGTTCATATCTTCAAGTTATAATTTGTACTAATAATTTGTATTTAAGAATTCGATGTTATGTATTTGACTATTACAAGTTCAGATCTTCAAATTATTATTTGCAATCTTAGTTTGAATTTAACAGTTCGAAGTTCTGTATTTACCTACTACAAGTTCAGATCAGAAGTTCAATCATAATTTGTAGTTATCAATTCTAAGTTCTGTACTTGACAGTTACACGTTCAGATCTTCAAGTTGTAATTTGAAATAATAATTAGTATTTAACAAAGCTAAGTTCTGTAATTCACTATTACAAGTTCAGATCTTCAAGTTTTAATTTGCACTAATAATTTGTATTTAACAATTCGAAGTTCTGTATTTGACTATTACAAGTCCAGATCTTCAAGCTATAATTGGCAGTCATAATTGGAAGTTATCAATTCTAAGTTCTGTATTTGAAAGATACAAGTTCAGTTCTTCAAGTTATAATTAGCAATCATAATTTGAATTTTACAATTCAAAGTCTGTATTTGACAGTTACAAGTTCAGATCTTCAAGTTATAATTTGAAATAATAATTAGTATTTAACAAATCTAAGTTCTGTAATTCACTATTACAAGTTCAGATCTCCAAGTTATAATTTGCAATAATAATTAGAAGCTATGAATTTTAAGTTCTGTATTTGACAATGACAAGTTCATATCTTCTAGTTATAATTTGCAATTTTAATTTGAATTTAATAATTGTAAATTCTGTATTTGACTATTAGAAGTTCAGATCCCCAAGTTATGATTTGTAATCATAATTACAAATTATCAATTTTAAGTTCTGTATTAGACAAATACACGTTCAGAACTTCAAATTATTAAGTGATTAATATAGTTGACCTATTATTTTATAAATTCAAATAAAATATTGTTATTTGAATATTGATTTGATATATTTGAAACAACAAATTGTCCAACGTTTCGGGTACTGTAATGTCCCATTTTCAAGGAATACAGCAATAATATAACTTTAAAAATAATAATGTAACTTTAAAATTAACATAAATTTTCAAAAATTAGTTTGACAATAATGTCAAATAAAGTTTGACATAATATTGATAATCATAGTAATGGTCAGCGAAAAACTAATGAAACCCACGAAGAGACATCAGTATAATTATCAATATTATATCTTGTTACGCTACTTACCTCCCGAATTGAGCGTTGGCCCGCTAGCCAAATCAGAGAGCCGGACTTCAGAGCGTGGTAGCAACTGATTCTTCTCGGGGAAAAAGTCAAACACAACAAAGCAACTAAATCATATAATGTAACCTCAGTTACCCAAATTCTTACATAAACCTTTTTAGTTAGGTACATACATACATAACACAACATACATAAATAAACAATACATGTGATCAGATACCGAGTGGGCCACCGGAAAATTCCTAGAATCATAAATTAACAAATAAACTTAAATCTAATTACATTTGGTCACATCCTGGGCATTTCGAAATACAAATTGATTAGCTGAAAGGCTTAATGTTACAATCTAACCTTTGATTACAAGCCGTTGAACATAGATAGTGCAGAGGTTTGAAGGTCCTTAGCAGGGTCCTCGTAGTGTGACGTAAATTCGGAGACACATCAATAATTAACACAACCGGAATATTAGTTGAATCAAAATCTGAATTATTACACAACCGAACGTATAAGCATTATTCAAATCGGAATTAAAGATTAAACCACCCCCGAATAATCTGGCAATCATTTCAAATTCCAAGGATTGAACCGGACTATTTTCCACAACCGTCGCCGTTTGTGGTTGAGTGATTAATGAATCATTCTTCTCTTGCAATAATCTAAGAGCTGCATAATTACATCTCTTTCTCGCATACCTAATTTCCCCCCGCTCTATATACTTTTTCGCGCAATGTATGGTAAACCTACTTACATCCTGATGTCACCACTCCAAAGTTGCTTACCTAACAATTTCAAGAACCACCTGCAAGTAATTATATTATTAATAAAAATTAAAATTAAGATCAAAATCAAAATCAAAATTAAAATTAATATATAAAATTAAAAATTAATATAACAGAATTTGACCAAAAATTATAATTTGTTTAAGAAATTAAGGATTTGTTTGTAACCTCCATGAAAGTATTGCACATCCCTTTTATCGTTCATAGTTTTGGTGCTCATATGGATGTTAATGGCCTCTTTAATTTTACGTTTTCTATCAATTTTCTCACGATCCATAATTTTAATATCAGAGTGTTTTATAGAATGTGAATTATTTGTCATGTGTTTACATAGGGCAGTGTAAGTTGTATCATGTTATTCCTGCATGAAAACACGAGCCTTTTTAACGTCTCTAATGTGTTCTTTTATCCGAACGCCTAACTTTCTTGAACTTTCACCTACGTAAACCGAATCACAATCATTGCACGGGATGCGATAGACTAAACCACTTTCATCTTCTATGGGAGTAGGATCTTTGGTTTTAAAAAAAAATCTTATATTTTTATTTGGGCATCTGAGACCAAATTTTATATTACTGATAGGTTTAACCCTTCAGTACTAACATATCATTTTATAACACGAGTACTAACGTCGGTCCGTGAGACCGATTCTAGTTTTTAATTTTTTTAACGCAGTGTTTACATTTTTTTTACCACAAATGAAATAATATCAAATGTCTAGGTATTTTTCTTTATAATAATATTAATTCTAGAAGGAAAAAGTCATTTTATTTAACAAAATATTATTGCTGTAAAAATATTAAAAATTATAAACACCAACAAATTAAAAGTATAATTTTAGGAGAAGAATTTAAAATTTGACGACAACTGATATTATGGGTAAAGATAATTTTGTTATTAAAAAAAAAAGAATTGTTCTAATTTCGCACCAAGAATAACCGAAATATTTCGCGTACAATTTACACCGTTATTAACACATTACAGTCATTGCAAATTATCACCGCATGTTCTAAACAGAGGAATTTATTGCAAAAATACCTGTTTTGCGGTTTAATTTTGAGGTAAAAATAGTTTATTTACACAAATAATATACTGCGATGATACCCGGGGTCAAGGAGGAAGGTTTCTTGGTGAGAAGGAACTCCACGATCCTGCAAATGGTGCAGAGGGTCCTGGAGGTCAAAAGACACTTTACCGGCGTTAACCCCATATGTTAATATCCATGTAAATAAGTTAAGTTACCATGTTCCTAATTTTAAGTTTTTAACGATTTTTTCTGAGTTTTAAATATCGTACGAAGTAAACTTTTTATTTAATATTTGTAAATTCGAACACGATTTCGAAATGAAAATTCAGGCACCAAGAAGACAAGTTGTGGAAGATCCACCAAGATTGGGGAAGATTTTTGAAGGAAGTTGTGGCCAAAAACACATCCTTCAGTATTATTTTGTTGGAGTGACTGCAGAACAGGCAAGTGTCCTGGAAGCATAATTTTACCACCCAAAATTCTACCATCAAACCGCCATGAGGAGAAACCAAGCCTCAATGGAATCGGTATCAAAATTTTAACTTGATCAAAGCTGAGAGATTCACAAATAATTTTCAAATTAATAAAATTTTAATAATTAAGGATAGCTCGACGGTCCATATCGATGGCAATGGAGGAAAATAATAACGGCCAGAAGGTCAGTCTGAGAATTACCCGGTACGAGGAAGTTGATATTAAATTCGATTGCGAACAAATAAATTTCGGATAAGTTTTCCTAGTTGGTGAGCCAAGCAGATAGTGGCTGTTTAAGATTGTTTGGATACATCGAAGATTGTGCCGCGAATTATTTGGAAAAAACAAAGGTCGTACAACAAATTTTAATTTAAAACTCAGACTCAATTTATTTTATGTTAATTTTTCTATATTGTGTTGTTGTTTCATGTTGTGTAGTTTAGAGTTAGTTTTTAAGTACACGCGCTACACCCTACACCAACTCCAACACGTTAATTTCGTTAATTTGTTAAAAGTTTATAATTATTTTTATTCCGTTTTTTTTTCTTGTTGATTAAATACGTTCATCCATATAAATTCTTTTATTTGAGTTGAACAAAAACAATTAATTATTTTATTAAATAATTTGGCGCCCAACATTCAATTACCCACGACCAATAAGAGCAAAGTGTGTAATAAAGATTCAACAGTCGAGGTCGTAGCAATACATATAGTAATCGGGTAAATTTTCCAATTGCAAACAATTACCTATTAAAAATTTAAATATTTCTGAAACGTTAGTACTAACGTCGGTCTGTGAGACCGATATTGCCTATAAATAAAGAACAAAAGAACGCTTTCACTTGCCGAATGTCACGAGATGTACTAATTTAGTTAATTTGAAGGTACTAACAACCCCCCGTCCTTCAGCTGTTATCGTATTAAATTTACAGTTAAAAATAGAAATCGTCGGTCTGTGAGACCGATTGTTAGTACTGGAGGGTTAAAAATTGAAATAAATTTATCGGAAAGACCTTTGATGTAAGTTAGACTATGAAATTTTAATATAGGAGGTGGTTCTATTGTAGTTGAAGTAGGGCCTTTACTAGTTTTTGAATTATCAATTTTAACAGCTGATTTAAAAAATGAAGTGATGATGTAATTGGGAAAGTTATTAGCGGAAAGTATAAGGTTTATGTTCTTCTGGTTTTCGGAATGAAATTTAGGATGAGAGAGGGAAAAAACTTTCGTAACAAAGTTGCGTGCTACATTGAAGATTTGGTGTTTAGGATGGCTCGAGAAGAAATTTAAAAGTCGCCCAGAGTAAGTAGGCTTATGGTACCAGGAAGTGATAAGTTTACCATCTAAATCATCTCTGTAAATACGTATGTCAAGAAACGGAATACTTCTATTATTTTCTACTTCCATTGTAAATTGAAGATTTTCATGGAAATTATTAAAATGATCTAACTAAAAATTTCAAAATTAATTAAACTCAATTCAAATAATTTAAACAAACTGACTAATCTCAAAATTTCAAAATTAATTCAACATACCTCAAACAAAACTAACTAAACTCAAACTATTTACATAACTTAATAATTTTGCTGAAAACTTTTTACTAGCGTCGGACAAAACGTAATTCCTTTTCCAAACTTTGTTATTGACCTCAAAGCTAATGGCCTCTTCTGGATTCTGGATTTTGGTTAGGAGGGCAGGGACAAGTCCCCACGCGCACGTAGGCCTCTAAATCGGGCCCATTGTACTGCCTCCGATGCAGCGGCATCCCCGTCCTGTCATTCCTCAAGCCATCCCAGTTGCAGGATGAACTCAAGTATTTTGGCAGGCGGGGTGTCACTGATTCTGGCCATGTTAGGCCAGAAGTCCCCTAGCATGGCACCTCTCTTTGACGCCAGAGCCGGGCAGTGGCAAAGCACATGTTCAGCTGTTTCGTCTGCTTTATTGCATCCTCGACACTTGGGGTCATCTACGAGTCCCATTGTGTTGAGGTGTTTATTTAGCTTGCAGTGTCCAGTTAATATCCCTGCAATTGTCCGTAGATTGACTCTGGACAGCTTCAAGTAGTATTTCGAATGTTTACCGGAAGGTGACTTTATCGCCGCCCTTGCTTGTCTACATTCGGTTTCTTTTGCCCATCTGCAGGAGTGCAGTTGTAGGGTATGTTGTTTTAGGAGAGTATCGACTGTTTTGACGGCTGGTGCAATCGTCGGTTCCGGGCCGCAGGGAAGACTGTTTGAACCGTTTCTTGCCAGCTCGTCCGCTTTGGGGTTACCCTCGTTGCCTTGGTGCCCTTTTACCCAAGAAAGGGAAAGGGTGTTGGAGTTTGATATCTCGTCCAGTGCCTGGATGCATTCTAGCACCAAGCCAGAGGTGACCCTGTGACTACTAAGTGTCACAAGCGCCGCCCTACTGTCCGTAGATATCTGAATGTCTTTGTCGCGGACACATTTGTCCTGGACACTCTTTGCGCAGTGCAGTATACCCATCAGTTCCGCTTGGAAAACTGATGTATACCTGCCCAACGGTATGCTCATGCTTAGTTCCAGTTCGGCAGAAAAAATACCTGCTCCTGAGCCAGCATTGTTCTTTGATCCATCCGAAAATAGACAAATGTCATATTCGTGGGTCTCTCTTGGATTCAGCAGGATGTTGTATTTCCTGTCAAATTTATATTTGGGAAGAATTCTGTCCGGTTCAAGATGCAGTAGAGGTACTTTCGCTGAGTAATCCTCCAAGATCCGCATATGGCCCGTAATTCCTCGCCTGTTATTCCACAGCCCCCAACTGCGTAGTCTGATAGCAGCCCTGACCGCCATCTCCTGCACATGAAGGTCAAGTGGTGGGAGGCAGAGAAGGGCCTCCAACGCCGCAGTGGGAGCCGTTCGCATCACTCCCGTTACCGATAGACAGATTAGTCTCTGACACCGATGTAGGGAGGACGCTGTTGTTACTTGCTTGGTTCTGGGCCACCAGACAAGTGCACCGTAACAGAGCATGGGTCTGACCACCGCAGTGTAGAGCCAGAGGGTGATCTTAGGGGAGAGACCCCATGATCGTCCCATTGCCCTTCGACACTGCCAGAAGGCCATCCTTGCCCTGTCGAGTTTGGTTTTTAGATGTTTCCCCCAGTTCAGTTTCTTATCAAGTATTATTCCCAGATACTTGACTTCATCCGCCAGTTTTAGAGGGATACCCATTAAGTTAGGCATTATCATGCCACGTAACTTTCTTTTATTGGTGAACAGAATCAGCTCAGTCTTTGCCGGATTGACAGAGAGGGAGTGCTCAGTACACCATTTTTCCAGTATTTTGAAAGCTGACTGCATTCGCATGCAGATTGTGTTTCCAATTTGCCAGTCAGCAGGATGGTGATATCATCTGCGTAGCCCAGGGTATAAAATCCCTCATCGTTCAGGCGTCGTAGTAGGCTATCCACAACCATGATCCACGGTAGTGGGGAAAGTACTCCCCCTGTGGGCAGCCTTTAATTACGGCCCCTTTGATTTTTACGTCTCCAACACACACCTCCACAGCCCGCCACTTCAGTACAAAACCGATCCATTTGGCAATGGTTGGGGGGACACCGTATTGGTGTAGTGCTGCGTTTATGCTTTCAAAGGTAGTTTTGTCAAAAGCCCCCTCGATGTCAATAAACGCTCCTAGGGTGGACTCTTTGTAGCCCAATGACCTTTCGACTCGCCCTACTACTTCGTGTAGTGCAGTCTCAGTAGATCTCCCCGGAGTATACACGTGCTGATTTTCGTGTAGCGATCTGCGGATCAGAACCGTATCACGAATGTTCCTATCGCACAGTTTCTCCAAAGTTTTCAAGAAAATCGAGGTCAAACTGATTGGTCTGTATGATTTTGCCAGGGAGTAATCACTTCTACCTGGTTTGGGTATAAAGATAACTTTCACCTTTCGCCATTCCTTCGGTGTGTATCCGTGTGCAATGCACGCCTTATACACTCGCACTAGGTGACAGAGTAGGTGCTCCAGGCCCCATTGCATTAGGGCCGGAAACACTCCGTCAGGCCCAGGCGATTTGAAGGGGCTGAAAGATTTGATGGCCCATGCCGTTTTGGCGTCAGTCACGACATTTATTGCAGTTTCCCAATTGTCTTCAGTAGGTGGTCGACTTGTAGCATCAGTCCAGTCGAAATCTGACACTATTCTACTATCGGGAAAATGTGTTTGTAGCAGTATTTCGGCAGTTTGCGAGAGGGTTTCAGTGTATGATCCGTCCTCTCGGTGAAGACTGCCGGGTTGCTGTTGTGGATCTTTAGCCAAGATCTTATTTAGTCTAGCTGCAGTAGCAGTTGTTTCGATGCCGCTGCAAAAGGCTCTCCATGATTCGCGTTGTTTATTGCGAATTGCTTTTTTAAACTCCGACCGGTGCGTTTTAAACGCTGTCCAATCGGTGTCGTTTTAAGACTTTTGTGCCTTGTTATAGAGCTTTCTTACCGACTTTCTCAGCTGGTCGAGCTCTGCACACCACCAGGGTGTTCCTCGAGCCCGTACTCCTGCTGTTTTTAACGGACATGAGAGCTCGTAAGCTTTTGTGAGTGAGTTCTGTAGCTCATTGGCGTACTTCTCAGTTTCCTCAGTAGTTACAAGTTTTTCTTTTATGGAAAGTCCCTTTAATACTTCGGTCTCCAAGGATGAAGACAGGTGATCCAGAAAGGCCACCCTGTCCACACTTCTCGGATTCCTGTATTGTTTGGGTTCCATTGTTCTTGCCTTTACGTTGAAGGTGATCCATCTGTGATCTGACATTGTCAGTTGATCAGACACTTGCCAGTCACATATATAGTTTGAAATGCTTAATGACGCCATGGTAATATCAATCACCGAATTGCGATGGGGTGACACATAAAAAGTAGGGACATCCCCGCGATTAAGTATTACTAAGTTAGTATCAATAAGATATTCTAAAAGGGACTTACCTCGATTGTTGCAATCTCTGCTGCCCCATACTTGATGGTGGGAGTTAGAGTCACATCCAATTATGAGGTGTCTTTTCTGTTGCTCACAATAGTCCACCAGATCCACCATCCTTCGAGAAGGTGGTAGTTCCGGCGAGTCAATTGGGAGGTAGATGGATGCTAGAATGACATCGTTTTGGCCATCTCCTAAATCGCAGCTCATCCGAACTGCTGTCAGGTCGCAGTCGCTGTACGGCGGCATGAGGTTGGCCTGAATTTGGCTAGGCATGTATATACATGTTCTGCTGTTCTTTGTGGAGCTACCTGTAAATATAGTTCCATTAAGTCTTGTAAAGCCTCGTATGGAGGATTTTACTAACCACGGCTCTTGTATTATAGCGATTGTGTCCTTGCAGTTGTCTAGGTGGCGGCATAGAACTGCTACTGCCTCCCGACAATGCTGCAAGTTAGATTGCACAAAACTCCACCCTGGTAAGGAGGCCATTTGGTCTTCTTTGGGGAGTTTTAGTGTTCTGCTTCCTTTGGAGCCACCATTTCCGGATTGGTATCCGTTTCCATCGAAGATGTGGTGGCGGCTGCCGCAGTCACTTTAGGTGCTGTGGTTTCATCGAACTTCTGCACCTTAACCTTGAGTGAGGTGAACTTATAGTTCAGCCTCTCCCCTTTGGTTTTGATAGTGGCACTGTCTGCCACTCCGACACCGAAGACAATGAGTTTGCCTTTCGGCTCCTCCGTCTTGTCTGTGTCATGGAAGACGCACCACTCCTTCATTTTGGCCCAGGTGTTTTCAGCAGCGAGGCGTCTTATCACCACCTTAGTGGGCTCCGGTTCCCCGGGGACCCAAAGGGTGATTTTAGCCAGCCTCGGCAGATCGTCCACCTGGACCACATCCAATTTTGCTCCCTCCCATGGTGGTGAGAGGTTTGCTGTGGTGGTACGCAGCCAGTCCAGCGAGCTCTGATCACTACAGGTGATCCTAAGGATCTCCCCCGAGTGAAAGAACCCGCCGAAAGTGGGTGCTGGCTTTTCCTCATTACCTGCTGCAGCTATAAAAGCATCTAGTGCAGCGGTGAGGTTTTTCTAAATGATTGCCACCTGGGCCTCGTTGAGTTTGCCCAGGGGGTTCGAGCGGTCTATCAACGCTACTCGGAGGTGCTTTCCAGCAGCCTCTTTGTAGGTGACATTACCTGCTCGGTTTGAGCTTTTTGACTCAGGTCGTGGTGGTGGAACATACGACGATCTCACCCTCTTCCCCTGCCTGGTGGAGGGTGAGGGAAGAGAGTCGTGGGACCTAAGCCTCTTTTTCGCAGCCGCTTCAGCTTGCTTCTTTTTCTTTGCACCGTCATCACGGTCAGGCGGCTGCAAGAGCCTTGCCTGCTCGTGTGCAGTGCACTTCGATTTTGAGGTGCCCTCTCCTGCTTCCATTGCTGCCAGGCGGGCTTTCCTTCTTCTTTTTGCCTCCGCACCGCAGATCCTTTTCCTCCCGTGGGGAGGTGGATCTTTTGCGGTCGGGGGTGCTGCCAGCAGTGTATCCTTAGTGGACGCATCTGCCTGTAGGGGCGGGGTATCAGTTGACGCTCCCGCCCGTGTAAGCGGGGTATCCTCGAGGGACGCACCCGTTTGTTGTTTTTCTGATTTCTCAGTAAGTGTAAGGTTTTTATTTGCCATGTGGAGAAATTACGCATTTCATCTCCCAGGGTCCCCACCCTTATAGAGCCTCACCATTTGGGACGCCGACAGTCGACGCCAGGGCTGCCCGAGAGATATAGCCCCCGGGGACGTGAGGTGTTTGCACACTCCAGCCTCCCCTAAGGGCTAGTCCTGCTGATCCTCTTACGGAAAAGCGCAGCCGATTGATCAGGGTGGACTAGTCCTGACCTCCCGTTTGGGTAGAAATCCAGGCCAAAGTGGAGTGTTGCCAGGCCCAGGAGAACAACAACCGCCCCCGGGCGGGCTCAGCCACCAGGACCCCTTCATCCCACCGTACGGGTTTCCACGCACGGCACAAACACGCGGATACCTTATTTTGATTTCTCCACGGCAGCCGTCATCCCGGTTCATCGGCACGAGATCGGGCACAAAGAGTTTTACGTCCCGGCCGACCCCATTGTGCCAAAACGGAACGGACACAAGAGAGTTTTACGTCTCTGGCCCAAATCCTAGCAGGTACACGCCCACCGCTTCTCAGAAATACTTACGCCCCCTCACCACATCAGGGTCAGGTACAGTGGCATTACCAACCGTGGGAATTGGGAGGTTTTTATGGTGGTGCCTCATCCACTTAGCCAAGGCGGTTGGCCAAGGCCCCCGCGCCCCTTGTCACTACTATCCTCTTAGGAACGAGTTCCGCAGAAGAGTCGTTGTAGCCCACAAGCGGTTTGCGGTGTGATCTTTTTTGTGTTTGCTAATTAGTCTGGTTTCTCAGCTACAACCGTTATAACCTTGAGAAGACGACCAGGTCCGGCCCAAAGAGTTTTAAGTCCCGGCCGACCCCGAGCCGCCTCCCGTCCGAGCAAGCTCGTCCTGGAGTCTACGCTTGCAGCTTCATTGAAGCACGCAAGCCCCTTCACCACGTCAACGTTGCAAACACACGAAGGGGTTCTTTCTTAAATCGTAAAGTTTCTTACTGTTATCGTATGAGCGTTTCAAATTTTCCCTAACCCTTTTATATAATTCGGGAACCTCCTGTTGGTCTTTGTCTAAACGAATTTTTTCCTCAAATTCAGGAATCTTTTCGTCGTCGGGTAAAGGACCAAAGAAACTTCCGTCAATCGGAACGTAACGACCGAACATCAAATATGAATGTGAAAACTCGCTGACCTCGTGTTTCGCAGTCCTAATGGCTTGAGCTATTTTATGAATATTTTCGTCCCAGTTATTGTGTTCTGACTTATTTACGTATGACGAAATAGCCGCTACCAAAACTTTATTAACGCGTTCCACCGGGTTATGTTGTGCGTGGTAAGCGCTATTTTTCCACACATGCTGAACTTTATAATCCTTGACTAATTTATTAAATTCCTTTGATATGAATTGTACCCCGTTATCACAAATAATGACTTGCGGGACTCCGAACAATAAAAATACCTGATTTTCCATGAACTTTGCAACGGCCGCTGCGGTGGCCTTAACGGTAGGGAATACGCATTAGTGTATAGTAGATGGCGTTACCATAGGAAAACATACCAACGTAGAATGCAACTTTCGGGTTACTAAAACAGAATTGGGAAATATTTATAGGAACAAAATTAATAAGCGACAATTGATTAATGGGGTGAAGTATTTTAAGCTTTTAGTATTGTATAGTTTATAAATTACAAGCATTTGAAAGTGCAATATATTTGAAAAAAAAGTTAACAGATTTTGACGAAACTACTTCACCCCAAAGGTAACTAAACACAAAATTGAATTAGAGAATATCAGAATCGTAACAACAATATTTTAGCGTAAAGGTACATTTTAGATGAATTAATTTTTCATCAATTTTATCAGTTTAATTACCGACAAAACAGATCACGAAGGAATAGCGGGTAGTGTGACTATTATACGCAAGTGGCGCTGTGCATTTTTAAAATTTTTACCAAAATTTTGCACGTATTTATTTTAATTGCTTACAAGTAAGTAAAAAGAAAGAAAAATTGTAATTTTTTAATGTTTAAAATTAATTTATTTCTATTATATAAATTTAAACATAAAACAAGTTAATAAATAATATCTATCTGATGAAGGTACAATTAGTACCGAAATATTTAAAGAATTTCTATAATTTTTGCATATAATTAACTTGCTTTATGTTTAAGTTAATAATTGTTTTTTCTTTTAGATAATGTCGAATTATTCTCCAACAGAGCCGGATTTAAGATATGCAAGGCCCGGGGCTAACTTTTTTGGAGGCTTCTAGGCTTTGGATGCTTTAACAAAATGTGCCGGATGTGAAAAGTTTTCATTTTTCAAGGTCAAGCGCGCTTAGATCAAATGTAAAATTTTTGAAGAAATAATAATTATTATACACAGTTTATTATACTTTTTTTATAAAATACAGGTGTACTGTACAGGGTGGGCCAATTTCGATAGTTCTTATGGGAAACTCGGTAACTATAAGAGATATGAAAAAACGGATGGCGCATCCTCGATATCTTTTTTCGAGAAAACCTCAATGGCCAAAACCAGAATTCGCTATCTTTTTTGTTTTTGAGTTATAGCCAAAAGTTCGAATTTTCGACTTTTCGATAAATGTGGATATCTCGGTTGTTTTTCAAGTTATCAAAAAAATGTTAACATTTTCTTTGGACACTTTTTTAAGATCAATAAAATGGGCTAAAGAGATTTTCACCCTGTACATACATTAAAATTATGAAAGCATATTTTTCTTACTTTAAAGGTGCTCGCTCACTTAGGCGATGCGACGCAAATTTTGACGCTTAGAAAAGTTTACATAGAATCAAATGGGAACCCGCACATTAAGGCGAACATTCCTAATGTGCGGGTTCCCATTTTAATTCTACGTAAACTTCTCTAAGCGATAACATTTGCGTCGCATCGTTTCGCTTAATGTGCTCCCAGCTTAAGAGTCCAGCATTTTTTTGTGATTTAAATTTTGTTGGTTCAATTTTTTGAAACCTCTAGAAATTTAGATGCCCGGGGCTGCAGCCCCCTTAGCCCCCCCCCTAATCGGGCTATGTTCTCCTATACGGTTTCTTCCGGGGTAGCAGCCAATATCTCCAATCGCGGAGAAAAAAAAATATAATAATTACAAAAAAAATAAGCCAAAGAAAAACAAAACCCTAAAAGAAAACAAACAAATAGTGCCACGTAGCAGCACAACGCAGTGCTCAAAATGTGAACGGCATAAAAACCGTTCTCACTTTAAACATCTGAAGATAGCAAAATACCATTGCTGAAAGCTTATGTTATAAAAAAATTTGTTTAACCTGTACATTTTTAAAAAAGTTACAATTAATTAGAAATTTATAATTATTTTATTAGAAAAAAAAATATTTTATTTTATTATTAAGAGAAATTTTATATTATTAACAAATTATATTTTATTAACAGAAATTATATTTTATTTGAAGTAAGATAATATACTCTTCCACGTGTACTCTTCCATAAATATTTCTAGAACATAAAATATTAAATAAAACCCCCCAGTGGATGGATGTGATCTGCGAGTTCCATATTACAGAAATTGCAAAATAAGAAGAAATACATTTTATAGACTTGCACGCTTCAAGTATGGTAATTTTTTGTATTACATGTTTATAACTTCTGATAAAGTAATCAGACTTTGTTTTTCCTATTACTGTATTGTATTCCTGGTGAAAAATAAATTTATAGTACCTAATTATGTTTGTATCAAGTGGACTCGCAGACCACAGTTATCTACTAATGGGTCAAGTTATTTACACTAACCAATTAATGGTATATATACAGTGCCCGTAAAAAGTATTCGTACACTCCTATGTTAGCAATGTAAATTGTACATTTTGAAGACCTTTTTTGTTATATAAAAATCAATTTTAGAGCAAAACTTTTTAGATATGTTTTGTTGCAAATTTCATTGTCTTCAATTTTGCTTCTATACATTTTTCTATTTTGTCGCGCCGTTTCTGACTGACAGCGACTTAAACAAGACTCTGTAAAATACAAAAAATATATTCGTCTATATCTCGGAAACGGTGAGACAAAATAGAAAAATATTTAGGAACAAAAATGTAACAATGAAATTTACAAGAACAAAATATCTATTCATTTTTTTATTTTGTTTCGCCATTTTCGAGATAGGGGAGATGTAGGTAATGAGGATCACTTAAGCAAGAATTGAAATAGAACGAAATCCATTAATCAACTATTAATTTTTATGTTTTTATGATAAACTTTACATATTTAACTATTAATTGAATTCAACTTAAATCACTTTGGCTTATCAATTTTGGAACAATAAAGACGTAAAAAAAAGTCAGGTTTGATCACCATTGTCAACATATGTTGGCAATGATGATCAGCTTGCATACAATGGTGATAAACACATATCGCACACATAATTGCGCGATGATTCCCACCCAGGTACACTTGGCATGAGCCCAAAGCCCACAAGAAGTGCACCAATACCAAATTTCGTAGTCTTGTCCAAATTCACCACATACAAGACACGGGTCTTCATCATCTTGACATAACTCGTCCGTGGTAACGTCTGACGTCGAAGTATTATTCGATTCCTGCAAAATTTTCTTCTTAACGTTTTCGGTGCTAACCTTCTGTGGCTTGCTCTTCTTTCTTACTCCTTTTCCCTTGTTTTTCATAGCTTTGCAGGCAATTTAAATTACCTGACCCCGATTACATACATGGGCGGAAAGGAGAAAAAAAGAATCCTAACGAAAAACTTTAAGTTATAGTAACAATCTAGAATTTAAATCGCAAAATAAAATGTTACCATTATTACATATCAAAAGTACAGAAATAAAAATTCAGTAATTTAAGACTTACCTTCGGATTTACCTTCTAGAAAAATTAGATCAAAATAGCGCGAAATCGTCACTCGTCTGTATCTCTCCAGCGCGTTGCCCGAACTGAGCGAGACACCACCCGCGTACGGGAATCCCCCAAAGTTAGCGCGTGGGTATGTTGGCATTACACCCCTGCATGGTCTGGTGCATAGCAACATATCCTATGCTGTTTTGGCTTGGGGTCATTCTGCTCATACTGCAGAGGTGTTTGCCTTGCAGAGAAAGGTAATACGCATAATAACTGGTCTGGGTTATCGAGATGATTGTAGGAATCAGTTCACTCAATTAAATATATTGACAGTGCCATGCCTATATATCTTACGCTCACTAACTTATATACACATGAATAGATCGTCTTATGGTACATCTTCACATACCTATGATACGCGTCGTAAAAATGACTTAGTGGTAAAATTCCACAGACTATATCGCTCTAGAGAAGCCACAGAATACCATGGTATAATGTTTTATAATGCCCTTCCCAGTAACATAAGGGAACTGCCTCCAGCTCAGTTTAGAAAAACTTTAATCGGCGTATTAATCCAACATGCATTCTATTCGACAGATGAATTTTTAAGTGTAAATCATAATAATTATATGTAGATATTCATTCTATTTTGACGTGTGTAAATGTAAATTTTACGTATTAACACTAATAAAGAAATAAATAAATAAAAATAAATCATACGTTATTAATACTGAGGTCAAAGGTTTATGGCCAAATTTCTTCTGTTTACCGATACGGATGCCAATTGAGTTTATTTTATTACATTTACCTGCTTACTTCGAGTCGCCAAATCCCATAACCG
Source organism: Cantharis lateralis (assembly GCA_963170105.1). Lineage (NCBI taxonomy): Eukaryota > Metazoa > Arthropoda > Insecta > Coleoptera > Cantharidae > Cantharis > Cantharis lateralis. Next base: position 28,739,623 of record OY720627.1, read on the forward strand.
GCGTGAAAATAGATTATTGCTTTTGGAAATTTTGGAGTTACGTGATTGGGAATAAAAACTATTATGTGTTGTTATCTTGCGCTGTGAAATTTGGACCCGGAATTCTATAAATTTACTGTTTTCCTTTATTGTATTTATTATTTTCTTTTATTGTACATACGTTGGTGGGACACGCTATAAGCATTATTTTTTTTGTTATTAGTTACGTCTATAATAGGTTAATTGAAGTATTCCATTACGTTACTGTGTAAAGCGATACGCAAAATTCGGGAGTTTACGATTCACCAAAGAATTGCAATTCTCCGTGATTATTAGAGCGAAATTTTGATCTTTTAAATTAATTTACCGCTTAGATAGTGATTATTTTATTCTATAAGTTGTCAATTTATTTTCAATTAAATTTTGCGTACGATTATTTGCGATTGTGATTATTCACGTAAGGTATACAACCGTTTTCTTTCTTAATGTATTAAATTTTGTTATTACTATATACTTTTTTAACTCTTAACCATTGTCAGATTTTCTGGAGATTACCGTTTTTGTTTTATAAATATAAATAGCGTGTACACATTGATTTTGTTCTGGATTCAATTATTACCTTATTACCTTTTTTTTGCAACCGATTATTTTAATTTTACCTCAAATTTTGGTTAGTAATTACCGTGATATCATTCTTGGGATCTTAAATTAATGACTTGGCGCCCCTTTCAACAACTTTGGTTAACTCAAGAACAACTGAGCTAGCCTAGGGAATTTCTGAACCCGTAATTTTTTTTTATGTTTACAAAATCCCACGGGCCCTGAGGTTTATAGGTTTTATTATTAATTTTTTTTTGGTAAGGTATTTATTTACAGGGTACACAGTAACTAAACAACTAAACTTCAAACTTTCATTAATTTAGTATGTAATATGTAAATCCATATATGCAACACCAACATGGAATTCGGCACTGGACAACAACAAATACGAAACATCCGGAAAGAGATCCAGACTACTAATAGCAAGATTCATATGCACATATAGAACGGTGTCTTTAGAAGCGGCACTATTACTAGCATCGATGCCTTCAATAGACCTTTTTGCTCTGGAGAGAACCAAAAAACACCAGAGAGTAACACTATTCCACCCAGACAATCCTTACTTACAACTGATAAGGGGATGTGGACCGGAAGATTAATACCGAACATCACAAACTGGATATCGAGAAAGCACGGTGAGCTGAACTACTACCCAAATGCTGACTGGATTCGGGTGTTTCAACTACTATTTACACCGCATAAACAGGTTAGCGGTACCAACTTGCCGCTATTGCAGGGATCCCGACGACGCTAATCAATTACTTTTCTAATGCTGGAGGTGGAAAAGCAACGGACAACTTCCGTCATTGTTAGGAGACTCACTTACGCCAGATAAAATGGTTCCAAGCACGGTCTACGACGTTTAAAATCCACCGAAGGAAAGAGGATGACGAGAGACAGGAACAGGCAGCCCCTAGAATAAACCTAGAGCAAGGAGACTAATCAAAGGATGAAACGTTCTTCCCTAATTGGCAAGCGTTCCCATAGGACTACATGGATAAATACACAAGGAGGAAACGCAAAACCCTTTGGTCACCTTTAATGGTCACACTGCCACCCAGTACGGGTTGGTGATAACGTTTTGAAAATTTTCCCTTTCCGATGCATTGAAATAAAAAAGTATATGTTTATCCACATGCTAAATTATACACACCGAAGGAATGGCGAAAGGTAAAAGTCATCTTTATACACAAACCATACAGAAGTGATTACTCCCTGCCAAAATCATACAGACCAATCAGTTTGACCTCGTTTTTCTTGAAAACTTTGGAGAAACTGTGCGATAGGAACATTCGTGATACGGTTCTGATCCGCAGACCGCTACACAAAAATCAGCACGCGTATATCCCGGGAAGATCTACTGAGACTGTACTACACGAAGTAGTAGGGCTACAAAGCTACAAAGAGTCCACCCTAGGAGCGTTTATTGACATCGAGGGGGCTTTTGACAAAACTACCTTTGAAAGCATAAACGCAGCACTACACCAATTCGGTGTCCCCACAACCATTGCCAAATGGATCGGTTTTTTTACTGAAATGGCGGGCTGTGGAGGTATGTGTTGGAGACATAAAAATCAAAGGGGCCGTAATTAAAGGCTGTCCACAGGGGGGAGTACTTTCCCCACTACTGTGGATCATGGTTGTGGATAGCCTACTACGACGCCTGAACGATGAGGGATTTTATACCCTGGGCTACGCAGATGATATCACCATCCTGCTGACTGGCAAATTTGAAAACACAATCTGCATGCGAATGCAGACAGCTTTCAAAATATTGGAAAAATGGTGTACTGAGCACTCTCTCTCGGTCAATCCGGCAAAGACTGAGCTGGTTCTGTTCACCAATAAAAGAAATTTATGTGGCATGATAATGCCTAACTTAATGGGTATTCCTCTAAAACTGGCGGATGAAGTCAAGTATCTGGGAATAATACTTGACAAGAAGCTGAACTGGGGGAAACATCTAAAAACCAAACTCGACAGGGCAAGGATGGCCTCCTGGCAGTGTCGAAGGGCAATGGAACGGTCATGGGGTCTCTCCCCTAAGATCACCCTCTGGCTCTACACTGCGGTTGTCAGACCCATGCTCTGTTACGGTGCACTTGTTGGTGGCCCAGAACCAAGCAAGTAACAACAGCGTCCTCCCTGCACCGGTGTCAGAGACTAATCTGTTTATCGGTAACGGGAGTGATGCGAACGGCTACCACTGCGGCGTTGGAAACCCTCCTCTGCCTCCCACCACTTGATCTTCATGTACAGGAGATGGCGGTTGGGGCTGCTCTCAGACTACGCAGCTGGGGGCTGTGGAATAACAGGCGAGGAATTACGGGCCATATGCGGATCTTGGAGGATTACTCAGCGAAAGTACCTCTACTGCATCTTGAACCGGACAGAATTCTTTCCAAATATAAATTTTACAGGAAATATAACATTCTGCTGAATCCAGGAAAGACCTACGAATATGACATTTGTCTATTTTCGGATGGATCAAAGAACAATGCTGGCTCAGGAGCAGGAATATTTTCTGCCGAACTGGAACTAAACATGAGCTTACCGTTGGACAGGTATACATCATTTTTCCAAGCGGAACTGATGGGTATACTGCACTGCGCAAAGAGGGTCCAGGACAAATGTATCCGCAACAAAGATATTCAGATATCTACGGACAGTAGGGCGGCGCTTGTGACACTTAGAAGTCACAGGGTCACCTCTGGCTTGGTGCTAGAATGCATCCAGGCACTGGATGAGATATCAAACTCCAACACCCTTTCCCTTTCTTGGGTAAAAGGGCACCAAAGTAACAAGGGTAACGCCAAAGCGGACGAGCTGGCAAGAAACGGTTCAAACAGTCTTCCCTGCGGCCCGGAACCGATGATTGCACCACCCGTCAAAACAGTCGATACTCTCCTAAAACAACATACCCTACAACTGCACTCCAGCAGATGGGCAAAAGAAACCGAATGTAGACAATCAAGGGCGGCGATAAAGACACCTACCGGTGAACATTCGAAATACTAATACTTGAAGCTGTCCAGAGTAAATCTACGGACAATTGCAGGGATATTAACTGGACACTGTAAGCTAAACAAACACCTCAACACAATGGGACTCGTAGATGACCTCAAGTGTCGAGGATGCAATAAAGCAGACGAAACAGCTGAACATGAACATGTGCTCTGTCACTGCCCGGCTCTGGCGACAAAGATGCTAGGCTAGGGGACTTCTGGCCTAACATGGTCAGAATCAGTGACACCCCGCCTGCCAAAATACTTGAGTTCATCCTGCAACTGGGATGGCTTGAGGAATGACAGGGCGGGGAAGCCGCTGAATTGGAGGTAATAAAATGGGCCCGATTTATTGGCCTACGTGCGCGTGGGGACTTGTCCCTGCCCTCCTAACCAAAATCCAGAATCCCATGAGTGCAGTTCACACTTTGAATCAATTGAAATACATAGATTCATATAAGCTATCCGAACTTCTCAGTTTACACCGTCGATATGATGGAAAGCGTGGAGAGAGGCTTCAAAACTCGACTATATTAATGCATTGACCAGAACGGCAGCCACCTTAACCCTTTCTGCTCTGACGCAACTTTGCAGGGTTATAAATACAGTGAGAAGGAGTAGTTGCTCTGTTATTTCCCAGAAGAAAATTTCTGATCGTGTGTATGGCTATTTCTGTGAATTGTGCAAACAAAATAAAACCACTTTTTTGCCACGTCTTCCTGAATTCTATACCAGTGATGGAAACCACCGAAATTTTCATGAAGGATTAATAATTCATATCAAAATTTTTTTTAATAATCTAATTTGTTATACCGTTAAGACCTGGGTTGACATTGATTTGGTTAAAATTTGGTGAGCAGGTTTTAATATGAGTTCACATAAAGAATTTATATATAAAAAAAATTATTTAGTGTACAAAAAGTCAGGGCTGAAATGGTTAATGATATATTTTTTAAAACATAATAAATAAAACCTTGAAATGTCTCTGTGTAACATGGAAAAAGAATTAAACTGATTTTTCCTATACTGTTGGTGATATTCATTTTTAAAATATGGTAGTAGTTTCCCTGTCTTACAACATATTTTAATAAAAAATTAGTAATCAATAATTTAGAAGTTATCAAATTGTAATATAAATTGCACAAATTATAACTTGGCTTATTTTTACATAAATTTTATACAATGAAATTGTTAAAATTGAAACACCTATTTTTGAAGTAAAACTTCTTTAGCGATGTCTTCTGATTGAAATTTTTGCAATAAGGCGAAATATCTCAGCAAATAAGAGAGGGGAATTATGAGTGGAGAACGAACGCGAAGGGCTTCGTAACAACAAATCATGGCGGGGATGAGTTGCCCGTGGAATGTTTTAAGCCATTAATATTACTCCACAATTAAACAAACTATAAAAATTATTTGTAATTTTAGATAACTGTACCCATTTGACGACTCAACGACGCCTATCACAGATGTAAGTTAATCGCCCAAGGATTTGCAAGAACATGTAGATTATTAAAGTTAATAACTAATAACCATCACTTTTGGTTTGGAATTAACATTTTGAAATACAAAGTAATGCAAATCTAATATAAAAGTAGTGATCGATATTTTAAAAATTTGTAATTTTATATTAAAAATTATAATAGGTTTTTTTATTTATTTCTTTTCCAACAAATTAACAGTTTTAAAATAAAATACGATAAAGTTTTCGGATAAAATTAATAAAAATTAATAGAAAATAAACACAACATGTTGTGTAGGTGTGACGTGTATTTAACAGTCTTCTTGCATAACTACGGCATTTGGCCTGTTATATGTGCACACAATCAAGTGATAACAAGTATGTGGTACTGATGACGGCTAATGAGCTAGAAACACAGAAATGGGTGATAGTTTTGGTAAGTCGGCATCGGTAGTTCTGTGTCTGCCACTCTTCCTTGATTGTGTTTATTTTCTATTAGTTTTAAAATAGTTTAAAATCAATATTTCGATTTTTTCTTTAAAAACACGATATACCATCATATTATTATACATAAATTACTAAAGCATGCATACGTATGAAAAATAATTTATATGGGAAAATAAGAACTGTAAAAAAAATTTCTAGTGGTACACGTCGCTCCTATAAATACGGCTTCTTAAGATCAATATGATTGCATTAAATTCTTTTATGCAGTTACTATAATCTATTGTTTGCCGACCACAGTACATGAAAGTATATTTTTGGATACATTTCAAACTTGACCGTTTTGTTCAAAGACAAGTTTAAGTTGGTATTCTTACATCAGGTAATCTTGATTTTTTTTGAAATCTTAAAAATTATAGTAAATTATAGATTTTGCGAATTTTTTTTTGGAATTTTGCATTTATCTATGGTAATATTACCAGACCTTACGATATAAGGTTACGCTTTACACCTTGCGCTTTAGCTCGAGTGCACTTGCTAATAAGCAATTATAAATTTATTGTTTTAAACATTTAAAATTACCAAAGTAATACACGAAGAATGATTTTAAGTTCAAATTTACAGATTGCAGTAAGAGTTAATAAAATGTGTTTCTAAATATTATTTAAGATACTGCATCATGCAAAATTTAATATTGCATTTCTGAAATTAGTATATATTATCAGTTCTAATTTTATTCTATTTTGATATATGTATATCCTCTACGAGACTTCTGGATTGCATCCTGTTTTGTCTTACAATTTCTTTTTCACAAAAATCAAATCGGTGCGGCGGTGGTATGCATCTAACAAGAAGTATGATACTTCTAAATAATTATATATTTGGTGACGGCAATTTTAGATCGAAAAAATATTAAAATTGTTATACTAAATGCAAATGAAAGATTATAAAAGACGTTATTGAAGATAATTTAAAACATCTAAAATATTTTCTTTTTCAGAAAAATGATTGAACATCAACATTTAAAAATCGCTGTTTATCCTTTCGTTTCAATAGGGAGGTGGAAATTTACTATGCCCAACAAAACATTGCAGATTTTATACAACGGTTATGGAATGATAACCTATGCCTGTACTTTATGGTTATGTCTTGGTATTATATTAAAGTTTTTCTTGTCTTTACATCGGGAACTAAAATTTCTAGCAGAGTGTTTTTCTTTAGTATTGTTAACTTCGATGGGAACCATAAAAATTATGTTAATCTTTACAAAACTTGTTATGGAATTGGTCAAAACGGTTCAATATACCGAAAAATGTATTTTGGAATACTCGGACAATTCTAGTATTAAACGCATCTTTCTCAAACAGATGAACGAAAATTTAATAATGAACACAATGATGTGGATTGGTGCAATATTAACCATAATATTTTATGCTGTGCAGGCAGTAGTTTTTGAAACAACAAATACTGTGCCAAGAATGATTAATTTTCCAAATGGAACAACAGCGTATAGAAATGTGCCTTATCCTCTACAAATGTGGGTCCCGTATGAACGTAGTACACATTTTGGAGAATATTTGACGCAGTGCTTTGTATTTGCGTTTTTCATAACGACTGGCATGGCAGGTGCTAATAATATATTAGTTGGAATAATGAGTTTTGCGGTAGGACAATTAAGATGCTTACAGCACGAAATAAGAAATATTACGAATTTTGATAAAAGCCACTTGACACTGCCCGAAATCGACTTCCAGATCTATCAAAATGTAAGAAAAGCGATAATGTATCATCAAAATATAATAAGGTATATGAAATAAGGTGCGATTTTTAGAGCAGAATGAGCAATTTCTCTGCTTCAAAGCTAATCAAAAACAAATGAAGCGAATAATAATTATTATATCCTCCATTAGGGAACGATAACTTTAGAGTTCTGCCCAAATACAATGTGTGAGTTTTGATTTTCCGAACAAACGCAATACTCAAAAACAGGAACAACAAAATCTAAACAAGGTCAAGCAATATTTGAGAAAGGTTTCATGCAGTTTTAAGAATTCACTAGTGCTTAAATAATGCTGGGTTTCACAAAAGAGGTTTAAAATTCAATCTAGGATTATAATATTCAAACAATATAGCAACAATGCATTTTAATTGTTGTAACTATGGTTATAATTCTAATCGTAGTTTAAATTTTAAGATACCTTTATGAAACCCACCATTAGAGTAGGAAATTCTATGCGGTTATTTTATTGGAAAGCAAAAAAAGAAAATTATAAGGATTTAGTGTTAACTTCATTTAGATAGTTCATATATGGTAATTTATCACGGAGTTTTTTGCCAAGAGAAATAATGGTTATATTTCGTTGTGTTGAAACCGGAAGTTTCCGCTTAGCTATCAATTCACTTCAGCACCAAGTCATAACCGTCTTCTTAACAATTAATTTCTTGCAATTTAATTTAATAATTATTTACTTATATTTAAACAGTTGGGAAAATAAGGTATTTCCCATTAGTCGGGAAGTTTTGACCGGTTGCAATTGAGTACTTCTTCACTTGAGAGTTTGATTTTAAGTAAATATAATTTGTTTTCTCCAACTAATATTATATTTTCAAAACTTGAGTTATAGAAATTACTATTAGTGCGCTAATTGTTGCCCTTGCCGCTTTTTTTTCAGTATTTTTCCAGTAGGTAATATATTTAAGAGAAAAATATGTTTAAGGTTTGTCGAAGAACTAAATGCAGTAGTAAGCACAATTCTATTTATTGAAGCTCTCAGTAGTGTAGGCCAGATTGCTATATCCTCTTATTACCTTACAACTTCGGTAAATATTGTTGACTGCTGGTAAAATTAAATATAAAGTAATAAACAATGTTTTAGGAAAGCTTTGATGCTGAAACCGTAAAATTTATTTCGCATTTAAGTGTTCTTCTGTACCAATTATTTGTATTTAATTGGTATGGTAACGAAATAATCCTAGAGGTAAACATTTATAATATTATACTCCTCTAATATAAAAATATTAACATAATGTGAGTGTTGGGTATATAGTTCACTGTCACCAAATCAATTCAACTCAAATATTTATTATACTAAAAGTTAAAATTAAGCCCCATGGAAATTTTTATTTTTATTTGTAATATATTTTTTGTTTTATTTGCAATATGCTCCGCACCAAAGGTGTCACTGCGATCAAATACATATGTCTCAGCATTTGGATGACGACCCAAAAACAGAAAAAGAAAGTACTAGTCAAAAAAGAAAATTTAATTCTCTTTGTTCTTTCTAATATTATAATCCTTCTCGTATAATTGAAAGTGATATGGCTATTTGGTGTTAAATCAGTTACACGATTTTCATTTTGTGCCCAGTAGCCCAGTCAAGGCATTGCTTTTATAGTTTCATTTAACCACATGGTAATTGAGCTGACTATCGTCTCCCACTTTGCCGGATTATTCCATTTTATCAAGTTACATCGACTTATAAATAATATTGTTATATTATTTTTGTTTAGAGTAGGAATATAGCAGACGCATGCTATGAAAGTGAATGGTACACATGCAATACAAGCGTCAAAAAGATGCTGTTGATAGTAATGATTAGAAGTCTCAAGCCACTTCAAATTACTGCAGGTCCTTTGTTTGCATTGTCAATGCCAACAATGCTTATGGTATAAATATCTACATTTAAATTATATAAAAAAAATTTTTAATGCTTTATAATATTTTCAGATATTGAAGTCAAGTTACACATATTGTGCGACATTACGAGAATTTACAAAGTAATACAGTTAAAAATTAGTAGCACTCAGACCGCTTAATTCTTGATTGGTTTAATTTGTGCATTATAAGTAGTTTATACAGCAACATAAAATACCACACATTATCACCTTTAGAATGTTTAACTAGTAACTTAATAATTCTAGACCAAATAATATAATGCACTAATCACTTTTTCAAAATAACAATTTAACTGAATTTTTGCATGCACTTTTAAAATGTTCTTAGATATTTATAGTATAAAAATTATCGAGTAATATAGCTTATTGTAATTGCTTTGTAGTTTTATTATTTAAAAATAAACAAAACTCAGATGTAGAATATAAAATTTAACTTGAATTAAAATAATATAAAATAATAAAATTTAAAGAATTAATTCTTTCCTTGTGAGGAAAGTTTATTTTCTCTACACTCTGAGTTATCTCAGCTTTCTCTTTTGTGCAGAGGACCCTAAGAAATCTTACAACTAGGTAATTTATGCCGCTCAGCGAGAGTGTGGTTTTAAATAAAAGAATCCCAGATAAGTGCAGCTTCTCCGAAATATTGAATAATTCCTCTTCCAACTGGTATAACTGGAGCAAATCCTATTATTTTCTTGAACTGTTCCTGAATTATTCTTAATAGAGATCCTTCAGGATTGCTAACTTGATAGTAAAGATTATTTTATCCAAAAGATAAATCAGGAACAAGTTGTGAACCATATTTTAAAGCATATTTTATGAAACCCTTTATGTTTTTCAAACATAGTATAAATTCAAACATCGATTCCGATGCTCCACCATCTATCAGAGCTGCAACATTTCCACCATTAGGAGAATATAAAATCCAACTTAAAGATTTTCCAGAAGAAGAAACAATTCCCATGCCTAAACAAATGTCGCTTGTAAATGGCAAGTAAAAATTTAACTGCATTGTTAATATGTAAGACGTGTGATTTGGAAATATTTTGCTAAATAAACCTGCAGTGCATTATCGAAAATCCTACAATTCCATGAGGAAAACAACAAAACAAATTTTTTTTATTTTTCTCCAGCTCCATTCCAGGAACAACCAGAAATTTTGTTGGAAAATAATCGTTTATATGATTGAAGAAAGTCAATCCTCGCACCCATTCGTATCTTCTGCCTCTGTTTTCTGACGTTTTTCTATCGAGAATCCATATCCAAATGAAATATAAACGAATCGGTAACCAGTATCTACTTAGTATATAATACAGTGTAAAGAGAAGCACATATTAAAAATAGTCCAGGAATTACCATAATAAAAATCTAAACTCCTACAGATAATGTTCTATCAATGGAACATTTAAAGGTACAAATTTAATACCCAATATTTTGGGTATCCAAGCAAAAGAATTACCACAAGCTTATAGTGATAATGATATCTTGCTACCATGTCATTGGTGGTATGAATTCTGGTTTGATGTTTATCCCGTATTGCTGAGGGCGTTTAAACAACAAACGGAAGTGTCTTTTATGTTCTTCTTCAGAGTTTGATGCAATTAGAATAATATCGTAAATATAAACAAATAAAAAATCTACTCAAAATAAAATCGAATCTATAAATCTTTGGAATATAAATTTATCTTCAGAAGCTATAGGAATTTGGTGATATGCGCGTACTAAATCTATCTTTGAAAAAATCATGCAACCATTTAATTGTTGTGAAAAGTTTTGGATATGTGGTATCGGATAACGGTCAGGAACTGAAACGTTGTTCAACTGACAATAATCCATACATGGTCTCCAATCTGAACTGTCCTTAGGCACTAAATGTATAGCTGATGAAACTTATGATGAGTTAGGTTGAATAATACCTAATTGAAGCATGTGTTTAAATTAAGTTTTGGCAATTTTATGTTTTTCTGGACTTAAACGACGTGGTTTGACAGCTGGTAGTTGGCTTTCAGTTTAATTCTGTGTACCACGTTGTGTTTAACCCTTAGAATATAAAATAGGGAGGAAGTAGTGTATGAATACCAAGTCCGAGTCAACGTGGTATACTATGGCGGACGGTTAATTTAATTGCCAGGAGCGTAGCATAGTCACTAAAGTGTTTTGAACACATGCATGACGATCGAGTTGGAGACCAATATTCCGGAATTTTGATATTTTTCAACTAAATAGCCTTTCTCATCTAAATTTTTGGAAATATAAATTATAAAAGCGGCGTTTAATGTAAATAATTATATAGGATTACTTCGTAATATGTACGCCAATGATTCAAGCAGATTATGGTCAGTAACCTCACAAATTAATGTTTTTGTTATAAAATTAGTTAAATAACTCTAAGTACTTACTTGTGCCAAGTTATACCACAATTAATAGTTTTTTTAATCCTAGAGGTCCCACAAACACTGCAACTCACCATAATTCAACTTTAAAATTTAAAAATATTAGTCACCGATTACAAACGTGGTGCACTGGGCGGAGCTTCTACCCACGACTTTTGACTCGTACTTGATACATGTGTTATAGTCCATTTGCTCCTTCCTTCCTATTTTATATTCTAAGGTTTAACCGGAAAATAAAAATCTGGTGCCGCAAAACGTGTTGGAAACTGTTTCAATAAATTTCCGAATTTATTGTTAATTTCGAAAAAATTTGGCTTTGGACACATTAATTCTTTAGATAAACAGTTAATTGATATTGAAGTAACACTGTCAGTTAAGCATTTGTTTTTAAATCAATCGAGAAACTAAATTTTAACAAAAAGTTTGAGCCGATGTCCAAATTTATTCTGCAATCAGCATAAATGGCTTTGTTATCGATCGTAAAGATGCAGTCCAAGTGAATCAGGGTTTAGAGGCTTTAAATGAGTTGTCATAAGGTTTACGTACGAATCGTAAAGTTGCAATTAAATTTATAATCCAAACAACCAAAATATCCAAATATATTAAAATTTATATTATGTAATGAAAAATCTAATTGATTGCATGTTTTAATAAAAAGCAAAAATATATAAAATTTAAAAAGTTCTCATTATATTTTTTTATTTAATCGGTTTAGAAATTTCCAAAATTTTCAATTTTTTTATTGATTTGGCATCGAAGTGGAAGGTGTAATTTTACTTTGAAATAAACGTTAAAGTCATTTGACATGATAATTTTAATATTTAATTGACCGCATAACTTTTTTAGCTCATTTAATAATTATTATACAAGGTTTACCTGCTGAGAATCCAGTAAACATCGAAACACGCTTGCTCGAACAAACAATTCAAAGTATTTTTTAATAATTACGTACAAGTTATAATTCAATTTTATATTTTTACATTATTTTAATTATGAAATGTAATCAATTTGATTTTTCATTATATAATATTTTCACATGTTACTAACTAATCCATTCTAAAATTTATATTATTTACATATCCAACAGAAGGAACGAATCTGTTCTCTGTCGATGGTCACCAGTAATGGGTTATCAATTTTGGTTAATCTTAATAAATAAGTATTCAATTTAAACTTTTGACAAATGACAATATTTATTATTTTTACAACTTGTTATTATTTATTTTTTTCAAGTATTTTCTAACTAGATTAATAAATTAATTATAAATACACTAACTACACCATCATACATAATAATTATTATTATCGTTATTATTAAATAACATATAAAATAACGTATGGAAAATAAGAACTGTAAAAAAAATTTACCTCCAAGACTAATGAAAGTATCACCTTATGTTGGGTTTTATCTTAGCGAAAATGATATGTTGCGGTATGAATATAAACATCTCTTCTGAATAACATGTAGTAGTCCAAGAGCTCAGAGCCTCCAGACCTACGTCATTTTAGCAAAGCTGAGATTTTCAGAAAATATCTGTGATACATAGATAAAAAGCGTATGCGAAATTTCCAATTTGAAAGCGGGGCCGTTTTAGAGATAACGGTAAAAATAGTTTCTCTGTGAATGGGAGCGCGAGGGTATTATGCATCCATATGAAGTGGGATCGTCCCCCCTCGTTCACCGCTTTCAAATTGGAAATTTCGCTTACGCTTTTTATATAAAAGTCACTGTCTGGTGTGGATTTTGGGCTGGCGGCATCATCGGTCCGTACTTCTTTAAAAACGACGATGGCGTTGCCATCACTATCAACGGCGTTTGCTACCGATCGATGTTAACCGATTTTTTTTGGGCCAAATTGGAAGATATGGATGTGCACGACATGTGGTTCCAACAGGACAGTGCTACGTGCCACACAGCTAATGCCACAATGAAACTTCTGACGCAGCGGTTTAGTGACAAGGTTATCTCACGCAGAGGTGACGTGAATTGGCCACCAAGATCGTGCGATTTGACCCCGTTAGACTTTTTCTTGTGGGGTTTTATTAAGTCCCAAGTCTATGCCAATAAGCCGCAAACCACCGATGCCCTAAAAACCAACATCAGCCATGCCATCGCCCAAATTCAGCCTGATTTGTGCGCAAGAGTAATCGAAAATTGGACCTCTCGGGTGCGCGCTACCAAGCGGAGCCGCGACGCCCATTTGAACGACGTTATTTTTCACACATAATGTCATTGATAGGCCTTTCGAATAAAAATTCGTAGATATCTCATATACAACTTGCTTTATTCAATTTTAAAATCTAGGCGTCCTTAATGGAAAACCCATAATATGTATCATATATTTTTTCTGAAAATCTCAGCTTTGCTATAATGACGTAGGTCTGGCGGCTCTGGGCTCTTGGACTATAGCCTGAATATATACGTAATAGAAAAGTTTATCAATACTTACTGATTTAAATTATATTACGTAATTCGTAAGCTATCAGAACTCGCTTTAATTTTAGTGCTGATATTTCTTGACTTACTTGTAATTTTAAAAATTATAGTATGGGTACTTATTAGATTTTGCGAAAATATTTTTTGAATTTATCAATAGTAATATTTATCCTTATGCTTTAGCTCGAGTTTACTTGCTTAAAAGAAATTATAAATTTATTGTATTAAAAAATTAAAATTACCAAAAAAAAAACAAGGAAGTTTTAATAACATACGTCCATATACCATATTAAATTAACAGAAATGCAGGGGATATTATTACCCAAAAATTATGGAGCAATGAATTTAAGTTTAAACTCGCAATGCAAAATTTAATATTGTATTTCTCGCATTTTTTTTCTTTTGTGAGACAAGACGCCTCCCACGTCCCCTCCTGTCACTCAATGAAAATGAAAAACTAAACGTACATCCTTGGTGTGTCCAAACGACGCGCGCCCAATTGTTGTATGGGTCCAATTGTCGTGCGCCCAAATAACCGAGCCCAAATATCGCGCGGTCGCGACGTTTTGACGGGATACCAAAATTAGACTTCTAGATTTACTCTTCTTTTGTCTTTCAAATTCCTCGTGACAAAAATAAAAAAAACACGGGTGGTAGGTATCTAACAATAAATATGAAACTGTTAAATAATGACATATTTTGTGACCATAATCTATAGAACCAAATTCTCAGAGATATCTTTTGGATTGGGTTAATTCAGTGCATGAAAAAAAAAATGAATACTATTATACTTAGGGTGACCATAATTTTCGGAACAAAAAAGAGTACAATAATGTATTATAGTGTATTTGAATTCTCCAATGCGCCGCAGGCGAAAATTTACGACATTTCAAGGTCAACGAGGTTTGAAGAAAAGTTCAAAAACTACTGGTAACAAGGCACAAGGCACTTTGGATGCAATGCCGCTAAAACAGTTGAATAATTTAATTTTGTTTCGTTCGAACTTTTTTTTCGAAATTTTTATTTAAATAAAAAATAAAATGCAGTTCGATACCTCAGTTTCAAAGTGTAACAACTCAAAAAGAGTTAGTTTTGAGATAACTCAGCTTTTACATTTTACTTTTTCGTTAAAATTAAAATAGTTTTTGTTTGTTTACAGATTTGATAATCCAAAGAGTATATCAAACAAAGACTATGTAGTTCTTGACCATAATTTTCCTAATTGTTGGAAAACTGTTGTTTGTGAAATTTCCCATACTTATCTCATTTTCACCAATTTCGGACTTGTTACACTTTGGAACTGAGGTATCGAGTTGTTTACATTTCGACTTTTTGCATCTTAGGAAAAAAGTACATTTAGGTGTACTTTATAAACCTTTGAAGGACACTAGGACATCGTTCAAAAAGAAAGTACTGTCCTACTAAAATAAGTACATATGGTCACCCTAATTATACTGCATGCAAATAAAAGATAATAAAGAACTATACTTTTAAAATATTTTCTTTTTTAGAAAAATGAATGAACATCAACATTTAAAAATCGCTGTTTATCCTTTCGTTTCAATAGGGAGGTGGAAATTTACTATGCCCAACAAAACATTGCAGATTTTCAAATAAAATATTGTTAAGTTAAAGGTCTATTGAAACAATAAATTGTCCTACGTTTCGGGTACTTTAATGTCCCATTTTCAAGGAATACAGCTTTAACAATAATATATTATTATTATTATTATAAAACGGGTTGTGGTGTTTCGCCCACTGCACTGAAGCTTAAGCTTATTGTGCCCCTCGTTCCTTGTCTTTACTCCATCAGCTGCGTTTCCTCGACAAAGTCGAGTACGCGGCCGATGGGTACTTGTACTATCTCCTCGATTTCCAGGTCTGGAAATCCGAGGTGACGTGTTCTTTCACCCGTCAGTGCCGGGCATTTACATAAGATGTGGTGAGGAGTTTCATCTGCTTCACCACACATCCTACAAGTAGGATCTTCAACTATCCCCATTAAGTTGAGGTGTCTTTTCAAACAGCAGTGTCCTGTAAAAAGTCCTACTATCCTTCTCAGCTGTTTTCTACTCAGCTGGATTATTGCCTTACTCCTCACTTCGCTTGAGGGGCTTCTTATGAACATCCGCGACTGCCTCAGTCCAGGAAGGCCCTCCCAGTGAGCAAGGTGCTATCTCCTCAGTGTTTCCCTGATTCCTTCCCTTACGGTCTTGTATGAAATCCCACAAGTAGGTTCAGGACCTATAAGGGTTGTATTTGCAGCCATTCTGGCCCGGCGGTCCGCCTCTTCGTTCCCCTTTATGCCCTGGTGTCCCGGCACCCACATGAGCGTAACGCTGTTGCGGGTTGCCAGTTCTATCAGTGCATCGAGGCATTGTTTTACGACCTTGGAATGTATTTCTACTCCTTCCAAGGCCTTTAAAGCTGCCTGACTGTCTGTCATGATGCAGATTCGCCTATCTGTGTAGTCCCTCCGCATCATTTCATGCACACAAACCGAAATTGCAGTTACTTCTGCCTGGAATACAGTAGCGTGGCAGCCCAGGTTGATGCCAAAGGCATCTCCTGTTCTACTCCCGCTTATACCTGCTCCAGTACTTATCTTTGTCTTAGATCCATCTGTGTACCAGATGGTATTGTATCGGTTACCCAGCTCCTGCATGGTTTTTTCCTTGCCCCTCTCAGGTATTACTACACTGAATGGTTTTCGGAAGTCCCTTACAGTGCTAGTTCTGTCCGATTGCATGCAAAGCATGTTGTTGCTCTTTATAGAGTTAAAGATCATGGTATGGTGCCCCTTTGTTGGGGTTGCCATATCTAGTCCATTAATTGTCAGCCTGTAGGCCGCGAGTAGGGCCTCTGCCTCCACGACTAAGTGCAGTGGCTGCAGCCCCAGAAGAGCTTCCATGGCTGCGGTAGGCGTTGATCTTAGTGCCCCCGTGATTCCTAGACATGCTAGTCTTTGTAGCCTGACTAGTTTATTTATGCTTTCCCTTTTCCTGGCAGCGTGCCACCAGATCAGGGCCGAATATGTCACAGTGGGTATCACCACTCTGGTGTATAGCCAAAGTACCATCCTCGGTTTCAATCCCCATGTCTTCCCAATCATGCATTTACAGGCCCATAGGGCCCGAGTCGCCTTGGTTGTGACATGTTGTAATTGAGAGGTAAAGTTTAGCTTGTCATCCAGGATTATACCCAGATACTTAACTTCCCTTACCACATGTAGTTTTTTTCCCCACATTTTTAGTGTTTTCACATCTTGCAGTTTCCTGCGTCGCGTGAAGGCGACCACTGAGGTTTTTTCCGGGTTGACCGATAATCCCTCTCGTGTACACCATCTTTCGACAGTCTTCAGTGCTCTTTGCATCATGGATGATACAGTTTCCCCGAATTTTCCGATCACTAGGATTGTGATGTCATCAACAAATCCTTGTGCGTGAACTCAAGTCTGTTGCAGCTCCCCCAGTAGGCTGTCCACCACTAGGCACCACAGTAGGGGTGATAAAAACCCCCCTGCGGACACCCACGCGCGGCAGAGACCTCCGCGGTTGCATGTCCCAGACTGGCACTTATCTCTCTACCCCTTAGGGTAGCACTGATCCAACCTGTTATGGTTGGGTGTACTCCCCGTCTGTCGACGGCTTCTTCTATTGAATCGAAGGACGTGTTGTCAAACGCCCCCTCGATGTCGAGAAAGGTTCCCAGAGCAATTTCTTGACTTCCGAGCGCCCTTTCAATCCTGTGCGTTAATTCGTGTATGCTTAACTCACATGATTTACCTGATTGGTATGCATACTGGTGTTTGTGTAATGGCGAGTTGGCCAGCACATCATCCCTGATATGTCTATCAATCAGTTTCTCTAATGTCTTGAGCAGAAATGACATTAGGCTAATTGGGCGAAAGGACTTCGCCTGGGCGTAGGATGCACGCCCCGGCTTGGGTATAAATACCACTCTGACCTTCCGCCAGCTTTGGGGCACATAGTTCAGGGCTATACTCGCCCTGAATAAGGCACACAAAGGGGCAGCCAGTTCCTCCAGTCCCCACTGAAGTAGGGCAGGAAAGATACCGTCCACTCCCGGAGACTTGTATGGTCTAAAGGATCTTATCGCCCATGCAATTCTCGTTGTGTTAATAATTTTATCCGCCACCTTCCAGTGCTCCCTATTCGCCCAACGCATTGGTATTTCAAGGGGACCCCGTTCGGTGACGTTACTGTCAGGTTTCGGCGTACACCCCGGGAAGTGTGTCCGGAGCAAGAGTCCCAGAGTTTCCTCCCCCGAGGATGTGCGTCCCCCCTGTGGATCTTCCATTGTTCCCACCTTTCCGTGGTTTGCTTTTAGGAGTGCTTTCTGGAGTCTGGCACATTCTGGAGTTCTTTCGACCTCCACGCAGTACCTTCTCCAGGAGTCCTCCTTTGCCTTTCGTATGGCATACGTGTATTTCAGACGGGTGCTCTTATAAGAGTCCCAGTCTCCAGTTCTTTTAGACCTGTTAAATTCTTTTCGAGTGTCCGCCCTGAGAGTCTCAAGCTCGCGATTCCATCAAGTGGCCTCGCGTTTTGCTCTCCTCTCCCTTAACGGACAGTTCGATTCGTATGCTGCCATGATGGTCGACGTGATCATGTCGTTCATCATTTCCAGCTCCGCTGTGTTGGATGGTTTCGACGGACATTCACCCAACCCCTGCTTAAGGCTTTCCTTATAGATTGCCCACTTGCAGGTTCTTGGGTTTCTGTACGTCGCCTCCTTCACGGGTGGTGTTTCGATGTTAAATCGAATATATTTGTGATCAGACAGTGACTCCTCCCGCGAGACGTGCCACTCTCCGATCCATTGACTTGCGATAGGTGTCCCCAACGTCAAGTCAAGTACTTCCTTTTTTGTCGCTATGACAAAGTTAGGTTCATTGCCCCTATTTGCTATTTCTAGCTTATTACTGAAGATGAATTCCAAGAGAAATTCACCTCTGCTGTTACATTTATTTGTACACACCGGATGAAGGTCTCACATTAGTTGGAGAGCCCATCCTCCGGTGTCTTCTCTCCAGCATTGCTCGCTGGAGGTGGGGTTGGTGTGGGAGCATGCGACCCGGTTGAGGTTTCCTCCCCCGAGTCACACTCCATATCCTCCCCCATTTCGCACACCTTCCTCTCCATTGTGCTTCCTTCCCCACTGTTCCCAGTGGGGGGGAGGAGAGGGTTAGCTGGATGAAGACTAGGTGTTTTGGTCGAACTTGGTTCGACCTCGGCCACCTTTGTCTTCTCCGTTTTGTTGCCCTCCTTTTACTTCCCCAGTTCCTTGACGGTTACCCTGGACAAGTTTAGGTAGGGTTTATATTGGAGTTCCTGGATTTTACTCCAGGACCTCTTGTCGACCAGCATGATAATTTGCTGGCCTTTCTTGTCAGGCTTTTGTTCCAAGACCCTCCAGTTCTCCGTATGGAGCCCTGAGTTCTGGACCGCCAGCCTTTTAAGAATTTTTTCCGGTTCCTGTACGGGTCCCGGTATCCACATCATAGCCCTAAGGGGCTTAGGGATGTCCTTGGCGTCAATTACGCCAAGTTCTGCGCCTTCCCAGGGTACGCTTACTGCAACCACCCGCGTCAACCAGTCCTTGGTGGCCTGATCAGCGCAGGAGGCAACCATCAGCCCCCCCTTCGGTTTGACTTCGGAGAACCTTGGTGCAGGTTCTCCTAAGTTGACGGTATCCAGCGCATTAAGCATCATCCCTCTGATGAGGTCGTTCTGCTCAGCGCTGAACTGTGTTTCAGGATATCCTTTCGACACAATTGCCACCTGGATATCCGTTAGGGAAGCACTGTAGGATAAGACAGGTTTGGTTGCCCTGCCTTTTTTCCTCAGTCGTCCCTCTATCGGTGTGGTGGACTCCGACCGGTTGCGTTTTAAGCCCCCGGTCGAGGACTCACCACCGTCGTTTGCATTGACTGAGAAGAATCGCTTATTATGAATGAGGAGAATCGCTTATTAAAATGTATGCGGAAGAAAAAAGTCGACTTATTTCGTTTAAAAATTGGGGTTATACCTTTATAGACCCTAACGAATTAGCAAAAAAGTCGTCCCTCTATCGGTGTGGTGGACTCCGACCGGTTGCGTTTTAAGCCCCCGGTCGAGGACTCACCACCGTCGTTTGCATTGACTGCAGGTACCCTAGGGGTCCCTGCCTCAACGCCAGCTTGTTCTGCCTTGAGTTTTTTTAATTTCCTCTTGGCAGCACCAGAAAGTTTCTTGCCGGATGGGTCCTTCCTTTCGGAACCCCCTTCCGTGTTTTTATTAGTAATCGGTTCCATAATTGTTCCCACGAGTACTGGGGAAATAAATGGTCGCCATCGCACAGCGCCCCATATGCGACAGAAGGCTAAATACAACGAGGTGCGCCGGGCCCCGAGGTTTCTGCGACTAGCAACTGAGCTAAGTAGTAAAAGAATGGGGGCGCCGCCATCTTGAAAGAGGAGCCGCGCCCATTTTCCAAGGTCAAGGTCGGCCACACCCTCTTTCAAGGTCAGACACACCCACTTTTCAAGGTCGATCTCCTATTGGTTGAAAACCACACCCACTTTTCAAGGTCGATCTCCTATTGGTTGAAAACCACACCCACTTTTCAAGGTCAATCTCCTATTGGTCGAAAGCCACCCACCACATCATAAAATGTAATGTATTCTTCTATATTTTATGTGGTCGTATAATAATTGCTATACACTATAAATAAGTTAAATATTTTGCATTAATATAAGTTCCACATTTGGACTGCATTTACTAAAGTTGTTTTGATATAATCATATTAATAAAAAAATATCACTTTGAATATACAATGTATTCAACAGGTTCGATATAGTACCAATAAGGTGATGCACGAATAACTTTTATGCATTTAGGATGTTATTATAATAAAAATTGCCATTTTTAATGAAATGGAATGTATTCTTCCATGCACGTAGTCGTATATTAATATTAATTGCACTAATATACAGTGAGTCGAATAATAACTCGGACACGCAGTAATATTGCATTAATTTCCTTGTAATTCCATTATTTAAATAGTAAACAGCGGTGTCAAGTTACTATTTGATAAAGTATGCCTTAAGGTAACCAAACATACAAAAAAAATTGTAAAAATATTAACAACAACAAGAATGCTAATGTTTAAACGATTTAATACTAGAAATGATAGTCGAAAAATAACTCGGACAGTAACGTTAGTTTTGTCAGTTACCAAAAGTGTTTCATTTTTTAAATATTTTTTTGGGTACCCTTACGTCTTATAACCCCATCCAAACGTTTGGGCCTATTATTGATAATTTTCTGTAAATAGTTTTACCAATAAGGGCTCATTCTTCTTGCAAGCGACAAATTAACTATTTTTTACTGCTTATGGCTGTTTTTTTTATTGTTCTGTCCAATTCACCCCATGGATTTTTTGTGGGATTAAGGTCAGAGGACTGAGAATGCCGATGCATTTACTTGAGGGTATTTATATTACAAATATTCTATAAATAAACGCGATTTATGTTTAGGATCGTTACCATCAAAATATCCGGAGGTTCTTTCCAGGCCCATTTTTGTAGCTCTTGCTACTAAATTGCCCTGGAAAAGTTGCAAATACTTAAACTTGTTCATAATACCGTCTATTAGGACCAAGTTACCCATTCTATTGGTGAAAATACAACCCCCAAACAATCATATTCTCACCGTCATTGCTTTATAGTACCGCTTAAATTTTGAGAATCGAGCTCCGTAGTTGGTTTACGCTCGACCATCGCTGAACTATCGGACCTAAAATTGTTATAGTTGCTAATGAAAGCAAATGCAACATTTTTTGGTCCGATGGACTAACATAGAGTTAATACAGAGCTCAATTATATAAGAATTTGCGGGAAACAGTAATGCACGGAGGTGGAGATGTGATAGTTTAGGGGTGTATGTAGACCAAGGGGCGGGTAACTTGGTTGTAATAGACGATATTATGAACAAGTTTAAGTATTGGCAGCATTTTTAAAACAATTTAGTAGCAATAGCTACGAAAATGGGCCTACAAAGGACATTCGAATATTATGAAGGCAACGATCCTAAACATAAATCGCTTTTAGTTCTAGAGTATTTGTAATATAAATGCCCTAAAGTACTGCATCGACATTCTCAGTCCTCTGACCTTAATCTTACAAAAAATCTATGGAGTGAATTGGACAGAACAATAAAAAAAACAGCCATAAGCAGTAAAAAATAGTTAATTTGTCGCTTGCAAGAAGAATGAGCCCTTATTGGTAAAACTATTTACAAAAAATTATCAATAATAGGCCCAAACGTTTGGATGGGGTTATAAGACGTAAGGGTACCCAAAAAAATATTTAAAAAATAAAACACTTTTGGTAACTGACAAAACTAACGTTACTGTCCGAGTTATTTTTCGACTATCATTTCTAGTATTAAATTGTTTAAACGTTAGCATTCTTGTTGTTGTTAATTTTTTTACAATTTTTTTTGTATGTTTGGTTACCTTAAGGCATACTTTATCAAATAGTAACTTGACACCGCTGTTTACTATTTAAATAATGGAATTACAAGGAAATTAATGCAATATTACTGCGTGTCCGAGTTATTATTCGACTCACTGTATGTTATTTCTCCATATACGGAATACAATTACTTAAAGTTGTTTGACATTATAAAAAATATCGAGATTTACACATTTTTTACTCTTATAGTAATAAGTTTATAGCAAACCCAGTTTGCTATAAATAGCCTGCAATTATATGCAGTTAGTCAGTTTAAAATCAACTGCGACAACAATATCTAATTTCAAGATGTTTAAATGTAAAAAATGTTCAAAGGTTTTTAGTAAAAAATATAATTTAACGCGCCATCAACAGATCACCTGTCAGAAGCAAAATCAAGAAATGCAAGGTAAATTACCACTTGATTTTATAAATTGTGTATTTTATTATTTCACATAACTTTAGATTTTCATAATGCATCATCAAGCACAGCAAAAAAAATTAAAATAAATAGTAAGTTAAATAAACTTCTTTCAATATTTTTTATAGTAATATATTTTTTTCAGCGTGCATTACTTGCGGTGTAAATACATCGAATATATCTAACCACAGTAATTCAATACAACATAAAAATAAACACTTAAAAATACACTCAGATAGGGTAAGTTAATAAATACATCATTTAAATGTCGAATTCAATCATTTAGAATCTTTAGTCCTTATAAAAGAATTAGTTTAATAGATTTAACATCATCTGTTGATGTTGTATATGTGAAAGGGCGCGAGAAGACATTATTCATTCAAAACATAATTGGCAAATCGGTGACAGAATTCGATGAACAATTGTACCGCAAACTGCTCAATTTACGCTACAACAGCCACTTGCTTAACCGTAGATGTTCTGTACGCGTTAGCTAGCCTTGTTACCTAAAACGCAGTTCTCGAGAGCGTGGGTTTTCGGAAAACATCGTGGATTCGGTTCCATTAGGTCCTTTTCATACTCAGAACTCATCTCAGCCAAATGGAAATATTGATGTTAAAGTGGACGCCAGTTGATACAAATAAAACTAAGAAGTAGTGAAGAGTCGATTTATTGTATAAACAAAGATAGAAAAAAATAGTTGAGGTCGACATGTTTAATTAATTCACTAAATTAAGAGTAAAACATAAAACACACACATAATCAGCAAGTAAAACTAGCACGTAATTGAGGACTATGTACTAGGAAACAAAAAAATAAAAAAATGGCAAATTTGAAGAACTGACATCTACCTGAAGGGTAAACTCAGTCAAAAAAAAATACAGTTCAGTATCCTTGAAGAGGATAACCCAACCAAATCGAACTTATGCTCCGGCAAAGATTAATCGCACACCGAATTTTAAATACTCGGGATTATTGACTCAAAATAGAACCTGGCACACAGCATCATCAATAAATAAGCATATGCATCTCTATCCGACTTACCCTGAATGCAGTACCACCAATTTCGCGACTCTGCAAGTATATTTCCTCCGTCAGGACCTTTCGAAATCAACAACATTACTTCATCATTCAATTGGTCTACCATCCAGGAATGAAAGTCTACAAAATAGAGAACACAAAATACTCATTAAAAAATCAACATGCCTGCCAGTTCCAAGACTCATCAAACGAGTAAGTGTGACTACAAATCAATTAATCTTCACGGAAGCATCTTCAAATCTAATCATCTGCTTGAAAGTTGAGGTGTGACATCCCAAAATATAAAGATGGTAAAAAGGAAAATCTGCAAAGTTTGGCTCTCCAACTTGAAATGATATTTTGACCCATCCAGTATAAACACTTCACAAGGAAACATCCTCTTGTGAACAAAAACCAACCATCAGGAATCAAAATTCAAAAGGGTAAAATAAACCATTCTTCGCACTCAAAATATTCGTCATCCCCCCAATTCTTCCAACAGGTGACGTATTAAAACAACGTCATCGTAAAACCAAAAATAAAGGTAAGAAACCATATGGGTGGATAAAAGATTTCCAACACAGATAAATCTCCATTTCACGACGACGAATTATTTGGTTGATAAACCAAATAACGAATAATAATTGTAACGAACTACCAGTAACCTGGGGTGCTAAAAATAATTTGTTAAACAATTTAAATTGTACGAAAATATTATATTTACCCGCTAATCCGGCAAAATTAAATGATATTAAAACAAATAGAAACTAAAAATGGACAAACACCAAGATTACACGTCCATTCCTTTCGAAATTTCCGTGTAATGGCGCTTATCAAAACCACACATATTTTCAAAAACTAAAGCGATCCAGCGGCGTAGCTTGAAAAAGAAATGAAACGGTCAAAACTAATTTTGACACGTTACACAACCAGCGCTACCAATGGGGAAACCTTCGTATTTTTATCATTCACTAACAGATTGTATTTGCGCTCTCACTAATGTATTTTATTTGTATAACGAGTATCTTAGGCGTGAATAAATTGTTTTTTTTTACTTTGTTTTTTTATTGTGGGGTTAGTTTGTTATAGTTAGTACATGAAGAGCAGTTACGTGATAACCATGTGGGTATATGCTGAAGAAGAAGGTCGTCTTATTTCTTTCAGAGATTGGAAGCACCCCTTTGTAGATTTGAAGGAGTTGGTAAAAGCTGGGT
The DNA here is from genome assembly GCA_963170105.1 of Cantharis lateralis. NCBI lineage: Eukaryota > Metazoa > Arthropoda > Insecta > Coleoptera > Cantharidae > Cantharis > Cantharis lateralis. The sequence continues at coordinate 28,764,791 of OY720627.1, forward strand.
TTTGCAATTTATACGATGACGATAATGTGCGGTGTGCGTATTGTGCAATCATTATTGGTAGATGGGAAAAAGGGGATAATCCTATAGAAGAACATAAAAAATGGTCTCCAAGTTGTCCTTTTATTATAGAAGGAGAATCGCTTATTAAAATGTATGCGGAAGAAAAAAGTCGACTTATTTCGTTTAAAAATTGGGGTTATACCTTTATAGACCCTAACGAATTAGCAAAAAACGGATTTTACAGCTTAGGAATTGGTGATATTGTTCGGTGTGCGTTTTGTGCAATCGTTATAGGAAATTGGAAGAATGGGAATATTCCAAGAGTAAAACATGAAAAAATATCTCCAAAATGCCCCATGACTGGACATGATGTTTGTGGGATATACAAAGTTTTACCTAATTCAATACCAGAAAATTACCTAAATATAACTACAAAAGTTGAAGATCTAAATGATTCCGATGATAGTGAAGATGTTTGTGAAAATTTTTCTGATGGTGATGGGGGGGATGTTTGTGGAATACATAAAGTTTTACCTAATTCAATACATGAAAATTATTCGAAGATATCTATAAAAGCTAACAATAAGTTCCCTTGTCCATCTTGTATATTACAATAGTTGTAAAATCAAGATTTTGTGCGAATAATAAAAAGAAATTAAAAAATTATTTTGTTGATTTATTTGTTTTTACAGGAAAAGTTTACATTGTCTCAATTTAACTCTTAAACTAATATATACAACCGTTAGAATATATAGCACAATACTTGTGAAAAATAAAAATTCGAAAACGATTGCATTGATATGCAGGGTGTTGTAGTTATGTCTGAGTTCGTTCAATTTGAGTACCAAATATTCACCTGGATTTCTTATTTGACTTGCATCTTGAAATTCAAAGATGGTCTCATAATATAAAACCAATTTGTCATTCTGAATTAATAATGGGTGTGTAATGATGAATTGATCACTTTGCATGATATCAATAGACATTTTATCAAATTTTTCACAATGTTTAGACTCCTCGGTAATATCCAGATATTGAGTGCAAATCATGGCGTTTTTTAGATTTCTTGGGCATGTCAATATAATTGTGTTGTTCCATATCACTGCTATGAAATAAATTAAAGTTGAATTCATTTTATTTCATATGCTTGCTTTTGCACACATCTACTTTGTTGAAGATACTAAGTACTAATAAACAAAACATTAAATACATACATAGTTTTATATTCATTTTTATTATATTTCACCATCGTTAATACATTCTACTAATTTATTTTCTATTACAAGACCATATGGTAGAAAATCTATTATTTCACGTATAATATCTTTAAAATTTTTATTTTTTAATATTCTACAAAATGCTTCTAATGTTATTAACTTTTTTAAAAATTTATCACATAACTCCACTTGAATTCCATACTTCTCTGCCATAACTTCAGCCTCCTGCAAGTTTGGATATCCTGACTTCATATATACAGCACCATGTTCAACATCGAATGCCATATCTGTTAAAGTACACTTCAATCGTTCGATGGATGAATTTAAATCTACAGCTTTTGGATAATGTTGTTCAGCGTATGCCATACACATCCTATAATTTAATTGCATTAGCAATTTCAACATCAACCATAATTTTCTCAGGGAAAAAATACGCCATCTCCATAAGTGTATATGCTTTGAATCCATCAGTTTCCATATTGATTAATTTCATAATATTATTTGGGTTTGCTAATAGGTTTAAATTATTTTTAATAATGTTGGAGTAAAATACATCAAACGTTTGTTTATGCAATACTGATAAATATGCGCTTATTAAATCAATTAATCCCCATAGCCCAGTGATTGATTCAATCCCCAAATAAACCCAAGTGTCATTAACTTGATACAATTTGATAAGTTTCTTGTTTTTAAAATTATGAAATTCAATCGTAAACAAATCATATACTGCAGACAATTTCAAGTCATCGTCATTAAAATACGATGTTAGCATTGGTTTGTAAAAAATAAATCGTTTCCAACTGTCTTCACTTAATACCACTTTCTGTTTTACGCCGGTAATTGTAATGCTAGGTTGCAAATTCAATTTAGATAAACCGATTGAGATGTTCTTAGAGTGAGATTTGTTTAGTGGATAAGATTTTTCATTTAACAATTCCACTGTAACAAAAGTATTTACCAATTATTATAAAAATTAATTAATAAACACTTTACTTACTTGTTTCAAGTTGATTTCTGTTTGGTTGAGTGAATATCAGTAAAATAGAATACTTTGATCATTTACTGTGTATATATTGTAATATACTTAAAATAATATTCACAATGCATTCAATATATACTATCCGTGCTGACCTTCAAGCTTACATCAACCAATAGTATCGATTAACAGCACAACTCTTCCACTTACCCCTTCTCAAATTTTCTAATGACTTTGGTCTGTCCTCTAAAAACTTAACCTTGAGAATTGAATGTACTTGACCTAGGATATTGGGTGTGGTTTTCAACCAATAGGAGATCGACCTTGAAAAGTGGGTGTGTCTGACTTTGAAAGAGGGTGTGGCCGACCTTGACCTTGGAAAATGAGCGCGGCTCCTCTTTCAAGATGGCGGCGCCCCCATTCTTTTACTCCAGAGCTACCTCTCAGCTTTGCATCCCCTAGGCGTCGCAGCACCGTAGGAGTGGGGAGATTTTTATAGTGGTGCCTCATCCACGTAGCCCGGGCGGTTAAGCCAAGACCCTCGTCCCCCTGTTCACTACTATCCCCCCAGAAACGTAGTCTGAGGAGGAGTCGTTGCAGCCCACAAGCGGTTTACGATTTGTTCTTTGTGTTTGCCGATTGGTCTGGTTTCCTCCACCACAACCATCTTAACCATTAAGAAGATGGCAAGGACCGGACACAAAGAGTTTTAATTCCCGGCCGGCCCCGACCACCCCCCGCCGACCGATGAGGAGGTCATCCCCATCGCCCGCTCTGGAGTACATGCCTCCGGTTCATTGGAAACACGCTAGCCCCCTCACCACGTCAAGGTTGCAAACACACGGAGGGGGAACAATAATATAACTTTAATAATAATATAACTTTAAAATTAACATAAATTTTCAAAAATTAGTTTGAAATAATGACAAATTAAATTTGACATAATATTGACAATCATAGTAATGGTCAGCAAAAAACTAATGAAACCCACGAAGAGACATCAGTATAATTATCAATATTATATCTATAATGACAATTAAAATTAAGATCAAAATCAAAATCAAAATTAAAATTAATATTAAAAATTAAAAATTAATATAACAGAATTTGATCAAAAATTATAACTTGTTTATTAAATTAAGGATATCTTTGTAACCTCCATGAAAGTTTGCACATCCCTTTTATCGTTCATAGTTTTGGTGCTCATATGGATGTTAATGGCTTCTTTAATTTTAGGTTTTCTATCAATTTTCTCACGATCCATAATTTTAATATCAGAGTGTTTTATAGAATGTGAATTATTTGTCATGTGTTTACATAGTGCAGTGTAAGCTGTATCATGTTCATCCTGCATGAAAACACCAGCCTTTTTAACGTCTCTTATGTATTCTTTTATCCGAACGCCTAACTTTCTTGAATTTTATATTACTGATAGGTTTAAAAATTGAAATAAATTTATTTCTGCAAAATCTACCTCAGAAAATCTGGAAAAAGCTGCGGTTTTTGAACTTTCATTTTTTGGGGTAATAAACTTCAAAGGGTCAAAAAACTTCACCCTTTCGTTTATTTCAAAATCCGTAAAAATTTTACATGGGGATTTTATTACGCAATTCGATCTATTTCGATGCGAGGGGTAAGAAAAATACGCCTGGGGCTGCGGGAAGTTTACAAAAGCTTAGAAATTTTAAAAATAATAAGATCGACCGAGATCTACCCCGAATTTCGAAAGTTTAACGCAACATAAAATAATAAATATCATACCTAAGGGTAAACTGCGTGCGCCAATCAAATTTTCTGCCAGATCTATCTCAGAAAATCTGTGAAAAACTGCGGTTCTTGATGTTTCATTTTTTGGGGTAATGAACTTCAAAGGGTCAAAAAACTTCACCCTTTCGTTTATTTCAAAATCCGTAAAAATTTTACATTGTGATATTATTACGCAATTCGATCTATTTCGATGCAGAGGGTTCGAAAAATTCGCCCGGGGCTGCAGGAAGTTTACAAAAGCTTAGAAATTTTAAAAAGAATAAGATCGACAGAGATCTACCCCGAATTTGTAAAGTTTAACGCAACATAAAATAGTATATATCATACCTAAGGGAAAACTGCGTGCGCCAATCGAATTTTCTGCAAAATCTACCTCAGCAAATCTGGAAAAAACTGCGGTTCTTGAACTTTCATTTTTTCAAAATCCGTAAAAATTTTACATGGTGATTTTATTACGCAATTCGATCTATTTCGATGCGAGGGGTTCGAAAAATACGCCTGGGGCTGCGGGAAGTTTACAAAAGCTTAGAAAGTTTAAGAATAAGATCGAGCGAGATCTACCCCGAATTTGTAAAGTTTAACGCAACATAAAATAGTAAATATTGTAACAATTTATTGTAATAATTGTTGTCGCGGCTCCTTGCGTACTCTTGCTCTGGACGCCTATGGGATTCTCCCATGCGCAACCATCGCTGCACATCTTGACCTTAAAGAGTTTAGAACATCGCTCGTAGGGGAGACTTGGTTTGAACGTGAGAGATTTTGGTCAAGTTCCGTAACGTTCCGTGTCTGTACAGGACTCGGCTGAATATTTGTAAAAGTAAGCGAGTGCCTTAAAAGTCTGTTCCGGAAGTTTAGAACGAAGAGTTGTGGACTCAGTGGGAGTCATTAGTTTAATTACGTACCAGGTTCCTTTGGGGAATTTTGATAACCTGCGATTTATGCCAATTCAATTCAAATTGCCAACAACAACGTCACCATTAACATCATCGAAAGAATCGTTCGTGGAACTACGAAGTACAAGGTAGTAGTCTATCTTATCTTTGTTGCCGTCGACGACCAGATTTTGTGTGTACGCGTTTCATGTGTGGTGCGTCTGTGTTAGTGCGTCATTCGAGCTACTGTTTGGTTCTCCACATCGATTTGACTCTCGCCTTTGCAGTGCAGCTTCAGGTCATCTTTTCAACTAGCAGCAGGGAAATTCTTCACGCCAACCACGACGTATCATTGGTAAGTACAGCGGGATTTGGTGGTGCTATTCTTGTCACCATATATTTTGTAAACTTATCTGATCGCTTGGGTAAGTACCACTTTGCATTACTGCTTCTTGGCTGTACTGAGTTCGAGTATTGTTTATTATTGTGTTGCGACGTGATTTGTTTGCCCAGAGTGGCTGCCGAGTCAGAATTGTTTATATTGGAGGCTGTTGTCGCAGCAATTTCATTAGATAAGCTTATTGTATCACTTCCGTTAATATACAGTTGTTTGAATAAAACGGGGTTTTATTTGGGAGTGGTTGGAAGCAATTCACCTTTTTTTCAGAACCTACGCTCTTGCCTCCGAATAATTATACGAGCGAGTTTAACATCTGGGCCTCATCACACAAATTATTTACTGGAGAAGATCTATTCCAGGTGTAGTGATAAACCGCTATCACCCGAGGGGGAAAGCGGATTTTCATTATACTGGCGCCCAACGTGTGAGGCCGATTTGGCTACTGAATTGCTTCCATCCAGATTTCTGTGTGCAGCAGCTTCCAATTTAGTTCGCGTTTTTTTGTTTGAATTTTGCAGGCTGTACGAGGGAGAGGAAATTGTTGAAGAGACCGAACAGAAGCAAAATATTTTTTTCGTATCAGAAAATTTACAGCTGGTACGCACTTACGATTGCAGCAAAGGTGTGGTAAAGATAAGTTTAAAAGCGCGTTTTGTTTTTAGTATTTTATTGGCCAAGATAACGTTTGGCATTGAAATTTTTGTGTGTGCAAAAATTTATCGCGTTGACCTTGTTGGCAAATTGAATTACTTTAAATACTTTTTGATTGTTCTTGTTATTTGTGGGTCAAAATTCTTGGTTGTTTGAACGATGATGTCTACGGCGAGTTATGTAACTGCGTTAAATCGCGAAGAAATTCATGTGGAATTTTTAATGCGTAATATTTCTATTACTTCCTTACCACAGCATCTTTCTTCACTTAGAAAAGAGCTTAACAAGGTGTTGCGAAATGAAAAATTTAATTCTCATCCCGGGTTACACGTTTACAATCCTCCCGATATTTCTGCCGAATTTATTACAATTAAGCAAGCGTTACATGAAATTCAAATTTCTTTAACTTTTCTTGAATCTACTTTTGATGCGAAATTATTGGATTGTGTAACTAACAGATTAGCGCATTATAGTAATCGCGTTGAGATCATGGCTGGTGCGGCCGAATCTGAAAAGGAAGAGATGCTGAAGGTAATTGCTACGCTTAGGGGTAGGGTGGAAAGTTTAATTACAACAAACGAAGACGAGGAATCTTTTCGTGATCCGGATAATTACGACTATGGTTCTCCCTTACGTAAATCGTCAATTATTCCACCTCCTGCGGTTCTTACGGTCTCTGCGACACCTGCGGTTACAGTAGCTTCCGATTTAACGACGATCTTGCAGACATTAGTTTCAAACAATAAAAGTCCCAACACGGCCGTACATAAATGGAATTTAAGTTATGACGGAAAGGGGGGGTCTGAGCCCTTGTTTTATTTTATTGAGCGAGCGAGAGAACTTTCACAATCGCGTAGTATTGGGGAAGAAGTTCTATTTAAGAAAGCGGTCGAATTTTTTTCAGGCGAAGCCTTGACTTGGTACCGAACATTAGGTTCGCATGTTACCACCTGGTCGCAGCTGGTCGAGGAATTAAAAATTCGTTTCTTATCCCTCGATTTCAGTCGTGAATATGTGGAACAAATTAGAAATCGCAAACAACTTTCTAGCGAGTCGGTACGGGGTTTTATCGAGTCAATGTTAGCCGAGTATTCGAGAATCTCTCCAGTTCCTACGGAAGAGGAACAGCTTTGGGTAATTAGGAGAAATTTATTACCATCAATTTCCTTAGCAATGGGTCCTACTCTCAGCTCATCTCGAGAGGTTTTTATAGAAACGGCTCAGGCTGCTGAACGTTTAGTTAAATGGACTGCTAACGAAGCATCCACGTCAGCCCTTGCTACCGCCACTTCACCTGCGAAGCCTTCAGCTTCAGCTCCTCAATTTAATTTAACTATGGGTAAATGCTGTAATTGTTCCGAGAGCGGGCACTATTATAGGGCGTGTTCGAAACCTCCTGCCATTTTTTGTACCGGTTGTGGCCGGAAAGGTAGGACCACAAATGATTGTAGTTCGAATCATTCAAAAAACGGAGTAAGGCGAGGCGGCGTCGCGGCGCGCCCCTCGCAGCACTAAAGAAAGCGAAACAAGCCGATAGGAGAGAGTGGAAGGGTTGGTTGGCCAAAGTACGCGGATTTTGCGGATCAGCCTCTCAAACCTCTGCTCTATTTACCCATCCCGCTACCGATCAACGTCCGTTTATAAATTTAAATGTAGGCGAAGAGCGACTTACTGCGTTACTCGACTCAGGGGCAAGTGCTTCCATTTTAGGAGCAGAAGGTCATTACCTTATCGATAGGCTCGATCTAAAACTTTCCAGAAATATTATTTCTGTTTTGCGGTCTGCGGACGGAACGCCACAGGAGATTTTGGGTGAAGTGGAATTACCTGTATCTATTGGCGGGGTCATGAAACTTTTGAAAGTTTTAGTGTGTCGAAGTATACGTACCGGCTTAACTCTAGGGGTAGATTTTTGTAAGCTGTTTGGGGTCAAGGCGGATTTTGGTAAAGATCAATACTTTGTGGACGAGGTCCAATCGTTGAAATTGATCCGATCCGTTGACGACCTCAGCCTTGAACAACAAGTTGCTCTTACTGCCGTTAAAGATAAATTTAAGTTGCTTTCGCGAGAAGGGTTGACTCGCACGGATAAAATCGCCCACAATATTGACACTGGGGATGCTGCACCCTTACAACAAAGACCATATCCTTTATCACCGGCAATGCGAAAAATAGCTCATGCTGAGCTGGACAAGATGCTAGAGATGGGGGTTGTTAGACCGTCCAAGTCACCATGGTCCTCACCAATGTTGTTGGTGAAGAAGACCGATGGGACCCATCGTCTATGTTTTGATGGGAGGGGGGTCAATCGTTTAAGCATCCGGGATGCATTTCCTATTCCGAGAACGGAGGACATTCTTATGTCACTATGTAATGCGCGCTTCATGTCAACCATTGATTTGAAGAAGGCCTTCTGGCAAATACCTCTTACTGACACTTCTAGTGAGAAGACGGCTTTCAGTGTACCAGGGAGGGGGTTATTTGAATATATCGTGTGTCCAATGGGCATCTCCAATGCGCCTATGACTCAGCAAAGGCTGATGGAAAAGATTTTTGGTGATCTTTTGGGAGAAGGGCTTTGAGTTTACTTGGACGATATGATAATAATCTCCGCGACCTTTGAAGAGCACTTAAAGTTGCTCAAACTGGTATTTGTTCGCTTATTACACGAAGCCAACCTTACTATAAACCTAGACAAGTGTGAATTTTGTAGGCCAAGTATCAAATTTCTGGGTCACATTATTGATGATAATGGTCTTCACACTGATCCATCGAAAGTCGAAGCGATCACACAACTGGCTAAACCAACGACAACTACGGGTGTAAAAAGATTTATAGGTATGATTGGGTGGTACCGACGTTTCATCCCTAACTTTTGGGAGCTTTCAGCTCCAATTACCGAGCTTATAAAGGGGCGGGCCAAGCGTCAATCAATTACCTGGACTCCTAACGCTGAAGAGTCATTTGAAAACTTGAAAAAGTTACTAGTTACAGCGCCTATTTTAGCCAGTCCTGATTTTAATAAGCGGTTCTATATACAATGTGATGCTTCCGACTATGGGTTGGGTTGCGTTTTGAGTCAAGGGGAGGGCGACGAGGAGCGTGCTATTGCATATGCTTCTAGGACTCTCAACAAAGCTGAGAGAAATTATTCAGCGACAGAGCGCGAATGTTTGGCGGTATTGTTCGGGATAGAGAAATTTCGACCTTATGTTGAAGGGACGGAGTTTACGGTGATAACAGATCACTACAGTTTGTTGTGGCTGTTGTCGACCTCATGGGTCCGTTTCCTCGTTCTGCGAAGGATAATACCATGCTACTTGTAGTTTGCGACTGGTTCTCAAAGTTTGTGATGGTGCAACCGTTGCGTAAGGCCACTTCGAAATCCATCTGTGAGTTTCTAGAAAACCAGGTTTTCCTGCTATTTGGGGTTCCTCAAATTTGCATGGTTGATAACGGGCCACAGTTTATTAGTCATGAATTTAGAGCGCTTATGAGCGACTACAAGGTTAACCATCTTTGGTATAATGCTGCCTATCATCCTCAGGTCAATTTTGTTGAAAGAGTAAACCGAGTTGTGGGGATTGCTATTCGTTCTTATGTGAAAAACGATCATAGAACTTGGGATGTGGAAATCCACAAAATTGCTCATGCCTTGAGATCTGCAACTCATGAAGTGACTGGGTTTACACCATCCTTTCTTAATTTGGGTAGGACTGTTCCTGTTACAGGAGATTATTACGGTCGTATCACCGATTTGGGAGAGAGGGACTTAACGCTAGGAAATCGTGAGAAAGTTGCGGAAGAGATGAACCGGCTCAATAATCTCTTTGTTGACGTTACTAACCGCTTAGACAATGCTTATCGTCGTAATGCTTCACATTACAACTTCAGGAAGCGTTCCATCCGCTTTAACGTAGGAGACACCGTATGGCGTCGGAATTTTGCCTTATCTAACGCCAGTAAGCATTTTGTTAGTAAGCTTGCACCTAAGTACGTCAAGTGCAGAGTTAAAGAGGTTACTGGTCCATTAACTTACCGACTTGTTAATGAGCGGGGTAAGGATGTGGGAGTTTTCCATATTAAAGACCTTAAGCAGCATCCTCAGATCGACGAGGTAGATGAAGGTTGTGGGGTGGAGTGATACTCTTCGAACATAATATGGGAGGAGGTTGGGTTATGTTGTAACTTTTTGGTCATTATACATCTTAGATCATTTCATATATATATTATTTTTATATAGGCTTTTGCGCATTACCTATGTCGTCCATCTGACTACCTATTCCCTGGAGTCACCAAGTCCCCGACTCATTGTTTTTTCGGTTCTGGGAATTGCAGGGGCGGGAGGATCCATTTTCATTCCACGCGTGCTGTCAGGCCGCTTATCGTTCTGCACGCGCGCTAAGGCTGACTAGACCTGAAGACCCTGTCTAGGCTAGGCTTCGTGAAACCGGTTGGACGGTGGGTTGGTCAGTTGGAAAGTTCGTGTGGGCGGTGAGTGGTAGCCCTGGACTGTTGTGGAGGTCTCTTGCCGTGTTTTTTTCAGAACTTAGTCAGTTCAGTCCCCGACAATGATCGTAACTTTGAGGACGGGTTGCGTGAGTTTTTAAGGTTCTCAATGACAGATTGTCATTTCCCGGGTTAACCTTTCTTTCTATCCTCAAATTTGTCCAAATGACTGGTGTTTTGGCGGGGGGGTGGCGCGTTGATTGTTGATTGTTGATTTCACATTAGGTTCCTTGCTATATTAGATTCCTGGGAGGGTTAGGGTTATTTTTTTGTTTTCCTGGGTTTTTATTCGATTAACACGTATTAGATCGTAAACTGTTATTTGCGCCATCCGAGATTAATCTCACACTTAAGATTTCGTAACTTAATTGACTGTATAGTTTTGTAAGATTTTATTACCAGAGTATTTTATTATTTTTATTCATTAGTCTCTATGTTTCAAGGACGTTGAGTGCCTTGACCCGAAACATTTTTGTGCTGGGTGTGTTTTGTTTAGATACACTTTCGAGCTGCACGAATGAGTCCTATGTGATTCATTCTTTTTAAAACACCAATAGGCAGCGGCCGTTGGGTGTTAGAGATTTTGAGAATCTTGTAGTTTTTTTGTGCGAATTCGTACAGGTCCGATGTGATGCTGTATTGACCCATAGGGTAGGAAGTCCATCTGGTGGATGGCCATTTTTTGATTAGACTATTAGGAGCGGTTTACTCGCTTAGTCTTTAGGGGTCTCGCTTATGCGGTTATGCAGGTAATGGGTCATTATCTGGGTAGATTACCCACGTTTTTGTTTAGTTTATGATTTGATTTTGGGAACGCTGGGATAGGGTTATTCTAGAGTTAGTTTTTTGTTTTCCTACAGTCATGCCGGTTGCGTCTTCAACGCCAGAGCACCTTTTTTTTGTTCAGGTTAGAAATATTAAACCAAGGGAGGGTTTCGTTATCTCACAGGAGCGAGATATTTGAGGGGGGGGGGGTTTAACAATTTATTGTAAATAATTGTTGTCGCGGCTCCTTGCGTACTCTTGCTCTGGACGCCTATGGGATTCTCCCATGCGCAACCTCCGCTGCACATCTTGACCTTAGAAGTTTAGAACATCGCTCGTTAGGGGAGACTTGGTTTGAACGTGAGAGATTTTGGTCAAGTTCCGTAACGTTCCGTGTCTGTACAGGACTCGGCTGAATATTTGTTAAAAGTAAGCGAGTGCCTTTAAAGTCTGTTCCGGAAGTTTAGAACGAAGAGTTGCGGACTCAGTGGGAGTCATTAGTTTAATTACGTACCAGGTTCCTTTAGGGAATTTTGATAACCTGCGATTTACGCCAATTCAATTCAAATTGCCAACAACAACGTCACCATTAACATCATCGAAAGAATCGTTCGTGGAACTACGAAGTACAAGGTAGTAGCGATTCTTTATCTTATCTCTGTTGCCGTCGACGACCAGATTGTGTGTGTACGCGTTTCATGTGTGGTGCGTCTGTGTTAGTGCGTCATTCGAGCTACTGTTTGGTTCTCAACATCGATTTGGCTCTCGCCTTTGCAGTGCAGCATCAGTTCATCTTTTCAACTAGCAGCAGGGAAATTCTTCACGCCAACCATGACGTATCATTGGAAAGTACAGCGGGATTTGGTGGTGCTATTCTTGTCACCATATATTTTGTAAACTTATCTGAGCGCTTGGGTAAGTACCACTTTGCATTACTGTTTCTTGGCTGTACTGAGTTCGAGTATTGTTTATTATTGTGTTGCGACGTGATTTGTTTGCCCAGAGTGGCTGCCGAGTCAGAATTGTTTATATTGGAGGCTGTTGTCATGGGAATAATTCCTGTATCCATATTAAAAATTCTTTAATTTCCCGAAATTCTGATTCATGTAGAAGTCGGAAGCTGGATCCATATTAAACTTTTTTGAATTAATTTTTTTTTAAATATTGCAAAATTTTTTTAAGTTACCTTTCTCAATTTTATAATAAAAATTTAAATATAATATTTTATAACAAATTATAAAATTTCTTTGAAAAAACAGTTCATTTCAACATTTCACGTATGTAAGTTCAAAAGACTGCATAAAACCAGAAATAAAATATAATATGTCTTTGTAAGATAAAATAAGTGATAAGTAGTAAAGCACGATAAATAAGAGTGAGAAAGTAAACCATAATTCTAACACTAAAATATTCAATTGAATTAATAATCACCATCACCCCTAGTGACATCTACGTTACAATAGAATATTACTGTTGTTATTTTTGACGAATAAATTGAAATGTGATAGAAAAATTTGCCATTCGCCCCTCTTAACCAAAGGTTGCACTAATACGAATTTTGTAAACCAATCGGAAACGACTAGCAAATGCTGGTTTCCCCTTTTGGAACGCGGAAGCGGTCCTAACAAGTCTACCGAAATTAATTGGAACGGAAAGGATATTTTTTTGTATTGACCCATTAACCCTGGTCTCGCTTGGGTTGAATTTTTTTGTGACGCACACATATTACAATTGGCAACGTATTTTTTAACATCTCTTACTAATTTTGGCCAATAATACAATTCCGAAATTCTGGCGATGGTTTTTGCAACTCCGAAATGACCGGACGTAGGCTCGTCGTGGCATTGGTTTAAAACCTCAGCCCTATTTGCAGTTGGCACAACTAACTTCCATTCCGGAATATTCGTAGTGGTCGGCAATGGGGACGGAACTGACTTATATAATCGATTGTCGATTACCTTGAAACTATTGTAGCCTTCCGGTTCCTTAGTAACTTTTTCAATCATGTCATTGTACCATTCGTCGGGGATTAAATTTTCAATGCTTAACGACGCAGTATCACGAGAAAACGCATCTGGGACTACATTAAGCTTACCCGGTCGGTGATGGACTTCAAAATCGTATTGAGCTAAATAAAGAGCCCACCTTGATAATCTCCCTGACGGATTCTGGATTCGGCTCAGAAATTGTAACGCAGCACAATCTGTAATTACTGCAAATGTTGTGCCCTCAATGTACCCTCTGAATTTATTGATACTAAACATAACACCTATTAATTCTCTTTCGGTGGCGGAATATTTTTATTCGGTCGCGGTCAAAGCTCGGCTTGCATACGCAATTGGGTGTTGTAACCCTCCCTGTTTCTGAAATAATACCGCACCTACGCCCACTAATGATGCATCGGTTTGAATGTAAAATTTCTGACTAAAATCGGGACTAATCAAAATCGGAGCGCTCGTAATTAGTTCTTTAATTTTTTGAAAGGCGGTTTCGGCCTCTGAATTCCACTGGATTCCCTGGCCTTTCTTTTTGTTTTTAATCAAATCAGAAATTTGTGACGAAATGGTGGACAAATCGGGTAAAAATATCCGGTAGTAACTGACTAACCCTATCAATCGCTTAACTTCCGTGGTGGTTTTTGGAGTTTTAAAATTCTGAATCGCGCTAACCTTGTCTGGATCCGTACGTAATCCTGACTCATCGACTACAAAACCTAAAAATTTAAGAGATTTTCTAAAAAATTCACATTATCAATGTTGACCTTAAATCCCGCGTCTCTTAGGCGTTCAAATATCAAAGTCAAAGTGGTCAAATGTTGTTCGAAAGTTTCGGAGGCTACAATGATATCGTATAAATACACAAACGCATCTCCTTGGTGTAATACGGAACCTAACGTTCGATCCATGACTCGTTGCAAGGTTTTTGAGGCATTAGTAAATCCAAAAGACATAGCCTTGAATTCAAACAAACCTTTACCTTGTACTACGAACGCAGTCTTTTCCCGGGAAGATTTTTCTAACGGAATCTGCCAAAACGCTTTTTTTAAGTCTATGGAGGACAAATACTTCGCGCTACGCACTCTATTTAGGATGTGGTCAGGTCTTACAAGAGCGTATCCATCAAATTTCGTAATTTGATTAATTTTTCTTGCGTCAAAACACACTCTCGTTTCCCCGTTACGTTTTTTTATTAACAGCAAAGGACCTGTTCATGGAGAATTTGATTCTTTGTTACCCCGTTATTTATTTGGGCTTTTTGTTGCCCGGCAGCTGAGCGGAAAATAGCTTGGGCGTAAGTGTTTGAGGGCCAAAAAGGAACTACACAATAATTACAACACCAAAAATAAAATAATATATAATTCCCATAATAAAACACAATATACATAAAAGTTAAGTCTTGCATGCAACAATATAGTCCTTATAGTTAGATAGGTTGATAGATCAAAAATCAGAAATCTTACTATTTTTAATGTTCGTTTATAATTCTTAAACACACTAACCTTGCATATATCGTAGATAAGACATTGTTTTCTTAATTTCAACGAAGTAAACCCTGTTAAGATGTTCATCCCAAAACTAACTCCACTATTGCCATAAAGATACTTTTTGTAATCATCTATGATAGTTAGATTTTCCAAATTTTCCAAAATAATAGATAGTACCTATTAAATTTCCAAATATTCCAAATAGTATTATAAATTTCCAAATATACCAAATAGTATTATAAATATCCAAATATTCCAAATACAGTGCAGTCTCGGTAATCCGAACACACCATAATCCGACCATCCAGTAATCCGAACAAAAGAAGAAAAACTCAGTAGTCCGCACAAATAGTTATAATCCGAACACAACTAATAAAATGTGCGGACTATAGAAAAATGTTCGGATTGCAGAAGAAAGGATAGGATGAAAAATATGTATCTACACCCAGAAAAAAATCATTGGTCAATTCAACTACAGAAAATAGTCATTTAACAATTTGCTGAATATCATAAAAATCAAACAAAACGAAGTTTATTTTAAATTGTGCGATATGGTTATTTCAACCAAAAACAAATAGTTAAGTTACAAAATATGCAGTAATCCAAGAAGTTGTTATTTCAAATAATTTAAATGTAAATGAACTATTAAGTATTTACTTCTATCAAGCTTTGTTGTCAATTTAATAAATTTTAAAGTCATTTAACTATAAGAATTGTTAAATAACATTGAATATTTAACATCTAACTATGAAAATAGTTCAATTACTATTAACTTTAGATGATTTGACATTTTTGCTTGTTGCAGTTTAGTTTTCTTCCTTAATTAACAATTTAAATAGTTGGTTCTTTTAAGAAATTGTACAGTAACAATAATCCTTGTTAACTTTTATCGAACAGTCTTGGTCAGATTATAATATAAAATAGTTACCGTACCGAAATATTGTATAATTGAACAATTTGAATCTGTTGACAAGGAAGAATTTTGTCAACTAAAGATTTTTATTCTTTGAAGTGCACCATACCTTGGTGCACCTTATGCAGAATTAGATATTAAAATATTAATCTTTTCTGTTTTTTTTGCGGGTAATTAAAGGTTTTTATTATTTTATAATAGCTATTATCCTAGTAGAGTTTTAACCTATGTTATTATGGATAATATCAATTCAAATTTAATGATATCCCGTACCTTTGAGTGAAATTCAACAATTTAGTGTAACTGCTGGAGTTCAGGGCGTTTTCGAATTTATCACACGAGTTGCTATGGTAAGTAACAATAAGAAATTTTTAAATAAATGTGTAATAATTATGTATCGTCATCTGGGGTAACATTGGCCTGTCGCTGGTAACTTTGGTCCTCCTTCCGGAAAAAGATTGTTTTATATAGGTCGATATTTTTATTTTTATGCACTTACTCTCAATTGCATTTCTTGAGAAAATTAAAATAAATGTTTAATTTTTTCCTATATCGCGTTTTTTCTATTAATTATCAAGGCATGATACGCCGTCTGAACACTGGCTTTAAACATGTGGATCAAAGTTACCCCAAGTTCAGGTAACTTTGGCTAAATTAAAAAAAAAAATTTTTTCGGTGTTTAAAAACGTCGAAAAATTGAAATTACGCTATGAAATTGTTCCTCTATGTATGTTGAAATAGAAAAAATTATTGTAAACAGTTTTTGCATACTTACTGTTTTTTTTTAATTTGGCTTAATATGTAAAAAAAAATGCGGAAAAGTTGGCCCATATTACCCCAGATGAAGGTATCTATTTAGAACCAATCATTTGGAAGTCTTTTTGTTTAAAATTGCGATTCTAGGGTGTTAATATAAAAATATATTTAATTTATATTATATAAAAATATTATTTTACAGATCAGGATATTACAGTGGATTGGTCTCAAATAACTGAACAAGGCTGATTTAAACGCATTATTTAAAAATAAAAAGTTAAGATTGAAATTTGAATTTCGACACCAATTGAACAAGTGGGAAACAAAAAATGTGAGTTAAAGATTTTATTTATTCGTGTTTTTGTTATAATAGTTTCAGGATATTCCTAATCGAAGCTAAGTGAAGCCGAGGAAGAAGAATCTACGTCACATTCTTCATTAAGTGGTGATTCAGTTTGAGACTTTTCAATTTGTATTTGTTTGTAGTATTATTGTTTGTAAAAAATAAAATTGTTTAGTATTTGTATTGTTCATTTTGCAGAACTTAGTGAATATGATTATATCGTTTTCGAAGGACAGCTAAAGACGACAAGAGTAATTTCATAATTATTATTTTAGTTAGGGTTGTAACTTTTTTAAATTTTAGTTTATTTGCTATAGAACAATAGGAACCAAATAGCTACCATGAGGACGCTAATACGACAAATACTACAATCACACAAGGAATAATAATATAAGGAATATAGGTTTAATTATAAAAATACAAAATTCTTCGGCATCTGCTACAAAAGGAATTTTGACGAAACCTGAAATAGAATACTTAAATTCTAGTGAAGGTTAGTTTATTTTACAATTTTAAAGATTAATTTCAAATGTTTACTCAATGTTATCAATTTTAGACGGACGTGAAAGAAAAACAGTTTTCTGCCTCAAACCTAATATCTCATAAGAAATGTAGAAATTTTGATTGAGAAAAAATAGTTTTGCTAAATAATTTGTGTAAATATTTTTGCTTATAATTTAATTAGAATTCACTAATTTTAATAATTATGTAGTATAAAAATTTTAAGTTAGGTACTTCTTTACTTTTAACATTTTTGTATATTATAACACTTTGTATTAGATTATAAGTTTACTATAATTATTTTATAATTCTATAATACTTATGTACACTGTAGCACTTTTTTTTTAATTTTACTTAATATTTATATTGTTTCTTCGTGATATTTTTTAAATTAATAAATATATTATAAAAAAATATTTTTATTTCTATAGTTTTACACCACTTTTAATGTATACTAGACCAAAGTTTTCTGCAAAACCGCTGACTTTCGCTAACAAAATCAGGTTAAACTTCATAATTATTTTTTATATTATAAAGTGAAATTTGGTATACCATTCTGTAGTTTTTTGAAAATCAACTTTTTTGACTAACCAAATCTAGATATAATTGCGATATAACGCTTTTATATTGCATTTGTATCTAGATTTGGTTAGTCAAAAAAGTGGATTTGCAGAAAACTACAGAATGATATACCAAATTTTACTTTATAATATAAATAATAATTATGAAGTGTCAACTAACTATGGAAATAGTTACATTACCAGCCGATATAGCAGCTCAATAATAATTATAGTTAGCAAACTAAATAAATGGTTATTAAACATATTAAAATAGTTAATCAACAACAAAAGAGGTCAGCAAAATAGAAAAATAGTTACTGTACATTTAAAATAGTACGGCAACATATTCAAATTGTAGAATAACTATTTTGTTAGTTAAATCAAACTTGAATTAGTGTTGAAATTGATATGATAAGATACGGATACGGTTTAACTATTTTTTCGTCGTTAAATTAAACAGAAAGAGTTAATGGCTCATTTTCATATACTGTTTTCAGTTGATTTTACCAATGTTTTTCTTTGGGTGTAATGCAATGCATAATTACTACAAATATTTATATTATGTGTGACCTCCGTGAAGTTAGCATCTTATAAAATTTTGATAAAAAAAAAAATGTAATCGTTAGGTCTTGATAGGTCACCAGGTTTTACCTTTGGGTCACTTCTACTTTTTTCAATAAAAATTACTTATTTTTTTTAAATCTTTTTCGGTATGTTAGCATACCATTTACAATCCGAGGTTTGTTTATTTCTAAAATAAAAATTAATTTAAAAATTTCGTTTTTAACTTTATATCCAGTAATCTGAACTTCTCTGTAATCCGAATGAGGCCAGGTTCCTATTAGTTCGGATTACCGAGACTGTACTGTAGTATTATAAATTTCCAAATATACCAAATAGTATTATAAATTTCCAAATATTCCACAATTTATTTCAGAAAATATAATTAACTGAATACAACGTAATTAGGTATTCCCAAATAACAGATTAATCTCTGATAAAAATGCAAACATTGAAAAAGTTAAAAATAATATCTATCGTTGAAAAGAAAACATTTAAAAAGTCAAAAACAGTACCTATCGTTGAAAAGCGAACATTTAAAAAGTAAAAAATAATGCCTATCGCTGAGCCATCAAAATCGATGCACGATAAGCTTTGCTCGTTGAAATAGCGCTATAATGTCGCGACGGGGTACCGCTTAACTCAAGTCAGACCTCTCATTTGATCTAATATCTGTTAATTTTCTAGCATTTCCGATCTACTTGCTTCGATACGATCAAATTTGAAATCTTCCTGTTTTATTTAGCTATTTAATTATTGCTTTAATCTTAGCGGTACCCCGTCGCGACATTATAGCGCTATTTCAACGAGCAAAGCTTATCGTGCATCGATTTTGATGGCTCAGCGATAGGCATTATTTTTTACTTTTTAAATGTTCGCTTTTCAACGATAGGTACTGTTTTTGACTTTTTAAATGTTTTCTTTTCAACGATAGATATTATTTTTAACTTTTTCAATGTTTGCTTTTCTTTTTTGTTTTGTTTTTTTTGTGGACTATTTTGTTTTGTTTTTATTTTTTGCGTTGGGGGGTTTTTTAAATTTTTAATTTAATTTTTATTTTAAAATTTTTAAACTTATTTACAAAAGAAGTTATGATAAGTACTACAGTTATTATATCTAAAAACTTTTGTTTATTTATTAAGCGATAATGTAACTCTCTCACTTATCGCCGTATGCATTCATAGAAATGCTATACTATTATTTTCTTACTTTTAAGAAAAATAATGTTACCAACTATTATGATTGACGGTGCCATTTCTATTTGGCACGAACTCTAATGTGCTGGTTATCCTGGCTGCAGCTTCAAATCAAGAATTCGATAATCTTGCATAATTGCATAGCATACATGAGTGTTTCAAATTTTAGGGCACACTTATGTTTTTGAACGTCAAGTAAATACCCATTATGAGTCTAAAATCCCTACCGCAGCTAACAAAAGAGCGGATGACCTTGAAACGGCTGAACCAATTTTGATAAAATATGTATAAGAACCATCGCTAGAAGACCCGCTTTCAAATAAAAAAAACCGCATCCAAATCGGTTCAGCCGTTTAAGCGCTACGGTGCCACAGACAGACACACACACACACATAGCGGTCAAACTTATAGCACCCGTCTTTTTGCGTCGGGGGTTAAAAACAGATTTACAGAAACACTCTTGTGAGTGAAAAACGGAACTTAATTTGAACGTCTTGTTCCTTTAGTAGTTGGAACGCTAGTCCCTGAACGTACCACGAGTAACCAACCCTTCCTAAAACGTACCACCACTTGCAAAGTCTTGCAAGTAAATTCCTGACTTATCGCGGCAATATTTTAATCCAGGGACCCTCAA
This sequence comes from Cantharis lateralis, assembly GCA_963170105.1. NCBI lineage: Eukaryota > Metazoa > Arthropoda > Insecta > Coleoptera > Cantharidae > Cantharis > Cantharis lateralis. The sequence goes on from OY720627.1 coordinate 28,784,899, forward strand.
ACTTTTAAAATTGAATATATTTAAATTAAAAAAATTAATAGATTGTTGAACGCAACATCTTGTCCTGTCGCTAACATTTCCTCAATTTCCGAGTTTAATTTCGCTTGCATCGCGGGACTTAAGAGGGGCGAATGGCAAATTTTTGTAACACATTTCAATTTATTCGTCAAAAATAACAACAGTAATATTCTATTGTAACGTAGATGTCACTAGGGGTGATGGTGATTATTAATTCAATTGAATATTCTAGTGTTAGAATTATGGTTTACTTTCTCACTCTATTTATCGTGCTTTACTACTTATGACTATTTTATCTTACAAGACATATTATATTTTTTTTGTGGTTTTATGCAGTCTTTTGAACTTACATACGTGAAATGATGAAATGAACTGTTTTTCAAAGGAATTTTATAATTTGTTATAAAATATTATATTTAAATATTTATTATAAAATTGAGAAAGGTAACTTAAAAAAATTTTGCAATATTTTTTTAAAATTAATTCAAAAAAGTTTAATATGGATCCAGCTTCCGACTTCTACATGAATCAGCATTTCGGGAAATTAAAGAATTTTTAATATGGATTCAGGAATTATTCCCATGAAGATGGACAATTGAAAATACTGTAATGCGACCAATTTGCCCTTCCTAAACGGAAGGGGGCAGATGGGAGCTACTGGGTAGCTCTGGAAGCTGGGCCAGGGAGTGGACTAACTTGTCGTTTGTTTTGTTGCTATCACACCCTCTTCTTTTCCTTAAAATACGGTGCGTGGGCGCCAATTCGAATAAGTCGAATATAATGACTGGAGCGGGTTTAAATAAACAAATAACTCAAAAGGAAATAACAAAATTATTTATTAATAAAGAAGAAAATATATTTACAAACGGAAACTTGATAAAACTAAAACTAAAAATGAAATGGTACTGCGTACGGCACTGGTGGTTTATTTACAGGTTATAATTTACAAAGTTTGTGGGTGTGTAGTGGTGGTGTTGATTTCTGTCTTCTGCACTTCAGTCCCCAAATAGCTACTGTTTTAACTAACGTGAAATTACAGGTAAGTACGGAAGAATCTAATTTTATCGTTGTTTTGTGAAAATTTTAAACCTACAAGTTCCTGTCTTAGATTTTTAGAAGGGCTACTAGTACCTAACTGAACTACTGGTTATTTCGAATTCCCTACTAGTATAGGATCTGGATTATAAGTATCTAAGATGTCGGCCCCTACTGGTTTAGTTATCTGGGATCTAACCTAAACTACACCCGTATTTGATTGTAGTTTCTACTGGTAAGCAAATCGTAACTACTAAGATGGTTTTTCGTCGGCATGAATATTTTATAACAACAGGTAAGAAGATGGGAAGTTTTTATGGGATAGATCTTGTCTCGCTATGCTAAAAGCAAGATATTTTCAGGCTGGATATGATTAAGTCGTCACGCCAAGCAGCAACGGCTTCTGGAAAAGTAATAAGGTTGCGGGAATCTTGTCTCGCCAGGCTATAAACAAGATTTTTCGGGCTGGAGAAGATGAAGTCGTCACGCTAAGCAGCAACGGCTTCTGGAAAACAGGTAAAATGGAAACGATCGCCAAGCAGACACGTTTCCGAAGTATTGTATACAACACCTTTTGAAATGATCGCTGAGCAGACCCATTTCGAAAGTATCGACGGAACAACAATACCTGCTTTGGATAGGAAAATTTACACCCTACCAAACTATTGGATGAAAAATTGACCGGGTAGTTTTTATAGTAGAATCCTCTATCAACTTTACCAGTAGTTATTGCATTACAGGCAATTGTAAATATCAAACAGGTTTCTTTTAATCTGCTACGACTGATAACACAAATCAGCAACATGAGTTGCCTATCATTTAAATTTACATTTTTAAAACTTGTTACAAGTTTTTAAATAAATTTTATACAAAAATGGTAGTTTCATTACAACCCCGTGCCTTCCGGGAAACCGAATGTGCAGTCGAAAGATGACACCACTTAACACCAAAGAAAAAAAAAAACTATTAGAATTCCTATATACAAAAAAAAACAATGCCAAATATTTCCGTTCATTTCTGGTTGGCATTCTTCATCAGCCGCTTCAACCGTCGGCAGCGCAGCTCCAAAGGCTTTCCGTCGCATAGGACTATGGAAGTGTACGGGCGCTTTTTCATCCCATTGTCCAGGATTCTCTGAATTACGCCTATCTTTGTGACTATAGGCGGGGACACTATCACGTACCCGGTTGTGCTGGGGACTCGGGAGGCAGCCACGGGCAGCGGACTTTCCTCTACGGGGGTGGTTGTGCTGCTAGATCCCTTTGGGGTCTCACCCGGAAGTGGAATGTCAGCTACTGAAAAATCTTCCTTCGTTATGGGACTCGGAGCTGTTTCTACCGAAGGAACTTCCTTTGGAATGGTAACATGTTTGATAGCTGGACGATTTTCGGTCACCGCCCTTTTGCTTGCTGGAGTTCTGGCCGTCCTCCGGGTACCTGAAAAATTGTGGTTAATTGATAAAGTGTCGATACCTTTTAACACCTCGGAGAAGGTGTTCTGTTTCTTCTGGCTTCCCGTCTTACTGGTCACCAATGAAGGTCGGGTTGGACGTCTCCCCCAGGTTGGATCTGGAGGTGGGATGCAACGCCTTCTCATCAACTCCGCTTCACGTTTTGCTTTCCGCCACAGCTTCCCCTCCTGCATCTTCGAATTAATCCGTTTTGCCGGCGCCGGTATGTGCGGTGGAGGAAAATTTACCACCTCTACTTCCTTCAGGATTTCTTCCAGTATGGCCTGCTCTTGCTCCTGTTCGAACTTGGAGTTTTCCATGTTAATTTCTGGAACCACTTTTCTACGTTAGAACGCTGTAAACTAAATTTATCAAATCGCCCTGGTGCAAGATGTTCACATGGCAATGATATCGGTTATCGTAGATATTTTAAATGGTTTAAACTAAAATTTTAAATTTAAAATTTTGCAGCAGGGTCGGGTCAGGATGGAAATAAATTTTATTTGAGTTGGTTGGTTGGGACAGAGTGCTGTAGTTTAGCGGTCGGTTTTCTTCTTTAGTTTAACGACGTCTCGGTCGGAATCTTCGGCAGGATTCTTTAGTTTAACGACGTTTCGGTCGGGTTCTTCGGCAGGATTCTTTAGTTTAACGACGTTTCGGTCGGATTGGCCTGGTGACGAATTCGGCATGATCTACGCAAGGGTTCTTCTTCGGGTTCTTCATTTCCCGCCATTGCAGGAACTTCGCACTCTGGTAATCGGGGGGTTCCACTCCACTTTACATCTTTTACGTGCGTTCTGCCGATCGGCTCCCCCGTTGGAGTGGTTAGTTCCACCACTACTGGTGACAATACTTTGCTTATTATGTAGGGTCCGCGAAATTTAGGAGCCAGCTTAGCTATTACCCCTTCCGGTGCGTTAGACAGAACTCTCTGGCGTTTATAAACTACGTCTCCCACGATCGGCGTACGGTGACGTCGTTTCTTATCGTAGTGTTTTTGTTGCTGGGTGAAAGCGATGGTCAGGTTTTGTTGTGCCAACTCGTGAAGTTCTCTGAGTTTATTCAGCTTTTCTCGGTATAGTCTGGGAGATATCTCGTGGTCTGGAGGCAATGGCTGATCTGGTGAGCAATAGAGTTCTCGGCCGAAGTTTAACATGCATGGAGAAAACCCGGTAGATGCGTGTTGCGCCGTGTTTAGAGCGTATTGGATTTCTGGCAGAGATTCATCCCACTTTCTATGTTGGTTAGCACATGATTGTGCTATCATCATCCCTATTGTTTTGTTTGTTCTTTCTACCGGGTTATTTTGAGGTGAGTAGGGAGGGGTAAAAATGTGTTTTATATTAAACTCATGGGTGAGACTTGCCAGTTCTCTGCTGACGTATGGGGTTCCATTGTCAGTGAGGATTTGTTCCGGTTTTCCAAATCTTAACAATATGCGGCTTTTCAATTCTTGACACACTCCTTTTGCATTGGCTTGTCTGAGAGGGCACAGTTCTACCCATTTTGTAAAAGTATCCTGGAATACTAGCAGGTATTGGAAGCCTCTTCGTGAGCGTGGGAATGGTCCCATAAAATCAGAGCTGACCGTTTGCCAGGGACGTTGTGGTATTCTGGGGTGCATCTTCCCCACTGGAGCTCCTACAGGTAGCTTGTACTGGTTACAGGTGTGGCAGGTTTTGACGTATTGGGCCACGTCGCGGATCAATCCGGGCCAGTAGTACGCCCTCATAATTCGGGCTGCCGTTTTAGCGACTCCTAAATGTCCGGCGGTTGCAAGATCGTGATTGGCACTCATTATTGTCTTTCTTTCCGGTTCTGGGACACATCTCTTCCATGGGGAATCAAAATCAGCCGCTACGACGCTGGTAATGGTGGGGAACTTTTTGTACAGCTTTTTCCGTTTTATCCGGTATTCTGGATGTTGACTGGGGTGTCTCTTAACTTTCGTCCACATCTTCCTGTACCACTTACAGACAGGAGTTGATTGTCTCAATGCGGCTGTCGGGATGGGTTCCTCTTTGTTGTTACGGGATAGCATGTCGGCCACGTAATTATTTTTGCCTGGTTGGTACTCAATTTTATAATCATAGCCCTGCAGCTCTAATATCCACCTGGCAAGTCGTCCTGTAGGATTAGGTTGTGCTTGCAACCAGCGCAGACTTCGGTGGTCGCTTATCACCTTGAAGGTGTAGCCTTCCAAGTAATTTTTTAATTTCTTAATAGCCCACACCACGGCCAGGCATTCTAATTCTGTCACCGTATAGTTTTTCTCGCCCTGGATCAGGCTACGGCTAATGTAAGTAATGGGCCGGAAGCCCTCCGGATACTCTTGTTCAAGAACAGCTCCAAGTCCGAGATAGCAAGCATCTGTTCTTAACACAAAAGGTTTGGTGAAATCCGGGCTGGCCAACACAGGAGCAATGACTAAGGCCTTCTTGAGGTTTGCGAAAGCCTCTTCTTGGGTCGCTCCCCAATTAAATTTCTGATTTTTCTTGAGTAGGTCTGTCAAGGGTCCGGCCATGTGAGAAAAATTTGGAATGAATTTCCGGTACCAAGATGCAGCCCCGAGAAAACTTCGTACTTGTCGGACAGTGGTTGGGGTTTCAATTTTCTTTATTGCCTCTACTTTCTCAGGATCGGTTTGAATACCGGCTTGACTCACTACATGTCCCAGGTATTTAATTTCTGGTTTTCCGAACGAACATTTCTCTTCATGAATCTGGAGTCCTATCTTTTTAAGGCGTTCGAACACTTTCCTTAAATTTTCCAGGTGTTCCTCTAAGGTATCGCCTCTCACAATTATGTCGTCTATATAGCAATATGCTATCCCTTCTAACTCAGGGCCGATTATCTGATCCAACAGCCTCTGGAAGGTAGCAGGCGCGGAGTGGAGACCAAACGGCATCACCTTAAACTGGTATAGCCCCCTCCCGGGTACTGTAAAAGCCGTTAGTGGTTTGCTTTCTTCGCTAAGAGGAATTTGCCAATATCCGTCTTTAAGATCGAGGGTACTGATGTATTTGGCTCCTCTTAGTCCATCCAATATGGCCTGGATATAGGGCAAAGGATATGCATCCCTTTCGCTTAATTCATTCAATTTCCGGAAGTCGACGCAAAATCGATGTTGGCCGTTAGGTTTCCGAACCAGGACAATCGGCGAGCTCCAGGGGCTATGGGATTTTTCGATTATTCCGGCGGCAAACATTTCATCAATCTTCCTATTGATGATTTCCTGGATCTTCGGATTCCGGGGAAAATAGCGTTGTTTGACTGGTTGCGCCCCTGGCTTAAGCCGGATTTTATGATATGCTTGTGATATCGGACCCTTAAGTTTTTTAAATTCCGGAAGATGTTTGTTTAAAAATTCTTGGAGTTTGCCAGTTTCTTCTTTTTCGGTTGTTTTAAGGGACCCGATTTCGCTACCTTTCTTTTGTTTTGCTATTACCAGTCGAGGAGGATTGAGCTCAATAGTAGCATGTAGCTGGTTCAATAGATTCATCCCGAGTATCGCCTTGGTGTTTAGGTCCGGCACATAGTTCCATTCACTCATGATAGTCCGGCAGCCCACGCGGATGAGTACTCTAAACTTCGCTTTTATTTGGGTGGTGCGCCCATCAGCTAGTAGTACTTCTCGATAAGTGCTTACTTCTTGACGGTGATAATATTTTTTCAAGTATTGAAATATTTCTCTCCCGATAAAGCTTTCTGCTGCGCCGGTGTCTACTAGGGTGAGGAACTGCCTACGTTGAAACTTTACCTGGACATAGGGTCGGTTATCTTGATAAGCAGTGGACCTGGTTTCGTAGATAGTGGAGACTATGGCCGGGTAGGGAAGAGACTGCCTCCTTAATCTCTTCGGCCTCTGGCGTTTCCCGGCATTTCTTTGCATGGACATTCGGTACTTGTGATATTGTTCCGGCCACATCTCGAACAACACAGACGCCAGGGCTTTCGACAGGTATCCTGCCAATGGTCTACTGCACCACATCTAAAACATCTCTCTCCTCTGGTGTTACCGGGTGGTTTCGAAGTTGCGGGTGAGTTCAGTGGTTTTGCTGCGTAGAGCGGCTGCGGTGCGTTTTTCCGAAACGGCATAGTCTCTACTTCCGTTTCTCGCATTGCCAAAACAGGTGTGTTTTGCTTGACCTTCCGGGTTTCTTTCAGTGTTCTCTCCGTTTCCTGTGTCAACTCGATTAACTCCTGAACGGTGGTGATACAATAAGGTCGTCGCCTTATTGTCAGTTTATACTCTGGTTTGAGATTCTGATGAATAATCTCTGCTTGTTCTTTGGGCGAATACCTTCCGTAACGCCTCATCAATGTTAGCATGTCGGTTATATATTCTAATACTGGTTCGGTTGTATGGTGCTTGTTGAGGATTTCAGCTCCCAACAGGAATCGATCGTGATCAGGGCAGAAGGAGCGTCGGAAGCAGTTGAGAAACTGCCCCCAGTTCGTCCATGTGCTTTTATTATTTCTATACCACAAGAGTGGCCTGTCTTTGAATAATTCGGGTAATGCCAGGAGAAGTGCATCCTCTGGCACACAGTAACTGGTTTTTAACTCTTCCAATCTTTCAAGGAAGGATATTGGATCTGTTTTGCCGTCAAACCTCAGATTCCATTTTCGCACACTGGTGCATATTTCGGCTGGCGTCATTGTATTCTGTGATATCCCGGGAGAGTTTTGGGTTATCGTGACTTGAGGCTTCTGTCCTTGCCCCGTTTGAAAATATGCCTTCATTCTTTCGCGAATTTCTGCGATCGTGCCAGATGTTTTCAGCCTAAAGCCTTCTGCCAAATTGACTAATTCCGGTTTCCTTAGTGGGTTGAGCCACAAGAAGGAGTTTTCTTTTGGTGGCGGAGTACGCTCTATCGGATCGAAATCTTCGGTGTCCGGTAGTGCTACCGGGTAGGTGACTTCTGGTGTGGTTCTTCCCATTAGATCGGGTGTAGGTATTCCAAGATTGTCCATTCTAAAAAAAAAGTTTATTAATTTTTAAATAGGGGGGATATCTAATTTCCTATTTGATCGGGGTTCCCTATTCCTACTACTGAATCAATAACCTAAAGTTCTGGATAGCGGAAAAAAGAAAAGTTTTCTCAAGGGGGAGTGTGTGTAGCGGTCCCTGCGCTTGGCGTCAAATTTGTAATGCGACCAATTTGCTCTTCCTAAACGGAAGGGGGCAGATGGGAGCTACTGGGTAGCTCTGGAAGCTGGGCCAGGGAGTGGACTAACTTGTCGTTTGTTTTGTTGCTACCACACACTCTTCTTTTCCTTAAAATACGGTGCGTGGGCGCCAAGTCGAATATAATGACTGGAGCGGGTTTAAATAAACAAATAACTCAAAAGGAAATAACAAAATTATTTATTAATAATGAAGAAAATATATTTACAAACGGAAACTTGATAAAACTAAAACTAAAAATGAAATAGTACTGCGTACGGCACTGGTGGTTTATTTACAGGTTATAATTTACAAAGTTTGTGGGTGTGTAGTGGTGATGTTGATTTCTGTTTTCTGCACTTCAGTCCCCAAATAGCTACTGTTTTAACTAACGTGAAATTACAGGTAAGTACCGAAGAATCTAATTTTATCGTTGTTTTGTGAAAATTTCAAACCTACAAGTTCCTGTCTTAGATTTTTAGAAGAGCTACTAGTACCTAACTGAACTACTGGTTATTTCGAACTCACTACTAGTATAGGATCTGGATTATGAGTATCTAAGATGTCGGGCCCTACTGGTTTAGTTATCTGGGATCTAACCTAAACTACACCCGTATTTGATTGTAGTTTTTACTGGTAAGCAAATAGTGACTACTAAGATGGTTTTTCGTCGGTGTGAATATTTTATAACAACAGGTAAGATGATGGGAAGTTTTTGTGGGATAGATCTTGTCTCGCTATGCTAAAAACAAGATATTTTCAGGCTGGATATGATTAAGTCGTCACGCCAAGCAGCAACGGCTTCTGGAATAATAAGGTTGCAGGAATCTTGTCTCGCCAGGCTATAAACAAGATCTTTCGGGCTGGAGAAGATGAAGTCGTCACGCTAAGCAGCAACGGCTTCTGGAAAACAGGTAAAATGGAAACGATCGCCAAGCAGACACGTTTCCGAAGTATTGTATTCAACACCTTTTGAAATGATCGCTGAGCAGACCTATTTCGAAAGTATCGACGGAACAACAATACCTCTTTTGGATAGGAAAATTTACACCCTACCAAACTATTGGATGAAAAATTGACCGGGTAGTTTTTATAGTAGAATCCTCTATCAACTTGACCAGTAGTTATTGCATTACAGGCAATTGTAAATATCAAACAGGTTTCTTTTAATCTGCTACGACTGATAACACAAATCACCAACATGAGTTGCCTATCATTTAAATTTACATTTTTAAAACTTGTTACAAGTTTTTAAATAAATTTTATACAAAAATGGTAGTTTCATTACAAGCTCAAAATATTATTTATATCCAAGTTGAAAACCATTATTTCCATTATTTATTTGAGCGACTGTAAAAGTCTTGTAGCCATCTCTATGATAATGGCTGAACTATAATCATTAATTTAATCTAAAATTATTCCCGCCTGATTTGAATTGAACGATTATTTCTAATTAAATTTTTAACGTGTTATAGATAAAATAAATTTTCAAATAATTTATTTATGAGTTCTCTTATACATGTATATTAGTTAAATAGGTAGAATATTATTAATTGATAATTAATTTCAGGTTTTAAAATAAATATTACTGTTATAAAGAAAAATTTTTAATTTAAAAACCCCTGCTGCCCGTCCTTACAATGTCACAAATATTATCTCAAAATTTCAAACCGATGTGTTGGTGCGTTTTCGAGATGTTCTGGAATGAATGATTTTTTTTCACCTGGCCGATTTTTTTTTCTTTTTTTATTAATAATTCCTTGTTAGTATTTATTTCTCCTACTTAAATTTTTTGCTAAAAAGTTTACAAACATGGTATTTAAACAAATTGAAACCCAAATTACAAAATTTGATTTAAAAAAATAGCCTTTGCCCTTCCTTAATTTATTGTAAATATAATTTCCAAATTTGAAGAAAATCCATTCAGTCATTTTTGAATTGTTCTGGAATGAACAAGAGCGCATCGCAAATCCCTAGCCTTGGCTCCACGTTGTAGCGCCAAACTGTTACGCTACTTACCTCCCGAAATGAGCGTTGGCCCGCTAGCCACATCAGAGACGGTACACGTCATTTCGGCGACCGCAGTTCGGCGAAAGCGATTCGGCACCGTATATTGGGCGACGGTCAATTCGGCGAACCGATATTCGGCTATGTTAGTTTCGGCGATTCCAATTCGGCACCGGCATTTCGGCGATTCCCATTCGGCGACAGAAAATTCGACTACGTCGATTCGGCGACGGGAAATTTATTTAAATTATTATTTATTAATAAACAAGAAGATGGATTTAATTATTGGATTTTTTGAGTCATACGAAAGAATTACTAAAATTATTATTTTAAATAATTAAAAATTATTGTTTATTAATATAAATACAGGGTCGAAAAAAGTTCATAGTATTTATTATTACCTATTATAATATAAAAAAAATTATTTTTTATTTTTAAATTAAATATTTATTTACATACATACATCACAGGTCATATACATACAAGCAATTTAAATTTAGAATTGAATAAACCAAAAGTATATCCTCCGTCGCCGAATCGACGTAGCCGAATTTACTGTCGCCGAATCGGAATCGCCGAACTACCGGTGCCGAATTGGAATCGCCGAAACTATCATAGCCGAATATCGGGTCGCCGAATTGACTGTCGCCGAAACAGAGTCGCCGAAATGACGGTGCCGAACTGGAATCGCCGAAATGACGGTATCCGCATCAGAGAGCCGGACTTCAGAGCGTGGTAGCAAATGATTCTTCTCGGGGAAAAGGTCAAACACAACAAAGCAACTAAATCATATAATGTAACCTTAGTTACCCAAATTCTTACATAAACCTTTTTAGTTAGGTACATACATGCATAACACAACCTACATAAATAAACAATACATGTGATCAGATACCGAGTGGGCCACCGGAAAATTCCTAAAATCATAAATTAACAAATAAACTTAAATCTAATTACATTTGGTCCCGTCCTGGGCATTTCGAAATACAAATTGATTAGCTGAAAGGCTTAATGTTACAATCTAACCTTTTTGATTACAAGCCGTTGAACATGGATACTGCAGAGGTTTGAAGGTCTTTAGCGGGGTACTCGTAGTGTGACGTAAATTTGGAGACACATCAATAATTAACACAACCGGAATATTAGTTGAATCAAAATCTGAATTATTACACAACCGAACGTATAAGCATTATTCAAATCGGAATTGAAGATTAAACCACCCCCGAATAATCTGGCAATCATTTCAAATTCCAAGGATTGAACCGGACTATTTTCCACAACCGTCCCAGTTTGTGGTTGAGTGATTAATAAATCATTCTTCTCTCGCAATAATCTAAGAGCTGCATACTTACATCTCTTTCTCGCATACCTAATTTCCTCCCGATCTAGATACTTTTTTCTAGCAATGTGTGGTAACTCACTTACATCCTGATGTCACCACTCCAAAGTTGCTTATCCAGACCGCCGCGCCGATTCGCGCAAAACGTTCGCGAACGTTGCAGCAACGTTGCAGTTTGGACGACATTCCGTTCACAAACGCGCCACTTTGCGCTTAAACGAACATTTTTGTAATTTTGTCGGTACGTCAAAGGCAGTTCGTCGAATTGTAAAAGATAATAAAAGAAAGGTTCGTACTACCTGTGAAAATGCAATTTTTTTAGTTAATTTGCAGATGCAGTGATCTTTTGACGTTCTATTTTACCAATCCGCCATGAACAACGAAAATTTAAAAATTGCATGTGCTGCGTTTATTATGTGTGCTACGTTATTCAAAAATAAGAAGAAAAAGAATCTCCAGAAAATGCGAAACAAATTTGTTTAATTTATTATTTAATTTTTATACCACAAAAAACTATCACTATTAAATTGATAGTTCAATTTAATATTCATCTTGCGTTGAAATGAAAACCGACATAATGCTGATTTCCACCATTTGCATCTTCATCAAACTGTACATTTGCAGAATTTGTTTCTACATTTCTACATTTGAAATTCTGAACTTGAATTAAATTCAAATAGATTAGTGGATTAGTCCATAGTTGAAGAGGATTTCATATACCTGGATGGTATAAACAGGTACCTGAATTTGTTGCAACAAGCAGATTTCTTTGATCTACCGACATTATTTGGAACAAGTTCGTTCGAGAGCAAAGAGGCGCGGTGTGTACGGTTTGCCGTCCAAACTGCAGCTTTTGCAACGTTCGCGAACGTTTTGCGCCGAGCGGCGCGGCAGTCTGGACGGGCTTTTTTGGTAATAAACGTTGCTGCAACGTTCGCGAACGTTTTGCGCGGATCGGCGCGGCGGTCTGGATGCACCTTAACAATTTCAGGAACAACCTGCAAGTAAATTACCATAGGCGTACTACTACTTGATTTTACATTAACTAACTTGGGAAAATTAAATTCTTTGTTCTAAAGCTTTGTAAGCGTAACAAATCACCATGTAAAATTATTACGGATTTTGAAATAAACGAAAGGGTGACGTTTTTTGACCCTTTGCAGTTTAATACCCCAAAAAATGAAAGTTCAAGAACCGCAGCTTTTTCCAGATTTTCTGAGGTAGATTTTGCAGAAAATTCGATTAGCGCACGCAGTTTTCCCTTAGGTATGATATTTATTATTTTATGTTGCGTTAAACTTTACAAATTCGGGGCAGATCTCGATCGATCTTATTATTTTTAAAATTTATAAGCTTTTGTAAACTTCCCGCAGCCCCAGGCGTATTTTTCGAACCTTTCGCATCGAAATAGATCGAATTGCGCAATAAAATCACCATGTAAAATTTTTACGGATTTTGAAATAAACGAAAGGGTGAAGTTTTTTGACCCTTTGAAGTTCATTACCCCAAAAAAATAAAACTTCAAGAACCGCAGATTTTCACAGATTTTCTGAGGTAGATTTTGCAGAAAATTCGATTGGCGCACGCAGTTTTCCCTTAGGTATGATATTTATTATTTTATGTTGCGTTAAACTTTACAAATTCGGGGCAGATCTCGCTCGATCTTATTATTTTTAAAATTTCTAAGCTTTTGTAAACTTCCCGCAGCCCCAGGCGTATTTTTCGAACCTTTCGCATCGAAATAGATCGAATTGCGCAATAAAATCACCATCTAAAATTTTTACGGATTTTGAAATAAACGAAAGGGTGAAGTTGTTTGACCCTTTACAGTTTATTTCCTAAAAAATGAAAGTTCAAAAACCGCAGCTTTTACCAGATTTTCTGAGGTAGATTTTGCAGAAAATTCGATTGGCGCACGCAGTTTTCCCTTAGGTATGATATTTACTATTTTATGTTGCGTCAAACTTTACAAATTCGGGGTAGATCTCGCTCGATCTTATTCTTAAAATTTCTAAGCTTTTGTAAACTTCCCGCAGCCCCAGGCGTATTTTTCGAACCCCTCGCATCGAAATAGATCGAATTGCGTAATAAAATCATCATGTAAAATTTTTATCGGATTTTGAAATAAACGAAAGGGTGAAGTTTTTTGACACTTTGAAGTTTATTACCCCAAAAAATGAAATTTCA